>JAHKQU010000001.1:10000000-12750000 GCA_020383195.1 Neomicropteryx cornuta | reverse complement strand
AAGAAAAAATATTCCTAGCTCTAACGAATTATCGTCCCATAACCTAACCAAAACTAACGTAACGAATTCATACCGCATAGAAAAAACTAGCTACCAGGCGCTCATGAAGCGAAAGAGGCGTCAAAATTCGAATCAACTAGAGTTACCATCAACAGTGAAATTAAAACTCACCCGCTCAAACCACCATTAAATCGTCTATATTTCTTGTAGTGGGAACCCACTCGGACCCTTTTCTCCTTCTTTTCTTTATGAAAAGGTTCTTTCGTTTTATGTAATCCTGATAGCTATTAAAAAAATATATATTCCTAGCTCTAACAAATAATCGTCCCATAACCTAACATAACATAACCAAAACCGTCCCATAACCTAACTTAACATAACCAAACTAACGTAACGAATTCATACCGCATTAAAAAAACTAGTTACCAGGCGCTCATGAAGCGAAAGAGGCGTCAAAATTCGAATCAACTAGAGTTACAATCAACAGTGAAATTAAAACTCACCCGCTCAAACCACCATTAAATCGTCTATATTTCTTGTAGTGGGAACCCACTCGGACCCTTTTCTGCTTCTTTTCGTTATGAAAAGGTTCTTTCGTTTTATGTAATCCTGATAGCTATTAAAAAAAAATATATTCCTAGCTCTAACAAATAATCGTCCCATAACCTAACATAACATAACCAAAACCGTCCCATAACCTAACCTAACATAACCAAACTAACGTAACGAATTCATACCGCATTGAAAAAACTAGCTACCAGGCGCTCATGAAGCGAAAGAGGCGTCAAAATTCGAATCAACTAGAGTTACCATCAAAAGTGAAATTAAAACTCACCCGCTCAAACCACCATTAAATCGTGTAAATTTCTTGTAGTGGGAACTTACTCGGACCCTTTTCTCCTACTTTTCTTCATGAAAAGGTTCTTTCGTTTTATGAAATCCTGATAGCTATTAAAAAGAAAAATATTCCTAGCTCTAACGAATAATCGTCCCATAACCTAACATAACATAAGCAAAACTAACGTAACGAATTCATACCGCATAGAAAAAACTAGCTACCAGGCACTCATGAAGCGAAAGAGGCGTCAAAATTCGAATCAACTAGAGTTACCATCAAAAGTGAAATTAAAACTCACCCGCTTAAACAACCATTAAATCGTCTATATTTCTTGCTTTTAGCAAATTTGTACTCGTTTCTTTCACTAAATAACCCGTCCAGGGCCTCGAACTGGCAGTACCAAAAATTTAGTATGGAATTTTTACTTAAAGACCAATACGCCATTCCATAAATGGGTTCTAAGTAAAACGAGTAAGATGTTTATTGCGCAATAGCAAAGAGCATTATATCCATTAGTTAGAACTTAGTGGGAAACCTATTTTGTGAGTGAGGGTCAATAACTGTCTTTTTTTGACATTTTTCTCCTTCTTTTCTTCTGGAAAAGGTTCTTTCGTTTTATGTAATCCTTGATAGCTATTACAAAGAAAAAATATTCCTAGCTCTAACGAATAATCGTCCCATAAACTAACATAACCTAACCAAAACCTTCCCAAAACCTAACTTAACATAACCAAAACCAACGTAACGAATTCATACCGCATAGAAAAAATTAGCTACCAGGCGCTCATGAAGCGAAAGAGGCGTCAAAATTCGAATCAACTATAGTTACCATCAAAAGTGAAATTAAAACTCACCCGCTCAAACAACCATTAAATCGTCTATATTTCTTGCTCTTAGCAAATTTGAACTCTTTTCTTTCACTAAATAACCCGTCCAGGGCCCCGAACTGGCAGAACCAAAAATTTAGTATGGAATTTTTACTTAAAGACCAATACGCCATTCCATAAATGGGTTCTAAGTAAAACGAGTAAGATGTTTATTGCGCAATAGCAAAGAGCAATATATCCATTAGTTAGAACTTAGTGGGAAACCTATTTTGTGAGTGAGGGTCAATAACTGTCTTTTTTTGACATTTTTCTCCTTCTTTTCTTCAGGAAAAGGTTCTTTCGTTTTATGTAATCCTCGATAGCTATTAAAAAGAAAAAATATTCCTAGCTCTAACGAATAATCGTCCCATAACCTAACATAACATAACCAAAACTAACGTAACGAATTCATACCGCATAGAAAAAACTAGCTACCAGGCACTCATGAAGCGAAAGAGGCGTCAAAATTCGAATCAACTAGAGTTACCATCAACAGTGAAATTAAAACTCACCCGCTCAAACCACCATTAAATCGTCTATATTTCTTGTAGTGGGAACCCACTCGGACCCTTTTCTCCTTCTTTTCTTCATGAAAAGGTTCTTTCGTTTTATGTAATCCTGATAGCTATTAAAAAGAAAAAATATTCCTAGCTCTAACGAATAATCGTCCCATAACCTAACATAACATAACCAAAACCGTCCCGTAACCCAACATAATATAACCAAAACTACCGTAACGAATTCATACCGCATAGAAAAAACTAGCTACCAGGCGCTCATGAAGCGAAAGAGGCGTCAAAATTCGAATTAACTAGAGTTACCATCAAAAGTTAAATTAAAACTCACCCGCTCAAACCACCATTAAATCGTCTATATTTCTTGTAGTGGGAACCCACTCGGACCCTTTTCTCCTTCTTTTCTTCATGAAAAGGTTCTTTCGTTTTATGTTTTCCTGATAGCTATTAAAAAGAAAAAATATTCCTAGCTCTAACGAATTATCGTCCCATAACCTAACATAACATAACCAAAACTAACGTAACGAATTCATACCGCATAGAAAAAACTAGCTACCAGGCGCTCATGAAGCAAAAGAGGCGTCAAAATTCGAATCAACTAGAGTTACCATCAACAGTGAATATAAAACTCACCCGCTCAAACCACCATTAAATCGTCTATATTTCTTGTAGTGGGAACCCACTCAAACCCTTTTCTCCTTCTTTTCTTTATGAATAGGTTCTTTCGTTTTATGTAATCCTGATAGCTATTAAAAAAATATATATTCCTAGCTCTAACAAATAATCGTCCCATAACCTAACATAACATCACCAAAACCGTCCCATAACCTAACTTAACATAACCAAACTAACGTAACGAATTCATACCGCATTGAAAAAACTAGCTACCAGGCGCTCATGAAGCGAAAGAGGCGTCAAAATTCGAATCAACTAGAGTTACCATCAACAGTGAAATTAAAACTCACCCGCTCAAACCACCATTAAATCGTCTATATTTCTTGTAGTGGGAACCCACTCGGACCCTTTTCTCCTTCTTTTCTTCAGGAAAAGGTTCTTTCGTTTTATGTAATCCTTGATAGCTATTAAAAAGAAAAAATATTCCTAGCTCTAACGAATAATCGTCCCATAACCTAACATAACCTAACCAAAACTTTCCCATAACCTAACTTAACATAACCAAAACTAACGTAACGAATTCATACCGCATAGAAAAAATTAGCTACCAGGCGCTCATGAAGCGAAAGAGGCGTCAAAATTCGAATCAACTAGAGTTACAATCAACAGTGAAATTAAAACTCACCCGCTCAAACCACCATTAAATCGTCTATATTTCTTGTAGTGGGAACCCACTCGGACCCTTTTCTCCTTCTTTTCGTCATGAAAAGGTTCTTTCGTTTTATGTAATCCTGATAGCTATTAAAAAGAAAAATATTCCTAGCTCTAACGAATAATCGTCCCATAACCTAACATAACATAAGCAAAACTAACGTAACGAATTCATACCGCATAGAAAAAACTAGCTACCAGGCACTCATGAAGCGAAAGAGGCGTCAAAATTCGAATCAACTAGAGTTACCATCAAAAGTGAAATTAAAACTCACCCGCTTAAACAACCATTAAATCGTCTATATTTCTTGCTTTTAGCAAATTTGTACTCGTTTCTTTCACTAAATAACCCGTCCAGGGCCTCGAACTGGCAGTACCAAAAATTTAGTATGGAATTTTTACTTAAAGACCAATACGCCATTCCATAAATGGGTTCTAAGTAAAACGAGTAAGATGTTTATTGCGCAATAGCAAAGAGCATTATATCCATTAGTTAGAACTTAGTGGGAAACCTATTTTGTGAGTGAGGGTCAATAACTGTCTTTTTTTGACATTTTTCTCCTTCTTTTCTTCTGGAAAAGGTTCTTTCGTTTTATGTAATCCTTGATAGCTATTACAAAGAAAAAATATTCCTAGCTCTAACGAATAATCGTCCCATAAACTAACATAACCTAACCAAAACCTTCCCAAAACCTAACTTAACATAACCAAAACCAACGTAACGAATTCATACCGCATAGAAAAAATTAGCTACCAGGCGCTCATGAAGCGAAAGAGGCGTCAAAATTCGAATCAACTATAGTTACCATCAAAAGTGAAATTAAAACTCACCCGCTCAAACAACCATTAAATCGTCTATATTTCTTGCTCTTAGCAAATTTGAACTCTTTTCTTTCACTAAATAACCCGTCCAGGGCCCCGAACTGGCAGAACCAAAAATTTAGTATGGAATTTTTACTTAAAGACCAATACGCCATTCCATAAATGGGTTCTAAGTAAAACGAGTAAGATGTTTATTGCGCAATAGCAAAGAGCAATATATCCATTAGTTAGAACTTAGTGGGAAACCTATTTTGTGAGTGAGGGTCAATAACTGTCTTTTTTTGACATTTTTCTCCTTCTTTTCTTCAGGAAAAGGTTCTTTCGTTTTATGTAATCCTCGATAGCTATTAAAAAGAAAAAATATTCCTAGCTCTAACGAATAATCGTCCCATAACCTAACATAACATAACCAAAACTAACGTAACGAATTCATACCGAATAGAAAAAACTAGCTACCAGGCACTCATGAAGCGAAAGAGGCGTCAAAATTCGAATCAACTAGAGTTACCATCAACAGTGAAATTAAAACTCACCCGCTCAAACCACCATTAAATCGTCTATATTTCTTGTAGTGGGAACCCACTCGGACCCTTTTCTCCTTCTTTTCTTCATGAAAAGGTTCTTTCGTTTTATGTAATCCTGATAGCTATTAAAAAGAAAAAATATTCCTAGCTCTAACGAATAATCGTCCCATAACCTAACATAACATAACCAAAACCGTCCCGTAACCCAACATAATATAACCAAAACTACCGTAACGAATTCATACCGCATAGAAAAAACTAGCTACCAGGCGCTCATGAAGCGAAAGAGGCGTCAAAATTCGAATTAACTAGAGTTACCATCAAAAGTGAAATTAAAACTCACCCGCTCAAACCACCATTAAATCGTCTATATTTCTTGTAGTGGGAACCCACTCGGACCCTTTTCTCCTTCTTTTCTTCATGAAAAGGTTCTTTCGTTTTATGTTTTCCTGATAGCTATTAAAAAGAAAAAATATTCCTAGCTCTAACGAATTATCGTCCCATAACCTAACATAACATAACCAAAACTAACGTAACGAATTCATACCGCATAGAAAAAACTAGCTACCAGGCGCTCATGAAGCAAAAGAGGCGTCAAAATTCGAATCAACTAGAGTTACCATCAACAGTGAATATAAAACTCACCCGCTCAAACCACCATTAAATCGTCTATATTTCTTGTAGTGGGAACCCACTCAAACCCTTTTCTCCTTCTTTTCTTTATGAATAGGTTCTTTCGTTTTATGTAATCCTGATAGCTATTAAAAAAATATATATTCCTAGCTCTAACAAATAATCGTCCCATAACCTAACATAACATCACCAAAACCGTCCCATAACCTAACTTAACATAACCAAACTAACGTAACGAATTCATACCGCATTGAAAAAACTAGCTACCAGGCGCTCATGAAGCGAAAGAGGCGTCAAAATTCGAATCAACTAGAGTTACCATCAACAGTGAAATTAAAACTCACCCGCTCAAACCACCATTAAATCGTCTATATTTCTTGTAGTGGGAACCCACTCGGACCCTTTTCTCCTTCTTTTCTTCAGGAAAAGGTTCTTTCGTTTTATGTAATCCTTGATAGCTATTAAAAAGAAAAAAAATTCCTAGCTCTAACGAATAATCGTCCCATAACCTAACATAACCTAACCAAAACTTTCCCATAACCTAACTTAACATAACCAAAACTAACGTAACGAATTCATACCGCATAGAAAAAATTAGCTACCAGGCGCTCATGAAGCGAAAGAGGCGTCAAAATTCGAATCAACTAGAGTTACCATCAAAAGTGAAATTAAAACTCACCCGCTCAAACCACCATTAAATCGTCTATATTTCTTGTAGTGGGAACCCACTCGGACCCTTTTCTCCTTCTTTTCGTCATGAAAAGGTTCTTTCGTTTTATGTAATCCTGATAGCTATTAAAAAGAAAAATATTCCTAGCTCTAACGAATAATCGTCCCATAACCTAACATAACATAACCAAAACTAACGTAACGAATTCATACTGCATAGAAAAAACTAGCTACCAGGCGCTTATGAAGCGAAAGAGGCGTCAAAATTCGAATCAACTAGAGTTACCATCAACAGTGAATATAAAACTCACCCGCTCAAACCACCATTAAATCGTCTATATTTCTTGTAGTGGGAACCCACTCGGACCCTTTTCTCCTTCTTTTCTTCATGAAAAGGTTCTTTCGTTTTATGTAATCCTGATAGCTATTAAAAAGAAAAAATATTCCTAGCTCTAACGAATAATCGTCCCTTAACCTAACATAACATAACCAAAACTAACGTAACGAATTCATACCGCATAGAAAAAACTAGCTACCAGGCACTCATGAAGCGAAAGAGGCGTCAAAATTCGAATCAACTAGAGTTACCATCAACAGTGAAATTAAAACTCACCCGCTCAAACCACCATTAAATCGTCTATATTTCTTGTAGTGGGAACCCACTCGGACCCTTTTCTCCTTCTTTTCTTCATGAAAAGGTTCTTTCGTTTTATGTAATCCTGATAGCTATTAAAAAGAAAAAATATTCCTAGCTCTAACGAATAATCGTCCCATAACCTAACTTAACATAACCAAAACTAACGTAACGAATTCATACCGCATAGAAAAAACTAGCTACCAGGCGCTCATGAAGCGAAAGAGGCGTCAAAATTCGAATCAACTAGAGTTACCATCAAAAGTGAAATTAAAACTCACCCGCTCAAACAACCATTAAATCGTCTATATTTCTTGCTCTTAGCAAATTTGTACTCGTTTCTTTCACTAAATAACCCGTCCAGGGCCCCGAACTGGCAGTACCAAAAATTTAGTATGGAATTTTTACTTAAAGACCAATACGCCATTCCATAAATGGGTTCTAAGTAAAACGAGTAAGATGTTTATTGCGCAATAGCAAAGAGCATTATATCCATTAGTTAGAACTTAGTGGGAAACCTATTTTGTGAGTGAGGGTCAATAACTGTCTTTTTTTGACATTTTTCTCCTTCTTTTCTTCTGGAAAAGGTTCTTTCGTTTTATGTAATCCTTGATAGCTATTACAAAGAAAAAATATTCCTAGCTCTAACGAATAATCGTCCCATAACCTAACATAACCTAACCAAAACCTTCCCAAAACCTAACTTAACATAACCAAAACCAACGTAACGAATTCATACCGCATAGAAAAAATTAGCTACCAGGCGCTCATGAAGCGAAAGAGGCGTCAAAATTCGAATCAACTAGAGTTACCATCAACAGTGAAATTAAAACTCACCCGCTCAAACCACCATTAAATCGTCTATATTTCTTGTAGTGGGAACAAACTTCCTAGAAATACGTATAATAATAGCAATAAAAATAATAAAAATAATAGGATAAGTTTTTAATTTAATATGGAAAGATTTGAAACAAATTAAACAAATTATTGGGTAATATGTGCATTAACAAAATGCAACATATCCATATGTTACTTCACTTATATGGATATGTTGCAGGTTGCTATTGCACATTTAACCTCATACTCGGTTAACTTGGATCCCACTTGTGGAATAGCGTATTGGTCTTTAAGTAAAAATTCCATACTAAATTTCTGGTTCTGCCAGTTCGGCCCTGGACGGGTTATTTACTGAAAGAAAAGTATGCAAATTTGCTTAAAGCAAGAACTATAGACGATCTAATGGTGGTTTGAGCGGGTTAGTTTTAAATTCACTTTTGATGGTGGCTCTAGTTAAGTGACGAGCGAGCAACACGCGGCCCGCGAAACATTTCTAAAATTGGATTTATTTTATCGACTTTCTCACATCCAATATATTGTTATAAAATTAATTATAATAAAATGGTAATACTTACTAAACCGAAACAATTTTTTTGTGACAAGTTCCTCGCTTGTCGGCGACTTTTTCAAACATGCAATACGAACGCCAGCAGCGATCTGTCACCCAATCAGATCAAACTGGTAAGCTGTAACTAGCAATTTTAGCAATTCTTGTGTTTATTGAAAGGCGTGAGTTATTATTGCCAAAAAGGTAATATTAGAGTTTTTTTATTCAAAATTAAGTTTTCCTACAATTTTTTTTAACTTTTAATCAATAATAGCATGTCGGAAAAGCAAACAAATTGGGAATGAGCCCAGGAATTTCCAAGAAAAGTGGAAATTTGATTATTTTTTTACTTTCGTCGAAGATAAAACTGTATTCTTAATATGCTCAGAGACTGTGTCGACATTAAAAGAATATAACATAAAAAGGCATTACGATACAAAACATTAACAGCAATATAAAAAAATAACAGGTCAACTCCGGATAGATAAGTTTAATCAAATGGAGAAAAACTTGTGACAACAACAGGCTATTTTTAAAAATCAAGCTATTTTATCAAATACGGCATTAAAGGCTAGTTTTGTTGTCAGTCAAATACTGGCAAATAAAATGAAACCCTTTGCGGATGGAGAGATGATAAAAGAATGTCTGACTGCTGTTGCAGAAATAGCATTTCCTGATAAAATAAATATTATTTCAAACATTAATTTATCATGATTCACCATTGCAAGGAGAATTGAAAACTTGTCCGAGAACAACGCTTTGTGAACGCTTTGCAAAATTCGAATATTGTTCTTTGGCACTTGATGAGAGTTGCGATACAGCACAACTGGCTATATTTTTACGTGGTATTGAAACCAAATTTAATATTACCGAAGAATTGTGTTCACTGATTCCAATGCAAGGGACTACAACTGGCAAAGACCTGTACGATGAACTAAAGTCTGTATTGGAAGAAATTTCAATTTTATTAGTATATCGACAAATGGAGCACCAGCAAAGTCAAGCATTGAAGATGGAGTATCGGGAAGGCTGTTTCAAGACATTAAGAAGGTTTCAGGAAGCGAAATATTCATTAACCACTGCATAATTCATCAGGAAACTTTGTGTGCGAAAAGATTGAGTTTGCCAAATGTCACAAATACCAATAATTAAATTAATCAATTTTATAAAGAATTTAAAGAATTCCTGAAAGATTTAGAAACTGAATATGGCGATGTGGTTTTTAATACCAAAGTACGTTGACTTAGTAGTTTGCAATGCTAAAAAGAGTGGACAACTTAAAAAGCGAAATTCAATTGTTCTTGGATATGACTTTCCTCATTTTGGTAATAAAGAATGAATGTGCGATTTCGGGTTTCTTATCGACATGACTCAGCATCTCAATGATCTTAAAGTGGAACTTCAAGGCAAAGGACAGTTTATTCACAATTTGTATGATAAAATTCAGGGCTTTGAGCGCAAATTAAAATTGTGGAAACAGCACCTTTTGCAGAATAATGTGTCTCACTTTCCACATTTAGAAAAAGAAAACGTTACTACTTCTCAAAAATACGCACAATATATGAATTACGATTCCAAATGGTCAAAGCTGAGAGGACAGCGGTTTCCATGAAAATGTTTTCCTCGCCATTTAATATCGATGTGGATACAGTTCCTGGAGGCTTTCAAATGGAAGTGATTGGCATGCAGAATAATACCGATTTAAAAAATGTATTTTTATAAATCTTATGTGAGCCCTTTGACGAAAAATGCAAAGCAAATGATGTCTCTGTTCGGAAGTACGAATATTTGCGAACAATTATTTTCAACGATGAAATTAATCAAAAATGACCACCGATCAAGACCAGATTAGAAAGCTGATGAGCAGATTAGGAAGAAGATGATTAGAAAGCTGCGTACGTGTAGCTACCTCATCAATTCCGGCTGATGTTCATCAGCTTGTATCAAAAAACAGTGCCGAAATTCTCATTAAAAATTTTAAGTAAATTCTTTTTTCTGTTCCTTCTTGATTGTTTTTATTTTGCATTAAAATTTCTATATAAAATCTTTATTTTTTTTTAAATTTTATATTTTTTTAAAAGAAGAATTATAAAAAAAGCATTTAGTTAAACAACTAAAATAATTAATTGTAATTTAATGTTTTTTGTTTGTAAAAGTATATATGAAAACGGAGGTGATAAAAAAAATAACAATATTTAACTGTTTTTACTTAAAATATGATATGTCATGTCACAGAAGATTTACTTACATTTAAAAGCATTCAAGGTATTTTGTGTTTTTTCCCTAGAATTAATCTAGAAAAAAACTCCTATAAATTCACTTAGAAGATTTTAATAGTACATATTTCTGCGAATCAATGTATTTAGTCGGTATTTAAACAAACTAACTTCTAAACCAGCCATCGTTTCATTTAGTGTGTTATACCAGTCGATAAGGCTCGAAAAACTGATCAAAACTGTATTTTTAACTCATTTTACCCCATTTTGTCATTTAACTTGTTTTTGAACTAAACAGACGACATACACTCATAAAGCATCTATAGAGTCCAAATATCTGTTGACTGAGATGGGTCAGGACAATATATTTGATTTCTTAATTAAAATCTAAGGAATGATTGGAATTCCTACGTTGTGCCCTCGGCAAACGCAATGATCTGTCCCAAACCAAACAAACCATATCAAGGTCAGTTGAACGGTCCGGCGCGGGTAGGCAGATGAGTTGCTCACACTCGACTTTCAAACTAATTCCGAAATTGATTTAAAAATATATATAAATATTTTTTAACGAATACTTTTCGACGTACGTCAATCGTCTTTAAGGATAACAGTGAATTTAAATACACCCTTGATTCATTGAAGTTTGAGGATGAGTTCACGCGCTTATTGGACCCTCCGCTCGTTAATTTGGAGGGTAGGCTGAATAGTCGCGACAGCGTCACGGCGCTGTTGGCATGTGTGTTTCCAGCGTAACAACATCTGCAAAATTTTATGTTAAAATATGTCATTGACGAAATGGTATAACATGTCGAACGCACAATAAGATTCCAGACAGCCAAATCACATTTTTTTTTAAATCTACTATTTAAATGCTTCTGTTTTTCTGATGGATTTAATTCATTTAATAACATTCGAATAGTTAAATCTATCGGTGAAAACTTTTTCTATGTTTAATATAAACTAGAGGTCGCCCAGTGGTCGAAATTCGACCGTAATTCATTAAACTTTTAAGTTTGAGCGTAATTGAGCGTATAATGAGGTGAGAATACCTCTATTTTTATTTTATTTCATTATGTCAGCTGTGAGCGTGTACAGATACGTTATTAGCGTGTGTCGTCTGCCTTAATTCCCTGCATACCTATGAAATTTAAATTTATTCTTGGTATAGTTAAAAAAACACAATTACAGCTTGTATTTGTATTTATTTTTTGTTAAGTTAAGTTAAATTTCAGCAGGTACTGACAGAACACACATTTCAGCATAAAACCAATGAGTCCTCATACATTGTTCATAGTTCATTGTTCATAACGAAAAAAAAATAAGATAGCAACATAATGCGAAGCATATTAACCTTAAAAATCGGTACTTTATTATTATAGGGTGTCAGGTTTTATTCTTTGCCAAGTAACCAATTGTAGGTTTTTATTTAATTACAGCTTCGTAATATAGAAATTAAAAAACAAACAAATCTATGTTTTAACCCTTCATTTGCCATTCTATTACTATTTTCCCCAAGACTCTATTTTTTTTTATAAGAGAGCAATTCTACTAACAAAAGAATTATTAACAGTTTATCATTTATTAAATTGTTCCGAAATAGAATTGAGTCTTTAAAAACAGCCTTTACTATGTTGAAGTTAAAAGAGCAAGGTATCAAAACATATTTTTTATAATAAAATATCCAAAGGTTACCAAATTAATAGAAAAAAGGGCCTAAATGATTCGAAATGAATATTTTTCCTTTGACTTCGCCTTATTACATGCGCACATCTTACTTATTGATAATTCATAATATATCAACAATGTTTTTTCTTTTACAATTTTCGGAACTTTACGTTTGTAATAAGCTTGAAATATTTAATAGCATTCAAGTGCTTCTGCGCTAAAATAAGGTCGTCCATAAACAATGCAGTCTTTGGTTTATGAAGCGCGCCATCTTGTTTTCCTTCCGGGCGGCCATTTTTACTCACTTCTTTGTCGTGATTGCTTTAGTACAAAAATAGAGATTTATTTTGGAAATTTAACGTGAACAGAGGTGAAATTGCGTTGTCAATTATTTCATTATAGCGGGTTACCTTTCGTTGGTATTTCTATGCGTCTCGTTTTAGTTTTTCTCCTGCAAATGATTTTTATCGGGCACTTTACGAACTTCCATTAATTTCTTTTTATATTATTGAAAAAAAATACGTTTAAATACGCAAATTTAATCTGTAGGTATAAATTTAAGGTTTTTTTTCGATTCTGAACTTAGAAAAAAATAAAGGTAACAAACGCTTGTTGTTAATTTTACAAATAGAACCCCACTTCCCTCACTTCTGCTTACTAATAATGAGACAATGTGGGCAGTTACAACTTTATGTTTTACATTTTACCTACCTACCCTCCTCTGAAGGCTAAAAGTACCTATCTACATACAACGCACGCCGCGTTTCCATGACGTTGTCATAGGCAAACATCATATCACTTTTGATGACGTTGTCATAGGCAAACATCATATCACTTTTGATGACGTTGTCATAGGCAAACATCATATCACTTTTGATGACGTTGTCATAGGCAAACATCATATCACTTTTGATGGCGTTGTTTACATTCTGTGTCGGCGCGAGGGTGAAATTTGTTTGAATGTTTCAACCCCCACATTTCATGCGGAGATAGTGCGAGTTGGGTTGATAACAAGCGGGTGGTGGGTCGACAAATGTCATCCGAAACGACCCCAGAGGGCTTAACCCTTGGCCCTCCGGTGAAACGTTTGACACCTGCGTCCGTAGATAAGTTGAACATCTGTGTTTTTTATAGTTATTGAACGTTCGTGCGGGTATTAATATAGGCAACATTGGGTGGGTTATAGTGTGTACACTAAAAATCAAATATGGTTTAAAAAAACATACAAAGTCCAATAAAAAAACAAAATTTTGCAATGCCCCGAGGAATATCAGTTTAACGTTGTATTATTTGCTGGATAAATGGTCATATGACATCGTTTAGACTTAACTTAGAGCGTAAGTTATTTTAAAAGCATACCACAACATGACATTTCGGATTTAAAAATATTGTTAATATTTATACAATTTTCGATTTTTTTATTATTTTTATTTTAACCGGCGCAAAAATAAAAAATATTTTATTTTTTTTTATTCGGTACTTAACAAAATATTGAATATATAACTTCTTTACAATTCTACACTTAAGTAAGAAGAACCTTATCAATATTTAAATAAAAAGCGAACACCGCATGGTGACGTTTTTGTCATAGTTAGGCAGTATTTGTCATAGTCGCGTTATTACTTTTAATATTAGCAGCTTTTCGATGTGTAAAGGAATATTTATACGCGGACCCTCTGGATGGAGAAAAGTTCGATTTGGCTTTCAGTGAGGCTTCTGTCAGTGACTTTACGAGCTTTCACGAGGATAGCCGATGCGTCTGACAGGACTTTTGTAATTTGCTATTCAATTACTAAGCAACTGACATTTTATTTAATTAAAACACAATTTTCCTAGGCAGCGAATAAATCTATTTTTTATTTATTTATTCATTTTTGTTTTTTAAGTATTTCTTAGATGATGAATAACATAACCATACCTAACTGGACATTGCTAGGCAAATTTTAATAGTTATTTAATAGACGAATCAAATGTAAGTGCTCTGAGCTTATTTGAAAAAATAGATAAAATAAAAATAATGAACACTAAAATGACATACATATATGTAATACCGAGTATATATACTTTTTAGCTGTCAATGCAGATGCTAGAAAAATAGAGCATATGAAACCTATAACTAGGTGTTTTAAAAGTCCTTAAAACTATATATTACTTTTTAACTGTTAATACTGGGTGGTTGAAAAATCGATATGGCTTACTGAGTGAATGCCAGACGTTTCGGCGCGGAATGCTGCCTTCTTCAGTGGCGATTTGGCACTAATCCTTCCGGCATTCACCCGAACAGTGCTGAACCAGCGGGTAGTATGAGAAGATTTTTTCAGGGCACTCAAATAAAATACAAACGTAACATAAGAAGTAATGTAAGATGCCACCAATAAAAAATAAAATCATAATTATATACTTACCAATATAACATAATTGATTTAAAGGTTTAATAAATATTATACTTACTAATTAAATGGAAAACTATGACATATGATAAACAAACGAAAAATGTAGAGATGTGCCCTCGCAGGCATCCAACTCATAGACAAGCGGAAAATTGAGTTTGCCGCCGACGATCGATGGTTGTTGATCCATAAACTCCACTTGTTGGTTTGTCTCGCTAATTCAAAAGATCTTTGCAAAAATTGCACTGCAAATCGCTGTCATTTGTTTCCGAATCGCTATCAAAAAGCGTTTCAAACTGACTGACAACACATACTGTACGGTTCTGCGTGGATTAGGGGAAGCGGACTGTAGGTTTTGGTGGATTGGAAGGTTACCAGCAATCAACAAGAAAACAAAAGACCAACCTTTGCTGTGCGATGATGGCCGTCTGTGGTTTGTCTGCCTTAGCTATTTTCTCACTGCTTCCTTGGTTTTGAGTTGATTTCACGAGCTCGGTGAACGATGTGACGAGATGTCACGGATTGCAGAGGCGCGGGTATACCCTCTTGTGATAATGGAAAAACGTTGCCAGTAACAAAAACTGGGGAAATTCGAGAATGGTGATATTGCAATATAATAAACATCAAACAATAATAAAACATTTATTGAATAAATACTAATATGATACAATATTGAATTTAAATAACGTAATTAACGGGTGACGTCGGAACACATACGTTTGCACTTTATATTTGATATCTACGTTTATGAGATGTGCTTATGAAAGTTCTGATAAATTGATTTATAAATAAAATGATCTATAGATACCCATGTAATTACTTTAATTAATAGTATAATTGCAGTGTTATTTTTTCATATTTTTATATGTTAGACACAAGCGCATGTTTTCTCCTTTGATCCTGTAATGCCAAACATCAATCAGTTCTTGGTTCATAATTTTGGTTTGCCAAGCAATTTGAAAACTCTTGGCGCACCACGATAAAACATGTATTTGGTCAAACATTATCTACCTACGTACTTGTTTTGATTTTTTTTTTTTTTGTGTATATTTTTGTGGTAGCATTATGCATAACCACAAAAACCACATTATGCTGGCGACATCTACCTATACTACAAGAACTATTTACAAGTGCCATGTATTTTGGTTTCTGAAACATGTCAGTAAGAAAAGTATATAGGTATCTAATATGAGATATGCCAAAAAAGTGCTGCCAACGTCCGGAGATTTACCCGAAACTTACGAATTTATGATAAACCGAAACGGAAAGGGAAACACTATTATCTAATAATAAAAATAAAAACACTGTAAAAATCTAAAAACATTTATTTATGAAGATCATCAAACACTCACATACAGATGTATTTCAGATAAACAAATAAAATGTTACCTATTAATTATTGCAAAATTATAGTATTTAATGTCAGTTTCATACTAAAAGATTATTGACTTTAATGTTAAATATCCGATCTAAACGGCTATGGTTTTTCGAGAACATCAATCTAAATACAAAAATTCAACTCTTTCACATTTGTACTTCTCGAGTTGAAAGTTGCAACAGACGGACGGACAGACGGACGGACAGACAGACGGCCAAAGGACGGGGATAGTAGTTTCTTAAACATGATTAAAAACGGTATGGTATAATCGGGAATCTCGCACAGCTGCTTGGCGCACCTCAAGGATAGACTAATTGATTCATTATGCTTATGACTGTTGCTATCGTGAGATTTAAACTGTGTTACTGCCCATATTATAACTTTGTATGTAATTAATTAAAACTCTATAAGAAAATACCATGTTATAAAACAATTCATCTCGTAGCAAGTGTCAAATCAGTGCGCATTTAGTTCCAGCAGGAAGCGAGCGGCCGCACTCATTTTATAACTAGATTATCTTAATATATATAAATCTCGTGTCACAATGTTTGTCCTCAATGGACTAATAATAAAATAATGGACTAATAATAAAATTTGAACACCATGTGCAGTTCGATGTGCACTTGAGAGATAGGATAGTTTAAATCTCAAATTATAGTCGCAATTTTAATTTATCGCTAATTTTTTGTCCGTTATTATTTGGCAGTCATAAAACTGACAGATGTCGATACCTTTTTATTTTATGGGCGATTGTGAAGAGCGCGTGACGACTCGGTGCCAGTATAATTTTATTGAACAAGCAGAGGAAAGAGCAATTGTGATATTATTGGAAAATTTTTTAGAAGATCACAATCAACTAATTCAATTGATCAAAAGAGTTTCGCCACGACTGCAAAATGACAATTATCAAATCGTCATAAAAGCCGACAAAGTACCATTAGGTGAACATGCTGGTAGATTCAGTCATAAAACTGACAGATGTCGATACGGAACGGCACGGAACATGCATGCATACAAGATGCGATGACTTACGTACGTCATTACGGCCGACCGGATTTATTTATTACATTCACATGTAATCCGAATTGGGAAGAGATACAAACTTTACTATTGCCAGGACAACAAGCCATTCATCGTCATGATTTAACTGCACGTGTGTTTAAACAAAAATTGAAATCCTTAATTGATTTTATTGTTAAATATACAATTTTTGGTATCACACGTTGTTGGCTGTATACGATAGAGTGGCAAAAGCGAGGTTTGCCTCATGCCCACATTTTGGTTTGGCTTAAAGATAGAATCCGTCCTGAAGAAATCGATCAAATAATTTCAGCCGAAATTCCAGACCCATTAATTGATCAAGAATTATTTGATATTGTCACCAAACACATGATCCATGGGCCATGCGGTGTTTTCAACATGACGTCACCGTGCATGGAAAATGGAAAATGTAAAAAAAACTTCCCAAAGCCGCATACGAATGACACGATCACGGATATTGATGGTTATCCAATGTATCGCCGCAGAAGTACTGAGAATGGTGGCCACACATTTACAATGCGACTGCCGAACTTTCCAAATCAAGTTGAGTTTGATAATCAGTGGGTGGTACCATACCCACCACTACTTTCAAAAACTTACAAAGCTCATATCAATGTTGAGCTTTGCAGTTCTGTTAAATCAATTAAGTATATTTGTAAATATGTAAACAAAGGCAGTGATTTGGCCATATTTGAAGTAAAAAACATAAATAAAAATGACGAAATAGCACGATACCAAATGGGCAGATACATTAGCAGCAATGAAGCTATTTGGCATATTCTCAGCTTTCCCATCCACGAAAGAGATCCTGCTGTCCAACATCTGGCAATACATCTTGAAAACGGTCAACGTGTATACTTCACTGAAGAAAATGTTCTCCAAAGAGCGTTCGAAGCTCCGAAAACGACTCTAACTGAATTTTTTACATTTTGTCAAAAACCTGATGTTTTTGGCCAATTCGCGAAGACATTGGTGTATGGTGATGTTCCACGTTATTTCACATGGAACAAATCCAGTAAAAAATGGGAGCCACGGAAACAAGGAAAACCACATCCTTCCATTACAGGCATATTCAAAGCTAAGACATTGGGGAGACTTTACACGGTACATCCAAAGCAACGTGAGTGCTTCTATTTACGTTTGTTATTGGTGAATGTTCCCGGACCAACGTCTTTTGAATTTTTACGAACAGCTAATGGTCGAGTATTCAATACATACCAGGATGCATGTCGTGAACTGCAATTGCTAGAAGACGATAACCATTGGGACTTAACGCTTGCTGATGCTGCGTTGACATCAACACCGAATAACATTCGTCAGTTGTTTGCAATTATTTTGGCGACATGTTATCCCTCGCAAGCACAAACTTTGTGGGAAAAATATAAAAATTGTATGACAGAAGACATCTTGCACCGAATTAGACAAACAAATCAATGCCAAAACATAGATTATACACCAGAGATGTACAATGAAGCATTGGTCTTGATCGAGGATTTATGTGTTCTTATTTCAAATTTACCACTTAATCATTATGGTATGCCATCACCTAATCGTCCAGCCACCGACTTAGTCAATACCGATTTACAACGAGAAAATCAATATGACCATGGAAGTTTAGCAACAATTATCATGAACAGTGAACCATTACTGACAGCAGAACAAAAAATTATTTATGATCGGATTATGCTGGCTGTTGCTGCTGAACAAGGCGGTTTTTTTTTCTTGGATGCACCCGGTGGAACCGGTAAGACATTTTTAATATCGTTGATTCTTGCCAAAATACGGTCGCAACAAAAAATCGCATTAGCATTAGCATCGTCAGGCATTGCGGCTACTTTACTGGATGGTGGGCGAACAGCACATTCAACATTCAAGCTGCCATTGGACGTTCATAATAAACCAGATGCAATGTGTAACATCAAAAAGAATAGTGGAATAGCTGCAGTGTTGCGGAAGAGTTCTATAATAATTTGGGATGAGTGCACAATGGCACACAAATATTCACTTGAAGCATTAAACAGAACTATGCAAGATTTAAACAGCAATAATAAACTTTTCGGTGGTGCTATCTTACTTTTGTCTGGTGACTTCCGGCAGACCTTACCGGTTATACCTCGCTCTACTTTCGCGGATGAGATTAATGCATGTTTGAAACAATCATTCTTATGGCGAAGTGTTGAAACACTTCGATTGACCATAAATATGCGAGTACAATTGCAAAATGATCCATCAGCACTAATATTTTCCGAACAACTACTAGATATTGGGAACGGTAAAATAAAACTGCAACCAAATACGCAATGCATTAAACTACCAGACAATTTTTGCACTGTTGTTCAGGATAAAACTGAATTGATTCAGAGTATTTTCCCGGATATACAGAATAATTATTTGAATCATGAATGGCTTAGTCAACGGGCGATTTTGGCAGCCAAAAACGTTGATGTTGACGAAATTAACTTCCAGATACAACAGTTGTTACCAGGCGATCTGATGTCTTTTAAATCAATCGATACTGTTGTTGATGAAAATGAAAGTGTAAATTTTCCGATTGAATTTTTAAATTCATTAGATATCCCTGGAATGCCACCACATAATCTTCGATTAAAGATTGGTTCCCCTATTATTCTCCTCCGTAATTTGAATCCACCTCAATTATGTAACGGTACGCGTTTGGTCATCAAAAAGATCACCGGAAACATTCTTGAAGCAACCATTTTGGCTGGGAAGTTTAAAGGAAAAGTGGTCCTGCTGCCACGTATTCCGATGATACCATCAGATTCTACCATACCCTTCAAAAGGCTACAGTTTCCAATTCGTTTAGCTTTCGCCATGTCTATAAATAAATCTCAAGGTCAAACAATGTCCATTTGTGGTTTAGATTTGGAAAATCCATGTTTTTCTCATGGGCAACTATATGTTGCGTGTTCACGTGTTGGGAAACCGTCGAATCTATTTGTGTTAGCTAAAGACAGGTTAACCAAAAACATTGTGCACCGATTGGTGTTAAATTAAATTGAAATTGAAAGTATTTATAATTCAAAAAAAAGATATTAATGTTTAAAAGTTTAAGACTGTCTGCCTTGCCTACCTCATTCATGAGTTTAAGCGTCACATGTTATTTACTGTATTATACTGTAATATACTTATATTTGTTATAAAATTAAATGGAAATAATAAATCTGATAAATTTTTATTTTTTACCTATTGATTTCTGCTTAGTATCAAGTGTAAGAACATTTTAATTAATTGTGTTCAACGTACTTCCCCTTCAAATCTCAATACAGTGAATTTGTATACCAACATCAACATTTTCGTCTTAGTTCGTAAATAATTTCATTGTACTAAAGGGTTATAGTAGTAGAAAGTCAAATAAGGAGATCAGCATATTTTTTTACAAATACCATCTGTGTGAAAAAGCATAGTGGACTCCGTGACTGATGTTCTCTTATTGTTCCTCTTAGATTGTTTACTATAATGTAATATAACAAAAACTTTAGCCACAGCAACGCGTGGCCGGGTCAGCTAGTTATACATATATAACTAGATGATTATAGTTATAATCATCTAGTAATATACTAGAGTGCGGGACCGTGCGGCCGCTCGCACTCATTTTATATTGTATTTTAGAATAACCATCTTGTATTTGATTGTCATTGTTTATCATCGCATTAAAACCATGTTTCACCAAGACTTCTTGAGTTGATCTTTATTTCAATCAAACCCTGACCCAAACATTGTGGTCCCATCGAACAGGATAAACATTGGGTCTATCGAGTCTGATACACATATCAAGAACACAGAGGTCGTGGACGATCATCCGACAAAGAACGTCGACATCACCTACCTAGGAAGATTGTTGGTGCTAAACACATGTAGCAGGCCACATCTCATTTGGGAAGCAGTACCACTTCACAGGGCTTCTCCAGAAGCCCGAAGGTAGTGGAACTTTTGTACATTATTTATAGATTTATTTGAATGAACTAACGACTCAAAAATGTCTCTAAATTCTAACCATGTTTCATATGAACCACTAAACGTAGGTAGTTGATTAGTAGGTAATTTTATATTACTAGTGGTAACCCTGTATTGCGGTAGAGCTAGCAACAATCGGCGTTTCAAACTTTTCATCAAACAGCGTCTGAAGTAATTCTTGTGCTATTGCTAATGAGCTATAATATTGACTCTCAAATTCTTCTCGATCGATCAATTGTTCGTCGAGATTTTCAATTATAGATTCAATTTTTGTTTGAATATTGTCATACTTGAAGCCGACTTCATAACATACTTCATAACATAGCACGTGAACCTAGTTAAATGTGCTTTGAAAGCACCGCGTTGTTTTAGTAATGAAGTGATTAGTTAGGCATTTTTGTCGGTTCGCTCCGCTTTGAAATACTATCCACGAGTACTAAGTACCTTCGCCTGAATCTGGGTCAACAAACTTACAGCTAATAAGCTATTAAAAATTAAATTCCTAAATTACAAAACGATTTTAAACAATAATTTTAATTTGATTATAAAATAAAAGAATGAACTGTTATTCTAGATATATGACTCTATGCAATTACTTTTTATTGCCACTATATTAGTACAAAATAGAGCAAAGAATTACTTAATATGTAAGGTAATATGGAATGGACTTACAAAAGCTGACTTCTTGGGTGTGACTCAACGGTACTGCTTCCCAAATGAGATGTGGCCTGCTACATGTGTTTAGCTGAGGCTGCAACAATCTTCATAGGTAGGTGATGTCGACGTTCTTTGTCGGATGATCGTCCACGACCTCTGTGTTCTTGATATGTGTATCAGACTCGATAGACCCAATGTTTATCGCTTCTGGATTCGGGTAGCCAAGCATGTTTCGTAAGAGTACGAGAACTTAGGTCACATGACTGAGGTTGACAATGTTCCAAACGTTGGGTATGCCACATCACGCGGTCCTTCGAGAACAAAGCACGACTACTAAACTGAGAGTAGTATTCAATGGTCGGACCGACAATACAAGATGATTTATTTTCTATTTTATTACGTTTAGGCAACACAGATTTGTTGTTTCTAGTGACATTGAGAAAATGTATCGTCAAGTTCTTGTCAATGAAACAAAAAGAAATCTGCAATTGATCCAATGGCGAGACAATCCAAAGATGGCACAGCTTCGCCACCATTTCTAAGTCTAAGATGTTTAATTTTGTTTAATTAGCTCACGTTTTCTTCAACTAAGCCAGAACGTTCGATCACAGAAGGAAAAAGATGAACAAAACAATGATTAACTATAAACATGCAGAGACGGACTTAAACCCACCAACTTGATTCAGACTAAAAATAGGTTCATAAAAAACACAGGTTGATATAATATAAAAATATGTAAGTGAGATCTCAGCTCTTTAACCCCAAATATGTATATTTTTAACGCTGGCAATTAATTTTTAACTGACGTTTGCTGTTTCCTTAATATATTAATAACACTCAAATACTCCTTTATTGGCTAATTTAATACCCACTTGCTAGCACCCCGCAATGTCAGGTTTTTCAGAACCGAAAAAAAAGTGCTGACTGGCGGACAAAGATAAAAATACTTATTTCAGAAAATCAACGCGACCAGCGCGGGCTGGCATGTAAAATAATAACTATGAAATAATAAGAGCTATGTTTTTGCGGTTTAACTATTATTATTACAAAAATGGTTTATGAATATATCAAACAAATTAAATACCGGTCATTTATAAGTAATATGACTACTCTACATAGCAACTATAAAAATATAGTTGCTATGAAACTGATTCGTTACTTTATAGTTTCGTTGCAAAGAAAAATCAATATAATATTATGTCGTTTCCATGGTTTTTGAATGCAAATAAATTCTCATAATTTATTGAAAAGTGACTTTTAAAACTTGAGCGTTATATGTGTTTTTTAAAAAGATTCTTAAGTAGAGTAAAGAAATCGAGGGGCAATATGTTCTCGCAGCTAATGACGGCTCAGGTAAAACCAAAAATTATAAAAATCGACCATCAATTAAATGCTTTGTGAATAATAATTAAACAAATTTTCCTAACTGTGATATCAATCAACATCAAGCGACAATGCTGAGAAAACCAATAATTTTATAAACGCAATAGCAATTAAGTAAACAGCTTGTTATGTTTCTGTGTGCAATTTCCTATAAAATTGCATACTATAATTAAAATCGGTTCATCCGTTTGGGTGCTGATATGCCACAGACACCTTAAACCCCCTCTGTTTGGGTCGGGGTTTAAAAAGAGTAAAAAATGATGTTCGTATGAATTTCAGATTGCGTCAATTTTAAATTCTGTTGTGTTTATAAACAAATGTTTTAATCTGTTATCGTATTTTTTCAGACGAAGCCAAGACTTCAGAACGAGCTACAAATGAAACCGATCGGCAATTATATGTAAGTATTATATATTGTTGTTTTCTTGTAACATGAAGTTGGCCCTGCATTTGAAAATGCATTGTTAATTTCCAAAATGTAACTTTTATTTCCTTAATTGCTCTTTCTAATCCCAACTTACACGCAGTTATGGGACATTTTACTCGACAATCATATCTTCATCACATAAACCATCTGGTGTGGCACCTATAAAATGAATATCGCTATCTATGAACATCCACATATTCTTATTTCTCGATTTTCATAAACACTTAATTGCTGCAAAGCTATTCTTTCATTTTCCCTTCCGAGTTGAATCGATGCAACATGACTTATATTTTGTTTATACAACATATTTTTAACTATTGTAGAACAGCTTATATCTTGACGTCTTTTCACAAGTTTACCAAAATGTGAAGCAGTTATTAAATGTCTTCTCAATTCTAACCATTCATTGCAATCACTCTGTAAAATTGTCTCTCTCTCTCTCTCTCTCTCTATGCGTCTACGTTCAACTTCCGTCTTTTTCAATCTTTCGAGAAACGTAGTTTTGGCTTTTTGAAACATGCTTTCATTCATATCAGGTTGCAACCTATTTTCTCCATAATTTGCATCTTTTTTCTGCCTTTGACAATACACCCATTTTTACATTGATATTTTCTTATCATGCTATTTTTTTTTTATTCTTTTTCTTCGAATCTAAGCAATTTGCTCGTAGGACAACTACCCATATTTTTAAATAGATTTGATATAGGTCGATTTGTATTAAAAGATATGACTTTTCCTAAAATTTATTCTTAAATATGTATTTTTCCTAAAATATCGAACCCAAATAACCTCGCTCTGTCGAAAACAGTTTCGTTGTGGCACAATAATTTGTATTGACTCTATTGGTGTCAATGTATTAGTTTAAATAGTAATTTACCAATATATAAAATAAATACAATATCCTATTACAGGGGGTGCGGTCGCCTCGTCACTGCGGCGTTCTCGAGGCCGACGTTGGGGAGCGTCCCGTTAGCCAATCTGCGTTTTGCCCCTGCGCTATCGGCTTGCCAACCGACCGCTGCCGAGAGGTACTTATTCATTCTAAAATAGTAGATATATATGTTTCGTTTCATATAACCGTTTCGCTGTGGCACAATAATTTGTATTGACTCTATTGGTGTCAATGTATTAGTTTAAATAGTAATTTACCAATATATAAAATAAATACAATATCCTATTACAGGGGGTGCGGTCGCCTCGTCACTGCGGCGTTCTCGAGGCCGACGTTGGGGAGCGTCCCGTTAGCCAATCTGCGTTTTGCCCCTGCGCTATCGGCTTGCCAACCGACCGCTGCCGAGAGGTACTTATTCATTCTAAAATAGTAGATATATATGTTTCGTTTCATATAACCGTTTCGCTGTGGCACAATAATTTGTATTGACTCTATTGGTGTCAATGTATTAGTTTAAATAGTAATTTACCAATATATAAAATAAATACAATATCCTATTACAGGGGGCGCGGTCGCCTCGTCACTGCGGCGTTCTCGAGGCCGACGTTGGGGAGCGTCCCGTTAGCCAATCTGCGTTTTGCCCCTGCGCTATCGGCTTGCCAACCGACCGCTGCCGAGAGGTACTTATTCATTCTAAAATAGTAGATATATATGTTTCGTTTCATATAACCGTTTCGCTGTGGCACAATAATTTGTATTGACTCTATTGGTGTCAATGTATTAGTTTAAATAGTAATTTACCAATATATAAAATAAATACAATATCCTATTACAGGGGGTGCGGTCGCCTCGTCACTGCGGCGTTCTCGAGGCCGACGTTGGGGAGCGTCCCGTTAGCCAATCTGCGTTTTGCCCCTGCGCTATCGGCTTGCCAACCGACCGCTGCCGAGAGGTACTTATTCATTCTAAAATAGTAGATATATATGTTTCGTTTCATATAACCGTTTCGCTGTGGCACAATAATTTGTATTGACTCTATTGGTGTCAATGTATTAGTTTAAATAGTAATTTACCAATATATAAAATAAATACAATATCCTATTACAGGGGGTGCGGTCACCTCGTCACTGCGGCGTTCTCGAGGCCGACGTTGGGGAGCGTCCCGTTAGCCAATCTGCGTTTTGCCCCTGCGCTATCGGCTTGCCAACCGACCGCTGCCGAGAGGTACTTATTCATTCTAAAATAGTAGATATATATGTTTCGTTTCATATAACCGTTTCGCTGTGGCACAATAATTTGTATTGACTCTATTGGTGTCAATGTATTAGTTTAAATAGTAATTTACCAATATATAAAATAAATACAATATCCTATTACAGGGGGTGCGGTCACCTCGTCACTGCGGCGTTCTCGAGGCCGACGTTGGGGAGCGTCCCGTTAGCCAATCTGCGTTTTGCCCCTGCGCTATCGGCTTGCCAACCGACCGCTGCCGAGAGGTACTTATTCATTCTAAAATAGTAGATATATATGTTTCGTTTCATATAACCGTTTCGCTGTGGCACAATAATTTGTATTGACTCTATTGGTGTCAATGTATTAGTTTAAATAGTAATTTACCAATATATAAAATAAATACAATATCCTATTACAGGGGGTGCGGTCGCCTCGTCACTGCGGCGTTCTCGAGGCCGACGTTGGGGAGCGTCCCGTTAGCCAATCTGCGTTTTGCCCCTGCGCTATCGGCTTGCCAACCGACCGCTGCCGAGAGGTACTTATTCATTCTAAAATAGTAGATATATATGTTTCGTTTCATATAACCGTTTCGCTGTGGCACAATAATTTGTATTGACTCTATTGGTGTCAATGTATTAGTTTAAATAGTAATTTACCAATATATAAAATAAATACAATATCCTATTACAGGGGGTGCGGTCACCTCGTCACTGCGGCGTTCTCGAGGCCGACGTTGGGGAGCGTCCCGTTAGCCAATCTGCGTTTTGCCCCTGCGCTATCGGCTTGCCAACCGACCGCTGCCGAGAGGTACTTATTCATTCTAAAATAGTAGATATATATGTTTCGTTTCATATAACCGTTTCGCTGTCGCACAATAATTTGTATTGACTCTATTGGTGTTGTGATGACCCCCTGCCTCTCACTAAGGGAAAGGGAGGGAAATATGGAAGAAGGGTTGAAGTAGGAGTGGAAAAAAAAGCCTGCTCTACGCGGATTAGAGGGTTGGTTTCAGTTCAAAGCCTAGAATAAGGGGTGCAGGAGATAGTCGTACGGGGTAATTACCGAAAACATTATTTCGGAAGCTACATATAAAATAAATAACAATTAAAATTGACATTATGAATTAACTATATACCGATATGAGGTTGTTCCTAATCACGAAATTAAACTAACTGCGGCAAAGAAAATTAGAAAATTTATGAATAGATTAAAACGCCTGTAACTGAGGAACGGAAGGCCCCACTTGGTTGGAAACGACCAATTAACACTATCAAAATCAGACGGACAGAATAGGCGTACTTATAGAAGCCGGCCGTTAATATTAAATACAATTTTGGGAAAAAATCGACAATAATTATATTATGTTTCGCATTTCTCGGGCAACTTACCAAAAATTTCAAACCCCTGTCAGTAGATAGACTGCACAGCTTATCCGTTCCCACGCAGAGACCGTCTGGGACGATCTCAAGTGGCTAAAACGTAGTGGTAGGCGAAGACGCGCGATTTCAGTGACATACGCTCCTTGGAAAAAAACTAAGGATTATTTTGGAGTGGATTAGATATTATTTTTGGGGTGATTTCGAACGGAACAGCGAAAAGAACAGTTCTTTAGCCAAAAGGGCGACGGACGACCCATCTTTATGGAAAAATCATAAATTAGGACAAGATCGGGGAATAAGATAAGGAATTTCTGCGGGAAAGAGACGCGGGATACGAAATTGTTAAAGGGAGACAGAGAGAGATAGTGAAAGGGTGTCAACGCTTTGGACTATGTATGCCACGGGTGACAGTTAGTTATTCAAACGAGCCAATCATATGAACATATAAGGAAGACTGAGGAATTGCATGGGCGGGATTAGGGAGATGAGCATTTGTTGCAAGTTAGATGAGAGAAGAATAGAGTTGAAGGGAGAGAGCTGGCCGTTGGCGCCTGCCCGAGATATGATTCTATGGGAAAGCTTTGGAATTCGGGGTTTACGATCGCTGGTACTAGGGGTATAGCTGCAAAAGCATGTTTCTGTCAAAAGTAATCGATTTTTGGGGAAGTTATGAGGCAATTCCCCCATTTCTTAACGACCTCAGAAAACGATTAAATTTTACGACTTGGGCCTAATCTGAAGAGAAATACAAAAACTGGTGTGAGGTGATATGCCCATAAAAGTCATAGTAACTCAAATTTGACAGGTGGACAGCAATTGGTGGAAAGCAAGATTTGGTGGGGAAAATGGGATGTGGTCTGGAAGGTGATAAAAGCGATCGACGCAGGGAAAACGGGATATAGTTCACGCGTTCTTCGATTCAAGCCAACACCTTCTCCACGCTAGTTTGGCTCGCGATAAATAGTGATATTTTATTAAGTCTTTAGTTGGTATATGGTAACTTAGTAAATTTGTTATTAAACCAATAGTCTAAAAAAATAATATAACAAGTTAGGAGTTTTCGCCGCGCTCTTGGTTTAAGTCTATAGTACTATAATTTAAAAGTAATTAGCAAAGATTATTATAGTTAGCTAAAAATTATAGTAATGGGGATAGTTCACGCGTTTTTCGATTCAAGCCAACACCTTCTCCACGCTAGTTTGGCTCGCGATAAATAGTGATATTTTATTAAGTCTTTGTTGGTATATGGTAACTTGGTAAATTTGTTATTAACGTTATAACCTTATAAAATAATATAACAATTTAGGATTTTTCGTCGCGTTCTTGTTTAAGTCTATAGTATTATAATCTAAAATATTTTAGTGAGGTGTCGTTATAGTAGTTAAAATAATATAACAATTTAGGATTTTTCGCCGCGTTCTCGTTTTGAATCCATAGTACTATAATTTAAAAAAAAAAAAATAAATTAGTAAGGCCGTGTTCGCCCCGTTTGGCCGCGATAAATTAGGGAAATTCTACTAAGTCTCCTGATATATTTAAAATAAATCAGATATTGTTATTTTAGCTTAGCTCGAAGAAGATAGTAACTTAGGATCCGCCGCGTTATATTAGTGAACCTTACTAATTCCCTAGAGATATATTTTTTATAATAAATTAGAATAAATAATATAGCATAGAACATATAATAGGTAGAAGTGTCGCGATATATTAGTGAATTTTATTGAGTGTATGGTGATATAATTTAAGGTAAATTAGTAAGTTATTATTACAGTCTAGCTTAAAAAGTGCAGAAAAAAAAGAAAATTAAGATTGTACGTCGCGCGCCGCACCTATTTGAAACGCTAATCGTAAACCAGAAAAAAATAAAAATAAATAAATAAATAAATTAGAAAAGAAAAACAAATTAATAAACAAGTAAAAATAGTAATGATAATAATAATAAAAAAAGGGGTAATTAAATGAAATATAAACAAGTTAAATAAAGATTAATAGTAGTGTTGAAAAATCTCAGGGAGGTAATTTATCTTAGGGACGGTTAAATAAAAACTTGCTTAAAATATTTTAATAAACGTGTAGGGTATTGTCAATTTAAAATCACGGGGAGATGGTCCAATAAACGCGACACCGATAGAGGTTTGACTAGGTAGTGGTATACCAGACCGACCCTTAATAAGTTTTAGTTAGAAATAAATTATTGAGGCCCTAGAATTTATACGCGTCAAATTACTAAGAAAATTGTGTTCGTAAATCGGTAAGATGGTATTGTGAATTATTATTATAATTAATTGTGTACACAAATTAGTGATTAAGTGTTGTGTAGTGTAAGAGTTTCCTAAGCACGAGGAAAACCATAGCATGGAATACGGGGGCTTGCATGGTAAGTGACTTAACTAGATATTACTGCGTCGAAGTGAATCAGAGAATTATTACCATACTTGTTTTGACTGAAATTATATATAATAGTAATTTAAAATTTCAATAAATTGTTGTGGAAAAATATAGAAATATAACAAATAATAATAAATAATAACAATTCAATGTCTTGATTACCTGTTTTAAATAATTGACAGTGACCGGAACAACACTATAAAATTAGAATTTTATCATCATTGTACACAAGAAGTTCAAATTTTAGAGAAAGAAAATGTAGCAAAATATAGTGTTATAAAATCATATTAACTAAGAAATTCCTGTGTGTGTGGGTAAAGAAATTAGAATCCTAACTTATAACTGAATAAATTGTAAGACGTTGCCCGAACAATAACTTCATTATTAAAGAAGTTAAACCAGTAATTAGAACACTTGTCTTAATTACCCGCTTCAAAGTTGATACTGGGAGTCACTGATCACCTCTTCGAATTAATATCACTGCATGAGGCTGTTGGATTAACATTGTATAATATATTTTATGTAATACCTACATTCACATGACGGACTACAGAAGTAATTACAGTTCACTATTACTGTACAGTTAATACCTAATTTAACAGAGGTCAGGATACCTAAAGCAGATTAAAAGTGACTATATAATAACAAATCGTTGAAAGAAAATACAAATTAAGTAGTTTCCGACCTCTGCGATAACATTTTCCTCCGTACTTAAAATTAATCTTTTCCGAGACGAGATGACCGTCTCTAGGGTCCCGGGCAAATTATAACCAAACATGTTTAATACTACATATTACAACTAAAGAAAGGATTAGTAAAATTAGTGTACTCTACAATCATTATAAACAAATCACATGTTGACCAAAAACTAGGGACCGTAGAAATACCATAGTTAATGGACAGACGTTGGACGCTATATACTGACACCTGACGTTTCACAGATATAAACTCAAAAGCCTATTACGGGATGAGACATTGTATAAAAGACTAAGTTTTCCAACACTTTCACCCACCGTCCTGTTGAGTGTGGTTCGAATATCCACGTCAGTTTAGATTATGGTCTCTAGGTCTGCGAAAACCTGGCGCGGACGGGATAACAACCGCCCCATCATAAAACCCGTTCGTCCTATAGCAAAGGCCCGGAATGGCATTCAGTTGACCTTCTGCATCCCTGGCTTAGGCAACGGGACATCGTGGGATCTCAGCCAACATCAGAGCAGGAGACTATCCTTTGAACTGACTGAAAATTAGTAGAGCGTGCCTCAAGATCCTATACCTACCCATTTGTTCCACTTGGGAGTGGCCGTCCACGACCAAACCTCAAGGAAATCTTTGGACGATCTTACTCTGTCACATGTCGGGTAATGCTAGAGAGTATATTAACTATAGACAGAATGAAGGTTATATGACGAGGACAGAGAACACAGACATTTTGCTTTATGAGACAAAGAAGTTAAAAATAAAATAAATTAAACCAATTTTAAACAAACATAAATCTTAATCTAAATGGTAATAGGCACACAGCTCCTAAAGTGATCACGACATGGTATGACATTATCACTTGATAGTGCCTCCCCCTCCATATATCAAACCTGTTAAATGTATGCATCCTGAATCATAAATTAAACCTTTATATATATACATTACGATGGGAGCCTAATGACGCTACCAGCGTGGTGAATAAGAAACACTCCGACTTGAAGCTGGACGCATGACCTGGAGGGTCACCTCGGGCTGGTCTAAACACACCACGCCTACACAAAAACCAATCTACAAATATAGTCATGAGTGAGAGTACAGTCCTGATTTAGAGAAGTACCACAGTTGTTCAGTTCATTCTGTTCGGCTGCATCAATATCATCGTGGGATTTCAGGGAAAATCAAATCGGCTCCTGCTACTTCTCACAATACTGACTGTTCCTGATGTTGTCCCCATTCATTTGGTGGCAGCCAACGATATCACAATTAACGATTCAAAACATTCAGTTGTTCGAATCTACACCAGGATTGGCCTCCGGGCCCCAAAAGGAAAATGTTTACAGCTAAAGACGGAGTAAAAACCTCTTTGGACCTTAAACACCAATTAATTTAACCATGGATCACACCTAAGGAAGGTGGTTTAGCTTGCTGGGGGTTTGGGGATGGTGGTGCCCCAGCAAAACCTAATAAAACTAAAAAATTCCTAAGTTCTACCTACAAGCGAGTTCGTCGATAATTTCCAATATATCATATACTTGTCAAATAACTGAACAATTAGTTAATGTCATTTTAGAATTAGCAAAATAGAATCAAAACGGCAACAGTTGTAGGAAATAAAAGGTATGAATAATGCAGGGAAATATAATTAAATTCGATTAACCAGTAGCAACGCGTAAACCATTGTAAACGTAACACTGACTATTAAACACATATTTACATAATACTAACATTGTGCATGAGATAAATGTATCCAATTAGCTGAAGGAGAAGCCACAGCCACATCGCTAAGGGAACGGAAGAAGCTGGACGCACTAGGACACCAACATCAAGACACCTACATAACTGATCCCTCGTAAACATGTACCATTTTCAGGCGAAAGCCAAACAGAACATTGACAGGAGTAAGTTACTATTATAAATATCGTTTGTTTTATGTATTTCAGTAGCAAATTAATTCGAGATATCAATCGCAGTAATAAAGAATAAATTCAGTTAAAAGGCCTTCAGCCGCTTAGGTAGAAAAATTTCAGGGGTCTCCTTCCCCCGGCCGAGCTTCAGCTTTTGTCGGGGCGGGGTTATCCTCAGTGTCAATGTATTAGTTTAAATAGTAATTTACCAATATATAAAATAAATACAATATCCTATTACAGGAGGTGCGGTCGCCTCGTCACTGCGGCGTTCTCGAGGCCGACGTTGGGGAGCGTCCCGTTAGCCAATCTGCGTTTTGCCCCTGCGCTATCGGCTTGCCAACCGACCGCTGCCGAGAGGTACTTATTCATTCTAAAATAGTAGATATATATGTTTCGTTTCATATAACCGTTTCGCTGTGGCACAATAATTTGTATTGACTCTATTGGTGTCAATGTATTAGTTTAAATAGTAATTTACCAATATATAAAATAAATACAATATCCTATTACAGGGGGTGCGGTCGCCTCGTCACTGCGGCGTTCTCGAGGCCGACGTTGGGGAGCGTCCCGTTAGCCAATCTGCGTTTTGCCCCTGCGCTATCGGCTTGCCAACCGACCGCTGCCGAGAGGTACTTATTCATTCTAAAATAGTAGATATATATGTTTCGTTTCATATAACCGTTTCGCTGTGGCACAATAATTTGTATTGACTCTATTGGTGTCAATGTATTAGTTTAAATAGTAATTTACCAATATATAAAATAAATACAATATCCTATTACAGGGGGTGCGGTCGCCTCGTCACTGCGGCGTTCTCGAGGCCGACGTTGGGGAGCGTCCCGTTAGCCAATCTGCGTTTTGCCCCTGCGCTATCGGCTTGCCAACCGACCGCTGCCGAGAGGTACTTATTCATTCTAAAATAGTAGATATATATGTTTCGTTTCATATATCCGTTTCGCTGTAGCACAATAATTTGTATTGACTCTATTGGTGTCAATGTATTAGTTTAAATAGTAATTTACCAATATATAAAATAAATACAATATCCTATTACAGGGGGTGCGGTCGCCTCGTCACTGCGGCGTTCTCGAGGCCGACGTTGGGGAGCGTCCCGTTAGCCAATCTGCGTTTTGCCCCTGCGCTATCGGCTTGCCAACCGACCGCTGCCGAGAGGTACTTATTCATTCTAAAATAGTAGATATATATGTTTCGTTTCATATAACCGTTTCGCTGTGGCACAATAATTTGTATTGACTCTATTGGTGTCAATGTATTAGTTTAAATAGTAATTTACCAATATATATAATATAAATACAATATCCTATTACAGGGGGTGCGGTCGCCTCGTCACTGCGGCGTTCTCGAGGCCGACGTTGGGGAGCGTCCCGTTAGCCAATCTGCGTTTTGCCCCTGCGCTATCGGCTTGCCAACCGACCGCTGCCGAGAGGTACTTATTCATTCTAAAATAGTAGATATATATGTTTCGTTTCATATAACCGTTTCGCTGTGGCACAATAATTTGTATTGACTCTATTGGTGTCAATGTATTAGTTTAAATAGTAATTTACCAATATATAAAATAAATACAATATCCTATTACAGGGGGTGCGGTCGCCTCGTCACTGCGGCGTTCTCGAGGCCGACGTTGGGGAGCGTCCCGTTAGCCAATCTGCGTTTTGCCCCTGCGCTATCGGCTTGCCAACCGACCGCTGCCGAGAGGTACTTATTCATTCTAAAATAGTAGATATATATGTTTCGTTTCATATAACCGTTTCGCTGTGGCACAATAATTTGTATTGACTCTATTGGTGTCAATGTATTAGTTTAAATAGTAATTTACCAATATATAAAATAAATACAATATCCTATTACAGGGGGTGCGGTCGCCTCGTCACTGCGGCGTTCTCGAGGCCGACGTTGGGGAGCGTCCCGTTAGCCAATCTGCGTTTTGCCCCTGCGCTATCGGCTTGCCAACCGACCGCTGCCGAGAGGTACTTATTCATTCTAAAATAGTAGATATATATGTTTCGTTTCATATATCCGTTTCGCTGTAGCACAATAATTTGTATTGACTCTATTGGTGTCAATGTATTAGTTTAAATAGTAATTTACCAATATATAAAATAAATACAATATCCTATTACAGGGGGTGCGGTCGCCTCGTCACTGCGGCGTTCTCGAGGCCGACGTTGGGGAGCGTCCCGTTAGCCAATCTGCGTTTTGCCCCTGCGCTATCGGCTTGCCAACCGACCGCTGCCGAGAGGTACTTATTCATTCTAAAATAGTAGATATATATGTTTCGTTTCATATATCCGTTTCGCTGTGGCACAATAATTTGTATTGACTCTATTGGTGTCAATGTATTAGTTTAAATAGTAATTTACCAATATATAAAATAAATACAATATCCTATTACAGGGGGTGCGGTCGCCTCGTCACTGCGGCGTTCTCGAGGCCGACGTTGGGGAGCGTCCCGTTAGCCAATCTGCGTTTTGCCCCTGCGCTATCGGCTTGCCAACCGACCGCTGCCGAGAGGTACTTATTCATTCTAAAATAGTAGATATATATGTTTCGTTTCATATAACCGTTTCGCTGTGGCACAATAATTTGTATTGACTCTATTGGTGTCAATGTATTAGTTTAAATAGTAATTTACCAATATATAAAATAAATACAATATCCTATTACAGGGGGTGCGGTCGCCTCGTCACTGCGGCGTTCTCGAGGCCGACGTTGGGGAGCGTCCCGTTAGCCAATCTGCGTTTTGCCCCTGCGCTATCGGCTTGCCAACCGACCGCTGCCGAGAGGTACTTATTCATTCTAAAATAGTAGATATATATGTTTCGTTTCATATAACCGTTTCGCTGTGGCACTATAATTTGTATTGACTCTATTGGTGTCAATGTATTAGTTTAAATAGTAATTTACCAATATATAAAATAAATACAATATCCTATTACAGGGGGTGCGGTCACCTCGTCACTGCGGCGTTCTCGAGGCCGACGTTGGGGAGCGTCCCGTTAGCCAATCTGCGTTTTGCCCCTGCGCTATCGGCTTGCCAACCGACCGCTGCCGAGAGGTACTTATTCATTCTAAAATAGTAGATATATATGTTTCGTTTCATATAACCGTTTCGCTGTGGCACAATAATTTGTATTGACTCTATTGGTGTCAATGTATTAGTTTAAATAGTAATTTACCAATATATAAAATAAATACAATATCCTATTACAGGGGGTGCGGTCGCCTCGTCACTGCGGCGTTCTCGAGGCCGACGTTGGGGAGCGTCCCGTTAGCCAATCTGCGTTTTGCCCCTGCGCTATCGGCTTGCCAACCGACCGCTGCCGAGAGGTACTTATTCATTCTAAAATAGTAGATATATATGTTTCGTTTCATATAACCGTTTCGCTGTGGCACAATAATTTGTATTGACTCTATTGGTGTCAATGTATTAGTTTAAATAGTAATTTACCAATATATAAAATAAATACAATATCCTATTACAGGGGGTGCGGTCGCCTCGTCACTGCGGCGTTCTCGAGGCCGACGTTGGGGAGCGTCCCGTTAGCCAATCTGCGTTTTGCCCCTGCGCTATCGGCTTGCCAACCGACCGCCGCCGAGAGGTACTTATTCATTCTAAAATAGTAGATATATATGTTTCGTTTCATATAACCGTTTCGCTGTGGCACAATAATTTGTATTGACTCTATTGGTGTCAATGTATTAGTTTAAATAGTAATTTACCAATATATAAAATAAATACAATATCCTATTACAGGGGGTGCGGTCGCCTCGTCACTGCGGCGTTCTCGAGGCCGACGTTGGGGAGCGTCCTGTTAGCCAATCTGCGTTTTGCCCCTGCGCTATCGGCTTGCCAACCGACCGCTGCCGAGAGGTACTTATTCATTCTAAAATAGTAGATATATATGTTTCGTTTCATATAACCGTTTCGCTGTGGCACAATAATTTGTATTGACTCTATTGGTGTCAATGTATTAGTTTAAATAGTAATTTACCAATATATAAAATAAATACAATATCCTATTACAGGGGGTGCGGTCGCCTCGTCACTGCGGCGTTCTCGAGGCCGACGTTGGGGAGCGTCCCGTTAGCCAATCTGCGTTTTGCCCCTGCGCTATCGGCTTGCCAACCGACCACTGCCGAGAGGTACTTATTCATTCTAAAATAGTAGATATATATGTTTCGTTTCATATAACCGTTTCGCTGTGGCACAATAATTTGTATTGACTCTATTGGTGTCAATGTATTAGTTTAAATAGTAATTTACCAATATATAAAATAAATACAATATCCTATTACAGGGGGTGCGGTCGCCTCGTCACTGCGGCGTTCTCGAGGCCGACGTTGGGGAGCGTCCCGTTAGCCAATCTGCGTTTTGCCCCTGCGCTATCGGCTTGCCAACCGACCGCTGCCGAGAGGTACTTATTCATTCTAAAATAGTAGATATATATGTTTCGTTTCATATTATCCCTATTATCACTCTATTTATATATTTCAAATAGGTAACACCTCGACACAGGCATTTGCCTAGTTAGGTGTTACTAATCCACACAAACTGTACTTTTCTTTTATGGAATATCAATAACATGCGATATATTAATATACATGTAATGATATAATTTTTTATGGATATAATAAATAAATAAATAAATAAATAAATATAACCGTTTCGCTGTGGCACAATAATTTGTATTGACTCTATTGGTGTCAATGTATTAGTTTAAATAGTAATTTACCAATATATAAAATAAATACAATATCCTATTACAGGGGGTGCGGTCGCCTCGTCACTGCGGCGTTCTCGAGGCCGACGTTGGGGAGCGTCCCGTTAGCCAATCTGCGTTTTGCCCCTGCGCTATCGGCTTGCCAACTGACCGCTGCCGAGAGGTACTTATTCATTCTAAAATAGTAGATATATATGTTTCGTTTCATATAACCGTTTCGCTGTGGCACAATAATTTGTATTGACTCTATTGGTGTCAATGTATTAGTTTAAATAGTAATTTACCAATATATAAAATAAATACAATATCCTAATACAGGGGGTGCGGTCGCCTCGTCACTACGGCGTTCTCGAGGCCGACGTTGGGGAGCGTCCCGTTAGCCAATCTGCGTTTTGCCCCTGCGCTATCGGCTTGCCAACCGACCGCTGCCGACAGGTACTTATTCATTCTAAAATAGTAGATATATATGTTTCGTTTCATATAACCGTTTCGCTGTGGCACAATAATTTGTATTGACTCTATTGGTGTCAATGTATTAGTTTAAATAGTAATTTACCAATATATAAAATAAATACAATATCCTATTACAGGGGGTGCGGTCGCCTCGTCACTGCGGCGTTCTCGAGGCCGACGTTGGGGAGCGTCCCGTTAGCCAATCTGCGTTTTGCCCCTGCGCTATCGGCTTGCCAACCGACCGCTGCCGAGAGGTACTTATTCATTCTAAAATAGTAGATATATATGTTTCGTTTCATATAACCGTTTCGCTGTGGCACAATAATTTGTATTGACTCTATTGGTGTCAATGTATTAGTTTAAATAGTAATTTACCAATATATAAAATAAATACAATATCCTATTACAGGGGGTGCGGTCGCCTCGTCACTGCGGCGTTCTCGAGGCCGACGTTGGGGAGCGTCCCGTTAGCCAATCTGCGTTTTGCCCCTGCGCTATCGGCTTGCCAACCGACCGCTGCCGAGAGGTACTTATTCATTCTAAAATAGTAGATATATATGTTTCGTTTCATATAACCGTTTCGCTGTGGCACAATAATTTGTATTGACTCTATTGGTGTCAATGTATTAGTTTAAATAGTAATTTACCAATATATAAAATAAATACAATATCCTATTACAGGGGGTGCGGTCGCCTCGTCACTGCGGCGTTCTCGAGGCCGACGTTGGGGAGCGTCCCGTTAGCCAATCTGCGTTTTGCCCCTGCGCTATCGGCTTGCCAACCGACCGCTGCCGAGAGGTACTTATTCATTCTAAAATAGTAGATATATATGTTTCGTTTCATATAACCGTTTCGCTGTGGCACAATAATTTGTATTGACTCTATTGGTGTCAATGTATTAGTTTAAATAGTAATTTACCAATATATAAAATAAATACAATATCCTATTACAGGGGGTGCGGTCGCCTCGTCACTGCGGCGTTCTCGAGGCCGACGTTGGGGAGCGTCCCGTTAGCCAATCTGCGTTTTGCCCCTGCGCTATCGGCTTGCCAACCGACCGCTGCCGAGAGGTACTTATTCATTCTAAAATAGTAGATATATATGTTTCGTTTCATATAACCGTTTCGCTGTGGCACAATAATTTGTATTGACTCTATTGGTGTCAATGTATTAGTTTAAATAGTAATTTACCAATATATAAAATAAATACAATATCCTATTACAGGGGGTGCGGTCGCCTCGTCACTGCGGCGTTCTCGAGGCCGACGTTGGGGAGCGTCCCGTTAGCCAATCTGCGTTTTGCCCCTGCGCTATCGGCTTGCCAACCGACCGCCGCCGAGAGGTACTTATTCATTCTAAAATAGTAGATATATATGTTTCGTTTCATATAACCGTTTCGCTGTGGCACAATAATTTGTATTGACTCTATTGGTGTCAATGTATTAGTTTAAATAGTAATTTACCAATATATAAAATAAATACAATATCCTATTACAGGGGGTGCGGTCGCCTCGTCACTGCGGCGTTCTCGAGGCCGACGTTGGGGAGCGTCCTGTTAGCCAATCTGCGTTTTGCCCCTGCGCTATCGGCTTGCCAACCGACCGCTGCCGAGAGGTACTTATTCATTCTAAAATAGTAGATATATATGTTTCGTTTCATATAACCGTTTCGCTGTGGCACAATAATTTGTATTGACTCTATTGGTGTCAATGTATTAGTTTAAATAGTAATTTACCAATATATAAAATAAATACAATATCCTATTACAGGGGGTGCGGTCGCCTCGTCACTGCGGCGTTCTCGAGGCCGACGTTGGGGAGCGTCCCGTTAGCCAATCTGCGTTTTGCCCCTGCGCTATCGGCTTGCCAACCGACCGCTGCCGAGAGGTACTTATTCATTCTAAAATAGTAGATATATATGTTTCGTTTCATATAACCGTTTCGCTGTGGCACAATAATTTGTATTGACTCTATTGGTGTCAATGTATTAGTTTAAATAGTAATTTACCAATATATAAAATAAATACAATATCCTATTACAGGAGGTGCGGTCGCCTCGTCACTGCGGCGTTCTCGAGGCCGACGTTGGGGAGCGTCCCGTTAGCCAATCTGCGTTTTGCCCCTGCGCTATCGGCTTGCCAACCGACCGCTGCCGAGAGGTACTTATTCATTCTAAAATAGTAGATATATATGTTTCGTTTCATATAACCGTTTCGCTGTGGCACAATAATTTGTATTGACTCTATTGGTGTCAATGTATTAGTTTAAATAGTAATTTACCAATATATAAAATAAATACAATATCCTATTACAGGGGGTGCGGTCGCCTCGTCACTGCGGCGTTCTCGAGGCCGACGTTGGGGAGCGTCCCGTTAGCCAATCTGCGTTTTGCCCCTGCGCTATCGGCTTGCCAACCGACCGCTGCCGAGAGGTACTTATTCATTCTAAAATAGTAGATATATATGTTTCGTTTCATATAACCGTTTCGCTGTGGCACAATAATTTGTATTGACTCTATTGGTGTCAATGTATTAGTTTAAATAGTAATTTACCAATATATAAAATAAATACAATATCCTATTACAGGGGGTGCGGTCGCCTCGTCACTGCGGCGTTCTCGAGGCCGACGTTGGGGAGCGTCCCGTTAGCCAATCTGCGTTTTGCCCCTGCGCTATCGGCTTGCCAACCGACCGCTGCCGAGAGGTACTTATTCATTCTAAAATAGTAGATATATATGTTTCGTTTCATATAACCGTTTCGCTGTGGCACAATAATTTGTATTGACTCTATTGGTGTCAATGTATTAGTTTAAATAGTAATTTACCAATATATAAAATAAATACAATATCCTATTACAGGGGGTGCGGTCGCCTCGTCACTGCGGCGTTCTCGAGGCCGACGTTGGGGAGCGTCCCGTTAGCCAATCTGCGTTTTGCCCCTGCGCTATCGGCTTGCCAACCGACCGCCGCCGAGAGGTACTTATTCATTCTAAAATAGTAGATATATATGTTTCGTTTCATATAACCGTTTCGCTGTGGCACAATAATTTGTATTGACTCTATTGGTGTCAATGTATTAGTTTAAATAGTAATTTACCAATATATAAAATAAATACAATATCCTATTACAGGGGGTGCGGTCGCCTCGTCACTGCGGCGTTCTCGAGGCCGACGTTGGGGAGCGTCCTGTTAGCCAATCTGCGTTTTGCCCCTGCGCTATCGGCTTGCCAACCGACCGCTGCCGAGAGGTACTTATTCATTCTAAAATAGTAGATATATATGTTTCGTTTCATATAACCGTTTCGCTGTGGCACAATAATTTGTATTGACTCTATTGGTGTCAATGTATTAGTTTAAATAGTAATTTACCAATATATAAAATAAATACAATATCCTATTACAGGGGGTGCGGTCGCCTCGTCACTGCGGCGTTCTCGAGGCCGACGTTGGGGAGCGTCCCGTTAGCCAATCTGCGTTTTGCCCCTGCGCTATCGGCTTGCCAACCGACCGCTGCCGAGAGGTACTTATTCATTCTAAAATAGTAGATATATATGTTTCGTTTCATATAACCGTTTCGCTGTGGCACAATAATTTGTATTGACTCTATTGGTGTCAATGTATTAGTTTAAATAGTAATTTACCAATATATATAATATAAATACAATATCCTATTACAGGGGGTGCGGTCGCCTCGTCACTGCGGCGTTCTCGAGGCCGACGTTGGGGAGCGTCCCGTTAGCCAATCTGCGTTTTGCCCCTGCGCTATCGGCTTGCCAACCGACCGCTGCCGAGAGGTACTTATTCATTCTAAAATAGTAGATATATATGTTTCGTTTCATATAACCGTTTCGCTGTGGCACAATAATTTGTATTGACTCTATTGGTGTCAATGTATTAGTTTAAATAGTAATTTACCAATATATAAAATAAATACAATATCCTATTACAGGGGGTGCGGTCGCCTCGTCACTGCGGCGTTCTCGAGGCCGACGTTGGGGAGCGTCCCGTTAGCCAATCTGCGTTTTGCCCCTGCGCTATCGGCTTGCCAACCGACCGCTGCCGAGAGGTACTTATTCATTCTAAAATAGTAGATATATATGTTTCGTTTCATATAACCGTTTCGCTGTGGCACAATAATTTGTATTGACTCTATTGGTGTCAATGTATTAGTTTAAATAGTAATTTACCAATATATAAAATAAATACAATATCCTATTACAGGGGGTGCGGTCGCCTCGTCACTGCGGCGTTCTCGAGGCCGACGTTGGGGAGCGTCCCGTTAGCCAATCTGCGTTTTGCCCCTGCGCTATCGGCTTGCCAACCGACCGCTGCCGAGAGGTACTTATTCATTCTAAAATAGTAGATATATATGTTTCGTTTCATATAACCGTTTCGCTGTGGCACAATAATTTGTATTGACTCTATTGGTGTCAATGTATTAGTTTAAATAGTAATTTACCAATATATAAAATAAATACAATATCCTATTACAGGGGGTGCGGTCGCCTCGTCACTGCGGCGTTCTCGAGGCCGACGTTGGGGAGCGTCCCGTTAGCCAATCTGCGTTTTGCCCCTGCGCTATCGGCTTGCCAACCGACCGCTGCCGAGAGGTACTTATTCATTCTAAAATAGTAGATATATATGTTTCGTTTCATATAACCGTTTCGCTGTGGCACAATAATTTGTATTGACTCTATTGGTGTCAATGTATTAGTTTAAATAGTAATTTACCAATATATAAAATAAATACAATATCCTATTACAGGGGGTGCGGTCGCCTCGTCACTGCGGCGTTCTCGAGGCCGACGTTGGGGAGCGTCCCGTTAGCCAATCTGCGTTTTGCCCCTGCGCTATCGGCTTGCCAACCGACCGCTGCCGAGAGGTAATTATTCATTCTAAAATAGTAGATATATATGTTTCGTTTCATATAACCGTTTCGCTGTGGCACAATAATTTGTATTGACTCTATTGGTGTCAATGTATTAGTTTAAATAGTAATTTACCAATATATAAAATAAATACAATATCCTATTACAGGGGGTGCGGTCGCCTCGTCACTGCGGCGTTCTCGAGGCCGACGTTGGGGAGCGTCCCGTTAGCCAATCTGCGTTTTGCCCCTGCGCTATCGGCTTGCCAACCGACCGCTGCCGAGAGGTACTTATTCATTCTAAAATAGTAGATATATATGTTTCGTTTCATATATCCGTTTCGCTGTGGCACAATAATTTGTATTGACTCTATTGGTGTCAATGTATTAGTTTAAATAGTAATTTACCAATATATAAAATAAATACAATATCCTATTACAGGGGGTGCGGTCGCCTCGTCACTGCGGCGTTCTCGAGGCCGACGTTGGGGAGCGTCCCGTTAGCCAATCTGCGTTTTGCCCCTGCGCTATCGGCTTGCCAACCGACCGCTGCCGAGAGGTACTTATTCATTCTAAAATAGTAGATATATATGTTTCGTTTCATATAACCGTTTCGCTGTGGCACAATAATTTGTATTGACTCTATTGGTGTCAATGTATTAGTTTAAATAGTAATTTACCAATATATAAAATAAATACAATATCCTATTACAGGGGGTGCGGTCGCCTCGTCACTGCGGCGTTCTCGAGGCCGACGTTGGGGAGCGTCCCGTTAGCCAAACTGCTTTTTGCCCCTGCGCTATCGGCTTGCCAACCGACCGCTGCCGAGAGGTACTTATTCATTCTAAAATAGTAGATATATATGTTTCGTTTCATATAACCGTTTCGCTGTGGCACAATAATTTGTATTGACTCTATTGGTGTCAATGTATTAGTTTAAATAGTAATTTACCAATATATAAAATAAATACAATATCCTATTACAGGGGGTGCGGTCGCCTCGTCACTGCGGCGTTCTCGAGGCCGACGTTGGGGAGCGTCCCGTTAGCCAATCTGCGTTTTGCCCCTGCGCTATCGGCTTGCCAACCGACCGCTGCCGAGAGGTACTTATTCATTCTAAAATAGTAGATATATATGTTTCGTTTCATATAACCGTTTCGCTGTGGCACAATAATTTGTATTGACTCTATTGGTGTCAATGTATTAGTTTAAATAGTAATTTACCAATATATAAAATAAATACAATATCCTATTACAGGGGGTGCGGTCGCCTCGTCACTGCGGCGTTCTCGAGGCCGACGTTGGGGAGCGTCCCGTTAGCCAATCTGCGTTTTGCCCCTGCGCTATCGGCTTGCCAACCGACCGCTGCCGAGAGGTACTTATTCATTCTAAAATAGTAGATATATATGTTTCGTTTCATATAACCGTTTCGCTGTGGCACAATAATTTGTATTGACTCTATTGGTGTCAATGTATTAGTTTAAATAGTAATTTACCAATATATAAAATAAATACAATATCCTATTACAGGGGGTGCGGTCGCCTCGTCACTGCGGCGTTCTCGAGGCCGACGTTGGGGAGCGTCCCGTTAGCCAATCTGCGTTTTGCCCCTGCGCTATCGGCTTGCCAACCGACCGCTGCCGAGAGGTACTTATTCATTCTAAAATAGTAGATATATATGTTTCGTTTCATATAACCGTTTCGCTGTGGCACAATAATTTGTATTGACTCTATTGGTGTCAATGTATTAGTTTAAATAGTAATTTACCAATATATAAAATAAATACAATATCCTATTACAGGGGGTGCGGTCGCCTCGTCACTGCGGCGTTCTCGAGGCCGACGTTGGGGAGCGTCCCGTTAGCCAATCTGCGTTTTGCCCCTGCGCTATCAGCTTGCCAACCGACCGCTGCCGAGAGGTACTTATTCATTCTAAAATAGTAGATATATATGTTTCGTTTCATATAACCGTTTCGCTGTGGCACAATAATTTGTATTGACTCTATTGGTGTCAATGTATTAGTTTAAATAGTAATTTACCAATATATAAAATAAATACAATATCCTATTACAGGGGGTGCGGTCGCCTCGTCACTGCGGCGTTCTCGAGGCCGACGTTGGGGAGCGTCCCGTTAGCCAATCTGCGTTTTGCCCCTGCGCTATCGGCTTGCCAACCGACCGCTGCCGAGAGGTACTTATTCATTCTAAAATAGTAGATATATATGTTTCGTTTCATATAACCGTTTCGCTGTGGCACAATAATTTGTATTGACTCTATTGGTGTCAATGTATTAGTTTAAATAGTAATTTACCAATATATATAATATAAATACAATATCCTATTACAGGGGGTGCGGTCGCCTCGTCACTGCGGCGTTCTCGAGGCCGACGTTGGGGAGCGTCCCGTTAGCCAATCTGCGTTTTGCCCCTGCGCTATCGGCTTGCCAACCGACCGCTGCCGAGAGGTACTTATTCATTCTAAAATAGTAGATATATATGTTTCGTTTCATATAACCGTTTCGCTGTGGCACAATAATTTGTATTGACTCTATTGGTGTCAATGTATTAGTTTAAATAGTAATTTACCAATATATAAAATAAATACAATATCCTATTACAGGGGGTGCGGTCGCCTCGTCACTGCGGCGTTCTCGAGGCCGACGTTGGGGAGCGTCCCGTTAGCCAATCTGCGTTTTGCCCCTGCGCTATCGGCTTGCCAACCGACCGCTGCCGAGAGGTACTTATTCATTCTAAAATAGTAGATATATATGTTTCGTTTCATATAACCGTTTCGCTGTGGCACAATAATTTGTATTGACTCTATTGGTGTCAATGTATTAGTTTAAATAGTAATTTACCAATATATATAATATAAATACAATATCCTATTACAGGGGGTGCGGTCGCCTCGTCACTGCGGCGTTCTCGAGGCCGACGTTGGGGAGCGTCCCGTTAGCCAATCTGCGTTTTGCCCCTGCGCTATCGGCTTGCCAACCGACCGCTGCCGAGAGGTACTTATTCATTCTAAAATAGTAGATATATATGTTTCGTTTCATATAACCGTTTCGCTGTGGCACAATAATTTGTATTGACTCTATTGGTGTCAATGTATTAGTTTAAATAGTAATTTACCAATATATAAAATAAATACAATATCCTATTACAGGAGGTGCGGTCGCCTCGTCACTGCGGCGTTCTCGAGGCCGACGTTGGGGAGCGTCCCGTTAGCCAATCTGCGTTTTGCCCCTGCGCTATCGGCTTGCCAACCGACCGCTGCCGAGAGGTACTTATTCATTCTAAAATAGTAGATATATATGTTTCGTTTCATATAACCGTTTCGCTGTGGCACAATAATTTGTATTGACTCTATTGGTGTCAATGTATTAGTTTAAATAGTAATTTACCAATATATAAAATAAATACAATATCCTATTACAGGGGGTGCGGTCGCCTCGTCACTGCGGCGTTCTCGAGGCCGACGTTGGGGAGCGTCCCGTTAGCCAATCTGCGTTTTGCCCCTGCGCTATCGGCTTGCCAACCGACCGCTGCCGAGAGGTACTTATTCATTCTAAAATAGTAGATATATATGTTTCGTTTCATATAACCGTTTCGCTGTGGCACAATAATTTGTATTGACTCTATTGGTGTCAATGTATTAGTTTAAATAGTAATTTACCAATATATAAAATAAATACAATATCCTATTACAGGGGGTGCGGTCGCCTCGTCACTGCGGCGTTCTCGAGGCCGACGTTGGGGAGCGTCCCGTTAGCCAATCTGCGTTTTGCCCCTGCGCTATCGGCTTGCCAACCGACCGCTGCCGAGAGGTAATTATTCATTCTAAAATAGTAGATATATATGTTTCGTTTCATATAACCGTTTCGCTGTGGCACAATAATTTGTATTGACTCTATTGGTGTCAATGTATTAGTTTAAATAGTAATTTACCAATATATAAAATAAATACAATATCCTATTACAGGGGGTGCGGTCGCCTCGTCACTGCGGCGTTCTCGAGGCCGACGTTGGGGAGCGTCCCGTTAGCCAATCTGCGTTTTGCCCCTGAGCTATCGGCTTGCCAACCGACCGCTGCCGAGAGGTACTTATTCATTCTAAAATAGTAGATATATATGTTTCGTTTCATATAACCGTTTCGCTGTGGCACAATAATTTGTATTGACTCTATTGGTGTCAATGTATTAGTTTAAATAGTAATTTACCAATATATAAAATAAATACAATATCCTATTACAGGGGGTGCGGTCGCCTCGTCACTGCGGCGTTCTCGAGGCCGACGTTGGGGAGCGTCCCGTTAGCCAATCTGCGTTTTGCCCCTGCGCTATCGGCTTGCCAACCGACCGCTGCCGAGAGGTACTTATTCATTCTAAAATAGTAGATATATATGTTTCGTTTCATATAACCGTTTCGCTGTGGCACAATAATTTGTATTGACTCTATTGGTGTCAATGTATTAGTTTAAATAGTAATTTACCAATATATAAAATAAATACAATATCCTATTACAGGGGGTGCGGTCGCCTCGTCACTGCGGCGTTCTCGAGGCCGACGTTGGGGAGCGTCCCGTTAGCCAATCTGCTTTTTGCCCCTGCGCTATCGGCTTGCCAACCGACCGCTGCCGAGAGGTACTTATTCATTCTAAAATAGTAGATATATATGTTTCGTTTCATATAACCGTTTCGCTGTGGCACAATAATTTGTATTGACTCTATTGGTGTCAATGTATTAGTTTAAATAGTAATTTACCAATATATAAAATAAATACAATATCCTATTACAGGGGGTGCGGTCGCCTCGTCACTGCGGCGTTCTCGAGGCCGACGTTGGGGAGCGTCCCGTTAGCCAATCTGCGTTTTGCCCCTGCGCTATCGGCTTGCCAACCGACCGCTGCCGAGAGGTACTTATTCATTCTAAAATAGTAGATATATATGTTTCGTTTCATATAACCGTTTCGCTGTGGCACAATAATTTGTATTGACTCTATTGGTGTCAATGTATTAGTTTAAATAGTAATTTACCAATATATAAAATAAATACAATATCCTATTACAGGGGGTGCGGTCGCCTCGTCACTGCGGCGTTCTCGAGGCCGACGTTGGGGAGCGTCCCGTTAGCCAATCTGCGTTTTGCCCCTGCGCTTGCGGCTTGCCAACCGACCGCTGCCGAGAGGTACTTATTCATTCTAAAATAGTAGATATATATGTTTCGTTTCATATAACCGTTTCGCTGTGGCACAATAATTTGTATTGACTCTATTGGTGTCAATGTATTAGTTTAAATAGTAATTTACCAATATATAAAATAAATACAATATCCTATTACAGGGGGTGCGGTCGCCTCGTCACTGCGGCGTTCTCGAGGCCGACGTTGGGGAGCGTCCCGTTAGCCAATCTGCGTTTTGCCCCTGCGCTTGCGGCTTGCCAACCGACCGCTGCCGAGAGGTACTTATTCATTCTAAAATAGTAGATATATATGTTTCGTTTCATATAACCGTTTCGCTGTGGCACAATAATTTGTATTGACTCTATTGGTGTCAATGTATTAGTTTAAATAGTAATTTACCAATATATAAAATAAATACAATATCCTATTACAGGGGGTGCGGTCGCCTCGTCACTGCGGCGTTCTCGAGGCCGACGTTGGGGAGCGTCCCGTTAGCCAATCTGCGTTTTGCCCCTGCGCTATCGGCTTGCCAACCGACCGCTGCCGAGAGGTACTTATTCATTCTAAAATAGTAGATATATATGTTTCGTTTCATATATCCGTTTCGCTGTGGCACAATAATTTGTATTGACTCTATTGGTGTCAATGTATTAGTTTAAATAGTAATTTACCAATATATAAAATAAATACAATATCCTATTACAGGTGGCGCGGTCGCCTCGTCACTGCGGCGTTCTCGAGGCCGACGTCGGAGAGCGTCCCGTTAGCCGATCTGCGTTTTGCCCCTGCGCTTGTGGCATGCCAACGGACCGACGCCGAGAGGTACCATATCTTGTAAAACTAAAATAATTTTGGTTTAGCGCTAAAAAGAATATTGGATTTTTTTATTTTTGGCCCCGTATAAACTGAATTCGGACGTCTGTACGCCGTTGTCTCTGTAAGACCCCATATTTTTCACCTAAAGTAATATAAATATAAATAAATGTATTTTGTTTTAGGGTTCGGGACCTAATGTTGCCAGGCCGTGCGGAAGACAATCCAGTTATCCTTGATATAAATGATGAATATCCAGCATTCGTTCTTCAGAGTCATGAAAACAATGTTGTTGAAGAAAATCCAGTTATCGATGATATAAATGATGAAAATTCAGCTTTCGTTCTTCACAATCAAGAAAACAATATTTTTGAAAAATATCCAGTTATCCTTGATATAAATGATGAACATCCAGCTTTCGTTCTTCACAATCAAGAAAACAATGTTGTTGAAGAAAATCCAGTTATCCTTGATATAAACGATGAACATCCAGCTTTCGTTCTTCACAATCAAGAAAACAAAGTTGTTGAAGAAAATCCAGTTATCCTTGATATAAATGATGAATATCCAACATTCGTTCTTCACAATCATGAAAACAATGTTGTTGAAGAAAATCCAGTTATCCATGATATAAATGATGAACATCCAGCTTACGTTCTTCATTATCAAGAAAACAATATTGTTGGAGAAATTCAGTTATCCTTGATATAAATGATGAACATCCAGCTTTCGTTCTTCACAATCAAGAAAACAATGTTGTTGAAGAAAATCCAGTTATCCTTGATATAAATGATGAACATCCAGCTTTCGTTCTTCACAATCAAGAAAACAAAGTTGTTGAAAAAAATCCAGTTATCCTTGATATAAATGATGAACATCCAGCATTCGTTCTTCACAATCATGAAAACTATGTTGTTGAAGAAAATCCAGTTATCCATGATATAAATGATGAAAATCCAGCTTTCGTTCTTCACAATCAAGAAAACAAAGTTGTTGAAGAAAATCCAGTTATCCTTGATATAAATGATGAACATCCAGCATTCGTTCTTCACAATCATGAAAACAATGTTGTTGAAGAAAATCCAGTTATCCATGATATAAATTATGAAAATCCAGCTTTCGTTCTTCACAATCAAGAAAACAAAGTTGTTGAAGAAAATCCAGTTATCCTTGATATTGTACCGGTCTCCGTTGATTAGGTTATATTATATGATGGTTATAATAATGATTGTCGTGGAAGTATGGCTCTCCGAACCACACCCGGTATATTCCACTATAGAGGTCGCGACGGTGCGAAATAACAAGACAGGCGTTGTGCTGAAGCGGTGTATTTGTTGAGACTGAAATCATGGCGGCGCGCGGTGACTGAAGTCGGCCGCGCGCCGACCATAGACAAATGGTTGGGGGATTTAGTGATGTGCGTGCGGTAACACCGGCACGTTACATTCACCCTCCCTTTGTAGTTGAAAAACTATAGGTTTTTGAACTTAAGATAAGTATTCTAAGGAACCTGTCATCACGTGAGCTAACGAGGGTTTTACAATGTGCTTTTACGACATACCCTTGCATTAGCGTTACAGAATGCGTGATGATTGTTATGCAGCTGTGTGCAATACTAGTTGTGGTACATGTTATTTGTGCCCTTTTTATGGCACGTACCGTTTTATTTCAAAAAATATTGAAAGTAAAAATGTAAACAAATGTAAAATATTAAAATATTAAATGTAAAATATTAAAATATTAAATGTAAAGTATTAAAATGTTAAATGTAAAGTGTCTTATGCTTAACCAGTTGCTAGTTTTATATAATACTACAGTTATCAAGTAAGCGATGACGATGTTGAAAGGCAAATGCCTATTTGTTTGACCATGTTGCGTGACAATGCAAGCGGTTCAAAGTACAATCTTATAAGCTAGTTGCTATGAAGAGTCGATGCTTGCTTCGTTCCGCTGACGTCTGCTTGGGCCGGGCGTTGCAGCGTCTTGATGACGTCGGCTCGCTCGATGCACGACGAGTGCCATTGTTCTCGGGGCGATAGCGACTTCCGCTGATTTCGGCACGGCGTCCGTGGGCCTCGTTGAGTCGTAACTGTTCGTGATTTTTGCTTCTTTTTTATTGCCGACAGGAATGTTGTTTTGGTTTTGTCTGGATCCAGTGTCGCTTACCTTATCTATCGCGGCAGCGAAGTAAGATGTATTTTGCGACGAGCTATGCTGTCTGGATGCGTTTTTTTTGTTTTTTTTGTGTAGCCAGGGGATGAGAACGTGTGAAGATATGGCGTCGGTTGGCGATATCCTTGTCCTTTTTAGTCGGTACATTTTAATCCATTTCAAGCGGTGTGTTCATACCGTGAAAGGAAAAACTCTTTCCGTCCGGTCGCTTCCGGCAGACGTGTTCATCGAAATCCTCTGCTGGCTGGTGAGTGGTTTCCTCTTTCGTCGAGGTGTCGAGCTGTGAGTCGCTCTTTTTTGATTGGGTACCTCCTGTCGAGGTTGCGAGCTGTGAGTCGCTCGTGTTTAATTGCGTGAGTGCGTACCTCCTGTCGAGGTGGCGAGCTGTGAGTCGCTCGGTAGATGATGCACTATTCCTGCACGGATGATGAAACATTTGTATGACAGTCACTTTTTGTTGAAGAATGGTCGTTGGTTGTTGCTTACTTGCTGTTTTTGGTTTACGGCTGATTGTTGAATGTTGATGGAAACTCGATGGCGATGTGACGCTGACAGTGAAATGTGTCGTAAGCATTTCTTACGGAAGGAACAAAACAGCTATCTGCGTGCGTCACGGCGTTGCGCCGATTCCGTTGAATTCGCGTTACCGCGTGCGCGCGCCCGCCGCCGCGTGGGTGGCGTGAACTGGCGATGCGCTATTTCGATGCACTGGGTTGCACTTTTTATTTTTTTGGTTGTTGTGAGAGGCTGGTTTGGAGTGGCTGAGTGTGGCGTGGGTTGATGCTGGGTGGTGTCACGCCTAAATATGCCGCCACGTGCCACGTGCCTCCTCTGTGGATCGTCTGAGGGCGTCGGCCATGTTGGCCGCGGGTCTCTCCCTCGCGATGTCTGCTCGTGCCTGGGCGCAGGATTCCTCGTATGACGGTGACGGAGTGGCCACGCTGCGTCGTCGTTATGTTGAGGTCTGCTCTGCTTTGTTGTTCCCGTCGCGTTGGAACGTTAGCGAAAAACGCGGCAGCGCCGGACACGCGGTCCTCGCTAGGTGTGGCCGCGCGGAGATTTTTTTCGCTCACGTTGCACTTCCCAGAAAGGTGCGTTCTTTGTTCTGAATGTCGTGGGTCACCAGTGTACCGGCCTCCGTTGATTAGGTTATATTATATGATGGTTATAATAATGATTGTCGTGGAAGTATGGCTCTCCGAACCACACCCGGTATATTCCACTATAGAGGTCGCGACGGTGCGAAATAACAAGACAGGCGTTGTGCTGAAGCGGTGTATTTGTTGAGACTGAAATCATGGCGGCGCGCGGTGACTGAAGTCGGCCGCGCGCCGACCATAGACAAATGGTTGAGGGATTTAGTGATGTGCGTGCGGTAACACCGGCACGTTACAATATAAATGATGAACGTCCAGCAATCGTTCTTCACAATCATGAAAACAATGTTGTTGAAGAAAATCCAGTTATCCTTGATATAAATGATGAATATCCAGCATTCGTTCTTCACAATCATGAAAACAATGTTGTTGAAGAAAATCCAGTTATCGTTGATATAAATGATGCACATCCAGCATTCGTTCTTCACAATCATGAAAATGATGTTGTTGAAGAAAATCCAGTTATCCTTGATATAAATGTAGAACATCCAGCTTTCGTTCTTCACAATCAAGAAAACAATGTAGTTGAAGAAAATCCAGTTATCCTTGATATAAATGATGAACATCCAGCTTTCGTTCTTCAAAATCAAGAAAACAATGTTGTTGAAGAAAATCTAGTTATCCTTGATATAAATGATGAACATCCAGCTTACGTTCTTCACAATCAAGAAAACAATGTAGTTGAAGAAAATCCAGTTATTGTTGATATAAATGATGAACATCCAGCATTCGTTCTTCACAATCATGAAAATGATGTTGTTAAAGAAAATCCAGTTATCCTTGATATAAATGTAGAACATCCAGCTTTCGTTCTTCACAATCAAGAAAACAATGTAGTTGAAGAAAATCCAGTTATCCTTGATATAAATGATGAACATCCAGCTTTCGTTCTTCAAAATCAAGAAAACAATGTTGTTGAAGAAAATCTAGTTATCCTTGATATAAATGATGAACATCCAGCTTTCGTTCTTCACAATCAAGAAAACAATGTAGTTGAAGAAAATCCAGTTATCCTTGATATAAATGATGAACATCCAGCTTTCGTTCTTCAAAATCAAGAAAACAATGTTGTTGAAGAAAATCTAGTTATCCTTGATATAAATGATGAACATCCAGCTTTCGTTCTTCACAATCAAGAAAACAATGTAGTTGAAGAAAATCCAGTTATCCTTGATATAAATGATGAACATCCAGAATTCGTTCTTCAAAATCAAGAAAACAATGTTGTTGAAGAAAATCTAGTTATCCTTGATATAAATGATGAACATCCAGCTTACGTTCTTCACAATCAAGAAAACAATGTAGTTGAAGAAAATCCAGTTATTGTTGATATAAATGATGCACATCCAGCATTCGTTCTTCACAATCATGAAAATGATGTTGTTAAAGAAAATCCAGTTATCCTTGATATAAATGTAGAACATCCAGCTTTCGTTCTTCACAATCAAGAAAACAATGTTGTTGAAGAAAATCCAGTTATCCTTGATATAAATGATGAACATCTAGCTTTCGTTCTTCACAATCAAGAAAACAATGTTGTTGAAGAAAATCCAGTTATCCTTGATATAAATGATGAATATCCAGCATTCGATCTTCACAATCAAGAAAACAATGTTGTTGAAGAAAATCCAGTTATCCATGATATAAATCAACCAGCTTTCTATTTTAAAAATGATCTTGAAGCACATTCACAACCTCGTCGTAAAAATGGAGTGATTAAAATGTTAAAGAAGATTTTCCGATTCCCGATTCCAATTTTTTTTCGATTTTCCGTTTTTTATACAAACGGATATTATAAATTTTTTAAAGTTATATTGTTCATTATCGTTTTCATCATAAAGGCAATGTAATAGATCAGACCGAAGATTGCAAAAAACAGTTCGATTGCAAGAGGATCCACAGAAAACTGGTTAAATGAACTACCCACAGCAAAGTACGGATTGCGTGCAGAACTCCGTGGTGATAACAATTCAAGTCCAGCACAGCTAACTTACAGTAAACAACTTCGCTTGCCAGAAGATTTCTTTAAAAAAAGCTAACAAGCTCAACAACCAGATGACTTCACAGACCAGTCAAGAAACCACATCACGAACCTAGCCTCAGTACCTAAATGAGAATTGGTATAAAAAGTCAAGACTGTCAGGGCGGACACTTCGTTCGCAGACATCCTTCGGTGTTTAGTATTGTTGTGACAAATGGGCTGTCAATTACATTGTCTTCCGTTTGACCACATCCGGCATAGTTCGACGCATGCGCGCTCGCAGTCGTCAAAGTAACTTGCCTGCACTAAATACCTACCCTCACTCTCTCTCTCGAAAACCGTCCTACTGTGGGAACGTGTGCGCCGTGCTGTGTCCTTGTGTGTGGGAAACCAGGCTTTTATTCCACAAGAAGAAGAGAGTGCACTCCTCGGGTCAAAGCCTGTAAGAACACTCCGAGAGAGCCTCCAAAACGGTGTCTGGTGTCAGAGAAAAACCGTACCTGCGGAGATCGCGAGTTCGATGTCTGTAAGTTTAACTGAGTAATTTACAGCCCATTGTTTGGTCCTTACGAGCGGATGTGAGTGTGGTTCTAGCGAATAAGTGATTTTTTGTGTATTTTTTCCAGAAAGTTGTGTGGAAAAATTGCGATCTTTACGGGTAGGTGAGAACTGGTTTAGGAGGGTATGACTGGTTATTGTGTTATTGTGTGATCAGAGCGCAGTTTTGTGTGAGAATCCAATGAGTTTGTAATTTGATTGTGTGTTGATTAGTTGGTATATTTTCAAGCGTGTAATTTTCGAAAAATAAACATTAATTTCGTAAATTCCGGTGATCAGCTGACTGTCATAGTCGGCGGCCATTTTGCTTTGTGTAGCCTACTCAATTAAGATAAATTTTCTTGTGCCAGAGTCCGGGGAGATGGTGCTAATGAAACTTTTAAAGTGGCAAATCTTTCATACTTTTAGCAAAATCTCGTGTTGCGCCATTAAAGAGAATATCCATACCTAAATTAGAGTTATGTGGAGCGTTAGTACTGTCTCGTTTAATAAAATATGTATTAGAGGTTTTCAAAGATAAAGTGATTTTTGAAAATGTATTCTACTATTGTTTTATCATGGCTACGTTCTTCACCGCATAAGTGGAAAACTTTTGTTGCAAATCGCGTCACTGAAATTCAGGAAAATGTGTCTCCAGACTTGTGGCATCATGTGAGTTCAACTGATAATCCTGCAGATTGTGCATCGAGAGGCGGCATCACACCAAGACAACTTGTAGAGCACAAATTGTGGTGGAGCGGTCCTCAATGGTTGAAATCACCTAGTGAATTGTGGGTTTCTGAGGTTCAAGTTCCAGAATGTGAAAATAACTAATTAAACAACGCTTATGTTGAGCAAAAGGCTACAGTTCAAACTCATACATCAACTTTCAGTGTTGATTGTGATTTAATGGAAAGATTTTCTTGCTTGATTAAATTACAACGGTTAACAGCATATTGTTTGAGGTTCATTGAAAATTGTCGTAAGACAAAGAATCAAAGAGTTCAAGGGTATTTATCTCTTAGAGAGTTAAATTGCGCACTTGAAATGTGGACCTTCCAGCTACAAGAGTACAGCAAATCAGACCATTTGCAAAAGTGGGTGTAGATTACGGTGGTCCGTTCACTGTTAAATGTGGTAAGATGCGGAACACAAAAGTCTATAAAGCGCATTTGTGTCCGTTTGTGTGTTTTGCGACAAAAGCTGTTCATCTCGAACTCGTAACCGATCTAACTACTTAGCAACATTTCGGCGGTTTGCGTCTCGACGAGGGCTATGTTCTGACATCTATAGTGATTGAGGTACGAACTTTATAGGTGCGAACAAGGAGCTCAAAGTACTTTTTAATTTCCAAAAGTCTAATTTTGATGGTATTTTTTTTTTGAGAAATTAAGTTGGTCGATGAGTACAAGTCTATAACCTTCTTATCTAGGTAAGAGTTACCTGTTCTAAGGAAGGTTATATATGAGGTATTACAGTGCATACAATAAACCAGCGCAAAACCCTGTGAAATATAAAAAAAATTACCTAAGGCACAAATATACACACTGATATACACACACACACACATACACACACAAGAATACAATTTCATGAATACAAGTGTCTCAATAACACTTAATATATGAAAAAACAAATGAATAAATGAAACAATTAAAAAAAAATAAAATAAATGAATCTCTGGGTAGAGTTGCTGCTGAGAAATTAATCTCTGAAATAGTTGTTTAGATAAAATTTAATAATACTGTAATTTAAGCGACTTTTAGCTACTAAGTAAAAAATATCTGTGCCTTATTTTAGTTACCTAGAATGTTTAAAAAAAAATATATGCTTACCTAGATATGTCATACCAATATGTTTATGCCCAATGTACATAATATAAAATATGTTTCTATACTATATGTAGTGTACACTATTCAAAATTCATTTACCTATATATTTAATAATTGTTTATCCATTTCATTTATTTTATTTTTTTTTAATTGTTTCATTTATTCATTTGTTTTTTCATATATTAAGTGTTATTGAGACACTTGTATTCATGAAATTGTATTCTTGTGTGTGTATGTGTGTGTGTGTGTATATCAGTGTGTATATTTGTGCCTTAGGTAATTTTTTTTATATTTCACAGGGTTTTGCGCTGGTTTATTGTATGCACTGTAATACCTCATATATAACCTTCCTTAGAACAGGTAACTCTTACCTAGATAAGAAGGTTATAGACTTGTACTCATCGACCAACTTAATTTCTCAAAAAAAAAATACCATCAAAATTAGACTTTTGGAAATTAAAAAGTACTTTGAGCTCCTTGTTCGCACCTATAAAGTTCGTACCTCAATCACTATAGATGTCAGAACATAGCCCTCGTCGAGACGCAAACCGCCGAAATGTTGCTAAGTAGTTAGATCGGTTACGAGTTCGAGATGAACAGCTTTTGTCGCAAAACACACAAACGGACACAAATGCGCTTTATAGACTTTTGTGCTCCGCATCTTACCACATTTAACAGTGAACGGACCACCGTAATCTACACCCACTTTTGCAAATGGTCTGATTTGCTGTACTCTTGTAGCTGGAAGGTCCACATTTCAAGTGCGCAATTTAACTCTCTAAGAGATAAATACCCTTGAACTCTTTGATTCTTTGTCTTACGACAATTTTCAATGAACCTCAAACAATATGCTGTTAACCGTTGTAATTTAATCAAGCAAGAAAATCTTTCCATTAAATCACAATCAACACTGAAAGTTGATGTATGAGTTTGAACTGTAGCCTTTTGCTCAACATAAGCGTTGTTTAATTAGTTATTTTCACATTCTGGAACTTGAACCTCAGAAACCCACAATTCACTAGGTGATTTCAACCATTGAGGACCGCTCCACCACAATTTGTGCTCTACAAGTTGTCTTGGTGTGATGCCGCCTCTCGATGCACAATCTGCAGGATTATCAGTTGAACTCACATGATGCCACAAGTCTGGAGACACATTTTCCTGAATTTCAGTGACGCGATTTGCAACAAAAGTTTTCCACTTATGCGGTGAAGAACGTAGCCATGATAAAACAATAGTAGAATACATTTTCAAAAATCACTTTATCTTTGAAAACCTCTAATACATATTTTATTAAACGAGACAGTACTAACGCTCCACATAACTCTAATTTAGGTATGGATATTCTCTTTAATGGCGCAACACGAGATTTTGCTAAAAGTATGAAAGATTTGCCACTTTAAAAGTTTCATTAGCACCATCTCCCCGGACTCTGGCACAAGAAAATTTATCTTAATTGAGTAGGCTACACAAAGCAAAATGGCCGCCGACTATGACAGTCAGCTGATCACCGGAATTTACGAAATTAATGTTTATTTTTCGAAAATTACACGCTTGAAAATATACCAACTAATCAACACACAATCAAATTACAAACTCATTGGATTCTCACACAAAACTGCGCTCTGATCACACAATAACACAATAACCAGTCATACCCTCCTAAACCAGTTCTCACCTACCCGTAAAGATCGCAATTTTTCCACACAACTTTCTGGAAAAAATACACAAAAAATCACTTATTCGCTAGAACCACACTCACATCCGCTCGTAAGGACCAAACAATGGGCTGTAAATTACTCAGTTAAACTTACAGACATCGAACTCGCGATCTCCGCAGGTACGGTTTTTCTCTGACACCAGACACCGTTTTGGAGGCTCTCTCGGAGTGTTCTTACAGGCTTTGACCCGAGGAGTGCACTCTCTTCTTCTTGTGGAATAAAAGCCTGGTTTCCCACACACAAGGACACAGCACGGCGCACACGTTCCCACAGTAGGACGGTTTTCGAGAGAGAGAGTGAGGGTAGGTATTTAGTGCAGGCAAGTTACTTTGACGACTGCGAGCGCGCATGCGTCGAACTATGCCGGATGTGGTCAAACGGAAGACAATGTAATTGACAGCCCATTTGTCACAACAATACTAAACACCGAAGGATGTCTGCGAACGAAGTGTCCGCCCTGACAGTCTTGACTTTTTATACCAATTCTCATTTAGGTACTGAGGCTAGGTTCGTGATGTGGTTTCTTGACTGGTCTGTGAAGTCATCTGGTTGTTGAGCTTGTTAGTTTTTTTTAAAGAAATCTTCTGGCAAGCGAAGTTGTTTACCGTAAGTTAGCTGTGCTGGACTTGTATTGTTATCATCACGGAGTTCTGCACGCAATCCGTACTTTGCTGTGGGTAGTTCAAAATATTGATAATATTGTTATTAATTGTTATAAATACAAGCATACAACAAATTATTATGCAATAATATTATTAGGTTAGTTTATGTTTTTTATTAGTTAAAATAAAATATAATTATGAAATATCTAAATATATTTAATGAAATAAAAAACTTAATAAATATCTGTACCTGGACCCCAAGTGCTTTTGAATTATGTTATTTCGGGCCTTAGGCTGTTGGGCCGTCTTTTGAATACTATTAAATTTATGAGTTAAATAACGGTCCAATATTAAGACGCGATTTTCAACCTGAAAATGTTAATATTGCACCTATCCTGCTAAACCTGAGAAATTGGAGATGGTGGTCTAGTTGTAAAGGGTTCTGATTATTTAATTAATAGTCGTAGGTTAGAATTCACACATTATAGTCATACCACTTTTAAGTTTCATTAGCACCATCTCCCCGGACTCTGGCACAAGAAAATTTATCTTAATTGAGTAGGACCCAAAAAATAATTTATAAGGCAAAAATATAATTATAAATTTATCGGCTGGGCTAATTATCAACCACATGGTAAGAAATAAAATTGGCAAAGGGTACTGAAAAAAAATCTCTTTTATTTAACATCGACTTACAATAGCAATTCTTATATCAAATCAAAGAACCTAAAAAAAATAAAATATTTCTACCGTCTGAATTACTACACACATTTCAAAAACAGGCGCCTAGTATAAATAAAACTAATATTGTCATTTACTCGTCACTTATCTAAACATTTTGTCAATTGTGTTATTGTTATTAAACAGATATAACAGTACTAACAGTTTGATAAAATTAATTCAGGGTATGTAAACACTGTATAAAAATTATAAAAAAAAAAAGGTTTGTGACATTTATATACCACCATAAAAATTGTTTTAAAAATAAATGCCGTCTTACTAAATTGAAACTGAAACCTTATCTTGAAAGAAATGGATGCTGGCCCTTCGGGTACCATTTTAATAATAAACAGAATCGGTGTTTATGACTCTCATGATGTGATACATTCATTCTATATTATGGTTGTCAATTACATAGCCTTTTATTACAAGATTTTTTTAATGAAATACATGAAGTTAATGATTGAGTTCAGTTAAACTAAACAGCCATGGTACATTCAAATCAATAAACTTTATGGGCGAAAGCATGATATTCCGTTATTTTTGTAACGGTCAGAAAAAGTGTAATCCCGGATTACAATTTGAACAGTAAAACTACCCTTTGCTCCTATATGGACATTATATAGAAGGTTGTTCTGGTATTATTCCCATCCTTCGCTGCTGAGGTCCTCAAATGCTTACACAATTTTTGTACTATCCTTAACACAACCTCTTATAAATATTTCTTCAACGCTTACTTGAACACCGTAATAATGATTTTAATGGTAGGCTAGTTTGTCATTCTAAAAGCTAGTAAAAGCAACCATATACAAAAAAAATAGCATTAAAACATTGTTAAACTAGTAAAATTACACTTGAAATATGTAAATGTTTTATTAAATAAAAAAAACGTGACCTCTAATGACTTTTTTGACCCCTTGTGATCTCTCTTTCACCTGCATAAATTGCTATTCATCTTAAATAATTATCACATATTAAATAGATAGATGGCACACACCAGAATTATATGCAACCAAGCAAATAAAATATAAGTTTTTAAAGTTTACCAAAAACTATAAATAATTCATTTTAAGGCTCATTAATATAATATTATAATTTTAAAAGATAAAATACATATTTATGTTAGTATTATAAATAAATCGATTTGAAGACATTCAATATAACTATATTGAGTGTCTTCACCATTTGATAAAATTAATTATTTGAAACCTGGACATAAATATTTTGCACTTTGGATGTCTATATTAAAAATATGTAATAAATTTGAGATCGTGGTAGTCTAGTGGTTAAGGCGTTCGGCTATTGGCCCAAAGGTCGCAGGTTCGATTCTGCATATCGTCGTACCATTTTTAACGCTTCATTACGACCATTTCCCCTGACTCTAGTACAGGCACATTTGGCCTAGTTGAGTAGGGCCCAAAATAATTGTATATGACCTAGGTAAATTGTATAAAAAAATGAAACAGAAAGCACATTTATTACGATTTACTATTCTATTATAGACGCATCGATACTTAATAAAAATCTACGTTAAATTAAAATCAAACTTGATACTTTATATTTAAATTATCACTACATAGTATTATCCTGAGGGTTTATACACTCTCAAGTAATCCTGAGGGTTTATACACTCTCAAGTAATCCTGAGGGTTTATACACTCTCAAGTAATCCTGAGGGTTTATACACTCTCAAGTAATCAATGAATCAACCAATGTTCTGACTACAACGATCTACTAGTTTTGAGATCATTAGGATATCGACGCCTAATAATTGCTATACCTCTGTAAAGTATTCCTATTCGAAATATTGATCGAATTACGAATTATCCAAGTATCGTTTTTTGTTATATAGGGTGATGATTTTAGAGGCGTGGTTTTCAAGAAGAGATAAAACGCATATAATTTGATGTTATGGCTAAGAATTTAGTTTTATTATAAAGATAAGGGTTTGCCATTATGTTTTAAAAATGATTTCGGGTAAGTTGCCGCCGCGGCTGACTCGAACAAATTCCAGCCGAGAGGCCCAATTTTCAACCACTTTTTGCAGCAAGTTGGGCCGTATGTCAGCAATAACGCGCCGAATATTCTCTTCCAAGGCGTTAATCGTGTCCGGCTTATCTGCGGAGACAAGCGACTTCACATAACCCCACAAAAAATAGTCCAGCGGTGTTAAATCGCACGATCTTGGAGGTCACGCCACGTTGCTCAGGAGTAAGTCTATTCATTATGAAATGGCAAACCAAACTGAGCATAAATAAAGTGACAGCGGCCAAAACACCAACTACGAAAAAAGTAGTGCCAGATTGAAAACCACGCCTCTAAAAAAAACACCCCTATATTTAGTTACTCTTCCCTCTCGCTCAATTAATTTATTATCGAAATGCGTAAGTGAGAATATTGGACTCGACAGATAAACGTTGTTTTCAATGACACTATTAATTGCCCCGATCTTTCGAAATCCTTTTCTATCAATGTACTGTCCAACATTACGATGTCCGTCATTATAATGTTTCAAAATACTTTCATACTCCTCAAATAACCCTCTACATCAAAGGTGTCCAAACTACGGCCCGCGGGCCAAACCCGGCCCGGCAGGCGATTTTATCCGGCCCGCCAAGGATTTTGAAAAATTTCGTAAAATATAAATGTAGCGTGGCGCGTCGCTATTAGATCTCGCGCAGATGAAGAGCGCATTCGGTTAGCCGTTAGGTTAGAATGAGCTCGAAAAAGTACGACTCGGCCGCTCGACTGCAGAATGATTTTGTACTCTGACTGTACAGCGCTCTGCAGGCGGCGCGGAGCGGCAGACTGCACTCAAAGCTACGAGATTGTCCACGTCGCGTCGCGTCAGTCCACGACAAACCAAACATTCGTCGGCCGCGGAGCTTATTTACATTCTTTACAGTTGATATATTGTAAATTGGTATGTTTAGATCTATATTTATTATATTATAACTTAATTATTATGTTAATATTATTTTTTAAAGTTGAACATGGAAACAAAAAGAAGAAAGTAGATGACGAGTGCCGCGTTTTTAAAGAAGAATGGGGATTCAAATATTTCTTTGTGCAATCGCAGTCAAAGAATGGCAAAGCTATATGTGTAATTTGCAATGACACTGTTGCTGTAATGAAGGAATACAATTTACATCGACATTATGAAACAAAACATGCTTCAGCTTACTCACAATTTAAGGACAAGCAGCATACTGAAAAATTTAAAAAAATGAGTCGTAGTTTGTCTTCTCAGCGAAATTTATTTAGGAAGGCTAACTCGGAAAATGAATCATTGACTTTAGTTAGCATGAAAGTTGCTTATTTGTTGGCGAAAAAAGGGAAACCCTTTATGGATGGAAACATCGTTAAAGAGTGTATGATGGAAGCTGTTGGGGTATTATGTCCGGAAAAGGTGAAACTTTTCAAAACGATAAGTCTTTCCCGCAATACTGTTGCTCGTCGAATTGACGATATTGGCAATAATATACTCCAGCAGATTTCTGGGAAAGCACAGCGTTTCACTCACTATTCTATCGCGATGGATGAATCGACCGACGTTAGTGACACCTCACAACTTTTAGTATTTGTTCGTGGAGTTGACGACGATCTTAATGTCACCCAAGAATTAGCATCAGTTAACAGCATGCATGGCACTACAACTGGAGCAGATATTTTTAAGGAACTACAACAGACGTTGACCAAATATAACTTGGACTGGAATCGACTCCAAGGTGTGACAATTGACGGAGGAAGATACATGTCTGGTGCAAATATTGGGGTGGTTGGGCTAATAAGAAAAGCTTGTGAAAGCGCAGGAGCAACAGTACCAATTTTTCTGCACTGTATCATCCACCAACAAGCCCTATGTGTAAAACATGTCGACATGAGCTGCGTTTTGAAACCAGTGGTTTCTGTCGTAAACTTTATTCGATCACGTGCACTCAATCATCGCCAATTTCGATCTTTCCTCGAAGAAATTGAATCTGAGTCTTTTGACTTGTCGTATTATACAGCAGTTCGATGGCTTAGCTGTGGAAAAGTGTTGTTGGAAAAAGTTCTTCAAGCTCAGAAAGGAAATTAAAAATTTTCTTGCGGAAAAGAATCACCCTGAACCGCTTTTATCGGATGCAGAGTGGCTCTGGAAGTTGGCAATTTTTGCAGATGTCGTGACACACGTAAATAACTTGAATTTAAAGCTCCAAGGTAAAAACAACTTAATTTGTGATTTATTCGAGCAAATCAAAGCATTCAGAGCCAAGCTGATATTGCTCGAAAGTCATATGAATGAATGTATTTTTTCCCATTTCACGTGCTGTGAAAAATTTAGTACAGAAACTGACGAAAGATTTCCCACCATATTTGCAGTAAAAGTAATCGCGGATTTAAAACTAGAATTTCAAAAGCGTTTTTCTGATCTTGACATAAATTCAAGGGAAATTCGGCTGTTTCAAAATCCAAATGACTGCAACGTTGGCGACGTTTCAAGTCAGTTTCAAATGGATATAATTGATCTTCAAGCTAGCGATCAAATCAAGAACAAATACAAGGAAGGAAACTTGATCGATTTTTACAAATTTTTGGACGCAAAAGAGTTTCCAAATTTAAAGCAATTGGCTGGTAAATTTATTTCTATGTATGGCACTACCTATATAATATGTGCGAACAAACTTTTTCCAGGATGAAGTATCTGAAATCTAAATATAGGGCAAATTTATCGGATGATCATTTGCAATCATTGCTAATAATTGGTGTTTCTGATTTGAATCCCAACTTAGAAGAAACTCTCCAGGAAAAAACCCAGTTCCACCATTCCCATTAAAAATTGCATGAAATAATTTTATAATAATATAATTTAGACATGTTTGTTTAGTATTATTATATCTGTAATTTACTATAAAAAAAAATTTATAGTATATATATGTGGCAACAATAAAAAAATTCAATGCTGCTGTACATGTAATAAGGTTTTTTAATTCACATATTTATAATGCTTGGCCCCCGCTAATGAATTTAAATACCAAACTGGCCCTCGCAGCAAAAAGTTTGGACGCCTCTGCTCTACATTCACCCATACCACGGTTACAAAATTATTATAACGAACCTATTAACTGCTTCGATGAATAAGTCAGTGACTTAATTTATTGTGTAAAAACTAAACATTGTAAGTTAGTTTTTCTAAATACCTGAAAGTAAATATATAAAAAAATGGTATTGCAATATTTGGTTGTTAATGTTAATACTTTTTGTTAGTAGAAACCCATTTTTAGTTTTACATAGGTTTTCATTGTTTAATCAAATGTATTTTTTCTATGTTATTGTATAAAACTGTTGGTTTTTCCAATAAAGATATATAAATAAGGTAATTTTTCTCAACTATGCGTTCAATAGCAAAACAAATAACTGAACTGTGCATCGTCCTGGGGGTAAAACTCTCCGAAACGCAAATGAATTTATTTCCTCGAGCGTACAAATATCACGGATTGAGTTAGAAAAGTGTCTAAATGGTCCCTCAGCGGAAGAAGGTAGTTTTTGTTTACTGGCCGATGATTCGTTGATTGCCCTTAACATTTTTCGGGATAGAATTTTCTAACTACACCCGAGCGGGAATATCATATCAGTGAGTATTCTTGACAATTTCGGTTTACCCCTTCCTGCGGGAAAGAGGGGAACGGTACGTGGAGAATTGGTGAAAAAGTTGCGAATACTTTTTTTACAAGGTCGCTGAACTTTCTTCGTGAATGTGACCTTGCCTTTCACGAAGGATTACCGGATTTAACCTAGATATATTAGAAGAATTTAGAATCCGGTGAATTGCTTAGATTTTAAATGTAAGTTAAAATTCGGCCAGAAAGCGAGCTAAAAAACTTAACATGGAATTTAGCATATAAAAAATATTTTTAAAATATAGATGCCTGCATTCACCGAGTAAGTATTCCTGGGCTATCTGGTAAAACCTGAACTTGTCATTGGCCGATGCATTAATTAAGTGCAGGGTTATAATGCTTAGTAGGTTCCGGCTTAATTTCAGTAGCTCGAAGAGTCTTTTTTTGCGAGAATCCCATTATGAGTTATTTGGCTTGCTTTTGTCCGGGAAATTCTTCCTAGAGTACTTCAGGCTTTGGTTTCTAGCCAAATTATGTCACGGTACTGGCCGAAGAAGGGCTACAGCCGCAGCCGTCATAGACGAGAGAAGTGAAGCTTGCATCTGATAGCTGTTCTTCACGGATGTTGGGACGAGGGGTTCCTGCGGCGTCTTTTTCGCCGTTGACAGCGGAATATGTTTTCTCTTGCGAGTCTGCTGATAGACAATTATCTTGTATTGGTGATTGGAGGATTACACTATTTAACGTGAAAATACTCTTGTTGTGAGGTGCAGAACTTCTTGTTATTATTGAACTAAGTGTTATACTTAAATGTAATAAAATCGACAGAGACCTGTGGCGTTTTATTAAGTTCCTGAACTCCTTTATCACAATTATTTACAATTTATAACATGACAATTATTTTCAATATCATGCACTCACACGCACTCCTAACCTGTTTCACTTGCCTAAATGTAATTTAAGTTACACACAGAATGCCGCGTGTAATAGGATACTTATAATAAAAAGTTTCAAAGCATTGATTTATTCCATCTTAGTTGTAACCAATTTATTAAGGCTGTCTGTGATATTGCTTAGAACTATATGCCATCTTCTCTTTCTGAAATCATTAAATACCTATATCACTCGTTATGTCATTCACACTCACTTATCTCACAGTTATTCGCGCTTCTCTCACACACTAATTTCATGACCTAATCTCGAAATTATACTTGTTGACCTTATGTTATGTATTAAATTGAAAACATGTTTTATTTCACTGTTAATAATTCTTTTAATAAATAAATATAAAAACTATGTTTACAAACAATTGCGCAAATGACACCATCTGATTCATAGGGGAAACGTTGCGACTCGGAGATAGTTGCTCCTTCAGATCGGCGTAAAACTCTTCAGCTATAATATGTTAAGGGGCCTCTTCCCGAAAGCGCTCTCCTCCATCTTGGTTGTAGTCTGAAGAGAGGTGTAGGTATCCAGTCGATATTTATGTATTCACCGAAATATTGACAAAATATTATTATTTTATATAAGTACGACGAAGCGAAACAGGCTGTCTCAGAATCAGTTGTTTTTTCTACATAGCTTTTGGCTTGCAAAGATGCCACAATTTAAGGACAAAAAATATCTTTTAATATACTCGGCATGGGGTGTTCGGTTATATGTTGAGGCGATTGGAGGGACTGCCTCGTGTATTGCTCATGACGCGAGAACTTGTGCACGTGCCGGTAAAACTGTGAACAGCCAGTTCACAGTCCATAAGGGGTTCGTTGGAAATTTGGACCACGCGAGCGAAGACGGCGAGGCCGTATGCACCGGCTGATGAGGTGACTCCTGACGCGTGTAAGCGGTCGCTGAACTCTTGCCTCAGCGGAAAATTAAAATACCAAAAGAAAAACAAAAAACAATAACACGAAACATACTAAGCTAAAAAATTAAAATAATGCCTCCAGGCAAACATTAATGCATAAATAATTCACGCCGATCCTACAACGGCGTAATAGAAAGCAGATTTTTAATCCTATTGGGCGAACAGACAAAAATATCAATCTTCGCAGAAATGGAATTTAATAATTCGACTGCTCTCCCAATCGGACTATACTTGTATGCGTCGGTACGACACGCTAACCGCTTAAATAACGTGTGCTTCCGCGCTCTAGTAAAACGGTCCGGAACAAAGAGACTAATATTACCGAGTATTACGGTATTCTCGATGAAACCGCGAATAACCTTATAAAAATAAAAGAAAGTATGGATTTGTCGCCTAAACTCGAGTGTGTTAAAGCCTCACATCCCTAATACAAATGCTGATGGATACGCATTGGGAAACATTTCTGGATAATATCCATACCTACGGAGATAGAGGTATCTAAGGAACCTCCTCTGAATAACCTCCAGGATATTAAGTAACCTCATTGCCTCATGCCAAACTGAACGGCGACCTCTGGACTGTTGCCGGGGGACGGCACAGCTTCAACAAATAAATACTAAGAAAAATACTAGGAATGATAATATATAGCTAAGCCCGCACAGACGGATTCCGGATAAATCTATCTATGTCCGTATATGTCTATGTCCGTGTAGAACTACATAGGACCACATAGGACGCATTTTTTAGCACAATGCATATGGTATCTTACATAGTACAGATTAATGCTAATCACTCTAAAAATTGTCAATATGGTGTGTCATATAGTATATAAATATGTAAAATAAAAAAATATTATAACTCTTTCTTTATACTGTGTCATAGGCCCGGCTGTGAGATTACGTAACTATGTGCTTAACTAAATACAGTAATGTTGTCTAGCATCTACGAATAGCAAAAAAAAACAATATAGCCGTGTAAATTATAGCTCGTTTATGACGAGCGCGCTTTAGAAAGTCACAGACATTTCGTGACAGTCCTGCCCGGGTGATTTCCCCCGGGTGACGCGATATTTTCCCTAAATAAGTAGGGAAGAATGAAAAACAAACACAAACGAAAAGATAAAGATTTTTATTAAAAGTACGCTTTTAATATCCTGAGGCAATGCCATATAAAATATCAGCTGAATATGCATTTTATTATTATGAAATATAAGTTTATAACGCTTCGAGACAAAATATAAAATGCAAACGTCTCTCAATTTTAGATTGAAACCATTCGTTCATATTACAAAACTAGGAAAGGCAATGACGCAAGTACGATGTAAAATCTATCTACGGATCTGTCTCAAGATTCTTAATAATATTATTAAAAATAAAAATATTAATGTTAACACAGCAAATCACAAAGTAAGCATTAAATTTCATTATGCAATAGGTAGATTTCATTAGGAAAGCTACCTATTGCAGTGGGTAGTACCATGTCATGACTGCCGAAAAATGTCGACAACCACACTTTGAAAACATCATATATTATACAAATAAACAGTATACATTAAAAATAATTATTATATATCCTATTTTTAAGGGGATCAATGTTCACATGGTCACACTCATTAATTCTAGCGTTTACTATTTAAATATTATCTAATTTTATAGTATTATACAATTATATCATTTATAGATAAATTAAATTTAAGTGGGTATATCCTTGTGTCCATAGGTCAAACCTGAATTATTTATTCTAATTATAACGCTTATTATCTCTATTACATAAAGCCAACTTATTCGAAAATATTGTATTAACATTATGATCCTTAGATCTAATTGATGAGGATGCGATGTCAGGGAAAGAAAGATTGAACTATTTTAGCAGTCAATCCATTCAATCTTTCTTTCCCTGGCACTATATGAATCAGGTTATTTCCACATGCTTTACACGTCAACTCCTTTCCATACAAACTTGTGTTAATAACCATCCTCTCAAATGTGATGGTCGCGTCTCTAAACCACCGTTGATAATGTTGGTGGATAACTCTTGCAAATGATATTTTTTGCTCTTCCTCATAGGAATACCATCTACATCCATTACATGTTCCCCGCTTGGTCGACATTCTTACCCTCAACTCCAAACACCAAGCTTGGCCTTCATTGTCGACAGCCGGCGACATCTGGTGTTTTTTTTAGTCGCCGTCGCACATCTTCAAACCTGATATATCCCTCTATATTAGGGTTGCCATACGTCCCGGTACACCGGGATATATCACCGGTTTAGAGCCTCGGTCCCGGTTGTCCCGTTTGACCCACCATGTGTCCCGGTAAACGAATAATCATGGTGTGGGGTCACGGGATGTACTGACCTTCTTTCAACTATTTTTCCATATTCCGTATGGAATGAAAGACTGAAATACCTTTGTGAGGGAGCTGATATAATTCGTGGTAATTTACGATCTCACTCAAAAACTAGGCGGTTAACTGTCTTTGTTGCCGGCCATTGAACGTATTCTGAAAATGTGGGAATCATTGAAAGATTTCCTTTTTTCACAAACCAGATTGAGCACCATGGGGGGGGCGGTACCCCCCCTCCTCCTATAACTCCCCTATATTTCCACCAATATTGATATCAGTCCCGGTCAGAGCCAAACCATTTATGGCAATCTTACTCTATATATTTTTCCTAATTCTGTTCAGAAATGTTATTGAACAGCTGTTGCGTTTGGTATTTTTGCAGCCATTTTAAAACTGAACATTTTTCAATTTTGTCCATTTCTTCTGGTATCCCTTTGTTTGGTATTCTTCCAAATACACACTTATCACGCTTATGTATCAAATAGTTTCAACTCAAATGATGGGATTATTATAGTAATCAATAACCAGGACTGTTATACACTATCCGTGGCTTATAATCGACCTTAATTTTCAAGCTCTCAATTAATTGAAAAACAACAAACAATTGAAACCTATTTCTATGTTAGCCGGTAGTACAACGTTCAATTTCAGGAGCCTTTGCTCCACCTTCAACACGAAACGTCACGAGCACGACTTATCGACTCTTTCTCGAATTAGATTGTACTGGTTTTATAAGAACAGTATGTCACCGCAAAAGAGACGATTGCGAAGCGTTGGCCGCTTGTCAAACTTTATTAGAGCGAAGCTCTCATAAGATGACTCCAATTAGAACTTTGTCACGGGCTAACTTGGTCATTCCTTGACCGATTTGAAAAATTTTTGATTTTGAGAGAATCTACATGAAAAAGTGAAGGTCGTGACGGAGCTTGATTTTAAATATTGTCAAAAATAAAATTTTTGGGGTCAAAAGAAAATTGTCTATGGGAATATCCATTATAAAAAAGTCACGCGCTTTTTTGAAAATTTTTTATTCGAAAATAATTAATCGAATTTTATTTTAAATTATTTAATTTGATATTAATTTAATACAATTTAACAATAATAAATCGTTTTTAACAATAAATAAAAATAAAAAAATAATTAGGTAAGTTTCACGCATAAAAATAGTAAAAAAAAACAAAATTCGCTCGAAGGTCACGTCACTTTTTTTCTTAGCGATTTATTCTAATTTCGATTTAATTATTTATAATATAATTGTTAAATGAATTTCTCTTTTTGTATATAAAAGATTTCAAGAACCTCATTTTGGAAAATTATCCATTCGTTGAAAAGTTATGTTTTCAATTTCCCGATGAAATTCTCTTGTACATTAGTATTGAAGATATTTTAAGTACCTCATTTTAGAAAATTATCAAAATCTATCCCGTCGTTAAAAAGTTATGCTGTTGATTTCCGGATGAATTTTTTTTGTGCATTTGTATCAAAGAGATTTCAAATACCTCATTATAGAAAATTATCAAAATCTATCCCGTCGTTAAAAAGTTATTGTCACAGACTAAATTTTATTTAGAAAATTTTAGTAAATCGCTTCGCTCTAATATGTGCTGCAGCGAAGCAAAATGCGAGCGACTGCGGCGACCTAGTTTATTTAAAATCACGAGACCAGCTCGACGGCCACAGTCCACAATCACTATTGTTGGCAACCTTTTGAACTGCGGAATGCAGTGAGCGGTTCGGAGCAAAAAGAAGAAAAAAGGGAGGATGACAGGAAGAGCGTGGCGGTGTGACGTTTTCGGAGAAGCGAAAGAGTCCCGCGTATTAAATATTCTTGAATGTATGAAATAAATGTAGTGTGTACATATATGCGTAATTATTCACTAAATTGTCTACACAAGGGAAAGATTTTTTTAATTACTTCTTTAAATGAAAGGATACGGGCCAATATACACGACTTTATCAGCGATTTGGATTATATTCGACAGGATGTTCAGTGCAAGTTGTGTTCTTTCGTGTTTCCGGCTAATAATGATGAAAACGATACACGAGGTATGGAGTTACACGAGGATACTCTCTTTAATAATACGCTAAAAATAATCAAATTGCGCCTCCGGTATCCGGGTAAACTTAAGACGAAAAGTTTGAAAACCGTCTCGATTGGGATGTTTACCGGAAATAATAAACTTTGCGGCGATCGTCTTATTAAAGTAGTGAATTGTGGTTAAAGATTTGAAAACCACTTCGATTAGGGTGTTTACCAGAGATAACAATGTTTGTGATGATCATCTTATTAAAAAACATTCGATAGTGAATTGTGGTTAAGATGATACGAACCTATTTCAACCTGCTATACTCTGTTCAAACATTTTCTCAGATGGGTGTTTTTAACGCTATAAACGAACATGGAATATCAGCTAAGCTTCACGGACGATTGTGACCAATATCCAGAAACCTAATATTTAGACGAGGTCACATTGAAAAAAACGAGTCCATATGATAAACTGTATCGGGTGATTCTACTATCGCTTGAAGGATGTAGAAAAATATATTGTAAAGGGTACAATAAAAAAACCATATTGGAAAATATGATAATCACAAACGTTTTGGACGATGTGGAGGTTGTTAATATCGAGGATATAGCTTACTTTCCGCCGATTAAGGAGCTTAGATGGGACCTCAAACGCTGTAACCAACATCAAAGCACATCAAAGAAAGTATGTGCAAAAAAATAATGTTAATATATACTATGATTTCCTATCATTCACTCTGGATAAAACAGTATAATAAAATATTTTTCTCTATAATATGTTTAATAAAATAGCTTGATTACAATTGTAGGTTTTTTTCATACATTATCCTTCTTATTTATCCATGCATTATGTGAAGAGTTTAAAGATAAAAATTTAATAAAAAGCTTATTACCACAATGTTTTATCAGCTTCTCTACAAGATAAATATCCGTGTATTCTGTACGTAAAAGTTCTTCAGTATACCAGCAACCCTTGATGGGGGCTCCGCTCATATCCTTCAATTTATATGTCACAGGATTTGTTCTCTTTACGGTGTCTATTTTAAACAGTTCAGTGGAGTATGATGGATTATAAGACTTGTCAAAAACGGATCTAACCTTTGAGATTCGATACTTTTAATATATTAAACGATTTAAGATAGATCTCCTTCTCATTTTTACTATCGACAGAGATGGTGTCATATCAATCGTTCTATGAATATTCTCATAATTGTATTTTCTTATAACTTCATCTAAAACCGGAGGCAGCCATTTATATGTTCCTTGAATGTGAAACTGTTTAAATAAAAGTCCCTTTATAGTTCTTATTAATCTCTCAACTATGGACGCCTTAAAATTGCTGTATGTATTATAGAAATTTATATTATCTGTCTGAAGATTTTGTGGTTTTGTCGTACATTTATCTAATATTGATTCCATCGCTGCGGTCACAGCTCATCCTGTTTTTGTTTTTAAACTAACAGCGTATGCAAATTTAGAAAAACTATCAACTTATAATTTTTATTCCATCTTGAAAGAGAGATATTTTAATAAAATCATAGATTTTTCTAGCTGGCTTGTGAAGTTCATCTAATACTCCGACTTTTTGAGCACTCATTCAAGATATATCTCGACACGTTGAATGTAAAGACCCCTCTCACACCTTCACCCCGTTCGATTGCGTTGTGATTTGTACTAACACTAAATTTGGAGGTAGATAATGCATGTTGATCAACTTATGATGGAAACTAATTAAATACGTTAATTTTAGAGTATTATATGGTGTTGTTTTAATTCTTGTAATATCGATTTCTCCATCTAAGGAATCATTTCAGGCATTTTTGAGGCATAATCTTGACATTAGCTCATTAGGATTGTCCCAATATATAAAGTTTGGCATGGAATCGATTAATGGGACACTTTTAGGTTTATTATTATCATCTGTATCGGGTATTGGAAGGAGTCCACCTCATAAATATCCTCATGGGATGGTTTATGGTTTTATTGGCGCTTCCTTCTCATATTTTAGTTTATTTTCCGACTCGGACTCTTGCTTTAGTTCCTGCTTTATTTGATTATTTAGATGGAGTCCTCAACCTTGAGTTTCTCGATTGATTCAGTAATAGGTTGGAAGGCACGCTTCATTCGTATATCATAAACCTGATCCATCTGTTTCAAACTCTTATATTTTTCTCGAATTACATCGTTCATTTTAATAATACTTTGTTTTACGTCCATATTGATGTTTATAACCTGCATTAATGAAGATTACCTATAGGGTTGTTATGTTTATACACAATTATCTCTCCATGGTTTAAACCTAAATAGTTTTCCTTTGAAAACGATGAGCTTACATTATCTCCTGTAACATAACGTATAACGTTAATAACCTATTACGTAATAAACGTGAACCAGACAGGTAATAAACGTAATATTGGCATTTATAAACGTTTTAACAACACACACACACACGTTAATCTAACAGTTGTTAAACGTCTGAACTGATAAGATTTTCCGTCTTTCGCCTTGCAGAGGTTTGAAATTTTTGGTAACCCACCCGAGAAATGCGAAAGATAATATAATTATTGTCGTTTTTTTCAAAAAAATGTATTTCATATTAACGGCTGATTTCTGTAAGTACGCTCATTTTGTTCGTCCGACTTTTGATAGGATTAATTGGCCGTTTCCAATCAAGTGGGGCCTTATGTTCCTCAGTTATAAGCGATTTAATCTATTAATAAATTTCCTAATTTTTTATGCCGCAGTTAGGTTAATTTCGAGACTAGGAACAACCTCATATCGGTATCTAGTAAATTCATTATGTCAAATTTAATTGTTATTTATTTTATATGTCGCTTCCGAAGTAATGCTTTTCGATAATTACCCCGTCCTATTACTTCTTGCTCCCTTATCCTAAGATGTGAGGCTGAAACCAACCCTCTGATCTGCATAGAGCAGGCCCTTTCATCCCTTTTTATTCCTCAACAGCTTATTTTCCTCAAAAGCTCATTTTCATAAAAAGATCATTTTCTTCAAAAACCCATTTTCCTCAAAATCTCATTTTCTTTTGTAGTAAATGAGCTTTTGAATAAAATGACTCTGTAGTTATATTTTCCTAAACCTAAACTCTTTTTCTTAAATTGACACTTCCTTTTAAGGAAGTGTCAATTTAAATTGCTTTTCCTCGACGAACCACTAAATAAATTTAAGAATAGGTATTGTATAAGGGAGAAATTAGAATAATGGGTACCATACATTAAGAACATTTTATTTCAAGAACAAGAAATCAAGATGGCGCCAACCTTCAGGAGGTCCCAATTAACCCATGAGGTCCCGACACCCCGGTACCGGCTGCAGATGAACTCCACGCTGCACAATACGACTCGGTACATTTTAAAAATCTCAGCAGAAGTTTTACCGTTCTTGGCCATTTTGTTTCAAATCTAGATTTAGCCAGGCAAAATAAATCCTTTGAAATAATTGAATATGTTTCCCCCCCTCCCTCCCCGTTTCATTTTCATCGTCCGGTTCGTACACAATCGAATGAGCGTTAGTTGTAAGTTTTTCGTGCTAATGACCTGGAATTTGCATCTTCTAAACCGGAAAGAGGAGGATTTACACCGCCAACAGAAAATGTAATGCCTCGATTCCTAGGAGGCCATCATTTATTGTTCAAAAATATCTTCATAAATGATTAAAACACATTTTAGTCAATTAGCAGTTAAATTGTTTGAAAGTTTAGTTTGTAGTTCATTCGTTAAATTTAAGAACAAATTGTATTACGTAAAATGAGTTGGACAAACTGGGATTTTATCATAAAGCACCATATTAATTCCTTTATTATTCAGAACTGCATGCATATTTTACTGATATTATTTAGAATTATTATAAATAAATTAAACTAATAATCACCTAGTCTCGCATTATTTGTACCAAAACTCGATAGCAACACAGTTCTAGTTGAGTAATTATAATAATTTGCTTAAATTATTTAAAGCAAATTTTTCTATTTTTATTAAATTTGGGTTTAAATATTTACCAAAAATATTTCTATATTTAAGGCCATCGTAATAAGTAAGACATTTCAAACTCATATTACTCAAAGTATTACATTTAAAGTATATCGTTATTTTAGCATCTAAAAAAATACGAATCTGTTTGCATTTTTATTCCCTTCTTCAACCCAGATTCGGTTTTTTCAGACTGTTATAGCAATGCAAGCTAAATTACATATAAACCGTGGAAACAAACTTTCAGAGATAAAAGTTATATGTGGTAACCCGAATAACACAATCATACAATTACAACACATAACAAACGGTGAGTCGTGAGATACGGGGCTCTCCAGTCGTGGACATAAAACAGTCACGACAGTTCAGGGTCTGATATCCGATAGTAAGCAGGTCACGGGAAATAAAGTACAAATATAAAGCTCTTTCAACAGAACAGATTCTCTTCTCAATCTCGTCAGGTAAAGTATTCAAGTTGATTCTCGCAGGACAACTCAAACATGAAGCTTACTTGCTGGACAAAATATTACGAGTAAAATTAGGCAAAAATATAAAATTAAAGAACGTAGTTTGATTTTAAAATTGTCAATAATAAAAATAAATAATAATTTAGAATGGTAAATTCTATTTGTATTAATAATATTATAAACAAGTTCAAACCAAAACAATTTAGAATAATTGAAGGAGGTATAATGGCGACTTAAAATATAGATAGGTTAAGGTTAGGTAAGAAAAGGATTAAATAATTTATTCATTACATTTTTTTTACTCGAAATCTTTTGTTAAAAGAGTTTTTTTCGACTTTTTATTAATATGATCCTCAAATTTATTATACGACACATCTCTGTACTATTTTATTCAATAAATTTAAACTTTTTTTTATTTTCCTTCTATGCATTAGCATGGAAGGAAAGTAGCATGTGACGCTACGAAGAACAAGTGATTATATTAAAAACACGAAAAAAAATGTTAATAATAGTAAACAACAAATATTATGCCTATTTTTGTCCATCAATTAGAAGAGAAGAGACAAGAATACCATTTCATGCCTTTATGCGTTTTGTAATCGGAAAGAAAGCTCTCCGATTCATTTGCTTCAAAATAATTAAATCATTTTTTTCTAGCAAAGGGATTTACTTTCCGGATCTATCAGACCTTTATTTTTAAACAATTTAAGAATTTAAAATGATTAATTAGATTAACCAAAGATATACTTCATATTTACCTATTTAAATATTATTTTAGAGTCATATTTACAACTGTAAGTAGAAAAACTTACTTAAAATCGTGATATTTTTAATAATTTTGGTTAAAATAATAAACTACGATTAATCATAAAACTATAAAATTACTTCATTAGTAAAATTTGGTGGCATCTACAGGTGGCATTTAGGTTGGAGATTTCAATGCTTATTCCACTGACCCATCTATTCTTATATATCGAACAGTTTTGAATTAAAATTTATTAAGTATTTTACATACTCAGTCATGTTTTCATATAATTAGCTATTCTTCTTTGAAAATATTGTCACTCTCATCGAGGGATCCCCCGCTCTTAAGGAAGGCGTCTCTGGCCACGTTGAAGAGGTTCTTGGACATCTTCGGGCCCGTCTCCTTGACCATGCTGGAGAAGAACCCCTGGCGATCGTTGAGCAGAACGTAGGGATGGTCGAACTCCACCGCCCGGCCGAAGTTCATGACCAGGACCCGGTCGGAGTCCACGACCGTGTTGAGGCGGTGCGCAATGGTGAGCACCGTGCAGGCGCTAAACTTCTCCCGGATGGTGCTCTGGATGAAGGCGTCAGTTCTGCAACGAAAGAACACGATTGCTTATGTGACCAATCAACAGACTCTATAGTACGCAGACGGAATAGCTTACTGTGGGTCGACGTTAGCCGTGGCCTCGTCGAGAACCAATATCTTGTTGTTCTTGAGGATTGCTCTGGCCAGGCAGATGAGCTGCCTCTGCCCCAGGGAGAAGTTGGAGCCGCCTTGCGTCACCAGGAAATCCAAGCTGGGTATCGACTCTTTCAGTTCCACCTAAAAACACAATTAATAAACTGTTCTGTTACCAGAAACAAATTCTTTAATTTGGGCCAGCTTTTCTCGTTTTACCGTACTATATATCCTCCGATGTCATCTTATCAGGTTAGGTGCATCTCAATACAATTCAATAATTTTCAAATTTCTACTCTAATGAATATATGGAGTGGGGTTACTAACGTCTTCCAGCGCTTGCCAAAGTGCGGCGTCCTCGTAGAGCTGGAAGGGGTCCAGGTTGTACCGTACCGACGCGGAGAACAGCACGGGCTCCTGGGGGATGATGGATATCTTCTTCCGGAGATCCTGGATACAAAAAGTGTGATCAATAATCAATTGTAATATCATTGTACTTCATACACAGCCAAGTAATCAGAGGGAAAAATCTTTAAAAGTCCCAAACTAAATTAAATTCCTTACAAAATGAGGAACAATAAACCTGCCATGAATTTCAAAATTAAATACTGTAAAAAAACAAGTAATAAATAAATACATCAAAAAAAAGGTAGTAAATGATAAACTTAATATTGTGTAATATAAACATCAAGCGTGGTTTAAAATGTTATTAATATTACCGTGTTGTTGACAACTTTCAAACACGCTGTCCATGAACACAAAATCAACTGCATGGACGCGTGGAATCAACTGCAGGATTCAGTCGTTAGCGCTAACAGCATCAACCAGTTTAAGAACTGTCTTGATATTCAACTACCTCAGCAACAGAAACGAAAACAGACCCATCAGTTATGCTATCTGTTAATATATGACTACATGACTACAAAAATGACTACAAAAAATTAAAACTTATCGTTGGCGCCAGATATATTCCTTTATCACCCAACCTTTCGCTGTCAAAAAAAAAACAAGACCTATCCGACGTGTCCATTTCCAGCTACCTGCACCGTATCCAGTGACGGACAAAACAACGGCGAGTTGCCTCATAAGCAGTCAATTTCAGTGTCGCACTCACTCCGCAATCACTCCTGCCAAGTATCTTTGTGCCTCTGGCTTGAGGAAGCCGTGCGTGGTGATTCCGTTCTGCGAGCTTGCACTCGTCAAGATTAGATACCAGGAGAGTAAGCAGACGAGTTTTACAGTTGGTAAAGGAGGCAGATCGCAGCAAAATGTACATCCCGTTCTTTTCTGTTCTGACTTCCCATATTTGGTGCTGCATCTCGTCCCCGTATAATTACTCTTATTAATTAAAAACATTAAAAAAACACTCCACTAACTATATCGAACATTTATTTAACTGAAACTTTCCTCGTACACTTTACTTTCCCTATTCACAACAAACATGCGTCAATCCAACATTCGCTCCGTTGCAATATCAATCGCTCCGTTGCAATATCAATCGCTCCGTTGCAATATCCATAAATATAAATAATTTAATACTGCAAAATATACAATGTTGTTACCTGTAACGATATAGATCCAGTATCAACCCCATCGATATAAATATGTCCTTCGACTTTAGCCAATCGGAACAGAGCTGATATGAGGGAGGTTTTGCCGGCTCCAGTTCGACCCACTATCCCGACCTGGAAGAAACGTTTAATTAGTGTCCTTTATTTGAGAGAGGAAATGTTATATTTAAAATACGATGGACGGAAGAGGAGCGTTTTGCTAGTTAATAAATTAATAATAAAGGGTGATGATTTTAGAGGCGTGGTTTTCAAGAAGAGATAAAACGCATATAATTTGATGTTATGGCTAAGAATTTAGTTTTATTATAAAGATAAGGGTTTGCCATTATGTTTTAAAAATGATTTCGGGTAAGTGGCCGCCGCGGCTGACTCGAACAAATTCCAGCCGAGAGGCCCAATTTTCAACCACTTTTTGCAGCAAGTTGGGCCGTATGTCAGCAATAACGCGCCGAATATTCTCTTCCAAGGCGTTAATCGTGTCCGGCTTATCTGCGTAGACAAGCGACTTCACATAACCCCACAAAAAATAGTCCAGCGGTGTTAAATCGCACGATCTTGGAGGCCACGCCACGTTGTTCAGGAGTAAGTCTATTCATTATGAAATGGCAAACCAAACTGGGCATAAATCAAGTGACAGCTGTCAAAAACACCAACTACGAAAAAAGTAGTGCCAGATTGAAAACCACGCCTCTAAAAAAAACACCCTATATATATAATTAAAGCACTCATTCAAATAAACTTTTAAGCGAGAAAATACCTCATACGATGATTGTCAACTTAAAACAAGCCTACCTTCCAGCCAGGCTGTATGTTTAAGTTTAGGTTGTTCAGGACGGCTGGTTTGTCCTCCGCGTACCGCAAACCTGCATCGCGCATTTGCAGGCCACCTTCGCTGGGCCAATTTGCGGGAGTCTCCCTATCTGTGGGAAAAATATACTTTTTATTAAATTCAATTATCTTTCAATTTCAGGATTGCTACATACAAAGCTCATTTTAAAGTTTTATACAAAATATGTAAAATTGTAGAAAATGCCAATTTTAAATATGAAAACCAAATCCCAAAAAAAATTAAAAAGAGTTAAAATATTTGATATAGAATTGCATTTAGAGAAGGTACCGATTTTAATTGTTAGCATGGCTAAAGGACCTCAAGGAAAACAGATTGTCAATTATGGAACTAGAGGACTGGTTTCGAGAAATTATCCTTAAATACGAACAAAACTGTCCTGAAATTCAATCTACACAACAAAAATACTAAATGTATTCAACATCCTGTCTCAATAGATGAGATTCCGTGATGTTTCTTGGGGTACGAGGATATATGAACTGTAAAGCTAAATTGGAATGAACTCCTTGAACATGTTACGTGTACCCTAGAGCTATCAGCACTGATCTCCACATATTAAGCCATCGTTTAATCTCTCTCCGATATGGTATTCTTATGTGGGGCTCGGCGCCATATTCAATAAATGTTTTCAGACTCCATAGAAACTCCATTGTTCTAAAATAATTCCTACAACAATGTTAAAATTGTTATGGAATAAATATCTTGTATCTTGCATTAGTGTGGCTTACCCCCCTTTTCCATGCCCCTCTCCGCGTCGATGTGGGTGTACTGCAGGACCCGCTCCACGCTCGTCATCTGCGAGATGACCTCCGCAGCCTGCCTGATCCCGTACTGCAGCATGCCGGCCAGGATCAGCGACTGCGAGATGGCGAGGCCGCAGCTGCCCGAATCCACCCACGACTCTGCGAACAGTCGCTTTATTAGGCATGTGAAAACTAAAATACCTCATTAACACCAAAGGAATCTTCTTACTACATCTTAAGATGAAATTAAAAAATATTATAATATTCAGATCAACAAAATATTTCCAACATTTTAGGTGCCAGTTGGCCTCTGCATCAAAATGTCGGTTCAAAATCCCACGAGTAAATGGAATCTGTCGTGAGTTTAAAGGTCCGCTTACTAAAGATTTGCTACTATAGCTGTTCCTTTAAATCAGCTCATGAGCACCAAGCCTGGTACTCTTTCAGTTTTCTTTCAGTCGAAAGAGGCCGAAAATGCTTTCCAGAAATTACAAGCATATCTTATATCCGACCCTGTTTTCGCTCGCCCATTTGCTGCCCATTGTGAGGCTTCTGCTTATGGAACCGGAGCAGTTCTGACTCAGACTTTCGATGATGTCGAACATCCCATCGTCTATATGAGCCGTACTCCCGTACGGCCATAAAGACCGAGCGTAATTACTCTGCTACTGAACGGTAAGCTCTCAGCATTCTTCAAGAGCTTGAAAACTGGCGTTGTTACCTTGAAAACGGTCACCAGTTCACAATCTATACCGATCAATCCTCTCTACGATGGTTTCTCAATCTCGAAAACCTTAAAATTTCAAAATGTCATTCCTGCCGCTCTCTCCCATGCTCCTCTGGTGAATGCGATCATAGTTGCCACCGGCGACGTACGGTACAATAACCTTGTGAACAGTGTCCGTACCAGGCGCCGCAGAACTTCCCGAACTATTTTCTGCGAGATGGAAAACCCTTTTGGTATACCAAGAGCAAAACTCCTCTCTCTCTGAATACTCTTGGCGTCCTGTGATACCAACAGTCCAATGTGCAACTGTCATACTTTAAACCACAGCGTACCTCTAGCAGGGCATGCTGGCATCTTTAAAACCTACAAAAATTTGAACTACCGGCCGAAAGTGTTCTCAGATATCTCCCAGTTTGGGGTTGTCACAGTTTGCACTCACAAACGTCCGAATTATGCACCTCTCGGTCTAATGGGAAACATAAAGACTTGTACCCGACGTTTTTCCTTTTCGTTGACCTTATTGGACTTCATCCGATGTCACGAAATAAACATATGCATCCTTGGGGTCAACTGCTGCTTCTGTAAGAACTGCTTGATATTTCTACTCTATGTATTTCTATGTTGAGGTCTGATTGAACAGTACGTTTTCCTCACTAACGGTGTCCCCAGGATTATTCTCATGGATAACGGTAGTCAGTTCATTAGCAAGGAACTCCAGCGCCTGTTTGAGATGTACCAGAAGTGGCAATGGACAACGACAGGATCGCCGATCGTGATCCTGTCGTTTAACCTTTAAATATTTGTAAGATGACAAAAATAATAAAACCCCAACCCCAAACCCAACCCAACCCTCACACCCACACGATAATACATTCCTCTCTTGCAAAGTAAAACATTTTTTCATTTTATTACTGAGCGTACGTCCTTCGGTAGATATCAACTCGCTAAAGAAGGTCGGTTGGTCATTCGGCTGCATAAGAGTAAAGGCAAGAAGTCTTAGCACGAGGAGAGTTCGGACTTACCGTCCATCAGCAGGAAGGCGAAGCAGACGATGCCCAGGAAGATGGAGACGACACTATCCAGCCAAAAACCGAGGGTCGAGGCGCTCGTAACGTAATGGTTCCAGGTTGACGTGTGGACATCCTGAAATATTTATTAAAGAGCTAATAATATATATATTATTTTTGTTCTCCTTAGAAGATAATCTTTGAGTTAGAAAAAGTGTTAAAGGAAGTTCATATGAGTGTGTGTGTGCATGAGTGTACCGAGACGGAGAGTGTATGTGTGAGTTTGTTTGTATCCGTGTGACGTGTTTAAACCAATGTCTTAATGTCCTCATTAACGGACTTCACAAAACTATTACATGAAAAAATGTCAATTTTTAATTAGTATTTAAAATTCTGCAAATCATAGGCATTTTATTTTATATGTTTTAAGCATAGTTTGTGTTATATTTAGAAACATAGAAAGTTTGAGTTCACGAGTGCGATAAGATGGAACACTGAAGTAAATCTTAGATAAAATATTTGGTGCATCCAGACGATTAGAAAGACCATATTATTATTATGTTAAAGTAACCTGTATTTCGTCGAAGGTCTTGATGAAGCGTTTCTGCGATTTGGTGCAGCGAATTGTGGTCATTCCGTTCAAGGTTGAGGCTAAGTGGGAAAATACTGGACTTTTGCCTAAAAACCGAGAAAAATATATTTTACTTTTGAGAAAATATAACTTTTTTAATATAAAATGTTAAAATGATTCGGCATGTAAAGAAAGCGCTTCTATAAAATATTTATATTGAATGTGTTGCTTTTAAAAACGGCAATTTAAGACCTTCGAGGATCGGCATACGATCATCAACTCATATTGTTGGCGAATTCGCTTCGAGGCTTAAATCACAATTTTCGAAAATACAATAAAACAAGACATCAGTCAGGATAGATAAATACAAAATGTTAACGAGACACGTTTGAAACATTCTTATAATAAAATAAAATTAAATGTTTACAATAATGAGAAGTTATTTAAAGAAAGGTAACTAATTTATGATCTTTTGAGAAACACCAATATTATACGTACTGACTCCCTCGATTCGCTTGATGGCCTGCGCAGATGGCAGGTACAGCATGAGGATCATATACAATATGATTCCCATGATCGCGGTCGGTATGAGCAGCCATACCATGGAGACACTGACGAGGATGACGATGCTGCAGCCGACGAGAAAGATCTGAAGCATGTCCATGACGGCTTTGCACAGGAGTTCGTCCACTGCACCGATGTCTTTCGAGAAACGGTTCAGGATACGTCCTAAAGCAAAAGCCTATGTCAAATATTCCTACAGCACAGTGGTTGATGTTTGAGGGTTCCAGACAAAGGCTATTTCAGCAGTTTGTTACATTTTAATGTCGTTATTCTATATTCAACACACGGTATTACTGGATATTGTTAATCGCATATGTTTAAAGAAATCTCCAAATACCTGAAGGATTCGCATCGAAGAATGCCATAACTCCCCGCAGCAGCGAGTGGAACATCTGATCGTGGAGACCTTTCGAAGACCTCATGGACAGCTTGAAGAAGATCGCCGTCCTGCCGATGGTCAGCAGAATGCAGGACAGCATGATCCCTGAGTACACGTAAAGGTACTCGACGGGGCTCAAAGGCCCCACTTTTGCCCGGATATCTGCATCAAGAATTTATTTTTCACTGCTTATCTACAATCTTTTTGAAAATCTTATAAAACAATTAACAAAGATAACAAAACAGCTACACAGTAAAATAAATAAAACTCTGTCCGTTCAACGGGGTTAAAATAACTGTTTAGTATGCATCGACAGTTAGAACAGTTAGAACCTTAATCATTTGAACGGTTCTATCTGGACCAGAGATGAGGCAGGTTTCGGAATATTATACTGAATCTGGTATATTATTTTAATTAAATAAACCTTTTATTTTATAAATTATAAGATAAATAATAATAACTCCGGAAATTAAATAGGTAAACAGAAAAGAAGTTTGGGATCTTGTGAATATTGTGGTCACTCTAAAAAGAAATTGAGCAATAAAGTGTCTGTTCCAAGAAAGGCTGAACAAATTGATTAAGGCCACCCTAAGACATCAGATTCACACGCTCCGGAGACCACGATTAGATGCGAAAAGACCTGACCTGACCTGTGACCTGAGAAAGAAGCCTTCATGAAAACCTTGCAGTGAGCGAATAATGATTTCTAAAATTATATTCCATATAAATATTACCAAAGGTAAAATAAAAAATGCTTGAAATTATTTGAAATTTCAGTAGAAATACGTACCATAGACATCTTTAGAATAATCGCCGGCTGTGGAAAAGTTACTCGAATTTCCTTGATTCAATTTGATTTGTCTGTGAGTGAAATCAAATTCATGATTTGTCCTATAAATTAAAAAAATTTTCATATTTCAATTATAATACATATTTTGTAAAATTCTTCTTTAAGGTTATAAATTATTACCTTTCACAAAAGAAAAACTTTGATTATCGCCACGATATACAATTTTTACGGTATTCAAATTATCAGGAGTTACCATATCAGAGAACTTTTAAGTTCTTATAACAAAACTAGTCATATTCACTTTTAAAATTTTACTGAAGTGTTACATTTTTTTTTTTAAATATTTGAATTTGTTTATTAGTAGTTTGAAATAAATGTTCACGAGATGAATTGATTATCTTGATAAATTGTTGAACGTTAAAGATTTGCTACCGATTACGCCAATTGCGTTTGGCATACAAAACGTTGGTTCGTCCTACCCTCGAATACTGCTCATCAGTATGGGATCATCACGCCCAGACGAATTAGAAGAGTTCAGAGAAAAGCAAGCCGGCGTGTCTTTAGGCGTTTTAGTCGGTATGATAGTCCATCTGAATTAACTTCAACTCTTAATTGGGAGCCATTAAGCAGAAGGCGTTTTGAATTTTGGAGGAAAACTAGGAATTAAAAAAAAACTAAGAATTTTGTCCGAGTTTTGTGCATTCGTATAGAATTTGTATCGGTGTTGGATTAGCATCGGTATAATAAATAGACAGCGTTGCAAAGCTTTTGTCGAGTTATGGAAAAAATGTCAATTTGGGAGAAGTTAGTATTAAATAAATCACAGTCAGTAAATAAAAAGGGAGGGGGGGTTGTTTCATTACTAACCGCGCCTCAAAATTGACAGAAAAAAGTAAAATGGTGTTAAAATTTATAATGAATTGAACGAATGTCATCATACCATTGTATCTGATTTTTTTTATTTGAATCTACTCAACCCATCGCAAGTTGAAGCCACGGACAGACCGGAGTAGTCTGGGAGGAATGCCTTTTTTTTTTGGCGTTTAATCGGTGTATTTATGATTACACCACTAACAGTCATTATCTATTAATGTATAGAAATAGAATTATTGGTCATTGAAAAGATCAGTTTTTTTTCCCGCGACAAATAGTGCCTGCGGCACTCGAATCGGTCGCTGCACCCCATCTCTAGGTCCTTCGGGCCATTATGCAATGCAAAAAAAAGTTATTATTGGCAGCTAGTCCCTGCAGGTGGCGGGAAATGGTTGTAATGGAATTTTAAAAATTATATAGCTCTATAATTTGCTTACCACAAATATTCTAACAAAAAATATTCCACTACTAATAAATATAATCTCTAAAGATGTATGGATTATTTTACGGGGCTATTTAGGGAGAATCGTGCCAAAGCCTTCTTTCGAGATACGTAAATTATCTAGGAGAAAAGGTGATATGTGTAGATACCTATGTATTGTGTGTTTTGAATACTAGCCACCTCACTCGCGGCCACGGTGTCACAAAGGCATTCGAACTGCGTCCGATTGTGATGATACGCGATCGCGACGTGTGGGGAAAATTACCAGACCACTCCCTTTAAAGACATAGATATTTTAATATTTCAGAATTCTAAGGTCATTTGCACGTTCGGAGTGGACTTAAGTATTGATGCTTTTGTAAAACACTAAATGTATTTTGCGTACCAATAGGTGACCCAGTAGTCACAGGTGGTCGCCGACAGCTGTCCCAGGATCAACACGAACACCATCAGGATGATGGCGGGCCAACGGTTGCCGGCCAGCCAGTACGCGCGGTAGAGAGAGATGCTCTGCGCGCCGCTCTCTCGCACCTCCGCACCCAGTTCTTCCTCTGAACATAATTTATCAACGTATTACATATTTCAAGATACGATTTCAATATGGACTTTGGTCATTGTGCTTGTATTATGTAGGTACATATAGCTTCGCTGCCATTTCTAATGTTATAAAAGGTTTTTATATAAAAGGCAACGGCAACGTAAGTTTCTTTGAAAATTAATAGATATAAACGCAAGCACAAGCATATTTGGCTTAGTTGAGTAGGGCCCAAAATAATTGTATATGACCATGGTCATAGCAATTCTTAATAAAAAATAGTCCTAATAATACAATAAAATTATTTATTTAAAAAATGTCTTATTTTCGTTGAAAATACTTAACTATCATACTCGTATATTTATAACTACTTACTATTAATTTTAAAATCACTTATATATATTATTTTGTTCCTGTTCATTGTTTTAAGATGATCATTTGTCAAATTTGATCAAAATTTAACTTTCTTTTTAGCTTGACCATTATTTAGATTTTTTTATTTTTTTGATCTCTTTTCTAAAAATTATTTTATTAATAATATATAGAGATGTGTAAATCTTATTGATGTTTAATAATTGTTAAATACTTTTATTTTAACCTCCTTGTGCAAAAAAACAGCATTGTTCTGTTATAATTGTATATAAAAAAAGCCATTTTAAAAATGTCTTACCATCATCATCATCGGCATCCACGAGAGTGGTATCGGGAGCGACCGTAGTCTGCCTATTGAACGACTGGAAAGAAAACATCATCAAAAACACGTTCATTTCAACATCAGCAATAATTTTTCAAGTGTAACTAATTGATCTTTTTATCATCCTAATAAGCCTTACTAGTATATCACATATGCCGCTGCTGTCTGGTGGTCGAAAACATTACAATCCACCTGCAGGAAAAAACTGAATAGTCTACAAGGACTAGCCTGCGGAGTAGTAACCGGAGCCATGGGCTCAACCCCGACTGCAGCACTAGAACTTGCACTAGCACTAGACTAGAGCCCTGCTGAACTTGACGCCGCTCCACATACAAGTGGAAAAAGAGGCAATGGCGGGCATGGTGCTCTCGAGTACTGTCAAAACACTCAAGAACCAAACAATGCTGAACCCAGTAATGGGAATGATCATGGACAATATGACAACCGAATACAACTTTGTTAAAATATTTACCACGGAAATACCCGAAAGAACCAAATGAGACAATGAAGGACCCAACTTCGAAAAAGAAGCAATTGTATGGTATACCGATGGCTCCAAGAACGGAAACAATATAGGATCCGGCATATGTGGGGCGATACCCAGACTCGGGAAATCGATCAACGTGGGATTGCACTCCACCATATTCCAGGCGGAGCTATATGCCATCATTGAAACTGCTCATGAAAGCATTTAACGATCCTACAAGAATAAGAACATTTACATACTTTCAGACAGCCAAGCAGCTCTAATGCTATCAAGTCAAAGCTAGTGCTAAACTGTGTACAAATACTAAATTGCTACAGACAATAGGTCACACTTATGTGGGTACCAGGCCACTCAGGCATTGATGGCAACGAGAAAGCAGACGAACTGGCCAAGAAAGGGGCTAGCATAACTATGATAGGCCCAGAACCGGCCTGCGGCATAGCTAAGAGCACCATCAGTAGGCTGCTAAAAATTTGGGCTTGGAAGCAAAGCCAAAAATACTGGCAAGAACTGCCCGGACAAAAGCAAGCCAAAGAACTCATAGTAGGATTCTCGCAGCTATTGAAGTTAAGCCGAAACCAACTAAGGATCTGAACCAAAGCCTTAACAGGCCACTGCAAGCTAAATAAACATCTGCACAAATTAAACCTAACGACCGACGACAGGTGCAAACTTTTCCAAGAGAGCCCAGAAACCCCTTTACACCTACCGGGGAAATGTGGGCCCCTTATACGAGGTGTGTTCAAAAAGTATCGTGACTTTTGAATTTTCGCGGGTTACGTATATTCGAATTTCGATTTTTTTGTGGTGTTATGTTGGTACTCATGTCTCTCACTTATGCCGACAAGCTCGGCCATTTTGAATGTTCACTTAATTGTTGACAGCTGCTTTGCTGGCACGTGTTTTGGATCGTCTTCGATTTTTACCTATTCAAAAAAATTGGATCAAAGAACCTGTATCAAATTTTGTGTGAAAAACGAAATTAAGTGCGCGGATGCATTCCGAATGTTGACTGTGGCATACGGAGAAGCTACCTTGGACCGAAGCAACGTTTATCGGTGGTACAAAATGTTCTCAGAAGGCCGAGAAGATGTGAACGACGAAGAGCGTGCCGGACGCCCGAGCACTTCAAAAACAGACGAAAAAATTAATGAAGTGGAGAAAATGGTATTGGCCAATCGTCGAATCACCGTTAGAGAAGTTGCTGAGGACCTAATCATATCGATTGGCTCGTGCCATTCGATTTTTATCAATGATTTGGGCATGAGACGGGTCGCCGCGAAATTCGTACCAAAAACAGCATCGCATGAACATTGCTAATGAGATGTTAAACTCTGTCCGCGACGACCCAAATTTGCTCCAGAGGGTCATAACTGGTGACGAATCGTGGGTTTATGGTTATGACGTGGAAACCAAAGCTCAATCATCCCAATGGAAGCTGCTACGCTTACGTTACGCTACGCTTGACGAGATAAAGACGGCATCGAAGGAGGAGCTGAACAAGATTAAAAAAAATGATTTTTTGAAGTGCTTCGAAGATTGGAAAAACCGTTGGCACAAGTGTATAATATCTCATGGGGATTACTTTGAATGGGACAAAATAGATATTCATGAATAAGTAAATAATTTTAGAAAAAACACAAAAGTCGCGATACTTTTTGAACACACCTCGTACACAAAAGGCACCAGCTTCTAGGCAACCATCTCCTCTAGCCAGAAGAGATTAGAATCATCGCACCCAAAAAGATACTTAACTTTATTTACAGTACGGGACTAGAGGGCGAACTATAAGTGCATTTAAAAGTACAATAGTTCTGGAAAGGACGCGGTACACAGGGGGCAAACAACCCCCACATCCACTATCATACATAACATAACATAACATAGTATAGCGTGTAAAACGATGGAAAGAATCATAATTTGCAATTTACGGCAAATTCTGGCTAAACATCAGATTAGTCCAGTCCGTTTCAACTGTATTTATAAGTAATTTTAGGTATTATATGTAATTAATTCGCTTACCCTTTTCGAAACGGTGAGTTGACTCTTTTCTCCTATATTAGCGACAGCTTCGTCCTCCTTGTCTTCCTGCAGAGCAGCTAAAAGCTTAGCGAAATCTTCGCCAGATGACACCAGCTCCTCATAAGTACCGACGTTCTCTACTTTACCCTACAAACAAAACTTTTATTTGTTTATCTTTGATACAACAGGAAAAATATTTTTTTTTTAAATAAACTCAATAATGCTATAGCATTATTGAGTTTATTTAAAAAAAAATGATAAAATTTGATACGCTTCCTGTCAATAATACAATCTCTCCTGGTGGCTAATTCCCCAATTAATTCCCCTGGTGGGTAATTAATTCCCCTTTTAGCTTCTATACATAAATCTATCTATCCATCCATTGCAACTTTCAACTCGAAAGGTACAAACGTGAAAGAGTTGAATTTTATTTGTAGATTGAACCCAAGAAAAACAACCATAGCCGTTTAGATCACATCGGATGCTGGTCGGGTAATATTGATATTTAACATTAAAGTCGGCATTTGTTTAGTAAGAAGCTGACATATGACAATATTAGAGCGCAACCATATTTAAATGTCAAACATATGACAGCCCAGCTATTGGAAGTTTTATTTATTACTGGTTAGCTGTAATTAATATATTTTACTCATCTATGAGCGCAAATAGAAATATGTAAAAAAAATGTTATTATAAATTGAAATGTTATGTTCGTGTTTATTTATTTATTTATTGTGGTTACCTAACAGAAATGACAGGTAATGACATAAAGGCAATGAATGAAAATATTAATATTAAACGAATTTAAATAAGATGAAATTAATAGAAATAATATATTTTTAATTAAAAAAAAAATACTACAAAAAGAATATGAAATACACCAATTTAAACATTGATTATTTATATACATAATATATTGAAAAAAAAACTGATTTAATACGCAACTAAACTAAGAATTTTGTCCGTGGTTTTGTGCATTCGTATAGAATTTGTATTGGTATAATAGACAGCGTTGCAAAACTTTTGCCGAGTTATGGAAAAAAGGTCAATTTGGGAGAAGTTAGTATTAAATAAATCACAAATTCAGTAAATAAAAAGGGAGGGGGGTTGTTTCATTACTAACCGCGCCTCAAAATTAACAAAAATAACTGAAATGGTGTTAAAATGTATGAAGAATTGAAAGAATGTCATCATACCATTGTAGCTGATTTTTTTTATTTGAATCTACTCAACCGATCGCAAGTTAAAGCCACGGACAGACCCGAGTAGAGTTTATAATTTCAAATCACTTTTGTTTATGGCTTGCATTAGATTCTACTTAAAAGTATCGTGACGTGTATACAGGAAGTCTATTTTAAATATATATTAAATTACTCTATACACTAAAAACTTGCTACTACTTGCTTGAGCTAGTAATCCTCTGGAGATCATTAGGAATATTCGAGTTTAAACTTCATATACGGAGATACACACACAAGTATTTATAGGTACTAGTATGTATATACTAGTATATAAGATATTATAGAAACTGGGACAAAATTATATTTTGTTTCTTACATTATTCAAGATGAGGATTAGATCGGCCTCCTTCAGGTAGTGCAGTTGGTGGGTGACCAGCAACCGCGTGCGCCCCTGAAGATACCCGCAAATGCACTCGTCGAAGAGTTGGCGTCCAACCGCCGCGTCAACGGCCGACAAGGGGTCATCCAGCAAGTACACATTGGCCTGAAACATTGTTCATTTCAGTTGGATGTCTCTTTTTATTATACATTATGAATCATACGTGACTTTTTTACCTCTCTATAAACAGCTCTGGCCAGGTTAATCCTAGCCCGCTGTCCGCCCGACAAGGAGACTCCTCTCTCCCCGACCAGTGTCTGGTCTCCCCTCGGGAACTGTTGGAAGTCCTTTTCCAGGGAGCATACTCGCACCACCTCCCGGTACTTGACGGTGTCGTACGGGAGACCGAAGAGAATGTTCTGCCTGACCGTCGCCACGAACAGCCAAGGCTCCTGGGAGGCGTACGAAAGGCTGCCTTCCGTCCGCACCTCCCCTCGCTGCGCTTTCAACTCGCCGAGCAGGAGTTGGAGGAGGGAACTCTGCAAAACGAATTATTCCTAAATATTTCAACATTTCTCACGAAATAAAAATTGGTACATCTGCTGTAACGTGACGGGTAAACCCTGTCCTCCACACCGATGGGTTTCCCGTTAAACCTTTTTTTAAATGACTGATTAGTTGCAAATGGAAGGATTACTAGTCATCATCCCGTTTAGCAACCGGGAGAGGACAGGCTTTATTTATTTGGCAAACGCTTTTTTGTCACTAAATCCAAGGGAAAACATAAAAGTTCATTTTCTTCGAGTATACAATAAGCAATTATCCCATGACCTTTCAGGGCCGAGGGAATTGATTTAATATCACTGATATAATATTATGGAAAAACTTTTTTTCTAGGAGATTTTACAAGGCACTTTACGGATGCTGCGTAGTAAGGTTAAGGAAATTAAAGAAAGATGCACTCGCCTTTCCTGCGCCAACAGATCCGATGATGGCGCACAGCTGTCCCTTTCGCACCCTCAAAGAGACGTCTTCCAAGGTGGGCTGCAGACCTTCGCCTCCCCAATGAGCCGTCACGTGGTGCAACCCCACGCTGTCATCATCCGAGTATGCAGCTTCCTTGTTCAAGTATTCACTTGATTCGAAACCTATTTAAATGAAGATAATATTCAATTTTGATTAACCTTCAGAAAAAGTCCTTACTTTTCTTAGACATATAACATACAACATACTTCAGATTGACTTCAGTACTTTTTTCTCTTCATTTAAGAAGTAAACCACAAAATCACTGGTTATAATAGACCTCAAAAGTCGAATGATATCACATTCCGTCGAAGGTACCAAAGATTACGTATCATTTTGCATTGTTGCCGTCGATTGCCGTCTACTTCTATTAGATTTGTCGAGATTCAATGGCTTACTTGGAAAATATTATGTAAAGTCAATACGAACCGATATTGGTAAAACCTTCACTATCTTCGATCTTCTTAAAGTCGGTGCCGTTGACCTCGTCAAACGAGAGACCATCGACATGGCCCTTCTTGGACGCTCGCTTGTTGAGAACTGCACCTGAAGAGAGGTACTGGTCGCGGCTATTCTGTGCTAAGTCACTTCGTTCACCTGAAATATAAATTATAAATCTACATCTACAAATTTTATTAGTTCACGTCATCGGGAAATTATTTCGTGCGAATGGTTTTTTTTCCTGAATGCAAGACCCTGAGTTTATGAGTATTTTTCAGAAGCCTGAAAGAGATCATGTTGCAATTAGGTGCGTTTTAACCATTTCAGAGAGCAAAAAAGCCTAAAATCACATTAATGGAAACATTTATTTACCACCTAAATTTTTTTCTGATATCCAAATAGAAAATAAAACATTAGTAAAAAGCGTTTCTTACTTTGAGTGAGAAATTCCGTAAGCCTGTCAATGGTGACCAGAAGCTCTGCTAATCCTGAGATGGCGTTGGGCAGCGTAACAGCCAGTGTCATCTGCAGTAGGTTGAAGAATTGCGCCAGCGGGAAGACCTGCAAATATTTGTAATTGTATACCGTCATTTTTCGATAACAAGAATAGAATATTTCATTGTGATATTCGAACCATTATAAAATAGGAACGGGCGGTAGGTAGCCCAGTTGGAGGAATTATGGGTAATGGATGCTATTGTTTTTATAATGTAATGAATAAAACAACAAATAAATAAAAGTTTGAGTTGATACTGACGACGGCAGCGGTGATCCTCTGCCCGAGCAGGGTGTAGGCCAGGAGAGTGCAGTAGAGGGTGAACCGCTCCGTGAAGACCATGAAGCTGAGGTAGACGCCCCGCAAGTAGGAGGCCTTGGTGATGAGGCGGATCTCCTTCTTCCTGCTGGCGGAAACCACCTTCTCGAAGGGCGCTTCCCAAGCGTACATCTTGATCACCTGAGCGGAAAATCGGGGATCATTTAAACGGAACAACTTTTAATTATTTAGGAACGAGTGAGATTTTACTGAACCAGATTTCGTTTAATTGAAATCTATGTTGTGGATATTTATCAAAAGAGGTTAATTTCTAAGCTGATATATTGCAATATTCTCATCTTCAATTTCCACAGTTTTATTACTGGCAACCCTTTCCGTTATCCCAGCTGTCGGTAAGTGTCAGTTGGAAAGAAATACAAAAGGGTATACCTGCACCTCCGCAATCTGTGATCCGTGCAAAACTCTTTTTTGCCACAAACAGAGGCAATAATTCCTGTGATCTGTGGCGACATCTCGTCGTATCCTTCACTAAGCTTGTGAAATCGAGTCTAAACCACAGACAAGAACTGTGTGTCATCACCGCACGGTAATAAATACGAGAGATAGTTAGGAGTCCAAGAAGTATGGTCCCAATGACCCGAAAGAGTACTTAATAACTGACCTGAATCCCACTGATGACCTCATTCATGAGCTTGACCCTCGCGTCTGTGGCGTTCGCCACTTTCAGTCGCAAGCTTGCCGTGATGCGACTCATATAAGCTGGAAAACAATTTATTTATTAACTTTTAATCATATTTACATCATCTTTTAGTTCATTCATAGCTTGCTGCAAAAGATGGTGATCATTCACAGACCTTGTGGTTTTTTAAATCAATTGCTATGTCGTAGGTCACATACCATCATTTTAGGCTAATTTTAAGATAGCCTACTCAACTATGTCAAATTATTTATATACTTTTAAATCATTATTGCATGTGGTAAATAATTTAAGTCCATAATACATTTTTTAATATCGATTAGATAGTAAAGTCAAAGATAAATGATGTACTGTGCCTAAAGATAAGTGATATTAAACATCTATAAAGATTTATTAATAATAACAATTATAATTGACCCTATCAAATCAAAATTTAACGAAATGCATGAGGACATTATTTGTTTGTAATTTTTTATCCGTGGACGAGAAATTAAACATCTATCGTAAATATTGCTATCTAGGTTCAAAATGACCAACTGATCAATTTACTAGAGTTCAAAAGCCGGATAAAATTATTAGAATATGGCTAATAACAACGCTTTTATTTTTTCTTTTCGACATTTTACATTTTTTAATTATGTCTGGGTACCCACTTTTTTTGTCGTCACCGTCAGTCCCAGGGCCGTTTGAAAATGATAATATTGACAAGTTATAGATGGCGCTAGTGACAACTGTGTCATCTACTTCATTCGTATCCAATTTGTAAATTACCTCGTATTGCTCTCTTTTATTAAAAATATGAAACTGTGTCTTTTTTATTAAATAACGATGTTCGCTTATATTTCAGTTATATTTAGAGTGATTTACAATGTTTTCTTGGGATTTAAGCAATCAATAAACTAATACATTTATACACCAATAATATTAATGGTAGGTTATTAAAATGCTTACTCTGAATGGGCACCGTTTGCAAGGTGATAACAGCCACTCCAATGAGGCCGGACACGCCTGCCTCCAGGTACATCAAATAGCTGACGAGGACCAGCTGAAATGGAATGACGAAGATGCAGGGAACGAAGAAGAAGATGAGGTCGAAGCGACTGACGTCATTTGACATAAGATTGACTACCTTCCCGGTGGCTGACTCGTTCAATGAAGAGATATCCATCCTTGTTACCTGCATTTAACAAAAAGCGCTAATATTATCGTTATAACATAAAAATAAGTTTTCAATGCATGCACACTAATCCTATACACATGACCTAGTATCCCTAATATCCTATATTCTAATACAAGAGTCAGGCCCGGACCTACCCTGGCTCAAATGGAGCAGTCACATAAGGATGCATTTTTCAGGACAAGTTACTTTGATAAGATTAGCTATATTTGTCACGCGCGAAATAAAAGATATACCGAAAAGTACAAAAAATCATTTTAAATTTGGTGGGCGAACATTGAAAATAATATAATCAGGTATAAAGCAGGTAGATACCTTTCTATAAATAAGGGAGCAGCACGCGACGCGCGCCCTCATGCCAAGCTGGCCGGTTCTCCTCGCGAAGTGGTGGTTGGCCAGCGCGTAGAAGAAGGTCATGCCGATCAGGAGAGCGGAGTAGCACATCGCCGCGGACCACTCGACGCTGGCCTCCTCGTCCCAGTAGCGCAGGAGCTGGGCCAGCGCTGTCGGCTGGAAAGCCCTGGCAACATTCACATCGAAAGCTTATTAATGTTCTATCCGAGCCACAATTTTTCTCTCCGTTGCTTTTTGAGTAACTCGAAGATGAACGCTTCGTGAGAGTCACGGTTTGTATTTCATATTATGTTAGAACTCAGAGGACACATCGGTTGAAATTTTTAGATTTTAGATTATTGAGTAGTTTGCTTTGAAATGTTAGTCGCAGCTTCCAAGTGTTACCCGTGCCTGATCAAACTATCGATTATTTTCCCAGTTTTGAACAAATGCCCCAAGTATACAAGTGTATATAACTGCATAAAAGTTTTTAGTTGGATGGTCACTCGCGCAAAATTTTAGACATGTCCTCAATACTGTCCGATATTAGTGCAATGTCATTACCGATACCTCTGTTTTCCCAGTTAAGTTTTTAAATAGGTTTTCCAAGTGATCAGCATGCCAATTAAAACATAATATGCAGGTAAAAGAGCACTTTACAGACAACAAGCAAGTCGAATGAGGTACCGTGCGAGAGATCGCACCTTTAGTTAAGCGGCTGAAAGCAAGGAGTATTTCTCGGAGTAGTAGAGAAGCGTACGTTTTTAATCCTACAAAACGCAAATTTGTTTTTCAACTAAATGCTCCATTTGGATATTTCCTTCGTTGAGATAAACATCAATGCCATGCTCGATTCCAATGATTTGTGGTTCAAACTGAAGCTATCTAAAAAAAAATATTTAAATATTTAAAAAAAAAAACACCTTCGCTTCAGAACCAACCCTTTCACTGCTGGCCTACGAGGCCATTAAACTCAAAATAGTACATTATCATGGAATCAACATGCTCGAAATAGGTTAAAATATAAATCATAACTCACATGTTCATCTTCCTGCGTCCGGTTCATCACTCTAACGAGCTCAACTAATATTCTACCTCGGCAATTCTTGTATTCACTCATTATCATGATTTTTTCAGTCTTTTCTAGGAAAAAACGTTACTAATCTAAGAACATATGCTTCGAAAGACCGCCGAAATGAGTGTCAAATTAACCTCAAATTGTCATTATACGCGACAGCTGTCAACTGCCAAGCCTCCAGTGTTGTCAGGTAAAACTCATCATTTACTTTCATACTTACTGAGTTTTACTTGCCAATACCATAAAAATAGTGTTATAGGTACACAGGGATCAGCAGGTAAAATTCATGATTAATTAGCGAGGTCTTCTTGCCAGAAACAATTTAAAGGATCACCCTTTAAATTGTTTCTGGCAACAATTTAAAGGGCAAAATCAAAGGAAGTGTGCATGCTGCGTACTTGGTGATTTTTCCTTGGTGTAGAATTTGCCCACAAAAAAGCGCTTGAATGAAAATCTCATTTATGACCAAAATGTCAATGAGTTTTACTTTCATACCGACGTTACATTCTAGCTAGAGTATCCAAATACGATGACTTTGAAAAGGTATTTGTGTTTTTAGCGCCAACAGCACTTGTTCTATGTTTTTAATCGTGCTTCATGGAATGTAGTCGCAAATACCTCAGGCCGAGGATGCAGACAGCGTAGAGCAGGATGTCCGGGACGTGTTCCCACAGGAAGGTCTTCACGAGCGCGCGGGCCAGGGAGGGCGGGCGGCCGCGCGCGCGCGCCGACGCCTCCTCCAGAAACCAGTTCCTGGAATTGAATATAAACAAGATTTATTGATATCAGACGAGTTTTACATGAAATTACTATCATTAATAGGAATTTCATGGAATGGGGCGGCATGTTATGTTATGTATGTTAGTGAATGTGGGGGTTTGCCCCCCGCGTACCGCGTCCTTTGGGGAGGCGTACTTCTGAACCCATTCCACCAAAGAACTTAACTAATAAATAAACTTAAGGGCCAGTATATCGTGAGGTGACCTTGAAGTTCTGCCTTTGCAAATGGTGTCGGCCACGTGCACTTCGAGCATCCGTCGACAACATTAAAGAATAAATATTTGACAGTTTTTATTTATATTAAAAATATAAGGCAATTTAAAAAATCTAAGTTTAAGGTTTTCTGTAGAATTTTATTGCGGATATTTCTATGTATAAATTAGGCTTACGTCACATACGTAGTTTGCTAGAAATATGTTTAGTTAATCTAATTATATTTTTTATATATGCCTGGTATGAAAAGCTATCTTGGCAGTAAACCTCAAAAACATGCATAAAATGCAATTCGAGTGCGTTGTGGCTCTTAACTAATAAAGAATTCGGTCGGCCAAACAGTCACCGATTGATTTTTTTAGCTAAATATTTTAAATAGCTTTAAGAAAACTTTTTTGTATATTAATTTGTATGTATATTATACAAGAAGATTAATTAATGTATCGATTAAAATAAATCGTAAATTACAAAACATGCCAGTTAATCTCAAATCAGCACTGTTAAATAGTCGTGATAATAACGCATTTGCCTAAGAAATGCTCTGATAGCACTTGATGTGCGATTTCAGTAGTTTAATTGTTGTATTGCAATTACAGCAATTGTTAAAAAACTCCAAAGAAGTATCACTATTAGGTGGTTTTCCATTCAGTAACTTATCTTGAAATCGTTTGAAAATTCGACCTCTTTTTACGCAAAATATCTCCGGTGAAACTTAAGAAAAAAAGAAACAACAATATTGAGTTACAAATTCAGATTACTAGATTAGAAGTAACAGTGCTTACTGTAACCACACTTTACTCGAGTATTTTTTATAGTATAACATTCAAGGTTTGTTTGGGTTATTATAATTGTAATGAATGAATGTTATTTATTTATAAGTTACAAAGAAAACGTGGATGAATGAATTTTAGTGGTGTAAGGTTTGTTCGCGAGAGGGTCTTTCCTATATTAAACCTGCTTTTATGACCGAAGGGTCGGTTCAGTAGATTGGTAATTTAGCATTTTAATTTTATAATAGAGGTAAATTCGCGAGGCCACAGGCTTACAAAAACATATTTAAATATACAGTCAGATTCAGATTTTTAAGCTCATTCTACTGGTAAAACCAGGTAAGCGCCAGGTATCTCCATAGAAAAGTTCGTCTCGAGGAATACCCGCTAAATGCAGCTAAATACTAGAGAAAACTATCATGTTTTTTGTATTCAGTAAAAATAAGTTAAGTTGCCAGGTTCTTCTACTTGGATGATTTTTATAATCCACTAGACCTAAAAAATCTACTAAAAACCATTAAATGTACACAATGGTTTTAACCTGCAACTATTTTTTTCTGCAGATCAACATTTTAACCAAAATTAAAAACCAATAAGCGCCAGTAAAGGACTCTACTAAATAATGGCTGCTTAATGTTTATCCAGTGCATAAACCCAACGATCCTCAAAAACCGCGGGAAGTTACGCTGCAGTCCTGAGTGCATTTTTTGCAAAACCCATACCCTACTTAGACACGTGGAATCCATTCCTAGCACGGACGCTTACTCTCAAGAAACTCACCCAAACGCAACCAACTGCCCAAGAATATTTTCCGTCGAATATAATTTAAAAATGTTCGTATCCAAAAAAGATGAATGTTAATTTGTTCTAAATATACCAAATCTGAAGGAGATACTGAAGAAACGTTGCAAATAACGTTACGGTGTGGATGTCCAAAGGAAAGGAAAATAAAACGTTAAGAAAAGTGCCAACAAAGATACCAGTAGCTTCAGGTGTTTCTGCAGCATTCGATATGCAGACAGTAAGTACGTTGCGTCATTCGTTACTGTTATAAGGGTGTTTTAACATTCAAGTGTCGTGGGGAGAGAACTAACTACCAATCGCCCTAAGAGTAAAGGAGACCCAGGAGGAGGAGGTTTCACTGGTGATACAGTCATCTCAATACGCCCAACGATTGTATGGGGAAGGCGCCGGATGTAAGGATGTAACAGCTGATGATGATTCCGAGGAAGAATTAGACTACCGTAAAAATGAGTCCAACTCTTTATCAAACGAAACTTTAGACCAGGACATAATAATATTTTTTTTTAAATTTGATTACGTTAAAGATTAAGGTTTTTTTTTTTTTTTCACTGCTTAGAATGAAAAAAAAATGAATATAACTTGTTTTCCATACTAGATCCATATTGAGAAAAAATATATAATTCACTTATTTGGTAATCCATATTAAATGAAGTTTTAAAAAATAGTTTCAATCTTAAGTAAGTTAAGCATTTAGCATCTTTTGTCTAAGAGTTGACAGAATTCAGGTAAATTTTATCAGATGGTTGTACAGTCCAGGCAAAACCCAATATTTACTGTCCTCTTCTAAGGTTAATTCGTGTTTATAAAGAAACCGTAAGATATAGGCATTTTTTTTATTAAAATCATACATTTTTAATTCGACTCTTAGATTATTAGCATTTTTTTACCTATTTACTATATTAACACATTTGTCCTAAACTTTCAAATTGCAATAGCTCGAAAGTTACTTTTGCGTACTTAGTGGGTTTTACCAAAATACCGACTTGTTTGGGGGGGGGAAATGTAGACTGGGGCGGCGGCCTGGGAAAGAAGTTTTCAATTTGTTGGCCTCAGACAAAGATGTAAAGGTTTATTTCACCAGTCAAAGTGGTACTCACTTTCATTGATGATGGCATGTGAAGAAAATTAACACTCAATTTGGAAATTGTTTCGAAAATAAATAAATATATTAGACAGCTGATGAAGAGCGCATGATCTGTGCAAGCAACACTTCTTGTGCAAGCACATGTCATTCTCCATAAAACGCTACTTAAATAAGTCGGAGAAGTCGGTCAACGACCCCTGTACTTCGCATAGAGCGCGCGCGGTCCAGGCGATTCGCCACGTTGCCCAGGTCAGCGACAGACCATTTCGTTGGCGACACCAGCTGTGTAAACAGCACTCATTCGTCGTTTATTTTTCCTCACCCGACTGTTTTTTGATCTGCTGTGCTAATCTTGAGCCATTTCAAAACACAAACTGTCAACTTGTCATTTTAGTACAAAATGGCAGCTCTAAATGGTCCAAGAATAACGATGCCGGACTAAATGCCCCGACCCTAGGTCAGTGTTTTTCGTTTGATTTATTCCAGTAAATCTGTAATATTTTTACCGATCATTGTTTAATTTACTCTATAAGGTATTTTGTTGCCAATAGTAAAAAAAAAACCCTTTCAACACGCCGGAAGGCAGAGGTAGATTTCACCGGATTAAAGTAGGGGCAGGCAAACTCCAATTTTATTTCAAGCCGCAATAGTAAGCATATAAAGACATTATTACGATTTTTCCTTGGTCACGTGACTTAATGTCCATTTCAAGATTAGTGACAGGTTTTAGGGGTTCGTATTTCTATATACAAAAAGACAGTGGTTTTAAAAAGTTTTATTTAAAAACAAATCTGTACAATTTTCTAGAAGCCTCTGAAACTGTCCAGGAAGGAATATTCCAGAACTTTGTATATCTTTCAACCACATTCTTCATACTTATCGAACATTCAATGGGATAATAAACACTTTGAATTCACTTACTTCAGCAAAGTGTAAAAACGGGTCACATCTTCACCTTACGAGAAACAAAAAAGGAGAATCATTTGCTCATCCCTTACTATAAGGGTTGCTCATATCAAAAATTCTATCAAACAAAAGTTGTATGGAAATTATAGGCCTCCAATTAACATTTTGAACTTTTTTGATACTGTGGCTATTAAGGGAAAAAAAGATTTTTTTTTTGAATTTTGCTAAATCAATTTTTCCCCACATTTGGACCTATGGTTGGTGCTATCAAAAAAATATAGTTAGATACGTTTTGGGCCCTTTTTTAAGGAATAATATAAAATTTAAATTCATTTGCCAAACTTCACTTTTGCGACCCCCCCCCCCCCCCCATTCCCGCCCCCCCGGTCTGATTTTTCTTATTATCAAACTAGACTGGGATTTTGTACCCTTAAATTTTATGCATCAATTTGAAAGTGATTGGTTTTACGGCAGTTATCGTGCCACAATAAAGTGATATAGATAGATTGAGGGTGGTTTTGGGATCTAGGGGATGTGAAACGCGAAGATATGTTGAAATTTTCGGGAAGTCCTGAAGTGGTCGCCCAAGAATCGCCCAAGCAATGCAAGCTATAGATGATGAAATTCAAACTATAAAAGTTTATTTTTTTGTGAACCATAGAAGATACATCCCAAAATAATTAAGAATGCACTACTATTCTACTATCTTTGAAGTTATCAAAAATGAGCGGAGAACATTCGGTTTGGATCTGAACATCTGGCAGAACGAATCTGATTGCTTCTAAGTTTTGCGATTAATTTAACGAGCGATCGTTAAATTTTATCTTAGTTGCATTTGACGCTAATGACATCTGATCATCTTAATTGCCATCGAAATGGAAGGAAGCCATATTATCAGAGGAGTCCAAACGCTTTTTGTCTGCTCTTGGCTTCTCCTTTCTGTGGCCCAAAGAGATGAAGTGCTCTGGTCTGAGCTGGTCTGCGATGGCACCAAGAGGCGGTCGCGGGCGCCCAAAATGGACTCGACTAAATCCTCTCACTTTGGGTCACTTCACTCAACGACATAAACAGAAAGTGAGGTTAATAATCCCATTTATGTCGAATTAAATGTCTTTCAACTTCTCACTACAAGATTTTAAGTCACAGAAAACTCACGGACGAGTGAGATTTGGCAGAGTTAAAGTTTATATGGTATGATATATGGTTTAGTGGTACCTAGGTATAAAAATTATTACGGCAAACGCACTCTTGGTTTTCTTATACCTACTCTTTTTAACGAGTTAAAGGTATAATATAAGGTTAAAGAGAAGATAAAGATAAATATAACAGAAAAAAAATCTGAAAAAGGTATAAAAAAAGTGAATACCTGCTCCCTCTCTATCTGCTTGAGATGAAAAGGAAAGGTTAGTTAAGTTAGTATAGGCTATAGATCTACGAAAACCCATATATATTTATATAAATATAAAAATATATGGTTTTGTCTATTTTTATTTTTTTTCTTTAACTTTGCTTTGATAGGTTTTTACTTTTTACTTTTGGTTACTATCTACTTTATGGGTTTTGCATTTTATTATATTGTTTTTTGTTTTTCCTTTTTCTTATTGATGTAACCCTTTTGAAACTTTTATACTGTATATAAAATGTTTTTTTTTTCACCCACAGAAAAGGCACCGTCTTTGCGGGGAAATGTAAAGGTGTTTTGTAAAAATAATAATAATAAAGTTTTTAAAAAAAAAAAATATGGACAAGGAGTGCAGAAAACTAACATTTATCTATAATATGTGTCACAAATATATTTAATTAAATTAATACTACTGACTACTACTTCATACTACTGACAGCCGATTGACCGAATTTCGAGCTGTGAATTTTAAGTGATTTCAAATGTTCCTTCTTCAATAACTGTCAATGTCAAGCAAAAAAATTTTTTTTTTAACTGTTATTAACATTTTTATATTTCATAGGTATTCCAGGAAATTAAGGCAAACAACACACGCTAATAACGTATTTGTACGCGCATATTTATAAAAAAATATGTAATTAATAATCATTGCTTTTTTTTTTATATATTTTGTTCTATGAGGTCAGCTGCGTGGAGTTTACCCGTATAAAGAGGTAAACCACCGTATTATAGAGGTAAACCACCGTATTACAGAGGTATAACCTACGAATTACGGTCTTCTATTTTCTTCGTTTTACACAACGATGTGTTTTGAGAAAATTATTGAATCCCAGGGTCATCCATAGAGACGTTCCATGGTAGCGGTGTTCTGGGAGTAAAATCTTTGGAAGTGCAACGTTGTCAGCACCAACACAGTTCAAACCTACGAGTATGAACGATATAGAACAGTGAACCCAATTACCGGCACTCGATGCGGGTCCCTTTGCAGAGAACTCTCCCAGCGGAAGGGACCACCTCCCGAGAGAGATTTAAGATCACATTAAACGTTAAGATTTGTTCAAGGTCATACCTTTCCAGCTCGTCTCCGAGTGCATCAGAGAGATAAGCCTTGGGCGGCAGGCTCAGGTCCTCCAGGTCCAGCTCCCTCCGTCGGCCGCGCAGGAAGGTGGGCAGCATCCAGCAGTACAGCAGCCTGGAGAGGAAGTTGGCGCGCTTGAAGTTGTCGCTCTTCCGTCCCGGCGGCTGCGGCGCCTCCCTGTTAGCATTCTGTCCGCTGTCCTCGTCCATTCTTAGATTCGGGATTTCTTCGAGCTGTGTTCCACCGCGAATGTATCATTTAACCATTCGGTCTTCACTTGGTGTATTTATTCCTACACTTTTTACCAATAATCGCTTTCTTATATTTGCATTTTAGTCCTTAATATCATTACACTGTCATTTATGTAATATTAACCCGTTCGAGTGTCAGCTTAATAATGGCTTTTTGCACACTTCAAACCGCATATTTTGTATGCGATACGGTTTTCTCTTCGATGATAAACCTGCAACAATAAAACAAAAACTATTATACCCACAAACATTTAAAATGAATACCTGTTTTATTGGTTAATATGTCGTTAAATGAACCAGTTGTTTGTATAACAAATGTTTGAAAGGCAAATCCAGCCAAAGGTTGCCTTTGGAATAATGTGATTAAACCAGTAATTAAACAATACAACTTCTCGAACCGGACGGAACCGGGTCGACGGTCGCTGAGGTGGCCTCCGAGTGACATTTAATAAATATGCCCTCTTATTGTTTTAAAAACACGACTTCGGAATAAAATGTAACGTTTATGCAACATTTATGTTGGCCGGAGCGATTTATCGCCGGCGAAAAGTCATTAAATTATATGACAAGTTGATAAAGGCGTTTGAATTTCCTGACCAATGAAACGGCTGTCAAACGCAGAAAGTAAAATGTGTGTAAAAAGAAAGAAATGTGTGTAAGAAGATGTGTGTGTGTAAGAAGAAAGTGTGTGTCACCACACACACACACATATATATATAAATATATAACTTATATTTGATGATTGTTTTTTAATAGCGGCAAATCGCCAGAAAAGATAAATGACACAATCTTTGACAATATTGAAAAATTTTGAAAACGTTTTTAATTTTTTGATAAAGTGCTGGATAGCAAAATATTTATAAAGGTACTAAAGAGGTCCTGTACTTGAGAGCGCAGGATGTCGGTTTAAACCCAGCGCTGAGTTTTACAAAAATGCATTTTTAACTCTCACCTGTCCTCTTTAGTGTAAAATATTGTCAAATATTATGTAACCATCTAATTAGATGAAATAAGAAAAGGATGATATTTTAACAAAATATATAAAAATAATGGATATGTAAAAGTGTAAAATTAAAGCACATGATTAGTGTGCGTATTATTTATATAGATAGCATTTGACGATTTGCTGAAACGGATTTTTTGAATAAATACTTAATGTTTTGTCCTGCAGCTGAAAAAAACCTATAAAATCCCATCGAAATCGTTCCAGCCTTAACGGAAACAGACAAACTCTTCTTTTTTCGAAGTCGGTTTAAAAAGAAATAGATAACAAATAAATAATTTGTGTTTTTTTTCACAAGGATCATTTTTCAGTATGAATCATGCAGTTGTTAGTTTCTATTAATCTGGGAATATTCCTGTAAAGACACACAATATGTGCGAGTGTGTGAGTGCCCTTAAACCCTAATTTTTGTTCTTATATATATATTTCAAGCGATTTATATAGATTTTGTGTATTGAACAATGCAGCCCATAGCTTATCTGATACAAATGAATTTTATTCAATTTTAAGTCAATGAAATGATTCGGCACTTAACGAGACGGCATTTAAAAAATAATAAACAAATAAATACCTCATTATAAAATATATATTCGCACAAGAAACCAAATAACATTTTTATTTTTAGAACAAAAACTTATTTTAATATTTTCCACAAATTTCGGAGCGCAGTTTTTATTTGCCTGTTTCTTTATAAGCATAATATTACTTTAACTGTTGGGTTAACTTGCTAATTGGTTATTAACGCGATACTACTGAAGGTTAGTACATAGATTGACATCTAAGTCTAGGCCAGTAAATACTATTAACAACCTTTTATTCAAATTAAGTATGTTAATATTTAAAAGTGTCGTTATTTTGGCTTCGGACGAGAGCTGGGCGGAAGGCGATCTGGCCAAGTAGCGAAGTGGCCATTTCGACGCCAAGAAGGCCGAGCTGTGGTTGCGACCGCGACCGTCGCCGCTACGACGGGTCTCCCAGCTAGACCCAGCTGTTAACAGACAGTCAAGAAAAAGCACAGTTCACCCGTTACTCATACCTGAAAGGATTTAAATTATTTTTACATTTATAATAAGGAGTTCCTCAAGTTTGGTACCATTTAAGATTCGTTAAATTACGTTCAAAAAGAAAAACTAAGGTTTCTATTCTTTTTTTTTTCATTTCGATGGGTTGCATATTATATTATATTATATTATTTGTGGGCATTAGAATGAACTGAATAAAACTGAGTTTTTTCTTTAACTTTTAATTCTGAAATCTTTAAATTTAATTGTTTGAGGTTCTAACAACCAAAAGTCTGCTCAAAAATTAGTCCCAGCCCACCAGGGTGACTGCGGGACGGATCCGGGATCCGGGCAGGAGGGTTGTTTCATTACTAGCCGCTCTTCAAAATTGACAAAAAAACTGAAATGGTGGGGTAAAATTTACGATAAATTAAAAGAATATCATCATACCATTGTACTCGTTTTTTTTTAATTTGTTTCTACTCAACCCATCACAAGTTGAAGCCGCGGACAGACACGAGTAATCTGGGAGGAATGCCTGTAGGACCTAGCTGTAAGACGTCAGGATCGGGTTATATAATTTAAACAATGTATACAAACGGTCGATATTAAATGATAGCTACAGTTGTCACAACCATTCTTGTTTGATTGATGTTGCCTCTGAAACTCTTGAAATGTTGAAACTTATGGGAGCTACAAAACTAAAAAAATCTTTGGCTGAGACCTAAACCGGTCCCTGTTGGCGAAGAAGTGCTTTTCGTGGAGATCTACGCTTAGTTTAAACGTAACATAAATGTTATCTAGAAATAATTGAACAATAAATATTAATTTTATTTATTATATTTGCACATCTACTTAAAAACAGCGACTTTTTTCGATATTTCTTGACCTATTGATGGATAACCATAGGTGATTATTTTTAGGATTTAAGTAGTAGTACACCTTTTTTCCACCTTTTACACTATTTTAGTGTAAAATACGAAGGCAGTTGCCTTTTAGGTTTTTTAAAAAGTAACCCAAAACTATCTCTATGCCAAATTTCATCAAATCAGTTTGGCGGTTTAACCGTGAAAACGTAACTTTAGACAGACTTGCGTATTTATAATATTAGTATATATATTACTATTATGTAGATATAGAATAGATAACTGAATTACATTCTCAACTATTGAGTTTATATGACGTTAGATTTATCAAATAAAATATGTTATAAAATATGCTTTCAAGAAAATAAAAAATTAACTCGAAGTTAAATAAAAAATTAACTAAAAAGTTGGAATACATACTCGTTCCGGCGATCGAAGGACAGAAGTGTAGAATTTTATAGCAACAAAAACACAAACTACCCTCGTTAAATCACAATTCACCGATTTCTGCGCGTTCAAAGACAAATATTAGAGTAACATTAACACGTTTTGTTTCCCAAATAATATGACAGACGAACTCGCACTGAGAATCGTTAAATTATCGCGGGATATTCAAATAAATGACCGATTTAATATATTGTTATAGAGACGACACCGGTCGCAGCTCGCGCCTCGACGCGACTGACTGGCGGCCAGAATTCAGAATTCAGAAGCAATCCGGAGCAGCGCTCGACCGCCCAGTTTACCGCCCCGTTGACCGCCCAGTTGACCGCCCAGTTGACCGCCCAGTTGACCGCCTAGTTTACCGCCCAGTTGACAGCCCAGTTGACCGCCCCGTTGACCGCCCAGTTTACCGCCCCGTTGACCGCCCAGTTGACCGCCCAGTTGACCGCCCAGTTGACCGCCCAGTTTACCGCCCCGTTGACCGCCCAGTTGACCGCCCAGTTGACCGCCCAGTTGACCGCCTAGTTTACCGCCCAGTTGACAGCCCAGTTGACCGCCCCGTTGACCGCCGGCAGTGCAGCCAACTGCTGAAACGAACAAATTATCAAATTATTCAATTCAATTCAATTACACACTTTTACTACTGAAAACTTTTCCACACTGAAAAAAATTCTTCAGCAAAACGTTTGGTTGTTTAAAGATTTACACCCGCAGCAAGAAATTTACTAATCGAAGGTAAGTCAAATATTTTTTGGTTAGATTTACCATATTTCTTGAGTTGAAAATTTACAGTTTGATTTCCGATGACCTGCACTACATGTCATGATTTGACAGTTGAGCACATCCTATGAAAATTTGTTGAAGATTCTGTTGACTAGGTTAGGCTAAAACTGTCGCAATCTGTCATTTTTTTTTTAGTTGTAAGTTTTTGTCATATGTTTAACAGATAGGTCTCAATCGAACGCGCGACGGCAGACGTTCCACTAAGCTATTTTGCTTGTGGCTCGTCGATCGAAATTCGCCACCATTCTTGTCTCATGTCAGCTCGGGGCGCGGATTGCATCGCCCCATTTTCCCGACTCATCTCACAAATATATAAATAACCAAATCTTTTTCTTTTGTGTGTTTTTGCATAAATTTAAAATCGTTTAATTTTGTTAAAATTTTAAAATTTACCTAAATTCGTTTATTATACTTACTTAAATATTATTCTTTTTTACTTATTATTTGTCAATTGGTGGTCCCCCCTAGTTTGAGGATTGTATACTTCAATTTATATTGTTTTTAGGTCGTTGCCTGTAATGAGTTCAATTTCTGTTGGGTAACCAAAATAAATCGTGGTAGTCTAGTGGTTAAGGCGTTGAACTACTGAACCAAAGGGTTCGGGTTCAATCCGCAATGGTCATACCATTTTTAACGCTTCATTAGCACCATCTCCCCTGACTCTAGCACAAGCATATTTGGCCTAGCTGAGTAGGGTCTAAAAATAATTGTATATAATCTAGGCAAAGCATTTTTTTTTAATAAATTTATTTAGTCCAGTTGGGATTAACCCAAAATAACTATAAAAACTAAAAATAATGAAAAGAGCGCAAATAATGAAAGGAGCGCAAAAGTTGTCCGGCTGATGAATTTCTGTTTGGAGCTCGACTGCGGCACTTGGCGTCTTCCTGGCGTCTCCGCATCTGCGGCGATTTGAATATACTTCGTCGGTTCGTTTATACCAGCACAACAGGTCACAGTTTGGAGAGACTGGTCTTACCTGGTCTTCTTGGTGATTTTTTTGTCAATTTCCCGCCCTAGACGATCCCGGCCATTCTAAAGAGGCCGTTTTAGGTAGATTTCATCAGGAAAGCAATGGGTTTCATGTCATGACTTCCGGGAAATTTCCACATATCTTCGCGTTTCACATCCCCTAGAACCCAAAACCACCCTCAATCTATCTATATCACTTTCTTGTGGACACGATAACCGCCGTAATATTAAACCAATCACTTTCAAATTAATACATAAAATTTAAGGGGAAAAAATCTCGGTCAAGTTCTCTAATGGCAAAATTAATGAGGGGTTGTTTTCGAAAAAGTGAAATTTTACTAAAACTTTCTTAGTATAAATCAAATTAATTTAAATTTTATATTATTTCTTAGATAAAGGTCTAAAACTTAAAAAACTGTTTTTTCCCACCCAATGGTTGGTGCTATCAAAAAAGTTTACTGAGATAAATTTCAGGCACTTATCTAAGAAGTCAAGGAGACTGTGAAGATGTGGTGGCTGTTACGGCAAATGGAATTGGTCAGTTGTGCACCAGAACCCCCAGTCCAGTGGTTCAGTGGTCCAGTGGTAAAGCCGGACTATTCCCGGAGAGCCGAGTTTATTTCCAGATATGTTTACCTGCTACACTTATTAAATTTGTAGGTTTGGAGCATTATTGAGGTTCTTCCTATAATGAGATGAGAAAACCTCTATAATCATTGCATACATATATATATATATATATATATATATATATAAAACATACTCAATTACAGAATGCTGAATTGTATTAAATGGAGATAAGTGCGAATATCTGGATGTAAAAAAAAATGAAACTACTGAAATTAAAAATGTAAAATTAAATTACTCATACTATGATTAGACAGATCATTTATATAATATAATGTACTCAATTTTTTTAACTTAATAATTATGCTTTTGGAGCATTTGATATCACACACAATTCACAGCTTCCATCTCATTTAGTCAATCAACTGTCAGTAGTATGACTTCCGCACTCCATCTCCATACAAACTTTAACTCCTCGCTCGAAAAGTAAGATCCGAAGGTAAGATGATATCGGCTGTCACTTTTCGAAACAGGCCCTTCGGTTGAAAGCGAGGCGATCTGCTCAGCGGTCGGACGGGTCCTTGGCCCTCCGGTCGGCCATTAAGGCCAACCAGATCCAATCAGAGGCCAATCGTACATCCCAGCTTGCATTCATTAAGTTGCTAGCGTTTATATTTCAATAACATAATCAATAACATAATCAGTTATAAGCAAGACTGAATAATATTATATTATAGAGGTACTATAAAGTAGGAACTCGATATGTTTTCACCCTGAAACTAACTATTTTTTACAGTGTATCTGCCTCGCTAGGGCGAATATTTACCCCCCCCCCCCCCCCCCCCTCCCCCCTCCAATTCCCCGCCCGCCCAAAGTGGACCACGCGATCCAACCCATTAAAATACTCGCAGCTTCGGTATGCGACAACACAACTTATTTATTTAAATTGAATTCTGATGATTCGCTCATTCCTGATTGTATCGCGATGATTTAAATAATATGGTCTGTAATGACTGAGTCACCTCGACGAGTCAAACCGGACGGGTTAAGTGCAGGGTTCCGTTAAGTTAGTTAACATAGGAACTTCGTGGTAATAGCCTCGTACCTACCAAAGGAAACTTAGCGTCTGTCGCCCAAGTGCAGAGTCAGTCCTCAAGTGAACGCAGTCCTAAACTCCTAACTCTTCAAATCGTGGAAGTCTAGTGGTTAAGGTGTTTGACTGTTGGCTTAAAAGTCGCTGTCTTCAAATACTATACGAGTGCACAAAATCACAGAAAAAATCCTAGTTTAGTTCCGTATTAAATCGTTTTTTTTTGTGTCCATATATATATAAATAATTAAAGCTCATCTGGGTCTATTTCATGTTAATTTTTATTTTTAATTTAAAATATTTTTCCCTTATTTATATTAACTTATTTAATATTTTAAATATCATTACATGTATTGTCAATAAATTTTGTTGAGTAACCACAATAAATGAATATGGAAATAATATTTCGATTTAAGGTAATCATAGCGTGGCACTAAACATTCTTTTACACATTTCTATTTGCGCTCATATATAGGGTGCTTTTTTAGAGGCGTGGTTTTCAATCTGGCACTACTTTTTTCGTAGTTGGTGTTTTTGACAGCTGTCACTTGATTTATGCTCAGTTTGGTTTGCCATTTCATAATGAATAGACTTACTCCTGAACAACGTTTGCAAATAGTGCAAATTTAGAAAAAAACACTCTAAATTTTTTTAAAAGCACTCTAAAATAAAGTAAAAATCGCGTATTAACGTCCCAAAAAACATGCTGTTATATTATTGAAATTTGAATATGATACAAATATCGCTGCGGCGTATCGATATGACAATTTTCAATCCTCAGAACTAAAAATGTGATAATGTTATATATATGTATAGTGGTTTAATATTCGTTACGTTTTCACTGTTTTTCATAATTATTGTTTCTTTTTTAAATCATTTTTTGCTACTATATCGAAAGTTTGACCGTATTGCATAATCGCACAGATAGATAGGTGAGAGTGAAAGGCTTTCATAAAATACAGCTCTCAAGCGATGCCACATTCTTTGAACATTCGGGGTACATAATTTGTTTGAAAATTTTCAATCTGTAAAAATATTAAAAAGCATTCGATTTTTCCAAATGTCAATACTGTCAGACTTCTATATAAGTAAAGTAAACTAACGGAATATTATATATAAATATATATATATATATAATATTCGACCAGCCTCCGATGTTAGATACACACAAAAAATCAACTTTTTCTCATTTGAAGGACGGCTAAAGGGTAAGCCTTCCATTCGAAATGTTTTTTCGACGATACGAGTATCAAGACATGTGCTTACTTTTTAGGTTAAGTGGTGTATTATTTTTTTTTTATTTTTAAGGACTTTTGATTTTTAAAAAACGTTTTTTCTTACGCCACAGAAGAAAGAATGCAAGGCGTTCTGTCGACGAGTCTAAACTTATTGCCAGCGGCTGTCTAAACACAAGTAATTAATTAATTAATTAATTATTTTATTACTGCTTTATTTCTAATTATCGTATTTGGTTTGAAATTTGTTTATAGGTTAACCAAATATTTGTTATCACATATTTTGTGCACACAAAAACTATGAGGTTGCTGAACCTGCTTTGCTTAAATGCAAAAACAATGGTGTTTTTTATAAGTATATTTATGTATTTTTAGAGCTTATTTTAGCCGCGAGTGACTCGTTTAACTGGTGTTTAGCAGCACTGCCGAGAAAGAAATAGGCGCCTCTCTTTCTGTCCTCGTCCCGCCGAGGCGACCTTCTCGCCCAAAGTGACCTCTTAAATGAATGAAATATCTGCTTAAAGCTACAACTACGCTATGGTGTTAGCTTATAGCCGCGTATTGTTTATGAGAAAAAAAGGTTTTTGGTTTTTATGGGTTTTTTTCTTCAGAGAAAATCTCATCCGTCAAAGTTGACGGGCGAGAAGATGACTTCAGTTTGAAGGGGAAAAGGGTCATTGGATGCATCGAAAATGATCGCATCCACACGGACAATTTGAGCGATAATTGTATAATTATTTCCTTACAGGAAAACAATTGAAATAAATAATGTTTTTATTTATATATGTGTTAAAATATCCGATATACAATTTGTTGTTATTACATATCATGAATTAGCGTGCCATATTTAATTGACTTTCAAGAGAAGTGAAAATGTACGCATTGCGTGAACCTTTTAAACGAAGGGTTCAACCCATAGACTAACTAGTTTGCCGATGAAACCTTCGCAAGCAGGTAGTTTTATCCATAGAAAATATACGCAAAACCTATAATTTTGACAGGTCCGGCATTTGAGACTCCGTTTAGGAAAAATAGCTAAATAAACAAAAGAATAAATCGAAGAATAATTCATGCGGTCGTAACCAGTACAAGGCAAGGCGAATTTTTATTTTTATTTATTTATTCTTTATTGAAAAGTCCAAGAGTATTAATTTTTATAATTACAAACAAAACTTATTACCAGTATACAAAACTAATTATGGATTTCGGACATTTTACATATTACATTTGCATAAAAAATTTGGATCAGTGTGGAATAGGGTGATGATTTTAGAGGCGTGGTTTTCAAGAAGAGATAAAACGCATATAATTTGATGTTATGGCTAAGAATTTAGTTTTATTATAAAGATAAGGGTTTGCCATTATGTTTTAAAAATGATTTCGGGTAAGTGGCCGCCGCGGCTGACTCGAACAAATTCCAGCCGAGAGGCCCAATTTTCAACCACTTTTTGCAGCAAGTTGGGCCGTATGTCAGCAATAACGCGCCGAATATTCTCTTCCAAGGCGTTAATCGTGTCCGGCTTATCTGCGTAGACAAGGGACTTCACATAACCCCACAAAAAATAGTCCAGCGGTGTTAAATCGCACGATCTTGGAGCCACGCCACAGGCCCACGACGCGATTTTTACTTTATTTTAGAGTGATTTTTTCTAAATTTGCACTATTTGCAAACTTTGTTCAGGAATAAGTCTATTCATTATGAAATGGCAAACCAAACTGAGCATAAATCAAGTGACAGCTGTCAAAAACACCAACTACGAAAAAAGTAGTGCCAGATTGAAAACCACGCCTCTAAAAAAAACATCCCTATACTTATAGATTATGAATATTATATATATATACGGTAGAATTTTTGATGTGGTATGTGTAATTAGTGGTAGTTGTGAGTGTGCATGCAACGATCTTTTAAAACATGTCGATACGATAACTGAGGGTGAAAAAAACGCACCACGCCAAGTACGCCACTTCGACACGGAAGGCGGAGTTTTCAAAAGGATGATTTGTATGAAATGCCATATCTATATTTTTTTAAAGGTCGTTGGAAACATGTCTATAAACGGAAAAAAACGAATGTTAGTTATGCGACCTGCAAAGTTGCTTATTAATATGGTGGCATGCATGGCAAAATCACTTATTTTTCGGAAATACTGAAGTTAATAAAATAAATAAGTAAAAAGGAAATTAAAAAAAAGATAATGGTTTAAAGCCTCGCTCGCAACGGAGGTTTATATAGCTGACCGCGGCCAGTTCAACACAAATGACTGCCGTCTGCAAATAACACGGCAATTCTTTTTCTTTGACCTCTTTTGTATGCAATGGCTTTTTCTTCGATCAAAACAACGCAAATAATTGCTTAAGACTGACTGCATACTCAGCTGGCTTCTTAGTATGCCAGTCTTTCAGGAGCATCCATTTTAGTAGATAATTAATAATAACAATCTAATCTCGTCTCTCGACTCCATTGACAGGTCGAACAAAACAATTAAATTAAAAGATACTGCAATCAACATAAACCCTATTCATACCAGGTATTTAAAAAAAAAATGATACAATAGAAACAACCATTTTAGCTGCTATACATACATTCATGTATGAGTAGCTACTATACCGTCCGTCTGTTGCAACTTTCAACTCGAAAAGTATAAATTATGAGAAAGAGTTGAATGTTTAAGGCGTTTGTAGATACCCAACATGAGCGGCCATAGCCGTTTAGATCACTCCGAAAGCTAGTCGGATAATATAGGATGTTTTTTTTAGAGGCGTGGTTTTCAATCTGGCACTACTTTTTTCGTAGTTGGCGTTTTTCACAGCTGTCACTTGAGTTATGCTCAGTTTGGTTTGCCATTTCATAATGAATATACTTACTCCTGAACAACGTGGCGTGGCCTCCAAGATCGTGCGATTTAACACCGCCGGACTATTTTTTGTGGGGTTATGTGAAGTCGCTTGTCTACGCAGATAAGCCGGACACGATTAACGCCTTGGAAGAGAATATTCGGCGCGTTATTGCTGACATACGGCCCAACTTGCTGCAAAAAGTGGTTGAAAATTGGGCCTCTCGGCTGGAATTTGTTCGAGTCAGCCGCGGCGGCCACTTACCCGAAATCATTTTTAAAACATAATGGCAAACCCTTATCTTTATAATAAAACTAAATTCTTAGCCATAACATCAAATTATATGCGTTTTATCTCTTCTTGAAAACCACGCCTCTAAAATCATCACTATATATTATTGTCTATACTCGAAATCGCAGTGCCAATAAGTTGAACCGGAAATAGTTTTGTGTTTAATAGTTTCAGTGTATAATGGCTGACATGATGTTGTTGACGGCGTTGGCCCTGAATTCATGTTAGTCTTTTTAGTTAGGTCAGACTCCATTTTCCGAGGATTCAAAATTCAGATTATATCCTGCATTGTTTCCGAATACTTTCTAGCTATTATTTTATTTCTACCGAAGGGACAATTGTTTAAACTTCAATAGAATACTTTGCAGTTGGAATGAAACGCACTGCAAAGGTTTCGGCGCTGGGTGAAGGGCTGGTAGATATTTTACTTGGATCCTGTGTCTTGAAATCTGAAGAGTAGAAGCCTGAGTTGTATTTTTAGGTGGGTGCAAAATGCGATTTATTCCGGTGCCAAGAAAGCAGTCCAATGACTTACCGAGTTTCATCGTAATTCGTTAAATTTCCCATTCCCCCACCCCCACCACAAAACTGAGGATTTTAGTAAGATTATAGTTTACTTGTTTTAATAGTATTTGAAATGATTAACTTTATTGAATAAGAAATAAATTTAATATTAAAATTCAAGGTCACTTTTTTCTTGTTAAAACCTCAAGTTCAAGTTGTCTATTTCCCGAAAGTACTATACTTTAGGAGAGAAAAAGATTTATTTGTGTAACTTAAAGAGCAAAAATAATACAGTTTAAATACAATAAAAATTCAAAAAATGCGATTCACGAAACAAACTTTTATAAATTCATAATTGAATACCCTAAAAATGTAACAAATCTAAGGCTTAAAACTAAAACTTAAACACATCAACACATCAAGGCGTTTAATTTACGAGGATTTTTTTAAACTTTTTTATTAAATTATAAAAGATTAATTTATCAACGTCAATTTTTTAGACAACATTAAAAAACATTAAATCTAAGCAACAGTTAATTTTTAAATTTTTGTACAGGCCGATACTAATTGATGATATCATTTTTATGAATACTAAAACGTTTTTCGTATGTTTTTTTATTTAAGAATAAAACACTTTTTAATGCAAAATCTAGACAAAACAAAAAGTTTCCTCAATAAACTGAAAAATATAATTTCAAAGAATTCATGAGTATTTAAATTAATAAATATTATTGCTGTTTTAATAATATTTCTACCATTTAAATCGGTTAAGTGTCTGTAGAGGTATTTAGATCAGTCGAGATGCCCGCCATTTTGATGACGTTATAATTAGCAGCATCTGTGTCTCCCAGCTTCCAGCTCCCAGCTCCCAGTTGTTATCTTATCTAATATAAATTCCAGTCCAATATAAATTTGTCAAAGAAAAAAACGTCATTTAACGTTTATATCTTCAATTAAAAGAAACGAAAGGAACGTTTTCTTTATTCAGTAATGAAAAAATAGCTTCTCATCTAGCTTTGCTTTGCAATTTGATCCATTTTATCTCGGTCTTTAGACTATTCCTCTTTGAAACCATTGTCACTCTCGTCGAGGGATCCCCCGCTTTTCAGGAAGGCGTCTCTGGCCACGTTGAAGAGGTTCTTGGACATCTTCGGGCCCGTCTCCTTGACCATGCTGGAGAAGAACCCCTGGCGATCGTTGAGCAGAACGTAGGGATGGTCGAACTCCACCGCCCGGCCGAAGTTCATGACCAGGACCCGGTCGGAGTCCACGATTGTGTTGAGGCGGTGCGCGATGGTGAGCACCGTGCAGGCGCTGAACTTCTCCCGGATGGTGCGCTGGATGAAGGCGTCAGTTCTGCAACGAAAGAACACGATTGCTTATGTGACCAATCAACAGACTCTATAGTACGCAGACGGAATAGCTTACTGTGGGTCGACGTTAGCCGTGGCCTCGTCGAGAACCAATATCTTGTTGTTCTTGAGGATTGCTCTGGCCAGGCAGATGAGCTGCCTCTGCCCCAGGGAGAAGTTGGAGCCGCCTTGCGTCACCAGGAAATCCAAGCTGGGTATCGACTCTTTCAGTTCCACCTAAAAACACAATTAATAACACTGTTCTGTTAGCAGAAAGAAATTCTTTAATTTGGGTCAGCATTTGTTCTCGTATTACCGTACTATATATCCTCCGATGTCATCTTATTAGGTTAAGTGCATCTCAATACAACTAAATAATTTTAGAATTCTACTCTACAAATGAATATATGGAGCTGGGTTGGGTTACTAACGTCTTCCAGCGCTTGCCAAAGTGCGGCGTCCTCGTAGAGCTGGAAGGGGTCCAGGTTGTACCGTACCGACGCGGAGAACAGCACGGGCTCCTGGGGGATGATGGATATCTTCTTCCGGAGATCCTGTATACAAAAAGTGTGATCAATAATCGAGTGTATTTAGTATTTCCATTTTTAGGGTAATTTTATTGGGTTCAAACTTGAAGAGCATAATTTCTCAACTCTGAATTCCCTACCAACTCAGTACTACTCGAGCAAGCAACTTCACGGGTTGCCTTTACAACTCCGGTTAATCCTGATAGCACTAAGTAAGCCTGAAATATATATGTAGAAGGTATGTAACAGATTCAACTACAAAAATATTTCACTAATGAGTCCATCCAGATTATTGTATATTTGCTTCAATCTCAGCTTGTAAGACCAGTTAGGGTGCAGACATACTATTACATAGACATCTTTAAATATAAATAGTTTAATACTGCAAAATATATAATGTTGTTACCTGTAACGATATCGATCCAGTATCAACCCCATCGATATAAATATGTCCTTCGACTTTAGCCAATCGGAACAAAGCTGATATGAGGGAGGTTTTGCCGGCTCCAGTTCGACCCACAATCCCGACCTGGAAGAAACGTTTATTTCGTTGGCTTTATTCGGTAGAGGAAATATTATATTAATAAGAAGATGGTTCTGAAGAGGACCACCCATTTTGCTGGTTAGAAGTAAACAGCCATCATCTGTTTTATGCTGCCGAATGCCGACACATCCAGATCAAATACAAGCGAAAAGTGGCAATCTTGAAGCAAACCTTGCATAGCATAGAACAAGTGGGTTTTCCCTTCTCCTTTTCCGACCAGCCTTTGAATGTGAATCTTAAAAGAATGTTATTTTTCTAATGTTAAATAAAACAATGCTAAATAGCAATAAATATTTACTACGATTTTTCTTTAACCTTAAATCGTAACCCAGATTCAAAACTACCTAAATTGGGCTATCATGTATGCATACTCCCAAGTTAAGTACCCGTTAAAACAATTCTCTTACCTTCCACCCCGGTTGAATGTCCAAGTTTAAATTGTTGAGAACAGCTGGTTTGTCTTCTGCGTACCGTAAATTTGTGGCGCGCATCTGCAGACCACCTTCACTTGGCCAATCTGCGGGAGTTTTCTCATCTGTCGAGGAACGTTTTATTTTCTTTTATCATTCAATTAAGGGAATATAAATAAAGGTTCGACCTGCCTCGGTTTGTGTCTAAATGGCAGGGCTCCATTTTTTTATCGTGGTTGACGAAGAGTTCCAACCCTGGAATTTATTTCAAATTAATCAAGAAAACGCGAAGAGCGATTAGGTGATCATGGGATGACTAGCACATGAATATGAAGTAAGAAAATGCAATTTGAGTGAGAAATCTCGTTAATAAATGCGATTATATTGGTATTTAAGAAATTGCAAAAAAATGGGAATTTACAAAGCCTAAATGCCAAGGACTAAATTATACAAAATTTAAATAAAAATAATAAAAACAAAACATTCCGGCTTTTAGCGATAAAATTTAGTTTCCAAAAAGAGTTCGCACGTGTGGGAAGACACTACTCGTATGCGTTAAGTGTGCTCACCCCCCTTTTCCAAGCCCCTCTCCGCGTCGATGTGGGTGTACTGCAGGACCCGCTCCACGCTCGTCATCTGCGAGATGACCTCCGCCGCCTGCCTGATCCCGTACTGCAGCATGCCGGCCAGGATCAACGACTGCGAGATGGCCAGGCCGCAGCTGCCCGAATCCACCCATGACTCTGCGAACAGTCACTCTGTTAGGCACGTGAAGACCAAATACCTCCCCGTCACCAGACGCCTTATCAGGATAATCGTCACGGGTTCTGTATAATACAATACTATAATACAAAATATTGGGAAACCAAAATACACTTGCCTTCAAATATGAAGACCAATTTTAAAATATTGTATGCTGTTTCAAATTACTTATTTTGTATTTAATAAAAAAAATGGTTAATCTTATCATTATCGGAATCATTGAGAAGTTTCAAAAGTTTTATCATCTGTGAAATAATTAAGAGAGGCTTAAGTCTACCTTTGTTCAGTAATAAAGGTAGACCACCACCAAACCATACTTGAGTATGATTTTTAGTTTAATATATTTTATAGTGTATTTATTATTTATCGTCTTAAATATTTATGTATATATAAATATTTATTATTATTTTTTATATTTATTATAATTTATTAGCGCAAGGAACCATCAAAGGTACTTACAGCGCTTAGTTTACAATTAAAGCTAGGAGCGGTGACTAACTGACTAATGAACAGATTTCAAAATACGACATCAGACAATTTCACATGTGAATAAAATGATACTAAAACGTAATATTTATCAAATCCACTATAAACCCTGTAATCTTCAACAATTACCTACTTTCTAAAGATTAAAATCTCCAATATTCCCAACATTCCTGTTTTTCAAACAAAGCACACCGGTACACCCTTTTAATGAGATGTTAGATGCAAGTGTTGCGCACGTCTTTCGGTGGACAGTAAAAGTTAAAGAAGGGCGGTCGGACATCTGGTTAAAAGCGAAGGCCTGAGCACGAGGAGAGTCCAGACTTACCGTCGATGAGCAGGAAGGCAAAGGAGACGATGCCCAGGAAGATGCAGACGACGCTATCCAGCCAAAAACCGAGGGTCGCAGCGCTCGACACGTAATGGTTCCAGGTCGACGTGTGAACATCCTAAAATATTATAAAATCAATTAATAATGTTTGTACCAATTCAAAATGTATTTTTTTAAATCACAAATTTAAAGTTCCACACATCATATTATGGCTTCATCGAACTGGATGATAGTAACCGGAAATTGTCAGATTAAGGAATTATGGCTATCAAGTTTGTAACTCTGTTAGATCAAGTAGTAATGTTTAACCTAAGGTCAATGGACACTTTTCACACTTTGTGATTGATGATCAGTCCTTGAATGTTTTGTATCAATAATATCAAGCCAGATACAACATTAATGTCGAATTTCTACAAAATATACACAAAGAACAGTAAAGTACCTGCACTTCGTCGAAGGTCTTAATGAAGCGGTGCTGCGATTTGGTGCAGCGAATGGTACTGATGCCGCTCAGCGTCGAGGTTAAGTGCGAAAATACCGGACTTTTGGCTGGAAAATGGAAAACACGTCAACAGGCAATAAAAAGCAAAGTATAGTATCCTAGTTTTCGAAGTTCTTCCCTATAGGGTGATAAATACCTATACCGTCCCTTCCACTTCTACCTCTCTCTCTTATAAAGAGGTATCAGAAACCATAAATGCAAACAACTCCTGTTAAGGTTGTTAATATCACCTCCGATTTATATTAAATGATTTTAACGGTAGAATTAAGTTGGAATTGGAGTTGGGCTACGAGCTTATTTTATACCATTTTTGATCTTGTATTTATGGCTTTTAAACAAATGGCCCTTCATCTAGAGTTTAGAATTTGATTGAGATATTTTCAAGGCGATTGAACGTGACTAGAAATACTAGAATGCATTAACATGTGTCTTTAGTATTAGCAGGTTACACTACAAAAACGCTATACCCGTTCAACTTGGATTTACGTATAGTAAAGCTATTAATATTACCTTCCAATAAAAACCAAAACTATTTAGTCAGTGCCTGTGGCCAATGTGCCAATAAAGGCGATAAGAGCTTCGAATGATTTTTTGATCCAATGTCATTTTAAAATAAATAATGGACACGTACTGACTCCCTCGATTCGCTTGATGGCTTGCGCGGACGGCAGGTACAGCATGAGGATCATATACAATATGATTCCCATGATGGCGGTCGGTATGAGCAGCCATACCATGGAGACGCTGACGAGGATGATGATGCTGCAGCCGACGAGAAAGATCTGAAGCATGTCCATGACGGCTTTGCACAGGAGTTCATCCACTGCGCCAATGTCTTTCGAGAAACGGTTCAGGATACGACCTAAAAGAAAAGGGAATGTAAAAACGATAAAACCTTAAACTGGTATAAAGCATTTCTAGGATGTTGAATATAGCGAACTGGGGAAATGACCCTTCAAAAACTAAAAGAAAGTTACAGATATATTTTGAATTGGTTTCTTGGAAGCCTGGAGGGTTACAGCTAGTTTATTTAGATGCATCGTTCACCATTTTTGGTACATTCTTTTCATTTTGTTAAGTTGTCCTCGCACGTAGGCGCCAGGATCTTAGATTGGATCTGTCGTGTTCCTTCTTCAACAGCCAACGGCCAACCACACTCATTTAATATATAGACGCAACGCAGTTCACATTACAAATGCTCAATAATTTTTGCGCGTTAATAAAAACCTTATTTTAAATTAAAAGTAAGAAATACCCGAAGGGTTAGCATCGAAGAACGACATGACTCCCCTCAGCAGCGAGTGGAACATCTGATTGTGGAGACCCTTCGAAGACCTCATCGACAGCTTGAAGAAGAACAGCGTCCTACCGATGGCCAGCAGAATGCAGGACAGGATGATCCCGGAGTACACGTAGAGGTACTCGACGGGGCTGAGGGGACCCAACTTTACCTGGATATCTGCATCAAAAACATGCGATTATTATAATATTTGAAAATATTTTTTTGAACAAAATGTAAAATATTTAAGATATCGATTTTATACAATACGTGTCACTTGTTTTTGTTACTCATTCATGGAAAATATAATTTGGTAAATTATTTACTTGATATCAATAAATATAATCAGAGTAATCGATATAATCATAAACAATTTTATAAAAAAAACATTATTATAATAAATTTAGCTTACATTCTACAAGTATTGGTATTGCAGATGGTATCAAATTTATTTCGCAGACACTTAGACAGAACAAATAAAGCAAAGTCAGTGAGAAGACACCCAAAAGAGAAGGGAACTTCGGGTCTTTTAACACAACTGCAGGTTTCTTGTTCATAAATCTGATTACAATGACAGTCAATCCACCTTCAATTGAGGAGAAGGAAATAGAAAGGAATATTGTGTCAGAAGCAAGGACTTCACAAATGTAGCTACAACAAACCAAACAAACAGAAATTGTTATAACTACGTTGTAGAAGCAACATAAAATAGAAAAAATATAAAAGAAAATTTAAATTTTAATTGATTTCATATATCTACAAGAACCCCTGAACACGTTAGGTTCGTCTAACGTGTTCAGGGGTTGTACGCGTTGCTCCAGAACTTCCTCAAAATATAGTGAGCGGTTGGTAATGCAGACATTCCAGGCGTAATTTTCAAGTAAATACAAAAAATAAGGCACGGGTCGGATGTTAAGTGGGTACGTACCATATGCTTCGTCGGGGAGATCGTGGTCCGTTGTAAAGTTACTGGAATTTCTCAGATTCACCCTTAATTGTCCGCTGGTGAAATCAGCTTCCTGATTCGTCCTGTAATTTAAATTGTATCCTTTTGAAATTACAAAATTAACGTTTTATTTAGTATAAGATATGCCGACGTACCAATAGGTGACCCAGTAGTCGCAGGCCGTCGCCGCCAGCTGTCCCAGGATCATCACGAACACCATCAGGGCGATCACAGGCCAACGGTTGCCGGCCAGCCAGTACTCGCGGTAGATGGAGATGCTCTGCGTACCACTCTCTCGCTCCTCGGCGCCCAGTTCTTCGCCTGATTAAATTATATTATAAATACCACCGAAACACCGATATTGCTATTTATGTGGCAATCTTGTCTTCGAGACAATCGATTGATAGATCTGCAATTGATCTAGCTTTTATAATTCCGGACCATAATAAATTAAACCGAATTAAACTACATACAACTTTAATACAATACATTTCGAGGTAATTTCATTAAGGGACGATTAAACTTTCATATATTTTTGGTATTAAAGTAGCTACACAAATATTAATTGACCTTATTGATTGGACTCGCATTGAGACCTTAAAAATTCCCTGAAAATGGAAAGATATCTTACCGTCGTCATTATTATCAACGGCGACATCAGATGCAATCGATCCCTGTCGACTCAGTGACTAAAACAAAACAAAAAATAACTTTCAACATATTTATTATAACCGGAGAAACAATCCACAAACGAAACAGATATAAACAAAAACAATATTTTTATGTATTATTTTTGTAAATTAATTATTGTCATCTTGACATTGTAGATTTATAATAATTTAAGAGGGTATGGGTCAATGACATTTGAATGCTGCCTTTGAGGCATATTTTATATTTGTTTTGCTGGATAAAAATAGGGTTTCTGTGGCTTTACCCATAGACTCATTATGTTTTCTTCTTTTTTAAAAATTTAATTTCATTTATGATATTAAAAACTAATGAATGATTTATGATCTGTTAATAAATACCATTGTGAGTATTATTCTTGACAGCATAATTAAGGAAGTTACATGAAAATAAAGGCACCAGGCTTAGAAGGAGCCTAAACTGATACAGTTCAGATGCCAAATACCGCGTTGAATCCAATTCTGAAGTATCTTTTAAAGTCAACACCATCTGGTACAGACGGATATCGTTGGCTTGTGTTTTTCACAACAATCAGAGTACAAGGCAGCAGTAAGACCAACCTAACTGTTAGGGACTGCCGATAGGGACGATGGGATAGGGATGGGACGATTTCAAGGCCATCCAAAGAAATCAGGCTTCCATGGAACGGACACGTCACGAAAAGAGACCAGGTTAATTGGCAAAAGCGGCCCAGCAAAGGATGAAACCGCCACCTTAACGCGTGATCTGTCTAGTCTTCGAAGCCTATTTTAAAAAATGGCACCTGTGCCCTAACCCAGCAAAGACTGAAGTCACCTGCTACCGTTTGAACAACCGGGAACACAGGAGCTAGATGTTATATTTAGTGGAATTCGGGTAAAAAATAATCCAACCCCAAAATACCTAGGCTTAACGTTGGACCGTCCTTTAACTTATAAATTTAATATTGAAAAGACAACCCAAAAGCTTAAATCCTGAAATGACATCATTCAAAAGCTCGCTGGCAGCACTTGGGGTACAGATGCACACACTATGGTTAAATTTTAATTATTATGCTTACCCTTCTCATGGACATGGTCAGTTGACTTTTCTCTCCAATATTAGCGGCAGCTTCGTCCTCCTTGTCTTCCTGCAGAGCAGCTAAAAGCTTTGCGAAATCTTCGCCGGATGACACCAGCTCCTCAAAAGTACCGACGTTCTCTACCTTACCCTACAAACAAAAAAATAAAAATATTTACTCAAAATTAACTACCCAGATAAATAAATCAGATGTTTATTAGAAGGAAAATATTATATTAGGACGGCGTACATTTGTACACAATAGCACTTCGTTGAACAGCATCATGACAGCTGGACCCCAAATATTATCACTCAATTAAAATGTAATTAGTAGTTAGTATTACTATTATTTATCTAAACTTTAAATTATTCGTAAATATTAAAAAAAATACCATTATGTAATAAGTTATTTGTATGCTCCTCATTTCTTACTAAAAGGTAACTTTTTAACTTTATTCCTAAAGTCATATTAAGATTTTCTCAATGTGTATATAACCGCACTCGAGTTAGGAATGTTTGTTGTTGTATTTTTTTTTTATTGAGAAATAAAGTTGGCCGATGAGTACAAGTCTATAACCTTCCTAACTAGGTAAGAGTTACCTGTTCTAAGGAAGGTTATATATGAAGTGTTACAGTGAGCATACAAGAGACCTGCGCAAAACCCTGTGAAAATATAAAAAAATACCTAAGGCACAAATATACACACTGATATACACACCCACACACATGAATAAAATGTAAGTGTCTACTCAATAACACTTAATATATGAAAAAATACAATGAATAAATGAAACAATTAAATAAAATACCAAATAAATGAAATGAATAAACAATTATTTAATATATAGGTAAATAAATATTCGATATAAATAAATAAATATTCAATATAAAAATGGTGTTATACTACATATAGTATAGGAACAAATCTTATATATAATGAAGTAGTGATATAGTATATATATATATATACATTGGGCATAAACATATTGGTATGACATATCTAGGTAAGCATTTTTTTTTTTTTTTAACATTCTAGGTAACTAAAATAATGCAGAGTTATTTTTTACTTAGTAGCTATAAGCCGCTTAAATTACAGTATTATTAAATTTTATCTAAACAACTATTTCTGAAATTAATTTCTCAGTAGCATCTCTATTAAATGTGTATTTAACGTTATTTCTTGTTTTTTGTTGTTTTCTTACTTATTATTAGCTACTTAATATAGGTAAAACAGTAGACTAAAAACCGTTACGTCAAGATCCTCAAATTCTTGAAAATATCTTTTGTCAGAATTTTTGATCAATTCCTAAAAACACAAAAAAAAATGAACGTAACAGACTAGACTATAAACCATAACTCCACTCCATTCTATTGTATTACCACAAACATTAATTTTATATCACGTAAGGAGTCTTTGGTCATCTATTTAAATAATATATTGGGGGAGAAATCTATTTAGCATAAAATAGTATTATGCTACGTGTCAGCTCTCAATGAAAGACTTCATTATCTACGAAACATCCAGCCGGTTTATTTGGGAAAACTGTTGTATTTTTAGACGATTTTATAACCGATCGGTTTAAATATTATGTGCTTAAGGCAACTTAACAGTTTAAATTGGTCCTTACATTATTCAGAATGAGGATTAGATCGGCCTCCTTCAGGTAGTGCAGTTGGTGGGTGACCAGCAACCGCGTGCGCCCCTGGAGATACCCGCAAATGCACTCGTCGAAGAGTTGGCGTCCAACCGCCGCGTCAACGGCCGACAAGGGGTCGTCCAGAATATACACATTGGCCTGAAACATTGTTAATTTCAGTTGGAAGTCTCATTTGTATTATATAATACAATCAATATAAGTCTCTCTTACCTCTCTATAAACAGCTCTGGCCAGGTTAATCCTAGCCCGCTGTCCGCCCGACAAGGAGACTCCTCTCTCCCCGACCAGGGTCTGGTCTCCCCTGGGGAACTGTTGGAAGTCCTTCTCCAGGGAGCACACTCGCACCACCTCCCGGTACTTGACGGTGTCGTACGGGAGGCCGAAGAGGATGTTCTGCCTGACCGTCGCCACGAACAGCCAAGGCTCCTGGGAGGCGTACGAAAGGCTGCCCTCCGTCCGCACCTCCCCTCGCTGCGCTTTCAACTCGCCGAGCAGGAGTTGGAGGAGGGAACTCTGCAAATCGAATTATTCCTAGATATTTTAACATTTCTCACGAGATAAAAATTGGTACATCAGCTGTATCCCGGCAGTTTTGTGATGGGTAAACCCTGTCCTCCACACCAATGGGATGGCTTAGTTGCAAATGGAAGGATTACTAGTCATCATCCCGTTTAGCAACCGGGAGAGGACAGGTTTTATTTATTTGGCAAACGCTTTTTTGACACTAAATCCAAGGGAAAACATAAAAGTTCATTTTGTTCGAGTATGGAGTAAAATATATACCAAATATCCAATGGATCCACTCTCAGGGACCGAGGGAATTGATTTAATATCACCGCTAATATTATGGAAGAAAGATGCACTCGCCTTTCCTGCGCCAACAGACCCGATGATGGCGCACAGCTGTCCCTTTCGCACCCTCAAGGAGACGTCTTCCAAGGTGGGCTGCAGACCTTCGCCTCCCCAATGAGCCGTCACGCGATGCACCACCACGCTGTCACCATCCGTGCCCAAACCACTCGACTTTTCATTCGATTCGAAACCTATATTTAATATTTCAAAAAACTTTTGATTACATGAATTATTTAATTTTGTACGGAATTATTTGGTTGGTAAGATATTGAGGATGTTCTTATAAACATACATATTACATTAATATTAGATACAAGGGACACTCATACTCATAAACATTTTAGTTTTTAATATTTTTTTTCACATGAATTACAATATTCATATTTTTTTAACTGAAGAAAGAATACGATGTTGTAAGTGTTTTTGTAAGTATGTATTGTTGATATTTTATTGTTTTTTTTTTTTTGAAGTACCTTTTATTATATACTGCAAAGCACGGTAGAACCTGACATTATAATATTTCCTAAATTCTAGCTGCAAAAGCTCCCACTGTTGCCAGCTACCACATTAGGCAGAAATGGTTTAGTGCAGAGTTATGATTAGTAATAGCTTACAGTTTCAACAATTCCAACAACACGAGTTAATTTTATCGGAGTTTTAGGTTTAAAGAAACATTCGCATCTTACCATGATTATTATAACCTTCGCTATCTTTGATTTTCTTGAAGTCTGTGCCGGAGACCTCGTCAGACGAGACACCATCGACGTGGTCCTTCTTGGCCGCTCGCTTGTTGAGAACTGCACCCGGAGAGAGGTACTGGTCCCGGCTACTCTGCGCCAGGTCACTTCGTTCACCTAAACAAAAGATTATTTTTAATTGATTACTTCAATTTAAAAAAACATCTTAAGTCATGTTAAGAAATATCCAATTGGGCTATGGATGGATTTTAATAAAGGTAATAATAATGAATGATTTTTTTTAAATAAATTAATCTCAATAACGCTAAAATTTACAATGAATAAAATTTTTACAACTATTTTTTTGTAATTTTCAGAAATGGCTAAAATTTTTAAAAATAAATGAGTTCAGAAATAAAAGTCATGTTTTACTTTGAACGAGGAACTCCGTTAGCCTATCGATGGACACGATGAGCTCTGCTAATCCTGAGATGGCGTTGGGCATCGCGATGGCCAGCGACATGTTCAGTATGCTGAAGAACTGCGCCAGGGGGAAGACCTGCAAAGATACTTGACTTATCATGTCAGATTGTTTCGCGAACATTTTGTATCGAAAAATTCCAAGCAAAAACGGTCTATCCTTAAAGTCCTGCAGTTATAAAGTAACTCATTTTCGACAAAATTTAATAGAAATTAAAAGTAAAACATATATAATGACGTTTCTTATCGAAAATCCAGAAGAACTTAATATATCCGACTCAGGCGGTCTTAGAAACCGAAATATATTTAGTTAAAACTAAATTTTACAGCTAACTCGGCCAAATTCTTTAGCCACACCAAAAAATGCAACCAGGACATAAATATAAAATAGGTTGGATTTATACTGACGACGGCAGCGGTAATCCTCTGCCCGAGCAGGGTGTAGGCCAGCAGAGTGCAGTAGAGGGTGAACCGCTCCGTGAAGAGCATGAAGCTGAGGTTGATCCCCCGCAAGTAGGAGGTCTTCGTGATCAGGTCGATCTCCTTCTTCCTGGTGGCGGAGACCACTTTCTCGAAGGGCGCTTCCCAGGCGTACATCTTGATCACCTAAACAGCGCACAATTGCACTAATTACTTATAGGTTAGGTAATCAAATTAACTACTACGGATAATAATTACCTGACCGCTAACATTGTTAACCATTTTAAATTATTCTCGCTCTATGATTTAGCTTGGCCAGGATTAATTAAATAACTAACTAAAATACCGAGTTAGACTTTTTTTTTATTTAGTTATGAAATGTTTGAAAGTAAACTAATTCTTGTTTAGCCACTAAGTTTAAAATATTGCATAACCGTTTGAGTATCATAAATTCTTTTGTAATAAAATTATATTCATTTTATTATACTGTTAGTCAATTTCAACCTTAGCATTTATATTAAGAATCAATTAGATAATTATCATTATTGAATTATATATTTTGGAAACAGTGACTCTGAACATAGCAATCAACCGTCTGATGTATTTCAAGTATGAGTGGTTAGCGAATGGCATTATATAAGAAACCATTTTAACGTTTGCCATGATTAAGCAAATCTTAATAGAATAGATTTCCTCAATCAGTGGATCATCAGCCTACTTGAAGCTTGCCAAGTCTAAAGGTCGTGGGTTCGAATTTGAAATTTGTCAATAAGGTTTTAGACCCATCACCGCCATATACCCTAAATCCAGTGCGAGCAATTTAGTCTTAGTCAACCTTATGAAATGATTATGCGGGCGAGCATCTTTGCATCACTGACCTGAATTCCACTGATGATCTCATTCATGAGCTTGACCCTCCTGTCCGTGGCGTTGGCCACCTTAAGTCGTAGTCTCGACATGATGCGACTCATATAGACTGCAAACACAATATTATACAACATAAAACAACAACGCAACGTTACCTACCTTAGCCTCCTCAAAAACTCTTAGATCCTAAGGATACCCTACTTAACATAAAGCAAGTTCTACGGGGACCTGTTTATACACTAATCGACAACTACCCGTCGAAAACACAATATAAGCTTTTTACGAAAATAATATTCACCCACCAGCTTTCCACTGGTCGACTATAAGAAAGCCTTTGATACAATTACAGAGACACTTTAAAGGCCTTAAAGATTGTGAATATAGCAACTCATCCTCAGTTACTTCACATCGGTAGCGCACGCGCAGGATCGGCCTTTCCCTCATTGGTCCATTGGTCATTAGGCAGCGAAGCGACCCGACCCTATCGCAGGATATCGACAATAACTTAAATTTAGTTTACAAAATAATTGGTCATAACTTACTAAATATTTATTTTATTTTTAAGTGTTTAATATACGATGATGTTAATAACAGCTATCTTATAGCTGTTGATTCCTGAAATAAATAAATAAATAGTTATCTATATTCTTTGTAATATATATTCCCTCTCACGATGAAGTGTGAGATTTGGCAGGATTAAAGTTTATATGAGGTAGGTGTGCAGAAAGATAACATTTATCTATAATATGTGTTACAAATACATTTAATTAAATTAAATAAAACATTAATACAAGTCGTGGAATGAGTTTCAAACTGTGAATTTTGTGTGATTTCAAATGTTTCTTTTTCAATAGTCTGTCAATGTCAATGTAGTAATGTCATGCAAAAATAATTAGGAAATTAATAAATACTCCTATGAAAGTCGAGTCTCATTTTTACAACTGTTACTAACTGTGTTTTTGTTTTCAACTGTTTCTAGCATTAAATTTTAAGTTTCATGGGTATTGTAGAATATATGCAATGAATATAGAGGTAAACTCATCGTATTAAAGAAGTTTAAGAACCTGATAATGCTCAAATTATTAGTTTAAATAAATTCAGTAGAATTTCGACCACCGGGCGACCACTAGTAATAGTAAATGTGCCTTACTCTGAATGGGCACCGTTTGCAAGATGATGACGGTCACCCCGATGAGGCCGGACACCCCCACCTCCAGGAACATCAAGCAGCTGATGAGGATCAGCTGAAGGGGGATGATCCAGATGTAGGACATGAAGATAAAGCTGTAGTCGAAGCGACTGACGTCGTTGGACATCAGATTCACCACCTTCCCGACGGCGGAATCGTTCAGTGATGAGGCGTCCATCCTTGTGACCTGCGCCGTTACGTTATGACGTTAGAATGCATACGAACCTAGTTTACTAATAATACAATGCAATGGTTGCTGCGTACGACGCTCGACTCGAAGTGGTGCATTTTTGCACCTAAGCGTGGCAATCCAGGCCTTCCGATATCAGTGCATCTAAACGATACAAAGATTTAAAAACCCTCGCCATTCTTGCCTCAATCCCTTTGGTTCCTAATCTACCCTCGACGATGGTAAGCTGCAAGATTTAAGATTTTAAGGGCCCGACCGCGTTGTTAGTTCAATGTTCTCAATTCTTCATACAAACGACACATGGTTTCACACTTTATCATGGGGTCACAATGAAATCGGACATCGAGAATATATACGATTTGTTTTGGATAGATCAGACAATTAGGACATATTACATAGGATGTTTACATAACATATAACACTATAACATAACACTAGTGATATTAGTGATTACGGTTTACTTTTAAAAAAAAAAGCAGGCTGAAGTTAAAAAAGTTTGTCTCACGAATTTATAAAAACGAAATGTTACCTTTCTGTAGATGAGCGAGCAGCACGCGATGCGCAGGCGCATGCCGAACTGGCCGCACCTCCTCGCCAAGTGGTGGTTGACCAGGGCGGTCAGGAAGGTCATCAGCACCAGGCCAGCGGCGTACCACATGGCGGACCTCCACTCGACGCTTGCGTCCTCCTCCCAGTATCGGAGAAGCAGGGCCAGTACTGTAGGCTGAAAGGATCTGGAAATAATCACTTCCAAAGTCTTGAGGTCTTGTCATGAATCCAAAAGGTGAACAGGTCTCGAAGACCAGACAGTCGTGATCATAGTCAAATAACATTTTTCTAATGTAAGACGCTACTCAACATCTTACAATAATCCAATAATTAGTTGTTAATATATAGGGAGTTATTTTTAGAGGCGTGGTTTTCAATCTGGCACTACTTTTTTCGTAGTTGGTGTTTTTGACAGCTATCACTTGATTTATGCTCAGTTTGGTTTGCCATTTCATAATGAATAGACTTACTCCTGAACAACGTTTGCAAATAGTGCAAATTTAGAAAAAATCACTCTAAAATAAAGTAAAAATCGCGTCTTGGGCCTGTGGCGTGGCCTCCAAGATCGTGCGATTTAACACCGCTGGACTATTTTTTGTGGGGTTATGTGAAGTCGCTTGTCTACGCAGATAAGCCGGACACGATTAACGCCTTGGAAGAGAATATTCGGCGCGTTATTGCTGACATACTTGCTGCAAAAAGTGGTTGAAAATTGGGCCTCTCGGCTGGAATTTGTTCGAGTCAGCCGCGGTGGCCACTTACCCGAAATCATTTTTAAAACATAATGGCAAACCCTTATCTTTATAATAAAACTAAATTCTTAGCCATAACATCAAATTATATGCGTTTTATCTCTTCTTGAAAACCACGCCTCTAAAAACATCACCCTATAGTATAGATACTTGTTCAACGACGAACTTTGTTCCGGGATTTCGCATAGGCTCTGTAACCTAAGGTTAAGTTTCTACCTTGAAATAAAATTAAAATAGCTTCTAGACGTATGTAGTAATTACAAAATCATCTAATCTAAATTCCATATTAATTACGGTATATAAAACACTTCATGGCCCGAATTTCAACAATTTTATTCTCTAGTTGAAACCAGTTTATATAAACAGGTTTACAACAAGGTGCAACGGCTAACGATTCAGATATCATTAGATGTCATGAAATGATCTAAAAAGCTTGCACTCATATCATTCATATCATCGTAAAAAACCTTAACGAGCCACGTCTGTGGGTCACCGGTCAAAATTTAAACGTTTATTACACTGGTATAGTTTTGAGGATATTAAAATATAATGAATAGCAGCTTCGACACCCTCCACTGGGTTATAAAGCTAGGTCCTGCAGACGGCAGCCTTTCGGGGTTGACTGAACAAAAATCACACCTTGAATAAAAATCTCTGAGGTGATTGACGAGCGACTGGTTCGCCAACTTGCTTAGTCGAAGGGAATGGAGTCACAAAAAAATACGTCTCTAGAACCCATTCCTCCTTCCCTCCTAACCTAAGTTCTGAGAGTGTGTCTATGTTTCCAACATCGTGTTCTAAAGAAGTCCCGTGGCGCTATGGCAAGAACGCTGGTTTCTGATGCAAACCCCAGGTCAATTTTCATCGGCAACCTTAACGCCAAGATGCAAAAATTCCAATTTTACAAGATGGTGTTGCCTGCGATGAATGGACTCGCTAACACAAACCGTACGGTAATGGTGTACGTACTTTAGAATATTGATTAAGACGAAGATGAGCAGAATGTCCGGGACGTGTTCCCACAGGAAGGTCTTCACGAGCGCGCGGGCCAAGGAGGGCGGGCGGCCGCACGCGTGGGCCGTCGCTTCCTCCAGGAACCAGTTCCTGGAATTGAATAATAATCATTCTACGTATAAAATATAAAAAAAACCTTTCGGCAGGACGGGAGACGGAGGTAAACTCCAATTGTACGAACTTGTATCGAACTACCGCGCGATTTATTCCCCGCGCGGCAGCTCGCGCACCTCAACCCGCCGCCGCGCCCTACCCTTGCGCAGCGAGAGTGCGTATACTGAATTCCTCTTTATATGCGATGGACTCTCAACATGAGCCAGAAGACGGGAGGTCGATGTTCGCTCAAGACTTAGATACAGTTTGTCATACAAATCGTCCTTGTAAAAACCCGACACAGAAAGATTCCCCCCGCTGTTCCAGCAGGAACCGATGAAGGGCAGAAGAAACCCTCTTCCATTAAAATACTACCATTGTTACTTTCTTATGTCTACTGAAAATTCTTGAGATTGTAGAGTATAGCACTTACCTACCCTACCCGTCACCAAGTCTCCGCCTTAAACCTAGGAATACAGTTGTGAGCTTCATGTACCCACCCGGGCGAAACAAGTTAGAAGTAGTAGAAGGTACGCGTTTAAACCCTTTATTTAACTATTTCCTTTGAAAGAATTTGGAATATTTGCATTTTTCACCTCCAAATCCTTTATACAGGGATTTACCTTTTGTAAATTGTTATTTAAAACCACTAAGAAGCGTGTAGATGCATATTTAATTAGGAACCGTAGCCATACCTTTCCAGTTTGTCCCCGAGCCCTTCGGAGAGGGCGGTCTTGGGCGGCAGGCTCAGGTCTTCCAGGTCCAGCTCCCTCCGTCGGCCGCGCAGGAAGGTGGGCAGCATCCAACAGTAGAGCAGCTTGGAGACGAAGTTGGCGCGCTTGAAGTTGTCGCTCTTCCGTCCCGGCGGCTGCGGCGCCTCCGTGTTAGCATTCTTTCCATCGGCTTTGTCCATTTTTAGATTCGGGATTCCTTCACACGACACTTTACCTTTTCTTACTTTTCAATTCAATTCAATCTTCACTTATTATTTAATTTACAATAATCACTTTCTCTTATTCCCTTCTTAACTGCGTCCTTATTATCATCACAAATTGATTTTTTTTAGGTGTTTTTAAACGTATTTCTTTAATAAAGTTATCTACTTTCAAACTTTTAAACGATACGCCTTTGCTGTTATCGCTTTAAAAATCAAGAGCACATCAAAAAATAAATATGCAACCATTTAAAAGAGTGACTTAGATAATACGATCAACAAACATTTACACAGTAACAGGTATTTATTCAAAACAATGAACGCGAATTATATTAAAACACTTAAAAGAAACGCATTAAAAAAAAATACATCATTTTATAGCCAACATTAAGGTTGACCTTAGAATTGAAAGTCCAATTTATAAATGCCTGCTTTTAAAACTCGACCGGCGAATAAATTAAACGCTGAATTCAGCAGTCGAAGCGACTGGTCGCCGGCCGCGCCGACAAATGAGAGATACTACTTTGATTGTAAAACACATTTAGCTAAATCGTAATTACTGCTATCTATCAATTGTAAATAGTTACATAGATCCACTTGTTTAATTATCTGCGGCTCGTATCGATGAAAAGAATCGATTTCGAAAGAGGTCTTTTAAAAAGGTGTGTTAGACACCTTAAAGCGCCCCGGGACGCATTTGTCCTTGAGATTAGAAAGGGTAGGCTTTATTCGAACATTGACGTGTAGAAAAGAGACGGATATACTCGCCGACCGCGAATTCGTTACATTTGGAATCGATGAAACATGTTTTTTGTATTTAAATAATTATTATCATTTGAAAAAAAGGTTTTTTTTAAAGTAATGTCCTAGATTATTATATTGTCTATCTTAGAAAGAAAAATTAGGTTCGCGTCACTTACACAACTTAAAAGAAAATCGTTGCAAGAAAAAAACAACACTTTCTTATTTATTTATTTTCATTACTATAATAAGGTGTATTTCGTTTTTTTTAAAGGAAAGTACTAAATTAATATATGTAAAATATTGTGGTATTTTTAGTTTTAGCCATTTGTTGGGAATAACTTCAACAAAATGCACCAAAATACGTTACAAAACACGTTTTAGGGACTGGTGGCGCCTTAAAGCGATTGCCTTAGTTATATTTTTAACTGCAACTCGCCAGCGTTAAAATAACATAATATTGCTTATATATTTACATTTCCATTATTTTTATCAACGTCGTTAACCTAGATATAAGTTACTAATAAAATTTTATCATTTGCACAAAATTTCACTTAACTGTATTTTTCTTTTTCAAGTTTTTTTACATATTTTTTTTATTACATAATATTTCACACTAAACAGGACTGATGAGAGGTAAAAATGCATTTTTATAGAACTCAGCGCTTAGTTTTAAGCCGACATTTTGCTGTTATAATCATTATTTTTACGTATTTCATTTTAACCGGCGATTTGTCGTTATTAAAAAAAAAAAATCTTTACACTTTTTTAAGTATTAGATATGAAAAAAGGTCGTAAGAAAAGTAGAAAGTGAATGATAGACGTTTCGGCGCGAAATGCCGCCTTCTTCGTGGCGGTTTGGCTCTGACCCTTCCGGCTGTTGGCCGACAGGCGCAGTGCTTAACCGGCTAAAACCGCGGGACGGTAATGAAGATTTGTAATGTATTTTCATAACACATAAAATTAAAAGTTTTGACCTAAATCACCTTTCGTTTGCAGCAAATGGCCTGATAAAATGCATAAATAATTTCCGAATAATGAAAATTAAATATAAAAAACTTTGGGTCGAATAATTTACATAAAAATAAATAATGTTTTTAATATTACATAAATTATAAATTATAGACAAATACAAAGACTCAAACTATATTTTTGGTTAGAATCTATAATGATTTGAGTATAAATGTTGAAAATTAAGGTCTACAATGTGTAGATGTGTGGTCATTTGCTAAATTATATTACAAGTGTAAGCGTTAGGCGTCATTACTAACACATTTCAACATAAACCTGTTATAATAATTATCACTGGTTTGTTTTCATGATGATATCAACAAACTCCTAATTTTTTCTCCCCTTATTATGTTTTTTAACTAATACCCTGATTAACTTTCACACAATTACATATTTTTGACAATTACGACGAAAGTATCGTTACAAAACCTGTAAAATATGAGAATTTAACACAACACTTTAGGCGTCCAATTAGCGAATGACCTTTCAGCGACGTCCGCCCGGCGCGCGGCCAATGACTGACTGTTTCAGCTCCGAAGGCGCCGAGCCTGAAAATACTCAGCTGTCGGCTGATAACCCTGACGAACCGATCTTGACCTGGAGGAACAGCTCCTGATGTCTTCGAAACCTGTGCAATACGAAGATACATCATGTTTCCGAATTAGTGGCATGGTGCTGCAGTGCCAAAAAACAGATCTACACATTCTAAACCCATTATTCATGCAAACATTAACTACACAACTACCGTTGCAATTTTTAACTAGAAAATTACAAATTCGAAAGAGTTGTGTGTAGATTGATGCTCTTAAAAAACCGCCACAGCCGTTTAGATCACATCGAAAGCTGGTCGGATAGTATAGATATTTAACATTAAAGTTAACGAATTTTTAATACCGAAGAATGAAATTTATACTTCGATAGGGCGCGTTTATATTCGAATTTAAAATAATATGACAGAACGGCTGTTGGAATGTTTTATTTATACTGGCCAGTTAGAGTTAATATAAATTTATCTATGACCGTAAATAGAAATATGTAAAAGTTTGTTGTTATTTGTTATAAATTGAAATACTATGTCCGTGTTTATTTATTTATTTATTATCGTGTCCCAACAAAAAAAATTATACAATACATGCAATGAAGTAAATGAGAATAATATTGAAATATATTAAACGAATTTAAATAAGATGAAATAAATAAGAAAAAAACGGATTTTAAATTGAAAAATACAAGAAAAACAACATGAAATACACCAATTTGAAGATTCATTATTTATATATATTGAAAATATAAAAAAAGTTGTTTTAATACGCAACTAAACTAAGAATTTTGTCCGTGGTTTTGTGCATAGAATTTGTATTGGTGTTGGTTTAGCATTGGTATAATAAATAGACAGCAGTTATGGAAAAAAGGTCAATTTGGGAGAAATTAGTATTAAATAAATCACAAATTCAGTAAATTGAAAGGGGGGGAGGGGGGGTTGTGTCATTACTAGCCGCGCCTCGAAATTGTCAGAAAAAACTAAAATGGTGTTAAAAGTTATGAAGAATTGAAAGAGTGTATTTGAATCTACTCAACCCATCGCAAGTTGAAGCCACGGACAGACCCGAGTGCTTTTGCGACGCCTGTAGGACCTAGCTGTGGGTCGTTAGGATCCGGTTATATAATTTACTCTAAACAATGCATAGAAACGGTTGATATTGAATGATAGCTACGTCGTGTCGAACCCATTTTTGATAGATTCTGTTTCGGTAACATTTGACATCTCGACAAACCGATCCCTTATAAATCGCACAACTTGCTTACTTAGTCCGGAGTTTATCTAACTTAAACCTTCGCTTTATTTGCGCTAAATGACGCAATTACTTCTCTAACAAAAATAGTATTAAACCCTTTAATCTAGTTATATAGATAACATCACCTGATTCTATAAATTTTAATAAATTTGCAAAAAACGTCTCGGTAAACAACAAACGAGGTTTTCAATATGTCCTTTGCTTATCTGACGCCGCAAAGACGAGCGCAAAGCCGCGAGCAAATAAAAGAATGATTTTTTAATTCGAGGATTCTTTTGCACGGTTTTATATAAATATTATTCTATTGTTGCCTCGAAAACCAGGTCAGGTGCGAGCTGTCAATGCGACTTCATGAAACCCGGCGCTGGGTTCGAACCTCAGGATCCCGGAATGTTTAGTTGCTTTATCAGGTTCACAAGAATAAAACTTTTTTCAATTTTATAAGAATTGTCTTACAATTTGTATCATGGCTGGCAATTGCTAACCATTGGATATTTAATTATAAAAAAAATTGTTTGAATACCTTGATCTTATATCTTCAACATTGTAAAAGAAGATTTTTTAAATTCAATTTTATTCCTGAGAAATTTAATAAATAATAAACTGCTAATGGTTCTTTTTTAATAGAATTGCTCTCTTATAAAAGAAAGCATTAAAAAAAATAGTAACTGAAAGGCAAATGAAGGGTTTAAAACACGGTAAAGTTTGTTATTTTAATTTCTGCAGAGTAAAATTTGACGCCCTAAAGAATAAAGTACCTAATCTCAAGGTCCACTGCCAAATATGCTTCGCTGACCAACCCCTGCGAGTAGGTTTTCAGGCGGGTTTCATCCCTCATCCCTTGGGTTTCATCCCTTGATCAACATTACAGGGCAATTTAGCAGCCGAGCGCATCTTGCATCAAATCTATGCATCTTACATCGAAAAAAAAAACAAGATTTGCTCGGACCATTTTACCTTCTTAGCGACGTCATTAAACCGTAAAATTTAAGATTAAAATACGTAATTGTTATGCATTTTAACAACATCAATTCTTTGTTTTCTCTTTTCCGTTTGAGCTAACTTAGCTAGGAAGTAAATGGTATCATTGTTCAATATTTCAATTGTTCAACACCCACAACAATTAAAAGTTTGCTTACAAATGCGCTATCCAATTTATAAATAAGTATCCAATAGGTCAATATTTACTCTTTTTTTTCATATTATTTTCTTTCGTATAATTTGGTTTTTTTTTTATAAAAATAATTGCTATGACCTAGGTCATATACAATTATTTTGGGCCCTACTCAACTAGGCCAAATATGCCTGTACTAGAGTCAGGGGAGATGGTGGTAATGAAGCGTTAAAAATGGTATGACCATGTGCGGAATCGAACCTGCGACCTTTGGGCCAATAGCCGAACACCTTAACCACTAGACTACCATGATTGTATACACTTAATAAACGTTATTTTACACACCGTGTCCCAAAAAAAAAAACACCGAATGGTCCTCCGAATTCCAGTTGATTTGTTAAGGAAGTGGAAGTAGCAAAAAGATCATGTAATTAATCTCTTTTTTGTGAGCACTCAGCTGTAGCCGTACGCCGTAACGGTGTCAAGGCCATTATCAATCGGCGCGGTATTGTAATTCCCGCGCAGACCGAAATTGACATTTTTAAACTTTGGAGATTATTTTTTTTTCACATTATTTTATACTCATAATAAGTAACACAACACAGCTCTTAACCTTCCGTGAATGGCCTTAGGACACCCACTATACCCATAATGGGTTTCACAGATGTGCGTTATGCTGGTCGCAGGTTGCCTTCCAGGAATGGAAATTAAGCTGCAACTCCAAGTTACATATTAACCCTTTCTTCTTGACGCTTATATACTTGTAATTTTTTTTATTATTATTATTTAATTCTTAAATAGCACGTTTTCTTTGCTACAGAAGCTAGAAACTTGTACTAATTTCACTCACACACTCACACCCTTTCACACCGCACGCACACTATACTAAACACATCCAATTAATGCTATATTTAAGAAATTAATCATAAAAACATGTCTCAGATTGTGTAAATAATATTATTGTAACAGTTTTGCGAATGTATCAATCGATGTTTTAACTTCTTAAAAATAATTAAAACTCACCTCGAAGAGACAATTTTAGTATTCAAAATAAATATTATCATCTGAGACCTTTTAAGAGCTGCAAAAAGATTTGAGTAACAAAACATTTTATTATAGTAATTTATGATTCGCTTGGCGTTCCAAAACTAATGATATCGCGGAAGTAAATATAAAACGGGTCTACAATATACGAGATACGTGTAATAATTTCGAAATTATATATGTATTTAACCGGTTAAAAACACCTAAAAAAACATATTGTTCCAATATGCATATAAATAGCCAAAAAAACCGAATCGTTTATTGAACGAACAATTCGGTAACTTAACCGGTTCATTTTTAACCAGTTCTAACAAAGTGTTTCAAAAGTATGCCAACAAACTAACCTATTTATTGACTATTAAAGGTTTTTTTTTTTTATATGTCATTTTAATGACTATTTAATAAACTTATCGTATTCTAGAAATAAGAAACTCAAAATTAAGAATGAAACGAATGACCGAGTTATGATGATGGCATGTCGAGATTACAGGGAGTGAAACTGCACTTCTTTATTTATTTATTTATTTATTTTGAAAGTACATAACAGCGATACAGGAAGTCAATTCTCTAACACTACATTAATATGGCCAAAAAAATGTACTAAAAATGAAAATGGTTGACAACAAATCAATAAATCAAACTGTGTGTGGTGCCATTTGTGGCAGGGACATGTTTACGCGCGTGTGTGTGTTTGTGTGTTTAGTGCGTGTATACCTACATATTATAAATAATTAAAAAAATAAACTTACGAGTGTTTAATATTAAAAATGAATATAATATTTATTTATACATTTTACACTAAATATTATCATAACTTACTTAAATAACCCTTTATTCTCTTGGAATATATAAACTGCGTTGAATTTTTCATTATATTATCTTTCATAACATATGTTAACCCTAACTACAGCTTCTAATGCCTGGACGGAAAAACAGGAATCCTGGCTCGAAGGGTTGTCGGCTGGCACCTTCATCGCCTGGACCCCGACTTCTGCAATCCTACACTCATGGCGAAAAGAACGGACCCCATCGGTCCAAGGTTGGCTGGGATATCATAATCATTTTAGATTTGTAAACAAACTGAAAATAATTCCTGGACTCGAAAGGAAATTCAGGAAAACGATCGGAACACTTTCATAGCTTTTTTTTAAATTAAAAATATTATTAACTCCGTCTTCTATTTTCTATTTTGTAGAAAATTATGTCATTTGACGTATAAAAAAATTTTTAATTACATTTTACCCTAAAATATGTTTCTGTGTTTATATTCTTTTATTTTGTAAGAATGTTTTTTTATACTTTACCTATATATAAATTCCTATGAGGTTTAAATTGAACTTTATTTCTAATTCTTATGTTTATAAATACGGGTTAATGAGTGGTATTGAATTGATGTGTCCCCCACTCTTCACCCCCCTTTTTTCATTTTTTTTTTTTTATTTTTAGCTGCATGTTTTTTTTTATTATTTATTATTCCATGGTATTTATAACGTTAGAAGTATTCGACACTACATGTATTGTATTCGTATGTATAGATTAATTCCTGCCTAATGAAAAACGGTCAACTGTGTCGGGTCGCACAGCCCGCCAGTATTAATTCGTCTATTGCAAGGTCGTCGTTTTATTTCGCTGTCATACATCCATAATATATATGTTTGGGAAAATGAAGCGTAAATATTTATTCAAATGTAAATTAATCCACACTGCTGTTTAAATACGATCAACAAATAAGATAATTTAATTGAAAATGTTATATTTTATTTGTTTAATTTAATGGGCGGTAGGTAATGTCTTTTTTGTGTACTTAAAAAAAATAACACACAAGTCGTGGTTTTAATAATTACCGTGAGAGTGTTGAACCCCCTTTGTTCAATAATAGAAATATGTGAAACGTATTTTAGGCCCAGTTAATCAAACTTCGTTACATTGCCTAGTTCCTAGTTCCTAGTTCCTAGTTCCTAGTTCCTAGTTCCTAGTGAGCAGTTAGGGGCTACTTGCAGCCCCTTTCTCGCACAGCGCTAGTGAAAGAGCTAGCGTCTGCTGACGTTTATGTTGACCTCGTCAGAGGGTAGTAACCACCAGAGGTCGCTAAATTAGCGACCTCTGGTGGTTACTACCCTCTGGTGGTAGGAGGTACGTTTCTGAATTAGCCTCGTGGCGAAAATATTAAGCACTGCACACACGTCTGGCTAAACCAAACGGCCTAACGAGGCTTTTTTTTAGCTCAATAGTATCCTCATTTTTTACAATACTCATCAGGATAATGCCTTCGGATCGTATTTGTAACTTTGCTAGCCGCTCAACCCCGGGCTTCGCCCCGAATTGACAGCTAGGCCCTGCAGGCGACTTTAAGCCAGCAGATAACCTAAAAATCCCATCCACTTATTTGTGATCAAAGAAGTAGCTACTATGGTCCATCCTTAGAAGCTACAATTCTGTAGTATATTCATTTTATATACTATTTTTCTCTGACGGTTTAGTCAGCGCTCGAAAAGCGCCATTTTACAATTTTATTACAAAACATCGGGGTTTCTTTGGTATTTTAAAAGTATTGAGTATTTTGAATACACATTATTTTATAGCCGCCCTACATTGTCGAAAGTTGCGCGGGGGGTGCAAGGTGGGGGGGGGGCTTAAACAGGAAGTAATATCGTGAAATAGTCCTTTAAATATATATTTTTTTTTTTAATAGCTTCATTGTCGTTGAATTGTCCTTTATTTTGAATACATGCGTATTCGGCTCAACATTTGTTCAGCTGATATGAATATCTTAGTACAACTTTGTTTGCTAGGCAGGCCAGTGTACCGTGTTTGTAAAATTAATAAATGTAAATAAACCATACATTGATAATCAGTCAATTGAAAAACATTACCTAGAGATAAGATTTGTAGCGGCGCTACATATTTTGGCCGGCGACGTGCGGTCGCCGCCGGGCGCATCTGATTGGTCGGCATCTGCGCAGGCGCGCATTGGAACGGCGCCCGGGCGATTCGCCAGCGACGCAGGCAGTCAGTCAAATAGATTTAAAGTTCGATTTCTAGTATTTCAGCGTTCAATTCCGCTTGAATTCGATGTTTCTTTTTTCTTATAAATCGAACAGCTTAAAACTAAAATTTTAGTAAGTATTTTAGATACTTAGTCATGTTATGTAAAATTAGCTATTATTCATTGAAAATATTGTCACTCTCGTCGAGGGATCCCCCGCTTTTCAGGAAGGCGTCTCTGGCCACGTTGAAGAGGTTCTTGGACATCTTCGGGCCCGTCTCCTTGACCATGCTGGAAAAGAACCCTTGGCGATCGTTGAGCAGAACGTAGGGATGGTCGAACTCCACCGCCCGGCCGAAGTTCATGACCAGGACCCGGTCGGAGTCCACGATTGTGTTGAGGCGGTGCGCGATGGTGAGCACCGTGCAGGTGCTGAACTTCTCCCGGATGGTGCGCTGGATGAAGGCGTCAGTTCTGCAACGAAAGAACACGATTGCTTATGTGACCAATCAACAGACTCTATAGTACGCAGACGGAATAGCTTACTGTGGGTCGACGTTAGCCGTGGCCTCGTCGAGAACCAATATCTTGTTGTTCTTGAGGATTGCTCTGGCCAGGCAGATGAGCTGCCTCTGCCCCAGGGAGAAGTTGGAGCCGCCTTGCGTCACCAGGAAATCCAAGCTGGGTATCGACTCTTTCAGTTCCACCTAAAAACACAATTAATAACACTGTTCTGTTAGCAGAAAGAAATTCTTTAATTTGGGCCAGCTTTTCTCGTTTTACCGTACTATATATCCTCCGATGTCATCTTATTAGGTTAAGTGCATCTCAATACAACTAAATAATTTTAGAATTCTACTCTATAAATGAATATATGGAGTGGGGTTACTAACGTCTTCCAGCGCTTGCCAAAGTGCGGCGTCCTCGTAGAGCTGGAAGGGGTCCAGGTTGTACCGTACCGACGCGGAGAACAGCACGGGCTCCTGGGGGATGATGGATATCTTCTTCCGGAGATCCTGAATACAAAAAGTGTGATCAATAATCGAGTGTATTTAGTATTTCCATTTTTGGGGTAATTTTATTGGGTTCAAACTTGAAGAGCATAATTTCTCAACTCTGAATTCCCTACCAACTCAGTACTACTCGAGCAAGCAACTTCACGGGTTGCCTTTACAACTCCGGTTAATCCTGATAGCACTACATAAGCCTGAAATATATATGTAGAAGGTATGTAACAGATTCAACTACAAAAATATTTCAGTAATGAGTCTATCCAGATTATTGTATATGTGCTTCAATTTCAGCTTGTAAGACCAGTTAGGGTGCAGACATACTATCACATAGACATCTTTAAATATAAATAATTTAATACTGCAAAATATATAATGTTGTTACCTGTAACGATATCGATCCAGTATCAACCCCATCGATATAAATATGTCCTTCGACTTTAGCCAATCGGAACAGAGCTGATATGAGGGAGGTTTTGCCGGCTCCAGTTCGACCCACTATCCCGACCTGGAAGAAACGTTTATTTCGTTGGCTTTATTCGAATATTTCAATCATCGCAATACTTCCGTCGGCTGTCACTTTCAAACTAAAAAAATCTTCTTTGCTGTTCGATTGAAATAGGAAATAAGGGGAGTCCGTCAGCGGAGTCCTGAGACTTTGCTAACAATTGACGGGGATTCCCCTACCAACTGTTGGGAGCATCATAAAATGGTGGCATGTCAGCCGTGCGTCATTTCTGTTATACTAAATGGCGGCTAAACAAAAATTCGGTCTTCGGCTACTGTATCTAAGAAAATATGTTTACAGGCTGACGATAATATTTGGTATACGGAATATATTTATTTAAAGAGCGCTACTATCGACCCTGGGCTGGTAGATGCATAAAATCATGCTATTTAACGAAACGGAGAATCGTGATAAGCGTGTGCTGATGAGACAGAAACAATGTGCCTAAACACGAAATCAGGGGGCAATGGTATTGCCAGTTAACCAAACAGAAATTTATCAAATACGCCAATGTTAGAGAAGAAGTGGTGGCAGAATGTAGGTGCCAAGGATGAAGTGGGTACAACATACCAGGTATTGATAGCATTACAGCGAGCTGAATACAAGAGATGGTGTTATCTAGTTAAACGAAAAGGTATATATAATTAAATACCTTTGAATGATGCGTCGTTACTTTATATAAACACATATACGATAAATTTGTCCTACCACTAAGAGTAACCCCATCATCTTATAAGATTTCTATCTAAATGGTTTTGGAAGATTACTAAAGGCGTTACTTTAATTAATAGAAAAAGAATTGATTATACACAAACTTTACATTGCCATTTAATGATTAATAATTCATTATTTTACAATAAACATATAATTCAAATTATACAATTTAAGGTACTTTTCTGAACTAAAGTTTTTCATTTTCTGCGCATCGTCAAAATAGCAACTGCAAGTTCTTTTAATATTAAAAAACCTCCTTGATCTGGCAATTGCGAATACAATATCTACCTTCCAGCCAGGTTGAATGTCCAAGTTTAGATTGTTGAGAACCGCTGGTTTGCCCTCCGCGTACCGCAAACTCGCCCCGCGCACCCGCACCCCGCCTTCGCTGGGCCAATTTGCGGGAGTTTCCCTATCTGCAAATTATACTCTGTTTAGTTATATAACCATATATTTTGGCTGCTCATATTCGGGGGTGGGGGGGGGGGGTGTCGGACAAATAGGATTTGTTAACATACTAGTATAATAAGTACAAAGATTATCAGCGAGCAGGGGCTAGGACCCGTACCTACAGTAGAAGCTATATCCCTTAAAAGGGATGATTTCCCTGGCGGAGTAGGGGACCGCAGACTACGCGAAGACCCTCGGAGTACGGTTGTGCATGGATTAGGGAGAGCGGACTGTATGTTTTGATGGATTGGAAGGTTCACAGCTGAGAGTAAATGGCAATCAACACGAAAACAAAAGTCCAACCTTTGCTGTGCTATTATGGCCGTCTGCGGTTCGCCTGCCTTAGCCTATTTTTCTCACTGCTTCCTTGAGGTTTTGACTTGAATTCACGAGCTCGGTGAACGATGTGACGAGATGTCACGGGTTGCAGGAATAGTTCGCGGCGAAAAAGGCGTTGTTTTGCACGCGCCTTCGCGGATTGCAGAGGCGCGGGTTTCCCCTATTGTATTTCCTTTTCAACTGACAGTTACCGACGGCCGTGATAATGGAAAAAGGTTGCTAGTAACTCGGGTTTCCATTTAGTATACCAGCTCTTCAAGAACACCTTAAAATCCGCGAATGATGTGACCACAACCGCACCAGAGGTCGTCGCTAAGCCCAATTCAGCGAGCTTACCTTTGAGTGTGGTCGAACTCCAGAAACGCGCCTTTCATCCTCTGCTGTACCGAAGGGTGGAGTAACCGTTCCTAACTTTGTGACACCAAACCCGGCTTTGGCGATCTGCTTGGAAGATAAGCATAGACGCGGGGTACCCACCTCCCTTCTCCAGGCCTCCCTCCCCGCTTATCCGCGTGTACTGCACGACCCGCTCCACGCTCGTCATCTGCGAGATGACCTCCGCCGCCTGGCGCACGCCGTGCTGCAGCATGCCGGCCAGCGCCAGCGACTGCGAGATGGCCAGGCCGCAGCTGCCGGGCCGCACCCAGGACTCTGCAATCACACTCGACCTTGTAATTCAGCGCTTTACTCGTGATTATGCGTGATTCGTAACAGTTAATAAGCTCGATTCAATTTTTGCCCAATTCTTAGTCAAAGCAATAATAAATATGACTTCCATTAACTTATAAAGACCACAGGATAAAAAAATCGTTTATAGATTACGAAGACTGAGTATTTATGACCATAATTATTAGAAACCTATCTTAAATAGCAATTTAGTTAAAATTAAATGTTATTATTAATCAACCTAAGAAATTGTGAAATTTATTACACTTAAAATGTTTAGTAATGTTGACGAGTTTCAGGTTTGATTACAATCATATTATTTTTTTTTTTTATATTATTTATTGACAGTAACTTAACATAACTTTCACATTATGCAAAGTACTACCTAACTAGACAATGCCCGTACTAAAGTAGACTTTACTAGAAGCATCGTTCTTATAAGCATAACCATCTCACTGCGCAACATACAATTACAATTATTTGAATTAAATTGTATGCTATAATACATAATAGTATAATATTTATAATACTATATACTATATATATAAATAATAATACATAAATGTACAGTTAATAACTAATACATAATTTTAATAATAATTTATGTATTATAAAAATATAATACACATATATACACTCAATATAAAACCCAAATAATAAACTAATATTAAATCAATATAAGATATAGTATCTACACAGAAAGGTGCTAAGAAAGTGTCTCTGAGCAAACCTTGTCTTCGCTTTCGGTATAGTATGTCGGTGGCTACTAAGTTGCCTGGTAACTATTCTGCGACAAACTACCTTGTGGTCGTCTAAATTGTCGGAAAAGAAAGAAGAAAACTCGCCCGATTTGTTCATGACCGAGGATATTTCCTTCCTGCTCAAAAACATGGCTAATTGTATCCGAGATGGTCCTCCAAATGGCACAAGGCAAAGGTCCCTCTCCTTGTGCCCTTCATAATATGTAATCAGGAAACCAATCTTACCGTCCACGACGAGGAAGACGAAGGTGACGATTGCCACGAAAACGCAAACCACGCTGTCCAGCCAGAAGCCCAGGGTCGCGGCGCTCGTCAGGAAGTGGTTCCACGTCGAAGTATGCACGTCCTGAAAGCAGAATAAAATAAAGAAACATTTTGCATAAAAGAACATGCGCAGGACCTTTGCGATTTCTAATGTTATTTGTTAATAAACTATATTAACATTTATCACGGTTATAGAGAAAAAAAAATCATGTAATAATGTCTTTGTTGTGAGCGTACAGCTGTCGTCGTACGCCGTAACGGTGTCAAGACCACTATCGATCTGCGCGGTATCGGAATTCAGGCGCTGACTGAATTACGTCATCTGTTAGAAAATGTAGTAAATCTGAGGATATTTTTTTTTTGCATTTTTTTATACCATTTCTTACTAAAGTCTTACGGAATGGTCTCGGGAAATCATGCAATAATATAGTCACGTCATTTTATCTGTCCATCGCCAACCGCAATGTCCACTCGAGCCATCTAGTAGCGATTTCTTTTAACCTGCAATTCGTCGAAGGTCCTGATGAAGCGCTGCTGCGATTTGGTGCAGCGAATTGTGGTCATTCCGTGCATTGTTGAGGTTAAGTGGGAAAATACTGGACTTTTACCTGAAAAATGTAAAATCATTTTATTATGCAGCTAAAAATGAATGGCATTAATCTGTTATCGAGAAATCGTACTAGTAACGAATTTTAAGAAACTATCAGCGACACCTAGCGTCATCTCGCAGCATCTCTTAATTAGCTTGATTGGTTATATACAAATTAGGTAATTACCTACTTAAGAAAGGACGCTCTTAAAAAAATACTTTTAATTTTCAAAAAACTTCCATTATTTTAAAATAGCTTCGCGATTGACTTCAAAATTATTTGGATAAAATTAATTAAATTTAGTATCTTTTTAATACAAAATTATAAATATCTACCAAAGAAAAGAAAAAAAAACGATTTATGGTCGTCTTGTAAAATGGTTTTTCTTAAATATTCACATAATAGTTAAAAAATATACTTATTTTCATAATTTCTAGGCAGCTATTAACATAGAAAATATAAATAATAATCTTGTCCGCTCTACCTGAATTTCTATTAAGTAATTACCTACCATGTACTCGTACAGCAAATGTTTATTTAAACCATAATTGATAAACACATCTGTTTATCAATTTGTTATTTTACCCAAACAAGCATTAGTAGAGTATTTAAAGTATAAAAACTATTTATAATATTATCTCCCTTTCAATATGTTTATAGTTGACATGTGAAACTTATAATAGATGCAAACGATATGCATATATTTAAATCAATAAAATGGCGATTAATGACTGAGAATCTATACAAACCTTTTAAAATTATAACCGCACTTTAGGTACATAATTGCTTGAGTTCTACTTAGGTACGCTTACCTACCGCCATCTACCACACTCGAAAGGAACGAAAATACCTTCTTTTGACATTTAGCTGAACAATCATTACATACATACTCCTTCGTTGCGTTTGATGGCCTGCGCAGAGGGCAGGTACAGCACGAGCACCTGCCACAGGATGACTGCCATGAGGATCGTCGGGATGAGCAGCCAGGCCATGGAAACGCTGATGAGGACGACGATGCTGAAGGCGACGAGTAAGAACTGGACCATTTCCACGACGGCTTTGGGCAAGGCTTCGTCCACCGCGCCGATGTCCTTCGAGAAACGGTTCAGAATACGACCTGAAGCAAACGTCTAATTAAGATATATAAGTCAACACCGTTTACCTCCGTCGTCCAGAATCGTATCCGCACATCTGCTGGTGTTACAACGGCTTGAGTTCTTAAAGGGCATTTATACTGAACTCCACCAGACCTTCGAGAAAGATGTATAAAGTGTAGAAGCATCTTTAAAGGGTTTTGGTGACATTAAATACAACCTTAATAAAGAATAGCGTTCGTCGACTCTATTTAGAAAAATCCAAATACCTGAAGGATTCGCATCGAAGAATGCCATGACTCCCCTCAGCAGCGAATGGAACATCTGACTGTGCAGACCTTTCGAAGACCTCATGGACAGCTTAAGGAAGAACAGCGTCCTGCCGAGGGCCAGCAAAACGCAGGACAGGATGATCCCGGAGTACACGTAGAGGTATTCGGCGGGGTCAACCCCCACCTTCTCTTGGATATCTGCACCAAAAATTTATATCTAGTCGCTACCCCTGGCTGATACAACTAGGTTCCTAAATATTGACAACAATTTCAGAATATATACTTAATTGGTAGGATTGATGTAAGTTAACCTGCAGCGACATGACTAAGCGACGACAATATTTACACATTGTATATAAAAAGGAAACTGGTTTAGGAGAGATAAAATCCACTACACAGGCATGTGCGTGGTTGCAGAAGTAAGTAAGTAACAAAGGAGGATTAAAATCCCTGTCTGGAATGGTTTAAGACCTGATTCTCCCTTTTTACCATATTAAATCCTCAAGTCCTTACGCATTTTATTGTGCACTCTCTAAGCAATCTTACTCGTATATGATGCAACTAACCATCACCAGTTTCCCCATGTCCTAATGCTATATTTTCAATGTTCGATGTTTCAATGGAAACGGGATTGACGGAGTTTGCTGTTCTGAAAGGCCGCTTGGCTTAGCGATTATCCTCGCGAACTACTTGAGAAACCTATGAAAAGGTTCCGGTTAAAAAGAGTATAACTTCTCAACATTATCTGTTTTGCTTACCCTCTGAAATCTACACTTTTGTCATTGATAAAGCATTTTAATTCTATTTTTACACGAATTTCATATTTGATTCAAAGTAAAATTTGTAATTACATATTATGGGTATATGATAAATTAAAATAAAATAGGTAGGTAGATACTATATCCTTTATAAGGAAAAAATAAAGTTTAGAGATTGGCACCTCACAGAATTGGAGATTGGCACAGATAAACAAACATCTTGTTCTTCTTTTTATGAGTAGTAAGTATTACTAACCATACGAATCTAAAGAATGTTCGCCATCCAAAGTCATGTTACTTGAATTCCCTCGATTGATTTTTAATTGTCCATCAGTAAAATAGGATTCCTCGTTCGTCCTGAAATTTACAAGAGCGCCGTTTCAAGTTGTAATATAATTATTTCAGGTAGTAAGTTAAGACATGATAACGTACCAATAGGTGACCCAGTAGTCGCAGGCCGTCGCCGCCAGCTGTCCCAGGATCATCACGAACACCATCAGGGCGATCGCAGGCCAACGGTTGCCGGCCAGCCAGTACTCGCGGTAGATGGAGATGCTCTGCGTACCACTTTCTCGCTCCTCGGCGCCCAGTTCTTCCTCTGAATATACCATTCGAAACATATGTGTAAGTGAGACATTAGGAGGTGACATTGCCAAGTAATACAAGTATTTAATGATTTCAGAAAGAAAAGGTGACATATACTTCTAAACATATCACAGACAGCCTTAATAAATTGGTTACGGCTAAGATGGAATGAATCAATGCTTTGGAACATTTTATTATAAGTATCCTGAATTCTTTTAAGCACGGCATTCTGTGCGTAACTTGAGTTACATTTAGGCAAATGAAACAGGTAAGGAATGCGCGAGGGATGAAAAGAGATTTCACTCAGTAAGAATGGAGAATCAATGAGTATCTGCTTAAACGCATTACTTAGCCAGCTGTCTAAGTAGAGCCTTCAATTTTGCTACTTTTGAGGAATGGACAGTATCTGGACAGCTAAATGTGGTTTATGATTAAGACCTATAAAATTTTTGTAAACTTTGAGATAATTATTTTTAATCCTACTGAAAAAAAAGTTAACCGAAAAGATAAAAAGAAGGTTCAATTTATAAGTGTATGAAAAATATAATAATAATTATCACACCTTCATTATCATTCACGAGAGACGCATCAGCTAAAGGTCTAATACGTAGTCCTTTCGAAAACTAGAAACAAAAAGCATAGTTCATTTAAATCGTAATGTTCATTTATTCTAACGATAATATTCACAAGTATTACATGTTAATTACTTACTTCTCTCGTAGACGTGGTGAGTTGACCTTTTTCTCCAATATTAGCGGCAGTTTCGTCTTCCTTGTCTTCCTGCAGAGCAGCTAAAAGCTTTGCGAAATCTTCGCCAGATGACACCAGCTCCTCAAAAGTACCGACGTTTTTAACCTTACCCTGAAAACAAAACTTTTTATATTCGATTGAAAACCTCGGTCAGTGATTTCCACAGCATCTACGCTCTTACCACAATGACATACGGATAGAAAAAGAAACTGAGAACCTACATTATTCAGGATGAGGATTAGATCGGCCTCCTTCAGGTAGTGCAGTTGGTGGGTGACCAGCAACCGCGTGCGCCCCTGGAGATACCCGCAAATGCACTCGTCGAAGAGTTGGCGTCCAACCGCCGCGTCAACGGCCGACAAGGGGTCGTCCAGAATATACACATTGGCCTGAAACATTGTTCATGTCAGTTGGAAGTCTCATTTGTATGATACACATTATAAATCAATATAAGTCTCTCTTACCTCTCTATAAACAGCTCTGGCCAGGTTAATCCTAGCCCGCTGTCCGCCCGACAAGGAGACTCCTCTTTCCCCGACCAGAGTCTGGTCTCCCCTGGGGAACTGTTGGAAGTCCTTCTCCAGGGAGCACACTCGCACCACCTCCCGGTACTTGGCGACGTCGTACGGGAGGCCGAAGAGGATGTTTTGCCTGACCGTCGCCACGAACAGCCAAGGCTCCTGGGAGGCGTACGAAAGGCTGCCCTCCGTCCGCACCTCCCCTCGCTGTGCTTTCAACTCGCCGAGCAGGAGTTGGAGGAGGGAACTCTGCAAATAGAATTATTCCTAACATTTATTCAACATAATTCAACATTTCTCACGAAATAAAAATTGGTACATCGGCTGTTTTGTGACGAGTAAATCCTATCCTCCACACCGATGGGTTTCCCGTTAAACTTTTTTTAAATGACTGCTTAGTTGCAAATGGAAAGATTACTAGTCATCAGCGCGTTTAGCAACCAGGAGAGGACAGGCTTTATTTATTTGGCAAACGCTTTTTTGACACTAAATCCAAGGGAAAACATAAAAGTTCATTTTCTTCGAGTATACAATAAGCAATTATCCCATGACCTTTCAGGGCCGAGGGAATTGATTTAATATCACCGCTAATATTATGGAAGAAAGATGCACTCGCCTTTCCTGCGCCAACAGACCCGATGATGGCGCACAGCTGTCCCTTTCGCACCCTCAAGGAGACGTCTTCCAAGGTGGGCTGCAGACCTTCGCCTCCCCAATGGGCCGTCACGTGGTGCAACCCCACGCTGTCATCATCCGTGCCCAAACCACTCGACTTTTCATTCGATTCGAAACCTATTCAAACAAAGGTATCAAATATCACCACATCTAACAATACGTAATACATAATGGTGTCTTAATACATAATTAAGATACCAGACCAAACCGGTTTCTTAGGTCATTACCTACCTTTATAGTAGTATCGAAAGAAAGTTGAACGGGTCGGGCCTGCGCATTAAGGATTCCGTACTAGAAAGTTATCAACAAAGAGTCGATCGATCGAATTCAAGAATATTTAAATCTAATTTAAATGGTTAAACGGTGGTTCAAATAAATCTCTCAAAAGACCCCTTTTTTCTACTTGATTAAAAATTATGTTTTTTTTTTACTACGACGAGAAATACGGCTTTAAGTACATATTTTACCTAATTTTCATATGGTAGCACATAACTACCACCTTAAACTAAAGATTACTTTTTAGTCTAAACAAAAACGCTTTAAAACAGTACAAATAATATAGATAAATTATGCAAAAATGCAACTCGTTCAAGCTTCGCATTTCTTTATAAAGTTGGAACTAACCAAGATTCAGATGGGCCTCATCACTGACGATCTTATCCTCGCCAGATGAGCGGTCAGCCATCGCGAGAACTGTCTGCCAACAATTCGACTGACGACGGCTTTTCTGAGACAGGTCACTTCGCTCGCCTAAAGACATTTCCAACATTTGTTTATTGTTTTAATACAATTGTTAAGTTATTTTATAAAAAGTGTAACAACTAGATGTTTGTATATATATACGCCGATTAAGAGTCCTTAAAGAGGGTGATATGGCGGCCTCAAATACCGTTATATGTTTAACTACTGAGCGCGTAGTTAAAGAGGATTATTTTTTATATTTATTTATTACCCAGTAGAAAATATTGCTCAGGAGGTTTAATCAAGTCCAATATTACCGTCTCTTTCACTCACCTCTAAAGACGATAATCCTGAGCATTCAATTGTAAAACATAACTGAACTATATTTGACTTAGACCCTGCATCCGCTGTTCAAAAATTTAAGTCCTTAAAAATTGGATCCGTTAATTCGGTTTGTAATGCAGAATTAGATTCAACCTTAAGGCGAAGGTTTATAGGGCGTCAGGTTTTACTCTAAGCAACTGTTGGTTTTTATTTAATTACAGATTTATAATATAGAAATAATAAAAACAAACTTTTCTATATTTTAGACCCTTCATTTGCCTTTGAATTACTATTTTTCCCAAGGATTTAATGTCGTTTATAAGAGAGAGATTCAACTAAAAAAGAACTATTAGCAGTTTATCACTTAATAAACTTCTCAGAAATATTAAATTTTTAAAATCTGCCTTTACTTTGTTGAAGACATAAAATCAAGGTATTTAATCATATTTTTTATGATTAAATATCCAATGGCTGGCGTTTGTTGTAACCTTTAGAAAACCTTATAACCTTTATTATAAAAAAGGGTCTAAATGAATCGAAATTAACATTTACCCCTTGCCTTCGCCTTAATTTAAGAAATTCTAGGGGATAATAATGTGTACGATACATTGAATGAGGAATTCCGTGAGCCTGTCGATGGAGACGAGGAGTTCAGCCGCTCCTGAGATGCCGTTGGGCAGTCCCACGGCCAGCGTCACGTCCAGCATGTTGTAGAACTGCGCCAGCGGGAAGACCTGGCGGCGAAAATGAAAATCACTACGGCCTACCCTTTTTAGCTTTCTTTATTCGGAAAATTAATAGTTTATATAGTTTTGTATCAGATGAACTCTCTAGAATGCAAGAGGTTAGGCAAACTTCTAGAATTCTTCATCTGTTGATTAGGAATTAAAATCATGAGCTCGTCGTCACGAGGCCAGGGTCATGGAAGTAAACCATGTTAGGAACATGTCGAAAGAGCGATACGGGGCGACTGCCAACCGACAAACGGGTGGCTAAGAAGACGCCCTGATCAACCCACGTTGTCACATCCATCCCTACCTATAACAGATCCAATGCCAGTATATTGTATTGACCTAAATCAACAGTTAGTTTAATATATTGTCAGGGATATACTGATTTAATATCATTTTAAAATATCAAGCCTCCGATAAAACGTTTCAGAAAATTTAGCTAATATTAGACAAACTTGGAACCATTTTAAATGAAACGTAACGCTTTTAAATAAAGTACTTTCTTAAAGAAAAAAACGCAAAAATAAAATTACAATTTAGTTTATCGAACTTGATAAATTTATTTAATTTATATTTCAAGTTGTGCAACTGAATTCCACATCAACTGCTACGTCCTTAAGTTTCGTAGCCTGTTGGTCCTAGAAGCCCCAAAGTGCACTGACGATCCCGAGAGAAGGCTGAAAGCAGTACATTTAAAGCCCAAGATCAGCGAAAATCTCAGCAGCCAGCTAGTAATACTTAAACAAACTATTTCCCTAGGTAAAATAAGACGCTCTGATTGACTGAATTGGTTAGCTAAAATAATAATGTTTGGTACTGACGACAGCAGCGGTGATCCTCTGCCCGAGCAGGGTGTAGGCCAGGAGAGTGCAGTAGAGGGTGAACCGCTCCGTGAAGACCATGAAGCTGAGGTAGACGCCCCGCAAGTAGGAGGCCTTCGTGATGAGGCCGATCTCCTTCTTCCTGCTGGCGGAGACCGCCTTCTCGAAGGGCGCTTCCCAGGCGTACATCTTGATCACCTAAGCGGAAAAATCAGGGACAACTTTTGATTCTTCAGAACCCAGTGAAATTGTACCGAGATAAATATATTTAGTCAGTGGCTGTAAAGTTATTTTGTATGCAATTCAAGCAGTCAATTACTCAAAATTAAACCTTTAAATGGCGTCAATGGCGCTTATGTATAAGGAAGTTCTGATATAAAAATAAATGGGGTAGTTATACGCAATACTAGCCCCATTTATAGAATATGGCAAGCCTTGAACGGCAAATGCATCACTCGACAGATTTGTTTTCTACTTAATTTATGGAAATATTGGGTTAGCTTTTGTTTAATAGTTCTAACCTATGGAAATTGTTTTTTTATACCTTTTTGATTTTATTCTTTAGACTAAAACCATTAAATTATCGCCTACATGACTAAAAGTAGACTTTTTTAACAATAAGTAATTACTAACTGACCTGAATTCCACTGATGACCTCATTCATGAGCCTGACCCTCGCGTCTGTGGCGTTCGCCACTTTCAGTCGCAAGCTGGCCGTGATGCGACTCATATAAACTGGAAAGAACGATCACATATGATTCGAAACACTTTTTCTTCGATGGCTAATTAATCTTCATATCATTATAAAAAAATGAGGAAAGTAGACAATAAAGACACGAATTGTGTATTAGAGAAATAACTCCCTGCAATGGCATCACAGAAAGAGTCGCGTTAGTTTGCTGTTTGGGGGATAATGCATCCATTTTAGCTCTAACTTTAGTAAATAACGCGACTATGCACTGGACCTTTTAAAAATTAACTACTGTTGCTGCTACAATAGCAGAGCTTTTTAAGCTCACACTCTCATCCTCAAAAATACGTAAATAAACAGATTGTTTCTATGACCTGAGGTAACCTAACATCTTGGCCGTTGGGCTTTTGACAAAAATATTTTCCTTTGCATTGCCGGTAATCTTAGGTTTAGATCACTAAATTCAAATGAAGTCACGATGCTGCAGCCCAGGGCAATGGCCAGGACTGTTCTATACCTTCGAATGATGAAAATAGTACAGCTTTGGCCGGAGATATTGCCGAACGAAAACAATTCAAAGAGAATTGGAAAATTGATATTAGATAGGCGATTCTTGTGAATATTTGAAAATCTGGATAAAAAAGTTACTTGATGGATGCCTTTGTATTTTAGTGTGTTTTGACTAGTTTACCTTGGGACCTCTGCTAAGCGACCTAAAGTGGTATAGTATTTGGGTTGTAGGACCGAGCTTCGTAGGGACGCACCGGAGAGAGTTAATATGGGGGTAGTGAGAAGCGTTGCAACATATTGAAGTGAGGAAGTGTCCCTTTCTGTCCAGTTTCCCAACCGATTATGCTGTTCTCAAAATCTATATGTGAGCAGACTTACTCTGAATGGGCACCGTCTGCAAGACGATGACAGCCACCCCAATGAGGCCGGACACGCCCACTTTCAGGTACATCAAGTAGCTGACGAGGACCAGCTGAAGGGGCGTTATCCAGATAAAGGGCACGAAGGTGAAGACGAAGTCGAAACGGCTGACGTCATTGGATAGCAAGTTGACCACCTTCCCGGCGGCAGATTCGCTCAGGGATGCGACGTCCATCCTGGTCACCTGCACTCGACACAAGTTCATTCTCATAAAATGACATGAAATGGTATAGGGAGTTTTTGTTAGGGTATGCAAATAATAGATTGACAATTAAGTTACAACTAATAACAAACGACAGGTAAATAATGTCATATTCGATAACTACTCTCAATTTATAATCGTATACCTTCACCTTACTAGTTAAGAATATGGGTGACCTTTCTGTAAACGAGCGAGCAGCAGGCGACACGCATCCTCATACCGAACTGGTTACACCTCCTCGTGCCGTGGTGGCTGACCAGGGCGGTCAAGAAGGTCATCAGAACCAGGAGAGCGGCGTACCACATGGCGGAACCCCACGCGATGCTTGCCTTCTCGTCCCAGTACCGGAGGAGCAAACCCAGCACCATCGGTTGGAAGGCCCTGCGAACGTACGCATCAAAACCCTATTGATTAGGTCTCTGGTCAAAACTGCCATTCAGAGGAGGATACGATTGTCTTTTCTTCTTACATAATAAAGTCGGTTTTATGGGTTGGAAATGGGTAAAACCCAGAGAACGGGAGTCCCTTCGAGGAACTAGTGGACTTTCATGGTTTTGTAATGAGCTGTGGATGTTAAAATACCCCAAGCTTTGTGTTTTGATGTCTGTCTTTCACTTCAGAGAGTATTTTAATACTTCTTCAGCGAACGCTTTTTGATTTCATTCGTAGATTAGCCACGTTTTGCTAATGAAGTAGAGATTTATCTATCAGTCTGTAGTTTTATCCAGAGATAGTTTTTTGGGTAGACACGGTGTGGGCGATAGCAATCGGTAAAACCCCCCGCGCGGTTTGTTATAGACGTTAATAAGCTTCGCATTCAGCTAGCTACACCTGCCAAAAAAGGCCGAACTTTGCCATCGGTTCACAGGTTACTTTGGAACTCGAAGTCGCTCCCTTCCCCCTTGCACCCCCAACACCACCTTCGCAAGAAGACTTCACCGCAGGTGAGAGCTGTCATTTGCTAATATTGATGAGGTGCTTCTCATCTAAAATGACTTGGGTTTGACAAATACGTAAACAAAAACTATGTACTCGTATTCTTAAAATTTGATAAATTCTATTAGATCACTGACTACTAGAGAATCAAAATTCTCTTTGGTTGAATTACCTGGTTCAGGAAAAACGCACGTGCTAAAGTTCCTGGTAAGGCTGAGTATTGGGAGTAAAACTTACATTTTCCCATAATCAACCTATTAGGAAGAGTAATTTATCAGATAGTTATTGAAGGAGAATTGCTTCAGAACTCAGGACGTGTCTCCGGCACGGCGGTCTGTGCTGTTATTGGGTAGTGCAAATTGTACCCGAGAACCACGGAGAACACGAAGACTAGGACAGCGTCTTTAAGGTGGTCCCACAGGAAGGTCTGGACGAGCGCGCGGCGCAAACAGGGGCGGCGACCGGACGAGCGGGCATTTTCCTCTTCCAGAAACCAGTTCCTGAAATTAAAAAGTTCAATTATTCACAGATTGTCAAAAAAGAAGAACTCCTGCAGAAATAATTGCCCTAATTAATGTGGTCAGCAGTCAGCCGTCATCAAGATATTTAATTATTAAACACAGAATGGATATTCAAATGGCCACATAATACTTTTTTTTGAGCCATTTTGAAGCGGCCATTTTGAAGCGGCCATTTTGAGTTGTCCCTCAAAATGGCCGCTTCGGTTATTAAAACATTTGACAGAAGATGGAAAACATTGATTAATGCAATAATTATCCGTCGTCTTGTTAGGTTTAAGAAATTTGTTTGTTATAAAACCTAAGAATTATTAGTTATAAGATTCGGTTGTGTTACGTTAAAACGATTTGAATTGAATTGAATACATATTCGCATTCTAACCGCTAATGATTTGTGGCAAATGAACGCAAAACGGTTCCGATTATGTACTTAACGGTAATTATGAAATCAGCTGCTACTAATTTATCATTTGTACACATTAAAATATCCGTTAAAATAATTTCAGTACCGAAATACCAATATTTCCTAGAAACATAGAAAGGTATTTGATAACTGGTGTAATGAGGACTCGTATTAAATCCAAGTCCAATTTCATTATTACTTACTGTAAATATGAAATAAGTTTAACGAAAATTCAATCGTATAAAATTAAAATAATCTTGTTTTCTGTATTCAATTCTCTTTATTTTCATAATACAGAGGATATATTTTAAAATACATTGGAATCGATATAAATAACCCTCGGCTACTCAACTAGTCATTGATTTGTTTTAGAGTAGCCATTGTTTCGTTCAAGTAAACCGTATTACGAATCATCACAATCATTGTACCAGATAAGAAAAAATAATTAGGGGTGAATATTCACATTTTTCCATATAATTGCCTTCTCATAATGGGAACGTAAGCACCACACATTCTTAAAGGGTCTTCGGACATTCTGTATAAACAAATTAATTACTATCACTGACCTAACCTTGATTTATTAATTTAAATAATCATGTTTCATAACGTTTGTATTTTTAAAAATTAAATTTTATACAGAAAGACTAATAAATCGCGCGAAATCCGAACTGGAAGCGGCGTAAAGTGTGCTATTTCATGAGCCGGAGACTGTGCGGATGAGATAGATAGAGCTCTGTACCTCAGCACGAAATCGGATCAGCCTACAGAAACCACAGGATTTTCTTTTGTTTTGTTTTGTTTGACAATATTTTGAAAACGTTTTCCCTTTCGTATAATATGAAAATAGCTTAAATTCAAATAAAAATGGCTTAATAAATTCTCAATAGCTCTGAAGATCATTTTGTCTTAATTTTTTTTCGGTAAAATTTTTAATTTAAATATAAAAATAGATATATTTGTCTGAACATGAATATTCTATGCGACAGACAATATTGTATATGTATATATTTTAAATTTGTTTTTCATACAAATAGTCAAACTTTTCTAATTTCTCTATAGATGAATTGACGGTTTGACATTCGTAGTTGTAGCACAATAAAACACTGCCTTCCTTAGTACAGACGTGGTTAAATAAAGAAGGCAGCGCACAAAATATAGCAGTACTAATAGAATAAACATTTGTAACTGTACTTTGCTTTGCTACTTTTCATTTTATTGACAAATTAAATATTTCACAATCATTTGATCATTCTCAGCACTCAAATTATACTTCGAAAAATTCCTCTCGGGACGCCGGAAGGCGGAGAAAGATGTGCTCATAGCAAACTCATAGCATAATTTGCTCATAGCATAGTGAGGGTTGCTCATAGCAAAAATTGTTTCAATCAAAAGTTGTAGGGAAATCATAGGACTACAATTAACATTTTGAACTGATTTGAGGCTTTGCCTATTAAAAAAGATATGATTTTTTGACTTTTTTCCATCCCTAGGACCAATGGTTGGTGCTATCAAAAAAGTTTACTTAGATAAGCATTGAGTCCTTATCTAAGGAATAATTTACAATTTAAATGAATTCGATATCTCATATACTAAGAAACTTATAGCAAAAGCAAAATTTTGCCTATTAACGAACTTAGCTAAGATTTTGTGCCTTTAAACATTTTATGAAGCAATTTGGAAGTGATTGGTGTAAAATTACAGCAGTTATCGTGTCCACAAGAAAGTGATATAGATAGATAGATAGATATATACACTTATATATACACATTTTAACTGAGGGTGGTTATGGGTTCTGAAACGCGAAGATATGTCGAGATTTTCCGGATACCCATTGCACTAGATAGCTTTCCTAATGAAATGTACCTAAAACTTGAAAGTAATATAAAAACTACGCAAATATAGGGTGTTTTTTTTAGAGGCGTGGTTTTCAATCTGGCACTACTTTTTTCGTAGTTGGTGTTTTTGACAGCTGTCACTTGATTTATGCTCAGTTTGGTTTGCCATTTCATAATGAATAGACTTACTCCTGAACAACGTGGCGTGGCCTCCAAGATCGTGCGATTCAACACCGCTGGATTATTTTTTGTGGGGTTATGTGAAGTCGCTTGTCTACGCAGATAAGCCGGACACGATTAACGCCTTGGAAGAGAATATTCGGCGCGTTATTGCTGACATACGGCCCAACTTGCTGCAAAAAGTGGTTGCAAATTGGGCCTCTCGGCTGGAATTTGTAAAATAATTTGTAAATTTGGTAAATAATCAGTACCTACATTTATTTATTCTCTATAAATGCTTAATTACTTGAATAGGAAACGTGGCCATACCTTTCCAGTTTGTCCCCGAGCCCTTCGGAGAGGGCGGTCTTGGGCGGCAGGCTCAGGTCTTCCAGGTCCAGCTCCCTCCGCCGGCCGCGCAGGAAGGTGGGCAGCATCCAGCAGTACAGCAGCCTGGAGAGGAAGTTGGCGCGCTCGAAGTTGTCGCTCTTCCGTCCCGGAGGCTGCGGCGCCTCCTTGTTAGCACTCTGTCCGTTGGCCTTCATTTTTACATAGAGTTTGTTTTCGTTTTCGATTGGGATTTTTGGGAACTTTTTTGCACATATAAATATGTTTTTCAGGCGTCTATCTCACGTCATATTAAGAGATCGATATCTTTCTGCTGAAACAAATAAAATGTGTTTTTGGATCTATCAAAAGCATTTCACACGGTATCCCATTTTATTATATTATATATAGGCATACCTAGCGACAATAAATTTAATAATTTAATATAATATTATAATAATAAGTTATACGGTGATGAGAGGATGCTCACAGAATGGACGATTCTCGTCTTGGCACGAAATAGTCGTGCTGCCGTCATCCCCGATTTAGTAGGAAGACAAAGCAGGGAATAAAGTATCTGGGGATGCGGCAATCACAGGACCGTCTGGATAGCATGGGAGAGCTCTCATTTTTGTGGAGCAACGAGCTGGTCTCTGCTCGACACAGTTCTGCTCAAGATCAAGATCGTGAAACCTGAGGAATTTTTAAGATTTTTATTTCTTTGATAGTAGTTTGCTTCCAAGTTTCGCTGATATTAAAATAACCTAAGGTAGACGCTAATTTCAAAAATATAACAGCACGGCTGTTGGAACGTATTATTTATTAGTGGCCAGTTGAATTAATATTACAAAGTCATCTATTTATTGAAACACGTAAAATAATGTTAAGTGCCACATTATTATATGTCATTATTATATTATTATCATTATTATAAATTAAAATATCATGTCTGTGTTGTTTCATTATTAGCCGCGCGAATAAATTTACAAAAAATATTGTTAAAAAATATAAAGAAATGAAAGAATGCCTTGAAATACCATTAGTGGTTTTTTTATTTTTATCTACTCAGACCTATAAAATAAACCACTGGGACCATCTAAAACGCACATCAAATGTGCTAAAAGTACCGCAGCAACAAGGGGAGATATGAAATGAAGCAACCTGTGACAAGTTGGTACTATAGGCACAAGTAGTCCGGGGGTAGGATGCCTTTAACAGACGCCAGTCAGTACTAGCCGTAAGACGTCAGGTTCTTGTTAAATAATTTACTGCTACTAAACAATATATAGAAGCAGTTGATATTATAAAATATCTACAGGGTGTTACAGCTATTCTTGTTTTAAATTAATACCAAATCCGGCTGTTATCTACAAAGACGGAAATCCCATATAAAATCAAGTCCGTGAAGTCGACGCAATTATCAGCCGAGAAATATAAATTAATAATATAATTATTATTATAGAATTTAAAATATCTATTTTTAATCGAGTGCAAACGTCAAACCTGACATTTTGACATTGCTGTGTTGACATTGAAAACCCGTTTGAAAAAGTATAAACATTTTAAATTGAACGAAAAAACATCGCATAGTAATGTATTTGTTTAATAATAAAAAAAAACAAATTTTGCAAACTATAAATTGTATCAGAAGGTAATAATTATTTACCACAAACTGCATCATAAAAAATATCACTTCACAGTATAACGATTTTTTGAAAGCATAACTAAAATTGTAGCATTTGTACAGAACTATATTTAAAAACAATATTTTAATACATTTTTGTTTTATTAGGAAAAATTGTAGTAAGAATGAGATTTTGTATGAGAAAGGATGCAATTATATTTATTTTGTATGTATCAATCTCTCACGCCAAATGTGAATTTAAACAAATAAACAAATAACAAATTAGGTACTTACGCTAAAAACACTCAATTTACCATATTCTTTATCTACTAAAATATAACGTCTTTTTTGATTCAGTATTTTTTTTTTGCAATTATTTAAATTTTAATATTCCGACCGCGACACGACGAAACACGACGCGACACGAACGACCACTGACCGATTAGTACGGACATCGTGTTTGAGAGCGTTTATTGCGAGGGTTCCGTACCCAAATGCTTAATCGTGTCGGTAACTCCGTTGTCTTGGTAGAAAGTTGAAATTTTGCATTTTATAAAAAGCCTAGGGATTAACTTAATATGCCGGCAAATACCATGATTCGATAAAATGAATTATGTTAATTAATTCAAGTACAGTTTTAGGTTTTTTCGATCAAGCATGGAGATCCGGACAAATTATTGCATATTTTGAGGTTTTTTCTATTTAAAATTACAAATATCTTCGCGTTTTACATTTTCTAGAACCCAAAAACCCCCATATATCTATATATCTATCTATATAAAAATTGTAGGGAAATTATAGGCCAACAATTAACATTTTAGACTGATTTGATCCTGTGCGCCTGAAAAATGGTATGATTTTTCGCATTTTGAAAAACCAATTTTTCCCACCCCCGGGACAACGGTTGGTGATATCAAAAAAGTTTACTTAGATAAGTTTTAAGCTCTTATCTGAGAAAAAATATAAAATTTAAATGAATTTGATATCTTAAATAGTAGGAAAGTTATAGCGAAATTTAGCTTTCCTAAAGAAATCTACCTAAAAGACCCAAAACTGCCGAATACCTATTGCCGTGTTCTTTGATACGGCAACGATAATGCAACCGTAATATCTATTTAAAATTAATTGAAACGATGCTTAAAATATGTCAAAACCGATCCGATTTTCAAATTTTATTTTTTATTTATTCTTAATTGAAAAATCCAACAGTATTAATCCTTATAATTACAAACAAAACTTATTACTAGTATACAAAACCACTTATGGATTTCGGACATATTTCATATTAACATTTGGAACAATATTCTTAAAATATATATAGATTATGAATAATATAAACTAAGTATTGTTTTAATATGTATAAAAATAAATGATGATGATGCAATTGCAACGTGGTGGGTAAAGTCCAAGCAAAATGTGAGAGAATCGTTTAAAAGGTCGGAAAATTAGCTGCTTAAGGTGAGTGGATTGTAATAAAATGTTCAAATAGTTTTGTTTTTTTTAAATCAGTTGGTATTTTAAAACAAAACGACTTTGGCATAGACAGAAAACAAATAAAAAAATGGGTTTTTTGAAGCCGGTCATTAAATCCGATAATAGTCAGCGTGAGGTGCAAATTGGAAGCTTTAGTTGAACAAACCTCAGTCCTATGGCTTTAGAAGTTCATCAGCACCATCTCGACAGACAGTTCAGGTCAGGTCAGGTCAGTGCTTATACGTTGATCGTGGCGAACGTCAACCTAAACAGCATTTTAAGATCTTCCAGTTGGTAGAACTTCTTTATTTTGAATAGGCAATACTTCCACTGGACGAAAATCATGTTTTGTATAAAGTTGCATCTGGGACAAGAAAAACGTGTTTTCCCGTTGAGAATATTCGCTCAGAGGCATTTGCCAAAGTATTCGTGATCTATCGTTTGAACTAAATAATGAGATTTGCACGAATCAGCAAGGGTTCCGTAGGTCGCAATAATGATGCGTGCAAATATTCGAACGGATGCGATTTATTTTGATATTTCGAAGGCCTTCGATAAAATAGATCATTACTTTTTAAACTTGGCTACCAGATTTTTTCGAAATCAGGTATCTTGCGCAGACTCAGTTTCTGATACTTCCAATGCAAATTCTGGTATCCAGCAAGGGACCGCGCTAAATGGTTATTTTTTTTAATATACTAATCATATTTTTGTTTTAGCTGTTTTGATGTAAGTTTATCTGATATTCATTATTTTCTGTTCCTTAAATAGAATGTGAAGGTTTTCCTGAAAAGCAACTCATGTGTTCTACATCTAACGAATGGAGATATTTTTTTCTAGCACAACCCCAACCCATAATGCCACAACCCACAATAAATTATTATTAAAAATACCGCAATTAAAAACGAAGTGACATTTTTTTTTGTTTGCTTACAGGGTAGATACATCAAAACCATGATAGTGCTCTCAATGGACTGAGCTGTGATTAATGCAAAAAATTAGGTTAGATAAGGCGACAACTTAGTTATATAGTTATTACTACCGCCATAAATTTAATTTGACGACGTTTTCTACGGATATTTTATTGGAGTTTTTCATAAAAGATTTAGCTATTGCTACTTTTTCATAATAAATGATAAAAATTCACGGACTAATTTTCCATGGTGACCATTCAGAAGATGTAGAGAAAAAACTAATTTAGTTTGAGTATAAACGCTCCCTAATATACACACAAATCACAAAACACTCAACCTTATAATCACACGTATAGAGGGCGGAGTGTACTAGCTGCATATTAAACGTCAGAGAATAATTCCATACAATTATTACAGTTTTTTGCTACTAAAGTTTAAATTAATGGTAGAAAAATATAAATCCGTAAGTTCTGAGTGCTGCAAAGTGTTATCTTAAATCGTTTTCGTATATATAAAACTTATCGCAAAAGTGGTACCTACCTTCTTTTCGCATTTGACACACAAACAATTTAAAAACTCGAATCCTCAACACCGTGCACTTTATATTGTATAGGCTTTATTATTACAGCACTAATTATACTATTATAATAACATTAGGTAAAAAATACGAAACAAATAACTTACGGTTGACTGACCGTCGTTTTTTTCTTGTTTAAGTGCGACATCTACCGGCAACTATACATTAGAGTAGCCCCTGGGCGTGCCTCATTCCAGCGCAAAATGATTAATTAATTAATTAATTTGTGTGATACAAATAAACAAATTTCAACAAAATGTAGTGCCGGCATAGCAACCGGGGTGAAAACCTACTTACGGAAGATGTTTTAGAATGTCGCAATTGTAAATTAAAATACCACTTTTATAGGTCTAAATCTATGCAAAACTTTAAAAAATATAAATTAAGCAATAAAAAACAACCTAAAAAATAAAAATAAAAGTGATTATGCTGATATCAAAGATTTTCAAAGACATTGTGATTCATGAACGTTACATGGTGAATTATGCATATCGTATTGTATCCAGTGGGGTTAGTCTGAAACCGGCTGATCACTCGCTCGCTGTCAGTTTGAAGTTTGTTTAATGGACTATTACATTTGATAAACGTAAAACTGACAGCGAGCGACTGGCGAGTCACCTTCAGACTAGACTCACAGGAATGAAGAAGGCTGAAAGAACTTGGAATTCTTCGACAATTCAGATCAATCGCTACATCCGACTTAGGCATGAATACACGCTTCGGATCACCTCACACTTTTAAACAAAAAAATCCCTTTCGGCACGCCGGAAGGCGGAGGTAGATTTCATCGGATCAACTTGTATCGAACGAGCTGTCGCCCGATCAACCCGCCAACCCTGCGCCGTAAGGATTGCACATATCAAAAATTATTTCAAACAAAAATACCTATTAAGAAAGCGCTCGCATTTTGAGACTAGCCCTGCTGGCTTTGGTGAAACGTTCACCAAAGACCAGGCCCGCTGATGACGTCACGTTTCATTCCCCTACTTGCCCGACACGTAATTGACGCAAAGAATGAATGAATGAAAGATTGGTCGAGTCGAGAGAAGGACAACAGCAGATTGCCGTCCTTGTGATCTATATCCCTGTCTCTCTCTAGTCTCTGGGGAAGAATAAACAGAAATTCTCAACATTCGTTTACGCTTCATTAATTGAAGTTGAAACATTTTACAAAACTCAAAAATAAATCATGTGCTTAATATTAGAAAAAAACAACAAAAAGTGTCAACATTGCAATATTTTCCGTAAAATAGGTTTTTACCACAGATCACATAAGTACCTAGAGAGGCTACTAAACGTAAAGGGACTGAATCGCTTCCTCTACTAAACTCATATTCGAGAGAATGCAAATAGGAATCACCAGGCTGTTTGCGTGTGTCATCTGATGGGGTGCGCAGGCGCAGGTTCATGTAAGGAAAGTGTCTAAAATCGGAATAATATTTGGGCTGTAAATTACTCAATTAAACTTACAGGCATTGAACTCGCGATCTCCGCAGGTACGGTTTTTCTCTGACACCAGACACAGTTTTGGAGGCTCTCTCGGAGTGTTCTTCAGGCTTTGACCCGAGGACTGCACTCTCTTCTTCTTGTGGAATAAAAGCCAGGTTTCCCACACACGAGGACACATCACGGCGCACACGTCCACACAGTAGGACGGTTTTCGAGAGTGAGAGTGAGGGTAGGTATTTAGTGCAGGCAGGTTACTTTGACAACTGCAACCGCGCACGCGTCGAACTTTGCCGGATGTGGCCAAACGGAAGACAATGTAATTGACAGCCCACTAAACAATATTTTTTAAAAATAGTTATTTATACACTTATAAAAAAAATGATATCTCATCTCTATCACTTTCACGGCGTCCATCGGAACAAAACAACGTTTTTTAAATAAGAGCTGACAACGCGCTCAAATGTGGTCGTTAAGGGTCATACTCGTGACACGGATAAGACCCTGAGTGCCCGCTCCAGGTACTTCTCTGCTCTGTGGTTTTTATATAGGTACAAGACTGCAAATCGCGTGACGGTTTAACCCCTCAATATAAACAGTACCCTTTGTACCCTTTTTCAAGCATAGCGCGCTCACGGAGAAGTGTGAGATTTAGATAGTTAAACTTTACACGGAGTAAAAATGCAGAAACAAAAAAATTATCTATAATATGTGTTATAAATACATTAAATTCAATATAATAAAACGTTCATACTACTGACAGATTGACTGAATGAGTTTCGAGCTGTGAATTTTGTGTGATTTCAAATATTGCTTTTTTTATAGTCTGTCAATGTCAAGCAAAAATAATTATTAATGCCCTCATATACTTTTATTTATTTATTTATTTATTGTTTATTCGGAAAACCAACAGTATAATTTAAGAAGAAAGAATGGTACATACAGTTGTTTGTAAAATTAACTGATGACAGGTTTTCGCAAAAGTACAGAGATACATGTAAAGATTAAAATTAAATTAAATTACACTCGCATTAGCACTCTAAATACATTTTAATTTTGAAACGATATTTTGAAATAATGGTATGTTTTAAAAATAGTCAGAGGCCAAAGAAAATAAACTGAAAATGATGTCCAAAGATTACTATTTTATTATTATTATTATTTTATGAAGTCAAGTCTTATTTTTACACGAAACAATTAAAACGGACAATGAAAGGTATCTAAAGGTATTTTTTTATGATTAAATTTCCAATGGTTAGCAAATGCTAGCCATAGAAGAAAATGTTGGAATGATTTGAAATTAATATTTATACTTTTGATACAAACGACAGTTTAGGAAGCTCTGATTCTTCCCTCGACCTTCCCGCATTCCTTTGACATCCTTGTCAGAACAAAGGCAAGGCGATGTGTATCGCTTATGGGAATGTAATTTCCATCAATTTCTATCATAGTTGTTTCGATGCCTTAAACCTTATGTTTTTCAGTAGGTATTACAAAATAAACATTATAAATATCACATTAATTAAAATTAATAAAAAAAAAATACATTCTGGGCTTAGGAACGTGGTTTTAAATGAAAATATCTCTTCCTAATTGAGAAATACTTAAGTTTGCGATCACTAAAAGTGATTTCATTTTGGATTTCTAATATAATTTTAAAAAAACAAAATAAAATTGTCCGCGACTCGCGACTTTAGTCCAGTGTTGCCGCGAGCTTGTAAGCAAACTGCCGTATATGAACTTTAAAATTGCCGTATTTTAATATGATCTGCCGGATATTTTTCAAATAATTGAGTTATGCTATTTTTTTTTCTGTTATAATCACAATACATACATAAAAATGTACACCTGACATTCACGATATAAGTCAAATTTACCAGTTTTTGGGGTGGTTTAAAATTCACAACATTTCCGTCTTTATCACTTAATTTAACACATTGACTGTCAAGTAATGTTCACTCTACTAAAAATGCATTTAAATGCGGCAATAAAATTGTGCTAATTACTATCTCGCCAATGTTGCGAATTTTGGCATTTTAATTACTTCGCTTTAAAATTCGTCTCGCTACATCTTCATCAGGCCAGAAGGGATGCATGCGGGAAGATCGGTTTTTCGAAAATATAATTTATTATGTATATAGGAATGCCTAATTACTGTTAATAGTTATTTATTTATTTATTTATTAACAGGTAATAATAGCATACACATTTTCCCAAAGGGTTAATGATAAGGCCAATTATAGCTTACGCCTGTGTACAAAAATATTTTAAACATTGTCGAGTTTAAGGTGCCCCGGGACGTATTTGTCCTTGAGATTAGAAAGAGTAGGCTTTATTCGAACATTGACGCGTAGAAAAGAGACGGATATACTCGCCGACCGCGAATTCCTTACATTTGGAATCGATCAAACATGTTTTTTGTATTTAAATGATTATTATCATTTGAAAAAAAAGTTTTTTTTTAAGTAATATCCTAGATTATTATATTGTCTATCTTTAGAAAGAAAAATTAGGTTCGCGTCACTTACACAACTTAAAAGAAAATCATTGCAAGAAAAAAACAACACTTTCTTATTTATTTATTTTCATTACTATAATAAGGTGTATTTCGTTTTTTTTTAAGCAAAGTACTAAATTAATATATGTAGAATATTGTGGTATTTTTAGTTTTAGCCATTTGTTGGGAATAACTTCACAAAATGCACCAAAATACGTTACAAAACACGTTTCAGGAACTGGTGGCGCCTTAACCTAGCGCATGGAAATAGCCGCGTTACTGTAGCCGGCTCATAGCGGTGACGAAATCGCTTCCACAAGTCACACAGATGGGCATTCAGGTACTCGCCGGCAGGAATTATTTTGACAGTCGCCCTATTATTTTCCAAGCAACACCGTGATAATAAAGCACGGTGACGAGTTCAGCTACAAATCACTCACTACATACTAAAATATTTAAACATAAGATACCTTGATACTCCAATTAGAACTTTGTCACGGGCTAACTTGGTCATTCCTTGACCGATTTGAAAAATTTTTGATTTTGAGAGAATCTACATGAAAAAGTGAAGGTCGTGACGGAGCTTGATTTTAAATATTGTCAAAAATTAAATTTTTGGGGTCAAAAGAAAATTGTCTATGGGAATATCCATTATAAAAAAGTCACGCGCTTTTTTGAAAATTTTTTATTCGAAAATAATTAATCGAATTTTATTTTAAATTATTTGACCGTTATTATGACATGTCCGACGAATTATTACGACAGTATCAGGAAGAGATGTCCACAGTTAAAATCATAATTATAGATGAATTTTCAATGATTGGATTGAAACTTTTAGGAAAAGTTGACCAACAATTGCGTAAAGCAAGACCTCTAAATGAATTAATGGGAGGTTATATTGTTATCTTTTTCGGTGATTTTAATCAGCTTCAGCCAGTTGGGGACAAATCTCTCTATGATCAACCAAGAAACAACGATACTATTTCAATACAAGGACAATTAGTATATAGACACATCAAGACAGTTTTCAGACTTTCTCAGATAATGCGCCAAGTTGGTATTGAGCAAGCCAATTTTAAAGAAACTCTTTGTAGAATCGCAAATGGTGAGATAAATGAAAATGACTACAACTTGTTGAAGACCCGCCTCATAGTTAATCATCAAGCTCTAGGAGAAAAAGTCAATAGCATAATACACTTGATTTCTCGCAATGCGGAAATCAATGAGTTTAATCTTGAAAAGCTACGACGTACTGGTAAGCCAGTTGCAGAAATAAATGCAATACATAATGATCCACGTGGAGCGATGGCCAGCTCGGATGAAGCAAGAGGTTTGTCAAATAAATTGTACATCTGTAAAGGTGCTCAAATTATTCTTAGACAAAATCTATTCACTGCTGCTGGATTATGTAATGGATCGATAGGTCATGTAATTGACATCATTTACCCTGAAAATACTGATGGACAATATATAAACGCATTCCCATTATGTGTGTTAGTGCATTTCAAAGGGTACACTGGTCCAAAATTTAACAATACGAATGCAATACCTATTCCACCATCAACAGTTTCATTCCGCAGAGGAACAAATTCTTTCACGCGAAAGCAATTCCCCCTTCAACTTGTATATGCAATCAGCATCCATCGTTCCCAAGGTTTGACTTTGGACGAAGCAGTTGTCGATATTGGAAACATAGAATTTGCACTAGGGTTATCTTATGTTGCCTTCTCAAGGGTTAGGAGTCTTGAAGGATTATTTATTTCTCCATCGTTCCCCCTTGAAAGACTACTCAAAATCAATGATAAGAAAGGATTACCTTCCAAACGTCGAGAACTGCAACGCTTGATTTCATTGTCTTAACTTTAAACATTTCTTTAAAATAAATTCATTTGTCTTATATTTAAATAATTGTTAAATGAATTTCTCTTTTTGTATATAAAAGATTTCAAGAACCTCATTTTGGAAAATTATCCATTCGTTGAAAAGTTATGTTTTCAATTTCCCGATGAAATTCTCTTGTACATTAGTATTGAAGATATTTTAAGTACCTCATTTTAGAAAATTATCAAAATCTATCCCGTCGTTAAAAAGTTATGCTGTTGATTTCCGGATGAATTTTTTTTGTGCATTTGTATCAAAGAGATTTCAAATACCTCATTATAGAAAATTATCAAAATCTATCCCGTCGTTAAAAAGTTATTGTCACAGACTAAATTTTATTTAGAAAATTTTAGTAAATCGCTTCGCTCTAATATGTGCTGCAGCGAAGCAAAATGCGAGCGACTGCGGCGACCTAGTTTTAATATGCAACGCTTTCATTTTGAATCAAATTAGCATGAAATACGTGGGATTTTTGAAGGAAACTCGTCGATAAGTTTTTTTTTTATAAATAATGAATAAATGATGGCCTACCTTTGTTTCAGACACGCATAGCGTTACTGATCGTTGAATCTGCCCACAATGTAAAAATATAGCTTGCCGTACGCCGTATTTTCATCATTTCTTTGTGCCGATTACCGGACGGTACGGCAATTGCCGGACTCGCGGCGACACCGGGCCGGACGGAGTCACTCTCGACTAGTTACTCGCGAGACGGCGTTCGGCGCGGTCGACCGTCGGCTAGTTCGCTTCGCGGCGGAAATATATCGCTCGGCGACAGACGCGCGCCGGGAAGTTCGCCGAGTTCACTTCACGCACGAAAAGTGCATCAAAGCGCCGATTTCCTTCGCAGGAACGAGTTGGCACTCAGTTAAGTTCAGATCGTCGCGTTTCGCGCGATTTATTTGTGTTTGCGAGCGAATTCCGACGCCGCGGCCGCCGCGCGAGAAGTTTGCAACTGTCGCTGATTGGTGCTCGGTTCATGCTCTTCGCAACCGGATCGTTCGAAGTGCTTTCGGCTAGTACCCAAGCAAGTGAGTAAATATATCTTGTTAAATCACAAACGCGCAATCACGAAGCAGACATTAAATCCATCGTATTAACCGTAAAGTAACTAATATTCTTATCTCCCGCGCAGAGAACACAAATCGTTGAATATATAACAATGAACGAATCATGAACCGCACTTAAAAAGACGGCAAATGCTGTTATCACATTAACTAGTAATAATTGTATATAATTATAGTAAGAATAGAAAATGCAGTCGTTATTTTGACAGACAGCACATGACAGCAAAAGCGCAGGTCTACCATCATCTACATGTCATGTTCTTACTACTTAGCAATGTTTCTAGGGATGATATCTATACTGAAAATGTCTTATCATATACATAATGAGCACAATATCGTACTTTCCGTTTAATCCCACCGGTTTAAAGTAGGAAACGGCAAACTCCAATTGTATGAACTCGTATCAAACATTGCACGCTCACCTCTACCCGCCGTACCCTTGCGCAGCGAGAGTGCGTATTTATACTGTGCCGTAAGGGTTGCTCATACCAAAAATTGTTTCAAACAAAAGTTGTAGGGCTCATATAGGCCCACAATTAGCATTTTGAACTGATTTAATCCGGTGCCAATTAGGGGAGGTATGATTTTTTAAATTTTGAAAACCACTTTTTCGCATCTCTAGTACCAATGGTTGGTGCTATCAAAAAGAATTAAATATCATATATACTGAAAAAGTTATAGAAATATTTCACTTGTTCGAACCCCCCCCCCCCCCCATTCAAACCCCCCCTGGTTAATTAAATTTTATGTATCAATTTCAAGGAAGTTATCGCGTCCACAAGAAAGTGATATGTCGAATTTTTCCGGAGTCATCAGATGGTACTTATTGCAGTAGGTCGCTTATCTAATGAAATATACATAAAAAACCTTTTATTTGAGCTTTCGTGGTACGGAACTCTAAAAATAACTAATTATGTTAATTTTTTAACCGTTTATTTTTTAGTCTACGATTAAGCAAAAGCGACATCCCGTTAGGGGCGGGAAGTCTGCTAAGGTGCGGTCAGGTACTCCACTCGCGCGCCTGCTTAGGAGGTGTGAATTTGACGAGCGGCCGCCTGTAAAGTGACACTTCTAAGTGTTCCTCGAAGTGCGCGGAGGGCTCGAAACGACTCCCTTCCGAAGGAATATAATTAGGGGTTTCTTTGGAAATGCTCACCGAAGTTTTACTGTTGGTTAGTTCACGGATTTTGGGTTAAATCTAACAAAAAAGTATTACCAACTTGACTCTTAAAAATTTTCATATTTAAATCGTTACTTAGGCAACATTTTTGCGTGCATAATTTAGTTTTATTTCATTCTTAATCCCCAGATCCGCGTTATATTCTCTATGCGATCTCCAGTAGTTATAATTACTGAAATATTTAGTCTAAATTTCATTAAGTATATATTTATTTGAGTCTCACTTACGAATATATAATCTATAAGTTGGTTAACTGGTAAATATTGCCTATATAAGCATAACAAAATATGTAAATAAATAAATAAAGAGTTACCTGTTCTAAGAAAGGTTACAATCAATCATCAATTCATCAATTCAAAGGTTCATCTTTCAATTCATTCGTATTTAATACTAACTTCTCCCAAATTAACCTTAATTAGTCCCAAAACTAGCCAAAAGTTTCGCAACGCAGTCCACTATACCAACGCCAATACAAATTCTTTACGAATTCACAAAACTAGGGATAATATTCCTAGTTTAATTCCATACTTAGGTAAATCTGTCTTTTTTATTTTTTCAATATACAGGATGTCTTAAGACCAATCCCACAAACTTTAGGGGGTGTTTAAGTTCCCTATTAAGAGTAAGAAATTATGTAACAAAATGCGAAAAATTTTCATCACCAAATTTATTATTTTTGTAATAAAATTGGTGTAAATCGATCTTATCAATCGATAAATCAATATTATCTGTCGACCAATAGCATCCCTCTTACAACCCCAGAGAAGGGGAAAGGAGTCAGTCCTTCTTCTTAGACCGACCTCGACCAGTGGCATCTGACAGCAATCATTTAGCTCCGCCCTAATAGGGCGTTTCGAACAACGCGGCAGGTCATTAACCTCGATCTTGATTGACCGCGGCCCAGTGACCCAGTGACGTAGTTATCGGCGGGAGGAGCCATTGAAAAATATCTGTTTTACACGATTTAGAATACCAACTTCAACATTTTTTTTTCTCGAATACCATAATGAATTTTGATATACTTTCTTAACAAATAACACTAGGAATCGTAGCACCTGAAAGCTGTTTTTTTTTATTGGGATTGACCTTGGTACACCCTGTATATAAATAATCAAAGTTCTTTTTTTATATTATTCTTTTGTGTAACCTCAATAAAGAAACACGCAAATAATATTACAATTTGCGCTCATAGATGAGTTCATATTAATTCATACTGACCAGCAATAAATAAAACGTTGTTTGAAATTCCAATACGATCGCATCCTAATGACAACGCTGTCAGTTTCTTACTAAAAAAAATGTTGAGTTTAATGTTAAATATCTATATAATCCGACCAGCTTTCGATGCGATCTAAACGGGGGATAGCTTCTCATACACGAATGTGTGAATGTATGGGAAGCTATTCCCGTCGAGTTCCCGATCGAACCCGTCGAATCGCCACTAAAGTCTGCTAAACACGAAATGGCTCTCAATGCGAGATGAGCCGTCGCACTTACGACCTTTTGTGCTTGTGACCATGACTCTGATGCTACTCTAATCAAATTAAGAAGTTAATCATATATGAGATATGATGTAAACCGTAAAGTATGGAGAGATACTTCGGTTTACTTAAGGCGAAGTACATTGATCTCGAAGTTCGGTGATTTATTAAGTAGATTTCATTAGAAAAGCTACTTATAGCAATAAGTACTGTCATACTTCCGGAAAATGTCGACATATCACTTTGTTGTGGACGCGAGAACTGCCCTAATTTTACACCAATCGCCTTGAAATTGATACTTAAGATTTAAGGGAAGAAACTCACAGTCAAGTTCGGATCAACAGCTGAGCGCTCACAACTAAGACATTATTACATTTTATTATTTTCACGGAACGTTGATTTTTCACGATGATTTTTTATATAGCGTCTCAACAAATAACACTGAAATGGTCCTGGGACACCCTCTATATGTTGACGGAGTTCTGATTGTGACGAGGATAAAGGCCGCCTGAGGGCAGTCGCCCGCCCACGCGGCCCGTCGCCGCCGCCCTCGGTGGTTCCCCGCCCAGACGCGACCCACAAGTTGCCTGCAGTTATATGAAGACATGACATGAATTGAAATTAGATGCTCTATTAAGTAGATTTCATTAGTCTGGAAAATTTCGACATATCTTCGCGTTTCACATCCCCTAGAACCCAAAACCACCCTCAATTAATCTCTATCTATATCACTTTCAGATTGATGACGGTTTTAATACATATATTTGTGTCGCTGGAACGACGGGTTCTAATCCAAAATGCCGCTTTGTTCTATGTGAGTTGGGGAGTTGGGTTATTTGTTCTGGAAGAAGATGGATAATAGGCGTCTCTTTCCAGCGCACTGATGGACCATTGCTGTCTCACCAGTTTGATGACAGGCGGTCTGCGTCCACCACACCACTACACTCAACGACTCAACGTAGAGAAGTTATTTGGATCTCTCTGTAGGTTACAAACGCCCTATTGGTGTGTTTGGGGTATAGTAACTGTTGTCAAATTACTCACATCTACCACCAAGGGTTGGTATTATCTAAAAAGTTTATTAAAATAAATTTTGGGCCCTTATCTAAGGAATAATATAAAATTTAAATTAATTCAATATCTTATATAATACTAAGAAAGTTATGGCAAATTTTCACTTTTTCAAAAAACCCGTTCCCGCCCCTTGGTCTAATTTTGCCCATTGACAAACTTGACTGAGTTTTTGATTGGTGTAAAATTACGGCAATTATCGTGTCCACAAGAAAGTGATATCGATAGATTGAGGGTGGGTCTGGAGTCTGGGGGGATGTGAAACGCGAAGGTATGTTGAAATTTTCCAGAAAATCTACCTAATAATGCGACAGTCTGTTATACCGTTTCAGAACCTGCTTGCTTAATAATGAGTGTTGACGGTATAGTGGGAATTTTGCGTCATATCACGTCAATTTCGTCACGAATATCTCTTGGTCACGTTCTTCCATAGACACCTCGTTATTTTCAAACATTCGTGTAATAGTGTGTGGCCACATAATATGCTTAAAAGCATTGCTACGCTCGCCTTGCGCTGATCGTTTATACGGAACCCCTCCATTATCCATTATCGTATCCCCTCGGTTTTGTAAGACCGCCTGTTTTCCTCCCCTAGCGCAATAAAACTAATTTTATTATCCTCCTTTATTACGCAAACGTCAGTGTAATATATCCACCATTTCTAAAGCTCATTTTACACTTTTACATTTTAAGCCTTTATTAAACTGATTGAATGCTGTGCTGTTGACCGTCGAGGAGTTCCTTGGTCTGGAGTCATTCCTGGATTTAGAATCAGGTCATGCTTACCATAAAATGCATTTTCATAAACAGGCTTAAAAATAAACGGTTTAGTAGGGCGCCGGGGCGAACTTCAACATATTATGAATTCGATTTTAAGACGCAGCTAGTCAAAATCTTCAAAAATCCATATTTTTGGTGATGCACCACTCCTCAACTTTATTCATTCAATTTTAATGCGATTTTAAGGTTTTTTTTATCTATTTATTTAAATTCGTTTAATTTATTTATTATTATTCTTTTTACTTCATGTGTACAGTTTATGTTGTGTAACCACAATAAACACGAACATAATATTTTAATTTATAATAACTTTACCGTGGCACTGAACATTCTTTTACATATTTCTATTGGCCAGCAATAAATAAAACGTTTCAATAGCTACGCTGTCAATTGTTTGAAATTCGAATACGAGCGCTGTCAGCTTCATACTCAAAAATGTTAAATAACTTTTTGTCCGACCAGCCTTCGACCTGATCCGAACGGTCCGAGGACGAGGATGGAGGCTCTCATGCATGAATGCATGTTGAATATTATTTGGGCATCACAATAGCCTGAGTTTGCCGATCTGTTTCTATGCATAGTTAGCAGACGAAAACAGACCGATTTAGTAATAATTTGTTGACAGCGCAGTTTGACGCGCTTACCTACTAACACGTCAAGTGAATAACCTGACCTATTAGCCGGAAGGCGTATTGTAGTTCCATTTATTACTGCGGCACAGAGTATGGGCACCGCGACCCCATCAACTTATGCCGTATCTCATTACTGCTATTGTGGCCAGCGTTGCTCTTCTCTCGACTCAGTCGGCGACGCTGAGCAGAAATCAGTAGAATCAGGTGGAGTTTCTTGTTGAAATTCGTTTAATTCAATTGTTGGTTTTTATTTAATTACAGCTTCATAATAAATAAATTATAAAAACATGCTTTACTATGTTTTAAACCCTTCATTTACCCTTTCAATTACTATTTTTCCTAAGGCTTAATTACATTTATAAGAGAGAAATTCAACAAAAAAAAACTAATAACAGTTTATTATTTATTAAATTTCTCAGAAATAAATTAATTTTTTAAAAAATCTGCCTTTACTATGTTGAAGATATAAAATCAAGGTATCTTATGTTTAAATATTTTAGTATGTAGTGAGTGATTTGTAGCTGAACTCGTCACCGTGCTTTATTATCACGGTGTTGCTTGGAAAATAATAGGGCGACTGTCAAAATAAGTACCTGAATGCCCATCTGTGTGACTTGTGGAAGCGATTTCGTCACCGCTATGAGCCGGCTACAGTAACGCGGCTATTTCCATGCGCTAGGTTAAGGCGCCACCAGTCCCTGAAACGTGTTTTGTAACGTATTTTGGTGCATTTTGTGAAGTTATTCCCAACAAATGGCTAAAACTAAAAATACCACAATATTCTACATATATTAATTTAGTACTTTGCTTAAAAAAAAAACGAAATACACCTTATTATAGTAATGAAAATAAATAAATAAGAAAGTGTTGTTTTTTTCTTGCAACGATTTTCTTTTAAGTTGTGTAAGTGACGCGAACCTAATTTTTCTTTCTAAAGATAGACAATATAATAATCTAGGACATTACTTAAAAAAAAAACATTTTTTTCAAATGATAATAATTATTTAAATACAAAAAACACGTTTCATCGATTCCAAATGTAACGAATTCGCGCTCGGCGAGTATATCCGTCTCTTTTCTACACGTCAATGTTCGAATAAAGCCTACTCTTTCTAATCTCAAGGACAAATGCGTCCCGGGGCGCCTTAATAGGGTGATTTAAACGGTGTCGCCTTATAACGCGCTCGTCTACAGAGTGATCTTAAAGTCAACAGTATCCTTTTAAGGGGTCATTCTGGGCATCAATTTGAATAACTTTTGTGTTCCGGACCTAACCAATTAACCTTCATTACAATATTTGCGCGCTGGAACCTACATAGTCGTCGATATATTTGTAAGTACGAGTAATTCGGTTTCCGAGTAGCGATGCCGCGGGGCCTGATATTTTATTAGGTGACCATACGAGAGGGGGGGGGGGGTGTCATTAGATTATGACGATAGGATGATTGTGGGGGGAGGGGTCGGTTATAGAAAAAAACAATGACGCAATATATGATATAATATGATGATACAATATATAAAATATTTAGAAGTTCCACCTCTAGAGATGTTTTACTCCAAACACTAAGTTTCCTTGAAAATGTCGCTTTCTTAGTTAGGGAATGGTCTTTGGCCTTCCGGGTGTTTGACCGGAAGTGACTTCCAACGGATGCAGGAAACGCCCTCGTTTCGCCTACCCTCAGATCCAGTTCGCGCGGTCTGATGGAACATCGCGACCCACAAAACTACAAGCTGGATAATTTATGTACAAAGTTGTTAAATTAAAGTTGTTAATGTCCAGAAACACCCCTTAAAAGGACGCTGCCGACTTTAAGTTCATCCTGTATATTTTAGGTGTTGGTTATAGCCTATAGAAATCGCCCAAGCGAGCGTTGTCCTTTGGCGGGTAGGAACTTGAATCCACTTCGGGGAACGGAGGCTGATTGACAGGCTATTTAAGGTGTTCCTTTCGCAAAGGGACACATTAGGGGCGCCTTCCTTTGAGCAAATATTCCACTTAGCGCCCTCTCATAAACTTCGCACTTTCCGCGACAAAAGAACTCAGTTTAGGTGCCTTAAAGCTTGAATTCTCTATAAGTGTCTATTGTAATTCACTAAAGGTAATATTTTTATTTCAGTTAGTTCGTATCTTAAAATAAAAAGTATTAATATAAGGGTTTTTATAGTTTTTAGGTTAGGTTAGGGTAGAGGGGGGGGTTGGGTTTTAGGTTAAGTGTGTGTTTGAGGTGTGTATTATATACAAACCTTAAACACAGCGAAACTCACTCGGTCAACTTGTATGGTCCTATAGTTAGATAGTGGAGATATATTTTTCTTATAACTTGAAGCTGCAAAAATGTATTGAAATTAAGAGCTGTGATGATTCACCTAATGCAAGTATAAACAATCGCTCGTTTGACATGCAAAAATCCTGCCCATTTTGCTCAGGTCTAGGCCATACGACCCCATATTTTTAAACTTCCAGCTGTTCTTATATTAGTAAAAACTAAACCACGAATTCGAGGAATAAATAAAGTATTTAAAAGTTTCTGGGAATGACCGTCTGATAGTGATGGCGCGTAATATATGTTAATTATATGTGTGTTTATGTGCCTGAATGTAAAATATGTGATCATAATAATTGATATTTTGGTTTTCCTAATTTATGTAAGTAGGTTAACTCTGTACCGAACGCTATTAACAAATCCTCAAAACCGCGTAGCGTAATTTTAGTGATATTTGATAATACGAAACTAATATATGATAGGTCTCCGAAAATACTCCATTTTAGGAAAATTCATTCATTAACCAATTACTTTCACTATTAAACATGTATTTATAAATAGATATTATTTAACCTTAAAATATTTGTTCAATTTTCTTATATAATTATGGGTACCTGCGGATTTGTATGCAAATGACAAATTACATATTAAGAGGGCCTTGCCAAATTGACCTTAAAATTGCAATTCATTTTTCTAACCTTTTTAGGTAGATTTCATTAGGAAAGCACCTAATGCAATGGGAACCATGTCATGACATATCCCTTAGAACCTAAAACCACCCTCATTTTAAAAAATTATATATCCTATATCACTTTCTTGTCGACACGATAACTGCCGTAATTTTACATAATTACTTTCAAATGAATGCATAAAATTTAAGGGCACATAACCTCGGTCAAGTTCGTTAATGGGCAAATTAGACCAGGGGGCGGGAATGCGGGCATTTTTTCGAAAAAGTGAAATTTTGCTGTAACTTTTTTAATATATAAGATATCGAATTCTTTTAAATTTTATATTATTCCTCAGATAAGGGCCTAAAACTTATCTAAATAAACTTTTTCGATAGTACCGACCATTAGTCCTAGGGGTGATTTTGATATGAGCAACCCTTACGCCACAGTATAAGGAGGGGTTCAGTTTGCGCAATCTCGCTGCGCAAGGGACGGTCGGCGAGTAGATTTTTTTCGCAAAGAAGAAACGATAGGAACTTTTAATTCAGTTAATGGAAATCACATCAGTTTTGCGCAAGGGGGGGGGGGGTCATTAGATTATGACGATAGGATGATTGTGGGGGGGGGGTCGGTTATAGAAAAAAAACGATGACGCAATATATGGTATAATATGATGATACAATATATAAAATATTTAGAAGTTCCACCCCTAGAGATGTTTTACTCCAAACACTAAGTTTCCTTGAAAATGTCGCTTTCTTAGTTAGGGTGTTGTTGGTGGGGAATGGTCTTTGGCCTTCCGGGTGTTTGACCGGAAGTGACTTCCACCGGATGCAGGAAACGCCCTCGTTTCGCCTACCCTCAGATCCAGTTCGCCAGAGGACTTTGCGCGGTCTGATGGAACATCGCAACTACAAGCTGCTGTACGAAGACGTTCTTGTATGGGTCGCTTCATTCCCACTTGCAGCGTCATAACATAGTTTCGATTGGGCCTTACCGTAAGACTTTGCAATGTGTTTATTAACTGTTTTATATAGTGAAGTAAGCGACCCATAATTCATAAACAAATGTCCTTTTGTAGGGTTCCGTATAATAATATAATTACAGATCGCAGTGGCGTAAATCGCACGTGATTTTATAACACATAGGGTTACTTATAGGGTCTTAAACCGTTGGGTTTTGGAGGGAAGGGGTTGAAATGTAGTTAATGAAAGTAGTTTTTTTTTTATTTCATCATCATCATCTTAACAATCATTTATGAGTGTTGAAAATCATTTTATAAGATTTGATATAAAATATTTCTAATGCCGTATATTATCGGGGTTACGTTTGAGAATGCGTGAACGAAAAACGCCATTTGAACGATTCTGACCTGCGAAAATAAGCCTTGTACGACGAACGGAAAGGCGTAAACTCTGACCAGCATAACGGCGCTTATAACACAATTTATTTTGTATGAAATATTGATAGCATTTAGTTTTTTTTTTTTTAAACAAGGGATATCGCGAACTTTATAATTGTGTTAAACCATATCAGGCAACAATTTGTGGGTCAGAATCGCTCAAACGGCGTCCTTTAATCGCGTAAGGAGTCCCGCTTTTACGAGGACGTAATCTTTTTCCCTCTCATCGGGAATTTTAAACAAGATTTAGTCCCGGCGGACGTCCAGATGTGACGCCGGATCTTTATTATGCGGGTAGATTCGCACGAGGGTTGAAGTGGAGCGGGTAGGGCGCTGAGGGCGCGCGACACCTGGACCCTGACGGAACCCCTTCGGGTGTCGTATGACACTCGCTTCGTAAGTTATTCTAGCGATCGAAATTCGACCGTAATTCATCATCTTAAGTTAGAGCGTTATTAAGATTCTTATAATGAGGTGAGTATACCTCTATAATCATTGCAAATATTTTTATTTAGTTTTATCTATTACGCCAGCTGCGAGCATGTACAAATACGTCATTAGCGTGTGTTGTTTGCCTTAATTTCCTGCAATACCTATAAAATTTAATGTTAAATTAAAAAAACACAATTAACGAACAAATTAAACGTTTTTATTGTAATCATTCGATATACAGCTAATTTAGTCTCACACCAAACAAATTTGATTTTGAAACTCTCCTCATTAAATAAGGGGAAATATTAAACAATACAATGTTGACAAAAAGGGTTGATGGTAACTCAACTAAGCTTTAATCTGTTCTAGAGTGGCCCTCGTTTTGTTACGTGCGTTATAGTCTAAATACAAAACGAATCACACAACTAATTTCATTCGGTAATGCCATTAAAATTTATTTTACTATTTTAGAGCTTTTTACTATTACCTATTACATGAATTGAGTTACATTACGCTGTCGATACATGAGCACAAGATTCCCTGAATAATTTACCAGAGGGAAAGTAAAAACTCCTCAGTCCAAAGGCAGCTTCACTGTATTCAACCTCGGCTCATCCTTAAGGATCCTTAAGACTGCCCTGGGAAAAGAATTATCTTCATGACAACCTGAAAGGTTTTACGAAACAACTGAATTAAATAAATTGTTTTAACGATTTGCCTCAAAGTTGTGAATGCCCATTCTAAGTATTCTCTAGACCGATTTGCTCGGCAATACGGAACCCTCTGTACCGGAGCATCTGGTCCCCCCGAATAAATCGATTTTCTCGCGCCGGCACGCGGCGGTACGTCCCAAATATGCGGCATGAAATGTCATATTGGGAAATTCCGAGGGGAAAATTCTCCGGCGTTTATCGCCGTGCGCGCATCTGGAATACATTATTTAAGGCGCAGCTAAGCTAACATTGGAAGACCTTCAAAAAATCCACATTTTTGGTGATGCAGCACTCCTCAGCCGCTGAGGTTTTAGACGAGTGGTTATTGAAGCCTTATCTTGTACTTCTCGAAGGCTGATTTTTTAAATTGATTTTGGTTTTTGAAATATTAATTAAATTAAAAAATGTAATCACTTTTATTTTTCGCCTGGCGTTCGATAATAGAGGATACGATTTACCCAAAAATTAGTACACAGGATAGTTCTTAGCAATGCCACACTTTTGAACTTTATACTTATTTTAGAGATTGTTCAGATTTATGCCCAGTACCCTTAAAATGATTATGATAACTTCCAGTTCACCCTGTATATCTATATAAAGATGTTTAAGGTGCTCCGTTCCTAGCGGTTCACAGTGCTTCCGACGAAAATTTATTTATTTATTTAATTTTAAAAGATTCACTAACATTAACATACGAAGAAAGAGAAAAAAGTTAATCTAAACACGGATTCCTACATTATGCTACTTATGATAATATAATTAATAAAATCGTCTAAATAAAACATTTAAGAACGAAACTGGAATATCGAGAGTAAAACAAAAACTTAAATATAAATATTAACATTTTCATAGCATATTTCAAGGCGACGCCAAAGGATAAATGTTAATTTCGACTCACTTAGAATCTCTCTTCAATGGCGGGCATTTGGTAACCATTGAATATTTAATCATAAAAAAAATATATTTAGATACTTTAATCTTATGTCTTCAACAAACTAAAGGCAGATTTTTAAAACTCAATTCTATTTCTGAGAAATCTCCTTTTTAAAACTCAATTCTATTTCTGAGAAATCTCCCACATCATCTCCTTCAAATATGTCATATTGTTCTGGGATACGATATGAGTTCTAATGAATTTTATTGATTTTATGATTTTCTCGTTTGATTCTTATATTATTCACCCTTATTGTGTTTTTCGTGGTGGCATTTTTTTTACCCTCTTTTTTTATTTTAAAATCTGTTTTCGTCGTGGACGTATTATTGGTATGGATGTGGCGTCACGATTTGACGGCGTCCATTCCTACCCCCTGCGCGCTGCGAGGCGACATTAGCATACGAATGCGCGCCGTCGCTCGCTTTACGACTTGGCGACCGACAAAGGTCTGGCCGCCGGGGGTAGTTATTTCTTTTTTTTAAATTGTGAGAATTAATTTCGTTTCTATTTAGTATAATCTGTGTTTTATCTTTTATATGCATGTGATGTTCGCTTTTTATTTAAATATTGATATGGTTTTTCTTACTCAAGTCTTTAAAATTAATGTAAACATGTTATGTATTCAATATTTTATTGGAATACCGTCTAAAAATAAATAAGTAAAAACAACAAAATATTACGGTTGCTGCTACCAAATGTTCAGGTTACGTCATTTTATTTCGTCAGCTGTTCGCCCGCGACGCCATCTTGTTTTGTAATCATAGCAAAATGTTTACTCACGACGCCACATTGTTTTGTAATCATAGGAAAATGTTTACTCACGACGCCATCTTGTTTTGTAATCATAGCACAATGTTTACTCACGACGCCATCTTGTTTTGTAATCATAGCACAATGTTTACTCACGACGCCATCTTGTTTTGTAATCATAGCACAATGTTTACTCACGACGCCATCTTGTTTTGTAATCATAGCACAATGTTTACTCACGACGCCATATTGTTTTGTAATCATAGCAAAATGTTTACTCACGACGCCATATTGTTTTGTAATCATAGCTAATGTTTTTGCAACAATATGTTTTTCAGTGTATCGAAATGTATGAAAGTCGAATCATTTCTTTGACCTTTTTTCTTTTTTGTTTCAGATAAACATTGCCACTAGAACCAAAATGGCGGAAATGAGAACGTTGCCCGTTTCGTTACCAAAGTGTCTTAGTCATTCAAACCTTTTACGTTTTCATTCGTCTAATCAAGTTTAAATATATAAATCGTGTGATATTACTTATATATAATATTAGAGTGATAGTTGCTAATTGTCGGATCCATGGCTGCGGGCGGATTAGTGGCGGCGCTTTTGGCGCTGTCCGGCGCGGTCCTTCTGCACGCGCGCCGGCACGAGAGGCTGCAGCTGGAGCAGTCCAGCGCGGGGCTGTTGGGGCAGACCCTCGGCGGGGATGCAGGTGCTTATATTATTTTTTTCTAACTGGCCAGCAATAAAAAGACGTTCCACAATCGTCGCACTGTCATGTGTGTGAAATTTGAATATGATCGCGCTGTCAGTTTCATACTAAAAATTTGTTGACTTTAATGTTAAATGTTTATATTACCCGACCAGCTTTCGATGTGATCTAAACGGCTATGGTTGTATGGTTGTAAATATCTCGCAGATTACCTTTTCTACCGAAAAAAAAAGATCGAATCCCGCACTTTTAGTTCACAGTCCAAATTCAATTCTCTATTTTGCCTACAAAACGTCGAAACTTTTTATTTATTTATTTATTCTTTATTGAAAATCCAACAGTATTAATTATTATAATTATAAACAAAATTTATTACTAGTATACGAAACCAATTATGGATTTCGGACATTTTACATATAAACATTAGCATAAAAAATTTGGAACAGTGTTCTTAAAATATATATAGATTATGAATATTATATCAGTACGTATAGAGTAGAATTTTTTGATGTGTTATGTGTAATTTGTGAGTGTGTGTAATTTGCAATAAAGTAGTAAATTAAGTATGGTATTAGTATGCATAAAAATCATTTATGATTGAAGGTAATATAAATATAATATGTATGGATATTCTATATTTATTCTATATATATTTTAGAATTGTAAGTATTGTAAGTTGAATTTACCAAATTAATTTTTAATTCTAAATTATATCATTTACTTAAATTAATTTTGAATATTAAACTCGTATTTTATCAAGACTGGTGTACTAAACTAACAAAGTAGCCATTAAAACTAACCTAAAACTCGCAATAAAAACTTCAAACTATCTAACCTGGTTTGTTCACAAAATATTAGCTCAGATTCCAAAATGTATATTATTTCTATTTGTATATAATTTAACAGAATATGTTACAAAGTAGGTTTCTTAAATATTTACAAAGTAGAGGTCAATTACCTCACCATACAGACCTCATCGGCTACGAATTTTTTTCGAAAGAATTCCAATTACACTAAAAATACATGCATGTAAAGAATCTAAAAAAAAGTAGGTTATTTCTCTATATGTGCGAATTTATCGTTTATCGTTTGCAGATTGAACATTTGAACGATAAAAAAATAATTTAACGATAATTTCATGCAAATTTCCTCTAATAATCATTAATTAAAGTTATCCGTTATCCAGGCAGCGTGCAAATCGACGTGCCGGTGTTAAAATCATTATACATTTTTCGTTACTAAGTGACAAAAAAAGTTCACTTAGTGACAATTCCATCCATTCTATTCTTAGAATTCTATTATAAGAATAACATTGTAGAATTCACCGTTTCTATTTAAGTTTTGCCTGCAAAAAGAAGCCCCGTATAAGCATTTACTTTTTTTTTAATTAACGGATGTATTTTTTTCAATCAATATGTTTTTTCCATAAATTCTTTTAATTTAAGTTTTATTTTAAGTTGTCTAACTTCAAGAGGTATATTATTAAATAAGCTGGGTATTGCATATTTTAATTGCCGATATCCATACGTGTTTATACATCTTTCGAAAATATATATTTCATTTGACATTTGTCTAGTAGAGTACTTATTAGTGACAAGATTTTTCCATGTTTCATCTGAAAAGTGGTTGATTGCAATTCTATGATAGCAAAGTTGACTTTCATAGAAAGAACTTTGAAATGGGTGAACAATTTAGAGTAATCGCCTTGCATTATTTTTTTTTTTACTTTTTGGAATAATTATTTTTTAAGATACGAATTTGGAGAATATAAATTCGCTGTATATATGTTTCATAAGTAAGACCCCAAATTGTAATAGCATACAAAATAATAGATTCAACTAAGGATATATAAATATTAGGTAAAATTGACTCATTTAAATACGGTTTCAGATGGATAAATTTTATCAAACAAAGTCTAAGACGATTGCATAGTAAACCGATGTGGTCTTGCCAATTAAATTTATTATCAACCGTCTCACCGATTCCAATATTTCGCCTCTATGGCTATCCAAAACGCACATGGAATCGGTTAAAAGTGCCGCAGGCTCAAGTGGAGATAGGAAGCTAACGACCCATAGCAAGTACCCCACAGACGCGTGTAGTCTGAGGGGAAGACGCCTGTAGGGCTTAGCTGTAATTGGTCAGGTTTTGGTTAACTAATTTACGGCTACTTAACAATGTTTAGAAGCAGTTGATAGTCATTGTCGTTTTCTACAGGCGAAGCCGTCCAAAGCGCGCCCGAAGCCGTCACCAGGCCCAGGCCTCGCGCCAAGACGCAGCGCCCGGGCCGCAGACGCGACGCGCCGCCCGACCAGCCGGCCAGCATCCCTCTGCCGCGCGAGAGGAAGCCCAACATCGTGCTCATCCTCACCGACGACCAGGACGTGGAGCTGGGCAGCCTCAACTTCATGCCGAGGACCATGAAGGCGGTCAGGAACGCCGGCGCGGAGTTCAGGCATGCTTATACCACTACGCCGATGTGCTGTCCGTCGAGGTGTGCCCATTTGCGATTACTTTTCAATTTCGCGGACTAGCAAACCTCATCACCACATATACCTACCTACATTCATCCCACAAGTAACTGACAGAAAGCAATTAACCAAATTGGGCAAAGATCTCTAAGTAACGGAACTACGGTTATGTTTGGAGTGCCACAAGGTACTGTGCTAGGTCCGATTCTCTTTCTTTACTACATTAATGATATATCTAACGTCTCACTAGAAGGCGGGAAGGCCATTCTATTTGCCGATGACACAGCTGCTATTTTTACGGGTAAATCCTGGGAAAGTGTCTACAAGAAGGCAGAAAATGGGTTAAAAAAAAATAAACATTGGCTTGATGAAAAAATCAAAATGAAACTATAAACCTTTTTTAAAAATACATTCCTGTGGTCACTGATTCTCAAAAACAAATAAACCAAAATGTACTTGTGATTCGCTAAATGAAGTAAATTCAATTAAATATCTAGGATTAACCGTTGATAAACGGTTAAAATGGGATAAACACATAAATGGTATACCAACCACGGGGCGAAACTGATAGTCATTTAAACTTTAAGCTAAGTATATTTTGCTCTAGTACAGTCCGTTGAGTTATGGTATACGAGCGTGGGGTGGTTCTGCTCGTAAATGTCTTGGTCCTCTAGTGAAGACTCAAAAAGAAATTATTAGAGTGATCGAAAAAAACCAATTAATTACCTATGCGTCAAACCATCTATTTAATGAATGTAAAGACGATTATTACGTATCACCACAAACACCTGCATAATCATAAGATTATAACTCGAGGACCTGGTTCTAACCAGCATTCTGTTCCGAAAAGAAAAACGAGTTTTAGGCGAAGGCCAAATATATGCAACTTTGTGTATTGTGGGTTCTAACTAAGATGGCAAAAAGCGGGCTCTTTGTACAAGCAATGCTGTCTGTTGCAGGAGTTCTCTACTGACCGGCGCCTACGTCCACAATCACGAGGTCTACACCAATAACGACAACTGTAGCTCCAGCCGCTGGCAGGCTGAGCACGAGACCCGCACCTTCGCCCACTACCTCTCCAACGCGGGCTACAGAACGGGTGGGCCATTCTTTTCTCTCCTGCTTCTTTCTTTTGAGATCTTAATGTCTTTACGTGCACATTTATGTAGTACGGCGGTTTTCCATCGGCATATCCTAGATTGCCTAGGAAAGTGCCTGGAAGGAGTGATGGGCGGATTGACTTTGCCGAGAATGTTAAGGAAAACCATTGCAGGCATGGTTACTTATCCAGGTTTTTTCCAATTCTCTTGAAAACTCTTTAGACCTGTCAGAACCTGTAGGGCTCACTTGTCAGAAACTCAACTATTTATTCACATGAACAAACGTGATACATGATAAACACATTGGAACATACACACATGATGGTCGGAAATTTTACTACTTAATAAAGCTGAATCTGTCACTTCAAATCCGTTTCTTCCAAGGGACAGTGAGGATGGGGCAATCCTTGCCTTTCATAACAGACACACTATTGAAACTTGATCGACGGGAGGAAGAGATTTGGGTGAATGAGAGTGGAGTAAGCTAGGTCTCGAAGCTACGATACAAATCATTCCTAGGGTCTGGATTATGGACGTGGTGTCTTTAGAATTGAAAACCCTCGAAAACAGTCTTTTCTCTGAGATTATGTTGGGCTCGGATGGTCCCCCGTCTGCCGTCTGCCGCCCACTTCGCGTCGTCTCGTCCGCGCCGGAAGTGGACCATTAAGCCAATCCGGCCGTTAAGTTGCTTAACGAGCGCGGAGATGGCTTACTTGTCAAAGTGACAGCTCCTGCCCACGTGGCGACCTGCCCACGTGGAACACGCGTCGTGCGGCCACTAGTACCACATAAACGTAAAGAACACATCTCACTTGCCTTTTTTTGTGATTCCTTCATCGTACAAAATATTCCTAAAAGACGATGCCATTTCTGAAGGTCGTAATTTTTTATAGAATCTATCTTAAATATCTCAAAGTCCACTCCGTTTAATTTCATCTTAAACTCTTTGTTTTTGTTATTAAAATATTAGTTTATGTTAATAGTTATGCTTACGAATATGATTACATCTCCAATCGCAATATTGTTAGAATATTTTACATCATATCAAACAAACAAAAAACAAAACAAACAAATTAACATCAATCGAACAAAACATCAATGCAAGATTAAGCTAGATATTATAGGATTAAAGGATAATAAAGATATTAAATGTTTCAATAAGATTTCTTTTCATTTCTTGTACCCGTTATTTTTTTTTATTTAGTAAGTAGGTGTCGATTGCTTAGTCGTTCACTTGTCTGACTGTTAAAGGTTTATGCAACAGCGATTGCACACAATTTCCTACAATTTAGGAATAGGAATTTACAATTTAGGAATAGGAATACAATTTAGGAATTTTCCTACATGTTAATAATAAATAAATAAATAAATAAATTATGGTCAAAACTGTTCATTGACTATATATTCCTGTTACGCCAATCTCGAGAACATTATGATCTATTATTTATCATATTACGAACTTAGAAGCATTTGGTCGCCAAATTCCTCTTTTAAAGTCAATCAGAAAGACAACGCTATTTCTAACTAACATGGCTTCTACCAAACAATCTGTAAACTATCCCCGAAGTCCAGCTGAATGACCTAAAGCCTGCTGTCGGCAAGATCAGGACAGAGAGCATCATGGAGTTGACATTTTTAGATTAATTCTATTATAATACAATCTACGGCGTGAGTGTAAGCGGGTCTTAATCGTTCTTTTGTGCTTGTAAAACATCGCCGAGCTTAGGGCGGCAGCGAGACGATCGACGCCTACCCGATCCATTCCTCTCGCGCGCCCGGCTCGATACGAGTCTCACTGCCGCCCTGGCGTCAGCTGGCTCGCTCGCTCTGGGCGGAAATGAGAACTCGGCCCGCGCCCACGCCCAGGCCCGAAGACCGGCTCGATCAGCGCGTCCATTCTTCTCTCCTTATTTTTCACTTTCCACGCGAGGATCTAATAAACCAGATCTACAGACAACAAAAACAATTATTTTTGTGGCTTCCAAAAAAAAACGCTTTCGTTAAACTTTATAAAGGTCTATTTTTCACTGACTTCAATTCGATTCCGAAACATCTTATTAAACATGGACTACACCGCGATAATAACCTCAAAATATTATTGAACCTAAATTAAAACGTCATTCCTATGGCCGGCCTAATTCAGACGAAATAAACCCGACACTTTAGGCGTCTACGTACCAGAATGCTAAAAAAAACTAATTTTACAGGTTTTCAAATGCGTTAAGAGAGATATTCACGAGAGGTATTAGTAATCTGGTTTATTAACATTAAAGATAATTTATTATTCTAATGAATTACCAAAGAAAATTTCTATTAACATTACAACTGAATGCATAGGAATGACAATTTCAATTTCCAATGGGTTCTCAAAACTTGATATAATGCAATATATAGATACATCATGCCTAGAGTTTTCGACATTTATACTACTCGTACTCGTATTACATAACTAAAAATACATCTAATAATTGTAAATATAAGTTTTATAATTATGCTTAAATATACTATTTTAGAATTAGTATAAAGAATGACATGAGTATGATTTTTTTATGTTTTTATATTCTCCCGGTAATTTGTTGAACATTTCTAGTCCTCTATATAAACTAGTTTTTAGAAATTTAGACGTACGAGGAGGTACCGGCTGAATGCTATCTATATATCATAGAAAATGGTAGACCGCGATTTGTGTTATAAGCGCCGTTATGCCCGTCATAGAGTTTACGCCTTTCCGTTCATCGTCTGCAGTCCCCTTAAGGAGGGTAGTTTGGCGCTGGTCGCAGATTACTATCGAAATGACTTCGTTTGGAAATAATTCGAATGCCAAGAATTGTCATCTTCGTGTGTATAGCAATAGGTTTTAGAGAGAATGACATCTTCTGAAGTTCTTGGGCGCCTATGAGGCCACGCGTCTAAGGGATAACATTTAAAAATCTTCAAAAAATCCACATTTTCGGTGATGCACCACACCTCAACCACTAAGTATTTAGACGAGTGACTTATAGCATTATGTACGCCAAAGACTAATCTTGAACTTCTCGGAGGCTGATTTTTTAAACTGATTTTCGTTTTTGAAATATAAACTAAATAAAAAAAACGTGTTCACTTTTAGTTTTCGCCCCGCGTTCGAAAATGCAACAGCATTGTAGGCAAAATAATAGCATAGTTCTTAGCAAAGACGCTTTTAAATTTTATTATTATTTTAGTGATAATTAAAAGTTACTAAATTTAAACATGATATATGTCGACGAGGCCGATATCGATAAACACCTTTACGGCTAAGGATATAAGGTCGACATTAGCACGTTTAAAAACGGTGTGTTACGATGTCTCGATTGAATATTTGGGCGTCTTAACTGATTGCGCTGATCCTTTGATTATCCCATGTTTTATTTAGATTTTAAGCAAATTTCACGGAGATTACAATAAACGTTTTCGGCTAATCATTTGAGATATCTTCATAGAAAAGATATCTTCATCAATTGACCCTCTGGTTTACTTAAAGTTCGCGCCTCCGACGGTAGCTTATAGGTTCATGTTTTCGCGTGCGAATATTGTAATGTCGGGTTTAGAAATAATAAAATAATTATATTTTGTGCAAATATGCTTAGATTTTCCATTTTCCACGCACCAGGCTACTTCGGCAAGTACCTCAACAAGTACAACGGATCCTACATCCCCCCCGGCTGGCGCGAGTGGGGAGGGCTCATCATGAACTCCAAGTACTACAACTACTCCGTCAACATGAACGGCAAGCGCATCAAGCATGGCGACGACTACCACAAGGTTCGTGCCCTGCACCTTTGCACCACTGTACCGTCGTCAGACTTACATAGAGAGCACAAACATTGGAGATGTTTATAGTTAGTTGAGCCGGAATTGGGATTTCATAAGATGGAGAAACGAGCTAAAAATGATGATAAAAGATTAGCTCGGTGAGTTAGGCCTGATTAAATCAGAACAATTAGTCTCTTCATTATTATTTTGTGTATATCTTTATATCTTTCTCTCTATCTATGTATCTATCTCTCTTTGTCATTTCCACAGCGCAACCTCATAAATTCTTTTTCTGTCATACTAAACTTTTGAAACACACTAAACTTTAATACTATACTATAGTAGTATGTTTTTATATTACTCTGTAATTTTTATTAGTGTAAGCTTATCTCCTTTTATGTTCTTTTTTTTAAGGTCTTTTTATTAACCTTAAATATTAATTTATGTAGTTTTATTTTTAATCTCTCACTTTTCTTATAGGAAACCCTACAATTATGCCCTATCTGTTCCTTATACTTCACATTCAGACACATTTTAATGGAAGTAGATAGATCCATCTTAGGACAGGTCTTCAGCACCTAGTTAGTTGGTGAAGTTTCTGACATGCCACTAAGTGCGAATTTAGATGAGATATCTGGTTTTTATTACCTTTTACTACGTCTGATGGGATAAAAAGGGTATCTCGTTCAAGCACTTGGAAAGTGTATCTGTCGCTCGCATAGTAACGCTTTGCACGTCCTCCCGCCAGGACTACTACCCCGACCTGATCGCCAACGACTCCATCGCCTTCCTGCGCGTCTCCAAGCGCCGCTTCGCCAGGAAGCCCCTGCTGCTGGTCATGTCCTTCCCGGCTCCGCACGGGCCCGAGGACTCGGCGCCGCAGTTCAGCCATCTCTTCTTCAACGTCACCACGCACCAGTGAGTACACGTCCACGACTTATTAATCAAACGAATGTGTGTAGTTAGACTTTACTAAAGCTTTCTATCCAAACATTTTATGTGTCATTTTATACTCACTCGGTTGAAATATTTAATTAGTTTTATTTTATACTTATTAGTGGGTAACATTGTTTTTATTATTTTATTGTTGTGTTCCGTATGCCTATGATTTTTTTGTTACGTAACTGTTTTATTGCCTAAATAAATAAATAAATAAATATCATATTACATATCATTAACATACATTCACATACATTAACATGTTAACATACATTAACATATCATTGTATACATAACTATAGTTATATAATTGTATAATTGAGTTGTAAAGTTATTTGACTTATATTTGATGCAAATATAAGTCAAATAACTTTACAACTCAATTATACAATTATAAAATAATACGCACACAAATCATGTGCTTTAATTTTACACTTTTACATATCCATTATTTTTATTTTTTTCATCAACATCATACATAAATCACTCATAAAATCATCTCATTTCACCATCATCCTTCATCGTAATCACAAATCCATTATTTTTATATTTTCTGTTAAAATATCATCTAATTAGATGGTTACATAATATTTGACAATATTGTACACTAAAGAGGACAGGTGAGAGTTAAAAATGCATTTTTATAAAACTCAGCGCTGGGTTTAAACCGACATCCTGCGCTCTCAAGTACAGGACCTCTTTAGAACCTTCATAAATATTATGCTATCCAGCACTTTATCAAATAATTAAAAACTTTTTCAAAATTTTTTCAATATTGTCAAAGATTGTGTCATTTATTTTTTCAGACGATTTGCCGCTATTAAAAAACAATCATTAACTATAGTTATATGTGTATGTGTAGATACTTGCCCAGACAGGGGGGGGGCGTTCTTTACACTGATGTAATATTGTATGAAATATATTTTTTTTATTCTTGTTGTTAAAATTATAGTGTATTTTTAGAGCAATTGTAATATTATCTTTACTTAGCATATTATAAATTAGAGTTTCCAATTAATTTTAAATACAGATATAGAACTTAAATCTAACACGAAAGGTGCACACTTTATAGAAATATAAGTAATTTCATCGCGATGTACTAAGTAAGTAATTTTTTTGATAGCACCAACCATTGGTCTTTGAAATTCAAAAAAGCATACCTTCCTTGATGGCCACAGGATCAAATCAATTCAAAATGTTAATTGTAAGACTATAATTCCCCTACGACTTTTGTTTGAAACAATTTTCGATATGAGCAACCCTTACGTTAAGGGATGACAAAATGTTTCGCCGCTTTGATCCGGTGAAATCTTCCTCCGCCTTTAGTCGTGCCGAAAGGGATGATATGCTTACATCATTAATATTAGTGGTTATTCGTGGAAGCTTTGTTGCGTGTGCGGAACCCTCTGTCGGCGAAGAATGCTCAATCCTAACCGGTTATGGTTCTCACGGCGGGCTCTGAGCAATGCCCTCGACTTCCGGCTAGTTTCCTCTGCCTACCCGCGAACCCCGAACCGGTTAGCGAGTCGCGTTCTACCCTCGTTATGTTATGAAGTGACCTGTAACTCAATTCATAAAGTAGGTATTATACAAATATTTGTATAATAAATTTGGTTACTATAACTATGCAGTGCAGAATTAATTAATTAATTATTTTTTTAGTAAAACAATACATTTAATTTTACATCACCTTTATAGCGTGTAATTCTGCTCTAAAGTGATGTAATCACTTATAGAAACAGATCCTCAGCAGGCAAGAGATAAAAGAGATTGAATAACTTGAAGTGTGTGTGGATGTGTGTGAGGTTTGTGTGTGTTTTTCCAAAAAGTGTTCTATTTATGTGTTAACAATAATATAATAATTATTATTTTTAATTAGGTATGCAGTTTTACAGCTGATAAACCTATATCTTAGGTTGTTATGCTCTTAAGAAAACGGTTTTTGGACTGATTAACTGAATTGGAGGTTAAAACGCCGGTAGGCAATTCTTCCACAAACAACCCCTTTTTGGGTTTGATTTGAAGACACTCTTAGAAAGTTCTGACTCGTTCCCACGTGGGCGGGTGGGTATAGAATCCCTTTATAACCTCAAAGGTCTATGAGATCGCCTCGCTCTCTTCGTTTCTTCCAGTGATGTTAGCTTGAAATGTGTCAGACGTTCTTCGTAGGTCAAAATCTTGAACCCCACAGGAAGCTTGCGAAGTATGGACTCCATACATATTGACAGTTTTCCAGTACAAAAGATTTGTAAATTCCAAGAAGATTTCATAAGTTATGTAGTGGAATGCTTTCTTTATTTAGTATAATACTAGTATATTTATTAGTATAGTATTTTAATTTAATATATTAATATTTATTTAGTATTTTAATTTCTTTATTTAGTACAATAGTGCAATACTAAACTAATTGTAATGGCATTACTGAATATAATTAGTTGTATGATTCTCTTTACATTTAGACTATAACGCACGGAATAAAACGATGGTCACTCTAGAACAGATTAAAGCTTAGTTGAGTAGCCATGAACCCTTATTAAGGGGACAGACACGCGCATTAATATATTTCTTTATTGTTGATTCAACCTAAAAAACAACTACAGGACTACATTTAAAACAAAAAAAAAACGCAAATCTTATAACTATTAACAGTAATTAAACATTCCTAGTTTAAACATATTAAATTATCTTAAAAATCGAAAATCTTAAATCTAGCATAAATCATAAAATAATAAAGCAAAAAATCCCTTCCAGCACGCCGGAAGGCGGAGGTAAATTTCACCGGATCAAATTCCTCACTTCTTTATACTGTGCCGTAAGGGTTGCTCATATCAAAAATTGTTTCAAACAAAAGTTGTAGGAAAATTATGGGCCTATAAATAATACTTTGAACTGATTTTCATCCGGTGCTTATTAAGGGAGGTATGATTTTATGAATGTTAAAAATCCTTTTTTTCCCACCCTTCGGACCAATGTTTATTTATTTATTTATTTATGAATGTTCGCGCTATCAAAAAAGTTTACCATGATAAATTTTAGGCCCTTATCTGAGAAATAATATAAAATTTTAATGAATTTGATATCTTATATACTAAGAAAGTTATAGCAATATTTAACTTTTTCGAAATAACTACCTTATTCCCGCCCCCAGGTTGGATTTTACCCATTAACGAACTTGACCGAGATTTTATGCCTTTAAACTTTATGTATCAATTTGAAGATATATCTCCGATCTAAACTCCGTATGCTCCCTGGAGGGACACCTGTTCCTCTGAGTAACTTCGGGATTAGGGGAATGGTGACCGATCGACTGAAAACCTCTGCGCTCAACGCGACGAGTATTTCTTTCCCCCTTTCGTCCGCTGAAAGCAGCGCCATCTGTTCGTGAATGCCTCGAGCGAGGGCGGAAGACCGGCCGCCCGCCCGCCCTACAGAGGGCGCCTTTGTTCCGCATCGAGGTCACTCCCGCGAGGGCGGGACAAAGCGCGCCTCGGCTCTCAGCTGAAAACATCTCCGCATTGTTTGACCTGACCCATCGCGCGGTTCACTTCTGGATAATGACTCAAAACTCGTCACAGCAGATTTTAACGAACTAGTGGTTGAAACTCGACCGTCATTCATTATTTTTAGGTAGTAATTCATATTTTTTAGGTAATGACTTCCATAAAAATTTAACATATCTTCGCGTTTCACATCACCTAGAACCCAAAACCACCCTCAATCTATCTATATCACTTTCATGTGGACACGAGAACTGCCCTAATTTTACACCAATCACTTTCAAATTAATACATAAAGGGCACAAAATCTCGGTCAAATTCGTTAATTTTATTTATTCATGAAACAATTTTGCTATAACTTTTTAAATATATAAGATATCGAATTAATTTAAACTTTATATTATTCCTCGGATAACGACCTTAAAACTTATCCAAGGAGACTTTTTCCGAGGGGTCGAAAAAAACGTTTTTTTACCGTTCAAAAATCGTACCTCCCTTAATGGGCACAGCATCAACTCGGTTCAAAATGTTAATTGTACGACTATAAATTCCCTACAATTTTCGTTGAAACTATTTTTGATACGAGCACAGTATAAAGAGTGGTGAGTGGGGTGCGCGGTCTGAATTAAATATCCGATGGTTAGAAAAAAGGGTTTGAAACTAATATACTCGTATATCCTTTGGCTTCGCCTTAACATAGAGATGTTGACGTAGATTCGTAGGGTAGTTATCCACAAAACCGGTTTTCGTTATAAAATAAAATGAATATTTTTTCCGAGATCTCACTGGGTATGTATTGCGTAGGAGGGATTTGGTCGGCGTCGCGGCGGCGGGCGCTGGGCGGGCGGCGGGCGCTGGGCGGGCGGCGTTTATCGTAAACTGATAACATCCGTTTCAGGGCCGGGCTATTTTCGATACCCGCCCGCGATCCGAAGTTCAGTCAAACAATCGCGTGGCGTACAGGGTGGCTCCAATCGACCGAACCTGCTTACCACCATGAGCCCTCCTGAGGAGTTGGAGGAGTTGGAATGGAGGAGGATGGAACGCAATGCTCGTTGAGATTGGTGGTAGTGTGTTCGGAGACATGCACATCACGCCTAAAGTCGTGTGAAGGTGCCTTTAAACAACGCTTAGGATTTTTATACGCAGTTTGTTTCTCTATAATACATTAAATAATTAAATATTAATTGCAGTAAATTTTAGTTAACATTATATTAATTAGTTTTTGGGAAAAACGTTGTAGTATTAATAAATGGTGGCTATACTTGGTTTAAGTCTAGTCTAAATTTTTTTTAACCTATCGAATTTGTCTCGTTGAAACCTGAAAAACTACCCTCACTCAGTCGCACAACCAACATTGATTAAGGAATATAATCCGTATGCTAGTTTGGTACCAAATATTTTAACGTTTGATTCTCCTTTTGTTGTCTGAGAGTAGCAGACAGGCGCGGCACACACGGCGCGGCGCGGCGCCACGAACACACCGTACGCGCCAGGGGAGCTCAACGCGCGATTCGCGTATCCTATATAATTTTTAAAAATACATATAATTAACGTATCCAAATGTTGTTATAGGTACGATTGGTCTTATAACTATCGCCTCTTAATGCCATAGGGATAATTATTCCCTTGAATCTTCTGTGAAGAACTTTTACAAAATTCTTTCTCTCTCGCGCGCGTCACTTTTGACGGGATAATGCCTTGTTTATAAAACTTAATAGGTCAATGCACGTGTCGTTTTTTTTTTTTATTTTTGGTTACTTATGACTAGATGTATCTTAACTAAACTAAAATGTGACTAACCCTTATAAATTCCTTATCATATGCAAAAAAAAATAACAATTAAACTCTTTTCGGTAGTAACATACCTAAATGAAAAAAAAATATGACCTAGCCTCTGATTTAAGGCGGGAATTCGAAATGTCATTATTTATTGCCGAGCCAGCATAACATTAATATTTATTTATTTAAAAAAAATAAAATAAAATACGAATTAAAAGCTAGGTTGACGACCTCTGCCGGCTCCGTTGCAGACGTCCTTGGCGGGAATTCACTCCGCCAGCCACATTGCATATTGACCTTAGCAATTTAGAGCGAGAGCCCGCGTCGCTATATTGTTTATTTATTTTATTTTATTTTATATCAAAGACAATAATATTAATTTCGATACGCCTTTGCTTGCGCTTTAGATATAAAGTTATTAATAAACGAATTAAATTCGCTTGTCATCTTAAATAATACGTGCAATTTTTGATACTTTAAATAGTCATTTTCTTACTTTTATTCATTTTAGCTTCTATAAAGGTACTAAGGCTTCTTCTAGGAAGGGTACAAATGCGAAAGAGTTGAATTTTTGTGCGTAGATTAATGCTCTCGAATGCTACCATAGCCGTTTAGATTACGACGAAAGCTGGTAGGATAATATAGAACATCAACTTTTGACGAATTTTTAATACTGAAGAATGAAACTTGACATTTCGATAGGGCGTCAGTATGAGAACGCGATCATATTCGAATTTCTAAACGATATGAGAGAACGGCTGTTGGAATGTTTTTATTTATTACCGGCCAGTTAGATTTAATATGAACTGTAATAATATAATACACAACAAAAATTTTATACAATACACGTAATGATTGATTTAATACGCAACTAAACTAGGAATTTTATCCGTGGTTTTGTGCATTCGTATAGTATTTGTATGGGTGTTGGTATAGCGGCGTTTGAAAACTTTTGCAGTTATTAAAAAAAAAAAGTCAAATTTTGGGAGAAACATGAATCGGTTGCCATCAAAGCAAACGGCCTACTTCCAAACCTGCACAAACCATGACACATCTGAAAACTGTTACTTCGTTTACCTTCATAAAACACTGTTTCCATCAATAATTTGCGTTTCCATTAATAATAAATAGTACAATACATCTTCCATACATCAAATAAGGATATCGTCTGCTTGGAAAATCGCTCACGATATGCAAATGCAATGCAACGCTCTAAATTCATGATATATTATTATTTTTAAGCATAAGAAACATCGTTTTCGGCGTGCACTATAAATCACTCTGTTATTCAAGCACATCGAATAGCCGTTGACTCATAGCGGTGACGAAATCGCGTACATTTACAGCCATAGCTATAGCTATAGAGTCGCTTTGCATGTTCAGTGACACGTAAATCTCGTTACAAATGGCGCGGTGACGAGTTCAGCTACAAATCACACGGTTATTTTGTAGCCGTTTAAGGCGCCACCAGTCCCTAAAACGTGTTTTGTAACGTATTTTGGTGCATTTTGTTGAAGTTATTCCCAACAAATGGCTAAAACTAAAAATACCACAATATTCTACATATATTCATTTAGTCCTTTGCTTAAAAAAAACGAAATACACCTTATTATAGTAATGAAAATAAATAAAAAAGAAAGTGTTGTTTTTTCTTGCGACGATTTTCTTTTAAGTTGTGTAAGTGACGCGAGTCTAATTTTTCTTTCTAAAGATAGACAATATAATAATCTAGGACATTACTTAAAAAAAAACTTTTTTCAAATGATAATAATTATTTAAATACAAAAAACATGTTTCAATTCCAAATGTAACAAATTCGTGGTCGGCGAGTATATCCGTCTCTTTTCTACACGTCAATGTTAGAATAAAGCCTTCTCTTTCAAATCTCAAGGACAAAGGCGTCCCGGGACGCCTTAAGTATTAGGCTATTTTGACATCGCTGGCTCCGCGTCTAAAGCCCCGAACGAAATCAAACCGGGGGGACGTCGGGGGAATAGAACGCCGAAAAGCAACAAACAATAAGAGTAAAAGCAAACAGCCGAGACCGCCATTTGCTTACGTAAAGACGCCTACATACTCGAGCATTAAAAAAAAAAAGACTAAAAATATCCCAAGAATAGACATTGTTTGTATTCGCACTCGCCGACAACACAACAGATGGCGCTGCGCGGCGAACGCGTCTCGATCCGTCAATTGTGTTTTATTTTGTGGTCTTTCGGCCTTCGACAAGATTCGCTCGGCACAGAAGCGGCGACAATTTTATTATATTAAAACACTATTTTTAATTGGTTGTCAAGTGTCATATTCATAACCTCTAAACCGCGCCCTTTTATCAGCGATCAAAGCGAGCGCTGGCCGCGACCCGCTCAGTGATCGATGAGTCGGTGACCCGGGTCGTTCGCGAACGACTCGACTCTATTTTAGACGTTTACATAGAACTGAAGTGATTGAAGTGAAACACAGTTAAACTGCAAAAGAAATAAGACTTTCGATCATAATGGCCGTACCGTTCCGAATCTATTTATTTCGAGTGTATAATGGCGATTAGAGACCAAATTAAATTAGGGAATCGCTTAAACGACAGGCGCAAAATATGTTAAAATAGTCTAATGCAAATTTTTCAACTGTGAAAGTATTTTTGAAGTAGGTTGAGCTAAAACTGATTATAGGAATATTATAGCCGTGATAATATATGCAAAAATATTATGTAACTCAGTGTCACAAAAACTTAACTTGCAAAAATAAATAAGCATTAAATTATTTATAATTACGTTTTTTTTTAATTACATAGATGTTGATTAACAATTTTTGAAATACAAATTCATATCTTAGTCATTTTTATTACTTTTATCGTACCATACTGGAGATTATATATAATAGTTGGTCAAAGTAATAAATTAGCGTCTTTGATTACATTTATCAAATTGTTTTGGTGTCCCGAGACCATTCCCGTTAAAAAAACAGCGAATTGGTCCTTTGATTTCTATTGTTATTTGTTAAGAAACTATATCAAAATTCAGAATAGTTTCGAAGAAATACAATGTTAAAGTTCCTATTCTAAATCGTGTAAAATAGCTTTGTTTCAATGGCTCCTCCCTCGGATAACTACGTCACTGGGTCATTGGGCCGCGGTCAGTCAAGATCGAGGTTAATGACCTGCCGCGTTGTTCGAAACGCCCTATAGGGCGGAGCTAAATGATTGCTGTCAGATGCCACTGGTCGAACAGAGGTCGGTCTATGAAGAGGGGGTAGCTCCTTACCCCTTCTCTGGGATTGTAAGAGGGATGCTATTGGTCGACAGATAGCATCGATCTTATCGATTGATAAGATTGATTTACACAAATTTTTCGCATTTTGTTACATAATTTCTTACTCTTAATAGGGAACTTAAACACCCCTTAAAGTTTGTGGGATTGGTCTTGGGACACCCTGTATAATGTCCACATTGGATTTCTTTGACCATAACATATACTCGTACAGGATAATAGAGTAAGGTGTGTAATTTTTAAATAATTAAGTGAAATATGAAATAAACGTTGCGAGAGCGACATTGGACTTTGTGTATTGGAGGGAACGGAACCATATGCCGATTAGAATGTCAGTTACTCTTTACTACGACGCGAATATGTAAATTTTATTCCCATTCCGACGACACAAGAATCCACTTTTTGTATCATTATTTGATATGAACGTCCTGCGACCCAATTATTTGCAGTCCGATAAATCGTTGCAGGACCCGGAAGCTTTTAGCTAACAATCTTTATTTTTATATTTTTATCATTTATGCTTCTATCAATATTTCGATGGTTGCGTGAATTATTCATCAAATATTTATTAGTTAAAATATTATGCAAATATTTCATCTGTTATAAATCTTAGATAAAAGCATCATTAAAAAGTATTTATTTGGCCTAAAATAGTTTAATACATTTCTATACAGATTGTTCAGAAGGTTCACTAATTAATGTAATATATTTCATTTTATTTTACTTTCCATTCATATTTTAGTTTTTTTTTATTGAAAAGCTTTTAAAAACGCTAATAAACAAATATCATTTTATGTTACATATAATCTAATTAGATATTTATTACAGTTGCTTTGTTTATAATTTTTTTTTTAAATTGTAGGTACGTATTGCTTTATGCCGCATTTTCTTGCGCTAGAGTCAGGAGATGTGCAGATTGGAACCCGCGAACGCTGGGTCGATAGTCAAACGCCTTAACAATTACACTAATTGGTTACTTTATCATGAATGCCCGAAAATATATATTTTTAGAGAAAAAGAAAACAACATTTCTTAATAATAAATCGTCTCCGTACTCATGGCGCTGATTAAGGCATTTCCCACAAAACCCAGAGAAAATTCAATTCCATCAGGAAGTCAATCCAGAAATATAAGGCAACTTTTTTGTGTTAAATCTGGCTACTTTTTAACGCTCGTTGTGTTTTCTTATATAAAGGGAAGAATTTGCTTTTTTTTTTAATATTTTTAATTACAATTTTTTTTAAACATGCGCAGAAAGACCTCTATTTATTACCTCCAGAGGAGCCCTTATCAAATATATGCCAAATGTGGAGTTATGAATATTTAGAGTACCAGGAGTAACCAGTTCAATTGTTATCTTTCAGTACCCCGACGTACGACCACGCCCCGAACCCCGACAAGCAGTGGATCCTCCGAGCCACCAACAAGATGCAGCCCATCCACCGGCAGTTCACGGACCTCCTCATGACCAAGAGGCTCCAGACCCTGCAGAGCGTTGACAACGTGAGTGCCTGTCACATTGACCGCCATCCATTGTCAATAGTTAATAGTAATAACTGTTTATCTATGAACGCATGATAAACCCATCCCCCTGTCTCTTAAATAATTAGAAACTCAAACTTTTAACAAATCATAAAAATGAAAAAATTCTTATGTTACTGGCAATAGGTCGTTAACCTAAAAAACCCAATAGTGATATAAAGCAATACAATAAGTTGCATCCCACTTAAAAGCAAGACGTTATGCCGGGATAGTCAAGGTACAGGGTTGATTGAGGTGAAATAACGAAGACGTCTCCGATGGTCTGGATCCTTTTCATGGAGACCTTTTCAACATTTATAAACTTAAAGACTAAATAACCAATGTATAACAGTGGACAAATCGATAATAACAATGAATAAAATATAAATCAGGTACAGAAAAGTCATTGGCTTGCAAGCCCAATGTTACCGACTGACTGCCAGCTGCGCCGATGGGCTGATCGCCGGTCCGATTTGCTAAATGTTAGTTATGACTTTTTGCACTATAACTGTCAATTTGGCATTTGTGTTGCAGGCCGTGGAGCGCGTCTACCAGGAACTGAAGAGCCTCGGTGAGCTGGACAACACGTATCTGATGTACACCTCGGACCACGGCTATCATCTGGGACAATTCGGCCTCATCAAGGGCAAGAGCTTTCCTTTCGAGTTTGACGTCCGGGTGCCCTTCCTCGTGCGAGGGCCGGGAGTTGAACCGGGTACTGTGTGAGTAATCTTGTGTTTTATTCCTGTGGCCGTTCATTCCAGGCGCTGTAGTCTCGTTACATGACTCAACCGCTAAAATTTCTCAACACAAGAGATGACCTGACCAGGTTGGACCCACGAATTAGAAGGAAACAACACAATGTCACCTAACTGTCCTCTATCCCAGAAGCATTTGAGGGTGGATCAAAGACACAATGCTCTCATTATGCAAGCGAAGCGACACGTCGCCGACTCCCTCTATCCATATTTGCTACTCTATTGTGGAAAGGGCGTTCTGATCTCATTGCTAATTGGCCGCTAAAGACAGTTTAAACCTCAAATTATGTTTATTTTTTAAACCGAAACCGAGAAATAAAAATTGAGGATTTTTTTTTTCTTAGAACTATAATGTATATAATTATGTATCGTTTATTATAAAATGTGGCATGTTTAAAAATCAGACTTACAACTTTAAGTACTAATTATAATTTATAAGTAACTAAAACAAATATTTTGTTTTTATTTTAAATTATTGTCTTTACGTAAAATACAAACTGTCTTTACAATCAAATACAAACTAAGGATCTTAGGGATTTAGGGGGTTAATTGGCATAATTATAAAAAATATTTATTGAAATGAACAAAAGTTAGTAGTTTGTCGGCGAAAAGACAACAAACGAACGCAATTTCGGCGTTATCCATCATTTGGCCGAGACCGAAACTTTGGCCAAAACTTGTATTTTGGGCCGAAGATAGCCGAATAAATAGAGTTTTTTGTATTTCCGTTGCAGCAAGTGACTTTAACGAGAACAATTTATCCCCTGCATCCATAATTGTATTTTGTCTCATTACCTCATAAGCATGTATAGATATCCTAATGGTACACATGAAAGTTGAGGTTTTAAAAATAGCTGTATATGTTAATTGCAGGGTGGATGAGATAGTGCTGAACATAGACCTGGCGCCCACATTCCTGGATATGGGTGGAGTGGCCGTGCCAGAGCACATGGACGGTCGCTCGCTGCTGCCTCTGCTTCTGGCTTCGAGGCGAAGGAACAAAGAGCGGGAGCCTTGGCCGGATACATTCCTCATCGAAAGGTGAGTTTTGGTATATCCTTCCTGTTTACTAATAGTTACCGCAGCAGGACAATCTTTACCAGCTAACCCAGAGACATGGCTTGTGTTGTTGGAGTAGGTACTGATAAATGCAGTTCCAACTGCCTTGTCATTGTCTTTGTGATGCAAAACTAAAATTGTAATTGAATAAGTATGTCATGTTACTTACATCAGTTGACAGTGTTGAGATTCATCATATTGCATATACAGGGTGAAATAAAGTTAGCAGCTTAAAAGACAGCGTGAAAAATTTGACATGCATTTTGAAGAAAAATCATTAACATAATGATTACTTGGCCCTTTTGCATTATTGCTGCTATAACTCTTCCTCTGTGGAAATCAGTACCATCTGTTACTTGTTAGGGATAATAGTTTTAAAGAAAATCAATGGCCCTTTAAGACCTCGCGGAGAAAGTTGATAGGACAGGGCACTGTTAGTAAACAGCAACGCCACAATTTTTCAGTTCCGGCCGCAGAGAGACCCCAGAGCAAATGGCGGAGGCTAGAGCTCGTTTCGCTGCAAAGTACTCGCAGCCATACAACCAGAACAGCGCCAACAGCGACTCCACTCCGAGCGGACAGAGCCAGGCCAACGCCTCGACCCAAGCCGACAAGGCCATCTCCAATGACAGTGGCTCTGCCGAGGATGACGATGACGATTTCCTCGACGAAGACGGCGATGATGGAGAGATTGAGGTATTTGAACAATATGCATGTCTCCTAACGGGCAAATCATCAAACACTGTGGTATAATTGATTTGGACTGATTGACCAAATGTTTTACCACTGCTATCCTTTCAGTAAAAATATCAGAAAATAAATAAATCAGAAAAAATATTTCCCAATTACGAGAAAAATGAATTAAAAAAATAATACAGGGTGATGATTTTAGAAGCGTGGTTTTCAAGAAGAGATAAAACGCATATAATTCGATGTTATGGCTAAGAATTTAGTTTTATTATAAAGATAAGGGTTTGCCATTATGTTTCAAAAATGATTTCGGGTAAGTGGCCGCCGCGGCTGACTCGAACAAATTCCAGCCGAGAGGCCCAATTTTCAACCACTTTTTGCAGCAAGTTGGGCCGTATGTCAGCAATAACGCGCCGAATATTCTCTTCCAAGGCGTTAATCGTGTCCGGCTTATCTGCGTAGACAAGCGACTTCACATAACCCCACAAAAAATAGTCCAGCGGTGTTAAATCGCACGATCTTGGAGACCACGCCACAGGCCCACGACGCGATTTTTACTTTATTTTAGAGTGATTTTTTCTAAATTTGCACTATTTGCTAACGTTGTTCAGGAGTAAGTCTATTCATTATGAAATGGCAAACCAAACTGAGCATAAATCAAGTGACAGCTGTCAAAAACACCAACTACGAAAAAAGTAGTGCCAGATTGAAAACCACGCCTCTAAAAAAAACACCCTATAGAAATCGTTTTAATGTTTGAGAACGCATGGTGCGAGGTTACGTTCTCACACATTAAAATTGATCTGATAAAAATGTTTTTTATCAGATCAATTTTTTTTTTAAAAAAAAAGTTCATGATGACACCAAATTAGTGGCAATTAGATATCACAAACCACCAAAGATGTTTTTTCTTCACAATTAGTTTTCATATTTATTTATAACAATTAATCACTACGTATGCGGTTTACGCTCCAAATGGTTTCTTAACGGGTTAATAGATGTCCTCAGGTGCATAGTTTTAATTATAGCTTATTTAATTAATTATAGCACTGGTTTTTTTTTGTATACAAAAATATGCGCAGTAAATATCTTAAGTTATGTTATGATAATTATTCGACTTGGATTTGCAAAGAGTAGAGAAATTCTCAGTGTGGCAGATCTTAGCTGAACATCTGTAAATGGAAGTATATAATATATTCATACAAATATTTAAATACTTGTCAACAGATAGACGACACAGCAGAAGTGGACTTGGATGATGAACTGGATCACGATTCGGAGCGGGAGCCCCTTCCCCTGGAAGCGGGCGAGTCGGCTCCGTTCGGCACCATCGTGAGAAGTCCCTCCTTCACCAACACCAACTCGGAGAGCATACAACCGGGCGCTTTGGTACCGTCGTTGCATCGTAAGTCCATTTAACCAATTCAGAAAATTCGTTGCTTGAATTACAATTGTCACCCTCGACAAAAAACATGCTAAGGCACCATTAGCAATTTTCCAAGGAGGCAAAAGTATAATTTGAAAAAAATCACTAGATCTATTTATTTTAAATAATAACTTTAAAGGTATTTTTTTCTAAAAAAAACTATTGATCTGGTAGAAGGAAACTAATAATACTTGTTTTATCACAAAGCATGACTTATGACGACGTCCAAAAACACACAACAGCTTTTCGGGAAGAGGCCTTTTGTGTTGTATCTTTATAGACGATAATGATTGTTTCAGCTTCCGCAATTGCACTGGAATGTGAGTCGGCCATGGCGTCTGGTTCAACCGGCATTTGTATTCCTGGCCAAAAGTGGAGATGCGTGTTTGTGGACGGCAGGTGGAGGAGGCACAAGTGCAAATATCCTAGGGTCAGTACTCTATCTGTGTTTATTTAAAACAAAACAACTACTGGAAAAATGGCAACGCTCCAACTTAAATTGCATAAGCTAGCTTTCTATTAAAGATATATTAAAATTCTGAACAAAATAAATTTAGATTTTAGTTAGTTTTAGTAAGTCTTATAAATAACTCAAAATAAGCATGTTTGAATTTCAATTTTTTTAAATTTCAGAGCCTCTAAAACAGGGGTACTCAAACTTGAACTGCTGGCGATCTACCTCAATATTTTTAGACTACTTACGATCGACTCTGAGAGACTGCAAGTGTGTGTGATGCAGGGTTGTCGTACATACACGATACACCCTACCTACCTAGGTAGGGCGTACCGTAGCATATATAGATATTAGCTTTCTGCACGGTGCTCAAACGGTCGATCGCGATCGACCAGTCGATCGCGATCGACCGTTTGAGCACCCCTGCTCTAAAACATAGCAATGAATATAAAATAAACATATTGAATACAAAAGATTATTTATTTAGTTAACTTAATTAACTTCCAAATCACAGCGATCCCATCAAACTATGCAGATCTACTTGTTTGCCTACTACTCAGCCTCCAGGTAGTGAAACGTAACCAGAGAGATATTCCTTATAGGCCAAAAGAGTCTTTTGTATGCGTGTCTATATAGATGGGCAATTAAAAATATTAGCAATTTCCAGATGGAAATGCGACCCACGACGAAGAAATGCGCCTGCTTCACGCCCAGCGGAGTGGTGTACACACGTCTCGACACCAGCGCGGAACGCTTACAGACCAACCAACCCTACAACCTCATGCATTCATTCGGCAGAATAAAGAGATCTCCGGACGACGAGGATCTGCTGCAACCGGATGACTTGAGGACCGACTATCTTCCCGCGCCTTATCTGCCCTCGGAGCTGGACAGCGATACGGTCCATGATCAAAAGAAGGCCTTAGAGCTTCTAGAGACGGAGATAATTCACACGGAAGACATCCTCGAAAAGTATGAAAAGGAATTCTCAGAATTTGATTCGGCTTATGAAGGTCGGAAAAAAAGGAACGTTCGAACCGTCGCCCTTGATTTATCGGATGACAACGGAGGCCGCATTCACCGCCACAGGTCGTACCATAATAAGCCCTCGACTGTTGAATGTAAGGTTGATAACAACGGTTCGGTGAATTGTTCTAAGGCTGTTTACGAAGATCTCAAAACGTGGCATGCTAACCGACTCAACATTGAAGATCAAATAAAACGACTCAAAATTAGGCTCGAGGATTTGAAAGAAATTAGAAGGCATTTGAAAGAGACCAAGCCGTACGGAAACGCCAAGGAACAAGGAGAGAATAGTTATCAATCCAAGAACGAAGAAGATCTGCAAAATAGAACTATTAACTATCAAACCAACGGGAAATACAATAAGATAAGGAATACGAACGATTTCGATTTGCCTACTGTACCAATATATACCGTTAAAGATGAACTATTCGGGACTCAATTTACCACAGACGCACCAACCCGTAAACCGCATACGACTTCCGAAAGTCAGAACTCGGAATTGACCAACTCGGAGCGTCGTCACAGCAGGAGAAACCGAACCAGGGTTGACATGGAAAAAAATGGAGAACTTCCAAAGAAAAGACATTTTAAAAATGCAACAACGTTGACAAAATCTCCCGAAACCACAACTGTGGAGTTCCATATGAACACCTCGGAAACTACCACTGAGAATGAACCAACGCCACTCTCTCTGTCCACCAGTGAAGAGCCGATAGAAGTAGACGCTAGCACTGTCAAAATGAACCCCTCGGATATTAGCACTCCGTCTAGCGAACTAGAATCCACGAACTCGCAAATACGGACCAGCACAGACAAACCTTTGTCGCTTCCAAGTTCTGGCAGTCGTAGAACTAAATTGGGACTGGGGCCAGCGCGGATAGATTTGGCTACATTTCAGGAATCTCAGAGAAAAGCGCACTCTGGATACCACAATTTGCAAATAGACGAGAAATCGGTCCACGAGAGGCTGCCACCTTTCTACATTGAGAATGAAGAGCAACACGTGTGCTACTGCGAGCAGGAGAGGTGAGGCTTTCTATATTCATCGGTTTGTGCCTTTCGTAGCCCGTTTTTAGGTTGCAAAATAATTACTGGTCAAACTGTTTATAAGTTTAGCGACAATGTCTTGTGCAGAATAATTCCGAGATGTAGATGCCGGTATTTTAATAACCAAATTAATATTTTATTATAAATATTTTGTTGCGAAATAGCCTAGACGCAAACCTCACAGAAGAATGCATGCTTACAGTTTATAAGAGTTTATCTTGTCAATTCACAGATCGCACTGTTTTGTAAATAAATTTCAGTTTACACCTAAAGACTATTGCCATCTGTCATTCAATTTTTGAAACTATATTTTTTCCAAAAAATATGGTGTTTTATGGATGTTTATTAAGACTTTGTGCGACAACTGCATCGTGTTTTGTTACGAAAGAGTGGTTTCCAATTTCTGTATAGCAGTTGAGCAATTCATAGCATTAAATAGTCAATGGTATTACTGTATAGGTAATTTTGCTCGTAAATTAGTGTCGGATTATTTTGGTATATCGCACAAGATTAATAACATATTAAAATATATACCTAGAGCACAATGCATTGTTGATGACATTTTTAAATTAGCCTATGTTAATATATTGTTTAAAAAAATATATTGCACTAACGCACTTTTCACAAACAATCAAACGTCAAAACCAAACTAAACTTAAAAAAAAACAAAAATTACTCCATGCCTTTTATTACTAATTACTTAATTACTAGCCAAAATTTAAAGTCAAAATTTAATAAAAATAAATATAACTGAAATGGTTTTAAAAATTAAAATGAGTTAAAAGAATCTCATTGTATGTTTAATAATAACCAAAACGCACATCGAACGAGCTAAAAGTGCCGCAGGCACAAGTGGAGATAAAATGAACCATCCCATCGCATGTTGGTACCACAGGCGCGAATAGTCTGGGGGAGATGCCTTTAGGGCCTAGCTGTAACCTAGCTAGGTCTAACTAGGGACGTCAGGTTCTGGTTAAATAATTTACTACTACTAAACAATGCTACGGGTGTCAGAGCCATTCTTATTTGTATATGTGCGGAATGAGGGATTATTGTTTTTGGTGGCTGGTGTTCGGTTACCAAATTAAGTTGACTCGGTGATCTTTGGGAATGTTTCCCATGGACTTAGCGGTCCAAAGACCTATAGGAAAGTGGTATTAACAGTTTGTCCATTTTGAGATTGGCGGTAGTTTATCAATTTTCTTTTAATGACAACTTTAAAAACAGTGTGTGTCTGTAGCTTTGGTCGGTTGAGGATGCAGTAACTCATGTTCTTACTTATATATTTGTATGGTAGACGCCGTGGCGGCATAGGCACGAGCAACTACTCCGAGCTGGCCCAGAAGGAACGAGAACGCCGCAGGAAACTCAGAGAACAGAGAATCAAAAAGAAACAGAGGAAACTCAGAAAAAAGGTACACATCCATTATGTCTTTTCCTATAATTATCTATTTCCTAGCTTCGACTCTGGCTCGAACTACAGCACTTGATAACGGTCTATTATTTTCCCTAAAGTCACCATCACAGCTCTTAATTTGGTAAAATTATCCGTAACTCCTTTAATTCCTTTTAAGGAGTTGATTAATCGGCAACGAATATTGAAAAAATATTTCCTAATTATGAGAAAAACAAACTTACAATTTAATCAAAACTGTTCGAGTGTTTGAGAAAGTTAAAAATACCGGTGAGGGGAAGAGAAGCGCAGAGACGGACGCGGGAAGAAAAGGGGATCACTCTTCCCTGCATTCGTCGTTCTCTGGGTTATGATTCTGGGCATAAATCTGAATAACTTTGGTTCAACGAGTTTTCATACGGCTAACAAAAAAAATCCATATAAAAATATATGTTAATACGCTATTTTTGTGTTCCTGACCTGTCCTATTGACCTAACATTACGATATACGCGCGCGGGGAACAACCCACCGCCGTAAATACATCTGTACGTACAGTTACCGGGTTGCGACGTAGTGACGCCGAGCAGTCTATTGTTTTGTTAGGCGACTATACTTTAAAATGTTTTTAGGACTCATTCTTTTTTTTTACTTTATTTGCTTGAGATCATGCATACTATTTTTACCGCTTCATTACCACTGTCCCCCCTGACTATCACAGGCACATTTGTCCTAGTTGAGTAGGGCCCAAAAATAACTGTATACCAATATTATGTAATATGTGATTAACTATTAACTATCAAGGGTACAAGTCAGATTTCTTATCAGTGTATCTTCTCGTATCTGTTAATTTGTTGCTCCTTGATAATTATATAATGTGCTTTATTCCCAGATGAAAATGGAAAAGGATTGTCTCCAGGAACGGATGAACTGCTTCAGCCACGACAACGAGCACTGGCGCACGGCCCCGCTGTGGACCCAAGGGCAGTTCTGCTTCTGTATGAACGCCAACAACAACACATACTCGTGCGTTCGCACCATCAACACCACGCACAACTTCCTCTACTGCGAGTTTGTCACCGGATTCGTCACTTTCTACAACCTTAGGATAGGTGGGCGTTGAACATATGTCATTGAGCCGGCTGTCCAACGCGTGACGTGTGTTGGAATACATAGTCTTGAACCATTTTATTTTATTTTTTATTTTATCCTGAATAGTATAGAACAGTATAAAACATAGCAGGTGGGTTAAAACATAGCACACCCGAAGCAGGAACACACTTAAAGAGTTATAGGAAGTTTTTATGGTATTAACGTTTGTAGTAACCAGTCTCCTTTTTTCCATCTCCAGATGTGAAATAATGCTGCCAGGGCTGTTTTTTTAATATTTTCGAGGAAGGTGTTGACTGGTCGGCCTTCGATGTGGTGAAGGGATTTGGTAGGGAATCGATCATTATAGTTTTGGTCTTTAGGGTTGTTATAACTTGACTGTTAAGTTTAACTTTACATGTATTTTTTCTTTAAATAGAAACATCTATCAATCACTGTAGAAAACATTATTTAACTAAAATTTTAAGATTTGACAGCTAGATTTGACTCCTTCCTTCATGATCAGCTGGAGGAGTTGAAACGATGCAAAGGAAAATCTTGTACTGTCAACACAAATAGGAACACGCAGACAGACTCCACTGCCAATCAGCCATTTTCTCATAGGAGCAACGGGAAGATATCGCCTCACAGGGCACCTCATAACAGCAGCTTCAACACATCTGCCACGGGCCTTCATGGTAAGAGCATTTCAGTGTGGCCCGGCCTGGTTCCTGGCTGTGCCACATTATTGTCAGTTTTCAAGTGAACCTGACAGCTAGGCGATGCATTTGCGATTTGGAATGATCCAAAAGTTGACCGGCTGGTGACTATTTAAGAAATATCGTCGGTGACTGTCGACATTTGACCATTGCCATCTTTTTCAGATCCATTCGAGACGCAAAACCGTGCCAAGTATCTCACAGCCGAGGAACACTCCTTCCTTCATGATCAGCTGGAGGAGTTGAAACGATGCAAAGGAAAATCTTGTACTGTCAACACAAATAGGAACACGCAGACAGACTCCACTGCCAATCAGCCATTTTCTCATAGGAGCAACGGGAAGATATCGCCTCACAGGGCACCTCATAACAGCAGCTTCAACACATCTGCCACGGGCCTTCATGGTAAGAGCATTTCAGTGTGGCCCGGCCTGGTTCCTGGCTGTGCCACATTATTGTCAGTTTTCAAGTGAACCTGTTAACACACTCAGCGCCGATAACGGTATATCCTGTAATCGTGGTATACGACAGGTACCATTTCCAGTTAAAACCGTTACCGTCTAAATGCATTTCTATTAATATTTTTACCTGAATTTATTTACTGAATTTTACCTGAAGGCTTAAATAATCGTCGTTTATATAAAAATGGCGCTAGGGCGTTTAAAGTATTTTTGATGAATTTTGATGGCGGTAAATAATTTGAGTTTTATTTACAAAAGCTATGTCAATATAATATTAAATATAAAAAGCAAATATTTTCATAGTTTTGTACATATTGTTTGCCAATTATAAGTAATTATAACTTAAACTAAAAAATGGGTGTCAGTCCCGAGTACGATATTCCGTTCGGTTAACGTACTTCGCCGATCGGGCGGCACCGCGCATTTGATACAGGATCTTTTTGGATCGTTACTGATAACTCGTGGTTTTTTATCTATTTTTAAAAAATGACTATGGCCTAGGTCATGTGTAGTTTTTTGGACCCTACCCAACTAAGCCGAATGTTTATGTGCTTAAGTCAAGGTATATGGTTGTAATGAAGCTTTAAAAATGGTATGATCTGCGACCACTTGGTTAAAAATCAATCACCTTAACCACTAGACTACTAATTGTATTGGTCACTTTTTATTTCTTGCTAAGATAATATCGATAAATCTCAAATGATTTTTTGAGACGTTTGTATCCTTGATAACCGTCTCCTACCTGATCAACCCTTCGAAGGTTGGAGGACGAGAGATGGGATAACTGCAAATGCTACACCTGTGCTTTTACTCTCAATTCTTCTCTACCCTCCAACGGACAGCAGTAGTACCGCTCTGCGTAATGAGAATGGTGTTGCCATAACCTATTTTGTGAAAAGAAAATGTAATGAAACCTTTCAAATAGAGAAATGCCACATATTAAATATATTGGCAATGCCGTTTAGATTTGCCTAATTGTGAATTTCGTAAGATGGCGCTAGGTTAGGTTGTCACACGGCAGATGCCATCTGATGAACACGAGCCAGTACAAAGAGTCCATGGGATGTGTGTTTTCTTTGTTTCTTTCTCTAGTTCTATGATTGTCCACATTCCTCTATAATTAATTGCTTGATTAACTTTATACACTGGTTTGGCGCAGCTGTCATTGGAAGTAATCTATGGAATACATTAATACTGTTTTATGATTAACCTATAATTCTATATGCAGTCATACCCTCGACTCTCCGATTGATTGCTGACACATCAGAGAAGAGGATTCAGCTGACAGATCGCCTTCACTCTCGCATGGGGCATGTCAAGTAAGTATCGATTAAATTGTTAAAAATTGCTCGCCTTATGATGTTTACGAGGACTCATGTTTACGACATGTTACAGCATCCATGGTTTTGACAAAATCAGTCAGTTCACCGTTGGTTAATTCAATGGCAGCAGTAAACCTGTATTTTAAAGGTGGTTTTTTCAAAATAAAGTTTTTTTTCGGATTTGACTCAAACACGTCACAATACAATTTGAAACGATGTCCACGATGGTCAAGATTTTCGATGTATGTCCTAAATTACATTCCTCCAAATAAACTTGAAGAATTCAAATTTAATCACCTCATTTACCCAGTTTAAATTCTTGCAGAACTCTAGTTAGTAACCTTGACATATTATTTGTAGTCGTCTATTTCATGCATTTTTTTCTGCACCAAAGCAGCCTGGCTAACATCAATATCCGGCTTCCAACGCCATTTTGTTTGTTGATTGTGTTTGTGTTATTTAGGCCCTGGCGCAGACGCAAATCCACATGGCAGGACAACAGCGCACTGTCTGATCGACAGAACCGTCACCAACGCCGACACGCCCGTAGGAGATATCAGGACACCACCATCCTGGACAGACAGTTCTAAACACGACAACTCTTCGTGTATTTCATCTAACCACCATTTTACGGCTTCAGCAAATAAATAAAAAAATTATAAGAATTTCAGATTTGGATCAAATCATATTGATCTAGGATATTTTAGAATCTTTGTCAAGATCATCCAGTGGTGTGAAGCGTGGTTCGGGTCTAAAGCATATTAGTTTAATTAATTAACATAATATTTAACTGCCACGTGATATTGTGTTAGATTATAACCAACGCAAGACCATTGAATTGATATAAAAAACTTATACTTACGAGATCCACTCGGAACAAAGTAATGATAATGTGTGATGCAATCACCAATAAAGGTCTGTTCTGCAGAGTTACGTAACCGGCTAATAACATGTACCGTCAGTGCGGTCCGACATAACCTATCCACTGTCATTAACTGATATTGGTCACACCATGGTTTAGGTTATGCGAAGCTGCCATAGAAAACACTGACCAGCCCATCATAAAAGGGGCAGAGTCGAAATAGCATGGGAATAGGTTAAGATTTGTAACCCTTATATATACAAGTAATTGTTGCGGTTACACTGGGGAGATTGGGGAAAAGCTGCAGGAAGGAACATTCAAGGAAGGTTTTTAAGTTTTCAGCTCATCCCTAGATCCTTAAGAAGATAGTGGAGGGAGAAGTGCATCAACCTCGACTGCGAAAAATAATACTTTCAAACCATTTCTCCTCTTAATAGATAAAGTGAGGTTATTGTTTATTTTACTTAGGCGCGGATATAAAAACCTTTGGAATTTGGTGCGAGTTTGTTAGCCACGGAGACGACACATTTTGACGGGAGCTTGCTGCTCTGATTGGTCGAGATGCGTTCCCGTCAACCTTTTGCTTTAGATTGGATGGCAATGCGTGATCCACACCTTTGACGTACGGAACTGAGCGTATTAAAGTATTTTTAACAATAACAACCTCAACAAAAGAATCATAATTAAATATCCCCCCCCCCCAAATTATTGGTTGATCAATTAACATCGCCTTTAATCGCCTGAAAACTAAATAAATTGCTATTTTAGGGTAGGGAACCGATAAAAGGATAATGCACTATCTGAAACGGCCCTCTAAAAAGGACAATCCTCTATATTTATATAGGTACTTTAGCAAAACGACATATCTAGGTTATAACCTCAAACTGTCAAACTGGGAGTGATGGTCAACGATCTTTTAAAACAATAGATACGCCATCTCATATAAACCGGTCGCGTTTAAACACGCCACCGGTAGATTCCCCCGCCATTCCCCTCGACCCGTCCCGCGGCCCATGCTGGATAGAAACTTATAGCGAGGACATATGCGAGCAAGCAAGACGCAAGTGGTGGTCTTGACCCAAAATGGTGGACTTCGCGGTGTCGGGTTTTTCGCCCTCAGTTGCCGTATCTATATGTTTTAAAAGATGGTTTGGTTTTTATTTGGATCGTCGACTGGCGAATCGAAATATTTTGTTAAGGTTTTCAAATATGTATTTTGTTACTGTGTAACCATTTTTATTTTTTTTTTGAAAAGTTCATTTTAGACTACATTTCATCCATTGAGGAAAGTTTAGGAGATTACAAATGCAAATTTGGATCTGGTCGCTTTTGATTATTATCTGTTTTATGAGTAACGTTGTTCAAATAAATATGCATTATGATTTGTACGCTGTAATTTTACTTATTTAAAATAATATGTTATTTAAAAACAACGTTTTATCTTTTATAATACTGTGATCTATTTATGCATTTAAATATAGTATACTATTCGTTATTGTCATTATTCTAAGAGGTAATAATTGTACTGAATTTTTCTTATTGTTCCTCTTATATTAAAGTAGCTTTTTTACAATTCCGCCATATTAATGAAATTTCTTTTAGCTCCAGGACGATACGTACGACAATAAGATTGGAAGATTACAATCTTTCAACGGTCAGACTAAATATTCTTGACAGCTTCATTTGACAAATAAAAAATAATAAAGCCCATCTCCTAAGAAGAAATTATCTACCACTCTTTATTTAGTAACTTATACACAATGGAGATGCCGCACAAATCCCAAACATAGTACCTTAGTATAAAAAGTAGTGTTTCAACATTTTAAAGATATGTGTCAATATATTCTGTAGTTTAAACTGAAAATTGTTTACGAATTATAAATTAGATTCAGTAGGTTAGGCAACATAAGGTAGTCACAAGCGCTCGGTAAGATTATTATTTCTAAACTAAACATTCGCAAAAGTTAGACTTATACGTGGTTTGAGTCTCGCCTATCTGACATCAAAATAATAATGTAAGGTGTACAAATACGGTGTCCAAAAAGACAGCGCCATCTGTACCTCGTTATTACTTCTTGGGTGCCTAGAATTTGTATGATGATGAGCTATCTAAGAACCACTTTATGATCAATGATGCTGCTACTTTGTATGTTTCCGTTATAATTGCTTATGATGTTTATATAAAAATTTTGTTAGTCAACCAAAGTAATGTTCAACCGCATTACTTCTTAACCAAAGGTCATTCCTTAAATTTTTATCATAAATATTTTTTTTTTGTATCGTCCTTTTTACAAATGGCCAATAACTACTGTTAAAAAATATGAATAGAAAAAAGAACTTGAAGCAGTTTTATTCCAAAATTTTGTTAAAAATATTTGTTTTTCTTCAGCGGCAGCATCCCTAATAGTATCTCGAACGATTTATGATTGATGATAAATGATTTAATTTATCTCGAAGATATTTTATCTGACATCATTCTGTAAATTAAAAAGATCCACAAATCTTCAAAAATATTTGGTCAGACCATAAAAGCATTTACTCTAAATAAGTTTAAAAATTATTGCTAGGATTTAAGCAATTATTTCAGGATCCTTAAAAACTATGTGACTATTATGTTTGATAATTAAAAACAAACTGTTTTCTAAATGTTGGGCCACATTTTACTACCAGAATTATTTTAAAGCATCAGCCATTTTGAATAATTTTTAAGTTGTAGATATATCCTTTTTTATTAGTTAATCATTGTAAAATATATATGAAATGTGTGGATTCTTTGTATAAATATGGAAATATAATAATATTGGATTTAAAACATTTAAATAATGATATATTTATATATGCGTGCAAAAATATGATAACATAAACAGCTTTAATATGTTTTGAATTTTAATATTCAAGGTAGATATTACACCTGCCTTAAAAAAAAGGAGCTTCAAATAAATGAATGATATATTTATTTATTTGAGATTATTATTGCATCAAAAGAGTATAAACAAGTAACCGATTGGTGCTCTAATATAATAGCTAGAAGAGGCTATTTTATTACCATTACCATTTTTATTACCAGCGATTAAATGATATGGCGACTAAATCAGCATCAGGAGAAATGCTTACGGAAGGAACCATTTTTCCAAACCTGTGAGTTTGATCCAATATTTATAAAGGTTCAGTAAATACTCTTATAATTGACAATATTTCATTCACCAAGTCGGATACTTCGGTGCTTTTTCCACAAAGCAACGTCGCCATGTGATTAATTTGCAGGTTAAATTGGTGTTTTTTTCATCATCAGCTATCGTAAAACGTTTTTTTGTTCTCAAAAAATGCTCAGTTTTGGGTCAATTGACGATTAACGACCGTTAACAGCTTTATTTTAAATATTGTAGCGATAATATATTCATGGAACTCAAACCTCAATATACAACGAATGTTTTACAAACATTTTGTATTACTAATTAGTAATACAAAACAACGCATCTAATGTGTTTGAACTGTGAACATTAGATTTTAGATTTTTAGACGTATAATAAAATTAAGTTTGAGTTTACAGTATTTTTTTAGAAAAATATAAGAATCTGACATAATTTAAAAAGTATACATAAGTAATAAGTTTATAACAATATATGTATCTTTTGATTAGTCTTAAAATGAATCGCTTCAAATGTATTTATATGCTTAAATATCAAATTTATAAATGCTTGCCATTTTGTTAGATAAGGTTATTTTAAAGTATTATTAAAATCTACAGTCACTTAGTTTGTAATTTATTATTGTAACAAATGTATTTATTCAATCTTTACAGTATCTTGTTCAATGAATTGATAATAAAATCAATTTCTTACGAAAATTGTTTTATTATCTTAATATATATAAATCTCGTGTCACAATGTTTGTCCTCAATGGACTCCTAAAACACTTAACCGATTATAATAAAATTTGAACACCATGTGCAGTTCGATGTGCACTTGAGAGATAGGATAGTTTAAATCTCAAATTATAGTCGCAATTTTAATTTATCGCTAATTATTTGTCTGTTATTATTTGGCAGTCATAAAACTGACAGATGTCGATACCTTTCGACTGGGTTGATGGCGCTAATGTCTGTTATTATTTGACAGTGACAGTTATTCGACGCAAACGTATTAAAAGAGCCCATCAGTTGGCAGAACAAATTGAATCAAGAAATCCAGCTCAAAGAATCAGGACAGCAGGTCATGCACAAGAATCTCAAGAACAGTGTAACGAACGTCTTCAAGAGAATATCATAAGAACAAGAAAATTATTATTTTCAGTCAAATGCCACCGAAAAAATCTAACCTCAACAACGCGAGCGGCAAACGTCAAAACGCAAACGTCAAAACTACGATCGGAATAATATATTCACTTACGAGATGCTGTTGCTGGAAACATCGATGGAAATTTAAATCCCAATGACATCGGTAATGCTTTCATTTTACCTTCAAGCTACATCGGCAGTCCACGGAACATGCAGGAATACATACAAGATGCGATGACTTACGTACGTCATTACGGCCGACCGGATTTATTTATTACATTCACATGTAATCCGAATTGGGAAGAGATACAAACTTTACTATTGCCAGGACAACAAGCCATTCATCGTCATGATTTAACTGCACGTGTGTTTAAACAAAAATTGAAATCCTTAATTGATTTTATTGTTAAATATACAATTTTTGGTATCACACGTTGTTGGCTGTATACGATAGAGTGGCAAAAGCGAGGTTTGCCTCATGCCCACATTTTGGTTTGGCTTAAAGATAGAATCCGTCCTGAAGAAATCGATCAAATAATTTCAGCCGAAATTCCAGACCCATTAATTGATCAAGAATTATTTGATATTGTCACCAAACACATGATCCATGGGCCATGCGGTGTTTTCAACATGACCTCACCGTGCATGGAAAATGGAAAATGTAAAAAAAACTTCCCAAAGCCGCATACGAATGACACGATCACGGATATTGATGGTTATCCAACTAAATCAACTAATTCAATTGATCAAAAGAGTTTCGCCACGACTGCAAAATGACAATTATCAAATCGTCATAAAAGCCGACAAAGTACCATTAGGTGAACATGCTGGTAGATTCAACGCTCCAACTGTTGATGAGGTTGCTGTTATCATGGTTGGTGATCCAGTTGACAAAAGATCTATAAACATTACACTGCGAGACAACACTGTCAGTACGATTTAGGATCTACACCGTTCATATGACGCACTACAATATCCATTGATATTTTGGCAAGGACAAGATGAATATCACCTTAATATCAAACAGTATGATCCAAATACCGGTAAATTTGACAATTATCTATTTACTTTCTTACTGTATGTATAGATTTTAATTTCGTATTGCATTTTATTTTTTATTTTTTTAGGTGATTACAGAAATAATAAAGTTAGCTCAATGAACTACTACGCACACCGAATAATGGTTAGACAACATCAAGACAATTATATCCTTCGATATCGTCAGCTGTTCCATCAATACATTGTTGATATGTATGCTAAGGTCGAAAGCGAACGCTTGCGATTCCTTCGATTCAACTAGGCAAAACTACGATCGGAATAATATATTCACTTACGAGATGCTGTTGCTGGAAACATCGATGGAAATTTAAATCCCAATGACATCGGTAATGCTTTCATTTTACCTTCAAGCTACATCGGCAGTCCACGGAACATGCAGGAATACATACAAGATGCGATGACTTACGTACGTCATTACGGCCGACCGGATTTATTTATTACATTCACATGTAATCCGAATTGGGAAGAGATACAAACTTTACTATTGCCAGGACAACAAGCCATTCATCGTCATGATTTAACTGCACGTGTGTTTAAACAAAAATTGAAATCCTTAATTGATTTTATTGTTAAATATACAATTTTTGGTATCACACGTTGTTGGCTGTATACGATAGAGTGGCAAAAGCGAGGTTTGCCTCATGCCCACATTTTGGTTTGGCTTAAAGATAGAATCCGTCCTGAAGAAATCGATCAAATAATTTCAGCCGAAATTCCAGACCCATTAATTGATCAAGAATTATTTGATATTGTCACCAAACACATGATCCATGGGCCATGCGGTGTTTTCAACATGACCTCACCGTGCATGGAAAATGGAAAATGTAAAAAAACTTCCCAAAGCCGCATACGAATGACACGATCACGGATATTGATGGTTATCCAATGTATCGCCGCAGAAATACTGAGAATGGTGGCCACACATTTACAATGCGACTGCCGAACTTTCCAAATCAAGTTGAGTTTGATAATCAGTGGGTGGTACCATACCCACCACTACTTTCAAAAACTTACAAAGCTCATATCAATGTTGAGCTTTGCAGTTCTGTTAAATCAATTAAGTATATTTGTAAATATGTAAACAAAGGCAGTGATTTGGCCATATTTGAAGTAAAAAACATAAATAAAAATGACGAAATAGCACGATACCAAATGGGCAGATACATTAGCAGCAATGAAGCTATTTGGCATATTCTCAGCTTTCCCATCCACGAAAGAGATCCTGCTGTCCAACATCTGGCAATACATCTTGAAAACGGTCAACGTGTATACTTCACTGAAGAAAATGTTCTCCAAAGAGCGTTCGAAGCTCCGAAAACGACTCTAACTGAATTTTTTACATTGTGTCAAAAACCTGATGTTTTTGGCCAATTCGCGAAGACATTGGTGTATGGTGATGTTCCACGTTATTTCACATGGAACAAATCCAGTAAAAAATGGGAGCCACGGAAACAAGGAAAACCACATCCTTCCATTACAGGCATTTTTATTTTTTACCTATTGATTTCTGCTTAGTATCAAGTGTAAGAACATTTTAATTAATTGTGTTCAACGTACTTCCCCTTCAAATCTCAATCCAGTGAATTTGTATACCAACATCAACATTTTCGTCTTTGTTCGTAAATAATTTCATTGTACTAAAGGGTTATAGTAGTAGAAAGTCAAATAAGGAGATCACCATATTTTTTTACAAATACCATCTGTGTGAAAAAGCATAGTGGACTCCGTGACTGATGTTCTCTTATTGTTCCTCTTAGATTGTTTACTATAATGTAATATAACAAAAACTTTAGCCACAGCAACGCGTGGCCGGGTCAGCTAGTATGTTTATAAATGTGTTTTGTTCTATGCGTATAAGGCATTAGATCAGGGGTGCTCAAACTTGAACTGCTGCCGATCTACCTCAATATTTTTAGACTACTTACGATCGACTCTGAGAGACTGCAAGTGTGTGTGATGCAGGGTTGTCGTACATACACGATACACCCTACCTACCTAGGTAGGGCGTACCGTAGCATATATAGATATTAGCTTTCTGCACGGTGCTCAAACGGTCGATCGCGATCGACCAGTCGATTGCGATCGACCGTTTGAGCACCCCTGCATTAGATCAAAGGCAATATGATTTGTCTGATAGATAATTCTAGAAATAATTCTTTATCTAAAATTTGAACAACAAGCGTGCGACAAAATTTAACGTGGGATTTCCCGTAGAGAAAATATTTTTAAACATAACTTTTTTATTATTTCGAGTTTTAAAATTCCGGCTCCGTCACGACCTAGTAATTTTCGCGTATATCCGATTAAAACCTTAAAATTCTAAAATCGGTGGTGAAATCATTGAGATCTGGCGTCGCTATTGAGGTTGAAGCGTGGGAGCTGTGCGTCGCTCCGCTCTGATTACTAAGATTTCAAATTAATACCCACTGAAAAATTGTTTTATTTAGATAAATTAATGTGTTGCCCTAAGTCATAATTTTATATAAACAACACCGAGTGGACAAAAGGGTCTGGGGGACTGGGTAAGGGCAATGAGTAAATGATTTCCTGATCCTAAGCAAATTTGACCTCAATTTAAATATATAAATAATATTTATTATTCTTTAAGCTATCATTTATGGATGGTTATAAAAATTACTAAGTAAAAGTAGATGCTAAAATACATTTAGACACATGAAATAGCTTTGCGTGCATTCTACTTGTATAGCTCAATAAAAAGTAGTTATTTCCGTTTAATAAGTAACACTGGTAGCCGGTTAATAACTTTTAAAGTGTTTTACGTCGAAACCTACTCTTAATTTAAGTCATATTTAAAAACTAAGTAAGTCATCTAAGTCATCTTCACTATCCATAAATACATTTTTATTTTTACTGATTACTTTTGGATTTTCATTAATATTACTCATTCGCTGGCCATTGATTGATTCTTTATCAGAACTATGAAAGTATCCGAATTCATCGTTGACTTTAGGAATAAGATTTACTTTTAATTCAGGACCAAAATCATTTTCTTTAGAGTTACATAAATTATTAACACTACTTATATTTCCAGTTATTCTTGATAGATTTTCATCGCTATCTTCAAGTAAATCGCCTGTTTCTTGGTCGTCGGTAACATACTTTGACCACTTCGAATTGACGTTTTTTTTTAAAGTTCTGATTTCTTTATTTGTAAACCCAACTTTGGTGTTTTCGTTGTTTGTATAGACAGCCGCATATAGTTGATCAAATTTCTTGTTTCTAACATCTATTTCATCTGTAGAATCATCAACTCTCCGCTCAATAAATTTAGACCATTTGGAATTATTGTTACAAGTAAGTCTTTCTGGAATTTTATTTTTTGATGCGCTATTAGAATTACCAACTTCTGAAATGTCTAAATCATCCGCCGTGACATTTTCAATTGCTTTAGACCATTCGAAACTAGTTTCCGAGATCTTATTTTGCTTCGAAATTTTGTTTTTCCTTTTACGGTTTTCGATACAATCATCAGAAGAATTTTGATTACTATTAGGATATTGGAATTTTGGCGTGATTTTTCTCTTTTTTGATACCGTTTTAATATCATAAACTACCTTACAACCGTTTAGCATCCCTGCATCGGCGTCACGTTCATTTACTTCAGTAGTTGATTGTTCTTCAGGATCGACGTACTTCAGCCATTTGCTCATGGGCTGTGTGCCTCGATAATTTTGATTAAACGAATTCTCATCTGCATTTGACGGCGACTCGTGCATTTCATATTCAACGTTTTCATCTATCGTTTCTTGCTTCGTATTTTCTTTTAGCATCCTTAGGCTGTTCAGCTTCTGGACTTGGAGTCGACATTCTTTACCCGACCCTTTCCCGTAGACATGTTTCACTGATTGTTTTTCATTGCATATCTTGCAAGGCCATTTGTTGTTTTTCTTCGCTATGTGAACCTGCAATGTTTGTTAAACTTTAAATATTAATTTTAAATAAATATAAAATAACACCCCCGTCTATTGCGGTTTATAACAAATATGGTACTTTTTACCACATAAAAAGATATGTGATAATGTGTTAATTTTTTACTTTTTCGAAATAAGTATACTTATATTGTGAATAAACGATTTTATCGCAATATGTGTTGTGGTCCCTTGAGTCAATTTGACTAAGTTTTGAAAAAATGTCTGCGTGTCTGTGGTAACTATCTTTGTGACCATGTTTATGATAAAACGGTTATCCCAGACACATTTTATAAAAAGCCTTCTGCAATGGATAAAAAAAACCTTGATTAGTGATTTGATTTGTTTGCGGTACGTAAATTGCATTGGGCAACCTAAGTACCATTATAGTTCAGGCAAACTTTGTTTATCCTAAGTTTCACATACAGGCTGATGTTAATGGGTCAGGTACGACAAGTACCTTTTGAAGCATTATGCTTACAAACTTCTAGTCTGTATGTGGGAGTAGGTATGCAGTAGGAAATTTGTGCTCAATATGGCAAGGGCTTGGCTGCTATGAAAATTGCTACCCCTCTTGAAACGGATGAACTTCAAATTTTAAGTGTGGATAACAATAAAACTAATTATGCAGTAAATCATACTTGCCTTGAAGCGTCTAGTTATAAGGTCAGATCAGAACTACTAGAAGATTTACCCGGCGTAGCAATCTTCGAAGAATTTAATGAACAATGATTTTCCTGTTCAGCCCCAGAGCCGAGTTGCATGGGTTAGACCGCAAAGAATAAGCACGATACAAACATACCTGATACCACGCATCTTAACCGACATATGGACTAAGGTAAATCTGTTTGTCAATCTGTGGTCCTTTGAAAACCCTGGTAAGAGATATTATTGGGCAGGTAAGTAAAAACCGAATAAATAATTTTTCAAATGTGTGAAAAAATAAACATAGATGCCGTTCGGTTTGTTTTTGATTGAAACGGACAATAGTTTCCTTTTTCCATAATCATATTACCGATAATCAAAACAGGTATTACCTACAGCCATATGGATTTACGTAAGAACAAATGAGTCGGCACTGAAGACACAATTTATTAGGTTAGTTAACACAAGCAATGTGGTCAAGGTAAAACATATTACAAAATAATAATGATTAACGTTTTTCAAATGTTATTACCTGAAATGTATCACATTTAAAACAACGCAGAACAATAAATTCTTGTGGCATCCTGATGTTAAATCCTATAAAAAAATGACACAAAATGCGCGGGAAAAATGAAAAACAATGTTTGACAATACAGTAACTGACAGGACGAACCTAACTTCTACTCTTCGTAAACTACGCAAATGGCAACATAAAAGATGTCATAAAAATTTAGCGCATAGGACAAAAAACAAAATATAACCATTGGAAACCCATGGTAAAAAATATAAAATTTCAACAAAAGCAAAATTGATGAATTTGAAATATTGCAACTTTGGTAGGTACTTATTACTAAATATTAATCTTAAATTTGTATTGAATGCAACACGAAACAAATAAACCTTCATTAGATTTGCAATTTTATTTACCTTTTTAATACGTATATATATGCATAGGTACATGTTTTTATTGAAATTAGAATTTATATTTTTGTGCTGCGACTAAAAATTCTTTTTTTTTTAAATTAAATAATTGCTATGCCTTATGTCATATACAATTATTTTGGGTCCTACTCAACTAGGCCAAATATGCCTGTCCTAAAATCAGGGGAGATGGTGGTAATTTATTTATTTATTTTTATAAAGTAAACATACAGTCATCCTTAAATATGTTATACACAGGTTGCCAGCACTCGATACTCTCCAATTTCATGTTTACGAAATATGAAAACATTCAGAACTAAAAAATGAGAAGTTATACAAAATAAAACCCCCAAAAATAAGTTGTCTACCACAGTCAGTACCAATAAAAGGTCTACTACATGAAACACGCTTTTTTGTCCAAAATCAGCGTATTTTAAGCACTGGTAGCGCATTTCTATTTTCCCATCTGGTAACACTGAATGAAATTGACATATTGATATTTGGTTGGGTACACCCCCTTCTTCCGTTCTGCCTCGCTCGCGCTCTAAAGCGAATGTTGATTAGGGATGTGAATAATATGGACAAATTGTGCATTTATTGAATAATGACCGATGTTCCATGTATAGTACAAGAGAGAGACTAGCTAAGAGAACTCCCAAAGACGGCCTCGATCGACAGAATTATCTCAAACTTCTAGCAGATGAATTTGTTAATGCCACAACCCACGGTTTGTTCTCGGTGCAATTCAATGAAATGTGGAAATGTGTTTGTGTTCTGTGTTTAGTATCATAATGTCGCCTGTGTGTAATTTATTTTATTTTTCAGAAGCGAAATATCAAGTCCTCGCAAATCTGTCGAATTTCTCGTATGACCCTATCAACTTCGAGTACATCTTAAAGTTGGGAATCCTTCAACTGTTCCTCTCGCAGCTGGAAGAGAAGAGCGACCCACTGCTGGTGCATTATGCCAGCGCTGGCATTTGCAATCTCGCTATATGTAAGTGGCAATCAATCAATCACATGGAACTTTAGATCAATGTCACATAATTTCATCGAGTGAGCGCAGCCACCATGAGTGCTGCCACAAATTTTCATATTTAAATTAAAACAAAGGAGCTATTTCTAAATCCACAAGCTCTATGATAAAAACCACTATAAATCAAGTTCATTAAAAAGAAAATTATCTGTAAGTACTTGGTACCGTACAAAAATTGTCCAGAAATTGACACTCCTGCAGGCACTCCGTATATCTTGCTTTATATGATGAATTTTTCAAATTTGTCTTCAGATCCTGCCTTCGCTGATTACATAATCGAAAATGGTGGACTCAACCTCCTGGTTAGCATTCTGGAGTGGGACAATGCCGAAACGGCTCTGAACACCATCACCTCGCTGCTGTACCTCTGCTCCGACGAAACGAGGGAACTGCTGAAACGCTCCGACATCATCGCTTGCATGCTCAAATACAGAAAATCGAAAGACACGAGATTTAAAAACCTCTCTCTTATATATTTAGACGAAGTGGGTTATAAGAAAAGTGACGGAAACTTTGATTCGTCAGCCAACGAATATGCAACCAAGATCAGCAGTGCTCCAAACATACCGCTTCCAGAATAAAACATTGATCGACAACATTAACGAGTATAATTGATAAATAAGTTAAAGGTTTTGATGTTGAACTTGAAGCGCCGCATGAAGATGCTATCGAATCGCTTCCCCTTTATTATTGTCAACAACAAAAGCTACCAGAAAATATGCAAAATCCACACCACCTCCTTTGCCAGCAGCCCTTTCAAGGTTTGTACCCACCCACTTCTCTGGCGTCAATTAAACTAGACTTGAATGTTGCCCTGCGCTAAACAGCTCTCACGTTTGGTTCAAATCCCCTTTTTTGCCATTAGCGCCATTCCTAAACAAAAAGAGCCATTCTGATAATTTCTGATCGTAAAATATTGTTTATTTATTTAATGCTTTAACCTGAGGGCTGTCCGATCGACTGCACGCATGCTGCTAAAATGGCACCAATAAGTACGGGCGCTTGGTAAAATGCTTATTTTAGAAAAACTGCGTACTTATGTTATATTTATTGTAGTATTCGTTGCTAGTTACTATGGTATGGAGTTGCTAGGTCGAGTAACATGAAAAGAGCATGTGATTAAATACAGTTCTTTATTCCAGTAAATCGTTAATCCATTACAAGCGGTAATTATTATACAGAGCGCGCGATGTTGCCGCCGCGGTGGTCGGTCGCCAAAGAGGCCGGCTCTAGCGCGAGCTGCGACTAAGTGGGTGCCGCACTAGTGATGGGTCTTGAATATATTATGAAATTCTCTAGAATATATTTTATTACTAATTATACAAAAAGAAACTAAATTGCAGATATCATATTGGATATATATATTTTGGAATTCCTATGTGATTCGCAATAAAATATTTGAAATACTTCCGCCAAATGTTTTTTGTGTAATATTATAAAAAAAATAATAGCTTGTAATAGAAATGGACGAGCCTTTTTTTATGAATTATTTACAATTATTTTCATATGAACGATTTAGTGACGAACGGATTGAAATGATCAATTTTTTTGTCTAGGTTTATGTCCCACCCAACACCCGATGTAGTACGAGCGTTAAGCAACCGTCAGGTTGAAGTAATGTTAATTACGCAGTTAAATTATTAATTATTTCAAGTCTTTAGGTGGCTGTATGCCTTAAAACGATACAACCAAATTAACATTTAATACTTCTGTCTGAACTATCTTGATATTCAACTATCTCAATAACAGAAACGGTAACAGACCCCTCTGTATTAATATAATAATAAATTAGGTTATATTCGCCAACCCAACTGAATAATTCGACCGAATTAGAATTATTACGAAATATTCTGGATATCTCTAATTTTGATATATCTCTAACAGATTAGCAAGCGTATGCAATTGAAGATGGCATTATTCCACCGTCCTTCTCAACGTATAAGTGCCCCGCTCAGCTCCCTTTATTTTCATCTGGCCTCCTGTGAAGGCACATACGAACCTAAATCCAACATTTATAGTAATTTCGTTAACACACTCAGCGCCGATAATGGCGCTTTTCCTTACCTTTCGGAAAGAAAATTATAACAGCTCTGTCATGACAAAAAAAGAAACAGGCTATATTTGGTTATAAGAGTTATTTGTCGTGTACTATAGAAATATAGATTTTTTTGAAAATCATGATGCATTGTAATAATTTTTTTATTTCCACTGCAGGTCGGCGATAAAATCCGAATCCAAAAGACGCTAACACAAAAGGACCTCGATGCCTTCTCGAACTTAACGAGCGACCACAACCCTATCCACGGTGCGAGCGGCCGCGGGCGCCCGATCGTGCACGGAGCGCTGCTCAACGGCCTCGTGGCCGGACTGATCGGTACGCACATGCCCGGCCCGGGCACCGTGCTCGTCTCCCAGACCATGAAATTCCCCAACAAATGCTTCGTGGGCGAACGGCTCACCATCAACGTCGAGCTCGTCGACGCCAGAAAGATACTCCGAGTGAAGTTCTACTGCGAGGTCGAGGACGAGAAGAAGGTAGTCTTCGAGGGGGAGGCCAAACTCGTGATCGCCAAAGACAACTAAACAATTTCTCTATTTTTTTTAATTTATCAAGCCGTGTATGGAGTAACTGTAAATAGCTTGAATTCGCCTTATTGATTGATAAAAAATATTACCTAAATTTATATTGAATTGTACAAAATATATTAACTGGTTCGAGGACTGGTGCTCGTACATTAGCCCGAGGGTCCCGCTAACGCCAGCCGCACTATAACGCCCCCCATTATGATGGGGGGATGGGGGGAGGAGTCATGACTCACACTCGTCTGGCGTCATCTTCATATATTATTATTCTTTAAAATATGCTCTTGTAATTAGCGCACGCTGCTTTGATTGGCTCCGTACCTAGTAGTCGGCTATGAATGAGTTTTTCAGATAGTTTGTTCGATTTTGTTCGTATATATTGGAATGTATTTATTTAATTTACAGATTTGACATTTTTATTTCTTTTTAATCAGTATTTCCATTTATATGTGATTAATAATAATAATATTTATTTATTCATTCTTACAATATTTTACATTTCATTAAACCTATTAATCAGTTTACAATGTTACATATACATACTTTTTACCATGATAAATTTAGGTAATCTACCTTCATTTAATGCACACTAAAGTAAAGTACTAGGCAGACTTGTGTGTGTGTGTGTGAGTCCGCTAGTGGCCAGGCCAAGCTACTATGCTGATGCACTGGGAAACCCGTTCTGCAATAGCGACAGAAGCGCGTATACTATATTGTATTAATGTTGGCGCATTACCTATTAAGAAAACGTATTTCCAACATGCAGTTTTGTTAGATATGATATAGAATCAATATTACATGGAAATGTTACATATTTTTTTTAATTTTTCTTGTAGCTAAAGGGTGTTACAAAAGTTATAGGGTCTTTTTTTTTAATAAGAAAGTTAGACTTGCGCCGTCTCCACATTTGAGTATGGAAAAAGGGAGACTGATCAGTAGGCGATTTGGATGGGTGTAAATTCCATATTAATTTATATGCATAGGTATATATAATTAAATTAAAACCACCATATTGTTAATAATATGGTGCGTATAATTTCACTCTTGGGTTGTAAGCAAAAAAGTAGCATTTTATGGATTGTTTCGAATTCCTTACATTTTTTTTCTCGCTTCAACAGATGTTGCTGTTGTGCAATATTTGTGTAAATTTTTGAGAGTTTAAATTAGGATCAAAGTTCCTGATTATGCCGGATTGCACCCTGTTGACTTGACATTAGTGTAAGGGGAAGTCAGGGAGTGGTTTCCGTTTGGCGAACATTTGTCATTCTACTTTTTTATGAGTTCAAGTTTTAATTTTACTTCATTGTCCAGCGAATTTAATTATAGACTATAGACTATAGATTATAGACTAGAAGGTATAGACTATTAGTCGATATTTTTTAATTCGTTCGTTCATTTTTTTTAGTTCGTTTTTGACGTTTGATTATTTATTTGAAAAGTGTGCTAATGAATTGGAAGTGTTTTAAAAGCCGTCAATATTAAATATAAAAAACAAACATTTTTTGTATTTATTGTTTGCCAATTATAAGAAATTATAACTCAAAATAAAAAAACTGGTGTCAGTCCCGCTTGGGATATTCCGTTCGGTCAACGAACTTCGCCGATCGGGCGGCGACGCGCGGTCCGCACATTTAACGCATGGAGCTGAATGCGAGAAAAAAAAATGTTTTATAATCATAAATTTGTCTTAAATTTAATAAATATAATAAATAATAACTTACATTTACAAACCCTGCTATTACTTTAGACTTTTGTTATTTTGCCTATTTGTTATGTTATTTTTATTGTTAATATTGTTTAATTTAAATGTAAATTTACTAAGCCCGAACACATAAATTTAAATTAAGCCATTATATTTTATTTGCTGTAATATCATAAATTGTAATTAATTTTAAATTGCGTACGTAGGAACTTAGGTAATTTATTGCAATTTAAATATTATGAAAAACTATTGCCTTTTTATATTTTACTGATATCAATTTTTTGAGATCGTCTCTATTTTTATTGTAATTCAACTAAAATTTTGTGGTAAAATTATGAATAATAATTAATTAAATATCCTAAGACAGCTCGAACATTATTTATTCTCATTTATATATACAAACATTGCATTATTGTCCTGAAAAAAAATATGGCATCATTATATTGTTGTTTTTTCATTAAAGATCATGCTGTATAAAATAAAATAATATATTACTATTATTATTGTGCTTGTGCTAGTTTAAGAAGGTTTCACATCATAATAACAGTATTTTTTCAGATCCAAAATGTTCCAAGTGCCCCCTTGCCATTATGTAGGGGGGGAGGGGGGGTTACTTGGTTGGCAGTTTTTTTTTTATTAAGAAACTAAAAAAAACTTCAAAAAATATCTTCGTAACTGCATAAGCAAACCTATTAGCAACTAAAAATACGTCGTAAAAAATTGACGCTATATTTTGTTTGTTTGTTTGTTTGTTGCCTGCTAGTTTAGAAGTGTGTAACCTAACACTATGTGTGATGCTCATGTCAAATTGACAGATAATCTCAAGAATATCCCGCTAATGGTTACTTTTTTACTTCCTTTTCACAATAAAAATGTCAAAAATCAAACAAAATATCTGAAAAATAAGTATATTTTTTTTTTTAAACTACTCTCTGGTGGATTGTTACTTCCCCCACTCAACGGTGTTGTCAGAGTGGTGTTGGAGTAAAGTGACATCTGCCACTCCTGAATGTTAAATGGTTACATGTCAAGGCGACGGACGATAGTTTGTAAGTACGTGTATATTGTAGATGCTTTGTTGAGACCGTTTAGCGCGAACTTAGATACGTAGTTTCAAGTAAGTGTCAAATATTGAACTTTTTAATATTACTTATGTCTGACATTGCCAAAAAATTTTTTTACTTGGAAATTATGTTTGTGACATATAATAAAAACTATGTGATCTACCGTTGTGTATTTTTCCTAGATTAATTATTGTATTACCCGATTGTAAATTGTTAGTACCTAACCTAGTAGAACTTGTTTTCAATCATGTTTTAAATTAGGTTAAACAAAACATTTGTTTTTATTTTAATAAATTGTGATTTTTAGAGATAATAAAAAATAGCAAGAATTAAAAATATTTAAGGCATTCAAAACTATTTTTTTGCAAGATATGACAGCGTTTCATTGTTGAGCTACGCAAAAGCCCCAATGGTAGCCCGCTGGGCCCATTTCGCCTCTGTATTCCTAAGCAACACGAGTTTGAATTCAACGTTAATCTTTGGTAATAAAAGTCTCTGTAAATCGTTTATTAAATTTGATTTTAATTTTAAAAAAATGTTTGCGAGAGCCAATCCATCCCTGAACATCAAGGGATAACCAACATTTTAAACTCGCACTGCAACCGCGGTCAAACGCCTGATTACCTACACAGTTCTAGTTCTAGTAGCCATCATCTAAGTAAATAAATATTTTTATGAATTCGGTTTGTAGAATTGATTGATACTCTAAAGTGATGCGAGCTGTTCGCGTGCCGAAGGAGCTGCCAAACTGGAGTTAAGCAAAAAAAAAACAAGAATAACTGGAGCTATCATATAATATTAACTGCTTCTGTATATTGTTTAGTAGTAGTAAATTATTTAAAGCGAATCTGACGTCTTATAGTTAGGCCCTATAAGGTATCTCCCAACCAGACTCACGCCTGTGGTTGTGGTGCCAGCGTTTTGGAAGGCCATATAGGCTACTTTAGCTCTGGTTATAATAAAATTTGTCCACAAAGAGCTTTTTTATATAAAAAAAAACTTTTATTTAATTAAATATTGAAAGATAATAATATTTATTCCACAAATGAATATTTATTATATGGTTATATTGCAATATTTCCATTCCCCAATTTTATTACTGGCAACCTTTCCATTACCACAGCATGACAGATGTCAGTGAGTGTCAGTTGGAAAGAAAATAAAGGAGATACCCGCGCATCTCTGCGGTCCGTTAACCGAGCGTGCAAGCGATTCATCTTTCACTGCGAACGAATGTGCAATCCAACTAATTCCTGTGTTCCGCGACATCCCGTCGCCATATCTTTCACCAAGCTCGTGAAATCCAACTCTAAAACTTCCAAGGAACAAGGGAAAAACAGTAAAAGGTTTGTCTTTTATTTTCCTGTTAATTGCCATTTATTCTCAGCTGTGCATATGTACAGTCCGCTTCCCTAATCGACGTACAACCGTACACATATCGTACACCTGGTAATTTTAACGGTATGCAATGTTGCTATTTACACAATAATCCTAGTACTAAAATATTTACTTAATTTGATAAGGGCGGTTTTTTAACCACTACATTGCGTTTTTCTGCTTTCAATGCGATTATTTTTAAGTTTTTAAATTTAACTTATCAAATTAAACCTATGTTAAATGTGATCTATATTTTATGTATATTTTTATAATTTAATAAATTAATGGAATAAAATATAATTAATTAAACACAAAAATTGTCGCATATGTTTATTGCTATACAAGCGAACATTGGTTAAGGCAATTTTTCTTATAGCATTAAAATTATTTCAAATGACACAATCGTTATTGAACAGATGATTTAGGCAGGCATTAGACGATCCAGTAAATATCACGATCCAGGATTGCGATATTTATTGAACGTCCAATGCCTGCCTTACAAATATCCCAAATTACACAAAAACAAATACATTATTCCTAAATCTTATCACTACTGAAGATCTACATACATAGTTAGGAATAGTCCGTGATTAGATACACATGAATCATTCGTGTTTAATTTCCTATTTTTAATAATTAAATTAAACTAAGTCACAAAATCGCTAACATCTGTTTATTCTAATATCTGTTTAAAACACCTTAACCTTAATTAATTGGCATATTATTGAATTGTAAACATTCGCTCTAATCAATGTCATTATTATCATCAATATCGGATTCCATTAGTTCATCTTTGGCATTAGTTCATTGTTGGGAAGGTTTAAGTATTCAGCTTGATAAGTTTTCGGTGTAACATTTTTTTGGCATAGCGTTACTAGATCCTTGTACTTTGGTTTGGATATTGGGAGTCTGCTTTTAAATAGTTTATCAGTTGGTTTATTATTTTTTGCCAATATTTCTATGGATTCAGATGGAGCGTTTGCATCCATTTTGGTTGGGATGCTCTTCTTGAAAGTGGCAACTCTTACTTTGCTGATAAGATTGACCTGGAAGTATTTATCTGCCATGGCATCGTAGCCTAGGAAGTCAGCATTGTATGCTTTACCAGTTTTTCTGCCCACCTGAAATACGGTGGCCCATTGTGAAGCAGCCCAGATCGTTGTGTTAGAGACAATGTTCGATGCATTTATCGACGGGCATTTCTGTATGGCCTGCTAGGAAATAATGAAGAGTGGTCAAAACGAGTTTGTTTCTGTTTTGTCCAGGACGAGAATCGCTAGTTAATAGTAAATGTTTCACTTCACACACCGCATGCTCTCACCCATAAGGGTATTTAAAACCTTTTGTAGGTCAAATGATACACATGAAGAGTTATTATCACGGCGCCCAAGCTCTTGGTGAGTTTTAAATCTTTCCTTTGATTTTTTTTGTCCGCTATAACTTTACCATCTACACGTTTGTAATAACATAACCTTTTCTTTTCTTTTATTTTTATTTTTAGGTTTTTTCAATCCTCATTCTCCGACAGTTCTATCTTCTTCTGTCACAGTCTTATTTGCTAAGGCTAATAGATGGCGTTGCTACAAATTCAATTAAAGTTTATTATTGTCCGCACGACAATGATAACCTGTCCAACTGGAGTTTATTAAATTATCCAATACTGGAATGATCGCACGAAAAATCGCATCATTACACACTTGTACCTATATATATATTTAAATGTATTGGTTTTCTATATAATTATTCGTCTATACGCAATTTGTTTTATTAGTAAACATTCCTCTTTAATTATTTCCCTTTTTATTACGAGAATTATAGATTTTTAACTCGTAGTTTCCATGATGTTACTAATATATACTAATATTGTTCCTGTACCCTTTTGATATACTTTATTTAAAGTTTCAAATATTACAAAAATATGTAAAATATTATTAAACAAAGGCCTCTAATCGACGAGGCAATATTCTACTTCAACTATATATTTGTAACTTTAAATGTACTCTTTACTAATATTATTAAAACCAATAAATAATATAAGATTTAATAATAACAACATTGATACATTTGCAAAAAAAAAACAGTATTTTCTTTAAGCAGGTTTTAAAGATTAGCAGGTAATAATTAAATCTAATAAAGTACAATTGCGACAAGAGATTTTAGTATTTGATTTAAATTATTGAAGTTGAATAGTTGGTAGTGAACAAAATGATAATGAAAAACGCATTGTGTGCTTTTGAAAAATATTTTTTCGTATGAAATATTATATTTTTTTGATACTTTAAACTCTAATTAATATTTTTTTATCTTTAAAATAATAAAAAAATAAAAATACTGTTACTTCCATTTTGTAACCCTAGCAAATTTTACGCGAAAACGCCCATAAACCTTTTTTTAGACAGTCCGGTACAACATTGGTGAAAAGTTTTTAATAATTAATAACATTTTAACGGCTCGAAATTATGAGACAAATCCGCTGAGGCGACCGAAGCTGGCCCCAAATTTGTAATCTATGGATTTTAGGATTGAGTGTAGTTCTGCAATCGGCCACAGTTCGGAAGCAATCTAACAGAGGGCGCTCGCAGCAGAGCATTAGAGCGCGCTGCCATTAAACCTTTATCGTAATGCTTGTATCGAAATAACTTAATAAAACGGTATCATCTACCACTTAAATCAATTAGATTTTGATCTCTACGTGATATTTTTGGAGATTAACGCGTAGCGCGTTAATTTCGAAAGGAATTAAGGTCGACTTTAGCGCGAATAAAACTGTGTTGCGTTACGTACGACGTTCTCGCTTGGAAAATGGATAATATTTGGGGCTAGGAATGCTAGACTTGCCATACGTCCCGGGACATGTCACCGGTTGAGAGCCTCGGTCCCGGTTGTCCCGTTTGACCCGCCATGTGTCCCGGTAAACGAATAATCATGGTTTCATATTATTGCTAAAATTATGCGAATAATTAGTGGGACGACGTTTGATCACGTTGATACTGACATTTTACAAATATTGTTGCATATTTACAGTACGGAATGAAAGACTAAATACTTTCGTGAGGGTGACGATCTCACTCAAAAACTAGGTTAGGTTAGGTTTTTACTAGGTAACCGGTTATTGAACCGTATTCTGAACTATTGAAAGATTTCCTTTTTTCCCAAACCAAATTGCGGCGCTATGGGGGCGCCCCCCCCCCCTCCCCCTTCTCCTCCAATAACTCCCCTATATTTCCACCTAATTGATATCAGTCCCGGTCGGAGCCTCGGGTTGCCATAAATGTATGGCAACCCGAGGCTAGGATGAGTCTCAACTTGTCAGTCAAAGAGAGTTTGGCGCCCATATTGTTCATCGCGACCGCTCGAGGGTTGACCCCCTCCCCCAATTACGCTGCTCGTAGTCGACGAGCCAGTGAAACATCTTGCTTAACATTTTAGCCTACTGAGTAAGCACCATAAAGATTTTTCTACCACTGGACCAGCTTTGCTATGGTTCCCTTATACGATTCGCCAACATAAAAAATAACTATATCTTTAACAGCAATAAGTTAAAATAATCATCTATCCTATAGACACTCACTAGTGGTCGAAATTCGACCGTAATTTATTAAACCTTCAGGTGTGAGCATTATTATACTTTTTTACCTCTATAATACGGTTTACCTTTATATTAACAGTATTTTTGCCTTGACATTAGTACATTGACATTGACGGATTATTAAAAAAGCAACATTTGAAATCACACAAAATTCACAGCTCGAAACTCATTCGGTCAATCAGCTGTCAGTAGTATGAACGTTTTATTTTATTTAATTGAATGCATCTGTATAGATACATGTTAGCTTTCTCCACTAGTTTGCGCTAACTATTTTAAATTATATTTTGTTTATAATATTTGGTATATTATAAATATGTGTGCGAGTGCGTTTGGTGTGGTTTGTAAGTATGGACTAAATGCTTATTAATAGTTTTATTTTAACTAAAACATGTTAGTATTTTTGTTTTTTTGCTAAAACAAAAATGTTTCCCGGATCAGATCTTATAAATATTTTTTTAATGGGTTAATGTTTTGGAAAGTAACTAAATAACAGTAAACTACAAGAAAACGCGCATTGAATATGTTTTGGATAAATAATATAGTAATTAGACATTCTTTCGATTAAATCAAAGATACAATTTTATGAATGTAAGGAAAAAAGCCTAATAACCTATTTTTAATATAATTTAGGCAAACGGTGTGTTTAAATAGAAAAATTCCAATTGCAATCATTTGGCTAATTAGGTACCTATCACTAATTAATCTACTAAATTATAAGGTAGGTTCAGCTAAAACTTATTACACAAATAAATGAATAGTAAAAATATATTTTAAAAACAAGCTTTTATATAAGTGCTTGAATGCGTATACAAAAGTTCGCGTCTGTACTGTTGACCGTTGAAGAGTTCCTTCCTCTGGAGCCATTCCTGGGTCATTCCTGGGTCATCAGGTCATGCTTACCATAAAAATGCATTGTCATCGGAACTGAACCAGCATGACAAATTTCACTCCGCAGGATCAGCGGAAGTGGTTCTAATTCAGCTCGCAAGATTTGGCCTAAATATACCAACATTGCAAGCTAAATAAAAGGTTGTAAAAAAATAATTATGAATAGAATAGTTTAATATTACACTGATAAATTTGTCGAAATGTATAAGTACTAACGTTTGTAAACAAATGCTGTTAAAATTACTATAAAAAATGTAAATCTGATTTTTTTGAAATATAGTTAATATAATATAGTATATATACCACAATGATTTTAATTAGAAGTTTACCAACTAATTACCTGTGGGTATAAAATGAATATATTTCACTTAACCTATTTTTAAGTACAGTTAAACATGTATCAATTCGGTTATTTTCGTGACATTTTGATATACGGCTCATTTAACATAATAAAAGATAATTTCTTCGATTATTGCATTCTTAAATAATTAAATATTTTTAAATTATTATTTTACACTGTTTCTACACACACACAAACATTGGCGAGTTTATAATATTAAATTAATTATTTGTATACAAAATAAAAAAATCTATCGCAAACGCCGTCCCTAAAGCTCTCAGTAGCATTGAAAGGATACTCGACAGTTCCCGCCGCTTCTAGTACTGAGACTAGAGAGTGGAAAATCGATTATAAACATCGATAGTGGCTTGCATTTGCGATATTAAGCCTAGATACCTACCCTCGGCCTATCAACAGCTTTCGTCTCTTTATATCATCTACCATATACAGGATGGTCACTGGGTTAGTGACGTAGTATCTGCGGTCAGTCAAGATCGAGTTTAATGACCTGCCGCGTTGTTCGAAACGCCCTATTAGGGCGGAGCTAAATGATTGCTGTCAGATGCCACTGGTCTAAGAAGAAGGGGTAACTCCTTTCCCCTTCTCTGGGGTTGTAAGAGGGATGCTATTGGTCGACAGATAATATTGATTTATCGATTGATAAGATCGATTTACACCAATTTTATTACAAAAATAATAATTTTTTCGCATTTTGTTACATAATTTCTTACTCTTAATAGGGAACTTAAACACCGCCTAAAGTTTGTGGGATTGACCTTGGGACACTCTATATATACTAGTGTTGTACGAGATATAACAATCGAAAACATAAATTTGATATATGTATACATTTATTTATTTATTTATTTCAGGAACAGCTATCACATATATAAAATTACAATAAAAACATAAAGACAATGATAATTCCTTCCAAAATTAATAAAATAAAAAAATTCGGGAACGAGGTTGGGGTTGGGAGATAGGAGGGATCGGGGAATTTACATAATAACTGTTACGGCCAAAACGTTCCCCACCCAAATAATCCTTTCTTGTGTCATTCGAACTCACATATCGGGAATTTACGCGGAGTTGCATACAATAACAATAATATGAATTTTAATGTACGCTATACGCTATACGCTAAGGTTTAACTAAAACTACTTGGAAGTTGGAGTTAGAGTAGACACTCTCTTGAATGCCGGGAAGGTAGGTGAGGGGGCCTTCATTTCTCGGGTGAGGCAAAATGGCGTCGCTGTTTACAAACGAGACTACCTTTTCCGAGAAAACTAGTGGATAAAACAAGGAACTATAACTGCGCAAAGTTCGGACACTTTGTGCGTCCCTTCGGCTGAAGACTTTATTGGCCACCGCCAATTTGAAGATCTTCCAGTATCGGGGGTCGATTGTCAGAGAATCATCACATTATGATGTATCAGTCCACAGCACCGAGCTTCACAGGACTAAAGTATAGCAGTGGTTGAATCAATGAAACGCAGATTTGTCCATCTACATCTCCGAGTTGTATATGTTACCATAAACACCCGAAATCAGTAAGAACCCATTTTTACAAAGACAGTTAGGTAAATACCGGATTTTTACTGCACTTTTTAGGTAAAACCCACTCTTACGATAAGCATATTAGTAAATCTCCGCACCGTAATGCGTCTGTTGCAAGTTGATTATTTAAATACAACATTTTAACTAAAACCCAATCTGATGAGCTAAATGACACCACTACAAGCAAAATTAGCCAAAAAGAAAATTTCCTTGCAATACAGGCGTGTGAATCGTATTGACGTATTATATATACACATTAACACACTCTTATATTCCACACCCTATTATATTCACAGATTATAAACCGTATTGGTACAACATATAACCACAATTTCAGCGAAATAGACATTTTTCATTTGCATAAAGGCGACCTTATACTCAACATAAAAAAAACTCTCTTTGAAAATAAATAATAATAATATTAGTCACTACATACACACTCACACACACATATATAAATATATATATATTTGATGATTGATGAACACAGGGAAGAGCGAATTCCAAACAAGCAAATTGGCTATTATAAAACAATCCTTAATATATCGTCAAAACAAAATCACAGTATAATTATTGGGAATGCTTTCGGAACAGGCTGTATAATCAGTGCTAGTGATGCGATTCGCGGTTAGCTGTTTTCGATTGAACAATTTGTTAGAATGTCATCTATCGATGTTTGCGCGAGTCGACCGCAGCGCGTCCCTACTGGCACCGAATGCAAGTCACTGCTCTAACTATCCTATCCTATTTGACTAAGGCGGCCTTGGATCTGACTCAAAGCGCACTTCACTAAACTCGTTCCTAACGACAAAGTATCTCGACTCGACTCGAACTCAATCACTCGATAAGTCTAATTTATCCAAAGCGACAAGAATATCTTTTTCGATTGCAATTCGCATCACCAGTTCGCTTTCTTAGCGGGTACCTATTGCGATGGGTACCACGTCACTTCCGGGACGTTTCGACATCATTGCATTTCACATCCCCCAGAACCCAAAACCACCCTCAATTAATATCTACATCACTTTCTTGAGGTTCTTTAAACTCTAATTAATATTTTTTTATCTAGAAAATAATAATAAAAAAAAAAATATATTTTTACTTCCATTTTGTAACCCTAGCAAATTTTACGCGAAAACGCCCATAAACCTATTTTTAGATAGTCCGGTACAACATTGGTGAAAAGTTTTTAATAATTAATAACATTTTAATGGCTCGAGATTATGAGACAAATCCGCTGAGGCGACCGAAGCTGGCCCCAAATTTGTAATCTATGGATTTTAGGATTGAGAGTATTTTTGCGATCCGCCACAGTTCGGAAGCAACCCAACAGAGGGCGCTCGTAGCAGAGAATTAGAACGCGCTGCCATTAAATCTTTATCGTAATGCTTAAGGTCGAAATAACTTAAGGTCATCTTTGTGTACACTTAAATTTACTTGCTTTTTCGAATTTTTGGCGATTAACGTGCAGCGCACGTTAATTTTAAAAGGATTTAAAGTCGACATTGGCGCGAACAAAAACTGTGACGTCTCGCTTGAATAATAAGATTTAAAAATGTATCTCAACGTATGTGAATATGTTTATTATTGTAAAGGACGTGTAAAATACAGCAAAAAAATAATCTAATAATAACATATTTCGCAATTAATAATATCTGTATTTTACACACCTGGTTTCCAGCATGTAAGCCTCGGGCTTGGCTGGTGCATAAAAGGAAGGAATTGTAAATTTGATGAATAAACTAAATAAATAAATTTTGTAATTCAAACTCCCCGCAACCGCCGCCGCTAGAGAGCAACAGCAGTGGTGCGTCCGCCACCGCCTGTTGACAACACGATCGTGGCAACAACGATTGGCGGTCCACCGCGCGCGGATCAGAGGAAGAAATATTTTCTGTCTATAATTAATTAACTATATTCTAAATATTAGCATCTATAAGAACGGAGTGAAAGGTGTGCTTTCAGCCAAACGCGAGTGTGTGGGACTTAAGTTACGCGAACGAACCGAGCAGTTTCTGAAGCAAGTCCTTGGCCACTTTTTCGTAACTACATATAAATATTACTATCGAGGGAATTTACGCGGAGTTTCATATGAACTTTAATGTACGCTGTAGGAATAGAAGTTGGAGTTAGAGTAGACACTCTCTTGAATGCCGGGAGGTAGGTGAGGGGGGCTTCATTTCTCGGGTGAGGCACATCGAACGTGGGTCACATCCGTTACAAAATGGCGTCGCTGTTTACAAACGAGACATCCGCCCACCGAGCTACCAAGGAACTAAATAACTGCGCAAAGGCACTTTGTGCGTCCCTTCGGCTGAAGACTTTATTGGCCACCGCCAATTTGAAGATCTTCCAGTATCGGGGGTCGATTGTCAGAGAATCATCACATTATGATGCATCAGTCTACAGCACCGAGTTTGACAGGACTAAAGTATAGCAGTGGTCGAATCAATGAAACGCAGATTTGTCCATCTACATCTCCGAGTTGTGTATATGTTACCATAAACAGCCGAAATCAGTAAGAACCCATTTTTACTGCACTTTTTAGGTAAAACCCACTCTTACGATAAGCATATTAGTAAATCTCCGCACCGAACCTCCAATGCGTCTGTTGCAAGTTGATTATTTAAATACAACATTTTAACTAAAACCCAATCTGATGAACTGCTAAATGACACCACTACAAGCAAAATTAGCCAAAAAGAAAGATTCCTTGCAATACAGGCGTGTGAATCGTATTGACGTATTATATATACACATTAACACACTCTTATATTCCACATCCTATTATATTCACAGATTATAAACCGTATTGGTACAACATATAACCACAATTTCAGCGAAATAGACATTTTTCATTTGCATAAAGGCGACCTTATACTCAACATAAAAGAAACTCTCTTTGAACATAAATAATAATAATATTAGTCTCTACATACACACTCACACACACCCTCACACACACACACACACACACACACACACACACACACACACACACACACACACACACACACACACACATACTACAGGCCTGTATTTAAACCAGCGTGCATTACCTCAAGCGATGCAACTATCTGTGCTTTCGGTATTAATTTTTCTTTGAACATTCTGGCTATATATTTTATTTGCAAAAAATTTCAATCCTTAAAATATTAAAAAGCATTCGTATTTTCCAAATGTCAATACTGTCAAACTTTTATATATGTTAAACTAAAGGTGTTTACCTATTTTAACATAGAAATCATCTAATTAACGGTATTTAAACAATACATTTTACTATTTTAATATATATATATATATATATATGTGTGTGTAATTGTATAATTGAGTTGTAAAGTTATTTGACTTATATTTAATAGCGGCAAATCGCCTGAAAAGATAAATGACACAATCTTTGACAATTTTGAATATTTCTTTAATTATTTGATAAAGTGCTGGATAGCATAATATTTATAAAGGTTCTAAAGAGGTGCTGTACTTGAGAGCGCAGGATGTCGGTTTAAACCCAGCGCTGAGTTTTATAAAAATGCATTTTTAACTCTCACCTGTCCTCTTTAGTGTAAAATATTGTCAAATATTATGTAACCATCTAATTAGATGAAATAAGGAAAGGATGATATTTTAACAAAAAATATAAAAATAATGGATTTGTGATTACGATGAAGGATGATGGTGAAATGAGATGATTTTATGAGTGATTTATGTATGAAGTTAATGAAAAACATAAAAATAATGGAAATGTAAAAGTGTAAAATTAAAGCACATGATTTGTGTGCGTATTATTTATATAATTGTATAATTGAAGTGTAAAGTTATTTGACTTATATTTGATGATTGTTTTTTAATAGCGGCAAATCGTCTGAAAATTCAAATTTTTTTCAATATTGTCAAAGATTGTGTCATTTATTTTTTCAGGCAATTTGACGCTATTAAAAAACAATCATCAAATATAAGTCAAATATATATATTATACATAAATAATAAATAAATAAATGTTATCACTTTAAATTAGATCCTAGTTCGTTCTGTTAAAAGTATCTGTTAAATTGGTGATGCCTGTAGTCGGCTTAAGTTGTTATTTATCTATTTATATGTAACTGTCATTATGTATAGCTGTAAGTATTTCTCATGCAAATAAAATAAAATAAATAAATACCACTTTAATTAAATTAATATAAGAAAAACAAGCAATCACTCGAGGGAAGAGCGAATTCCAAACAAGCAAATTGGCTATTATAAAAGAATCCTTAATATATCGATAAAACAAAATCGTAGTATAATTATTGGGAATGCTTTCGGAACAGGCTGTATAATCAGTGCTAGTGATGCGATTCGCGGTTAGCTGTTTTCGATTGAACAATTTGTTAGAATGTCATCTATCGATGTTTGCTTCAGTCGATCGCAGCGCGTCCCTACTGGCACCGAATGCAAGTCACTGCTCTAACTATCCTATCCTATTTGACTAAGGCGGCCTTGGATCTGACTCAAAGCGCACTTCACTAAACTCGTTCCTAACGACAAAGTATCTCGACTCGACTCGAACTCAATCACTCGATAAGTCTAATTTATCCAAAGCGACAAGAATATCTTTTTCGATTGCAATTCGCATCACCAGTTCGCTTTCTTAGCGGGTACCTATTGCGATGGGCACCACGTCACTTCCGGGACGTTTCGACACCATCGCATTTCACATCCCCTAGAACCCAAAACCACCCTCAATTAATATCTATCTATATCAATTTCTTGTGAACACGACAACTACCGTAATTTTACACCAATAATTTTCAAATTGATTCATTTTTTGATAGTATAGCATGTTTTTTTAGAGGCGTGGTTTTCAATCTGGCACTACTTTTTTCGTAGTTGGTGTTTTTGACAGCTGTCACTTGATTTATGCTCAGTTTGGTTTGCCATTTCATAATGAATAGACTTACTCCTGAACAACGTGGCGTGGCCTCCAAGATCGTGCGATTTAACACCGCTGGACTATTTTTTGTGGGGTTATGTGAAGTCGCTTGTCTACGCAGATAAGCCGGACACGATTAACACCTTGGAAGAGAATATTCGGCGCGTTATTGCTGACATACGGCCCAACTTGCTGCAAAAAGTGGTTGAAAATTGGGCCTCTCGGCTGGAATTTGTTCGAGTCAGCCGCGGCGGCCACTTACCCGAAATCATTTTTAAAACATAATGGCAAACCATTATCTTTATAATAAAACTAAATTCTTAGCCATAACATCAAATTATATGCGTTTTATCTCTTCTTGAAAACCACGCCTCTAAAAACATCACTCTATATTATAACTAATCCAGCCGCCGCCTGTTACGAAGTGGGCTATATAAATTAAATTATAGTATATTAAGGTACTTTTGATGTTTATTTATTTATCTTGGAGAAACCAACAATTTTACATAGTACACAAAACAAAAAAATACATTTGATTGATCGATAAAAAACTATCAACATGGCAAATTTCACTCCGTAGGATCAGAGGAAGTGGTTCTAATTCAGCTCGCAAGATTCGACCTAAACCAACATGCAAACATTGCAAGCTAAATGTGCTTGCAGTAGAGTCAGGGGCGATGGTAAAAATGCGCATGATTGTAATGGGCGGATATGTGCACATACAATTAGAGTGGCGCCGGTGTGTGTTTAAAAGTAAATTTTTAGACACCATTTCATCCGCATCAGACTGCGATCGTTCGCCCCCCCCCCCACCCCGCACTTTGAGAGTGGACACGTGCGAGCGTGCGTGTGAGTGCCTCCGCGTGCGCGCTCTCAAACTTTTATACCGCCTACTCTCAAAGCACTAGGCTGCGATACGAGGGTAGACCCAGAAGTCATAACAAGGGTCATCAACGACATGACCTTATTGCACTACGTGCTACATAACCAGATAGACACCTCCCATTTGCTAAGCAATCTGCGCCCGAGGGTTCCGTCACGTCTAACTCGTAATAGAGAATTATTTTTTGTGTCTAAGTGCAATACGAATTACGCAATGAATTCAGTTATAAACCCGCATTGGTACAACATAAAAGAAACTCTCTTTGAACATAAATAATAATATTAATTATCACACACACACACACATATATATTACACATACACATTAACACACTCTTATATTCCACACCCTATTATATTCACAGATTATAACACTAATACAATGTTATCACTATAAATTAGATTATAGTTCGTTCTGTTAAAAATATATGTTAAATTGGAGATGCCTGTAGTCGGCTTAAGTTGTTATTTATCTATTTATATGTAACTGTCATTATGTATAGCTGTAAGCATTTCTCACACAAATAAATAAATAAATAAAATCTCTCGGGGAGAACACTTTTGAGTGTTTTATACCAGTATTTTTTACAGTACCGATTCTGTTATTAATTATCGTATGAGAAATCAATATGATCTTGTGTTATTACAATGATGTTTTTCCCTTTGCTCTCCCCCCCCCCCCCCCCACAACAACACAACAAACTTCTAATATTTAGTAAACAATAAACAAAGCATTTCAACAAACGCACACCTTAAGCAACTTTAACAGTATAAACCAATTAGGCACGTATCTGCGTTGACTTCAACATTTTGGTAAATCTTTTTCTTTTTCTTTTAATCTTTTTATCCTGATTTTTTAGCTGGAAGTTTGCATTACTAGTAACAATGAAACTTATTCGAGACCACTTCTGAGTAATTAAAAAACAGTTTATTTTAAAATTGCCTTTAAAAAGTATACAGATCGAATTGCGAAACTCGGTGCGGTTTGAACCAGCAACCCCGTAGGTTGGGGCTGTTCAACGCAGTTCCGACGGCCTCGTTGTCGTCTCTAAGCCACTCGACAACATTCGAAACAAGCGCCGTTTAATAATCTCAACGGTTTGACCCAATGAGGTTCAAACCTGGGACCCTTTGGATTACAAGCCGGCGCTAATACCACTGCGCCGCCAGGCGATACGGTTTAAAAACTAGCTAGAAGAGACGGTCAATCAATTAAAAACTTGTTCATAAAATATGGCCATTAATTCTAAAGCTTTAATATTATCGAGGTCTTCCGTTAAAACAAGGATCCCACTTTCGAAAATACAATTTTTTAGGCGAAACGAAAAAAAACTAAAAACTGCTAAACGATAACTTTCCAATGTCGTAAAAATTAACTCTTAAAAATATGAAATGAGTTCAACTAATATCCTAGAAGATTTTAATTTTCATCTCGGAATAAATTATCTGAATCTTAATTTTAGTGTCAATTATTTGCTTATCCATTCCACATAATAATGTCGCGGCGCGCCTCGAAAACTCGCCAGCCTGTTGAATGCCTTCGTCTGACGCACATCTGAATACTTTGAATGATTATAGCTAATTCAAATACTCGCTATTATCACGTCGTTACGCCATTCGTTAATTTAAATGTTGATACTATTTTAAAAAAGTGAACAGTTGACAATTTGAAAGCATGCTAACAAAAATTGTTTTATTTATTTATTTTTCTCTAACAAAACATTGAAATGCATAGCTTGTTAACGATTAACCTTACGCAATAAAGTAAAAATAAAACCTTATCTATATTCGAATTAAGAGCATATGAAAGGTAAAACACAGATTATACTAAATAGAAACAATATATATTATATACACACTATAAGTATGGATATTATATGATTACCTACAAATAAATAAGTTATTCTTGTAAATATTGATTAAACCATTCACTTGTCATTCATTATAAGTTATATTCGTCACAGTTTCTCTATAGTCAGAATATAAGTTATATTCTTCACAGTTTTTCATAATTATTATTTCTTTTTTAAATCATTTATTTTCTACTTTATTGAAAGTTAGACCGTATTGCATAACCGCAAAGATAGATAGGTGAGAGTGAAAAGCTTTCATAAAATACAGGCCCGTATTTAAACCAGCGTGCATTACCTCGAGCGATGCAACTATCTGTGCGTTCAATATTATTTTTTTTTTTGAACATTCTGGCTATATAATTTATTTGAAAAAATTTCAATCCTTAAAATATTGAAAAGCATTCGAATTTTGCAAATGTCAGTACTGTCAGACTTTTATATAAGTTAAGCTAACGACGTTTGCCTATTTTTACGTAAAAATCATCTAAATAAGGTATTTAAATAATATATTATATATATATATCTGTATTTAGAATGCTAGCACGAGTGTAATTTAATTTAATTTTAATCTTTACATATATATTTATACTTAAGCATAAACCTGTCATCAGTCAATTTTACACACAATTGTATGCACCATTCTTTTTTTATATATTGTTCTGTTGGTTTTCCAAATAAACGATAAATAAATAATTTTATTATGTTCACCTAAAGTTCATATTTTTTATTCGGTAACCATGATGATTTTTTATATAGTTTCTGAAGCGATAATTCTATAAATGGCAGGACAAAAGTCTGTTTTTTATTGGGAATTGTTATATATTCATATAATTTTATGATTTTTGTTCATATTCCTAGAAAAAAAATGTTATTTCTATGACCATCTTATAGTTACTTTATTATAACCACACGGATACTATATTATTCCCTTTTTGATGTGGATTTTGATATAACATATAAGATTACGATACTAACATATAAATTAAATAATGTAAAAAATAAATGCAATGATTTATTACTGGCATTTTAAAATAATTATTAGGTATTCACATTTGTCATATATTAAAAATAGCTAAAAGTTTTATGATCGAGGGCCTTAAGAAACTAAGTACATAAAAAAAAATGGGTCTGCGTCGGACTAAACGCTGGAAGTTATACTTCTTTAGCATTCGCACACACCCACTCACACACACACAGTAGGACAGGATATATAAGACACTTTTCTCTGTTATTCAATATATTATTATAAATCAGTTCATTATTATACTATACACCTATACATTATCATTAATAAGTTCGTATATCTAGCTTCAAATTTCGGAAGGAAATCAACAACGCGACAAACATATTTCGCAAATAAAGCAATTGGACTCTACAACTCGACAAACGTAAAAATTACTCCTAACGCGTGACGCGGTTTCCTAACCCAATGAGTACAACAGGCGCAAAGAAGTATTACATGAAACATCGGAAACAACTGGGCATTCATTGAAATGACCGAGTCTGCACAGCCTCAGTGACATACGTATATGGTATGGAATTAATGGTGATTTTCTAATAGATGACATTTGAAATATGCTTCCGTCGGTCGGAGAAAAGTTCTGGTCCAGTGGTGTAGTCTAGTCCTCGCGCGCAAATCATTTCAAGATGCATTTTGGATTCGACTAATATCATTCCAACTTTTTTATAGACGTCAAATTGGACACAATCTCGATTCCAAAAAGTAATCGGCCTCGTGCATAATCGCGTTAGTTCGCGACAGGCGAGTTCGAGGTCATTATTGGCTCGCTAAGGATAAGGCAAATTGTTGCCTGCGAATAAACGGACACTCTATAATGGACATATCCGCGGTCTATCATTTTGTATTAAATTTTTATAGCAATTACTTGTTTTTTTTAAAACATAGTGTTTTTTAAATAATAACACTCAAGAATCTTGTAACACCATATATCTCAAATCGATTATATTTATTTTATATGGAATGTTTCAGGTTTCAGAAGTGGTCGACTTCAAAGAATGCTATTTAGTCCTCACCAATACTTAGTTTCTTTGGATATCATGTGGTATATGAAACTCTACCCTCATTTCGGCATTCTCCTCACGCTATCGACAGCAAATATAAAGATATAACTTCAATTTAGATATCTTTAAGTCATCACTTGTATTGTGCATAATTTTCGTTGTGTAACCATATTAAATAAATATTTATGAAGCCTGTATAAAATTATTTGTATAAATCTGAGTGTCCACAGTGTGCCTTTATTATTATATTCTTGTCAACTAAGATTCTATGTTTCTATTGCGGATTACATCACCTTAGAACAGCAGTACGCGCTATGAAGGTGATGTAAAAATAAATGCATTATTTTTTATAATAATAATAAATAAATGAAGTAAATTGTAAGTGGCCACTATTAAATAATACGTCCCTACAGCCGTGCCTATCGAAATGTCAAGTTTAATGTTAAATATCTAAATCATCCGACCAGCTTTCGATGCAACGGACATAGCTTCTTTGACATGAATTTAATAGGAGCTAATTATTTTTGTTCGGAATTCATATTGTTTTCATATTGCCGGGTGCCGCAGGCACAAGTCGTCCGCGCGCCAAAGAAGTCGAATAGTAAACCTACGTAAAATCGCGCTGCAAAGAAGTAAAGCAAAATTCGGATGAATTCCTAATAGCCGTTGTCGACCTGACAGGCAGGGCCATCTATCGGGGGCTCTGTCCAGTTATTGGTCGACCGATGGGTAAAAACGGTCGCTGGGTGAAAACGGTCGCTGGGTGAAAACGGTCGCTGGGTGATGACGGTCGCTGGGTAAAAACGGTCGCTGGGTGAAAACGGTCGCTGGGTGCAAACGGTAACTGGGTGAAAACGGTCGCTGGGTGAAAACGGTCGCTGGGTGAAAACGGTCGCTGGGTGATGACGGTCGCTGGGTAAAAACGGTCGCTGGGTGAAAACGGTCGCTGGGTGCAAACGGTAACTGGGTGAAAACGGTCGCTGGGTGAAAACGGTCGCTGGGTGAAAACGGTCGCTGGATAAAAACGGTCGCCGGGTAAAAAACGGCGGGAAAGTCGAAACGTTTCGGCTTTCGTCGCGCGCGAAGGGACGATGACCTCCCCGCCGCGACATGGCGACATGACACACTAACGCGCTGACGTGGGACGCGAAACGTACGATATTTCAAAGACTTATCGTTCTATATAAGATAATGAACAGTTACTTACAATGTACTATATTTCTTTATGTTTCGTTTTGAAGTTATATTTCTTTGCGCCCGTTGTACTCATTGGGATGGGATGTTGGTCGAGAAACCGCGTCACGAGTTACGAGTAAAATCCATAGAGTGTCTTTCTATACGTTCTCTACCAAAGATATCTCGGTGGGTCAGTGGTTAACGCGCTCGTATCCCACGCTAGAGTCCCTGGTTCGATCCCCGGCTAAAAAAAAAAAATATATGAAAGTATACGAATATACGAACTTAATAATGATAATGTATAGTATAATAATGAAGTGACTTATAATAATATATTGAATAACAGAGAAAAATGTCTTATATTTCATTTATATATCCTGTGTGTGAGTGGGTGTGTGCGAACGACCAAAGAAGTATAACTTCCATCGTCTGGTCCGGCGCAGACCCAATTTTTAACTTATGGGATTATTGGATTGGAAAACTGTTTTGAAACTACCCCGAATTCTTTAAAGATAGTCTAAAAGGCTTTACTGACTTAAATAAATGAGTTTTAAGCCAATCCTCATTTTTAAAACAAATCATGCTTTCATATAAAAAAATTTACAACTTTCAGAGAAACAATTTTTAAGTTACAAAATTTATAGCGGCCTTCTTTATTCTTTATTGAGAGAGACTACAACAGTCTTACAAAAACAGTCTTATCAATTTAATGATAAGTTTACATTCTTAAAAAGTATTTGTAAAAATAATCAAAGATTTCTACTGTTAATATAAACACTAAAAACTAAGTTATAAACTAAATATGTATAGTTAAAATATGCCTTTAACTCTTAATCATATTAAAATACTGACATGGCTTAAATTCACATGATATATGGAATAATAAATCGGTTTAAATGTATATATTAATTACATTAAGGATATAAGTAATTTAAAGTGACTACTCAACTAGTGACTATATTGAGTGACTACTCAACGTCTCTAGTATACACTTACATTACATTATATTGTATAAAGGAAGGATTACTTGGGATTGGTGTCAGCGCGCAGTGTTTTAGTTTTAATTTTATTTTAAATTTAATTAAGGTGTTGTGTAATTATATTGTTGAATTGTAAGCTAAGATACCCACGGAAAAGGCACCAGCCTTCGTGGGGTTGTACATGGTGCATTACTGTAATAAAAAAAAAAAAAAAAAAAAAAAAAAAAAAAAAAAAAAAAAAAGGTATTAACAAAAAAAACAAATGTCTAATAAATAAAGAAAGACAAGAAGTTACTAATAGCCAAATAGCAATCGCATAAAACATCGTACATCGTACAACTATCGTACTCGACGCGTTCAAATGCTCAACCGCCCTCCCTAGCGGTGCCGCTATCTTCCCCGGGTGGAATAGAAGAGATTCCGAATTCAAAATTTAAATGTCATTCTACTTCGGCCGTCCCACTCTTACGCCTTTCGCTGTCACTTTTTTTAATTCTAAGGCAGGGCCGCACTCGGACCGCGAAACGATATTTATTATTTTATTTAAAAACATATGTGAATATGTTACCTGAAAGGGTTTTAAAGGGCTAATCTTTTTTTATATTGGCTGCGATGGCCATTCTTCAAAGATAAAAAGGGACATTGTCCATACATTATGCTTACTTTTTTAACCATTTCGCGTTTCCCCTTACTCCCTTTTTTTTTTAAAAGAGAATTGCTATGATCTAGGTCATACATAATTATTTTGGGCCCATTCAACTGGTCCAAATGTGCCTGTGCTGGAGTCAGGGGAGATATTGCCGATGAAACGTTAACAATGGTATGACAATATGTGGATTCGAACCCGAGACTTTTGGGTTCAACGCCTTTTAGCCACTAGACTACCATGATCTCTTCAAAAACTGTTTGTGTAACTTTTCACACTCATCGTGGTACCAAAAGGTAGAAACTAAATATATTATGCATACTCTAATAAATTTTTTTTCATTCCTAATCTTTACTATAAAATTTTTATTATTGGACAAAATGTGAACAAGAATGGTATGAGACCTTGTAACTATCATATAATATCAAATGCTTTTATACATTGCTTAGGAGTAGTAAATTATTTAACCAGAGTGTGACGTCTCACAGCTAGGCCCTCGAGGCGACCTTATTATCATTCAAAAAAAAAAGAGATTTCCAATATCATCAATAGTAAAGATAAATAAAACTTAATTGTATTGTTAGATTGTTATGTTGCTAATGATTAATAGTAACATATAAGTACTTGTAATTGCAATTACATATAAAATATACATACATACTATATTTTTATCACATTCATCATAAATTATTTTTATACATATTAAAACCATACTTAATTTATTACTTTATTTATTTTTATTAACATACAAGTGTCACACACTCACAACTACCACAAACATCACTCACAAATTACACATAAAACTTTAAAAAAAAAAATATTCTGTATACGTATATAATATTAGTAATCTATATATATAACACTGTTCGAAATGTTAATATGTAAAATGACCGAAATCCTTAATTAGTTTATATACTAGTAATAAGTTTTGTTTATAATTGTAAAAATGTAATACTGTGGATTTTTCAATAAAGAATAAATAAATAAATAAATTAATTAACGGCACCTTCCCCTAGACTGCACGTGTCTGTGGTAACCAACTTGTGATGGGTTGCTTCACATCTTATCTCCACTCGGGCCTGCGGCACTTTTAACCTATTCGATATACCATAGAGTGAGTTCGATATACATTGAGTTATTTTTTTATATCTGAGTGGACTAAAATAAAAAAAATAGATATAATGGTATGATGACATTCTTTCAATTCATTATAAATTTCAGTTTATTCTGTAAATTTTCATGCGCGCCTTGTAACGAAACATAATATTAACTGGCCAGTAATAAATAATCTTCAATTTTCCAACAGCAGTGCTGCCATATTTGGAAATCGAATAAGATATCTGGGCTTTCCGTCGAACTGTCAGCGTTTCGTTTACTCGTGCTAGCAATTCGTTGACTTTAATGTTATTTATCTTTATTAAAATTTGACCATCCTCTGACGTGATATAAACGGCTATGGTCGTTTTACAGGAGCATCCATCTAGGTACGAAAATTCACACTTCTCACTCGCCAGTAAAAGTTGTAAAAAAATCTTTTAATTGCGTTTTTATTCCCAATTCTATTTTTGCCAGTTTACTTAAATAATAATTTACATGGTAATGAGTAAATTAAAAAAATTAATAATAAAACTCCGATAAAAAAAGTTGATTAAATGTGTTATCAATTGCACAACAGTGTAATAATATATATTTCAAGAATGTTTGCGCGCGGATATCAAAGGGAATCAAAGGGAAAGCACATCGCCTCCGAGCGTCCTCCTGAGTTGTCACGACAGTGTCGAATTGGATTCGTTCCCTCGAGTGCGGCCCTGGTTTTGCGACCACGGAATCTTTCGACGAATTCATATGCATACAAGATCAACGCGATTCGCTTTAATACGACCAAAATCAATGACGACATATTTTGATATGTCCCCCTTCCGTCCTACCCCCCCCCCCTAAAGTACAAAAAGGTTGAGTTGGGTAAACATTACAATACTGTTTTCTATCTAGACTAAAATTTTTATTTTGTCTAAAACTTAAGAACCTCAAAAAGTCTGTATTTTTCTATATATTTTATCAAAAGTTTAGACGTAAATATCTTCAACCAAGATACCAATTCAAGTAAGTTTTTAAACATTAATTAATTATGTGTTAATGCGTTAAATGAGATAGAACGATTTAAAACCACGTGCAAGACAGAGAAGTCAAACCCCCCCCCCCTGTCAAATCCAAAAAAAATCGATCGAAACCGCTCAAGGCCCTTCGGGTAAAATAGTAAACACATCGAATTGAAAATATCATTTTTTGAAGTTTGTTGAATACAAAATGAATTTTAATGTTTTTTTTTTTTAAAATGCAATTTAGGAAATTACGATTACTTGATAGAGGTTAAATTTTGTTTTATTTTTTCTTAGACATTTTTTTTTGCTCATTAGCGTAAGATACGTTTTGTAAGAAAGTAAAACTGCGTCCAAAAATTATGAAACCAATTCCAGGTCCACTGAAATATTTAAATTATGACCCAATGGTTTATAAAAAAAGATATATATATTTTAATCATGATAAAAACCATTAAAATAAAAGTACATATTATGGTTTTGAACTTTCGGAATATTTTTAGGGATAGTTTAGCATTTCGACGCAAGCGTCAGGATTTCCTAATGTTCTTTATTTATTTATTTATTGACAGTAACTTAACATAACCTTCACATTATTTTTATTTTATTTTATTTTTATGCAAAGTACTATCTAACTAGGCAATGCCCGTACTAAGATAGACTATACTAAAAGCATCGTTCTTATAAGCATAACTATCTCACTGCGCAACATACAATTACAATTATTTGTTGCAATAATACATAATATATAAATAATAATAATATTGTATATAATACTATATATATATATATACACATAAATGTGCCGGTAATAACTAATACATAATTTTAATAAACATTTAATTATTATAAATATATCATATAGTAATAATACACATATATACACTCAAACTAATAAATAGATATTACCCATTGTTATAAAAAAATACATGACCATGTTATAAACGTAAAACCTAAATAATAAACTAATATTAAATCAATACAAGATATAGTATCTACACATTAAATTATACTTTAATGCATATTAATATATAATATAAATATTATTTTAAAAAATAAAGTAAATAAACTATAGATAAATAATTATAATATAGATAAATATAGTTGAATTGACCGTAGAATAAAAATTAGATAAAAAATAATGATTTTTTACATTTTTTTTTTATTGTTTAATTTTTTATTTAAAATAAAACGGAGTAGTTGCGCGTGAACTCCGTGAGATATGGAGATGGAGATAAGGACTCCTTTGCGTAAGTCGAAAAATTGGAAAAGTCCCTCGGCCCTCAGCCGAGCGGGCGCGGGGGGGTCAACGACCCGGCGCACGCGCAGCTCTCGCACACACGCGCAAGGGCGCGAGCGAGAAGGCGCGCTGTTGCCGTCTCGCTCGCTCGCCGTGGACCCGCAGCCGAGCCGAGGGCGGCGACTCTCATCCGCGCGCGCTTGTCGCTTCTCGCAGTCCATTCCTGTGCATTACAACGGCGGATGTGGGTTTTCGAGGTTTATATTAAATTCGCCTATTGGCTGAGCAATTTGCGCCCGAAGGTTCCGTCACGTCTAGCTCAAGCGTATCCAAGTGCAATACGAATTACGCAATGAATTCAGTTATAAACCCGCATTGGTACAACTTCAGCGAAATGGACATAAAGGCGACTTTATACTCAATATAAAAAAAACTTTCTTTTGAACATACATAATATTAATAATAATATACTCGTCACCACACTCACACACACATTAACACACACCTACATTCCACACCCTATAATATTCACAGATTATAACACTCATACAATGTTATCACTATAAATTAGACCCTAGTTCGTTCTGTTAAAAGTATCTGTTAAATTGGAGATGCCTGCAGTCGGCTTAAGTTGTTATTTATCTATTTATATGTAACTGTTATTATGTAAAGCTGTAAGCATTTCTCATACAAATAAAATAAAATAAAATAAATACCACTTTAATTAAATTAATTTAAGAAAAACCAGCTTTTATTCAAGGCGAAACATATTCCTACAGTCAAAATAGAAATTCAGTGTTTTACTCTTTTTTCCGGTCAGTAAGCAAATATTGCTTTTATTTAATTACAGCTTCATAATATAGAAATTAAACAAACAAACTCATCCATGTTTACACCCTTCATTTGCCTTTTTATTACTATTTTTTCCTAAGCCTCTAATATCTTTTATAAAAGAACTATCAGAAGTTTATCATTAATTAAATTTCTCAGAAAAAGAATTGAATTGTAAAAATCTGCCTTTGCTATGCCGAAAACAAAAGATCGAGGTATCTAGGCACATTTTTTGATGAATAAATCGAGATTAATATTTATCTTTTGGCTTCGCAGTAAGGGTTTGATGCGTGATCGTCGAAGATTCCTCCGCCTGGACCCAACCCTGGGTTCTATCAGGTCGTGCCTAAGCATAAAAACGCATTGTCCTCGGAACTGAACCAGGTTTTAATTCAGCTCGAGAGATTTGACCTAAACCGACGCCTGGCATATAAATGCCCGGCGCTAAATGCTTTCCAGATCTTCTGAATATTACATCATATTATGTCGACTGATCGCGCAACGCGCGCCGCGCGAATCGTGCTGATTTGACTCAATCGCGCTCGAGGATTGCGGGTCGTCGATTGAGGTTCAGAAAGAACGAAATTGCTTTCGTACTTTCAAATTAATTAATTGAAGCATGAAAATGTTTTCCCAACTAGACCATTCATGGGCACAGAATAGAGGGAGACGCCAATAGCGTATTTCCGTCCCTTTTTTCTGAACTGCTAAGCAAAACAGGTGTACCCAGACTCGCGGGGGTCCTTTTCGCTAAGAACCGTCCGGCCGCGCTTGGCTAATTACAGATTATACGCGAGCGGGTAGATTTTGCGGCCTCTAACCGTTGCAACTACTCCGGGCCAGCGTAATAAAATATATGAATGCATTCAGAAAAAAAAATATTATTCTCATTGTAATCATGAATTGATTTATTGGCCGGTTTAAGGTTTAGAGCATTAGAATAGATAGTAGTAAATGTTGCAACTAAACAAATCCTTTTAGGCACGCCGGAAGGCGGAGGTAAATTTCACGGGATCAAAGTGGGGGATGGCGAACTCTAATTGTACGAAACTGTATCACTGTGGTGTAAGTGTTACTCATATCAAAAATTGTTTCAGACAAAAGTTGTATGGAAATTATAGGACTGCAATTAACATTTTGAACAGATTCGATCATGCGTTTATTAAGGGAAGTATAGGGTGTTTTTTTTAGAGGCGTGGTTTTCAAGAAGAGATAAAACGCATATAATTTGATGTTATGGCTAAGAATTTAGTTTTATTATAAAGATAAGGGTTTGCCATTATGTTTTAAAAATGATTTCGGGTAAGTGGCCGCCGCGGCTGACTCGAACAAATTCCAGCCGAGAGGCCCAATTTTCAACCACTTTTTGCAGCAAGTTGGTTTGCAGTATGTCAGCAATAACGCGCCGAATATTCTCTTCCAAGGCGTTAATCGTGTCCGGCTTATCTGCGTAGACAAGCGACTTCACATAACCCCACAAAAAATAGTCCAGCGGTGTTAAATCGCACGATCTTGGAGGCCACGCCACGTTGTTCAGGAGTAAGTCTGTTCATTATGAAATGGCAAACCAAACTGAGCATAAATCAAGTGACAGCTGTCAAAAACACCAACTACGAAAAAAGTAGTGCCAGATTGAAAACCACGCATCTAAAAAAAGATCCTATATTATTTTTTGAATTTCGATAAACCACTTTTTCCCACCCCTAGGACCAATGGTTGGTGCTATGAAAAAAGTTTACTAAGATAAGTTTTAGGTCGTTATGTAAGGAATAATATAAAATTTAAATGAATTTGATATCTTATATACTAAGAAAGTTATAGCAAAATTTCACTTGTGCCCTTAAATTTTATGCATCAATTTGAAACTGATTTGAAAAAAATTACGGCAGTTATCGTGTCCACAAGAAAGCGATATAGAGACTCTGGGGGTGGTTTTAAGTTCTAGGGGATGTGAAACACGAAGACAAAGTCATGACATGTTCATGTCCATGGGTGCCATGTCATGATAAAGTAATGACATGGTGTTGCTAGTAAGTTGTACGTATCAAATGACAACTTTAGAAGTCACTCTAACTGGGAAAGCGCCTGCATAGATGTTAACAAACTGCTGCGAGGCGACGACGTGTGAAACGTGCGACGACGGGCCGCGCGCGCGCGTCGAAACGTCCGACCGCAAAACGGCGGAAACCGCAGAATGGCGGCAGGCGGTTTTTTTTAATGTCGAATCGACAGATTCCGTTCAAATCCACGCGATCGCGCGAACTCTGAAATGGGAGCGGCACATAAAACTAGCTCTTTCGTGAGGCGGAGACTCACAACAAGGCTAGTAAAAATAAAATAATCCAAGAAGTTGTCCAGATTCATGCCCTTAAAAGGACTTTGACTTAAAAGGACTTTGACTTAAAAGGACGTTGACTTTTAGTTCACCCTGTTTTATTTTTTCCCGTTTCCTTTGCAAATTGCTTATTTAGGTGAAGGTACAAGGTACCTGGACTTGCAACGAACTTATTTGGTATTTATACGAAGGTATTTGCAACGAACTATAACTCAAACGCAACGAGGACTATCTACCTGAAAGCGCCGGGATGCTGGACTCCAAAGGGTCTATGCAGAGTCGACCGCCCGTGCCGCGGCTGTCAGTAGCTAACTCTATCTACCTTGTACCTATGTTTGTGTATTTTTGTAGGTAGATTTAATTGCAATGGGTAAATTTTATATTACCTATTCCTTAGGGGCCCAAAACTAATCCAAGTAAACTTTTTTTATAGCACTATTGGTCCTAAGGGTGGGAAAAATTTAAAAAAATCATACCTCCCTTAAAATGCTAATTTCCCTACAACTTTTGTTTGAAACAATTTTTGATGTGAGCAACCCTTACGGCAAGGGATGACCAAACGTGTTTCACCACTTTCCTGCGCCGCCCGGCGTGGCGATAGGATTTTTTTGAATAATAGTTATTTCTGGCAACACTAAAATTGAAAGTAAATGTTTTGATTAAGTTTAGAAAATGTTATTGGCACGTTACTTATCCAACGTTGGACTGTCGGATGTGACTCTATCGGTAACTTCAATAGTATGCAGAATAAAGGATAAATATTAATTTCAATTTATTTAGACACTGTTTTCTATGGGTGGCATTTGGTAACCATTAGATATTTAATTAAAAAAAAAACATATTTAGATACCTTGATTTGATGTCTTCAACATAGTAAAGGCAGATTTTTAAAAATTTAATTCTATTTCGGAGAAAATTAATAAATGTTTGACAGATCGCAAAAGAAGTTATAATTAAGGCGCCACCAGACCCTAAAACGTGTTTTGTAACGTATTTTGGTGCATTTTGTGAAGTTATTCCCAACAAATGGCTAAAACTAAAAATACCACAATATTCTACATATATTAATTTAGTACTTTGCTTTAAAAAAAAACGAAATACACCTTATTATAGTAATGAAAATAAATAAATAAGAAAGTGTTGTTTTTTTCTTGCAACGATTTTCTTTTAAGTTGTGTAAGTGACGCGAACCTAATTTTTCTTTCTAAAGATAGACAATATAATAATCTAGGCCATTACTTAAAAAAAAAATTTTTTTCAAATGATAATAATTATTTAAATACAAAAAACATGTTTTATCGCTTCCAAATGTAACGAATTCGCGCTCGGCGAGTATATCCGTCTCTTTTCTACACGTCAATGTTCGAATAAAGCCTACTCTTTCTAATCTCGAGGATAAATGCGTCCCGGGGCGCCTTAATCGCCACTATTATACGCGATTGCGTAATGGGTGGCCTCTGCCACACAAATCCTGCCCACGGCGACAGTATTGCCAGAGCCACCCATCACCAAAACATCGCACATCCAAACTTATTTGCGTCCGTTCAATCCAAGCGGACATATTTCACCCGCATTCGGTCGTAAATTTCCTACGGTATATTAATTTACTGTAAAATGCAGTTTTACGATACACGCCGTTGTCTATCGTAAAGGCGCAATTTTAAAGGAAGAGTCAAACACAATGGTGTTAGGAAATAGCGGGTTAAACTGCTAAATATTATAATGTTGCGCACACCACTACAGCAACATGTGCGCGCACGCCACTAAGGCTAGCCAAATAATTCGTAAAATGCCAGAAAATGTTTACCTATTTTATTCTGTTTTGTTTATTTATTTAGGTCATCTCTTTAACTTCAATTCATCATAAATTTTAACACCATTTTAGTTTTTTTTTTTTTAATTTTCGAGGAGCGGATAGTAATGAAACAACCCCTCCTAAATTTGTGAGTTATTTAATACCAACTTGTCACAAATTGACCATTTTTCAATAACTCAGTAAAAGTTTGGCAACGCTGTCTATTAAACCAATACAAATACTATACGAATGCACAAAACCGCGGACAAAATTCCTAGTTTAGTTGCGTATTTAATTAGCTTTTTTTAATTTATTTTAATATATTAAAACGTCAAATGTTTGACATTTGAATACGATCGCACCCTAATGATGAGCGCTGTCAGTTTCGTACTAAATAATTTAACGTTAAATATCTATATTATCCGGCCAGCTTTCGGTGCGACCTAAACGGCTATGGTAGTTTTCGAGAGCATCAATCTACGCACAAAAATTCAACTCTTTCGCATTTGTACCCTTCCTAGAAGAAGCCTTAGTACCTTTATAGAAGCTAAAATGTAAAAAAAATGGAAATCGTTTGACTAGAGTAGAAATAATGGTGCATTATCTAAACTCAGCATACTAGGGTTCACCAAAAAGGCGTGAACACCTGTTCTAAAGCAAACTTATAGGGCACCTCTGTCGGTGATTATTATAATTAGATGCATTTAATTCTGCATACTATTAACTTACTGATAGATTCACATCCGTCATAACATTTGTTAACTTAATCAACACTTTTACTTTCAATTTAAATTTCAGCCTAACCAGAAGATCTTAGATAAAATACAACTATGAAACACACACATAAATAAAATTATGACAATAGTCTTGTTGCCGGGTCGAAAAAAATTAAAAAAATATACATACATAATAATCGCAAATACATTTATTTTTTATTTATTTATTTATTGAAACTATTACTTATTTTGTAAGGTTACAGATTCGTTCGCTGCCTTCTTAACTAGAATAAATATCTGTCCTAAAGAAGGCAGGTCAATTTGTTCTTAATTTTTTAATATTTGACAACTAATACATGTTTTTTTTTTTTTTTTGTTATGGAATATAAATTGGCGGATGAGTATAAGTCTATAACCTTCCTAACTAGGTAATAGTTACCTGTTCTAAGGAAGGTTATATATGAAGTGATACAGTGCATAGCAGAGACCAGCGCTAAACCCTGAGAAAAGTATAAAAAATAATAAGGCACAAATATACACACTGATATACACACCCACACACACATACACACATGAATACAATTCAAATGCTAACTCAAGAATACTTAATATATGAAAAAATAAAATGAATAAATGAAACAATTAAAAAATAACAAAGAAATGAATAAACAATTATTAAATATATAGGTAAATAAATATTCGATATAAATAAATAAATATTACTACATATAGAATAGAAAGATATCTTGTAGTGATATATATATATATACATTGGGCATAAACATTAGTTTATATATACATTAGTTTCTAACTTAGTTTTTAGTGTTTATATTAACAATAGAAATCTTCGATTAGTTTTACAAATACTTTTTAAAAATGTAAACTTATCATTAATACTGTTTGTAGGACTGTTGATTTCTCTCAATAAAGAATAAATAATAAAGAACTACCAATAACGAGTGTTTCATTTTAAAAAAAAAAAGAATTATGCGATGTATTATATGCTAAAAAGTTGTAATATAATAAGCAGATAAATGAAGTAATTTATTGTGTATTATGAACTAATACACTATAAAATAATAGAAATTTAAACTGGTATAATCTACATATATATTGGACTATACCTGAATGTATACAAACAGACATACATACTTTTATATACCAATACAAACTCATATAGGAAATAAATATTATATATAAAATAACATACGAATACATATTAGATACTCAAATACTTACTAAAAGTACTTTTTAAATTTGCTGACCTATTAGTGTTTTATATTTATTTTTTTATTGTTTTATACTATTTAAAGATACAGACAATCTCTAAGTTCCTATAATTTATGAATAAAAAAAATGAAGTCATTTTAATTAACATAGTTAAATAATTTGAAGTTGGTTATTTTGCATAAATGCTTTTAGTTTTTTTTGTTATAAAAATCTTTCTTAATCTTTTCAAACATCTTGGGGTATTTTATTAAATCGACTCTACGTATTAAATATAATAATTATTAATAAAATTATAATAATCAGATAATTAATTATATAATACGTTTATTAAATAGAAAAAGGTATCGTTAATATAATGTTCAGTTTTACACTAAATATTAAAATATAATACAATATCTAAATATACAAATTCGAGCACCTGGCCACCATATTTTTAAGCACAAATATACACACAAATGAATGCAACTTAAGTGTCTACCCGTTATATACTTTTTCAATAAATAAATAAACATTTTTATAAATATATTAATAAACATTCAAAATGACACAAACTCACCGAATAATAGGTTCAACCAAGCATATATAAGCCCGTAGCGTTTAGCTGGGGGAAGCATTGTTGCCTTTGTCCCCCTATTCTGTGGACACATTCTGATTTCACGTTTTGTGGTCAGCCCAATCCATCTTGAGTATTTTCGGAATGACGTCTGTGTGCGTGTCTATGCGCCTGTGTGTGTGCGGATGCGCCTGTGTGTGTGCGGATGCGAGGGTTTCCGAACTCCTTGGCAAGAGTCCACGTCAAAATAAATGCACATTTAAAATTCAGGACCCGAGCGACACACTATTATTTAATTATTTATTTTATTATGGGAAAACACACAGTTATAATAACATTAAAACAATTAAGAATTAAACAGATAAAAAACAGATTATGGGTTTCCTACATATTCACAAACATATTCACATACAGTAGGTATGGAGTTTTCAAACTAAATTGTTGCAAATTTTGTTCAACTAAATCAAATTATTAAAATACAAATACGCAGGTATAACATTTGTATGAGGAGGATTTGATGTATGTGTGTGTGTGTGAGGGCGTGTGTGTGTATTATTTTATTGATTTATTAAGCAAGTATGGTTACAACGAAATAGTAGCATATACATTTATTAAGAGTTAATAAATTAAAATTCAGCTTTTTATAAATTAAATTCTCTTGTACATCGTAGACAATTAAGTGGCTGATTTAATTTTTTTATTCAAAATTTTTAATTGTATTTTTGATTGTCCAAAATTATTGCAAAAAATAAATATATATGTGCCATACAGATTTACTAGGCAGCAAGAATTATTCCGTATACCCCGTTATCATACTAATTCAATGAACTATAGCACCATACCACACATATGCTCCCTTTATAACAATAAAGATATTTCAGAAATCGATATATTGAATACCTCCTTATTATCATTCAAAAAAGAGATTTCCAATATCATTAATAGTAAAGACTAATAAAACGTAATAGTATTGTTAGATTGTTGTGTTGTTAATGGTTAATTGTAACATATAAGTACTGTAATTGCAATTACATATAGAATATACACACATACTATATTTATATCACCTTCACCATAAATTATTTTTATACATACTAAAACCATACTTAATTTATTACTTTATTTTAATAGATACATACAAATGTCACACTCTCACAACTACCACAAACATAACTCACAAATTACACATTACACTTCAAAAAAAAAAACAAAAATCTACTGTATATGTATATAATATTCATAATCTATATATATTTTAAGACCACTGTTCAAATTTTTATGCTAATCTTAACATGTAGAATGACCGAAATCCTTAATTGTTTTTATATATTAATAATAAGTTTTGTTTGTAATTATAAAATGTAATACTGTAGATTTTTCAATAAAGAATAAATAAATAAAATAAATAATAGGGTCAATTGAAGCCTACAATAGTATTTAAAACTTTGCTGAGCTTAGCTATATTTTAGAAGGTGTATATGTGTGTATAGATAAATCAATGTTTAATTCGTTTTGAAACCGACTGGCATAAAATAGTTCAGATTTTGAGAGAATCTTAGGCGAGGTACCTTAACCTCGCAGAATTTGGCGTTGTGGGTATCGAGAACAGAGTTTTTGGCATAGTTTGCATTGAGGGGGGAATCTGCGAGAATGTATCAAAAGTATTTATAGATTTCACTTAGTTAAAAAGTATATAGCCGTGTTTTGAATTGGGACATTTTTAAATTTTACCAACTTCCAATACATAGCTCTGAATGCTAGCATTTCATTTAAAACAAAATCCTTATAGTAATACATGAAGAGAAAAAAATTGCACCCCACTTTAAGAGTGAGTATAAGAGTAACTTTGACGGCTTAGTCTGGTTTTATTTTGTGTTATATTTTAAATAATTATATCACAATATATAAATTGTATAATATAGAACAACATACCAGGAGGTTTTTTTATTTTATATTATATTAAACCCTACAGCGCGTGTCAAAGTAGCGCCATTTCTCAAAATCAACACTTTTCCGAGCTCTATTTTGGCTAAAATTCTAGAGCTACTCGTACAGATAAATAACAAAATCATAGCTTTATTCACTATAAACAATCGTTCAATGCGGTTTTTCGTTTTATTATTAAATAAAGCCAAAAATAAATTATTAGATCGGCTACTAAATCCTGCAAAATTCATCAACTTTAATATTTTTTATGGCCAGAATGGCTATTTCTAATATGTAACATTAATACCATCATACTGCCACACTCGTAGTTAGTAGACTTAGATATATATATATATTTTAAAATGTATCAATATCAAGATTTAAAATCGATTTCAAAACAAGTTGTTTCGACGAAATATATATTCAGGAGGGTGAGATTTGGCATAGTAAAAGTAATATATTTTTATTTGAATATCGATAAGGTTTATATTTACTTCAGTATCTCAGATTAATTGTTAACGTGTTATGTAATTTAATGTTTTGTTATAGTACCCATATAAAAATAAATAAATAAACACATGTTTAACGGAGGCAGCAAGCAAAGCGAAAGGGATCCCCTCGAGGGGTGGACGACCGCATTGTCAGTGTCCAATTGTTTAAGTGATCCATTTATTTAAAAGGTCACGAGGGCAGGGGTGGGTCCCGCATACATTGGCGCCAATTTAGAATTTTGTTAAACCCAACAATGAAATCCTGAACGCACCCCTCGTTCGATACACAAGGGGTGTTTTGAACGCAATTAGTGAATAACTTTTTTTTTAATGAATAAATTAGCTATCTACCGTATCACGCGCACGGAAATTAATAAACATAATTTCGCTCGCGTATCTGTCCGTCAGCTTAGATCAGCCCTTCGGGCGATATTTTCAAATTGCTTGACTAAGTTTTCATTTGTTTGATTTAATACTTTATCATAAGTATTAAATCAATATTATATAAAAAACAAACAAAAATATTATTTCCTGCGCTCACTTTGTCGAATTCTCTAATCGTAAAGTTGCGTTATCATTTTATTTGTTCTATCTTTCATTTTTAAATACCCTCTTTTTAAATAAACTCGACTGTCCGGTTATACTGTCACTTTTGCGTAGATATCATTAGGAATGCAATGGGTACCATGTTATGACTTTCGAATGATTCGACATATCTTCACGTTTCACATCCCCTAGAATTTATTTAAGTTTTATTTCATTCCTTAGATACAACCTTCCTTACTCCTTTCCTTAGATTCCTTGCTTGTCTACAACTTATTTAAGAAAATCTTTTTGATAACCCTAGGGATGGGAAAAAGTGGTTTTTCAAAATTAAAAAAATCAAAAATCCCTTTAGGCACAGAATCGAATTGATTTTAAAAAAAGGCACAGATTCAAATTTAGTGTAGTACCACAGAGCGTATGATTTTACTGTAATCGTGTGTAATCGTGTGTAATCGTGTGTAATCGTGTTTAGCGTGTGATTTTAATTAATTATTTATTTTATTATGGGAAAACACACAGTTATAATAACATTAAAACAATTAAGAATTAAACAGATAAAACCACAAACCTCAGGACCCTGACAATCGTCTGACATCATCGAAATGGTGATGCAAAATTGGTCTCCACAGACCCAACGCATAATGGAAAATTGTTTGCTTTTATGGATAATCGAGTTAGATCGCTGCTTAAGTGACAGCGCATGCATTTTCATTAACGAGCCTTTAAGGCGTATTTGTATAAGGCCGTGAATATTTACTTAAGGCGTAGCTAAGGGGTAAAATCTTAAAAAATACACATTTTCGGTGATGCACAACTCCTCAACCACTAAGTACTCCTCAATGAGAAGTGTATAGCATTATGTACACCGAAGATTTACCCAAGTACTTCTCGGAGGCTGATATTTAAAATTCTTTTTCCATTAAAAAAAAATATATATAAGTAAGTAGTTCTTAGCAAAGACACTTTTAAATTTTGTTTTTATTTTATATATAAATAAAAGTTACTTAATTTAGACATAATATATTTCGACGAGGTCTAGATCATCACTAACACGCAGGCTGCGATAATTATCGATCAACACTTTTACGGCTAAGGATCTAAGGTCGACATTAGCATGTTTAGATTGAATGATATTTGCTTTATGCATAGTAGTTTGCGTAATTGCAAATTTGAAAGAGATCTAAAAATAAATTTATTTTTTTGTAAGAGCGCATTGCTGGCGCAATTCGTTCGTTCCCGCAGCCCTTAAGCCGCGGCCAATGAAATAAAAAAGAACGCAATTCAAAAAAGGAATGCCTATGCAGCGGGAGAGAGAGAGGGGTTAGTGCCCTCGAGTACGAACGCGGAACGGGCGAGGGTGTGTGCGTGCGCGCGGGTGTGTGCGTGCATTGTCAGCGGGGGGGTTACTGCCCTGCGTCGACCAGCCCTCCGAGCAGTCAAGGTCAGGGGAGGGGCCGAGGGTGGCGGCGAAGCGGGTAGGGGGGGTGGGGGGAATGAATGCAGCGAAGCGCGTTCCAAAAGCGAACGCCAACTTTGAATTTGGAACGTGTATTTTATTAATTTAAAATCGAATGTTTTTGGTCGAACGTATGTTGTAATCGAAGGCAGTTTCAATGTTTTTGGCTGTTATATCAGTCAGACATGTTTGAAAAATAATATATGACGAAAAATAGCAGTCTTTAGAAAATAACAAATGAAAAATAGCAATTTTTAATAAATAACAAATGAAAGATAGCAGTTTTTAAAAAATAACAAATGAAAAATAGCAGTTTTTAAAAAATACCAAATGAAAAATAGCAGTTTTTAAAAAATAACAAATGAAAAATAGCAGTTATTAAAAAAAACAAATGTAAAATAGCAGGTTTTAAAAAATACCAAATGAAAAATACCAGTTTTTACAAATGAAAAATAGCAGTTTAAAAAAATAAATGAAAAAAAGCAGTTTTTAAAAAATAACAAATGAAAAATAGCAGTTTAAAAAACAAATGAAAAATAGCAGTTTTTAAAAAATAACAAATGAAAAATAGCAGTTTTTGCAAAAATTAGGTGAAAATTAGTAGTTTTTACTTGTCAGAAATAACAAGCTATTTCTAACAAGTTATTTCTTTCTGTTTAAGTATACAAAAGAGCGGTTCCAATATCATGCATGTAAATACCACTGAGGGAAAAATAGTAAAATGATGATTATTCTTTATTCTTTATTAAGAGAAATCAACAGTCTTACAAACAATTGGTATTAATGATAAGTTTACATTTTTAAAAAGTATTTGTAAAACTAATCAAAGATTTCTACTGTTAATATAAACACTAAAAACTAATTTAGAAACTAATCAACTATCGTTAAATTATGCTTACACCTCTTAATTATATCAAACTACTGACGATCATTACTGACTGACTTGACTGATGATACTGTGATATCATTTATTATACGATTTTTAATAAAAAATGTATATATGATTAAATTATATTTTATTTAAAGATATTTAAAAACGGGCAACCTTTAAAATAGGCTTAAAAATGACGCGCACAAGTGAATGTTTACGAAAGTTCGGCGCACCCCTAGCAAACAATAATCGTATAACCTTAGGTGATACGTCTTAGGTGATCTATGACTAGGTGATACAAAAATACAAATATTAAATTCCGCACTCGGTTTAGCAAATACATGTATAGTAGACGAAAAATACGAGGAGTATTGGTGCAGCGTTTCGTTACGCGCTAGTCATGTCGTGTCATTATATTTATTATGGCTATTGCAACCGAAACCGACGGTGCTCGACCCCATCGCCTCTCCCCTATTCGGCGCGGGCGCAACAGGATAAAGAGCGACACGAGTGTGTGCGTGTGTGTGTGAAGTGGGAGGCGGGAGGTGGATTATTAGTGCCGGACAAATCAAGGGTTCAACCCTCGCCTGACTCTGGTTTCGAATGCACCGCCCGTGACCGCCGCGACGTGTTTGGCCTGAGAAACAGCCCCCCGCCTCACCCCCCCAACATCGGGATCACTCCTGGCTTCCAGAGAATTTTTCCATCTGCAGGTAATCTATAAATATTAGTTTTAAAAGACTAACCTTAAGCCACCTTAAAATTAGACACTTTATTTTTATAGGGCGTCAGGTTTTACCCTCTGCGCGGTCAGTGAGCAAATGTTGGGTTTTATTTAATTATAGATTCATTATATAGAAATTAAAAAAACCAACTATACTGTATTTTACACCATTTATTTGCCTTTCAATTACTATTTTTCCTAAGGCTTTTATAAGCTTTTATAAGCTTTTATAAGAGAGTAATTCAACTAAAAAAGAACTATTAGCAGTTTATTACATTTCTCAGAAATAGATTTGTTTTTTAAAATCTACCTTTACTATGCTGATGATATAAGATTAAGATGTCTAATATTTTGTAAAAAATGTTTGAAAAAACCATCCCCAAATCGATTCGGCGATTTCATACTATCGCGTGAAGTTTACATTTTTTTAATTTTTTTTATGATGATTTTTTGTATGACTTCAAAACTAATCATGTTTTACAACACAATTCGAGGTACTTTATGGCAATCTCTGGCATAGCGTAACATTTTGGGTATTCTAAAGCTATCGAGATTTAGAATACTCAATAGTTATTATATCAACCTAACACCTTTCATATTTAATAATAATTTTGTACGTAATACCTGTGTATTTGCTTTATTATTTTACTATAAATTTAAATTATGTATAGTTTTAAATCACAATAAAATTGTATAAATATATAAAATAAAATTGTATAAATTAAATTATGTATAGTTTTAAATAAAAATTTAAAAAAAAGTGAGTTACAATCACTTAAAAAGCATTTAAAAATTTACCACAAATAAAACCCACCTTAGTACGTGGGCTGCCTAGTTAGGTCGATTGTGTTTTAATTTAAAAACCAATAAAATAAAAGCAATAACATTTTAAATATATCAGCATATCAAAATAAAGTTATTGGGTTTTTTTTTATTGAGAAATCATATTGGCCGATGAGTACAAGTCTATAACCTTCCTAACTAGGTAAGAGTTACCTGTTCTAAGGAAGGTTATATATGAAGTGTTACAGCGAGCATACAAGAGACCAGCGCAAAACCCCGTGAAAATTAACTAAGGCACAAATATACACTTAATATACTTATTAAATAAATGAATAAACAATTTTTAAATATATAAGTAAATAAATATTCAATATAAAATAGTGTTATACTACATATAGTATAGTAACATATATTTATATATTTTTTAATAATTTTTAAGCACATTAGAAGCAATTTTCATGAAGATTATTAAGACGCACTTTGACAAAAAAATACATATTTTTTCGCGCAACAATCAAACACATTTGGCCCAACTCAACTGGGCCAAATGTCTGTCCTAGAGCCAAGGGAGGTGGTGGTAATGAAAGGTAAAAAGTGATATAACCGTGTGCGGGTTCGAACCTGTGACCTTTGGGCCATAGTCCCCCCTCCCCCCCTGAATGCACTTACACCTGTTCCAAGGCAGGCGGTCTTATCGGCACGGCCCACATTAGCGACGAACAAATTAGCATATCGCTTGACGGAAATCCAAACGAGGGCAGGGGTCGGACTCGCGAGATATCCAGCGCTTATTATGGAGGTAGTAATCGAGGCCCTTCGGGTCAGAGTCGGGCGGTCGAAAATCTCTCCCATTGCGAACCATGTTTCCATAGTTGAAGTCACCCGGTGTAGTGTTTATTTTAGGCATCGAGAGAACCCCCAAAAGGGAAAATTATACAGGAGGTACCGGAAAGATTTATCACTTCGAAATAGTCTAATTACTCTTAAACCAGTAAAAAAAATGAATAAAAGGGCGTTTTACTTTAATTTAGAGTAACATTTTTTTTATTTAAACCGAAGTACGCATAATTAAAAATACTTATTAGTTATTTATCCAACAATTTTTCAATTTGATTTATTATTTTGACATTATCGCGTCCGGCAAAAATCAAAATAGGCAAATTTCTTTTCAGTAAAGTATAAAAATGTAGAGACCTGATCTAGGGAACATCTTATATTTTTCGTTGTAAGGTATTGACCTAGTTCGAATCTGGACAATCGAGTCCCCAATCAATGTTCACATATTATAGTATTATTCTCAATCGTCCTTGAATGCGCACAGTCTGATATAAAATGTATGCTTGGAATGGTTTTTATTTTTTATATTTAAATGATCCTTAAGTGGAAAAACATCATCGTGCGGAACCCTCGTAAACGCTACGCTAAATAAATAAATATTAGGGGCAATTTAATTATCGAATAATTTATTCATATTAGTAAAAGAGAGTTTGTGGGAACGACCGCTTCACCACCCCCCGATAGCCGCATTTGAATCACTGCGTTATTATGCTGATTTCGCCCCCTATCCGTCCGTGAGTGGGTCTGTGAGTGTGTCTGTGAGTGTCTGTGAGTGTGTGCGTGTGATCACTTGTTGGACTTCCTGTTGGCGGTGGGAAAAAACACTGATAAATGCCGTCGCATGAGTTCGGTTGGCAACCCTTGCGACGCGACGGCAACTAGACCATAGACAATTCACATTAACCCCGTTTTACACCTATCGAAATCATGGCGCTACTGTTTAGAAAGTTACCTACTCCAATGGGTACCATGTCATGGCTTCCTTGTGGACACCATAATTACCGTAATTTTACACCAATCACTTTCAAACTGATTCATTTAAGGGCACAAAATCTCGGTCAAGTGGACGAAATCATACCATTGCATCGGGAATGACGTAGTTTTTTCGAAAAAGTGAAATTTTAGTATAACATTTTTAATACATAAGATATCGAATTAATTTAAATTTTATATAATTACTTAGATTTAGTTTATTCATGAAATTTACAATTCCTTCCTTTTATGTACCAGCCAAGCCCGAGGCTCATCTGCTAGAAAACCAGGTGTGTAAAATACAGATATTATTAATTGCGAAGTATGTTCACATTATTTTTTTCTCTATTTTACACGTCCTTTACAATATATGTACATATTTACATGCATTGAGATACATTTTTATATCTTAGTAGATATTACAAACCAAAAATAAGTATACTTATAATACATTCTAAAATAATAATTAACATACTAAGTCAATTTACTAACAAACAATTAAAGAGAGTGTTTTTGTGCGATTTCATAGCAAATATTTCTAATTTCATATTTATTTATTTTTTTAGATTTAATATTACTTTTAATTAACAATCTTGGCAAATTATTAAAAAAGAATGGTATAATGAATTGCAACGCTCGGTTACTTGTCAGAGTCAAAGAAGTGGACCACCGTCCTATATACAGGTCAATCCCAATAAAAAAAAACAGGTAATAGGTCATACGATTCCTAGTGTTATTTGTCAAGAAACTATATCAAAATTCATTATGGTATTCGAGAAAAAAAATGTTGAAGTTTCTATTCTAAATCGTGTTAAACAGATATTTTTCAATGGCTCCTCCCTCGGATAACTACGTCACTGGGTCACTAGGCAGCGGTCAGTCAAGATCGAGGTTAATGTCCTGCCACGTTGTTCGAAACGCCCTATTAGGGCGGAGCTAAATGATTGCTGTCAGATGCCACTGGTCTAAGAAGAAGGGGTAACTCCTTTCCCCTTCTCTGGGGTTGTAAGAGGGATGCTATTGGTCGACAGATAATATTCATTTATCGATTGATAAGATCGATTTACACCAATTTTATTACATAATTTCTTACTCTTAATAGGGAACTTAAACACCCCTAAAGTTTGTGGGATTGGTCTTGGAACAACCTGTATAAACATCACGTTTGCCGGGAGAATGTTACAATATTTAAATAAACCAAGATCATCACTCATATATTTTATCTAGATAAAGTCCTAAAATTTGTTTCAGCAAACTTTTTTGATAGTATTAACCATTGGTCCATTCATTCCTCCCAAGCCTCCTTATAAGATAAAATCTCTATTGAGAAAACGAAAGATTGGGTTAAGGCGTCCGGGACGCCTTTGTCCTTGAGATTAGAAAGAGTAGGCTTTATTCGAACATTGACGTGTAGTAAAGAGACGGATATACTCGCCGACCGCGAATTCGTTACATTTGGAATCGATAAAACATGTTTTTTGTATTTAAATAATTATTATCATTTGAAAAAAATGTTTTTTTTCGAGTAATGTCCTAGATTATTATATTGTCTATCTTTAGAAAGAAAAATTAGGTTCGCGTCACTTACACAACTTAAAAGAAAATCGTTGCAAGAAAAAAACAACACTTTCTTATTTATTTATTTTCATTACTATAATAAGGTGTATTTCGTTTTTTTTTTAAGCAAAGTACTAAATTAATATATGTAGAATATTGTGGTATTTTTAGTTTTAGCCATTTGTTGGGAATAACTTCAACAAAATGCACCAAAATACGTTACAAAACACGTTTTAGGGACTGGTGGCGCCTTAATTCGTTTCTTTCCAGATCAATTCGCCAGTGGAATGCCCTTTATAGGTCAGTATTTGTCCCCTTTTCCTTGTGCCAAGGCTGTTTTTAGTCGTAGCACCTACTAAACTCAACAGTATCATTGGCGCTAGCTCCTAAATATTATATTTACGTAATAATAATAATTATTATACCTTTTGATTTGATTTTAAGTATGTGTAAAACCGGTGTGACCGATTTGAGTTTGACAGGAAGCGTGGATGAGCGCGGGGTTCCAATCATTCAAATGCAAATTCCCCCCAGGCGGAAGTGACGTTCGCAGGGGGGTCATAGCGGGTGGGGGGTGGAGGGGGTCGGCAACAGGTGACTAATCTCGCTAAACGCGATTTCGCTGTTGCGTATAGTATTCGAGGTATAATTTGTCATAAGTGTCGTTAAAATGCAGTTAAAATGACCAGCAATTCTCAACATATCCTGACCCTTTCTTCGACTGTGTAATCAGCATGGAACTGCTTCGTACGTGCTCGGAATACTTCGAGGAATGGTCGAATAACGCACAATTCGACTATACAACGTCCGATCGAACGATCTTGAACGTTTTGAGAGATTATTTAATTAATTGACTATTGATTTAAGAATTGATGAATGAGATGAATTTCAATTTAAGATAAAATTAATGTGATTGCTTGTACCAAAAACAACGTCGATGGTACTCTTGGTACTTGCATTGTTTTATTTGTTTGTCGTTTGTTTATTGTTATTATCTCTAAATTAAATATATACTTTAATACGAATAACAAGGGTTTATTTATGCGTGAAATTCGTAAGGCAAGTTATGATAATATTTAGTGTAAATTGTATAAATAAATATTATATTCATTAAAATATTAAACATTCGTAAGTTTATTTTGTTATTTTTAAATTATTTATTATATCGCTAATAATATGTAGGTTTATAAAAACACACACACACACATACAAACACGTCCCTGCCACAAATAGCACCACACACCACACACAGTACACATTATTTAAGTTTAATTTTAATTTGTTGTTGTCAACCATTTTCATGTTTGGTACATTTTTTTGGCCATTTAAATGTTTTGTTAGAGAATTGTCTTCCTGTATCGCTGTTATGTACTTTCGAAATAAGTAAAATAAAAATAAAATAAAATAAAATAACTAGTATATACTTGTAAGGGTCCGTTTGTGTGTGGCCCGTGATATAATAGTAATAACTTGAGAGTCTGTTAGAACATTTATTACTTGATCCTCTTACCACATAAGTACTTCGTTTTGCAATATAATGCTTGACTCCATGATGGGTGGACGCAAACCGGTGTGACGACCGCAGCGAGTAGGTATTGGCGACGCGCGAACTTGGTTGAAAAGGCGCTGCACCAGCGGGCGACCTCCGTTCTTACAGACTGTCGTCTTGCGTCGGAGGGGAAACCCTCTTCCTCAGCCCTGGTGCATTCGTCGCGTCAATCTCGGTCGGCGGACTTCGTATCTGCCGTCAGATGATGTCATCAGCGGAAACCTGGTGCGTTCGGTCGAGGGACTTTGTACCTGTGATCTGATGTAGTCGTCAGTGGAAACCTGGTGAGGCCGTCCGGTGAACTCGCGACCCACACATACTATTACCCGCTTAGAAATTAAACGAGAAACGCGGGTGATGTTTTTATCACGATATTCGTATTGATACGCTGTAACGATATCTGCAGCGCCTAACTCCAGCTCAGAGGAAGGGGGAGGGGGGCAGCATGTCGTTATGCATTTCAGCAGCCTTGCCTAAACAGCATTATCATACGCGGACGATTTTGCCCGTATCACATGCAGCGGTCATGTTTGTGAAAGTTGGGTGGGGGGGTTTTGCCGGTTCGAATCTCCTCTCCACCCCACCTTTCCCCTTTCCTTTCTTTTCCCCCCTATTCAGTCATCCGTGACATCGTACAGTCAAGCGAAGCGGGTAATGTTGTGTTTTTAGTATCCATTGTACTTAAAAAGCTTTGCCACGCCTGTTGAGTTCATTTTTAGATAAGTTGCAGACAACTCCTCGCCCCCGTGCTATGGTTCCCTCGGAGAACGTTCAGCCTTGAAACCTCGAAATACAGTCTTCTTTCCTATGTGTATTTCACGGTTGTAAAGTAGGTACTATAAAAGAGCAAGTCTCCATTTATAGGCTTTAAAAGATTAACGGCTGTTTTCACCAATCCCACCTTAGGTCTTCCCTAACTATGGAACTCTTAAGCATAGGTTATTCTTAGGCAAACGGTTGACGTATGTCAATTTAAGGGACTCTTAGCCCTAAGTGAGGTTTGGTGAAAATGGCAGTAAGTTAAAATGCAGTGAAATAATCAGCGATTCCCAACATATTCTGGTATTTTTTTTTATGCTGCGAAATTAGCTTATACCTATTGCTTCGGATGGGCTGGGAATACTTTGAGGAGCGCTTCGATAACGCACAACGCGGATTTACAACATCGTATAGTATCTCGGACGTTTAAAAAATACCTTCTTGTTTTATATACACTTTATGTAAAAATCAATAATATGTATTCCAGTAGGCATTGACCACGCCGGAAGGTAATCCTTAACGACATAAGAAAGGGGTTAGCGGCAGTGATAAATGCTTTCTCTAAGATTTTTTTACAATATTAGATTAATACGCATTCTATACCCAAATATTATTCAATCGACCCTGTTTTTAATGATGCAAATGTCGACCTTAAATCCTTAGCCGTAAGAGTGCTGATCGATCGCTGTGGAGGATGATTACGGCCTCTCTAAAATAAAAGTAAACACATCTTTTTATTTAATTTATCTTTAAAATCAATTTAAAATATCATCCTCCAAGATAAGCTTTCAGTGTAGGTAGTGATATAAATTACTCAGTGATTGAGGAGTGGTGCATCATCAAAAATGTGGATTTTCCAATCCCTTAAGCTGCGCCTTAAACTAGGCGGTGGAGCTTAGGCAGTGGGATCTAGGCGGTAGGATTTATGTGGATTTTATTTCCTTTAATTACATGCGTCGAAAATCTAGTTTTAGTGATGGTTGATGCTAAAAAAGGCTGCTCACGAATGAGATCAAGCTGAAAATTTGACCTTGAATCGCAAATACCATCACGATGATTTGACTAGAAGCCGTGACTTGTCTCTCGAAGCACGACTCTCGCCGCTAGAGCAATGCAATCACGACTTTGTAATAAGACTCACCTCAGCGAGGTTCTCGCCTCCGAGTGACTTTAATCCACCGACGCTCAATGCCAAAAAGAGTGTATTGTGCCCTCCTAGTAAAGGGATGAGTTGAGCAACATGACGAAATGCTAAGTAGTTTTGATGGCAATGAGATGACAAATGAAGATAACCCCTTTACCTTAATATCCCCTAGTTCTCCAAACCCTTGCTACTATTTCTTGCGAGTATCCACTAAGTAAAAATGCTGCTGATTACCCCAGTTTCTATAATTTCCTTTTTTTTTCAAATTATTAACCTTTTCCTTTAGAGTCATGTCATTTCAACCAGCCGATCTCTGTCTCCAGCAAAACGCCTCCCGAAGGATTTTGATTTCCATAGTAAGTCAAAATCAATATTCCCATCAGAAAGATATTCAAGACTGATCAAATGGATCTGTCGCCTGATGTGATGGTATGCCATGCGGGTATGCTTACGATCGTTGTTGGCGGACAGTTTTGTGTATTTATTTGCAATCTACTTGCAGTTTATGCATAAGTTAAAGACACTAAGATAATCAATTCTAACGAAGACTCTCTGACTCACTGCCAAAGCAAATGATCTTCGTCAGCCGGTATCTGCCCACTGCAGGGAATTGGCCTCCCCAAGTATTGCTCCTCTTGTTATCCAGTCGTGGCCCACAAAGCGTTTGATGTCCTCAACCCAATGCATTGGTCATCCACCACTCCTCCGCTGTTCTTGCAATATTCCCTGCCCCGTTCGCAGAGCCTGATGCCTGGTATTTTTATGTCAATTGATATTCGAATAATTCAACTCGAAAGCAAATAAATTGTACCTAATTAATAAAATCTGTCAGCAACTAATCACAGCGTCAAGCTTAAAATTGGCTTAAGTCAGTTTTATTAGGGTCTCCTTAGTCCTATTCCGTTGTCTTTGTCCTTTACCTTTACTCGCTTGTTCAAATTATCTATTTAGTCATTTAGTCATTTATTTCGTATACCAATCTTCCAAATTTTGTCGGCACTACAATAGTTTACTTACAACAAGCTCTGGTCCGAAATATTTACCTAATATATACAATAAACAATAAAGATCGTGGTAGTCTAGTGGTTAAGGCGTTGGACTCTTCGCTCAAAGATAGTGGGTTCGAATCCGCACATGGTCATACCATTTTTAATGCTTCATCATCTCCCCTGACTCTAGCAGAGGCACATGTGGCCTAGTTGACCTAGACCATCGCTATTATTTGAAAAAAAGAAATACTCATCATCTAGCCATTTTTTTCGTAAGGGCAGATCCAAATCGAAGTGAGCTTCGAATCTGTCCCACGGCTAAGTCGCGTAAAATGTGTGAAGTCATGGCGGGTTTGCTATACATGCATACCCTGAGCGCGACCTCGGCTCGCTAGCGGCGCTTCGTAGCGGTACTGCGGTGCCCACCTACTATTCCATCCTAGGCACTCTGGGCAGCCAGTAGGCGATGTCGCAATACTCGCAACGCGCCGCGGGGTCACAGTCAGAGCGGCTCGGCGCGCTGGTGGGACAGAGAGAGGGCGACGCCGCCGGAGGGAGAGGGCGCTAGTGCGCGCGCGCAGCGACGCAATGGCGGACGGCGCTGGGGATGCGCGTGCGCCCTCCCGATGCGTTATATCGTATGCTAATCGGCTCCGGTGATGCTGTTGAGCTATAGCCTACGCTTAAAAACAGCCTTGGAAAAAGGAATAGGGTCAAATACGGTCCAAAGGGTCCAAGGGAATTGTTCAAAGGAAGGATGGTCATTACGACCAATATAAGAAGGCTTACGGAGTTGGGATCTTAAAGCAGACTCATTCGTCACAGTCTTATATAAACTAGTTAATCTGATGGGTCATTTAGGTTATTATGAAGTTATTTAGGGAAGAATACCTGGTAATTAAGACTACTTTCCCGGCATTCAAGATAGTGTCTACTCTAGCCCTAGTATACTATATTCATATGTATATGTAAAATCTATATTAAATTGTATTCTGGTGATTGTCTGGTTTCTCCAACCCCTCCAACTTCCTGGTTCCGGCCACGTTCCCGAATGTGTTTTCTATTTTTTTAAGTTTTGAGGAAACTGTCATTGGCTTTGTGTTTTAATGTTTTTTTTTTAATTGTAATTTTACTTCTATGTAAGCTGTTTCCTGAAATAATTCAGTGCGCACCAGGGCACGTCTTGGTAATGAGCAGTGGTTGAATAAAATGAAAACTGCCTTTAGACAGAGGAGTTTTTATGTACTCTCTGGTAAATTATTCAAGGTATTTTGTGTTTGTGTGTGAACTGTGACTTAATTCATAATGTTCCAAATTTAGAACTTCTCAGTCTCATATGCATAGAAAGTGACAAACTACCTAGTTTATAATTTATTTATTTATTTATTTTCTTATGGGAAAACACACAGTAATAACAATAATATTAACAATTAAGAATTAAGCAGATAACAAAACCGATTATGGATTTCCTAGATATTCACAAACATACTATATTATACAGTAGGTATGAAGACTTCAAACTAAATTGATGCAAATCAAATTATTAAAATACAAACACGCAGGTACATTTGTATAAGGAGCATGTGTGTGTGTGTGTGCGCGCGGATGAGGGTGTGTGTGTTTGTGCGTGCGTGGTGAAAGAGAGATTTTGATGGAGGTGTATTAAATTTAATGTAGGCTTAAAAATAATGTTTTATTTGCGTTAGATAGATTTATTTGATATATATAAATAGAAAATAAAATATATATGTATAATTATATACAATTAGGTACCTAGATACCAATTATATCACGTGCAGTTATGAACAGCATTTTTAAACTGTTTTAGTGTATTATTAAAAATGTAAACATCCGATAATTTGTTGTTATAAAACGAACAAATTCGCGGTATAATCCCATTTTTATATGCATTCGTATTGCACCTGGCTACTTTGAATAAGTACTTTAAAGACTTTGCTCCGGCAAAGGCAAGAAAAAGAATATTTTAGAAATAATCCCTTAATCCTTATAACATGTTTCAAGAGTTTAAATAATAATCCCTTGTAAATTGTGCCTTTTAAATGAAGTTTAGTTTCTTGTTACCAGGGTTTGCATTTTGTAAGTTCTTTATAATAAAAAATATTTTTTAGTTAAAAAAATATTATTTCACTATCTATAAGCTTTTTAATTGTGTTTCAGTTTAACCCTCTAGGTGTCCGAAAATCATATTTCACTCTGATACATCTGACTTATAATGGGCCCATATCTTAAATAGCTTAGGGCCTTATCAAGTCTCAATCCGGCCCTGGTAACCGTCGACATTGGCGTTTGTTAAATTCGTGAAGAGCCCCGCTGGGGGTGACGGTAATAAAATTTTGTCTGGAGGGAAATCGGTAAATACCTGGACAATATATATGGTGACCATAGAATGGCATAGATTCTTATATTTCTTGAAGTAAAACTTCTTTGCTGTTATAGCGATAATAAATATTAGGAAATAAAAAAGAGGGAGTCAATTTTATTGTCATTTAATATCAAATTCGGTTATTTTTACATACTTGGAGTCTAATCGCAATCATCCAATCAGATTACTCGTATAGTTCGCCGGTGACTTACTATATCGATAAATGGATAAATGCTGCAATGTTAATATTTATTTATTTATTATTACAAAATTAAGTACAGCTGTCCTCGATACTAAGTTACAAAACAGAAAAACTAAACAAAGGTAATTTATAGCTAACACCTTTGTTTAAAAAATAAATGTCATTTATGGAAGCAAATATATTAATATTAAATTGTTATAAAGGGTGATGATTTTAGAGGCGTGGTTTTCAAGAAGAGATAAAACGCATATAATTTGATGTTATGGCTAAGAATTTAGTTTTATTATAAAGATAAGGGTTTGCCATTATGTTTTAAAAATGATTTCGGGTAAGTGGCCCAATTTTCAACCACTTTTTGCAGCAAGTTGGGCCGTATGTCAGCAATAACGCGCCGAATATTCTCTTCCAAGGCGTTAATCGTGTCCGGCTTATCTGCGTAGACAAGCGACTTCACATAACCCCACAAAAAATAGTCTAGCGGTGTTAAATCGCACGATCTTGGAGGCCACGCCACGTTGTTCAGGAGTAAGTCTATTCATTATGAAATGGCAAACCAAACTGAGCATAAATCAAGTGACAGCTGTCAAAAACACCAACTACGAAAAAAGTAGTGCCAGATTGAAAACCACGCCTCTAAAAAAAACACCCTATATTATTGCAAGTGAATGAATAATTAAGATGTTAAATTTTCAACATATTTGTCTGAGATCATTATAGTACTATTCACTTATAGTAGATTTTCACTATCGTTACATCTATTTTAATCTTTAGAGTTGCTACCTACGATAAAGCGCGCGCAGCGACGATAATGTTTTTTATCGTACGTATTTATCGCAGCATTAGAAACGACGACCCGCATCACTATTCGCTGCCCTGTGCTGCAAGTTTTGCGCAATAGAACTCGGCATATTAAAAAAGGCCTACAAAAAATACTCTCATCTAAGCCTTTTCCGCAAACATCAGGGTTTTCCGACCGTAAACTCGAGATTCTGAATTTCCATGCGGCCAGCAGGAATCCTCAATTACTGGCTGTTTCTTCCAAAAATTCAGAAATAACTCTAAGCTTAACATCAACATGGTTTCGGAACTAAGAAACGTAAGATCTTAGACGAAAATATATACATATTTTTTTTGTAGGTATAGAAACATAGAGTAACGTGTATATTTACGATTCCAAAAATTAAAACCAAAATAAAGTTTCCGATATAAAAAAAATAGGGTTAACATATATTAACTGCGTTAATGATAATAACCTAAATAAATCTGATGACACATGTTTTGTTGATAGAAGGTTTAAGAGTGTGTGTATGTTTGGGTGAATGTAATTTGACCTACGCAAGTCATTGTACAGAACTGACAAATTAATTAATTATCGATATTGTTTTTTTTTTTGGCAGTAATGGCATATCTAATAAAAGAAATAAATACATATATTATAGCTTAAATTTAAGTTGTCAATTTCTTTCAAAAATATGTTAAACATTAAAATTGTACTCCTTCAACCGTTTTGCAGTTAGCCCCTTTCTTGCAGAGAGAATATTATCTCAGTTTGAATAATATTTGAACCAATATGTGGTAAAGTAAAGCAACTTTAAGCAAATAAAATAAAATAATTAAATAACATTTATTTTAGTTAGAGTAGTTTTACCTTTAATTGTCCAAAATCCACTCACGAAATTATCTTATATTTATTAATATAAGATGATTCTCTAAGCCCACTCTCTCAATACGCTAATGTGATATTATAAAAATATTTATTCAGTCAAATGTCAGAAGCTATATGTTTTTAGGACTATATATAGAAAATGTATGCATTGAACAAAATATATCTACATGGTTAATCATTTTGGGTGTACAAAGTGAAGAATTAATTGCAATAGTAAAATCATTTGTAATAGCATTACTGAATATAATTAGTTGTATGATTCTCCTTACAATTAGATTATAACACACGGAACAAAACGATAGTCACTCTAGAACAGATTAAAGTCTAGTTAAGAAACCATCAACCCTTATTGGGGATAATTATTAGACGTGCGCGTTATAAGGTGACACCCTTAAAATCACACTATTATTCTAGCGCGACGAATAGCGGCGTTACCGAACCTGGCTGACAGCAGTGTGAAATCGCGTTCGTTCACAGATAATAGTATAGAGTCGCGTTTATTGCCTGGTTAGCACATGGCATAAGTCGCCGGCAGTAACTATTTCGACAGAATATATATAACCTCAAGACTTAAGAGGTGTTGAGAAATACGGAAATAGAGTCCATTAAGGCGGGTACTCGCTGGTCGGCGTCCTGCGATGGTCACACCTCCCCAGAAGGCCACTTTCGAATCGACTCGAGGAGAAAGCGAGTCCTTGAGGTCGACTCGAAACCCGTTTGAGATGTTACGATATAAGTAATTGCTCGGCGTTAGGGCGACAAGTTCACAACGCGATGCGACTTTATGAGGTTTAAATCTGTGTGTGAAACTCTCCCAATCGCCTCGCTAAGCCTGAGGTATTCTGAAATATAGCAGCTTACTTATTATTGATCTGATTAATTCAAAACATACACTGAAAAAATATCCAGCTCTGATTTAACCGAAAACTTCATTAGAATCATAAATATGTCGTCGCTACTGAATTTTAGTAGGCACAACTGTTTGATAAACTTTACAAACCAATTCCTATAGATTGATAAATCGTTCACCTAACAAAACTTTCTTGTAACCTGTTCCAAACAATCTCTGTAGATAGAGCATTCAAATTGAAAAGTTAGGTAAACATTCCTTAACTTTTTATTTATTCTTTATAAAAAAATTCAACAGTATTCCTTTTTATAATTTCAAACACAACTTATTACTAGTATATAAAACCAATTATGGATTTCGGACATTTTACATATTAACATTAGCATAATAGAGTATTATTTTTTGTTGTGTTATGTGTAATTTGTGAGTGTTTTTTGTGGTAGTTGTGAGTGTGTGTGATTTGTAAGTATATGTTAAAATAAAGTAATAAATTAAGTATGGTTTTAGTATGTATAAAAATAATTTATGATGAAGGTAATATAAATATAATATGTGTGTCTATTCTATATGTAATTGTGATTGCAAGTACTTATATGTTACAATTAACAATTTAGCGTCAAGGATATCTCGTTGCAAGCGACACCATGACAATGTCGCACGGTGACGAGTTCAGCTACAAATCACTCAGTTAATTTAGCAGCCGTTTAAGTTTAAGCTCAGTTATATGATTATCGCGTTAACTCCCGGTTAATCCCCGTTAATTGTGTTAACTATAACGATCGGCTGAATCTTAATTTTTCAGTTCCAGTAAAACAACCCTATGTTGGCGGTCGGCCGAAGGCTGAACCAGTGACGATGTGGTAACCTGACGGCCTCAAAAATAAACCGAGCGCTTCCCGACTCGCGGGCGCCGATCTATAGATCTTTGCTTTCCACTATTTTGTTAGACGAATATGTGTTTATTCTTTTTTTTTATCTGATAAGGTTTATGAGCTGTGCCACAGCGAAATTGCTATATAATCTATAGGGACAAGGAAACCTCCAGAGAGGCCCCCCCTCCCACCCCGAGATTTTACCGATATCTAAAAAAATATTATTAGAATAACACAATAAATTAATCAGTATTGGCACCGCATTAATTTCCCATCCCATAATTAGGTAATTTTTTCACCGAGTTGGGAAATAAAATTGCCGTTAAAAAACACTATTTCAAACGATTTTTACTAAGGTCTAAAGACACTCAACATTTGCCCCCCAACCACACTCCAGATGGGCGAGGGGGGGGGGGGGTAGAACTCCAACTCCTCCCCGAGAGACTTCCGGATCCGCTCTGGAGGAAAACAATCCAGCCTCGATTAAAGACAAGCCATTAGGTATGGGAGAACTTTAACCAGCATATAAAATAATAATAGTTCCGCTGATAACATGCCAGTCAAAGGAGATAAATAAAGAGAATATTTTAATTAAATCTAGACTAGTAGATTAATATTTAGTGTTTTTTTTTTTGAGAAGAAATCATGTTGGCCGATGAGTACAAGTCTATAACCTTCCTAACTAGGTAAGAGTTACCTGTTCTAAGGAAGGTTATGTATGAAGTGTTACAGTGAGCATACAAGAGACCAGCGCAAAACCCTGTGAAAATATAAAAATTAACTAAGGCACAAATATACACACTCACACACTCATAAATACAATTTAAGTGTCTACTCGTTAACACTTAATATACTTATTAAATAAATGAATAAACGATTTTTAAATATATAGGTAAATAAATATTCAATATAAAATAGTGTTATACTACATATAGTATAGTAACATATATTTGTATATAGTAAAACAGTGATATATATACATTGGGCATAAACATATTAAAGTATGAGGCAATTATTGAATCTAAGTAAGCATATTTTTTTTTTTTAAACATTCTAGCTAACTAAAATAATGCAGAGATATTTTTTACTTAGTAGATATAAGTCGTTTAAATTACAGTATTATTAAATTTTGTCTAAACATATATTTCCGAAATTATTTTCTCAGCAGCATCTCTACCCAAAGAGATTAACCATTTTAATATTGATTTAGCGAGACTAGCTTTAGTTTTAGCATCCCTAATTTCATCGCTTATCTGATTATATATTTTTGGGCCCAGAAAAATGAGATGTCTCTGTCCAAAAGATGTTTTCATTATTGGTGCCACTAAGTGACCTCTATCGTTCGATCTTGTCTTCATAGCTTTAGTGCACTGTATATTACTAATTTTATTTTGCCAAACATATATGACTACTTTTTTAATAAACTATTGTCTAATATCTAGCACTCAGTAACTTGAGAAAAGGATTTCCGAACTTAACCTAAAATGCTTTTTATTGATCACACGAAGAGCCAATTTTTGAACTTTGATTAATGGTTCAAGGGCTTTTCGAGTAGCTCGCCCCACACAATTAACGCATAGGCGATTCAAGAGTTAGTTAAGGAATTGTTAACCATTTTTAAAGTTTGGAAAGTTAAACAGTTTCTAAGATTTTATAAACTACAATTTTCGAACGAACTCTCTTAGCAATTGAATTAATGTGATGGTTCCAGCGAAGGTGCCTATCTATATCAAGTCCTAATTATCTAATATGGTCGACATTCTTCAGAGGAAGACAATCGCATTTTATTCGGTTCTGAAAGTAACATATTTAATTTTGCTAATGTTTAGAGTTTAAAGATTATAGTCAATTGATAATAGTTTCCAAATTACTTGGCATCTTACATTGTAAATCAGTACATGTGTCACTAGTACATACAATCACAGTATCGTCCGCGAAACTTATAATTTTTCCTTTAAGTTGCATAATGCATTAATGTAAATTAAAACAAAACAGGCCCTAAAACACTACCCTGCGGCAAACCAAATGTTGTTATTTCAGTATCGCTCTCCTGCTCATTAATCCTGATAACATGACTTCTATCAGTTAGATACGATTTGAACCAATCAAATTCGCTACCCTTGATCCCTATGCAATCTAATTTTTTAAGAAGAATGCTAAACAAGACCGTATCAAATGCCTTAGCCAGGTCGAGAACAACGCTTATCTTAAAAAAAACAAAATACGTATTTTTATAAATTTATTTATTACATTTTCGCGATGGGTAAAATTATTTCAATATGAGTATTTTTTTTCTAAAATATTAAAGACAATTTTCTCTACTTAGTATAAGATTTTTTGTTTTAGCTGTTATTTTAGCTTAACATGTTTATAGCAAATTATAAATGTTCCCTAGACTAGATCTCTTGTAATCTTGTAACACACACAGTACTACACAGTATACTTACACAGTACTACACAGTATACTTACACAGTAGACGGTACACATAGCGCACAGTATACTTAAAGAGTATTTAATATTTCATGAAAGATATGCCTTTTATGATTTTTACCCTATAAGAAAATGAAAATAATAAAAAATGCATGATCAATATTTTTTTGTAACCATTCTAATTAGGCTTACTTCCTAATAAATAAAAAAAGGACATCGCCAGTTTGAAAATGATTGCTAAAACCTGAGTACTAAAACCCAAATACGAGTATACAAATCTGTCCTGGTCATTTTTTCCCTTTGATAATAGGGATGATTTACGGCCACGTCCAAATATATTATATCTAAATTTGTTCAATTTTGTTTATCTCTAAAATAAGAACAACATTTAAAAGTTTGCCTTTGTTAAGAACTAAACAATATGCACCATGTTTCGCGTAGATTGTATTCTGCATTCTCGAACGCGAGGCGAAAAATTAAAGTGAGCACATTTTTTTTATTTAATTTATGTTTCAAAGACGAAAAACAATTTCAAAAATACTTAGTGGTTGAGGAGTGGTGCATCACCAAAAATGTGTTTTTTTAAAGATTTTCCAATTTTACGCGTAAAAATAAAGAGATTGGTAAGGTTGCAAGCGCACATATAATAATCGATTTTATTTCATAAATGCATTTTTATAAAACCTAGCGCTGGGTTCCTGCATTCTCAAGTACGCCACCTCATTAGTACGTTTATAATGATTTCGATTTGAGTTTACAACAAACGCTTATCAAAAATGTAATAAACTAGAGGTCGCCCAGAGGTCGAAATTCGATACTGAGGTTTTTATACCTCTATATCATTGCATAGACATTTTTTTTAATTTTTTCATTACTTCAGATGCGAGCGTGTACAAATACCCTCGTTTGCCTTAATTCCCTGGAATACCTTTGAAATTTAAAATGTAATGTGGGCAATAGTTGAAAAAAATATATTAGTAACAGTGAATGCAGCCTTTCACCTAAAGTTTCGTCAGATGCGAAATGTTTTGCATTGTAAATGCATTAATCCACAATCAAAAGTATTCAATTTTTTTGGAATGACATTCAGTGCACATTTAAATGTATTTCTCGAAATAATTTCATTATTTTGTAATACTATTTACACTATTTAAATTTGCATTTCGACTAACAATATTGAAATTACTGTAATTAAAAATGTAACATGCAAAATTAAATTACTAAAACTAAGATTATACAGGGCTTAATGTACTCACTTTTTTTAACCTAATAATTATGCTTTTTTGCCTTGACATTACTTTAGTGACATTGACAGCTCGAAACTCGTTCTGTCAGTCGGCTGTCATAGTATGAACGTTTTATTTATTAAATTTAATGCATTTATAACACATATTATAGATAATTTTAGCTTTTGGCAATTCTCCTCCATATAAACTTTAACTATGCCAAATCTCATACTCCTCCGTGCGCGCAATATGTTTAGAAAGGTATCCCAAGTTTTCCTTTCACGTATTAATTACAGATGATTTCAATTTGATTGGTCACTATAAAATGCTTAACTTATAAATAGTGATTCTTACTCCCTTTAAATTACTCATAATAAGTTATTTTCGCATGCTTAAGGAGTCTTTGTATAGAGCCTAAGGCGGCCTTGCATTGGTCACCTCAAGGTGAGCGCCATTTGTAAGAATGACTGCTATGCAAACCTTACAAACACATTGAATCATTAGCAAACATACTTCCATGTTAATATTCAATATTTAGCTATTATCTTGTATATAGCATGATCCTCCTTGGAATAGCATGTGCTATTAAGATTATGCACAAACCTAATCTATTGCACGTGATTACTAATCACAATAGTATACATACGTATAAGAAATGTATTTATTGTGTAGTATTGTTGTGTTTATTGTGTGTGTGTGGTATTGTTTGTTGTTGTTGTGTGTTGTAGTTTGTTGTGTTGTTGTATTGTAGTTTGTTGTAGTGTGTTTATTGTTTTTTTTGTGTGTTTGTTGTGTGTGTTTTTTTTTGTGTATTGTATGTGTGTTGTGTGTTGTATTGCACTATTTGTAGTTATATAATATAAGTTACATGTAAATGACGTTATAAATAAATAAATTATATCGTGGCTTTGCGCTGTCGGAGATAAAATGCACTGGTTATTTATTTTTTATTTTTTGTATCATCTTCCTACCCTTCCGGGGGGTGATTTGGTGATTCTCCATGATACAATATGCATATTTTAGCCTCTATTTCACCCCCTTTGATTATATCTACTTATTTGATTACCGTTACTAGAGTTTTTAGTAGGCTCAACCAATGTTTGGTACGCCTAACTGAACTCCGGAATAGGTGAGAAAAGCGAGGCGAGTTGGCGAGTCTACTACTGACTGTTTGGTTGACGTAACAAAACCTACTTGTATATAAGTACTTGTAATTGCAGTTACATATAGAATATACACACATATTATATTTATATTACCTTCATCATAAGTTATTTTTATACATACTAAAACCATACTTAATTTATTACTTTATTTTAACATATACTTACAAATCACACATAACACATCAAAAAATTCTACTCTATACGTGCTTATATAATATTCATAATCTATATATATTTTAAGAACACTGTTCCAAATGTTAATATGTAAAATGTCCGAAATCCATAATTGGTTTTATATACTAGTAATAAGTTAGTTTTATAATTATAAAAAGGAATACTGTTGAATTTTTTTATAAAGAATAAATAAAAAGTTAAGGAATGTTTACCCAACTTTTCAATTTAAATGCTCTATCTACAGAGATTGTTTGGAACAGGTTACAAGAAAGTTTTGTTAGGTGAACGATTTATCAATCTATAGGAATTGGTTTGTACAGTCTATGAAACAGTTGGTCCTACTAAAATTCAGTAGCGACGACATATTTATGATTCTAATGAAGTTTTCGGTTAAATCAGAGCTGGATATTTTTTCAGTGTATGTTTTGAATTAATCAGATCAATAATAAGTAAGCTGCTATATTTCAGAATACCTCAGGCTTAGCGAGGCGATTGGGAGAGTTTCACACACAGATTTAAACCTCATAAAGTCGCATCGCGTTGTGAACTTGTCGCCCTAACGCCGAGCAATTACTTATATCGTAACATCTCAAACGGGTTTCGAGTCGACCTCAAGGACTCGCTTTCTCCTCGAGTCGATTCGAAAGTGGCCTTCTGGGGAGGTGTGACCATCGCAGGACGCCGACCAGCGAGTACCCGCCTTAATGGACTCTATTTCCGTATTTCTCAACACCTCTTAAGTCTTGAGGTAATATATATTGTATATATTAAAAAAAAATATCTCCCGGAACAAGTGATAAATCCTTGAAACACAAATCGAGTTGTAGATTTCATTAGAAAAGCCTAACCTAACCCCAAAACCCGACCCCAGAACCCAAAACCTCCCTCAATTATATCTATCTATATCACTTTCCTGTGGACACTAACTGCCGTAATTTTACACCAATCACTTCCGAATTGATACATAAAATTTAAGTGCATAAAATCTCGGTAAAGTTCGTTAATGGGCAAAATCAAACCAGGGGGGGGGGAGGGGGGTTTTCGAAAAAGTGAAATTTTACTATAAGTGTCCTAGTATTTAAGATATCGAATTCATTTAAATTTTATATTATTCTTTATTGAGTATACTTTTTGAGGTTAAAAAAAAGGAAAAAATAGATTTTCAAAATTTAAAAAAATCATACCTCCCTTATTTAGACACAGGGTCAAATGAGTTCAAAATGTGTATTGTAGGCCTGTAATTTACCTACAACTTTTGTTTAAAACAATTTTTGGTATGAGCAACCCTTACGGTAAAAGATGACCAAAATGTTTCACCTTTTGATCCGGTAAATCTATCTCCGCCTTCTAACTGTACGCAGGTTTTTTGAAAAATATCGTTTATAGTAAAAACGTTAACTCGGCTATTTGTGTTTATTTATCGTTTATTCGGAAAACATTATACCTAATATATAAAAATGAATGGTACATACAACTGTGTGTATAATTGACTGATGACAGGTTTACGCTAAAGTACAGAGATACATCTAAAGATTAAAATTAAATTAAATTACACTCGCACTAGCACTCAAGGACCATGTGTTCATATTTCGAGGTTGCGTAAACATTCTGAGATCTGTTTTATAAATATATATGACCTTAAGGCTTTAGGCGAGGCCAAAGGACAAATATTAATTTCGAATCATTTAGACTTTGGCTAGATTTGCCATACGGATGAACTATTCTCGCAAAAGAATAGAAAATTAAAGTCATTTTTTTTAAATTTTATATAAAAAATATACCATTTTAATATTTTTACTTTATAGTTACATACAGTGAAAAATATTTTGCAGTTATAAAAAATTTGGTGTATCTCATCAACGACTTTCATTTTACTTTTTACTTTTTACAAGATCCCGAGTCGCTATGACAGGATCGCTATAGCCTTCCCTCCCCAGGTCAATTGTTTAGTTAGGCCAATAGTAAAACAATTAAGTGTACTTTGCATATTCGACGCAAACCTTTCACCTTTAGTGTTTGAATAATGGCAAATTGCCTGACAAAACTGATAATTTGTTTATTTTTTATGAGAAATGCTCACAGCTACACATAATTACAATTACATAGAAATAGATAAATAACAACTTAAGCCGACTACAGTCATCTCCAATTTAACAGATACTTTTAACAGAACGAACTACGATCTAATTTATAGTGATAACATTGTGTGTGAGTTGTAATTTGTGAATATTATAGGGTGTGGAATGTAAGAGTGTGTTAATGTGTATGTGTAATATTGCCGACCATATTTTTTCACAATATTGAAAGGTTCGGGCTGTGACCGAACGCGTGGACCCTGGGCCGTGGGCCCTAGCAGTCAAGGATTGCGACACACCCACACACACCCTCGCACTCACTCACACACACACACACAGCCTCGGAGGCTCTCACGATACCTCACAAAAAGGAATTTCTATCGGCCGGCAACGAAGTAAATCAGTCGGTAGAGCGGATTTTTTTCTAAATTTGCCATTGCGCAACGAAACACGCACGACAACATTCGGGGGTGTCGGCACACGGGCGACAAGTCCGCCGACTTGTCGCCCGCACGTGGGCGACAAGTCCGCGGACTTGTATGAAACAAACAGAACAATTTCAACGCCAAAATACCGTAGATTTAGTTATAAATTTAAATAAGATCACTCACACATAGTCGATGATTACACGGTGTGGACACTTTTCACTTGCATAAAGGCGATTTTACACTCAACATAAAATAAACTTTCATTAAACATAAATAATATTAGTATTAGTATTCTCGTGACCGCCTATGTATTCTCATCTAAGTTTATTTAGATGATTTTTATGTTAAAATAGGTAAACATCGTTAGCTTACCTTATATAAAAGTTTGACAGTACTGACATTTGTAAATTCGAATATTTTTTAATATTTTAAGGATTTAATTTTTTTCAAATAAAATATATAGCCAGAATGTTCAAAGAAAAGTTAATATTGAACACACAGATGTCCGATATGCTGTCCGATATGCAATACGGTCAAATTTTCATTAAAGTAGCAAATAAATGATTTAAAAAAGAAACAATAATTATGAAAAACAGTGAAAATGTAACGAATATGACGTGTATAATTAATATGACGAATGGTTTAATGAATATTTACAAGAATAACTTACGCTCAACGTAGGATATATGAAAATGACTCGTCATGGCTAAAAATAAAAAGAAAAGTGTAAAATTTAGAGTGATTTTTTCTAAATTTGCACTATTTGCAAACGTTGTTCAGGAGTAAGTCTATTCATTATGAAATGGCAAACCAAACTGAGCATAAATCAAGTGACAGCTGTCAAAAACTATATTAAGCTATATTAAGGTTTCTGCCTTATTCTTTAGATTTAGAATAACTATAAACAACTCTTGCTTTATATCATTTAAGTAAATATTTTTTCACGCGTCGAATGTCATGGAAGCTAAATCTGCAGCGTGCGTACCGCCAGGTCGAGACGATTTACAATTATCGAAAGTGTGCACCTTCGAGGCGTACTCAGGCGTCCGTGTGGCAGCACGTTTATAGATCATTCCCATCGCCGTATTGCCATCTCTTTTCACGAGGCCGCGACGCAAAGCGAAATTATGATTGCTTTTACGGTTAGCCGGCTAACGAAGTAACGGTCGCGGCGGCGGCGAAAAAATCGAGACATTTCTCCGAACTAAAAAATAGCTAATTTCTTCATCGGCGCGCCGCACTGAACGCTTCCACGTTCTGTGCCGAGCGATTCGCCGAACTTACCATTCATCACCGACTCACACTCACCGCTACTTGACTAAATACTTCGGGCCGAAATTTCAATCCTTGCTTAAAGTCGTTCTTAGTTAGGATCAACTTAACTTTTAAGCATGACTTAAGGCGCCCCGGGACGCGTTTGTCCTTGAGATTAGAAAGAGTAGGCTTTATTCGAACATTGACGAGTAGAAAAGAGACGGATATACTCGCCGACTCATTTGGAATCGATGAAACATGTTTTTTGTATTTAAATAATTATTATCATTTGAAAACAATGTTTTATTTTAAGTAATGTCCTAGATTATTATATTGTCTATCTTTAGAAAGAAAAATTAGGTTCGCGTCACTTACACAACTTAAAAGAAAATCGTTGCAAGAAAAAAACAACACTTTCTTATTTATTTATTTTCATTACTATAATAAGGTGTATTTCGTTTTTTTTTTAATCAAAGTACTAAATTAATATATGTAGAATATTGTGGTATTTTTAGTTTTAGCCATTTGTTGGGAATAACTTCAACAAAATGCACCAAAATACGTTACAAAACACGTTTTAGGGACTGGTGGCGCCTTAAGAATATGTTGTCGCATTCGCGATTAGTTCGCTACTCGTCGCTATAGTTTATCGCATAACTTTTGGCAAATGACGCGTCATCTGACGTTTTGAGGTTATGCTGTCAGCTGTAGGATTACTAGTATTGAAGAAGTTCAAAATATGCAAATCCAGTCAATTTTAATTAGTTAGAAAATATAAAATCAAGTGCGAGACGAAAACCACAGATGGCAATCCACTCGCGACCGTAGCGCCGTTAATGTAGTGAAATCGCCCCTAGCAGCGTATTTTAACACTGACTTAAGTTTAACTTGAGGATTAAGTCGAGGTTGTTTTGATTCTTAGCTAAGGCGGACTTTTATGTTCGACTTAACGCTAAGAGTGAGTTGAAATCGATGTTTATCGGTTAAGTCTAACTTAAAATTTAGGTTAAGCTTAAGTAGCACAAGAAATTTCGGCCCTCAATCATATGTAACAAAAATATATTCGAAATCGCACCATTAACTAAAAACTGAGGTTGGTTTGAAAGAAAAACATATTCCGACGCCACATCGGCGCATAGCTAACTCGATATATTCTAAAGAAGGCATTCAAATTATAACGCATCATTTAAAAAAACCCAATAAAATAGTTATTCTTAGTTATTTTAGAAGACTACAATTCTGCTACTATGGGTATTGCGCATACATTTTCAATAGTAACGGAAAAATCGTCCAATCGAAACTGATTTTTTAAGCCAAAACCGAAAAAGATTTTTTTCTTTGAAAACTCACTCCAACTATAATAATTATGTATCGTTAATTATAAAATGTGGTTAACTTAAAACCAGACTTAAGACTTTAAGGGCATAAAACTAATACTAACCCTAAATACAAACTATGATTCTTATGGATTTAGGCGAAATGAAAAAAATTTTGTAGTAATAAATAGACAACAAAAGCTTTTCGGCAACTTCGGCAAACATTCTGCGCCTAGTTGCTTCGAAGAGCGCACAGCTGGGTTGTCCCCAGGGTTCAATGCTGGGGCCCGAATTCTGGAATATTTTGCTCGACACTCCCGCTCCCAGACGGATGCTCTATAACCGGGTGCGCTGATGATGGGCTGCTTCTGATTGCTGGCAACAGTCGAGCCGAGGTGGGAAGAATGGCGACGACTTGTGTTGACCTCATTCTCGAATGGGGTCGAAGGAATTAGCTGTCTTTCTCTCAGGGTGAAACCCAGGTAATGGTCTCCCTGGTCTGATTTCCCCATTAACGAACTTGACCGAGATTTTGTGCCCTTAAATTTTATGTATCAATTTGAAAGTGATTCGTGTAAAATTACGGCAATGAAAGGGATTAGATAAACTAAGGGTGGTTTTAGGTTCTAGGAGATGTGAAATGCGAAGATATGTCGACATTTTTTGGTAGTCATGACTGGTACCCATTGTAATAGGTAGCTTTCCCAAAGAAATCTACTTAATATACACATACATCGCAAGCAAAAGTAGACCTTTTTTTAAGATATTAGATTTTTTTCACAATCGTGATTCTCGGCTCGTGAGTTGGACCTTGCCGGGGTCCAAGCCCCGCGCTGGGCCTCATGACCTCCGATTTGGTGCGTGGGGAGGGGGGGAGGGGGGAGGGGGGAGGGGTCACACGATCACTCCCTGTGGCATTCTTCGTGCGCTAATCGGGTTTGAGTGCGCGACGTTGTGCGCCCCGCGATCTATTCTTCTGAGCGTTTCGCACGCGAAAATTCGGAACCATTGGGCCGGGAAATTTAATGGGCGCTATGCTGCAAGAATCACTTTGAACCCTTCGGCGTGAAAACTGCCAAGATCGATTAGTGTGTTCTGTCAACCTTGTATTTATGGTTTGAGGCCAAAATGTTAATATTTATACTCATTTAAAGAGCATTTTGCTATGATTACAAAACAATATGGCGTCCTAGATGAACAGCTGACGGAATAAAATGACATTATCCGAAAATTTGATAGCAGCAACCATTTTATTTTGCTGTGATTCAAATCAAAATGGCAGCTTGACTGAACAACTGATCGGGACATTATTGCTGTCAACCATACTTTATATTTTGCTGGTATTAGCCGTTAGCATTCAATGGTCGGCGGTCGGAATCGAATCGAGATTTTCCTGAACAAAAATCGCCTCTCGAAATGCGCGTCCGCGGCCCACAAGGCGGCGCACTTGTGTCGTGGGAGTGTCGCTGCGTTGGCTGTTACGACAGAACGAAAATCGTCATCGGGCCTTGAAGGTGACGCACCCACTGGCGCGTCTATTGCGACGAATCCGCGTTTGGACAACGCGTTTTGCTCTCGGAGAAAATTGTATTTTAGGAAATATCACCTCGACGGGATCAGGACGACGCCCGCGAACTGTCAACTGTCAACTGTCACCAGGACAAACGTCATTAGTCGTAGGAATTGCTCGACGACTCAATGCAACTGGGCACGTAACGAAACGCTTCATCCCCACTCCTCTTCGCCGCTGAACTAGGAACGCTGCAGAAAACGTTACTCGCAGCTTGGGCCGATGAATACTTTCACGCGCTAATTTTACATTCATTCTTACAGTGTGTATTTGATTTGATTAGTGTTGCCTAAACTGTTCTAATTTCCCTTTTTTTTATAACTATAATACATTTTTTGGATAAAAGTAAACCTGAACATATTATTTAGAGCACATTTAATTTTAGCCAATGTTTCAGTAATGCATTCGATAAAGTCAACAATTTTATAAGTGAAACTCCTAAAAATTAAATGCCCAATCACGTCCAACAATAAAACAAGGAAAGTGGCGCAATTTAGCGCTGTTCCAACTGCCTTGTTGGTGTCTACGAGATGCGAGACCAACATCGCGCATGATTCTCCACTTAATCGAATTGGATTTCTAATCCATCTGGGCAGGGCAATCTTCTGGGCCTGTTAATATTTTTATTTTTTTATAAGCGATTGATAATAACATTGCTTCGACCTGCCCAACGATCATCATAAAATTATACGACAACTTGACAATCGTCTGTCCTATCAGAGACTGATGGTCTGATGTTCATTAAAGTTAATCGACTTAATTTACATATTTTAAGACGTAACTTTATTTATATTACTATGAAAAGCTCTAAAATTGTTAATGTTTCAACGGAAATTTAATTTGGTTGTATTAGGAGTAATCATAATGATAATATTTAATTTTATTCTCAAGTTTCTATACTTTATTGAATTCTCAGAAATCGGTAGACATCTCTATGTAGTGTAGTGTAAACTGTCAATTTCGCGATTAGCTGTTCAGTCAAACAGCCATTTTGATTTGAATCACAGCGAAATAAAATGGTTGCTGCTACCAAATTTTCGGATAATATCGTTTTATTTCGTCAGCTATTCACCCAAAACGCCATATTGTATTGTAATCATAGCAACATACTTAAACTTCGTAGAGTATGAAAATGAGCATTGAGGCACATATTAGATTGCAAAAATAAAAGAATCGTATATTTCGCTTTATGCCATTCGTTACTAGAATATGGCATTGTGGGTTGGGTTAGGTACACATACGAGGAGTGATCAAAAAGTAAGGCGGGCTACGTCCGTTCGATCTTCGATTTTTTTTTGTTGTTAAGTTGGTACACTTTTTTTTAACATCTGTGAAAAGTTTCAAGAGTATAGCATTTTTTGTTCGCTTGTGAGAGGCATTAAGGTTAGAAATGTTTTGCGTGCTCGGCGATTTTCTACTGTCGAAAAACATGGATCAAAGGGTTAGCATTAAAGTTTGTGTAAAAAATGGAATCAAGTGCTCTAGAACTCTTGAAATGTTGACAGTGGCATACGGTGAGTCTGCTTTAAGTAGACAAATGTTTACAAGTGGTGTAAACTCTTCCTAGAAGGTCGAGAAGACCACCAGACACCGATTTCTTTGATTATCATGGCGCAGTGCATCAGGAGTTCTTACCACGAGGTCGTACAGTTAATAAAGAGTATTACTTTGGGGTTATGACCCGTTGGCTTGAAGCGATACGAAAACAACGCCAGGAATTGTGGAAAAGTCAGTCATGGTTATTGCACCAGCTCACACATCATTGCTTGTTCGTAATTTTTTGGCCAAGAACAACACCGTAATCATGACCTCACACCACCGTATTCACCGGGTTTAACCCCCTGTGACTTTTTCCTGTCCCGAAACTCAAGAAACCCATGAAAGGACGGCGTTTCGCAACGATTGAGGACGTGAAGACCAAATCGCTGGATGAGCTGATGGCTATACCGAAAGGTGCTTATCAGAAGTACTTTGAGGATTGGAAAAAGTATATTGTCTCATTTTTTTATACAATTTATTACACGTAATAGGGAACATAAACACCCCCCGAAATCTTTGGGGGTGTTTTGAACAGTCTACATAAACATAATTTACTAGTTCTCACTATCTACATTTTTATGTTTACTCGTATAGTATGTCGTATTAATTCGTCACAACGATTTGTGTTTTTTTTTTTAAATAATATTATTGCAGTCTTAAAAAAGTACAGTTATTTAGACCTTTCATTGGAAATCGTTTTAAAATTCGACCTTAAACGATGAGAGTAGTGATGCGGTGCTATGTGACCCGTCCCGAGTGCCGCAGAAATCGTCTCTGCTCACAATAAGTGCCGTTGAAATGCAATTAAATAATCAACGATTCCCAAAAAGTTTTGACACTTTCCTCTGCTACGAAATCCGATTGTATCTTGAATGGATCAAAACTATGCAATCCAACACGCAAGGCGGTATTTTCTAACGAGGGTTGTGACCAATTCTATTTGGCGCATTGCGAGAGGGACGGACGATAATTATGTAAATGTGCACATTCTTTGTTCAGCAATGGTTCCTGGCGTGACCTGAACTCGTCTGAACTTCTCGCGGAGACAATAAGGATCCCGGGACAGGATATTGTTAGAGACATTTACTGTTACTCCGGGCAGCTATCCTCGTCGGCGCCGCTCGGATGACCACCATTTCGATAGCGCTGAAACACCTTTCATATGTTTATCTTTTTTAACATTTGTTAAATAGTAGTATAGTGTAGTGTTTGTTAGTAGTATATTTATACTACTAGCAAAGGTGAAGAAACCTACGCTAGGAGCAGAGAAATGCAAACTTCTAATAAATAACTCTTTTTAATGTGAGTTCGATTGAAATTTTAAAGTTCTACAATCGGCGGTGAAATCATTGAGTTGTGACATCATAAAAGTCAAACCATGGGGACATTATTACACTACACTACACACTACATTTTTTACTATACTACACAATAAATAATGTATTTATTTTCTATTAGCGTTAGGTATCTCCTTTTCTCTCTCTCTTTTTTTTCTCTCTTAACTTCAATTATTTACAAATTTATAAAATAAACGTAAGTGTATATTCGTGTCAATCTTAAAAAAAAAAAGATATTAGGAACCTTAGATTACTGCCCTTGGATACCAACAGTCCATGTTAGGACAGGTGTTTAGCACCTAGTTAGATGGACACGGGAAAATTCTGACATGCCACTAAGTGCGAATTGAGATGAGATGAGGTGTATTAGTAGTTTAAATTATAATAACATCTAGGAAACATCACATTTTCTCTTTGTATGTTTATAGATAGATTTTTTTTGTAATAATTGTATGTCTAGCTGTAAATTTTTCTGTAAAAAATAAAGTAATATTCAATATTCGCGACTTGTGAACCGATAAAAAATTCGCCAACTCGCAACTAAAAGGCCCAGATTCAAACGCGTGGATCCAAGTCCAAGTGGAAGTTGGGGCCGCTGGTCACCCCAGCGCCGTCCCACGCGCTCTCGTCTTCCGCCGCTGGTTGGAAACCTGTTTCGGCGACGGCTGGTCCAAAGGATAAATATGGAAAATTAAGTCACGCGCCGTGCGTTCACAACGAGCAGTCAAAAGCGAAGAACCGAATCTCGAAGGGGTCCAACAGCCTCGTCACGCTGCGTTGATTAGGCGTGATAACGAGATGAGGGCGGGCGGGGGGAGGGGGGGGGTACGGGGTTGCAAAATCTCTCTTCTGACACGCGCGTACTCATTTCTTGGGCACTGGAAGGGCATGTAACGCCTCATCCGTACCAATAATACAGTCATCGGGCGCTTATAACCTTCCTAATGATTCGACGGTGGCGAGGCGAGGCGAATGTTCGAAAAAATGCACATTTTCAAACATTAGAGGATACATTGAAAACTATATTAAGTTAATTTTATTTGTTTATTTATTTAACACATTTTAGGGAAACATACAGTTTAGCTTAATTTATAAAACATAGTTATTAATTTGGCCAATTACACGAATCCACTGTTTGATAATTGAATTGAAGGTAGGTTCACTTAGAACTGATTACATAAAAAATATTTACACTGATAAAAATATGTATTAATTAAAATATGTTTTTTTTACTTATTTTTTACCTGTCATAGTAAATTTTCCTGACCTTATTTTTGAATAAATTCAAAGTATTATTAAAAATGTCTAATTCTGAAAGATTACTGTTATATTTTGTAAAGTATTGCGTTTTGAGCAAAGTTTGTGTTTGTTTTATGTAATAAAAATGATCGGTGGATCTAGTATTCTTTGGGGTACTCTAAAATGGATACTTTGTAGGAGCTCTGGGCAGTCTATTCAATTATTGAGTAGCTTATATAGGAACACTTTCCTTCTGGTATCCATATTGGGAATTTGGTGGATATCTTCAACGAGGGACTCCTAATGGCAGAAGAGTATTCTAAGTGACTCCTGACAAACGAGAAGTACAATAGCTCCAGTGTGTGGGTTTTGGAATGGCTCGCAAGTCCTGAACAGGAAGCCAAGCATTCTATGTTAGTTTCAACGTCATTCCCTCCAAATTCTTCCCGCGAGTTACGGAAAATATTCCCGAAATAGATCTTCCTCCAGGCCCGGCTGGAGACTGACCCCGGACCGGACAAAGGGTCCACCGAAGCCAAGCTCCGGAGAAGTTCAGGTCAGCATTCCTGCGGAGGACTTCCTGCCCGAAACTGGGTCATCCCGTCGAACAGGACGGACCGCGTGCGAGCGCGACCGCGCTAGGCGACTCCAGAGCGAGACGAGTGCATCTTAAGGTGCGGATATACTCGTAGCAAAGCATTTTTATGTTATTTAATTTATAAGTTTCAGAAGTACATAATAGGTAATCCAACATCAAAAAAAACCTCTTAACTTTTAGACAAAAATAAAAACTTAAGTTATAACTCCATAGTTAAATAATTGAATATATTTAGAAATAAATGAATATTAAAAAAACATTTTAAAATAAGCTATTAAATCGTGATCGTGAGCTTTTGAGATCGTGGTATTCTAGTGGTTAAGGCGTTCGACTATTGGTCCAAAGGTCGCGGGTTCGAATCGCACACAGTCATACCATTTTTAACGCTTCATTACCGCCATCTACCCTGACTCTAGTACAGGCATAATTGGCCTAGTTGAGTACAACTTCAACTCCATAGGATATGAGGAAGTGATTCAAATTCAGCTCGTGAGATTTGAACTAAACCGACACGCAAACATTGCAAGCTAAATAAAAACTTGTAAAAATTCTGTAAAGAATGATTAATACATACAATGTTGCCGAATAGGTTACATTCTGTGATTAATAATGGGCCAGTGTATGCGCACCCTTATCGTACGTGCAGTGGCCGGCTATTTACAGAAATAATTCTCAGCGGATCTTTTCTCGCTCGACCAGGAGTCAGGATAAACTGGTACTGGGACATATTATATGCAAGTAACCCACAGTCTGTTCCAGAATGGCTAGGCATGCTTGAAGGGGGTGAAATAGTGGCTATCCATTCATAAATGTGTTATTTTTTAGGATGTTAATCGATATCGACGCTCAAACATTTTTTCAAATCAGAAAAACGATTTCAAAATTAAATAGAAATTCAACACAGGATTAGCAAATAGTACAAAATCACTGACCTTGATGATGCTGATGCGGTTGGAGCTTGGCTGCCACACTTCCACACCTTTCACTTTTAACTTTAACCTTTAGCAATGCTCGTAGTTTTGCAACCGAGCGATTATTTTAGAAGGGCGAGGGCTGGTTACCCGCGATCGGCGTCTAGTATTCCAACGGGGTGGAACTCGGACCGTGCACACCAGCTCGTGCAATCGTATCGGATCGACTGGCCGCGCGCGGTTTGTTTTGGTATTCTTCGTTGGGCCCGTGCGAAACTACCCTCAGATAAAATACACATTTGCTTTTAAGGTGAGGACAGAGCGTACATTTTATCATAGGAGCAGGAAATTATAGGGATTTATGAAATGTCATAACTGGTCCGAACATATACATTTTTGTTAACATTTAATAGGTGCGAAGATTATGAGCCATAACTTGTGGTTAAGTTACGCAAAATCGAATGGACCCTCGGGTTTCCATTTAGTATACCAGCTCTTCACGAACCTTTTGATTTTCGGTCGGATTGGCTCGTCGTAACCTCGGGTGTTCCACAAGGTAGGCTACTTGGAATACTTGGGCTACTCTAAAATTAAGGAACTCTCAGACTCTAATAGATTACAGGACGACCTAACTAGATTTTCTGATTATTGCCTTGAAAACCATCTCTTTTTGGATACGGGTAAATGTCCTCATATCTGCTTCACGAGAAACCTTAATAAAATCAAGTATTCTTTTAGGCTCAGTAATTCCCGGATATCTTCAACCGATTAAGGATCTTGGATGCTGTGTGATAAATATGTTGACTATGTCTGCAAAGGCATTTAAACACTTAGGGTTCATTGTTTAAATCTGGTATCGCTCTGAAGACCCTGTTCTTCTCACATGAACGTAGGGTCCTGGAATATGGCTCCCAAATTTGGAATCCTAAGTACGCGACACATGTATCTAAAATCGAAGCGGTTCAACAGAATGTCGTAAGTCCTCCGCGCACTTTGCAAATAGATCCAATTCATCTCTATTTCATTAAATTGAATCATTAGCTGAAAGAAGGTCTGAAGCTGATGCTGCAGTGTCAGGTGGAGTTAACTGCAGCCCTCTACTTGAGCCAATGCGTCTCAGGGTGATTTGCTAGACATCCCGCGTCGTAGAACCAATTATGGGCAAAACGGACCCTAGGATGTTTTTTTTAGAGGCGTGGTTTTCAATCTGGCACTACTTTTTTCGTAGTTGGTGTTTTTGACAGCTGTCACTTGATTTATGCTCAGTTTGGTTTGCCATTTCATAATGAATAGACTTACTCCTGAACAACGTGGCGTGGCCTCCAAGATCGTGCGATTTAACACCGCTGGACTATTTTTTGTGGGGTTATGTGAAGTCGCTTGTCTACGCAGATAAGCCGGACACGATTAACGCCTTGGAAGAGAATATTCGGCGCGTTATTGCTGACATACGGCCCAACTTGCTGCAAAAAGTGGTTGAAAATTGGGCCTCTCGGCTGGAATTTGTTCGAGTCAGCCGCGGCGGCCACTTACCCGAAATCATTTTTAAAACATAATGGCAAACCCTTATCTTTATAATAAAACTAAATTCTTAGCCATAACATCAAATTATATGCGTTTTATCTCGTCTTGAAAACCACGCCTCTAAAACATCACCCTATATAATGTGTTCAACATTTGATTTATAATATCCAGATATTGATATGTTTAATGTTTTTTTATTTGTATGAGAAATGTTTACAGCTATACATAATGACCAATCTCCAATTTATAAGTGATAATAGTGTGTGTGTTGTAATCTTTGAGTATATTAGGGTGTAGAATGTAAGAGTGTGTTAATGTGTATGTATAATATATATAAATGTGTGTTACTTTAATGACGTTAAAGTAACTTATTAAAAAAGAAACTTTAGCATGACATTCCTCTTTTCTCTCCTTTCTCATCTCTTCATCTTGCATTTCTTAAGTTAATCACGAATTTTATACTCACTCGGTGGAAATATTTAATTGGTTTTATTTTATACTTGTAAGTTGGTGCCATTGTTTTTAATATTTTATATGTACGATTTCTCTCTCATGTTACTGTTTTATTTCCCAAATGAAGATAAAATAAATTAAAACCTTAAAAGACACCAGTTTAGAGGGAGTCGATACGAAGTCAGTAAATCAGACCAGATTCAGATGTTAGATATCTATATTATCCGACCAGCTTTTGATGCGATCTAAACGGCTATGGTTGTGTTTCGAGAGTATCAATCTACGCACAAAAAATAAACAAAAGAAATGAAAAATAACATTTTTTATTTTATTTTTGTATGCGGGGTGTTTATAGGGATGGTTCGCGGTAATGATTACGTATTCGACGGCACCCATCACTAATCTATAATTCGTCCGACAGCTCAAAGAAATGAAAGGTTCCTATCGGCGATAGACGGCAGCGGCAAGTGTGTCAGCCGCCGCGGGGAGGGGGAGGGGGAAGAGATCCGCGTGCGAGCGAGCGGACGGACGGCGGACGCGCGCGCGCGCGGGAGCGAGCGAGAGGGCGAGAGCGAGAGAGAGGGGCGGGCAGTGATAACAATAATCATCTTCTAGTGTTTTATTTCTTATTTATTCTCACGAGAGCCGAAAGCCGCGCGCCCGCACTAGCGGTGAAATTCTCACCGAGCGCAGCGAGGCAGGGTCGCACTCGGGCGCGGAAATTAAATTTATTTATTTATTCTTTATTGAAAAATCCAATAGTATTAATTTTTATAATTACAAACAAAACGTATTACTAGTATACAAAACCAATTATGGATTTCGGACATTTTACATATTAACATTTAGAACAGTGTTCTTAAAATATACATATATGTATAGATTATGAATATTAGACTTATATTTGATGATTGTTTTTTAATAGCGGCAAATCGCCTAAAAAGATAAATGACACAATCTTTTACAATATTGAAAAATTTTGAAAAAGTTTTTAATTATTGATAAAGTGCTGGATAGCATAATATTTATAAAGGTTCTAAAGAGGTCCTGTACTTGAGAGCGCAGGATGTCGGTTTAAACCCAGCGCTGAGTTTTATAAAAATGCATTTTTAACTCTCACCTGTCCTCTTTAGTGTAAAATATTGTCAAATATTTTGTAACCATCTAATTAGATGAAATAAGGAAAGGATGATATTTTAACAAAAAATATAAAAATAATGGATTTGTGATTACGCGTTTCTATATAATGTCATTAACCAGAAAGTCAATAGCTCGTATTTGATTAGCAGCATCCCCTTCAGAGTTCCATACAGGAATACCAGGAATACCCAATAATTTCATCGGGAATCACCTGGCGTATGCACAAAACGTCCTCGACACATATAATGAAAAATTCATCGCAATTGAAGATAATAAAAGGTTATTTATGCATGAAATCCGTAAATGTGAGTTATAATTAATGTAAAGACAATATGTAGGTTTATCTACGCGCGCTAAACACACACTATTTACACACTTCACACTACACACTACATGCATATTGCACATTGTTTTATTCAATTGATGTTTTCAAACATATTTGTACATTTATCGCGCCATATAAATGCAACTCCGCTCCGGCCCTGCGCGCCCCCCCTCCACCCCGCCGCCAAAGGGACCCCCCCGCCCCCCCGCGAAGCGTGACCGCTGCAGTCGGGCGGTTGATATAACGGTGAATCTCCTTTTTACTTGGCTGCTTTCGACGCGCCGCTGACTTCTTCGCTCCTCTCACCGTTAGGCCTTAATCCTTTGTGCACTCTCCTATCTCCTCTTCCCTCCCCCTCTCCTCCCTCCTCCCCAACATCCCACCCAGCCACGGAGCGAGGGCCCTCGCGATGGCGAAGGAAGTTCAGCTGCTGCGTGGAAAATCATAACAGAAAACTGTAGGATTATTGAGATCCTTATACCTCTGTAGTGCGGTGAGTTTACCTCTATAATCGTTGCGCATATAAGGGGTGTTTTTTTTAGAGGCGTGGTTTTCAATCTGGCACTACTTTTTTCGTAGTTGGTGTTTTTGACAGCTGTCACTTGATTTATGCTCAGTTCGGTTTGCCATTTCATAATGAATAGACTTACTCCTGTGGCGTGGCCTCCAAGATCGTGCGATTTAACACCGCTGGACTATTTTTTGTGGGGTTATGTGAAGTCGCTTGTCTACGCAGATAAGCCGGACACGACTAACGCCTTGGAAGAGAATATTCGGCGCGTTATTGCTGACATACGGCCCAACTTGCTGCAAAAAGTGGTTGAAAATTGGGCCTCTCGGCTGGAATTTGTTCGAGTCAGCCGCGGCGGCCACTTACCCGAAATCATTTTTAAAACATAATGGCAAACCCTTATCTTTATAATAAAACTAAATTCTTAGCCATAACATCAAATTATATGCGTTTTATCTCTTCTTGAAAACCACGCCTCTAAAATCATCACCTATATATAAGATGGCATTAATAATTATTTTTGTTTGACATTAACAGAGAACTAAAAAAGGAATATTTGAAGCATTATTTTAATCGATTTAATTTATTTGTAACACATATTATAGATACATTTTAGCTTTCTGCGATGCCAAATGTCAGACTACTCCGAGTCACACTTCCCTTCGCGTATTATAGATATCAATTAGTTTAAGGCGCCACCAATCCCTAAAACGTGTTTTGTAACGTATTTTGGTGCATTTTGTTGAAGTTATTCCCAACAAATGGCTAAAACTAAAAATACCACAATATTCTACATATATTAATTTAGTACTTTGCTTAAAAAAAACGAAATACACCTTATTATAGTAATGAAAATAAATAAATAAGAAAGTGTTGTTTTTTTCTTGCAGCGATTTTCTTTTAAGTTGTGTAAGTGACTCGAACCTAATTTTTCTTTCTAAAGATAGACAATATAATGTATCGCCTTAAATAAAAGAAATTCTATAATCTGTGGTTTCTATCTCAAAATGATTTGATTTCCAGTCATCAGTTTCCAGTATAAATGTATTTAAAAGTCAGTGAGTATCATATTAGCGCAATTTACCCGATAAGTACAAAATAAAATGTATTCTTATTGGTAACTAAGTTTACTTATCCATGAGTAGTAAGTAGTACTACGCAATATATGGAGCGAACTTCTGTTATTTATTTATTTATTTTGCAGGTTTCTCCATGTTACACTACTGGCATTGGTAGCTGATGGTGATTCTGAATATTTATGAAATGTTTATGTTGGGTGTAATTGTTTATGAAGAAATGAATTGACATTTTTCTCCCCGTCTAAGGGTTCTGGGGTTTGATTTTAGCTGGTTGATCTTTCCGAGCTGGGTAATTTTGGTTTGGTTGGTCATGAGCTAAATTCAGAGCAAGCAGGATCATTTGGAACAGTTCTAAAAAGCATTGGAGGTCGATGCACAGAATGTGTCTCCAAAGACATGTCTTTGGACTGACTAATTCGGTATCGAAGACACAAATATGCAGGCTGTTCCAAGGCCATCACCGAAGACCTCGGAGGGGTGATTATACTCCCTATTACGCGTAACAAATTGTATTTCATATTATCGCGTAAAGTTTACATGTTTTTGCTCGGAAACCATGATGAATTTCGATATGAGGTCAAAACAAATCGTAGGGGCAACTAGCTGGTGTTTTTTTTATCGGGAACGGTCTTGGAACACGCTGTATATGGCAATTGGCTTGAAATATACAGATATGTGAAAATGGTTCACCTAACACGACGACTTGTGAGTCATTACAAGACAATGACTTAAATCATTTAAATTTAACAAAACAAACAAATCTTACCTAACAGTACAAACTGTCATTATGTCAGTGGAACGCAATTCAGTCAACCGCTTGCCGAAAACATCCATAATAGCTGCTATCATTACAGCAATGACTCCATTGATCTAAAATAGTCGGTCATTTAGGCCTTTTCTCTCAGAACAAATGTGCTATTTGAGAGTCGATACTTCCGATCCACTGCGAATAGTATTTCTCAACACTGCCGACTGAGTTAAGTACGAAAAAAAAAACCAAAAGTCCCGTGCTCGTGAATCGGGTGCAAAATAACCGCTCAACACTCTCGCCCCGTGCGGCGACCGCATCTAACACCTGCCGGGGGAAATTATCGAAATCTTTGAGTGGTTATTTTGCTCTCGCCTGTAACTGTCGCAAGCAAAGTGTTGTTATTAATTTGATCAATGCGATTTGATATTTAAAAACATCTCTACATAGAGATGTTTTTTGCTTAACTCAGATTGCATTCAACTTTTGCTTTGGCGTGAGGTGGGTGTAATTAATACTATCTTTCAATAATCTATAGTTATACATTTAAGAAAAAATAACTTAAAAGTTATTAGTTCGCATTTTTCATATTAGGACATTACCAATCATTTTTAGAGACTCGTTTGTGCCTTTACCACTTAACCACTGCAAAATAACATTTTTTTGTATATCGCAACAGAGTGAGGCCACACAAATGACGTGAGATAAAAAAATCCGATCTCTGATTGCGTTTTGTGATGCTGCCAACGGCTTTTTTGAGAATTGCTCGTCCGATCTGAAATCCTCATATAACTGAACTTAAAATAGCTTAATACTTAAACGACGCTTAAATGTCATGGCGTCGCACGGGACGAGATTTAAATTCGCTGATGGTTCAAAAATACACGTATAGGGTCTATATTTTAGAGGCGTGGTTTTCAAGAAGAGATAAAACGCATATAATTCGATGTTATGGCTAAGAATTTAGTTTTATTATAAAGATAAGGGTTTGCCATTATGTTTTAAAAATGATTTCGGGTAAATGGCCGCCGCGGCTGACTCGAACAAATTCCAGCCGAGAGGCCCAATTTTCAACCACTTTTTGCAGCAAGTCGGGCCGTATGTCAGCAATAACGCGCCGAATATTCTCTTCCAAGGCGTTAATCGTGTCCGGCTTATCTGCGTAGACAAGCGACTTCACATAACCCCACAAAAAATAGTCCAGCGGTGTTAAATCGCACGATCTTGGAGGCCACGCCACGTTGTTCAGGAGTAAGTCTATTCATTATGAAATGGCAAACCAAACTGAGCATAAATCAAGTGACAGCTGTCAAAAACACCAACTACGAAAAAAGTAGTGCCAGATTGAAAACCACGCATCTAAAAAAAACACCCTATATAGGTTCGTTAGAAATCATTTCTATTATTCTAATTAATTAATTAAATAAATTTAATATGTACGCAGGCGCTCAACTGCGTGAAATCCCTTATCAGTTACCGTTGTCATATCGCGTATTTAGGTTAGGTTCAATACGGCAACTGATTTCCTCGTGACAATCGCGGAGTGGACTAAACCGCAGACAGTTATCTTATCAGCTCGTCTGCGGCCTCTTCTGGAGCGGAGCTGATAGCGTTTCGATTCGGTGCTATCAGCGAAGAGTTCGAAGCTATCTTCTCTGCAGTGCGCTGATAACCCTGCGACTGGAGGGGCAGGAATTGACGCGTACATCATCAGGAAAAGGAGCCAAGCGTGCCCTATCACAAAAAACCTTCGACAGTCCTCGAGGACTTAAAACGATGAAATAGGAGTGTTTTTTTATATTCAAATTAATTTTAGTAACAAAGATTAAAAATTCCGAGCAACAATTATAGTATACAGGATGTCCCGAGACCAATCCCACAAACTATAAGGGGTGTTTAAGTTCCATATTAAGAGTAAGAAATTATGTAACAAAATGCGAAAAATTTTGTCATCACCAAATTTATTATTTTTGTAATAATATTGGTGTAAATCGATCTTTCAATCGATAAATCAATATTATCTGTCGACCAATAGCATCCCTCTTACAACCCCAGAGATGGGGAAAGGAGTTACCCCTTCTTCTTAGACCAGTGGCAAACTGACAGCAATCATTTAGCTCCGCCCTAATAGGGCGTTTCGAACAACGCGGCAGGTCGTTAACCTCGATCTTGACTGACCGCGGCCTAGTAACCCAGTGACGTAGTTATCCGAGAGAGGAGCCATTGAAAAATATTTGTTTTATACGATTTAGAATAGAAACTTCAACATTTTTTTTCTCGAATACCATAATGAATTTTGATATACTTTCTTAACAAATAACACTAGGAATCGTAGGACCTATTAGCTGTGTTTTTTATTGGGATTGAACTTGGGACACCCTGTATATATATATTAGTGGTCATTAAATCTCATCCTCCCCCCCCCCCCCCCCTACTTACTTTCCCCACCACGTGCCCTCCTCGAGAGACTGCTGAATCCGCCCTTGTATTATATATTATGTATTCGATATTAAAATAACACCTTATGGCAATAGACTAAAATGGTTTTATATATAGGAATTCTACGCTAAGGACACGTGTTCACTATCCACAGCCTATGCCGACAAAACCGTTGACAGTAACATAGTTTTTAAACTATTCAACCGCATTATTAGCGTCAATCTTTAAGACCCGTAAAATAATTCCTAATTTCACAAACAAAAAAAAAAAATGAAGGGATACAATATTATATAGATGAACCTAACCTCTCCCACCCACCCAACGCCCTCACTTATTGGCAAATATTTCTTGGTATACAGGAGTTGAGGTGCGCGACCTAAGTGAGAGCAGTAAATAGATGCCACGACCTGCCTAGTTTGCTACGGAAGTGACGGCGCGTGCATTTGCAATCACTTTTTTAGGCTTAGCACAATACCTAAAGGGCTATACGCACGTCCGACATTTTTTTTTTCTTTCATATCCTTAATACATAAAAATGTCAATAGTGAACATGCCGGTTTTATAAAAACCATAAGCAACAAAACAAGTGTCCAGAGTGACAGCTGTCAACGTGACAGCCCTAAACCTAAACGACAGGAAGGGATCCGTTCGAGGCCGGTCGCCGTAGTGGTGGTCGCCGCCGCTGAATCGCGTCCCGTTACGTCTAGGAGAGCAGAGAGCAGGAGCTACTGTTATATCGCCGTCCCTGTCTCGCGGCCGCGCGTAATGGGAGCATGATAACGATCCTCTTTGTGTGGCGGAGCGAGCGACAAGGAATATCGCGCGGAGTTGCCAGCCGCGTCGGGCAAAAATCTACTTCTATAAGCGACACACTGAAAAAAATATTTTGCACGCGTCTCAAGAAATTTGCTAAACGAACATAAGTGTAAGGAAATCGTATAGACTGGTTATTGTTAAATATATTTCGTTGTATTTACCATAATTATGCATAAGGATGCAATTTAAAAATATTATAGCAACAAACATTTTGCTATGATTGCAAAACAATATGGCGTCGTGAGTGAACAGCTGACGGAATAAAACGACGTTACCTGAACATTTGTTAGCAGCAACCATAATATTTTGTTATTTTTACTTGTTACTACTTTATTTTGGTGTGATTCAAATCAAAATGGCGGTGTAACTGAACAGCTGTTCGTGAAATTTTCAATTTACAAACATTATTGTAGCGATAGCTAGGATATTATGTTAAAGGCAACCAAAAATTATGGTACTTATATCCAAGTTAAGTTTAACACCAATCGATGTGTAATTCTAACAAGAATTATTGATGTCATTATATCAACCATACTTTATGGTAGCCAATACCATATTTTTGCTGCCGTTACCATATTTTTTTCAGTGTACTGTCGTTTTGGAAGTAAAACTTCTTCAGTCATGCAACTTTTCCAGGAACATGAATGAATCTGATGTGACACGATGTGCGTGTACATCGTGACACATTCGTATAAACAAGATACACGCTTCTGATATTTTTTCTAGCAGAAATATCTCTTTATATTCTATGTACTATAACTAATACATAATAAAAGTATTTTTATGCCTATGTAATAAGTACCTACTACGTAACTACATATAACATCCATAATATGACATTTTTATTTTCATAATTGTATAATAATAACATTAATAATCTAGTTACTACGTTTTTGACGTTAAAAAAGAAACTATCGTAAATTTGGCTTCTGTCTATGTATATGCGATAAAAGTGCCAAACTTAAAAAGCCCAAAGGCCCAAAGCGATGATTGCAACTCGCAGGACCTAGTTGTTAGACCGAATCAAGGTCAAATATGATACATTTCTATTTATAAAATATAAATGTAATAGGATTTTGCATTATAGGAACTCCAACTAGGCTCGAAAATCACAATTATTACCTCGACGCGATGAAACTCATACTAACACAAACAACACATTTAAACAGAGATTGTTTAATATTTGGTACCTTAGCTATGCATGAAAATTCTGCTATACGAACAATAATAAACTGTACTTTAAAAAAAACCATTAAAATAATAAAATGACCTTTAAGCACGTACGTAATAATTGGTTTTCTTTTTATCGTTTAAAGTACGAGTAAAAAATAAGTCAAACCGTGCGATGCCTGGACGTCCATCAAAACAACTCCATAAATTACCTTTATTTAAAAATAATAAACTATAGGATTAGAGTTGGCATCCGCGCCGCGATTCGATCCATAGAGCTGCTAGAGAATCCACCGTTCCAAGGCACAAAGCGAAAGAAAGAAGCAAAACGCTATTCCTCGATCCATGGAAATCACCTGCTAATTACCGACTCTTTCTTGCTTAGAAAATAATGTTTGGGGTGAATGCCCGACTTTGTACCAACCTACAAATTCATTATTATTTACTTTTATTAGTTACCAGCGTGACGATTGCATCACAACAAAAGACAGGTAGATTTTTTTTTTTTGTATAGAATACCTCTATAGTTATTTTTTTACGCATGTTGAAATAGTATATATAGTTGAAAAGTGAAATATTTTTCTCAAAAACCGTATTTAAGATGATTTTCAACATTATCAGAGGCGTGCGTCGTAACTATATAAAATAAGAGAGCTTGACAGTATTGACATTTAGAAATATTGTATCAGATTTTTAATATTATGACACCTTAGTTGACGTTTTCAGATCAATGATCTATTAAAAGATCGTTGCTTCAGATGCATGCCTCTAAATTATATCTTATAAATAAAAATAAATTAATTTGTATGGTGCATTTTTGATACTGAAAAATGCAGTTCGTTTCAACTGTCAAAGTTTACGGTTGATACAAGCAGTCCCGCTACAAAATGTAACTTTGATAGTATGTATTTATCTTTTGAATAATTTTCAAATAAATATTTTCATTAAATAAATCGAGCACATAAAGTTTTTTATTGCAAAAATATTATATACCTATTTGAGTCGCATAGAATCAAAAGCAGCAATCTGCCAAAATTATCATTATAAAGTTTAGTATCGATTTTGAAACATCTTCATCTTTGCCACAAATTGAAGCAAGAAAAATTATCTAACTCGGCAATCTGACCCCATAAAACAGGTTTAAAATATTAAGTTGGAATCAAAACAAGCAATGTGCAGCCTTGTTAGAATTACTTATTTTAATTTATGATTAAGACCCACACCTCTGTATTTTATTGTGACATCATTAGCAACACGTTGAAAACAAAAACAGCCTCAGTTTCAAAAACAGCGTTCAAAGTCAACAGATATTAAAATATATATTTATATTACTTTATTCTAGATGTACTATTGTTTTTATTAAATGGCCATAAAACACATTTACCTGCTGTAGATTGCTGTTTTTGATTCTATACTCATTTGTCATCATTTTTTTATATATTTATTCAGAAAAACAACAGATGACGAGGCCTTTATTTTTATTTTAAATGATTAAATTATTGTATTTTTTTTTAAATATATTTTTGAATAAAACGAAATTACTATTTAAGGAGACTAATACTTGAATTTTATAAATATATGTTTTTATTTAGTTCGGTATCAACAACTCATTAAGTTTAATATAAATTCGTGGAATTGAAAGTAAAAAAAGGCAGTTTAAATAGAAATGAATATTCAATACTGATTGACTAGCTACAGTTTCCTTGATTACTGGACTATATTTTCATGGTTTGATCTCAGGCTGTGATTCATTCAGTAAATCACTCCTGTTTTTCTAATCTGTCAAGTCACTCATAATGTATTAATTAATTTCTAGGTTTTACACAATTTATTGACATAAACAATTTGTTAAATTTGGAATAATGATTCCAGGAATGTTGCGTCCATAGTCATTATTCCGACGAGGAAAATACAAAACTTTATAAAGACAACGAATGAATCCGCGCGCACATCCCTATAATCGCCGACGCGACGTCCCGTCACTACGAGCGACGTCGGGATGCGACGTTGCCGCTTCGCCGCCGCCGCCGCCGCCGACGTCAGTCGCGTGCGATCTTCATGTCGAAATGAGCCCGACGTCACTCGTCAACACGACGCCATATTGTTTTGTTATGACAGCTCGCCACTGCATGCAATGAGTGCACCGCGTCGTACAATTAGCCAGGTAGCCACTACACATTTAACAAATGAACAATACTATATGTATTGTATAAAGGTAATAATTAACGCATATTTATTCAGCTTACATAGGCACCTATTCAAACAAATAAATGTACATATTTACTAATATAATGATGGATAAAAATAAGAAGCTATTAAATTTAATTGTAAAATGAGAACACATTTATAAGAAAGAATGATCAATTATTTAAACATTGGAAATATTCAAATTTTTGATCCCGAAAACATTTTTATTTATGTTTCCATCTAAAAAAATGTTCCCTGGACTAATTTGTGTCTGTACCCGATGCGAAAACGTGAAGAATAATTTTGAAAAATGCACAATTAAATCTAACAAAAACTCAGAAAAAAGTAATATTAGTTTGCACAACACTACAAACAGATATCGCAAACGAGACCTTAGACTTAATTTTAATAAATATAATAATTATAATAATATGTAGAAAGAAACATTTACTTATCGGAACGACAAATAAAAAACGTTAGAAATACCACAATAAACATCGTTCGAGCCAACATAAGCGTTCTTAATCGTTATCTTTTTACTATATAACATAATAGTAATAATATACATTATATTAAATATAGTGATTATTAAAAGTATATATTAACAACATTATATAAATGTATGAAAGGTAATAATAATAATCATCAATTATTAAACGGTAAATTATATATTTTTATTTTGAAAACTACATATTTCGTATGAGAAATTGTATTATAGACGTTTTTATTAAATAATATTTTCTGAACCAAAAATACTGATTTTAATTAATTAATAGTCCTTAGTTTAGTTGGGGGGGGGGGGGGGTGAAAGTCTTTAGTCTTCTTGCAGTTTAAACAATTAAGTTGTATAATTAGTAGTATTAAATGTATATGTATAAACAATAAAGTAGACAACACGATATATTGACAGACGATTTTGAAATTCGGTACTTTATTTCAATAGGACGTCGGGTTTTACTCTCTGCGCGGTTGGAAATTAAAAAAAAACAATCTTTTCTATATTTTAGACTCTTCGTTTGCCTTTCAATTAATATTTTTCCTAATGCTCTAATATATTTTATAAGAGAACAATTTAACAAAAAAATAACTATTAGCAGTTTATCATTTATTAAATTTCTCAGGAATAGAATTGAATTTTAAAAATTTACCTTTACTATGTTGAAAACCTAAGATCGAGGTATCTAAACATATATTTTTTATGATTAAATTTCCAATGGTTACCATAAAAGAGTGTCTGAACGAATCGAAATTCGGGGGTAGCGGGCAGCGGGGCGGGGGAGCACAGGCCACAGGACGGCACGTGTCGTCCTATAAATAGGTCCCCGTTCCCGAATCCCGAATCCCGAATCCCTTGCGAAGGAAATCCTTGCTATTTCCGTGGTCCGTCGCCGGGAGCGCCGCTTCCGGGTGAGAAAAGTCGCATCGGTGACGTCACGGGAGACCTTCGAAGATCGTCGGCCACCTTCCTCTCTCTATAAGGGCTGAGGTGGAGTCATACCTTGAGATTATTTTATTTATTTAACAGGTTTCCCCGTGTACAATTCGTAACATGCAAGCAAAAAAATATTTATTTATTTCAGGAAACAACAGCTGGTACAAAAATAAAGTTACAGTAAAAACAAAGTCAATGAGAGTTTCCCAAACTTAATAAAGTAGAAAAATACACGCAAAACGAGGTTGGAATTAAGAATAGGGAGGCTTTGGGGAATTTATATAATAACCAGAATACAAAATACAACCTAATTCGGAATATTTCGATGGCGCTCAACGTGCTGTTGTAAAAAACAACATGTTGTCATATATTAATAAGAATCTTTCCAATGTACCTAAATATAAGGTTAAAGACACAGTAAAGAAAAATATAATATAAAAAATTTCTGAAAAACGTATATTTATTTATTTATTTATCGTATATTTGGAAAACCAACAGTATAATATGAAAAAATCGTACATACAATTGTTTGTAAAATTAACCGATGACAGGTTTTCGCAAAAGTACAGAGATACATCTAGAGATTAAAATTAAATTCAATTACACTCGCATTAGCACTCTTAATACAGAAATATATATATTTATTTTTAATATATAATTATGTTGAAATATAAAAAAAAAAAAAGAGAGTAGGTTAGTGAAGTAAGTATAGGCTATAGATCTACGGAAAACACACATATATATATAAAAATATAGTGTTTGTTTACTTTTTCTCTTTAAATTTGCTTTTGATAGGTTTTTACTTTTTTTGATTGTTACCTATTTATTGCTGTTGCATTTTATTATATTGGTTTTTTGTTTTTTTTTTTTTTATTGATTTAACCCTTTTGAAACTTTTGTACTGTGATATAGTAGAATGTTTTTTTTTTTCACCCACAGAAAAGGCACCGTCTTTGTGGGGAAATGTAAAGGTGTTTTGAAAAAAATAATAATAAAGATTTAAAAAAAAAAAAGAGCATAACTGCTCAATGTACTCGTGTACAGATGGAATGTCTCACACTGACGAATAGGTGTCTTGGCGAACAAATCCCGCGTTTTTAAGGCCAGGCTGCGAGTTGTTAAGCATTATTTTTTTCCCACCTACTAAACTCAACAGTATCACCGGAGCTAGCTTCCTAGCTCCTAAATATTGTAATTACTTAATAATAATATAAGTAGAACTCTTAAGATGAGGTAGGCGGGCGCGTTGCACTCTCGCGGATTTGTTTTATATTCCACGATATGTTAATATTAACACGAAATTAATTCAATGCGTCGTTCGGAAGAATTCTTTCTGACCGACTTGCGGGGCCCGAAGGGCCTTTCTCTTGATTATTGCCCCGCGGGCGAATTTCTAACCATTAGGCTCGTTTCAAACTCGTAAAAAAGCCCTGCCGTGCATATAGGCATATGGTACTATTCTGCACCGAATTCGCTTCGCCGGGTCTCGCAGCTGCGAGATCCGCTGGAACTCTGTAGCACGTAAGAAGCTGCCAACCCAATGTTTTTAATTAACTAGTTTTTTTTTAATTTTTTCCTCATTCTTTTATACAAAGAATAAAAATCACAGAAACATAGAATAGGTGTTTATTCCATATTAGTACTTTTTTTTTTTCGAATAAACCTCGTGTGCGGAGTGTTAGTAATACAACAGTAATATTTTTTTATATGTTATAATTTATATTTTACTGTGTGTTTTCCTGTAAAAAAAAAAAAATAACACTGTCTATAGAAATTGTAATCAGAGTTGTTGATAAACAAAATTTGGTGATATTCAATTATTTTATTTATTTATTAAGACATATTTAATTTGACAATAAAACAAATGTGTACTTATCATATTAAAAATGCCAAGGGAGCGATTGGCACTGCCAAATTTCGTGCCCTGCCTTCCTTACTAGACCATGACTGTGCTAAGGAAGGCAGTGTTTTATTGCGCTGCAACTAAGAATGTCAGACACTAAATAACCCTTTGTTGTCGCATAGAATGTCCAAATTCAGACTATATAGTTTATTTATAATTTTAAAAAAATGAATTTACTGTAAATATCCACGATTAACATACCACCAGATTATATATACATACATTTTTAATTATTTCACTAAAATTCATTATTTAGTGATAGAGGACTTTATACACACACCACTTTTTGGTGTAATACTTATTTTTAATTAATATCTAACTAGTTTACAGTAAAAATGCCTTTCTACTGATTTCAAAAAATATAGACTTGGAAATGCAGTCTTGAAGTTATGAGCTTGAATGTGCATAATTTGAGTAAGACTTTTATATTAGTTTAGTTTAAGTTTTAAGAAAGTAATCTCTATTACTTATATAAATTAATTCGACAGGGAGTATTGAAGACGACAATTTTTAAACTCCCTAAATATTTATTAGTATTTTTGCAAGATTTCTTATCTTTCGTGGCCAGTGCGAATTCTGATGTGTTCTGTTGATCCGACCACCTCCAAGCCAAACTCCTGATCTCCTCCTGAACCTGCCGCCCCGTAAATCGGTTCAGGGTTCGACGGGACTATCCTGGTCTATTAAAGTGTGGTGGACTTTCACATTCTTAAAATTCCCTTTGTGTATTTCGTAAATTTTACATTTTTTTTTTCTCGGAAACCATGATGAATTTTGATATGACAACAAGACAAATCATGTTTGATTAGATAACACCCACTGAAGTGATTTGGATTAGACCTGCGCGTTATAAGGCGTCACTGCTTAAATCACACTATTATTTTAGCGCAACGAATAGCCGCGTTACTGAAGCTGTCCGTAGCGGTGACGAAATCGCGTTCAACGAGTCGCTTCGCTTGCCTATTGTCGCCCATTCCACAAACTGCGGATATCTCGTTAAAAATCGAGCACTTATTATATAGCCTATTAAATATTATGCTATTTAGATATCGCGTATAACGTAACTTCGGTTAATTCAATTGATCGGCGCGATGGCGTGTTCGGAACACGTTTATAATTATTTATTTATTTAATCTGACCAACAATGAATACAATTATTGTATATAACTTGTACAAATAGTTTTTCTTTATTACATTTATTGTACAAATATTGAAAGATATCTGTAACATTTTTTTTTTTTGTAAGTTAATGACTTTATGCTCCAAAATGTTAGTATTAAATTGTGAGATAATTAAACTTGTGAAAATTTCAATGCAAGGCGACTACTCTAAACTGTTCACCCATTTCAAAAATCTTCCGTCACGTCAACTTTACTATCAACCACTTCTCAGTAAAACCTGGAAAAATCTTGTCACTAATAAGTACTCTACTAGACAAATGTCAAATGAAATATATATTTTCGAAAGAAGTATAAATACGTATGGATATCGGCAATTATAATATGTAATACCCAGCCTATTTAACAATATACCTCTTGAAGTTAGACAACTTAAAAGAAAATCGGTAATAAAACTTAAATAAAAAGAATTTACGGAAAAAAAACATATTAAAAATGATTTAGGTTTTAGTTAAATTAAGTTAATTTTGTTTGTAAATCACACGAGTTATGTAAACTTAATTTTTAAGTATTTTGTATTATATTTTATGCATGTTTAAATATTACAATGTCTTAAGCTGGATTTATACATTGTAATTGTATATATTTGAATAATAAACGTTGCTTCTGGTAACGTTGAAATTTAATGTGTGTAGGCAGTGGTAAGTGGAATATTGATGTCAGGATGAGTGTTAAGCGCACATCGCACAGTAATATTCAATGATTTCAGGAATGGCATATAGTTCTAAACAATTTACAGACACAGTGCAATGTGGTAGAGTGCTTTTAGAGAATACTCATAAAGGCAATTTTCTTCACAAAGTAGGGCCCCGTCGCGCCCGCAATGAGATAGATAGCGTTGCCACCGATTTCGTAGTTAAATATTAGAAAGTAGTCAAACGGACGGTTGGCCGCATGCGAACCGAAGATATATTATAACTGTTAGTCGGCATAATTTATAGGCAGGTAAGGTTTCGACTGCGCAGCCAAAAACTGCTCGCGGAGGTGGATTTTGTTGAAATCCCAGTGGACCATTGTCCGCATTGACAGTCCACTTTGCAATTCGCTGCTCTATTGTATATAGTAGGCCATTTTAAGTTTTTATTTATTTACAGCTTCATAATATAGAAATTAAAATTACAAACTTTACTATGTTTTAGACCGTTCATTTGCCTTTCAATTACTATTTTTCCTAACCCTCTGATGTCTTTAATAAGAGAGCAATTCAACTGAAAAAGAACTATTAGCAGTTTATCATTTATTAAGTTCCTCTGAAATAACTCGGCCTAAATAGACTACCAAGCATTGCAAGTTAAATAAAAGGTTGTAAAAGTTCGTGAGTGATTTGACTCTCCACCCGCCGCACGAAATGAAATGTTTATTTTTTACAGTGCTGAGTTCTTTTCACCACATCACTATTGCCGTATATTAGAAAGTAATAGTTTTCACAACAGAACGCAGTAAACTTGATAGTTATCTGAAAACACGGCTTTTTATCTCAATCAGCGTTGTTACTGATACGGCAATTGCCGTAATATACGGCGATTCGATTAATTTTAATTGGATAATACGGCATATGGCAGCATTCTCATTGCCGTATCAAAAAATACGGCAAAACCACTTTCCGGTGGCGTTCTCTCTGTCTTTTGAATCGTTCCGTCTCATCTAACTAATAAATTATGCTTCTGTAGCTATTGTATTCTCGATTTTTATTTATGTTTAAAATTTTGATAAAATCTTTAGAAATGTACAGACCTTTTGAGGCTCTTAACTTTAAACAAAATAAAAATTTGACCCATTGATTCCATAGAAACCTACATATTTATGAGATTACACGATACCTAGTATTATTTTTCTTCTATATATACAAATAAAGTAGTCACACACTACGGCGTTTGTACGGAGAAATGATCGGATTGAGCCCCCTTAATGTTTTTCTAAAGAAATGTACGATATACGGCAATTTTACCATTTCGGATACGGCAATTAAGATTCTAACGGTGGCAACACTGGTCCCAATTTTCCCCCGGCATTCCAGTTTTCCCTGGTCGCTTCCGAGGCCGTATTCTACCCACGGGTCACATTCGCTGGTAGACCACGAGCATTCAAATCCTAAACGGAGGAGGTTGGGCGGTTGAGGTCACAGGTTGAAGCATCCGCGATGGAATGAAACGGTGGTACATCGCGTCATGGGGAAAAATTATTCCCAATTTAGCTTGTTCTGATGCCGACCACGTCGCGAGCAGTTGCAGGGTGCGTGACGAATTCGAAGCAGCCAGGGTTCGAGCAGTGGAGCGATCCATCGGGCGCATCGACCCCAAGACATGGTTCCTGGTAGATTTCAGGCACGGATTGAAGGCGCCAAGCGTGGCCCACAATTTCATGTCTGGTAAACTTCTTCGCATTTCATTAAAAAAAAAACTACCTATTACGGTAACTGCCTTAATTTTACATTAATCACTTTACACTTTATTTCTATTTAACAATAGAGAAATAATAGAATTAAATTAAAAATAATAGAAAAAATAGGATAAAATGTCGAACTAGACTACCCATAGAGATCCTGGTAGTCTAGTTCGAGATCGTGGTAGTCTAGTGGTTACGGCTTTTGGCTATTAGCCCAAAGGTCGCAGGTTCGATTCCGCACATGGTCATACCATTTTTAACGCTTCATTACCACTATCTCCCCTGACACCAGTACAGGCATATTTGGTCTAGTTGAGTAGGGCCCAAAATAATTGTATATGGCCTACCTAGGTCATAGCAAATGTTTACTGGAAATTTATTATATTATTTTATGTGTATGTTTAAACGATGTCTTCAGCTCTCTGAGCAAATTTTGGAGTACTTACTCTTAATACTAGTAAAACCTATTCAACCCACAGTTAAACAATGAACTATTTAGATTTTTGAAACAGGGATTCTGAATACATTAAGGGGACTTTCTAAATGCATTACATACACCTAACGAACCCACAACCCGCCAATGATGCAACCAGGTCCTGTCCATTGTTGAACTGTTTGCCGATTTCGATTGTTATTTCCGGATGTTATAACAATCGATTTCTAATATCACGATCGAATTGCAATCGCGCGGTATTCCATTCAACTGAGGTTTGGAGTCAATTTTGTATGGCGCGTATGACGTAGCCATGCAGGTGATACTAATCTACAGGTGAGCTTAAAGTCAGCGGTATTGGGAAATTGAACAATAAACCTGAGGGTGGTTTTGGGTTCCAGGGGATGTGAAACGCGAAGATATGTCGAAATTTTCCGGAATTCACGACACAGTACCCATTTCGATAGGTGAACCGCGTTCCGAGTTAATTGAAACGCTTTGTAGGATCATAAAACAAAAACAAAATAAAAAAACAAAGTAAAAAACAATATATATATATATATATATATATATATAGTAAAATAGTAAAATGTATTGTTTAAATACCGTTAATTAGATGATTTTTATGTTAAAATAGGTAAACACCTTTAGTTTAACATATATAAAAGTTTGACAGTACTGACATTTGGAAAATACGAATGCTTTTTAATATTTTAAGGATTGAAATTTTTTGCAAATAAAATATATAGCCAGAATGTTCAAAGAAAAATTAATACCGAAAGCACAGATAGTTGCATCGCTTGAGGTAATGCACGCTGGTTTAAATACAGGCCTGTATTTTATGAAAGTCTTTCACTCTCACCTACCTATCTGTGCGATATGCAATACGGTCAAACTTTCATTAAAGTAGTGAATAAATGATTTAAAAATTAAACAATAATTATGAAAAAAAGTGTGAAAATGTAACGAATATGACGTATAATGAATGAGAAGTGAATGGTTTAATGGATATTTACAAGAATAACTTACGTTCAACGTAGTTTATCTGAAAATGAATCGTCATGGTTAAAAATAAAAAGAAAAGTGTAAAATATATGCACATTACGTGCAAATCGTTAAGATATAGTAAAATAGTAAAACAATACATTTTACTATTTTACTATATCTTAACGATTTGCACGTAATGTGCATATATTTTACACTTTTCTTTTTATTTTTAACCATGACGATTCATTTTCAGATAAACTACGTTGAACGTAAGTTATTCTTGTAAATATCCATTAAACCATTCACTTCTCATTCATTATACGTCATATTCGTTACATTTTCACACTTTTTTTCATAATTATTGTTTAATTTTTAAATCATTTATTCACTACTTTAATGAAAGTTTGACCGTATTGCATATCGCACAGATAGGTAGGTGAGAGTGAAAGACTTTCATAAAATACAGGCCTGTATTTAAACCAGCGTGCATTACCTCAAGCGATGCAACTATCTGTGCTTTCGGTATTAATTTTTCTTTGAACATTCTGGCTATATATTTTATTTGCAAAAAATTTCAATCCTTAAAATATTAAAAAGCATTCGTATTTTCCAAATGTCAGTACTGTCAAACTTTTATATATGTTAAACTAAAGGTGTTTACCTATTTTAACATAAAAATCATCTAATTATATATATATATATATATATATATAATTATATAATTGAGTTGTAAAGTTATTTGACTTATATTTGATGATTGCTTTTTAATAGCGGCAAATCGCTTGAAAAGATAAATAACACAATCTTTGACAATATTGAAAAATTTGGAAAAGTTTTTAATAATTTGATAAAGTGCTGGATAGCATAATATTTATAAAGGTTCTAAAGAGGTCCTGTACTTGAGAGCGCAGGATGTCGGTTTAAACCCAGCGCTGAGTTTTATATCCATTATTTTTATTTTCATCAACTTCATACATAAATCACTCATAAAATCATCTCATTTCACCATCATCCTTCATCGTAATCACAAATCCATTATTTTTATATTTTTTGTTAAAATATCATCCTTTCCTTATTTCATCTAATTAGATGGTTACATAATATTTGACAATATTTCACACTAAAGAGGACAGGTGAGAGTTAAAAATGCATTTTTATAAAACTCAGCGCTGGGTTTAAACCGACATCCTGCGCTCTCAAGTACAGGACCTCTTTAGAACCTTTATAAATATTATGCTATCCAGCACTTTATCAAATAATTAAAGAAATATTCAAAATTGTCAAAGATTGTGTCATTTATCTTTTCAGGCGATTTGCCACTATATATATATGTAACGGTAACCATTAGGTTACCGTTACCAAACTTAAGGTCTGTTAAGGTTACAAGCCTCGTTCCTTCGCGCGCACGAATGACTTTAACCAACCAGCTAAAACTTTTAGCTGTATATATACAAAAACAAAACGTGTGCAGGAATTACTTTTAGAGTTTACAATTTTTTTTTCCAGTGCATCAAACTATTATACGCAGGCGCCTGTGTTGCAATAATATCTAGGTACATATACAATATTTCTGTTTAATTATCTGTTGTTTAAATAAAAAAAAATCCATCCAATTACCATCACCGTGTTTTCAAAATTTAGGAAAGTCGAAATTAAACTCAAACGCGCTATTTCGAATTATTTCTAAGGTTTGGGTAAAACTACATTAAACTTTTTGGTAGAGCTAATTTAATTCTACATTTATTTGGTACATAGTTAGCAATTGTATAGGGTGTTTTTTTTCAAAGGCGTGGTTTTTAATCTGGCACTACTTTTTTCGTAGTTGGTGTTTTTGACAGCTGTCACTCGAGTTATGCTCAGTTTGGTTTGCCATTTCATAATGAATAGACTTACTCCTGAACAACGTGGCGTGGCCTCCAAGATCGTGCGATTTAACACCGCTGGACTATTTTTTGTGGGGTTATGTGAAGTCGCTTGTCTACGCAGATAAGCCGGACACGATTAACGCCTTGGAAGAGAATATTCGGCGCGTTATTGCTGACATACGGCCCAACTTGCTGCAAAAAGTGGTTGAAAATTGGGCCTCTCGGCTGGAATTTGTTCGAGTCAGCCGCGGCGGCCACTTACCCGAAATCATTTTTAAAACATAATGGCAAACCCTTATCTTTATAAAAAAAACTAAATTCTTAGCCATAACATCAAATTATATGCGTTTTATCTCTTCTTGAAAACCACGCCTCTAAAATCATCACCCTATACATAATTGAATTTACATCGGTTTGTTATTGAAATTGGCCCTAAGTAATACACCCGACTTCCATCACCAACCTAAACCCTGATTGACCTAAAACCATCAGACCAACGAAATATCAGACCGAGCGGCGTCACGAGTAACCCTACCCACAAACGCATTGAATACAGTGAGCGACGGGCAGTTCAGGTCAAATGGACAGGTCATGAGCACCACCATACGCGCACCAAATGTTCAATACAGTATTTATATTTTAAGTAGACTCCAAATAATGAATTTAAATCAACCCGGTGGAGTGAGAAACCCACCTAAATTTAAATTCGATCAGTCTCACATTACTTAGCCACTCGTCACTCGTTCGCTGTTAGTTTTGCGTTGGTTCAATATGAATATTGCACTTGCAAACGTCAAATTGACAGCGAGCGAGCGGCTAGTCAGTTTTAGACTAGCCCCGCGGGTCGTCCACGGCCTCTCGCTAGGTTCTCCTTTATCCGGGTTTCTAAGTCTAGGAAGTTAGAACTGATTTTCCCTCATGAGAAAAAGCAAAGAAAGTCATCTTATCCCCACCCACAGTGGAAATTAATTCAACGTTAGCTCGATTAAAAGCGTCGCTCGTCCATTTTACTTTCATCAATTTTACACATGACACTTAAGGACTTTTATGTTGTGGCGAAAGTCAAATTTTAATTTACTGTTACATAGAATTTTATTCATTTTCTAAAATGTTTTTTTCGCCCGACCAATTAGCATGGTGCTATTTGAACTTGTAGGAACAATAATGAACTCTTACAAATATTATTTCTTTCTTATTTATTTATTTTGTTGACATTTGGTCATTGAAAAACAACAATTTGTAACAGATGAAAAGTAAAAAATATGAGTGAGCGCTTGGAATTTTATTGATATTGTAATATTTATTATTCTTTATTGAAAAATCCAAAAGTATTATTTTTATAATTACAAAGAAAGCTTATTACTAGTATACAAACCCAATTATGGATTTCGGACATTTTTCATATTAACATTTGGAACAGTGTTATTAAAATATATATAGATCATGAATATTATATACGCATACGGTAGAATTTTTTTATGTGTAATTTGTGAGTAATGTTTGCGGTAGTTGTGAGTGTGTGTGATTTGTATGTATATGTTAAAATAAAGTATGGTTTTAGTATGTATAAAAATAATTTAAGATGAAGGTAATATAAATATAATATGTGTGTATATTCTATATGTAATTGCAATTACAAGTACTTATATGTTACATTAACAACATAACAATTTAACAGTACAATTAGGTTTTATTTGTCTTTACTATTATAGATATTGGAAATCTCTTTTTTGAATGATAATAAGGAGCTATTCAATATATCAATTTTTGAAATATCGCTTATTATTTTGAATATTGTAGAATAAAAAAGGATCTATAATTAATTTAAATTACAAACGTTATAATGGTGCTTGCTTACAATATTAATTGTTAATCCTTTGAATAGAATTAAAAAAATACCAATTCCAATGTAAAAATGTGGCTATAAATAGGTAATAAGTTGCTGGGATGCTTTAATTTTTTCAAATATTATAATATATAGGACTTCGGTAGGTACAGTTAAAAAAAAATAATTGAGCAAAACCCATTAAATTCATTTTTCATACTCTGACAGCGGGTTAATAAGAAAAATATTAATTATAATGCCCTTAAAATTGTCCGCAATGTTTTTTTCGAGTCGATCTTTTGTTGGGAAATTGTAAACGCGGCATTGCAATGTGCGAGCGGGACAGCGCGACGCGTCGGTCGCCCGTCTCGCGCGCACCTGTCAACGAAACATGGCTGCCTATCTAAACGTCAAAAGTCTGTTCTATGTGCGCATTGTTTTAGTTGCAATAAAACCTCGGCATAAATATTTATAAATTTGACCAGGTTTTTTCGTCTGTGAAATTATATCACTAACAGTTTGTTACCTATGGCATGAGGTTGAAATTATAACTTTTTAGTGTACTACTTACCTAATATTATAATGATTGGTCTTCTCGGATTGTGGTGTGGCTTTAGTCTTGTGCACTTGTCAATTTATTCGTTAAATAATATTAAAAATAACACTAATTGCTATATTTAGAGGTTGGCAGTTTGTGGTAAATAGGTCGATCGACTCCAAAAGTACAGGAAGTCAGCAGATAAGTGTAGAAAAGTTAATATTACGTGTTATAGTGTCATCCCACCACCCTTTTTCGAATGCCATAGGAATTAATATTTTTATTATTTAATGCATCTTTATAAACTTTATTTAAAAACTATTTAGATTAAACAAGAATTTTTTAAATAAACAGACAGGTAAATAAAAAAAACTTACAGAGTAGATACATTGTTTAAATATGTATTGTTAAAAACAATTTTAGGTTACCTACTTGTATGGTTACTAAATTTAGATATTATACACAGTGAAGAGTAATCGTAAAAGGTAAATTGAATTTTGAATAAAAAAAAATATAATATCTTTTTCCTACATATATATGTGAAGTGTAATTTATTGATTGTTATTGAAGAATAGATTGGATGTTCAAAGTAAAAATAAAGGTAGGTAGGCAGTACGTAAAGGAGCCTTGACATTGGATATAAAAGTTATAAGCCCTCTCCCCCCGCCCCCCCCCCCGCTCAGGTGACTAATATGAAGAGGGCTACTCATCTTCGTGGACGAGACAGATAGGGAGGTGCATTCGTAGAAAAAGATAGACCGATATCAACATCTCGCTCGCTCGCTTCATTTCTAGAACTGTATTGCCGTGTAACTTTCTAACCCCGTCGCGGGGAAAGGGGGGGAGGGGCGCGGAGAGAGGCTACCGACCTCGTGTCTATTGCCAGTCCTCAGTCCTCACTCGCTACTCGGACTACTCCTCGGTCCTCTCCGGTCGGTCGGCAGGAGGCGGGTCACACGAAAATAACGCGGTCGCCTTTTCGACTCGCCTTTTCGGCCAGGTAGCGTCGACAGCGCCGACGCGGAGCGGGGCGAACGCAGCTAGTGCAGTACGCTGCGATCCGTCGACCTGTCAAACGCGCGCGTGCATGTGTGCGTGTGTGCGTGTGTCGGTGTCGTCATCGGCGCGTCGCAATACACACAAATCGAAAAGTTCGTGTTGCGCCCCTCTCCGGGCGCGTTTTCCTTGCTGCGGTGCGGGGGAGGGCGCGGGAGGGAGTGAGGGGAGGGAGGGGGGCGACGCGCCCGGCCGCGTTCGGCGGCGCTCGGCTCGCCTCGGCCCGCCGCCCGCGAGGGAGGGAGGGAGACAACCCCGGGGGCAGAACGAGAAGGAAAACTGCGCTGACATGGCGCTTCTGCGGCTCGCCCTCGCCGAGAGGACGATTCGGGACGCGAGCGAAACGAATCCGTAAGTGTGTCATCGTACTTATCTTAACCCTTATAGGGGTTGTCGAGAGGCGAGAGTCGACGAAAGATCGATTCATTAGAGAGTCTGCGTCGCGAGAATTCGTCGAGCGAGACTTGACCTCGTCGACGCGGCCGACGCCGCGGCGGGGTTGGGTGGCGAGGCCCGGCCGCCCCCCGCCGACCGCCCGCGGCCCCCGCGCCCCGCGCGACGGTCGCGGGCACTGGGTAGGCGGGGTGCGAGCAGGCAGGCAGCAGTGCCACACGGACCCGCGACGCGACACAACATGGCGGGAGGGCCGCACCCGAAAACCCTTCGCCTCTAGCCGACGAGCGGACCTCCGCGATAGTGCTCGACCTCGATCGCGTCCTGCGGTGCAGTGCAGTGGTGCAGTGATCCACATTCCGTTCGATTCGCGTTGGAGACCGTCTCCGGAGTGACGAGTGCCCTCTTCGCAGCGCCCGGCCGATGACGTAATACGTATGTAGTACATGTACTTTGTTGTCGTTGTCAGCGGGTAATGCAGATTGCGCTGCCGTCCACGACACCTGTGCGATTCACACGTCACTCGTTCAAAATAAACATTGACATTTTTCCTGACCAAATTTTCATTCGTTTCTCATTAGCGCGCGTATATGACGGAATTAACTGGCTAGCGAATAGTTAATTAACATCGAAACAGTTTCATCTCACCGTAAAAAGTGCTCCATTCTGTCGTCAATCTCTCGCGGTTTCCCAACGCAGTGCCGAGATCATTGTTGCAACTTTTCAGGGCGTTTTTTGCGATCGCACGCAGGCACTGGCGCCGTTCGAAACGCCCCCATTTTCAAAGAGCGCGATCGCTCGCTTGTGAAAATGAATATTTCCAATGTCGCGACGGAGCGCTCGCATTAGATTCCGGCCAGCCTCGGGCGCAATCGGCAATCAGCAATGTTCCAATTGGATTGGATTGGATTGGGCCGAGTCGCGTCGCGTCGCGCTGGCGGCCGCGGCCGCGGCGCGGTTTCTATTTGGTTCCCTATTAGGCGCGTAGAAGCGGCAACGTCGCCTCGCTCGCCTCGCCTCGTCGCTGCCGTCGCTCGTTCTAATGCCGACAAATCTGTTCCCGTCTCCTTTTAACCCTTTAGGCTAAATATTTTGAACTTATAAAATGTTTAATCACTAGGGATGAAATATATTCACAAAAATAGATTAATTTAAGGACATAAGTGTTGTTAATAAGAACCTAATACTTAGTGTATTAATTTTGGTGATGTAGCCTACCTGCCTGCCTACGCATCAATTTATTTATTTCGTGCAGTCGCAAGAAGCGCGGTTGGAGTCGGCCGTCCACTCGTTATTATTATGAAAGAATGGAGAAATCGTGAAATGAAGGAATGCATGTCTTCGTGTTGCTTTCTTGCCAGGCCTGGCATCGCATCCCGTTCACTGCAAACATTCTGCGACGTCGATTTATACAAATGTTCATTGTAATTTCGCGTTTCTCTTTAGCCTAACTACCTACCAAATTACAATTATTTGTACTTGCTCATCCTAAACTGTATTTTGGTAATAAAATGGTTCAAATTATGATTTATCGACGGGCAGATCGCTAAAGATATTGTAAGTCAAAACAATTACCTAAATTACATTTGTGGTAAATTCAATGCGATAAACTGCTTAATTGTAATGTTTATCGGATATTTAACCGCAAATTCTGATTATTTAGGTAGACTTAAATTGTCCGTGTGCTTACCAACATTGTTTTAAAGAAGACTTTACTTGATCATTTTTTTTCCCTATGAGAAGGTCTTCGCAACATTAAGAATACAAAGAATAAATAAAGTTTATTAAATTTAAAAAAAACTCATTTTACGTTTTATTTTTAAATTCCATATTGCTTATGCTATGCTGACGTCCACCATTTACTAGTAATGTTTATGTGTATATATGCTAATATAATGTAACGAGTGCTTGTGGCTGTATATATATACTTATTACATAATAAAAAAAACTGAGTTTCCCATTTTTGCAAGAAAATGTGCCCGTTTTACCCTAAGAGAAAACCCTTAAAAGGTAGGTGCCTACAATCGGATATGAACATTTGCAATAATCTGGTTACTGTCAAAACAAACGGATAATACCTATCCGGACAATATAAACAATTAGCTAAGTAATAATATAATATTAACAAAAAGTCCTTCATCGTGTCCTGTTATCCCGGCGCTCTTTTCTAATCTATCCAAATAATTATCTTTTTCATATTTCCGAATCACTATAACAAAATGCAAATCATAAATGTTAATATAGGTAATATAGGGGTTACATAGTAAAGGAACGGGCAATGTAATAATCTAGCATTCTAGTAACAGAATTACTTGTCTGTACCCACTTATTAGTTGTGTCAGATTTGTCGCCATTAGATTAATGGTATAATTAATATTTACATTTACCTCTAAAATAAAAGGAGTGCATGCAAAGCAAAATAGCAGTGCCAATAACAGGGTTTTGAAATTCGTTCAACGTCCGAATTGGAAAAGACATGTATCGTTTATGTTTTTGGCAATTGTAGAAAATCATAAATAAATTTTATTTATTAGTGCCGACCCTGGCTTTCGAGTCACAATAAATTTATATAAAAAAAAATCGTACGTTAATGTACGATTAAATTCGTAAGAATTGACGTAATGTGCAATCGCACTATATAGTCAATATCACGATACAATAAAACTCCAAAATATAATGCAGTTTGTTTAGCTGGAATCACATCAGATTCATATCAGAAAACCTATTCTGATATAATATTAGTTAACAAATTTGCAGTACCTAGTAATAAATGAAACATTGACAGTGCGACAGAAAGCGCAAATATATCCGAATTTTGAAATTATGATAGGACGGCTGTTGTAACAAATTATTTAATACTGACCAATTAAAATTAATACAAATTCATCTTTGTGCACAAATAGAATTATGTAAAAGAGAGTTCAGTGCCACGTTACTATTATTGTTATAAAATTGAAATGTTTGGTCCGTGTAATTTCATTCCTAACCGCACGTCAAAATTTAAAAAAAAAAACAAAAATGGTGTTAAAATTTATGATGAGATTTAATTGCGAAGATTTTATGTGACCCTGCGCAAAAAGGTGCTCATTTATTTTCGTAGCAGTTTGAAATACATGCTTTAAGTTGCGAGGTCCCAAAAGGCCCACAAGATGAGGTTCGAGGGTCGATATTGGTCAGTCAGCTCATTTTATAAATGTTAAATAAACGCAATTGTGTATGATAAATCTGTATAGTACAATATACCTAAAGTATGTGCTTTTAAACTTAGGAACCTAGCTTCGATCCCGGACTTCGTCAGGGTTAGTAGCTAGGCTTCGGCGCCGTTCCAAAAAAAAAAACTACATACAGGAAATCATATTTTCAAATTGAGTTAGATCCACGCAAAAAATATGTATTTTTAAATATTTAATAAAGGAAAACGCGAAACTGTCATATATTTTTTAATATTATAAACCATTTAAAACTAGTTAATGAGACCAGTCACAACAATTTAAGGTTTTCATTTAGTAAAGACAGTTCAGATCACGAAATCCGTAGAAAAATATCTTGGGACCGTCTTGAAAATAATATTTTTTTTTTTTATTTTCGAAATTTGTAATTAGTAACGTGTGCGAATAAAATGACCATTTAGCTGTCAAATTTGAATTTGGCGGAGAAAATCATACGTAATACAGCCTATCCTGTAACATAAGCTTTTTTGAGAACATCTTTATTGGTAGACACGCGTGCAAAAGAAATATATATTTTTATAGGCTGTTTGAACCGACGAAAACAAGTAAAAAATCCTCTTTATGTTATAACAAAAATTGTACTGCACTTAAAAGAAATAATAAATTTATTAACATCGATTCAGGAGAAGGTCGTATGAAAATATTAGGCATCGTACCTATTGCATCTCCGTCACTCCAATAGGCGATATTATGAAATTGATTATGGTAGAATAAAGGAAAAACCCTCTGATGTACTTATTTGGGCACCGGCAAATATTATGAAAATTATTGTAAATTACCTAATCAAGATTTATTAATACAAAAAACACTTATGTTTGTTTTCAATAAATAAAAAAGCGTTTCTTGAAGATGGCATCGGCATCTTGTAATCCCGATCGGAAACGCTTTTCGCCAAATGAAAACTGTCTATGGTCTTCGCGAATCGAACTTCAAAGTGACGTTTGCGGAACAATTAAGGGTTGTGTCCCCGTTGCCGTCGTGCTTTTGTGAAAATAAACGTTTAAAGTATATAATTACTATTTCATTATAATTACCTGCACTGCCTCCACTAAGGTATTTTCCAATTCTATTAACGTGTTTACAATTTCAAATATTCTTTTACAATTAGAAAGTTAAAACTTTCTCATCCTGTGCTATTTCGTCGTGTGTCCGTGGTGCCCGTGGTCGGTACAATTATTTTTGTTTTATGATAACTTACAATTGTATAGTATTTTTTTAATCAGACAATTTGACCGGCGCGATTCCAATTGGATTAGCCTGTTCATTTATACTAATAACCGAACTTGAATTCATTTGGATTCTCGGCTTAATTTTGTGGATATCCAACAATGGTAGGTGGATGGAAATGAGAATAAGATGGGATGGTATGATTTATGATAACTTTACTCCTTTATATCCGTAGTGTGCCTGAGTATGTGGAAAATATAGATAAATAGTTATCTACGTATGCAATACCACTTACCTAAATTATATTTAATACATAATATTATAGAAGTCAACGTTTTATTGAAAAAGGTATTATTCCTTAAAATCAGAAATTTCATTACAACATTAACAACATTTTCACATTGTTATAATTTGTCCCTGTAATTTAACCAAATAAACCGCCATTTTATTAATTTAAAAAAAATGCATGGCATTATTATCTTGGTCAGTTGAGAGTGGTGAGATAAGATATGAGATAATCATTTTGTTTATATTTGAATGTTTGTTTACAAACAATTCTGTTTATTTGTAATGGTTATAAAATAGCTGCTGGGGATATAAAAACAAACATGGTATGTCGGCCTGTTGTGATTGGGAAAAATACCTTGAGTGCAGATACAGACACCATTCCAATGTTGACATAACGCAGGTCCACTGTTGCTACTTTCACGCTAAACATCTCCTATTCTCTATTTAAGAAACTTGGCTTTTGGAATCCCCTTTCATTTGTTTTTTCTTTCCAATTGCAGGCAGTGATACACTACCACCTCAAAGACCAAAAATATTCGGCAGAGAGAGACAAAATGCAATATTGATAGAGAAGACTAATATTAATGTTGTTCATGGAACGAAAAGAGATATTTATTTACAAAGATATATTGTTATGTCATAGGTGTTGCGTTGATATATTTTTAAGAATACAGAGGCTTGTGTAATGATATTTCGTTTCGTTGCTGTAATCGATGCACGATAACGGAGACACCAGTAAGATGGCGTCGCAGCGATTCTGTCTGCGGTGGAACAACCACCAATCGAACCTTCTGTCGGTGTTCGATCAGCTCCTGCACGCGGAGACGTTCACGGATGTGACGCTCGCCGTCGAAGGGCAACTGTTGAAAGCTCACAAGATGGTACTCTCCGCCTGTAGCCCCTACTTCCAAGCTCTGTTTGTGAATCACCAAGAGAAGCACCCCATCGTCATATTGAAGGACGTCCCGTATTCAGACATGAAGAGCTTACTAGATTTCATGTACAGAGGAGAGGTGAGCGTCGATCAAGACAGGTTAACCGCATTCCTGAGGGTTGCTGAGAGTCTCCGAATTAAAGGTCTAACTGAAGTTAACGAGGAGAAATGTGATATACCCGCCTTAACGAATTCTTTGCTGCAGCAGTCAAGCCAAACTCCAAATCAAACACCACCCCCCCAATTGCATAGGATACATCCATATCCAGGCCAGAAACGCTCCTCGAATAGTTACCCGAGTGGAGGTGCGCCACCGAACCTGTTGATGCCGTTGTTAGGCAATGCACTCCTGCAGCCGAAGCGTAAACGCGGACGGCCCAGAAAACTGAGCGGATGCTCTAACGACGCTGGCATACCGGGCTCGAGTCCGCCCGTGGATTTCACCGACGACGGTATTAATAAGTCCGGCGAGCGCATTCTTAGCAGCTCGCCTGCTGAAATGCTGGAAGTCCGAATGGGAGCGGAGAGCTTTCACAATGAGGATTCGAATGCGGGCTCAGCCGGAGAAGACGGCAGCGAAGCGCTGATGATCGACGAGGGGGACGATCTGCCCGAACATCCCACGCCCACCAAAGACGCGGACAGTACAGGTATGGCACTCTAACACTTTTAAAAAATCCCACACCTGTAGAATTGATTAGAATACCATGCACCAATACCTTTCTTTATTTCTAGCGAAGGACTGAAACTTAAGTGGTTCAAATCAATTGCTTGTAAATAATTAAACAAAGAAAAATTTGGCCTGAAACCTAATTTTATTTGAACAATGCTGTAAGATTCAGCCTTTTGCTAATTAAATTCTTTTGGTTTAATAAGAAAACTACGTATAAGTACTGACGCAAACATCTAAACCAGGGGTGCTCAAACTTGAACTGCTGCCGATCTACCTCAATATTTTTAGACTACTTACGATCGACTCTGAGAGACTGCAAGTGTGTGTGATGCAGGGTTGTCGTACATACACGATACACCCTACCTACCTAGGTAGGGCGTACCGTAGCATATATAGATATTAGCTTTCTGCACGGTGCTCAAACGGTCGATCGCGATCGACCGTTTGAGCACCCCTGATCTAAACAATGAAACGGATTTTTTTTTGCTTATTAATTTGTCTGGAAATCTTTGGGTCTTTGTTAATGTATTTTATGTCCTTATTTCTTAACATTATTATTAGATTCTTATTTTTTTTTCCCTCAATAGTGTCATCTTATTATATTAGCATATTTTTGATATATCAAGCAGATTTTTTTTCTAAATATCCAATTCTTTACATTAAGAAACTTTAATCTGATACGGGAAATCATTTTTTTCTAAGCTAAAAACAAAAATAATATGTTTTTAGCTAAAAACACAATTTTACCCTTAATCTTATACTCGTTAAAGACGATTTTAATCCTGATGTAAAAATACGGTCCTAGGACAGTGTATTTTCCAGGACTTAAGGCCAATCCTCAACATTCATTTCGACACATTGTTTTTGTTAGAAATAGGATATGTTGTAATATAGAAATGCAATTAGCCTAACTGTCGCCGGCTTCCTTCATAATTATTACAAATGCAATTAGCGCAGAGGGTGAGAAATGACAGTTTAATGACGGTCATAAAGCAAATGTCCTTGACAATAGAACAGAATTGATGACTAACCTATCCACAAATCAATCGACTATTGTTTAAGATTCTATTGTTCGGGCGCGACATTTCACGGCCATCTTCATAAATATATGAGGAATTACACAAAAACCGAACAACACTGGTAATCTTAACAAAGTTAACTTTCTGATCGTTTTGATTGGATCGGAGCTATTACTAAGGGCCAGATGACATCTGTCACACTGTTGACAACTCACAATTGGACTATGCAACCTAACTTTATCATTTTTTTTTGTATGAAGGAATTATTCGAACGGTAATTTATAAATGAAAAAAAAACTTGCTTTTACAATAGCAACAATCGCAAAATCCAACTGAACTTATCCGGATTTTGATGATTTTAATGAAGCTAATCCTCTGGAAAATTGGTTTAATTTATAAATTTGTATTTCACATGTTTTTAACAATATGTTATTAGTTTAAATATTTTGCTCCCTTGCACATCAGATTTTGACCTAAAAAAAGAACCTGGCAAATAATTTAATTTCATAGAGAAGGACCTACGTGGATGTGTTGCAAAAAATAACTCTAAAATACTATAAAAATATTTATAAAACATGATTGTTTTATAATTGAAATTCATACTAACGAATTACAAAATTTTTTTGGATAAAATTTAGAAATATTTCCGTTAATAAAACTAAATATTGATGCCAATATTGTCATTGTGCAGGTTGAAGTTAACAACTACAACTTCATTGCTTTAAACAACTCACCCTTAAGTGAACCCCTATTTTAAAGGTTGTATGTTTCGCTTTCCCTCCATTTATCTCTTTTACACACATACATACACGTGGGTGCATTTATGTACGTGCGGCGGTGTTTTGTGGGTGCACTTTCCCTATCTTATTTCCACGAGATGGATTAAAATATCTGTCCGGTTTTCTAGTTGGGCACTTTTCTCGGTGCCTCAAGTGAGGTGGTGTTTTGAAGTGTCGGCTACGATTTGTCGGTTCATTTGTGAATGCACGGCGTTAACATGGCCTAACAGTATTTCTCAGAACGAGAACAAAGAAAGGAAACAATACTCAAAAAGCGATCTAATCGGTACCGCAGTATAATAATTTTATGTTCCTCGGTCAGTATCTATATGACTGCGCCATTTTAGATTGTGGGTTTTATAGAGTTTGCACATTTATGAAAACATTAGTTACCCGTGCCTGCGGCGCTCGGGGTGAGTTGCTTGGCGACGTCCTTCCGGAGGTTTCAAGCTATCGCCATACCGAATTTCATCAAAATCGGCTCAACCATGAAAACCTAATTGCATTGCATTTATAATATTAGTATGGTTTCAATTCATATTTAAAAATTTTCAATTCAGCTAAACTTTGAGCTTCTTGTTTTTAATAATTGCCATAACCTAGGCATTTACTATTATTTTGGGCCATGATCAACTAAGTCAAATTTGCTTGGGTTAGTCGGTATAAATGGTGGTAATGGAGTGTTAAAAATAGGATGACTGAGTGCGGATTCAAACTCGCGACCTCTGGGTTAATAATCAAATATCCTAACCACTAGACTACTGTGAGAATTTTCCAAATCATTCGTCTCCAGAAGGGTTCAACTCCGCATTTTTAATACAACATCGAGGTAGTACTGCTGTACAGCATCCAATCTTGCCAATAGATTGAACGTTGGTAATGTGGAGAATTTTTAAACCTGTTTTGTTTAAGGTTGTGAATTCCCAGCTGTTTCTAGTCACGAGGCGAAATCTTCTTTCACATTCCTCTCAATTAATCTGAATCAACGTGCATTTCTGCGGTCTTAGTTTTGTGATTTGTTTTCACTCTGAAAATATTCTTGTATAGAGAGGTAGTTTTTGACGACAGCATTGATTATAACAGAATGTCCCAAGACCATTCCCGAAGACTCTAGGGGGTGTTTATGTTCCCTATTGCGTGTGGGAAATTGTATAAAAAAAATGCGAATATAATTCATGCCTAAATCTATTAAATTTATCAAAGCACTCTTTTAAACTCGTAGTGACCCGGCGCGACCTCGCTAGCGACCGAACTTATGACAAGAGCGATTTCATATTATCACGTGAACTTCATAAATTTTTCAATCGTAAACCAAGATTTAATATGAGGTTTGAAATCGCAGGGCCAATAAGCTGTTTTTTTTTATTGTTGGGAATGGTCCTGGAACACGATGTATAGTGATTTTTAGATAGCTCATAGTCATATAAATTAATAGCACAAGAAGCAACGTTGAAATCCAGATGACCTTTTTTCTAAAGAGAACCATACAATATTTTTTCAACGTCGGATAGGCGAGACACGAGTTCCGCTTTTACAAATAATTACAGTTCAGAAGCGATAATCTTTCCTTGTCATAGATGGCACTAGTGACTACCTTGTCATTTATTTCATTTATAAATGATTTACAGTTTAAACTTACAGAATATAATGACATCAATCTTTGATGTTTAAGACTTAATGCAGCATCTGACAATTTTGTCTTAGGAGTTAAGCAATCTATAACTAATGACGGCCGTTAGTTATGCAACCATTAGACATTGTCGGAAATGTTAAAATCTCATTAATTCATAATTGAGTTATTCACAGAAGACCACTCGTTCAAGTCATATAAATATAATTACCTCAGCAAAAATAGGGCTTTATTGAATGCAGCGAGAGCACCCTCGGCAGCATCGTTCCACGTTTGGATGAGGAAACCTAGTCGTGCTTCATCTTCACCCGTTATAAGGATCCGAATCTTTAATTTGGTTCCTTACTGTTGTCTGCGTTGGGCGTGGTCTTTTTAGTTGGCCCTGATCAACTTAGTCGAGTTTGCTTGTGCTAGAATCAAGGGAGATGGTGATGGTGACTGGAGACTGACTTTTGAGATATAACTTTTAGACAAACTAAAAATTTACTCGTTTCATTCTCTATTTACCCAGATATGAGATAAAATTGTATCAATAATGAGTTTGTCTTCCCTTAATGATGGGGTTCTATGCTAACCATTAATCAATTTTACTTATGATCGTATGAGAATTTAGTCGAATGCTTTTGGTGCTAGAGTCACAATCAACGTTATGGTTATCTTCAATTTTTGCAGTTCCGTCAATAATAATTTACCCGGTGAAAGTACACAAAGCTTCAGTCGTTCGCCGGGCGCTATTGGAAAGTTGGCCATCCTGTAATTATCGTTGAAGCCGCCATAGGCACACACCAATAAATTTAGCACTTTAGTGCCTGGGATTGATTGCTGAGAGCTGTGAATCTTTGCATACTAGCGTAAAATGTGTGTCAAAAGTGACATTAATTTATTAGCATTTGAACATATTGCGCAACGTTCTTTGTCCCAAAGTTTTATTTGGCTATCGTGATGCGGTCTCCTCACATCAAAATACGTATATTTTACCCTAACTTTGTCTACACTTTACACATTTCCATTTACACACTAGTGATTAAGGCGTTGGACTGTTGACCCAGAGGTCGCGGGTTCGAATCTGCACACGGTCATACCATTTTTAGCTCTTCATTACCACCATCTCCCCTGATTCCTAGAATCAGGGGAGATGGTGGTACATTTAGCCTAGTTGAGTAAGGCCCAAAATAGTTATATATGACCACAGCAATTAAAAAAAAAAAAAAAAAAATTAAATTAAACTAATCTTCGAATGAAATATTTGCCTCAACTTTCCCGTGTCGAAGTGGATTGCATTTTTACATATTTTACTATTTTCGCCCAAACATTCTAAAAATCAAGATGTCTGTAATCTCAAATTGTGTCAGTTTTATCTCGACGTCACATTTGATAAGGTAGCAGAAAGCGCTTTAAAATACCTATAATATATACAGGATGAACTTAAAGTCAGCAGTATTCTTTTAAGGGGTCATTCTGGTCGTGAATCTAAAAAACTTTTGTTCAACAAGTTTTCATTTAGCTATCAAAAAAAATCCATAAAAAAAATTAAATGCTTTATTGAACTTTTGGTTGTGTCCCTTACCTGAAATATATAATTTCTAAAAAAATTACCTAATAAATAACTTAAGTGCTCTACCTGCTGTCGGATGCGCGAACTCTGAAGCAGCAAAAAATGCTGCTTCATGAGGCGGAGACTCGTGACCATCGTGTACGTTTGAAATAGAAACATTGTAGGCAGAGTCTCGTTAATTGAAGCGTTAAGTGGATGAAGGGTTTATCCCACAGACAATTAGGAGATATTTGCAATTAAAACCCTTGTTATCCATATTTACAGTTAACCCCTTCATCCACTTAACGCTTCAATTGCTATAGAGGCTAAAGGATATTATTTTTTATGAAGAAACCATAACATTAACTTATAATGTTATATTTTTCTGAAAACTGCCCCCGAAAAATAGCTTTAATAATTCAACCAAAAACTAAATTCACTATGACTTTAGAGGATGTTTTTTTTTTCTAAAATCTATTGCTATAGTCACATTAGAAGCTAGAGATCTTTAGCAATCAAATTATACCGCAAGCACTCTTGTTGTTTTATACACTCGCTTCTAGTTTGAAACGTTGAGGTTTTAATGGGAACGGCGAGGGCTAATTCTGCGCTGTTTCAAATTTTATTTAGAAGTAATATTTTTAGCCATTAAATGATGTAACCACATAGGTTACTATGTGGTTCAATGCTGTATTCAGATAGATAAATGGAATGATTCCCTAAATGGTGTGTCCAATTCCTTTGAATGTCCATTTTCTAAAGATGATAATAACAACTTAGGTTAATATGCATGCTAGGTTTGGGTTGTGAAAATTGGACAGATGTCTAAAAGGTTCTAGTGACGGGCGTAAAATGGCAATTTTATGACGGAAAGCGCTCGGCGTTCCCTTGGTGGCGTGTTTTAACTGCCGACGTGTGTGCAATTCCAACACCTGTGACCTACTCACCGTTGCCTTATCATGCCTCGTGTATTTGTTTTATTACACACGAGTGCAAACTCATGCGTTATGGCCACTTTTAGAGTACCGCCGTTTTGTGTTGCATAAATCACACTGACTATTATTATCGGCTAGTGGGATGTTTCTTTTATTTTTTTTTAGCTAACGCGCATTGTAAATAAATAATTCTTTTGTAAATATTACCTTTCTTTCCAGTTCACTTGTGAATAATTCCTCTTTTATTGTATATTTCGGTAATCTATCTTCCGGCTTTCGCCGGAATGTTTATAATATTAAAAAAAAATTTTTTTCATAGTTTTTTTTTTATAACTCTGGGAAAAGCTAAAGGGACAAAATAAGCTTGGCGACAGCCATCCAAAGCGTGTATTTTTTTTGTGAACGACTCAAAATCGAAAATGTTTCATATTGTTTATTTTTTAATGATGAGGGGTAAGTTTTAAACGAAGAACTATTTGCTTTTGTTCAAATATTGAATTTGTTAAATGCTGTGCAAAAAAAAAAACAATATTTTGTAAAGGGAAGAGCTATCAGGGAATTGTTGCCAGGAAAATGAAGGACCATTTGAGTCTGACGTTGCCAAACACCTTTGCTAAATCTGAAACTATTGCGCTAAATCGTTTTCAATTGGATCTTTTAGTAATTAAAAGCGGTGAGAGCTCGCATCCGCATATGGTCTTAGACACCATCAGGACATACATATTAATAGAATTGACAAGGCTTGTTCCCTATAGCTTTTCCTTATTGACTAAAGTCGTGCTCTAATCTGTCTTTCTTCTTAATGGAGCTGGTGAGTCCTTTACTTCTTTCATTTCAGTCAATTGGTTTTAAACATGCCATATACTAGTTAGTACATAAAATATAATTCTTTTCAAGATAAAACTCATCAACTCCATTCAGACAGTAGACGAAAATGCAATGTAAATAATTAAATATTATATTTTAAGTTGTACCGCTAGATGCTTATGTCGACAATATTGCTGTTTCAGTTATGGAGAGAGAGAAGGAGCCGACTCCATTACCGCTCGTCGTAAACGGGCCGACGAGAATGGAAAACGGCAGCGTGAAGAGCGAGAAAAGCGACAAACAATCACCGGACATCTGCCACACGCCGCTGGACGGCTACAACGAACCCATCGAGTTGAAGTACACTCCGGACGTGGCGCTGCATACGCACGACGACAGCAAGGAGGTCGATGACTTCGCCGCGGCGCTCAGACTGAACAAAACGCTCAAACCAAAGAATCACCGGAAAATACTCGCGCAGACGGCCAAAGTGCGCGCGCGGCATCTTTTCAATCAGCTGTCGGGCCTCGCTGTCAACCCCGCTATCAACAACTTTGACAAATACCCGCCGGAGGGACTCCTAATGCCCGCATTGGCTTCGCAGTTTTTTTCCGTGGCCGAATACGAACAGAACTTGATGAGCAATGACAACGAAGTCAACTCTACTAATTGGGAACACCGAATCTTCCCTTCGCCCATCCGGAAGACGGGATCGAGTCTTGCGGATGAGTCGAACGAGAGCGTCCGAGACTTCTGCATCAAAGAAGGCGAGAATGTGTACCGATGCAAGATATGCGCACGTGTTTACACGCATATCAGCAACTTCTGCCGTCACTACGTGACGTCGCATAAAAAGGACGTTAAGGTGTTCCCCTGTCCGATTTGCTACAAGGAGTTCACAAGGAAAGACAACATGATCGCTCACCTCAAAATCATCCATAAGAACCAGCCGGCCGTCGCCGAGAATCTTGCCAAACAGGAATCCTGAACTCTTAGGGTTTCTTGGGTCCTCTCCGTTGGATCGTGCGTGTCCCGGAACCTTTCACTTATCGGGCCTTGCAGTATTAAACTAGTACAAAATTATGATAGTTTTGCACCGAGAACCGTGATCCGTAACCGCGCCGATGCCGACGCTCACGATGCAACTTAGCCAAGCCAAACTCTGAAATACTGAGAAGCCTCAAAGCCTATTTATTTTTTACGATTAAGGGAATGTTGTTTATTTAAATTAGTACGGTTTGTTATGACCTACTGCCAAATAGTTAATTTCGTAAAATATTCTATGAAACGTTGCCGAATAAAACAAATATCTAATACTGTACCTACCTACATAAATAGATAACACTGTTATATTTTGCTTATAGCATACTTAGATTTATCTGTCAAGTACCTTCTTATTTAGTTAACATTTATAGTGACCTGAGGCAGATTCATTCGTCTCTTAGCATTTACACGGTACAAATTTTTCTGTTCTGCTAAAATACATATTTAAGTTTGAAGTTTTTCCTATATTTTTGGGGCTCCTAATTTGTACTGATGTTACACTGATTGAGGCTATTTTTTGTTTTGTTTATAACCGCTTGACAGACGGAATTATATTGTTTCTTCGAAATGGAAACGCGAGTTATGAAGCCAGTTTGGCGCAAATGTTTATCGCAACGAATTTAGCGCTGCGCTTAAAACCAACGGTGCTCGTTAGTTCTAAAGATTGAAAAGTTTAAGAGATGTTATTTAATTTATTTGAAGATAATATGTATATCTTTGTTTTGTGCTGAAGCTGTTTTGACGTTAACATATTTTAGTTAATTCTCACTCTTGGTGATAAATCAAAGTGGAAGCTCTGACATTATTGAATTTATTCATTTTTGCTGTGTTTTATCATAGTTTAGTTAGTTAAAAAGAGTCTAATTGTAGTTAATGTTATGCAACTATAATGAAATTAGCCTTAGAAAGGGTATTATACACTAATTTTTAGTACTTCACTAGTTTTAACGCGTGTCTACATGCGTAAAGTTATTTAAAAAAAAGATTTATTCTAGAACTTCATGGCCTTATGAACACAATATTTATGAAATTAAGCTGATGATAAATAGTTAAGGTTTCAGTACGTTTGATTAATTATTGAGTTGATATCCGAATTCTTAAATAAATTAAATATTGGTAATGGTTTAGGAATGTTGAAATTTTTCGAATCGGGATCAATTGAGTTGTGACTTATTTTTTCAATAAGTTTGAAATTCAAAATTAAAAAATATTATAGTTACAATCCAGCGTGTTAATTTAAAGTTAGAAAAAGTCCAGCGCCAATTACCACTTTGGTTGGTTCTCGTAGCGTTTCTGTTGGAATTGGGGCGTTGCAAGCCGCAAACCATTTTAGGAAAATTTATTCTTATACAACATAACTTAGTTATAGATTTGTTTATCATAGTATTTTTTAATTTATTTAAGGATTTATACTTTTTGAGGATTTTTTCCGTTCGTAAGATTCAATTCCCATAGTCCTGAGATCTCCCCAAAGTTTTAGTCGTTAGAAATCCTCATTCGCAGTCCAATCCATTCAGGAGCATTCTATGGCCAGAGTGTTTTAATCATGAAGTACTTATTTGAATCGCCAATGTGCAATAAAAACAATATTTAAATAACGCACGTTTTGTGCCAGGATTAAAACAAATCTATTACAATGAAATGCGGTTTAACAGATTCTTATTCCGGTGATTTTTCAAAATAATCTCTAATATATATTTTTGTTTAGATAAAGCAAAAAAAAATTCAAATCTCTTTGGATTAATTTTCTTATATAACATGTCTGATCCAATAGATGCCGAAATCAATTTAACAGATTTGCTATTTCAATTAATTCTTCAAATTTCACAATTCCATGACTTAAACACGGAGCAACGTGGTGTAAACCTGCTGGTTTGTTCTTCTGCGATGTTCACAATAAATTACATTTTTTTTTCGACATTTGAACTAACGCGTAACCCTTATAGCGCTTAGTAATTTGTAAAAAACTTTCGTTAAACTCTACCATCTAGGCATATCCAACATTTAAAAAACAAATACGAGAGACCTTAACCTATCTCATAAACTCCACACTTATCTTCAATAAAATTTGAATATCTTTTAACCATGAATTTGTTTAACCATTATTTGTCATAAATCTCTAAGAACATTCAGTTCAGTTAAAATTTATGAAACATTCAAAACTTATTTAAATACTCACAGTATATAAGATGTTCCAAGAATATTCCCGAAGACTTGAGGCGGCGTTTATGTTCCCTATTACCCGTAAGAAATTTTATAAAAATATGCCACATATAATTCATGCCCAAATTTATTAATTTTGTCAAAGCGTTCGTCGGTCAGTGGGCGCGGCCTCGCTAGAGACCGAACTTACAACAAGAGCAATTTCATATTATCAAATAAACATGATAAATTTTTTATTCGTAAACCATGATAAATTTTGATATGAGGTCAAAACATATGTTTGAAATCGCAGGTCAATAAGCTGGATTTTTTTATCGGGAATGGTCTTGGAACACGGCATATAATACAAAAAAAATAACCTTAAAAATATTGAAATTTCCTACGAGTGCTCGGTAGATACAGGTCCTCTTGGAACCACACCATAATACAATTTAGCTGAAGTTTATATGAAAAGCGCTTTAAGGGTTAGGTAATTTATTTTTCTTCATTCGCGACTGCACTTCTTCCTCATCTGCAGGGTTACTCTCCCGCCATTCCGGGTCACAAACGCTGCACTCGGCTATGAATATGTGACGGTTGAGCGGTGCGTTTGCGAGTAGCACTTCCCACTCCCCTCGTCCCACTTCATCCATCAAGAAGTTGTCCACGGTCCGTTCTTGTTTCCTATTGTTCTTGCCTAACATAGTGCCTTTGTAGATGAAATTAATAGCATTATAGACGTTAAGATTCATACTGTAGGATAAATTTAAAACTGTAGACAATAAATGATAAACTTGCCAAAACTATGCAGCGTAGCCCCAAAGCTTGCTGTGAGCATTTAAAAAAACCTAACTGTAATTATGGTAGTATGTAGGCCGTACTGAGGCTGTCGTTGGTGTACGCCTTGGGCTGTAACTTATTTATTTTTTATTTTAGGAGATTATAACAACATAGGCTAATTAATTGGTTATACACTCATAGACTGTTAGTGGCACTGATAGTGTGCGCGGGACGCCTTAATTCCAATATAAACAAATATTTAAGTTCTGCGGTTGTACAACATACGATTTTCAACATTGGCGTTTTACACAAGAGTCTAATTCAGGTAGATCTGGTCTGTCAAATTCTCAACACCAAGTTTTCAAGTGTTTAGTAATTACCAGGTCTCTCTCATCCACAGCCAAGAGTGGATCGTGGTAATTTAGTGGCACTGGCCCAAGGGTCGCGGGTTCGAATCCGCACATGGTCATACCATTTTTAAGGCTTTATTACCATCATCTCCCCTGACTCCAGCACAGACACATTTGGCCTAGTTGAGTAGGGTCCAAAATAGTTGTATATGACCTAGGTCATTGCAATTAATTAAAAAAAAAATGTTCTGGTTTGTCTCAAACCATATTATACAATTTAAATAAAAGTTTATTGCGAGGTTTAACACAATTTTGTGTTTAAACATGCGTTAGACAACTTTCAATCACAATTTGCACTACTCTAAGAATTTTGGTTGGTTTCTATGAGTTTTCTTTTTCTGTTCGCTGTGGTTGCCATGCCATTGATCCATGCCATAGCTGACTAAGTATTTGTATTATTATTATGGCTTAATTTATCGGGGAGGTTTCGTTTTGTCTAGTTCTGACTGCCTCGTTATCACGAAGATAACGAGGCAGTAAGCGATCACTTTTAGCTTGCCCCGAATTCAATAAAATTAGAACCCGCTTCCGGATGGTGCGCCATCTTAACGGATTTAACGACTCATTCGGCAAACGCAAGCGCCATCTAGTTTTACAATTAGTCTCATCTGCTTTATAGGAATCACAAACGGTGAGTTTGTTTCCCTTCAAACCCCCCCCCCCCCACACCATCGGTGCAGACCTAAAACATCTATAGTTATTTGCGCATAAGTGGATTCAACCGCAGAACGTCATTAAAACGCATTAGATTCGACTCTTGAAGTAAATATTTTAGATATAGAGCGATGGGGACGTCGCTCGGCGAGTGTGGACTCGAAATTGCCTTATATTGAAATGTGATTGCTTTGGGCGTGTAGGCCTTCAAAATTTGTACTTTAAATTAAAAGTAACATTTCGAAAGCCTCTAGTGGCAATCGAATCCCTCATAAGACTGTAGTAAATTAGATAAAATATTCATATATATACACATTAGTATTACTTGAAAGTTTTGAGTTGAATCTCTAAGAGGGTAAGTTGTTGACCCTCTGTCACGTTTTGTCATAATTACAATCGTAGTTTTAAGGAGAGTTTTCATTCAAGGTCTTTGTTTAAACTGCATTGTGTAAAGTCAATTTTTTAGTATAAATAAAAATGAAACTCAATCAGCACGATAATCGGTTTTTGCGTCAAAGACTAAATTTCTTTCTTTATATTGAAACTCTTCTTAAAATACTTATACCGCCTGAATGAGTCTTCAAAGAAATTCTAAATAGTAGGCCCGATTAAGGTAAATTAATTAAAAAATAGTAAAATCCTAAGAGGGCTTAGTTCGTTCAGTCGGTATAAGTGAAGCGAGCACGACAAAAGGTGACGATTGCTTGACAGAATCTATTTTTGTATGAGCTAAGCGTGCTGGCCATAGAGCATTTATTAGCTAGAATTTAAACGAAAACTGTTAAAATGTTGAATTTTGAAATAGACAACAATTTATAAAGGGTATCGCATTCTGTACATTGCTTAAGGGTTCAACCCCATCTTGTTTCCACCCCCATACGCAAACAAATCGTCACATTGAACCTCGAACAGAGGCAAACTGCTTACTTATCTAGATTTCTGATCATTGGTTTCTTTCACAGCTAAACCGTATTCGTTGATATTAATTGCTATAGCATTTGAATATAATGCATCATAAAAAATTATAGTAATAACATCACAATCTTTACACACAAACACATTCAGCTCCGTACGTCAAACTCACGGACACGCGTTGTCGTCCGATCGGCGAAGTACATTGACCGAATAAAATATCCCATTCGGGACCGACACTCGGTTTTTAGTTTAAATTATAATTTCTTTTAATTGGCAAGCATTATGTACAAAACATTTTTTTTATATTTGATATTATATTGACATAGCTTTTGTGAATAAAACTCGAAATATTTACTGCCAAATCCGTGAAAATTCACTCGCACGTTTCACATAGACAGTCAAGTGTCAAAACGAACTAAAAATGACTATTAATCTATATTTTTCATGAATTTTGCTATATGTGAAATGCCACGCTTTTAAATATCAATAGAAATTCATTAAGGCGGTAACGGTTTCATCCGGAAGCAGCGCCTATTGTATATGGCGATTGCGGGATATACAGATTTCGACGCTGAGTGTGTTGATAAGCACCACCATTGCTAGGTTGGAAATAAATAACCTCTAAATACTCTTTATTTCAACATAGTAAAATACTTTCGCAAGTCTTTGTTTAACTGTGAAAAAACAAATGGTGGATCATTGAAAATGGAGTGACAGACTCACGAGAGTTACGGCCGTCATTTTGTCTCGGCTACCTCTGAACTAATTTATCTCAAACCTAACCTCATTCGGTCCATTACCGGGAGGCTGCGTATGTGGTCATTGTTTCAATGTAAAAATGTGATACCCCCGACACCTGCATTAAATTAGTTACTACACATGTTACATAGATGGCACTGTTTACATAGGGGTGTCATTCTCAAATCTGTTTGTCAGAATGTCGATGCCACCGTCTGTTACATCGAACTAGATAATTCCTCTGAGAGATTATGTTTCCTACAAACCTCGTAGATTATAAAACTGTTTAAATGAATAACCTATATTGTATGAAATTTATAATGTAACATGAGTTGATAATATTTTTAGACAGTTTAAAGAAATTATTGAAAATAAAGCGGAGTTATACGTATTACATTGACTTTTAAAAAAAAAAAATGAAAGTAACAAAACTTAAATTATGGTTTCGTTTAGTGAATTTTCTCGTAGTTATTTATTTTCATTTTTCTTAGTTTTGTTTGTATCATTGTTAATTATTTACCTAATTTTATTAGTGGGTTAAAAGCCTATTTAATTTTGTTTTTTATTTATTCGTTCAGTTTTTGTATTTATTTTTTTAGATTTTATTTAGATATAAGGATTGTCGGAAAGTGATGAAATAGATTTTGAGGGTGATTATGGAAATCTGAAGAATATGGCTGAGTAATTCACAGACACCAATGGAGAAGTTAGAAGCTACATATTTATAATGTAATACTCGTTTCATGAACTTCTTCCATGATGTTTGTAAGACAGTACAATTAGAAGACCTTCAAATAGCATATGTTGGAATCGTCGGAAAGAAACACCTTTTTAAATGTGCAACCGAACCAAATGAAAAATGCACGCTTTTCGCATATTTCACAATAAATTATATTTTGAAAATTTTGAGGCTAAGGTCTGTCATCGTTCTAAAGGTACCTCATATGTTTTACCTGCTCTTGAGTACTTTTTCACGTGTTACGTTGTACATTTTGAAGAGACTTTTCTTTATTAAAGTCGGACGAAACGGATTTTTGGAGGTCTCAATTGTTTACGTTCAGACTGAAACTAGACTGGTCAGCAAAGAAAGCTGAGCAATACTCGAATGGAGCGAAAGGAACGCCAATTGTTTGTGTCTTTTTTGTTGAAACCTAATTTATTTACGTAGCTATAAAAAATTCTTCTTGCCAAAATAATGGTTCCTCAGCGTTGAAGTCTTTACACGTTTTTTTAATTTAATTTTTTTGCAACAAGACAAACCTGCACTTTATTTTTAACTATCGGAGATTATTAATTTAAATCTTTAAATATGGGCTCTATAGCCGAGTCGTCAAGACTGTACTTAGAAATGCGACTTAAGGATTCGAAACATTATGTGCTTAAATGAAAAACGGCGGATGCCGCTTTTATTGAACGAAATAGAGGTTTTTTTTTCCTATTTATTTTGCGATTTGTTATTTTTAAATGAGGCTATGAAAAATGATATGTGACGTGTTCATGCCTTGGAATTTGGGTAATATGAACAACGAATTGTATGGCTAAATCGAAGTAAAATACATCGAGTGATGCGAGCGTGTCGCGGTGCACTCCGGGTGCGGGTTGATTGACGTTGACTGATTAAATGCGGCCGCAAACGCTTTTGTCGGTGCGCCGAGATTACAGTTGCCGACGGACAAAGGTATGTAAGAATCGTGAGTTAATTGTAGGAAACATTTCGAATTAATGTTGTAATTTTTTTTTTTTTTTTGGTGCTTCGTTTTTAGAGAAATAGATACTCATTTATTTTGGGCCTGTTTTTATATGCTTAGTTTTTTTTTTTTTGGGTTTTTAGATGTATAGTTATTATTTATTTCCTAGCAGGAATTCAATGTTGTTAGATGTAATGTTTAATGTAACTTTTCCTACCTTTCTCAGAGATTAAGATTTTTAATTGATAACTGGAGGCTATTATTACATCTGTTAATTATTTGTTCTTTTATTATTAAAGAAATGTATTTATTTGAAACTGTTTACTTTTTGTTGTGTATTACATTATTTTTCATAGTTTTTTTTTTAATACCTGTTCAATTTTTGTTTGCATGTGATAGAATTATCAAAGCAGCTGTTAGAGGATTATTATTTATTAATATTTCATCTTTTGTCGCTTATTATATATTTTCGTTGTTCTTAAATTCCATCATATTTTCATCACATTGCTTAAAAAATGTGGTTAATTAACATTATATTTTGTTTAAAAAAAAAAATCTTACTTTATTTGTTACCTGAGCAATGTCAACGATCTGTTCTGTTATTTAGTTTGTTTTTACGTAATTCCCAAATTCAAAAGATTATTTATTTTGTTTGTTTTGTTGTTAATTCTTCTTTTTGGTCTGTATTTTTATGTCTAAATCCCGATTGTACTTTGGTATTGTAATTATCAAATTTGAAATTATTTTGTTTTTAGTTTTAGTGGATATCGTAACTAAATTATTTATCATTTTCAAATAAAGTATAATATATTTTCATTACAGATTATTATTATTTTTTCACATCCTTTTTTTATATTTATCTTGCCCTACGCCCTTTACCTGCGTCCGTTCCTAGCCTTTGGTCTCTCTGGGGCATTTACCATGAATGGATACAACCACACCGCAGAATCATCAAAACCATATTTGACAATTTTTGACCTAATTTGCTCAAATTTAACGAAGTCGATATTGTTACGCTGCAGAATTATTCCAATTATTATTTTGAGCTAATTTTAATTAGTTTAAAATTTTCCGGATAACCTATTTCGTTTTCCGATCACCTTTTCTTTGTTCAAATGTATTTCTGCATTAACAAAAAACTTATCACGAAGATGTTGATACACTTATAGGTTATAGTTATATTTAAAATGATATTGATTAAGATGAATTTCAAAAGATAGCTTCAAAACTAAACTCGAAAACTCCAAGCTGCACTTGTCTCAAAACCTCCTCAGCATGAGTTACTTTTGAGTATGTGTTGCCATCTATATTATTTTCTCCCAAATACTGATCGTCTGCCCTTACCCGTCTGGTTTACGAACCATAAATAATATTACTTTAACCACCATGCTTTTTATTTTTCAATAATAATATATCTTTTTTTTATCCTATAGCATTGAAAAATACATAACGCAATAATAATAATTTATGAGCGCATTTCTGGACGTTAAAGCAACTTATTATTATTTTATAATAGGCTGATAGCTTTTTAACTTCTATACATTCGTGTACTTAAAAGAAACCACCATCCGCGGCCTTTGTCCGTCCGTCTGTTGCATCTTTCAATCTTTCAATAAAAAGTTGATTTTTTGTGTATAGATTGACGTCCATAACCGTTTAGATCACATCGAAAGCTGGTCGGATAATATAGATATTTATTATTAAAGCCAACAAATTTTTAGTACCAAAGAATGAAATGTTTTTTCGATCGAGCGCTCAATATGTATTCAAACTTTAAAAATATGACCATGGCTGTTGAAATGTTTTATTTATTATTTGTTTTATTTTACTTAGAATTAATATAGACTCATCTAGGAATCATCAAATAGAAATATGTGAAAGAAAGTTTAGTGCCACATTATAATTATAAATTGAAAAAAAGGAATTTAAATAAGATGAAATAAATAACAAAAATAAATTTTAAATCCAAAAAAATGAAAATAACATGAAATAAAGCTGTGATTATTTATACATAGTAAAGAAATAAAAAAAAACTGCTTTAATATGTAAATTAACTAGGAATTTTGTCTGGTTTTGTGCATTGATATAGTATTTGTATTGGCATTGGTATAATAGACGGCTTTGCGAAACTTTTGCAGAGTTACTGAAACAAGATCAATTTGGGAGAACTTTGTATTAAATATATCACAAAATCAATAAATACGGTGGGGGGTTATTACTAGCCACTTCAAAATTTGCAAAAAAAAATTAAATGGTGTTAAAATTTATTATGAATTGAGAGAATGTCATGATACCATTCTATGTATTTTATTTTAATCTACTCGGACCTAAAAAGCAACCCACCGTCGCCTCTGGCAATCCAAAACACACATCGAATGGGTTAAAAGTGCCACAGGCTCAAGTTGAGATAGGTTGAGATAAATGAAACAACCTATAGAAAGTTGGTACCACAGGCGCGTGAGTCTGGGTGGAAGATGCTGTTAATGACGCCTGTAGGACCTAGCTGTAAAACGTCAGGTTTTGGTTAAATAATTTACAATGATATATGATAACCATTCATGTTTTCTCATACAATTTGTTTGAAAATTTTTTTTTTTTTTATTCAAACAATAATTTTCATAGATTTGCCAAACTTTCTTTTGGCGAGCACTCCTGCGGTATACCTGTCACATGTTCGGGTCCTGTCACCATAAAAATCAATAGATTTACGCATAAAAGACAATCCCAACTAGCTAACCCAGAGAGGTTGTGTTATAATAATAAACTACCCAGCCTTTGCAACCCCTGCAAGCCAGAAGAACGGTAGAATCCATCTGACCGCCTGCTAATTCTATTTGCACGGCCCTTGATCGAATGAAATATCGCACGTAGGGCCGCCACCCGTTTTTAGTTTTTATTATTGGCAAATAATAAGTAAAAAACTGAAAATGTTTATTTTTTATATTTTAAATTATATTGACAGCTTTTGTAAATAAAACTCCAATTATTTACTGCCAATCCGTCAAATTATTTAACACCAAACGTCAAAACCGAAATAAAATAAATAACCTTTTAAATATGAATAGAAATGCAATAAGATGATGACGCTTTTAAGCGCACACATCAATGATGAGATATCTCGTCATCGGCGCTAAATGTGTTAAATACAATCACTTTGCGATTAAAAAACGCATCACTTCATTATTTCACCCGCTAGATAGGTAGATATAAGAATATACAGAGATTTTCGCACGCGCTCTCGCTGCATCGTAGAATGCTGAGCGAAGGAGGTGAACGACACCTTCAACGAGTACAGTTCACAATAACAAGATAATTATGTGTACAGTTTTAACTTATGGTAAACCTGAAATACTTTACTAGTTGTGATTATTTTAAAAAGAAGAAAATAATACTCTTAACATTCTCATTTTAAGCCGCGATTCCAACCCATTCAATTATGCTAAATAGTTTTATTCCTTTGTGATCTTAAGTCGAAAATTGTATTAAAAAATATAAAAAAATATGTGTAAGAAGGTTTTATTACACTCAAAACATTAATTTCTACCCTTAGTTTCTTTGACCATGTCACGACTAGGGTCACATCTAAAATTGATAACAGCGAGGTTTATTTATTAATATACGCAGTGTTTTCGTAAAAATCCAACTAATTGGTCCTGTGATTAAAGTAATATTTTTGAAGACCATATATCAAAATTTGTCATGGTTTGTGAGAAAAAAAATTAACTGCGTGATAATTTTAAACGGTTCTTGTAATAGGTACGTCTTATGTTCGCATCACTGTAGAGAGGCAGGTTGAGGGAACTGCGATGCCCTCACTGGCCAGGTTCATTCGAGGTCAAGGGTGTTAGTTGTTGATATCGCCAAATGAAACTTTTGCATTATAATTTTATAATAGGGTACACAAACATCCCATTTGGTCTTCGGGAATGAAGGGACAGCTTGTATATTAATAATCAACTAATATAATAATATTTAAAAAACAATTTGATTTGTCACATGTTAGGAATGAAATATAATTTCAAATATTTAGTATTATAGGTTATTAGTATGAGAGTAATGGCTTTAAACACACTATCCTGTATCGTTGTAATTAGGAATACCTTAATAGGGTACAAAGAATATTTTTTTTTTTTGTCCTTATGCCAAAATTTTTCAACAACATCGATAAATACAGTTACACTAGACGCCTTATCTTATAAATAAAAAATATTTAAATAAATTGCTACAGATATTTCATTTATTTGTAGTTATTGTGTTTACTTGTATGCTAATACTTTCCCATATTATTTCTGTTTTAAACGAGTAATAAATAAGACTATTTATTACTCGTTTTCTATATTTTGACCTTTTTTATTTCATCATAAAATCATTCCATTTGTAGTTTAGTTACTGTGATTGCATTTGGCGCCTGGCTATTTGTGTTTTTGAAATTGAGTTTTATTGATTGCCCCTTATTTTAGCTTATAGCATATTTGTTTGCGAAAATATAAAGATTACTTTCTTAAAAGGCAATACATTAACAGTTTTTTTGCATTTGTTTCTTACAGGAAAAACTCCGCCGGGTCTTTTGACACCAAAATCGGAATCGGAACTCCGGCACCTCGACCACGGTAAAATTCGCATCAACCCGCTGACACAAACGGCCACCACGTCAAACGCACTGGACGGCCTGCCGCCGTACCACAGCGACAGCCTGAACAACAATACGATCGGGTCGCCGTCGCCGAGCGGACGGCAGGCTGGCGTGCGACGCAGGGCCAGGCGGAGGGCGAACTCCGCGTCAAACGATCCCGCCGAGCAGCTGACGGAGATGTCGGTCCGCGGTCTCAACTTGTTTCGTTACGCGTCCGTGAGCGAGGGCGTATACCAGTGCACGGAATGCGCAAAGGAGAACATACAGAAAACGTTCAAGAACAAATACTCATTCCAGCGACACGCCTTCCTGTACCACGAAGGGAAGCAGCGGAAGGTCTTCCCGTGTCCGGTGTGCTGTAAGGAGTTCTCGAGGCCGGATAAAATGAAGAACCACATGAAAACGACGCACGATTGCTATGTCCCTAAGGATTGCTTCATGCCCAAAGATTGCGTCTTCCCGCCGGGATATTTCATGATGCCCGGAATGGAAGGCGGTTTGCCTCCGGGTGTTAAGTTCGAATCGCCGTTGGAGCTACGATCTCCCACGCCCACTTCTCAGCAAACCTCCTCTGATATTTAACTGCGTACTAAATAGACAAGTATATTTTTATCTTTTCGGTATCTCGGAATCGTATGGATTGTCAGAGAAATAATTTGTGTTAAAGTATAGAATCATAAAGTTAGATTACGTATTAATAGGGTGTGAAAAGAAAGAGGTTATTTTGCAAATGCCACAGTCGGATAATATTCAATATTTTGTACGCAATTTTACGTGAAAATCGTATTACCAAATCTCACCACACAGACTACGTACATTGTTTGCCTGTATAAGACACGCTCAATCCTAATTTTTATAAAAATCTTATCATTTGTGGGATAGCCTTTTTCTGTTTTATACCCTTAGCACAGGAATACGAAAATGACCTACAAAACGAGAGGTCCAGATAATGATCATCTTTAGAATATCTTATCTTAATGACTGTATAATAAGGCGTCTAACTGTCAACTATTATTTTTCTCTACCAGTACTAGAATACATACAAATTAGTATTGGCTGTGGTGAATGAACGCGGTGGAAAATTTCAATTTATATATATTTTTAGACTACAATTTGAAGAAACATTGGTCATGGGTGAATATGCTATACAATAATATAAAAGGCTTAGTCATAAAATGAAAACTGTACAGACGTGTAAGAACTTTGATGAATTTTGTTATTTAGCGATAACATTATTGTAAGTATTAATATTTGTACGTTGTTAGGAATGCGGAATCCATTAAAGTTCTTAAATCAGTTAGAGTAATGTATGTAACACTCCAGGTTTAATATAGTTTAAAAAATGTATGCAATCATGAGGTTGTCGAATTTAAAAAAAAAAAACAATCTATTTAGGGACTTAACTGATGAATTATTTAAAAATCCCTGGCAAAGATGATTATCAATTACTGAGGGTAGCTTTTCTAAAAATTGCTTTGTTTAATAGGCGACTAGTGTTCCTGAGAAATATTTTTTATTAAGATATCAAATGAATCGCAGTTTTCTGCGCATATATTTTCACATATCGTTGAATGGCCGTTCCCATTATAAATGACAATAATTTTGAAAGACTGAAATTCGCAATTTCGCGCTTCCAAGACGGGCGCGTTGACTTTTACGCGATCAATTTTTCGAGTGCCTTAACACGTAAACGTAGTGTCTTCGTCGATGTTATAAAATTCAATTATATTGAAGTTAGGAATACTGTTGAACGCATTGGATCGTGCCAATTATTTGAAATTTTATTCATTTTAGTTATATAAGCCTCGTTTCCTGTTGTCAAAAATCAACAAAAAATCACTAACATCACTTTGCTCTTGGCTATAGCATAAACAAGTCCTTGAAATATCGAAAATTTTGTTTTTAGCATCTGGTTAATGTCAATGCAAAAAGCCCACTGTCGTCCGGTCACCGATTTTCCGGTTCAATTCAATGCAACGCACCAACGTTTTTAATTCCATTTTGGCATGATGCTGCGCGTAAAAATCTTGCATTAGATTCCCACGTGCAGTTCGATACGTTGATCAATCGGAAATGGATTTGACGGCGGATCGGATAATTTAACGGTGGGTTTTCAGCCGAACGCCGAGTTTTCCACCAACATTTTTTTTTTTAAATTGTATGAATGTGTCTTTATGAATTTGTTTGTTGTGTTTTGAATTTGTATACACGTTGATGAATAGCAATGCATAAATGACGGGGAAATAATTAATTTTTGATAGTAAAATATTATGTGTTTTGTGGAAATCTATGTGGTTATTATAAGTGTGTGTGTGTGTGTGTGTGTGACTGAAAGAGTGAGGTTGTATGTATGTTGTATTATGATGATCATTTTGAAAGATAGGTATAGTTGTGAAAAATAATATGTTAACGTTTATGTTTGGTTGATACTTGCATGAGTCTTAAAATTTATAAAACTTAAAAAAAAAAAAACAATGTTGATGGAATCAGTCATTGTGACTTTTTTTAACATCTAAGCAATACACGAGAGAATATAGCTAATAATATAACTCGAGGTTTAAAAATGTTAAGATTTAAATATTTTATCTATATGTTTACAATACTTAAAGTTGCGTAAGGAACGGTCGCGGCGCATGGTTTTTGTATGCGGCGACCTTGGGGTTTCCATATTGGTGCTTCAGTTATTGATTGATGAACTTTTGCGAGCGTGCGAACGCGGCTTTACATCAACACGCTTCAAGTGCTCGTGCGGCGGGCTACAGTCGCGAAGCGCACAGGAAGAATAATTATTAAAATAAGTTTACATTAATCCTGTTTTGAATATATAATCTGTTATAACATAAATGGTATTAAGATTTATTTAGAGATGTATTTTATGTTTAAGGAAAATAATAAATACCAATAGTATTGTATTGTTTACAAGAATATTTTACTGTACTGTATTAATTTTAGGTTTAATGAAGACAAGTACAATTATAAATTTTATTTTAACTGTTTGTAAACCATCTAATTCTTATTAAAACATTTAGATGTACTTGTAAAGAATATATTTAATAAGGCATATATTATCAATGTTAATTTTGTAGATAAATATTTTGACGGGTGACGTGACGACGATTTAATGACAACACTCGACAGCTATGTCTATACAGATATTCCTATAAATTCCTTTTTTGATAACAAAAATATTTTATTTTGGTTATTTAATTAAGCTAACCCTTTCTTAAATGTAGTGAACGAAGTCCTGAATTTGATTTATTTCTTTCCGAACTCAAAAGACCGTTTTCATGATTTAGCGAATATGCGTCGTTATTCCTCGCCGGATGGTTGAATCCACAGAACAAAGACATGCTTTCTCTCTCTAACTGACATATACCACCCCTAAATAAGGGCCTTTTTAAGTACATTTGTGATAAGAATCCAAAGGGTATATTAAAAAAATATATCACTAAATCATTGAGCCATATCCCTCTACTTAACTCCGTTATATTTACCACCGCACTTGTTTGTGCTACCACAGACAAAGTCGCCTTTTAACACCCTACCCTCTATAAGCCATGCTTGAGTAATGTTTATCTTCTTTGTTTATCATGAAAAAAAAAACATGACAATTATATTCTCACCAACCAACCGTGCACTATTCCGGTTACTTCCGACTGAGTGCTTTGAAGTCCATTCTTCCCCTGTGGATTCAGATAAAATGCTCATCCGGTGACACCATTTGATCTTTAAATCCGTACGGGATTTTCTTTTATCTGACCCCACAGCGAAGACACAGTCTGTACTTGGAGGATCTTTTAGTGTTTCCGCCAGAATACCTTAAGCTTAGTTCAATAGTCCTGTGGGTTTACCAAAAATGTCTCGATTTAAGCAAATACTTGATGATCAGGGAATGCTGTTATAATTATTAATAAATACCTATGTGACTACGTATCACCCTCTCGAGCGCCCGAACCACCGAGCGACTAATTTTTGTCAGCCTGCGGGCCGGTATAGTATTCGTTCTGAACGAATAGTCAACCAATGTGTACCGTACAAAGAAATTACCATGCATACGCATAGTTTTATATCAAATTTAGATTCTTTTCTATTTGGGCGCATCACCTTTTTTTTCACAGATTCTACAGTCTTTCGAAAATCTTATATGAATTTTAATTGGTTTTTTTTTCATCAAAAACTGTCTTTAACTAGTGTAAAATCTATGTTCTTGAGTTCATAATAATTTTTTAGTTTTTTAGTGTACAATATAATTTCCTGTAGGATTTTCGATTTATAGGGCACATTTTAAACCTAAAGTAATGTTCGTTTTAAGCTCCAGATGCTGAATGCAAAGTAAGTGGCACGACCATTCTTATATTTCGCTCCCTCGTTGAGACTTCCAAAAATTAAAAACGATCATAGCGAGTGTCTTTTCGATCGGTGTTATGTATGCCGATAGTCTATATGAAAAAAAAAAGGTTTAGAATGCTATAAAATGTAATTAAAAATTGGTGTTTATGGTAGGCTAACGACGGTAAAACACTCCTTTGAATGAAATTTGAAATTCGCACGAATGTGATTAAATTTAACTACCTCCCCTCTTTGTAGCTAGGTTGAGGGCCTTTAGCCATTCTACCCTATTCTCTGTCGTAACCTTCCAATTCGGTTCATTGGGGTGTAGAGCATCTCACGCAGTCTTCCCGTCTCTTCTTTGGTCCATCTGCTGATCGCAGTTTATCTTGATGTATTGCAAAGGCAATTCTAGTCCGTGGTTTCACTGTATTCTCTATATTCAATTAAATTTTTAACTGCCCTCAAATTCATTTAACACATTCCGTGCATTTAGTTTCTAATTATTGGCAGATAAGTACAAAACTATGAAAATGTTTGTTTTTTATATTTAATATTATAATTGACATAGAGTGTGTTAATAAAACTCGAATGATTTACCGTCAAATCCGTCAAAAACACTTCCAATTCACTAGTGCACTATTCACACAAACAATCAAACGTCAAAACCGAACTAAAATGAAAAAAAAACTACGATTAGTCATTTCGTGAATTCAGATATACGATACATGCCGCGCTTTTAAATATTAATGGAAACGACGATGACGTTTTTATACATCTGGCGTATACAGCAATGACGGCATATCCCGTCATCGGCGCTGAGTATCAAATACACGAGAGGCTGCCTGGTCATATTTATTAATTTTATTTAAAATCTAAAATCCAAAGAAGTGCATGGAATGTAATTGTGCCGACCTCTTGATTTGAAAAATACTATACCTTATTAATATATTAAGGCAAAAAGATCACTAAGGAAAAATCTTTAAATTCATCTACAGTTAATTATTTACTTATATAAAAAAGCGCATATACTTTAAGGAACATAAGGGCATGTTCCTGATTAGGTATAATTCTTGTATAGAACCTATTTTTTTGGTTATTATTCGTGCGCGAGTAGGTGATGCCTCTAACTTTGCATTTTGTGTCGACAATCACGACACAATCAACCGTGCTTCCATTTGAGTATCCTGTATAGAGTATATGCATACAATTTTGGGTATTTTTTTTCGTAGTTACTCTAGCACGTACTTTTGTATTGATACTGTTGCATTAAGAAAAGAAATATAATATAGTTTTTTTTTTAAGTATGACAATATATTATTAGTATTCATTTTAGTTTTGTGTAGATTCTAATATTTTCTATGACTGTTTTTACTTAAAAAGAGTTTTTTTTTTTTGTTTCTGTGGGTTATGTTTCAATGTTTATGCTTCGGCGCAGCATAAGTTGCATGCTTAATATGCACGCTCAAATTACGCGTTGTGTTCGTAAAGTTCATTAAATTTGTAGAGTTCCTGCATTGTTTGAGATGCCTTTAGTTGCGAACCGTATTTGACACTAAAAAATAAAAGTAATCACTTAATGTTTCAATGGCACACTTAATACCCCTTCACCTAAAGAATCACTTTATATTTTCACATTTATTGATGGATCTCCACAATGTTTTCACTTTTTTCAGCATTGTTGAGAAGATAGTTGTATTTTAATGACATAATAAAAAAAGCAGGAACTCTATACAGTCCTAAATTAATAGTAAACTTTTCTCAAATATATTTTTTTTTATTGAAGCGAGACATAATTTACTGTAATATAGCAATTAACCTATCAACGTAAATGTCTCATTTAGATTATAGTATTTTTTTGTTGATATAATACCTCAATTTAATTTATAATTAAATACGGCCAGCACAGTGTTAAGCTGTTTTTTTTTTTTTTTTGTTAATAAGAGTTTGTTTATAGATTTATTTTTCACTATGGATATTCGTTTGTGATATTGATTATTGAAGATGGTACGACGCGCTGCATCTCCACAACTTGGTTGCCACAGAGATGAAAATTTTAGTTTTTTATTTTTTTTTTTTTTAAACTTGCAATAGTGGATTTTTGCCGCCTGAAAGGTGGCGTCTCCAAAATTTATTCGAAATATCTTCGTAAGTCGTACCACCCCTGCATAGCGGCTTTTATTTTATCATTTGTTTTTTTTTTTGTTTACTCTAAAAGAGCCTTTCTGTAAATGTTAATTTTTATGAGTACTGTAATTTTAGCTTTAAGGGAAATAATATAATTTTATGCAATATCCCTACAAATCGTCAATTTTTATTGTAATGATATTTTTTGTGAATATGTTCGCATTGAACACTTTTTTTTTTGTTAGGTTGGCCCTTTTAGAGACCTGTGCAATTTTGTTTTTTCTACTTAGCAGTCTTTATTAAGAATTTATTATTATATTTAGGGGTATGTTTACGCACTGTTTTTTCTTGTTTATTATTATGATAACGTAACTTGCAATGGATACACAGTTATACACGTCAATTATGCATAAAATTTACTTAAAAATAACATTTTCCTTTCTCTGCGCATTTCTTGTTTATGTACCTATTAATAAAATTAATTTTAAGTCACAAACCACTTGGCACTTTAGGAGTATCTCGCGCTGCCGAGTACCACAACGCAGTACTTCCAACTCTTCAATCATTACGCACAATTTATAGGTTAATTAGTTACGACGTACAAAGGAAATATCCTTTGTATCGCTATGTTCGTGTCTTTATTTAATAACTGATAATGTGTTCATTTTATTAACATTTTATTTATGGCACTATATAAATAAAGAAGAACCATACACGACTTGGTATATTTCCTTAGGTAGCGTGCACACACAAGCAGCCTAACACTACACCCATGCAAGTATTCACTAAAAAATATAAATATAAGAGAATAATTTTATTAAAAGAATATATCTGTTACAGGAAAGACCATGTCTGTGAATGATTTAAAGTGTTGTTTTGATTTCAATAGTAATTACCGAATAAAATTAATACTTTTATAAGTTTGTTTTATTTACAAAATTTTGGAACATTTTTTATACCTAATACTTTCTCCGTGCCCGTTCTTCGACACGCTCGATTCTCAGCGTTCACGTGCAAATATTAAAAGATTGCTGATTGAGTGTGATACTTACTTCATAAATATACTTTTGGAATATACAAAACCTTAACACGCTCCGTACGTAAAACGCACATACCCATACGAAGGCCATTTGTTGGCAATAAGTACAAAAGTATGAAAATGTTTGTTTTTTATATTGAAATGCCTTTTCTAAATAAAACTCGAATTATTTACCGCTAAATCCATCAAAAACACTTTCAATTTACTAGCACAAACACATAAACAAACGTCAAAACCGAACAAAAATAAAAAAAAAAACCACGATTGGACCTTTCATGAATTCAGGTATACGCTTTTAGATATTAATAGAAATGCAGTTAGACCATGACGGATTTATCCGCACACGGCACACCTGGCATATACAGCGATAATAGAACATTCCGTCATTGGCGCTGAGTGTGTTAAACTGATTACTACATAAAACGGCCGCCTAAAGTATCTACAAACATTGAATTTTTAAGTTTTCTTGCTTCGCCAAATAATAATGACTAATTTGGCTCTACTCGATGAGGTTGACATGATTTACCGTGCAGAAATAATCCTATAAAAGTACAGCCGCTGGTAGCGCAGAATAAGAGTATGCTCTCACCGTGTAGCGGTACGACGTCCATCATGTTTTTCTTAGATTTTTGAGCATATATGCGGTTATAGCCTATTTTGTGACAGCCCTGTTGCCGCCGCCGTTGAAAACTTACCATGTCCTTATACTGCGTTCACTGTACTGAAATTATTATTATTATTAAGTTATAGACAGGTAGCTAATGGCTGATTGTATCCGTATCTGTGCTAAACTTTGTGAATATTTCATTTTAGCAGGGAAATAAACAGAGTTAGAGTTCACGTTTGGTAAGATGTTTATCGAGTCTGTTTTTAGACGTATTCACTATGGTAGATGCAATAACTTCTGACGACAGGTGATAAATGATAACAATAACTTCTGACGACAGGTGATAGATTTTTTGAGAATGAAGTACGGTTTAATTTAAGACAGTGTCCACTAAGGTTCTTGTTGAATGTAAATATACTTTTCATTTGAGGGCACTTATAGTTGTTATGTATGTTAGTGGATGTGGGGGGTTTGCCCCCCGTGTACCGCGTCCTTTCCAGGACTATTGTACTTTTAAATCCACTTATAGTTCGCCCTCTAGTCCAGTACTGTAGATAAAGTTACGTATCGTTTTGGGTGGGATGGTTATAATCTTTTCTGGCTTGAGGAGATGGTTGCCTAGAAGCTGGTACCTTTTGTGAATGAGAGGCCCACATTTCCCCAGTAGGTGTGAAGGGATTTCTGGGCTCGTCTGCACCTGTCGTCGGTCATAGTAGGGCACTCATAGTACTTAATATTTAGTAAGTCTCAATTAAATCACCTCTTTCCTTTCCTTTCCTTGAGTGATGTGAGCTTCAAGATTTCTAAACGCTCCTCATAAGTTCTATATTTTAGAATTTGTGGGATTTTGGTAACTCGTTTTTGAACTCTCCAACAAATCAATGTTTTTGGTAAAGTAAGGACTCCATGATGTTTGACTGATTTTTATTGAATTTTAATACGATTATTGACATAATGTATGGAAAAGGTGATAGTCTTGGAACTGTCGCCAGTTTTATTTCTATTTTTCATACACTTAACTTCCTTCGAGAGCTTTCTTGACTGTGTTTCCTGGCCCATTTCTCAGGGTGGGACTGATAGAAGTCGGCCAGAAGGCCCGTAGTCTCCGGGAACACTTATTAATGAAGACCTGTGCCTAGTTTTTATCTTGTAAGTTTGACATGTCTTGTGATGACAGATGACGGCTTATCTACCACTGACATATTTATTTGAGCCATGAGTCGAGGAGACATTTTTCACAAAAGATATGTGAAGTTAGCTGCAGACTGCATTCTCTGCTGTGCAAATTCGCACAAGCAATAACGTCGAACCATGCGGTTAATTCATCTCCGATTGATTCGGAAATACGGCTAATCAGTTCTTTCAGTCAACATCATACCCATTTAACTATAAAGATCATTTACACCTTTAAGCTTTTTTTTATATAAAAGAATTGCTATGGCCTAGGTTAGATTAGTTCAGTTCAGTTCAGTTCAATGCCGTCAACAACGGCGTTTATTTCAACATAGTTATTTTATTACAAACAAAATGAGCAAGGACCCATTAGTCAGAGACTGTCGACAGGTCCTTTTAATAAGTTTCTTAACTAATAATACATAATTAAAAAGTATAAATAAGTACATGAATTGTTGGACAAGGTAGATTTGGCATAACAAGAATGGAACATGAATAACAAAACAGAACAGTAGAAATAATATAAAACCTAACATGACACATAGCACAGATGTTATTTTCAACTTTTAGTGGTACATATTATATCATAATAATTATTTTACATGTGTTTCTAAAACACTGTGTTTTACATGTGTTTTGTGTGTGTGTGTTAAATGCGCCTATGCTAGTCAGGGGAGATTGTGGTAATGAAGCTTTGAAAATGGTGTGCGGATTCGAACCCGAGACCTTTGGGTCAATATTCGAACACCTTAACCACTAGACACTACAATCTCAGGTAATACATTATTGAAGTGATAGTGAAATGTTACAAGCATAACAAGACAAGAGGGACTCAAAGATTTCAATATACAGTGTCCCGAGACCATTTCCGAAGATTTAAGGGGGGGTTTTCAATTCATGCCAAATTTTTATTAAAGCGCTGGCCTAAATTGTCTTTGGTATCGAGACACGCGATTGATATTCGCAGCCTAGACTGTGGTCCGATCAAGAATAACCCGGCATCACGAGTAAGCGATCAGCTGGTGGACGTATGACAACAACGCTTTAATATTATCATGTTTAAAGTTTACAATTTTTGTTCTCGAAGACCACAATGAATTTATGGTATGTCATCTTTACAGGGCCAATTAGTTGGTTTTTTTTATCGGTAATGGTCTCGAGGCATCCTGTATTTTATTACCTGTATCCTGTATGTAATTTATTGTCTTATTCTGTAATGCAACTGGTAAAGAAGTGTAGTTCTGCTTCGCTAAGTTTCACAGCTAGAATTTATCACTCATTTATAGAGGTAGATTATATTTCTAATCAATCAGCCAATGAATGGGGTTTTTGGTATTTGGTATTTAGGAGTACATTTTCATGGGGAAAGGAATAGTCACGTCTACTTTGTTCCAATGAGGTCAAGAGCTGTTAGATCTTTTTTTTGTAGAACATGGTTGCTTGGGTCTTGAAGAGTTAGGTGAAATTAACCCTCCAATTAAGAGGGCCACCAGGGAAAGCTTATATAGGGTGATGTTTTTAGAGGCGTGGTTTTCAAGAAGAGATAAAACGCATATAATTTGATGTTATGGCTAAGAATTTAGTTTTATTATAAAGATAAGGGTTTGCCATTATGTTTTAAAAATGATTTCGGGTAAGTGGCCGCCGCGGCTGACTCGAACAAATTCCAGCCGAGAGGCCCAATTTTCAACCACTTTTTGCAGCAAGTTGGGCCGTATGTCAGCAATAACGCGCCGAATATTCTCTTCCAAGGCGTTAATCGTGTCCGGCTTATCTGCGTAGACAAGCGACTTCACATAACCCCACAAAAAATAGTCCAGCGGTGTTAAATCGCACGATCTTGGAGGCCACGCCACGTTGTTCAGGAGTAAGTCTATTCATTATGAAATGGCAAACCAAACTGAGCATAAATCAAGTGACAGCTGTCAAAAACACCAACTACGAAAAAAGTAGTGCCAGATTGAAAATCACGCCTCTAAAAAAAACATCCTATAGTTACTGTCGTCAAATTGTTCTAACACGGCACTGTACTAAAAAAATACAAGACTCGACAGTTTAAGAGATGCGTTTGAAATTTGAAATAGCCGGAGAGAAACACAGCATGCATTGTGCTCTTTAGATCAGAGTCTAATTTGTGTAAAATTTTAACTAAATCATAAATATTTATAAAAAAAATAGACAACTAACTAAAAAAAGAATAGAGAATAAACGAGGTAGTTTAATATTAGAAACAAAAATTCCCTGACCAATTGAAGGACACTTTTTAAAAAATCGTAAACAAATAAGTCTATACAGTATGAAGTTTGTATTCAAAATAATTAAAGGTACTTGTCATTTATGTCACATGAAAAAACTCATCGGTAAATTTTAATTTATTTTACAGATTACCACAGTTGCATTATCAGAAGGTCTTCCTCATTACACCAAACGGAAGAAAGTCAGGCACGTCACGAGACATCGGATGTAATCCCAATGATCACCGTAGAACTTTTACCATTGTGTCCTGAAGATGAACCAAACCCCATCGCTGACGACGTTTCGATAAAGAACTACTTAGAAAAACAGCTGACCCAAGCGGACGCATCCGAAATACATTTTCTGACCGACGATCCGGCCGAAAGTACCGTCGACGGCAGCAACAAGTCCAAGACTGAGCTTCTAGAGTACTTGATTAGGAACAACGGCAGCGTCGTCTGCAAGCTTTGTGGGGAGATCCTGCAGAGCCGGACCCACTGGTATCGGCATAAATACAAGGTTCATATTCACAACACCCAAAGTGTTACACCCATGCCGCTGTTTAAGTGCCATCAATGCAGTGTGTTTTTCAAAACGAGGAAAGGTTTGAACATTTTTTAATTTATTTTTATTTTATTATATTTATTTTCAGTATGTATATAAGATATTGTATTCATTTAAATTTTATATTAATAGGGCCTAAAACTTATCAAAGCAAACTTTTTTGATGCACCGTTGCACCAACCATTTGTCTTAGGGGTGAGAAAAATTGGTTTTTCGACATTCAAGAACGAGAGTGGAAGCCAATGTCATAGTTTTGTTTATTTGTTAAAGGAAAAATAGTTATTTTGCTATATTTTTCTATTCCGAAGGCTGGTTTGTTAAAAATTTAATATTTTTGTGGCTTGGTTCGTAGAGATATATATAGGGATGTTTTTTTTAGAGGCGTGGTTTTCAATCGGGCACTATTTTTTTTAAAATCACTCTAAAATAAAGTAAAAATCGCGTCGTGGGCCTGTGGCATGGCCTCCAAGATCGTGCGATTTAACACCGCTGGACTATTTTTTGTGGGGTTATGTGAAGTCGCTTGTCTACGCAGATAAGCCGGACACGATTAACGCCTTGGAAGAGAATATTCGGCGCGTTATTGCTGACATACTTGCTGCAAAAAGTGGTTGAAAATTGGGCCTCTCGGCTGGAATTTGTTCGAGTCAGCCGCGGCGGCCACTTACCCGAAATCATTTTTAAAACATAATGGCAAACCCTTATCTTTATAATAAAACTAAATTCTTAGCCATAACATCAAATTATATGCGTTTTATCTCTTCTTGAAAACCACGCCTCTAAAATCATCACCCTATATTACTATTTTATTTATTATCTTCTATACTTTTTTAATTTGTACATTTCTATGTAAAATTAATATAAGCATGACATTTAAAAAACAAACAACTGTCAAGGATATATGATTTTTTTTAACCACCAATGTAGTTTTATTTATATCACATTTTATATAATGAAATAAATAATTTCCAGGATACATTGGACACCTGGCAAGCAGGCATCCAGATAATGAAAATAGCCAGAATCAAAATCCAGAGCCGACCGGACCTTCTAATCCACAACTCACAGCCCACAACCAAACCCTGGTTGATGAATCCAACGCTAAAGCGGATTTTAGCATTGAAAGCATTAAACAGGAGATAATTGACCCAGAGCTGGCTATACCGAAGTCACAGGTCCTCAACTATAACAACGTCGGGGGGGCACAGACCAAGGCAACTTTAGAAGTCAACAAGAAATTTATGAGGAGCGCAAAAGGTTTGTTTTTCGAGGGAGACATTATGTACATCTAAGGGGTATAGACAATTTACAAATATTTTTTTATAAATACTAGTTTAGGGCTGATTCCGAGTTTGATTCTGCTGAATGGTGCCATACCTCTACCAGCCTTTGTACTAGCTGGTGATTTCTACCTTTAAGAGATATATTTTTAAAAATTGAAAAAATTCTCCATCTTTTTCTCAACCACTTTGAAGGTATCGAAGATCCAGGGTAACTTCCCATTGTGCAGTTCTAACCCTACTTCTCTGCCTCCAAGAGTTGTGGGAATGTGCATCTCATTAACCTGTTTGCAAACAATGCTGTTCTTTGCGAGCTGTTCGCGCTGCTAACACGGTTAACAGTCACTCCGAGTTCTCGTTCTTTCGGAACAGCTGTTCTTGCAGAGAAGACTAATGATTCTGACAATAATCGCCCCTTCAAAGTGCAAGACCATATATGGTGTTTGTTTCAAATCATCGCATGATTTAACTAAGCGTGACGCAAGTGACTACAGGTGAGTCTCGCGAAGCATTCAGGTCTATAAAACCACAGATACAAGCCGGACAGACAGAGTTTCACTTCGCCAGCCCACTGGAACACACCTTCAAGCCTCTGTGGTGTCTCGCGATATCTTACATTTCAATTTTCAATTCAATTAATTAATTTATTGTACTTACTTTTTACTCTATCTAAGAACTAAGAATTATGTGTTTGTTGAAACATTTATTAACAATAAATAGTTTAATCTAGTCTACCTTACGAGACACGACGAACATTACCTTAAAAGGTGTATTTTAATATCATAAAAATAGAAACCAAAACTTGTGGCATACTTTAAGCTGGCCAATTTGTGTTCAGGTCCATCGGACACAGTGCAGTGGGCAGAGAAGCGTTCGAGGGAAGAGAAGCTGGTCGCAGACATCATCGACCGAGTGAGACGAGAGTGCGAAGCAACCGGCGGTCCAGCCGGCGGAGCAAGGAAAGGCTACACCAGAAGAACCACCAGCATTATGAACACGTAAATCAAACGTCGACTATCTTCTCTGCCAAACCGCATTTAAAAAGACCTCAAATAACCTTAAATACATCTTTGCCTTCTGATCCATCTATCCTGCCGGACTGAATGTTTGATGCTCGGAGATGTGCCAAAATAGCTTAAGAATAATTGAATGTGTAATTTAATTGGGCAGGAGTAATATAATTTCCCAATGTGAGAAAAAAAATATATTCTGATATTCTGAACTATTACTAAAATAGACTAGTTAAATTTGTTTAGTTTATAATACAACTAATGCTTCTCAAAAAGATCGAATTCTGAGTTACTCCTTACTTAAGGGCAGTCCCTCAAGTGTTTTGTTACGATCGACCATTCCAAGAAGGTAGTTCACTGCACGCGGAGCGGCCAACCGTTTTTTAGTTTCTTATTATAAGCAAATAATAACTACAAAACTATGCAAATCTTTGTTTTTTATATTTACATAGCGTTTGTAAATAAAACTCGATTTATCTACCGTTAAATCCATCAAAACACTTTCAATTCAAAAGCGCACTTTTCACATAAAGTATCAAACGTCAAAATCGAATTAAAATGAAAAATAAAACGACGATTAGATACCTTTCATGAATTCAAGTATTCGTTGCATGCAGTGTTTTTAAATATTAATAGAAATGCAATACACTGATGATATTTTAGGCGCACACGGCAACACCAACGAGATATTTCATCATCGCCGCTCAGTGTGTTAAATTAATCCCATTGGGTAGTCTCTATATCATTTACAGGTGTATTTTCATTATATTTCACAAATTGCAGAGAAGAGATTGTTTTGGTATAAAGAAAGTGTTGCTTCATAAAATAATAAATAATGTCTCGATTCATTGCAAGATCTCGGTCGAGCGAAACGTTTGCCATTTGGAATGGCCTAAGAACGGCAGGTCTTCAACACATTTTCTGAATTTCATGAATACTCTTTTTACGATACGATTTCATGTTGTATTTTTGCTCCAATGACATTATTATTATTATTATTTCGTAATAGGCAGCATAGCTGATAAGCCTATATCTTATTCAATATCAAAATTGTTATTATTTTTTCTTTGTTTTTATTTTTCTTATATGTTCGTCTAGATTGTTTTTAAATTGGTTGACTGTCTTTGATTCTATGACACTTTCTGGTAATCCATTCCATGCTTCCACGACTCTGCTACTGATGAAGTTCTTCCTGGGGTTGCTTGAGAAGGACGTCCTATCTAACTTCATGCAGTGCCCGCGTAGTTGGGTGTTTTTATCGAATGTGAATATTTCTCTCAATTCTGCGCAGTCATGCCTCGATGAGGTCCCCTCTATCTCGCCTCTCTTGGCCTCTCTGGAGATTGAGAATTTTTAGTCTCTCCTCATAGGCTTTACTCTTTAGGCCAGTAGGTATTTTCGTAACTCTTCGTTGTATCCTTTCTAACATGTCAATGTCCTTCTGAAAGTATGGGCTCCACACTTGAAATCCAAACTCCAATATTGGTCTCACATGTTTTATATATATTGAGGAATAGCTGTGGGGTCATGTGCTGGAAGGCTTTAGTAAGGCTGGAAGCTATTTCTGTAATATGCTCTTCCCATTTCAAGTTGTGAGACATTATTATACCAAGATCTTTTTGTGCATGGACTGGTTCGATCTGCACATTTCCTAGGAAGTACTTGATTTCGAGGGTTGTTACTACCGATATGGAGAACCTTACATTTTTCAGTGTTAAGATTGATCAACCATTTGGATGAGCATTCATGTAAGCGTTTCAAGTCATCTTTTATGGTATTGGCTGCCACTAATGGGTTACCATTATTACAAGCAGATTGAACGATAAAAAAGTTCAAGATACTCTAGGTTAACTATCGTACAGAGTTATACGTACACCTTGTCCCAAGACCATTCCCGATAAAAAAAAAACAGCTAATTGGTCCCGCGATTTCTAGTGTTAATTGTTAGAAAACAGCAAGAAAAAAAAATGTGAACCTTACGTGAAAATAGTAAAAGGGTCGTCTAATAATGTCATTGTTGTGAATTCTCAGCTGTCACTGCACTCCCTAAGGTGCCAAGGCCATTATCGATCGGTGCAGTATCGGAATTTGCGCTCTGACGGAACTACGCCGTGTTCTTTAAATTACTTTCCACAATACCACAGAATATCCAAGTGTATCTCGAGATACACCTGGTGTGACAAGGATTCTTCATCCAAATGTAAAACATTGCATTGTATGTATTTTTAAACCATTAATAAATAGATCATAAGATCCGTGTAAAAATTGTGCTCAACAAGAGATGAATTGTATAGTGAAATTGAAGGCTGTCAATAATTCTTGTGCCAAATATATAAGGTTGTGCAATTATTTGTTTAACGAAATAAATTTGTTCATCAATTTGCTCAATGTTACCATTTCATTGAATGTCTTCAATCAAGTGTCAAATTTACCTAATTTATATAATAATATTTTAATCTATACATTAATATTTTTCGGTTTATTTAGTACGTAATGGAACTACGTATTTCCACAGACCTGTAGCTCGGTGAGTGTCTGTCGCCTAAATATTTCAATGGTTCGACAGTTCGAATGCACGTGGCGAAGGTTGTGATCTTTGCTGTTACCACCGCCATCTAGTGTCCAACTCTAGAATTTAGAGGAATGAGGAAACGACTGTCGGTCTATTTGAAAACCTTTGTTTTGATTCTTTTCTAAGCACCTTGTTAATTATTTTGTATTTTTGTTTAATTAGCTCGGTTCTCTCAATTTAATAAATATAATTTCATAATTCGATGTGAGAAAAAGAAAAATCAGTATGCACCAAAGTAGACACCGATATGTTTGATGTTGTTATCCGAAACCAGCGCCATCTTTTATTTATAAATTTTACAAATTGATTCAATCAGACCAGTTATAACTCACCTTTTACCCGAGCCATTAATTTAGCCCGTATGCGATTGTTATTAGTTACCTCTTTATGGATTTGATATAAGTGTATGTGAGTATCGATATGCCAAATGTTGTGCAATTGTTACCGAGTAGAAGTTATCTATTAAATTGGTGTAAAATGTACGTAAAAAATATGACTGTATATAACATATTGAATATAGTAATTAAAATAAAGTTAAGATTGTAAATATTTTATGTACTAATTATATAAAGTCTTAGATGTCCTTCCATGTTTGTGCAATATTTTCGAAAACATACAATATTATAGTTTCGTAGTGTTAAAAATATTAGTACATTTATTTACATCTACTCTTCCATAAGATGTATTGAATAAAATATGTTTTCGGACTTTCCACTCTTAATATTACATATATTTCTGTATTTTCATAGTGGCCTAATTTTTCATTCCATTTTCCTAAGAAATTTTCCTTGTGTCAAAGAATAAAATTATCGATTGTATTTTAAGCATTACTTAATTATTCATGTAATAAAGTAATATTTTTTGGGATGCCGTTTTTTTTTTTTAATTACGATCCCGAAACGGGACCATACTGACTCAAACACTCACCAAGAAACTAATTTTCTGAAAATATCCTCGTATTGAGCTCCTGTGTGGATTCACAGCTTTCATGATTCCGAGGAAGACACCCAACTAATCATTTACGGGGCTTGGATAACCACATCCACGCAGAAGCAACCCTTCTACTAAAATGTCTCATCAAGATCTTCAGATCTCTAAAACGATTTCTACTTAATTTTGAAGTCGTTTTTCTCGTAATTGAGAAACATTTTTTAAATATTTCTTGCTGATTAATGTTTGATTGGGGATATAGATTAAGATCCTAAAAGGAGTATCCTAAATTTTAAAACACCTGTATGCAAACTATTTTTAACCATATAATTGTATAAAAACCGGGTCGGGCGCAAGGGGGGCCAACCCCCCGGCACATATTGCCAACCCGAGCGGAATTGCCACCGCACGCCACTGGCCGTAGGCATGAGTCACCTTGGCACCGTCAATGCTACCTGCAGGGCCGTCTGTCAACAGGCTAATAAACCAGGACTTTCAGTGAATCAATGTCCCTGGCTTCAGACGAGCGAAGGTTGGGCATAAGCAAGCTATAATAATATACAATTTAATGTCTTAATAGTGAAAGCAGAACATTGAATTTTAATTGTCTATGATGTGCGGAAATTGGTTAGAATAGGACTGAAAAATACTAAGCTAATCCACTGACCGGCGTCTCTATAGCGATTGCCGCTAAAATATTTCAGTTGATAACAAACCTACACTTCCATTCCTCCAAATTCATCGACATTTTTAGGAGGATTAAAGGTGAAATAAAACACAGTTATTAACATAATATTATATTTAAGTATTATCACAGCAAAATGTTTGAATATTATAATTCGGTCAGGCACAAATAAAGACAATTAAGAAATTTTATTTTTTTTTTTATGCAGAATTTGCACAAGTCACTGGAAATGCCAAAGGTTGAATAGCGGAATCATTACAAAAGCGAGTTATGAATGTTATGTTTCACTTTCAATACAAGTTTGGCAACGATGATTATTACCCTAAATTACTAACAAATCGTCAGTATAAAGGTCAAATTAATTAAGTGACATTTTGGTCAAAAATGAGATTTTCATACCAGCGCTTTTCTGTGGGCAAATTCTACACCAAGGAAAAATCCCCAAGTACGCCGCACGTACAGTTCTTTTGATTTTGCTGTGTCCACTTTAATTGTTTCTGGCAAGTAAAACAGTCATAAATTAGAAGTACTTATAAGAATGAGTAATGTGGAGTAATGCGGTACGACAATCTAAGTATTTGCGGTACACACAATTTTGTAGAGCGCCTTCAGCGATGTAATATCTCAATAAATATAGATTGTCGTCCCGCCTTCTTTTAATGACATGCATTATATATCACCGGGTAATGAAGTAAACATGATTGAGAAACAAAAAACAAACATTTTCAGTTTCGGAGATATGTGATAAGTGTGATAAGTGATTACACGTACTAAAATATATATTTTTTATAGAAATAGCGATTAAAAAGAATTATACACCTCAACAAATGAAAGAGGCGATCGAAGTTGTCCATAAGGGTGAAAAAATTGAAACTGCCAAAAACAAATTGTTGTACATCGAATCATCTTATAAAGAGTGTTTTTTTTAGAGGCGTGGTTTTCAATCTGGCACTACTTTTTTCGTAGTTGGTGTTTTTGACAGCTGTCACTTGATTTATGCTCAGTTTGGTTTGCCATTTCATAATGAATAGACTTACTCCTGAACAACGTGGCGTGGCCTCCAAGATCGTGCGATTTAACACCGCTGGACTATTTTTTGTGGGGTTATGTGAAGTCGCTTGTCTACGCAGATAAGCCGGACACGATTAACGCCTTGGAAGAGAATATTCGGCGCGTTATTGCTGACATACGGCCCAACTTGGTGCAAAAAGTGGTTGAAAATTGGGCCTCTCGGCTGGAATTTATTCGAGTCAGCCGCGGCGGCCACTTACCCGAAATCATTTTTAAAACATAATGGCAAACCCTTATCTTTATAATAAAACTAAATTCTTAGCCATAACATCAAATTATATGCGTTTTATCTCTTCTTGAAAACCACGCCTCTTTAAAAAAAACAATGTTAAGAGTCCCATTGAATGTTCGATGTACAGCTTTATCTAAACAGGAAAAAGACATTTTAGAAAAATGGAATAATATCTATGAGTGAGAAGCATATACCAATAACTATAGTTGAGTTGTTAGACATTGTACAGTGAATACTGTCGGAAAGACTTTTAAATTTTTTTTCAAGTTATTCGCAGATTCATTGAGAATCCCATAGTACTCGGAGATTGATTTCTGAGTTTCGAACCGTTTGACCAGATCGCGGAAGCACACGCTATTTACCGTCGTACACAAGTATAGTACGATTGGGAGAGCAGTGAATTACTGAATTCCATTTACGCGGAGATTGATTTATTCGTTTGTTCGCCCACTAGAATAAAAAATCTGCTTTCTTTTACACCTTTGTGAGACCAGAATGAATTATTTATTTGTTACTGTTCGCCAGAGAGCGTTATTTTTAATTATAGGTATATACAATACTTCCATAAAGTGGATGGGCACAGCTCCAATTGTTGCGCGCGATGGCGGATGGACTCATTCGGGTCTTCCTCGATACTCTGCACCACAGCAGCAATAGCGTCTTCGGTGCGCACTGTACGAGGTCTCTGAGGATGCGCATTATCCACAAGAGTAAACGTGATGCAAAACCGATTCATGATATCTTGAATCACCAACTCTGCTGGGCGATTATGTTGACCGAATATTGGACGCAGCGCGCGAACCATTATTTTGGTAATAAATTTGCACTATTTGCAAACGTTGTTCAGGAGTAAGTCTATTCATTATGAAATGGCAAACCAAACTGAGCATAAATCAAGTGACAGCTGTCAAAAACACCAACTACGAAAGAAGTAGTGCCAGATTGAAAACCACGCCTCTAAAAAAAACACCTTTACTTAGTTTTTATTTTTGGTTTTTAATGTTGTTTTGTTTTAGGTATGATTTTTTGATTGTTATAAATTAAATAGGAACCTGTTAAATAAATAAAAGCCAACCCGTTCACAAACAACCGTCCAGATTGACAAAGACATCCTGACATAACATTCTTGAGAGAGAAAGGATTATTTGACATTCTGAAAACACTGAAAGAATCTTCAATACTGAAGAGAGTACTTTCTTTTTGTCACCAAAACCAGGAAGTATTTTTAGCAAAAAGAGGTAAAATACACATATATGGTTTATCAGGAGATGCAAAAGACAATTTAACCGAGAACGGTTAAACGGTTATTGAGACTACTTTTGAGTTTTCCTTTACTGAATAATTATATTGTTGATATGGGGGCTAGTTTCAGTGAAAATTTGTTCCAAAAACTACATGTTAACAAAATTGGTAGTCATTTTATGACGAGAATAACTATTTCAATCTAATTATTTCACAAATTTCAAATTTGGCAGTGAAATAGGAGGGCGAAACTAAAATAAGGACCCAGTTACAAAAAATACACCCAACCCATATTTTGCCAATTTTGAGTTAATTATGCTTTCTATATCAAAATGTCTAACTTTCGATATCCAGAACTGGCATGGCTGGAAAAGGTTCTCAAGAAATAGGCTCTGCTCTTCTGAAATATATACAAACAAATATCGACTTAAGTATCTCACATCTTATTTTATGGTGATTCATGCGAAGGTCAGAACAGAAACGTAATATATTATCTGATATGACAACAGTTACGTATTATACATATTAAAATAATTAAATATATTTTATAACTCAGGGGAAATCCATATTAATAGTGATTGTACTAAAAGATAGCCCACCAATCGGTGATGAAATAGATCTAAAGCGGTTAATAAAATGAAAGGAAGAAGCAAATAGGTGCGGGGAGCGGCTGACTGGCGAAGCGCGACCGTCGGAAATACAGCGCGGTCAGTGTTTGCAATTTACTCCAGCCAACGAGGTGTGTACGTACCCTGCTAGGTCAATTTTCAATGCGCGAAATATAAATCTCAATAAGAGCGTACATGCGCATAGTTCAAAAAGTATAAGTGTAAAGAAAGATAATAAAATAAAATCATGCAATTAGATAAAAAAGAACAAAGCTTAAAGAAAACGTAATTTAAAGTATTGAGAAATTTTATATATAAAAATATATGAACACTTACTAATATTATATATAAGCAACACTTACTAATATTATAATACAATATAATTTATAAGTATAAAAATACAGCTCGACAGAAAATAAAGCTCGGTGCTTAGTAATATTTTTTCAAACCACAAGAGACAATCCATCAACACTGGTTTGTGGTAGGAGACCGTATTTGGCTCGGTAATTTCACCCTTAGACAAGGGTGAAAAGTGCTTGTGAAGATTCCTAGTGCGCTTTAAGAAGTTTATACTATATTAATATTTCGTAATAGTGTACAAAGATTGGCAATTGACTAAATGGTATAATATGATCTGAAAAGACTTGCACCCTGGGATCGTGACGGTACGGCTGATGCCGATTGGTTCTCTTCGTTCATGAAAAGAAATCCAGTTTTGCCAGAGCAACTAGTTTCAGCGTGACCAATGTCAATGCATTTTTTGACAATTTGGCAAGTTATGGATCGTGATAAATTTGCTGCCAAGGATATTTACATATGGATGAGACTGGAATAATGTAACAGCGCGCTTTGGAATGGGGTGCGGAACGATATGGTGTTGTGATTCGCCATTAGGAGCGGTTATGTCAGCGCAAAGGGACAACCGACTCGGTCTCTCGGGATGTTGCCTTGATAGATCGTAGAGTACAGTTACGCTCTCCATATTTTAAACTAAGATATTAACTAAACAAATTTTATACGTTTTATATGCTGTTTTCATACTGGGTACTTGCTAAATTTCGTAATTTATACTGGGAAGGGTGTAGACAGTCTACCCTAACAGTAACAGTGTAGACAGTAACAGTCTCGTCGACAACACCGCTGCGCCCGCACCTAACAATCTGTTTCTCGTTTCACTGCAGCATACCACCCGCGACATTCGATTATAACACAAAAATGTCTAAAACAACTGTTTCAACGGTAACCCGAAGCAGACTCATGGTATGAGTCCTGGTTCTTCAGAGGAGGCCATCTCGGAGAGAGTAAAGGATTTACTTGCGAAGATGGACAGGAAACTTACCCTTGTGGTCGAAGAAGTGCGTGAATTGAAAAAACTTTAACCAGTTCTTAAGTGACAAGTACGATGATCTTCTTAAAATTATCACGGACCAATTAACCGGCCTGTAGGGACACCTTCCATGTCGCTGCAAAGAATTATCGGTTTTTGCGTGGCCCGACAAACGTAAAGCGACTGTCATATCGACCTATCATAAAGACAAATTCACTAAGCAAATCAACACTGTAAAACCGACAGTAATATTGAATTACAACAAGATCATGGGTGGCGTTGACCGTAAAGATTCAACCCTCACGAGTATCTTTACTGAGAGGAAGAAAAATACAAAGTGGTATATGAAAATGTTTCGTAGACATTATACGTGCAATATATCTATCAATTATACTTTCATCATCTCCCAGGAGTCTCGCTCCGCTGCAGAGATTAAACTTTTCGATATCCAGGACCAATTTAAACGTGTCCTCGTCGATCAAATTATAAATAGGCATAAATCCATTGCCGATTTACCGAATCGACGTACGGTTGAGAAAATAAACATTGGAGGTGCGGTAGTCAAACTCTACCCTTCGGAATATTTTGAGTATACTCCACGGCAAATGAATTTACATCATTACCTACAAAAATAAATACAAAATTCGAAGTTGCTATACATATGTAAAGAAACTATATTTCTTTAATTTGTTTATACTGCACAGCGCTCTTCTGTCGGTAAATAGGTGAACGTGTACTTATGTACTCCATAAATGGCGCTGGGAGTAATGGCGGCCGACACGATGGGTAAAGCAGCTTATGTTAGAAGTTGACAGATACCACCGTGATTGAGCATATAGTTTGGTTATTATAAAAACTCTTTAAAAGGAATTGACAATTTAAATAATAGACTTTAAATGTTGTTTTATAAGACACCATCTCCAAAGTTGAACGATAAAACAGAGCGACGCAATTGTTTATTTCGCAATTCCTAATAAGTTTGGAGATAGTGTCTTATACATATAATATTTGTGTTACGGTCAAAAGCATGAGTTTCACCGGGCTGTAGCATCTCGATTGGATGCAGTTTCTTGATTTTGTTTAATACGTAATAAATGACTGGTAACACAACACGATATGGGATCCTCACACCCAATGTCTTAAAGACGAACCAGAAGCAGTTCAGAGAAAAGCAAGCCGACATGTCTTTAGGCATTTTAGTTGATATGATCCATCCAGACCCTGATTTCGTCCATCTGAATTCATTTCAATTCTTAATTGAGAGCCACTAAGTAGAATTCAACTAGTTTATATAAAACTGTGATGAATGAACCTGCCTAGTCTGCTTTAAGCTCAACTTTCTAAGCCTTCTTATATTGGTCGTAATGACCATGACCATCCTACCATGATAAAACCTATATTGAGAAAATGGAACATTGGGTCCTATTATTTTCTTTCTAGAACAATTCGCCAGTGGAATGCTCTTCATAGATCAGTATTTAATCATTCCCTTGTTCCAAGGCTGTTTTTAAGCGTTGGCTGCGAGTTGTTAGGCAATAATTTTTTCCTCGCCTACTAAACTCGACAGTATCACCAGAGTTAACTCCTAAATATTGTAATTACATATTGTAATAATGATACAATGACCAGCCAAAAGTCCAGATTTGAACTCAACTCAAATGAAGTCCTCAAAAAAATATATTGTAATATTTTAAGTAACTTAAAAAAAATGTAATCAAAATTCCATTACAGAGGTAATGATATCAGAAATAAATGAAAGACAATACCGAGCAAACGACCTAATAATTTATGACATACCGGAATCATCATCAACTATCATAGCGACTGTAAGCGTCATGATGAAAACTAATGCATAAAAAACACATGTGATGTGCCTACAGATAATCTGCTACCGTCTCGGGAAACCTGGGCAAACCGGGAAGGATAGACCAATTAAATTGGTAATGAAATCAGCTATGCATGCAATACAAGTCCACAAAAACAAAAAAAAGCTAAGCAGACCGACAATGATCAAGGTAGATTTAACACCAATGCAAAGGCAGCACTTGAGTGACCTGAGAGAAGAACTGGCCGAAAGAACAAATAAAGGCGAAACGGACTTAACAATTAAATCTGTAAGAGGCTATCCTCAGATAATAAAACCGCCAAAAAACAATTAGACACCTCTGTACTCGAATATAAAATATTTTATACGAACCTGGACTCGCTCCCTGCAAAATTTGATTCGTTTCTAAAATAAGTGACAGTTTTGTAAATGTACCTAATTACCTATTATTTTGAAAAGACTATAGTGATCGTTGCGGAGGAGGTGTAGCAATATAAGTATACTAAAAAGATAATTAAAGGCTAATTAATCAAAGTAGTACCAAACACACAATTCAAACTCAGTATGAACTCCCAAATTGACTCTTTGTGGTTAAATGTCACATTAGGGACTGTGAAATTGTTACAAGTTGGTGTTTATCGGCCTGGTTATGTATCCCTTCAGGACGACAAAGAACTTTGCTCATTGATTAAAAAAGCTTCCGATAATAATCATAATATTATTATTATGGGAGACTTTAATTACCCTAAGCTGAAGTGGCCTATTGTTCAATTGACCAAGTCAGACAACGCAGAGTCTGTCTTTGAAGAAATGTTTCTGGAAAGCAACTTGTGCCAGTTAGTGGACAGACCTACAAGATACAGAAAAAATAATGAACCATCTCTTATCCATCATTCTTACCACCGATAGGAATCAGTGACCACGCCTGTTTGCTTGCTACCTTACAAATAATTACATTCAATGAATCAAGAAATCAATTACGGCAAAGTTTGAGACACAACTATCGCATTGGGGATTACCAAGCTATTAATGAAGAATTACGTAATATTGAGATAATGAATCATATGTCGCCTCTATCAGATTCTTGCCCTGGGATGATCGTCTGGCCTTGTATTTTGCCAATGGAGAAATTAATCGGAGATTTTTGCAATAATCCGACTGGAGCTCGAGCTGTGGAAGCGCGGAAAGTAACCGGCAGACAATACTGATGGAAAACGGCCACATATTTTATGGATCAAGAATTAAAAAGGAATCAAGGAAGGCACCAGAAAGGACCGGAAAGTGTTGCAGGTGCGACAAACTCAGGTAAACAGCATTGATTGCATTTTCTTTTTGTCAGTTAATGACTTTATGCTACAAACCAACGATATGATCAATGTCACAACCGACTCCTTAATTTCGCAGTAAAGTTCTGTGGTCACTAAGAAATTAAGAAGTTTACAAGAACAATCCAAAGCCACAAAGTAGACAAGCCAAAAGGCTACTTTGAAAAGTTGGGAGAACAAATGGAATTTTGCCTATTTTATACTGAAGAGGATTGCAAAAATTCAAAAAGCTGAAAAGAGTTCAAAAAAATTTATACAAAAAAAATGTCAAAGAAGAAAAATATTTTTTTTTTGATTCCTAATACAAGAAAATACTAAACGATGACAACCATTTTTTATTCTTACTTATGTTCCTATATATCATATAAAACTATAAATAAGTATAGTATAGTATATAAGTAAGAATATCTCTTCTATTTATTTCGATAAAGAATATTTCTAAATTAAATTAATTAGAAAGATGTAATAATATATATTTAAAAATTTATATAAAACGATTGTTTGTTTGTAAACAGTACCCGTAAACAGATAAACGAAGCGACAACCGTTCCAAAATGTCTATTTTATGACATCTGTATCTTGGAGTATATATATTTTAGAATACATAAGTTATTCTGAATAAAATTTTACACGGAATACTTTATCCAAATGTATTTGCATACAAATCTATCAAAAGATAAGAAATGTATAAGGTTCTCATGTATTTGCCATTGTCATAATGACGTCCGCTGTCAGACAAAACTAAGATGCTAAATATTCATTTTTTCAATCTAGTGGCACGGCCAGTGCAAAAAAACTATTGTAAAATACGTCCTAACTATGTTTCTGTAATATTATAATGAAAATAATAGGTTGAACTCACTTTTTATGGCCAAAAATCCTTCCGAACTATAGCACAATATCACACTAACCTCACCGTAAACACTAAAAAAGAGAACTAGTACTATTGTAAGGCGTTTGGCATTTTTTTTCTTAACGTTTCAATACAGCAAACCTGATTATCTTTTTAAAAACGGGTATAGAATTTAATGGAGATAAATATGGTGTTGGTAAAAGCTAAAACCAATACTATCAGCATTAAAAAAAAATAAATAAATTGGATGTATCCTTGTACCGCATGGATGCGGCACGTTCACTGGGTTAATACCCTTGGTCACTAGTGGGGTTAAGGATTTTCTGTGCCGTTTTCGATTAATTTACATGCGAGTCCCATCATGAAAGAATTGGCGAAAGTAGTAACCAAATTAACATCTTTTTATAAGGTCCACCACCTCAACAGCGTATATGGTTAACGTCTTCTTACTTTTTATTGTAGTTTACCATTGACGGGTAGCATGGCGATGTCGTATCTGTGTCCATTTCTAAGACATGCTTATTCAATGCTCCGTTACTCTTGACCTTCAGCTGACTGCGAAAACGTGTTTTGCAGCTATCGCCGAGGCAGAACCTGAAAAGGGGTAAAATGAGATGAAGTTGTGGCGGAAAACTCACTGGTAAAAATTGCAATCATTCAGAATGCACATCATGATCAGTTTTAAGAGCAATCGTCACATAAACTAAATGATTATAACCACTAATTTGGTTTATATAAAAAAAAAGATTACAAAACTATACCAGGAATGTGTTTTCATTGATTTAGTTTCTGTCAAACATTACCTTAATGTCGTAACAAAAAAAAACATTAAATATTTCGTTCCCTATAAAGGTGTTTCAGAAAGATTTGCATGTTTGATGAGGTGCACGTAAAACTAATCTTAACACACTCAGCGACGATATATCGAATTCGATAATTGCAGTATATCGCCAGATGCATTTCCATTCACAAGATTGTTATTTAATTACCAATGAACAAACTTTAAATTAACTGGCCAGCAAAAAGTGTCATAAGAATACCTAATATAAGTTTTTCCTGTTTGCGTCAAATTTTGGAAGACCATTGACATTCCTCGTGAACTTATTCAGCGAGTCGGCCAACAATTTTAGCGCTAAATTAGCAAAATGTGATTTTGTATTTTCATGTCAAAATTTGCAAATCTTTACATCGGCGATGAAACAGCATTTTATAATGTTACAGGTGGCTGCATTTTATATGTTCACTGAAGGTTTGGTACCACCTAATTTACCCTGTATGGTTGTAATGTGAAATCTGCTGATATAGAAATAATCTTCATAAATTTGTTTTTCATATAGAAAAGAAAAGTGTAAATTACTGTTCTACCACAAATCTAAAAATATTGCTGGCAATATTGAAATGACATTATTTTCCAGGGTAAAATAAGTTTACATTGTCATTACACGACAATTTGCATCTTAATACCGCTAAAATATCTTTAAACTGAGACGTATTGTCAATTATACCTACAAAAAAATATTGTGATTGAGAATTAGGTTTATATCTTTTTTATATGTATAAAGCATGTGTTAGTTTAATTTCATGCTTTTCACTTCTCTTCAATTTACCATTCTATTTGTCTCAATCGTCTTATTAATAAATTTGATCAAATATTTAAATGCTTCCGTGATTCCTGTTTTTTAACCTCTCTCATATTACTCCACATTTTCAAAAACATGTAAATATTATTACTAATTTAATTTCTCGATATTTATAACCGGGTTCGATTTCTTAAAATTAGCCGAGTACCCAACAAGACTGCCTTCTAAATCACATATTAGATTATGCGTTCAGTTTGATCTGCCTGAAGTGCTGAATCTGTATGGCAGGGTTTTTTTTTGACATTAAACTATTATTGTAACTGGACCATTATTAAATAATGGAAAACTTACATTATCACCATTTCAGTATAAAATTGACAAAGTAAATAACTAAATTTGAATGTTTACTGTATTTCTTTCTTTACAATCGCTATTACTATGCATTTCTTTAGACTGAAATATATAATCATTAAATTATATTAGACATTTATAATATTTTTATATGTCATTATTATAATATAGTATTTTTTTACTTTTGATGAGATTCTTAAAAATATATACCTAGACATATAGGATTATCACACATTTGGAATTTTCAAATGAAAGTCGTTCGCCCAGATGTTGTAATCTCAATCTCTATATAGCACATGTTTGCAGTTTTAATAAAGATACATATTCAAAAAAAGTAGTAATTTATAGAATATCCTGATGAGCATTACTGTTTTTCATGTTAATTAAAAAGTTAACTGGCGTTAAGGTCACTGGCGATAGTAAGTGTGCTATTAGAAATACTATTTGTATTTAATAAGATGCATCTATAAATTTTAAGAAACTAGTGGAATGATGCGAAATTAAAATGCACATTTTGAAATTTTGTACTTTAAATTGTGTAGATAATATTATTAAACAAAATAGCAACTATCAATTTTTAAAATATAGTGAACTGACATAAAATTATTTTTATTGACAATTGCATACCTACTTTAAAATGTAAAAAATTTTTTTTTTTACGCTGGCTTTATTTAGAAGAAAACCAATAATTGAAATGCAGATTTTTTTTAACAGAACTCATTACAGAAAAATGAACCTTAGTGGCTGTGTTGACAAAAGTACTTATTCAAGGGACAAAAATTAAATATTTTTTTAATACACTTGTTGCAGTATCATTTATCATTTGTATACTTTTAACAGCAAATATTTTTTTTTTTGAAGAGATTTCCAAAAATAGGATATTTTAATGGAAAATTATTACATTAAAAAAAAAGTTTAGAACTTTAATTTGTAGAGATATTTGCATTCATATCAGTTCTTGAAGGTTGATGCAGAAATTTATAGTTAATTGCACACTAGCGAACATAAATCAGTAATAATTATTGTACTACTATTATTATGGCACATCTAACAAGCTACTTTACAACCTGCCTACCCTTTTATTGTATTTCTGTGAATAGGATAAAATAAAATGTCATACATACAAATCGGACAACAGAAAGCCTTCAATTCATAATACCTACCTAATTTGAGGATTGGCAGACCAAAAAATCGTACATCATTACTTCTCCTTAGCAGCTGTGCAACGGAGTCGGTCATCGCAACCTCAAATTCAACACAAATCGAAAAAGTGTCATTAAAAAATATTTTTCCAATACTCACGTGATATCTTTGCATACCTACATGATTTCCGAATCATAATTTTTTGCAGAAACATAGTTTTTTTCTGAAATTCATAACAGAATTAAATGCTTAACACATAAGATGCGCTTGCATCATTCTAAATATATGCAATTTCTCTTTAAGGATTACCATTGTAGTACCCGCGATGCACATTTCGTTCACGGTTGATGTAAAATACAGTGGTACCTCGACATACGAGTGCCCCAACATACGAGTATCTCGAGATACGAGCCGACGAGCAAGTGATTTTTTGCTTTTAGTTACGAGCGAAATTCGAGATACGAGTTCGGTTCGGTTCGGTTGTAACACGCAGTCACGATCAGTTAGCAGCGTGCTTCCGCTGTGATAAGTTGTGTAGTTGTGTTCGCGTTTTGTATTGCGTTTACATTTACAGTTGTAGTTCATTTATTTTTATAACCATGGATCGGAAGAAAGTTTGTAAAAAGTCAAGTGCTAAGAAAAAAATGATGAGTATTGAATTGAAACGTGAAATTATAGAAAAAAAATGAGCAAGGTGTTCGATAAAGGAGATCTTAGGAATGTGGGAGAGAGTTTCAGTTCGTGGAAAAAAAACATCCAGAAAAAGTTGCAACAGGTCGTGCATCTGACCTTTTTAATGACACATGCCTAACTCATTTCCGGAACATTCTGAGAGGGAGGAAGAAACAAACCTCCTTGGACATGTTTTTTTCTAAACGGCCTACAGGTGAAAGCGAGAAAAATGTAGAGAAAAAGGCAAAGACCAGTGAGGATATCTAATTTATTTCTTTACATTCTCTTTTTTGTTTTTGTGCAATAAATATTTGATATTTATAAATATGTTTTTATCATTCAAAACCACGTAACGAAAATAACTGGGGTGACATTTTGGAGGTTGGAACGGATTAATGGTAGTTCAATTGTTTTGTATGGGGAAATTTGCTTCGAGATACGAGTAATTCAAGATACGAGCAAGGTTGCGGAACGAATTAAAGTCGTATGTCGAGGTACCACTGTATTACAGTTATCGAAACCATCACAATACTCGCTAAAGTTATATATATTATCACTTCAAATTATACTTATTCAAATTAGCTGAAATTGATTGCATTTTGCTTTATTTATATAGTTATCTGTTGGAGATCGACCAAATTGAGAAATCAGAGGCAGTATTTGAAAAGTTTATACGGAATCTTTATCGGGCGATCAGAACTGCATGTTATGCCTAAAATTGTTATGTTAACTGTCAATTGCATCAATTTTATGTAAAAGAAATAATTAAAGAGCCATATAGCATAAAAAAAATAATCAGCATACAGCACAATTAAAAAAATACTAATAATTTACTATTAAGAGCGCCACTGTCGGACGAACGAACTCTAAACAGATAGTGGCATAAAAGTACGGTATTTCATGAGGCGGAGACTTGGGAAAATCGTATGCTGATGAGGTATAAACATTGTAAGGGTAAAATCAATAAGCTCAATAATTGCAGACATTCTGATTTTCTTTTTTTTTATGAGAAACTAAAGAATATACGTTTTGTTTTTCTTAACACATTCAGCTCCGTACATTAAACGCGCGGACCGGCGAAGTACGTTGACTGAACGGAATATCCCACACCAGAATGACAATCGTTTTTTAGTTTAAGTTATCATTTCTTATAATTGGCAAACATAATATACAAAACTATGAAAATGTATATTTTCTATTTAATATTATACTGACATAACTTTTGTAAATAAAACTCAAATTATTTACCGCCAAATCCGTCAGACATTTCCAATTCACTAGCGCATTTTTCACACACACAATCAAATAGTCTATGCCTTTCGTGAATTCAAGTGTATGCGACATGCTACGCTATTAAATATTAATAGAAAAGCATTAAGACGGTAACGGTTTAAACCAAAAACGGCACCAGTTGTATACGGCAATTTTGGGATATTCCGTTTTCGGCGCTGAGTGTGTTAAACTTTATAAAATGTGCTTCTAGTTAAACAAAAAAAAATATTTTTTTAACATACAATAATTTTATAGAAATAGCTCTTGATAATACTGAAACTTGAAAATTAGATTAAATTCAATCAAAAATGGCATTTCTAATGCCTAATTACTTTGGAATTTATTTTTTATAAAATCTATTGCTATACATTTGAAGATAATGATACTATTACTCAAATTATACCTCAAACACATCAAAATGTACTCAACTGAAAACAATGCTTTTTTAGCCCAAACTACGACACGAGGACTTTTAAATTGCTGCAAACCACAATTTGTTTGTACACAGTAATGACAGCCACCCTAAACAAAGGCCTTTGATAATTGTTCATCTATTTAATTATTTTTTACTAATTGTAAAAACCTACATAGCTCCCACACTATTTCTGACAACTTTTCATTTAGCTGTTTTTAATGTTTTAGGTTAAATAAATGTTGATAATTGTTTGAACAGTGTATTAAGAGATGAATGAAAAATTAAAAACAAATTTACAAAAACATAATATGGTTTATACCAGGAATGGGACCCAGACCTTCAAATGTCTAATTTAGTTGGTCTCGCCATACAGCCTTATAGATCTCTGAATCAATGTCTAATATAAACTTTCACTCCCCGACAATCAAATGTATTTTTTTTTGTCATTTTATGACATAAATAAAAAATCCCTTATAAAGCTATGATTAGGAATATTAAATATTGAAAAAGGGTACTCAAAGTGTTAAGATAGAATCAATTGCAATACCACAAAAAATCCCTTCAAATTAACCATTACAGTCAGATTTAATTGTGTTTCGCTGTATATTTAACACTATTTTGGTCAGCGTTATAATAATACCAGAAATCCCCAACGTAAGACTTTATGGCCTTAATAAAAAAGCTTAAACAAAAAGGTTTAGAGACACAAGTATCAAAACGGCTGGATCAGACTATACGTAAGCCTCCTATCAATGGGTTGACACGTTGATTCTTCATATGGTAAGGTCCGTCGATAAGCATCCATTTCCAATTCTTGTATATTCAAGTAATAGCAATATCTCTTTTAATTTCTTCCTTTTCTAATTCTGTCCAAATCTATGGTAGGAGTTAGAATTTTATTAAAATCTACAGCACAAAAGGTCTGTCATGTTTATATTTCCTGAAGTAAAAGATGACATAAAAGTTCCGTTAATTGTAATTTTCCCTTACAAACGTTGCAACTCTCCTATTTGAAGACAGACCAAAAAAATATATTGCTTTATATCATACTCTCGGTTAATGAGATATATACGCAGCGAATTTATGTTTTACAAATTCGTATTTTAAAAATAATTATTCCAAAAAATAAAAAAAATCAATGCAAACTCTAAATTGCTCACCCACTTCAAAGTTCTACCAGTACGTCAACTTTGTTATCATAGAATTGCAATCAACCACTTTTCAGATGAAACATGGAAAAATCTTGACACCACTAGACAAATGTCAACGGGAAAGTATATTGTCGAAATATGTATAAGTATTGTTAATTAAAATATATAACACCCAGCCTATTTAATAACATACCTCTAGAAGTTAATTATTCTGAAACTGCTTTAATAAAACTTAAATTAAAAGAATTTATGAAAAAAACTATTTAGATATCTTAATTAAATTAACTTGACATTCTCGATGCAATCCTTTTTTACATAACACGAATTATAACTTAATTTGTAAGTATTTTATATTTTATTTTATTTCATTTTATGCATATATAAATTAATTGTATTTGTATATATTTGGTTGAATAAAAGTTGAAATTGAATTGAAAAAATATAAAATGAAAAAGTTCAATTTCTACTTTATCTAAAAGTTAAGAACCTTGAAAAATCTGTATTTTTTCACACATTTTATCAAAACTTTAGACGGAAACGTCTCATTGGCTAAATACAAGAATCGAGACATTAAAACTAAATACAAAGGCATAGTTAATTTCCTAAATATGCAAATTATTACTTGACCTCTTTTTTAAGATTATCCCATAGCATCACAGAGTATTTATCTTTCTAAAAGCCGTGAGATAGAATGATTTAAGACCACTCGCTAGAAGAGCTCTTTTGGGCCTTTAATGCGAAAATATATATTTTCTACAATAGTGAATATCGAAAAATCCTAACCCGGGCAAATTTAAACCAAATTCTTATTGTCTGATGTGTGTATTGGCTCCTAAAATATTATGAAATTATAATACCAGCATTAGCGTTACCTCTAATAGCTTCAATAAGTTACTTAGTAACTAATAATCTAATAATTTAATAATTAAAAAAAATATAGTTTAATCGCTCAACTATCCCATACATGCCCCCAAATATTATTTAATTGTGCTATACGTCGATTAGTGACACTAGTGTTGTTAGTGTAAAGTCACACGACAGTCATCGTTACAATGTTTCATTTAATCTTTTTTATAATAATTCTCTGAAAATTTTATAAATTTGTTGAGGTCTCTAGGTTGAATCAATATTTAGACCTAACTGGCTGTAAAAATAAGGTCTAGTGTAAACTCGGTTAATGCATAGCAGGGTCTGTCTACGAACCAACCTATCTTATTAGTCTAGTAACAAAAGGTATTGTACTTTTACGCAAATGAATTCAAAAAGATTACCTTTAGCTAGAAGCGTGAACTTTGCTCAATTTTAAAAAATAAAGATTGATTTGCTTCAAGGCAAATATGTTGATATTCGTATGTAATAAAAATATTTTGTTCGTTATAACTTATTGAACAAATTCACGAGAAACCCATTATTTTTGTTTTTAGCTTAATCCGACTTACTTAGGAAGTACTTAATATGCCCCACTAGATGTCTCTATTAAATCATCACAGACTTATTACCATAATACCATAGGTATATTGAAAAACTGCTATATGTTTTCAAGCTCACGAGGAGGAAAAATACGCAAACATCTCCGCCGTGCAGGTACGAGACGGCATAGAAACTGCCGTGGACTGGTCTTTACGATCTCAGTACTTTTTTCGCAATCTTCCTCTTCTCGTGAGCTCGAGTTTAGAATATCACATTAAGTGAATGGTGTAATAGTTTTACACGCAGAGTACTGAGGTTCAATTCCTGGTGCAGTAATTCTTTTCACTAACGCAACATTTTTTAGGTTTCCAATTGACCGAATATCAATATGGTATTATTGCCATTTAATGCGCAAAAATAGTAAAAAAAAAATCATTCAAATTAACATTAATAATGAAAATACTGTTAAAAGTATATATACATATTGATTGTTATTACTGCCTTTTGATTTTGGACTAGCGGGGTATATAACTATATAACATGGGCTATAGGTGCAATGCGTGGCATTTCCACATACCGCTCTTTTACACTCTATTAAACATGAGCGAGCAAGGGAGATGAATGATTGAAATTATTAAAAAGTTACAAATAGTATAAATAAAATAAATAGTATAGTAATAAATAATAAAACAGAAATGAATATGACTGAATTTAACCCTGTGACGTTTAAATGTAATTCATTTTTGATAATATTTGCTTATATTAGACCGCCATATCACCTTCCATTAAGCTATATGTTATGTAAATATATATAATTAAATAGACAAGAGTTATGCTATATTTGTGAAAATTCATCAAGTTAATAGAACTAGTAGTTGTAGTAGTTAGTCAGTTTTTCTTTAGTTTTAATTAATTTTATTGATAACATTTCTTAATAATTATTTCTTGAAGCCATATTATATTTATAGAGGTATGTCCCATCCAAATTTGAAAGTTTAATTTGAAAACAGCTTAGTTTTTACAATATCCAAAAATATATGTATGTTATATATGATTTAATGCACTTTAGTCATATTTCAGACTCCCATTTAAAAACGATATGAAGATTGATTAACGTCATTACTTATAATTATAACTATCAGTCTCAGCATTGCGCAGCGATTTTTTTAAATCTTAAAAAAAATTACAATGAAAACATTAGTCATTTTACCAAAATTTATTATATGTAGAGACCATGAGAAAAACATCCTCTGCTTAGTTCAATTCCAGTTGTGTTAAACAATTCTGGGGGGTAATTTTTGAAAGCAATCCAAAAATTTAGTATGCCAAATCAAGTGTTTTTAGTGCGAAACCAGATTAAAAATGCTTGATTTGGCATACCTACTAAATGTTTGGTTTGCTTTCAAGAATGAACTCCCTGACCTTATACTATATTTATTTATTTATTATCACACCAAAGCCGAATCAAGTTGGAAATTGAACTCATTTGAAATTCATCACCAAATCTGATGGAACCACTGAGATTCTCAGTTATATACGGCTAAACCTGCCTCGAACAAATCTCTATAAAATAGTGAAATCCTCATTGAAATTCATTGGTGTTTGAGATTAGAGTAAACATATGGAATTCATTACTTACTTCTGTAATGAGTGAAGATTATTTTAATTAGTTACAATTCTTACATTCTAATGTTTAAAACTCTTTTGATCTTATTTGAGAATTCCTACAAATATGTATAGAAAGGGGGGTCCGTTTCCTATAGTTGACAACCCCCCCATAAGCCTTCCAAGTTTTTGCGTAACTTTTCTCACATTTTAACGCTTCTTTCTAGAGTAGGTAAATGAAGAATAAAAATAAAAATCTCTACGTAACTGGGATTTAAATTAGCATTTACTAAAACATGAAAGTACAATTATCACCATTAATTAAAAGTCTGTTTTTTTTTCAACCATTCAAATAATTACCTATAATGTATATATATATTTCCTTTTTACCCTACATAAACTGATAAACTCCTGAATATACTCCATACCTAAACCTTAAAATTAATTGGTGTATATCAATCAGTAAAATTATTGTCAAATCAATCACTTTATTTTTCGTAAGCAAAAATATGCTTTTACTATATTGTCCAAAAATATTTTGTAAACTTCTCCATATAACTAAAGTGAAATGCTCTCATTTGTGGATTACAATATAGCTCCATATTTCCAATGTGTTTCTTCAAATATATTTTTTTTTTATATATTATTTATGTCAATTACCAATCTTAATGCATTCTTTCTTCCTCCTTTTGCATTGAAATATAAATTGTTTCCTAAAACCATTGACAAGCATGACAAAACTCTCAATTCTACCCACGTTTAAATTATATTTTCCATCTGATGATTTCTACCACTACTTAGTGGCATTTCTTGTTAGAGACATCAGAACAAAATTGCATATAAATTACGAATTGTAATACATCATGAAATATAAATTTTGATTAAAAAAAAACAATATTTTTAACTTATATTCAAATCTGTTCCGAGTCACGAGTGGTTTTTAATTGGGAATTGAAAATATTCAAAAATTTCCATATTTTTTCCACATTACAAAAAATGTGTCGTTTATTTAGGATAATAAATTGTTTCACATCAACACAAACGTATTCCTAATTGACATAGAAAATTAACACAACGGATAAAAGCACATCTCAGAATCTGAGCAATATAATTATAATTACATTCAAATATTTAAAAAATGACATTAAGTAACAAAACAAAATATTGTAATGATAAATTTCCCTCGTGTCTTAAAATGCATAGTTCATGACTTTGGCACTTAGTTGTTTGTCGCTACATAAAATTTTCGGAATCCATTGATTCTTATAAACCTCCTTAAGATCCAGGAAATTTATCAAAACCGCTCTAAACCCCTACCTTACATTTACAAATCTATTTAAATTTTGTATTGCGGTAATGTCAGCTTTGTGTTGATATTAGTGAGATGTACTTTTGACGGTAAATCCTCATATTTTGTACGGTCAAAACATCCATAGAATTTGCATTGTGTGGAATTTGCCTTGCCTTGTCAAGGTTATCTCGTGCGGAAACTATGGAACTCAGAACATTTCAAGATTATTGTTAAATATAATAAAAGACAGCATTCGTGTCTTACAATATTTTTTCAACCTGTGAATTTATACACATTTTAGCAATGCATTTTTCTTTTATTCTTAAGACTAATGTTTCGAAGCATCTAACATTTTGCAATCTAAATATTTTTCTATCCAATCACTACCATTTAAATCAAGGTATCATAAAAACAGACTAAAATTATACAATATTTCAATAATGGTATTAGTACAATTTGAATAATAAATTGCGACATATATAGTACAATTTTATTTATTTTGAAAGAATATCCAAGATGAGAGAAGTATTTGTCTTATGTGATTAAAATTGTCCTACATTGTGATTACGATCAACGAGGTGTGCGGAATAATAATTCTTACAGTGCCTTCATTGTCTCATCAGTCACAAATTGAGAAGTGGCTGTGGGAAAAATATCACCGCATTCCAAAGAATGCGAGTCGTGATGATTACAAGCAGAAGAGACCAGACTCCAAAAGGTTGGAGAGGTATTCAAACTTTAATAAAGGAGTCTGCCGTAAATAACTCTTATTATTGATTCAAATCCTTAGAGTTTACTACGGAAATAAGAAATAGCTCCAAGTGATGTTTGCATAACCTGCATAACTAAGGTCGGCCGCACACGCAGACACTTTTGGTCGCCACTGGTGGCCGGCACGACTGTTTTGATACGGCTCGCTTGGCGAGTGGCGGACGCTGCGTGTGCGCAGGGACCATACTAACTGTACTGAAATGTAAACCTGCAGCTCGTGGTTGGCGAACTGGTGGCGAACACAAGTCTGCGGTAGGCCGTCTGTCAGCCCTATTATTGCCAGACATATCAGTACTAAAACACTTTCAATGGTTATCCAAAACATTGAAAATCCATATTAAAAAAAAGATGCACAAAGAATCGTGTGTTTATTTGTATAATTACAATATGAACAGGGAGAGAAAAATTGACAAACTGGGCACAATCGCATCACCGATGACTTCAACACCCAAGAGTATTAGGGGTCCACCCGTTGAATAAATGAATCCATACGAAATGAAGGAGGAAATTCAGGTGCATTTAGTAGTTCATTTTGGTAATTCCTCAAAATAAGAGAAATTGTAAAGGCTACTTTGGGCCACAGCTTATGTCTAATAGTATCCAGCGAGCTGAGACTCACCGTAGTCCTGTTTGGTGTAGGCGTTGTCAATGGCAGCGGCCGGCACGTATGACGCTGCTGTTTCTGCCGGAATAAGAAAATATAATAAAATAAATTGGGTCCATACGGTGAAAATCGTTTACGATGACCATCAAGAGACCGTGCAAATGCAGTTGTTATAACCGATAGTCGTTGAAGACAATAGATAGAAGACAAATGTAGCATTTGTTACGCCGCAACCGTTGTTAGTTGTTGTATCAGGCTAGGTTAGGTAGGTTGAGGTGTATGTCATCACAGATATATAAAATAAAATTATGAACGTTGACATTTGTAGATCTTCAATGTTTGAAGTTCCCTTCAAGGTTTAATCCGCAAATTTGAGGTGCCTCAGTTGAGTTGCAAATAATGAATGCATAATCTATAACTTCGTTTTATTTCCTTGGAAAATATACCAATGAAGTTATTTTGTACATGGTAATATTGTTTGAATTGATAATGTCCTACGAAAAAATATAAAACCATATTCTCATTTCTTATTTTATTTCAATCCTTAATTTGTTACAGACCCTTGACAGTAGATCGCCGCCCATAAGGTAATCACCGCCGACTGTCCATCACACAGACTCATCATCACTGTTTTTTTAATTGTGATTATACGAAAAGTTTTCTATAGAAATATTTACGTAAATATAAAATAACGAGCTTAAGGCAGAGTACATTTACTGCAACTTGTGCACTATGGTCACAAAAGCTGTATTCTTGTCTGTGGCCGTTCCGCCGCCTACTGTCGTAATGCAACTGTCGCAATGCGAACGGTCAGTACATTGTTATACACAATTTAAATCAGTAATCTATTTAAAATATTTACAAATCCATGGAAATGTACAAAAAAATTAGGGTGACGATAAAACGAAAACTAGGAACATTTCATTTTACCACGAAGAATCCTGGAGCCTGCTCCAAAACTGCACACTGAATGTCAAAAGAATTCGTATGACCTCAATAGCCGCAAAGCATTATAAGTAATTAAGTAGTGGAATCTTGCAATGCTTTGCCTGATGATGCCATTGTAAATTGGCCTATTACAATTATTACAGTATTCTTAGATTTATTAAAAATGAACAAAATGCAGTTACTTGTAAATGAATAATTCATTAGGTATTCTATAAGTTTGGAGGAAAGTATCAAGAGAGTCCAACTCACCGTATCCCTGATGGTATTGTCTCGTGTCGTACGCAGGCGGCGCATGATGTACTGGTGCGGCTGTGACAGCCGGCTGGTGAACGACTACGGGCGGCGCAGTGGCGGCTGGCAAACCGGCCGCTGATCCGTAGTCGTAGGTTACGGGCATACCGTACGCATCGACCGAAGCGTAGGACGCGGCCGGTGCCACCTCCGCTACGGGTGTAGTCTGATATTGCTGGCTGGGGGATAGATAAGGGAAGTATTACACGGCCGATTAATATGAAATATGAAATATCAGAAATATGAAATTAACAAAATGTTTCCTTTCAATCTCTAACATTTAAAAAACAGGTGATTCGATTCTCATAATAGACCCTAATGAGCTGCAATACCACTTTCCTATAGCCCTATGTACTACGTGTAATTTATTGTGATGTAATTTTTGTTCCTGAAAGTAGTCTTATTAGTATAGTTAACCATCTCACAAAGAAAACATCCAGGAAGGTTTAAAAACGTATGTATGCAATGATTATTACATCAAAATATCGTTTCTTTCTTCAATTTTCACAATATTAAGTTAAGTAGTTTAAGGACTTTACTCTAATGAAATTAATTTAATTTAAAATGAATAATTCAATAGTTACAATATTTTAAAAATTACAACACTGAATTGATTACTTCTCGGTGCAATCTAAAGATTGGTGACATTTAGTTACATAAACATCCGTTTTTGCGACCAGCACAACTATTTATAGAAAAATAAAAAAAAATAAATACATAACCGCTTTAAGTAGCGATGAGGTATAAATTGGTACATTTTTGTAGCAATTCTCATAGTGGTACAAAATTTGGTCAATATGAATCACCTTGCAACCCATACATACATTTATATATAACATTTAATAAGCTATTATGGGTACTTGAGCAAACTTCGGGCTAGAAATGTGTCCTAGTACAAAAGTTGCAAAATTTGACAGTTAAGTTAAAATGTGTTTGCGATTTAGAACGGCCCAAGTATAACCTCGCAAGTTAAATGAGCAGTCAAATATCGTCCGTCGACTCACAAAAGGGCCCAAGTTTGCCGTATCTAAATATAATTATATAAGTAACTCCGTAGTACTGTGTTTCAGTGTGTTACAGTACTCCCATTTGAAGGTTTCTTCGGTAGCGTTGGCTAATATGTAATAACCTGTAGTCAGTGGCCTCATATCCGGTGGCAACATATCCGTATCCGGGGGCAGCTGCGGTGCTGTAGGTGGCCGCATAGGGTGCCACGGGGGCAGTCGCCGGAGGCGCAGCACTATAACCGTTGCCCGCGTAACTGAAATCAAATCAGCCTTCATTAATTGATTAATTTTTGTAAATTTATAAATTTATTTTAGACTAAGCCAAGGGAGCGTATAGTTCAAGAACCGCCTTGATAAATTTCTTGAATCTAGGCAAATCACTAGTAACTGTGAACGAGATATGAGCGCATCAGCTAAATAGCTGCTTGCTCAACAAACAATAATAATAATAACAATAAATGTGAATCATTCAAATTCAAAGTTTTTATTATACTAAATAAAATACAAATATCTTTAGTAAATTATAAAAAAAATAGAACACTGAGAAAGAAAGAAGAAAGGTTACTTATTAAGGGCTACAGTGTGAATATAGAGGACCTAAGCAAAACCCTGTGAAAAATATTAAAAATTAATCTTAAACTCAAATATACAGGGTGAACTCAAATATATCAGCAGTATATTAAGAAGAGAAGAGAAGAGAGAAGATAGTGTATTAGTAAGAGGTGATTCTGTATGAATCTGAATAACTGAATAGCTAACAAAAAAAAACATATAAAAGTATATTTATACTATTGAGTATTTAATCTATTGAACGCGTATTGTTGTTTTTGACCTATCAGTTCAAAATGTTAATTGCAGTCCTATAATTTCCCTACAATTTTTGATATGAGCAACCCTTACTGCACAGCATAAAGAGGGATTCAGTATATGCACTCTCGCTGCGCAAGGGTACGGCGGGTTGAGGTGGATAGCGCAGCAGCTCGCACAGGCTTTGATACAAGTTCGTACAATTTGAGTTGGAGCAATATTTGGAGAAGTTGTGTTGTTTTTAGAAGCAGTTACCCCAGTTAATTATCCCATATGTTCCAAAACTGTTAAGACTTACCTCTGTGTGTAAGTTTGAGGTTGTGCGTAGGGGTCCACAGCTGGCGCAGACGTATCGTAGCTCTGGTACTGCACGTGGCTGCAGACAAACACAAGCATCGGGTGTAGAATGGACTTATATAGATCGAGACGTTGTCTCCGCAGAGAGTAACTTGTAAATGTAATGTGCTTTACTTTCGATAAAATGAATGTTGTGTTGTATAGTACATTCCAGTCCAAACTACTAATGTCCCTTTTTAAATTTTTAAAATCTATAACTTTTGCATCTTTAAAAGTCACATGTTTGTTCCTGCTAGTAAGGATAGTCAATTTTAATAAGGTCATGCAGTGGTCAGTTATGTCAGAATCGCAAATTATTTAGTCTCGTAAATATGTGGTCTAAACAAGCGAGTTTTCTTGTAGGTTTATTAATATCTGAGAGCAAATTGTATTCAGCTAAGAAACATACATAATCTATAGTCTGTTTGTTTATTTAAAATAATAATATTTATGTCTCCAGCTAAGATCTATTGCTTATCTTTGTCATTTTCACGAACTTGAGACAGGCTGTCAATAAAAAAAGTTGTGTTATAAATCGACGGCAACCTATATATTGCTAATATAACTAACTCGCCATTAAGAGTAGCTTTTAAGCAATTTGCATCATATAAAACCACTTCTTCGATAGAACAATTTAAGTCCTTTCTCACATACAACGTAACACCATCATTCTGCTTTGTATTTTGGATAGTATAGTACAATTCAAGAGTTTACTTTTGCTGCGGCGGCGCTCCATATCCGTTGTGGGCCTGTTGTGGCGGAGGCGCTTGCTGCACATGCGGTGGCGGCTGATGGCTGTTTGGGTGATGATACACCTGAGGCGGCGGCTGGTGTTGCGGAGGCGGCTGATGCTGCTGTTGCTGCTGCTGATGATGATGTTGGGGGGGCGGTTGACTCGGTCCCCTGTTATCGAACCTATTCACAGAATAAAACATTTTACAATATTCACAAAGCCCACATTTTTAGGGATATATGTATAGAAATAAAGTACCCTATGAATGAGGTGTGTTTCTCTGTAGAAACCTACTAAATCTTCGCTAGACAAAACAGCGTCGTAGCCGCCATGGAAATCACTGCTTGAGGTCAGACCCGTCGTTAAAGGATAGAAAAGACATACATAATGTAAGGAACAGGTTCAGGATTTGAGCGAGCGCCGTGCTGTGATCAACCTTTCATTTTTAAATACCCTCTTTTTGAACAAAATCGACTGTCCGGCCATTCTGTTTCTATTTAATTTCAATGTGCCAACAAAGTACAGAATACGTAATTTAAATGTATTTAATATGCCAATTTGTTTCTCTAAAAATGGTTTTCAGTCTCCTCTTTCTCGAATTTCCCTCTCGTTTAATGAGTTTAAAAATTGTCATGATAGCCCAAAACTAACTAAATTTCAATTTTAAAAAAAAAATATAATAATCTCGATATAAATAACTTTTGATAAAAAGTTTTTGCTTTAACTTCTTTTTTTTTCTTTCCTTTTCTTCAGTTTCGTTCTTAAATATTTTATTTAGACGATGTTTATTATTGATATAGATTGTATTATTAACTTTTTTCTATCTTCGTATGTTAATATAAATTACTATGTAAATCTGTAGATTTAATTTAAAATTAAATAAAAAAAAAAAATAATGTGGCGAGGACTAGTAAAGATTATTTGGAAAACATATAGTCGTGACAGCTCAAAGTTTTGATATTTTAATTTTACTTCGTTATAATTTTTACACATAATTTTTTATTGTATTGTTTATGTATACCCCTCAAAGCCTTCAATATAGAAAAAGGAATAAATCTGCATTTCAATGATTCAATCTAGTCCTGTGAAGCACCATACTACAAAAGGTCCGACTTTTCATTGGTGGCTGGCGCCGGATGCACTAGCATTATACAGAACAGATTTACTTCAACTCCACACCTCCTGGTGCAGTTGAACGGCGAGGCGGCACTGTTTGCCAGGTTTGCGATACCCTTCAACACGGCATACCTGGACGCTAGAGCCAGCCTTCTGAAGGAATACGGTTTGACGAAGCAGCAGGTGAAATATAAATATCACAATGTTGAATTTTTTCTCTGACTTCTTTTATTATCCTCTGTCACTTCCAAAGAATTACATTTTTTATTCAAATATAATTCCAATACGAAATGTAGGACATTAGATTCATGCAAGAAACCATGTCGTCACAATATGTCGAGCAGGAACGGTACAATTAATATTTATTACTGGCACTTTCGGGGTTTTAAGACTCCAATACCAATAAAATCTCCATTAAACGCTTCATTCGATCAGAAGAAAAACATTATATAACCATTTTGAAACATTTAAAAAATGTCAAATTCATTCAATCCTTTTAGTCTACGAATTTGCTGTTTACCTGTGCCGTGTTTGTTTTGTGTTTTTAGCGTTTAGAAATGAAATAAGCTATATTTTTTTATAATATTACATAAATATAGTGTCAGGTTATAAAGGTGTTTTTGTGCATCAAAGTGACAGGGAATGGCAAAAATAATTGTTTTTATTTTATGTAATTACATGATAGCACGTAATACCAGCACGACTGACCTACATTACAAATATTGTAATGTAGGTCAATTGGATAGGTCAGGAACACAACAATATGTGCATCAAACGTTCAACAGAGTATTTATATTGTTATATGAATCTTTTTGTTCGTTATATGAAAACTGGTTGAACCAAAGTTCATGCCCAGAATGACCCCTTAAAAGAATACTGGTGACTTTAAGTTCAACCTGTAGTTATATCAGCTACACATCACACTTCCACGACAGAATGACAGCATAAAAACGAGACATTCGCACTTTATATCCGTTCCATTGAAAGACACATTTGTACCAATTCACACTCCCTAGGATAACGTGGAGCTGGTAAAAATAACATTAAAAAAAAACTATTTATTCTAGGAAAATATTTTATTACAAAACTTCTCTTCACATCGGATATTATTATGAAAATATTTTTTCCACCATTAACTTTGGCTGGTAATATCTTTTTAACAAAACTAAAACATATGTTAAGAAATTCTAAGATATTATACTTAAATTATTTAATAAACTTTGGAATGCTAACAAAATAGATCACATAGTAATAGTATTGGCACAGTCTACAGCAGGGGTGCTCAAACGGTCGATCGCGATCGACTGGTCGATCGCGATCGACCGTTTGAGCACTGTGCAGAAAGCTAATATCTATATATGCTACGGTACGCCCTACCTAGGTAGGTAGGGTGTATCGTGTATGTACGACAACCCTGCATCACACACACTTGCAGTCTCTCAGAGTCGATCGTAAGTAGTCTAAAAATATTGAGGTAGATCGCCAGCAGTTCAAGTTTGAGCACCCCTGGTCTACAGGTTCTTAAACTGCAGACTGCCCACAACCCAACAAACGAGCCAACCCTGACATAATCCAAGAGGCATCCCAAAACGAAAACGCATTGCATGAACAGTCAAATCTTGCAATTTTTGTACTAAGAAACTGCAAGATTTTAAAAATAAGGCGATGTGTTTTGAAATCCTCGATAGGAGCGCAACGCATCTGGGGGTGCTTCTGTTCAAATTCCGTTACAAGATTTTGTGTTTTAATTTTACTATGTTAAATTATTATAAATCGCCTGACTCTAGCACAAGCGTAGTGTAGGTCAAAAAATAATTATATACACCATGTCCCAAGACTATTCCCGATAACAAATCCAGTTAATTGGCCCTGCGATTTCAAACATAATTTGTTTTGACGTCATATCAAAATTCATCATGGTTTCAGAGTAAAAAAAATGCAAATTTTAACTGAAAATATTAAATAGTCATAAGTTTGTCCGATTGCGACGCCGTGCCGCACTGGAACATTGACCCGCCTTAGTCGTGCACTAGTTAATAAATTTTTGCATGAATTATTTTCGCATGTAATAGGGAACATATACACTCCTTTAAGTCTTGGGTATGGTCTTGGGACACCTGTATATCCTGGGCCATAGCAATTCTTTAAATAGCAATAAACAATTTTTCTCCATTTTGAGAAGGCACGTGTCGCTTGCCGCTCGTAAAATGCTTACTCAGAGGGTATTCCGCGAGCGACTGGCATGTAGATCAGGCTTGTCGTACGACACTTAACTACGAAGTGTCAAAAGCACGTTCGCCGACGCCGTATCACCCAAGTGGACGATAGTCTATCTGGCAGTAGGAGTATTTTTCACACCAATAACGATGTGGATTTGCAATAGTACTGATATTGCAGGTTTTTACCAGACATGTGATTTGCTAGTGTAATAGTTTATACAGGTTGCATTTTTATTTACTACTGGCAATAAAAAATCAAAATTTTGAAGTGAAATCAAACATTAAACGGCAAAAAAATAATGTGTTTCCCAATAAAGAGAAAAATTTGATCAGAACCTATCAAAAGTTTGAGATAGCGAGGCGAGTGCGAGTTGACAACGAAGAAGGAGGTGTATTTCGAGTGCTCAAACTATTTTTTGAATTGTATTAACATCCTACCGATTTTTCTCTTCGGAAATTGAAATTTGATTTCATGAGAACGGATCAACCCCCCTAAAAAGCCAATAGTAATTTTAAATACACGTTTAAAAATCTCAAATTTAATCAGTTTTTACAATTTGCTCTGTTCACCACTTAGGGTTTAACTCTTTAACTCGGAATGTTTAAAAATAACTTTGATAACTGCTGCGCTTGGCACAACCCAAATATGCTAAGGCAGTCTTATATGTGCAATTTTCATACCTTAACAAAATTATAACATTAATAACGCTTTAAAATACTTTAATTTAAAATACAATTTTTTTTTAAAGTGCTCTGTTGAAAAGTACAGAAAAGTCTGAAGAAATAGTAACTTTTCCTTCAAGGAGTAATTGTAGCCACATTGCTATTTTATAAGTTCTATAAATCCCTATAAGTTCTAAGAGTAAATCTTATATTCATAGGATCCCAGATATTGTAAACGTATTGGTATATTCATAGCTTTCCATTTAATAACTACTAGTTATTACTGGTACAACCAGTGACTACTGCGTATAGCAGGGGTGCTCAAACTTGAACTGCTGGCGATCTACCTCAATATTTTTGACTACTTACGATCGACTCTGAGAGACTGCAAGTGTGTGTGATGCAGGGTTGTCGTACATACAAGATACACCCTACCTACCTAGGTAGGGTGTATCGTAGCATATATAGATATTAGCTTTCTGCACGGTGCTCAAACGGTCGATCGCGATCGACCGTTTGAGCACCCCTGGCGTATAGCATAAAGCATAAGATTTTAGCATAACGGCAAGCAAACAGACAATTTTTAATAAATATTTCGATGTTTGGAATGCGATCAATATTCCATGCGCCAATTAACATCTTTATATAAAAATATTTATGATATAACATTATTTATATTTATTTTAAGAGTAAAAAATCAGTTTACTTTCTAAAATCGATCTAAAAGTATATTTATAGGTAGGTACGTACCTACTTCTCGAATTGTGTGTCTTATTATCCGTACAGTATCAAAGTCGTGATAGTTAATTAACTCTTTCAATGAGAGAGTTAGCACTCTGGTTTAAACACATCACACGCACACATATACACACTCATGCACACTTTATTACACACACATACATGTACTTCCCTGCAATTTCGTTTTACTATTATTCCATAATAGGTTTTCCTTTCGTTTCTTTTCCTTTATATCCCTTACTTTCAACTCCTTAGGTCATATATAACTTATTATGATGTAATTACTTTTAATCGGCCTTAGTGTAGTAATGGTATTTTTTGTTTTTATAACATATTGTAAAGCTGTTTGTATTGTAATGTAATGTTTGTATTGTAATTCGAATAAATAAATATTTCATCATCGACGCTGGGTGTGTTAAAAGAAAAATATATTTTTCAATTTTAAACCTGTAAAAAGCATAAACCAAGGTAGTTTTTAATCATAGTGTTCACGTCGTTGTTAAAAATATTTTTTGTACATACATGTTTTAAAATTGAACTTTTATTTCTGATAAGCAGAAATTTTACTTAAAAAATAAAAAATATATGTAAAAAATATATACCTAATGTTATTATACTACATTACCAAAGTATGTCTGGGTTAAAAATCAGATCAATACACTAAGCAGTTTTGGCAGTGATGACTTTTGTAATGAAAGCCTCTCTCCTAGCCATATTGCTCTCCCTGTTTGTCTCTTAAATTTGACCACATGACCACCACTGGCGCGTATATTCGCTCTATAACCCTATTATACTCCAAACTCTTAAATAACTAATCCATAGACAATGTTCATTCACTAAGGATCCGAATGCTTCGTAAAAATCAAACGTCTTTATAGGAATCTCTTCGGGGTTGACGAAAGAATAATAAGGAACGAAGGCAGGATTGGTGAAAATGTCTTTATCACTGAACAAAGTGTAACTTCAATAATCTAAAACCATATTAAACAAGACTCCTTTCACATAACGAGGTATTCACATATCCTGTTTAGAAGTATCTTATTTCAGGATTAAGGAATCATTACGAAAGTAAAACACAACCCACACCGACACATATCTGAACAGACAAATGTACACGTCCGGTCCGGATTACAGGGTGTTTCTATTATTAAACAAATCCAAAACCACAGGTCGCCGAGATAAGGTTTAGTTCATTCGAACCAAATGTTGTCAAACTTAATTTTATAACCGTCATAATTCAACTCAAATCGTTCATAATATGCCAGCGAGGCAAGAGACGTTCTGGCGATTATGAAACGGACATGCAGACCATTGCGTGAATTATACAATTTATTCACTTTCCAAGAACGAAAATCAATTAATGTATCAATATTACTCTCCCTTATTTTGCGTATCACGACCTCAGGCTTCGACGAATCATCGTTTTCGATGAAGGTCGATACAAAGACTCGCTGAGAATATGCTCTCGCCTCAGTCTCTTTATCTACGGCTTCCAGATTTACGCCGTTCAAGATATCGACCAGATTATCTTTGATCCAGGTCATTGCAACCACGCTGGCGCAGTGCACATTCAAATAACCCACATTGGAAACTTCGCTGAAGTGAAAATCGGGTAGGAGCCCCGAGGTTTTCAAAAATGCATATTTCTTCCAAACGGAGGTTATTCTCCGGCGCAATCTATCTGTTATTAAGGTTCCTTCGTCTTCTGTGAACGGATATTCATCAAATCTTCGAATGTGCAATATTATACAGTCCGATGGGTCAAATTCGACCAATTCAGACTTGCTCTCTGGTATGTAATCTGATGAGATCTCATCGTAATGGTTAACCGATTCCGACAATTCGTCATAGTCCTCATTAACGCCGTTGGTAACAGACTCGGTTGAAAAATCGTAAGTTGTCGGTAGTAAATCCCTGGAGTATAGTTTGCTAATTTCCATCCAAAATATTTCCTGCGTTTTCGATAGAAGCCGATAATCATTACATTCATCATTATCGCATCGAATGCCTAATGGCGCGGATAGTTTGCAAACAGCCTTTATTCCTTCTATTTCTGGCATTTCGTTGGGTACTTCTGTTATTTGGGTTTTCAGCTGATTTTCTTTAAATTCACTATTTTTAGGCGGAAAACTTCTAACCTTGCTTGGTTGTGGCTTGTGGAGATGCTTATTGATTGATAGCTTAACATTCTTATTTTTCTTAGATAAAACGGCCAATTCTAATGGTGGTGCTTCATTGGGTAGTTCTTCAACAGGGTTTTTTACCTGATCCTCATTCAATTTATCATTTTTAGGCAGAAAACTTGCTACCGGCTCGGAAAGATGCTTATTGGTTACTGGCTTAACTTTCTTATTTTTCTTTGATAAAAAGGCCAATTCTAATGGTGGTGCTTCATTAGGTAATTCTTCAACAGGTTTGTTTGCCCGATCCTCATTGAATTTATCATTTTTAGGCAGAAAACTTGCTACCGGCTCGGAAAGATGCTTATTGGTTACTGGCTTAACTTTCTTATTTTTCTTTGATAAAAAGGCCAATTCTAATGGCGGTGTTTCATTAGGTAGTTCTTCAACAGGGTTGTTTACCTGATCCTCATTCAATTTATCATTTTTAGGCAGAAAACTTGCTACCGGCTCGGAAAGATGCTTATTGGTTACTGGCTTAACTTTCTTATTTTTCTTTGATAAAAAGGCCAATTCTAATGGTGGTGCTTCATTAGGTAATTCTTCAACAGGTTTGTTTACCCGATCCTCATTGAATTTATCATTTTTAGGCAGAAAACTTGCTACCGGCTCGGAAAGATGCTTATTGGTTACTGGCTTAACTTTCTTATTTTTCTTTGATAAAAAGGCCAATTCTAATGGCGGTGTTTCATTAGGTAGTTCTTCAACAGGGTTGTTTACCTGATCCTCATTCAATTTATCATTTTTAGGCAGAAAACTTGCTACCGGCTCAGAGAGATGCTTATTGGTTACTGGCTTAACTTTTTTATTTTTCTTTAATAAAAAGGCCAATTCTAATGGCGGTGTTTCATTAGGTAGTTCTTCAACAGGGTTTTTTACCTGATCCTCATTCAATTTATCATTTTTAGGCAGAAAACTTGCTACCGGCTCGGAAAGATGCTTATTGGTTACTGGCTTAACTTTCTTATTTTTCTTTAATAAAAAGGCCAATTCTAATGGCGGTGTTTCATTAGGTAGTTCTTCAACAGGGTTTTTTACCTGATCCTCATTCAATTTATCATTTTTAGGCAGAAAACTTGCTACCGGCTCGGAAAGATGCTTATCGGTTACTGGTTTAACTTTCTTATGTTTTTTTGATAAACCTCCGAATCTTATTGGCGATATTTCATTTGACCCATCAGGTAAATTAATTTCCACCGGTTTGGGAAGTAGACAAACTTCCTTAGTTTTATTTTTCTTTGACGTAACTGCTGATCTTAAAGATGATGTTTTATTTGTTGATTCTTTTATTTGTATTTTTGCTTGATTTACAGTCAATTTATCATTTCCATGCAGCACCTCATCTGCTAAATGTACCATTTCTTTTGTTTGAGCTTTTATCACCCTGTATTCATTTTTAATAGCATCTGAAAGTGGTAACGTTTCTGCAACCTTGATTTGAACTATATTTAGTACAGGGTCTTTATAAACAATTTGAGGACTTTTAAACATTTCATTGTGCGTATCCAACAATTGGTTGGTAATATCTACTGGTTTTATATATGTCAGTATTAAAGTCTCATTTTTAAAAATTATTGTATCTAAGGTTAAGTTCTTCGAAGGAACTACTAATAACCCATTTGCTAAAACTTCATCAGCCAAGGAAGTATCGTCATCTACATTCAGCGCAGTTGGTTCCTTAGTTTCATCCACACCATCAGATAATGTATGATTTTGGATTAGTGGATTGGCTCTGTCCCTTTTCCTCGCTATGTTGGCATTTTGTATTTTAGTAACCTCGCATTTAATCTCTTTTTCCAATTTGTTACAACAACGTAGTAATTTTGCCGTTAGGAGTTCATCGCTCGGTGCAAAGTCTTTCTCATTCACCATCAACGATTCAAAAGCGGGAAAAACATCTCTTACATCAGAGCACATGTTAAAAAATTGCAATATGAGAGAGTCCTTTTTATCATTGACATTCGTATTACGAATGCTTCTGTGCATATTTTTCAGGGCAAACAACAGGCTACTTATACTGTGCTGAGTGACGGCGCCCAACGAACTGCAATTAGAAAAAAAAGGCAACGTATGACACGGAGCATTATTTCTATGCATTAATTTAATGCATAGGGTCTTATCGAAGTCTTTATAATACAATCCACCCATCAAAACTTGACATTTATGTAAAATTACATCTAAATGTATACCTTTTTGCATAGCAATCAATTTGCATATCCATGCGTAGAGATATTTCATCTGTGAATGTGTAATATAAAATGGAAGCCATTGCAACTAAGTATTTAAGGTAAGATGTAATTTTTCTCTTGATCCTAACTGTCCTAAGAACTTCAATGCTTAAGATCTTTTGCAGGTCTGTCAGCATAAAAATGGCTCGACACATTGAAATTGACAAAAACTTTTTACATTTATTATTATTAAAAATATGTTTGTATATAAGCAACTAGCTGACCCGGCCACGCGTTGCTGTGGCTAAAGTTTTTGTTATATTACATTATAGTAAACAATCTAAGAGGAACAATAAGAGAACATCAGTCACGGAGTCCACTATGCTTTTTCACACAGATGGTATTTGTAAAAAAATATGCTGATCTCCTTATTTGACTTTCTACTACTATAACCCTTTAGTACAATGAAATTATTTACGAACAAAGACGAAAATGTTGATGTTGGTATACAAATTCACTGGATTGAGATTTGAAGGGGAAGTACGTTGAACACAATTAATTAAAATGTTCTTACACTTGATACTAAGCAGAAATCAATAGGTAAAAAATAAAAATTTATCAGATTTATTATTTCCATTTAATTTTATAACAAATATAAGTATATTACAGTATAATACAGTAAATAACATGTGACGCTTAAACTCATGAATGAGGTAGGCAAGGCAGACAGTCTTAAACTTTTAAACATTAATATCTTTTTTTTTGAATTATAAATACTTTCAATTTCAATTTAATTTAACACCAATCGGTGCACAATGTTTTTGGTTAACCTGTCTTTAGCTAACACAAATAGATTCGACGGTTTCCCAACACGTGAACACGCAACATATAGTTGCCCATGAGAAAAACATGGATTTTCCAAATCTAAACCACAAATGGACATTGTTTGACCTTGAGATTTATTTATAGACATGGCGAAAGCTAAACGAATTGGAAACTGTAGCCTTTTGAAGGGTATGGTAGAATCTGATGGTATCATCGGAATACGTGGCAGCAGGACCACTTTTCCTTTAAACTTCCCAGCCAAAATGGTTGCTTCAAGAATGTTTCCGGTGATCTTTTTGATGACCAAACGCGTACCGTTACATAATTGAGGTGGATTCAAATTACGGAGGAGAATAATAGGGGAACCAATCTTTAATCGAAGATTATGTGGTGGCATTCCAGGGATATCTAATGAATTTAAAAATTCAATCGGAAAATTTACACTTTCATTTTCATCAACAACAGTATCGATTGATTTAAAAGACATCAGATCGCCTGGTAACAACTGTTGTATCTGGAAGTTAATTTCGTCAACATCAACGTTTTTGGCTGCCAAAATCGCCCGTTGACTAAGCCATTCATGATTCAAATAATTATTCTGTATATCCGGGAAAATACTCTGAATCAATTCAGTTTTATCCTGAACAACAGTGCAAAAATTGTCTGGTAGTTTAATGCATTGCGTATTTGGTTGCAGTTTTATTTTACCGTTCCCAATATCTAGTAGTTGTTCGGAAAATATTAGTGCTGATGGATCATTTTGCAATTGTACTCGCATATTTATGGTCAATCGAAGTGTTTCAACACTTCGCCATAAGAATGATTGTTTCAAACATGCATTAATCTCATCCGCGAAAGTAGAGCGAGGTATAACCGGTAAGGTCTGCCGGAAGTCACCAGACAAAAGTAAGATAGCACCACCGAAAAGTTTATTATTGCTGTTTAAATCTTGCATAGTTCTGTTTAATGCTTCAAGTGAATATTTGTGTGCCATTGTGCACTCATCCCAAATTATTATAGAACTCTTCCGCAACACTGCAGCTATTCCACTATTCTTTTTGATGTTACACATTGCATCTGGTTTATTATGAACGTCCAATGGCAGCTTGAATGTTGAATGTGCTGTTCGCCCACCATCCAGTAAAGTAGCCGCAATGCCTGACGATGCTAATGCTAATGCGATTTTTTGTTGCGACCGTATTTTGGCAAGAATCAACGATATTAAAAATGTCTTACCGGTTCCACCGGGTGCATCCAAGAAAAAAAAACCGCCTTGTTCAGCAGCAACAGCCAGCATAATCCGATCATAAATAATTTTTTGTTCTGCTGTCAGTAATGGTTCACTGTTCATGATAATTGTTGCTAAACTTCCATGGTCATATTGATTTTCTCGTTGTAAATCGGTATTGACTAAGTCGGTGGCTGGACGATTAGGTGATGGCATACCATAATGATTAAGTGGTAAATTTGAAATAAGAACACATAAATCCTCGATCAAGACCAATGCTTCATTGTACATCTCTGGTGTATAATCTATGTTTTGGCATTGATTTGTTTGTCTAATTCGGTGCAAGATGTCTTCTGTCATACAATTTTTATATTTTTCCCACAAAGTTTGTGCTTGCGAGGGATAACATGTCGCCAAAATAATTGCAAACAACTGACGAATGTTATTCGGTGTTGATGTCAACGCAGCATCAGCAAGCGTTAAGTCCCAATGGTTATCGTCTTCTAGCAATTGCAGTTCACGACATGCATCCTGGTATGTATTGAATACTCGACCATTAGCTGTTCGTAAAAATTCAAAAGACGTTGGTCCGGGAACATTCACCAATAACAAACGTAAATAGAAGCACTCACGTTGCTTTGGATGTACCGTGTAAAGTCTCCCCAATGTCTTAGCTTTGAATATGCCTGTAATGGAAGGATGTGGTTTTCCTTGTTTCCGTGGCTCCCATTTTTTACTGGATTTGTTCCATGTGAAATAACGTGGAACATCACCATACACCAATGTCTTCGCGAATTGGCCAAAAACATCAGGTTTTTGACACAATGTAAAAAATTCAGTTAGAGTCGTTTTCGGAGCTTCGAACGCTCTTTGGAGAACATTTTCTTCAGTGAAGTATACACGTTGACCGTTTTCAAGATGTATTGCCAGATGTTGGACAGCAGGATCTCTTTCGTGGATGGGAAAGCTGAGAATATGCCAAATAGCTTCATTGCTGCTAATGTATCTGCCCATTTGGTATCGTGCTATTTCGTCATTTTTATTTATGTTTTTTACTTCAAATATGGCCAAATCACTGTCTTTGTTTACATATTTACAAATATACTTAATTGATTTAACAGAACTGCAAAGCTCAACATTGATATGAGCTTTGTAAGTTTTTGAAAGTAGTGGTGAGTATGGTACCACCCACTGATTATCAAACTCAACTTGATTTGGAAAGTTCGGCAGTCGCATTGTAAATGTGTGGCCACCATTCTCAGTACTTCTGCGGCGATACATTGGATAACCATCAATATCCGTGATCGTGTCATTCGTATGCGGCTTTGGGAAGTTTTTTTACATTTTCCATTTTCCATGCACGGTGACGTCATGTTGAAAACACCGCATGGCCCATGGATCATGTGTTTGGTGACAATATCAAATAATTCTTGATCAATTAATGGGTCTGGAATTTCGGCTGAAATTATTTGATCGATTTCTTCAGGACGGATTCTATCTTTAAGCCAAACCAAAATGTGGGCATGAGGCAAACCTCGCTTTTGCCACTCTATCGTATACAGCCAACAACGTGTGATACCAAAAATTGTATATTTAACAATAAAATCAATTAAGGATTTCAATTTTTGTTTAAACACACGTGCAGTTAAATCATGACGATGAATGGCTTGTTGTCCTGGCAATAGTAAAGTTTGTATCTCTTCCCAATTCGGATTACATGTGAATGTAATAAATAAATCCGGTCGGCCGTAATGACGTACGTAAGTCATCGCATCTTGTATGTATTCCTGCATGTTCCGTGGACTGCCGATGTAGCTTGAAGGTAAAATGAAAGCATTACCGATGTCATTGGGATTTAAATTTCCATCGATGTTTCCAGCAACAGCATCTCGTAAGTGAATATATTCTTCCGATCGTAGTTTTGCCTGGTTGAATCGAAGGAATCGCAAGCGTTCGCTTTCGACCTTAGCATACATATCAACAATGTATTGATGGAACAGCTGACGATATCGAAGGATATAATTGTCTTGATGTTGTCTAACCATTATTCGGTGTGCGTAGTAGTTCATTGAGCTAACTTTATTATTTCTGTAATCACCTAAAAAAATAAATAATAAAATGCAATACGAAATTAAAATCTATACATACAGTAAGAAAGTAAATAGATAATTGTCAAATTTACCGGTATTTGGATCATACTGATTGATATTAAGGTGATATTCATCTTGTCCTTGCCAAAATATCAATGGATATTGTAGTGCGTCATATGAACGGTGTAGATCCGAAATCGTACTGACAGTGTTGTCTCGCCGTGTAATGTTTATAGATCTTTTGTCAACTGGATCACCAACCATGATAACAGCAACCTCATCAACAGTTGGAGCGTTGAATCTACCAGCATGTTCACCTAATGGTACTTTGTCGGCTTTTATGACGATTTGATAATTGTCATTTTGCAGTCGTGGCGAAACTCTTTTGATCAATTGAATTAGTTGATTGTGATCTTCTAAAAAATTTCCAATAATATCACAATTGCTCTTTCCTCTGCTTGTTCAATAAAATTATACAGGCACCGAGTCGTCACGCGCTCTTCACAATCGCCCATAAAATAAAAAGGTATCGACATCTGTCAGTTTTATGACTGCCAAATAATAACGGACAAAAAATTAGCGATAAATTAAAATTGCGACTATAATTTGAGATTTAAACTATCCTATCTCTCAAGTGCACATCGAACTGCACATGGTGTTCAAATTTTATTATAATCGGTTAAGTGGTTTAGGAGTCCATTGAGGACAAACATTGTGACACGAGATTTATATATATTAAGATTAAGCTAAAGCGCAGTGCCACCTTATTTCAGCTCAACACTTTCAGCCATACCGGGCGAAAAACATTGTAACCAACATTTTTGCTGAAATTTCATTTGTAATACTGTTCTAAATATTATGTTATATAACACAAATTACCAAAAGATTGTAACCGTCAAGTGACCTAAAATGCCAAGATAACAATGGTTCACATTGTATCGTTTTAATTTGTTTTTTAAATTTTGGTCTCTCCAAAAGATTTAAAAAAAAATGTTCTAAAGGTGTAAACTATAAATAAACTTCTTAAAAGTGTGTATGCATTTTAAAAGAGATCATTATGATTTTTAGTGACCGCCCCAACATCGTAACCAACAAATGACATTGAGTCTTGAATCTATTTTTATTATTGTAAAATTGTAATGAACAATATTAACCCATTCCACCACTAATAATATGACATAAGTTGTTAATTAAAAACACTATTTAATTACTACAACTTTTATTATGGCCATTTTGGAAACACTTGTTGAATGTCAAAAAACAAATTAAAAATAATACGTAAAAAACTTTAGTAATTATATTTATTTATCAAAATATAATTCATAAGTATTTTATCAACGATATTTACATGAAGTTTTTTTTTATTTTTTATGCATAAATTGATTACGCACAGACCGGCGTTTCGCCGGATTAATGCTTAATACCATAATATAGCCGGCTTAATATGGCCGGATGCTTAATCGCATCCGGGAAAACTATAAAAATATCTTTAGACACTCTAACCTGTTGTCTGTTTTCTCATTGTGGAAATACAAAACTGCCCTTTATTACCATGCTGATAGTGCTCTTAAAATCCCGGTAAAACACGATCATAAAACAAGACAAGTAAGCAAAAAAATGCTTTCTGTCCCTAAATTTAAGAACTTATATGGCAAGCGGCAATCATGCGTGGCGGTCCCCACTTTATACAATAAATTGCCTGGCGATATTAAAGAGAGTGCTACGTTAGCACTATTTAAAAATAAATTTAAAAAGTACCTATTAGAAACACATGTAAAATAATTATTAGGATAGAATATGTACTACTAAAATAAAAAGTTGAAAATAACATCTGTGCTATGTGTCATGTTAGGTTTTATATTATTTCTACTGTTCTGTTTTTGTTATTAATGTACCATTCTTGTTATGCCAAATCTACCTTGTCCAAAAATTCATATACTTATTTATACCTTGTAATTATGTATTATTAGTTAAGAAACTTATTAAAAGGACCTGTCGACAGTCTCTGACTAATGGGTCCTTGCTCATTTTGTTTGTAATACAAAAACGATGTTGAAATAAACGCCGTTGTTGCCGGCATTGAACTGAATACCATAATATAGTTGACCGTCGATTTGCCGGCTTCGTGTGTCAATGGGTTAAATATCTTCATGTGTAGTTTTTAAAATAAGATTTTTTAAGTGCTAGGCTTTTAAAAGTGTTAAAATTTCAAAAGACAAAAAGACAAAAATTTCAAAAGACAAAATTGTAAATAGGTAAATAACCCTGTTTGAATGATTCAAACTAAACTCTGCCAAACTTCAAGATTACGATTTATGAGTTGAGCGAAATGAACTCAGTTTGATCTTACTCTTGTTTTGTTAATGAAGTTAGAAATCGTTTTCGCACTCAGCAATCGACGCATTTACTTTTTACTACTAAAGCAATCAATGCCATACTCGGGGGTGAGGTGTGGTGAGAGGTATGAACGGTGCATATTTTTTCTCTCGCCGCAACTCAATTGCATTGAGAGAAATGTCATTTTTGTTATGTTCAATTGACGGCACTGTTCCAGAGTCCACGCGGTATTTAAAATATCGCCATAAATTAAAAACAATAAATAAAAGACACCTAAAGAATCAACTTTCACGTAGTTCTCATATATCACTATTTAATAAACCTTTATGTACGTTTAGTATGTAATTTAATACCAAAGATGAGTATGATTATTTTGTAGGGCATATTTTCTGCACAATTGTACCGCACAATTAAGCATTTCAAAAAGTTTAGGCTTAATAATCAGGAGAAGAAAATGACATCTTGACTGAAGAAAAATGATTGTATGTGCGAATGTTATATTCGTCTCTCTTGCGGCACCCCGGGGATGTACACTGTGTCCCGTGACCGTGTGCATAAAAAAAAACTCATTTTTGAAGACAGTATGTAACAGGTGTTTTTTTAGAGGCGTGGTTTTCAATCTGACACTACTTTTTTCGTAGTTGGTGTTTTTGACAGCTGTCACTTGATTTATGCTCAGTTTGATTTGCCATTTCATGATGAATAGACTTACTCCTGAACAACGTTTGCAAATAGTGAATCGCGTCGTGGGCCTGTGGCGTGGCCTCCAAGATCGTGCGATTTAACACCGCTGGACTATTTTTTGTGGGGTTATGTGAAGTCGCTTGTCTACGCAGATAAGCCGGACACGATTAACGCCTTGGAAGAGAATATTCGGCGCATTATTGCTGACATACGGCCCAACTTGCTGCAAAAAGTGGTTGAAAATTGGGCCTCTCGGCTGGAATTTGTTCGAGTCAGCCGCGGCGGCCACTTACCCGAAATCATTTTTAAAACATAATGGCAAACCCTTATCTTTATAATAAAACTAAATTCTTAGCCATAACATCAAATTATATGCGTTTTATCTCTTCTTGAAAACCATACCTCTAAAAAAAACATTCTTTATATTAAAATTCATCGTGGTGGCAGAGAAATTAATTGTAAACTTTACGTTATTATAATGAAATGATCGTGTAACGCGTAGATTAGGAACACCGGACGGTGGCCAGGCCAGTTTTTTGCGACCCGCTGCGGGGAGAGAGGTTGTCCGAACCCCGGTGCATCTGCACTCAATAGTCAAATTAGTCAATACCTATTAAGCAGTTTTTTTTGTTTTGCAGCAAGGATGGTCTTGTAAGCGTGTTTAATTTCTTATTTTATTTCTCTTTGCCCGTTTATTGCGTCAGTGAATTAAAATGCCACGTCATATTATTAGTTCTTTAGAAATACAGTGATATGGTGAGAGTGCCGTGGTACCTAACAATGTTGCAGCGGCAATCGACTTGTATTGTGAGCGATTTCTCAATAGACAACGTACCACAGTATTTAAATCGCGTTAATAAAATATCTATTAAATTCAGTTTTTAATTCAAGTTTATTTAAAGCATAGGTATGTACAAACCGGTGTGTAGGTATGTACGGTCTAGCGCCGTGACCCACTATTATGCACGAGCGGTCATTTACACTATTACAAAAAAACATGTAATAAAATTTGACTAAAATTATTTTAGTATTTTTAATTCAAAATCATACCTAGAATAGTGAATAAAAACACCCCTTTAAGTTTATGCATAAGGTCATGGGACACGGTGTATTCATGCTTACTTCAGTTACGAGTATTTCTAGTTATTATTATTATTAGTTTTAGGCTGGCAGCTTATGCTGATAAGCCTAAATCTGCACTTGTATCGTCTCTGATAAACTTGTCCAGTCTGTACTTAAATCAAATAGTTCAGTTAGTTCTATGGATTTATTCTACCAGACCTCAAATAATCAATTGAACCACAGCACCGCCACAATTTAACCTAAGATTATACCTTCAGAGCCGGGCAAAGGAAACCCTGTTAAGGCCAAAGAACACATGGAGCATATTGTCAATTTGGCACATTTCTAAAACATGCCAAGATTCAGCGTCGATAACGGGATATCGCCGTGTACTACAGGTGCCGTTTTCGGGTAAATATGTTAACGTCTTAATGCATTTCTATTAATATTTAAAAGTGTGGCATGTCACGTATACCCAAATTTATGAAAGGCATTGACTAATTGTCGATATTTTTTTCATTTTAGTTCGGTTTTGACCGCCATCGCGATTATTTGTGTAGAGTGCACGAGTAAATTTGAAAAAATTTCAGATTTGGCGGTAAATAATTTCAGTCTTATTTACAAAAGCTATGTCAACATACATTAAATATAAAAAAACAAACATTTTCATAGTTTGTACATATTATTTGTCAATTATAACTTTAACTAAAAAACAGGTGGCATCCCCGGGTGGGATATTCCATTCAGTCAGCGTACTTCGCCGATCGGGCGGCATGCGAGGTCCGCGCATTTGACGTACGGATCTGAATGTGTTAGTATTGTTTACATGTTTGTTTTGCATCCACAATTTCCAAAGTCCGGTGTTGGCCACAGTCCATCTTTTTTAATGACAGTGAATATCTTGTACCTGCTAAATGCCACAACATTTAGGAGATCAGTACAATTATTCATGATCCAGCTTCTAGAGGCAGCACTAACTGGCACAAAACACTTTTAGATAGCCGACTGGACATACTTTTAATGAGTGGAAATCGGGCAGAAGCCCCGACGGCTCTAAGAACGAGTATTGCTTCCGAATGGAACACATTCACACATTATTGACATAGTGTCATCGTTCGTCATCCGATCTTCGAATGCGAATCTGTAGCCATTCCAGTACTTCTGATTCTGTCATCTCAGCATAATGCTTCATTTGATCTGATGATCAATAATCATCACTGGTATCGATAGAACTGGCTACCGAGAAATCATAGTTGGTTGGTAGCAATATTTTAGGGTAAAGTCGCTGACTTCTGTCCAATAAACTAGATGCGAATGCAAATTTCTTTCAAATACAATTTTTTAGGCTGGATTGAAGGTAGATTGGAAGGTAGAAGGAAGGTGGATTGAACCAGGCAATCCAAGCGACGAATCAAACGTTTCTATAGAGGCAGTTTGTGAAGTGGCAATATTTAGCTCTTTGTGAACGTTGTTACACTGACGTAATTATTTTTTCAGTCCATAATTCAAAATTGTCTACAGTCTGTGCAAAATCACTTTTGTTTATATGCAAATTTTGCGAAATATAAGCGGAATTTGGACCTCAGAAACCATATGAGTCTAAAAGTGTGCCAGCGTGGAGGCAGAAAATAACAATAAAATAAATCTTAAAACAAAATGAAAATGTCAAAAATTACCAAAAAAACAAATAGATGTAAAACTACATGCTAAACACACTTCATAGACTTATTGTTAAAAAAAAAAAGAAAATGTGAATAGGTCGTGAATTAAATATAAACAATATGCGAGCTTAAAATTATAAACAGAGAGAATATTAAAACACATCCGTTATTTAAATTTCTGATACTATGTTGTATTTTACATTGATACTATTTTATTATTTGTAATTGTATATTGAGTAGTAAAAAAAATATTACATACGTTAAAAAGACATTTTTTTCATAAAGTAATAAAAAAAATGAAATATATTTTCTATTTATGTTGATAATAACATTTCTAAATAATAACATTTGTATTTTATAAAATAATTGCCTTTGTACGTTTGTCAACAACGTGACACACACATCAACAAAAAACAACCGCCACTAAACTTCGAAATTTACGACATCAGCATCTTGGAGTATACATATTTTAGAATATGTATGTGATTCGCAATTAAATGTTGTACCGAATACTTTATCCAAATATATTTGCATAAAAATCTATGGGAAGATAATAAATGTATTAGTTTTTTTTGTGTTATCCACCTTTGTCATAATGGCGGCCACTGTCAAAACTAAAATAAAACACTACATTTGTTTTTTCAATACTGTGGCGCAGTCGATGCAAAAAAAACTATTGTAAAATACGTCCCGACTATGTTTCTTTAACATTATAATAAAAATAGTAGATTGTACTCACTTTTTATGGTTAAAAATCCTTTCAAAATAGAGCGTAATTCCTACCGAACACCGCAAAGTATACTAGACGTTTGGCATTTGCAAACAAAAACGGATTTTTTTTCCTTCTTTTAATCGGCGTAGAATTTAATGTAGATGTTTACGGTGTTGGGAAAATAATAAAATGTATACGAGCGTCACGGACAGCCGAATTAACCTGTTACATCAGATTGACGTATATATCCACGAGCCGGCCTGCATCTCCACAGTGCTCATTCGCAGATCGAGGAATATATCCACCATGGTGTCACTACATGCCGTCACTCATTTGAAAAATGACGCTTAATTATCTGTTCATCCGATTGCTCTACTGTCTATGCCAATCGATTCGCAAATAACAATCACTGGCTTGGATTTTTTACGAGTCAATAAAGCGACTAATAATATTTTTATTTAATTATGGAAAGTACACTGCGAACTTCTGGCTTAGTCTCTGCTTCAACGCACTTATGGACCGAGTGGGAGGAGGTTAGGAACTATTTTTAACAGTTGTTTTATCAATCCTGACAATTCACGACTTTATAGATGTGCGCAATATTTTTTATTGATTTTCGTCTCGTATTGTTATACTGTAAAATCTACTGATTTTTGCAATATTTGGTTAGATTACAAAAACGGAGGCCGCCAGTAAATTTTTGCCAAATCTTGTTACTTCAAATTATGATTAGTTGACTGCTTGACAATTGCTGCATCTGGCGGGGATGATTTCTAAATAGGTTAATCAAAATATTTTTTTTTTTTAAGATGCTGAAAAATATCGAGTGACTTAAAGATCAAAGTTATTCAAAAATTTGACCGCCAGACAGCCATTTTGTTCATATAGTGCGAGATAAGAAAATTCATAATACTTTTAACCAACGGATACCCGTAGATGCACACACTGTTAATAATTTCTCCATGATTCCTTTTCTTTACAGGAAGTTAGAAGTTATCCAAAACTTATAGCGTCCTACATCACTGTTGCCAACATTTTTAACTGCATTTTTTACCATTTTAGCGCCTAGGATGGTTTCGATACTGAGCCGCATAGTGCCAGTGCATCCAAGCACATAATTAATAAAATATTTTGAGTACTGTCCGATATCAACCGCAATTAACTTCAACAGAATAATGAGCTGGACATAATGCACCTAGACCATAAAAGAATGATCTGGTACAAAACTAAAGGGATAGGATTGAAGGATGATTTTCAAGAAAGTTTTATATAGAATACCCGGCATGCTCCATATCCCCTGAAGTGTGTCCGCTGAAAGCTAAACAAACCCATCCCAATTGTCGAAAGAACAAGTTGTCTGAAGTGTTGCCAGGTCGTTGAAAAGACTGATACCCATGCCGGCAGACCCTCACCAAATTAACACCCAAATTGTTCATAAATCGAGCTACAAAAGATATTACGCATTTTAATATAATGAATGAGACTGACCTTGGTCTCTTGGGTGGACCTTGATGCTGCTGATGCGTAGGTATTCCAGAATTAGGGTTCTGCTGCTGCTGAGGTGGACCTGGTCTCTTGTAACCCTGCAATATATTATAATATAATCAAGGAGCAGATCAAGCCGATAATCTTTAGTTGAAATAGTTCAAGTCTGATCTTAAATTAATTCATTTACTGATGGTGGGTTAATCTGTTGGAAAGGAAATGTATGTCTGCTTCTTTGTAACTGTCAAATATTGCAATTTTTTAGTACAAATATTGCAAGATATGGCAGTTGAGCATTGCGTTTGCGATTTGGAATGGTGCAAGAGTAACCGTGCTCTAATTCATTCTCGAAAGAAAGGATATTTGTGAACCTCCTGGTTTAAAAACACAACCACAGATCAACTCATTAAAGAATAATAATATGCGTTGAACGGAAAAGACTTAATAAACACTCCTTGGATACTGGGCTGAAGTATGCCATTGAAAAGCCACTGTGTCGACGACTGTCGGAATTATCAAGATTTATGTCTTTGCAGCTCCTCAATTTTTAGGTTTGGTTTGATATTGTGGAGTTCGCGTTCAGATTCAGAACTGGTCAAATGGAAATTTTAAAAATATATGGTAATGGTTCAGTATAAAAAACACTAAGCTGCAGATCATTTATCACCAACATCAGGAAAGGTTAAATGCTTCAAGATGAAGAATACATTTAAATGTCTAAAATGTGACTCCAGCTTTCAAGTTTCAAGATGATTAAAAAAAGTAAAATGGTTGTCAAAAAAAACTTTTAAAATAAAAAGTTATCAATTTTTTAAATTACCCTACCTTACCCATATGTTACACTTTTATTACGTTATTTTTCATTTGTTTAACCCGTCACATGACGCAGACTCCAGTCGGAATCCCGAGATGATTCCGCCAAATGTAACTCCGATCGGAGCCCGCGTCAGGCGTCGTATTAAAATATTATTTTCCACGTTGGCACCTCCGGGGTTTATGGTCGCCTATTGATGTTTCATTCTTTATGAGATGGGATTTACAATTCAATAAGAAACACGACTCGACTGTATACAGAAGTTTGTTGCGCGAATTTAGCAGTCAGTTGAAGCCATTATGAACTGTCTTTCGGTTGCTCCCGTGTTTACGATGGTTTTTTAGTGGTTTAATGTAATTATAAGCCATTATGTTGTGTAAATATTATTTACAAATAGTGCTCTGATACTATGTATTATCGTGAATCAAAGTGTTAGAGGATTGCAAAAATAAATGGTTTTATTTTACGCAATCCCGACAGCAGCGGCCATCTTCGAACATATCATCATCGCAATAAACAAAGGTAATTTGTATCTTATTACAGATTTGTATTTATATCTATTTGGATGAAGTATTCCTTATGAAATTTTATTGAGAATCAAATAGGTATTCTAAAATGTATATACTCCCAAGATGATGATGTCGTAAATTTGGCATTTCGGAACGCTTGTCAGTTTGTTGACGTATGTTTTAGATGACTATTGACAAACATATAATCAACAATCAACATTTTATATAAAATTTTAAATATATTGTTACACGTTACGAGAGAGAGAGAGAGAGAGAGAGAGAGAGAGAGAGAGAGAGAGAGAGAGAGAGAGAGAGAGAGAGAGAGAGAGAGAGAGAGAGAGAGAGAGAGAGAGAGAGAGAGAGAGAGAGAGAGAGAAAGAGTGCGGGTGTGTGCTGCAGGCAGACGGTGCATTGTGTGTGTGCCGGGCGTCAGCCGAGTAGGGTGATATTATTGTTTTGGAGGCGGTCTGAGACGGTTCCCGCTCTGGATGTGATTGTATGTGTTGTAAAAAAATTAAAGCTTGTGTGAAAGAAAATCATCTTTTAATAATATATTTTACATCTTTTTAACTGATTTCAATTAGAAATATCATTCTTTAACCCCTGGAGGGCGTACGACGTGAGGGGATGTCATGCCGCGCGGACATTTCTGTGTCCGTTGAGAGCGTACGACGTGAGTAGACGTCATGAATACCTGCTTGATTTTGATTATTTTTGGTATTATTTCAGTATTATTCATTAACTTGACGTTTTTTTTCATTGAAAATCTTAACGAAACAATTTTGTTTTTTTTTTGTTTTCATTTTAATGTAGTTTCTACTACTATTTATAAATGTGTATTTTCAATACACTAATGTACTACCGTTCCAATATCTATAACTTTTTTTTAACTTTTTTCTTTTTTCCGAAAAATGTACATATTTTGGAAGACTTTTAAATTGTAATGTATAGTTATAAATATATGAAAATGTAAAAAAAAGTGTTGATTTTGTTTATTTCGTAATTTAAAAAAAAAAAAAAAAAAAAATGGCAACATTTTTATTTTTTTCTTCTTTAATTTACGAGACAAACATAATCAAAGTGATATGGTGTAATAGAAAATTTTACGGTGAATCCGATGATACCAGATTTGTAAAAATTGAACGACTCATGCCTGCACTATGGATTTTATAGTAGTGAGTGATTTTTCAAGGTCAATAACTACAGTCTCAACGGGTTTTGGCGCCAAAACAAACTACGCCCTCCAGGGGTTAAAGAAATAAATGAAAAATATTTAATTAAAAAAAATAAAATAAATAAAAAGTATCTACTTACCGTTTTTTATATGCTTTAGCTTTTTTTATATATTTTGAAAACTATAAAAAATTTGCTGAAAAAAAATTAACAAGTAGAAAAATAACTTATAAAGTGACAATAAATAAAATAAATATATTTTATAATAAAAAATATATATTACTTATAAATAGTTTTATATGATATCTAGAAACATAGTAAAAAATACAAAATGGGTGTCATAGCTCTAAATTTTCTTTTATTGAGTATCAAAAACAAAATTTCGCAAAAAAAAAATAACTTTAATATTTTTTTACAGTATAAATACAATAAATATAATACAATAAAACGGTATTCTAGAGAATTTCATAAGCTATTCAGGTTGACATGCATAATTTTTCTCCGATAAGCATTTTAGTAAGTTCGTAATTAGGCCATTTTTTGAACACTTGCGCGACATTAAATTTTGGTAGTCTAGAAATGATAACTTGCCATAAATAAGTCATAAATAGTGCTTAGTGACCTGTCATCTATCATTATAATAATTAAATTGTTGATTTTTTTCCGTGGATGTTTGAAACTTTGTGCGATGTTCATTGTGTTAAAGTTACTGAAGAGTGGTCAAGTTTTTCTTTAGTCGAGCAATCTAAACTACTATAAATCAATGATTATTCTTAATATTGTATCCCATCCTTGTTACACCGTATCTAAATGATAATAATATCCCTTTGTTGTAACAATGTAGTTACATCACTAATACTCAGTGACGGTTTTTCATAATTAGCAACTACATAGTGCTTCACCAAAGATTGATATGAATTCTGAACAAAATATTTATATAAATATATCATAATATTTTGTTGCGATCTACAAATTTTAATGGAAAGTTTTATGCGAACGTATTATTTACAGGACACTAAACGTGCCATCGCTAGTGCCAAACACCGTACGAAAATGAATATGTTAAGAAGATAAATGGCCAGGGATCGTAGTTTCTATTGGAAATTGCAATATATTAATGCATATATTTATAAAGCTGTTTTTATAAGTTTTGAAGGGAACTAAGCATGCACAAATATTGTCCTTGCCGCTATGACGTTGCGCATGTACGTACTTCGTTGCATTACATCAATGCAATGACACATGACAACAATCGACATATTGTGAACTGTTATCTTTTTTGTTGTTTTATTTTGTTTAAATAATTATTGATCAAATATCTACATATAATTACAAATAGTCTTTCTCGATTTAGTGATAATATATTAAGGGGCAAATCAAAATTAAAAAAAAGGTACTAAATATGTGATCGGCATTACAACGAAAAAAAAAATCATCTACAGTGTTCAGGGGGTTACCGCCATATTGCTTGATTGAAAAATACTTTTTTGTACACATTACCTGATTTGGTGGTGGACCCCCCTGATGTTGCGGCGGTCCCTGATGATGTGGAGGCTGATGTGGAGGTGGTCCTCCTGTGTGACCTTGCGGAGGACCCATCAGGGGGCCACCCTGGTGAGGAGGTCCACTTTGGTGAGGAGGTCCAGCCTGGTGCGGAGGGCCGCCCTGGTGCGGAGGGCCACCCTGGTGCGGAGGGCCACCCTGGTGAGGTGGCCCGCTCTGGTGTGGTCCACCCTGATGAGGAGGTCCACCCTGGTGAGGTCCTCCTTGGTGGGGTCCACCCTGGTGAGGTCCGCCTGGTGGGGCGGAGTGACGATTGCCACCCATGCCTGGAGGGCCTCGCATTCCTTAAACAAATATTTTTAATTATAAATTAACCTTCCTGCGTAAAAAAAGGCAATATTAACGTTGCATGTGATATTTCATTCTGAAATAATAGCTTTGGGTAGCTCTAAAAGCTGTTCTTGAGAGCAGATTTGTTATTCCCAGACAAATGAACAGCAATACACTTTGCACGTCTACAATATCACTTAAAGCACTCAGAAAAGCTCATAGGATAACATCTAAGGATAAACAAGATGCCAAGGTACTGTAACAATGCTGGCAGGTCAGGAAAACGGCCAGCACTGTTCTATACTTTCGAATAATGCAAAATTTTTGCCGCCACGAATGTCTTGATACAGGCTCGCTCAGCAGGTGGCAGACGCTGCGTGTGCGGGGGCCATACTAATTGTATTGAAATGGAAGTCCACAGCTCGTGGTCGCCACCGGTGGCGAATAAGAAGAAAAACTGTTTTGTGATATTGAAACGTCATAGCAAATGTCAAACGTCTAATATACTTTTTCGATGTTTTATTGTGGGGTTAATATGGAAATGTGCTCTATTTCGAAAGGACTTTCAGCCATAAAAAGTAAGTACAACCTATTATTTTTATTATAATATTACAGAAATATAGTGAGGACATATTTTACAATAGTTTTATAGCATCGGCCGTGCCACGGTATTGAAAAAATAGATGTTTAACGTTTTTTTTTTGTCTGACAGTGGCAGCCAGTATGACAATGGTGGATAACTCAAAAAACTAATACATTTCTTATCTTTTGATATATTTTTCTGCAAATACATTTGGATAAAGTATTCTTTACAAAATTTAATTGCGAATCTCATACGTATTCTAGAATGCATATACTCCAAAACGCTGATGTCATAAATTTTGAAGTTTAGCGGCAGTTGGTGGTTTGTTTATGCATTTTTAACATTATTTACTAACAAACCCAGGCATTTTTTTAAAAATCTAAATGTTTAATATAAATTATAACATCCTTTTAACTGATTTAATTTAGAAATGACGGTGTTTATCGAAATAAATAGAAGATATATGGCATTTTTAATCACTATCAAAAAATTTAATTTTAAAATAAAACATTGTTTTTTCCACCATGCCTTAGTTTTTTTTTTTAATTATAAAAAATATACATAATTTCGGTAAATATTTATCGGAATAAATAGAAGTGATATTCCATTTTATATTACATGATATTTTTATATTTTTTTTACAAAAGTGATAAACTATTTATTCAGAAATTCAAACTTACCAGGTGGTCCTCTGTTACCACCGCCTCTTCCGAAGTCAGGTCTTCCACCCCTCGGTCCCCCTCCGCCTCGACCTCGGAAGCCATGGCCTCCCGGGGGTCCTCCGGGGCCGCGTGGGCCGAAACCCATATTGCCGCCCATCGGGGGGCCTCCTGGAAGAATAAATTTACGTGTCATTCCACAACGCAATATTACGGAAAGTGAAAGTATGCTATCGAGTGTTATACAGAGAAATCATCACAGAATACAATTAATATTACTAAGATGGTAACTTCGCCACCTAGTCGGTAACGGCTCCCGGATGTGATTTCCAAGAAAGAAGAACAGACTCCAGGACAGGCACATTTGGCCTAGTTGAGTAGGTCCCAAAATATTTTTTTATGAGCTAGGTCATAGCAATTATTTAAAAATAAAAATACTAACTGGGTGCAGGTGGTCCTCGAGTCTCGATCGTCGGAACAGGATGTGGTCCCGGGCCCTGCGGCTGTTGCGAGAACGAACGTCCTCCCCTGTCCCCCCCACCACCTCCACCGCCGCGCATGTGCGGGGGGGGACCACCTCTGAATCCGCCCCTCGGACCGCCCCGCATGGGGCCGCCCCTCATGGGGCCCATTCCCATTCCGCGGCCGCGCATTCCCATACCACTGGAAACGAATTTTCAGTATAAGTACAGTAGAAATGGGTGATAACGACAATCAATATTCAATATTCAAGGGACAATAAAAAAGTGGTTATTACAACTGATATTCGTTGTAAACGGTAGGTGTGAACATATTATTTTGGAAAACCTTATTTAATAAAACAAATGCGTGTTGCTATGAATGTTTTTAAAATAAAAATACAGTAAATTGAATAAAAACAATTATTAAAAAAATCGAAAATGTCCTAAGCTGTATGTAAACTTTTTCTTTTTCGTTCAAAACGTCTTCTTCTTGGCGATATTGTAAAAGCGAGACAAATAAATATAGTAGTCCTGCCTTGTAGCTAGCATATATTAACGGATAAACGTTTTCCTTTCAGTTAATACCGGAATAATTTCAATTAACAAAAATCGTCGGTCACTGCCTTCTTTGGTACAGACGGCGTCTAGTTAAGAAGGCAGGGACCATCAGAACAGTAGGTGCCGGTCGCTTGTTGATTACATTAATTACCATTGAACTGTTACTACTATTCTGTAATGTATGTATTTTGGTGTATAAGAATAAATAAATAAATAAAACAAATAATTGTGTCTTTCCGTTGACCATTCCAAACAGCAAACACCTTGCTTACCAAAAATGGCAAGATTTAACAGTTAAGTGATGCGTTTCACGGACGCCTCTCTGGTACTCTAAAAAGTATACAAACATGCGCTAACACACTGGTTATAGGCAACTTTATCGAGAAAGGATATGTCGACCACAACGTCATTTTTCAGGGATCGAATATTAAAGGTGTAGTTTTAAACGCGCAGTGAAGATTTTTTTACCCTTACCATTTGTTGTGCATGTACGAGGTGTGATCAAAAAGTAAGGTGACTTTTCAAGTTTCGCGGGCTACGTCCGTTCGATCTTTAATTTTTTTTTTGTTATGATATGTTAGTGGCATACAGTGAGTCTACTTTAAGTAAAAAAAAATGTTTACAAGTGGTATAAACTCTTCCAAGAAGGCAGAGAAGACACCAATGACGAACCTCGCTCTGGACGCCCAAGCACGTCATGAAATGATGCGAACGTTGAAGAAGTGAAGAAAATAATGTTGAGGAATCGTCGAATTACCTAAGAGAAGTTGCTGATGATATCGGTATTTCACTTGATTCATGCCAAGCAATTTTAACGGATGTTTTGGGCATGAGAGATGTTTTGAGCTATACTAAATGTGCTTATAGAAGTGCTTTGAGGATTGGAAAAAGTGTTGGCACAAGTGTATTGTATCTGAAGGGAGTTACTTTGAAGGGGACAAAATAAATATTGATGAATGAATAAATATTTTTTGACAAAAAAATAAAAAGTCACCTTACTTTTTGATCACACCTCGTATGTGTACTGTGGGGACAGAAACTTTGAAGCTTACTCTAGGGTACTCGGTATAAATGCGGTAAGTATAAACAGTTTTTAAGGGTGTACGTTGCGAACCTAGCTCAAAATCATTCAAAAGGCATTTTAAAAAAGAACACTGCAAATATTTTAATACTGTGACAACAGTAATTTAGTAGAGGGAAATATAAATTAATTAACGAGTTGTATATCCGTCATAGCATAAATTTACAAAGACTCTTAACGTTAAAAAATTTGAGATGTTTGGCCCATGTAGTTAAAAATATATGATAATTACAATAAACCGCACAGCAGCTTAACTTTAGCCAAAGTCATTTTGACTTTTCTGTTCTTCAGATGAATCTTTTTCTATTCAATATGTTGCTCGGCTCCTTCGGAAAAAATATGTCGGAAATATTAACTTTGAGTAGCGCTGAAGGCTGTTCTCAAAGGCAGATTTACAGATCGTCCCAGGCAAATGAACGGCAATAAAGTTTGCAATTCTACATATCACTTACAAACAAGTTTGAGAACTTCCATAGGCACATACTTCCAGTCCCTGCAGTGCACCAATTATAACCTCAACGCAAAAAGTTAAATATCACAACCGTCGGTATAGTGACAATTTTCTTCCACAATTTCCAAAGCGACACAGGAATAAAAATTGAAGAGTATAGTAAAAAATCTGCACACATTTTGCATGCAATTTTGTAGAATTAAATAACTTACCGGCCACGGCCGTCGAACCCGCCGCGTCCGCGAAATCCACCTCCGGGAGGACCACCTCGACCTCGAAACCCTCCTCTCATTGGAGGACCTCCTTTACTAGGATCCATTTCTCAGATTTGTTACTGCAAAAAAGTGAATAACATAAATAACAAGTCTAACATGGTCGTTACGCAAAACTTCCGATTGTCAATACATCAATGAAAAACTACTGTCGGAATTGGATTCATTATTAATAATACACTTACTTTTTAATAGTAATTATAATCTAAACTGATATCATTATAACTATACAGCTAAAAAAAATATTTAGCCATCGATTACGACCCGATAAATACTCAATGACGCGAACGAACAAACGAAACTATACAAAATGGCGTCGTATTTTGCCGGAAACCAATTTGCAGAGCCGGTGCAGCAGATGCTCGCGTGGTTATTTTAGGCTGCCGAAGCTGAAAGCCATCTTGTGTGTAGCCAGTAATGAAAATCACAAAGCAACAACGAGCGGGCTCCTTTTTAATAAAAATAATGTTAATAATTAAAATGAATTAATAATCTAGAAATAGACCAGAATAATCACAAACCTAATTATAATCAATGATAGCAAGACATAATTGTCTTTCTAGCACTTCGGCGCGCAAGCCGAGACAGGCCACCTGTCTCGCAAAGACCATTGAATTGTCTCGCACCTGCAATAAAACTCGGAAAAATCTCTGCTATAGCTACAATAATGATTAAATAAATCAATAGAACGAAGTATAGATAGACTTTGACAATTTAAAAAGAAATAAATATGTTTGGTGTAGCCGGCCAATGGTTTGAAGTCAGTTATGTGACCAGCAGAAATAAATTTATGCTTATACATGTAAAAATATAAAATATATGTTTAAAATATATTATAATCGATGTACATTTATAACCTAACCTTTATAAACAAGAATGGCTATGACCACCGTAACAGGCGTTATTAAAGACATCTTCCACCCCCCACCCCCTCCCACACGCGCCCGTGGTACCAACTTACTATGGGTTGCTTCATTTCCCATCTCCACTTAAGCCTGCGGCACTTTTAGCCAATCGATGTTAGATAGCCATAAAGGAGAAAGTGGGTTATTTTTAGGTCTGAGAAGATAAAAATAAAAAAAACCTATGTACAATGGTATTATGACATTCTTTATCAAAAATTTTAACATCATTTTAGTTTTTTTTGTAAATTTTGACTCTCGGCTAGTAATGAAACCCCACAAAAGATTCGCAACGCTGCTTAAAATACTATACGAATGCGCAAAACCACGGACAAAATTCCTTGTTTAGGTCCGTATTAAATCGTTGCTTTTTTGTTCCAGATATAGAAATAATGTTTAAATTAGTGTATTCCATGTTTTGTGTGTTTTTTTTTTTATTTTAAATCGTTATTTTCTTATTTATTGTTACCAATGATCTTTTAAAACATAAGATCGTTGATTGTTACTGTTTTATTAATAACAATATTATGCTTTTTTACTTTTTTATAAAAATATGACAGCATGGCTGACGGAGACTATTATTTATTAGTGGCCAGTATAAATTATTATTAATTTATCTATCTATCAGTTTCCCGCTCGCAAATAATGGATAGGTCAGGAGCACAACAATACCAAATGTTCAAAAGAGTATTTATATATAGGATGATGTTTTTAGAGGCGTGGTTTTCAAGAAGAGATAAAACGCATATAATTTGATGTTATGGCTAAGAATTTAGTTTTATTATAAAGATAAGGGTTTGCCATTATGTTTTAAAAATGATTTCGGGTAAGTGGCCGCCGCGGCTGACTCGAACAAATTCCAGCCGAGAGGCCCAATTTTCAACCACTTTTTGCAGCAAGTTGGGCCGTATGTCAGCAATAACGCGCCGAATATTCTCTTCCAAGGCGTTAATCGTGTCCGGCTTATCTGCGTAGACAAGCGACTTCACATAACCCCACAAAAAATAGTCCAGCGGTGTTAAATCGCACGATCTTGGAGGCCACGCCACGTTGTTCAGGAGTAAGTCTATTCATTATGAAATGGCAAACCAAACTGAGCATAAATCAAGTGACAGCTGTCAAAAACACCAACTACGAAAAAAGTAGTGCCAGATTGAAAACCACGCCTCTAAAAAAAAAAACCCTATATTACGTTTGGGGTGGGTTTTGGTTTTCTTGAATGGGTGTAAATTTTATTATTTCACAAAGCGAAACCAGGAAAAGAGGTAAATTAAATATTTTAAATAGACATCGGGAAGTTTGTTTTCTAGATAGATGAATAGGTACCGTGCCAAATGAATGTCACAAAGGACGCGCGATGACCGTGGTGTGACCACACGCCGGCGTCCAAACAATGGCAGCCGTAACGAGAATTTCGTGACGTATTGAATAACATTGAAAATGCGACAAAGCATATAAATTCAGGTAAAACGTTACAGCCCACGCGTGAATCATAAATTTCGTACTTTCCGGTAAATTATCATATTTAATTATTGTGAAAACATTTTCCTACATTAACGCCATCTTTAATCTACACTTCCGTATTGTGAAAACCATAGATTATTTATTTTTTATATTTAGGAAATATACAGCTTGACACAGAACGGTCGAGTATTCTTGAAGGGTGTAAAATGTTAGCTTCAAATATTATAATTTATTGCATAGTTTCATTTAATAATTTTAGGGAGACCAGTACGACGTAATTTAATTAACAACAAATACATAGCTGCTGATTAGGTACATGAATTCACTGATTAAACAATTAAATTGGTTCACCTAGAACTGATTACACAAATATGAATGCGTTGGCACAAAGCGTCACGTCTGTGCTGTTGACCGTTGAGGATCCCTTCGTCTGGAACCATTCCTGGCTGTAGAATCAGGTCGAGCTCGCCATAAAAATGCATTGTCATGATGATAGGAGGAGGTGGTTTAATTCAACTTGCAAGATTTGTCCTAAACCGTCATACAATCATTGCAAGCGAAACAAAAGCTTGTAATAAAATAATTTAGTTTTTAATACTTACAATGATCAAAAAATGTATGTAATTAAAATATTGGTTTGTTAAAATTATAATGAAAAACTTAAACGCGGATTGTTTGAAATATATTTATATTACAGAAAGAGTAACACTTTTAATTAGGACTTTTTCCTACTAATTCCTGTACTGATATCAATGGGTATAATTCACATAACTACCTTATCTTTTTATGAATTTAAAAATACTTTTAAAAAGGTCTAATTCTGAAAGACTTCTGTTATATTCTGTGAATTGTGACGAGATAACCTGCGTGGTCTGCTAATCCCTAAGCCTTTTTATATTGGTCGTAAGGACCATCCTTCCAAGATAAAACATATATTGAGAAAACGGGACATTGGGTTCAATTCCTTTCTTTCCAGAACAATTCACCAGTGGAATGATCTTCATATAAGGTCAGCATTTAACCCTTTTCCTTACTCCAAAACTGTTTTTAAGGCGAAGGATATTGATAGTCGACCTTGTAATTCGGTGATTTATTTTTGTATGGCGTCAGGTTAAAATCTTTGCGCGGTCAGTAAGCAATTATTGGTTTTTATTTAATTACGGCTTCATAATATAGAAATTAAAAAAACTAACTTTACTATGTTTTAGACCATTCATTTGCCTTTCAATTACTTTTTTTCCTAAGGCTGTAATGTCTTTTATAAGAGAGCAATTCAACTAAAAAAGAACTATTAGCAGTTTATGATTTATTAAATTTCTCAGAAATAGAATTAAATTTAAAAAATCTGCCTTTACTATGTTGAAGACCTAAGATTGAGGTATCTAAACATATTTTTTTTATGATTAAATATCCAATGGTTATCAAATGCCGGCTATAGAAAAAAAAGATCTAAAAGAGTCGAAATTAATGTTTATCCTTTGGCTTCGCCTTAATTCCAGCTTTATTAAAGGCCAGTTTAATCAACACCATCCTGACAAGTTTTATAACTAAGAAAGCACATTTGAAGCACTATTGGCAATGGTGGCTCCTTTAATTTAAACTGTGTGTAAAAATGTTCATGGCATAGTTTAATGCTGTTTAATATATTAAGGCGCCACCAGTCCCTAAAACCTGTTTTGTTGCATTTTGTTGAAGTTATTCCCAACAAATGGTTAAAACTAAAAATACCACAATATTCTACATATATTAATTTAGTCCTTTGCTTAAAAAAAAAAACGAAATACACCTTATTATAGTAATGAAAATAAATAAATAAGAAAGTGTTGTTTTTTTCTTGCAACGATTTTCTTTTAAGTTGTGTAAGTGACGCGAACCTAATTTTTCTTTCTAAAGATAGACAATATAATAATCTAGGACATTACTTAAAAAAAAAACATTTTTTTCAAATGATAATAATTATTTAAATACAAAAAACAAGTTTCATAGATTCCAAATGTAACGAATTCGCGGTCGGCGAGTATATCCGTCTCTTTTCTACACGTCAATGTTCGAATAAAGCCTACCCTTTCTAATCTCAAGGACAAATGCGTCCCGGGGCGCCTTAATATATTATCTCCCTTTGTCACTGAAAGTATTTTTGTCTATTGTTAGACGTGTAGTCATTTTAAAATATTTAATATTTAAAAATAGTTGCGTCAATACGCTGGTTGCTAACTCGATTATTCGCGACGGCCGTAAAATTAAAAAAAAAACTTCCAAATTCGAAACATAAACCGGTCGACCGGAATTTGACGTTCGCTGTGCGCGTTTCGCGTCTGCGGCCGGGCCTGCTAAACTGCTAAAATTTTATTGTCGAAATGATCCGTTAGGATCGAACGGCTTTTGGTTACTTTTTTTTTTTTTTTTGCGCATCTCTATACCGCGAACGGCGAACCGGCGTGATTGATAACGCCATTGTTGCGGCCGGCCGTCGCGGACATTGTCCGCTCGGGTTTTCCGTCACCCTCTAACCTATTTAAAATCAAATAGCGTTTCGTGACGTTCACATCGGAAATCCCGACATTCCGATCGCTTCTCCGTCGTTGTAATGGCGTCCCGCCATACGAATTAAGTTGGAGCCGTATTTTTTTATATAATTACTGGATCATAATTGTGTATTATTTATTTATTGATGTTTAAACAATAATTATAGCGGGACTGTTAGGATTTTTCATGATGGAGTGATCTGCGTGTTCAAGTTCAAGTTAGTTCAAGTTATTATATTTTCCACAATATTTTACAATATACAGGAATATCATAATAAATTATAAACATTAAAACCAACTATTAACACTTCAAAATAAGTTAAAAAAGAAAAAAAAAGAAGATAAAGAAAAGGTAAAGCGAAGGTATATAAAGTTCAATTACTTACACAGTTTACATCGATAACAATTAACAATAAAAAAAACAAAAGATTTGAGAAAAGCGTGAGATTGAAGCCTGTGTCAGTGATGATTACTCGTAATCCATGTAGTTTGGACATAAGCTGACAGTTTACGAAGGTTCCTTTTAATTTTCTGGAACGACTTACCTCCACCGCTGAGGAGCAAAACAAGCCCGGCCTCCTTCAGGACTAGGTTGAACTTATGTACTTACCATTTATTTTTGTTTTACATTTTTCAATAAAGAAACATTTTCTTTCTTTCTTTCTTTAAACGCTAGAGGGCGCGAGTAACTTTATTTCTAGATACTAATCGATTGATGCACTTATCTATTATGTAGTTTAAGTTTATACCGCTATTCATCACTAATAGTTTTATTTCTAGCATTAGTTTCGAATCAAACCATTATTAATTTTAGTTCTTGATATAATAGTCGAAAGACATTTAGTTAAAAAAAAAAAATACTATTTACTTGTAGGTATATTTTCCAGATATAAATCGTATATATATTGATCAAGTTGATATGAAGACATTTTGAACTGAAAATAATTAATAATTCGCAAAAACGTAAGTACAATCAAAATCGTGGTAGTAAAGTGATTAAGGCGTGGTTAAGGCGTCTAGTGGTTAAGACTAGGTACATTATATGACCGAGGTCATAGCAAGTATTAAAAAAAAAAAAAAACAATCTAATTGAGACAAACCGCCTCCTTTGCGAAAATGGATAAGGAAAGAGTAGAACGTAAACTAAATTAAAGTTTGAACAATATAAAACAAGAAATAATAATAAATAAAATAAAATTATATTGTAGGCCCCGGTTTATCCACCAGCATAAAAGCGTGGTACCAAATGTGTGAGTGAACGTACGAACTATACTTACTTTCACGCTAGCGCTCTAGGGCTGTACTCCTTAAGGTGAATATTGAATATCGATAAAAAAATATATTTTACATTGGCATAAAATCTACGCGAATAGTCATAACGAAAGATTCGTTTTAAAATACTGAAATAAAATATATCATACTACATGTAGAGGACTCTTAACTCTTAGAGTAGGAGGGAGGAGGAGGAGTATTAACTTGTATGGTCTTCCTTTGGTTTAATCCATGAAGGTACGTTGAGCGTATCAGTACCCGCCCGCGATCTTCGTAGCTCTATGTTACTATAAGCTCTATGTATCTATATATCTTTTAATATTTTCATTTATTTATTTTTTATTATTAATTTTGTATTAAGTATTTTATATCTTTTAAATGGCACGTATTTGTTTTTATGTATTATCTTTTTTTTCCTCTTTGGCATTATTTTTTTTCTTATATTCTAAATACTTAATATTAACAATTATAAAAAACTAAAATCAAACGTATTAAATGTTTATGTATAATTAACATAAATTTATATCAAATAATCAAATGCATATGCATGTTTTGTAAATATGAAATTGGAGAGTATCTATTGCTGGAAAACTGTGTATAAAATATTTCAAAGTGATTACGATTATTATCTGCATACTTAAAATAATTAAATAAGTACATATCTAACAGTTATTTACCTATATTTTTTTTCATTTTTGTCAGATATCTAAAAATATATTAGTGTATACATTTTTGAATTGAGTTTATTTATTCTTGAGTGCACATACATAGTAAAATATGGGATGTTTTGAAAGTATCGTTTGTCATCCCGTCGCCCTATCAGCGTACGTGCATAACTTGTTATTTTCCCTGTTCTCATAATATCAAGTAAAATTTTGGTATCAGTTATAATTTATTCGCATTATTGCACTTAAAAGGGTACAACTAAATGCTTATATAAAAAAATGTTTACGTTGCCTATTTTTAAGAACATTTTAAGTTAACACTGTAAAAAGTAAATAAAATAATATCAAAGCAAACATTACTGCATGCTTTATCAAAATTTCAGCAAAAAATGTACTAAATCAGTAATTTAAGCAGTACCTAACTGTGTCGGGTTACGAGAGCATTTTAACCTTATTTGCGAATTCCCATAAACAATCTGAGAAACCTACAATTATCTTTAATTAATGACTGATTTACCTATAACATTAAAAATTGTATGTAATATTTACTAGGGCGCCGCTTTGCTTCGCTGCGGCATACATTGGAGCGGAGTTTAGTATATAAATGTATTTCTCCATAGGGATTACTATTTATTTTTTTATAATTCATTGCGCAATCAAATGTATATGTTTTTTGGTATCTATGCACAGAGGACATTGTCATGGTCAGTTTAAAAAAATAATTATCAAAATCGGTCTTGTAGTTCTAGAGCCTTAGTCCGTGAACAGAGTGACATTTGAGTCACCACATGGGAGCTTCGCTCGCTACGCTCCAACAATAAAATATATTAACCTATATTATTATACTTGTTAAAATAAAAGAAGATTGATGTTTCACCGAGTGAGTAAGTAATGAGCGTAAAAGAAATAATCGCAACCTTATGGAAAATCGCGTCCGCTGTTAAATTTAAATTGAATACATTTCATTATGGTTAGTGGTCACTTTCAGGCAGAGTAGTACATTCAGACTTACTAATGCGACTATACATAAGGCTGTAGATTTACTGTAAAAATCGATGCTCGTTTGATTATTCTCTGTAACGCAGTTAAGGTAATTGTAATATTATTTAGAGATTGTGTAGTTCTTAAGTTGGCATTTATACAAGCTAACTCGACTATGTAAGACTCGTTACGGATTAATGTCGAATTAGACCATATCGCGATGAACCCGAACGTATCAAAAATTGTCCAACTATGGTCGACATGAGCAAAAATAGTATTGCATTTAGTGGTTTTCCCAAGCTCGAGATAAACCAAACTCAAGTAGGTCAAATGTGTTAAATAGTTTTTCTAACCTATAATATAAAAATTATAAAACCATATCTCTTCACAATATTTATTTATTTAATTATAGTCTTATGGGAAAACACACATTATAACAATAATATTAACAATTAAGAATTAAGCAGATAACAAAACCGATTATGGATTTCCTACATATTCACAAACATACTATTATACAGTAGGTATGAAGACTTCAAACTAAATTGATGCAAATCAAATTATTAAAATACAAACACGCAGGTATACATTCGTATGAGGAGCATGTGATTAAATAAGTAATAATTATTAAAATCTTATTTATACTGACACGGGCGTTATGAATAGCAGCTTTAGCCTAAAATCGTCGGGCAAATCGTGAAATGCCCGGATGCATCTAGATGAGCCCTTATTTTGATTTTGACCCGTAACCAATATACAAGTTTGAACAAAACAGTATCGACTGTCGATAATGTAAAAGGTCGATATTGCCAATAGCAAAGTGGGGTTAAAACGTCACTAGTCGGCGACTCAACCACTTGAAGCCGAGGCGGAGCGAAGTTAGTTACGATCGCGCCGTGCGCGTTGCCGTGCGTCGCGTCCTCTGTCAATGAAAACATTACGAATTTCAAGCACAATGTTGCGATAACCGGTGTAAAGAATTTCAAATTCTGCAACTGGCAAATCTCGCTTTTTCGGGTGATCGTTAAAAAGTGATTGTTAGCGCGAGCGCTTCTGGTTTTTTTTTTGTGAAAGTTCGCGTCCGCGTTGTTAAGCTGTGACGAGACGGGATTTCCGATAGTTTTTGCACGTAAGTTAAACATAAATTATTGAAATGTTTTTCACTTTTGTGTATGTCGATCTACGCTTTGTTGCAGATGGGTGACTTAATCCAGGTTACATTGGAATAAACATTTTTACAGCATTTAAATTTAAAGTATGAAAACGGGTTGTTTTGTTTGTAAACTCAGTTAGCTCAAATAACCTAACCTGCTAAAAAACATTACAGTAGAAACAAAGTAACAAATAAAACTTTTTTGTAAAGATTTTAATATTTGTTTAATAATATTTAAATAAACATTAAAGCTATTCGTACAAATGTCTTCATCTTTGACATTTCTGGTAAAACAGCGTCTAAATATTTATAGCTTTTACGTGTTTTTTTTATATTTTACAAACCGTGGCGTGCACGCCAATCTAATAAGGGACAAAAGTTAACAATGACACTAAAATAATTTTAAAAAAAATTATCTTTCTTGTATCGGGGGTTAAAATTTTGTGCTGTTTTTTTAATTTTTCACATATTTTTGACGTTTTGTTTTAGAGTGCATACGGCGGGGAGGGAGTGGGTCAAAACGCACTTTTAGGGTACTTTCGGGTGTTTTTAGATCCTAGTAAAAATTGTCTGTACCACTAGTTTTACAGTAAGTACCGATTCTGCTAATTCTTAATATTGGTGATCATTTATTGTGTTATTCTTATGATATTTTTTCCTTTTACATTGAGAGTGACAGTGGACAAGTCACGCTTACGTAATTTTATAACCTCAGATATCATTTTGACAGATTTGCGGTGTAATCTTGTAAAAAAAATATATATTTTCGGTTTATATAAAAATATAAACTGCTTCTAATTGTTACATTGCTTAGTAGTAGTAAATTATTTAACCAATTTCACATTACGGCTTTTGAGACGTATTAGTGGCCAGTTAAAATTAACAATACAAAGCATCTATGCGCGCAAATAGAAACGTGTAAAATAATGTTAGTGCCACATTATAGTTATTATAAATTGAAATAATATTTTCGTGTTTATTTATTGTGGTTACCCAACAGAAATTGTTACGGGTAAAGACAATATAAGTTGAAATACCTAATACATCTCTAAACTAGGATAGCTTAACTGATCAATAAAGAAAGAGGTAAAAAAAAGAACAATATTAAAATAAATAAATATATTTAAATAAGAAAAAACCGCTTTTAAATTTATTTATTTTATTAATTTATAAGTCCATCCAAATAAGTCCTCCAAATAAAATACTGAGTGCCTCGAATATTTATCACTTCGATACAGGCATTGCGTCTAGTGAAGTGATTATAATCCAATATGCCTGAATCTCTATCCTATAGGACCTTGATATTTATATTAAAAAAAAGGGAATTATGTACTTTGTTCGTACTGTATTGTTATATGGATAAATAAATAAATAAATAGTACAAAACACCTTAATGCTTCGGTGTTTCTCGTTTTCGCTTTCCTCAGTCGGCAACGTTTGTAATCTCTAGGGAGATAAAATTATACGAACATTCTTAATATCTTCTAATGTTGTCAGCGTGGCCAAGGTCGGGAACAGCCGGTCAGTATTCAGTACCATGACATTCGTGTCCAGGTGCTTAAATCCGTCCTTGCCAAACATACGCCGATCTCAAACGTTCGAACGGTTTTTGTTCAGTTTGTAATTCATTTACAAACATTTTTCCGATGTATTTGGTGATCAATGTTTCATTGTTGGTATAGATCAATCACCCGAAAGGATAGTACTAGTGAGTTTGCTTAATTAGTATATTGATTAAGGTTGTATAGTGATGGATATACCTATGTATTTTAAATATGCAATTATGTGAACGTTGTCTATAGATTTTGTTAGGTGTGTTGCCGCCTTGCTTGACACGCAACGAACGCAGAACTGTCAGATATGTCCCGCCAAAATGGCGGGCGATGGTAAGACTTCCCTTAAATTTTTAGGACGGCAACTTAAAAATAACAGTGAAACTCAAAATATGACTCAGCGCTTTTTAACACAATATAATCAATGTTATGAATGCGTGAATCACTTTCTCGAGCGGAGAAAATCGACGAAATTTGTTTTCAAAACGGATCTCTATTGTTCGGTTAGAAAGTTCCCGAGCGCCGATGTCGTCACCGCCGCAAATAGTATCGACGATCCAATGGGTAAGAGCGAGACGCCACTACCGCAGTTGATTTGACATTTCCAAACATTCGTCAATGTAAAATTAACACAATACACTCAATAATCCGCATTAGGTAATCTATGGGTATTATTTTTTCACTATGGTATATTTATCGAAAGGGCATGAAATTAAATGTATTTGAACATTTAAGGCGCCCCGGGACGCATTTGTCCTTGAGATTAGAAAGAGTAGGCTTTATTCGAACATTGACGTGTAGAAAAGAGACGGATATACTCGAGAACCACGAATTCGTTACATTTGGAATCGATGAAACATGTTTTTTGTATTTAAATAATTATTATCATTTGAAAAAAATGTTTTTTTTATGTAATGGCCTAGATTATTATATTGTCTATCTTTAGAAAGAAAAATTAGGTTCGCGTCACTTACACAACTTAAAAGAAAATCGTTGCAAGAAAAAAACGACACTTTCTTATCTATTTATTTTCATTACTATAATAAGGTGTATTTCGTTTTTTTTTTAAGCAAAGTACTAAATTAATATATGTAGAATATTGTGGTATTTTTAGTTTTAGCCATTTCTTGGGAATAACTTCAACAAAATACATTACAAAACACGTTTTAGGGACTGGTGGCGCCTTAAGGTATTAGTATTATTCTTATGACACGATCTGAAAAAAAAACATTGATTTTTCTTTAACACGGCGGATTCGGCGAATATTGACGTTCGCAGACGACATTGTCAATCTCACGAAGATGAATCTAGAGGAGTCGAAAAATACGGACCCAGTTCAAATCTTAGTATATAACCTAGGAGTAGTGGACCGTAAAATCGATCTAGGCCAGTGTCGGACTGGGAAAACATAATTACACTTTGAAACTGACGAGCCTGCAGGGCCTACGAAAATAGCACGACGGGCACTCAACGAGATTAAAGCGAAGCGACCCATCCCGATTGCCGCGGTCACTAGTCACCGTTAAAAACGCCCGAAGGGCCTATCTGTCAACTTGGGGCGAAGCTAGGTATCGTGGTACCATTCCCCAAGACATAAAGGTGTTTATGTTGCCGATTACGAGTAAAAAAATATAGATAAAAAATGCGAAACCTTTTCATCCCCAAATTTATTATTTTTATTAAATCGCTGGGTTAATTTGCGCTGCATGCGGATGGATAGCTGACGTACTTATGACAACGATTTATTACCATTTTTGAAGTTATACTTCTTTGCGCCCGTTGTACTCATTGGGATGGGTAAATCCGTAGAGTGCCTTTTTATATGTTTTCTACCAAAGATACAACAAGAGTCTCGGTGGGTCAGTGGTTAACGCACTCGTCTCCCACGCTAGAGTCGCTGGTTCGATCCCCGGCTGGGATTTTTTTTTTCAATTATACGAATATACGAACTTAAGAATGATAATGTATATGTGTATAGTATAATAATGATGTGACTTATAATAATATATTGAATAACAGAGAAAAATGTCTTATATTTCATTTATATATCCTGTGTGTGAGTGGGTGTTAGCGAACGGCCAAAGAAGTATAACTTCCACCGTTTGGTCCGACGCAGACCCATTTTTTTCCGACCATGATGAATCTTGAAACTTCTTTACAAATAACCGGGTTTTTTGATCAAGAATTGTCTTGTGACACGTGTATTCTGTCATCTCATTGTAGGTCAGGTTATAATAATTGATTTCTTACTAAAGAAACCTAGATTTTCCTGTCGAGTTAACCTCGTCAACTCGAAGGAACTTCATTAATATTCAGTACTTGGATTGCTTAGTATTATTGTCTTGAACCGGATTAAAGAAACAGGGACGGAGCGTTCACATTTAAACTTTTATTTCAGTACGTTATACAATAATTAGAAAACGCGGGTTGGATGACCGTAGACATCTTGACATCTCAACACTTGCGCGTGTCTCGTATTAGCTGTCAAAAGCACTGGGTTGTGCCATAGCAAATGTGTCTCGTATTAGCTGTCAAAAGCACTGGGTTACCATAGCAAATGTGTCTCGTATTAGCTGTCAAAAGCACTGGGTTACCATAGCAAATGTGTCTCGTATTAGCTGTCAAAAGCACTGGGTTGCCATAGCAAATGTGTCTCGTATTAGCTGTCAAAAGCACTGGGTTACCATAGCAAATGTGTCTCGTATTAGCTGTCAAAAGCACTGGGTTACCATAGCAAATGTGTCTCGTATTAGCTGTCAAAAGCACTGGGTTGCCATAGCAAATGTGTCTCGTATTAGCTGTCAAAAGCACTGGGTTACCATAGCAAATGTGTCTCGTATTAGCTGTCAAAAGCACTGGGTTACCATAGCAAATGTGTCTCGTATTAGCTGTCAAAAGCACTGGGTTACCATAGCAAATGTGTCTCGTATTAGCTGTCAAAAGCACTGGGTTACCATAGCAAATGTGTCTCGTATTAGCTGTCAAAAGCACTGGGTTACCATAGCAAATGTGTCTCGTATTAGCTGTCAAAAGCACTGGGTTGCCATAGCAAATGTGTCTCGTATTAGCTGTCAAAAGCACTGGGTTACCATAGCAAATGTGTCTCGTATTAGCTGTCAAAAGCACTGGGTTACCATAGCAAATGTGTCTCGTATTAGCTGTCAAAAGCACTGGGTTGCCATAGCAAATGTGTCTCGTATTAGCTGTCAAAAGCACTGGGTTGCCATAGCAAATGTGTCTCGTATTAGCTGTCAAAAGCACTGGGTTACCATAGCAAATGTGTCTCGTATTAGCTGTCAAAAGCACTGGGTTGCCATAGCAAATGTGTCTCGTATTAGCTGTCAAAAGCACTGGGTTACCATAGCAAATGTGTCTCGTATTAGCTGTCAAAAGCACTGGGTTACCATAGCAAATGTGTCTCGTATTAGCTGTCAAAAGCACTGGGTTACCATAGCAAATGTGTCTCGTATTAGCTGTCAAAAGCACTGGGTTACCATAGCAAATGTGTCTCGTATTAGCTGTCAAAAGCACTGGGTTGCCATAGCAAATGTGTCTCGTATTAGCTGTCAAAAGCACTGGGTTACCATAGCAAATGTGTCTCGTAATAGCTGTCAAAAGCACTGGGTTACCATAGCAAATGTGTCTCGTATTAGCTGTCAAAAGCACTGGGTTGCCATAGCAAATGTGTCTCGTATTAGCTGTCAAAAGCACTGGGTTACCATAGCAAATGTGTCTCGTATTAGCTGTCAAAAGCACTGGGTTGCCATAGCAAATGTGTCTCGTATTAGCTGTCAAAAGCACTGGGTTACCATAGCAAATGTGTCTCGTATTAGCTGTCAAAAGCACTGGGTTGCCATAGCAAATACTAATACGTGACATTTAGTAGTTCGTCTGTTTAATACCCGCACAGAAATAACAGGCAACCATACTGTGCTGTTACAATTAGTAAATATTACGTTAGATTATAATAAAATTTGCGTTCCACCGCGCGTTACAGGAAGTGGCGGCCATCTTGCGCTATCGCAATGGCGGTCATGGTCAGATATGGCCGAAATTAGCAGAAAAACCCGGCAATTATTGTTATGAAGGAGAGCTTATCCGTTTTATGGCCTTGGGAGTGGGCCACGGCGTATGCGGCCTTAAGGCTCCTCCACACTTGCTCAATCGGGTTCGAGCGCGTAGGCAGACATTACCAGACATTACTCGTTTCATCGATTGACACATCATCGATTATTGTTAAATTGCCTCGACACCTCTACCATTCAAATGTCGGTCTTAAGGCGACTACAAACGCGAACGAAGAACGCCTTTAAACGATTCTGACCTACAAATCGTTGCCTGCAAAAAAAGCCTTGTACGATAAACAGAAAGGTGTAATGTTTTTTTAATCCATTTATTTTTTAAATATTAAAACTTAAAATCTAAAAAATAAAAATTTCAATAACAGTGGTTTGGTTTTTTTTTTACTTTTTTTTTGCATATAATTTAAAGACATTTTCTTGGGTTATTCCCTAGAATGAGAAATGATCTTTAATGTTAATAAATTAGATTACCTTTACATATATTATACTAGCTGACCCGGCCACGCGTTGCTGTGGCTAAAGTTTTTGTTATATTACATTATAGTAAACAATCTAAGAGGAACAATAAGAGAACATCAGTCACGGAGTCCACTATGCTTTTTCACACAGATGGTATTTGTAAAAAAATATGGTGATCTCCTTATTTGACTTTCTACTACTATAACCCTTTAGTACAATGAAATTATTTACGAACAAAGACGAAAATGTTGATGTTGGTATACAAATTCACTGGATTGAGATTTGAAGGGGAAGTACGTTGAACACAATTAATTAAAATGTTCTTACACTTGATACTAAGCAGAAATCAATAGGTAAAAAATAAAAATTTATCAGATTTATTATTTCCATTTAATTTTATAACAAATATAAGTATATTACAGTATAATACAGTAAATAACATGTGACGCTTAAACTCATGAATGAGGTAGGCAAGGCAGACAGTCTTAAACTTTTAAACATTAATATCTTTTTTTTTGAATTATAAATACTTTCAATTTCAATTTAATTTAACACCAATCGGTGCACAATGTTTTTGGTTAACCTGTCTTTAGCTAACACAAATAGATTCGACGGTTTCCCAACACGTGAACACGCAACATATAGTTGCCCATGAGAAAAACATGGATTTTCCAAATCTAAACCACAAATGGACATTGTTTGACCTTGAGATTTATTTATAGACATGGCGAAAGCTAAACGAATTGGAAACTGTAGCCTTTTGAAGGGTATGGTAGAATCTGATGGTATCATCGGAATACGTGGCAGCAGGACCACTTTTCCTTTAAACTTCCCAGCCAAAATGGTTGCTTCAAGAATGTTTCCGGTGATCTTTTTGATGACCAAACGCGTACCGTTACATAATTGAGGTGGATTCAAATTACGGAGGAGAATAATAGGGGAACCAATCTTTAATCGAAGATTATGTGGTGGCATTCCAGGGATATCTAATGAATTTAAAAATTCAATCGGAAAATTTACACTTTCATTTTCATCAACAACAGTATCGATTGATTTAAAAGACATCAGATCGCCTGGTAACAACTGTTGTATCTGGAAGTTAATTTCGTCAACATCAACGTTTTTGGCTGCCAAAATCGCCCGTTGACTAAGCCATTCATGATTCAAATAATTATTCTGTATATCCGGGAAAATACTCTGAATCAATTCAGTTTTATCCTGAACAACAGTGCAAAAATTGTCTGGTAGTTTAATGCATTGCGTATTTGGTTGCAGTTTTATTTTACCGTTCCCAATATCTAGTTGTTGTTCGGAAAATATTAGTGCTGATGGATCATTTTGCAATTGTACTCGCATATTTATGGTCAATCGAAGTGTTTCAACACTTCGCCATAAGAATGATTGTTTCAAACATGCATTAATCTCATCCGCGAAAGTAGAGCGAGGTATAACCGGTAAGGTCTGCCGGAAGTCACCAGACAAAAGTAAGATAGCACCACCGAAAAGTTTATTATTGCTGTTTAAATCTTGCATAGTTCTGTTTAATGCTTCAAGTGAATATTTGTGTGCCATTGTGCACTCATCCCAAATTATTATAGAACTCTTCCGCAACACTGCAGCTACTCCACTATTCTTTTTGATGTTACACATTGCATCTGGTTTATTATGAACGTCCAATGGCAGCTTGAATGTTGAATGTGCTGTTCGCCCACCATCCAGTAAAGTAGCCGCAATGCCTGACGATGCTAATGCTAATGCGATTTTTTGTTGCGACCGTATTTTGGCAAGAATCAACGATATTAAAAATGTCTTACCGGTTCCACCGGGTGCATCCAAGAAAAAAAAACCGCCTTGTTCAGCAGCAACAGCCAGCATAATCCGATCATAAATAATTTTTTGTTCTGCTGTCAGTAATGGTTCACTGTTCATGATAATTGTTGCTAAACTTCCATGGTCATATTGATTTTCTCGTTGTAAATCGGTATTGACTAAGTCGGTGGCTGGACGATTAGGTGATGGCATACCATAATGATTAAGTGGTAAATTTGAAATAAGAACACATAAATCCTCGATCAAGACCAATGCTTCATTGTACATCTCTGGTGTATAATCTATGTTTTGGCATTGATTTGTTTGTCTAATTCGGTGCAAGATGTCTTCTGTCATACAATTTTTATATTTTTCCCACAAAGTTTGTGCTTGCGAGGGATAACATGTCGCCAAAATAATTGCAAACAACTGACGAATGTTATTCGGTGTTGATGTCAACGCAGCATCAGCAAGCGTTAAGTCCCAATGGTTATCGTCTTCTAGCAATTGCAGTTCACGACATGCATCCTGGTATGTATTGAATACTCGACCATTAGCTGTTCGTAAAAATTCAAAAGACGTTGGTCCGGGAACATTCACCAATAACAAACGTAAATAGAAGCACTCACGTTGCTTTGGATGTACCGTGTAAAGTCTCCCCAATGTCTTAGCTTTGAATATGCCTGTAATGGAAGGATGTGGTTTTCCTTGTTTCCGTGGCTCCCATTTTTTACTGGATTTGTTCCATGTGAAATAACGTGGAACATCACCATACACCAATGTCTTCGCGAATTGGCCAAAAACATCAGGTTTTTGACACAATGTAAAAAATTCAGTTAGAGTCGTTTTCGGAGCTTCGAACGCTCTTTGGAGAACATTTTCTTCAGTGAAGTATACACGTTGACCGTTTGTTTTCAAGATGTATTGCCAGATGTTGGACAGCAGGATCTCTTTCGTGGATGGGAAAGCTGAGAATATGCCAAATAGCTTCATTGCTGCTAATGTATCTGCCCATTTGGTATCGTGCTATTTCGTCATTTTTATTTATGTTTTTTACTTCAAATATGGCCAAATCACTGCCTTTGTTTACATATTTACAAATATACTTAATTGATTTAACAGAACTGCAAAGCTCAACATTGATATGAGCTTTGTAAGTTTTTGAAAGTAGTGGTGAGTATGGTACCACCCACTGATTATCAAACTCAACTTGATTTGGAAAGTTCGGCAGTCGCATTGTAAATGTGTGGCCACCATTCTCAGTACTTCTGCGGCGATACATTGGATAACCATCAATATCCGTGATCGTGTCATTCGTATGCGGCTTTGGGAAGTTTTTTTTACATTTTCCATTTTCCATGCACGGTGACGTCATGTTGAAAACACCGCATGGCCCATGGATCATGTGTTTGGTGACAATATCAAATAATTCTTGATCAATTAATGGGTCTGGAATTTCGGCTGAAATTATTTGATCGATTTCTTCAGGACGGATTCTATCTTTAAGCCAAACCAAAATGTGGGCATGAGGCAAACCTCGCTTTTGCCACTCTATCGTATACAGCCAACAACGTGTGATACCAAAAATTGTATATTTAACAATAAAATCAATTAAGGATTTCAATTTTTGTTTAAACACACGTGCAGTTAAATCATGACGATGAATGGCTTGTTGTCCTGGCAATAGTAAAGTTTGTATCTCTTCCCAATTCGGATTACATGTGAATGTAATAAATAAATCCGGTCGGCCGTAATGACGTACGTAAGTCATCGCATCTTGTATGTATTCCTGCATGTTCCGTGGACTGCCGATGTAGCTTGAAGGTAAAATGAAAGCATTACCGATGTCATTGGGATTTAAATTTCCATCGATGTTTCCAGCAACAGCATCTCGTAAGTGAATATATTCTTCCGATCGTAGTTTTGCCTGGTTGAATCGAAGGAATCGCAAGCGTTCGCTTTCGACCTTAGCATACATATCAACAATGTATTGATGGAACAGCTGACGATATCGAAGGATATAATTGTCTTGATGTTGTCTAACCATTATTCGGTGTGCGTAGTAGTTCATTGAGCTAACTTTATTATTTCTGTAATCACCTAAAAAAATAAAAAATAAAATGCAATACGAAATTAAAATCTATACATACAGTAAGAAAGTAAATAGATAATTGTCAAATTTACCGGTATTTGGATCATACTGATTGATATTAAGGTGATATTCATCTTGTCCTTGCCAAAATATCAATGGATATTGTAGTGCGTCATATGAACGGTGTAGATCCGAAATCGTACTGACAGTGTTGTCTCGCCGTGTAATGTTTATAGATCTTTTGTCAACTGGATCACCAACCATGATAACAGCAACCTCATCAACAGTTGGAGCGTTGAATCTACCAGCATGTTCACCTAATGGTACTTTGTCGGCTTTTATGACGATTTGATAATTGTCATTTTGCAGTCGTGGCGAAACTCTTTTGATCAATTGAATTAGTTGATTGTGATCTTCTAAAAAATTTTCCAATAATATCACAATTGCTCTTTCCTCTGCTTGTTCAATAAAATTATACAGGCACCGAGTCGTCACGCGCTCTTCACAATCGCCCATAAAATAAAAAGGTATCGACATCTGTCAGTTTTATGACTGCCAAATAATAACGGACAAAAAATTAGCGATAAATTAAAAATGCGACTATAATTTGAGATTTAAACTATCCTATCTCTCAAGTGCACATCGAACTGCACATGGTGTTCAAATTTTATTATAATCGTTTAAGTGGTTTAGGAGTCCATTGAGGACAAACATTGTGACACGAGATTTATATATATTAAGATATCGTGTGGATATCTCTCCTGATGCCTTTGCACCTGTAAAATTCGCATTTTTATAGCACTTTAAAATTGGACACTCGTGCCGTGTAGCTTTGGCCAGAAAATCGCATCGCAGCGATTTTATCATATGACTCTCAAGTAGCAATCGCAGGCTGTGACTGAGAATTTGGGAATTCTGCGATCGCTCCGGAGTAGCAGCGTAAAGCGCAGTAGCAGCCACGCAATCATTGTCATAGTGAAATCGCAGACTGACAGGGCACTTGAAAATTCTGAGAACCTACAGATCTGACTGACAACACCTACTCTACGTAGGATAAATATAACTATGAAATTGGCGCCGCTGGTAATACAAGTATGACGATGTTGTTTGTTATGTTTTTTTAAGTAGTTCAATAAAAATAACTTCAAGCATTCATACCTTATTATTATTAACTTAGTCAATAAATTAAGAATTTACATTTGAAAATAGATATTTTTTGCAAATTCTCTGCCTTTTAAGTCTGCGATTACAAGCAGGCCTCTACTTAGGGCCGAAATTTCAGTCCTTGCTTAAAGTCGTTCTTAGTTAGGACCAACTTAACTTTTAAGCATGACCTAAATTGAATTGTGTATATCAGTTACTTTTTAAGTTCGACTTTGTTAAGGCGCCCCAGGACGCATTTGTTCTTAAGATTTGAAAGAGTAGGCTTTATTCGAACATTGACGTGTAGAAAAGAGACGGATATACTCGCCGACTCATTTGGAATCGATGAAACATGTTTTTTGTATTTAAATAATTATTATCATTTGAAAAAAGTGTTTTTTTTATGTAATGTCCTAGATTATTATATTGTCTATCTTTAGAAAGAAAAATTAGGTTCGCGTCACTTACACAACTTAAAAGAAAATCGTTGCAAGAAAAAAACAACACTTTCTTATTTATTTATTTTCATTACTATAATAAGGTGTATTTCGTTTTTTTTTTAAGCAAAGGACTAAATTAATATATGTAGAATATTGTGGTATTTTTAGTTTTAGCCATTTGTTGGGAATAACTTCAACAAAATGCACCAAAATACGTTACAAAACACGTTTTAGGGACTGGTGGCGCCTTAAATCACAATCATTACCCGGGTACAGAGGATAGAGACCGCAATAGCTTACTAACATCTATCGGCGTCTCGCTCTTCTGTGCCACCAGTCCCCTCGGTCCTGGTCTACGTTCGCCAATCGAGCATCGGCAGGTGTGAAGGCACCTTTATAGCCCAGCCAGCTACTCCGCAACTTTAAATTCTGTGAGCGGCTTCAAGTAGCTACTCACTAAAGCAGTTACCAGTTACTGCAATTGGCTGTACCTGATGCAAAAACTAATTACGATATAGAGATGACATTACATCCGCACGTCACAGATAAACCATCACGTTTGCTTGACCCAGATACAAGCCTAAAATTAAATCTTTACCGATTATTAAAAGCGTCGCTGGCTTACACGAATTATATACCAACAAATTGGTGAAAATTGGAACAACCGATTTGTCGTATTCGAGCTGTGAGGACGCATCATAATGCCTCCTATTATTTTAAAACTATGTTTTAGCTAATACCATTCTCGTATATTGAGATCGCGGTGGTCTAGTGGTTAAGGCGTTGGACTATTGACCCAAATGTCGTGGGTTCAAATCCACGTGTGGTTCATTACCACCATCTCCACTGACTCTAGCACAGGCACGTTTGGCCTACCCGAGTAAATAATTCAATATTACCTAGGTCTAGCTAGCATACATAAATGAGGAAAAGATCCACGCGTTACAATTTATCGGAAGCTCAGGTCAAGTTGGATGGTCGGCCCAACCAACCGAAATGTTGTGTAATAGTGAGGCAACTAAACCCACACACGTTACAATTTATCGGTTTTGTTGGGAGTTGGATCCGACAAATTGTGTCGTCTTTACCTGCTAGGTCGCCAACTCGAAGTCTTATAGTATAATAAAATATTCACCGTATCTGCGTATATTCTCGCCGTATAGTACTTACGATTAATTTTCTAACAGCCATCAAAAACATGTCTAAAAATATGCACCAAACTTTTTAGACTCAGGGCCGGCCCTAGACTTTTTGGCGCCCCGGGCGAACAAATTTGTGCGCCCCCCTCCCTCCACATATCGAATTCTTTAATAGCTTTTTTTAAAAAGTAGCCATTTTACTAACCTAACCTTTATAGGACGCAAGGTTAGGTTAGCAGAATGGACTCACGAAGGAAAATACGACCTGCGCGCGTTTCTTTTCAAGTGTATTAAAAGCTGGGGGGAAATGTATTGAATAGTGAAATGAAAGTAAATAGCTATATAAAAAAAATATATTCTATCGTGCCCTTACAGCTAAAATGCGTTAAGTCCTTCGCTTAATTTCGGGACGTAACACTGTACGCTATGTTACAATTTTATAAATAAACAAAACGCTTTCGAAATCTTGCGCCCCCTAAATCTCGGCGCCCTGCCCGCGGGCCGGCCCTGCCTCCGCTAAGTCTGTTCTCATACCAACATACTATAGTTATTTTTTAATTTATTGTATTTTTTTATAATTGATAATAATTTTTAATTTAATTTAATTAAATGGTCTGTGTGTTATTACAACATTTTGAGAAAGCAAAATATTGCCTTTATTGCTCTTTGAATCGTTACACTTTCATAGCCTTCTGATTGTTTATGGTTGCTTCGAGTTAGGTTATAATATATAAAGGTTCTATTTAATCTGCATTTATTTATAGTTTTCGTGCAAAAGATAACTGCAGAACTCTTTAAAAAAAAAAATATGACCTTATGAAATAGCATAATAGTTTTGAATAAAAACAATTTAACTGTTGCGAAAATGTCGTTAACCTCAAAAGTGCTTCGAATGTAATTAAAAAATATAAGGCAGCGTTAAATCTTAAAAAGAAAAATAATTGTTTTTAATAAGCAGTTATTCTTTTTACGCGGTAATTAGAAAAAGTTGGTTGTATTGTCGCCGGGCTGAGATGAGAGAAGATTTCGTCGATTTTCTCCCGCCTACCGTCGGCTTGTGTTGGCTTGCCACCATGGCCAGCCATCTTGGAGATTTGTATAACGTTAATTAAAATATACGCTCTCTTATTGTCTATGTGCGCCATTGCCTGTACGCCATTGCAACGTTTTCAACCCTCGAAACACGAAAATCGCCATAACTATTTAAGAACCATCTGAAAATTTAAGAATATTTATACAGTATGCTTTTTCAAGGCACTAGTATCCTTTTAAGTGGTGACTCTGGAAAGAAAACCATTTTAAATTTTGGTCACCTAACAAAACTTCACGGGGCACCGTACCTACAAATGCCTTGACAGTACTGAACGACGGATGGTTCCCCGCGCGCAACTAATCAAAAAAAAAAATACAAAGTACTACCTATAATTAAAAATAACCCTTCCAGGCAAACAATAACAAATAAATAATTGACGCCAACCTCACAAAGGCTTAATAAAAAGCAGATGTTAAATCCTATTGGGCGAATAAACGAATAGATCGATCTCCGCGGAAATGGCATTTAATAGATCGACTGCTCTCCCAATCGGACTAATCACCTAAATGGCGTGTTCTTCGGCGATCTGGTCAAACGGTCCGGAACAGAGAAACCAATCCTCAGAGTATTCTCGATGAATCCGCGGATAATTAAAAAAAAATAGAATAATTATGAACTTGCCGCCTAAACCGAATGTAAACATCCCTAATACAAACGTACTTATTGGGAAATATTTCAGGATAACATCCACGCCTACGGAGATAAAAGTACCTTAGGAACCTCCTCTGGGTAACCTCCAGAATAGATCATATTCTGGTACAAAAACAGAATATTTTATAGGATAAAGAAAAACACGAAAAAGTAATAAATGGACACTTTTTAACGGAAAACTTATTTTTTAATATGGAACCACAACTGAAAAAATCCTATACCATGGATGGGAGATGGTCAATAAAGTCAAAGGAAGACTTGGGTCGGTAAAGTCAGTATTCCGAGGATCTGGAGCCACGTGAAATAAAATTTTACACATCCCCAGTATTTGAGGGGTATATTTCAGGCTCTAGTCTGATTCTTAAACAGACTATTGGAACATTTTTCTTCAGTTTTAGACGCGGGAATCTCGTTGCAAGCGACACCACGTCAGTGACGGGTTCAGCTACAAATCACGCAGTTATTTTGTAGCCGTTTAAGTATTAGGCTATTTTGAAATCCCGTATAACGTAACCTCAGTTATATGAGTATCGCGTTAATGCCCACTGCTAATCCATATTATATGAAAGGGGGGTCAAACCTACCTTTTATTTAATTACATGTTTTTATCAGTCTTAATATGCAATTCTAAATCACTGTAAATATTTACTGTCGATTAAGTGATCTTGTCTGATTACCATCTTTGTTGAAAATTGACTAAACATTGATGTATGAACATTTATACGCGGAACCCTTGGGTGGAGTGAATTTAGATTTATCTCATATCTGTCTTGCGCTTCTATCAGTGACAAAACGAACGAAACGGTTGACTTTTCATGTTTAAAATCGTGTTTGCGTTTTATAAACGGCATACGCGACGAACTAGCCAGTGCGAGGAGCGTTGGTATTTACACATCCTAACCGCGAGTCCCCGCACTCGCACATTTTCAAATTGATGTTTTCTTGACGAACTGAATAAAAGAGAACCATTAGGATATTAAAATTCCGCGTTTACAAAGCCATTTTTTGGTTAAATTTAAGCTATTTTTCGAGTGTAAGTATTTTATTAGGAGCCGCTATTTTTAGAAAAATGTTAGAATATAAGTACATTATAGTTTTTATCTAATATGCATTAGAAAATCCCTATATTTATCAACTATCCAAATCAAGTTCGCCATTGCAGTCGATGTGCGACGTTAAAATGAATAAATTGCATTATTGCGTAATTATAAACGTCGCGTCGACTCGCATGGCAATTTGTCAGTAATTGCGGCCAGCGATGACGCTTTTAGCACGCATAATTCGCCCGACGTTAATCCTTGCGTAATGAGCGCGTCCCCCCCCCCCCCCCTACACATACATTTTTGAGGCGACAGAGGCCACTTGTGTCCATTTTGACCGTTTTTGGAATAACATATAACCAAAAACCCGCTACGCCTATATCCAGGGCCGTATGTAAGGTGTAGCAAACAGGGCAATAGCCTGGGCGCCAAAATGACGCCAAAAAATTTATGAACACTCCCTCATTATTATTGTAAATAATGAATTTAAAAAAATATATACACCTTCAGTTACTTAACTTGTAAGTAAGAGCGGAAAAGTGGCGTACTTGGCGTGGTGCGTTTTTCACCCTCAGTTGCGGTGTCTATATATTCAATCGCTAGCTGTCATTTTGACGTTTGTTTGATATCGTTACATTATATTATTATTGCTTGTCTATGCTCCGCCCCACTCACGCATCCGTTTTGACTGTGTCGTTGGATATATCGCGGGGTTTGATGCGATGTTAATAATTTAATATTAATTAATAATTTTAATTTTAACCCTTAAAGGCAGTAGGCTCCGCAAAAATTTTGGCGCCAAAAGTCTCTAAGACCTTAATTAATGACCTTGAAAAATCACTCTGCTACTATAAAATCCATAGTGCAGGCATGAGTCGTTTAATCTTTACAATCTGGTGTCATGTGATTTACCATAAAATCCTCTATTAAACAATATCAGTTTGATTTTATTATTTAATTTTTTTGAAATAAAAAAAAAAAAGTTGCCATATCAAATTTTACTTGTTGACCACCCAATTTTTCACTATTTTGACAAATATTACATTTTTTTTTTACATTTTCAAATATTTATAACTATATATTACAATTTAAAAGTCTTCCAAAATATGTACAGTGTCGAAAAAAACAATAAGTAAAAAAAATATATAAGCACTACTGTGTTATAATCCATTAAACAAACGTCAAACTGACAGCGAGCGATTGACGAGCTTCAGACTATCTCCACTGACGTTACGCTGGCGAATTTGTCCCTTTCACGCGCCCTATTCGCCCTATGAGTTAGACGAGGACAACAACATTTTAGCGTGAACTTTTCCCAAGACCGTTCCGAAGACTCAGGGGGGGTTTTTTTATAACCTATTATAAACTTTGGTATAGTTTCCTAAAAAATAACACAATTGACTGTCTTTTTTATTGGAATCGGCCTTAGGACTCGATTCTTTACGCATTTACGTGCGAATAGCCATGAATCGAACGCGCACAAGACAAGTTGAAGCTAGCTTGAAGTTTGACACTAGTGTTGCACTTTTATGGATTTCGCGACGCGCATTGTGAACGCGCTGTTTGCGCGTCGTGATTTCGTAACACGTGCTTGAAATAATTATAACGAGCGACTTTCTTTAATTCTTATTCAATCCGCGTCGAAGAACGCGATGAAATTTCATTCTTAAAACGATCGCTCCGCGCGCCATCTCTTAGCAAATAAATAAACGATTCTGTTTTAAGTAGCATAACAGAGACGCCTTGCCCGCTTGATTTTGATTATTTTTGGTATTATTTCAGTATTATTTATTAACTGGATTGGAAATCGCAACGAGCCAATTTTGTTTTATTTTTTTCAATTCAATGCAGTGTCTAATACTGTTTATAAATTTGTATTGAAAATACACTGATGTACTTTCGTTCCAAAATATATATTTTTTTTTTTTCGAAAACTGTACATATTTTGGAAGACTTTTAAATTGTAATATATAGTTATAAATATTTGAAAATGTAAAAAAAAAGTGTAATATTTGACAAAATTTGATATGGCAACTTTTTTTTTTTTATTTACGAAATAAAAAAATCGAAGTGATATTTTATAATAGAAAATTTTATGGTAATTCAGACGATACCAGATTGTAAATATTAAACGACTCATGCCTGCACTATGGATTTTATAGTAGATGAGTGATTTTTCAAGGTCATTAATTTGGCCTTAAAGATTTTGGCGCCAAAATTTTTTGAGCGAATCACGTATTGAGTAATTTATTGAAAGTGTACAAACCTTCCTGGTTTTGCCCGGGGTACTTACCTTGAATTTATATGACATGAGTAAATAGGGTTGCCAGACTCTAGGTAAAATCGGACTTCCAACATACCCGAGGGTTACCTATCCTTGTAATGGTGCAATTTTAGGCTACTTTTAGAGAAAATAAATTGTAAAACCTCTATAAATTCTATGCAATGATTTGAAATTTCACAACTTTGTATAATACATGTTCAAGCCATAGAGATTTTACATAGGAAATACAGTTGTATTTCAAAAATATAGGAATTTTACAATAACTTGCACACAAACAATATTTATCTTTAATAAAGTAAAAATTGCTGGCACCGGCCCGGCGAGCCCATTTTCGAGGCGACTGGGGGTGTGCTGTATCACTCTTACAGTTAAGCGTAAGTCAAGTGCACGTAACGTTTTTTGAAGCTTCCAAGTTACGGACATTTCTTTCTTTTTCCTATAGCTCATATAATTAATTATAATTTATACACCTAAATATATTCATAGTGAAGTTTAAGTTTTAGGTAAAAGCAAAACACGCGCCAAGTGAATCATGCTGATTTTCTTGAATCTTGCTGCTCACTTATCAAACGACAAACAGGTGTCGTCGCGTCCGAATCCGTCGATCGAGTCTAAAGAACGTCTCAAGTGACATAATTAATACATTCTTGTATTGCGAAACCATGCAAATATCGATGTTTCGATTCGACGTTTTATTTCGATTTAATTTATTATTTGAAACTGAGGTCTAGGACGTTCATTGATTCGGATCCGCTCGTGAGCGAAGCGGGACTTGTAACTAATTGACACGAGAGAGTGTTGGTTAAATATTGTGGTTTCTGTATCGCTGGTGTAGAATGCCGTATTTATGGGTTTTAAAGCTTATCAGCGCTGTAGGCCCTTTTATGTTCGCCCATATATCTTACCTTGAACAAAAAATGTCCATATATTGATGTATTTAAAGTAAACCTAATGGCATTAAAAAAACTTATTAAGTACCACACCTTAACACGAAAATAGAATCCGGTATACGTTCTGCGGCTCGTATTGAAGACGGTCTGACTACAGGGGCTTTAGATTTGAAGCTGTACAACGAAGGTGTGCACAATGGACCCCAAGAAAGTGGACTTAGTGTACTGATAGCAATGGTTTTATGTGCCGAATTTGCCAATTTTCATTTTTAGGTGGAAATCGTTCTATCCATGATTCCTCGTCTATCTAAAAAAGTTCTACGTAGCTTAATTGAAAATTTAATGAGCTATAGCAAAAACAGATGACTGTTTTATTAGACTATGTGCTAATAAAATGTTGGGATTCGTGCCTCGAACCAGCCGATCTTTGAGTAGGCCAATCTCGCTTTTACACTGCACGTTCGTGAGGAGTATAGTTCCATTATCTCGAGTCCTCATGAAATTACATACTGTAATATCCTGGAGGTTACTCAGAAGAGGTTCCTAAGATACCTCTATCTCCACAGGTATGGATATTATCCTGAAATTGTTCTCAATACGTATCCATCAGGACTTGTATTAGGGATGTTAGGCACAATCGAGTTTAGGAGACAAGTTCATACATTATTGTATTTCTTTAAAATGATTCGCGTTTTCATCGAGAATCCTGTAAAACTCGGAGATATTGGTTCCTTAGTTCCGGACCGTTTGACTAGATTGCGGAAGCACACATTGTTTAGGCGATTAGCGTTTCGTACCGACGTCTGATTGGGAGAGCAGTCGAATTATTAAATTCCATTTCCGCGGAGATTGATAAGATCAACGTGACTCATTTATTTGTTATTGTTCGCCTGGAAGCGATATTTTCAATTTTTAACTTTGTATTTTCCCTGATTTATTTTGGTTTTTAAGTTGTTTTTTATTTAGTATTATATTATTTTGCAATATATTATGTATTAATTTGTCTTGATGCAGAGCTCTGTACAAAATGAAGTCACCCATATTATCGTCCGTCACGGCTCTGTGCCTCTGCCTTCTGGTGCAGTGGACCGACAGTCAGTGTCTCACCGAGCGCGATGACAAGAAAACCAACAGCATCACCGTCGCCCAAGACCTCTACCGCGGTCAGCTGGAATTCACGCTGTCGCTCTTCGATGCCGTTAACAAAGCCAACCCCACCGACAACATATTTTTCTCGCCGCATTCCATCTATCAGGCGCTGCTGCTAGCTTACTTCTCGTCTGCGAAACAGACGGAGGCCGCTTTGAAGGAGAGTCTCAAACTCAGAGACCATCAGGTTCGATTCTTTGCAATTTTTTTTAATTTTAGACTTAATTTAATTAAAACTTTATTAATCACCAATGAATCATACAAGTATTGGATTATTCATCAAGTTTATATAACCTAACAAAATATGACAGCTAGCATGTGGTAAAAATTATGGTTTGTTATGCGAAGTCTTCTAATGCTAATTCTAAAGCGCGAGTATTGGCATACAAAACGTTGGTTTATCCTACCTTTGAATTCTGCTCATCAGTATGGGATCTTCACACCCAGTGTCTTAAGGACGAACTAAAAGCAGTTCAGAGAAAAGCAAGCCGACATGTCTTTAGGCGTTTTGGTCGATATGATTTGGTCCATCTGAATTAATTTCAACCCTTAATTGGGAGCCACTAAGTAGAAGGCATTTTGAATTCAGATTAACTAGTTTATATAAGACCGTAACGAATGAGCCTGGTCTGCTTTAAGATCCCAACTCCCTAAGCCTCCTTAATCGACCATCCTTCCAAGATAAAACCTATCTCGAGAAAACGGAACATTAGGTTCAATTCTTTTCTTTCCAGAACAATTCGCCAGTGAAAATCTCTTCATAGATCAGTATTTAACCCTTTTCCTTGTTCCAAGGCTGTTTTTAAGCGTCGGCTGCGAGTTGTTAAGCATTCATTTTTCCTCACCTACTAAACTCAACAGTATCACCGAAACTAGCTCCTAAATATTGTAATTACCTAATAATAAGCTATCCGCATTAGCCATGAGATCTGAGGTTCAATTCCTGGTACCTTAGTTTTTTATTGTGCATGATTTCTATCGTTTAGAAATCGTTTCAAATGATTGGTTATATCAATATGGTATTTATATTCAATGAACAGCCGACCTTTAGTATTACCTTTAGCGTCCTTTAGCATTACCTAAAAGTGTTTTAGTTTCATAATGTATGGAGAATTCATGTCCTTGCGAAAGTAAGAAAACATAGCAAATTGTGTGACAAATTCCATGACATGGTCGTAAACGTTGGCTCGGCTAGTAAAACTCGATTATTAAATGTGCTCTTATTATTTTAATTAGTTTTTCTAGCCTACCTTAGTACGGGCAATGTCCAGTTAGGTATGGTTATGTAATTCATCATTTAAGAAATATGTAAAAATAAAAAATGAATAACTAAATACATTCAGCTAAGTAGTGTTATTTTTTTTATTTAATCGAAATTGTTAACTAACAAATTTTAAATGTGCACTTTTTTATGTTATTGTTTTGAGACTTTTGCATCGGGTAAAGATCATATTAGGCGGATTTATTTCCTAAAACATTAAATAAGATTAAAGAACATTTTTTCACACAGTATAAGAAAAAGATTTGATTCAAGGAATATTTTTTTTGGCTAAAAATATGTTCGTAATTTTTTATAAAAATTATAATTTTCCTATGCAAACTAATGATAGGTACTGTTTCGGCACCGGTTTTTAATTCATGTCATTAGTTTGTATCTGATGGACGCGTGAAATTCTTCCCTGAGGACGGTACGTGAGATCATCTCCAAAACGTAAGGATTAAATAGTCTTGTACAGACGGTATGTAATAATCCACAAAATTTTATGAGTGACAACCGTGAAAGTACAAAATCAGTCAGTATGTTTTTTTTTAGAGGCGTGGTTTTCAATCTGGCACTACTTTTTTCGTAGTTGGTGTTTTTGACGGCTGTCACTTGATTTGTGCTCAGTGGGCCTGTGGCGTGGCCTCCAAGATCGTGCGATTTAACACCGCTGGACTATTTTTTGTGGGGTTATGTGAAGTCGCTTGTCTACGCAGATAAGCCGGACACGATTAACGCCTTGGAAGAGAATATTCGGCGCGTTATTGCTGACATACGGCCCAACTTGCTGCAAAAAGTGGTTGAAAATTGGGCCTCTCGGCTGGAATTTGTTCGAGTCAGCCGCGGCGGCCACTTACCCGAAATCGTTTTTAAAACATAATGGCAAACCCTTATCTTTATAATAAAACTAAATTCTTAGCCATAACATCAAATTATATGCGTTTTATCTCTTCTTGAAAACCACGCCTCTAAAATCATCACCCTATATATAAAGAACACGATCTTTAATATTGTAGAAAATAAATCCGCGTGTATGATCCGATTATAAAAAAATACACATTCAAAATTCGTTGGATAAACAATGTATGCGTATCGTAATTACGCATACGTGCGATAAAATAAGATAAACTGCTGGGCTGAATCGAAGCATGCTCAAATGCTAGATTTACTGGCCTGAGCGGCGATAATGAGTTTTATTTGTTTAACACGGACACGGATAATATTTTATGCCAAAAATACAATTTCCTCTCACGCATACTCCAACTTTTAGAAATTTTCTCCGCACTTAAATATGTGCCTACTCTAGGTTTTTATACATAATATCGAGTAGAGACGAAACATAATTTTGAAGGTAAAATAAATTTTACCTGGTTCTTTAGTAGCCAACGACTCTATAAGTAATATCAATATTTTTTAATTCCTGGTATTTTTGAAACTGACTCTTGCAAATTGCTGTTTTAGTTTCCAACATGTTGCTAATGATGTCACATTAAAACCTAACCTAACCTAACCTAATATTTTTAACGCGTTTTATAGGGTCTGATCGAGTTTTTAGATTATTATTTATTGCTTAAATTTGTGGTAAAGATGAAGATGTTTCACAATCGATACAAAACCTTATAGTGATCATTTTGGCAGATTGATTCTATATGAATCATTTATTATATCTACACAAAAAATATGTTGTCGGTAAGCGTACATTCACGCTAATCTGGGAAACCAATCCGTGGATGTTAATATTACACTTTTATAGAGCATTGTTTGAGGCAGGTAAAACGAGTTCGATTTCAGATTAAAGTTTGCTTCCGTTTGACGATAAATAAATCACAATGTCAGATTGTTAACGTTGCTGTAATTAAACTAAAGCGGAGAATCATTTTTTGTGGACAGCTATAATGTAGCACTATCCCGTGTAACATGAAAATTAACAAACAACGAGAAAATGATTGTTTATAAAGATTTTTTTTGTTTAAAAAAAATATCCCCGTGCTAAACTGGCAAGAACAGCTAATTTATTAATCATTATAAAATCCCATACACTAGTTACATTTAAATACATTGTATTATTGTTTATTTAGTATGTTTTTTTTCCGTTTACGTTTACCATAGCTGCTGTAATCATCTTAAATTGTATAACTAATAATATAAAGGTATTAAATATTATGTTATGTTTGTATGGAAATATTTTTATTAACAATACACTTACGCACAACTTGAGCTGCCAATGTTTTTGATTTTTTAAAATAATAAAAATGTTAATCGAGGAATTTGTTATATGCTTGTACACACGTTGAATGTTCAAACGCAATCTACCTCAGTACGGGCGCGGCCAATTTAGGTTAATAATCTTGTTAATAATAAGTACTCTACTAGATAAATGCTTAATGAAAAGCATATTTTCGAAAGATGTATAAATAAATACATATGGGTATCGATAGTTAAAATATTTATTACCCAGTCTATATAATAAAATATCTCTAGAAGTTAGACAACTAAAAAGAAAATCTTTAGTAAAATTCAAATTAAAGGTTTTATGAAAAAAAAAACTTCTAAAAATTATCTAGGTATCTTAATTAAATTTTTTTTTTGCATTACACGAATTATTTTAACTTAATTTGTAAGTATTTTGTATTTTATTTTATAAATTTTTAGAAATGATTTTTTGAAAGAAATCGCGGCACATCATGTGGTTGTTATGCATTCAACAGGCTGAAATCGCGTGTAATATAAAGTATGTTTTCAGGATAAAGTTGATGTCATGGAAGCCTACAAACTGGATCAGTTTGAGCGCTCCCTTCGGAACGGCACCGAGAGCTACGAGTTCAACACGGCTAATAAGCTCTTCGCGGAGACCAGCCTGCCCATTCGAACCTGCATGCAAACATTTTTCGAGCGCGAGATCGAGAGGCTGGTATGAACAAATTTTATTGAGGATAAAACCGATCATTTTTTTCAATAATGGGTTAATACAAAAAATTGCAAATGGTGGTCCTATAGTAATTTAATAAAGTTATAGCCGTTCAAAATGTTTTCATGTCAATGTCATGTGCTTACTTGTAAGGTTTGAATGTATTTTTTGTATATTTTTTTTGTTTTGAACTTTAAATCCATAATTTCGAGTTTCCTACTTGAGTTTAACAGTGTACTAATGCGACTATGCATAAAGTCGTACATACTACCCGTTAACCGTGGTTAGAATACTCGTAAACACCACACAATTATTTTTTATCGCTATACCAAAAGTAATTTAAATATATATAGAAGAAATATTTCCTTTGAATTATGTATGTGTAAATTTTAATTTAATATGTGATCGGTTTTATACCTATCACCTAAATGATATTTTAAATGTGTTACTTATAATCAGCCTCGTTGTTGTTAATTTTATACACATTTTATCTATACATACATTAAGGCATACATACATACATACATTATACGTCTGTATAAGAAACTACTATTTTTGTCTTTTGGCCATATATCTGTCCGTACGTCCGTCCTGCTGTCTGTTATATCATTAAACTCGAAAAGTACAAATGTAGTTAAATTTTTGTGTATTTTTGTCAAATAATATAAATACGACATTGTCAATAAATTTTTAGTATTAGCAAATGAAACGTTGACAGTCCGATAGAGAGAACAGACATTATACAGAATTTCAAAAATATGACAGCACGGCTGTTGGAAACATGAGGACGTATTAGTTATTACTGGCCAGTTAAAATTAATACAAACTCATCTAAACCTAAAAATAACCCATCATCTCCTCTATCCAAAACGCCAAAAGTGCCGCAGGAAAGTGGAAATAGGAAATGAAGCACATCACAAGTTGGTACCACAGGAGCGAGTAGTCTGAGGGGAAAATGTCGTTAATGACGCCCGTAGGGCCTAGCTGTAAAATTACTGGTTCTGGTTAAATAATTTACTACTACTAAACAATGTATAGAAGCAGTCAATATTATATGATAGCCAATATTGTTTATGTTTGTAACTCCTAAGTTTAACAATTAATAAAATATATTTAAGCAGAAACTGTTCTTTTTAGAACTGAAAACACTTTTACTTTATCTTTTCATAGTGCAGAGGAATTTATATGTTATAGGAAGACCATAGACAAATGGTGATTTAAGGTTGTAAAATAATAGCGAATAAAAAATCAAAATGACACTACACTATTGATAGAAGCCACCTAATTAAAGCTGAAATTAAATAAAAATTTCCTATTATAGAACTTCGAAGGCGAGCCGAGTCTCGCCCGCGCCCACATCAACGAGTGGATCTTCAATCAAACCAAGTTCCACATCCGCGACTTGATTCCCGAAGACGGTATAACCGCAAACACCAAGTTGGTGCTGGCTAATGCGGCCTATTTCAAAGGCGTCTGGAAATCAAAGTTCCTCTCGCAGAGGACGAAGCGCGAGATCTTCTACACGAGCCCAGAGGAGCAGACCTTCGTTCAGATGATGAAACAGAAGGGTTCCTTCAACCATGGTGATTTTATTTTTTTAGTATTTCTTTCGATGAATTACTCGTAGGTTTTTTCAAATCGTGCGGCTAAGAGTGGCGAGCGACGCGAAAAGTGATAAAAATTACAAGCCAATAAAAGCTTCATAAAACACTAACGGTCTTATGCACAGTCGTGCTACTTCGCTGCTAAACTGATAGCGCATTTTCTTTCGTACCACCACGACTATGCATAAGCCCTAAAATAATATTATTGTTAATTAAAAGTGATCAAATTGTTGGATTTAGCTTGAAATTAAATATTCCGAAATGTATTTATTATAGGTATAAGTGATGAACTGGGTGCCCACATCCTTGAACTCCCCTACAAAGGAGACGACATCAGCATGTTCATCTTTCTACCGCCATCCGTCAAGCCAAGAGGTAAGGATGTGTATATACTGTGTATAATTTTAATATTAAATTATTATAATTTAATCACTATAACAAGCCACTAAATGTGCCTCGGTGTACTCTATACAGCTGTGTTAAAAAAATACAATTTTATTTAAAAAAAATGTTAAAATGTGCTGGGTATAAGCCGTCTAAAATAAAATAAAATAAAATCTCTACTGAGTATAAGCCGTCGGTCGCAATTTTGTGATTATGTTTTATCGCAATCAATAAGTAACAAACAACATAGTTAAATTACCAATAGTTTATATTACTCGAATCAAAGCCTACAAACTACCTCGGACACAACAGCTATTTTTATAAATGAGGTAATTTAGCCGTTATTGTAATATTCAAACGTTTAAAAATATATTTGAAATAAATACTTGTGTATTACGCGAATTAAAAGCTCATTGTTATTATGGATCATAAAAATCTTAAAATGTCATCTAAGCAAAGTCAGAGTCTGTATCATTTAATGAAATTATATATTTCCGCGTACCTTTCAACCGGAGAACACTGAAAAACAGCAGTTCTTACTGAAAGCTCTCCATTTTCCTGACAAATTCCGCTCCGTATGTAAAACGTATTATTATCAGTGTAATTGGATATTGGAGGTGAGATTTACGTAATGAAAAATTATTAGCTATATTATATATGAATTTAGTATAAAATCGGTAATAAAATTGTGTATTTTGAACAGAATTATTGTGAAAAAATTTATTTATTTATTAAACAAACAATAATGCATTTATGACCTAATCTATTCCCGAAACCCCTGTTCCTAAATCACCGTAGCCGTGATATATTTTAACAGATTTCCGAAATATACGGCATTGTACAAAATGACCGCCATAAATTTCATTTATTTCTATTATTTTCCTATTAATACGAGAATGGAATTTAAAATTAGCATAAAATTAATATTTGCCAAGCATTTTAAAGGAATTTCATATGGCGGATTTAAAGAATCTTCAGTGAACAAAATCAGCTGAGTTACATCAAAATTTTGTGAAAAATAATAAATCTGTTATATCAAATTGATTGTGCTTCTCAGGAATCGAGGAAGTTATAGAAAAACTCAACCCTCAGTACCTCGCAGCTATCGTAGAAGAATATGCCCTAATGGGACGAGAGATCGAGGTTGAAATACCCAAGTTTGAGATTGAGAGAACTTTGGAGCTTAAATCGGTAATTATATTTACTATCGTCATTTCATACAGCTTCCATCATACTCGATTTTGCGAATATACAACCTAAAAACTGAGGAGGTATAAATATAGTCTGTAAGCTTTTAAAATACAATCCGAATATAAATAAAATAGATACATTAAATCTATATATTAATATGTGTAAAAAAAAACTACCCTTTTTTTAAGCATATTGCGTAGAAGTGTGAGATTTGGCATAGTTAAAGTTAATATGGAGGACTGCAGAAAGTTAAAATTTATCTATAGTATGAGTTACAAAAGAATTAAATTTAATAAGTAAAACGTTCATACTACTGACAGCTCATTGATTGAATGAGCTTCGAACTGTGAATTTTGTGTGATTTCAAATATCATGCAAATAGCATTATTAATGCCATTTTATATATTAATACTTAAATTTAAAGTTAATCCCCCGATGAAGGCATCTGGCGCCGAAACGTTTGGCATTCGCTAGTTAACCTCCTGTAGAATGAAACCTAATATTGAACAAGTTAACACAAACAGTATTTCGTAGTGTTTGAGCCATTATCAAAATAGGTTCAACCAAGTAATTTACTCTTCGTAGCAAGGATATACCTGTCTCTTTCCTACCCGCAAATATTCCCCGTCTCGCTCTTCCGCACCAAACCAACAGAGACGTTTCAGCAATTGAACGGTGCGGTTGTATGAACCCTTCGCTCTCGCGCAGCGCTACAAGTACTTGTCGGCCCATATACCGTGTCGCTAGTGCAGAAATACACCAGTGAAACCCACCAACGCCGGTTGCAGCATCCGAACTCATCAGTGCGCCTGTCAACAAAAGATTGGTGTATCTATATGTAGTTTGGTGTATTCCGTGTAACCCAATTCCTTTCTGGTTAGATATAATCCAAACCTATATACCTAAATCCACAGTCCACTAGTATATCGAAAATATCTTCCATATAGGTTTAGAAACAATTGCAGTAATAAGTAGTCTAAACACCATTTAGTAGATTATTGCCTTGGTAAGGTTCTATTTGTAAAATTTATTTTTCAGGTATTGGAAACGGTTGGAGTCGGTGATCTGTTCAACGACTCCTCAGACTTTAGCACCCTGACCGGGAACGTTGGCGTTCATTTTGATGATGCAGCTCATAAGGCAAAGATACGAGTTGACGAAGAAGGTAAGAAAACTACACTTGATGATTAAAATTCTTTCAAAATATTTTCTATTATAAAAAAATAATAGCTTGTATTAACTTTTTATGGTTAAAAATCCTTCCAAAACAGACTAAGCTACCAAAAGAATTTTGGTATTAATGGCGTTGCTAAAAAGTCTATATCGCCAGGAAAATTAATAAAATAAACAGGATCACACCCATGGCAGCACGGAACGTTCTACGGTAATTTGACGGACAGTCGTCGGGTTAAACTTATAACACCCCTGTTAGCGTCGGGGGTTAAAAACTCAAGAATTTGAAGCCGTTTGCCTAGACGAATGCCAGTACTGTCCGGCAAATTCCTCTGGACTCTTAATCTACGAGAACTAAGCCGATGTTGCTAGCTCGATCTTACGCAGACCGATACTACATGTCCGTTCGAGAAGAATTTGTCAGACAGTACAACAATCAGACTAAATATTAGGTTAAAATAATTATACTTTGATATTTACCCACCCAGTCGTCATTTTTGTGCAAACCTAATGAAAAATTCAAATTTTAAAATTTGTCTGACCGTTCTCGTTACTTTTCTCAGGCACGGTGGCAGTTGCTGCGACCGCGGTGTTCAGCTTCCGCTCTTCGAGACCAGTCTCGGCGACGCAGTTCATCTGTAATCATCCCTTCGTGTATTTCCTGTTCGACAGACCCACAAACACCGTGCTTTTCATGGGCGTCTATAGGAATCCAAAGAAACATTAAAATACGTCAAAAGAGAACATTTCTTAATCAATTATATAGTGGTTCTTAACATCGTAAAATTAATTGGCGTTCAAGATATAGATGGCGCTATTTTTTTTCCGACGAAATATTAATTATATTAACATTTCGTTGGCAGATAGATCGGTTGCAAATCGCATAGAAGTCGTGTTTAACTGTGTACAGTTTACAATAATCTTGGCCATTCATAGATGACGTCTATTTCATTAATTTGCAGTTCAAACTTACGGAATATATTGTCATTATCATTATGATACTATGTGCTTTTTCTTGTAAATTACTTGGTACGACATCTGTTTTACATACTAAAGAGTGGTTGTCAAGTTCTTATTAAGAGCTGAGTAATCTAAAAACCACTACACAGGTGTTCCAAGACCATTTCCGAAGACTTAAGGGGTGTTTATGTTCCCTATTACGAGTAAAAGAATATATTAACAAAATGCAAAATTAATTTATCCCGTTTATTATTTTTATTAAAGCGCTGGTGTAAATTGCCTTCTTCGTCGCAACACAGAATCGATATATCCCATAGCCTTGACTGATAGCGCTTAACGACCTTCGCGTTGTGAGTGGCGATCAGCCGGCACCCGCATGACAAAAGTAAACCTATGCGTTAGTATGCATAAGACACAGCGCATTAAGAGAATAACTGAATGAAACCTGTCAAAATACGCATTGCGACAAGCTGGCTGGTATATTTTTAAATAAAAAAGTCTGTCTGGCATAATAAAGTTTTTGTAAATAATATTTAAAGTTTAAAAGTTAAATATATAAAATAATGCGCACGCATACTTAAGAATACTATTTTATAAGTTTTCAACCTAGTTAAGTTGCTTAAACGATAGGATAAATTATTGTTTGTTATTTAAAGAAATTTATTAATCAAATAACTGTATTTAAATCATCTTAGAAAATTGCAGGCGAGAATATAACTTTAAACAGTATTTACAAAAAAAGGTATTTATTAGTCTCTACAGGTTATTATTTAAAATATATCACAACTCAGTGCAGGCCCCTAACTTTTGTTGCTTGACAGGGTGTTAAAAATATATATATATAATAGGAACACTATGTAATGATTCCGAGCATCAATTAACATTTTTTTTTTTTTTAAAATCAAATTTGTTGACAAAAAACCATAGTTGACACATATTTTTTTATTGCAGTCCCGACGTATACCTTAAGCTTAAGGCCGATGGATATAAGATATAAATAAAACTATACGACGCTTAGTGGTGTATTTGAAAATCAAAATCATTTAATTTGTAGGGTATGCAAGTGTTTTTACTTAATTAAGAATCATAATGTCAGTTAAACCATTACCTATTGGAATCTAAAACGATTATAAAAGGCTATAAAGTAAATGCGTATAATTTTCAAGATAAAACATCTTGAAAATTACGCATTTACTGCAGTTTTGCTACATTTATAGGTTAATAAGCTTTCCGTTAGTTAGCGGTTATAATTTTGATGAATCTCAAATAAATTAATAAATATTGCATAATATTTACAAATTAGGCCTACGTCACATTACTTTTATATCTTTGGTTGATTTGTAAGTATTTTTAGTTAATAATTTTAAGAACTAATTGTATATTAATAAAATTAAGAATAATTTAGAAATAAAAGTATATATTTTATTTTTTGAAAAAAAATGTGTTTTTATTGGTTTACACCTAAAATACGCGGACCATACGTTGCCGCCCGTTCGGCGAAGGTCTTTGACTGAACGAAATATCCCACATTTAATGGGAAATAAGTATAAAACTATGAAAATATTTGTTTTTTATATTATTTATTATGTTGACATAGCTTTTGTAAATAAAACTTGAATTATTTACCACCAAATCCGTCAAAAATGCTTTAAATTCACTAGCGCACTATCACACTTCAAAACTGAGCTAAAATGATAAAAACTACTTGTCGCGCTTTTAAAAGTAACAGAAACGCAGTAAAACTGACACTTTCCAAGCGCACACGGCGACCGGAGTACACAATGAAAATCGGTGAATCGGTGCTGATGAAAATTACAATTAAAATTCGGATATAAAAGTGGATTTATTTTCAACAGGTTGTAAAAAAATATCGAAAAATCACCAAGTCTACAACATAGTATAAACTGTAAATAAACTTACACGTTTTAAAATATTATAATAATTTCAAGCGTTTTACATCAGTTTTCTTAATCTAGGTTAGTAGCCATGATGGAGTAGGTTAGGTTGGGTTTCAAATTTAAATTATGAAAAAACGGTTGAACCATATCCAAAATATATTACGTTGCAATGTTTGCAGCACGTTCTTCGATGGGTAGATGTATCAATTTTCCGTCGCGCACTAAATTTTTTTTTGTACTTTTATCATAATAAAAAAGAAAAAACCCAAAATCGAATATTCTATCGACTTCCAAATAAGTTCATTTTGATAAACTGTCACCCGGATCTTTGTGTTTACATCCATACATTATATTATGCATTTTTACCTGTACTTAAAATATATTGTTACAAAGATACAACATAATATTAAGAAGATCGTTTACAAAGTGCCTTAAATATTTTATCAGTCGAGTTTTATTGTGCTTTCAATTTGCCCACTTCGTACAAATAGGCGCCGAGAAGTTTGGTCTGAAACAGTAAGATAATTTGATATTTATACTACGAGGAGAAATTTAAAGTTTGTGTGACGGTGGTGTAGCATTTTTTTCTATTGCCCCGGTTCTTATAATTTATTTAGCGTAATCTTGTTCGTGTAGAGCATTAACCCCTAGATACCGTACCACGTACGAGGTGTGTTCAAAAAGTATCGCGGATTTTGAATTTTCGCGGGTTACGTATATTCGAATTTCGATTTTTTTGTGGCGTTATGTTGGTACTCATGTCTCTCACTTATGCCGACAAGCTCGGCCATTTTGAATGTTCACTTAATTGTTGACAGCTGCTTTGCTTGCACGTGTTTTGGATCGTCTTCGATTTTTACCTATTCAAAAAAATGGATCAAAGAACCTGTATCAAATTTTGTGTGAAAAACGAAATTAAGTGCGCGGATGCATTCCGAATGTTGACTGTGGCATACGGAGAAGCTACCTTGGACCGAAGCGACGTTTATCGGTGGTACAAAATGTTCTCAGAAGGCCGAGAAGATGTGAACAACGAAGAGCGTGCCGGACGCCCGAGCACTTCAACAACAGACGGTAAAATTAATGAAGTGGAGAAAATTCTTCGATTGCAGGGGCGTGGTGCATCATGAGTTCTTGCCACAGGGAAGAACGGTCAATAAGGAATATTACCTGCAAGTTATGCGCAATTTGCGCGAAGCAATCCGCCAGAAACGCCCGGAATTGTGGAAGAACAAAAATTGGCTTTTGCACCACGATAACGCCTCTGCTCACACATCGTTGCTTGTTGACTTTTGGCCAAAAACAACACACTAATGATGCCGCAGCCACCGTATTCCCCAGATCTGGCCCCCTGTGACTTTTTCTTGTTCCCTAAACTGAAGAGGCCCATGAAAGGACGACGTTACGCTACGCTTGACGAGATAAAGACGGCATCGAAGGAGGAGCTGAACAAGATAAAAAAAAATGATTTTTTGAAGTGCTTCGAAGATTGGAAAAACCGTTGGCACAAGTGTATAATATCTCATGGGGATTACTTTGAAGGGGACAAAATAGATATTCATGAATAATTAAATAATTTTTGAAAAAACACAAAATTCGCGATTCTTTTTAAACACACCTCGTATACATACGTCCGGCCGATCGGCCAGCGCTAGGGTCCCTTGAAGCCGTACGACGTATATATACGTCCGCATTGCCCGCTTGATTTTTATTATTTTTGGTATTATTTCAGTATTATTTAATTAACTTGACGTTTTCACCATTGAAAATCACAAACAATTTTGTTTTATTTTTTATAATGTAATGCAGTTTCTACTACTATTTATAAATTTGTATTGAAAATACACTAATGTACTACCGTTCCAATATCTATAACTTTTTTTTAACTTTTTTCTTTTTTCCGAAAACTGTACATATTTTGGAAGACTTTTAAATTGTAATGTATAGTTATAAATATATGAAAATGTAAAAAAAAGTGTTGATTTTGTTTATTTCGTAAATTAAAAAAAAAAATTGATATGGCAACATTTTTTTTTTTTTTTTTAATTTACGAAATAAACATAATCAAAGTGATATGGTGTAATAGAGAATTTTATTTAATCAGATGATACCAGATTTGTAAAGATTGAACGACTCATGCCTGCACTATGGATTTTATAGTAGATAGTGATTTTTCAAGGTCAATAACTTCGGCTCAACGACTTTTGGCGGGAAACTACAGCTTCTAAGGGTTAAGAGTTTCAAGCGTGAGTCAAGAACACTAGAAATACCTTTTGCGAAAAATTCACGGCAAATACGTAACACGTCCTAAAAGTGTATTTGCTTTAAAAATAATAAATTTAGATATTTTTAGGCCGTTCAGTTATGAAGATATTCAAAATTTCTCTATCGTTCAAAATATTTTTTTTTTTGAAAATTGTACTGGCGATATCTGCTACTACTGTGAGTCTATTTATGCGGTATTATATTCTATTCAGAAGACACTTCTAAGGAATATGCTAAAAGCTTAAGGTAATATCTATGAAAGCTCATGGACGAATTTGAAGTTATATTGAGGACGAATTGTTTAAAATACGTTGGGAAAAATGCAAACATGAAAGTATTTTAAGTTATTTATAATCAAGTAAATTTTAATATGTTGTGTTTAAAAGATTAGAAAAGATGGTCAAAGGCCTTACCCCCTGAATGTAATTGCGAACGTCGATCTTCTCATTCTGCGAATGAGCCATATCGTCACTGGCGCCCATCGGCAAGAGCAGGACGTTGCATCCGCTGGCCTGCTGCAGCGTCAGTGTCACCGGGATGGATCCACCTTCGCGGGTCATGTCTGGCTCCATCTTCAAACAAACGATAATACATTAATCCACTATCCCATATAAATAATATAATCTTCATAAACAATCATGCCTATTGGATGGATATTTGATAGTTTGATCATTATTCGATCAACATTTTTTAATTTACGATTGGATAAAAAAGTTAAAAACCACAGTTTAACTTTCCTCGAATTTGAAACGTTAGGAAGAACATTCGTTTTTCGGACATATGATACCCCAGAGATGTTCGATGTAGTCTGGCAAGTTCGTTGGCATGTTTTGACCCAAACGTAAAAACCAAGCAAATTAACATATTCCACTTCGACAGCACCGCCCGTTCGGCGAAGTTCGATGACCGAACGAAATATTGCACGTTGGGCTGCCACCCCTTTTTTAGTTTACAAAACTATGAAAATTTTTGTTTTTTAAATTTAATATTATATTGATAGCTTTTGTAAATAAAAGTAAAATGTTAGTCAAAAACGTACTTTTAACAAAAACAACCAAACCAAGTTTTATAATTTTAAAGTTAGTAGTCAAAAAGTATACCAAAAATTGTTAGCAAATGACGTGGATAACAAGCTTATCGCTAGCGCCATCTATGACTTATTAAGATTACCGTTTCTAAACTGTAAACATTTATTGTAAAAGTTGAATTTCTACACCGTTTGCGTCACGCTTATCTGACGTTGAAAAAATAATGTATGGTTATCTAAAGAAAACAGCGACATTAAAAAAATAGGGCGATTCGGATCGCAACATCACTTGTTGCGTTTTCTTTTATATAACTTCATATTGCAACAGGCTAATGATATATCATAGGGAATTGATACACCGGGATTATGACGATGAGCTGAGAAGAACGCCAGCTGACAAAACTGTTACTGGATAGGTCAAGCTTGACGCGAAGATGGCACCGGGCAGGTTTGCAATTTACCTTATAGACCATTTTCGTAGCCCTAGCTGCCGCCTGGTAGTGACTATGGTATGGGTCTTCTATCCACCATTTCCCCCCGTGTTCCGTGGACACCTTCATTCTGTTGGGAGACCCACGCTCAGCCCACTAAAACAGAAAATAATACATTTCTTTTGAAACGATAAGAAAATTCTAAATAAACCACAAAACTTTGAAAGAAAATGGAACTTTACATAAAGTAATAAAAATCGTAAGTTACTTTTTATGTATATGAAGGTGGTTTAAAAAAAGTAAATAAAACTTTTTGAATGGCTAATAAAATGATATCCAATGCTTGGTTTTTATTTTATAAATTTTTATATTACTTGTTTTCAACATGATACCTTTTCTATTTTGCAAACATTTTTAAAACTAAAGCATTACATAAATTATTTGTGACATTCCATTTGTTATTAATTATTTTTTAATTGAATTGAGTTTATTTTTAGGTCTTTAAAATAGAATTAGTATACAATTATTATAGACTAGACCGGCCTGGAATCGTAGTGGTATAAAAGACCGTTTCTGATCTATTGGTCCCGGGTTCCAAATCCGGTCGGAACTGTATCCAACCGCGTCTTCCAATAACACAAACCATACAATATGACGTATGTGAAAAATGATGTAGGAAATGCGGCGAAATTCGTAAATGAATCGCAAATCACTTACCTAATGGTCGAGCTTAGGTGCTGGAATTTTGTTGATGGATTGTGGAATTCAGGTGCCTCTGCAACTGTCTTTACAGGTTGTGGAGGACGCTGATGCCTCGCACGAATCCATCCGTTTCTTTGCTAGATTCTGCAAAACTGCTATGAGCGAGATGTTGGTGCTACGACAGACCATTTCACACTGCTTGACAATTACATTAGAGGGGGAGGGGGGAAAATGGGTTTATGGATAGACCATAGACCAAGGATATTTGAGGTAAAGGTGTGATTATACGACACATAATACAAACCTCACCATTTACCACATATTTTGGTCTTATACCATACAACCATACGATGTCTTCCAATTCACGATGAAGTAACAAAACTTTGAACTGAATGTTATTAGTTACCAACCGAACTATTTTGGTAATAAACTAACCAATAATCTACAATGTTTTCAAGTTTATTTTAGAACACATGAGTTTATAACCATGTAAGAAATGATTGATTTAACATGTCAACTGGGATATCAATTTGAGCAAATATGCCTACCCGCTAAAGAAATATTTTTCTTCACCCACACAAAATGAGGTAAACTTTTACGTTTTTTACTAAAAAAACTACCTGATTTGAAAACTAATTTAACAAAAAGAAGTAATTTAATAGTTTAACTGGCAAATGAAGGACCGGAAATTAAAAATCTGACTCGAAGACCAAAAATGATGTAGGAAATGCGGCGAAATTCGTAAATGAATCGCAAATCACTTACCTAATGGTCGAGCTTAGGTGCTGGAATTTTGTTGATGGATTGTGGAATTCAGGTGCCTCTGCAACTGTCTTTACAGGTTGTGGAGGACGCTGATGCCTCGCACGAATCCATCCGTTTCTTTGCTAGATTCTGCAAAACTGCTATGAGCGAGATGTTGGTGCTACGACAGACCATTTCACACTGCTTGACAGTTACATTAGAGGGGGAAGGGGGAAAGTGAATTTATGGATAGACCATAGACCAAGGATATTTGAGGTAAAAGTGTGATTATACGACACATAATACAAACCTCACCATTTACTACATATTTTGGTCTTATGATTGTTTACTATATTCAACAGTCAGTATACTAATGTGTTATTAGTAAAACACTAGGATGTCAATTTTTAGAACAATAACCAAAACCACTAACCAGCAGTAACATTTATTTGTAGAAATGTAAAATTTGTTGTTGGTAAAATTAGTTAAAAAATAACTAAGATAAATTTCTTGAATCTAGACAAATCGCTAGTAACTGATATGTGAACATAGCTAAATAACTGCTTGCTCAGTGAATATTATTATTAATAATAATAAAAACTCACATACACATCACATACACATACACACGTCACATAGAAGATTTAACCACACTTTTTTTTATGAGACCGGTTTAGTTATCGATATAGATCAACCTCCTAAAAGGAGTGACCTAAATTTCAAAAAACTTGTATATCTGGAATTTCAAACAATTTCAGAGGTGGTTTTAGACTGAAAACTAAGACAATATAAGTCACGGTGTAATAGATAAACGTACAAGACCATAGTTGGTAATACCTTCTTGTTGATGTACTTGGTGACGCAAGCTGTGACCTCGTCGGGCTGTTGGTTGGGCACAATGCGGATGGAGAACTTGCCCACCACTTTGCCAGGAATGACCGTTTTGCTGCCGGGACCGGAAAAGGCTCCTGAAACATTTTAACAATGGAAGAAAATAACAATTAAGAATCTATATACTAATACGCGAATAGAAAACATTTTTAAGCACGGAGGAGTATGAGATTTGGCATAGTTAAAGTTTAAATGGAGTAAAAGTTTAAAAATTAAATATATCTATGCTACAAATACATTAATTAAATAAAATAATGTTCAATTTTAAATTTCATGGGTATGAGGGCTGCTATTTACCCATTCTGTATGAGGTATCGCTAAAACATGCATTTTGAACGCATCAACAGCCTTTTGCGGCTCAAAAAATGTTTTTTTTTCGACTGCGTAATTTTTTCTCCACTTTTGGAAATAAATCGAAATCGTTGGATGCCAAATCGGGGCTGTACGACGGATGACCCGGCAATTTTATCTGAAAACTCAGTGGTATCGGCCGACGTGTGACAGCTAGCATTGTCATGATGCAGAATGATTCTGCGTTGTCGGTTCTTCTTCTGGCCAACAAATGGTCGTGTACCATTCTGAATTAACCGTTTTATGATTTTCTGGTGGCACTGTAGCCACATGTCCATTTATACCAAAGAAACAGGTGGCCATTTGCTTCAAAGTGCTTATCTTGGAACACCCACACCGTTAACTGTTGTTTAGTTTCGGGGTTCGGGGTTTCGCATAGATTCATCATCTGTGTAGATATTATAAACAGCTTTTGACGCACCACGATTGTATTTTTTAGATTTTTTTGCACCAATCGACACGAGCCTGTTTTTGATCAATTCTCAAGTGATCCAGAATCCAACATGAACATTTTTTTTTACAGCTAAATGTTCGTGTAATATCTAATGTATGCTCGTCATACTTATGCCCAGGGACGCCTATATCTCACGATATGTAGCATGACGATTTTGCATTATTAGTTCCCGCACAGCATCGATATTTTGTGGTATAACCGATTTAGGGCGACCTTCTTTAAATTCGTTCGTGAGCATAGACCATGATTAAAAAAGTGAGTGGGAAGATCGATGCACTGTTTTTGAGTTAGCCCAAAAATCGTAATAAATCATCGCACGAATCCGAGGAAACACACCGTGACACTCGGTCACGGTGTCTTTCTTCAAGTTTTCCTTTGGACAATATTCCCGGGGAATCCGTTTGCTCGTTTTCGTTCGAAGTAAAGGTTCGATCTCCACCGACAGGAAAGCGTCGTCCAGTGCCTTCGTACAATCCTGGACCATCTTGTAGTCTCCGTAGGTCAGCCAAGGATAAAGGACGAAGCTAGGAAATACAACATTTGTCAGGAAAAATCGTATCAGATACGTGATTCCACTTTCTTGTGCTTAGAAGGAGTAATTTCAAAGTAATTTTAATTATAAAAAGGTCGTTTGCTCGCCAAAATTATCCGTTTAAAGGTTCCTTCTTTAGCCCTAGATGATTAGATTATAAGATTAGACTATATAGATATATTTTTGCTGCTACCAAATCTAGAAAGATGTCATTGATCTAGGCTGATTTAAAATTGAACCAATCACATCAAAACAGGTGTTGATTCTGACCTATACTGTATTTAATACTAACTAGTTAGGCAAATTGATTCTTAAACCTTTCACCGAGCGGCTATTTTTGTAGAAGGATGTGAAAAAGCGCAATATTTGAGAATAGATGTGAAGATTAGATTTGCTTTTAACATTATTTAGTCATAATGACATTCCTCCTAGATATCACGGGACAGTAGTCTAGTGGTTAAGGCGTTAGACTATTGAATATAAAGTGTTTACTATTATAAAAAATTGTGATATAAAATAGCTGAGTCCACACCGAAGAAGTTAGATGGTTGTGTTTGATGACTGATGGCTCGACTCTGAACGAAGTTCCAAAATTATGGGTAGGTACAGTCTATAAGGGTACTAAACTGTGTCATTGTAACGATTTTTCTTGCATCTGGCTTATTTAAATTTCAATGCATCTGGTATTTTTTGGATTTCATTCAAAGCGGGAGTATTACCTTCGATGCCGTGGATCGAGAGCGATGGATGCCTCCACCGGTGCATGAGCAATTGCTCCTTGTTCTCGTTGTGCTGTAGTTGGTGCGCACCGAGCGAGTTCCTAGAGGAAATATTGTATTATAGTATATTAAATTAATTTGTTTTTCACGTGCTTTTAGTAGAAGCCAGCAAGCTTAGTCTGGCTGCCAAACGGCGCTCGAAAATCGACCGAAACAATCTCTTTTCCTTCGTCGCGGCGTCAGTAGCCTCTGAAAGTCAGCTCAGACTAAGCCCGCTGACATGGTGTTGAGGTTGATAAGATTTTGAGAAAAAATGAATTTTATTGATGAAAAATGTGCAAAATACAAATAAACAATATTAATTTTATTCCATTTAAAAAAAATCGGTTAAAATTAATGTATTTATTTAAAAGGATCCTTTGTCGCGGCTGCATTCCGCAGTGCCTGCCCAATGCTGTGAAAGATGGAGGAAAGTTCTGAAGCCATTAAGTTGCACGGAAGATCACAACCCTTAGCTACAACAACAAAACCAGAGATTACCTTAAAAGATTTAGTGCAACGGTGGGTTTATATTATTTCTTTAAAAAGTTATAGCACTAAGTCTTTTAAATAAGCGTGTTTGAGTTTTGACTTTCAGCTTCTACATACATAAAAAACTTCTATCTCCGTCGTTTGGCCGTCAACTCGAAAAGTACAAATGCGAAAGAGTTGAATTTTTATGTGTAGATTGATGCTCTTGAAAAACAACCATAGCGTTTAGATCAACAACTTTTTAGTACTAATAAATAAAACATTGACAGTTCAAAGAAAGCCTAAATATCATATTCAAATTTCAAAAATATAGCAGCAAGGCTGTTGAAAACTTGAGCATGTAATTATTCAATACTGACCAGTTACAATTTATACAAACTCTTGTATAGATGCAAATAGAAACATGTGAAAGAATGTTTATGGCACATTATAATTATTATAAATTGAAATATTACTTCTATATTTTTTCATTACTAGTCAAAATTTACAAAAACAAACTAAAATGGTGTTAAAATTTATGATGAATGTATGTTTTTTTTAATTTTAACCCGAATGGTGTCAAATGCTGTAACACATATATATATATATATATAGATTTCGTATAAAGTGCGCAGGGTGTGAAAAGTCGGACTACCCGAGCAATGTTAGAAATGATGTTTAAAATGTTTAAAATGACTTACGAACATGACCCGGTTTAAATTCGACAATGTTGACCCAGTAATGGGCCAAGTCAGCCAGTATAATTGCTTTGCGTGCTGCCCCGATTTTAAGCGGGCATTGTCAATGCCAAATCAAGGTGGGTAGAGCTAAGCAGGGTTATTCCCGTTAAATTCATTTTTCAGCAGTGCGCAATGCTGACATTGCTCGGGCAATGTCGACTCTGCACACCCTGCAGACTTTGCCCGTAACATATATAGATAAGTCTTGTGTATGGTAGTCACTTCTTCTTCACGTGGATATTTTACTATTTTATATTTTAATTATACAAAAACAAAAAATGAAAGAAATCAACAAACTTGAAATTTTGTACGTTGAACTCAATGTCCTTATAGAGACTCGACTCTTCCTTAGTTTCCTTGGCCACTTCCTTGTAGAGGTCCTCAATGAGGATTTTGCCGTCCTTGCTGACCAGGGTGTCCAAAAGAAATATCAGATCGGACATGGCTGAAAATTAACCAACATTACAACGATGGCCCGGTACTAAATTATAACTAAAAATGTGTCTCGACCTATAAAGCATAAATAGTTAACTCTAGCGATTAGTCTGAATAAGCAATCAAATTAATGAAATAATTGTGAAATAAAATTAACAAGCAATAGTTAAATCATTACTCAAATATTTTTCTCCTCGCGTGTAATGCTATCTATATATTTTACGGCAACTGTTTACGGTCCCATAAATCATGTCAGCCACACTTCCGCATTGGGTATTTTAATAATATATGGGATATTTGTCTATGAAGCTCTGTGCGAATTCTACACTAAGATATTACATTTATTAAACAGGTTACCCCATTCAACACTACCTTCCCGGAATTCAAGAGAGTGTACTCTATAAATGTATACGTATACGTATTTTATGTATCCGTAAAATCAATTATTTTTAAAGAGTTATGCTGTATTTTATATTCTGGTAATTATGTAAATTCCCCAACCCCTCCTACTTCCTAATCCCAACCTCGCTCCCGAATGTAATTTTCTATTTTATTAAGTTTGGAGGAAACTCTCATTGGCTTTATGTTTTAATTGTTTTTTATTATAATTTTATTTTTGCATCAACTGTTGCACCCTAAAATAAATAAATAATAACTAAATCTTCAATATCAACTTGAAATAAAAAAAAATTAGGGGTATATCTAGATGACAAACTAAAATGGCAGCTTAATCTAAACCGTTTAAAAACTAAATTATCATCGGCTTGTTTTGCTTTGTCCAAAGTAAGAATTTTCATTAATAAGTTAAAGGTTAAATCTGTATATCGTGCACTAGTTGGATCTCATCTTCGATACGGAATTCTTATGTGGGGAACAGCCCCATATACTGAAGAAATATTCACTCTCCAAAAAAGAGCCTACGAGCCATTCTAGGTAAAAAAGAGAATCTTGTAGACCTCATGTTAACGATCTCGGTCTTCTGTATGGTATTCTTTGCTCTGAAACATGAGATGGTTCACTACCACAATACAAGACACAAAGATAGTTTTGTTCAATCAGTTCGAGCTCGAACGACTACATTTCAAAAAAGCAGTTTATACCTTGGCCTTCATTCTTACAATCAATTGCCGCAGTCTTAAAGAAATAGCTAAAATAAAAACATTTAGAAAAGAAGTGAAAAAATATTTGGTAGAAAAATTGTTACATAGCTGTGAATTAAGTTGAGATTTTTTAAGTTTTTAAATATCCTATCTTTCCTTTTCCCTCTTTAATTATTTAATAGGACTTCATTTTATTTTTAACATCCTCTTATTGTCAAGTCTTTTCCATTTTGATTAAATAATTAATTTAATTAATAAACATGTGTAATTATTTGTTATATGTTCTGACTCGTGTAAAATTAAATACTGTAGTAATACATTGTTCTTTAGCACTCTTCTATAGGGTGTTCTTTTTAGAGGCGTGGTTTTCAATCTGGCACTACTTTTTTCGTAGTTGGTGTTTTTGACAGCTGTCACTTGATTTATGCTCAGTTTGGTTTGCCATTTCATAATGAATAGACTTACTCCTGAACAACGTGGCGTGGCCTCCAAGATCGTGCGATTTAACACCGCTGGACTATTTTTTGTGGGGTTATGTGAAGTCGCTTGTCTACGCAGATAAGCCGGACACGATTAACGCCTTGGAAGAGAATATTCGGCGCGTTATTGCTGACATACGGCCCAACTTGCTGCAAAAAGTGGTTGAAAATTGGGCCTCTCGGCTGGAATTTGTTCGAGTCAGCCGCGGCGGCCACTTACCCGAAATCATTTTTAAAACATAATGGCAAACCCTTATCTTTATAATAAAACTAAATTCTTAGCCATAACATCAAATTATATGCGTTTTATCTTCTCTTGAAAACCACGCCTCTAAAAACATCACCCTATAGTATTACATTATATTGCAGCTATAGATGGTATGGAGCCTTTCATTGCATTGTATCAAACTATTAGTATTAAAAAATATATGTCATTCCTATATATTTATACATGTGATGGAAATAAAGAATCTTATCTTATCAATTTATTAAGTTTTATAGGCTAGTTGATAAAATAATATCTCTGGAAATAGGTAATTTAATCAACAGAAATAAACAAAAACATATCCTGACCTTCATGAACGCTTCCCCCGAATACACCGCTATGCAAGTCCATCTCAGCGCATTGCACCTCCAAAAAGAAATAGCAGATGCCCCTGAGGCCGTAAGTGATGCAAGGCTTCTCGGTTCCCAACCAGTAGCTATCTGATATGCAGACGTAATCCACATTCTTGAAGAAGCCCTCCGGCTTTAGCTCCTCCAAGAGGAGTTTGTCCAGACCGATTGATCCGCTCTCCTCCATCGATTCAAAGATGAACTTCAGATTCACCGGGAGCTAGAGAACAGAATTACCATAATATGAGGGCCAAGACCCAAAGTGCAACAGATAGGAGATAGGGAGCTAAGCGACCCATCACTACAGCCGCAACCAATACGGCTAACAGTGGGAGTGATTTAACTCTATGATTGATAACTTAGACGAAGACGGAAACCTTATGAAAGAAGAACAAACAAAGTACTGTTAATTTGGAAGCAGAATTTTAAAAAAAGCATGCTATTTCATGAGGCGGAGACTTGTGATAGGCGGATGAGATAAAATCATTGTAAGCACGAAATTAGAGGTTTAACAATTACTACGGAGACCCTCAGATTTTCGTTTTTGTGAAGAAACTGTAAAAGAAATTAGGAAATGATTTTTCCAATCTTCATAAAATTTACATATAATGTACAGTAACATTTTCCCTAAAATAGCAGTTGTTACGCTAGAAAAATAGCTTAAACTCAACCAAATATGGTTTTTTAAACGCTCAATAACTTTGAAGGACGACCGAGATACAACTGTTGCACCTTTAAATGACTATTTATTTATTTTTTGTATCCAGAGGTGGGATGATTTTGAAGTCTTTAAAGATTTAGGGCTGACAAGAAACCATAGAGGTACTCAAAAACCAGTCTGGCGTCATCATTCCACATCTGGCTTCGGGAAATTCTTAAACCTGTGTCCTCTTTTTTTACGATGGGTCTGACCTCGGTTAGACCCGTCTAGACTTAACGGTTCTAAGTCAGCTAGGCTAACATCTTCTATTCCTAACCTTAAATCCAGAACTAGATGCGTAACAAAATGACTCATTCCTCCATTTCCAAACATGTGATAAAAAATTAACAATTAACAATTATCAATTAACATGTGATAAAAACAATGAAAAGCAGGAAAGACTTTGAACGGAAATCAGCATTATCTGTCATTCACGAATATCGCGAATATATGTTGATGAATTAGATTTACTATACGTAAAATGAATATTACGTCAAAGCAATTATCATTATATCAATAGAACGATCATAATAAGATAAATTAATCTTTTATTTGTTTAGTACATTTACGTGAGCGTTAAAGATAATGTGACATAACAATAAGATTATGAAAAAGCCTGTTTGTAAGGTGTTAATATTGTTTTATATAGATCATAAAATACTAATATGATAAAATATTTTTTTATAATGTGACAGTGTAAAGCAATATCTCTCGAGAAACCCGTCGCTAATTCAAATTCACTTGGACCACCATTGAGTCAAAAGTATATAATTCTTTACACTATTTAAATCACAATATGTAGTTACAGAGCACGCCAATGGTAGTATGACTCAACAATACAGGTATGAAAATTTTGCCTGTATCGATCTTACGGTATCGGTCACGAAACAAAACTAATGCTTGCGAATGACATGTCATTGCGAGTATCCTATCAATATTTAGATAGACTTCAATTTTACCTATAGAACAATTCGTTTACGCTCGGCGTGTTGAACGCCAATGCTTGCTTGTGTTTCGTGCGATCGACTCGAAATGTCGACCACTGAATCGCTGATTTAGTTACGCTCTTTTAATAAACATTACTTATGGCAACATTGACTTCAATTGGTTATAGTTTCACCTATGCTGTTGATATAGCACTAGTTATCTCAGACAAGGATATAATAATAGCACAAACAAACCCCCTGGAGGTTGCAATAAAATACTAACAATTTTTGACCTTGCACTAAAATAATGATTGATTACATTTCAATATTCAACAAAATTCAATTTCAACCAAGTCTAGTATTTCGCATTAAAATGTCCCATTCAGGCACAGGAAATAAATATTATATTTAAAAGGCGATTACGCATTCCCGAGAGGAAACTGAGCGACAGCATAAAAAAGGCTGAATACCTCTTCCTTGACAGCTTTGTAGGCTTCGATGGCGTGGATCCATCCCAACACGGGCCCTTTGTCATCGGTCGAACCTCTTCCATAGAGCTTGTCGTCGACATGGACCAGGTCGAAGGGTTCCGTGTTCCAACCGTCGGCCTTGTCAGCTGGCTGCACATCCAAATGGCCGTAAATGCATACCGTTGATTTTTCCTTATCCTAAAACAAATACAAATAACATATTATAAATACAATGTTCATTATGCTAATAATATTTTTAATAATTAATTATTAAGTAAGTATAAGTAAGTAAATGCTCTATTGAAGTGTTGGGAAACAAATAAAAAAACGGCGACCAAATCTCTTTTTAAAATTAATAAATACAAATAATATTAAGTTGATTTAACCTCCTTCGGTACTGCTAAAATTTATTCTGATATAATTTAAATTTGATTAAAGTTAAATTTCTTAAACATAACAATTAAGTATTGGGATCATTGTAGATTTAGCCTAATTTTTCATAGTTTTTTAAAGTCCTATCACATTAGGCCAATTTATTGATTATTTTATTGACCTGACAAATATTTTGATACTGCAAATTGCTATTAAATATTCTTAAAATGTTAAATAATAGGAAATAATGACCTACTTCATCCATAGACAATTGCTTGAAAGTTGTAATCTATGCCTTACAGATAAAACCTCCTCCCCCCACCTCTCTATAAATATTTAGGGCTGACCAGGGAGGGAATATATAAACACATCGCTCAGGCCACCTTACTCAACATCTGAATAGAATTTATTTTTACTGTCCAACTATGAGCATTTGCACACGATGAATAAGTACAGAAAACAAAAACAGAGCGAACGGTCAGTATAACGAATTTTAATACTGTGAATAATTCATACGATCGGAATTTTAAAAATAAAAAATATCTGTGATTGTCATGAACTTTTTATAATGGGATTTTTCGTGTTTTTTACCACACATTACCTACTTACATTTCCAAGAGTCGCCACGACCACGGAAGGCAGCTTGACAGTGATACCTTCCAAAACCTGATCGCCGACTTCCCTGCGGGCGACCGTGGCTCCAAGTTCTTTCAACTTGTCCGCGGCCCATTCTGACATCCTCTCACAGTCGGATCTGCGCGCCACATCGCCGGAAACTGACTGAATAGCGACAGCCTCCCGAAGGTTGTCGATGAACTTCGCTTTGTGCTCGTCGATATAGTTGAACAGTTTTGCTAGGGCCGGCGGTGGTGACATGTCTGAATAATCGGGTTTCTTTCTTACGCTTTCACAGGGTGTGTCGATGCTCGTGAGTGTGTATTCCGTTGGACGATGCCGGTATCCTCTCAAACGTGGAGTCTCAATCGAACTGTGAGCGTAGATCCTGAAAACGCCTATCAGATAAGTAACCATACAAACAAACTAAAATAATCACTGATTACCGGCCCCTTGTCAAATGTCACTTGACTGTCAAAAGTCAAATAGCGATAGGGAAGGAACCAATGATTAAATGCTACTTTGTACATTATATTATTTATTTGTACATTATATTATTTATTACATAATAAAATATTATCATTAAATAAAAAAAAAAAACCAAAACCTCCGACAATGTGAGTGTACCAAAGACACTGGCTGCGTTTCCACGCAACACTTCCAAATTCCAAACTGACTCGCTGAGCAAAGAATGAACCCGCGCACAACGATCTTTTAAGATCGTTGCCCGCGCACGAATATCCCGACTTCTCTCTCAAGAGTTTGCCAAGTTTATCATCAAACTCTAGCGCATTGGAGACCATGGACCCAGTGTATTTAGGGTTTATCCAACAAAGTTATAATTTGTTAACAGTTCCTTTATTAGTTTCGCTTGCATTTCCTAATATTTTTTAAACAGATACTTTTATTAAAGGAATATCCCAACTTTTGGGTACGGCAGACTGTACTCGTAGTGTTTCTGCTTGTAGTAGCTGTCTCTGGTGGTTCGCGATCATGCCATCAACCTCGAAGCCTGTTTAGTGGCGGTTATAATATACTACCTACGAGGCTAGAACTTGGATGAGTCGAAGCGAGGAAAGCTGGTAAAGCAACATCGGAAGCACTATGAACGCCAATACCCCCTCTAATTCATTGGTAAGGTACTCTGTGTTCAATTGTTGGTATCTAAATTTATATTTAATGTTCTTTTCAAGCATTTAATCCTATTAAAACTTTTGTTTCATTTTCATTTACTGTACGTACTTTTATTTTCGCTGCAATTTCACAAGCGAAGTTTTACTTACATACTTTAGACAAAGTATTTTAATGTTACATTAATATATATATTATGTTCTTTGTAAAAAAAAATGTGGTAATGTGCGTGATACTTATTCGGTTTCTTCTTCCTACTTGCACTGAGCCACGCACCATCCTCCTTTCTAGGGTCAACTGCAACCCTATAATACACGTATAGTCTCGTCTCGAGTAGTTTTTACATATATTCATGTATAATAAACTACTACTTCGTTCTTTGGCAGCCTATGTGTTTTTGAAAATCTTTTATTTGATCTTAATTAGTCTAATATAGGGTTTTCTTGGGTTGGGTTGTCATTGCGGGATTTCAGTATTAATATAGCTGTTATATTTTTTTTGTATCCACTACCATTTTTTTTTTTATTTTAGTTTGAATCTACATAACAGGTACCGATGGTGTTTTTATGTCTTTTCTAAATGACTTGTTTTTATTTTTCCCAATTACAATCGTTCAAATCCGCAAATAATTTCAAAAAGGTTCGTGTACTCCGGCAAACGGATAAATCTAACCCACAAAACAGAAAAAAAATAGGGCTGGCCTCAACTGTAGTCCACGTTGCTGGCTCGCTGTCAGTTTGACATTTAATGTGTTTTCCGCGCGCGTTAAAAATAATTTTAAATAATGTCTATTTTACTATAGTTTGCAGTTGTTCTTTAGAAAGTAAGTAGCTTTAAGTATTTTGACTGTAGTGCCTTTTCACGTGTGCTTAGAAAGTAGAGTTACTTGCTTGTGCTTTGTTTCCGCGTGTGAAAATAATACAATATAACCATGATTGCGAACCAGTTGGCTCCGTCCGCGAACTGTTCACTCGATGAAATCGATTTAAATGCTTTGAAGGTAATATTATTGTTATTTAGGTATCCGAATATTTCTAAATATCAATCACACGTTGGATGTTTTCTTTTTATTGGCTTTTGTCACGTAGTTTCGCCGCTTTGCCTAATCAAAACATAGGCCATGTTCCGATAGGTGAATGATCTCCGTGGGGTGTGTGATTCATTGGGATGTATGAATGTATGCGAGCGGGAGCGGCCTATCTGCCCTGAAATAATTCTAAAATAGCCATTGTTTTTCTTCCAGGATCCAGCTGGTATATTCGAGCTAATTGAGGTTGTAGGAAATGGCACTTATGGACAAGTATATAAGGTAGGCTAAGTAATTTTTGTTATTGTATTTAGTTTTAGTTTCTATACATTCATGTATAAGAAGCTACTATCCTTTGGCCGTCTGTCTGCCCGTCTATCCGTTGCAACTTTCAATTCGAAAGTACAAATGCGTAAGAGTTGAATTTTTGTGTGTAAGATTGAAACTATCAAAAAACAACCATAGTCGTTTAGGTCAAATCGAAATCTGGTTGGATAATATAGATTTTTAACATTAAAGTTAACGATTTTTTAATACTGAAGAATGAAACTTGACATTTGAAACATGAAACTTGAAGACAGCAAAGAATAACTAAAAAATTAAAATAATAATTTTAATTGCCCTCCTGTAATTTGCCTGGTGCCTGAGTGTAGCAACATTAAGCAAATGCCTAGTGCCGACGCAAAAAAATATATAGATACCTTCCAGACAAAAAGATTATTTTGTAGGAAACGAAGAATTTAGAGGCAACGATTTAATCGATGTTCACATCCAGGGTCGTCACACAAAGACGGGGCAGCTGGCCGCCATCAAGGTGATAAACGTGATGGAGGAGGATAAAATAAAACTGGAGATGAATGTCCTGAAGAAGTACTCCAATCACAGGAATATAGCCACCTACTATGGCGCCTTTATAAAGAAGAGTCCGCCCGGCAAGGACGATCAGCTGTGGTTTGTCATGGAGTATTATGGAGCTGGTGAGATTTATATATATACACTGTGGACGCTTCATTTTTTTTTTTAATTTCTAAGACCATTTATTGTATGGTTCATAGATTGCTCAACTCCTAAAAAAAAATTTTCCACCACTATTTAGATGTCGTTCCTAGTTACAAACATTGTAATTTAGTAGGAAAAGCACACAGCTTCATCATTTTAACCTGACCAGCGTCCGAGCCACTTTTACAAAACATTTGCCCATTGCCCGGGGAGATTTTCGAAACACGGTGTAATTACGGGCGCTTAGAAAATGCTTATTTTAAAAAAAACCATGTTATCATGATAAGGTAAAATTCTCTAGAATATAGAATAACAAAATTGTAACATTCTGTTTCTCTTCTAATCGGATGTAGAAATAAATGGTTGTTGAAAGTGTCTAATAACCGATATTTCCACAATAAAAAAAATATTATAAATACTGGCACTGACGCTAGACAGGTTGAAGATGGATGTTAATCCATAAGTTTAAACTGCAAATTGTTTTCAAATGAAGTAGATTTTGTGTCCCTAGCGCTATCTATGATCTGGCAAGATAAGATTTTCTAAACATTTATGCTTCTATATGGTTTGCGTCTGGGCTATCCTGCTAAAGGATAAATGTTAATAATATATCAATGACAAAAAAAAACACCATTAACATCTTGGAATCATTTTTTACCTACTAATTGTATGAGGTTGAAATATCTAAAACCACTATATAAACAATGGTCATAGTATGAAGCTATCTCACATTGCTTTCAGTTCCTACCCCAAAAACACTGTGAATCGGGTAGTTCTCAACAGTTCTATTTTTATGTAAGTAATTTAGATCTCATTACTCATTACACCCATTAACACTCATTACACTCATGATGAAAAATATTTATTTTTATATCGTATCGTTACCAAGTCGTTACCAAGTAACCAAGTGTTACACTGTAATTTGAACCTATTTTGCTCAGGTCCATAACGACATAGAAAGTAATATTTTTGTCTGAATTCAGGTTCCGTGACGGACCTGGTGAAATCGACGAAAGGCCAGTCGCTGAAGGAGGAGTGGATCGCTTACATATGCCGCAAGATCCTCCGGGGTCTCAGCTATTTGCACTCAAACATGGTCATCCACAGAGCCATCAAAGGACAGAATGTGCTGCTTACCGACAACGCTGAGGTCAAACTTGGTTAGTATTACCAAATTATCATGAGTTAGATCATATACAATTATTTTAAATCCTACTAAACTAAACTAATTATGCCTGTGCTAGAGTCTAAGGAATCTAGACAAATAGCTAGTAACTGAGAATGGGATATGAGCATATCAGCTAAATAGCTGCTTGCTTGCTGAATGCAATAAGATTTCCACACCTTACTCTGTAGTATTTTAGAGTATAGTTGAGTTATATAATATTGAAGATAGATCTTCTTAAACCATCTCTTTAAGGCTTTGTATATTTTTTTACAGTTGACTTTGGAGTGTCGGCGCAGCTGGATAAAACTATCGGTCGGCGTAACACGTTCATTAGCACACCGTACTGGACGGCGCCGGAGGTGATTACTTGTAATGAGAACTCCGATGCGACTTACGACAACCGCTCGGACCTTTGGTCGCTCGGTATTACAGCGCTTGAGATGGCAGAGAGTCAACCGCCCCTGTGTGACCTTCATCCTATGAGGGCGTTGTTCCTCATACCTCGGTAATTATTATTAACTACTTATTTAGCTACTTACTCACTCGCTAACCCACTCACTTGCTTGCTTATTATTTTTGCTTGAAATATTATGAGAACATATTTTATTTTCAGAAATTCCCCACCCCGGTTAAAGGCGAATAAATGGCCGAAGAAGTTTCACAGCTTCATAGAGACAGTCCTTGTCAAAGATTACCACCAGAGGCCTTATACAGACCAGCTACTCAAACACCCATTCATCAGGTCAGTTTTACATGTTCATCATTTTTGTTGCTTATTTTGCTGAACATCTTAAAGGGCATAGTGCATTAGTAAGCAACTCTTGTCTTTTGGCACCAAATGTTGCGTCAACGACACTGCTACCAACTAAAAGTAAGCCACTACTCCTACACGTTCAGATTAATTATTGATAATATCGATAGACAAGCAGTCGAGAGTTTGGAGCCACGTTGAATGCGCTCGCTAGGCGACGCATTGCTTGTTTACCATCCAATGTTTTATGTATTCTCATTATTTTTATTATATAAACGTTATTGTATTTAATCAACCAGAACCCCCCTCCTCTAAACTTTATGAGAAACCAGGAGGACTTGTAGGATGACCCTTTATCCTACAAGAGGATGAGTCCAGCAAGGCAAGGCCCTTTTACATCTATTGTTTATTAACAAATATGAAATTAATTGTGTTTAGTTAGCGGGGGAAACGGGTAAGCCTGGAGAACAGATGAAAGATTTACAACCCCTTAACCGCAAAGAATAATCAGATCATTTTTAGGTTAATGTAAACTTGGCATTGTTTCAGAGACCAACCCACCAAAAGACAAGTCCGAATTCAACTAAAAGACCACATCGACAGGTGCAAGAAGAGAAAACAGGAACATTCTGTGAGAGAAGGTTATAGGTAAGAATTTATTTATTTTTTTATGAATGTGAATGGGGAGGCGTAACATTTATTATCAGTTGTGGAATATTATTTGCACTGCTGTAGACTTTGACAAAACTTTTGATATTCCCAAGTGCAACATAAATTATGCTATAAACCCAGTTTTAAATCGTATTAGTAAAAAGTACAACCACCATTTTAACATGATTGGAATATTTCATCATAGTAAAAAAAAATATCATACATTGCATCACAAATACCTTGCTCCCTAATGGTTACATATCACAACCACCCTTTTTGTAGACACGTTTAACACTACACTCAATTTTCAAACAAATAAACATTAACGTAACACGCACACCTCCGTATCAGAATTAAAAATGCCTTCAGAATATATTTGTTTATAGAGTGTAACCGGGACATACTCGTAATGGCTAATTTAAAAAAAAAATGTATTTTATGGCTGTATGGCTATAACTATTTCTGTGGCATATACAATTAAAATACTACTGCAGCATATTGATACTGCATGAAGAAGAGGAATCCTTCACTTGCCGCGGGACAGGCTATAGACATAGTGATTCTGCATAACAGCTCAAAATACTGCATTATTTCAATAATGCAGCAATCATCGTAATTAAGACAACAATAAATGAATGACAACAAATCATCGACTGTAATTTAAAACAGCACAAGCACATTTAGATTAGTTGAGTGTGGCTCAAAATAATACGAAAGATTCGTTGATTACCCGGGAAGATTTTCAAAATATGTAAATCCAGTGCTTACTAAAACATTTATTTTAGAAAAACTATGAATGTTAATCTTGATAACCTGCAATATTTTGAATAAGCTAGCTTATAAAATTCTCTAGAATACTATGGTTTTATTACTGACCATACAAAATATAAAAAAAAAATCACAGTTGCAAAATATTATTTTTTAAACAATATATTATTTTTGTAAAAATAATATACACCTATGACACCTGTGTTTTTCGTTGTTTTTAGATATCAAATAAAACTAATTATAAATACGTTATATTTTTTACATAAGAAGAAAGTACTTAAAGAAGTAAGGATCTTAGTCACATGTGCCTTAATAATTATTTTCTTATAAAAAAAAAAAATTATTAGTAGCTGGTATGGCCATAATCTTAGCAGAAATCCACACAATACAAAAAAGGGTAAGCCTGTAGGACAAGAGTAACGTTTTGTGATAGAAATACTAATTTATTTGATAGGAAATCACTGTAATGGACGATAAAAAATTTACAGGACTAAATACCTGCAAATAATAGTTTGTTACAAAGGAATTTATGGTTAAAATATATTTGGTTAATATGAAGCTGTCGGCAGATGCCTCATTTTACCCGCTTACTTTTGATAATTTGCTTACTTGGTGCCTAATTTTGTTTCTTGCGTGCGATCTCTCACGTGGAATTTGTAAAAGTAATAATTGTCGACTGTTTGTTTTCTCGCACGCGTCGGTCATTAGGTGTTCAAGTGGCCGTTTTACACTTTTTGTTAATTTCTGCAATATCGTGTGCCGTTGGTATAATTTAATGGAGCCGAGCGCCAATATTACCTGTCCAGTGCCGTTCGATGTTTTTTTTTAACTTACGACCACGTGCGCCGCTGTTGAATCGCAAATACATAATCCATTGCAATATCACCAGAAAATATATTAAATTACCTGGATCTTGACAATGCCTACACACGCGAGGCAGGTGTTTTAGATCCCCGTGTATAAAAGCCCCTGAATAAAAATCAATGAAAAATACAATCGGTGTGTTTCATCAGCTGTGTCTTATACCCCAAGTTAAAGTTAAGATTTTAAGTATAGTGTCCAGGTAAAAGTCAGCGGACAAACAGATTAATTATTTGATCTTAGGAAGTCAACTAACTAACGGAAAATAATTATTTGTTTCATTTCAATAATTGCATTTCCTATAGATAATAAAATTATTTTTATATCACAGACAGAAAACAAAATGGTTGCAGCACTCATTGTACACTCAAGCCACACCCATATCCCACCTCTTTACCATACCCCCTTACCCTCTCCCTTGTCAGACAATTCTAAGCCACTCTCATATCTTCACACTCGTTTGACTCCCCTCCTCAATCAGATTCCATCTCAATCGTGTTTTAAATATATTACATTAGTGAAAGTACATTATACTAGTTGCTCGCAATGGATTCTCCTAATTATTTAAATAGTTTAACGTGTATTGACAATGCTGATGATGATAATCCTACTAAAATAAATAAAAATATTAAAAAATATGCAATTCTCCTGCAATGATGTTCCAGCAATGAGTATGGAGTCCTCTAGTAATACAAATTATAGAATCAGTCAACTGACCGAAAACGTTAATGTGGTTATATAAAAAAAATATATACTAATGGCCACTGCTTAATGTTGACGGGTCTCGACATGGACACACTACGGATACTTTTTTTGTGTCGAATGGTCTCGGCACGGCCGCTAGACAGGTTAACTTGTGAAAAATTATTATAAGTTTGTTTATTTATTTTTATTTTATTTGGTAAACACAACGTTTGATGATGATGCCATGACATTTTTTAACATATTGTTAAAATAAATATATATTTATAAAATAACATTGTTACAAAAAAGTGGAGTACGTAGGGGAAAAAATATTGTATATTATCGTGAACACGTTTCATATAATGTTTATTGAAAGACAAAGTAAAAAAAAGTCTTTTAAAATCCATAAGGACATTACATAACTGGGTTTTTATTTTAAATGCTAGGTGAATTGCATGATCAAGTAATTGACTAATTCACAATTGAGACAATCACTTTGTGTATTCTCCGTTTGTGTGCACACCGCAGGAAACTTATTTGCAATATGTCTACCAGGTATTCAGGTTCCGAAGGCGAGGATGAAGAGGTAACCGTCGCGGGAGAGCCGTTCTTGATAGTACACCAGGCACCGGCATACCAGGGAGGAAATACTCTCAAGAGGAACTTCCAGCAGTTACAGAAGGGCAGACAGACGGCACCGGAGCATCCGCCCAAGCGGCTTACCAAACATGACAGGGAAGAAATACCAGGTACTGAAAACAGGGCCTATCTTATGAATCTAGAATCTAAAAATAATCCACAACTTTTATGATTTTGTAGCATTGCAATATTTTTGATGCTTGACCAATATCCTACGAGTTGGGCGGATAGTGAGTTATCATTTTCTGAGGAAACTAAAAAATTATCGTAAAAAACTAATATCAATCTTTAAAATGTTAAGCGTCGGTATACAAGTATGCAAGAACACCCTAAGTCCGAGAATGCTGTTTTGAGTAAATGCAATTTGAACGTTTGAAAAATAATTCACAGAAGCCATTGTGCAAGCAAACTTTTTATTTAGAAATTAATGTCTAATAGAGGGTAGTATTAAGAGGGTTATTAAGAGGGTAGTAGTCGATATTCATGTTTTCAAATAAAGGACTATGTTTGGACCTATGATAAGATCCATTGTCCTTCCCTCTCCCCAAAATGGCCAATCGACAGATAATCATCGGCGAATTCGACAACTATAAATAATCAGCAAAATTTACAAAAAACAATTTGAAAGAAAGGAAAGTATTTTACAAATTTCTACTTTAAAACGAATTTTTGACATAATATTATTACTTTTATCTATTTGAAATTCAGCAAAGCAGGTTTCCTCCGATTTTCCTACATAGCTTTTTTACTCACATGGGGGCTTGCAAGATGCCAAAATTTAAGTACAATTTTTTTTTTTATATATATTAAATTTTAAAAACAACGTAGATTGGGAACAGCATTTGTATGAAGATTTCGAGCGAAGACGGAGCACTTAATGTAATCTTTATATTAAAAATATTCTAAATTAGGACGATTAATTTCTGATGGTGTGTTTTGATTAGATAGAAAATTTTATTTGGGAGTTGATGGTATCGAAAGAGTACTGATCGATGATAGATCTCCATCTTTTCTATATTAGACTTGATTTATGGAGCTACTTCTATATACAGAGTGTATTGCTATTCACTTCACACCTTTCAGGAGTTGATCTATGTCAACAACTAAACTAATCTCAGAAAACTATTAAATAATTATATTAAAATAATTATATTATAAAAATAGTTTTATTTTTTCGAAGTTTATTTTGCTGCGTGTTTAATGCCAGTGACCTGTCGCGCTGCAGTCGCATCCACAAACGTAATAAGAATTTGACTAAATTTTTCTCCTAATTAGGATTTTTTTTACCAATATTTTTTGCTTATTATTATTTGATTGTTTATATAGATCAACCCCCCTCACCTAAAAGGATCAAAGTGAAGTCACAAAGTGAAGTAGTGGTCCCAGAACCCCCTCAGTCCAACCGAAACAGGTATATTACAGTTCTTAATATATTATATATTGTTCTATAATTTTTATTTGTCCCTATGGATATATGCAGGATGTCCTAAAACCATTCCCCAAGTCTTAATGGTGTGTTTGTGTTTCATATTATGAAAAAAGAAATTATACAGAATAGTGTGAAAAAAAAATCAGCCCCAAATATATTATTTTTTTAACGAAACTTGTGCAAACCAATCTAATATTGTTAAGAGCTGGCTGTCAGCCTTTCTTAGAGCCTCTATCATCTCGCTTCTTCTTACCTAAACCGAAGTCTGACCTGACCTGACCTGAGTCTGACCTGTATGTTATCGGTGTACATACGTGCCTACCTCTTAGGGGCAGGGCGAGGTAACTGTAAAGGCATACACGTGACGGAATAAAAAGTCTTTGTTACACAAAACACGAATAGCGGAGATTTAAAATTGGCATACGCAGTGCATTGTTCTATGACTGTAGTTCTAGGAAGAAAAGAATAGGAACCAATATTCTTTGTCCTAAATGTTTGTTTTTTTTTAGCCGGATGGTCATTACGACCAAAGTAAGTCGGTGTATTAAGTTAGTTAGAAGCTGAATTCAGACTCAGCAGGTCAACCTGTTATCAGTTGCAACCTAAATAAATTTGTAAGACGAAATTTGTAGCAATGTCTCACATTGAGTGGTTCCGCTATTCGTACAAAACACGAATAGCGGAGATTTAAAATTGGCATACGCAGTGCATTGTTCAATGACTGTAGTTCTAGGAAGAAAAGAATAGGAACCAATATTCTTTGTCCTAAATGTTTGTTTTTTTTTAGCCGGATGGTCATTACGACCAAAGTAAGTTGGTGTATTAAGTTAGTTAGAAGCTGAATTCAGACTCGGCAGGTCAACCTGTTATCAGTTGCAACCTAAATAAATTTGTAAGACGAAATTTGTAGCAATGTCTCACATTGAGTGGTTCCGCTATTCGTACAAAACACGAATAGCGGAGATTTAAAATTGGCATACGCAGTGCATTGTTCAATGACTGTAGTTCTAGGAAGAAAAGAATAGGAACCAATATTCTTTGTCCTAAATGTTTGTTTTTTTTTAGCCGGATGGTCATTACGACCAAAGTAAGTTGGTGTATTAAGTTAGTTAGAAGCTGAATTCAGACTCGGCAGGTCAACCTGTTATCAGTTGCAACCTAAATAAATTTGTAAGACGAAATTTGTAGCAATGTCTCACATTGAGTGGTTCCGATTAAGTTTGAGACAATAATTCTGTTGGACTATCAATCTATGGTAAGATTTGTTGAACAATACTATGAAGCATTTGCATCAAGCACAAAGTAATATTGGAGTAGCGGGCGATAACAAAACCGTTTAACATGTTTAACTTAATTTAATAATTACATTCGAATTTTCTCGAGAATAAATAAACAACTTGATTACTTCCTAATAAAGATTTTAGAAAATTTAAAATTTAACATCTTAGAATTCATAGTAACTCAAAAAGCTAATATTACCTCTGATAGCGTACACTATTTGAAGAGACCATACTCCATATAACTCAAGACATAAAAATATATCTAATGGACAAAATATTAATTTCAGAGCAGATTCAGAGTTATGACATCAGAATAAAAATCAAAAAGTACGAAAAATAAAAATAAACAATGAAGATGAAGAAAATGTGAAAGGAAAAAGAGTACGACTAGATAATTCAAATGTATCATTTAGTGATTTAGACGGAGTAGATGAAGTGACATTTTCTGGAGTTAATGATCACACTCATACTATAACTCATAGTATAAACATTGATGAAGCAAATAAATCAAAAAGCAAATTTGTTAAAAGCATAACAGCTGGTTCTAATAATTCAAAATTTAGAGATTTTTTAGATACAAAAAAAGGCAGAGAAATGTTTAATGTTCTCTATAAAAATCAGGTTCATCGTAACATGTCCAGTATTTTAGGTGGAGCAAGAACTCAAGCTAAGCAAGCGTTTGAAGATCTGTACGATCTTTGGTTTGATGGCAAAGGAGAAAAAACAAAATATTTACAAACTTTAGAAGGTAATGAAGTGAATCTGTCTAATATATCTAGTATTTTAACTGGAATAGGAGCTAATGCTAAGCAAGCTTTTAAAGATCTGTATTATCTCTGGTTTGATGAGAAAGGAGAAAAAACAAACCATTTGCAAACTCTAGAAGACAATGGAATAAATCTATCTACTATATCTAGTATTTTAGGTAAAACGAGAGCTAAATCTACGCAAGCTTTCAAAGATTTGTATCATCTTTGGTTTGATGAGAAAGGAGAAAAAACAAAATATTTACAAACTCTAGAAGACAATGGAATAAACTTACCCACTATATCTAGTATTTTAGGTGGAACAGGAGCTAAAGTGAAACAAGCGTTTGAGAATCTATATAATCTTTGGTTTGATGATAAAGGAGAAAAAACAAAATATTTACAAACTTTAGAAGACAATGGAGTAAATCTATCGAATATATCTAGTATTTTAAGTAAAGCAAGAGGTCGAGCTAAACAAGCGTTTGAGGATCTGTATGATCTTTGGTTTGATGATAAAGGAGAGAAAACGAAATATTTACAAACTCTGGAAGACAATGGAGTAAATCTATCGAATATGTCTAGCATTTTAAGCGGAACAGGAGCTAAAGCTACACAAACTTTTAAAGATCTGTATGATCTTTGGTTTGATGATAAAGGAGAAAAAACAAAATATTTACATTCTTTAGAAGACTACGGAATGTGTTTATCCACCATATCTAGTATTTTAAGTGGAACAGGAGCTAAAGCTAAACAAACCTTTGTGAATCTTTATAATCTTTGGTTTGATGAGAAAGGAGGGAAACTAAAATACTTACAAACTCTAGAAGACAACGGAGTGAGTCTATCTATTATATCTAGTATTTTAGGTGGGACAGGCGTTAAAGCCAAACAAACTTTTATGGATCTGTATGATCTTTGGTTTGACGAGAAAGAAAAGAAAACAAAATATTTACAAACTCTAGAAGATAACGGGATAAACCTATCAATTGTATCTAGTATTTTAAGTAAAACAGGAGCTAAAGCTAAGGAAATATTTAAGGATTTGTATGATCTTTGGTTTGACGAGAAAGGAGAGAAAACAAAATATTTACAAATTCTAGAAAGCAACGGAGTAAATCTGTCTAATATATCTAGTATTTTAAGTGGAACAGGAGCCAAAGCTAAGCAAGCTTTTAAGGATCTGTATGATCTTTGGTTTGACGAGAAAGGAAAGAAAACAAAATATTTACAAACTTTAGAAGACAACGATGTAAATCTACCTAATATATCTAGTATTTTAAGTGGAGCAGGAGCTAAAGCTAAACAAGCTTTTGAGGATCTATATGATCTTTGGTTTAACGAGAAAGGAGAAAAAACAAAATATTTACAAACTTTAGAAGACAATGACATAAATCTGTCTAATATATCTAGTATTTTAGGTAAAGCAGGAGTTAAAGCAAAGCAAGTTTCCAAGGATCTGTACGATCTTTGGTTTGACGAGAAAGGAGAGAAATCAAAATATTTAAAAACTCTAGAAGATAACGGGATAAATTTATCTAATGTATCTAGCATTTTACATGGAACAGGGGTGAAAGCCAAACAAGCTTTTCTGGATTTATATGATCTTTGGTTTGACAAAAAAGGAGAGAAAACAAAATATTTACAAACTCTAGAAGATAACAGGATAAATATATCTAATTTATCTAGTATCTTACATGGAACAGGAATTAAAGCTAAGCAAATTTTAAAGAATCTCTATGATCTTTTGTTTGATAAGTATGGAGAGAAAACAAAATATTTACAAGATTTTACTAACGCAGGCTTCAAGATGAGTAATCTAACGGGTACTTTAAATGGAGCAGGAGCTAACGTTTGTTCTGCTTTAAAAGAGTTTTATAAAGTTTGCTTTAATGAGGATGGACAAAAAACAAAATATTTAGAAGATTTCACTAAAGCAGGCTTTAAGATGAGTAATCTATCTTGTGTACTCTGTGTATCAGGTACTAACGCTTCATCTATTTTAAAACAATTTCATGATATTTGTTTTGATAGTGAGGGAAAACCAACAAAATATTTAAGTGATTTTACTAAAAAGGTAGGTTTTAGACCTAGTGATTTATGCAGTATTTTGAGTCAAGGAGCAAATATTTTAGAAGAATTCTATGATTTTTGTTTCGATAATGCAGGAACACCAAAAAAATATTTACATAATTTTATTGAAGCAGGGTTTACACCGAGTCTTTTATCTAGAGTGTTACATGGAGCAGGAGGTAATATTTGTTCTGCTTTAAAAGAGTTTCATAAAATTAGCTTTGATAAGAACGGAAAGAAAACAAAATATTTAGAGGATTTCACCGATGCAGGTTTTACTCTGCGTAATTTGTCCTACATATTATCTCTATCAGGAGTTAATGCTGCATCTAATTTAAGAGTTTTTTATATATTTTGTTTCCATGAAAAAAAGGAATATTTAAGTCATTTTTTAGCCGAAAAAGAACTTTTTAGTCTAGATAAATTATCTAATAAGTTATTAAAAGGAGCAGGAATCAAAACTTGTTCCACTTTTGAGAAAGTGCATGACCTTTGTTTTGATGAAAAAGGTAAAAAAACAAAATATTTAAATTCCCTTATTGCAGAATATACAATCGATGAGATAGTAGATTTCAATAAGATATTCAATTTATTATGTGAGACATGTAAAAAAATTAGAAAAGTTCCAGAAGCTTCTTTAAATTTTCAACACCGAGATGTTTGTGGAATAATTTGTCAAGAAGGTGAAGGAATGAATCTAGAATCTATCTACCATAATATTCAGTTAATGGTGAAAACAGGTTTAAAAATTGATGGAATTCTTGATTCAGTAAGTGTTAAGAATGCGATATGTAACAAAAATCGATATTTAAGTATTTTAGTCATTAAAGGAATAAGTAGCGATCACGCTGTAGTGCTTTTCAAAAAGAATGATACTATATCAATAATTGATCCACTTAGTATAGAATCAGAATTTAGTAGTAGTTTAGAAGAAATAAAGAAGGATCTTATAGCTTCAGGAGTTAAATCTGTAAATATTATTTGTTCTGATTTGCAACAAATCAATTTTAGAACATGTGCAGATATATCGTTAATTCTAATTAAGAACATAGCAAATAGGTTACCAGATATTAGATCAACTAATGATTTAGTACAAATTATTGAAAGTATACGAACAGAGTATAATAATACAGAATTAGAAGCACAGATAAAATCTCTTCATTTCAGAATAGCGTCAAAATTAGATATTTAAACAGAACTAAATATTTCTTTACAAGAAGAACAAGATCAAAGTACCTTTTATTATAACAATAAGCTGACTTTACGACAAGATAATATTGATGCATATTCATCAGAGTTAAAAGATGATATTTCTTTATCTGAGATTATCGTTGCTGATGTCATTACTCGTTGTTTGCCTAACACAACATTGCTCCATCGCTCCTAGCACCGAGTAACCCTGAATTGACTAAAGTGGAATTGATGAAAAATCGATCATCTTGGTTTTGGTCCATCTTTTTACTCTTTAATATACTGCTGTATCATTTCATCAGTTATATTTCCTGAGCTCATTGCCATATATTATCTCGAATATTATTCTCATGAAAATTTATGTTAGTTACTGTTTTATTGTCCTGATAAGTAGCTTGATACCTCTACTACCGATATCACAATGCAATTTAAAAACTGATATTAACTCTTTCTTTTGTTTGCCAACAATATTCACATGCGTGGTAGTATATCCTAGGGAGCCGTGGTCGTTGATTTGATGCAGCTGGCTAAACAGCAGGATCTAGGATCCTGTTTCCGATAATACCCCCAAATGGTTCCTGAGATTGTCCTCCCTACATGTGAAAATGAAACATAATTCATACTTGCACTGTACAAATAAAATAAATGCTCTTATAAATGAAATAAATGTCTTTTTACGTACTGTATCGTCTACCACATACACAGTGGCCCAAGACCATTACCGATTAAAGAATCCGGCTAATTGTCCCTCCGGTTTTTAACATGATTTTTTTGACGCCATATCAAAAATCATCATAGTTACAAAGAAAAAAATTGTAAACCTTATGTCCAGTCATGAGGCCGCACTGCGCCGATTATTGACCAGTCTTGGGCGAGCAAGAGTGAGCAGATGAAAGAGCGGATTACAAAAAAGTAATTTATAAAATTAATAGATTTGGGCATGATTTATTTTTATAAAAATTTCTTACACAAAAATTTCTTCTTGCGACACTATATATCTCTCATCCGTGAAACTTTCACTGTCCATATTGGTCAAATAACTCGAAACTTCAATAAATTAAAATAGGACATAGTATATATTCTGTTAATAATATTGGTGCACAGAATTAATCTAATGGTCAAAATATTAATTTCAGAGCAGATTCAGAGTTATGACATCAGAATAAAAATCAAAAAGTACGAAAAATAAAAATAAACAATGAAGATGAAGAAAATGTGAAAGGAAAAAGAGTACGACTAGATAATTCAAATTTATCATTTAGTGATTTAGACGGAGTAGATGAAGTGACATTTTCTGGAGTTAATGATCACACTCATACTATAACTCATAGTATAAACATTGATGAAGCAAATAAATCAAAAAGCAAATTTGTTAAAAGCATAACAGCTGGTTCTAATAATTCAAAATTTAGAGATTTTTTAGATACAAAAAAGGCAGAGAAATGTTTAATGTTCTCTATAAAAATCAGGTTCATCGTAACATGTCCAGTATTTTAGGTGGAGCAAGAACTCAAGCTAAGCAAGCGTTTGAAGATCTGTACGATCTTTGGTTTGATGGCAAAGGAGAAAAAACAAAATATTTACAAACTTTAGAAGGTAATGAAGTAAATTTATCTAATATATCTAGCATTTTAACTGGAATAGGAGCTAATGCTAAGCAAGCTTTTAAAGATCTGTATTATCTCTGGTTTGATGAGAAAGGAGAAAAAACAAAATATTTACAAACTCTAGAAGACAATGGAATAAATCTATCTACTATATCTAGTATTTTAGGTAAAACGAGAGCTAAATCTACGCAAGCTTTTAAAGATTTGTATCATCTTTGGTTTGATGAGAAAGGAGAAAAAACAAAATATTTACAAACTCTAGAAGACAATGGAATAAACTTACCCACTATATCTAGTATTTTAGGTGGAACAGGAGCTAAAGTGAAACAAGCGTTTGAGAATCTATATAATCTTTGGTTTGATGATAAAGGAGAAAAAACAAAATATTTACAAACTTTAGAAGACAATGGAGTAAATCTATCTAATATATCTAGTATTTTAAGTAAAGCAAGAGGTCGAGCTAAACAAGCGTTTGAGGATCTGTATGATCTTTGGTTTGATGATAAAGGAGAGAAAACGAAATATTTACAAACTCTGGAAGACAATGGAGTAAATCTATCGAATATGTCTAGCATTTTAAGCGGAACAGGAGCTAAAGCTACACAAACTTTTAAAGATCTGTATGATCTTTGGTTTGATGATAAAGGAGAAAAAACAAAATATTTACATTCTTTAGAAGACAACGGAATGTGTTTATCCACCATATCTAGTATTTTAAGTGGAACAGGAGCTAAAGCTAAACAAACCTTTGTGAATCTTTATAATCTTTGGTTTGATGAGAAAGGAGGGAAACTAAAATATTTACAAACTCTAGAAGATAACGGGATAAATCTATCAATTGTATCTAGTATTTTAAGTAAAACAGGAGCTAAAGCTAAGGAAATATTTAAGGATTTGTATGATCTTTGGTTTGACGAGAAAGGAGAGAAAACAAAATATTTACTGATTCTAGAAAGCAACGTAGTAAATCTGTCTAATATATCTAGTATTTTAAGTGGAGCAGGAGCTAAAGCTAAACAAGCTTTTAAGGATCTGTATGATCTTTGGTTTGACGAGAAAGGAAAGAAAACAAAATATTTACAAACTTTAGAAGACAACGATGTAAATCTACCTAATATATCTAGTATTTTAAGTGGAACAGGAGCCAAAGCTAAGCAAGCTTTTAAGGATCTGTATGATCTTTGGTTTGACGAGAAAGGAAAGAAAACAAAATATTTACAAACTTTAGAAGACAACGATGTAAATCTACCTAATATATCTAGTATTTTAAGTGGAGCAGGAGCTAAAGCTAAACAAGCTTTTGAGGATCTATATGATCTTTGGTTTAACGAGAAAGGAGAAAAAACAAAATATTTACAAACTTTAGAAGACAATGACATAAATCTGTCTAATATATCTAGTATTTTAGGTAAAGTAGGAGTTAAAGCAAAGCAAGTTTCTAAGGATCTGTACGATCTTTGGTTTGACGAGAAAGGGGAGAAATCAAAATATTTAAAAACTCTAGAAGATAACGGGATAAATTTATCTAATGTATCTAGCATTTTACATGGAACAGGGGTGAAAGCCAAACAAGCTTTTCTGGATTTATATGATCTTTGGTTTGACAAAAAAGGAGAGAAAACAAAATATTTACAAACTCTAGTAGATAACGGGATAAATATGTCTAATTTATCTAGTATCTTACATGGAACAGGTATTAAAGCTAAACAAATTTTTAAGGATCTGTATAAAATTTGGTTTGACGAGAAAGGAGAGAAAACAAAATATTTACAAATTCTAGAGAACAATGGTGTAAATCTATCTAATGTGTCCAGTATTTTACATGGAACAGGGCATAAAGCTAAGCAAATTTTCAAGGATCTGTATGATCTTTGGTTTGATAATAAAGGAAATCCAACAAAGTATTTACTAACTTTAAGAGACAATGAAATAAATTTATCAAGTGTATCTAGTATTTTGCGTGGAACAGGTTTTAAAGCTAAACAGACATTTGAGGAGTTTTATAAGCTTTGGTTTGATGATGAAGGAAAGGCAACCAAATATTTAGAGGATTTCAGTAATGCAGGTTTTAGGATAAGCAGTTTATCTAGTAGTTTAAGAGGAACAGGATCTAATGCTTGTTCTGCTTTAAAAGAGTTTCATAAGGTTTGCTTTGATGAGGATGGAGAGAAAACAAAATATTTACAAGATTTTACCAACGCAGGCTTCAAGATGAGTAATCTAACAGGTACTTTAAATGGAGCAGGAGCTAACGTTTGTTCTGCTTTAAAAGAGTTTTATAAAGTTTGCTTTAATGAGGATGGACAAAAAACAAAATATTTGGAAGATTTCACTAAAGGAGGCTTTAAGATGAGTAATCTATCTTGTGTACTCTGTGTATCAGGTACTAACGCTTCATCTATTTTAAAACAATTTCATGATATTTGTTTTGATAGTGAGGGAAAATCAACAAAATATTTAAGTGATTTTACTAAAAAGGTAGGTTTTAGACCTAGTGATTTATGCAGTATTTTGAGTCAAGGAGCAAATATTTTAGAAGAATTTCATGATTTTTGTTTCGATAATGCAGGAACACCAAAAAAATATTTACATAATTTTATTGAGGCAGAGTTTACACCGAGTCTTTTATCTAGAGTGTTACATGGAGCAGGAGGTAATATTTGTTCTGCTTTAAAAGAGTTTCATAAAATTAGCTTTGATAAGAACGGAAAGAAAACAAAATATTTAGAGGATTTCACCGATGCAGGTTTTACTCTGCGTAATTTGTCCTACATATTATCTCTATCAGGAGTTAATGCTGCATCTAATTTAAGGGTTTTTTATATATTCTGTTTCCATGAAAAAAAGGAATATTTAAGTCATTTTTTAGCCGAAAAAGAACTTTTTAGTCTGGGTAAATTATCTAATAAGTTATTAAAAGGAACAGGAATCAAAACATGTTCCACTTTTGAGAAAGTGCATGACCTTTGTTTTGATGAAAAAGGTAAAAAAACAAAATATTTAAATTCCCTTATTGCAGAATATACAATCGATGAGATAGTAGATTTCAATAAGATATTCAATTTATTATGTGAGACATGTAAAAAATTTAGAAAAGCTCCTGAAACTTCTTTAAATTTTCAACACCGAGATGTTTGTGGAATAATTTGTCAAGAAGGTGAGGGAATGAATCTAGAATCTATCTACCATAATATTCAGGTAATGGTGAAAACAGGTTTAAAAATTGATGGAATTCTTGATTCAGTAAGTGTTAAGAATGCGATATGTAACAAAAATCGATATTTAAGTATTTTAGTCATTAAAGGAATAAGTAGCGATCACGCTGTAGTGCTTTTCAAAAAGAATGATACTATATCAATAATTGATCCACTTAGTATAGAATCAGAATTTAGTAGTAGTTTAGAAGAAATAAAGAAGGATCTTATAGCTTCAGGAGTTAAATCTGTAAATATTATTTGTTCTGATTTGCAACAAATCAATTTTAGAACATGTGCAGATATATCGTTAATTCTAATTAAGAACATAGCAAATAGGTTACCAGATATTAGATCAACTAATGATTTAGTACAGATTATTGAAAGTATAAGAACAGAGTATAATAATACAGAATTAGAAGCACAGGTAAAATCTCTTCATTTCAGAATAGCGTCAAAATTAGATATTTAAACAGAACTAAATATTTCTTTACAAGAAGAACAAGATCAAAGTACCTTTTATTATAACAATAAGCTGACTTTACGACAAGATAATATTGATGCATATTCATCAGAGTTAAAAGATGATATTTCTTTATCTGAGATTATCGTTGCTGATGTCATTACTCGTTGTTTGCCTAACACAACATTGCTCCATCGCTCCTAGCACCGAGTAACCCTGAATTGACTAAAGTGGAATTGATGAAAAATCGATCATCTTGGTTTTGGTCCATCTTTTTACTCTTTAATATACTGCTGTATCATTTCATCAGTTATATTTCCTGAGCTCATTGCCATATATTATCTCGAATATTATTCTCATGAAAATTTATGTTAGTTACTGTTTTATTGTCCTGATAAGTAGCTTGATACCTCTACTACCGATATCACAATGCAATTTAAAAACTGATATTAACTCTTTCTTTTGTTTGCCAACAATATTCACATGCGTGGTAGTATATCCTAGGGAGCCGTGGTCGTTGATTTGATGCAGCTGGCTAAACAGCAGGATCTAGGATCCTGTTTCCGATAATACCCCTAAATGGTTCCTGAGATTGTCCTCCCTACATGTGAAAATGAAACATAATTCATACTTGCACTGTACAAATAAAATAAATGCTCTTATAAATGAAATAAATGTCTTTTTACGTACTGTATCGTCTACCACATACACAGTGGCCCAAGACCATTACCGATTAAAGAATCCGGCTAATTGTCCCTCCGGTTTTTAACATGATTTTTTTGACGCCATATCAAAAATCATCATAGTTACAAAGAAAAAAATTGTAAACCTTATGTCCAGTCATGAGGCCGCACTGCGCCGATTATTGACCAGTCTTGGGTGAGCAAGAGTGAGCAGATGAAAGAGCGGATTACAAAAAAGTAATTTATAAAATTAATAGATTTGGGCATGATTTATTTTTATAAAAATTTCTTACACAAAAATTTCTTCTTGCGACACTATATATCTCTCATCCGTGAAACTTTCACTGTCCATATTGGTCAAATAACTCGAAACTTCAATAAATTAAAATAGGACATAGTATATATTCTGTTAATAATATTGGTGCACAGAATTAATCTAATGGTCAAAATATTAATTTCAGAGCAGATTCAGAGTTATGACATCAGAATAAAAATCAAAAAGTACGAAAAAGAAAAATAAACAATGAAGATGAAGAAAATGTGAAAGGAAAAAGAGTACGACTAGATAATTCAAATTTATCATTTAGTGATTTAGACGGAGTAGATGAAGTGACATTTTCTGGAGTTAATGATCACACTCATACTATAACTCATAGTATAAACATTGATGAAGCAAATAAATCAAAAAGCAAATTTGTTAAAAGCATAACAGCTGGTTCTAATAATTCAAAATTTAGAGATTTTTTAGATACAAAAAAAGGCAGAGAAATGTTTAATGTTCTCTATAAAAATCAGGTACATCGTAACATGTCCAGTATTTTAGGTGGAGCAAGAACTCAAGCTAAGCAAGCGTTTGAAGATCTGTACGATCTTTGGTTTGATGGCAAAGGAGAAAAAACAAAATATTTACAAACTTTAGAAGGTAATGAAGTAAATTTATCTAATATATCTAGCATTTTAACTGGAATAGGAGCTAATGCTAAGCAAGCTTTTAAAGATCTGTATTATCTCTGGTTTGATGAGAAAGGAGAAAAAACAAAATATTTACAAACTCTAGAAGACAATGGAATAAATCTATCTACTATATCTAGTATTTTAGGTAAAACGAGAGCTAAATCTACGCAAGCTTTTAAAGATTTGTATCATCTTTGGTTTGATGAGAAAGGAGAAAAAACAAAATATTTACAAACTCTAGAAGACAATGGAATAAACTTACCCACTATATCTAGTATTTTAGGTGGAACAGGAGCTAAAGTGAAACAAGCGTTTGAGAATCTATATAATCTTTGGTTTGATGATAAAGGAGAAAAAACAAAATATTTACAAACTTTAGAAGACAATGGAGTAAATCTATCGAATATATCTAGTATTTTAAGTAAAGCAAGAGGTCGAGCTAAACAAGCGTTTGAGGATCTGTATGATCTTTGGTTTGATGATAAAGGAGAGAAAACGAAATATTTACAAACTCTGGAAGACAATGGAGTAAATCTATCGAATATGTCTAGCATTTTAAGCGGAACAGGAGCTAAAGCTACACAAACTTTTAAGGATCTGTATGATCTTTGGTTTGATGATAAAGGAGAAAAAACTAAATATTTACATTCTTTAGAAGACAACGGAATGTGTTTATCCACCATATCTAGTATTTTAAGTGGAACAGGAGCTAAAGCTAAACAAACCTTTGTGAATCTTTATAATCTTTGGTTTGATGAGAAAGGAGGGAAACTAAAATACTTAAAAACTCTAGAAGACAACGGAGTGAGTCTATCTATTATATCTAGTATTTTAGGTGGGACAGGCGTTAAAGCCAAACAAACTTTTATGGATCTGTATGATCTTTGGTTTGACGAGAAAGAAAAGAAAACAAAATATTTACAAACTCTAGAAGATAACGGGATAAACCTATCAATTGTATCTAGTATTTTAAGTAAAACAGGAGCTAAAGCTAAGGAAATATTTAAGGATTTGTATGATCTTTGGTTTGACGAGAAAGGAGAGAAAACAAAGTATTTACTGATTCTAGAAAGCAACGGAGTAAATCTGTCTAATATATCTAGTATTTTAAGTGGAACAGGAGCCAAAGCTAAGCAAGCTTTTAAGGATCTGTATGATCTTTGGTTTGACGAGAAAGGAAAGAAAACAAAATATTTACAAACTTTAGAAGACAACGATGTAAATCTACCTAATATATCTAGTATTTTAAGTGGAGCAGGAGCTAAAGCTAAACAAGCTTTTGAGGATCTATATGATCTTTGGTTTAACGAGAAAGGAGAAAAAACAAAATATTTACAAACTTTAGAAGACAATGACATAAATCTGTCTAATATATCTAGTATTTTAGGTAAAGTAGGAGTTAAAGCAAAGCAAGTTTCTAAGGATCTGTACGATCTTTGGTTTGACGAGAAAGGGGAGAAATCAAAATATTTAAAAACTCTAGAAGATAACGGGATAAATTTATCTAATGTATCTAGCATTTTACATGGAACAGGGGTGAAAGCCAAACAAGCTTTTCTGGATTTATATGATCTCTGGTTTGACAAAAAAGGAGAGAAAACAAAATATTTACAAACTCTAGAAGATAACGGGATAAATATGTCTAATGTATCTAGTATCTTACATGGAACAGGAGTTAAAGCTAAACAAATTTTTAAGGATCTGTATAAAATTTGGTTTGACGAGAAAGGAGAGAAAACAAAATATTTACAAATTCTAGAGAACAATGGTGTAAATCTATCTAATGTGTCCAGTATTTTACATGGAACAGGGCATAAAGCTAAGCAAATTTTCAAGGATCTGTATGATCTTTGGTTTGATAATAAAGGAAATCCAACAAAGTATTTACTAACTTTAAGAGACAATGAAATAAATTTATCAAGTGTATCTAGTATTTTGCGTGGAACAGGTTTTAAAGCTAAACAGACATTTGAGGAGTTTTATAAGCTTTGGTTTGATGATGAAGGAAAGGCAACCAAATATTTAGAGGATTTCAGTAATGCAGGTTTTAGGATAAGCAGTTTATCTAGTAGTTTAAGAGGAACAGGATCTAATGCTTGTTCTGCTTTAAAAGAGTTTCATAAGGTTTGCTTTGATGAGGATGGAGAGAAAACAAAATATTTACAAGATTTTACTAACGCAGGCTTCAAGATGAGTAATCTAACAGGTACTTTAAATGGAGCAGGAGCTAACGTTTGTTCTGCTTTAAAAGAGTTTTATAAAGTTTGCTTTAATGAGGATGGACAAAAAACAAAATATTTGGAAGATTTCACTAAAGGAGGCTTTAAGATGAGTAATCTATCTTGTGTACTCTGTGTATCAGGGACTAACGCTTCATCTAATTTTAAAAAATTTCATGATATTTGTTTTGATAGTGAAGGAAAATCAACAAAATATTTAAGTGATTTTACTAAAAAGGTAGGTTTTAAACCTAGTGATTTATGCAGTATTTTGAGTCAAGGAGCAGATATTTTAGAAGAATTTCATGATTTTTGTTTCGATAATGCAGGAACACCAAAAAAATATTTACATAATTTTATTGAGGCAGAGTTTACACCGAGTCTTTTATCTAGAGTATTACATGGAGCAGGAGGTAATATTTGTTCTGCTTTAAAAGACTTTCATAAAATTTGCTTTGATAAGAACGGAAAGAAAACAAAATATTTAGAGGATTTCACCGATGCAGGTTTTACTCTGCGTAATTTGTCCTACATATTATCTCTATCAGGAGTTAATGCTGCATCTAATTTAAGGGTTTTTTATATATTCTGTTTCCATGAAAAAAAGGAATATTTAAGTCATTTTTTATCCGAAAAAGAACTTTTTAGTCTAGATAAATTATCTAATAAGTTATTAAAAGGAGCAGGAATCAAAACTTGTTCCACTTTTGAGAAAGTGCATGACCTTTGTTTTGATGAAAAAGGTAAAAAAACAAAATATTTAAATTCCCTTATCGCAGAATATACAATCGATGAGATAGTAGATTTCAATAAGATATTCAATTTATTATGTGAGACATGTAAAAAATTTAGAAAATCTCCAGAAGCTTCTTTAAATTTTCAACACCGAGATGTTTGTGGAATAATTTGTCAAGAAGGTGAGGGAATGAATCTAGAATCTATCTACCATAATATTCAGTTAATGGTGAAAACAGGTTTAAAAATTGATGGAATTCTTGATTCAGTAAGTGTTAAGAAGGCGATGTGTAACAAAAATCGATATTTAAGTATTTTAGTCATTAAAGGAATAAGTAGCGATCACGCTGTAGTGCTTTTCAAAAAGAATGATACTATATCAATAATTGATCCACTTAGTATAGAATCAGAATTTAGTAGTAGTTTAGAAGAAATAAAGAAGGATCTTATAGCTTCAGGAGTTAAATCTGTAAATATTATTTGTTCTGATTTGCAACAAATCGATTTTAGAACATGTGCAGATATATCGTTAATTCTAATTAAGAACATAGCAAATAGGTTACCAGATATTAGATCAACTAATGATTTAGTACAGATTATTGAAAGTATAAGAACAGAGTATAATAACACAGAATTAGAAGCACAGGTAAAATCTCTTGATTCCAGAATAGCGTCAAAATTAGATATTTAAACAGATATAAATGATTCTTTACAAGATCAAAATACCTTTTATTATAACAATAAGCGGACTACAACAGGATTAAGCTAACACTAGATATTAACTTGCTTGAGCATCACAATGCCAAATTATTTGATCAAGTACAAAGAGTATACGGCAACATACAGGAACTTGGAGATAATTAATTAACATACCACCACAAGTAGCGATAAGTTTAAATTGATGTTATTTAGGATTAAGTGAACTAAACCCGCAATCAGTGTGGTATAAAATGTGGAAATATTTGGTACAATCATATGGCGAACCTAAGGATAAATCTTGTTTTAGTCAGTTAGAAATGGTCGTTAAGGCTATGATTTGCGAACAAACTATTCTCAAACCAGCAACTGCCTTTATTAGTGATTATATTAATCAGAGGTATGGTATGGATCTGCGGAATGCTTCCAAGTCACAATTTTAATGTAATGTCACAATAAGTTTATGAAAGCGGATGATGGCAATTTAGAGAGGTAGCACTTAAAGCTATTTTAAACATATTTATGAAAGAATTATAATTTTTAGGTAGGGATAATTTTAAAAACAAATAACCCTATTGTAAGGGTCTGTACTTGCAAAATTTTAGGATGTTATTTTAATAATTATTGGCAATTTGTATTAAAGAAAGTGACGATACATGTGAAAAGCAAAAATTTGAATTGTCATTTATAGTTTGATATAACTAATTGTATTAGTTGAGAAGAAAATGTGATAGGGTTTATAAATAATAGAAATTGGTTAATGTAGGTAAGATTTAGTCCTCTGCCACGTTGGCAGGGACTCTTAACCCTAAATTGGTTATTGATAACCATTATAGCAAAAATTTGTACATTTTTTTTCACAAACAATAAGATCAAGCATAAGGGTCAACCAAAACTACCAAAGTTTAAAACTTTATACCAAAGCTATAAAGGTCATCTCCAAAAATTTTTAAATAAGTTTTAAAAAAACTAGCATTTATCCGCCTTATTTGATAAAAATTAAATCTCAAAGAAAAGGAATATTGACGCTTAGTTTATAGTATATCGTTGGTGTCACTACTTGTTATATTTATTTATTTACTTTAAATTATTTTATTAAAATATTGCAAGTGTTTTTAAATATTTGCGATGATAGCTGTAACTGTTTTGTATCTGTATTTATTACCAACATATTTTACAATTGTATTTTCACAACTTAAGCTAGAATAAATTTAATAATGTGTACGGCCTTAGATGGCATTGGTTTTTTTGTAAATGTATTCACTTCAAATAAAGTTTTGTCGATGTTTAACTATTATATAAAAGTGCATATTCATTGACAGTATATTTATATTTTTAGTTCAAAAAGTATATGGCGTTGGGAGTATCGGCGAACTGATTTTTTTTTGAGTAAATAATATATAGTTAACTTCAGCTATATACAGACTGTTCCAAGGCCATTCCTGAAGGCTTAAGGGGGTGTTTATGGATCCCTATTACCTGTAAGAAATTGTATAAAAATAAATGCGAAAATAACTCATGTCCAAATTTATTGATTTTATCAAAGCGCTCGTGTAAATTGCCTTTTTGCTCACGGGCGCTTCGCTAATGCCAGTCAATGTATCGGCGCGGCCTCGCTAACACTTGAACTTATGACGAGCGATTTCAAATTATAATGTAAAGTTTATAAATTTTTTACTCTGAAACCATAATGAATTTTGATATGAGATGGAACGCAGTATATATAACAAATTCAGTGTTCCTGTGAAGGCTGATGGACCTGCAGGCGGAGTCTAAACTATCTAATAGTATTCTTGGCTATGAAATTTTACTTTCTAAATTTTCATAAGAATATGAAAATTTAGAAAGTAAAATCCTTTTACAAGTAACACTGAATATAGTTATAATATAGGATATTAATGCATATTAATGATTAAGAATTTCAGTTTATTTGAAAAATATTCAGAAAAGCAAGACAGCAAGTTTGGCTCAACAGATAATATTTGTAGTTTTTTGTTATATCTTAGTGAGTGTGGTGACATTATTGCTACTGTTAGCAAGGTTGGGTGTATTTCACAGTTTATATTACACCGGATTATTTACACTGATAAGTACCTAAACAAATGCGTTAATTTAGCTTTACTGTGTACAGTAGATAAATCTGAAGGTTTTTTATTTATTATTATCAAGTAATTACAATATTTAGGAGCTAGCTCTGGTGATACTGTTGAGTTTAGTAGGTGAGGAAAAAATAATGCTTAATTCTTAAAGCGACGCCAAAGGATTAATTATGATTCATTTAGACCTTTTTCTCTATCGTTGGCATTTGGTTACGACTGGATATTCAATCGTAAAACAAATATGTTTAGATACCTCGATCTTATGTCGTCAACATAGTGGAAGTAAATTTTCAAAAGTTATTCAATAATTGATAAACTGATAATAGTTCTTTTTTAAGTTGAATTGCTCTCTTGTAGCCTTAGCACCTTAGGAAAAATAGTAATTGAGAGGCAATTGAAGGGTCTAAAATATAGAAAAGTTTATTTTTTTAATGTCTATATTATGAAGCTGTAATTAAATAAAAACCAACAATTGCTCACTAACCGCGCAAAGAGTCAAATACTGACCTATGAAGAGCATTCCACTGGCGAATTGTTCTGGAAAGAAAAGAATTGAACCCAACATTAAGTTTCCTTAATTTAGGTTTATATTTTGTATGATCGAGCTATTAACAACTATGAGGAAATAACTTGTAACAAAGATAATCAACCGATTGCTATTAAGAAAAAATTTTGTTCTAAATCCGTGCTGGAATATCTTAAACCTAATTCTAAGAAATATCAAAATCAAACCAGGAAAGGTGATGGTAGCAGTAATAGCATTGCTGAGCAAAGAGCGAGGGATATAGATGTAATGAGGATTGTAACTAATTTTGAGGTAGACTCTTACGGAGCAGAGAGTAGCAGTAATGAAGAAAATTGATATTAAGATAGAAAAATGTATCAACCAAACCACTAATGCTGAAGCTATTTCTAGGTCTAAAAGTTTTAACGTGACCGCTGACGAGCCATTTTATGCGAAACATTCGCCGATTGCACGGGGAGATTTAAAAAAAATGGCCTAAAATGCTTACTAAAATGCTTATTTTAGAAGTGTATGTCATCTTAATAACCTGCACTATTTTGAACAGTTTACGAAATTCTTTAGAATATGGTTTTATTAACTACTTACTATAGGAAATATTAAAAAAAAATTACAAAATGTTTTTTTTTTGATATTCAATAATAGAAAATATAAAGCCATGATCCCGTTTTTTATTTTTTACTTATATTCCTAGTTATTTTAGCTAAAATTATTTATAAGTAAAATATGGTAGTGTTAAATGGTCAAGAATGCTGTCGTTCAAATGCGGAATGGAAAAAACTTTAAATAATTATGAAGAACGACTTCATTTTTTCAAATTAATGCCACTTTACCAACGTCGAAGGATAGCTGATATCTTGTGCCTCCACAACCTGCTGCTTGGCAAGCTTGACAGTTCGAACAGCGTTTCAAGTATAAGCATTAAGGTGCCTTCGAGGACGACTCGAAGTAACGACACATTTCTTATTTCAACTTCCTCTAATAATATAAGCGATTCAAAACCTTTAAATAGAATGTGTCGTTCTTTTAATAAATATGCTAATGACTGTGATATTTTTCATGACACATTTGCTTCAGTTAAAAGTCACTTGATTGCATTGTTCAAAGCCTAATAATTGTATAATCTCCAAGAAAAATAGTAACTATCATTATGAAATTACTTCATCATTTACTTCAGATAAATAAACTTTTCGTATATTACTACAATATTAGAACAAAAATATTATATTATTAATATTTCCTATTTAATAAATATGTAGACAATTTTATAATATATTATATATATTTTTTTTTCTAGATTTTAATGTATATATATATATATATATAAAAATTATTATTATTATTGTTTTATATTAATTTATATCTCTTAAATGGCACCTACTTGTTATTATCTTAATTTTTTCTCTCTCTCAAATTCTAATGTTATAATTAAAATCAAATGTACCAAATTTTGTATGTATAACTTAAGATTACACACATGCATGTTTTGTAAACATGAAATTGGAGAGCATCGAGTGTTATAAAATATATTAACCTGTGTATAATATGTAAGAATGTTTACGATTACTCTCTGTATGTTTACTTTATAAAATAAATAAATAAATAAATAAATAAACATGTCAAATTGCAACTCCGTAGGATAAGAGGAAGTGGTTCCAATTCAGCTTGCAAGATTTGACCTAAATCTACATACAAGTATTGCAAGATAAATAAAATTTGTTGTATCGGCCTTTGACTGGTTGCTAATCATGAGAGACGGAACAGAAATTAATGAAATAGGTCGCTGGAATTGAATGGATTGGTGGTTGTGAAAAAGGAGTGTAATTGCACCTCACCTCGTGTCTTTCATACAATGGTCGTCTTCAAGCGCTAGTCGGTGGCTTGACGTGGAGTTACGCTGATTAGTTTCACTCTAGGGCCCTGAGATTCGCACTTCACTCACCTTTTATTGTAAGTTTCGAGCACGGCTTGAGCCGTTTGAACTTCTATACGTACAATTAAGTGCCGCCGACGGAACGGAATGTTAACCTATACCTCTCCGCAGGTAGACGAATAAACATTGACTGTTTTTTGAATGCTGGTATTGCCAGATCCACAAACATTCTTTTCGTCCGGTGTGGACAGGTAAAAGGGGAAAAACAAAGGATTTTAAGAGGAATGTGGAAATAAGCAATATTTACTTCATTAGTTGAAATAACATGTAAAAATGAATAAATTGACAGTTGAAATATTATCTACAATAAATTAGGTGATAATTGCTGCAGCTTATGCCATTCTTTACGAAACACTTGTAAAGAAACATTTTTAATACAAGCTTAAATGCGTATTCTGTGCCGTTCATCGTCAAGAAGTTCCTTCTTCTCGAGACAGTCCTGGGTCTAAAATCAGGTCATGCTTACCATAAAAATGCATTGTCATTGAAACTGAACCGTGTCAAATTTCAACTACGTAGGATAAGAGGAAGCGGTTCTAATTTAGCTTGCAAGATTTAACTTAAACATATTAACAGACTAGCAATCATTCCAAACTAAATAAAAGCTTTTAAAAATAATCACCGATTGCCGGACATCTGTCAAGTGTCAACTGTCACTTTACTGTCAAAGTTAAATGGCGATAGTGAAGGAATGTTTATTGCTTGCATCTATTGTTTCATTTTAATTTTTTTTATAATATTTGAGTATAAGAATATATTTTTTTGAAATTATTATTTTTATTCTTGAGATCTGTTTAGTTGTCGGTATAAATCAACCACCTAAAAGGAATGCAGTGAATTTGAATACAACCTGTTTATTTTTCCAAGCCTTATTTTATTGTGACTCGGTTTATTTAATGATAATAATTGTGACTATGTATAATTTACGCGTTCCCGCGTTGTTTCGCTGCTTTATTACTAATTTACAGTGTATTTTATCTGTCAATATTTTACTCCCGTAAAATTGTTCTGCCGGTCTCACGTTTTTCGCTGTTTACTTTCTATTTATTCAAATTACTTCACACTATCATAATTCAAAGACCGATTATGCAACGTTCCGTTGGCCACCAGTATAATATAACTTGTACGTGACTGATTTTTTGGTGGTTTGCCGAGCAACTTATATTATATTATAATTTATTTCTATTCCCATTTAAAGTTTATCCGTTTTATATCGGTATGTTTATGTAAGTTGAAGCGAGCACGCAAATATTTATATTTTAATTTTGCTCAGCCGATGGACTTATTCTCTACTAAGTTTCAAATTCTATGCCACCCATATCGAAATTACTAAAACGATTAGGATCGAGGAAGCATTAATTTTTTGGCAATGTTTCGGTATAACAGAATGCGAAGTCATTTGAGCCATTACAGACTAAGAACTCTGGCTTTTAATATTATTATTATTAACTTTAGAATAATTCTTATAATCGATAGGAGGACTGGTTTACATTTATAGCTTCCATCACTTCCTATGGTAGCCGCTTCTATTTATCCACAATTCTATTGGAGATAAAGTTCTTCCTAGGATTAGTGGAACAAAGAGCTTTAGATAATTTCATTGAATGGCCGCAAAGTATATTTCCTAAATCTCGTTACTAACTTTTCATCTTAAAGCTTAGCAGCGTACTAACGCGTTAAACATAAAGTTAAAATATAAGTCAACTTTTTATCAACCCGGTCGGATAGTTTTAATTTTAAAGAGTAGAATTCTGTGCGTCATAAAGGGTATTAGGAAATATTATAAGCTTTTAGAGGAGCATAGTAGTAAGGTTGCAGAAAAAAATATCAGAAATTAGCAAAAGCCCCAAATAGACAAAATTATAAAAAGCTTGTAGACAACACGAATGCACACCTGACAATACGAACGACTTTTTTTAAGAAGCAAATTGGCTTAGTAGGCCAGATCATTAACTTCTATATAACTAGGTATTTTATTTTTCTTTATATATATTTTTTTGTAATAGCTTGTTATTAGGAATAAAATATTGTTATTACGACGGTATAGTTTTGTATTTATATATGTAAATATAAAAATGTATTTTGTTTACGAAACTGATTTAAATCTCACGAAATTTATGAATGAAGTCAACGCTCTTGGTTAGTTGAACTTGATGGGTTATATTGGTTGGTTTGGTTGCCTGAAGTTTGACACAAATCAGTTGCACGAACAGCACCGCTGGAGGGGTGCGTCAGCCATGTTTCGTCGCTATTGTGTGTTTTCCAGGCGCGTTAAAAATAATTGTAAATAATGCCTATTTTACGATAGTTTGCATTTGATCTTTAGAAAATAAGTAGCTTTAAGTATTTTTCTATCGACTGTAGTGCGTTTTTACATGTGCTTCGAAAGTGGAGTTACTTTCTTGTGCTTTGTCTCCGCGTGTGACAATAATATAATATAGCCAAGATGGCGAACCAGTTGGCCCCGTCCGCGAACTGTTCGCTCGATGAAATCGATTTAAACGCTTTGAAGGTAATGTTATTGTTATTTAGGCATCCGAATATTTCTAAATATCAATCACACGTTGGATGTTTTCTTTTTATTGGCCTTTGAAACGTAGTTTTGCTGTTTTGACTAATCAAAACATAGGCCATGTTCCGATAGGTGAATGATCTCCGTGGGGTGTGTGATTCATTGGGATGTATGAATGTATGCGAGCGGGAGCGGCCTATCTGCCCTGAAATAATTCTAAAATAGCCATTGTTTTTCTTCCAGGATCCAGCTGGTATTTTCGAGCTAATCGAGGTTGTAGGAAATGGTACTTATGGACAAGTTTATAAGGTATTTCTTGTTATTGTCTTTAGTTTTGTCATGAGCGATCTATCTGCACTAATCGTAATTTAATATTCGAAATATTTAAATGTTTTTATAATTGTATTTTTTTTACCTCAATTTAAAATACCTAAGAATTATGGGCGAAGCTGTTTTTACGAAAAATGAATAAATTATAGACATTTTAATATGAAAAACACTATGTGTGCAACGTATAATTAAGAAGATATAAAATAAACAACATTGTAATTAGAGAATAAGAAAGAGATTTGCCTGTCTGTCAAATATGCTGCCGGCTAAACTTTATGCGTATTTGCTAATGTTCGTGAAATGTAGGCCCATATTTTTAGGTATTCCCAATATGCTTTAAAATCTCGTGGTTTAGTGTTAATTACGTTAGATGGAATGTGTGATAAGGCGAAAGTGTCGTAAATAATGCGAAATTTTACTGAATAATTCACTGTTTTTTTTAAAGAATCATATGCCACTCCGTTTTTTGATTATTATTATAATCTACACATTTAACTAGATATGATTAGGTATCTTTAGTTACATAATAGCTTCCACCCTTATTCTTTAGTTATTCGGAATTTTACATTATGAAATATTTTTAAAATACTCAAATTGAATATTTGTATGAACACGAATTTAAAATAAAGGTTAAAAAATTCTTAATTCATAAAATTTCATTAATTATACTTTAGAAGAAAGATTACATCCTATTTTATTACTTAACTCGTTTTAGCATATTACTGTTAGGCCTCGTCTTCATCGTGCAAGATGATTGATTAAGTGCATCTATCTTGCAATATCTTTTAATTCTATGAATTTTACTATTTTTGTGACTTGTCACCTAATTCATTGCTGAGAAAAGCTCGTGGAAATATTTTCACAGTAGAGGTCACCGAGGATGGCAGTTTGAATGTCTGATCTGCTGGTGGGATCGCCGTGCCAATAAAATTTATGTATAATTTGTATATTCGCGAATTAAAAAAATATAAATAATTACACCATTTAGTGCGTCTGTGTTCAACCGAGCTGAAATGACCAAGCAGGGTGAACCTGGCTTGGCAGCTGTTGCATCCAAAAAGGATTTGATTGGATTTCCAGTTGGATATTTAACAAAAAAATAATACCATATTTCCATATTATCTAAATGTTTGTGTCCAATTAGAATTTAGTCTAATTTGGATTTTTTTACCGACATATTTTTTTAGCAACATTAAGAAAATGCACAGCGCCGACGTAACAAATTGTATGGATACCTTCCAGGTAAAATAATTTATCCAACGTAAAGATCATTTTGCAAGAAACAAAAAAAATAATACAGTTGAGTCAATAATTTAACTGATGTTCACATCCAGGGTCGTCACACAAAGACGGGACAGCTGGCTGCTATCAAGGTGATGGACGTGACAGAGGATGAGGAGGAGGAAATAAAGCTAGAGATAAATGTACTGAAGAAGTACTCCAATCATAGAAATATAGCCACCTATTATGGCGCTTTCATAAAGAAGAGTCCGCCCGGCAAGGACGATCAGCTGTGGCTTGTCATGGAGTATTGCGGAGCTGGTGAGATTCATATACATACATACATACATTGAGATTATGCTGCGATTGAATTCTCTGCAAGCCTTGAGATATATTAGACTATTGTCACTAGATACTAGATCCTTCATCATTAGCTTTCATACGTTCATAAATAAGAAGCTATTATCCCGTCCTTTGGCCGGCTGCCTGTCCGTCCGTCCGTCTGTTACATCTTTCAACTCGAAAACTACAAATGCGAATGAGTTAAATTTCGAAGGTTTTTTAATAATAACATGTAACATTAAAATTAACAAATTTGCAGTAATAATTGATAAAACATTGACAGTTCGATATGGGGCTCAAATATCATATTCGAATTTCAAAAATATAACAGTACGGCTGTTAGAACATATTATTTATTACTGGCCAGTTAATATTAACACAAACTTATCTATGACCGCAAATAGAAACACAATAGAATGTTCAGTGCCACATTATAATTATTATAAATTGAAATATTATATCCGTGTTTATTTAGTTATTATGGTTACCCAATATAAATTGTACACAATGCAGTAATGACTTAAAGACAATATAAATTAACTACCAATACATTCCTAAACTAGAGAGGCCCAACTGACTAATAGAGATAGTTGAGATAAGAAAGATTATTCTAATATTAAGCAAATTTAAATAAAAAAAAAACAATATGAAATACACCAATTTAAGATTTGATTATTTATATATATAAACAAAGAAAAACTGAATTAATATAGAACTAAACTAGGAACTTTGTTCATGGTTTTGTGCATTGGTATAGTATTTTAAGAGTGTTGCAATTTTTTTATTTGGAAGAAGTCAGTATTAAATAAATACTAAAGTCGCCTTTATGGTCTTCCAAAACTCACATCGAAAAGGCTAAAAGTGCATACCAAGTTGCACATACCAACCACAACACACCACACGCCAGGTTGGTTGGTGGTGTAGTCCGGGGGGAGTATGCCGTTAATGGCCTAGCTGTAAGATGTCAAGCTCTGGTTAAATAATTTACTACTACTAAACAATGTATAGAAGCAGTTGTTTTCATCCCTCCACTAAGCTTTTTATTTTCTTCCTAAGTAGGTATTTTTTTCCCAGTTGATAGTGAAAACATCATTTATAGTGACAGATAACTAAGTCAAAAAGATTTTACTAGTTTTTGACAAACCTTCAAGTTTATGGATATCTGTGGAATTGCAACATTCAAAAGATTTGCATTTCAGATGCATTGGAGTGGTATCTGCTTGGTAGAACCTGGTTTCTTTGTTTTTCTGATGAGTAAGTTTTATTGGACGAGTATGATAAAGTTACAAATAAAATGAAGTCCTATTAAAATAATTAACGGAGATGGAGGTATATCAACATATAAAAAAAATCATCGGAGACTTACGGAGACCTATCTCACATGGAACCCTTATCAGATATTTCGTCCGCCGAAGCTAGCAAAATTCTCCGCTTTAGCCTGTGCTAATCCAACGTGAAATCTTTTCGATTTTTGGCGCACGGCCAAACTTTTAATAAGAACGTTTTGTTACTTGAATATTTTCATGTATGATATTTTTTTATGTTTTTAACTGAGAAGGCACCCTATGTTATCCAATCAGGTTCTATTCTAAATAATCATTTCTATCTTTTAGCAATTTCATTACAGAATGCTGAATTGTTTTTTTTTTTAAATGTTATGACCTAGGTCATATACAATTATTTTGGGCTCTACTCAACTGGGCCAAATGCGCCTGTGCTAGAGTCAGGGAAGATGGTGGTAATGAAGCATTAAAAATGGTATGACCATGTGCGGATTCGACTCCGCGACCTTTGGGTTAATAGTCTCAACGCCTTAACCACTAGACTACCACGATTTTTATGAATGTTTTCAAAATAACTTTTTGACTGTATTTTTATTAAAGGTGAAGTAAGTTCACCATACAACGATTTAAAGTATTCACTTTGATAAGGCCGGTAATATTGCTTTACCCTTATGACAATATTTATTTATTATTTTTTTTTGAAATTTGAAGTGAATGCAATCCTTTCACCTAAAGTGACTTCAGATTCGAAATGTTTTGCATTGCGAAACCTATGCATTGTAAATGCATTAATCCACAATCAAAAGTATTAAAATTTCTTGGAATGACATTCAGTGTGCATTTCAATGTATCTCTTAAAATAATTTCATTATTTAGTTACATTATTTAAATTTTCATTTAGTTTATTATCATTTTGACTTTTATGCAAATATATATATATATATATATATATACCTTCTTATTTGTCTCACACTCCGACCCGTCAGTGTTCTATGTCAAAGCATATCGGAATATAAAAAAAACAAATTAATAAAGGTAACATATAAAATGAAATTACTGAAACTAAGATTAGACAAGGTTTTATTTAAATAATATAATGTACTCTCTTTTTCTAAACTTTTTGAAGGTTTTTTGCCTTGACATTGGACAGACTAATGAAAAAGGAACATTGAAATGACACAATATTAACGTATTAACAATCATAACATAACACTATTATCTATATAATATTATTCTAAAATATTATTTTAGCTTTCTGCACTCCTCCATATAAACTCTAACTATGCCAAAACCACACTTCGTAGCAATATCCTTAAAAGAGTACAAAGTTTTCTCTTCACATATTAACATATAGATTAACAATGGTCATAGTATGAAGCTATCTCATATTGCTTTCAATTGCTTTGAATCGGGTAATTCTCAACAATGTTATTTTAATGTTTATAATTTAGATCTCATTACTGTTTGCCTACTATGCACGTGATAATTAATATTTATTTTTATATCCTACCATGTTGTTTTGAAAAAAAATATGTCACCAAAAGTTACACTGTAACTTAGACCTATTTTGCTCAGATCCATAACGACATTGAAAGTAATATTTTTGTCTGAATTCAGGTTCCGTGACCGACCTGGTGAAATCGACGAAAGGCCAGTCGCTGAAGGAGGAGTGGATCGCTTACATATGCCGCGAGATCCTCCGGGGCCTCAGCTACTTGCACTCAAACAAGGTCATTCACAGAGACATCAAAGGACAGAATGTGCTGCTCACCGACAACGCTGAGGTCAAACTTGGTCAGTATTACCAAATTTGCTATGACTTATATACAATTATTCCGGGCCTAACTATGCCTGTGCCAGGCAAATCGCTAGTAACTGGGAATGAGATGTGAGCATATCAGCTAAACAGCTGCTTGCTCAGCGAATAATAATTAATAATAATAATGGTATGTGCAGATTTTGCCCAATATACTTAATTTTCTATGAATTGTAATTACATAAAATTATACACCGTGTACAATTATTACACTATACACCGTGTTCCGTGAACATTCCATAAAAAATCCAGCTTATTGACTCTGCGATTTAAACAAAATTCATCGTGATTTTGGAGTAAAAAATTGTAAACTTTACGTGATACATGAAATTGCTCTTGTCGTAAGTTCAGTCCTATAGAGACCACACCGCGCCGAGTCATTGACCAAGCGCCCACGAGCGAAAAGGGTATTAACACGAGCACTTTGATAAAATTAATAAATTTAGGCATGAATTATTTTTGCATTTTTTTTTAAAAATTACACAATAGGAAATGTTTTTCGAACAGCCTGTATAAAAAGCATCTAGTCTTAAAAGTTAAAAAATTACTGGTATATCATTTTCTAGTAGATTGTTAATGATTGATTGGTTTTAGTTAAGATCTTAATAAAATAAAGATTGCTCGGCACTCAAGCATAGTGCCTCTTTGTTAAACTCTTTATTGATTTATCTTTCACATAGTTTCTCCTTAATGCCAGTCATTATCATTGAAATTAATACTATCAAACTCGCATATACCAATTAATATAAACAAAAAATCCATCCCAGCCATAACATTGGACCTGCAGTCACCTTTAGGTAGATAAACAATCCTTACTGCTATGTTTAGTACCTTTTTTGCAAATCATGTTTGGATATATCATCTTTTTGTGGAATGTGCGATGAAAAACAAAAGGATTATTTGGCTTGATGCCAATTTAGGTTAGAAATGGTTGATTAATCTTGGGTGATATTTAATTTTCAAATAACAGAAACAAGACAATAGGGAAAGCATATTTCTATCTGACAATTGTAACTGTAGTTTGTCTAATATATTAAGTTTTTTTTTGTGCTACCTGCAATCACCCGTAATTACAAAATATACTATAGTTTGGTGTGAACCCTTGTTTAAAAGTAATAATAATAGCAAACTTATTATTATATTTAATTCTGTTTCCGAAAATAATTACCTCCAACCTCCTAATTCTTAGCTTATTAAAACCACATTAATTTGTGTGACAAATCCAGTATTTTAGTGGTCTCTGAAAAATATGAGTTCTCTTTCTATTTGTGTAGGAAAGAAAGAGCAAATATTACTGGTAGTCTACTGATTAAGATTATCAATCCAAAGGTCACGGGTTGAATCCGCACATGGTCATTTTTAATGCTTCATTACCACCATCTCCCCTGACTCTAGACACAAGCACATTTGGCCTACTTGAGTAGGGCCAAAAAAAAAATGTATATGACCTAGGTCATAGCAATTATTTAAAAAAAATGTAATTATAAGATTTTTAAACCATCTCCTTACGGCTTTGTATATTTAATTACAGTTGACTTTGGTGTGTCGGCGCAGCTAGATAGAACCATCGGTCGGCGTAATACGTTCATTGGCACACCGTACTGGATGGCGCCGGAGGTAATTGCTTGTGATGAGAACCCCGACGCGACGTACGACAACCGCTCGGACCTTTGGTCGCTCGGTATTACAGCGCTTGAGATGGCAGAGAGTCAACCGCCCCTGTGTGACCTTCATCCTATGAGGGCGTTGTTCCTCATACCTAGGTAATTATTATTACCTACTTATATAGCTACTTACTCGCTTGCTTGCTTATTCATCCACTTAGTCACTGATATTATTGATAATATTAAAATTAATCTAGCCATGGGCCGATTATGAAATTTTTAATCCTTTATTCTGAGTAAGTACAATGATACAAGATATTTCCATAACAATTTTTTACAATATTGTAGAAATTATTTTAAAACAGAACAACTAAAAAAAACTATGAAAACAATTTTAAATGTGTGAATTTGTACATTCATACATACTTGAATACAAATCATATAAATTCAAAATCATCAATATTATATAAATTCAAATTCAACGATATTTAAGGTTCTCGGGTAGTTGTAGAATTTAAGACCCAAGTAAGAACTAGTTTTACTAAATTTCTTGGTGATATGGTTGTGAATAGACTCGTGTGTCATTGGGCTTGATTTATTGATAAAAAGTATTTATTGACAATGTATTTTTTACTTGAATTTATACTAGCAATGCCGATCCGTCTTCGAATCTATTGCATCTAGGTTAATAGGAAATTTGTAAAAATATCACAAAAATGTCTAATTTAATAGACCCACGATTATTATGATTATAGTGCAAGGCGACAGTCATCTAAAAAGCCTTCTTTTAACCTTTCCTGGTCTTCGTCGGTCAAAGTCATGCTTAAAGCCGAATTTCTGGCATTTCTGTATTTTTTTTCATATATTTAAAAAAACCATTTGCTTGAAATATTACGAGAACATTATTTTACTTTCAGAAACCCCCCACCTCGATTGAAGGTGAAGAAATGGCCGAAGAAGTTCCACAGCTTCATAGAGACAGTCCTCGTCAAAGATTACCATCAGAGGCCTTATACAGAGCAGCTACTTAAACACCCATTCATCAGGTCAGTTTTACATCTTCATTTTTGTTACTTATTTTGTTGAATTTCTTAACCCTTCTGATGCATTAGCTATGGTGACGAAACTGTCCGTCCATTTTCAAAAATATTTCAAAAAATGGAGTAACTACTGGTGCTTACTAAAATGCTTATATTAGAAAAATGATGTACGTCATCTCGATAAACTGCACTATTTTGAATAATTTATGAAAGCCTCTATAATATGGTTTTATTACCAACCATGCAAAATGTAAATAAAAATAAAATGTCGAAATTAAAAAAAAATATTTTTGATACTCAATAAAAGAAAATTTAAGCGATCACACCCATTTTTTATTTTTTACTTCCTATATATCATATAAAACTATTTATAAGTAATTTATATTATTTACCAAAAACAGAAAATAAAAATAAAAAATATACCCATAGATACCAAAGGCGGATCGTCACTGGTACCGTAATATTTTTGTTGTAAAATATATTTTTTTTATTTATTATCGCTTTATAAGTTATTATTCTACTTATATGTTTTTTTTTCATTGAAATAATGTGTAATTATTGAAATATAAAAAAAACCCAGGTATGGTAGAAAAAAACGGTAGATATTTTTTATTTTATTTTTTGTAATGTACGAATAAACGAACAGTAACCCCGGAGTTGCTAGTAGGCAAAAATAATATATTAAATACGTCGTACATCGAGGACCCCCGTTGGCGCTCTAAGCGAATCGCGTACTTCTTGAGGCGGTCGCCGATGGCATAACCGCATAGAATAATCAGGTCATAGTTAGGTTAATGTAAATTTGACATTGTTCCAGAGATCAACCCACCGAAAGACAAGTCCGAATTCAACTCAAAGACCACATCGACAGGTGCAAGAAGAGAAAACAGGAAAATTCTGTGAGAGAAGATTATAGGTGAGAATTTAGTAAATGTTTTTTTTTATGTATGTGTACGGAGGTTAACATTTATTATTAATTGATCAATTTTATTTGCACTGCTGTACACTTTAAAATAGAACTTTTGATGTATCCAACTGCAACACAAAATATGCTATAAACCCAGTTTTAAATCGTATTAGTAAAAAGTACAACCACTAATTTAACATGATTGATCTTAGTAAAAAAAAAATATATATAGCATCACAAATACTTTGGCTCTTAATGCAACCTCCGTATCCTCCGTATTAAAATTAAAAATGCCTTTAGAATATATTTGTTTATAATGTGTAATAGTGAAATACTTGTAACTGGCGAATGTTTTAAAAAAAAATTATAGTTTGAATATTAAACATTTATCTGTTTGGCTATAAGTATTTCTGTGACATAAAATAAAATATATTACATGTATATTTATTTATTTATTATTTCTTTACTGTCACATTAAAAGGAATGATTTCCTTTTATAGCTACAGTAGTTTTATTATTTTATTGCCTATTTTTATTACTAAATTTGTGAATAATTATAATTTATTTGTTTATTTGGTAAAAATTCAGCATTTGAACATGATCCCAATATAAAAAGAAAGCGGGAGTGAGTAGGAGACAAAGATATTGTAAAATGTTTATTGAAAGACAAAGTAAATAAACGTCTTTCAAAATGCAAAGAGACGGCACCTGTTACATACATAACTAAGTTTTTTTTTAATGTGCTAGGCGAATACCACGATCAAGTAATGAACTGTAATTCACTCTTGAGACAATCACTTTGTGAATTCTCCGTTTACGTGCAATATTAGAATCACCAATTGAAGTAACATCTCTTTGTCTGCCAGGTATTCAGGTTCCGAAGGCGAGGATGAAGAGGTAGCCGTCGCGGGAGAACCGTCCTCGATAGTACACCAGGCGCCGGCACACCAGGGAGGAGATACTCTCAGGAGGAACTTCCAGCAGATACAGGAGGGCAGGCAGGCGGCGCCGGAGCATCCGCCCAAGCGGCCCTCCAAACACGACAGGGAAGAAATACCAGGTACTGAAATCTGGGTAGAATCTGAAAATAATCCACAACTCTTATGATTGACTAAAATCCTTCGAGTTGGACGGATAGTGACCTATCATTTTCTGAGGGAATGAAAAATTATCATATAGAATTAATATCAATCTTGGAAACGTTGAGCATCGGCAAATGCAAGAACACACTAAATTTGAGAATGTTTTGAGTAAATGTAATTTGAACATTTGACAAATAATATTAAAGAAACCATTGATAATGTAAAATAAAGTCTCTTTTTTGAAACTAATACAATTTAAAAAACTTAAATTTACTTATTACAATAGAAAATTAACATTTTGACGATCGATGTAAGGAGAAAGGACTTTTACAAAAAAAAAATACTTATTTAATTACTTTAACATTAACATCAAATAAGAGGACTTAGTGTTGTGTTTTTAGTTGTGTTAAGGTGCAGAACAGAATGCAGGAACAGAGGAAAAGCTTAAGTGCACTTAATGTAATCTAAAATAAAAATATTCTAAATTAGGACTATTAATTTCTGAGAGGACTTATTGTATTTTATTTGGGAGTTAGTGGTATAAAAAATAACCTTCGAAAGAGTATAGATCGATGATAGACGCCTATATCTGATACATTCTACATTCAATTTCTATATTAGACTGGATTAGGTGAGCTACTTTTATATACAGAGTGCTTTGTTATTCGCTTCCACCTTTCGTTGATCTATTACAACAACTAAAACGGTCTCATGAAAAAGGAGTATTATATTAGGTACTAAAATAATTATATTATATAAATAATTTATTTGAAAGTAAATTGTGCCGCGTGGACAGTCCATGACTAGTTGCATAACTTGTCAAGGTTAGCTATGTTTTGAAATTTAAATGTGCACTGCAGCGTTTGCAAACATTGAAAAGATTTTGACTAAATTCTGAATTAGTTATTCTCTTAACTGGTATTTTCTTTCAATATTTTTGGCTGATTAATGTTTAATTGTTAATATAGATCAACCCCCTTTGCTTAAAAGGAACAAAGTGAATAAGAATACATCCTGTATATGTAAAGAATATATAAAAATTATGTTTGAGCAAAACTAGTAGAAAACTGTATTGCTTTGTAACTTTCAATCTTTTAGAGAGCTGTTTTTCTACTATTCAATATCTTCTCGTTTCAGAACCCGGACCTCCAGCCAGACCTGTAATTCCTCACAGGTTAATAGTGGTCCCGGAACCACCTCAGTCTAACCGATACAGGTACATTGCAGTTCTTAATATATTATATATTGTCCTATAATTTATTTGTCTCTATGGAAATATACACTGTGTTCCAAAACCATTCCCGATAAAAATCCAGCTTATTGGCCCTGCGATTTCAAACAAGATTTGTTTTGACATATCAAAATTCATCATGGTTTCAGAGTAAAAAACTATGTGATAATATGAAATCATTCTTGTCATAAGTGAGGCTGTGCGCCAGAACGTTATTTTTTTTTATGGCTTAGGAACCCCTGTTTCATGAACCCGAATAAAAATTCTGCACGGTTGGTTAAAAGTGCTTGGATGCTTCAGAAGCAACTTTCGCTATGTTGGGTATCTTGGATACGGGCGAAATGCGTTTGAATATACCGAATTATGATTTTTTGATAGCGGCGTAAATATAAATAGTTTTTTTATGTATTTGGGGACTCCATTTTTCATGGATTGCAGTTTATAATGACTAATCCTAGCTGGAATTCCGTAAAGAGGCAAGATTTAATCCCGGCAAATACTGGCCATTTTTAACGAGATTTATTTTTCAAGCATTATCTTTTCGTATGACTTGTGTTGTCGCCTCGTAAAATGCTACTTTCATGCTTATTCGTAAGTATGGCCAATGTGTGATATATTTGTTGTGGTTTTTTGTAGACCATTGCCGCCGACGCCTCGCTCGTCGGGCTCGTCCGCCAGCTCCAACTCCGGCTCGGGCGGGGGTGCCACTCCGGCCGCTGTAGCCCCCGTAGCGCCCTCCTCACCCTCACCGTGCACCCCCGCCACTCCTCTCCAGACGCCCCCGACCAACGGACAGCCGCCGCCGCCTCAGAGGAATTCCAATCACATATTTAAACCCATGGTCAGTTTAATTAATACTTGCCTTTATGCACAATTGATATCATAATACATGTATCGAGGTCATAGAGTGAAAAGTGATATACAAAGCAATTTTTGTGTTTGAAATAAAACACCACACACACACACACACACACAAACAAAAATACATTTGTAAGTAGAAAAAAATAATAAAAACTTACTTATCACTTAGTAAGTTTTCGCATTTTATTATTGAACTTGAAAAACATTTAATCATACAGCAGTAAATACCGCCATGACGGTTTATTCTCAAGCTTGAGTCACTTTTCGCATCGATAGAGGATATCAAAATATATAGTTAGGTAAAATAATCTCAATTTCGAAAAAAAACAAAGCTTTTCACTCTACGACCACGGTATATATATCTAGACTACGCATATTTGAAGCCGCCATTTCACCTCCTTCAATTTAGATAATCTGGAAGACCCATGTATTGATTTACTCAAAATTATACTTAAGCTAGTAACGATTTCTTAAAGTGTGTTTTTTTTCCATAGCTGTCTCAACAGGGAATATAATTCTATTTCACTTGTGGTAGCTTGCTCGATTCTATCTTGAATCCGACAAGACTTATCCTCTTTCCCTTGTTCATGGTTCGACAGATCGTATCTCTCAGGAACCTATAACATACCGATCGACCCTTCGGCTGCGGTCGTGTTCCGTCCGTTCACTTCGGACATCAGCTCTGGCGTTACCGGTTTACCGTTATATCCTACGAACGCTACGATTATCAATAGCTTTCTCTCAGCTATTCCTCTTCAAATCTCGCAGCTCTACTCTTGAGCTATTACGAAATGATTTGCCAGTAAAGCGATGCGTTTGCGATTTGGAGAATAGTATCTTCAAGCTCACACAGTGTCTTCAATCATGTGTTTCCCCAGCATCATCTTTGCTTGCCTGAACCCGTAAGTCAAGTTACGACTTTCCCTTGCTTCGAATCTCGTTTATAATCGAGTGGCTACTTTTATATTTTGATATGCATATTTGATCGCTTGGATTATAAAAAAAACTCACATTCCGGTTTACACACGACTTTTAGTTTCAGACTAAGTTGACAGTTGACATCTTTTCCAGTGAAAATCGGACCAAACTATAACTGGCTGGAATACAGTTGTATGTTTGAAAGGCATCATGTTTCTAAAATCGTAAATTTTATTAGTTAAAGCGCTTTAAAATTTATACCATATTCCGATGGCGTTTAAGTATGACGAAAGGTCGAGGTAAGAGGCGCTGAGAAGGTTGCCCACACAAAGCCTAAATGTGGGAACCCTGCAAAGCAGGATCGAATTGGTTATATTGTAAAAAAACTTGTGTTGATAAGCAAATGTATCCGGAATCAGTTGATTCTCGCAATATTCGTACTGTGTCCTTTGTTACACTTGTAATTATCGAATTTTATGTTTTTTTTTTTAAATCCTGCTTTATTAAGTTCTATTTATTTTCGTTTGATTACATGAATGGCACGCACACCGCCTTGCCGTATTAAATACACATTTGATACCACAAAATTTTGGCTTTATAGCTTCCGCCCAGAAAGCCTGAGGTAAGTTGCCTATTGTTATTTTTGTTATATTATGTATGTAGTGAGATTTTTGTTTGTATGAACTAAAGGTGTTTTTTTTAGAGGCGTGGTTTTCAAGAAGAGATAAAACGCATATAATTTGATGTTATGGCTAAGAATTTAGTTTTATTATAAAGATAAGGGTTTGCCATTATGTTTTAAAAATGATTTCGGGTAAGTGGCCCCCGCGGCTGACTCGAACAAATTCCAGCCGAGAGGCCCAATTTTCAACCACTTTTTGCAGCAAGTTGGCCGTATGTCAGCAATAACGCGCCGAATATTCTCTTCCAAGGCGTTAATCAAGTCCGGCTTATCTGCGTAGACAAGCGACTTCACATAACCCCACAAAAAATAGTCCAGCGGTGTTAAATCGCACGATCTTGGAGGCCACGCCACAGGCCCACGACGCGAGATAATGCGCTCACCAAAAGTTTCCTTCAATAAATTGATTGTTTCGTTGGCTGTATGGCATGTAGCGCCGTCTTGTTGGAACCAAAGGTCGTCCAATTAATCATTGCTCTATAGCGTTCCCCATTGACTGTAACATTATGGCCGGCTTCAATTTTGATAAATATGGACCAATGATTCCCTCTGCCCATAGAGCACACCAAACAGTGACTTTTTAAGGATGTAACGGTATCTCAACAATGGCTTGTGGATTGTTATCACTCCAAATATGACAATTTTGCTTATTAACGTACCCATTCAACCAAAAGTGAGCTTCATCTCTGAACAAAATTTTCTTGTGAAAATCGGGATCGGTGGCCATCTTGTTTTGGGCCCATTCACTTAACCTGCGGCGCGCTTGATGGTCGTTCGGCTTCAATTCTTGCACGAGTTGGATTTTGTAAGCCCGCAAACCAAGATCCTTCCGCAAAATCTTCCATAAAGTGGATGGGCACAGCTCCAATTGTTGTCCAATGGCGGATGGACTCATTCGGGTCTTCCTCGATACTCTGCTCCACAGCAGCAATAGCTTCTTCGGTGCGCACTGTACGACGTCTCTGAGGATGCGCATTATCCACAAGAGTAAACGTGATGCGAAACCGATTCATGATATCTCGAATTACCGACTCTGCTGGGCGATTATGTCGACCGAATATTGGACGCAGCGCGCGATACGTTGCGCGAACCGAACCATTATTTTGGTAATAAATTTGCACTATTTGCAAACGTTGTTCAGGGGTAAGTCTATTCATTATGAAATGGCAAACCAAACTGAGCATAAATCAAGTGACAGCTTGAAAGTGACATAAAGTAGTGCCAGATTGAAAACCACGCCTCTAAAAAAACACTCGTTATATACAGAATGTCCCAAGACCTCTCCCGAAGAGTTATTTGGGTTCTCTATTATGAGAAAAAGTTAAACAAAAAAAAAACATGAATAAATATATTTTTATTAAACAAATATGTAAATTATCGTAAATCGTTCAGTCAGCGTGTGATAAGGTGCCTTCTAACCTTGAGCGCGTTATGCGTACGTTGATAACAAAGTCGTTTTTACGAGAACCGTTTAATATTATCGCGTAGTGTACATTTTATTCTTCGGCACCAATTACCTGATTTTTTTATCGGGAATGGTCGTAGGACACGGTGTATATAATATTAGTAATTTATTATAATAATTTTTTCGTTGCTTTCACTATAAGCGGATGTCGTTATCGCATATGCTTGTGTTATTATAAAAAGTAGCAATGTCAAAATTAATAAAAATCAGTCGATTTTGGTTGAGTTTTCTTAGAGTTAACTTTTTAAATATTTAACCATCAGATCACAATATCAATATATGTTTCATCTCATTCATGCTGAGGTGGATTCCTAAGGAATGTTTACAAGACGGTACAGTTAAGACTAATTAATTCTCTGATAGTACCAAAAGAAATTGCATAATTAACAAATCGAAGTGAAAATTCAAGTTTTCCCTCTAATGATCGGGTGCAAGTGCTTAGTTGCAAAAGAAGCCTGAAATATATTAAAAAAAAAATGACTTGCTATATGATTAAGTTAATTTTGTTTTTTTGCATTTATTTTAATCGCAACTGGCACAAGACAACTGTTATTAAGATTATTATATGCCGTATACGTAGGCGATCGGACAGTATTTAAATAAGCTTATTACTCGTACAATAGAACTCGATAATCCGTGCTAATTGGGGGGTGGTATAGCTAAATAATTAAAAAACACGAATAATCAAATTAGCTACTTAAATACGAAAAGTACAGTAGTAGTCAGCTCCTCAAATCCGCCTACTGTGGATGCTAGACCATCCATACACAATTAACCAAATATTTAAGAGGATTCCAATCATTCTTACCGCCAATAATCGGAGAACGGAATTCACTTAACCCATCCATTTTATCCCCATTCTGAACTTCAAAATGTAGTCCATATGAATAAATAAATATGGTGTTTTATACACGTTTCAATATTTTTTTAAACATAATTTTTCTTACAGCAAATAAAAAAATTATGTTCTACTTAAATATTCTACTTTATTAGTTTGTAGAAATATTTCAGTTAAATGCTTTGTGTTATCACATATTTTATTTTGAAAAATATTTAGTTTTCTTTTTCTCATTGAACAAAACAACCACAAACTACGCTCAAAACGAATATGTCATAAACAATTTACACAATTACAATTTTTTTATTTTTGTCTGAAGAATTTACATATAAAAATTTAACGAAGTTAAATACGAATATCAAAACGTTGAGAGTTTGTAACTTTATTATTTATTAAATCTTTTTTATTTTTATTCAAATACAAATATGAACACAAATATAATTCTTCTAATGCTAAGTATAAAACATTGAATTCATCCTAGAAGCCACGTAGTGCAGCAGTCTTTCGGAATTAGACATCTTTAACTGTACTTTGAATTCATTCAAAATTAAGGTAATTAAAATATACTCATCTCATCCGTGTAATTAGAAGTAAAAGTTGCTGCAACAACATGCAGCATCACAGCTCTGTTCACTTGGGGACCGTCCAGCTTAAGAGCATGCAATATTAGAATAGTGGAGGTGCAACTGACATAGTAGCTTTGTTTGACTAATTGCAGTATAAAACGCTTTTTGCAGCTACGATCCGGCATGAATCGATGGGAATAGTATGCTATTATTTAACACGACTCATGTTACTGTAGATTGTCTGCGTGCCCGGACCACGACAGAGAAAGAAGACTCGTCGCTTTTATTTTTGCTCATGATATCGCTCGCTGACGCTGAAAGCGAACAAATTGTTTATCGAGATTTCTCTCTGCATTAGAAACGATATTTGCAATTTTTTGTAGGTTAAGGTTTTTTTTTTCAGAATGGTTCAGCTAATTAGTGAACACTCTATATCATGGTCATAGAGATAATACCACTTTTAATATATTAAAAATTGAAATATGTAAAAAATTATTAGCATTTATTAGACTATAATTTATAAATAAACGCCATGATGGTTTGTTCTCAGACTTAGTCACTTTTCGCATATATAAAGGATATCAAAAAATTACACTTTACTCGCCCTATGAGCTAGCATCATGGTCAAAAAGGATAGCAGTCGTCTTTTTCAAGGTTTGGGCTACGCATACACAATCTGAAGCACTTGTAAGGTTTTTTTATTTATAGGTTCAATTGATCAGTGGTACAGTGTTTAATTTGTTATTTGACTTTCTTCCAATGTAGGATTTGGATATGCTAGCGGCGCAACTAAACGAGCTGGGAGTGGTCTCCGGTCCGGAAGCTCCTCCTAGATCATCTAGGAATAGTGGCGGTTCGAAAACGGTTTCCGCACCAGCAAATGGGGCGCCGCCAGGTACGCAAAGACTGTTTAATATTTACCTCCAGTCTTACCTCCAGTCCAGAATAATTGGTGTTAATTTAAAATATGAAAAATTTAATTTTGTCTAAAAATCAATTACATTTATTATTCTGTCCCCCTTTGATATTGGGGTGGGATACTAGGAAAACTTCACCCTTTTTCCGTTTAAAATTATATGGGGTTAAATAGGGGTAGGTTTTTTTTGATGTGTGAACATTTATAGCAGGGTACCCTAGGTTGGGTGATATGTATTCATTGGATTCTAAATAAATAAATTAATAATATATTTTCATTTCATTAAAGTTTTAATCCTTCCATTACATTCAAAGATGTATTCTCGCATATTATATCATAACATTTTTAACGTTTTTTCACCGACACCTTTCCTGATTCTAGTGCAAGCACTTTTAGCTTAGTTGGGTTACTATCTTGTTAATAATAAGTTATTTACTAGACAAATGTCTAACGAAAAGTATATTGTCGAAAGATGTATAAATATGTATGGGTATCGACAGTTAAAATATTTATTATCCAGCCTACTCGTATCTAAGAATTTTTAATAAAATTCAAAATTGGGTATTTTTGTGAATCTCGCATCAATTTTTCATGGAAGCTAAATCTCCCTACTTCGCTCCGATACATGCTGCAGCTTCCGGTAGGACAAGCGACTGCGGCGACCCAAGTTATATGAGATCATTGCTTCCATCAAAATCCAGGTGTATTTTAAATGGTTTCTCTAAATATTGTACCCATTTTCAGGTCCCCCCGAGAGAAATATACTGGATCCCCTGGATGACTCCGACAGTGATTCCGAGCCAGAGGAAAACAACGGAAGGGGACGCAATGACGGCACTTTACTTGCCAGCGATCCACCCAAGCCTCTGTAAGTAATTTATTGGTCATATTTATTGGTTTTAAATTTCAGTTTGGAAGCCTGGATACAACCCGGTCATTTATTCATACAAACTCATTCATCTCGTGTTGTAAATCCCTTTTTGTAGATATACAACAAAAATAAATACATTTTTGAAAGCAAGCTTTCATTTAAGTGCTTGAATGCTTATATAAAATTGTCGTGTATGTTTAGAATCAGGTCATGCTTACCATAGAAACGCATTGTCATTGAAACTGATCCAACATCTCAAATTTCGACTCCGTAGGATAAGAGGAAATGGTTCTAATTCTTGCGAGATTTGGTCTAAACCGACATACAAACATTGCAAGCTAAGGTATTCTGTTATTCAAGATTATACGATTAAAAGTTGCTGATTAATCATTTTGTGATGCACTGTTTTGTATGAAAATATTGTGTGTCTCATCAGACTTAGCTAAGCTAAACAGCCGTTAGATGAAATAGAATGATTAAGGACCACACCCAATAGGCATCGGGTTAGAGTCCCTGTTAAGGCCGTCTATTTAAGACAGTTTTGGCTCCACAACATTAAATTCATCGTTAGAAATGTATAATCATACCTATTACCAACCAGATCTCTTTCTAGATATGAATATATTGCAAAGTATATACTATCGAGCGAGGGAGATAGATTACACTATCTTTATAACTCTTTTCCTTTAATAAGTAGAAATATTTGTGTCTCACTAATCTTTTCTTTCTACCCCACTTCCTTACTTTTTTTTGTTTCTGTTACACTTATTTTGTTTCTTTTCTTCGACATCATCCGTGTTCCGTTTTTATATTATTTTGTCTGCTTTTTTTTCGTTCCGTCGTCCGCAATCCAGCCCCGAGTTCTGTTACAGACCCGGCCTGAGCGCCCTCTCCGAGGACGGAGCCGCTTCCTCGACACCCATCAGCGCGGCGACCACACCTGCCGTTTCGAGCACACCCGCGACGGGAGTGGGCGGAGCGCCGAACCGACCGTTACCCCCCACGCCGGACGACGACGATTCGCAGGGAAATCGCACACTTGTCATGAAGAGGGTGAGTGATAATACTAAAGTTACAAAAACTTATGTTCGATGCATGCAAACTTATGAACACTGCAAAATTTGCTCCCATCAGCTCTGCAATTTATCCATTATGTCCTCATTATTTAATAAAGTAATAAGTAAGATTTCAATAGGGTTTAAGACTGTGTTCATCAACTATAAAGAACCCATTTAGGAGGTCGTAAAGTCGATCTTTAACTTCCTCATCTACAAATGTTAAAATTAAGTGTTAATTTCCTTAAGGTCACTGTACATTTAAACGTCAATCATAATCAGTCATCAATGTTTTGACTTGCAGAGACAAATCTTAAAAGCGGGTGAATATCTTAAGGAAAACATGTCCGATTAGCTGTTTAATTTTAAGGTTATTATGTAATTAACACAAACCTGCTAACAATGGACGTCACACACTAAATTTACGTTCCCGAGGTCAGGGTTTAAGGTTAAGGACTATGTTCACTTGAGGAACGACTCAGCAGATGGGTGTGTCGGTTCATAAGATATGTAGTGCTTGTCTCTGTGCGTGTATTTTCAATTATGCTCAAGATTGCACTCTATACTTTTCTTTTTAAACTAATAATAGGTATAATGCAATGCTGTATAGTACGTAAAAATAACTTTATCCTAATCTTAGGAGTGGGGTTTTATTAACGTGGGGTTAAGTTTGAATTTAGGTGGCGGGGTGTTGTATTTATTGACCAAGATTTTTTGTAGCTTTTGTGCCCAACTTTCTGTTCGGAGAGGATCTATTTAGCACAGCTCCGGCTGTCTTGCAAAAAACAGTGTAATCCATTTACGGTAATAATTATATTATGAGTGTATTTTGCCATGATTATACATTTTAAATCATGTCTTTTGGCAACTAATCTACCGCAAACCCCAATACTTCTTAGCTTGTAATTTATTTTCCGATATTTAGAAGGGTATTCAGACAGCAAGAAATTGATCCTTTCCCTGCCAGTACAGTTGAACCGATAGAGCTGTAAACGGCCACTCATCTACCTTCTAGGATTAAGACTTCCCCACATTAACATTTGGTAAATTATCCCAACTTCAATACTTGAGTAATTAATACCACTAAAATGATAATGATCGCTGCTTAAATAGTCTGAAAAGACAGGAAATAAATGAAAGAATTGGCTATTTATTGTATTGATTGATACTTCTCAAGATATATGTCAACTAATATTTATCAAATTAGATGGCCATGTATCTAATATTACAAGTTGCCTGCAATCGATATGAAACCTCACACTTTAAGTAGAGAAGCCTTAAAATTTGCATGCTGATTTTTATATTGTTTTATTTAGATTTTTGTAAATTCTCCCTTTATGTTTTCTTTCATTTTATTTTGCTTTGCTTTCGAATGGCTCCAATTCAGAATGACAACCGACAGTCAGACATCGAGGAGGCAGTGCTCCTTAAGGACTGGGACTTTGCGCGGTTCTTCCCGTCGAAGCTACTAGGCGACGAGAAGTCTAGGAATAACCAGCGGGACAAGGAGATCGCGCTTCGCCAAGCGCAGGTCCGGCGCCAGTCGAGAATCGAAATGGAAGAGGCGCGCGCGAAATACAAGTCGAACGCGACGCCGCCGCCGCGTCACAAAGTGCTGCCCAAAGACGACAAAGCGCCGAACGCTCACCGCCGGCAAGAATCCGACTCGAAGATCGGCAGTCCTTTCTTCCGGGGCTTCCGTAGGGAAAATTCTGACCTATTCCCGCTATCGAGCACGAGACACTCGGCTATATACATACCGAAAGGTGATGGGCAGCGTCAGACGAATTCGCCCCTACGCTCGAGCGGTTTCTTCAACAAAAGACAAAGCGGAGAACCAATTCTGATGGACTTCATAAAGATGAACGAAAACTTAAAGATGTCTGGGCAAGGCGAGATCAAGAAGATCATGAGAAAGCCTCAAGGCAATGCGCTCCGAGACGTCCGCGCTCTAGTCAAGCAGGAAAGCGAAGAGCGCAGTTCTGCAGAGCGGCTGACACCCGATATCGCCGTGCCAGACTATCCGCGACCGCGACGTGAAAAGACCGAATCGGACATTGTCTATAGGCACTCTGCACATTTGAACTTGGGAGCGACGGGAGCGAGCGCTTGCAACGCTCAACAGGTAACACACCCACACACCACCCGAGGCTGATTTATTTTGTTTTTAACATTCAAATGACCATATCCTTAACTTAATAACATGTTGCATTCGGGACCCGGTTTTTTAAAGGTGCCACTACACACTCGATCGGCATGTGCTAATTTAGTATGGTAGATGAATAGATGTATTCGCTCGATTGACCCAAATAAGTGTAACAGAAAAATATAACCCTATCGATCAACCTCGATTATTTGGGACAAAGGCGATTGACTACAGTACTGCCAACCCTTTTGTTTTAATGTTGAACTTCTAAAATCCACCTTAAAAGACCTAACAACCGCTAATAAAGAAACACTACACAAAAATAACAATTAGGAAGTAACTATAAAGTTATTTCTAAAGATATTAACAAAAAGAAAACGGTACAGATATTACTCCATGTGTAATGTAATAATGAAAAACTATTGTACATAATATGTACATATATTTAAACAATAGTTTTTCGTTATTACATTTATTATACTCCAAAGCCCCACAAAAATTGAGTGACATCTGTAACATTTTCTTTTTGTCGGTTAATGACTTTATGCTCCAAACCGACGATTTAGGAATTTAAATAGAATATGCACAAGAAAATTAAAAAGACAAAGTGATGGATAAAGAATGAAACTAATATAAACATATAATATATGAAAACAAACAAATAAATATGCAAAGACAGGATAACAAACCACATGAAAATCTACCATTAGATCCTAAGTTTGCTAATGGTAGATTTCCTGGCTGATTTACTTGAAGTTAGCGGGCAATATTGTGCTTCTGGCTCAATCAATCTGGCTCGAACGTGGCCGTTCGATGCTCATAAAAACTGTTTAATGCCGATCGAGAACTATTGATCAGGTATAGACAGGCCGATCGAGCAGGTGTAGTGGCGCCTTAAGACTTGCATATTTGTGTTTGGGATCTACTGGTTGCAAATTCCATACAAAGTAATTACTATTTGAGCTATCATTTTTGAGTGGCTGATTGGTCAAATAAGTTAATCAAAAGATTTTTGTATGATTTTGCTATTTAAAACAAAGATTTAGTTTAAGAAAAAGTTTACAAATTATATTTACATACACGCTGATAGTGGTATATCCCGTAATCGCCGTATACGACAGGTGCCATTTCCGGGCAAAACCGTTACCGTCTTAATGCATTTCTATTAATATTTAAAAGTGCGGCACGTCGAGTATATCTGAATTCATGAAAGGCATAGTCTAGACACCTTTTTTGTTTATTTTAGTTCAGTTTTGACATTTGATTGTTTACGTAATAAGTGCACTATTGAATTGGAAGAGGGTTTAACGGATTTGGCGGTTAATAATTTGAGTTTTATTTACAAAAGTTATGTCGATAAAATATAAAAAACATACATTTTCATAGTTTTGTACATATTGTTTGCCAATTATAACCTAAAAAAAAAAAAACGGGTGCCAGTCCTGCATGGGGATATTCCGTTCGGTCAGCGTACTTCGCCGATTGGGCGGCAACGAGTGGTCCGCATGTTTGACGTAATAAATTGCGGTGCGCTCGATGCATGGGCTACAGCTCGTCCCTCTTGGCTTTTTCGACCGGCGACTCGAATGGTTCAACACGTTTTAGGTTTTCGCGTTAACATGGGTAAATCTTCTGATAGGATATTTTAACAATTATATAAATTTTCGTTAGAATCGATCGTTATATTTATAGGTTTGGTATCATAAATAATCCCAAAAATCACAAAACCGATTAGAAAATCTAAATTACAAAAATAATTTTACTATTAGAATCACCCTAAACCGCCATTTTATCAGGATATTATGATACTTTTATCATTTATTCTTCTTTAGGTGTTTTTTTATCATTGTTCAAAATGCTACATATTATTTGTTCGCAAACCAAAATTCACCTAAAATTATATAAAACAGTTTCAAAGACCACTCTTGATGAAAAGTGTTTAATAATTGTTTTGTATGGAATGGAACATTTAGATTTATTTTAGAATTTTGTTTTGGAATTTTCTTCACAGCTTAAATATATATTTTATTTTTCTTCCCAATGTGATTTCAAGCGTTTTTATATTTTGAACAGATTCATTTTTTCCATAAAAATTTTTTCCAATATTTTCATAATGTACTCCAATGTACTCAGACAACCATCCGACACTTCATGCTATCCTGCAAAACCAAAAATGAGACATGTCCGTTTGCAAATTCGCACTCGATAACTTCTGGTCCCCTAATTCACAAAGTTACATAATCTCTTCACTGCCAGGGCAAAAATCATATCAATATGTCAATATCTTTGTATTAAACTCTAATATTGGTGGGGAGGAGAGTTCGGTTCCTCGAAATACACACTCGCGACCGGAAACCTACTTCCCTATGTCACTTAAGACAGACTATGTAGCATAGCTGACCATCCCTTGTCAAGGTGTAATACTCAAAGACGACATTTGTACATTTTTTACGTTACTTTCTGGATTGTCTGTAAAATGTTGTCTGATGACAATAAGTTCACCCCTTTGTACGTGTTTTAATGCGTTCAAATAAAGTGTTATGCTTACTTTGCTTTACGCTAGCAAATTTATTGTGGATGCCGCCTGTGTAAATTCCTTTGCTTTTAAAGATGCTTCGAAGACCGCCCTGGTAGCCTTTTTCCAGTTTTGTATAAGGAAAAGGAGAGACCGGACAATAACTGAACATAGGAAGGTCTCAAATGCTGCAGCGTTTATCTGGTCTCTGCCAATTCTTAGGATTACCAAAATCGTTAACTTTCGATACAGGATGTATTTAAAATCACTATTGTACTTTTAGAGGGTTGATCTACAGATGTATAAAGCCAGTAAAGTGCCGCAGTCTAATAATGCTAGGTAAAATAATTACCTCAATTTCCAGGTGTTAATGCTTGTTGCAGGTGTTAATGCTATTAAATCACATTTGGACAGTTACAATACTGTCTTTGTTTTATAAAAAAATCGCCCAATGTGAAGAAGGTTTCAAGGTATAAAAAAAAACTGCTTTCCTTATAACACCTCAAAGCTATGTTTTATTTGTTTTGTTTTTGAATTTTACATATAAAAAAAATAACATCTAACTCAATGCTTGTGGGTCTAATGCGCTTTGCCTAACACCGCTTTACGCTTTGAAATTTTTAAACTAATTTAAAAAAAAATGGGTTGGCTTGGTTTTTGTTTATTTTAATCTCCGTTTAACATGTAAAATCTTCAGGTTTCTGTAAGTGCGTAACATATCGGTGTGTGAACATGACGAGGTGGTGAGATTAATCCTGGAGTAGTGAGCGAGAGACGATCCGTGCTCTACTCTTTATAGCGTGCCACCCTGACCGTTGTTGGATCGAAAGTCTGCATATTACCACTTTATAATATTAGTCCACCCGCCATGCAGCCGTATCATAAATACACGAATAACTCACCTTCAATTTTAACAACCTTCAAGTATAAATTATGCGAGTTTTTCATCAACCAAAGTTTTATAAATAAGTGATTTACATTTTCATGGAAATTGCAAAGGTTTTTTAAGAAAGTTTTACATTTCTTGAATGAAAATTTATGTAACCGCCCAAGTGCAAATGCCAAGTTTATGGTACAGGGTAAATGTAGAAAAACTTTATTTTTATTTAATATTTTTGAGAATCCTATAATTTTTTCAGTGAGTTAATTTATATTTTCATATGTTGCCGACCGTGCATCTGTGACCACAATGTGACTTATCGGGGACGCCTTAGTCTCGAATAGATTTCTACTAATTTTTGGTTTGGATACCAACAAGTATTTCCGTTATTATTTGTATATTTTTATTCCTGTTGGTATTTTTGGGCACTGGTAGCTGGAAATCACATTGAGGAGACAAATTTTTAATACTTAGAGTTAGCTTGCTCTGCAATAGAAATCATTTTATGTGCGGAAAATTGTCAAAATACAAATTATTGTTGTAAATTTTGGTCGTTATAGTCAAAGCGCTGCTATCATAGAAATGGGCAATACAAGTTTAGTACAGAATATTAACAAACGTTCAAGTGCATCTTTATTTAAATTTTAATATGCAGTTCCAGGGTAAGACATAAATGTTTACTGGTCCTTCCCGGATCTCTTTAGGTAGTTGGCGGAGAGGTTTTGCCGGGAGATGGTGCATACTGCCCACATCGATGTCATTCATCCCTTGTTTGCATATTCGTCTGTTTTTCGGTTTACCTCGTTAACCCTCTCTCAACGGGTGTCTTGTTCTGAGGCGGGGCGTAGTTTCTTTCCAAGGAACAATTTTTTTATTCGTAAACGTGGAAAATTATTCCACTGCATTAAATGAAACGATTCCAAATTAACGATTGTTTACCGATTCAGGTGATAAATGCAAAATGCATTTAATCACATTTTGAAATATGATATATGCCCGACCTGAAGAAAATTAATGGATTAATATAATAATTAGACTATCATAGTAAAATTATTTAATTTAAACTCGGACTCCCGAATGCTCCGTAACACTAAATCGCAAAAAGGAATGAAGTATGAGATATTTTTCTGCACAATCATGGTTTTTACTGGCGATGCACCTAATAAATATAAATTCTATTATCTCGTAATTATGTATTTAATGGACGTTATTTTTTTTTGTTTAATATAAATAATCATAGAAATATGAACCATACATACACTGTTCATGTGTTCAAAGTTCTGAATAATTTTATTAATATAAAAAGTATGTTATGTTATGTTCGGTAGTGGATATAGGTTGCTATTCTCTCCCTGTTACTGCATTCTCTGTAGAACTATAGTACTTTTATCATTCACCTAGAGTTCGCCTTCTAGATCTTTATCTTTTTGGGTGCAATGGATCGTACCTCTTCAGGGTTTTGAAGATGGTTGCCTAGAAGCGGGTATCTTTTCCGAATTAGAGGCCCACATTCACCGAGTAAGTGTATTGTCATGTAAGAGTAAGTGTTTCTGAATTTGTCATTGGCTGATATACCATTCGGGTGCAGGTGTTTGTTTAGCTTGCAGTGGTCTGTTAAGGTTCTGGTTATAATCCTTAATTGGTTAGTAGCTCCATAGTTCTTTTTGACAACAATCCTATTATAAGTTCTTTGGCTTGCTTTTATCCGGGCAATTCTTGGTTTGATTTCCCAACCCAGGGAAATTTTTAACAGTCTGCTGGTAGTATTTTTTGCTATGACACAGGCTAATCATAGGAGTGCACTCGTTCCTGGCCAACTCGTCTGTTTTCGCCATCAATACCTGAATGACCTTGTACCCTTGCATAACTGTGATTCTGTCGTTTTCTGCGAGGGTTGCACCAGTTTAGCTTGCTTGTACGGTTTAATTGTGCTTGAGATTTGATCGATTTCTTAAGCCTGGGTTTCGCCTCGTACTGATCCTATATGGTTACCATTCTTGGATCCATCGGTATACCAGATGATGGCTTCATTTTCGAAGTTTAATCCTTCATTGTCTTCCGTTGTGTATGTTCTGATGAACTTTTATTCAGTGATTTGATTGTACATGGTCATCGCCATGACTGGCTTGGCGTTATTTGATCTTAAAGTCTTCTATTAAGCCAATTCGTTGAATCATTTGACCTAATTGCTCGCATAATGCCGGCAACTCCACTTGAATGTGGAGGGGTGTTAAGTTCAGCAGTCGGGGTTGAGTACATCTCCGGTTACTACTCTGGAGGCCGACTTTGTAAACATTGAGTTTGCGTCTGTTTAACACGGCTGTGGTCTGATAATCACATATTTTGAGTTTGCAGTCAGCAGTGCTCAATGCTGGCTTAAGGATCTCAGCGCTCCCAAAGCAGTCTAACCGCTTAAATCATTCCAACTTTTAGCAGTTTCAGATACATTCGAGATACCCTGGATCATTATCATTTAGTTTTATCAACTCCTCGTTTGCAAAGCTTGAAATTGTACATCACACCTTGCACAGACAGGTATATAACCTAGTCTAACCTAGTATCCACCTAGTTTGTGCCATTTCCATTCAGAGAATATTTGAATGTCTTTTGATGCTTCTACGAGGAGGTTCAAGCATTTGTTTCCTCACTTTTGGCCGACAGATTGAGATAGCCATAGTTCAAAAACCTAAACGTATTGGCATACTTTTTTATAGGTAAATATAGCTTCTTAATGTCATTTTTGTTTTATATTTCATAAAAAAACAATAGTGATAATGATAATACTTTAAAAACTGTAATTTGTTAAAATCTAACAGCTGTATTACCCAAATATTAATTTCACGTAGTGATATTTTTAACATGAGTTTTAAACAAGCTTCAGTTATATGGTTTATAGTTGGTGGTGTCTTGTGAAATAGTATTAAACGAGATGGTTGAGATAAAAAGTGGATATTTCCAGTTTATATAATAATATTATATATATTTCATTAACCACGGTGAAATATTTTAAACAGTATATAAAACCAGGTTTTTATGTCTAATGGCAATATTTATAGATTTGCTCTAGTATAAAATCATTGCTATTCTGTCATTTGTATTTTGAGAAACTGGATAAAAGTACACTTAAAGTTGTCAAAATTGTATGTTTATAAACAAGTAATTGTGTAGTTTCTCATTTTTTAACCGTATTAAACCAATTAATGATTCTTTGTTTGATCAGTTGTAAGAATCTCAAAGTAAATTTCATACACGATATGCGCAACATGGAAATATCCATTTTTGGTCCATCCTCTCGATGTATTACGCAAAGGCAGGCATAACACGCAAACGACTCGCTCCCGTGTGTTGAAAACCCGTGCGCACGAATGTATACGTTTGAAAGTGGCGGTAGGCGGTGCGCCGTCGAAGAAAACCTCAGAAACGTTATGTCGACTAAGCAACAATGGAATGATCTCAATGCGCCAGTGTTCCACAAAATGCCGACCGAAACGTTGAAGACGCCCAAGTGCGGCCGCGTTCGGCGACACGCTAACTCCAGTGTGGATTTCACACCAACGCTAGTTCTATCGCCGGAGTGACACTTTTTGCATGGAGTGCTTTTGGACTTTTATAGTAATTTATTTACAAGTCATTTTCCTTGCCTGCCCTCTACCTATTTCATGTGCTATCTTGTAACTAATTATTTTTCATGTCTGCTTTTTATTTTTATAGTGTTTTTTTTTTTAAATTATAAAATGCAATGTCTTTTGATATAGGTGAATTAAAATATTTCAGAAAACGATCATTGTAACGGGTTTTCTATTGTACTGTTGAATTGTTTACCCAATTTTATTTCCCAAGTTCGTCTGTAGTAGCAAATACAAGTCAATCTGTCTGATAGAGGATCAGCTGTTTTGACAGTATACCGATCTAAAAACGGTTACTTAAATCTTGTATAAAAAATAAAAAGTTGTCATCTATAAGGCAGATGCAAATAGTCGCTAGTTCAATGCCACTAATCTATATATTACACTGATTGCAATATAAGAAAACTGAAAAATCAGCACTCTACAAAAGAAGGCTTAGCGGGACGAAATATATTTTCTAAATATATACCTACTAAATTTACTTTTGGTTAACTTATAGTTTGAATTTTTTTTAAATGCAAAAATTGCTTTTTTTCTCAAATTTTTAGGGGCGATCGGACTTTGCCCCGGGCGGCAGTCAATATTTTGAGTGTCATTCCAAACAACCTATATTGGGCAGCATAGCAACCTAATAAGTTTTGGATTTCAATAGGAAGTTAATGAAATGTATCTTAAATAAAAGGGTGTTCAGTTTGTCGAATTTATATAAGGCTGTAGCGAATGAATCCGCCCGGTCTAAATTAAGCCCCCTATGAGTGAAATATTAAGTGAAAAAAAAATTGATTCGATTCATTACTTTGACGTTTCGCGAGTGGAATGTGCTTTATTAGTTGTCGATTGATAAATTTCTGTGTTCTAAGGCTGTTTTTAAACATAGGCTACGAGTTACTAAACATTATTTTGCCCCACCTACTAAACCCAAAAGTATAGCCGTAGCTAGATACTAAATATTGTAATATCTAAATGTAATGACAAATTTCTCTTTTGAGGACTTATGTATTTATATTGGTTCAACATGTAATTGTGATGGTTTTATATGACATCACATGATTATAAAAATGCGCTGATTATAATGACCTGCTCAATAAGGCATGAAATTGCTTACAATAATGCATATGACATGGAATAGTGACATAATTTTAGCAACTGCCTCATGGAAAAATAACCGACCGTCGATGGTCTGTTTGCAAGTATCATGCGAATTAAGTTCTCAACCGCAGGGATATTTTACTTTGCATAATTTATGATGCAAATTATATTATGTTGTATTATGCATAATTTGCATAATATAACTTATCCTTTCCCTCTTTTCAATATTTCTACTAATCTAGACATAATCCCCTCGCAGTTCTAGTTCCAATGGCTTTCTAGCCTCGCAAACACTCCATCTGGTAGAGTGTGGTTATTAGACGGCTATTTGCAAAAGTAACTAATGAGAGTATTTGAATTCCATAAAGTTTTTTATGATGGCCACCACCTATTGACTCTATTACATATGCTTTGTGTAGGTGCACAAGACCATAATTCAAGACTTCCATTGCTATTAGATTTTGTGCCTTTGTTGGCCGCCACAAACATACTAGATTTCTTGCCTCGGTTCTTTTTCAAGTGTATTTTTGCCATCCCTGGATGACATGTTCCTTGTAGGTTCCAATCGTGTGCTTGTGTGACCGATCAAGTTTTACTTTCGTCTGCGCAGTTGATTGTAGATTGCGTCTGTTCTTTGGCCCGACAGCCTCTTTCCAAATTTTATGTGCCGTGACGCTTATATCACCCGCATGGTCCTCAAACGCCTCTTAGCCTATCTGCTGTCACTTTTGTCATGATTGTGTCATGTATCATTATCAATGAGATTACATCCAATGGTGGCCGACGAAACGTTTGATGTCATTAAAATGCATCCCTTGGAGTCTAGAGTGCTATTGAGAGATGTTTTGGTCCGTCGATCTACCGTTTTCTTGCAATGTTGCCCAGTTTATTTTAGTGCTCAATCATGAATTTATTTGAATAACTTTTATCGACGAAATACTCGAGTAAGCATCTTTATTTCTGGCAGGTAATATTCCTTAATTGTTTGTTATTAATTAATTTATTAAGTATATTCTATTTCAGAGCTGAAGCGATATTCAATTATGGGCTATCCGTGCTCTGAATTTTGATAATTTCTCTATAAAAATAATGACTAAATGTTTTGTTGAAAACAGGGCAGAGGTTCGGATAGCGGCGCAGGCACCCGAACGAGCTCGGTTCTCCCGGATCTCCTCAGCCAAGCAGGGCGGCCGTCTACTCCGCCGCGGCACGATAAATCCTCCAGCGAAGAGGTACACAATTGCTATTCGTCTGTCGTTGCACTGCGGGAGAGTGTTGGGTTTTGTGTTACACGCTTATGCGATTCGATCGTAGAAATGTCCAGATTGAGGTCTGGCCTGGACGTGAGTTGTTGAAGATGTCTTGGTGCGGTCATCTCTGGAAAGTCAAGATATGATGATTGTAATACATACACACTATCACATGGGAACTTCAAATAACAATAAAAACAAATATACAGAATGGGGTTGTGACTGACTCACAGTAGAAGTAGCGAAGGTACTAATATCGTTGTATCTCACTCGCACACAGTTCTCTCTATATCTTTCTTTAATATGATATTGACAGATTTTGCATTAAAATAATCTAGGAAAATACTCATCTATTGCTAAGTTAACCCCCTTAGGTTTGTACATGTTTGACCGTTCAATTGACAGTTCTAATGGGTGGCTTTGCGTCGGAATAAGGTGGCATATTCTTTCTGCTGTTCCGTCAACTTGCATCTGTATCTGACTTGACTGTGTATCTGAGTGTCTGCCTCGATGAGTATACTTTGTTGTGTCAGCACTGAAGTAGCAGCCTCTGGGCCATCATAATTTCAATTATGCGTACTCACATATAAAAACCCACAATTTTACAATGTCTAGCGATCTTCACTCGAGTAGCTCAATGGCAAAACCGGTCAGAATTTGTTTCTAGAAAACCAACTTTGATTATAGCAAGTTAATTTGGACGGGTTCTACAAAACAACAGGCTTGGTTTTTAGGCAAACCAACTTGGATGGTCGGTAGATTTCCACGTGGGCCCGTCTGGACATTTTTATATCGACTTTCAGTCTTTGGGATTCATACATGGAAAGGTTGTTATTCGCGCATTTGTTACCAACACATCCACCAATGCGGGTGCAAATTTTCCGGAGAATTTACAATTTTGTATCCTAATTTTAAAAGTTTTCATATTTTCACCATCCCTAATAGATCAGATTCGTTTTAATTTGAGATTTTAAACTAGTTAAATTGAAATTAATGATTTATAAAGATAACCACCATACTATAATTTTTAATTTGGTCTGATCTTGTCTATGATAATGTGCGTAATTAATTAATGTGCTTATTGTCATTCCCTATGTCACCATTTAACTCATTCATTTCCATGTTGTTGTCATGTCCATAAGTCAAAAGACTTTCGATTTTGATTAATTTCCTTCCTTCGCACAGAGGCATAAGGACATATATGAAGGTGATTTTATATGCCTTTATAAAGAAATGAACATTCTACTGGTCAATGTTGCCTTGTAAGCCTTCTGATATTTTTTTTGTAAATATTTATATATGTAGTTAATGGAGGTAAGTTGCACACAAAATTCAGGGTGAAATTATTTTTACGCAAGCTCTTTTTACGAGATCTATTTCCACTACCCATATCAACCACTCATGTATTTACAATCGTTTTTTAAGGTGTTTTTTTTTTTATATTCTTTCAGACTAAAATTTTATCTTTTTTAGGTTTGATTTTCTAAATAATTAATTGTGTCGTCTACAAGAATTATTTTGCACATCTTAAAATACGATTTACATTTGGTATGACAATCCCATAGTGAATAATTTGTCACCTGATAAATATGTATCTCTAATATAAATTTGCATAGGGATATTTTTGTATGTGTTTGTCTTGTTATATTCTCTATCTGTATTTGCACGCACGCCACGATGTTGGAGTGTTACCCTCCCAGAGAAGTGATTCCGAACCCACACACACCAAAACCCGACTAACACTAAGTAAGTAATCGGTGACTATATATTGTATATTGTTGTATGCTGTGCTTGTGTTCGTGATTGGTTTGTGTGTAGTAGTGCGCTGATTTTTGCTTGACCTTAAGTTCAAAAGGTGATTATTGAAATTGTTTAGGGGAAATCTTGAACGAGTAAACGCAGAAAGTACCCATGCGGGCGATATTCGAACCTTGTCATAGACTGCTGCCAGTTTACTGGACCCTGATTCTTATCACAGAGTTTAACCTAGGCGAGAACCTAGGTGCAAGGTTTAACGGGACTACATATGTGAACGAAGGACACCATTTGAACGATTCTGATTCTGAAAAGAAGCTTTGCACGATGAATGGAAAGGTGTCAACTTTATGACGGGAATTCTTTTTTTTTTTAAATAATAACAAAAACATATATTTTCTGAAAATTTAAAAACAAAAATCTTCATTTTTTGGCTAATTTTGTTTTTAACTTGTTACATAGGTGTTTTTTTTAGAGGCGTGGTTTTCAATCTGGCACTACTTTTTTCGCAGTTGGTGTTTTTGACAGCTGTCACTTGATTTATGCTCAGTTTCGTTTGCGATTTCATAATGAATAGACTTACTCCTGAACAACGTTTGCAAATAGTGCAAATTTAGAAAAAATCACTCAAAATTTTTTTAAAATCACTCTAAAATAAAGTAAAAATCGCGTCATGGGCCTGTGGCGTGGCCTCCAAGATCGTGCGATTTAACACCGCTGGACTATTTTTTGTGGGGTTATGTGAAGTCGCTTGTCTACGCAGATAAGCCGGACATGATTAACGCCTTGGAAGAGAATATTCGGCGCGTTATTGCTGACATACGGCCCAACTTGCTGCAAAAAGTGGTTGAAAATTGGGCCTCTCGGCTGGAATTTGTTCGAGTCAGCCGCGGCGGCCACTTACCCGAAATCATTTTTAAAACATAATGGCAAACCCTTATCTTTATAATAAAACTAAATTCTTAGCCATAACATCAAATTATATGCGTTTTATCTCTTCTTGAAAACCACGCCTCTAAAATCATCATCCTATATTTCAAATCGCTTAGGTAAATCCCTCCTCCGCTTTATTCTTATCATTAAACTATATAAAAACTATACATTTCTTTTTTATATTTTTTGCATAACGTTTAAAGAAATTTACAAATAGACTTAGACTAAACAGTTCTTAGCTCGGTAAAAGAAATGATCAGACAATTTGACAACTGAATACAACTTCGTCAGAACATACACAAAGTTAATACTGGATGGAAGCAGGTGGGGCAGTGATAGACCCAATTTGGAAAATGAAGCCATCATATGGTATACCGATGGATTCAAGAATGGTAATAATATAGGATGAGAGGGATATACGGGGTGAAGCCCAGGCTTGAAAAATCGATCAACCTGGGTAAGCACTCCACCATATTCCAAGCAGAGCTATTTGCCATAATGAAAACTTTGCATGAAAGTAAAGTAAAAGTTTATTTCCAATGGCAACTTAATGCATAGGAATGACAATTTTCAATTGGTTCGCAAAAAGCATCAAACAATCTTATAAAAAATATACGGTGTCCAAAGACCAGTACCGATAAAAAAGAACAGCTAATTGATCCTACGAGTTCTAGTGGTTTTTATTAAGAAACTATGTAAAAATTCATCTTGGTTACCGAGGGAAAAAATGTAAACTACTTGAAATAGTATAAGAACTGTCGCAGTACACTGTAACGGTGTCAAGGCCATTACCGATCGGCGCGGCATCATAATTCGCACACTGACCGAATCGACAGATTAAAAAATATAATTTAGGATTTTTTTTTTGCATTTTTCATCATTTCTTACTCATAACAGGTTACACAACACCCCTTAAGCCTTCAGGGATGCTCTTGGGACATTCTGTATACACACTTTCAGACAACAAAGCTGCTCTGAAGCCCATCATCTCAATTGCTAAACTGTGTGTAGCTACTCAAGACTTCCGTGGCACACAATAGTCACACTTAATGTGGTTACCAGGTCATTCACGTATTGATGCAACGAAAAAGCGGACGAGCTGCCTGGAATGGGCTAGCACGCTTATGATCGGCCCAGAGCCGGCCTGAAGCACTATCAGCAGACTTCTAAAAATCTGAGCTAGAAACCAAAGCACTGGCAAGACAAAGAACTTCTCGCATAAAAGACTCGCCGAGCTACTAAAATTAAACCGGAACCGATTAGGGAGTATATCCAGAACAGGCCACCGCAAGCTAAACAAACACCTGCACTTAATTAGTATACCAGCCAATGACAAGTGCAGGTTCTGCCAAGAGAACCCAGAAACACCCATACACTTACTCGGTGAATGTGGGTCTCTAATTCGCAAAAGGTAGCAGCTTCTAGGCAATCATCTTCTCAACTCTGAAGAGATACAAACCATTTTACACAAAAAGATACTTCGCTTTATCAACAGTATAGAACTGGAGACTGGGTACAATACAACACCGTATACGAGCCGCAAAGTAGTACTGAACAAAACAACATGTAGAGATAAAAAATGAACTTTAAATTATATATTTATTATTTAAAAATGAATAGTGAATGTTTTTATACTGTATTTTTTTTTTAGAAATATATTTCAGTTATACACGCCTAATGTTTAATTTGTACATGTGCGTGCAATATTTTTTATTTTCTTCGTAATACTGTGATTTAATTTCTCCTATTTTGAAACTTAAAGTCATTCAAAAGCATCAGCCAATGTTTCGACGAGCATGTTTGTAATATTTATAACCTTTTTTTTTAAAAGCGGAAACTTACTATAGTTTTTAATTTCAACGAGTGTAGTTTTGACTTAGTTTTTCTTTTATTTTCATTCGTGTCTTGTTGAATTTCATATCACTAACCATCCTTTTTTTATTTTATCCATACCTATCCCAACTCTTTTAGCGCCTCGAAAATTTATATTTAGAAATAAATATTTTTATTTCCCCGGCTTTGCCTTGAATTATTTTCTATGTCATTTACTTTTGGTAACCTTTGCGATCCTTTGGTTATTTTTAGGTTAAGATTAGTACTTCGACTGCGATTGTAAAATAAGAATTTATTTGATAGCCCTATTCAGATTGTTTATAAACAATGGCTGTTACTGTCAAAATAAAAATACGATTGCTAAAACGTAAATCTGTGAGTTATTTAATATAAAACCTCTGGACATATTTAATAATCGACTATTTTTTAACAATTATTTCTGGGTTAAACAATTAGTTACTGAGTAATTATTAATTAAATTATAATTTTCAATCCATATCTTATAATAAATTAGTTTATATATAGTAATATCGTTCTCACGAATTTTAAGTAATATTAACACTGTAAAGTTACAAAATCTATTTAAAATTTACCAGTTATTCTATTCATCTCTTATAATATTTTACAAATCACAGATTCACAGAAAATTCATTTTTGATTAATTATTATTTTCAAATTCGATAATAAATATAATATATTGTGACCTATTTTAAAGTTTCACTATTTCACTGTCGCAAATCTTATTTATATAATTTAATTTCTAAATTGGAAGATCTAACGTTACGAGATTTTATATTAAATTTGACTTTACTTTTGCTCACAGCCATAAAAAAATCTCTCTTTGAAGCAATCCTCCTCTTATATAATCTGCAGGTCTACTAAGGCCGGTCGCACACGCAGCCACTTTTGGTCGCCACGAGTGTCTTGATACGGCCCACGTGTGCGGCATGCCTAACCTGTCATGTCCCAAGAGTAACTTAGCTGAGCTAATACCGAAATATCTACTATTCAATGAAGACTAAATATATGTAGCGCTGTCCTGTAGGTTCCAATGAGGGTGGACATTCAGAACTTAATAACTTTATACGCTTCTCTGTAGAATGTAGGCACTAGATGGCTTTAGAATGTGGCTATATCTTTTTGCTAATGGTGGGGTCGCCGTCTGCTTATCTTGCGGACCGTTTCTGCTTTTTATGTAAATAGCTGACATCTTTTAAATTTATAATGCAATGTGACATTCGACACCTACATATATTTGACTTGCATTTCGCCGGTTACGCGATTGTGTGTTGGTTTGCATGACTGGACCAGTTGCCATTGTATTTTTAAAAGGCAAAACTTTCGCTCGCATCTCAAAATACTCTCTTGGACATTGTGGTGATCATAGACTATGTTTTTAAACTTGAATGTGAAAATTTCTACAAAATAACGACTGCACATTAACGACCAATTTCAATAACAAACCGATAACGAGGCGCCAGTCGTTTTCCCACTCTAGCGGTCATGAGTCTTCTGGATAAGAGATATAGCAATGCTTCGATTATTAGGTGAAACACGACTGATAGAGTACGAAAACGTCCAAAGTCTTGTCATCAGTTTGTTATTGATTTTGGCTCTTAAGATGGTCAAAATTCTAGTAAAATTTATAGGTTTCTTTGAAAGATTTTAATCGCATGTAAAGTCCCACATTTCAAATGTCACATTGCAATTCTGTATCTTTAGACCCGCCTCTTAACTCAAACTATGCAACTAATAATAGCTATTTTCTTTCCTTTTTTTTCTCACCTACCTAGTACCGTCAGGCGGTACATGGCGGCACTCCGCTGTCGCATCACCACCACGGCTCCCCCCACGGCTCCGTCCACAGCACCCCCTCCAAATCCTTTGTGTCCCAGTCCCAGCATTTGGTCCCGATTCAACAGTCGGCGTCCAACACGTCGGTGGGCTCGCAAAACCAATTCCTGCCCTTGCAACAGAAGCAGCGCAGCTTCCTGTCGTTCGGATTTGGCGCCGGCGCGACGGGCGGCAGCGGTGGCGCGTCGCGGCGCGAGTCGCACGTGAACGTCAATGTCACTCCGACAAGCCACGACATTGGATCCGATACGCCCGAGATACGCAAGTACAAGAAGCGTTTCAACTCTGAGATACTGTGCGCTGCTCTGTGGGGTAAGTCTGAACATTTTTCATCAGTAACAGGGTCGTGGAAGCATGGAATGGATCGCCAGAAAGTGTCATAGAGTCAAAGACAATAAACCAGTTTAAAAACCATCTAGATGAACACTTAGAAAAAAACAAATCTATACTACCTGCCTAATATAAATAATAATAATAATATTTTCTAATGTAATTTATCCAATCTGAGTTTGAAAGAGATCATATTGCATCTGAGACAAATTTCTTAAGAGCAGAAACGACTTGGCCTCAGTGTAGTTAGTCACCGACCATCTTGGATATGAACCAACCCCATTTTTAGTATTGCTTTCCGCTACAAGCAAGATGAGTTGATGATACATTTGCATAGTTTTTATTGAGTTTTTATATATTCTCTGCTAGATGATGGGTCTTAAGAAATGATACCTACAACAAATGACTTTCAGTGCCAAAAGTGAAAAAAATGGTTGAATTTTCAGTATATTTATTTCAAGAAACAACTATGCAGCTGTGTATGAATGACAGATGAGTATCATAGAACAATAAAAGTACATAACAATATAACAATAACAAGATACATACAACAAGAGTAATAATTAAGCCTAAATACAAGGTGTTTCAGTTTTAAGTGACCAGTCGGTGTAATGTGAAACTATATGTAAAATGATTGTCAAAAAACTAAGAAAGGGGAGGTCTATCTCTTTTAAATAAAAAGTTATTAATTTTTGAAATTTGTTGTAACCATAGCCATAAATGTTACTCTTTTATGTTCTGTTTTCCTTTTGAATGGCTTTATATTATTGGGGAGATTATTGAATAAATCTACCCCCTATAAACACTTGTATTCTGAAATTGAGTTGTGCGAGCTTTAATTGGTTGAATATAATTCTTTATGTGGTTTGTGTCGTGTGAATGAATATTGCTGTGTAAAAGCAATCTCTATCTTTAATAAAAGATCACAAAGGATTCCGTAGATGACGATACCATACTCATACTCCTCTGCACAATATGCTTAAAAAGAGGTGAAAAATGTTCTCTTCACGTATTAATATATAGATACTAGATTTGTATACAGAAGTAATTTCAAAGGAATTGGCAGGGGATTTACTATGTAAATGAGTTTGAGATTTTGTTACGCTACCGAATCAACTTACTTGTTCTGTAATGTTGAAGGTTCTGTTCATGATAACACAAATCCCAGGGATTGATCACAATGGGATGTTTTGCTCCACTATGTTATATTTACTCTACATCTTTCTCGCAGGTGTAAATCTCCTAATCGGAACTGAGAACGGCCTGATGCTGCTGGACCGCTCCGGGCAGGGTAAGGTGTATCAGCTGATATCGCGTAGGCGCTTCCAGCAAATGGAGGTCCTCGAGGGACAGAACATACTGGTGACCGTTTCGGGCAAGAAGAACAGGGTCAGAGTGTACTACCTCAGCTGGCTCAAGTCCAAGATACTCCGGACGGATGGACTCAGTGATGTCAGTATCAATTATTAATGCCATTTCATTCATTTTCATCAACACATGCTACACGATGCTCTTCTGCGAAAACACTGCGCGCAAAATATAGCACGCAGAGCCGTCACCCATTTTTTAGTTTCTTTTTATTGGCAAATAAGTACAAAACTATGAAAATGCTTGTTTTTTTTTATTTAATATTATATTGACATAGCTTTTGTAAATAAAACTCGAATTTACCGCCAAATCCGTCATAAACACTTCCAATTCACTAATGTACTTTTCACAAAAACAATCAAACGTCAAAACCAAACTAAAATGAAAAAAAAACGACGATTACTCCTTTTACGACCTTTTATGAATTCAGGTATATACGACATGCCACACTTTTAAATATTAATAGAAATGCATTAAGACGGTAAAAATTTTACCCGGAAACGGCACCTGTCATATACGGCGATTACGGGATAAATCGCGCTGAGTGTGTTAAAATTAGGTTTAAAGTATTTTACTTAATTATTTTTAGTAATCTTCACTGAAAACACTGCATTCTACCGTGCCTTTGATTGATTTGAAATTTATTTATTTATTTCAGGAAACAACAGCTGATATAAAAATAAAATTACAAATAAAAAACAATCAAAAATGTAATTGTACAAAATGTAACTGTTTGAGACATTTTTTCACAGCAAGTAGAACGTCGCAACGGTTGGATAAACGTGGGTGATCTTCAGGGAGCAGTCCACTTCAAGATCGTCAAATACGAGAGGATAAAGTTCCTCGTCATCGCGCTCAAGGACAGCATTGAGATCTACGCCTGGGCGCCGAAGCCCTACCACAAATTCATGGCCTTCAAAAACTTTGGCGAGCTGCAGCACAGGTGAGCACAAAGTAACTTATGACTGGCATATGGTATGAGAGTGGTGATCCCGAGTAAAGGCTCATTGTTCAGTTATGATCATTCCAATCAGATTTTTCTATTTTTTGTAAAAAAAGGTAATAATAATAAAAAAACTTGTAAAGGAAGGAGAAAACAATATGTTTTCATAATTTATTCAGTCTTCTTAATTCGTATGGCTTGTGTTGTCAGGGAGGCGCTATTGGACGCAGTTCCGACTGCCTTATTGTTTCATAATGCGAGGCCGTTCATTACAAGCAAACAACATCTCGCATGAATGAGTGTTCTATTTTTATTTCTGTCATATTACTTAACTCAACGGCAGGGTTGAGAAAAGCGCCGTTGAATATTCTCAACAGCGAAAAATGACCTAACCGGATTTGACCCATTGGTGATTCGAACATGTTACCTGTGGATTTAGAAGCAGGCGCTTATACCACTGCGCTATCAAGCTATCAGTATTTCTATAAAATGTTTTTTTTTATTAAATTATTGAAACTTTCGACCGCCAAAACTTCACAATTTTTGGAACGAACAAATTACATATATATATTTCTTTTGGCTGTTCATATTAGGTTTTATCGGTTATTGAAGAAATGTAAAGTTTACTTCTGATAGATACGGCAGTAGAAATTATTTGAATAATATCCAAACAAGTGAAAGTAATATCGATACAAGTGTAGATTTAGGCTTATCAGCATAAGTTGCCTGCCTAAAACTAATAATAAATAAATAATCTACGAAGTTGCTATGTTATGTCAAAATTAGTAAGACTGTCATTGGTAGTGCCAAGTACGTATTGTGAAGGGATTGGGCAAAGTACGCACACAAAAGAGATGGCGGGTACGCTACGTCATAGGCCAATGCCAGCACCGCAAACGCAACTCGACTGTCCTAACTAAACTCTTACTTTTCTCTGTTAGGCCTCTCCTCGTTGACCTGACGATAGAAGAGGGTACACGATTGAAGGTCATCTACGGATCAGCTGATGGCTTCCACGCCGTCGACTTGGATTCAGCTACCGTCTACGATATTTATATACCAAAACACGTGAGTTCTTTTTAATTTTATGTTGATAGGTTTAACCTCAATCCAATGGACAGGATCACATTTTTTTCTAATTTTGAAGAGTTCAGCACAATAATTTTCCCGATTTGACCACATAAAACAATTACATGAAATAGTCAGAAAATTATTTTTTAATAAATCATCGGGAGGCATCAGGAAAATATATGTAAATAAATATTTGCAAATTAAATTACTGTAAAATTTTTCTTATTGACAAAAATAAAATATAAATTAGCTAATGAAACTACTTTAATGATACGTCAGCTGTTTGTCATTTTAATTCTAGAAGTACCTTAGCATACTTTTAGTACAATTTTAGTGCCTTAAGTTGAAAATTCAGGCTCTTTAAGGATTTTTTTTAACTCCCTTTTAATATGGTAACCTCCTATGCAATTATTATTAAGTTTACATTAATATTGACAAATTTTATTTTTACTATTTATTTTGCATTTAATATTTTATTTACATTTTTCTTTTCCTCAGTTTTGGTTAACCAATTATGAACACAAGCAACTCGCCATTGTAAAATCGGATGAATTTTGTAGGTTAAGTAATTTGTAAGAATTCATTGAACTGTTTTATGAAAATAAAAAAAAAACTCGGGTGAAACAATAAAATGTAACCAAAGCTGTATTAAATTTATTACACAATTCAGATTCGTGTCATCTAGTGAAGCAATTACTATTTTTTACGACCTATAGTACGTATGATTGTTGATCAATCGTTTTTTTTTTCAGACACAAGGTGCTATATCCCCGCACTGCATAGTACCCTTACCAAACTCCAACGGCATGCAGCTTCTGCTGTGCTACGACAACGAGGGCGTTTACGTCAGCACCTACGGGAGAGTCAGCAAAAATATTGTCTTACAGGTATCGCACTTGGTTTTATCTTTGGACGTATTTTTCTATCGGACTGTTATTACAGCCCGTAAAATCGTGTTTGAAAAAAAAAAGAAATGTTTCTTTATTAAAAAAATAAAATAAAAGTACATTTAGACAACCATTTTTTCAACTAAAGGACTGTTCAGCTACTCTCTTTTATTCGGCATATCATAAATATACAGGGTGTACTTATATTCACTGATGTCCTTAAAGGGGATTGATCTATATCGACAAACATTAATCAGCAAAAAATATTGGAAAAATGTTTCCCAATTATGAGAAAAATGAGTTCGATATTTAAAAGAAATCGTTTTAATGTTTGATAAAGTGCTTGAACGCATGGAGTTACCTCGCGTCCACGTGGCTTGCGAAGTACTTTGAAGAAGAACAAAGTTTTTTTTAATAAAATAATTATTTTAGTATGATTTTTATTTTTCGTTAGACCGGTTTAGTTGTCGATATAGAAAAGACTAAGTCCGGCAGATAGGCGCAGTTTTCTAGATTGGCATTTTTGCATAAAATACTCTCAAACAACATAGATTGCTCAGCCCTTCTGCAGTCGATTCCTCTACGAATTCCGAGCAGAATAACAAGATCGAACTACATGTTCTATCTTTATATGATTTATAATATCCTATGATCGATCATCGATGACACCGGTTTAGTTGTCAATATAGATCAACCCTCTAAAAAGCTAATAGTGATTTTAAATTCACCTGTATAATGGTCCGTAGTGCACTGGTATGAACGCATATTTCTAACCCAGAGGTCTTGAAACCAATCCTGCCAGTACCTATCTTGCGCCGTTGAGATTTCGCATGGTTCGGCGATATAATCAGTCTGCTTGATTTAGGTGAAAAATAGCTCTGGACTATCCTAATTTTAACTTCTATAAGAATGTATATGAAGCTATTATCATCATAGTGTTTTCTTCAGCACCTTAGACTCTTGTTAACACAAGTAACAAAAAATACAACAGCTATACATTTACAGAATTTGCTAAATACTATCTGTTATCAAAACTGCTTTTAACACATTCTGCTCCGTAAGTAAAACACGTGGACGTTACTTTGCCGTCGTTCACCGATAGTTGTTGATTGAACGAAATATCGCATGCAGGGTTACCGCCAAATCCGTCAAATACACTTCCAATTCACTAGCGCATTTTTCACATAAACAATCAAACGTCAAAACCGAACTAAAATGAAAAAAAAAAACAAATCGGCGATTTGTCTATGCCTTTCATGAATCCAGGGCTACGCTGCATGCCACCCTTTTAAATATTAATAGAAATGCAATGAGCCAATGATGCTTCTAACACGGCATCTATCGACACTGACTGTCTTAATAGTGCCTCCGTGACGACAGCGTGTTTCATTTAATGAGTATTTTGTATTGTTTTCAGTGGGGCGAGATGCCAACATCGGTAGCGTACATAGGCACGGGTCAAATAATGGGCTGGGGCAACAAGGCCATAGAGATCCGATCCGTGGACTCTGGACACCTCGACGGCGTGTTCATGCACAAGAAATCGCAAAGGCTCAAATTTCTCTGCGAAAGGAACGACAAGGTAAACAAAGAAACACTCTGAAAACTCGGTCATTGCAATTTGATTCAATTCCTAAGGTGGGCTAAAATTGTCACACCGGTCCCGGGAAGTTGAGATTCCTTCTACAGCTGCTGCTGTTTGGAATGCTGTCCAACTTCATTTGGTCCCATCTATTGCATGGATCCCATAGCTGTAACGTCACAATCTTTTATCGAGACCAATAATTTTCAATTTTATTCGTAGTGGACCAAACTTTTGAGCGCCCCATCGCTACTAGAGTGGCATGCACAGAGTGTGCATTTTCTTCTAACTAAAATGCAAATATTGTTTTTTTTTATAGGGTTTGTTACAGGTTTATAACCTATTTACAACTACCCTTTTGCCTAACCATCTGATTTAGTGTTCTGTTTTCTTCAAACCCTGCAGGTGTAACGTAATTGATGAAAGTGGGGTATAGAATATATATCGATATATAGGTCGAGATCGGGTGGTAGCTTGTTAAGCAATTCCACAGTACTCCATTTCTGTACATGAAATCTGCGATGGGTTCTGATAAATCTGGCTCTCTGCATATAGTCCAATATTTCCAGTAAATCTGGAAAATCCAGAAGAGCATTAATGGTTTTGTATGCGGTGAGAACTAAACTTGCGTTTCTTCTCATTTCCAGTGACCTATAGTTGAAATGATTTAATAGATCCTGTGTAAAAACCGGAGGAATTTTGTTTGCATTTGTTCTATAATTTTTACATATTTGGTTTCATAAGGACAGCTTCACGGCTTCCGGGTAAAATATTTTTTTTAATACACGATAGACGGCGCTTGATATCTTTTTTGCACGCTTGCGAAATTTTTATTATGTAATGCGTCGTGCAAAATGTTTTTGGGTAACTTGTTGGATTCAACTTTGAAGGTGAGACTTGTCATCATTGCCTTTTCTGTCAGCTGGTATTCTGTCGTAGTATTGTACCATTTCTATACACAAGTTGAAAGTTTCCTTTGCCCTCGAGTGGTTCTTTTTCTCTTACCATGTAAATATTCCTTCTCCCGACAGGTGTTGACTTTGTGTAGCGATGAGTCTTCCGTCGAGGTTCACACGTTTGCGCGTCCCCGACTGTGGCACTTAGCTGATTTGTAAGCGCCATTTAAAGGGAGCATTTCTAGGACTCCGATCCTCCGCGGTATGATATTTCACAACATTGTCGACCGGCCGATTTCTCTACAATTAATATATATAACACTTATAGTAGTAATGATAAACATTTTTATCACAACGGACATAAATTGTGCAAATGACATATTTAGCGAGAGTGTGAAACTGCCGGCAACGTCATTATACAAAAAGTTGTCAATGTTAATGTAATGAAACGTTAAATTCCCTGATTATACTGTACTTAGAATTAAGCAATAGTCACTGGAGTGCGTTACTATCACTAACGGCAATTTCGCAGTTTCCGTCAGTCAAGTTTCATGTTACGACTATCGCACGCCTCGCGATTCAAAGTTGATTGCACCCGAGTGTATAACGGAAACACAAAAGTAATTAAGTGAATAATAATTGTAATAAAGTGAGTGCTTTATTTGATATCCATAAATACGTGTAGATAGGGCGAGAATTTTGTCGTAAGCTTTACCAGCTAAAAAGAGTCTTCGAATGAAAAAACACACACACGGCAATGTCATGTGGCATGCGGGGTTGCCATTCATTTTTTAATTTCAAAAGTAATAATTTATTATTATAGACAAATAATAAGTAAAACGATAAAAATGTTTGTTTTTTATATTTAATATTATATTGACATAGCTTTTGTAAATAAAACTTGAATTATTTACCGCCAAATCCGTTCAAAACACTAACTTCACTAACGCACTTTTCGAATAAACAATCAAACGTCAAAACCGAACTAAAATAAAAAAAAGTCGATTAGTCTATGCTTTTCATGAATTCCGATATACGTGACTGCCACGCTTTTAAATATTAATGGATTTTTTTACCCGGAAATGGCACCTGTCGTATATACCGTTATCGGCGCTGAGTGTGTTAAGATGGTGTTTGAAAATGGCTTTTGGGAGACTCTCTTTTGCCATGCCTTGAACTGCGAGGTGAAAAACGCTGTGATGAATGTATTGGCCGTGGTTAAATTACTGCTGAAATTTTGGTGAAGATATTATTGGCGTTTCTTTCCGAGATATTTTGTTTTGCCATTTCAGCCTATTCATTAATTTGCGCAGATCGGAGATGTAAATCATTGACTGAGGTCAGGCCCAGGAAAGAATGAGGGAAAATAGTATAGGACGAACACTCAATGGATTTACAAATTCTTTATGGTAGAGACGTCAAGGTGATAGGCATTCGACTATTGAATAGCGGTCGCAGGTTCAAATCTACGCACCCTAATCACACCATTTTTGTTACTTCATCGCCGCTGATTGTAGATAAAGAAAATTTTAATTAAAGCATTTACCATACTGAACAGCTTCCCTTTTTCCGTGTCTAGTTGGTGCCGTGCATGTGTTCGTTCCATATTCTATCCCTTCTGCGATTTCAGCCGGTCGACACATTTGCACGGGGGTATGTTCCGCATTCGAACCGTTCAATATGTGCTTTTTCTGTATGTCGCGTCTCATAAACATGTGACTAACTCGTTACTAACCCCTAGACAGTACATCTGACTAACAATAGGATAACATAACGTCAGCGTTTCAATTTGTTCAATGGTATGTATGTCGATGACATGATTTTTTCTATTTGCAATCTACTCAAAATCTCGGCCTCTTGACCACTAAACGCAAAACGTCTGTCATATGGCCCGTATCTTGCTATCTTGTAGCCCTGTTGGTAACTATGTTTAGTGTGCTTAAAATTTTGAGAATCCTTCTTGATACTCTTCAATGTTTAAATGAAAACATCTAATTCATATTATTTGAATGTAATTTTATTGAAAGAACAAAGGAAAATATTAATATGTAATTATTAAGAATTAGAAAATATTCATAATAATTAATCAAACGAGCCTAAATCGTAGGCTGATAGGTCGTGAGCCTAGGAACTTTAAATAGTTTGCAGGGTAGGCATGCAAAGCATATTAACTAGCGGAAAACGACATTTACCCGTTAAGAAACGACTCCGCGCGGAATCGTTTGCGCAAACCGGGTACATAGTAATTTATTTCTATAAATAAATATGAAAACTCACAATTGTGAAGAAAAATCAGCTTTGGTGGCCTGGGACGTCCGATTGCCACAAATTTGGAGGTAAACTTTTTTTTAAAAGTAAAAGCCGCTTTTATCGACTTTTTTATATTGGATACCCAACTTTTAGTAATTATTTGCCACATTTACATTTTTAAATATTTGTTACATGTATAAACTATACATTACTATGTATAACTTGTTCAAAAAAGGTACAGTTATTTTTTTTTTCAAATGGTGAAAAATTGATTATGCCTGTGTCACTAAATAATTTCCATAGAGTATTTTGTGATAATGATTTTTTTTTTATCAGTATTTAACCAGTGATTGGTTATTTGCGCATAGACAGTAGAGCAATTGGATGAACAGATAATTAAGTGGCAATTTACAAATGAATGACGGAGCCTGGACGTGTATACACGTCGGCCAACGAATGAGCGCTATGAGATGCCGGCCGGCTCGATGTGTAATGACATCTCCCAACCTATAAGGGTTAAGTGACTTTAGGTCATTATTGCCCTTTATTAATTATAGGCATTCAGCATAATTACTACCTGCTTATTAATAATTATAATCTACTCATAAACCCTTTGAAATTGCTCTTTAGAATGTCTCCTTACCGGCTGAAATTAGAGAATCAGAGTGTCGTAAGTTCTAGTGCTGAGACGAAAGATTTAAAAAAAATATGGGCATTTTAAAAACATTTTTTGTTTGAATTTAAGCTATTTTTCGCTTGTAAGTATTTTATTAACAGTCGCTATTTTTAGAAAAATGTATTAACATTAATGTAAAAACATTAGAAGCAAATTTCGTAAAGGTTATGAAATTTAACATAAGGTTTATTCATAAAAAAGAAATTCCTTATGTCTGAGTGGCAATTATTGAGACTCTTGATTATGTGCTTGTATTGTTTCTATCTCATTCGCGCATGCTTGTCACGAGTCTCCGCCTCGTAGCGCTCTTAATGATTAAAATGGTAATATTAACGCGGTTGTTTGCAGAATTTACAATTACTGTGAATTACCGAAGATACAAAGTGGGTTACGATCTCTTTTTTTCTATAAATATTAACTACATACGACAACGGAGTCATTATGCTATTATGAAAGTGTTGCTGAGCAGTTTGAGGTGGTAAAATGTTTGATGTAAAATTTATTTTATACTTTTGAAAGTAAAATAAATAGAATACATGTACCTAATTAGATTGATAACAAAAGTGTTAAAAAAAAATATCCTTTATAGGAATGTGTACCAAATTGTTGCAATCGACGCTTTGGCCATTACGAGATTGCAGGTTTATGTAGTGCGTTTTTGCTTGCAGGTTTTCTTCTCGTCGGCCAAGGGTGGCTCCTCCTGTCAGATATACTTCATGACCCTGAACAAACCCGGCATGGCCAATTGGTAGCGAACGCCCACTTCTCATCCCCACTCCTTTTCTACGCAGGTCGCCGGGCTCGTCGCACGTTTTTGTACATAAGCAAGGTGTCCGGTTGTAAATTTCATGATAACTCCGTCGCAGCCGTCGATATTGACTTTTGACCGTCATTCGGGCCTGGAATGACATGGAAAAACCCCACGCAACCAGTTGATTGTCTTCGGTCCGCAGCACTCACGACAGGATTGCCTAAGAACAAGAAAAATTATAATATTTACAACTGAATAACCCATTTCTTTGATGGCTAGGTTCAATCCGGTTCTATGTAGACAGCAACCTTCATTAATAGTCCTGGAGATTATCGGTTTTTTTTATTATGAACGACCATCATGCATTATGCATTTTTTGAATAGATGCAAAAAGCATAAAGTATTGTTTATGTGTCATATTGGCATTTTCCTCAAAATAACTGTCATTCCTAATAACTTACATAAATATGGTGTTCCATTCCCAGCTTCTTTTTTTTTTTTAATTGCCAAAAACACTCGGAATTTTAAATGTACTTATTTTCAACGTAACCAAATTCTTCATTCTAAGAAGACACCTGATGCATTGCATAGTCTCTGGTTATTTGATAAGTATATCCTTTGGGGGAAAATCAACATTTGCCCCTGAAAAACCTCGTTTGCATTCAACGTGTGGTGGAATAGTTAGCGGTGCATGCCTAGTTTTACCCTGCAATCCTGACTGAACCCTTTTTTAATGTTGGAAATGCAAATGTTGCTCATCGTCACAAAGGCCTGGTTGTCATGCTACCATATTTAATTTTTTACAAATTAGATTTATGTTGTATCTATAATCCCTGAGCCGGTGGTGATTTTACACGAAAGCCAAACGACATTTATTGTACAGTATTTTTAAATAAACTATTAGATATTAATCCGGGTCGGAGATTATATATATCGCCACTCATTTTTATACGATTGACAAAACTATACAAGTGTTTTTTTTATAATAATAAGCTAAGTAAGTAAATTGTATATCGTGTGTAAATGGATTGGATAATGGTGGGTTATGACTGAGGGCTTCTGCAATCTTTGGATATAACGAATATGTACCCTGTAAATTTGGGAGTTAATAATTAAATAAACCCCTGCGACTATTAGTCGGATTCTTGGAAAGATGTTCATGAAAAAAAAACGCGATCTTATTAAGATTGACTTTATTAGAAACTCAAAAGCGTTCTTTCGCTTGGTTTATCGCAGCGGATGTACTGTTATATCCAACGTTTACTCACAGCGAGACTTTGAATATGTGCTCAAAATGACAACTTATTATTTCATGCTATTATAGTGGATCTTTATAGAATTTGGAATGTACGTTGGAACGACTTATACACTGTGTTCCAAGACAATTCCCGATAAAAATCCAGCTTATTGGCCCTGTGATTTCAAACATGATTTATTTTGACCTCATATCAATAAAAATCACGGTTTCCGAGTAAAATATTTGTAAACTTTACGTGATATTTATTTATTTAACAGGTTTCCCCATGTACAAATTAAAAATTAAAAATAACGCTCCCAGGCGAATAATAACAAATAAATAATTCACGCTGATCTCACAAAGGTGTAATAGAAAGCAGATTTTTATTCCTATTGGACGAATAAACGAATAGATAAATCTCAGCGGAAATGGAATTGTATACGTCAGTACGACACGCTAATCGCCTAAGTAGCGTGCGCTTCCGTGATCTGTTCAAACTGTCCGGAACAAAGAAACCAATCTCTGGGTACTATGGGATTTTCGATGAATCCGAAAATAACTTTAAAAAAATAGAACAATGTATGGACTTGCCGCCTAAACTCGAATGTAATAAAGTCTGAAATCGCACTTGTTATAAATTCAGTCGCTGCCGAGCTGGGCCATTGACCGACCTTGCCGAGCGCCTGCGAGCAAACAGGGAATTCACACGAGCACTTTGATAAAATTAATAAATTTGCGTATGAATTATTTTCGCATTCTTTTATAAAAATTGTTACATGTAATAGGTAACATAAACACCCTCTTCAATCTTGGGTTTGGTCTTGGAACACCCTGTGTATATTTATTACATAAATGTTTAGGGCAAAAGTCTGGAATATTTTAATATTAATTTGTAAGCTTTCGATAAGTGATGTATTTTTCCACTCCCAAAGTTAATTTAATTTACTCCGACTCTTCATATTGCCATTGGTTGTATAGTGGACTCATTATCATACAAAATGATGAAGTGATGTCGAGAATCAGTTGGTGCTATTTTTCGGATGTCACATTTTTCAATAATGAGACCGGGTTACAAGTTCAACTATTATTCACAGTTTAGAAACAATGATCCTGCTATGTCAAAGTTAGCGTTACTGGCCACCTCGTCATCTACTTCATTACTACTAAACTAAAACTAAATACTAAAAAAAATTTTGCAAAATTTTGTTTAGTATCCACTAACCCAACTAGCCCGGGTTTTCGCAAAATCAACCTACAATCCAAATTCTTGAAAGGACAACCGATTCGGTTATATTTGAATACCGTTGTATGATTTTATTTTTACATTATTAATAATAAAACGTGCATATGCTAACATTACATACTTTTATATACGCTAAGGTTTACAAATTTTACCTACAAATGTATAATATATGCTAGCTCATAGGTATGCCCTTGTATTCTTAAGTATATATCTGTTTTTTGCTGTTATGGCGATGAAAGATATGCTATTTGTAATGTGCAACATTTATATTTGAGCCGTCTTCAAGCAATTTATTCAATTTGTAGCTAACTTCACTTTATAACTGTATTTATAAAATATTTTTGTATCGTAATTTGTGTGTGTAAACATTTATTTTGCAGCTATATTTTCGTTTTGACGATATGTCCTGTAATCTTTTTTTTTTTAATTTAATATAATATAAACAATACACATGGTATATTGTGTGTTTGTTATAATTAACTATCTATAAAGTGAATTGAGCATATATGTACAACTTCAAACAATGTTGATTTAACGGGTTGTGAAATATTTCAAAATGTAATATTTGACTGAATTGCTTGACGAAGCTCGTGGATTTCTATGTATGAAATACATACGTGACGTAAAAAACGGACCATTTTCATCGCCCGACACCTCTTCATTAAACAAAATCTATTATCCGTGATTATAAGTCCGCTAACGAGCGATTCCTCATTTTTCCGTAGAATTTTTGTTTGAGGAAAAAAATTAAGCAATAAGCAGTCGTCGGCGCTAGGCGACTTAGCACTTTAAGTAAAGTTTATACATTTTTGCACTTTTAATACTGGATTTTAAATATGCATAGATGTTGTGTTTGGTTCCGAACTACGTATTTTGAAAGTCAAAGAAGGGTTTAGTGTAGTTTTAAATGTGTTATATGCCTAAATTTTGAGGAATGGTCGCTCTAGACATGTTTTTTTTTATGAACGGCGGCTGATCCGTCGTAGGATATGGCTCCACGTTAAAACCTACCACATGTATATGCGAAAAGTTAGTGAGAGAGGACTAACCATTTAGCGAGTGCCAGATCGCCAGACCAGTCTTGAGGGTACCGATTTTTTGGAAGTGTCTCAAGATGACACTTTTCTATGATTGGGATTATTGAAGTTTTTTGGAGTTTTTGGATCAATTCTACTCGCCAACTAAATTTGTTCACTTTATTTTAAAATGATCTCGTAAATAAATTAATTATAAGTTGAGTGCTTTGTATTTTGCATCTGCTTCAAAAGAAATATTGTTTATATGTAGCACAAAATATAAAGGAATTAACACATTCAGCGCGGTCCGGTTTTCCGGTCGTTGCCGCCCAATCGGCGAAGTGCGTTGACCGAACGGAATAATCCACGCGAAACTGACACCCGTTTTTCGTTTAAGTTACAATTTCTTATAACACTTCCAATTCGCTAGCGCTCTTATCACATAAACGATCAAACGTGAGAACCGAACTACAATGAAAAAAAAACGGTGATTAGTATATGCCTTTCACGAATTCAGGTATACGCGACATGCCGCACTTTTAAATATTGATAGAAATGCATTAAGATGGTAACGGTTTTGCCCGGAAATGGCACATGTCGTATACGGCGATTACGGGATATACCGTTATCGGCGCTGAGTGTGTTAATATTTTTCTTACACATTAGTCGGCGTTTGCTAACCTAAATAACCTCTGCAACATCATGCTTTTCAATAAATTAACAAGTCAGTCTTTCTGGCGTTTAATATTATAATAGTTGTCTCATTCTAATGAGTTTATTTTTTAACCATTAGGTTTATTTTTTACTGGATTACCGTCATAGTATGGAATGATTTCACAGTGAACCTTCTTTCGGGCAAAGTTAGCATTAGTCATGTACGGTCTTAGAGCTGGAAATATTAACATAATACAGCGTGATTTTTTTTTAGCAATTTAAGAGGTCACGTTTGCTTAGCCTAACCTGAAGGACGAAAAAATAATTCAAATTGAAATATAATGCTTTTTAATTGCGTATATTGATTTTGAAAGAAAATGGGAAAATTTTGTTCGTCGTGATGTTTCAGTACCTTTTCCATATTAGCTTCCGCTAAACTTTTCTCGTTTCAGGGATTATGAAACATTCGCCCACTGTTGGTTTTTGAAAATCACAAAGAAAACTGACCGCGAAAGGCTTAAACGGATGAAATTGCATCTTTCTTGTTAATATAGTGATTGCAGGTCACTCTCATAAGCCAATCATTTCTATGTTATTTCATACTCATTATTTTACGGTAATAACGATACGAGAAACCCTTTTCTCCGGGATTGAAGGGTTCAGCTCCTGGGGGGGGTCGATACTCGCTTGACAGAGGCTCCCTCTTTAGCACGGAGCTTGAGAGGACTAGCATCCAATACTATAGTTATTAAAACACCAGGTTTAACCTTTTCTATATATAATATCAAACTAGAAACTTGTGCATTTAAAATACCCAAACTTGGACCAATTATGCTAAGAATTCCTCGTTATCCGGAGAGATCATGAATATTAGTTTTAAAAGTGTGTATATATTTTACCTAAATAAGTGCATTCGGGACTCCATTTCTTCACATAAAAAAACACCCTCACTGCTACCTACCTCTCTCACACACACCAAACATAAACACACTATTGTTTACGCGTGATGTATAGGGTGATGATTTAAGAGGCGTGGTTTTCAAGAAGAGATAAAACGCATATAATTTGATGTTATGGCTAAGAATTTAGTTTTATTATAAAGATAAGGGTTTGCCATTATGTTTTAAAAATGATTTCGGGTAAGTGGCCGCCGCGGCTGACTCGAACAAATTCCAGCCGAGAGGCCCAATTTTCAACCACTTTTTGCAGCAAGTTGGGCCGTATGTCAGCAATAACGCGCCGAATATTCTCTTCCAAGGCGTTAATCGTGTCCGGCTTATCTGCGTAGACAAGCGACTTCACATAACCCCACAAAAAATAGTCCAGCGGTGTTAAATCGCACGATCTTGGAGGCCACGCCACGTTGTTCAGGAGTAAGTCTATTCATTATGAAATGGCAAACCAAACTGAGCATAAATCAAGTGACAGCTGTCAAAAACACCAACTACGAAAAAAGTAGTGCCAGATTGAAAACCACGCCTCTAAAAAAAACATCCTATATATCAAAATATGGACTCTATCTTATTTCATTTTGTTTTTATGAAGATCCTTTCTTAATTTTTACGCTAGCTACTAATTTCAGAGAGAGCGTTCACTGAATCATTCTTGTACTGTGTTTGACGGCGGTTTCCGAAGTTGTCATGTTTAGATTTAGTTTTTTTTTATATATATTTTGTGAATTAGTTAATTTCTAATTTTGGTGCAATGAGGATCTAACAGGGAGGGATGAGTGCCGTACTGTTGAACACAGTATTTCTCGTTAAGAAATTATTCCAATGTTTGGTTTCTTGAACTCTGAACTGATTTACGCTGTGTATCACGTACACGTTTTAATTTTTAGCATTTCATTTTTATTTTACTTTTTATAAGTTATTATACTCAATATCTTGAAAATTAATATTAAGTTGAAATGTTTACACCGAGATGCCATTTGAAAAAATAAAAATAATTGTGAAAAATTTAAATTTTTCATATCTTGTGTTATATTTACTGTTGATAGTTTTAAAGCTTCTTGTAAATAGAAATAATAACTTTTTATATTATTGCGTTACGCCGAGAGCGCCAGAAATTATATTATTCTTTTTTATTTTTAAGTGATTATTGCTATTATTTTAATATTATACAAATCTTTTATCCAAACTCGTCAACAGCCCCAGCGCTGTTTCTTTCTCTTATATTATTTTCTTCTAGTCTATGGCCAAAATAAAACATGTGAAGTGCCGTATTTCCTAAATTCGATTGATTTTAATTCTTGCAGTTAGCGGGCGAAAGCAAAATATGATCATCATTTAGAAAACACATGACATTTAAGTCTAATTTTAATTGCAATGGCCATTTGTTTATATTTTTATTATTAAATTATATTTAAACTGAGCGAAAATCTGTCAGAATATATTTTCCTTTCATACTCGTCGGCCATCTTGTTTTGGCTAACCTAGATTACTTTGTTTTAAAAATAAATAATACTGTAATTAAAATCAATTTTGCTCGTTCGTTTCAACCAATTGTAAAAGATTATCAAAGTTACCATATATTTTTCCAAAATGGCACAAGATGGCATTGGTGCAGATTTGTTTAAAATTCTATTGTGCAAAAGTTAAAAATTAATATTATTTTGATTTGCGATCCGCATTTCTACCGCAAAGTTAGCAAATTTATATGAATGTATAACATATAGAAAGGGGCGTGAAACGACGCAATATTAAGTGTGACCGAAGGAAGGATATGTAAGCAGTTATTTGTATCAGAATGACAAATAAAAGATTATAGACAAAATTTCTCTTGTTTATGTTATGACAAAGTTTACGTTCTACTGTTAACTAACGATGCGGTTGGCATCTCCGAAAAACGAATGTAATCCAATTAAACCAAGCCGCAGCCGTGAATTTTTACAGGTCGATCGATGGGCTGACAATATTATATTTACTCCGCCAATTTTGCGGTGTCAATGGCGGCTAGTGTACACCGGTCAAATCGATAATTTTGCGCCAAAAATGACTACTCCACCAACAAAATTAATTTGCAAACAATGTGCGCAGAATATGCATCCGACGTAGAATTTTATGGCGATTATGCCAATATATGAAGAAATAACCTTTTCACCGTCGTAACTCATTTATTCAGTTTGAATCTGATAAAATATATGAAACTGCGTTTTTATAAAGTTACATCTTGTTAAGTACATTGAAAAATAAGTAATTTTACGACGTAGAATTTTACCGAGAATACTAAATAAACATAATCATCATTATCGACCAAAAATTATGCCATGATAATCACCAACCGAAATGGTCATTCCTGTCATGGTTGAAGGCCAGTTTAGGAAGGCAGGGGGGGGGGATAACCAACATTTACAGTGCCAGAAAATATCTATTGCTGTTAGAAATTTTAACGTGCGTAGATTTAGTGTTTTTTTTTTTCAGTTTTAAACGTCTGGTGATATAAAAAAATATAGTAACTTACTATTTCTCCATTTTCAATATAAAAATTTAAAATCTAAAGATCTACTTTACTTCCACGAGGTAATTAGAATTAGGAGGAAGCAGATGTTATTTGGATAGGACATTGAAATTGGCATTATTGGGAGACGAATGCCATTATCCTGAGTTAATTCCATGGTCTAGCCGCAGGAACTGCGAATTACATTGATTTATGGCCTGGAATTCTAAAGGATTTTTTTTGGAAGCTCGCTTATTATTTTATTGAAGATGTATAGCAGGGGTGCTCAAACTTGAACTGCTGGCGATCTACCTCAATATTTTTAGACTACTTACGATCGACTCTGAGAGACTGCAAGTGTGTGTGATGCAGGGTTGTCGTACATACACGATACACCCTACCTACCTAGGTAGGGCGTACCGTAGCATATATAGATATTAGCTTTGAGCACCCCTGATGTATAGGGTTCAGGTACTTTCGTTCATTAACTTTAAGGGTGCTTAGGGGACCTCAAAACATGAACATTAGAAGCCATTTAGCTCACTGACCAGGTCAACCTAGGAACTATAATATTTTCTGCATAAAAGTGTCTTAAATGTTAAAATTAACTATTTGATCATTTTATAAAATTTGATTATGGAAGAAATGCCATCCCATAGTTAGAAATAAAATGTTTTAAAAGGCTTTTTATTGAATATACTTCATTATATATAAGTTTATAATGGGATATTTTTAGTAAAATGTAAAAAAATGACGTCATGATCTTTGCACTGACTTTAGTCACCGCACGTGGTTAAGTACGTTTAAGAACTTTTGTTAAGACTGTGTAACAGTCAATTAGCAGGAAGAATTACAACCGAAAATGTTGACAAATGTTACAATTTAAAAGTTTTGAAGTTAAAAGAATGCTTTGAGCGTCGAACTTCAAATCGACTGTTTATGACGGACATTTTGTGCACATTTTTTCAGCTTCAGATCGGTGTAAAAGCGTAAGGAGGCTGCGTGCTCTCTTACCTCATTTACAATTCAAATTAGTCCGATGATTTCTCTATGCCTACTTCGGTCACGTTGAATTAACAGTCGTTTAGCTTTCTGTACCACATGACTGCACTATTTTGGATAAATAAGTATTTTAAACCATCGGCAGCGCTTGTGCAAAACTTTTTGTAAATTAAAAACCCATATGTGTAACTAGCTATCTGACCTGGGGGGGGGGGGGTGGCTAGGGTGGCCCTATCACTGCAACTCGGGATCTTGTAAAAAGTAAAATGAATGTGGATGATAAGACACCAATTTTTTTGAACAAAACGCTATGGGCCGTTTTATGATACTCGTATTTCGGTAGTCGGTATAGGTCAGCTATTTCCTGGGGGTGGGGACCCCTCCCCAAGCAACCCCCTTATAGTTGCGTAGGTCCCGAGATCTGAATAATTACGACCGTCGGATTTGGTCTCAAAACGTTGAAAAACAACTTATCCAAAATAGGTACTAAAGGTTTTGTATACAATCTTTTAAGACAAGTAACAGTTACCTAGTTAGAAAGGTAACAGACCTCATCAAATCGGCCAACATTACTGGTGCCCATTTGATTTGCTAAACTTTTTATGACTTAATGAATACAATATCTATTATTTAGTATTTATAAAATATTTTAACAGCACCGGCCCTGGCCCGCGATCAGGGTAGGCGATATTATTTTTCGGCGACCTTTGCTGGACGCTTCACATCACATTGTATTTTCAGTTGATGTTAAATAAATAATAATAACCAAATTTTTCAAAAATCAACTTTTGTTGCGGAAATTGCCAAAATTTCATTTATCGCTCGAAATTGCTTTTCGCATTTGGCGTTTTGGCGCCCCTAGCCACTCGGCGCCCACACCAGGGCCGGCTCAGAGTATTTATATTATTTAAGGTAAAATTTAAAATTGTAATATTGTCGATACCTTATTTTGAATAAAAATAACGTCGAACTTTAAAAACTGATCGAATTTTTAGTAGAACATTGCATCGATAATTGCCCAAGAATGTGCATCATATTTCTCTCCCTTGCGGCACCTCGGCGATAGATTCATGCTTACTCCAGTTAGTTGAATGGGGGCTGGGGGGGAGGGGGGGCAATAAGGGGAGGTTATACTTCTTTGGCCGTTCGCACACACAGTAGGACAGGATATATGAATGAAAACGTATAAAAAGCCACTCTACGGATTTTACTCCTAACGCGTGACGCAGTCTCTCGACCAACATCCCATCCCAATGAGTACAACGGGCGCAAAGAAGTATGAATTCAAACAGAATTTTAGCATTATCATTAGCAGATAGCATTATTTGTAGTAGTAGTAGGGAAACTTGTGACAGTAATCAAACAAAATGACATTGCTTGCTATCTAGTGGAACACATTGCTACTGCATAGCTTTGACTTTTGCTTGCCAGTCGGCGTGGTGTATGCAGGTGGCGGTAGCTTCGCTGCTGCTAAATTACTCCTAACGCGTGACGCGGTTTCTCGACCAACATCCCATCCCGATGAGTACAACGGGCGCAAAGAAGTATCACTTCAAAAAACAAACACAATCCACGAAAGGCATGCTATATTATAACATGCCCATACTAGATTTAATAGCAGTTCTTTTCCTATACCAATCACGGAGAACCTAAAAATGCAATAATGTTTACGGCAAACGGAAATTAACAATCTAAAATGACTGGAGTTTCAGCGTCGATTTTTTGTTTAAAAATACAAATATGCTTGTCACCAAAATCATAATAAAAAAAATCCTAGGAAAACTGCCCCCCCCCCACGGCAAATCTAGATTCATGGAATTCATTTACCCATAAACTGCCAAGTGAGTGTCATACGGGGTAAGAATCGACTCGCCTCTGCGAGTCCTTATTATCGCATCAGGCTTGCAGGAGGAAAAATGAATCCTTTCAATTTTCCAGTGCCAGTTTTCACCTCTTCGTGTTTTTCATTATTCTGCAATTACATATTATTTTTTGGCAGGCGGCGATAAAATGTTCCTAAACATAAAAACACAAAATAAAAAAATAAAACCATTCATAATTTAACAACATTTTTATTAAGGCAATCTCCTTTAACATAATTTTACAGTGAATGGAAATTCTCTACTTAGTACATTTAATAAAGTAGGAAAGAAGACCTCGTACAAGAACTTAACTATTTAATAGTAGGTACGGCAAATACTTAGGCCAGGATAACATACGGAAATATAAAAAAATAATAATTTAGCATTTAAAAGTATTTTAGTTGGGTAGATTAATTATATAACACTAATACGAAACGCGTATACCTAGGGGGGAATGTAGCAAATAAGTAAAGTACTCCCTAAAAACATAATTATGGAATAAAACCTTTGAGATCTAATTTATAAATATCGGAGCCCAAAAACCAATAAAAATATAATTGCTTTCTTCGTTGTAAAAGGCAGACAAGTATCACATATAGATTGAATGAGTATAATTTCCAAAAAATATTTTATTACACTGTAAAAAAATAAATAACAAATTCGTTAAATTACATATAACAATGTATGTACAAGTCCTTAAGGATAAAGTTTACAAAACATTTCGTTCCGGTAATGACATGGTAACTAAAAAAAAATTGACATTTTCAATAATTAACCAATATTATACGAGTATTAATTGCGCTTTGAAAACATATCGAAGAGCCAAAATACTTTATTTAGCGAGGAATAAAAAAAACGACGCTTAACAAACGCCATTAAAAAAAAAACACATTTCATTAATTATTATTGTCTATGCTATTGAAATAAATGTCACTATGCAGGACGGATTATAAAGGTGTGCTCTCAGTAGTAATTCTCGACCTATCCGGTCTCGGTCGGTAACTCGAAATGGCAACATTCTTGAAGACTAATTAAAATGGTTTACTTAAAGTGTATTTTTAATTGCTATCGTATCGGGAAAGGCGCCGCCATTTCGTTGCATATATAATTTTCATCATTCGGGTAAACAAATCAAAAATTACCATAATCAAACGTAGATACAAATTATATTTATATTAAATGCGAAAAATACAAAGTACTAACAGTATAATAACTAACAATTACAATGTTTGTTCTAATGAATGAGTATTTTGTCATAATCTCGTCGTAAAATGTCTCAATGCTGTCGTGAAATCAAACGAAAACATCTGGTAACTAATCGTAGCATTTTTGCAACTATGGACGTAAAAATCGCAAACCTACGAAGTTTTAAAAGCGAACATCGTTTTATTGATAAATAGTACTATTTACCACCAGGCTTAATAAAATGTAAACATAAACTTACGTATTAAATGTTCAGTAGCGACAGTGTAAGCTAGAGATAATTTAATTTACCGCTAATTTTGATGTGAGCTCATGAATGAATTAGCATTTCTGCATTAAAGAATAGCCATAAATTATATGAAGCGACTGCCTACTTCAATAGTCGAAAGCAACCGACATTATATAGTTTTTTAGGCATCGAACAGCAGTTTTTGTTAATGCGTGGAAATTTACTGTTTTAATTAAATAATTTGAGTTATGATCTCAAAATGAGACACAATATTATATGAATCGACGCGTATTTCTTGCGTTTTTCATTTTGCCATTGATTATTTAGTAATTTTTAGATAACAAATAGCCATACAATTAGAAGAAGTGACGTCGAGATCTTGATGGTGTGAGAACCATACCCACGCCTAGCATTTAGGATTCATTTGCAGTTTAGAAACGATAAGTTTAAAAAGTCATACATAGTTCTAATGATTAACTTGTCATTTGTAATCATACTTCATTTGTAATCGATTTGCAGTTAAAACTTTCAGAATATTGTAACATATATCTTTTAAATTTGAAACTGTTTACACCCTATTAAGTTAAGATTTTATATCTGCACTGTGAATATGTTCCTGCGTGTTGAGCAATCTGTAACCCATATATATTATATATGGTTTTGTAGAATCCTAATTAGGTACCATTTACGATTAAAACAATAAACATGTGATATTTTATTATTTAAAATTATGACCTAATTTATTAACATTTGATCTAAGACTAATGATATGTATTCATCCGATAGAATCAATCAAATGCATCTTTTGTATATTATAAAAACTGAATACTTAAAAATTTCCGTCAATTCAGAATTCCTCAGAATGAGTACTCATTTTAACAGAACAGTATTTATTTCTTTTTTCTTTTAGAAATATTATGGAGTTACAAAATCAACGCAAAACCCAAAAGTTCATGGTTTACAACAATTATTTTTTGATAGCCAAGAGGCATTTATCTATGATAATTAACGGCGTCATATAAATATAGAATACATATTTATTTATTAATTTATTTTTCAAAGAAATTTAGTTACCGCCGGAAATTGAACCCGGAAGCATGAACTACCGATAAATTCTCGATTTTCAAACGGGATATCTCATTTAAAATTTAATATAACTAATTAGTAAAACGATGATTTGGTGCAAAGTAATACTTAGGAAAAAAATTGTTTCCAATTGCTTGCTCACTATCAAAATTATTGTTAAACTTGTCTAAATATAGGTTGTAAGGTCTGAGAGTTTCACTTCAGTTGTTAGAATGTTGTAAGGCATGACTTCTGTATGAAGGGCGCGATTTTATTTCGAGATATGTCCGTATAATGGCGAAAGAAAAGTAAAAACGATTGTTTGTTCGAACGATGTCGACGGATAATGCATTCATTGAAAGTCCGCGGAAAAAGTCTGCTTTATAAATCAAGCTGTTAATTATTTTAGGTTCGCTGGCGGCGGACATTCCGTTTTCATTTCCGCTATTGAGATTCTACACTCTCGATACAACTAAGCTAAATTTTCTCAATTAGATCGGTTTGGGACTTTCTATTGTGGCCAAAGTTGGAGTTCGCACTTGCATTATAAGAGTGTGGACATGGTGAAGGCTAGCTTCAAACTTAAGGCGATGTCCGATCAAAAGGCAAAGCGAAGTAGATCATACACAATCATATTACTATAACCGTAAACCCACTTCTACCACACATTCGATCCAATCGACCAATCGTGTCATTTTTCACTGTCACCGTTCGCCAGTTATACCCTATAGTAAACATTATGAGCACATTAATTAAATCACAATGTAACACATTCCTACAAATACTTATATTTTATCGGAAGACTTTTAAAGACACGTGTTGAATGTGGCATATTTGTAATTGTAACAAATACACCCGATTTATAATGTATTTGCAAAAAAAAAAAAACGATTTTGCAAATGTATATTATAAAAAAACACATAAATAATAAAATACAATTAATATTACCATATAAATAATTTATAGATTTAAGCGAAAATCACAGCTCGGCAAAAAGAGTAAGTACCTCGTTTCGACTTCAAATATTTAATTTGTGAACATAACATCAATAAAACTAACAAAATGTAAAACTATAAAAGCATATAATCTACGAAATACCAACTATTATTAGCACTCGCTTACGCTAAGGCAAAAACGCTATCAGAAAAAGATCTGAGCGCCTCGGAATGAATATCATAATATAAAGGTTTTTGTGTTTTATACAAAAACAACATAATTTGACATTCAATAGCGTTTTATATAATAAAAAATTTAAAATTCACTGTAAATATTACATACAAATTATTATTTTGATGAAAATTAATTCAAATAAATATGAATACAAACATGATGGAAACCGATCACATACTAAGTTTAGAAAATACCGCACCTGTTCATATTATTAATAATTTAACTGGATTTATAATCGATTTTATTCATTCGAATTAATTTTGAAAAATATATCCAATATATAGTAAATGTATGTGAAATTAGCGAGTAACTAGCAACATAAAAAAACAATTAATTATGTTTAGAAATAATTGCTAGACAAATGATGGGATCTTACCATGTGATCAGACTTTACGCGGTTAATGGTTTCAAATTAGGTTACTCGTGATAACTCTACAAACATACCAAATGCGACTATTGTATTAGTGTAAGCCAATATTTTTTTCTTTTTAAAAATAGGTTTATTTATTTACCGTTTAAACTGAAATGATCATTGAAATACATAGAAAACGCAAAATCCTCATAAACTCTACTCGGTAAGATCCGGGGATTAAGTTATATAGTTAAATTTTATCTACAAATAAATAATTACTCGGAAACAACAAAAATATTTCATACTTATAATAGTGAAATTGGCACAAATTGTATTATGCCCTCGTATCGGAGCTTTTGAGAAGGTCAAATAAAGTTTTGATTTACTTTTAATTAAAAATCTTTTTGAGTTTTAGTAGTGATATGTTGTTCTTTTTTAAAGTTAATCTTTTTTCTTCTTTTTTAGGTTAAAACAACACTCGAAAGAGTAAAGCCGTTTTATAAAGATTATTTATAGTGTTTTTTTAAAAGAAGGGGTGGGTGGATATAAAATAGTTGTTACCTAAACAATATAAGTGAACAGAAGAGCAACATATTTGTGTGTGCTTACAGTGTTTGATGGTAAGCAATATATCTTAATATATATAAATCTCGTGTCACAATGTTTGTCCTCAATGGACGGCTGAACCACTTAACCGATTATAATAAAATTTGAACACCATGTGCAGTTCGATGTGCACTTGAGAGATAGGATAGTTTAAATCTCAAATTATAGTCGCAATTTTAATTTATCGCTAATTTTTTGTCCGTTATTATTTGGCAGTCATAAAACTGACAGATGTCGATACCTTTTTATTTTATGGGCGATTGGGAAGAGCGCGTGACGACTCGGTGCCTGTATAATTTTATTGAACAAGCAGAGGAAAGAGCAATTGTGATATTATTGGAAAATTTTTTAGAAGATCACAATCAACTAATTCAATTGATCAAAAGAGTTTCGCCACGACTGCAAAATGACAATTATCAAATCGTCATAAAAGCCGACAAAGTACCATTAGGTGAACATGCTGGTAGATTCAACGCTCCAACTGTTGATGAGGTTGCTGTTATCATGGTTGGTGATCCAGTTGACAAAAGATCTATAAACATTACACGGCGAGACAACACTGTCAGTACGATTTCGGATCTACACCGTTCATATGACGCACTACAATATCCATTGATATTTTGGCAAGGACAAGATGAATATCACCTTAATATCAATCAGTATGATCCAAATACCGGTAAATTTGACAATTATCTATTTACTTTCTTACTGTATGTATAGATTTTAATTTCGTATTGCATTTTATTATTTATTTTTTTAGGTGATTACAGAAATAATAAAGTTAGCTCAATGAACTACTACGCACACCGAATAATGGTTAGACAACATCAAGACAATTATATCCTTCGATATCGTCAGCTGTTCCATCAATACATTGTTGATATGTATGCTAAGGTCGAAAGCGAACGCTTGCGATTCCTTCGATTCAACCAGGCAAAACTACGATCGGAAGAATATATTCACTTACGAGATGCTGTTGCTGGAAACATCGATGGAAATTTAAATCCCAATGACATCGGTAATGCTTTCATTTTACCTTCAAGCTACATCGGCAGTCCACGGAACATGCAGGAATACATACAAGATGCGATGACTTACGTACGTCATTACGGCCGACCGGATTTATTTATTACATTCACATGTAATCCGAATTGGGAAGAGATACAAACTTTACTATTGCCAGGACAACAAGCCATTCATCGTCATGATTTAACTGCACGTGTGTTTAAACAAAAATTGAAATCCTTAATTGATTTTATTGTTAAATATACAATTTTTGGTATCACACGTTGTTGGCTGTATACGATAGAGTGGCAAAAGCGAGGTTTGCCTCATGCCCACATTTTGGTTTGGCTTAAAGATAGAATCCGTCCTGAAGAAATCGATCAAATAATTTCAGCCGAAATTCCAGACCCATTAATTGATCAAGAATTATTTGATATTGTCACCAAACACATGATCCATGGGCCATGCGGTGTTTTCAACATGACGTCACCGTGCATGGAAAATGGAAAATGTAAAAAAACTTCCCAAAGCCGCATACGAATGACACGATCACGGATATTGATGGTTATCCAATGTATCGCCGCAGAAGTACTGAGAATGGTGGCCACACATTTACAATGCGACTGCCGAACTTTCCAAATCAAGTTGAGTTTGATAATCAGTGGGTGGTACCATACTCACCACTACTTTCAAAAACTTACAAAGCTCATATCAATGTTGAGCTTTGCAGTTCTGTTAAATCAATTAAGTATATTTGTAAATATGTAAACAAAGGCAGTGATTTGGTCATATTTGAAGTAAAAAACATAAATAAAAATGACGAAATAGCACGATACCAAATGGGCAGATACATTAGCAGCAATGAAGCTATTTGGCATATTCTCAGCTTTCCCATCCACGAAAGAGATCCTGCTGTCCAACATCTGGCAATACATCTTGAAAACGGTCAACGTGTATACTTCACTGAAGAAAATGTTCTCCAAAGAGCGTTCGAAGCTCCGAAAACGACTCTAACTGAATTTTTTACATTGTGTCAAAAACCTGATGTTTTTGGCCAATTCGCGAAGACATTGGTGTATGGTGATGTTCCACGTTATTTCACATGGAACAAATCCAGTAAAAAATGGGAGCCACGGAAACAAGGAAAACCACATCCTTCCATTACAGGCATATTCAAAGCTAAGACATTGGGGAGACTTTACACGGTACATCCAAAGCAACGTGAGTGCTTCTATTTACGTTTGTTATTGGTGAATGTTCCCGGACCAACGTCTTTTGAATTTTTATGAACAGCTAATGGTCGAGTATTCAATACATACCAGGATGCATGTCGTGAACTGCAATTGCTAGAAGACGATAACCATTGGGACTTAACGCTTGCTGATGCTGCGTTGACATCAACACCGAATAACATTCGTCAGTTGTTTGCAATTATTTTGGCGACATGTTATCCCTCGCAAGCACAAACTTTGTGGGAAAAATATAAAAATTGTATGACAGAAGACATCTTGCACCGAATTAGACAAACAAATCAATGCCAAAACATAGATTATACACCAGAGATGTACAATGAAGCATTGGTCTTGATCGAGGATTTATGTGTTCTTATTTCAAATTTACCACTTAATCATTATGGTATGCCATCACCTAATCGTCCAGCCACCGACTTAGTCAATACCGATTTACAACGAGAAAATCAATATGACCATGGAAGTTTAGCAACAATTATCATGAACAGAGAACCATTACTGACAGCAGAACAAAAAATTATTTATGATCGGATTATGCTGGCTGTTGCTGCTGAACAAGGCGGTTTTTTTTTCTTGGATGCACCCGGTGGAACCGGTAAGACATTTTTAATATCGTTGATTCTTGCCAAAATACGGTCGCAACAAAAAATCGCATTAGAATTAGCATCGTCAGGCATTGCGGCTACTTTACTGGATGGTGGGCGAACAGCACATTCAACATTCAAGCTGCCATTGGACGTTCATAATAAACCAGATGCAATGTGTAACATCAAAAAGAATAGTGGAATAGCTGCAGTGTTGCGGAAGAGTTCTATAATAATTTGGGATGAGTGCACAATGGCACACAAATATTCACTTGAAGCATTAAACAGAACTATGCAAGATTTAAACAGCAATAATAAACTTTTCGGTGGTGCTATCTTACTTTTGTCTGGTGACTTCCGGCAGACCTTACCGGTTATACCTCGCTCTACTTTCGCGGATGAGATTAATGCATGTTTGAAACAATCATTCTTATGGCGAAGTGTTGAAACACTTCGATTGACCATAAATATGCGAGTACAATTGCAAAATGATCCATCAGCACTAATATTTTCCGAACAACTACTAGATATTGGGAACGGTAAAATAAAACTGCAACCAAATACGCAATGCATTAAACTACCAGACAATTTTTGCACTGTTGTTCAGGATAAAACTGAATTGATTCAGAGTATTTTCCCGGATATACAGAATAATTATTTGAATCATGAATGGCTTAGTCAACGGGCGATTTTGGCAGCCAAAAACGTTGATGTTGACGAAATTAACTTCCAGATACAACAGTTGTTACCAGGCGATCTGATGTCTTTTAAATCAATCGATACTGTTGTTGATGAAAATGAAAGTGTAAATTTTCCGATTGAATTTTTAAATTCATTAGATATCCCTGGAATGCCACCACATAATCTTCGATTAAAGATTGGTTCCCCTATTATTCTCCTCCGTAATTTGAATCCACCTCAATTATGTAACGGTACGCGTTTGGTCATCAAAAAGATCACCGGAAACATTCTTGAAGCAACCATTTTGGCTGGGAAGTTTAAAGGAAAAGTGGTCCTGCTGGCACGTATTCCGATGATACCATCAGATTCTACCATACCCTTCAAAAGGCTACAGTTTCCAATTCGTTTAGCTTTCGCCATGTCTATAAATAAATCTCAAGGTCAAACAATGTCCATTTGTGGTTTAGATTTGGAAAATCCATGTTTTTCTCATGGGCAACTATATGTTGCGTGTTCACGTGTTGGGAAACCGTCGAATCTATTTGTGTTAGCTAAAGACAGGTTAACCAAAAACATTGTGCACCGATTGGTGTTAAATTAAATTGAAATTGAAAGTATTTATAATTCAAAAAAAAAGATATTAATGTTTAAAAGTTTAAGACTGTCTGCCTTGCCTACCTCATTCATGAGTTTAAGCGTCACATGTTATTTACTGTATTATACTGTAATATACTTATATTTGTTATAAAATTAAATGGAAATAATAAATCTGATAAATTTTTATTTTTTACCTATTGATTTCTGCTTAGTATCAAGTGTAAGAACATTTTAATTAATTGTGTTCAACGTACTTCCCCTTCAAATCAATCTCAATCCAGTGAATTTGTATACCAACATCAACATTTTCGTCTTTGTTCGTAAATAATTTCATTGTACTAAAGGGTTATAGTAGTAGAAAGTCAAATAAGGAGATCAGCATATTTTTTTACAAATACCATCTGTGTGAAAAAGCATAGTGGACTCCGTGACTGATGTTCTCTTATTGTTCCTCTTAGATTGTTTACTATAATGTAATATAACAAAAACTTTAGCCACAGCAACGCGTGGCCGGGTCAGCTAGTATATATATATATACAAAGCAATAAATGCTAAAATCGAGCTCGACTATTAATACCTAACATAAAATAACAGCTGTTTTTTTACAGTTATCTTTACGTAAAGCGATTGCTAATAATATCTGTTATAGTAAATAAACGTCGGTAAAAACTTAGGAACAAAGTACGCAAATGTGGTATGAAATAAAACATCGTTGCATAATGCTACACACTTAAAATCAACTTAACCTAAAATATAAATAGTCTTACGTGATAAAAAAACGATACAAAAGGGAATCTTTACAGCGATACAACATTAAATATACTCATTAGACATCTATGGCAAGATATAATTTCCTTAAGTTAATTACTTACGCAAATAAACGAATATGTGAATTCATTAATCAATAATTTGTAGCATCTTATGTAACGTGTGGCATATATGAATTATATAGCTATTGGCTTTATGCAACGGCTTTGCGGTCATTTTGAATTTAACGGCAGCGGCATTAAACTATAAAAAAACATTAAGGAGACATTTCACTACTTTCAAAAATTAGGTTTAAATATGCTTAAACCCGCTCTTTTTAATTTATAAATTATACGGTGTTCGGTTCGGTTAGTTAATAGGTTCGGTTGATAGGTGTGTTATCATATATTTTAAAAAATAAAATTTTATTTTTATAAAATTCAGCGCTGGGTTTAGGCCGATATCCTGTGCTCTCAAGTATAGGTCATCCTTAGTACTTTTATAATTATTTTGCTAAACGTATATCCAACAGTTTTTAAAGAAATAAATAATATAAAAATTTTGAAAAAGGTTTTTTTTCATTTGTCTTTTCAGACGATTGGTCGCTGTTAAAAAAACATTTAACAAATATAATCAATAAGTAAAATACATTCACAATATAGTTATCTATTTATTTTTATTTAATAAACCTCGCGTGATTGAGTCGACATTGGGTTACACGTTCTCTGCGACTTACGGGTACCAAAGGAAGGCCACGGAACGAGAAATAGCGGTCGGACTAGATTTCCTGATGAAGAGCAGAGTGACCGTCTTGAAACGTCGACTCTGAAGACGCTATGGTAATATTTTATTTACAATTAAAGCCTAAACATTTATATTAATTACAATTTTCCAATATTTGTTATTTGTGTAAAAATATTTATGGTCTGAAATGTAAACAATATATGTAAAAATATATTTTTTTGTTTCTTTGCAGCACGCTTAGTTAATTTATAAAAGGTAAATATATAATAGCACCATTAATTTGCCGTAAGTACCGTAATAAAAAAAAGCTTCATAAAAATTGTCACCAAATTAGCAATGGCATTGAATTTGAACGGAAGAAAGATGGCGGCTCGAGTCAGACTAGCCCGATAGGTTATAAAATCGTTCAATTATTCCAATCGAGGTTATTGAAACCGTTTCATTTGGGATTAGCGGAATTGGGATTCGTTATTTTAAGCATAATACGATTTGGTCTGCAGGCAGAACTCTTTTCGAATGTTTCGGCAAAAAATGCACTCTCCAAATAAGAAAGTTATACGGACGTTTAGCTAATCTTTATTTAAGAAATTATTAAAATCGTGTCTTTTCCATTGACAAAAAACAACAGATTTTTTGAAATATTTAAATAATATAAAAATAACAGGCTATAAGTTTTAAGGAAAAATGTACCATATAAAAAAATAGGGTAAGAACACACAAACAATGCAACAATACAGATGAATCCTTAGCTGAAAGAAGGGTTAAAGCTGATGTTGTATAGGGTGATGATTTTAGAGGCGTGGTTTTCAAGAAGAGATAAAACGCATATATTTTGATGTTATGGCTAAGAATTTAGTTTTATTATAAAGATAAGGGTTTGCCATTATGTTTTAAAAATGATTTCGGGTAAGTGGCCGCCGCGGCTGACTCGAACAAATTCCAGCCGAGAGGCCCAATTTTCAACCACTTTTTGCAGCAAGTTGGGCCGTATGTCAGCAATAACGCGCCGAATATTCTCTTCCAAGGCGTTAATCGTGTCCGGCTTATCTGCGTAGACAAGCGACTTCACATAACCCCACAAAAAGTAGTCCAGCGGTGTTAAATCGCACGAACTTGGAGGCCACGCCACGTTGTTCAGGAGTAAGTCTATTCATTATGAAATGGCAAACCAAACTGAGCATAAATCAAGTGACAGCTGTCAAAAACACCAACTACGAAAAAAGTAGTGCCAGATTGAAAACCACGCCTCTAAAAAAAACACCCTATATATGCATTCATAATAATGTCAGACGCAGTTAACTGTAACTCTCCGCTTGAGCTAATGCGCCTCAGGGTACCTTCGCGTGTGACAAGAACAAACAATTCGCTAAACATCCCACGAATGCGTTCAACCCTTAATTTAAAATATCGTAATATTGATACATTGACTGTGAACACAGTGGCGTTCAAAAAACGTATCAAAAATCAAGCCTTAACATTTTCTTTACCTCTCCCTCCCCCTCACTTCATTTGTCATTTCCTAGGTTAAATATTAATTTTATACTCACTCGGTGGAAATATTTAGTTGATTTTATTTTATACTTGTAAGTTGGTATCATCGTTTTCTCTGTTTTTATTATATTATTATTGTGTAACGCCTGTATATGTTTTGTTTGTTATGTAACTGTTTTAATTCCCAAATAAAGATACACATGTGTGTGTGTAAATATATTAAATGTATTTATCTTCGCACTCTTTACCTCTTTATATATTTCAAATGGGTAAAACCTCGATACAGGCCTAGTGAGGTGTTATTAATCCACACAAACTGTATTTCTTCTCTTCAAAATTAGTAAAACACGACAAACTAATACATATCTCATAATATAAATTTATAATGGATATTTTAATAAATAAATTAGGAACATCATTCTTTTTTGAACGCGGCTAATAATAGGAAATTAAAAAGAAAAAGATTTAAGGAGGTAGCGATGTATGAGTGTGTCGTGTAATGGAAATAATGCGTACAACTTGTGCACTTTACAGGCCGAATTACAGGTAATAATAAACGTATGAATGTAGGCAGGCGCTGCACCTATATTTCGGCCTGACCCAGTTGCGAGGCCGGATACTCGACTCGACTCGACTCGACTCGACTCGACTCGACTCGCTCGACTCGACTCGCACAATCGAATCGAGAATCCGCGAACAGTGCAAGCGGACCTTTATAATCTCTCGGCCCGCCATCTTGAATGCGCGCCGCTCCGACTTATTTTACGTCGATATTTTAGTGTTATTTTATTTTTTTATTTACGCATTCGATCGAAGTGCTAAAATGCGATTAAACGGCGCGTTGTTTTATTAACGCACAGCCAGAGGCGTGTACTCACAAGTGACCTAATTAAAAATATATTTTTATATTTATTTAACGGAACGGAAAATTATATGGGGTTGGTGTCACATTCGCAAGTTTCACATAAGCGGGTGTGAGGGGAGTGGAGGGGGGGGGGGGGTGTAATTTATGTGTCCTATTACGCGTAAGAAATAATTTATACCCAGATTTAATATTTTTATTAAAGCGCTGGTTTAAATTGCGTTCGGAGTGGCAAACCGCGCAGCCTTCCGTGACTTGAATTACAACATCGATTTAATCTCGGAAACCACGATAGTTTCGATATGTCGTCTTAACAAACCGTGTTTGAAATCGCCGGGCCAATTAGCTGGATTTTTTTTATCGGGAGCGGTCAGTTGAGCACCTTGTACAATTTGTGTTAAATGCAGGTACGCTAAAACATACCTAAAACTAAACTCAATTAATTCACAGACACACAATATCTCTCTCTCACTCACACACACCCAACACATCCTCTAAATATACAGATATACCTATTTGTTAGTATTTAAATAATTTAATTTAGTTTCAAAACAGTTTAGTTAAAAAAAATATCACACGCATCTACTGTGTAATAAATAGTATGTTTGTAAATATGAAAGAAATCCATAATCATTTCGTTATTCTAGTTCATTCTTAACTTTTGCTAATTTAATATTGAAGTAACCAGGCGAAGCCGGGTGACCAAATCTTTGCGAGATAGTTTTAAATTGCGTAATTGTGCGCTTGGACCACATCTAATTACCAACAAAGGATTATAACTACTGCGGACGGACGTTTACGATTAGATATTATTCGCGGACGGAATGATAAGTTGGCACATAAATTTTATCGATGTTTTAATGGCCCCACTAGCGGGTTGCCCTTAACGCGACCAAATCTGGGTTACGTGCTTCGAACTTCGGAGCGGCCGAGGAGGAGGCGAGGAGGAGGCGAGGAGGAGGCGAGGAGGAGGCGAGGAGGAGGCGAGGAGGAGGCGAGGAGGAGGCGAGGGGTGATCGGCCAGAGACACGGATTACTCTATGCAGCAGGCAGAGAGCCCGCGACAAAGTAGTTATCATTTTAATTACAATTAGTGGTCTTTTAAGTTGAGCATATTGAGGTTCTTATACCTCTAAATCATTATATTATTTCAGCTGCGAACTTGTACAAATACGCCATTAGCGCGTGTTGTTTACCTTAATTCATTGTAACACCTATGAAATTTAATGTTAATGATGTAATTTAATGTTAGCAATAGTTGAAAAAGAAATGTTAGTAACAATGAATGTAGCTTTTCACCCAAAATGACTTCAGATTCAAAATGACACCGAAAAAACCTGTATCCACAATCAAAAGTATTCAAACTTCTTAGAATGACATTCATTGCACATTCCTCAAAATAATTTCATCATTTTGTAATACTATTTACACTATTTAAATTTGCATTGGTACTATTATCGTTTCGACTTAAAATCTGGATGTTAAAAAAAAATAAAATGACTGTAATTAAAAAAGTGTAATAAGTATAATAAAATTACTGAAACGACTGGGTTTAATTTAAATAATAAAATGTACTCACTTTTTTTAGCCTAATAATTATGCTTTTCGCCTTGACATTGACAGATTATTCATTTGAAATCACATAAAATTAATTCACAGGTCGAAACTCATTCAGTCAAATGTCAGCTAGTATGAACGTTTTATTTTATTAAATTTAATGTATTTGGAACACATATTATAGATAATTTTAGCTTTTGGCAATTCTTCTCCATATAAACTTTAACTATGCCAAATCTCACACTCCTCCGTGCGCGCAATATGCTTAGAAAGAAATCCGTAGTTTTCCCTTCACGTATTAATAGATACTATTTTGTTATGAAACTTGCATGAAAGAGCGTACGCGTTCCTAAGTTCCTAAATAACTATGTTTGAACGAAAACTTTAAATAAACCTTTTCAAGATATTAAACCTAGTTTATTGGTTAGCACACAAAAAGTAAGTAGGTATTTAAATTATACTAAATCGTCTGTTGTAAGTACAACACACGATTACATTTCAATGTATTTTGGTGTTATAGTGGTGGGTGACCAGAGGGACGATAGGTTTAACTAACTAAATAGCATAAATACATTGAAAAATAGTGGAAATAACAAGTTTTCGCTGTCACCGAAAGAAAACAAATTATGCTGTAAGGCTTACATATATTCATAGGAAAATTATAAACAATTTCTGTAAATTGTATCTTATTTTATATTGTCATTTATAGATACCTTTTAAACATGCATTATTATGAAACTATGCCGCTGGTTCTTAAGCTGTCCATCTTTGGCGTTAAGCCGAGATGAAAAACGAAATAATAATAAAATAATTATGGGGCCTTTGAATGTTGAATGAGCTTCTAGCGTTAGACAAGATGGCGGCCGGCGGCCATCTTGGCGCAGCGCGACAAAAAAGGAAATGTCAAATAAACACAACGGGCCTTTGCTGAAGTGAGCCGCCGATTAATTGACGACATATTTTACTTTGGTACTGTTGTTTTTTTTTTACATTTAAGAGCTGTAAGGACAGATGACGCTGGAAGGACGCTTTACGTTTTATAATAATTATTTTTGGATACCTAAAACCAGATGAGCAATCATGTCAATCTAATTATTTACTAATTTTGATTATTTTTTTACCTAGCGTCCATTATAAAAAATCCCCTTTAAATCGCACCGTTCCCAAATGCCAAACTTTAAAGTCATATAAAAGTCAAAGTCAGTGTAAAAGATGAGTTTAGACTGCACATCACAGAAGTAAAACTTATTTACACGCGTGGCATGAAACAGTTTATTTCTCAATGGGTAACATACACAATTTTTTGAATACTTTGATTTATTACTGCAATATTTCCGTAGATTTGTGTTTCAGAAACGAGACAGTCGGCTTATCAATTACAATACGCACGCCATTACATTATAGAGAATAACTATAGTATACAATTCACCGCTTAGAAATGCAAAGATAAGGCAGCGAATATTTTTAGCATGTAATTAGTCATGGGCGTTAACGCGATAACCATATAACCGAGGTTACGTTATACGCGGTTTCAAAATAGCCTAATGCTTAAACGGCTACAAAATAACTGCGTGATTTGAAGCTGAACTCTTCATGGTGATCGTTGTGTAACTTGTGGAAGCGACTTCGTTGAACGCGACTTTGTAGCTATGGCTGGGGATAAACGCGATTTCGCCACCGCTATGATCCATCTTCAGTAACGCAGCTATTCGTTGCGATAGAATAACAGGGTGATTTAAGGCGCCCCGGGATGCATTTGTCCTTGAGATTAGAAAGAGTAGGCTTTTTTCTAACATTGACGTGTAGAAAAGAGACGGATATACTCGCCGACCGCGAATTCATTTATTTAAATACTACTACTACTAATTATTTATTTAAAACCGCGTATTTAAATCATTATTATGATTTGAAAAAAATGTTTTTTTTTAACTAATGTCCTAGATTATTATATTGTCTATCTTTAGAAAGAAAAATTAGGTTCGCGTCACTTACACAACTTAAAAGAAAATCGTTGCAAGAAAAAAACAACACTTTCTTATTTATTTATTTTCATTACTATAATAAGGTGTATTTCGTTTTTTTTAAGCAAAGTACTAAATTAATATATGTATAATATTGTGGTATTTTTAGTTTTAGCCATTTGTTGGGAATAACTTCAACAAAATGCACCAAAATACGTTACAAAACACGTTTTAGGGACTGGTGGCGCCTTAAACGGTGTTGCCTTATAACGCGCAAGCCCAGTACACAAACGGCTAAGCCGCCTGTAACGATTGCTGCAGCGATATGTTTCCGGCGCCCGCTCTGAGTTTTAACTTTTTTATTTTTTAACGTTGGATTCGCGGCAATTTTCAGTACACTTATACTTCATTTTAATGCCTTTTTAAGAGCGCCTTACCTATCAAAGTTTGTCTATCATAAAAGCAGTTTTAGGTAGATTTCATTAGAAGCATACTTATTCCAAAGGGTACTAACTAAACCAACCATAACTATAACATAACTCATACCATACTTATATCATAACTTCTTGAAAATGTCGACATATCATCGCATTTCACATCCCCTAGAACCCAAAATTACCCTCAGTTTAAAAATTTATATATCTGTCAATATCCTTACCTGCCGTAATTTTACACAAATCACTTTCCAATTTAAGGTCAGAAAATCTCGCTCAAGTTTGTTAATGGACAAAATCAAAACAGGGGGGTGTAAATGGGGGGGGGGGGGATTCGAAAAAGTGAATTTTACTATGACTTTCTTATTATATAAGATATAGAATTAATTTAAATTTCATATTGCTTCTTAGATAAGGGCCTAAAAATCATCAAAGTAAACTTTAAACTGATTGGTTGGTGAGCAAAACCGGATTTTCAAAATTCAAAAAATCATATCTCCCTTAATTGGCACGGTATCAAATCAGTTTAAAACGTTACTTGTAGTCCTATAATTTTCCTACAACTTTTGTTTGAAACAATTTTTGATATAAGCAACCCTTATGACACGGTATAAAGAGGGATTCAGTATATATACTCCCGCTGCGCAAGGGTAAGGCGGGCTGAGGTGGTAGCTCGCGCAATGATCGATACAAGTTCGTACAATTGGAGTTCGTCTATCCCCTACTTTGATCCGGCGAAATCCACCTACTGAAAAACCTATTTAATACATTCTTTACGGGTTCTTTATAAAAAATAAAAACTTTATTACATTTGTAGGGCGATTGTTTTTTATTTAAAATACGATTTATGTATCGCCGTTTTATTTCTATCTCGTCCGTACACGCTTGTCACGAGTCTTTTGTGACGGTGACGCTCTCAAACGCTTCGAATTACCGTGAGAGCTAAGCGTGTGTGGCTTCTTGCAAATTGCGTTAACTAACAGTTGTAAGCGCATGACATTAGTTTTTGACGGCGAACCGGAGGTAGACGGCATGTAGTTGCCCTGAAAATAAGCACGAGTCGTGAAGACGCCATCTTTGCGATCTCCGCGGCGTACGCAAATCTCACGTCCGTCGCTGCGTTCAGTAACAGGGTTGGCGGGAGATCAATCGACCTGTTTTGCGTTTAAGGCGCCTCGATCGAGTCTAAGGAACATCCCGAGGTGACATAATATCTACTTTTGTCATTTGAGGGGGCTCAACCCGATCATTTCTCCATACAAACGCTACAGTGTTGTAACTCTCTTATTTGTAGATATATAGGATGTTTTTTTTAGAGGCGTGGTTTTCAATCTGGCACTACTTTTTTCGTAGTTGGTGTTTTTGACAGCTGTCACTTGATTTATGCTCAGTTTGGTTTGCCATTTCATAATGAATAGACTTACTCCTGAACAACGTGGCGTGGCCTCCAAGATCGTGCGATTTAACACCGCTGGACTATTCTTTGTGGGGTTATGTGAAGTCGCTTGTCTACGCAGATAAGCCGGACACGATTAACGCCTTGGAAGAGAATATTCGGCGCGTTATTGCTGACATACGGCCCAACTTGCTGCAAAAAGTGGTTGAAAATTGGGCCTCTCGGCTGGAATTTGTTCGAGTCAGCCGCGGCGGCCACTTACCCGAAATCATTTTTAAAACATAATGGCAAACCCTTATCTTTATAATAAAACTAAATTCTTAGCCATAACATCAAATTATATGCGTTTTATCTCTTCTTGAAAACCACGCCTCTAAAAAAAACACCCTATATTATGCACGGGTTTAATAAAGTTATTATTTATTTATTGACAGTAACTTAACATTAATTTCACATTATGCAAAGTACTACGTAACTAGGCAATGTCCGTACTAAAGTAGACTTTACTAGAAGCATCGTTCTTATAAGCATAACCGTCTCACTGCGCAACATACAGTTACAATTATTTGAATTAAATTGTATGCAATAATACATAATATATAAATAATAATAATACTTAAATGTACCGTTAATAACTAATACATAATTTTAATAATTATTTATTTATTATAAAAATATAATATAGTAATAATACACATATTGCGACAGCCCTAAAATTCCATCGTCCGAGTGAGTCTGCGAATAATCCGAGGTTTTGCGCGAGATATACGAGGTCGGAAATGAAAAACGACTCCAGTCACACACACACACACACGCGCGCCGACCTTAATTTGGGCTCACGGCGACGTCGTGTTCGGGAAAAGTCATCCAGGCGAGATTCTTATCGGCCGCGGATGAAATTATTACTACCCGCGTAAAACTTGACATGCGGCTGTGTCGATGCATTGGCGTATAGTGCAACCAGCGCACCTTGGGTTATTAGATGTAATTTATTTATTTATTTATTCTTTATTGAAAAATTCACAGAATTACATTTTTACAATTACAAACAAGACTTATTACTAGTATATAAAACCAATTATGGATTCGGTCATTTTACATGTTAAGATTAGCATAAAAATTTGAACAGTGTTCTTAAAATATATATATAGATTTTTAATATTATATATACGTATACAGTAGTTTTTTTTTTTTTTTTTTTAAGTTTTATGTGTAATTTGAGAGTGATGTTTGTGGTAGTCGTGAGTGTGTGACACTTGTATGTTAATAAAAATAAATAAAGTAATAAATTAAGTATGATTTTAGTATGTATAAAAATATTTATGATGAATGTGATAAAAATATAGTATGTATGTATATTCTATATGTAATTGCAATTACAAGTAATTATATGTTACTATTAATCATTAACAACATAACAATCTAACAATACAATTAGGTTTTATTTATCTTTACTATTGATGATATTGGAAATCTCTTTTTTGAATGATAATAAGTAGGTAGGTACCTTCAGTATATCGATTTTTGAAATATCTTTATTGTTATAAAGGGAGCAGATACGTCGTATGGTGCTATTGGTCATTGAATTAGTATAATAATATATATTAGGTATATATATATACGTATATATATATATAGTAAAATAGTAAAATGTATTGCTTAAATACCGTTAATAAGATGATTTTTATGTTAAAATAGGTAAACACCTTTAGTTTAACATATACAAAAGTTTGACAGTACTGTCATTTAATGCTTTTTAATATTTTAAGGATTGAATTTTTTTTCTAATAGATTATATAGCCAGAATGTTCAAAGAAAAATGAATATTGAACGCACAGATAGTTGCATCGCTTGAGGTAATGCACGCTGGTTTAAATACAGGCCTGTAACCTAAAAAACGTAAAATTGTTTTTAATTCATAATAAAAACGGCCTTTTAAATGCCTAATAACTATGAAAGAGGTATTTTTTTCTAAAATCTCTTGCTTATTAGGAAATAATGTTTTTTTAATACTCCAACTATACTTTAAACACAACAAAACTTGAAATTAATCTTAAAACAGTGCTTATAAGGGCCGAGCTATGATAATTTCACTCTTAAAGGATGTAAATTTCCTTATAGTTTTGTATTCGAGAGTTCTAAACTGATGAATTTCTACTATCGTAACAACCGCATTAAAAAGCTATAGTATATATGGCTAACAGTATAAAACTCCACATGGCAATAGCATATACGTGCAACTTTGACTATCCATATCGAAATAATTTATTTTTTTTAAAACAAGCTTTTGAATGCGTATTAAAAATTTCGTATCTGTGAGGAGTTCCTTCCACTGGAGCCATTCCTGGGTGTAGAACCAGGTCATGCTTACCATAAAAATGCATTTTCATCGGAACTGAATCAACATGTCAAATTTCAACTCTCTACGATTCTAATTCAGCTTGCAAGATTTGACCTAAACGAACATTTAAGTTAAATAAAAGCTTGTAATAATAGAAACGTGTGGTCAAATTATCGCGGTCGCACTGTACGCGTCCGTATCGTGTGATGCACACACGCGCAACGCACGCACGTGTGTGTTCATGCGTGCGTCGCCGGGCCACACACGATACCGTAATTCGCGGACTGTCAACATATTGATTTAGAAATGTCTCGCCGATGATATTTCGAGCGTGTAAAACGATCCTAATGCATAAGTTATAGTTTCAACAGCCATCAGTTTCGAATTACACGAAGATATATTTAGATTATTTAAAAAGGAAAAAAATACAGTTTATGCAGATGTTGATTGTTTCACTGCAGTTATAGCCAGATGTTGAACTGTTGAAAAAAATAATAAAATAAACATTTTTTTGTTTTTTTAATGTTGCCCATACGATAAATGAAGTCCAATTAGTCGTCAGAGCCAAGGATAAATGTGTTTTAATTACAGAAGTATTAATTTATATTAAAATTGAAATATTGTAAACACAGTAAACAGTAAAAATATGAACCGTCGACACTAATCAATAAATTCCAATAAATTACATTTTTTGATTAACAGAGGACCGTGCGGTCTGTCAAAATAAAAATAAAATAAAAAAATACGTACGTAAAAGAACATTTTTAAAAACGCGATTAAAGATTATTTTTTTAATAAATTTTCTTTTATTTTGAACACGCAAACAAGGCAGTTTAATTTTACATAAAATATAAATATTGGTTTTGGATGACTCACAACTCTATCGTAATAGTTATAAAGTTTCGCCCTGAATAATAAAAACTTTTTTCACCAAAGTCAGATTTTACTATTTTGACTGACAATTTGAATATTTGTCTGCACATCGCGTGGTGTTTTTAATCAAAGAATATTTGGAAAAACTATTTATTAAGGCAATGAACAGAGGTATATCGCTATATATTTATTTTAGAAATAAGGTTCATATGTAATAGGTACATTTTAAAGATATAGGTAATAGCTAAGATATATACAACTATTTAAAATGTAAATATTAAGGAATTTAATATCTCAAGACCTGCACTAATTTCACTTGGTATGTTTGCTTCAAATTGTATGCAAATAAAAAAATAAGATTTTTCCCTATTACCAAAAATGAACATATTTCATATGAATGTCATTTTAATAGCTTAGGGAGTTGTTATGAATCGATAGCATTTAAAACATGGTTTTATACTATTATCGTAACTTAACGTCAAGTATTAAAACCACTAGCAATTGCAGTAATAAACTCGACCTATTAAGGAACGCATTAGTTGTCCGTGCGTCGATGTCCCTTCCATACAACTGGCGGCATCGTAAACATTTGAAGTTGATAATTCATGCCGCAGGAGATATCAACGAACGGTAATTAGACATCAAACCGATCTGTTTTACACCGAATACTTATTATAAATACAATTAAGTTTATTAATAATACAAATCGACGTCGTTTTTATTGACAAACAGTGAATGTTTTACTTTACTATTAAATAAATGAGTTCGTCTAAATGTGTTATCACTATAAACCGACAAACAATTATACCGAGTTAGATACTGAGGATTGGTTGGGTTTGGTTTATCATCTCTGTGATATTTCAGTAAATAAACGTAGCAAAAAAAAAAAAAAAAAATTGCAACTGAGTTCAAGTAATAAGAAACACGATAATCTAAAACAATTGTTAAAAATGTGGACTTTTCTAATAAAAACGGTGCGTCAAAAATGGGTCTATTTTCACGAAATTGAATGTGTGGCTTTGCTAAGAACTATTTTAAGTGTTATTTTGTCTGCAATACGCATTAATTTTCGGCTAAATCGTTATCGAACGTAAAGCAAAAAATAAAAATGAACACATTTTTGTATTCAGTTTATATTTAAAAAACGAAAATCAATTTAAAAAAATCAGCCTCCGAGAAGTATTAGATAAGTCTTCAATGTTTTAATGCTATAAACGACTCTCCAAATATTTGACGGTCGAGGAGTGGTGCATCGCCGAAAATGAAGATTTTCCAATGTTAGCCTTAAACCGGAGTGCGAGTTCCAATCCGGTCATTGTCAGCTTTGGCCGTGAGCGGCTCGCAAGTGGGGCGGGCCAGGCGCTAATGGATTTTCCGCAAACCACAATTCGGCCGTAACAATTATCTCGCGGCGCGCGGAGTCGATTGGCGCCCTTGGAGGATTCGTCTCTCGAAAGAACGGTTGCCATGACGACTGATTCTTATTTATTTATATTTTATTTGTATAAGAAAGGCTTACGGCTATACATAATGACAGTTACATAGAAATAGATAAATAACAACTTAAGCCGACTACAGGCATCTCAAATTTAACAGATACTTTTAACAGAACGAACTAGAATTTAATTTATAATGATAAACTTGTATGAGTGTTCTTTCGGTATTAAGCGGTTTGAGGGTTCGGTTAATAAATACGGTTTAATTCAATTGCATTGCACTCGGCGCACGCTATTAATGAATTCATAACTTCACAGGCATCGGTTGGAAAAATTAAACGTTTCCATCACATAGATCTGCTTTCCCCGCTATTTTTTTTTCTGTTTATAGAATAGAGGTTGATTTAAGATCAGCAGTATCCTTTTATGGAGAAACTGCCCAGCTTTTATTCAACAAGTTTTCATAAAACTAACAAAATCAAAACATAAATACTTTATTGAGCGTTTGGCGCGCATATTGCTGTGTGCCTGACCCTGAGTCTGATCTACATAATATAATATTTGCCCGCGGGAAACTACCTGTCGTTCTCTATCGTCAGTGCATGTGAAGTTAGTCGCTTACTGGGTCGCGACGGCACGCGGTCTGATATTTTGTAAGGTGACCGTACTTTTAAAATGTTTTTAGGACTCTTTCTTTTGTCATTTTTGATCAGTTTTATGCTTTATTTGCGAAGTTGTTCAACAAAATTTGTTCAACTCATACACAGAATCACCCCTTAAAAGGATACTAGTAAACAAGTATAAAATAATACCAATTAAACATTTTCACCGAGTGAGTATAAATTAGGGTTTTAACCTGAGGAAATTTCAAGTTAAAGTTTGGTTTTTAATAAGTTTTTGAACGCCAATAGGTTAATATTAGATCAGTCAATATCAATTTCTGAATATTTTAAATTTAAGGTTGATCATATTCTATAATTTTGCCCATAATTAGTTCTACGACGTGGGATGTCTAGCAAATAGTTTCTTAGCTACCTACTAAGAAATTGTTGGACATCGCAAATGCAGGTATAAATAAATAAATAAATTGGCTACGAAACTGCTGAAATTATACAGTTTTTAAAAATGTTTATTATAGGTTTTATGGTATTAGTTGGCTCGTCACAAAAGTATATAAATATACACCAACACGGAACACTTACCTTCTTTAGTACAGGCGAAGGTCTAATTAAAAAGGCAGGGGACTGAAATACAGTACTGTCTTTAGTTGGGTGGTAAATAAATCACCTGTTCTGATAGTGGTCACATATTACTAATCAATATTCCAAGACGGATTCATTATCCGGCCATATTAAACTCTGTGTTAAGGGAGTGTACCATAAACTAAAAAAAAATTCTCTTGACTTGTCGTCTAGTTAATCTATTCAAGGCATGTTTTAAGACTTCCAGCGTAGTCCTCGCCTGGTGTTTTATGTTTACTGTATATAGATAATTTATTATTTTGATAATTAGTAAAAATATATTGTTGTAAGTGTATTGTTGTAAATGCCCATGAAATGAACATAATAATTTTATAAATTGTTAAATTTTAATAATCGCGCAAGATATACTCGTATATGTTTATATGTAGGAATGTTTAAGAGTAGTGTTTCATGTCACATTCACATTCGAAGAAAATCTTTAATAAAACTCAAATTAAAACAATTTATGGGAAAAACCTACTAAAAATTATTTAGGTATTCTTAATTAAATTAACTCGTACATTCTCTTTTTAAATCGTACGAATTATGTTACATTAATTTGTAAGAATTTTATAATTCATTTTATGCACGTGTAAATAAATTGTATTAGATAAAAAATCCGGCAGAAAAGACTGAAAGATTTGTATATATTTTATGAATAAAAGTTGCATCTGGCAACGTTGAAAATTGAAAAACTTCATTAGCCAATTGCCGCACTGGAACGTTGTCTATTGAAGGACAAAAAAGTGTTGTATATATTTGGAGCAGGAGATGATTGTGTTTTATAGTTATGTAATGTCCTGAGTCCCCATGAAAGTATTTATTTATTTATTTATTGATTTTAGTTTTTACATATTTCATAGATAATGAATAACATAACCATACCTAACTGGACATTGCCCGTACTAAGGTAGGCTAATTTTGATGGTTATTTAATAGATTGATTAAATGCAATTGCGCTGAGCTTTTTTGTAAATATAAAATAAAAACTACGAAAACCAACATTGATATACACGTATATGTAATACGAATACATAAAAATATACATATATATTTATTAATATATATAATAAGCTAATATATATAATAAATTGAGAGATAGAAAAGATCAATATTATATTACACAGGAATATAGTTGGCCAGAGTCTCAGTGTCCTTTCTACCAAGATCAATTAACCAGTTAGTTTTTTTCTATTTTTTATTAATTAATTTGGCAGGATATCTTTTATTTTATTATATAGCCTAGGGGCCAGAAAAGAAAATACCTTTGGGCGAATTTGGTTTTAGTTTTAGGAACCACTTTCTGCATTGAAGTAACCCCACGTGTCACTATGGTTTGGTGGTTAATATCGGATTGCATTTCTTTATGTTTATGATAATGAATAATAATTGTTTTAACATAAATTTGTCGAATATAAAGTACTTTAAAATCCCGAAATAACTCTTCGCTAGGGTACCTGTAAGGCTTTTTATTAATTACTCTCAATATTGATTTTTGTGCTTTGATTAAAGGGTCTAATGTTGAGAGAGGAGCGCCTCCCCATCCAATGATTCCATATGACATTATACTGTTAGCTAATGCGTAATAGACCGTTTTTATAAATTTTTACACAAAATATTTCTTACGGATTTGAACGAATGATGATGAGTATATCATCATGGTCTTATTAGTTTTTAACAATATTTTAAAGCCAACTCAGGCGAGGTTTCTTCGTATGCTTTATTCTACGTTCTTGGCAGCTTTGCTAATAAGGAGAGTCAGCCGATTTACTGAAGCACTCTGTCCAGGATCGAATTAGGCGATCAATCCTGGAACTACCCGAATTCATTGACGTATTTGAGGCTTATTACTATCTCGACTCGGCGCCGTCGCCATTTTGGTCGCGCCGCGTCTCAAACGGCTTCTGGGAACTGCAAATAATGCAAGTGAAAACGTTCGAATTCTCCGAATCGAGTTTAGCAACCGGGCTAGGATGAGTTTCGCTACTGAGCCAACGCGAATTCGACTCTCGCATACGATGTTATTATCACTTTCATAAAGCCCAGTTTTTTGTGTTTTAGGAAATAAGAAACCGTCCGTTGCGGCCGGTTATTAGAAATCAGAGGGTTCCACACCGAGAGCGACGTGTTTAGATTACATACAAGTCGACTATATTTTGGTGTATTTAAGGTATAATTAAGGTAATAAAAATAATTATCTTTTAATGCATACCAAGAGAACTCAGAAAGTTGGATACATTACGATAAAAAAAATAGTTTTTGACATATTCGTTGCGGTTTTTTTTTTTTGAATGACGCTATATTATGCTTACAGTGTTTACTACATATCCGCACACGCTTGTCGCGAGATATCGACTCATACCACCCCCATTTCAGCGTTCGTAGTGGGTCAAATCCGGCTAGGTCATTTTTCACCGTTGAGAATACAGACGGCACGTTTCTCAACACTACACAAAAATAAACTTGTGGACATTCAGTTAGAGACTTGTGAGGTCGGGGTCGCATCATGAGAACAATGATAAGGCAGTCGGAACTGCGCATAGTAGCGCCTCCCCGACACCACAAGCAATACCAATGAAGAAATGCGTTCGCGCGTCCGAAATTAGAGATCTTAATTAAGGTCAGTCAGTTGACTACAAAGTGTCTTATGAATTAAAATGTTCATTTGAAAATCGCCGCTGCTATCTCGCTCGCACACTCCGCCGAGTTGAATCTACGAGTACACTCGCATGATGTCTCGCACTCGGCCGAGTTGAACAAATCGGCGAGAGCGATATAGCATGCGATTTGACTGATTTGTTTGGTTCACTCGCATGCTGTACCGCTTGCGCGCTAGGCCGAGTTGGTCCAAACGTCTCCACTTTTATCTACTGCGATACTTCTCCGGGGCACGCTATTTGCTTTTATTTTGCGATTGGCAAAGTCCGTAAATCAATTATCTGTTTGTAATGGTTAAATATTGTTTTTAGTAAATTTCAGATGGTTTAAACAAAATATATATATGTGTTTTATATTATTTCGCGTTAGCATTTAGTATGTATCTACTTACGATACCTTTAAGGCGCAGTTGTCCTTGAGATTTGAAAGAGTAGGCTTTATTCGAACATTGACGTGTAGAAAAGAGACGGATATATTCGCCGACTCATTTGGAATCGATGAAACATGTTTTTTGTATTTAAATAATTATTATCATTTGAAAAAAATGTTTTTTTTAAGTAATGTCCTAGATTATTATATTGTCTATCTTTAGAAAGAAAAATTAGGTTCGCGTCACTTACACAACTTAAAAGAAAATCGTTGCAAGAAAAAAACAACACTTTCTTATTTATTTATTTTCATTACTATAATAAGGTGTATTTCGTTTTTTTTTTGTACAAAGTACTAAATTAATATATGTAGAATATTGTGGTATTTTTAGTTTAAGCCATTTGTTGGGAATAACTTCAACAAAATGCACCAAAATACGTTACAAACACGTTTTAGGGACTGGTGGCGCCTTAAAATGATTTTTCGCCGAATATAATAAGTAAAAATGCTATCTTTTGCCTAATCAGAATATTTTATCTATTATGACCCAAGTATTATTTGTTATTTTAGATGCATTAAAGTTACGTTATATAGAAAACACCTTAAATTACGATATTATCACTTTAATGTGGATCACAGCTAATTACAAGATACTTATCATCCGTCTAAAACGCATAATGAGTTGGCTTGGTGTAAACGTAACTTTATTGTGATTAAAAGGTTTTATAAGCGCCGTAAATTGATTCATACTATTAAATTAAGATTTGCATTATCGGCCGTAACTAATAATTGCATAGTTTATGCCTTCGCGAGCGTTAAATGTATTTTTTTTTACGGAATACCCAACGCGTATTAGTCATTTTATAACGGGATTATTAATATTGAGAAATTATTCGCAAACAAAAATGAAATCGCGTATCTTCGAATTCGCGCGGCCGTCTGCACGATTGTCGAAAAAAAACTCGGTAGAAATACTCGTATTTAATTAGGCTATTTATAATCAGCATTAGCGACGGGTTTTTAACGTTTCTATAGGGAAAAAAAAAGACGACATTTTTCATTCTATCGGCGTTGTTTTCGCCGTCAAAATAAAAACATCTAAATATCGGCGGGCGCTGAAATATTAACGAATATAATGCAGTATTTCATAGGTTTAAAATAAATAATAATAGAAATCGTGGATAGTATTTTATACAAAATTGTTCCGGCAGAAATCGATCAGTTAGAAAATTAAGAAAATGTTAGAAAATTCACAATACGCAGCATCCGATCGCTTGGCTGTACGACGGGATGATACACACGCGACCATCGCGTGGTTGGTGACACTCATCTCATGCAACGGCGGATAAATTAAATTATATAATTGGCGTCAAGCAAAATACTTTTTGTGTTTTTTGACCGAAATAAGCATAAAATGTTTTGTTTTAAATATCCTTAGCTTCGCTGTGAAAAAAACGTATGAAGTATCGTCAGTTTTGCATAATTTTTTGCTTTGTCAAGATATTTGACACATTTTTAGTAAAAGCTTACACGATGGATTACATATCTACATATTAATACGCGAATAGAAAAGATTGAACGCCTTTTTAAGCATATTGCACGCACGGAGGAGTGTGAGATTTGGCACATTTAAGGTTTGTATGGAGAAAGCTAAAATTTGTCTATAATATGTGTTACAAATACATTAATTTAAATAAAATATAACATTCATACTACTGACAGCCGATTGACAGAGTGGATTTCAGGCTATGAATTTTGTGACCAAAATAATTATTAATACCATCTTATACTTCTATAAAGCTTTACAACAGCATGTTAAGTGACATCGATCTATTTAACACTACTTTCCCGGCATTCAAGAGACTCTAGCTCTTGAGTAGTATATTTATATGTATATGTAAAATTTATATTATATTCTGTTTTATATTATATTCTAGTGATTGTCTGGATTCCCCAATCCCTTCTACTTCCTACTTCCTGGTCCCGGCCTCGCTCCCGAATATGTTTTCTATTTTTATAAGTTTGGAGGAAACTCTTGGTGGCTTTGTGTTTTAATTGTTTTTTTTTGTTTATTGTAATTTTACTATGTAAGTTGTTGTTTCCTGAAATAAAATAAATAAATAAATGTCGTCTAATTTTTATATGAAAAAAGAATTACAATGACAATGAATTGTTTAAAAAAAAAACTTAATTAGAGTGTTTCTGTAATATTAAATGGCCTTATAAAAGGAAATGTATATTTATTGTAACGAAAAAAATCACCAAAAATGTTACTCTCAAACGGCACGGTCGTTTAATTATTATAGGAACGATCTCAGAGCGCCGGAGCGGCAAATGAAAAACGAAAGCGGCCTTAATGAGACGCGCGGCCGTTGGCTTTTTAATTTTGCTCCACTCTGTGTCTTAATGGCGCGTCTAAAACGCCGCCAATAAAATATTCCATCGCTTTATTATATTAAATATAACTATAAATCTGTTCCGGATACATATTACTGAACGCGCGCCATTCGCAGGCCGACCTTCGGCAAAGCCGTCAACGCCCGGTAAAATGGGACTGACAAGTAATTTTCACCCGGAGTAAAGTACCTTTTTGTTTTTTTTGAAATAAATTATTTTTCCTAGCACCGAATGAATTCAACGCGACACACACATTCGGCTAAAATTATTCTTTATTCTTTATTAAGAGAAATCAACAGTTTTACAAACAATTTATTTATTATTATTAAAATATCCATACAAATTAATATCATTAAATGTGCATTACTCTATGTCGCATTTTATTTATATTCTATAGAAGAAAAGTACAGTTTGTGTGGATTAGTAAGACCACACTAGGCAAATGCCTGTGTCGAGCTGTTACCTATTTGAAATATATAAGTAGGGAGATAATAAGAGCAATAATAATAAATAATTGGTATTAATGATAAGTTTACATTCTTAAAAAGTAAAACTAATCAAGGGTTTCTACTGTTAATATAAACACTAAAACTAAGTTAAAAACTAGACATGTATAGTTAAATTATGCTTTTAACTCTTAATCTCTTTGATGTTCTTATATAAATAGGGGTGCGGAAACATTTATTTATTTATTTTTGAAAATCTTTTAAAAATCATATCATAATGTAAAAATCTTGCCTAACTGCCTATTCTAAGGAAGACATTCTGTTTATTACTTAAACGACTTATTGCCGTGCCGAAAAAAAGTACAAATACGTAATACCTAATCACAAATTCAAATAATATATCAGAATATAAATAAAAATACATACATATACTAATCCACCAAATACTAATACAGTGTTATGAGAAATAAATAATATATATATATAAACTTACATATGACAATACATACATACTTACATATTAATCTAAGATACTCTGAGTATCTAATATAACTTACTAAAATAACTACTTAAACACGAATCAGTGTTTTATATTTATTTATTTATGCCAACAACAGAGGTCTACACATATAGGATGTTCATACATACATGCACACACGCAACCACACACCCTCACTGCCACTTTTATACCGTACACATCACACATAGACCTTCTAAAATAGCGTTAAGCTCAACTAAGTTTTAAATATCTTTGTACATAGGCGTAAGCTTTAATTGGCGTTATTATTAAACCTTTGAAAAAATGTATATGCTACTATTTCGCTGTATGCTTACCTGTTAATAAATAAATAATAAACTGTGCTTTGTACAATTAGACATTTTATTAAAAGTTTATTAAAATTGATTTCCTTGTCCTGTTCGAATGCTTCGTTGCGAATGTTTGTTACACTTCGATGTAACCTTTTCATGTATGAGGTGATAATTACATTTTTCAACAGAATTCAATCAACTGCCTTACAGAAGTTTTAACGCGCGTTGTGTAACTACACTGTTATTTATTTTTTGTAAATAATGATCCCGTTTTTTTTTTATTCAAATAGATCTAAACGAGATTGGAGTTTATAAGAGACATTTGGTGGTATTTGCATACAAGAGGTATCTAACAAACACACAACATTATGGATGAAGTAAGTGATTATTATTATTATTATTAGGTAATTACAATATTTAGGAGCTAACTCCGGTGATACTGTTGAGTTTAGTAGGCGAAGAAAAATTAATGCTTAACAACTCGCAGCCTACGCTTAAAAACAGCCTTGGAACCAGGAAAAGGGTTAAATACTGACCTATGAAGAGCATTGATCTGGAAAGAAACGAATTGAACCCAAAGTTCCGTTTTCTCAAGATAGGTTTATCCTGGAAGGATGGTCGATATAAGGAGGCTTGGAGAGTTGGGATCCTAAAGCTGACCAGGCAGGGTCACTCGTCACAGTCTTATATAAACTATTTAACCTGAATTCAAAACGCCTTCTACTTAGTGGCTCCCAATTAAGAGTTGAAATTAATTCAGATGGACTATCATGTCGACTAAAACGTCTAAAGACATTTTCTCTGAACTGCTGCTAATTCTTCTTAAGACGTTGGGCGTCTTTAACCAAAAACCGCCGGATTATTGAATTCTACTATGTAATCCGGTTAGAATAACGTTTTATTAATAGTTTTATTAAGTATTAATAGTTTAGATATAATATAATTAATTATTAAGGAGATGTTATAAAATACTAGCGTTGCTCAGCCCATGAAAAAGAAAAAAAGAGTTATTATTAGCAAACAAGTTCAAACCTATAGTTATTAATGCATCGAAAGCAAAACGGGTTTAGGTTGTTTTTTTTTTTGACTGCTTAGTGATTAGCCGCGGACGTCAACGCGATAACCATATAGCGGTCACGTTGCACGCGATTTTAAAATAGCCTAATAACTCGGATCGACTATAAAATAACTGCGTGATTCGTAGCTGAACTCGTCACCGTGTTTCATTGTCATGTCGCTTGCAACGAGATTTGCCGTGTCGCTGAAGTTAGAGTTTGGCAGGACAGGTTAAAAATAATAGGGCGAAAATAACCGGCGATGCACCCGAATACCTGCACCGTACGGTATCCCATCTGCGTAACTTGTGGGAGCGATTTCGTTGAACGCGATTTCGTCACCGCTATTAGCCGGCTTCGGTAACGCGGCTATTCGTTGCGCTAGATTAATAGGGCGATTAAAACGTTGGCCCCTATAACGCGCACGTCTATTCGTGGAAAAATAAGGAGTAAATAAATTAATAATAAATAAATAGTCTGGCAACACTCATAACCCCCCCCCCCCCTTAACGCCACAGGCTTTTATTTTTTTATTCGGTAATCTTAACAAAATATTGAACATATAACATGTTTACATTTATTTTAGAGACTTAGTAAGAAAAACCTTATCAATATTTAATAAAAAGCGAACGCAACATGCATATAAAAGATAAAACACAGATTATACTAAATAGAAATTATATAAATTATATACATAAATGTGTAGATACTATATCTTGTATTGATTTAATATTAGTTTATTATTTGGGTTTTACTTGTACAACATAGGTCATGTATTTTCTATTACAATGGGTAATATCTATTTATTAATTTGAGTGTATATATGTGTATTATTACTATATTATATTTTTATAATAAATAAATTAATATTAAAATTATGTATTAGTAATTAAAGGTACATTTACGTATTATTATTTATATATTATGTATTATTGCATACAATTCAATTCAAATAATTGTAATTGTATGTTGCGCAGTGAGATGGTTATATTATAAGAACGATGCTTCTAGTAAAGTCTACTTTAGTACGGGCATTGCCTAGTTAGGTAGTACTTTGTATAATGTGAAATTAATGTTATGTTACTGTCAATAAATAAATATAAATAAAATGTATGAACATAAAATATGTACTTTTATATTTTTATCTCGGAAGCAATTCAAAAATATGCCTTTTGAATTGACTAAGGCTATCAAGGAAAATGTCAATGCGACTATCTCTATGTAAGGTATTAAAAAGACCCATAGAGATCTAAAGTACCTTTAAATGTTTTAAAACCATGTGAGATTTAGCTGTCAGCTCTCTGTATATCAGCAGTTTCATATGTAAAAATATCACCGGAATTTGTATTTTCGTAAATAAGATGCTTAACGTGCTCGTTAAAAATTAAAAGCGCAAACGAATTCATACAAAAGATTGCGATGCGCGCCTCTCGAATTGAGTGACACACTTACTTCCATAAGTAAGGTATTTTCACATTTCCGTAACGTTCGAATGAGTAATTCGGGCTGTAATCAAAACGTGATATTTTGAGAATATACAGGGTGCGCCGGGACCATTTTCGAAGGCTTAAGGGGCGATTTTGTGTAACCTATTATGAGTGAGAAATGATATCAAAAAAAAACATCACCAAATTTATTATTAAGTTTTAACGGATGGTGTAAATTTGATGAGCGTGCGAATTCCGATGCTACGCCGGTCGATAATGGCCTTGACACATGATTTTTTAACTATTTTCACGGTAAGTTTATATTTTTTTTCTCGATAACTATGTTAAATTTTTATATAGTTTCACTAACAGAAATAATACTAGAGATTTCAAGACGAATTAGCTGTTTTTTTTTATCGGGAATGGTCTTGGGATTCGTGCTATTCATGAGACGACGACCCGTGACAAGCGTGTGTACACAAGAAACGATTGAAGTACGAAATTAGACCCACAATAAACGCATCAGGACCTCAGGTTTTGTTTTTCCTAACTTTTATTAAATTTACTTCTAACGTAAGGACAAAATGAACGTGACCGAGAACCAATATGCTGGGCGCAACGACTTTAGCCGAATGAGCACATCGTCTACGAGGGACTTCCCGAATTTAGGCGCATGAGCGTGTCGCGTTACATTCATTTGTTGCCTAGGAAAATCGCTTAAGGTTTGCCTGGAGAATAGTTAAGGTAAAATTACGGTAACTTACGGTAACTTACTGTAGTCACCGCTTGGCATTACTCCTCATGATTTGATTTTCAATTGCTTTTAAAATAAAATATATTGACAAGAACGGCTATCACACCCTGTACCTATCATATAATCAACTGATCTTTACATTGTTTAGCAGTAGTAAATTATTTAACCAGAACCATAGGCCATCTCCCTCCCTCTAGTACTACTAGTAGATGGAGGGAGGGACTACTTGCGTCTGCGGTACCAACATGTGATGGGTTGCTTCATTTCCTATCTCGGCTTGTTCCTACGGCACTATAAACCCATTCAAAGAGTGCTTTTTGGATGGCTATAGGTCTGAGTAGATTAAATTAAAAAAAAAAACACACAATGCTATCCCATTCTATCAATTTATCTTAAATTTTAACAATAAACATTATTTTGCGTGTTTCTATTAGCACTCATAGATAAGTTTGTATTAATCTTGACTGGTTAGTAATAAATAATACGTTCAAACAGAAAACTGCCATATTTTTGAAATTCGAATACAATATTTGGGCTTTCTATTAATACAAAAAAAATGTTGATTATCTATATTATCCGACCAGCCTTTGATGTGATCTAAACGGTTATGGTTGTTTTTCAAGAGCATCAATCTACACACCAAAATTTAACTGCTTTTCGAGTCGAAAGACGCGACGGACGGACAGACGGACGGACGGCTTAAGGCCGTAAAAACCGGTTCCGCTTCCGCCGAAATCAGAGACGATACGCCCCATGACACTTCTGCTCGCGAGGCGTCGGAAATATCGCGTTGCTGTCAAAACTGACATTTTAATCTGGAAGCTAGCGGCCAAAAATGTCATGACGCGATAATCGATGCACATTAACCTATTTTTTAATAGTGCGGCTAATGGGTTCACTCCTCGAGGTCAACCTATAGGGTCTATATTTTAGAGGCGTGGTTTTCAAGACGAGATAAAACGCATATAATTTGATGTTATGGCTAAGAATTTAGTTTTATTATAAAGATAAGGGTTTGCCATTATGTTTTAAAAATGATTTCGGGTAAGTGGCCGCCGCGGCTGACTCGAACAAATTCCAGCCGAGAGGCCCAATTTTCAACCACTTTTTGCAGCAAGTATGTCAGCAATAACGCGCCGAATATTCTCTTCCAAGGCGTTAATCGTGTCCGGCTTATCTGCGTAGACAAGCGACTTCACATAACCCCACAAAAAATAGTCCAGCGGTGTTAAATCGCACGATCTTGGAGGCCACGCCACGTTGTTCAGGAGTAAGTCTATTCATTATGAAATGGCAAACCAAACTGAGCATAAATCAAGTGACAGCTGTCAAAAACACCAACTACGAAAGAAGTAGTGCCAGATTGAAAACCACGCCTCTAAAAAAAACACCCTATGCAATGATTATAGAGGTATACCTATAAAAAAATATTGAATTACCACTTGGCGACCGCTAGTAATAATTAATACCTCGTGCTTCATTCTTACGATGGTTCCGATTTTTTAACCGACTTCAAAAAAAGGAGAAGGCCTCAATTCGATCTACATGTTATCTTTTTTATGTTTGGGTTAAATCATTACTCCGAAACGACTCGATCGATTTCAACGATTTTTTGTGTGCATTAAAGAATTCTTTAGGAACGGTCCCACTTTAATTTCGCTACCTTACGTCAAGCGTAAGGTAGCAAAAAATAAAAAAAATACGTTTTCCGTTCAACGTTTTTTCGAGCGGTTTTAATTATTTTATTTTTTTGCATATGTTAGGCGATTGCTTTAGGATGGCGATTCAATTAAAGTTTGATTAAAAAAACTTAAAAAATAAATGAATTGCAAACATGGTAAAGTAGAAACATAAAATATTTATCGTTTATTCGGAAAACCAACAGTTTAATATATAAAAAAAAAATGGTACATACAATTGTGTGTAAAATTGACTGATGACAGGTTTACGCTAAAGTATTAAAGTAAAGCTTACGCTAAACACTAGCACTCATACAGATAAATATATATATATTGTTTTTTTTAACATATATTATTTTGAAATAATATTCAGAGGCTAAAGGAAAGAAAATGAAAATGATGTCCAAAGATTACTATTTTTTTCTTTTTGTTTTACTAATTTAGTCTGTTTTTTTAATTTTTTATATAAAATATTAAGTAAATACATTCATTTATAAGTTAACATCAATAAAAAGTAAGTATGGAAGATTATATATGACAAAATAATTATTAGGGTATGATATTTAATTTTTATTGACATATTATTTATGTTTAATTTTATTTTATAATCTCTCCACCGCCCCCTGTAATAAAAAAAAATGTGGTTGTAAAAAAATAAACTATAACTAATAAGTACTCCCGCTGAAAATAATTTTGACCACGTTAAAATAATACTTATTTGTCAAATTTTTAGAAAAATAATAACTGTTCAAGTGTCCAAATATTAGAAGAATATATCAAGTATATTTTTATTGACAAATCCAACAAAACTTATTACGAGTATATATATACAACCAATAATGGATTTCTGACATTTTAAATGGCTAGCACTGCCTTAAAACAATTTAAACAACGAACTAGGTAAAATGTTTAGCACAAACGCTTTAGTCTGACGGTTATAGGTCAAAATCCCCGAGATAATAAGTAGGTAATATAACCGATTGTGCAGTTCGGCGCACGCAAGGAGTAAGGAGTGTCGCAGAAGCTTTCCGCGTTCGAGCTGACTGGGTGCGGTCGGCGCGTCACGACCGACTCTCGACAGGGGCGGACTGGGCGGGGTCGTTTAATCAAAGATTCCTCGCGCTGGGTGGCTGGTTTGTCGCGTATTCCGCTCATAAAGTGCGAACTCGATTTTACACAATGTGACAGAGGCATCACTCACAAACAGTGGTAAACTCTCTAATCTCTAACGGCTACGTATGTATTATTTCTTTTACTCAAAAATACAACGGTATATAAGCACTTTAAACAATGCGTATTTTAAAATGACTGTTCTTTGTCGAAATAAATGTTAAACCACACGGCGTAACTAAGCGGTGTTTTAGTGTTGCTCAATATTTTTATTGATGTGAATTATCGATAAACGCGTTGCATCAGCGTAATTATAGTAGTATGCGCTAAGAATTCGATGAAAAAATTCGACGCACTGCACTCTTGTGTTCATAGGTTACTTTACACACAGCCTGCATAATCACTCAGACGTTGAACTGTGAACATAACCTACAGGCCGTAGTGTAAGAATTGCCTAATCATAACTTTGATACATACATAGAACGAACTACTAAATTAAGGTATTAAAATACTGGCCGAAAAAGGCCGAAATTTAATGTCCTATTTGAGACTAACCTAAATTTTCGTATTTCAACTCACTCTTAGCGTTAAGTCGAACATTAAAGTCCGCCTTAGCTAAGAATCAAAACAACTACTACTTAAGCCTTAAGTCAAACTTAAGTCGGTGTAAAATACGCTGCTAGGAGCGATTTCAGTACATTAACGGCGCTACAGTCGCCGTGCATTGCCATCTGTGGTTTTCGTCTCGTACTTAATTTTATGTTTTCTAACTAATTAAAATTGACTGGATTTGCATATTTTGAACATCTTCAACTCAATCAAACACGCATGGCAAAATCCTACATTGACAACATAACCTCAAAAAGTCAGATGACGAGTCATTTGTCAAAAGTTATGATATTGTATACACATACCGTAGCGGCGAGTAGCGAACTAATCACGAGCGCTAAAACATATTCTTAACAAAGTCGAACTTAAAAAGTAACTGGAATACACACTTTAAGCAAGGACTGAAATTTCGGCCCTTAGCTAAGGCGGACTTTGAGTTCGACTTAACGCTGAAAGTGAGTTGAAATACGATGTTCATCGGTTAAGTCTGACTTAAAATAAGGACATAAAATTTCGGCCCTAGAAACACGAAAGAACGCGACAAAGGGGGAAAAAATAAAAAAGATCGATTTACAATTCTCAATTCCCAGACAAGTCACAATAATATACAATATATTATTTTGTTATCTTTAGTTTATTATGTTTTTGTTTATATAATATTTAAAATACCTTAATAAATAAAAGTTTATGAGTAAGCATAGACAATGCCGCCCCTGGCCGCAGCGCCATCTTGTGTCCATGGGAAAATGTCCAACCGCGTCGCATTATTATAAGATGGCGGCCTTCGCGTTGAGCGAGGCTCGTTATTGACAGTTTGCATTTATAAAACAGTAACCGGGTAATTTAATCGACCGGTAATAGTATAATGAAAGCGTGTACAAACGTTCGCTTTAATTTGTTTCCTTTCGCGGCGTGGTAATAGTCAAAACGGAGTTCTTTTCTTAATAAAAAAAAAAAAGCGACCGATTTTTCACTCAGATCCTCCATACAAACGCTGTTCTCAATTTACAACATTATACTTAAAATTTGGTAAATAAATCTTAAGCATATTGCGCGCACGGTGTGAGATGTGGCATATTTAAAGTTTATATGGAGGAGTGCAAAAAGCTTAAATTTATCTATAATATGTGTTACAAATACATTAAAATAAATAAAATAAAACGTTCATACTATTGACAGCTGATTGACAGAAGTATCAAACTGAGAATTTTGTGTGATTTCAAATATTCCTTAAGGTCTGTCAATGTCAATGTTGTAATGGTAAACAAAAATAATTATTAGTGCCATTTTATAGTTCTATGTATGTCCAATCTCATTTTGACATGAAAAAATTAAAACTGGCAATGAATTGTATCAAAAAATAAATACAAATACAAGCCGTGGTTGTGTTTTTTTTCCCAACTGCTACTAACATTAAATTGAAATCTCATAGTTATTGCAGGGAAATAAGGCAAACAACACACGCTAATGACGTATTTGTACAAGCTCGCAACTATAAGTTTAATGAATTGCGATCCTAATTACATTCTAAACAGATGAAAGAATGAATAATAGAAATTTGGGAAATTCTGAATGCGAAATATTGACGGAAATTTTGCTCTGACTTCATGCAATGGCCGAATTCGTCTATGATTAATTATAGGACGGTTGTTGTGTGGGAGACAATGGATCGTGAACGGCGGTCGAGAGGCAGCGTTTTTTTTTTTGTGAATACATAAATATCGATTACTCTCATCTTAAGAGCAAGACCCGCACACCTATAGACCTGTAGCCCAAGTTACTAAAGTTTACTTTCAAGTTATCAAGTTTCGCCAAGAATATTTATCCTCTAAATTACTGCCATAGATTTTAGAAAAAGTGCAGACTTTACCAAAACAGTAACTGCTAATCAACTTTTTAAATGCGTCATAACTTTGAATTGTGTTTTTTTTTAATTTTTAGATCTATTGGTGTAGTATTCGGTATATAATTATAGCTTGCTTGAGCTTTGTTTTTTGTTGTTGTTTTTTTTTAAATAATTAAAAAAAAAACAACTTTGTGGTTGCGGAGAAATGACAAGGGAGATTAAAACATTCATAAGAACAATGATTGAGTCTAAGCATACACTTCATTATAATAGTAAATCGTATACACGAGTGAGTGAGAGTATACTCATGAGTATGAGTATGAGTTTTAATGTTATTGATATAACTGTGTGTTTTCCCATAAGAAAATAAAATAAAATAACATAATATAGAAGGGAATATAAATTATTTAAGATGCCCGAGACTGTACAAAGTTTTTTCAATTAAATATTTTTCTAATTCAGTCTTAAAGCTGTTTTTTCCCTTTTTTTATGTTATTGGGGAGATAATTGAATAAATCTACCCCCTATAAACACTTTTATTCTGAAGTTGAGTTGCACGGGCTTTAATTGGTTGAATATAATTATATTTGTGTCAAAAAACACAAATAACTTCCGTTTAATAACACCCACGGAACATGGGAAAAATTCATGGGCACCGACCTACGAAACGCATTTTATTATCTTTTTCTGAATTATCCTAAAAAAAAAAACATTTATTTTTCTCATTATTAGTTTTATCTCAGATGAATGGTTATTGCGATCAATATAAAATGCTTGGAAATTTACCCAATTCGGACCAGGCAGCATTATTATTCAAAGATTTTTCATTTCCTTAAAACCATTTCCGATAAAAAATTGGTCCTGCGATTTTGAAAATTGATTTCATATGAAAATTCATGAACGGACACTATCGGCCAATACGTAGCAAAGCGAGATATCTTTCTAAATTTCTTACAATATTATTGTAATAATATTTTTTAGAATAGTCATGGGACTCGAATACACTTAGTTAATCGTTAATACATATTATATTAGTGGCAATCTGCCGACAAAACCCAAAGTCTAGGCGTTTCTCTCGGTAAAAATCGGCAGATTGTGACATTTAAACATTCGACGCGCTCGTCTAACGTTCATAACCTAAAAATAATGCGAGAGGGTAATTATAACACATCGGCAAGTTTAATAGTTGCGCGAAAACCACAGAAGTATATCGTAGACGATTCATTGCGGTTCCCGTACAAATCGATTGCGTCGTCATTATTATCGTACGTACGAGTATTTGCAAATACACTGCTATTCTGCTGCTATTTAATCGCGCTATTATTCTAGCGCAACGAATAACCTCATTATTGAAGCTGGCTTTTGCACATTGCATCGCCGGATGTAACTATTTTGACAGTCGCTCTATTATTTTTTTACCTCGTCCGGCCAGACTCCACCTTCAGTGACACGGAAATGTCGTTGCAAGCGACACCACGACAATGAAGCACGGTGACGAGTTCAGTTATTTTGTAGCCGTTTAAGTAAAAGCATATAACGTAACGTCAGTTATACGATTATTGCGTTAACGCCCACTGCTATTACCAATACTAGCAGATGAACAAATGCCACATAAACGCAATCGCTTTAGAAAATACAATTCATCTGCACTATATATCTCGAAAAGTTTATGAGATTTTCTAGTGCTTTAGGCACGATTTATAAGAGACGACCTTTTAAAAATATCTAAAATATTGAACAGGGCCGAAATGAGCTCACAAATAAATGTAAGTACTTGTGGGGGTCACAAGGTCGCTGCCGTCCACACCTACTTTATCACGCCACTCGAGAACACCTGGTCGGCAGTCGGAGTATGACGTCAGCCGACCGACCGAATGCGTCACGGCGGAGGTAGAGGGTCTCCCCGCCGGCAGGTTATAAGAACAGGCCGCGACACCTACTCGATGCCTATTCCTAGCCAAGTCGCGTCGCCAACACCCGCTCGTCTGGCGGTTGTCACGCGCGCCGTGCGCGCGAAGTATGGAGTCAGATTTAATTAAGTTAATTTTTATATTGTAACGGTTTAAGATTAATAAACAACTTTAACAACCTTCATCATTTATTGGGTCCGTTACATACTCTTTTGAAACGAGTTCGTCTCTCCTGGGGATAAACAAACGTGAATTGCTCTCGCAGTAATGAGTCTTGTGACCGACTCGAAACGTCGGCTATACAACATCGATGCAACGTTATTCAGTTGAGGATGAAAACGATTGACTATCAAAGATACCCCTCTAATACTCCGCGTAGGCCTACGGATATCTGAACACCTCTAGTCTTCGCAATCTTCAAATTCAATAAATTGCATATTTTTTTTTCGGTAAACACTTAACTTGTAAATAATACCGTAACAATCTTACTGAATATTCAGGACGCATAAAAACACAATGCATTAATTTGAATATAGTGAATCGATACGTGGATAATTTTTTGCATTTAAATTTTATTTATGAAATCAAAGTATATATTTCAATTTAAATAAAAATAATTAAATTATAATTAGGAGAATGAATCACGCTTTATTTAATACGATTTTCCGCGGCGATTGAGGTCATATAACACTTTCATTATTTATTTATTTTAATAGTATTCAACATATAACCTTACAGTAAACCATTGCGTTTAGAGAAAAAAAAAACGTTACACAATAGAAAATATAGCAAAACATAAATTAATTAATACAAAAACATAAAATGAAGCTTACCTATTCGTAAAGTGCGCCATTCATGCGGCACCCGTGACATTTTTAATATGCAGGGATTTTTTTTGAGGCCATTTTGAATAAAACAATAATTAAAGAAATATGTTAGGCAAAAAAGGCAGGGGGTAGATTTCAGCGGATCAAAGTGGTGAAACATTTTGGTCCTCCCTTACCATAAGGGTTGCGCATAACAAATATTGTTTGTAGAAAGTATAGTCCTAAAATTAACATTTTGAAGGGAGGTATGATTTTTTTGAATGTTGAAAAACCAATTTTTCTCACCCCTAGGGTTATTTAAAAGTTAACTCAGATAAGTTTTAAGCCCTTATCTAAGAAATAATATAAAATTTAAATGAATTTGATATCTTGTATACTAACTCGTATAGCAAAATTTCACTTTTCCTAAAAAACCATGGTCACCATTCACGCATGGTCTGATTTTGCCCACTAACGAAATAAACCGTAATTTTGTGCCCTTAAATTTTATGAATAAATTTGAAAGTGATTCGTGTAAAATTAAGGCAGTTATCGTGTCCACAAGAAAGTTATATAAGTGAAGGTGGTTTTAGGTTTTAGGAGATGTGAAACGCGAAGATATCTCGAAATTTTCCGAATGTCATAACATGGTGCCCATTGCAGTAATCCATTGCCAAATATCGTCCTAATAGTTGCAAATATCAACGTTCAAAGAGACTGCGATGTCATACAGTTTGATAGTCATGTAAAAGTAAAATAAATTTAGTGTATCAAGATTATCGGCAAAGCCATTAAGTCAATATATAAAAAATATTTAAAAACGCATACCAAATACACGCCTGTATTGTAGCGAATTAAATTAAAAAAAAAACCTGACGTGTTATAAAAGTATCTGCGTATAAAGTGGTATATTTAAATAGTTCACTATCATTGATTATACTGTAGTTTTTAGATAGGTCTCTTCATACAATTATTAGGTGCCAAACAACGAAACATTTAAGATATATTTTTGTTGATATTTCGTTGGCAAATAGCCTAGACACAAACACAGTTTATAAATGCTAATCTGCCAAGTCACAGATGGCGCACATCTCGTATATTGTCTTCATTGCTGGTTGTTTGACAGTTCTTAAAAATAGTGAAATCCGTCATTTAGCCCGTAGAGTACGGCACTGCACTATTTTGTGAATATTTTTCGATCTAAGATTTTTTGCGATAAATTACATTTTTTTTTTGGCGTCACCATACACACCCACCAAGTCTCGAACTTCAGAGTTTATTGAATAAAGCACACAATTTCGTAATTTTCATAACAATGCCAATATATTATTTAGGTTTAATTTGAACATTTTTGTACGAAACAGTGCGCCATCAGTGCATCTATGAGGTTTGCATCTAGGCTATTTGCCAACGAAATAATAATATTTCGTTGGCGATCGCCCTAAACGCCGTAGCGAGGGCCTCCTTAGCGGCGACGGGTCGTTCATACGCTAAGGCCTGGCCGGCAATCATATCTTGCAAAATCGCTAAGGCCTAATCAGCCCGATTCAATTGCCTTCGCGCCGAGAGAGATAAAAAAAAACATTTACGATTCGCAGAGTTGCAACACAGATACTATTAGACGGCACAAACACGATTTCCTATAAAACAACTTTATTATGTAGGTTTCGTCGTAAGCAGATACAATTATTAATTTGTTCGAACGGGTTTAGATTTTACGATTTTTAACCGTCTTCGAATAGGGAGCACCTTTTAAATTCAATATATTAATACTTATATAATTTTAAAAGAATCTACAGATTCACATAGTAATTTACATTAACATACGAAGAGAGGGGAAAAAAGTAATTACTACATAAATCTAAACACAGATTCCTACATTATATTACTCAGAATATAATTAATAACATCGTCTAAATAAAACATATAAGAATGAAACTAAAATATAGAGCGTAAAATAAGAGTTATGTATAACATCAAACCCTATAGCTTTTTCGACCAGTCCTTTGTCATAGTCATTTATTTAACACTTGTGGCACGCTATAAAAATATAAACGCATTATAAAAGTGGTTAAAATAAAAAGTGCAGTGTGCGGTTTTACTAAAATAGGGATAGAAAATCTCGGCTATGTGATTTGTCGATTTTGCATTGCGATTTTGTAGTTTTGAATTAAAACATTTAGAATGTCGAAATCGAATTGTCTGTTTGTAGAGTCTACATTTTAACGATGAACTATTTTTGCAATTTTATTTATATTTATTTAATTTATTAATACAAAATTATTGTAATCGTCCTGGCAAAAACACAGTTTGGCTGCCAGAAACTCAGTATTAATACATTTACAAACACAATACAATTTTATACAAATATTGTATAGTGAGTTTTTAAAAAGATGGCTTTAAGTTCATTAATCGTGACCAAATGATTTTATTTTGTCGTCCTCTGTCGATTTTTTTAAATTTTGGAAATTTAACGGTTAATTTATCAATCTGATGCGTTTTATAAATCAATCGTCTTTTAAATATAAATTTAAATAATGGAAATTGAACATCTGAAAAACATTTAGCACACCATTTGACATACCACTTACCACGGCGTAACCACACGAACAAATAAGATATTCTAACATGGAGCATGAATCATTTCAATTCGTTTGATGGGGTCACCATGACGTGTGACCTTAAGGTAGCAGGCTTCGTGGCCGGAGTGACCTAACCTAAAAAAAATTGACCAACTCGACATGCCGTGGTCGAAAATAATTGCACGGAATCTGACAGCGTTAAAGACATTGGTATGTTTGCGTTGAAGGCATGAACTAATGCAAATCAGACTGCAAACCGCTGTTAAATTTTATTACCCTTTCAAATATTCGTATCTACAGACATGTAGATAGATTTATAAAGAATTTTATTAAAGGTGAGTGTGGTTGTCCTTAATAAAGCATTAATCAAAGCAATGTTTTTTTTTAAATAACAAATCTATTCTATAAAGTATCATTTGACATGGTTGCATATGATCGTATGTAATATGCTTGTGTCAGAACTGTTAATAAAATAAAATACGCCAGTAAAGTAAATCTAATAATGTTGCATATAAAAATATCTTTAAACCTACCGATATTAAAGTTACAAGCATTGAGTTATTCACAAGGCAAAGAAAACTATGTATTTCGAATTATCTTAAAATATAAGTATGATACGGTTTTAGCTTTCGAATATTTATCACTTCGATACAGGCATTACGCCTAGTGAAGTGATTATAATCCAATATGCCTGAACCTCTTTTCTATAACTAATTATATTTAAGACCTTGAAATTTATATTTAAAAAAGGGGAATTATATATGTAAATAAATAAAAGCTTTGATTAGCAATTTCCTTTTTAATGCGGTCCTTAAATTTCGAAATGGATGGAATAGTGAATTGTATGGTTCCGCTACAATAATAATGTCGAAAATGCGTTTAAAATAGTAAGCAAATTCGTGCAATAAAGAAACAAAATTAACATAATTCAATGTCTATCTAAATTGACTTGCAGTAATTATGTTGGTATTCGTTCGTGTAATTATTGGATAAAAAGCTAATGGAATAAGTAATGCAACCTTGCAATGGCAGAGGTGTGGTTGTTTACAAAACGAAAATAAACGCAATAAAAAGTGGGCCACGATATGTCAGTCAGTGGAACGTTTTTGACAGGCGGCCATTTTGTATTTGAAATTCGTCGGCCATGGACACGATCGGCGTCGATGTAGAGTATTATAGAGCGATCGTGCCGCGGCCGTTGTCTATGGCGGTCGTTATCGATTTCAGTGGGACGTTCCGATCGGCGCTGTCATTATGTTGCTTATTTTTTAATATAAAAGGGAACGCCCGTTTAAAAAAGTAATTCAGCGACAGCGCCAATAATAAAGATGTTGTTTTCTCCGTACGGCGACATAATCACGGGCTTTGTTCCGCGATCGCGAGCGGCCATTTTTTTTATGCTTCTTTTTAATGATAAGTCTGTGGCGATGAGTCACAAAGCCTCGTCGGCCAGATAGTATCGGAAATAACGGGGGTTGTCGTACGTTCACGTTATAGACGTTCGTTTGCAGAGTTTTAATTCACTTCGCTATAAATGTGTATGTAAGGTAGCCATAGAGCGCTTTAATTATTATAAAACTATATATATTGAATACAAATGTAGGAAAATGCGATATTATACAGAATCAAGGCCATGCAATTTTCATATATATGATCTTTATTTAATTTTAGTTTCAGTTCAGTTGAATGCCGTCAACAACGGCGTGTATTTCATCATAGTTTTTATTACAATCAAAATAAGCAAGGACCCATTAGTCAGAGACTGTCGACAGGTCCTTTTAATAAGTTTCTTAACTAATAATATTGCATACATAATTAAAAGGTACATGAATTTTTAGACAAGGTAGATTTTAGCATAACAAAAATCGAACATGACAGATGTTATTTTTACACGTATTTCACAGAGGTATTTTTTAAATTTATTTTTAAATAAGTAGTGATAACGTAGCACTCTCTTCAATATCGCCAGGCAATTTATTGTATAAAGTGGGGACCGCCGCGCAGGTTTGCCGCTTGCCATATTTCAGATAGTAGGGCGAAGTTATGTTAGAAAAATGCCGAAATTTTCATCTTTTTCCTCGGGCTTTCTACGTATTTCTATCCGTTGTGGTTTGGAGCCAGCTGTTTCCCCCTGCAGACCTACGCATGTCATCCATACACCTCAGCTGTGGGTCTTCAGACTTTCCGCTTGGATGCCTTGCCACGTAACCCGCCCAGCGCCGTTTCTGGCTGGAGATTCGTCGGAAGATGTCCGTGACCTTAGTGCGACTTCGAATTTCCTCATTGCGCACTCTGTCCCTGAGACTGATCCCCAACATTGACCTTTCCATGGCTCTCTGACAAATCCTCAGCCGATTGGCGCTCGCCTTGCTACTGTCTCCAAGCCGTATGTAGCTACTGGTAGCACGCAGGATTCATACACCTTTCGCTTCAGGTTGATGGTCATTGTTGGGTCTCGAGGATAAATCCGACCTTCTGCGAGTGCGCTGGCAAACTGAAATTCGCGCTCAAATGCGGAGACGCCTCCGAAAAGAAACCCCAGCCATTTTGAGGTTGGTAATAATTATTATCGTCGAAACGCGACAAAGAATGCGATCACTTGGCACGAAGTAAGTTTCTCCGCGCAGCATGCAGCTCGCAATTGTTTGGCAAATTGTAAGTTATATTCGGAGCGAATCCGAAGTAAATTTATCAAAGAAAGACCTCAAACAGAGAAGAGTAATGGAATTCTTTTTAGATAGGTCACTAAATTTTACACTTAAAACCATACGGACTGTTGTGAGAAGCGATGACGAAAAATAATTATTTATTTATTAGAGAATACAATATAAAATATCAAGGTAAAAGTTACACGTACTGTGGTAGACTTCATCATAGCGCTTGAGCATTCGGTTTATGTGCAATTACTACACTATACTACAGACTATATATTCCACTATACTACACTGTAATTTTTATAAGCATAAGTTTATCTTCTTTTATGTTCGTTTTCTTTTTTCTCTCTTATTTTCTTAACCTCATTTATTTATAAATTTATAAAATATACAAACGTAAGTATATGTTTTTGTGAATTTAAAAAAGAATTTAGGAAGCCTACAATTCTCCCCATTCTGCTCCGTATACTTTGCATTCAGGTAATTTTTAATGGATACAGATAGATAGTCCATCTTAGGACAGGTGTTCAGCACCTAGTTAGATGGCCACGGTAAATATCCCGACATGCCATTAAATGCGAAAAATATGTCGATGGTGTAAAATATCTTGTATGGACAGTTTTGGCTGAATTTAAACTCAAACTCGTACATTAGGCTGCATCCTCATTGCTCAAAATATTTTAAGTGTCAAATAGGAGTGGCACCATTTTAGGGTGCCGTTAATTGAATTATTATTACAAACTAGTGGTCGTCAAGTAGTCGACATTCAACCGTAATTCATTATTTTTTTGTTTGAACTATATCGAGTTTCTTATACCTCTATAATACGGTAAGTTCACTTCTATAATTATTGGTTTTTTTTTTAAATTCGTTCTATAACGTCAGCTGCGAGCGTGTACAAATACGTCATTACGTGTGTTTTTTGTCCTAATTCCCTGCAATACATATGAAATTTAAAATTTAATGTTAGAAACAGTTGTAAAAAAAAATTACAATTACAGTTTGTATTTGTATTTATTTTTTTATATAATTTTTTTGATGCAATTCATTGACAGTTTTTTTTACATGTGAAAATGAGACTTGACATTTATAGAAATATAAGATGGCATTTTTGCTTGACATCATCATATTGAGATTGACTATTTAAGAAGGAACATTTGAAATCACCCAAAATTCACAGCTCGAAACTCATTCTGTCATTCTGCTGTCAATACTATGAACATTTTACTTTATTTTATTTAATGTATTTGTAACACATATATATAATTTTAGCTTTCTGCATTTCATCTCCATATAAACTTTACTATGCCAAATGTCACTCTCCTCTGTGCGCGCAATATGCTTAAAAAAGGGTACAAAGTTTACTCTTCACGTATTAATATATATATTATTATTACAAATAAATATTAGTACAAATATATTTATGCTCAATTGGTACGTTTGTTGGAGTTTGGGAATGTAGTAAAGAATTAACATATGTAATTTATGTGTACTAAATTACTAGGTATATATGATATAGGTAGGTAAACGTGTCAATACTGGTAGCATTAAATGCACTTCCTGTTTAGAATGTAAATATCGTATTTGCAGAAATAAAACACTGTTTAAGGAAAACCCATTCGAGCAAATCTACAGTACTTATTACTGAGAGGGCCCGGGACATTCTTGGTGATCGATTTTTTTAAATTTAAGGCCAACATATGGTTTATGTTGCCGTGAAACTCGTAACAGGTGGAAATATTAAAATTAATTTATAGCGTTAAACTCAACAAAGTTTTAAATATTTTTGTACATAGGCGCAAGCTTTAATTGGCCTTATTATTAACCCTTTGGGAAAATGTATATGCTATTGTTACGCTGTATGCTTACCTGTTAATAAATTAAATAAAATAAACTTATTGCAAAATGCACTTTCTGTTTTGATATTCAAAGCGTTGCGCAGTGTGCGCGCAGCCTTAGAATTGAACGCCTCGGCGAGCCCAACACTACGGTCGCTGTCTATGCTCCGGCGCTGACGGCGAAATTTCGCTCTCGTCGTCGTGTTTTTTTTTCTTCACAGAGAAAGCGGCCGCCGACGTCCATTTCAATTCGGCCGTTGATCGATACATGAACGTGTTTGTGTAGCCGCGGTAATTACAGCGGACGATCGCGGTGGCCAGACGAATAAAAACACTATGATTTTGCTATTATTAATTTAGTTTTTCAAACGGTTGATTATTTTCACGTAGGAGTATGATATTAAAGTCAAATTGGCCTCGGCCCACGGACATACTTTCGACGTGGGCTAAAAAAGATATCAAGCTAAGTTTTTTTTTACTAATTATGAGAGCATTTAGGGGAGGGGCGATCGATGCTAGGTGCCTTAGCGGATTACTTAGGAACACACGTATCGTTGTTGGTTAATTATAAAAAACAGAATCAATTTATGTCTAAAAACTTGAATTTGCACCTTTATAACATAAATTATGCTTAGTTTTATTTTCTCGATTTTTGTATTCAGACAATAACGATAAAGTTTAACTTATTAATGCCATAGAAGCCTAGATATTTAGAGATAATAGGATACCTACTAATATTTTTCTTATACGAGTACAAATCTTATACAAATAAGAAAGTCACAACACTACAACGTTTGTATGGAGAAATGACCGGGTTGAGTCAATTAAAAACAGAAAAAACTGACGCATATTAAGGGAAAATTTAAGGTATCTAAATCGAAAAAAAACTTTTTTTTTTGCTATAGTGAACGAGTGAAACGAGTCTTTGCGGAAGGTTGCTAAAATCACATTGTGAGCAGCGGTTCCAGAAAAGAATTGAAAGCAAAGGTGGTAAGAGTGAGACAACCGCCGCGCGTCAAGACAACGTCGCGCGAGACAACCCAAAATGCAATATTTTTATCATCTATGGTGATAAAAATATGGCAGCTCGTGTTTTCAGGTTAATTTTAAGTTTATTAAATTTTGGTGTGTTTAAGGTTGTACGGTTGTCCACGGATTAGGGGAGCGGGTTCACAGCTGAGAATAAATGTCAATTAACAGGAATTCAACAGACAAACCTTTGCTGTTCGTGGTTCGCCTGCCTTTTACCGTTTTCTCACTGTTTCTTCTTAGTTCTAGAGTTGTTTTTCACAAGCGACGTGGTGAAAGATATGACGAAGGGACACATCACAGATTACAGGAATTGGTTACTGTCGCGAATCACAGAAATCACAGGATTGCCAAATTGCTTGCGCGCGTGTGTCTCATTTCTTTCCTTCGAAACTGATAGTGACAGCTGTGGTAAGGAAAAAGTTGCCAGTAATAAAACTGGGGAAATCGAGGAATGGAAATATTGCAAAGTGCATTTATGGAATATAGTATATTATAACTCGCATCTGTCGTCTCACATAGACGCATTGATATTTTCCATGACAACCTTAGTCAATTCTAAAGGTAAGTGTATATTCTTGAATTTCTTCCGAAATAATAAAAATATAAAAGTAAATATAGAGTTTATATTGTTTCTATTTAGCATAATCTGTGTATTTTCTTTCATATGCATGTGTTCTCTTTTTATTTTAGTGTTTTATTTTAGTATTGTAGTGTTTTTATTTAAGATTAATGTAAACATTCAATATTTTGTTAGAGTACCGTCTAAAAATAAATAAATAATACGATATTAAATATAAAAATGTAGTTTAAAGGGCGACGTCGGAACAAAGTTATAATTTGAGCGTTAAAATATTATCTTATACCTAATATAAGTTATATAGATTTTAGAAAAAATACCTTATTTAAAAAAAAAAACATTTTTCGGTGGATTTTAAACTATTTTTCAAGTGTAAGAGTATTTAATTCACAGCCGCTATTTTTAGAAAAACGGTTACTATACTTTAGATGTAGTACAAAAAATTATTTTCGACGTATTTCTCAGTAAAAAAAAAACAAATGAGCAAGGTTTCTGTGGCGATTATTATCGAGGCTCTAGATTTCGCACTTACAATGTTTCTATACCATGCGCACTTACAATGTTTCTATATTATGCGCACTTACAATGTTTCTATAACATGCGCACTTACAATGTTTCTATATCGTACGCACACGCTTGTCACGAATCTCTTTTAAACGATACGTCATTATTTTAATAATGTAATTAATAAATAAGTATAATTCAATTGCTGACCGCCTCGCGGCCGCCCGTATTGGGTGTGCTGATCCGCGAGAGGTTTTTCCGTTCGTTTCGAAGGCCATTACCGGGACAATGATTATGGCAAAAAATCACAAGCCTCACCGTACAAGTCGCAAGCGCCATTATCAGTGCCCTTCTACACGGGTAGGCAGTGACTGTAGACTAGCGAAGCGATCGGACTACAGTGCCGCAGTTAGACGGCCGCTGATTGTAGGTACGATTTCGATTTAATCGAAATAGGGCGCGACCGCTTCGCAGGCAATTTATTGCATTTCGAGAGCGCCGGGAATGGTATTACTATTTTTCCCAAGGCTCTTTTTTAAGAGAGAAATCCAACTAAAAAAGAACTATTGGCAGTTTAGCATTTATTAAATTTCTCAGGAACAGAATTGAATTTTAAAAATTTGCCTTTACTATGTTGAAGACCTAAGGTCAAGGTATCTAAACTTATTTTTTTTATGATTAAATATCCAATGAAACTAAATGAAACGAAATTAATATTTATCCTTTGGCTTCGCCTTAATTATTCTTCCAAAGGTGTACTTTATTCACGAGAACAAAGTAGCATTACTTCTTGGGAATGAGGTGGTAAACCTAATTAAAAAGCACTCCCTAGCTTTATGTAAAGGACATATGAATCGTTCCCAAATATAAGGGCGGTAAAGACATCGCTTTTTAAGGCTTCTGTTCCTATATACCTAATAGAAATATATCAATAAGCATTTACGGTGATTGTATATAAGTATAAAAATACTACCAAATTGGTACTTATTATGACAGTTTAATAATTAACACATTATTGAATATGTTATGAGTCAATATTTAACTAAATTAAAAATAAATAATACATCAATAAAATGTGTTAAATAGGTAAAAACATTCACATACATACACGTGAACGCTTTCTTACATTCCACACCTTAATATACTCACAAATTACAACACTCATTATAATCACATATAAATATAGATACTAGATCGTTCTGTTGAACATATGTTTTAAGTTGGAGATGCCTGTAGTCTCCTTAAGTTATTGATTAATGTGTTTTGATGTAACTGTCTTTATGTATAGCTGTCAGCATATCTAAGAATTGAATAAATAAATAAAACAAGAATCTACTTGAGAATATGTAGTGATAATATATTGAGATGAATAAACCACGATCATAACAACTTTATCGGAATACCACTTGTTTTAATCTCTTTAAAGAATCCGCTGAAAAAAAAATGTGAAACTGGAATCTAGTTTAGTTACTACAAACCAAAAGATGCTACAAATTATGAAGACACATTTTGTATGAATTGTCAATAACACTTACCATATACCAAAGGTTGGCTAGTCATTGTCGAAATTGAGTAAAATGACTTTACGTACTCGCACACTTAAATTAATATCAATACTGCAGAAGGATAGCCACTAACGTCCTAGTACCACAGCTGATGTTGGCCATTTTGACACAAACACTATTTACACGATTTCAATAAATATCTCTACACTAAAATACAATAATGCAAGTCCATGGCAGTTGACGTTCTCGTCCGGGGAAGCTATCTTTGCTTGACCGTCTTACTGGACCCGTTCGCGGCGGCGTTCTTCTGCGCCAAGTGCGTTTGGTAGTGCTTCGCCAAGTGGGCCTTTTGCCTGAAACTCTTCCCGCACAGGGAGCAGGCGAACGGCTTTTCACCGGTGTGCGTCCTGATGTGCACGTTCACCGAGTATTTGTCTTTGAAGCCCTTAGAGCAGATGGAACAGTAGTGCAGGGACCTCTCTTTCCTGATCCCGTTGGAGGTAGAAGTAGCCGTCTGGATGCTGGTCGCGCTGGCCACCGTAACCGACTGAGCTGCGTTCGCAATGGAAGCATTTCTATTCTGTACTCTCTTGTACTTTTTCGTCACAGACTTCGTGCTGCTCACGGTCGGCGAGGCTGGGACCATTTGGATGTGGTTCTGAGGATGGATCTCGGCCGGTGCCGAAGGTATCATCGTCACCAATTCGGTTCCGTTCATGTGATGAATATTATAAATGCTTTGAGTGGGATCGATAGTTTCCACCGTGCAGAACTGCTGCACAGATTCGGCCACCTCGTTGGAGATCCTTTTCAGCTTCTCATAGTCATCTGTATATGTTGCGTTCAGCTGAGACAGCAGGATATCGACCACGCTGTGCGTTGACGTTGGGTTGTCGCTGTCGTGCAGTATAGTCGAACTTGGATCTTCGAATAATACAATATTAACCCCTGAGTTATTCTCGTCTTGGGTCAAAACTAGCTGATTTTGAATATCATCTTTGTAAACTGTCACCGGACTTATGGTTTTATTGTTAGTTAGGCGTTTTGTCTCGATCAAATTTTCCACCTTGGCCTGGCCGGTTTTGGGTGAACCGTTCGTGTACCGTACAAATGTCTTTCCCTGCAAAGCATTCCTCAAGAGGGAATCGTTGGCCTCGCTGTTTTGGTTGGACAGCTTCCAATCATTGTTATTATTGTTGAATTCTACGGGGACATCGATCTGATCTAAGGCAATTACGTCTGAGTTTTCTTCCTTAACAATCGTAAAATCATTATCTGTATAATTAAAAGTATCTGCCTTAAGGTCGTCCGTCGTAGCGTCGTCGGCGAAGGTAGGATCTTCGTAAGAGAAATTTTCTGTTTTGATAACAACGTCTTCACCAAGTTCATCGTGTCCGAACCCATTTGAAAAACCATTCATTTGATTAGGAATTATGTTCAGAATGGACTCGAGATCTAGGTTGGATTGTTGTATTTGCTCCATCGTACTTGGGCTGGAGATCGATACCTCTTCTTCTTTCGGCCAATATCGACTGGCATTGGCCTCCACGGGCTCTCCGTTTAGGACAGTCAAAGTATAAATGTGCCCATCGGTATTGTTACTGATGAGTTTGTTCGAAGTCACCGGTTCGGATAGTGACTGAGTGGTGCCAGTAAGGTCATTTTCTTGGCTCCAATAGAACTTGTTTAGGTCTTCTAGTATTGAGCTTTCTAAACGGTCCCTTTCCCGATCCACATTCCATATCGAGTCGAAGCTTTGGAGGGTAGTGGTCGTGGACGTGGGGGGCGCATTGCTGGTTTGGTTCATGCTGAGAAGGCTGTTGTTGTTCTGTTCCTTGGGCGCGTCGGACAAGAGCGGGTTCGAGCCACCGTCGTCCGACTCCATGAAGATGTTCACCGACTTCATTTGCTGTTTGAACTGGGCATCCGAGAAATCAGGAGAAGTCACGAAGTCGAAGAAGTCCGCCTTGGTTATGTCCGACGGCTGTCTGAAAGTATCGGTCATGTCCATTGCCAGCGATTTTTCGGTATGCATTTGATCAAGTAGCTGGATCGCATTGGATGCTGTATCCCGAAGCAAACTATTCAAGGGATACCAAACCTTGTCACCCTTCGAAGATTGATTGATATAATAGTGGTTCGAATTGTTGTCGAGCGATGATTTGACAACCAGACGTCGAAGTCAAAGAGATTTCCCGATAAGGAGAGAGTCGTGTCGGGGGCGGACTGGAGGCGGTCCTTCGTTTTGGTGACTTCCAATTTCCATATTTCGTTTTCGAGCGCTTCGACGATTCTATACCGACACGATATCGGCCATCTTGCTCTGTTCACAGACCGATGCAAAATGGCGACCGAGCCGTCATGCTAGCTAGCCATTTCTGAAACAAAAGAAAGGAGTTGTTTTACATATTGACATTTCGATTAATGTAGTATGTTAAACACACTTACGGGCGTTAAGTCTATCAATTTTACTCGATTAATTAAGTCTATCGTCGAACCTTCCTTACTTATATCGACATTTTTGATCTAGGATTAAGGGAAAAGCTTTGGAGAACATGTCTTGAGGGATAGAGAGGTATTGAGAGCGTTTTCATAGTGTCATCATCGGAATTCTATTATTGGATAAATCTGTAATTTTAAGTTAAATAGCATTTCATTTAAAATATCCAAAATAAATCGATTACTTTTATTGAAAATTATACCCTTTTCATACCTACTAAACCCACTGGACTGGACTTAATGGGCTATTAACACAAAGTTCGCGGGTTCGAATCCGCTCATGGTCATACCATCATTACCACCATCTCCCCTGACTCTAGGACAGTCATATATATATACTTAGTTGAGTAGGGCCCAAACTAATTGTAGTTATATGACCTAGGTCATAACAACTATTCAAAAAAAAAAACACCCGTAGTATATTAATCTATTTTCAACACACAGGTACATAAATTACTCAAACATAAACACCCTTACATAAGTACCATACCACCAATAGATTACGGTGGTTTTTTATTTGTATTTTTTTTTATATTCTGTAATTTTTTTTTGTATTCTGTACAAATCTATTTTCAAACGGCTAGTTGCCTTCGAAGATGTTCACTTTGTGAGGTTATCACATTTGTCATTGTGACAAAGTACATATCATTTTGATGTGATTTATTTATTGAACTTGATTCATTTTAAGTATTATTATTAATAAATTGAATTTAATTCAACTAATAAGTTAACACATTTATTGATTCTGAGGCGGTATGAAGTACGTCGGGTCAGCTTGTTAGAAATAAATTTCAAAACACTCTGTTTCATTGGGTCTCGCTGTCAAAAAAAAACTACCACAAGTTAAATATTTTTATATTTGTTTAAAAATTTTTGAAGTTAATCTTCTTTAGACACGTTCATTTTGTTCTTACATAAATATGCGTCCGTAAACATTGTTGAATTTAGATGCCGGTACGGCGTAATAATTTTGATTTATACTCTTAGATCAATTCATTATTATGCAGTCAAGTTTCTTGAAGTATTTTTACCTCTATCGCGCGTGGTATAACTGTTTTTTAACCTCCTTGGAGTGCCGATGGACCACCGGCCTGTCTCTAATGCAAGCAAAAAGGCTTGATCCGTCTTTCGAGTGCGCTCCGGCACCGCTTCGCCACTATGTTCAGACCCTAACCCACATAGAACGGCCAGAGACAAGCGGCCGCAATGCGCGCTCTTTGTCCGTGGTCGCCAATTATAATTTTACTTTGTACTGCGCCTGCGGAACGGATCGAAAGTCATTATCTGTTGTGCGACGCGAGATTTCATTAAGTACTGTTTTATTTTTGCCGTTTTTTTTTTTTAATTTTCGCACTCATTCTCCGTCGGCTCGGTCACCTACTTCGTTACGCCGCGCGACCAGCCTGACATTGACTTCGTACGACGCCATTTTGTTTTATAATTCAAATGCGTAGAAACGGTTAATACTTATGTTTCTCAACAGTCTACAAACGGCTATAAACTAAAATAGTTTTTTAAAATCATAAATAAAAATAGAACTATCCAAAAGTATTGAATAAATAAGCCCTCCACAACATTCCCTGATCCAGTTTCAAAAAACGCGTAAAATTGGCATAATTAAAAAAGTTCTTAAGAAAGCTATCAAAACGTATTTGCTTAAAGAAAAGCTTTTTTTAAGTACAGCGAACTGAGTGACACTGAATTCACGTATCTGCTCCCTTTTATAAGAAAAGCGATTTTTCAAAATCGATATATTGAATAACTCCTTATTAAATAAAAAAGATATTTCCAATATCATTATTAGTAAAAACAAATGAAACATAATTGTACTGTTATATTGTTATGTTGTTAATGGTTAATTGTAACATATAAGTACTTGTAATTGCAATTACATATAGAATATACACACATATTATATTAATATTACCATCATCATAAATTATTTTTATTCATACTAAAACCACACTTTATTTTAACATATACATACAAATCACACACACTCAAAACTACCACAAACATCACTCACAAATTACACATAACACATCAAAAAAATCTACTATATACGTATATAATATTCATGATCTATATATATTTTAAGAACACATATTTTAAAATGTCCGAAATCCATAATTGGTTTTGTATACTAGTAATAAGTTTTTTTTGTAATTATAAACATTAATATTGTTGGATTTTTCAATAAAGAATAAATAAAATAAAAGTAACTTTAAAATATGATTTTATACATTTTTATATAAAAAATGTGTTTTTTAAAATTAACTGTGTATTGGAAGTATATTTCATAAATTGTTATTAAAAGCTCTCGCTCAATTAGTTTATTTTTGTGTGGGTAATTTAAATTTTTGTGAAAGTGTCGAATAAAATGTTTGTAGTGCATTTTGAAGTGTAAATATATTATTTTTAAAAATGTAAGGCCATTCTTATGTATTAAATTACTCATAGAAAACAGATAAATACTTAGATATTTTGCACGGATTTATTGAAAACTTGTCTTGGAATACATTGGAAGTATTACTATTATAACTATTTCATCCAATTAACTTATAATACACTCACGTCACGTAATAAGACGTCAGCTGCAGCGAACAAAACAAGAATTTTCGTTGATTCAATTAAATCAATAATTCAATTAAAACAAAGCTTGACTTTAGGAAAAATAAAGTAATTAGGCAGTCTACGGGTGTAACACGGGCCTTAGTGAGCGCATTTGACGTGAAAGGAGTACTTGTCTGCTTAAAAGCCGTATGAAATGCGTATATTACGGTTATAAATCATTTTAGAAAATCTACAAAAATACTTCAATTTTATCCTCCCAAATAAGTGTAGCCTTATTAAAAAGTCATGGTCTGAAAATTGTTTAACCTGAAAGCACAAAAACATAGGTACCTATTTGAAAACTTACATATTAATTTTCCATTAGGGTTTGTTATTTTTTGTAAACGTATAGTAAATTAACAAAAACGAATTTGCAAACGTCGACCTTCGCATGAAAGTAAAAAAAAAAGTAGCTAATTCGAAATAATTAATTAAACCGAAAATACGAAATAATAAAATAGTTATGTATAAAAATATTTTCTCTACGGGAAATAAAAAAATAAATACTTCTCAAGAAAAAAATGCCCTTATCACAGATATCCATCATTTTGGGCGTTTAAGTTGCATAATTATTTTTAGTCAATGACGTTTTCATATTGCTAAATTTTGGGGTAGGGGAAGTTATTAACTAAAGAAAAGATCTTTCTAACCGAAACGTGCGACCGAAAAGAGGTTTTGTTCTATAAGTGGGAAAAGGACAACCTCAATTATCGACTTTCGAATATATCTGCCGAATCATGTTAGTTAATTGTATCGAAACTGTGATTAGAGTTTTTTCCCATATTTTTATAGATTTTTATAAAAGTTTCAAGTGAATGACTTTCATGTTCCATGATAATTAATGATGACCTGAACATCTTGACATAGTTAGACGTTATTCAGTCGTTAGGAAAAAAAATTGTGATAACTTTTCTCAGCCTTATGCAAACCGGTTATTTCTTCACACAAACGCTGTCAACACTCTTATTTGTATATATAGGTTGTTCCAAGACCGTTTTCGAAGATTTATGGGGGTTTTGTGTAACCTAATATGTCTAAAAAATCCCCAAATTAACTATATTTTTTAACAAATGGTGTAAATTCGGCGTACGGCGTCAGATGAGCGCTGACATGAAACTTTTACTATTTTTACGCAAAGTTTATTTTTTTTTCCTCTGTAACTATGATGAATTTTGATATGATAATAATAACATTTATTTATTCTTTTCTTAGCACATGTCTTACAGTATTTTAAATTTCATTACAGTGTATAGTTTCCTAACAAATCGCAGGACATATTCATAGAATAACAAATATTCAATAAATTGTGTATATCGATTGAGAATTACCACACAAACCTAACCTGTGTCCTACTACGCGTATATGTATTTTGCGTGGATAAGTTTTTGGACTGTAGTGTAGTGAATAGTTTTTTTTTCCATAGTTTGGAAGTATCTTAGTATATATGTATATATTCAGTATGTATGTATACTTTCCAATGCGCACGGGGCGATTTCAATTCAATGAACCATCGCCGACACAATGGCTATTGTAGTTTGGGCTGGGGCGGAGTTATCGATACTTTTCCCGCCCATCGACGAGCGTCGAATACTGGCGTCTAACTCGAAAACGGCCCAACGACTAAAATCGATCGAACCGAACTAAAATCGATCGATCTAATAAGGAAAGCAAGTATTGTTCTGAGACGATAGATGGCCTGACATTCTAGGCGTCAACTTGTTAATAAAAAAGAGTGGTTAGATATTTATTGTATTTTTTTTTAATTTAAATGAACCTGAGTTCTTTCTTTGATCCCAGAATGATGCTCGGTTTTCCTGTGCACGGCACTTCATTCTTCTCAGATTCTTCCTAATCCTTCTTTTCCCTTCAGATCTTATTTCCTGTTCCCCAGACTCGGGTTTTATCCTCTATCCACATCGCAATTAGACATTATACTGACAGTATTTTTACAACTACATTATAATCTAATTTAACTTAAGTTCCACGTACTACTAGTAATACAAAGTTGGTTACTTGGTAAAAAATTGTCTTTGAGTCATCTAGACGGTTTTTAAATTGGTTGACTGTCTTTAATTGTATGACACTTTCTGACGATTCATTCCATGCTTCCACGACCCTGTTACTGATGAAGTTCTTTCTGGGGTTGCTTGAAAATGTCGTCCCAACTCACTTCAGACAGTGCCCACGTAGTTACGTGTTTTTATTAAAGGTGAATATTTTTTTCATGAGGCCCTAATATTTTACATGTCCCAATGAGGTTCCTATGAAGCATCGGTGAAGGTCGACCTGAAAATGAATCTGCAGAAGACAATTTTTTAAGTCCGGACCCAGTTTAAATCTTAGTGGAAGTAGTGGACCACTATGTCTACATAGGTCATAGCTTGAATTTATAAAAAAGACAATCAGACCACAGAGGTTACCAAAAGGGTGAGTCTTATATGGGCGGCATTCAGAAAGCTCAGATTTATCCTCAAGAACCCAACAATACCCATCAACCTGAAACGAAAGGTGTATAAATCCTGCGTGCTACCAGTAGCTGTATATGGCTTGGAGACAGTAGCACTGACAAAGGCGAGCGCCAATCGGCTGAGGATCTGTCAGAGAGCCATGGAAAGGGTAATTGTTGGGGATAAGTCTCAGGGGCAGGTGGCGGAAGAAGATCGTTCAGTGGAGACCGAGGACAACCATGCGGAAAGTCGGAAGACCACAGCCGAGGTGGATGGACGACATCCATAGGGCTGCAGGGGGAAACAGCTGGCTCCAAACAGCAGCAAATCGAAATACACGGAAGGAAATGGAAGAGGCCTACATCCAGGAGTGGATGGCGACAGGCTGAGGAAGAGAAAGAGAAGACGAATGAGATCCCCTCTATCTCGCCTCTCTTTTAATGTCTGTAGATTGAGAATTTTTAGTCTCTCTTCATAGGCTTTACTCTTTAGGCCAGCAGGTATTTTAGTAGCTCATCTTTGTACCCTTTCTAACAGGTCAATGTCCTTCTGAAAGTATGGGCTCCACACTTGAAATCCAAACGCCAATATTGGTCTCGAGTTTTACATGTGTATTTATTCAGGAATGCTTCAGTAATAAGTTACAATGAAGAGTTTGCTTTTTTGGCCATTTCTGTAATATCTCTTCCCATTTCAAGTATCTTTGAAATGCGAGGAAGTTCGTTGCTTTTAAACGAAGGTGAAAGCTTCGGACGGCCCCTGGCTGCTAACTGACTATCTTCCGACCGGCTGACTGCCTCGTCGACGGCATTTTTCATCGAAACATCGGGGAATATAGTGCCGGGCGCTGATAGGCTGACCGGTCCGGCGACAATCCGATATAATCGACTGTGTCGGCTCGGCAACATCGATTCTCATATCGATGGCTAAATGCACTTCAGCGCATCACTAACGATAGATCTTTTTTTTACAAGCTTTTATTTAACTTGTTTCTTGTGTTTTTGTATATATAATTGTATAATTGAGTCGACTTATATGTTTCAATAGCGGCACACAATATTTGACAATATTAAAAAATTTAGAAAAGTTTATTAATTTTTTCAATACAACTTAGTATAGCAAAATATTTATAAAGGTACTAAAGAGGTCCTGTGATTAAGAGCGCAGGATGTCGGTTTAAACACATCGCTGAGTTTTATAAAAAAAGCATTTTTAACTCTCTTTAGTGTAAAATATTGTCAAATATTATGTAACAATCTAATACTTGACTGTTTTGTAAAATGTTTAGGTCGAATCTTGCAAGCTGAATTAAAACAACTTTTTCTTATCCTACGAACTTCATTAATCATTTTTTTTTTATATAGATCCTAATATCCTAATATTTTTAAATTAGAACATATGTTCATATTAATTTTTAATTTTGACACAACGATCTTCATATGACATGCGGGTTCGACAATAGCTATAATTGCTTTTGAAGCCGAATGAATATTATTAAATGTCATTATACTAATCACGGCCTGGTGGTGCAGTGGTATTAACGCATACTTCTAAATTCATAGGTCGCGGGTTCAGTGATTCCCCGGTGGGTCAAATCCGTCCAGGTCATTTTTCACCGATGTGAATATTCAACGGCGCTTTTCTCAACACCGCCGACTGAGTTAAGTAAAAAAAACACTCGGTTAGATACAGACTTGAGAGATCATGATAACAACAATAAATAAATAAACTAAATAAATAAACTAGCCACGAAACCTTTCAATCTGATCTAATATCCACTATTTATTCACAATTTTCCTAAAATTTATTTCCCAGCGATGAAACAGAAAGGGAAATGCAAAACGCCAACAATAGGCTATTTCGGGCGAGAAGCGCACGTCTCTAAAGGAGCTTTCCATGTATGACGTCAATTTTGCACGGTCAATAACGACACAATAGTCAAACTTGTGATATTACTTAGCAGACGCATGTATTAATCAGTTTAGAGTCTGTATGCATTAAGAAGCCATCTTAATTGTGACAATAAATCTGGTTGGACTATTAAATCTAGAATATAGACCGTGTGAGCTCGACGTCATTTAAATTTTACGATATTTTCATAAGGAGTACTGCATTCCTAGACCCTCGTTAAATTAATTCAAGTATTCAGTTCGCCTTAAGTGAAATCTTTCGGGCGTAGTATGAGGCAGTTCGAACCCTTTCAAACAAAAAAATAAATAAATAATTAAAATCGGTTCACACACCGATGCAGATGTTAAACCTGTAACACCCCTCTGCTTGCGTTGGGGGGGAAAAATAGGATACGCATCAAATTTTTTTGATGTAAAAATGCCATAAAAAAAATGTTCCGTGTCTATTATTAAAGACTATTATTATTAATATTATTAAGATTATTATTATTATTGGATATCGTAGACAATTAGCTGATTTAACATTTTAATACAAAAAATTTAATTGTATTTTTGATTGTTCAAATTTATTGCAAAAAATAAATATAAATGTACCATACAGATCAACTAGGCAGCAATAATTATTCCGTATACCCTGTTATCATACTAATTCAATGATTTATAGCACCATACCACAGATATGCTCCCTTTATAACAATAAAGATATTTCAAAAATCGATATATTGAATACCTCCTTATTATCATTCAAAAAAGAGATTTCCAATATCATCAATAGTAAAGACAAATAAAACCTAATTGTATTGTTACATTTTTATGTTTTTAATGGTTAATTGTAACATACAAGTACTTGTAATTGCAATTACATATAGAATATACATACATATTATATTTATATTACCCTCATCATCAATTATTTTTATACATACTAAAACCATACTTAATTTATTACTTTATTTTAACATATACATATAAATTACACACACTCACAATTACCACAAACATCACTCACAAATAACACATAAAACATAAAAAAAATCTACTCTATACCTACTTATATAATATTCATAATCTATATATATTTTAAGAACACTGTTCCAAATGTTAATATGAAAAATGTCCGAAATTCATAATTGGTTTTGTATACTAGTAATAAGTTTTGTTTGTAATTATAAAAATTAATACTGTTGGATTTTTCAATAAAGAATAAATAAATAAATAAAGTCATTAAAGGGTGCCAGAAAAAATAAAAAAGTTTTCTTTTAATTTATTTTTTTCTGACAATTCAGACCGCTTTGTGCAATTGTATATTTGTTTTAATATATCAGTTTGAAGTATAGATTGACCACATGAAAGGATGTGATATTTTTTAAAAATAATAATTAAGAATTAATAAAATTGAATTGGGTCGTACGCTAAATTAAATTCCATGCGGTTTCGGTAAGAAATGATTTGTATGGAACGGTTTTCCGCGGACTGCAGTCCAGTTCATCGGGCAGTTCCACGGCCAGGTTTGCTCCGAAACAGGTTCGCGTTACTTGGCACATTAAATATCTGAAAGTGTGACCAGCAGTCGGCTATTTGTTAGGTTAGATCCAGCACAGATTGCATCTTCATTGAAGTCGTAGGATGCAGTTAGGCGAGAAGCATAAAGGGGGCTACACACTATTTAAAAACGATCGATTTCTACGGTTGAGTGGTGTAAAACGAAACTATATCTACGAGTATTTCCTGAAATGTATGTATAACTTAGATGTCCCACGTTTTTACAAATAAAATACTGAAAGGTTAAAAAAAAAACGCAATCAAGTTTAAATTGAATTAGAAATTTATTTAATGTTTATATAATGTGCCGCGTAAATGAGAAAGGGCAGATAAAGCTTTGCATTTAATAAAAAAATAATTTAATGATTGTAAATATATATTTTTTAAATAATTTAATAAGTTATTTTGGCCCTACTCAACTAGGCCAAATGTGCCCGTCCTAGATTCAGAGAAGATGGTGGTAATAAAGCGTTAAAAGTGGTATGAGATGACCATTTATTTAATTCTTAGAAATACATACAGCTATATATAAAGACAGTTACATAAAAATACATTAACAACTTAAGCCGACTACAGGCATCTCCAAATTAACATATACGAGTATGTTCACAGAACGAACTAGCATCTATATTTATGTATGTGTATATTTATAATAGTGTAAGTGTTGTAATTTGTGAGTATATTAGGGCGTGGAATATATGAGTGTGTTAATGTGTATGTATCTGAATGGTGTATATACAACACATAAATAAAATAAAAAAATCACACATATAGGTTTGGTAAAAGAAGTGCTAATGTCAATAAAATATCAATTCATCAATAATTATTGGTTCAATTTCTATTGTAAACAATAGCATCTAGAAACTATCTACAGAGTGTTCTTAATGTAGGTACGGGACCTATATTTTACTATTAATACTCTGAGAGTTTTCACTTAGCACAACATTAAACAACATTATCCTTAGCACAACATTAAACAACATTATCCTTAGCACAACATTAAATCAAGAAGGGCATAATAAATAAGTTTATGGTTTAGGACAGGCTTTAGAACAGTTGAAATCGGTTTCCTAAGGGTCGACATAAACTAAAACTGATTTTTGGGGTCGACGAGGTCTAAAAATCGACCCCTATTAATTAACACAAGTTCTTATTTGAAGCTTTGAAGATACTGCATAAGTTGAGTTACTTGTACCAACTTGTTATAAGATTGGCTAATATCATTGGAATAACACTGAAACACTCGCTGAAACTTCGCTGAAAAATACCTTATCGCTTATCCATCATCTTACCGAGTCAAAAAAGGCTTCAGCGTGGTCACAAACATTTTGACAAAACAAAGAAACCGTTGGAAAATCAACGTTGAACCGGTTTCAGCTAGATTGGTAGAAAGTCACCAGGTTCATCCATTACACTGATTTTTTTATTTTTTACTTTGCGATTTTAATATTTTTTCCAAAAAATAATTACCTACTTAAGTATTAATTGCACTTGATATTTAATGAACTTTATATCTATTTATTTTATTAAATTTTGATGAGAGAATTATGTCAAGTTTACTTACTTAACCAACCGCAAAGTTTTTAAATTGGTAAGTGTTTTGTAAGTAGGGTCTGAGGTTCATTTTGGAAAAGGGGTCTCTTGCCCAAAATAGTTTGGTAATCCCTAGTTTAGAATGCACGTCAGCTTTATACACAATATTAGAACAGCCATTAATAAAGAAATCGTATATAGTGATGATTATTATATGCAAACGGAGATTTCACTCTTTCTCGCTTGCAATCAGGTTGCACCGGTTGCGCAAGAACGAGACAAATATATGCGCGTCTATTTCGGTTCGTTCGCTTCGATTGGCGATCGTCTTCGTTTTTAATTGCCTTAGCTTTCGTACGCACAAAACGCGAGTGTGTACCCACCTTTAATACTTTCAGGACTTAAAGGGGATAATGCCAATTGGATCTGATCTCTTGGATTTTCATATACTGAATAAAGAAAACAGTAAAGTATTTAGCTGTGATAAGACGCAAGTGTGACCTGCTCTCGGACGGTCAGCTCTCATCTCAACGAGATCTGTTCATTTCGTATTTACGAGTACTAATAAAAATGCCATAAACCGTTGACCGACTTAAGGCACAGAAATCAACCTCATGTTATCGAAAAGGCATCCCATAAAATTAACAAATTAAAAGTTTAATTTATAAGGGTTATTCGGACGAGAGAAACTTATATAACGGGAATACCATTATCCAGTTTTGCATGCTGAAATAAATCTCTAAAAGAAATAAATCTGCGAACTCGGAGGCTGAGACTCGTTTTATAGAAAAACCGTTAATAAAATGTCATGTTTTCCGTAATTTTTATAAAATTTATACGCTTAACAAATTCAACAATAAATGTCGTTTTAAATGCTTAATAACTTTGAAGGGAGTATTTATATCTAAAATCTATTGCTATAATGATTCTTTAGTAGGTACTCAAATTATACAGCAAACACACAAACATTTGTATGGGTACATTTGTACGATATTTTTACATATTTTTACGATATTCGTACAAACATTTGTACGATAGATTAGGTGTTAAATACAAATGTTTTACTAATTGCCATTTTTGACAATTCTACCTAATAAAAAAATAAAAAATACAACTCCTATGCATAAGTTACTTTTTCTTAGATTATTCTGGTACGGTAAAGTGAACGTAATCTATGCATTTGTTAGTTAAGTCGCAGCTAAGGGAAAATCTTCAAAAAATCCACATTTTTGGTGATGCACTACTGCTCAACTACTAAGTGTTTAGACTAGTGACTTATAACATTATGTATATTGTATATTGGACACTTACCTTGTACTCCTTCTAAGCTGATTTTTGAAAGTGATTTTCGTTTTTGATATAAAAATTAAATAAAAAAAAAAGTGTTCACCTTTATTTTCGTCTCGCGTTCGATAATGCGCATACGATTTACACGAAAAATAGTACACATTGTGGACAAAATAATAGGGTAGTACTTAGCGAAGACACGCTTGTAAATTTTAATCTTATTTTAGAGATAATTAAGAGTTACTAAATTTAGATGTGATATATTTCGACGAGGCCATAAACCATCACTCGCAGGCACGCCGTGGCAATCGATTAACACTCGTACGGCTAAGGATTTAAGGTCGACATTAGCATGATCGAAAACAGTGTGTTACGATGCTTCGATTGCACTCTCGTCTTGAGTTGAGGACAGATGACGCGAACTGGTTGGCAATGTTCGTTTTTATTGACATTTTTTTTAATATGAACTCTACACAACGTTTTATTTATTTATCTTTAACATCGGGTATTGTAATATCACTTTGACAAGAGCTTTAACTACAAATTACCTATAACTAGCTAAAACACAATTGCACGTCTTTGCTATACCATAAATAAATAAATAACCACTCGAACTGCTGAATTGAACACAATTTTTTGTTTAATTTCTTATTCAAAAACTAAAATCAATTTCACAAATCAGCCTTCACGTTTAGCAGGGAAATGGGTCTAGAGTCACGTATGGCTATCCTGGTTACATTCTTATAAATAGGACAAAATGTGCGCGGATCCCAAGGGGGGGGGGGATAAAGGGTGTAATTACACCCTCCCCTCAAGAACTTTCAACAACATACATACCAGTACACATTTTGCAAAGTTTGTTCCCTTTCATAGTGAACTATATCATAGTCGTACCAACAGAAATATTATATTTTCAATTACTTTTATATTTTTGGTTTTTAAAAAGACTATACTTCTTCCATACACAATTTAAGTGTAAGTGTATAATGGTTTTTTAAAGCGGGATAGCGTGAAAAAATAATTAAATAAATCAAACCTGAATTCCAAACTAAAAGCTAACGTGGAAATGTGCGTCTAAGAGAAATTGGTTTAAAAGAGTTCTAGACGAATTGATTTTAGGTTAATGGTTTTTAGACGAATTGTATTAAACAAATGTTAATAAGTCGAATTTTCCTTAAAATTTCACCCTCCTCCCCCACCCCCAAGATTTTTTCCAGATGTTTCAAGATGGTGAGGACCATTTCATGGCTGTGACATTTTAAGTTCGGTTACTGCGCAGAATTTTCCATGGGGGGCGAAAAAAACCTTACCGTGCCGCGTGCGATGTATCACGGTCATTCTAGATCATTCTAGATCATTTGGCTACCACGTGGTGTGTTTTGTACAATAGTTTTCTGAACTACAACCCGATTTATCATCGGATTTATTGACGCAATAAATTAATGCCATCTGTCGGCGAATAGATTAACATGCTGATGATGCAAATGGAAAGTGGGAGTATTACACCAAGATGGCCGACAGTACTCTCGTGAAATGCGTTCGGCGAATTTAACGCGATCGCTATAACTTCGGCAAAAGATCTTCCTGACACACATATCGTCGGAGTCACTTTAATAACTGCGCTAATCAGTAAATCATTGCTTTATTGACTGATATTTCAGTGAAAGGTCATCGGCGCTCGGCGTAAGGCGAGGGCACAGACTTTAAACTTTACACTTAAAACTGGTCATCTTTTGCTCCATACGTTTTTCCAAAAAGAAGGTAAAACAAAACTACATAGGTAGTGAGGAAATTAATAATAACAATACACAAAAAAAAAATCTTAACATTTCAATTTAAAAAATTAAAGGTTTTGGAATAAAATATAACGAAAAAATACACGGGCACGAAATAACAAAAAAAAAAATTTATATAAAATATAATTTATTACATTGAAGTACAAAACGGCGATAATTAACCTAATGGCGTTCAAAAAACTAATGAAAAAACAAACTTTAACATGAAAATTCCCTTTTAACTTCGTCTATCTTGCAATTCTTCGGTTCGGTTAGGTATTGTAAATAGTTATAAGAAATATAAATTTAGTAGAATTTAATAAATGATGGCTAAGCCTTGTTCGGGCAGACATAAAGATTTTGATCTTTTTAACTGCCCGCCGCAGTGGTTAGTCTGTAATTCGTAGGTTAAATACTAATTTTATACTCACTCGCTGGAAATATTTATTTGGTTTTATTTTATACTTGTGCTTACAAGTATAAAATAAAACCATTGTTATCCGTTTTTATTATTTTATTATTTTTACCGCCTGTATATGATTTTGTTACCGTTTTATTTTCCAAATTAAACCCGTTATTTCAACAAAATAAAGGTGTTAGTACTATTTAAACTTTAAGGGAAATTTTAAACGTTTTTAAAAAAAATTGGTACTTTTTAATGCTTAAGAGAGATCGGTGAGTACCCCTGCTGGACGTTTCGGAACTCCGCGATCGACCCTTATTAAAGAAGTATTTTACTCGTACAATATGTTAAAAGCAATCGAAGGTGTGTTAAAGATTACAATATAATGGTCGGCAGAGAGAGGGAGACAAATAATGCCGGATCCCGTTGGGTCGAATAACGTGCAATATCACTTCGCGAAATGACCCGATGCGACCCGAATATTACCGAGCGATCTTCGACCTCAGATAATTGATAACCAACGGGTCCTGGGCACGTTCTCTCGACGTTGGGGAAAATCTTAAAAAAAAAAACACATTTTTGGTGACCACTCCCCAACCACCAAGTATTTAGACGAGTGGTTTAATTGATCTTCGTTTTTGAAATATAAATTAAGGCGCCACCGATTAAGACAACATTAAGAAGACTCAAACAAAAGTTGATCAGTTTAATGTGTTGAATAACCCTAAGTGCATGAGAAAAAGTTGTGAGGATGATGGGTACGCCGTAACGGTTTCAAGGCCATTATCGATCAGTGCGCTATCGTAATCGAATTTATACCATCTGTTAAAAATATAATAAATTAGGATATGTTTTTTTTTTCATATATTTTTTTACGCATAATAGATTACACAAACATCCCTTTAAGTCTTCGGAAATGCTGTTGGGAATGCCCTGTGCTATTTGACATGCATATTTTGAATTCAATCAATTAAAAAAAAATGGTAAGCTCAATCCGCAACAGTGCAGTTTGTATGAAATCATGTTTTGGGTATTGCACGACTGCTATGCACAAATTTATTGTATTTTATACTAAGTAACTAACCATTATTAACCAGTAGTAACCATTATTGGTAAAATTGTCATGGGTATCGAATATACGGCTGCCATACCAAACGTAACCATAAATTTTGAGGTCCAAAACCCCTATAATACGAAACCCCTTCACACCTATGTAATCTAAGAAAATTTATGAAAATCTTATATAAAAATAAAGTATAAACAAAATGTATTCCGTATTGGTACAACATATAACCACAATTTCAGCGAAATAGACATTTTTCATTTGCATAAAGGATACTTTATACTCAACATAAAAAAAACTTTCTTTGAACATACATAATATTAGTAATAGTATTCTCGTAACCACACACACGCACACACCACCACACACACGTCACCACACACACAAATATACATATGACTTATATTTGATGATTGTTTTTTAATAGCGGCAAATCGCCTGAAAAGATAAATTACACAATCTTTGACAATATTGAAAAATTTTGAAAATGTTTTTAATTATTTGATAAAGTGCTGGATAGAATAATATTTATAAAGGTTCTAAAGAGGTCCTGTACTTGAGAGCGCAGGATGTCGGTTTAAACCCAGCGCTGAGTTTTATAAAAATGCATTTTTAACTCTCTTTAGTGTAAAATATTGTCAAATATTAAGTAACCATGAAATAAGGAAAGGATGATATAAAAATAATGGATATGTGATTACGATGAAGGATGATGGTGAAATGAGATATTTTATGAGCGATTTATGTATGAAGTTGATGAAAAAATAAATATAATGGATATGTAAAAGTGTAAAATTAAAGCACATCATTTATGTGCGTGCGTGTGCGATTTGAGTCCCTAGATTTTTTTTTTCACAAATTATGCGAAAGTATACGAATATACGAACTTAATAATGATAATGTATAGGTGTATAGTATTTAAATGAAGTGACTTATAATAGTATATTGAATAACAGAGAAAAATGTCTTATATTTATTTCATTTATATATATCCTGGGTGTGTGCGAATGGCCAATGAAGTATAGCTTCCAGCGTCTGGTCCGACGCACGCCCAATTTTTACTTACTTTTTTTGACCCATTGAAAAACTTGCAGAAAAGTTGATCGGTGTGAATTATAGGAAATGAGGCATCGACGTATGGATATATCGCGCATGGTCAGTTTTTCTTCATCGTAAACTTGAAATTACGTATAAATATTAATTTTCAATATTAATTTTTTTTCACACCGGCTCTTTTATCGAATGTCGTAAATTAATAAAGATCGCCGGTCTGAACGATTCTTAATGGCGCCATCACCATATTATTACGGACATTCTGCGGCTTTTAAACATGAGGGAATTTTTTTTTAGCCTAACATACGGTTTTGCGTTCCGATCCACACCGGACACAATGCGAACGCTGGGCTATTATTATGTGGATATTTTTTTTGTGGGATCGGTTTAGTTGTGAATATAGATCAACCCCCTAAAGGGACATTAGTGAATACATTCTGTATAAATATGTGGTATATTTGCCCGAATTTCGATCTGTTGCCGTTTGGAGCCAGCTGTTTCCCCCTGCAGCCCTACGGATGCCGACCATCCACATCAGCTGTGGTCTTCCATCTTTCCGCTTGGTTGTCCTCGGTCTCCACTGGACGATCTTCTTCGACCACCTCGTGTCAGCGCCATTTCTGGCTGGCGGTTCGTCGCAAGATGTCCGTGACCTTGGTGCCACTTCGAATTTCCTCATAGCGCACTCTGTCCCTGAGACTACGGTCAGGGCTACTGTCTCCAAGCCTTTCGCTCCTATTATAAAAAGACCAGGTATTAATAAAAAGATCTCTACGCGGTTAATAAATTTGGGTATTTATACACAGCGAAGAATTAATTATACGATTATTTTTATGTTTTAGACTATAACGCACTATTTTATTTTATACGATTTACTGAAATAAAACGATGGTCACTCTAGAACTGATTAAAGTCTGGTTGGTACCATTGAGTATATAATTTTATATTATATTGTAAAATATCTTCTCTGTATAGTATAGTTGATGAAGAGAATTCTTAATTGGAATTTAAATTATTTTTTGCCGTGTCCGGCGAGATCACGCAGTTATTTTATAGCCGCTTAAGTATTAGGCTATTTTAATATCGCCTCCAACGTAACACCAGTTATATGATTATCGCGTTAACGCCTACAGCTATACCGCACCGGTCGATTCGGGATGGGAGTTAATTGAGATACGCGTAAAAAAATACGGACCGCAATGAAACATTCAGTAATTATCATTATAGTTATTAACGGTTTTACGTCATTTTTAATGTCGAATAGTATTGCCAACACCTCATTTTTAATTTAGTCGCATTTCAAATACCACCATTACGGTATTTAATAAATAAAAAAAAAAAACTCTGGTTTTCCAACGCGCGCTGTTTACCGTCGATTTTCTGATGTGATTGCTTATGGGAAGACTTTAGTTGCATTATTGATTAAAAAACGCCTGCAATTTGTGATTATTTATTTAATTTATTTTAGGTTCATAACTTTACAACTTTACAACTCAATTATACAGTTATATAAATAATACGCACACTTATCATGTGCTTTAATTTTACACTTTTACATATCCATTATTTTTATTTTTATCAGCTTCATACATAAATCACTCATAAAATCATCTCATTTCACCATCGTCCTTCATCGTAATCACATATCCATTATTTTTATATTTTTTGTTAAAATATCATCCTTTCCTTATTTCATCTAATTAGATGGTTACATAATATTTGACAATATTTTACACTAAAGAGGACAGGTGAGAGTTAAAAATGCATTTTTATAAAACTCAGCGCTGGGTTTAAACCAACATCCTGCGCTCTCAAGTACAGGACCTCTTTAGAACCTTTATAAATATGTCAGCCCACAGAGTGCACCCACATGTCAAATTTCACCTCCGTAGAACAGGAGGAAGTGGTTCGACCGACATGTGAACATCGCGAGCTAAATAAAAATATAAAACTATAGCGATGGTGATTTCAAAGTGGGCCGATTTCTATGAGGCTAAAATTGAGATGGCGGACATTTTATCGAGCCCATCGATGATCTGTCAAAATCGTTCCAAATTTGATTTGAATCGATGATAGATTTGTCGGCGATGGAAGGCGATTTGTTTCGTTTTGTTTCTCTGCGGCCAGGCGCGCTTTTAAGGCCTTAAGGCCGCACACTTCCGACATTTTCTCCTCAATGCATAGAATGACTCAAATCACCAAATACGACTTTAAGAGTGTTCTCTGCGAAGCATTGCAGTTCAGTTATTTAAACAATGATTTAATTTTCTTATAATTAACATGTTAAAATCGTTATAAAAGTCAGAGTTGATATTTAAATGTGCGCAATCTCTCAGAAAATATCGCATTTTATTCCGTGCGTGTATATCAATTTTGCATGCCTAACACACTGTCCTAGGTAATTGTGTTTTGTTACAGATAAGCTGTCTCCTGCACCGACTTCCTTCCTGACTTCCCTTTTCTTTACTGTCCTATCTCCATCTTGCCTTGTATGCTAGTTTTTAATTAGGCCTTTAAGTGTGTTAGGGTTTTTATTCCTGTTTTCTTAAGGCTCGAGAGAGGGAGTCAGGGACAGACGCGCGAGGGTCCTTTGTGTGTTCTCTGACCCCCTCCGTAGCACCCTTCAGGTGCGGCGGAGTTAATATCTTTGTCTTGCGAGGATAGATATAACGACCCCAAGTCGTTGCAACTATCCGGCAATGTGGTGGGTTAAGTGTCCTAGGTTCGGTTCCTTCACGGAGTCACTTAAAGATATATTCAAAAGATCGTGGTAGTCTAGCGGTTAGGGCGTTGGACGATTGACCCAAAGGTCGCGGGTTCGAATCCGCACATGGTTATACCATTTTTAATGCTTCCTGACTCGGCGCATTTGGCCTAGTTTTATAAAAAAAACTGTTTTATATCAATAAAGTTTTTTAACCATAAACTATTTGAAAGTGCTTGAAGTAATTAATATAACGTGTTAGCTCCCGTCCCTTCTCATATTATTAGAAACACTGCCAAAATTCTGAAAATTTAACATTAGAATTTGAATAATTTAGAAATAATCAAATTAATTACAATTTTATATTTTTTGACAGATATGTTACATGATTTTTAAAGCATTAATATAATGCTTCAGAAAATATGTCCCAATTTTACATATTAAAAGTTTTAAATCCAAATACTGCCTTGAATAAAATATATAGAATTATTGAAATAAATTAATTACAACTACAATTTATTATTTTCGCTTATAAATAAACTTTCTCGCTTGCTTCCAATTTGTGATACGTATAACCCTAACTTTTAACGGATATAGATTAATGGTAAGCAGGGCAATTTATTGATCGGAAATTAGATAGATTACCGGACAGTTTTTCAAATGTGTTTATTATAATAAATCTGTCAGACGATGGATAAATTAACTAAAGTATTATGAACCCACTCAATCGACAAACTGGGTGTTTTTTCTTTTGACCAAATTCCAAACCTGCGCTCACCGGTCTAGATTAATTCTTCTAAATTGCCTTTCTAATAAATTGCACGCGCCCTTTCGAAAAATGCAACAAAAAATGTTCGCTGACGAAACCAACATTATTTCAATTTATTAATAAATGAATTTATTTATTATAACAATGGCTAAAGAAGATGTCACAACAATAAATGATATAATAAAATTGAGCAAATTTATTATCATGTAGACAAATTAAATACCTGACATATATTGTTACTTTTGGATAAACATGACCACTCTAGTTGAATTTGAAAAACATTTTATTTATTTTACAACGTTAGCTAAGGTATTTTTTTTTTAATTGTATGAGAAATGCTTACAGCTATACATAATGACAGTTACATAGAAATAGATAAATAACAACTTAACCCGACTACAGGCATCTCCAATTTAACAGATACTTTTAACAGAACGAACTAGCATCTAATTTATAGTGATAACATTGTATTATAGTCTTATATAGAGTGTTATAATCTGTGAATATAATAGGGTGTGGAATTTTATAGTGTGTTTATTGTATTGTAAATAGTGGTAATTCTCAATACACGATGACAAGTTTTAAAAACTAAACTGTGGACATTTATTTATAACTAACACTTTTAAGTAGAGAATATATGCTAGCAAAATTGGGCTGTAAGAAGATTTCCCACTTAATTATATTTGATATTTTTTTAATACGGCAAGTCGCCTGACAATTTGAAAACATAATATTTCTCAAAACTGAAAAATACCTGCAATCATAGGTAACGATTTTTAAATAGCTGATCGCCATACAAATTATTAGGCGCCCAAAAACTGGCTATTTTTTGAACGTCAGATTTTTTTAATAGAGATCCAAAAAGACGCAAACCGCGTACGAGTTCAAATTTTTGATTGTTTGGAAACGATTACCTTGCCAAGTCGTAGATTAGTGCTGGTGACTACGTTGTCATTTACTTTATTTATGTCTAAAATTATGAAACTGTGTGCTTTTCTACTAAATTGCGATGTTCTGTACTTGGAACGCCACCTGGCTTGTGTCTTAGTTACTACACAGTGGTTGACAATTTCTTCTCACGAGTTGAGCAATCTTTTAGCAGCATCCGTCCGAATGTCGGTACCAACTCGTGGAGGCATTAAACGCTAAAAGCTTCGATCAGTAAGTATAGTACAATTAAAATAATAACAATATAGGTATAAACGCGACTCTAACGCTCTATAGAGGCAGGTGTGGCAAACATTTCAATAAATACAATTTATTTAAATGTGTATCGATCGATCAGCCCACTGAAGAAAGAGACGCACGATTAGCGCCATTGCTATTTCTTGCACTCTTATTTTAAACTGAAGTGTTGCTAAATATGCGTATGTGTATGTTACGAGTATTCGTGCTATTTTCATCACAAATACTATGCCAATGGGATAAAGCTTAATAGCAATTTAATTAATAAAAAGACTAACTGGTTAATTGATCTTGGTAGAAAGTACACTGAGACTCTGGTCAACTATATTCCTGTGTAATATAATATTGATCTTTTCTATTTCTCAACTTATTATATATATTAGCTTATTATATATATTAATAAATATATATGTATATTTTTATGTATTCGTATTACATGTACGTGTATATCAATGTTGGTTTTCGTAGTTTTTATTTTATATTTACAAAAAAGCTCAGCGCAATTGCATTTAATCAATCTATTAAATAACTATTAAAAACAGCCTACCTTAGTACGGGCAATGTCCAGTTAGGTATGGTTATGTAATTCATTATCTAAGAAATATGTAAAAACAAAAATAAATAAATAAATAAATTTGTAAATGTTTGAACACATTAGCTTCGTGTAACTGTTCACAAATGGCCTCATAGTATTTGTGCATGTTTGCAAATATTTGCGCACATACATACAATCTCAACTTCTACAAAGTTTGCATGTGACGTTTTTAAAGTACGTACTTTAAAATTATAAAACTGTACAATTTTTTTACTAAGTTATGACGTTTAGGGCGGATTCCGAAGTCTTTCTCGGGGAAGATACATGTGGAGTTCCCCCCAGCTTATCTTAAGGGGGCACCCCCGGAAAAAAAAGAAATTAAACCCTCTAATGAGTGTTTTTAGACCCTAGTAAAAATAGTTTGAAATAGTGTTTTGAACCAGTATTTTTATTTTCCAACTGATTCATTTATTTTATTTTATTTTACTTCAGGAAACGACAGCTTACATATTAAAATTACAATAAACAAAAAAAAAACAATTAAAACACAATGCATTGGCACAGTTTCTCCAGTTTTCTCCGAACTTAAAAAAATAGAAAACACACTGGGGAGCGAGGCCGGGACCAGGAAGTAGGAAGTAGGAGGGATTGGGGAATTCAGACAATCACCAGAATATAATATAAAACACAGTATAATATAAAATATAATAAATTCTATATATACATATAAATATACTACTCAAGGGCTAGAGTAGACACTCTCTTGAATGCCGGAAAAGTAGTGTTAAATATATCGATGTCACTCAACATGCTGGTGTAAAGCTTACATGCTCGATGTACTCGTATATATGAATTCTGTGCATAATTCGTACTCAACCGTGACAGATGGAATGTCTCACACTGGCGAGTGGGTCTAGATGGAACCCTCAAATCTATGAGCCCCAGAAGATCAGAGCAGTCGATGTGAGCATTGACAATTTTATATAAAAGTAACACACCAGCTCGCGATCTTCTAAGCTCAAGACTCTGGAGTTCGTAGAATTTGGCGCAATGAGCATAGTCAGAAAATTTCAAATTACATTTTTAAGAAATAAATTAGCTACATTTGTATTTCTAGTGAAACTTTGTGTTATTCCAATAAGGTTTTTTTTTTGTCTGGAGGAGGAATTACCCGTTGTCCTCAGGGATTGCTGGGCATCTGCATTGTGGGCTTTTTACTGAAGGTATTTGACATTGACAGTATTTTCTTCATAGCAGCTATCGCGTCCGCGCGCCAAAGGTTGCCGAGGAATGCAACGCATGCGCTCGGATCACGACTGGCCCAGTTACGAGGTTCGCTTGCGAAACTAATCTCGCGTACCTACTTGCACCTCGTATAGCCGCGACCGTCTCGCTTTGGCGCCCGCCGCTCGCCTCTACCCGTCTCCCTCTCGACGCAGCATCGTGCCAGTTTAACACACGTATCTACCAGTTAATATTAATTTGAGGACACGCCGAGGAAATTTGTAAAATTACATCAAATCACTGATATCTTATCAATTTTCTCGTATTTAATAAATTATTCACATAATATGTACCCATTTTAAATATTCAAATAAATTAATAGTGTCTAAGTATACAAACAATTTTTTTTTTTTTTATTAAAACTTTATTATTATTATTTTTACAAAACACCTTTACATTTCCCCACAAAGACGGTGCCTTTTCTGTGGGTGAAAAAAAAACATTTTATATACAGTATAAAAGTTTCAAAAGGGTTACATCAATAAGAAAAAGGAAAAACAAAAAACAATATAATAAAATGCAAAAGCAATAAAATAGATAACAACCAAAAGTAAAAAGTAAAAAGTAAAAACCTATCAAAAGCAAAGTTAAAGAAAAAAATAAAAATAGACAAAACCATATATTTTTATATTTATATAAATATATATGGGTTTTCGTAGATCTATAGCCTATACTAACTTAACTAACCTTTCCTTTTCATCTCAAGCAGATAGAGAGGGAGCAGGTATTCACTTTTTTTATACCTTTTTCAGAAAATGTTTCTATTATATTTATCTTTATCTTCTCTTTAACCTTATATTTAGGTACATTGAGTTATTCATATACTCGTTAAAAGTTTTTAAAAATTTCTATTTATTTCTATTTCTATTAATTTGTATTTACCATTTGTAAATCTCTAGATTGTTTTACTGATCTTTTTAATTGTTAATACAGATGGTGGAAAAATAAAGAGTGAATGCCAGACGTTTCGGCGCGACATGCTGCCTTGAAGAAGGAAGCTGCTCGCGACGAAACGTATGGCATTCACCCAGCCAGCCGTCTCTTTTAGTTAGATTTCTTTAGGAAAGTTACGTATTGCAATGGGGTACCCTGTCATGGCTTTTCACATCCCCTAGAACCTAAAACCACCTTCAGTTTCAAAGTTATAAGTTAATATATCTATTTATCTACCACTTTCTTGTGGACACGACAACTGCCGTAATTTTACTCCAATCACTTTCGAATTCATACATAAAATTTAAGGGCACAAAATCTCGGTCCGGGGGCTTTTCGAAAAAGTGAAATTTTGCTATAACTTTCTTACTATATACGATATCGAATTAATTTAAATTTTATATTATTCCTCAGCTAAGGGCCTAAAACTTACCTAAGTGAACTTTGTTGATAGCACCAACCATTGGGCCTACGGGTGGGAAAAATTGATTTCAAAATTAAAAAAATCAAACCCTCTTAATGTGCACAGAATCAAATCAATTCAAACTTTTAATTGTAGATCTATAATATCCCTACAACTTTTGTTTGGAATAATTTTTGATATGAGCAACTCTTACGGCACAGTATAAGCGTTTTGATTATGATTATTCTATTTATGATTACTTGGATTTTTCAAATAGCAACAAGACTTTTTCATTAATAGACATAATGCCTTCCTTAGAACAGGCGATAGAATCTAATTTTATTACACACGAAATTCCAAAGGATGCCTAAAATCTTATATTTACATATAAAAGTTAAAAAATAGACTATAGTTTAAAAAATGCTATAGGTCTGATTTTAAAGCCTAATATGAAAAGATATGGTTTATTAAAGCACCCATAGAAATCACAATTATTTACTTATTTTCCACGGGTTTTAAGTGAATATTGAATATGTTTTGTATATATAAATTTTATTAAATAAGTTAAAAGTAGGAACGAATGAGTTCACATAAAAACCCGCAAGGGTTTTGTGAACAAACAAATTAAATATGTATTTTATTTATAAATAAAGAACTTAAAAAAAAAATACATAGGAATGGCCTTACATTTTTAAAAACAATATATTTAGAATTATATTTTATACTGCGTACTAAATCATTTAAAGTACCTACACAAAAATAAGCTAATTTAGCAAGAGAATTTATTTATTGACAGTAACTTAACATCAATTACATATAATGACTTTAGACTTTACTAGAAACATCGTTGTTATAAGCATAACCGTCTTACTGCGCAACATACAATTACAATTATTTTAATCGAATGAATGAAATAATACATAATATATAAATAATAATATGTAATATATAAATAAAAATAATATTTGATAGCATATATAAAATATACATGGTTTTACAGTTTATATATCAATTTTTTAGCTATTTTATATGTTTTAATGGATGATTTAAATGGCAAGAAGATCAACTGAAATGAGTTCATGAGTTTTTTTTCCGGTAGTGTAAAAATATACAATTTTTCGGAAATGTTCGGAAATGTTTTCGCTTAAAAGACTTTATATTTATCGTATACGATAATTTTCTAATACTATACGATACTATCGTGCGTATGTGACTTCACGAGTACATTGCGACGTGTGAACTTTACCGGATTAGTGAATACAAGTTGTGTATCACTTGTGCTTGTGATAAGCATATGTTTAATTTGATTGAGCGGCACTTCTAAAGGTGAAATAAATGTGAGAGGCTTGTAAAAGTTACAAGAGAAATTCAGTGACATTTAACGCAAGTATAATATCGCAGCCGTAAAATATAAACCTGCCCGGTTACGATTTTAGTCCGTTTAAGGCGAGGCCAAAGGATAAATATTAATTTCGATTCATTTTATGGCTGGCAATTGCTAACCATTAGATATTTAATAATAAAAAAAAACATATTTAGATACCTTGATCTGATATCTTCAACATAGTAAAGCCATATTTTTAAAAATTTAATTCCATTTCTGAGAAATTTAATAAATGATAAACTCCTAATAGTTCTTTTTTAGTTGAATTGCTTTCTTATAAAAGACATTACAGCCTTAGGAAAAAAAGTAATTGAAATGCTTTCAGGATATAAGAGGAAGTGGTTGTAATTCAGCTCGCAAGATTCGACCTAAACCGTCATAAAAACATTGCAAGCTAAATAAAAACTTGTAAAAAACGACACAAAGCGACTGGGCACAATGCTGCCATACTGCATTAAAATAATAAATATTTATTGACTTTATAATAATACTTCGTTTTACGCCGCAGAATGTCAAGAGAAAATTCGATGGATCGTAAAGAAGAGAAGGTTGGCAAAGTCATTTGGTCGCGCACCGAGAAACCTTTAGCTAAAGATATGCTATAAGTCACTTTAGATCAAATTGTATTACATAAAATTAATAAATATTATTGTATTACATACAATAAAAATTAATAAAACGCTTTTAAGGTGTGCATCAATTTTTATGTGAACATTTTTTTCCAGGCGGTGAATGAGTCAAATGCGACTCGTGTTGATTTTTGTTTATCCGTCACGTTGATTTTATTCTTATGTAAATAGGCATGCGGAAACATTATTGAATACACCCGCTTAGTACTATTAGACTGTTATTGTACACATAATACATAATGGAGGTAGATTATGTAAATTTATTATGATAACAAAATGTATAAATTTTAAAATAATACAAGGAATGTAATAATAATAAAAAAAAAATAGCTAGACCCCTGTATAGGATGATAATTTTGAAATATGTGTTAATACACTATTATTCATTTGATGATAAAATTAAATAACTTCTTTGTTTTATTTTTAACACTTTTTTTTCGTCCAGAAATTACACTCGTAGACTATGCATATTTTCTGACGTCAATTCTAAAATCTAGTTTGTTTACATTAAAGATAATTTACATAAGGAAGTTTTTTTTGAAGATTATCAAAAAAATATTTAAAAACAAACAAAACCACCCAACTTTTGAAAAAGCTGTTTGCAGTCACCCGCCTATGAAAACAAAGTTTGCCTAAAATTAGAGATTTTTCATACATAATGGTAAGCGCCGTTATGCCCGTCATAGAGTTCACACCTTTCCGTTCAGCGTGCAAGGCTTCTTTTCGCAGGCAACGATTCGTAGGTCACTTCAACAAGATGGCGGTAAAAATAATCGTGAATTTGAATTTTGACGTCTGCGCATTGTATAGCGATTTTTTTCCGCCCACATTGATTAACCCGGCGATGCGACGTCGCGCTTTCAAAACCACCGCTTTCTTGCGCAGTGACGTAAATCTGCACTACGATCCGCAGTTTCGTAACGATAAATATTATTAGGTCCGTCGGCTACGTTTATTTTCTTAATCTGTCATCGTGTTATATTTGTTTCTATATAAGAAACCCCCCCCCCTTTAGAAATATATTTTTTTAATGCTAAGCATATTGGCAGTCAAATGGCCTTGAAATTCGATGTTTTATATTTTATAGGGCGTCAAGTTTTGCTCTCTTCACGGTCAGTCAGCAATTGATGATTTCTATTTAATTACAGCTTCAAAACATATAAATTAAAAAAAAACACACTTTACTATGTTGAAGACCCTTCAATTGCCTTTAATTACTATTTTTCCTAAGGTTCTAATGTTTTTTATAAGAGAACAATTCAACTAAAAACGAACTATTAGCAGTTTATTACATTTCTCAGAAATATAATTAAATTTTTAAAAATCTGCCTTTACTATGTTGAAAACATAAGATCAAAGTAACTAAATATATTTTTTTTATGATTAAATATCCAATGGTTTCCAATCACCAGCCGTATTTGAATTCGCAAGAAGAATTACCCGTTCTGAGAGGTTATTGTATAACGTAAAAATATTCATACGGTGGCCATATTTCTTTGGTTTCTGGTTTGTGAAAAATGTACTAAAAATATATTATATACTTACGCTTTAGATTAATGTTTCTTGTGCGCGTTGCAGAGATTTCCTGAAAACAAAGAGAAACAAACCTATGTTAAAATGTTGAACAATAAAAATGTATTATATTATTACTCAAGGAGGGTTACAGAAAAGAAATGTGTGTTGGAAGCTTATCATTGTGTGTGTAAGATCTAACCTACATTTTATGATTTTTACACAACTTAACACGCGTGGTATTTCTCTACAGTCAAGTGCAAAATTGGCACTCATTGAACGCAACAAACGGTGCAGACCAGACAGGCACATAACCTAAAATTCGTAACTCCCAGACGATACACAACATTTGGCCATTTATACCAAAATAAGTAAGTTTAAATATTTTTTTTAGTAAGTATTTGAGTATCTTATAAAGTTTTATTTATATATAGTATATTAGTATATATATATATATCTATCGTATAGTATGTATGTTTGTTTGTTTGCATTCAGATATATTCCGTATACATCCATATCTATTTATGTTATAATATTTCGACGTGGCAGCTTTTTACTAATAGACAAAATGTCTTCCTTAGAACAGGCGAAAGCCTAGTTAGATAAAATATTTTGCATTGTAACATTGTCTTTATATCATTTGCTGGAATTAAATAAAATAAAATAAATGTATTTCCACTTTTTTTAAGAATATTAGTTTCCGTCACACCTAAGCTCCTTTTATGAATGTGGCGAATCTGTGCTCTGCTGTTATATATGTACTCCACCTTAGCTAACTTGTCAATATATTTATGGCTACTTAGTATAACTTTTTATATCAATAGTTGTCTACCTTCCATGACTCTAAAATCTACAAAGAGTAGGCCAGACGGATTGTTATTTGGGATATTTCTAAGGGAGCAAGAATCGTTTTAAAACAGTTTCCCCAGCTAATTATACCATATGTCAAAATCGACACACAAAGTGCAAAGTATGTAACTTTTAAGCAATGCGCGTCTAAAACTTTCCTCTCCCTCCCCATCTCCTCATCTTGCATTTCAAACACTAATTTTATACTCACTCGATGGAAATATTTCATTGGTTTTATTTTATACTTGTAAGTTGGTACCATTATTTTTATTATTTTATATGATTTCATATGTACCGCCTGTATATAATTTCTTTCTCATGTAACTGTTTTATAATCTAAATAAAGATAAATACATAAAATAAGATATAGATGGGGAATAAGAGTAGTCCTAGTGTGCGGCCCTGTGGAACGCCAAAACCAAATAGAGGCTTGTGACTGAGAGGTTTACAAATGGCCTTATCCACAAATCAATGGTCACACAGCGAGCCACGGAAAGTTAGTTTAGCCACGTTAGTCGTAACGGACGAGAGCATTGTTTGTCCGCGATCCGTTCGCCTTTAAAAACTAAGATTTGTAACAAAGCCGGCATTATAAATCACTGTCCACTAAAACCCAATTGCGAATGGTCAAAACAGCGTAAGTCGTCTGGAAATTATCCCAGCCAATTAGCACATTTTATGCTCTCGAAGCATTCCTAAGCTCATAGTAATTGCCATAGTAAAAGGAATTTCATTACAATATTTCCTATTAGTAGATCAAATGATTTGTAATGCGTCATAAAAGGCTTCGAAGGGGCAATCAATGCGCCGAACTGTACACTTTCGCTCCGTTCAATAGAAATATGATTTTATGGTCAGGTGAGTTCTCGTAGCGAAGACCTTTCATCTTAAACCAAGTGAATTCGATCGCGGTGAAATCATATGAATTTTCATCGCGGGAATTTAAACCGTGGCGACCGATACCTACCGCGCGGTTCAGCGGTCTTTAAAATAACACACCAAACATAAATGTTGCTCTATTTACTATGATTATTATTATTTGTTTGAGCAATGATCAAAATAGGTTCAACCAAGTAATTTACTCTTCGTGGCAAGGATATACCTGTCTCTTTCCTACCCACAAATATTCCCTGTCTCGCTCTTCCGCACCAAACGAACAGAGACGTTTCAGCAATTGAACCCTACAAGTAGTTTGGTGTATTCCGTGTAACCCTATTCCTTTCTGGTTAGATATAATCCAAACCTATATACCTAAACCTACAGTCCTACCAATTATTATTATGTAATTAGAATATTTAGGAACTAGCTCCGTTGATACTGTTGACAACGCTTATAAAAGGGTCAAATGCTGACCTATGAAGACCATTAATCTGGAAAGAAACGAATTGAACCCATTTTCCGATATCTCAAGGAAGGATGGTCATTACGGCCAATATAAAGATGCTTATAGAGTTGGGATCTTAAAGCTAACCAGGCAGACTCTTTCGTTACAGTCTTATATAAATTATTTAATCTGAATTCGAAACGCCTTCTACTTAGTGGCTCCCAATTAACACCTAAAGACATGTCGTCTTAATTCGTCTTAAGACACTGGGTGTGATGATTGCATACTGATGAGCAGTATTCGAGGGTAGGACGAACCACGTTTTGTATGCCAATGCCTGCGCTATTAATTTATTTTATTATTATTTTTCACAATAAAACCTGTTCTAAAAGAGGCAAATTAAAATTTGACAGACATATTTTAAGTCTTGTTTGGAGTTTGGATTTCAAGTATGGAGCCCTTACTTTCAGAAGGACATTAACATGTTAGAAAGGGTACAAAGAAGAGCTACGAAAATACCTACTGGCCTAAAGAGTAAATCCTATGAGGAGAGACTAAAAATTCTCAATCTCCAGAGAGGCCAAGAGAGGCGAGATAGAGGGGACCTCATCGAGGCATGACTGCGCAGAATTGAGAGAAATATTCACATTCGATAAAAACACCCAACTACGCGGGCACTGCATGAAGTTAGATAGGACGTCCATCTCAAGCAACCCCAGGAAGAACTTCATCAGTAACAGAGTCGTGGAAGCATGGAATGGATTGCCAGAAAGTGTCATAGAATCAAAGACAGTCAACCAATTTAAAAACAATCTAGACGAACATATAAGAAAAATAAAAACAAAGAAAAAATAATAACAATTTTGATATTGAATAAGATATAGGCTTATCAGCTATGCTGCCTATTACGAAATAATAATAATAATAATAATATTTTAATTAATTTTTAAGTACACGAGACCAGTCTACAGCCAAAATATATTCCCTAAAACATACATTTTAATAGATACGATGCTTATACATAAACAATAAACAATAAACGATGCATTTAATAGGATTTTGTTTCTTTGTTTACTTTTTTTACACATTGAATAACTTGTAGAACAAAAGTTAATCAGTTTAAAAGCCCTAAAAAATGACCCTATAAAAGGATGTGCGTTCATCTTGTAAAAGTGCACAGGGTAACAGAATCCGCCGTACTAGTACTAACTAGTACTAGTACTAGTAGTATAATTAGTACTTTCATACGTGATACGACATCTTGGAAAGTGATTTCCTATAGCTGCCTACAGTATAAATTTATGTATGTGACGATTTTGTGAATAGTCGATGTAAATATTCATTTAAGAAAACTTTACTATTTATTTATTTCATTACCCAAAAATGAATTAAGGTTAGTTTAAATAAATCTTTCGAATGTAGTTGAGGTTTATTCTCGGGGGTGAGGGGGGTGTGTTGTGTGGGGTTCATGGTGTGCTTGAATGAGTGTTTATTTGTCGGTATTTTTAATCTTTAGTTGCCTTTTAAAGTGGACAATGACATAAACTCATATATATGTCAACAGCTTCATTTTATATTATTGACATTACATGACTGATATATTCTTTATTTTTCCTAGCACTAGTTTCACATTTAACCAGGAGAAATGGAATAGTGTAGTGTGGTGTAGTGGTGTAGTGGAATAGTGGAATAATGTAGGAATGGTGTAGTGTAGTGGAATCGGGACGCAAATCGAAGGGATTTGTTATCGAATATCTTGAAAGCCTCTTCAGTTAGTGTTTAAAAGGTAACATTGGAAAATCTTCAAAAAAACACATTTTTAATATTGATTTTCGTTTTTGAAATATAAATTAAATAAAAAAATGTGGTCCCTATTATTTTTTAATTCGAGGCCGATAATGCAAATTACGAATTGCAGCACACTTTTAAATTTTAATGTTATTTTAGAGATAATTAAAAGTTATTAAATTTAGATATAATATATTTCGACGCGGCCGTAAATCGTCACTCGCTCGCACGGTGAGTGATATCGATCAACGCCTTTACGGCTAAGGATTTAAGGTCGACATTACCATGATCGAAAACTATGTGTTACTATATCTCGATTGTGTATTATTTGGACATAGGATGCGTCTTAAGACTGTGTTAGAGTTAACTTGAGAAATGACATACGGATGCGGTAACATATACCCCTTCTAGTGAATTATATGATCTGAGCCCTTTCGTGCGAGTCATTAAAATTACACAACCCAATCTCGAAATCTATTAAGCTATCCGTGAAAAAGTGGGCCAGTGATTTAGGCTGCAGTTGAGATAGCGCGGGTCAGGGGTTCGCAGTCACGTCAAACGTTGATCGATAGATCCAACTAATGACGGAGGCGAGTTCATGATCTTCCGCGCGCGCAATATCCATCTTTTATTCAGCTTTCCAATGTGGTCCCGCGTTCCTAATCAACGGTGATTTATTGAAACTATTCCAATTTGCGCCTCAACCCTGACCCTGGTTCGTGGAATCCACTCTTAGGGTCACAGCCAATTAGGTCAATTTACAATACTGTAATATATGCGATGACCAGATAATATTTCGGCTATCAAAGAATGACTCGTTTTCAAATTGTAAAAACATTGTAAGTTTTTTTTTAAAGGGCATCAAATTTTACTCTTTGCGGCGGTCAGAGGGAAAAAATCTGACTTTACCATCTCGAAGATATAAGATCAAAGTGTAAAATATATTTTTTTATGATTGACAATGGTTACCAAATGTCAATGCATGTAGGAATACATGGTAATGATCCATTAAAGATTTTTACAGAATTAATATATATATTAAACAATATTAAATAGGCGAGCTTTTTCTTCTGATAATTATTGTAATCCTAGCCTAAAAAAAAATAAAACCATCTTTAGCACGAGCTCTTAACTGCCTATACAAAGTTTCGCGTCTGTGCTATTGATCGTTAAGGGGTTCCTTCGTTAAGGGGTTCCGTAAAAAAGCATTGGCATCGGATTTTGAACCAACATTTCGAATTTCAAGTCTGTAGGACAAGAGGAAGTGGTTCTAATTTAGCTCGCAAGATTTGACCTAAACAAACATTAAAGGTTTTTAATGGTTTAAGTTCATATCGATGTCACGTGACAGTAATGTCAAAAGGTTTTGTTTTTCGTAATTTCAAAAATCTACTTTGAATTTCAAGTAAGATTTTTCGAAGTCAAATGAAGCTTTACTATAAAATGCGATTCGACAGGGACGGACTCGTCGAACAATGCAATAAATGTGTATAGGTAGGTAGGTATGTATACACCGTGTCCCAAGACTATCGGTCCAGCGATTTCAAACATGATTTGCTTTGACTTCATATCAAAAGTAAAAAAATTGTTAACTTTGCGCGATAATATGCAATCGCTCTTGTCATAAGTTCAGCCCCCGGCAAGGCTGCGCCGCACCGGGTCGTTGATTGGCCTTGGCCGAGCGCCTGCGGTCAAAAAGTGAATTTACACGAGCGCTTTGACAAAATTTGTAAATTTGAACACGAATTATTATCGCATTTTTTATACAATTTCTTACGCATAATAGGGAACATAAACACCCCCTTAAGCCTTCGGGAATATTCTCCAAATATCTTGTATGTATGTATATACAATGCAATTACTCTTTTTTACGCGTCCAGTTTAAATTACTATGTTAATTGGTTTATTAATAGTTTTATATGGTGATACTTTGTATAGATTTATTAAATAAATAGTTATTTAAACAATGAATTAGATACTCTAATCCCTACTACATAAATACTATCAATGTTAAATGTTCTGTTTTTTAAACAAATTACTTCTCCAGATTTATTGTTTTTGGTAATTCATTTTAATCTCAATTTTCCGTTCATATTGTTGGCGATTACTTGAGGATGATTTGATTGAAATTTGAAGTTTTTCTTTAAGGCAAAACGAAATATTATAATTAAAAACTTAAAAAAATAAATAAAGCAATAATAGATACAATAAACTTTATTTATTTATTTATTTTCTTATGGGAAAACACACAGTAATAACAATAACATTAACAATTAAGAATTAACAGATAACAAAACCGATTATGGATTTCCTAGATATTCACAAACATACTATTATACAGTAGGTATGAAGACTTCAAACTAAATTGATGCAAATCAAATTATTAAAATACTAATTTGATACTCTGATCAAGAAGCCTAACATCCTATAGGCTTTGTCGATAATGCTGACAATATGAATATTAAAATTTAATTTTGAGTCCAAAATAATACCCAAGTCCCTAGTTTTGTCACAGATCTTTAAGTCAGTTCCTTCGAATTTATATTGGAAATTTATCTTGGATTTCACATTTCTTGAGAAGGTTATTTGAAAGCATCTATTTACATTCATTTTAATCTTTCTTTCATCGCAATACTAAGAGAAGGCAGTCATGCTCAGATCTTATTTCTTTATATATTTTTAGGTCATCAGCATACGATAAATAATTGGAATATTTAAAATTTATGTAAAGCATGTCTCTGCGCCGACTTCGATGTTTTGATGAATCCGTGTTTTTATTGTTTTATGAAAGTTTATTGTATATATTATAAAATAAAATAAATGATATCATAGCACTAGTAAGCAATCATCAATGTACTAGTAAGTACGTGTTTGTTTGACAGCCCAAAATATACCCCAAAATAAAATGTCAAAATGACAGATAATAATGAAATGATAGAAACCAATTTTAAATAAAAACAGGTGCAGCAGTGTGATAATTGATTCTATATGAATTTAGAAACGTAGTGACAGCTTTACGTACGATTTTCTACAATAACATCTGTTGAGCTTAAACAGCGTTAACGCGTTTAATACTATTTGTAATGTTGCGTTCAATTCAATTTAGTATTACTGCTAGAAATATCTCAAACGCCGCTCTCTGCGGGGGGCAGCGAAATTAAACCAAAGCCGAGAGGTTATGCGGAAGCGGCGATTCGTTGAAATAACAACATGGCGACCCGGAACGTCCGCCATGACACTTGACAATCCGGAAGTGACGGCGGCCATTCGAGCGTGGCGTCCAAAATGGCGGCCTGTGACGCCATCGCACGCCGTCAAAGTCAAGGTTTAGAGGTGACGACACTTTCAATCGCAAGTTAATTAATTTTTGAAAGATGTTTATGCATACTAAAAATCGTGAATTGAGCTATATTACTGCGAATTTCTGTGCTCTTACCTAATTATTATATAATTTAAAGGCAATGCCTCGTAATTGCCTCGTAATTGCCTTGTAGTTTTGCTTAGGTACGGAAACCGTATTGATGTCACTGAGAGGTATTTTTCGGACAGAAGATTTGATGCGGAATCCATTGGAAAGGCTGGAGGTTGATTTTCGTTATAAATACCTAACCTACACAGTATATTTACAATCCTCATAAAATAAATCACAGACAATAAATGTCGAGTCGCTAAAAGCTGACATTTAACCGTACTCGCCGATTATCTGAGGTTATTGTATGTATTGCTTGCTTCGACCGAGTCGCCAGGTCCGCATTGGGCGTGCCGCGTCGTCGAGATTCAATAAAATAATAACTGCGGGTCTTCGCGCGGGTCTCTCGTTCGATTTTACAAGGAGAGTGGGAAAAAACGTTAACCCGCTCTGGCGCGAACAAATGTCACTAGTATTACTAGATCAAGGTCGGGTTTTATCGCTGGCCAGCCGAGCACTTTACACTTGACGACATCTACACTTTACAATAGGAAATAGGCGGGTGCGTAATATGAAATAACAGGAAATCGATCACATTCATCGAAATCGATCACGAAATCGATTACATTTACTGACTTCGTATCGACTCCCTCTAAGTTCGCGGCTTTTAAGGCGCCACCAGTCCCTAAAACGTGTTTTGTAACGTATTTTGGTGCATTTTGTTGAAGTTATTCCCAACAAATAGCTAAAACTAAAAATACCACAATATTCTACATATATTAATTTAGTCCTTTGCTAAAAAAAAACGAAATACACCTTATTATAGTAATGAAAATAAATAAATAAGAAAGTGTTGTTTTTTTCTTGCAACGATTTTCTTTTAAGTTGTGTAAGTGACGCGAACCTAATTTTTCTTTCTAAAGATAGACAATATAATAATCTAGGACATTACTTAAAAAAAAACATTTTTTTCAAATCATAATCGTGAAGAGCTGGTGTACTAAATGGAAACCCGAGGGTCCTGGTGGTGGTAAACACAAACAGAACTCCGCACTTATTAAATGTTAACATGTTAAATGTATATATTAAGTTAATTATTGTTTGTACATACTATTGGATTTCGGCGTAGTTTTTAATTTAATTTTGTTATTCTGTATTGTTTTGATGTTTATATGAACCACATGTATGTATGTTTCTAAGAATATAAACGATGGTTAATCATTGGTTGTGCAGGTTGGCGGCTAGCCTGGAATCTGAATTAAACGCTTAATTTTTAATATTGTAATAAGAAGAAGGTATTTTCGAAAACATATTCTAATTGTTAATTCAATAAACGATTATAAAGCTGCCACCACAATTAAAAATGAATAGCTCGAAGTCCGGGCCTGGTTTATTAGTAATTTTAATTGCGATTTATTTATTTTCCGAGCTTGTATAAATGTTGAATTTCTATTACGGAAATGTTATTAATACAAGGACATTTAAAATACATTTAAATTGAATCAATTAGCTATAGTTTATTAATCCCACGTCTAGGACAGTAAAACTATGATTTGTGTGTAAGATTTAATTACTTGAATGTATGCCTAATTACAATAAAAATTCAACAAAATTTAATGCACATTTTTTATTTTAGGAGAATTTCTTCTTTTGAAAATTAAAGACATTTTTTTATTTTTTTAGATAGTATAACAAAATCTAAAAATTTTGCTAAAACATGGTAGATAAGATAATATAATTTATTTCCATAAACAACCCTGTTGTTCAGGAATGATAATTACAAATTATTGATACATAGGTACACTCATATTTCCAATGTAAAACTATCTACTCGTATATGCCCTAAAACTATAAATGTGTTTTTAAGAATAAATTTCCTTAACCTTCGCTTAAACTTACGAAAATGACTGATGAATGCTTTAAACTTAAGTTTTAGCTTAGTTTAGAATAAGGCGCGCCTGAGTTTCGACTTTTCTAAATTTAAGAGACTTCATAACACAGCGAAAAATATTAACGAAACTGGTTATTAAATAAAAATGTAAGCTTTAAGTTATATATTTAACGAACAGTGGATGTATTTAATAAATAAATAACATACTTAAAAATTTACGGGTATTTAGAAGGCGTTTTTAGTTCAATTTTCAACTATTTTTCGAGTGTGAGTTTTTTTATTAAATCCGCCAAGTGGGTAAAAGAAAGAACTTTCAAATACACTCGGCCGAGTGTGCGAGCGAGGCAGCATGTACTCGCATATCTGCTCCCGATGACGTCACAATTTTTTCTCTCGGCATCGCGTGGAATCGATCCCCGCAACTCCAACATCCTAGCCACCTCGCCCACATACAGAATATTTAATCATAAAATATTAATAATAATAATTTATTTATTGGTTTTTTAATTACACAATCGTATTTTACAAAACTCTACCTGGCAGCGCCGTAATAGGGTAGGCTTTATTTTTGTAGATTTTTAAATGTTTCAGGACGAAGAACGAACAGTTATATTGTTTTTGATTAAAAACTCACTTACTATACATAATTTTAATTTATGGTATAATAATATAATATAGCAATAATACATCTACATACCTAGATAATATTATTGTTATAGATTAGATATGACATATGTAGTAAACGTAGAAATCAAATAATTAACTATTATTAAATTCCTGATGTTAGTAGATGCGTAAAGTGTACACGTGGTATATTTCCAAAAAAGAAGTGTATTGCGGAATGTAATTAAGGCGAAGTCAAAGGATAAACATTAATTCAGATCTTTTTTCCTATAGCTGGCATTTGATAACTATTGGATATTTAATAAAAAAAAATATATGTTTAGATACCTTCTTCTTATATCTTCGACATAGTAAAGGCAGATTTTTTAAATTTAATTCTATTTCTGAGAAATTTAATAAATGATAAACTCCTAATAGTTCTTTTTTAGTTGAATTGCTCTCCTATAGAAGGTATTAGAGTCTTAGGAAAAAAAGTAATTGAAAGGAAAATGAAGGGTCTAAAATATAGTAAAGTTAGTTTTTTAAATTTCTATATTACGAAGCTGTAATTAAATAAAAACCAAAAATTGCTTTTCGACCGCGCAAAGAACAAAACCTAACGCCCTATAAAAATAAAGCACTGAATTTCAAGGTCGCTGACAATATACTTCGCCTTGATTAACATTTCCGTTGTTCATGTGTAACGTTTTTGACATATTTCTGTCTCACTCCTTCAAATTTCGCGCATCCCAATCGTTAGATATTTTCACCCTGAACGCATACAATGGCGGAGTACAAGATATTTCATACGGAGAAGTCCGTTCGAACCGATTGTTACCGCGCTGATTTCGTGGTAACTTTCAAAGCCATTACTCGGGTTTATGCCACTGGTTCTCAGACTAAAACCTCCTAAGGCCTCTTCCATGACTATCATTATAAACTTTCGCTGCATATTAATAATGGTCCGGCGATTTGTCAAAATTAATTTCGCACTTGTGTACCAAATGCATATGTGCTTATTTGCTTTGTTGAAGCGGACATTTTAGGCGAAAAGCAACTCATTGGAACTGTTAATTCAGTCCACTTTTACTTTTAATTTTACATTTCCTGTTTTTAAATATATACAGGGAGAACATACTGTCAGCACTATCCTTTTAAGGTGTGATTCTGGACATATGCAATTAAACAACTTGTGTTTAACAACTGTGTAAATAAAGTAATTTCGGAAATATTTGTTTAGATAAAATTTAATAATACTGTAATTTAAACGACTTATATCTACTAAGTAAAAAATATCTCTGCATTATTTTAGTTACCTAGAATGTATAAAAAAATATATGCTTACTTAGATACGTCATACGTCATACCTCATAATTTAATAAGTTTATGCCCAATCACTACTTTACTATATATAAATATATGTAGTATAATACTATTTTATACTGAATATTTATTTACTTACATCAAATATTTATTTACCTATAAATTTAAAAATTGTTTATTCATTTGTTTAATAAGTATATTAAGTGTTAAGAGTAGACACTTAAATTGTATTTATGTGTGTGTGGGTGTGTATATTTACACTGTGTATATTTATGCCTTAGTTAATTTTTATATTTTCACAGGGTTTTGCGCTGGTCTCTTGTATGCTCAATGCAACATTTTATATATAACCTTCCTTAGAACAGATAACTCTTACCTAGTTAGGAAGGTTATAGACTTGTACTCATCGGCCAACATGATTTCAAAAAAAAGTAAAAAAAAAACTGGTCTAAAATAACAAAAGAAAACGTCCCAAAAATAAATTATGTAAATATAAATTTCACATTTACAAAGATTACACATAAATATGTTATTTTTATAATTTAACTAAAATAGATAAAGTTATAATTATTATATTGATTATGAATTAAATTATGTTTCCAGTGTATATACATATATATGTGTGTGTGTGAGTGTATATATTACATTAAATTTATTTATCTCACTGATACAATAATTTTTAATATGAATACATGAAATTTAATATATGTTTTTTAAAATAAGTAATTATTTCATTAAATAAATAAATATTTAGTTAAGTATTAACAAAATACCATAATATGATTTCAGATCTCTAATATAGACTTCGCACTCTTATTATCTCTATTTCAAATAGGTAACACCTCGATACAGGCATTCGCCTAGTGGGGTGTTTCTTTTCTTGAAAATTAATAAAATATTAAAAACCGAATACATATGTAATAATAATTATTGGATACTTAATAAATAAAAAAAAATAAATAAATAAGTAAATTTATTGACGACAAATACATACCCTTTTTATAGGTTAGGGATTCGTTTGTAAATATTAAAAATAGTTTAGTATGAGTTGACGTTCGGTAGCACTGCACCCTCTGTTCGCTGCCTTCTCTAACTAGACTAAATACACACATAAAACATTATTAAGGACCTATTTTATTGAAATTAGTAAAGAAAACAATCTGATGCCAGTATATTGTGGTTCTATTTCGGTCGACATTACCAAGATATAAATTGTATTAATGAGATTTATCATTTGAGACTACTCGTATATAAATATGGCATATTTCAAACTATCCGTATTTATGTTTCTTATAATAACTTTAACAAACCGACATTTTAATTAATACATATTAATATCGGTGTAAATATGCACAAACTATACTATTTTAATTACGTTTCTCATATATTTATTTTTTATGCAATCAGTTCTAGGTGAATCTACCTTTCAATTCAATTATCAAACAGTGGATTTATGTAATTTTAACAAATTAATAACTATGTATTTGCTGTTTTATTTTTTATTTATTCTTTATTGAAAAATCCACAGTATTACATTTTTACAATTACAAACAAAACTTATTACTAGTATATAAAACCAATTATGGATTTCGGTCATTTTATCTGTTAAGATTAGCATAAAAATTTGAACAGTGTTCTTAAAATATATATAGATTATTAATATTATATACGTATACAGTAGATTTTTTTTTTAAGTTTTATGTGTAATTTGTGAGTGATGTTTGTGGTAGTCGTGAGTGTGTGACACTTGTATGTTAATAAAAATAAATTAAGTATGGTTTTAGTATGTATAAAAATAATTTATGATGAATGTGATAAAAATATAGTATGTATGTATATTCTATATGTGATAGCAATTACAAGTACTTATATGTTACTATTAATCATTAACAACATAACAATCTAACAATACAATTAGGTTTTTAAATTAACTTACCGTTTGAAAATAGAATCCCACACAATTCAAAGCCGTTACATACAAAATGTATGAGAAAATATGTTTTAATAGTTATTCTGCTATTCGGCGCGGAGGCAAATCCAACAAATCAAAAAATATAAAAATCGGTCCAGCCGTTCTTGAGTTGTAAATGGTGAGATTAAATAACCGGTGTCATAGCTGTTTAGATTCTTGTTTGTACCCGATTTCCTTCATATCTCAAATAGGTTATTGTGGGTCAGTGAAGTTATTATGGGTCAGCGAAGTTATTGTGGGTCAGCGAAGTTTTAGGGCCACATTAGCTTCAGTGATAAAATGTAAGAGGCAGAAACAAAAAAAAAATCTACCGAGATATTACAATCTTTCGTCGCTTTGGTTTGGTCACGTTTTTAAATACTTCATTCTTAGATGATTAAATAGCTAATCAATAATTAAAGATAGTAAAAAAAAACATACTTCTGATATTTATCTAACTTGTTCCACTGAGACACCAACTCGCTTTCAAATAGTAAATAAAAAGTATCGATAAGTATCGATGTTTTTGGTTGTAGATAATTATCTCTCGGCGTTCCCATTTATCAGACTGCCAGGCCAAGAGCCAACAACAATTTATAATTTACTTGATAATTTTAACCTAAAATTACAAATGTCACACTTGAGCAAAAAATACGTGCCTTTTTTTTGCATCTACGAATTTTACAATTTTTTTACTAGGAACCCATGATGGATTTTGATATGAGATGACCACAAATCGTGTTGAAAAACGCAGGGGCAATAAACTGGATTTTTTATCGGGTGTCTTGAAACACGGTTTAAATATACTAAATTTTTTCAATATTGTTACATCATTTATCTTCTCAGGCGATTTGCTGATATATATAGCTTGTTAGGTAGGTCGATGCACTAAGATCTAATAGTAGAAGTCACTTAGATCATATTTAGCTAAACCTACCTTGGTACAAAGTTTAACGGTTAAGGAAATATTTAGCATTTTGATTTTTTTTTAAATAATGCCGAAAACAAGAAGTTATACGCCAATTACACAACAATGAATGGTAGTATGTTTGATTTTTTTTTCCATTACTCTAATATGTATTTATTCTGCTCAATATCATTACAATTTTTTAAATATTAAGTAAACAATAATGACATTTTATTTTCACATAAAGTTTTAGTATTATTTCTTAAACACCGTAATCTAAATACGGTATTCGTAAGTGATTCTTGTAAATATTCATTAAAACATTCACTTCTCATTCATTATATGTCATATTCGTTACATTTTCACCGTTTTTCATGATTATTGTTTATTTTTTAAATCATTTTTTTACTACTTTATCGAAAGTTTTACCGTATTGCATAATCGCAAAGATAGATAGGTGAGAGTGAAAAGCTTTCGTAAAATACAGGCCTGTATTTAAACCAGCGTGCATTAAAAAAATTTTAATCTGTAAATATATTAAAAAGCATTCGAATTTTCCTAATATCAATACTGCCAGACTTTTATATATATAAGTACTGTAAACTAACGGCGAACGTCTATTATAACGTAAGAAATAAAAAAATAAATAAAAAAATAAATAAATAATTTAAATATTTACGTAATATAATATACACGAACAATATATAGTTCGTGTATATTATTAGTATATAGTAACATAGTGTATACTTGTAGCGGTGGCAACATTACCACACGTGCATCACCCGCAATTCTCTGTCTCAGGAAGACATATTGTCTATGGATACACACCCTAACTTCCTATAACCGCCATTACCTATACACAAACATTCACCCGTAAACTCTGCCCTATAGTAGATATTTAAGTAATCCATTTTGCTGGCATGGATTTATGACAAAAAGTGAAAATTTAATGTCTGTTGCTTAGTTTGAATATCATATTGTCTCAGTATTTAGAATCTCTGTAAATAAATTATGTAAAATAAACAAAACTATTGTTCGCATAATTAAGCAATTATTATATTATAATGATTTAAACGACCATACGTCTGGCAACACCAGAGGCTTTGTCCGCCTACAGGATATACACTATCTGCGCGTGTATGAGTGACGTTCGCGCGTGGTAGTGTGTGTGTGTGGTAGGTTGTGTTGATTCCGGATTTAAGTTTATATTCCGTTATGTTTACGTCCTTGCTGGGTTTATGACCATTACACACGATTCTCGAAAAACATTAAAATTTATAGTGATCACAGTGTATAGCCAGCGGTTCTTGTCCGCGCATATGCGGCGAGTTGACGAAATAAGTACTGAATCGTATTTGATGGAACTTTCACTGATCAAAGGTAAAAAGGTAATAAATAATTATTGACTTATACTTGAATATTACTGAACGGAGAACAAAGGGGAAAAATCCCCCCTCCCCCCCTCGCTTAAGATGATTTTATATAGCGTTCTTTATCCTTCTGTGTCTTCTGTTCTATTCTCTTTTTCTCCATATTTATCTTCACTTTCTTCTGACTGACTCTTTTAGTAAAAGTTTTTTTTTTCCTTATCATTTTCTACACTCAACGGCTCGCTAAAAGATATTTTTGTATAACAACAAATTGAACCCAGACGCTCATAGAAGCTATATTCGCAGAACGATTAGGCGGTTGGGGAAGATTTAAAAAAAAAATATATAGATATAAAAGTCTATGAATTTTAGACTTCATCAAAAAGACGTTGATGAAAAAAATAAACACTTAAAAACGTTTTTCGTTGACGTTTCATAAAATAATAATAATAAAACACCTTTCCAATCGTGCAATAAGACAACTGGACATGCATATTTGAGGGCGTCGTTTCATCCCCTTCAGGAATTCGCAATCCTTCTGGGACACCGCGTCGCGCGCGAACACACATATTTATATCTAAGTAAAATTGTTTTTTTTTATTTTTGTTTTTAATTTGAACTAGTTTTTGTGTTTAATTTAAACTAGTTTTTGTGTTTTATTTACACAAGTTTATGTGTCTAATCTACACCAGATTTTCTGTTTAATTTACACTAGATTTTGTGTTTAATTTACACTAGTTTTTGTGTTTAATTTACACAAGTTTTTGTGTCTAATCTACACCAGATTTTGTAGTTAATTTACACTAGTTTTTGTGTCTAATCTAACCAGATTTTGTGGTTAACTTACACTAGATTATGTGTTTAATTTACACAAGATTTGTTTTTAATTTACACTAGTTTTTGTGTTTAATTTACACTAGATTTTGTTTTTAATTTACACTTGATTTTGTGTTTAATTTACCTTAATTTTTGTGTTTAATTTACACTAGTATAGTTCATAGTTTATATCCGTTTACATTGCATCTGTATTTGTAGTTTTTCTAGAATACGGGATTAAGATTTTTTTTGATTAATTGGTGTTTTCTTTACGGAACGGTTTGAGTTTTATTCAGAGAATGAGATTTGTGGTTCTCAGAACTGGACCCGGATAAAAAACTACGTGTCGACGTGTTGCGGTTTTTGCACTCCATTGGTACAGTCGACTGCACAAATGAATACCCATATAAAAAAGTACCACATAGTGTAGTGTAAAAAATGGTGTTTTTTGAATGGCATAGATCGCTTTTATTAGAAAAGATACATAATTTCTATCGGCTAGACGTTATACGAGAAACGAATTGCATAACTACGCAATCTCGGTTTATACTAAAGAATATACTTATAGAACATATATTTATTTTGCCTACGCACGAAGTACCTAATCTTAACTCTAATATTTTTAAAGTTAAAGAGTTTTTCATATTTTTTTAGTTTTGATGTAGGTTTTGAAATGTAACTGATTTCCTATAAGATTTGGTTCAAATATAAAATTTTGATGAATAATTATGCTGCAATGAATGATTTTCCTTTGCATTTTTCCGGATTGAAAGGAAAAAATAGAAAAAAGAATTTTGAGAAATCTTTCCTTCTGGAAATGAAAAAAATATTTGCATTCAAACTTAAAATTAACAAAAATCAAAATGCCCTTTAGAACTTATTTATCTATAAGAATGTGTCTCGTTAACGTTTGACCATTTGTTCAGGGACTCTCTATGAATGTTTTTAACAAATACAAGTAAAAAATTAGCGCTACATTATAATTTATACAAATATGGTGTGCATTTAAAATGTTTTGTGCATTTAACTGTACTTGTACGATTTTTATTATGTAACAAATAACGTAACATTGCAGCCATTTTGCGCCGTAAACCTAATTAAGGGCAAAGTTAACTAATTAATGGAATGCGACTAACCTTGTACCAAGTATTCACCAGTCGATACTTTATTATTATTAATTATTATTATTTACATCTAAGTAGTTTGGTTTGGCATTTTCCGCGGTACGATTAATTCGTTCGAGTAATTTTTAAAATTTCTTCTTACAAACTAGTAAGAATACTTTCCGTAAATTGTACATCTGTATTATATTGTATTGTATTTTTGAATTTCTTTATTTTTGTATTTTTGTACCACACACACCACATCACACCTACCTTAGCCTGTTTGGCACTGATTGTCCGCGTGATATATATTTTGTTATTGTTAATTAAAGTGCGTATTTATTTTATAAAAATTTGAATCGATTTTAGTTTCAAAATTTCAAAGGATTATTTTAATGCAAAAATATTTAACAAGCTTTATGAGGGCTTCTAAAAAAAATGGTAAACAAAAAATGTATTTCATTTTGGTATGAGGCAGGTATTTTGCGTGATTATTTTATTAAATTTAATTATAGGTAATTTATGACACGTTCTTTCGACCCTTGTGTCATTGTCGGACTGTATTGATATTATTTGTTAATTGTATTTAATTAATTTGATGTATTATAAAATCGAAATTATTTAATTATTGCCTTATTTTTATAGGGCAATTAAAAAAACGAATTTTTCCATGTTTTAGACCTTTCATTTGTCTACTATTACAATTTTCCTAAGGCATTATTTTATTTTTATTTTATATTATTTTTTTTCCTATTTTTTATAAGAGAGTCTTTTATAAGAGAGCAATTCAATTAAAAAAGAACTATTAGGAGTTTAGAAATTTCTCAGAAATAGAATTGAATTTTAAAAATCTGCCGTTAGTATGTTGAAGAGATAATATCAGTTATCTAAACATATTGAAATTAATATTTATCGTCGCCTTAATTTAAATGAAATTAAATCGTCTTAGATTTTTCCGCTACAGGCAGTGCGCCCGCGCATCGACGTGCGGCGTGCGCCTGTGTTGGTGGCGTGGTCCGCTAACACAGTGCCAGGCGTCGGGCTGACAAGTACCGTTACGGCGGCGTCCTTGGATGGGCGGACACGTCCGCGCACCAGCTGCCTCTCAAACTTTCAACGGCATTTATAAATATCATTATTTATTTATAATGGCACAATAAGAAGTCACAACAATGATTGAATAAATAAAATATTGTAATAATATAGACAAATGAAATAACAGTCATTTATTGTTGCTTTGAAGTAACACGGCCACTCTAACTAGGTTAAAAAAACCTTTTCTAAGAGTAGAATAAAGTTGTAAGAAAAATAAAACTCTTATTACGTAGTGAGACAAATTAATAAGAAGAAACATTGGATAAATATCATAAATACATCACACATACAAACTAGCGCGTGTACACATACATAAATATATTGCATCTCATATTATTTATACAAATACCGTATCCCAAAACATATTTCAATAACTCAAAGGGGCATTCTTATTCACTATTCGTATTTATTAAATAGAATGAAAAATACTATAATATTTTTTAACTTTTTAAATATTTTATTTTTCACGAAATGATATAAATAACCTTCAGATAATTTTGCTTGAAGTACCTTGAACGGTTGGCATTCCTCAACCTACCTTGTCCAAATTCGTTGTATTATATCTATACTGGTCAGATTTATTGTATACAAAATTTTCAATATGTTTTTATTAACTTTTAGTGAAAACGCTCGAGTTTAATATTGGGTAACACCATTTGTTTATAGGAATTAGGGCCAAATATGATAGCATTAATATAGAATTCTGCTATCGGAGAACCCAACATACCAAAAAAAAATGAATAATCATGACAAAGCTATTGTGTCTAATGTTACATGTCATATGAGAGCCATATAAGATCATATAAGATCTTTCTAATCCTTTCCATACGTTGAAGGACTTAAGACGAGGTGACGCATTCGGATGCCATCTGTTCAAAATCACTCGTGACAGCACGAGTTCTAACCAACCTCGTGTCATTCTTCATTTTACCCTTACAATGAGCCTTGCTACACTAATTTAGTATGCTAAGCCAATTTAAATCCCGATTACTATCAAGGAAAACCAAAATAATGTTATCTACATAAGGTAGAAATAACGTTTTTAGGAAAAATATCATTTAATACAACGTCGCATAATTCAAGAGACCTGATCTGTTTAGAATCCCTATATCACATAACAATATAGCCTTTAATAACATAATACCTCGCATCTGTCGTCTTAACTTACATAGAGATAGTCGCATTGATATTTTCCATTTTCCGAGATAATAAAAATATAAAAGTACATATTTATATTCATATATTATATTTGTATAAATATATTTATAAGTAATTATAAAATATATAATTATTATTATTTATATTTAGTATAATCTGTGTTTTATCTTTTATATGCATGTGGTGTTGTCTTTTTATTTAAATATTGATAAGGTTTTTCTTACTTAAGTGTCTAAAATTTTTGTAAACAAGTTATATATTCAATATTTTGTTGGAGTACTGTATAAAAATATAAAAAGTCAAAATACTACTTTTATGGTGTGTGCTGTGGATGTTTGTTGTGAGCTAGGGTGTGTAGGAGAGTGTATTTGTGTGGGTTGATAAAACGGGTTTTGTTTATATGCGTGATATATAAACAATACCTAAATTTCCGGTGTTTTTTTAAGATTTCTTCAAAATAATCAGTGGTTTTGTGATCGCGCTAGATTTCCGTTCGCGTTTAAACTTTGAGAGCCGCTGGAATCGATCGGAGGCTGTCGAGGCGAGGCGGAACCCAACTGAACTGGTTTTGAGTTTTTTAAATGGAGGTTCCAGTTATACAGCTTCATTGTTGAGATGAAGCCGAGTCGAGAGTCGAGTCGTTCTGCTCGACTCGTTCCAAGTGACGCGTCGTGCCCCGTCCCAACGAAATGCACGGCAAAGCGTGCGTTTTCCCTCGCACCATCATACTACCCTACATTCACAACAATAATATAAAACTACACGGCTGCGTGAAAAACCGCAGCTGCCATTGCGATGAAAAGATATTTATTTATTTATTTATTAAATACACACGTTTGCGATTATATCCGCCTCTTAGTCATTGATTGCTCTCTGTTGTTTTAATTTATAATTATCGTGGTGATAAAAAGCTTTAATCAGAGTTTAAAAACAAATAGTACATAATTGAATTGCTGATAGATGGAGGTATTAATTATGCTGATAAAATGTTTTCAATATATATAGTAAAATTGTATAATATTTTGCTTAAATACCGTATTTAGATGATTTTTACGTTAAAATTTGTAAACACCGTTAGCTTACCTTATATAAAAGTCTTATTTTTGGGCCCTACTCAACTAGTTTACACGTCGCAGAATACCTACCTGTTCAGCGCTGCGCTCAGCAGGAATTTACCTCCTCAAAAAGCGGTCAATGAGGTTTTTATCCTTCCAGTTCCAGTAATTTACTCCAGTACTTTGAAAGACGTCATTTTGTTCGACTGGTTTCTGTTAGTCTCGTAGACAGAGATCTTAGAGTTTGTCATAGAGTAACTAACGGCTGATTTTGTCAAATGCTTTACCAAAATCGATGGTTAACTTAAAATGAGTTCTGTCTAGCAAACTATCTTTTCGAAAACTGTCAGTTAATACTGCAGTTGTACACACTTGCAATGTGTGCGAAAACAACACTGTTTATTTGTCCCTCATCCCTTTTAGGGGATATGGCTTCTGGTCCTTCGTTCGCTGATAATCTTCGCACTTATTCAAGGTTATAAAACTAAGACAATTGAATTAATGGTTCACCTGCATTGTTTTGTACTAGTTGTATTATTGTATTTCTGCATTGTTTTAAACTTCTAAAAGGGTCTAAAATATAGAAAAGTTTGTTTTTTAATTTCTATATTATGAAGCTGTAATTAAATGAAAGCCAACATTTAATTACTTACCTCGCATTAAGTAAAATCTGACGCCCTATAAAAATAATGGTCGGCTGTAAATATGTTTCGCCCATTTAGTCGAATTCGACGTGCAATTGCAAATAATAGATAATTGCATGTCTAATTGGACAATAAGAAATACGCGCCTTTATAATAAATCACATTTTTTTTTTATTGAAAAATGTTAAGTTCTTTAACGCAATTCTTGCCCCGAAGGCATTGGAATGCCTAAGACCGTGACATTTGATTTTCAATATCTTGTCGGTAATTAATTTCTTGTTTGCGAGCATTTATCAACATATGTTTGTATACAGATAATGACCGCGTGCATTCTTTAATACATAAGTACGATTTTCTTGCAATATATAAGAGAGTAATCGGAATTTCTCGTTAAAAAAAAAATCCCTTTCGGCGGGAGTTCGATTTCACCGGATAGGCGAACTCCGATTGTACGAACTAGTGTCAAACGTTGCGCGATCCACTCCCCGCGCGCGCCGTACACATCAAGCGCCCTTTATATTGTGACGTAAGGGTTGCCCATATCAAAAATTGCTTCTAACAAAAATCGTAGGAAAATTATGGGCCTACAATTATCATTTTGAACTGATTTGATCATGTTCCCATTAAGGTATGTATGATTTTTTTAATGTTGAAAAACCATTGTTTCCTTCCTCTAAGACCAATGGTTGGTTATATAAAATAGTTTACTTAATTAAGTTTTAGATCCTTATCTAAGAAATAATATACAATTTAAATGAATTCGATATCTTATATGCTAATGAAGTTATAGCAAAATTTCACTTTTTCGAAAAACCCCCGGACCGAGATTTTGTGCCCTTAAATTTTATGTATCAATTTGAAAGTGATTAGATAGATATTTTAATATATACATACAAATGTCACACTCTCACAACTACCACAAACATCACTCACAAATTACACATAACACTTCAAAAAAAAAAAAAAATCTGTATACGTATGTAATATTAATAATCTACATATATTTTAAGAACGCTGTTCAGATTTTTATGCTAATCTTAACATGTAAAATTACCGAAATCTTTAATTGGTTTTATATATTAGTAATAAGTTTTGTTTGTAATTATAAAATGTAATACTGTGGATGTTTCAATAAAGAATAAATAAATAAATATATATAAATATATATACACTTTTAAACTGAGGGTGATTTTGGGTTCAAGGGAATGTGAAACGCGAAGATATGTCGAAATTTAGTAAAGAAAGGTAGACACGCTGGCTTATTGATAAGTCGCGCGGGTGCGGCACTCGACGACGGTCGCACCACGGGGACAGAAACGTTCGTTCGGTTAAATTGACGGGACTAACTACTAACTAGGTTATGCAAATGAGCGTTTTTAAATTAATTAGCTTGTGGCTATTAAGCAATCATAACAGTGACCTCAAGAGTGTTCAAACATGCCGGAATCGCAAACTACACGGCAATTGGAACCGAAGCAAATGTTACAAAGCGCCATTAAGCGCGATACAAATTATCAAAAGACGAGACAAAACGATGAAATACGCAAATCCGTCTAAAATGCTAATTTTGCATCATTGTTTGGGGTAACAACAGAAAACAAAAAAAAAAAAAACGAAAAGCTTTGTCTATGGCCATTTTTTTTTTTTGACATTTGGGAGAGTTGTGTGAACTCGGCCGGAAGGCAATGAGAAACGCGCTGGCGGTCGAACGGCGACGAGGCGACGTTGCCAGATCGCAAAGGTCAACATTTATCGCGCGCCATTTATTTATATTTTATTTATTTAAATAAACAAAATTTGTGCATGTAATTTTGGTTTTATAAGGAACCAGCGGTTATACATATACATTTGTATAAGCATTATTTAGAATAAAGGAAGGATTACTTGAGATTGCTGCCAGTGGCGCAGTGTTTTAATTTAATTAATGTGTCGCGAAAAGTGTCACAAGAAAAATGTGACATTATGTTGAGACGTTTAATTGTTTAATTTGTATCTTAGGATACCTACGGAAAAGGCACCAGCTGTCGTGGGGTTGTATATGATCTACTACTCAAATACAAAAAAAATACAAAGATACATTAATAAAACTACACATTGAGAAATAGCTTATCTTATTTATTTATGAAAACAACGTCTGATTTAAAAATAAAATTACAATCAAAACATAAAGCTAATGAGAGTTTTCTCCAAATTTAATAAAATAAAAAAATACATTCGGTGTGTTGAATATATCAATGGTGCTCAACATGTTGTATATATGAATTATGTGCATAATTCGTACTCAACCGTGACAGATGGAATGTCTCACCCTGGCGAGTAGGTTCAGATGGAACCCGGAAATCAATGAGACCAGAAGATCCGGGCTGTCGATGTGACCATTGACAGTTTTATATAAAAGCAACATATCAGTGCGTCTGAGGTCAAGACCCTGAAGTGAGCTGGACTCTCTCTTAACAGCTCTCTTATAAAACCTTAATTTCTAACCATTTAGTCCACATTTTAACGAAAATAACGTTTCTAATAAAGAAATACGCACTAATACCATATTGAGTTGGTCTATCTATATCACTATCACACTAAAAACTCTAAATGAATCTCAATGAGTAAACTTACTTAAATCTCACTTACGCCAGGTTAACCTAATTTTGTTTTTACTTTTTTTTCATTATACAGGCTGTCCCAAGACCAATCCCACAAACTTTAGGGGGTGTTTAAGTTCCCTATTAAGAGTAAGAAATTATGTAACAAAATGCGAAAAATTTTCATCAACAAATTTATTATTTTTGTAATCAATCGATAAATTAATATTATCTGTCGACCAATAGCATCTCTCTTACAACCCCAGAGAAGGGGAAAGGAGTGACCCCTTCTTCTTAGACCGACTTCTGTTCGACCGGTGGCATCTGACAGCAATCATTTAGCTCCGCCCTAATAGGGCGTTTCGAACAACGCGGCAGGTCATTAACCTCGATCTTGACTGACCGCGGCCTAGTGACCCAGTGACGTAGTTATCGGAGGGAGGAGCCATTGAAAAATATCTGTTTTACACGATTTAGAATAGAAACTTCAACATTTTTTTTCTCGAATACCATAATGAATTTTGATATAGTTTCTTAACAAATAACACTAGGAATCGTAGGACCTATTAGCTGTTTTTTTTATTGGGATTGACCTTGGGACACCCTGTATATTAGATTGTCAGGACATAATGTTAACTATACGTTCTTGTTCTATCTCACACATTTTGAAAAATATCACATTTTTACATCGTTAAAACGTAGCAGTTAATAAACGGTCCCCTAGTGGTGGATCCATTTATACCACTCCTGAGATCTAGTATTATGCATGTGTTTCACTTATTTTTATTTATTCATTTATTATAACATATTTAATTTGACAATAAATAAAAATGTATGATAATTGCCGTAGAGCTGTTTGTTTTCTTGTAGATATATGACAGTGCAGTGTGATGGACTGTCGAACATCGAATACACCAAATTCTAAAAATGGCCGATGTGTTCCCATTACCCTTTGTAAAATTTTTGTAAAATCTCAATAGGATTTATATTCAAAAGACGGTTTCGACGGTTTTTATAGGTCCCTAAATTGTAAACTTCTCATTTACACAAGCCTTTATTTAGTTTATGGTAATTATGCCAAAATATATAAAAGCTAGATTTAAAAATAATGACAATGGTTTATTGGTTGTGTATTGTAAGGTCCTAAATATCTTTCAAATGTTTAATTATCAAATTATTATCGATCACATAGAAAACGGAAATTGAATCAACAGTTATTTCAGAACCGGTATATAACTCGTCAAAAACAAAATAAAACTCTGGTAATACAGAAGTACGATAATTCATACGGCGAAAGATCGTTAAAAATTATTATAGCACGCCTATTTAACAAAATGCCAAAGCATTTTGAAAGAGGTAACCAAAATCAATAAACATTATAAAATCTCTCTCAAAGATTACCTACAAAATACACGCTGTGACTGATTAAATATCGATAGGTTTATTGATAGTTATTGTGTTTTACTTGTGTAAATGTTATGTTGTAAAGTTAGTTATTTATTTTTCATGTACTCTTTTTTTTCTGTGTTAAATGTTGCTTAATTCTTTTTTTGTTTGGTTCTGTTTTATCTAATTAAAAAATGTATGTAAATTTAGTATGTATAGTTTCTAAGACTTGTCATCAAATTGAGTTTCTGGCAGCCAAAACCATGTTTTTGCCATATCTTTTTTTTTTCAATAAAAAAAATAAATAAATAAAGCTTGTTTTCTAAAATGTATGTTTACTAATAATTTATTATAAAAATGATTAATGATAAATGATTATTAAGACGATAGTGTACAAACATTGATGAAGCGTTTTAATTTGTAACCGTGAATTGTCCCGGATTTATTGTATGAAAATTATGATTTAGGAAATATGTTTATTTATAAAAAAATTGCCAAAATTTGGTACAAAATTGTACGATCATTCATATTTTGATTACGCACGAAGGCTGTCAAAACGTAGTTTGTTCTCATCGTACAAAAAGTATTTTCGTACGTTGAATTGCTGACTAAATATTAAATTATTATTTATTATTTAACACGTACAGCTTGCAGCACCGAACCGAATTAAACCCGAACCATAGATAATACAATAAGAATGGTCGGTCCGTTCGTCGGAAATTAAAACCTCTTAATTAGCCGAATATTATTTACATCGGTGCCATTTTCGCATATGAATGTCGCCTTGGACGAATTTCTTTTGGTTTCGGAACGCGATTCGAAATTCAAATCGGGACGCCATCTTGGATTGCGGCCGCTATTTGACCGTTAAACTTTTTTTTTCCCTATGGCGTTGACTAATTATCACAGGCCAGGTCAAATAAATTTAAAATAATCCGTTTAGTGTCGCTCAAATCTTACATCCGATATTTATAAAGCCATTAATAATAATAAAAAAAAAATGGGTCTGCGTCGGAGCAGACGCTGGAAGTTATACTTCTTTGGCCATTCGCACACACCCAGATAGACATGATATATAAATGAAAACGTATAAAAAGGCACTCTACGGATTTTACTCCTAACGCGTGACGCAGTCTCTCGACCAACATCCCATCCCAACGGGCGCAAAGAAGTGTAACTTGAATATATTTTATGAGCTTTTTTTTGTCGTTTGTGTTTAATCGCGTGGAGCTGCGTACACCCATTCCAAACATCCATCTCTCTCCCTTTCTTCATTGACAGCTAGCGATGTCTCTTTTTAAACGCGCCTATTTTAAATATTTGAAAAAATAAAAATAAAATCGGCATCAAAAGCGAAACACTTTTTACGTTAAGTTTGTATTTATTATTTTTTAATTTGAGTTTCGGGGCCACTGTTAAAATTTCACGCCCTGTTATTAAATCTAAAGATTTGCAAATTTTGTTAACTGGCAAACTGAACTGAGCCAATGACGCCGGCGCCATCTTGCGGAAATCACAATAATGCTGTTGCAAGTCCGAACGCGGCGCTGCTATATAATTAAAATTACTCCTAACGCGTGACGCAGTTTTTCGACCAACATCCCATCCCAATGAGTACAACGGGCGCAAAGAAGTATAGTTTAAACAAATTATAAAATTATCTTGGACAAGCATTGTCAAATATCGCTAAAAATCTAGATTTAGAGCCCTTGGGTGTATTCGAAATACACCCAAGGGCTCTAAATCAACCGAGGAAACCAAAACCGGATCTGGTTTCCCGCGTTCCGGTGCAGTGATGAAGAAATTATTAGATTCGCTCTCGACGTATCATTACACCTCAGGTAATTATAGCTTTAGGTCTCGCTGGGCGCGGGCGGCGCCGCTGATGGGCCCCTGCCGAGCACCAGGCCTCCGCGGACGGCCCACATACGCCACAATATTGACCTGCATTCGACGAGCGCCTAGCTGACGTATCTCTCGAGATAAGGAAAGCCCAGCATGAGGTCTTCGCGGTTCGTGTTTTTTGAGTCCGTGTGATTCGAAACCCTCGACCGTCCGTTACACTCAACAGGCAAAAGTCAAGTGTCAAGGTTTAAGAAATATGATGTGTGTTAATTTTACTGGTTTTAGGTAGATTTCATTGTGAAAGCTATCTATAGCAATGGGTAACATGCCGTGACTCCCGGAAGATATCGATATATCTTCGCGTTTCACATCCCCTAGAACCCAAAACCACCTTTAATATAAAAGTTATATCTATCTATTTAAATCACTTTCTTGTGGACACGATAACTGCCGTAATTTCTCACCAATCACTTTCAAATTGATTCATAAAATTTAAGGGCACAAAATCTCGCTTTAGTACGGTAATGGGCAAAATCATACCGGGGGGGGGGGGGGGGGGGGGAATGAGGGGTTTTTTCGAAAAAGTGAAATTTTGCTATAACTTTCTAAGTATATAAGATATCCATATTCATTTAAATTTTATATTATTGTTTAGATAAAAGCCTAAAACTGAGTTAAGTAAACTTTTTTATAGAACCAACCATTGGACCTAGGGGAGGGAAAAATTGGTTTTTCAACATTCAAAAAATCATATATTCCTTATTAGTCTCAGGATGAAATTTTTGTAATTTTCCTACAATTTTTGTTTGAAACATTTTTTGATATGAGCAACCCTTACGGTACTATACAATGTTTCATGACTTTGATCGACAGGAATTTTTTATGTATTTTATTGTTAGAAAACTCACAATTGTATACACAAAATTTCCTTTTACCAACATACGAATTCGAGGAAAAAATAATCGACACGTTACAAAAGGGCGAGCTAATTGCCGTAAGACAATCTCTTCCAGTTAACCCGGTTTATCCGCTTTACTTTAGCCAGTTAATAAAGAATATGTAACGAACGAAAGTGGCAATATTAGGAAGTTTTCTAATGTTTCACAGTACTGAAGAAACTGAACTGATCTGTGAAGGACTGAATATATAACGATTTATGGTTAATAAATTATTATTATTAATATTATTTTGCAAATGTTTTCTACACGATCGCTACAGATATTATTAAAATATTTAAATGAAATAAACGCTAAGTGCCGGTGAATTTATTTCAATTACCGCGCTATGGTTATTTATTTTCCTCGTCATTTTCTCTCGAAGCGAAATTTCCCACAACCTAATGGCGCCCGGCAACAGACGCCATTGGGCAAAAAAAAAGTAAAATTCGTAATGTCGGAACGTGAGATAGTTCGAAAAGCGAGCGCGAATTCGGGTCGCGGGCCAGCGGCGGCCATCTTGGACCGCCATCTTTATTTTTGAAAAGAGGTCCGACGGAATGACAGCGCGGCGATGGGTTCCGCCTCAGTGGCCAGTGATTCATTCAATACGAACGAGTGCGCCGTTTTCAAATGTTGCTAACTCCACTTTTGTTAAAAATAATGTTTTAATTGAGTATGAGGCAAAATTTAAAAACCTTTGTATGTTGCCTTTCAAAACTTGCGCTCTTATTATCTCCATACTTATATATTTCAAATAGGTAACACCTCGATACAGACTTTTGCCTAGTGAGGTGTTACTAATCCACACAAACTGTACTTTTCTTCTCTAGAATATCAATAAAATACGACATTTTAATTATATTAATTTTTATGGATATTTTTAATAAATAAATAAATATTCAGTTCAGTTTAATTCAGTTCAATGCCACCATAAATGACGTTTATTTTTATGAGATAACATTACACAGAAAAAAATATATCTTGTGCTGCCCGAGCCTGAAGGGCTCATCTGGCAGAAACTCAGTTTAGAATTATGTTTTTCTTAGAGCGGCTTAATCCTTAAATCCTTAAAAATACTAACGTCATACATAACAAAACTTAAGTGAAAATTATACACAATTTACTTAATAATTATGTGAATAAATAACAATTTAATTATTTAATTACTCACTCGATCACTCAGCGCTACAAACTTTTTCAACTCTAATTTGGTTTTTTTATTAAGCTTGGCACTCATAATAGCCTTAAGAAAATTGATAACCAGGTAACCAGGAACTCAGAAATTAATATGGTTTAATGATGAAAATAAAGTGGATGAAGGATTTACTTAAGCTATTCGAGGTGTATGGTTTTTGGTATAAATGGATTTTTATAAAAAAACAGTAAAATAAAATTGACCCCTAATTGGAGAATGTTGTTTTACTTTTTAAATATAAAAATGATAATAATGCTAAAAGTTTTTAAGTTTACAGAAAATATATATTTTTGCGTTATTATTTTAAAAAAAATGATCTAAAAAACATAATCGTTATTTTTTTTTAAAAAACAATTAGATATTATCGATATTTTATACAAAGTGGTAGACCGCTGTTTGTGTTATAAGCGCCGTTATGCCCGTCGAAGAGTTTACACCTTTCCGTTCATCGTACAAAGCTTTGTTTTGCATGAAAAAATTGTAGGTCAGAATCGTCCAAATGGTATCGTATCGTCCTTTGCTCGCGTCTAGACAGTGAAGAGACTTCAACGTACGGTTATTCAGAAAATAATATTTTAAATAATTTAACACGTGAAACACCGTACATGCCATTATGTCGAAACACGTTGGATATATAATGTTATTGGCCCCACCCAAGAAGATTAATATTTCAGCAGAATCTAATATACTGATCATATGTGCGAACTCTGTAAACAAAAAACCACTAAAAATATCAACTTTCCCCGATAAAGATATAGTATGGCGGTAATTATTAGTATAGCAACTTTTCGTTTGAACGCTGCATCTACGAGATTGTTTGCTACAGGTTACAAGACAGTTTTGTTAGGTGTACGATTTATCAATCTACAGGAATTGGTTTGTAAAGTCTATCAAACAGATAAATTCAGTAACCACAAAAAAATATGATTCTACTGAACTTTTCGGTTTTTCAGTATAAACACTTTGCACGTTTGAGATATACTATATTTTTATCTGTTGAGATAAAATCCTGAAATTGATAAACTGTTTTACCAAATTTAAACACTGTTCCAACACCTAGTTTTAAATAAAATAATACATTTTGAGACTATGTACTGCAAATTAGGCGATTTATTTATTAATTGATTTTTGCTATATTATTTCTTACTGCTTAAGTCGTCTTTAAATGACTGTACCAGTAAATTTATAAATATCTTATTATTCTTTAAAATATTAATTCTTTGATCTGTGCACTATAAGCGGTTATGAGGCGAGGTATGTCAATCGTAAATTAAAAACTAATTTCATAAATATGCATCTCTAATCATAAATTAAATTCGTATATTCAAGTCGGAAAGACATCTTACAACTATATAACCAGAATTTATCATAAAATCTATAAAAATCTTACATTTATCATACCAATTAATAGAAAGTGTGCAGTCAAACAATAAATCTCATTTAAGGACGTTAGATTTAATATTATAATGTTTAATATTATAATGTTTAAGATTACAATTGATAAATTTCAAACGAGCATACTCGGAAAACATTTATTTATCGTGCGCACAGGGAATCTGCGCAAACTGTTAATAAATTTTTTAATTACAATTCGTATTAGACATGCGAGTTATAAAGCAACACCGTTTAAATCACCCTATTATTCTAGCGCAACGACAATGAAGCACGTCGAACGGTCCAGCTATTTTGAAATCGCGTATAACGCAACCTCAGTTATATTATGGACCCCAAAGAAATATTTGTTTTACAGGTCCAAAACTATTTAAATTTTAATCTATTAGATATAGCTATAAAATCTAATAAGATGTTTCCTTTCAATGTCAAGAAATGACTGCCCAATATGGGTATTGGGGTTATTATTTATTTTTTATTTATTTTATTTTATTTTATTTTTTTATTCGGTACTCTAATAAAATACAACTTATTTAAATTTAAAGAGAACACCACATGCGTATAAAATATAGCACACAGATTATACTAAATAGAAATAATATAAGTTATATATTATATAATAATACATACACTATAAATATGGATATTATATGATTACATACAATTAAATATATAATTAAACATATATATATATATACCGTATTTAGATGATTCATTACTACTTATTACTTATTACTTATTACTATTACTACATTACTACTTATAAAATAGTTTGACAGTACTGACATTTGGAAAATTCAAATGCTTTTTAATATTTTTACGGATTGAAATTTTTTAACAAATAAATTATATAGCCAAAATGTTCAAAGAAAAATTAATATTGAACGCACAGATAGTTGTATCGCTCGAGGTAATGCACGCTGTGCGATATGCAATACGGTCAATGATTTAAAACAGAAAGTTTTATATATAAATATATAATATATAATACCGTAAAAGTTTTTTCGGTTGTTTACTTGTTATTGCTATTAAACAGATGGAGAAAAAGTAGAAGAAAATAGAGATTAGGTAAGTAAATATATATATATATATAATTGTATAATTGAGTTGTAAAGTTATTTGACTTATATTTGATGATTATATGGGATTATAGTCTCAGGTTACTGGATAAAGTTACATAAATTATTTATAGTAAATTGTTTTTAACCTAATTTACTTTCTTTTATTGTATTTTTCAACCTTTGTGAGCGTATTATTTTGTGTGTGTGTTTTCTAATGTATTTTTGGTATGATCCATTCGAAAGAAGATAATACATTTACAAGAAACTTAAATTAAAAATAGTAGTAATTGGTTTATTTAAGACGTATTTATAAAAATAATGTTACAAAGTTAGATGTGATTAACACACACGCACACAAACGTATCACACATGCCACATTTGGAGTTTTGTGTTTTGTGTTAATCTTGAACATGCACTTTTTGAAATTAGGCGCAAACGAGATCAATGACCGATATATGTTCTTATATCAATAATCTGTCACGTGTAAAGTTGTTTACGCCGCTGAAACGCAGCTGTGACTTTCTTCTCTTAGCTATTAATATATATATTGACAAATTAATCGCCGCCCGGCGTATGCAGAAGTTAGTTATGTTAATAGGTTTTTATATTTTATCGCGTTTCGTGTCTATTTTTAAAAACACATTATTTATTTATTTATTATTCAACAAAATCTCATGAACACATACAGTATATACCATAACGATTATATATATATTTTTTTTAACAGAAATACTCTCAGAATACAAACCTCTACGTGTGACAAGATCAAACGATTTGCTAAACATCCCGCGTCGTAGAACCAATTATGGGCAAAAAGTACCCATTTATAGAATGTGTTTTTTACAATATCCAGATATTGATATATTTAATCTTAATTTAATGGGGTTAATTAAATAAGAAACATTAGCATGCTATTTCCCAATACAAATCAATTCTTGCAGATTGATGAATCGTTCACCTAGTAGATTTTCTTGTAGCCTGTACCAAAGAATCTCGTGGGTTCAGCAGTCAAATGTAAAGTTGTGATTACGATACTGTTTTGTTAAGTCTACCAAACGTTCGTTAAATGAGCTTTCAAATGAAAAGTTGCCAACATACTATAAGACTGATTTGTTATATCAGTAGTATCTAGACTGACACTCCATGCTTACAACTTACGTTTAGGTAAAAAATTTTTTATCGTTTGGGAGTTTCGACGGCGCAAGTGCTTCGTGCCGGGCGCGATGCGCCCGCGCGTCTCGGGCACGCGATAGCAGTGCGTGCCGGGCGCGCTCGCGTGCGGGGGCGCGGCGTGCGTTGCGCGCCGGCGCGCACGGTCTCGCGGACTAAACGCGACGAGACGGTTTTTCATGCCTGCGTTCGGCGCGTTTGCGTATTTGATGTCATAGGGTTCCATAGATATCTAAAACCATATCATATCTATAGTTCAAAAAGCAAGCAAGTTTTATTTATTAAATTCTAGCAAATGTTATAACAATAACTACTACGTTGGACTACTGACCCAAAGGTCTCGGGTTCGAATCCGCAACATTTTTAATGCTTTATTACCACCATCTTCCCTGACTGTAGCACAGGCACATTTGGATTAGTTGAGTAGGGCCCAGAATAATTGTCTATGATCTGGTTTATAGCAATCATTTTTTCCAAAATCGCCTGTTCTAGGAAAGACATTCTGTCTTAAAAAAGACATTAAAAAGTTTTATTGCCGCGTCGAAAGCATTCGAAAAATCCACATACATCACAATCATACTCTGAACGTTTACCATCCACATACATAGTATTTATTTATTGTGACATTTAATTTGACAAATGTAGTAGAGCGAATTACAGTTACAAATGTTTATATTATTAAAAATACACAGGTAGCGATTAGCACTACTACATATGTTTTATTTTATTATATTCATCGTGTATTTTTTGTTTCTAAATTGTTGTATGTTATAAGTTACTGTCATTCCTATGCACATTTTTATATATTTCGGAAAATAAATCTTATCTTATCGTGTCTGTACTATATAAGTCAGTGTTTCATTTTGCTACAACTACGAATTTTAAACCGTCAATACACCTGTAGACAAATATATATATATATATATATATATTTGTATAATTGAGTTGTAAAGTTATTTGACTTATATTTGATGATTGTTTTCTAATAGCGGCAAATCGCCTGAAACGATAAATGACACAATCTTCGACAATATTGAAAAAATTTTGAATAAGTTTTTAATTATTTGATAAAGTGCTGGATAGCATAATATTTATAAAGGTTCTAAAGAGGTCCTGTACTTGAGAGCGCAGGATGTCGGTTTAAACCCAGCGCTGAATTTTATAAAAATGCATTTTTAACTCTCACCTGTCCTCTTTAGTGTAAAATATTGTCAAATATTATGTAACCATCTAATTAGATGAAATAAGGAAAGCATGATATTTTAACAAAAAATATAAAAATAATGAATTTGTGATTACGATGAAGGATGATGGTGAAATGAGATGAGCTTATGAATGATTTATGTATGAAGTTGATGAAAAAATAAAAATAATGAATATGTAAAAGTGTAAAATTAAAGCATAAATTTGTGTGCATAGAATCTTTATAAATATTATGCTATCCAGCACTTTATCAAATAATTAAAAACTTATTCAAACTTTTTCAATATTGTCAAAGATTGTGTCATTTATCTTTTCAGGCGATTTGCCGCTATTAAAAAACAATCATATATATATATATATATATATATATATATATAAACCTTCGTACCATACCTCCTATATGCAGAGTTGTATAAAAAAATCATTAATCAGCAACTTAAGCCGACTACAGGCATCTCCAATTTAACATAACACGAGAAAATAAACTTGCATCTATATTTAAGTAGACATAACTGGTATTTAGAGATATTTCAGGTACTAAAGCAATGTTTCAGGATAGCAAAAATAAATAGGATTTTCTGTAATTTGAGAGTGTATTAGGGTGTGGAATATAAGAGTCAACGTGTATGTATGCAGAATGGTGTATATTAACCATAGAAATGTCAAAACTAACGGGTTTATTTCCTTAGGGCCACCGTTCACTTGTGAGGCCAATCGTGAACAATTTTACTATCAAAATCTTGGCTTGGAGAGATAAATCGTAATAATTGTTAGAGAGACCTCAAAAATAAGGGTTTTTTAAGAAACTACTTTAAAAAAAACTATTTTTAGAGCCGCTATTTTTCTATAAATAGCTCAAATTCAACAAATTCAAATTGAAATGCGCAATAAAATCGTACATTATTTATTTTATTTATCAATGTGCAAAGCAGCTATACGATAAGAGGAATTAAATAAATTTAAACTATAAATGATTTTTTTTTTTATATATAAAATAATGAATATCCCATGAAACGTTTGGTTTACTCGCGGCGCGTCTCGTCCACGCGGCATGCTCTGTAATCTATGGTGAACTGGGTCAGGTTCGCGACCCGCCCCATTCAGGAGGAGTAACTATGCGTTTAAACGCTAATAGGATTTTGTTTTCTACTGTCTTTTACATACATTTTTTTGACACATTGAAAAACATGCACAACAAAAGTTGGTCAACAAAAAAACACTTAATTCGTACTGTGATTTTTGTTAGGAACTTATATCAAAATGCATCATGGTTACCGAGAAAAAAAATAGTAAAAGGATCATGTAATAATGTCTTTGTTGCAAGGGTACAGCTGCCGCCGTACGCCGTAACGGCGTCAAGACCATTATCGATTTTTACTCATAATAGATTATAAAGTTGGGAATTATAAAAATCTATTCTAAGTTCTTTTTCTCCGGAGGGTTTTCCTTTAGTGAGGCTTTCACACTAAATGCGATCGGACTAACAATTCTGTGGCGTCGGTCGCACACTGAAAATCTGATGAAAAATTGATGAAAAGCGACAGTCATTTGCCGGCGAGCTAAGAATTGTCTATGATGCGATTTGTAGGTCGGCGGCCCGCCCGCGCCACGCCTTCAGACGCCTGTATCAGTAGCCGCCCAAGAAATGTAGATGGCGCTATTTTTCGTTGGTTTGCCAAAGAAAATAACGCATGCAATGATGTGATAGAGGAATGGCGGTCGATTTCAGGCAAATTACTAAACAATTGGTTTTTGGGGAAAGGCCTTTTGCATGCAACTTCCTAAATTTTATTTTTATTTATTTAATAAAAATGTTAAATGTTATTGTATAAAATCTAAGGTAATTTTTTACTTACATAATATAAAAAATAGAATAATATCTCAAAATATTAACACAAACAACCTTATATTATTATGTATTTTTTTAAATATGTATATATATTACAATGTATATTAAATGTAAATGTTATAATAAATGTATCCACTCGTATATGTAAATTATCGGATGTTGACATATTTAATAATACACTAAAACAGTTTAAAAATGGTATCTAGGTACCTGATTGTATATATATTTTTCTATTACAATCTTTTGGATATGTTATACTTATATATTAATCTAATAAATCTATCTCACGCAAATAAACATTATTTTCACTACATTTAACTTTACATACCTACCAACATTTAAAAAAAATCTCTCTCTCTTGCTCACACACACACACATACATCACATGCTCCGCATACAAATGTTATACCTGCGTGTTTGTATTTTAATAATTTGATTTAGTTAAACAAAATTTGCAACTATTTAGTTTGAAAACTCCATATCTACTGTATGTGAATATGTAGGAAATCCATAATCGTTATCTGTTTAATTCTTAATTGTATTGTTATAATTGTGTGTTTTCCCATAAGAAAATATATTAATATATATTGTTATATAAAAATATATATGTAGATTATACCAGTTTAATTATCTAATGTAGACTATTATAATATATTACACTATAAATTACTTCATTTATCTGTTTATTATATTACAATTTTTTAATATGTTATCATATCGTATAGTTGATATTTGTATTTTTTTTTAACATGAAACGCTCATTATTGATAGTTGTCAAATATACAATAAATAAGAAAAAAATGATTTGCCTTCTTTAGGACAAACATTTGGTCTAGTTAAGAAGGCAGCGAGCAGGGGTTGCAGTGCTACCACCCTCTCACGGGAACAATAAATTTGAATATGCATACACAAATCTGTAACCTCAAAAAATTATATGTTTCAATGAATAAATAAATAATGAAAAGATTAAATTTATGCGCGCGAGTGTACCGAGTCGTAGCGGCCGGCAGCAGGTGCGCCGCGGCCAGTTTCACTAGCGCGCCGACTAGCCGAGAGTACACTAATAGTAATAGTGGACGCTCGGTTAGTAGCTGCTAGAGCGCAGACCGATAGAAAGTGCTCCGAATGCACTCTCGTTTTAGCGCGAGCGCAGGCGAAACGGCGATATCGCATTCCGCGCCTCTCGCTCGCTCGCGCTGGCCGCGGTTAGAGCGGGACGGACGCGGTTAGAGCGGGACGGACGCGATTGCACAGATGACCTTTTGCGTTCGGCGGACAAGTGCGACTGACGCGGGATTTGGGATTATACATCGCCATTTTGGCTTTCGATGAGATGTCATTTTCGAGATTGTACGAATGAAAGAATGAATGAATGAGATTGAAAGAATAAGAAAAATCAAGCTAGATCAATAAAATTATAATAAAGTGTAACGAAAACGATTTAAAAATAAAAATGAATTCTTTAGTTATCGTAAACAAATGTATTTATTGGTTAAATTAGTTAATTCTATTTAAAATCAGGTAGGCACCTCACAAACCTAACCTATTTCGTATTTCGTAATAGATTTTGCGTTAGTAAATCTCACTTCTAATGTACGATACACGTTTTGTAGTCCGCACGATATGTATTTATATTATATTAATATTTTATTTTTACGTATTCCGAAAGAATGCAACTGTTGTGACATATTTTAATTATTTTTTTTGCCGTTTAATGAAAGGAAGAACATCATAGCTAATTTCCGTATTTTTTAATAATCCGTTTATTTAAAAAAAAAAAATAATCCCAGCCGATTTAATTAATTTGTTTTAAAACAATTATTTTAGGTATTATTATCCGAGGGTGGTATTCTCTATCGATTAAAAAGGTTCATGGTTAAATTCAAAGAAACCAAATTTCCGTATTCAATGACGCCATTTTAATTTTGACATAACGCCGCGGTGCGCAAATTTCGCATTCCATATTCAAATCGCCGGCACGCGGTCGACGAGCTTTTTTCATCGCTAGCTTCATTAGCATTCGCATTGTTTGGCTAGGTTCACCCATTTTGCGTTTTTGAAACGAAATTATAATGATTCGTTAAAATTTAATTACTTCTAGATTCGTAGATATGTATAATAATTTTCGACGGTCTAAATATTGGTGTAGTAGTGTGTTATTATTGTATATGCTCGTGGATAGATTTCGTTGAAAAATACCGAAAATAAAAATGTCTTCCTCCTAAGTGATTTAACTTGTGTTTGCCTTTCAAAGTCCGGTAGCAGATGAGATGTCGGCGGTCAACATTCCAAACCGCGGAATGTTTAACAGGAGCAAACATTTGACTTTCGATTACGACGAGAATCTGGATTTTTTGTCTATGGGTGGCCCTTTTTGCCACCGAACGTGTGATTCGTTTATATTAGCAAACAAACATAATTTTCTTGGCGGGGCGTTTCGTACACCCTTGCAATTACCTATACTCAAAGCTGTGTACGCTTTTAATACGCGGAGGGTTTCGTACTGGTAATCTGAGTCATACCGCAATACAATATTTTTAAATGCCAATGTTATAGGTTTGTTTATATTATATTATAATATTTATATGTATTAAAGTAATACATAATATTAGTAATAATATTTTCGTCACCACACACACACACACACATTAACACACTCTTATATTCCACACCCTATTATACTCACAGATTATAACACTCATACAATGTTATCACTATAAATTAGATTATAGTTCGTTCTGTTAAAAGTATATGTTAAATTGGAGATGCCTGTAGTCGGCTTAAGTTGTTATTTATCTATTTCTATGTAACTGTCATTATGTAGGTATAGCTGTAAGCATTTTTCATACAAATAAAATAAAATAAATAATTTAATGATTAATTTTAAAATATTATGAAGTCCCGTAATTTGCGACGAAATGCTAAATCTATATATACTCGTATGTATAACAAAGTCGGGTTAGTTACACCGTTAATAACTCAAGAACGGCTGGACCGATTTAATGATCTTTGATTTGTTGAATTCGTCTCCGCCCAGAATAACTTAGAAAACATATTTTCTCATACATTTTGTATGGAACGGCATTTTGTATGGAATTCTGTGGAATTCTATTTTGTAACGTTAATTTATTTTGAGTATTCTTAATAAAAAACTTTTCAAAAAATAATTCAGCTAATAAGTTAACACAACATTTATTGATTCTAAGGCGGTACGAAGTGACTTCTGTAAAAAATTGGCGCCTCCTCGAAACAGCACATTGTGCTATTAAGGTGATGCACGAAACTAATCCATTGCACGCGATTACAAATTACAATGTATTTATTATGTAAACACTATTTGTTGTTATTTAAAAGAGTAAATTACGATATAAATAAATAAATGAAGCATATGAATCCAACAAAAAAAATATATCTCCTTCGAAAACCTTTCTATGTCGTTTTATCAACCCAATGGACAATAAATGGTTTTATAAATGTTAATATTAAAATGGCTGATACAAAATTACTTATTTTATCCTAGATTAAAAATAGACCTGTGTTTATTGTAAGATGTTTGTCTTACTGATAACATCACTATTGCTAAGCTGTACTGTTTTATCAGTAAAGAAATATTAGTATCTTCAGGACAGATTTTTGAGTCTAAAAAGGCAGCGATCAGATGTTGCAGTGGTATTTGTAACGAACGCTCAGTATTTGGTTTAGTTTAAGTTAAATAGCATCTGTACCTTAAGGACCCTAAAATGTTGTCGAAGTTAATAAATAAATATGCTGTTGTTACAGCACGATATTTTGCGCTTCAGAACCGTATATATACTTTATATAGGGTGATGATTTTAGAGGCGTGGTTTTCAAGAAGAGATAAAACGCATATAATTTGATGTTATCGCTAAGAATTTAGTTTTATTATAAAGATAAGGGTTTGCCATTATGTTTTAAAAATGATTTCGGGTAAGTGGCCGCCGCGGCTGACCCGAACAAATTCCAGCCGAGAGGCCCAATTTTCAACCACTTTTTGCAGCAAGTTGGGCCGTATGTCAGCAATAACGCGCCGAATATTCTCTTCCAAGGCGTTAATCGTATCCGGCTTATCTGCGTAGACAAGCGACTTCACATAACCCCACAAAAAATAGTCCAGCGGTGTTAAATCGCACGATCTTGGAGGCCACGCCACGTCGTTCAGGAGTAAGTCTATTCATTATGAAATGGCAAACCAAACTGAGCATAAATCAAGTGACAGCTGTCAAAAACACCAACTACGAAAAAAGTAGTGCCAGATTGAAAACCACGCCTCTAAAATAAACACCCTAATATTTATGGTAATATTTATTAGATTTTTATTTTTAAAATTTAGTTATTTTTATGTCATCGATTCTTATCATTAGGATTCATATTAATATAGAACCGTACGCGTGACTTAAATATATACACATAATGTCTGCCCTAGAACAAATGATACTTAGTTGGGCAGTTTTGCACTCATTTGTGATTTTTTTTCTTATTTAGTTCAATGTTTGATGTGTTATAAATGTAGTTCCGTGCTTTAATTTAATAAATAAATATTATACAGGCTGTTTTGCGACGCGAACGGGCCGGCCGCGTATATACAAAGCCTACAATGAAACAGCCACCGAGGCGAGGCGCGACTATGAAAATACAGGGTGCTCTTAGCTTCAAAATGTATACAAATGCTAGTTTAGGTCGGATATGCAAAATGACAAAATAGTGTGGGAAGAAAGTTGCCAACCTACGCGTATCGTAGGGTTGGCTATTCCTTCTATGTCATTTATCGTACTTAGAGTATGCCTAACATGGCTCGAATAGAGTAGGAATTTTACTTAAACAACCAAATAAATAAATATAGATTCGATGATGATCGCATAATGATTTATATGCTGTGAACATTAATGAATTACGTAAATCACTCATTTCTAGGTTAACTTTCTCATAAGAAAGTTTCTGCAGAGATCGACAGATTAAAAACAAAATAATTGGCGGACGTCCAAATTGTAACGATTTATCAGGTTTAAAATCTAGTTGAGGAAATTGATTTGATTTTGTGAATTGTGGTTATTAATTATTGTATGTGGTTAGCGGAGGAAACTATGTGAAGCGCGGCGGAACTACATAGTTTCTCTTTTTCCACATTCGCACACCTCAATATATTGGAAATGGTTTGATGTCTAACTGGGTTGCTATATTCCTGTCGGCACCATAGATTAATTAAGGGGATCGCGGGACACAGTAATCTATCTCGCACTTCGCCGGGATGTATTTTCACGAATAACTTATTTTTATTTAAAATGCATCTAGTGAAAACGGCACGTGTGACATTATTTAAAATATTATTTCCCAAATAACCGTACGTTGAAGTCTCTTTAGTAAACTATATGAAATATTGATAGCATTTAGTTGTTTTCTAATAAAACAACGGATGTGTTTTTTATACTATTTTTTTTTAAAATAATATCACAAAAACATATATTTTCCGAAAATTTAAAAACTGGCAGCCTAAATTATCATTATTTTATTTTTTTAACACTTTGTTATACCATATAAATCACATAATTACTTCATTTTCATCACACAGCTATATTTATTTTATATGGGATGATTCTGGTTTTATAAGCGGGTGGCTTCAAAAAATGTTTTTTTTAAAACATGGTGGATTTGTGATGTTTTTAATATTCCTGCCGGATGACAGAATGAGTTAATATTATTTTTATATATACTAAAACCATACTTAATTTAACATATACATACAAATCACACACACAACTACAACAAATATCACTCACAAATTACACATAACTGTATACGTATATAATATTCATAATCTATATATATTTTAAGAACATTGTTTCAATTTTTTTATGCTAATGTTAATATGTAAAATGTCCGAAATCCATAATTGGTTTTGTATACTAGTAATAAGTTTTGTTTGTAATTAAAAAAAATTAATACTGTTGGATTTTTCAATAAAGAATAAATAAATAAATAAATATTATCAACTCTATATAGTTTTTATTTTACAGGTTTCCCTAGAAAAAATATTAAAGTAGGTATAAAAGTCAGGCTATAGAAACACAATGAATTGTCTAAAAGTCGAAACCTTAAATTGGTCGTGGTAGAAACGCAAAAATTAGATATTAAATTAAGCAGTTCGATAGTTTTTCGAATTGAACTAACCTAACTTATCCACCTTTAAAACGCAATTTAGGGTTGTGATTTGAAATAGACACACACACATTAAAAACTTTCGCACTCATATTAATTTCATATTACGACACGTTTATTATGGGTCCTTTTATTTATGGTACGTTTATTTACCTAATAAATAAATAAAATAAAGTCGTAGACGCCATTTTGATTTGCCGCCATTTTAGAGGTTAGCGGTTGACAGTTCATCGACGAAACGCGGGAAATTCATTATGGAGAGTCTTACGTTTGACGAGCGCGATGCAATTATCAAAACATACGAAAGTCGGCCATTAAATTGCGGAAACGCTCAGAAAATTGCGTCCAATTTTCGGTAGAAATTTAAAAACCATACCTACGACTTCGCGACCCACGATTAGACGTTTAGTGATAGTTTTGGGAGTAAGTGCCGTGACCGACGGGCCAACATTGTGCTAACTTTTCGCGTTATAAGTGCATATTTTATCTGTGAAAAATATCTGTGAAAGTGTCACATGATAAACTGACAACCGATAACTATCAAAACATCAACGGAAAATCAAAATGGCGGCTGATTAAAATAGCGGCTTATTAAATAAGTAAAATATAGGGTGATGATTTTAGAGGCGTGGTTTTCAAGAAGAGATAAAACGCATATAATTTGATGTTATGGCTAAGAATTTAGTTTTATTATAAAGATAAGGGTTTGCCATTATGTTTTAAAAATGATTTCGGGTAAGTGGCCGCCGCGGCTGACTCGAACAAATTCCAGCCGAGAGGCCCAATTTTCAACCACTTTTTGCAGCAAGTTGGGCCGTATGTCAGCAATAACGCGCCGAATATTCTCTTCCAAGGCGTTAATCGTGTCCGGCTTATCTGCGTAGACAAGCGACTTCACATAACCCCACAAAAAATAGTCCAGCGGTGTTAAATCGCACGATCTTGGAGGCCACGCCACGTTGTTCAGGAGTAAGTCTATTCATTAAATGGCAAACCAAACTGAGCATAAATCAAGTGACAGCTGTCAAAAACACCAACTATATAACTGAACTTTTTCTAGTATCAATTAATCAGGCACTGCATTTGTATTGTTAGTTATTTTATGTAGCTAATCATCTTATCTTAATAATATATATAAATCTCGTGTCACAATGTTTGTCCTCAATGGACTCCTAAACCACTTAACCGATTATAATAAAATTTGCACACCATGTGCAGTTCGATCCAACTTGAGAGATAGGATAGTTTAAATCTCAAATTATAGTCGCAATTTTAATTTATCGCTAATTATTTGTCTGATATTATTTGACAGTCACAATTATCTGTTAACTCCAAATGATTCTAACAGATGTCGATACCTTTCGACTGGGTTGAGTAAGTAATCAATAGATGGCGCTGCTATTTATATTCTTAATTCTTTATGATTAACCTCAAAGCATCAACTACTAGACATTTACCTTAGCTGTTCAAATCTCAAAATCTAACTTATACGAGTAGTCACTGATTTTCCATCATAATTTTTTATCTCGAGCAAGATGTTATTTGTAAAAAAATATGCTGATCTCCTTATTTGACTTTCTACTACTATAACCCTTTAGTACAATGAAATTATTTACGAACAAAGACGACAATGATGATGTTGGTATACATGTTCTATAATAATTTGGGATGAGTGCACAATGGCACACAAATATTCACTTGAAGCATTAAACAGAACTATGCAAGATTTAAACAGCAATAATAAACTTTTCGGTGGTGCTATCTTACTTTTGTCTGGTGACTTCCGGCAGACCTTACCGGTTATACCTCGCTCTACTTTCGCGGATGAGATTAATGCATGTTTGAAACAATCATTCTTATGGCGAAGTGTTGAAACACTTCGATTGACCATAAATATGCGAGTACAATTGCAAAATGATCCATCAGCACTAATATTTTCCGAACAACTACTAGATATTGGGAACGGTAAAATAAAACTGCAACCAAATACGCAATGCATTAAACTACCAGACAATTTTTGCACTGTTGTTCAGGATAAAACTGAATTGATTCAGAGTATTTTCCCGGATATACAGAATAATTATTTGAATCATGAATGGCTTAGTCAACGGGCGATTTTGGCAGCCAAAAACGTTGATGTTGACGAAATTAACTTCCAGATACAACAGTTGTTACCAGGCGATCTGATGTCTTTTAAATCAATCGATACTGTTGTTGATGAAAATGAAAGTGTAAATTTTCCGATTGAATTTTTAAATTCATTAGATATCCCTGGAATGCCACCACATAATCTTCGATTAAAGATTGGTTCCCCTATTATTCTCCTCCGTAATTTGAATCCACCTCAATTATGTAACGGTACGCGTTTGGTCATCAAAAAGATCACCGGAAACATTCTTGAAGCAACCATTTTGGCTGGGAAGTTTAAAGGAAAAGTGGTCCTGCTGCCACGTATTCCGATGATACCATCAGATTCTACCATACCCTTCAAAAGGCTACAGTTTCCAATTCGTTTAGCTTTCGCCATGTCTATAAATAAATCTCAAGGTCAAACAATGTCCATTTGTGGTTTAGATTTGGAAAATCCATGTTTTTCTCATGGGCAACTATATGTTGCGTGTTCACGTGTTGGGAAACCGTCGAATCTATTTGTGTTAGCTAAAGACAGGTTAACCAAAAACATTGTGCACCGATTGGTGTTAAATTAAATTGAAATTGAAAGTATTTATAATTCAAAAAAAAAATTATTAATGTTTAAAAGTTTAGGACTGTCTGCCTTGCCTACCTCATTCATGAGTTTAAGCGTCACATGTTATTTACTGTATTATACTGTAATATACTTATATTTGTTATAAAATTAAATGGAAATAATAAATCTGATAATTTTTTATTTTTTACCTATTGATTTCTGCTTAGTATCAAGTGTAAGAACATTTTAATTAATTGTGTTCAACGTACTTCCCCTTCAAATCTCAATCCAGTGAATTTGTATACCAACATCAACATTTTCGTCTTTGTTCGTAAATAATTTCATTGTACTAAAGGGTTATAGTAGTAGAAAGTCAAATAAGGAGATCAGCATATTTTTTTACAAATACCATCTGTGTGAAAAAGCATAGTGGACTCCGTGACTGATGTTCTCTTATTGATCCTCTTAGATTGTTTACTATAATTTATAATGTAATATAACTAAAACTTTAGCCACAGCAACGCATGGCCGGGTCAGCTAGTTTAACATATAATTAAATGTGTGCACCGAGTTCATAAAAAATGGTTTTAAATTGTGTAAGCGATTTTGACAGAATAAATTTGATTGGCATTTCCAACGATTTAATGTTTTTTTTTTTACAACGATGATTTAAAACATGATATGGCAACTGAGGATGATAAACGCACCACGGCCAAGTACGCCACTTTGCGTCAAGTACACTCCTCGCATGCTCGCATATGTCACCGCGACAAGTCTCTATTCAGCATTGCGGCGCGCGGAACGGCTCGGCAATTTACCGGTGTAGGGTTATCACAAGGACGCTTTGTATGACATGCCGTATCTATATGTTTTAAAAGATTGTTGTTTTTTTAACTTAAATTGTTGTGATTAAATTCCATTCCCGATAATTATTACACAAATATATAATAAATTGTCTTTCAAATGATATTTGTAACGAAGAAAGTTTTAGAAAGTAGCGTAGTAAGAAATAAGAAAGTTTTGGTTAGTTCTATATAGGTACAGTCGCAAACAAAAATTCGGGTGTGGCGCTGGGATGTAACAAATTATAATTTGGACAGGCGACACGGAAATAGTCCAATCTAAATAATCGCGTTATGTTTATTATAAAAGAAATGCTGCACCCTAGGTGATTATGTTAAAAAAAATCTGCAAAATGTGATTGTGTTTGTGTGTCGGGAGAGATGGTAGTGACGAAGAGTTAATCAATAATTGGTTCAACAAAAGTTGTAGGTAAATTATAGTCCTATAATTAACATTTTGAACGGATTTCAGCTTGTGCCATTTAAGACGGGTATGGTTTTTTTGAATTTTGAAAAATCAATTTTTCCCACCCCTTGGACCAATGGTTGGTGCTATCAAAAAAGTTTACTTAGATGACTTTTAGGCCCTTAACTAAGGAATAATATAAAGTTTAAATTAATTCGATATCTTATACGAGTATACTAGGAGAGAAAAATCCCGAATTTTGCCCATTAACGAACTTTACCGAGATTTTGTGCCCTTAAATTGTATGCACTAATTTGAAAGTGATTAGTCTAAATTTACGTCAATGTCTAAGAAAATGATAGATGGATAGTTTTATAAACCTATAACTATATACATTTTTTAACTGAGGGTGGTTTTGGGTTACAACCATTACAAATCATTAAAATAGGTACAACCTAAAACTGATTCGTCGCGTCCGAAATAAAAGCGTATTTATACAGGCTGTTCCAGAGGTATTGAGCATTTGCGAAAGATATAAAATGGCTGCCTCAAATATGTCAATTAATTCTTCTCAACCTTCTCAACCTTCTCAACCTAAGTATTTCACTTGTCATTGTTGTACAAAGTAAACGAATGCGCAACGGTTTAGTCATTATGTTTGTAAGCAATTATTTAATTGTTAATGACGACATTATTTCATTACTTTGATTATTGACTGTTAAGACTTCTATGATTCAGCTTTTCGTTATATTGATTATTTAGAAACTAGTAATTTTAAAATATGAAACTAGTAAATGTAAGCGGACATATGACATATAAAAAAGTGACATATTTTTAATGGAAGTAGATAGATAGTCCATCTTAGGACAGGTGTTTAGCCCCTAGTTAGATGGACTCGGTGAAGATTAGGACTTGCCATTAAATGCGAATTTAGATGAGCTATCTGATTTTTATTATCTTATTACTACGTTTGGTAGTATCTACGTTTACATATAAATATAGTTTGATAATCTAATAAAGATATGTACTCTAATAAAGGTAGTGTAATTTTGAGGATCCTAATTTAAATTTTAATCTACTCCGACCATATCTGATTATATTTTTAGGACTTTCAGTCTTAATAAAACCCGTTGTTAATTTATGGTAATTTGTAATTTTACTTTTTCTACAACATCTACAATGGAAATTGCAGTAACTGTGATGGGTAATAGTTATTAATATATTACAATCTTTCCCTTATTAACGGGCTTCCAGTCTTGTAAAGAATAAAGAAAAAAACCTTAGAATTCTAGAAATTAAGGTTTGATTACTTTTTGTAAAATACTAGTTAAATCTAAATATTGCCTAAACGGTATAATTATGCAAACATTTTTTTTTTACAAATTTACAATTCCTTTCTTTTATGTACCAGCCCAGCCCAAGGCTTATCTGCTGGAAACCAGGTGTTTATAATACAGATATAAATAATTGTGAAACATGTTGAAATTATTTTATTCTGTATTATACACGTCCTTTACAATATACACATACACATACATTTTTATAGCTTAGTAGTATTTTACAAACAAAAAATAAATATACTTATAATAACATTTTAAAATAATAATTAACACGCTAAGTCAATTTATCTACACACAATTAAAGAGAGTGTCTTTGCGAGATTTCATAGGAAATATTTCTAACTTTATATTTAATATTATGTTTAATTAAACATCTTGGCAAATTATTAAAAATTAATGGTATAATGAATTGCAACGCTCGTTTACCGTAATCATTTTTAAATGCAGATATAAACAACATTTCATTTTGTAGTTGCCGTGTACTATGTTGCACTAGTATATTTCTATAATATTATAGTTTACGAGCTATAATTATTATAGTTTAAATAGTTGACGTGGTGGTATAGTCCGGTGGAAACGGTATTCGAGGAAGAATGTTACAATGGTATGTTGTGTGATTTTTTTTTGTGGAATAACCGGATACTGCTTAGAAAACGGCCAAATTGATCACTATAGGTACGTATATTTATATGAGTGATCCAAAATGCTCTCGCCGACAGATAAAAACCGGTTCCGGAACGCGAAATATATATTTGGCTATATTACGAACCCCGCGGCCATCGAAATTAGCATTAAAGTAATATTTGCGAACAGCGAAAAGTGCAGTTTCAACGGACCCGCCGATGTTTTTACTCAGTTTCGCCGATAGCGCAGTTCCGGGCGCCGCCTCGTGTCTTCTGTCTCGCGTGTGATTATCTAACGCGCAAACACCTGTACCACTGTGGGTTAGTTATGAAAAACAGATCAATGTATGCCAAACAACATCTTTATAAAATCAAAGTTTTAATAAATTGTATGGAAAAACATTAACCTTCTTAACTCGTAACTTTAAGGCAAAGTAAAAATTTAACTTTTTAATAAAAGCCTAGATAATTAAGAGATATATTACAAATATTTTTGGGCCCTCCTCAACTGGGCCAAACGTTCTTGTGCCAGAGCCGGGGGACTTGGTGGTAATGAAGCGTTGAAGGCCAATAGTTGAACGCCTTAAGAGGACTCGAAACACCCAGATGAGACAGGCGGGTAGCAGAAGACGAAGAAAGTGTGCTCACCTAATAAAATATCAGACCGCGCGGCGTCGTCACCCAGAAACCAACTTGACTCCGCGGGGTACCGCACCTACAAATGTATTGACGACATGAACGACGGGTAGGTTGCCGCGCGCAAATATTGTAATGTAGGTCAATTGGATAGGTCAGGAACACAATAGGATATTTATATATTTTTTTTGTTAGTTTGTCGCACATAAATTGTTTAGATTCATGCGCGGAATAACCCCTTAATTAAAAGGACACTGCCGATTTTAAGTTCACTCTGTATATATATATATATATATAGGTAGTTTTAGTGTAATAACCATTAGATATCATGTAATGTTTTTGTAAAAATGAATAAATAAATGAATACGAAACATATTTTTTTTCAAGTACACCAAAAATTCCTGAAAGGGACGGGGGGCGTGATGACAATTGCTACGGGCCCCGCACTACCTTAATCCGGCACTGGTCCTGGTGAGAAATGCGGGTATAATTTGAGTTAGAAGCGCCCGCAGGCCAGTCAGATTACAATTATATATATCTTGATTGCGTTTCAACACAAGCGAGACGTAAAATTTCACCGAAATTAGGAAAAAAATCACACACACGGTCTATCTAGTTCGTTGTCCGATTACCGGCACATTGGCAAAGGCACGGTAGCGTTGGGCGCGCCGCGTTGCGTTGCGGGCGAATACTTTTCGGTACAGGTACCGCGCGGAATGCGCCGCCCGCCGCTACTGTAGCGCGGTTTGTTCACACGCGCCTCCGCCATCGGTCAGCGGGGCTAGTCCGGTCGACGGTCGACGATCGACGATCGACGCTCGCAAATCGACTCGACTGCTTCCTACCGCCGTCGGCAGAGGCGGACTAGCAGTTTAGGCCGCCCTCTTCTGCTGATTAATATAAAGTACCTACTAACGAAAACAACACCACGTTCAATCTATGTGTAGATACTTGCTCGGACCCTACCATATGCACTGTCAGAGGTACCTTACATAAAATTTACCTTAGAACTGGTGTTCACACCTAATTAGGTAAACATAGTAATTCTACGCTTATATCACATTTAATTTAATTGTTTTGATGTAATATTGTATGAACTATTTTAAATACTCCTTTTGTTATTTTTATTAAAATTATAGTGCAGGATTATTATATTTTTTTTAGAGGAAATGTAATGGAATATTTATGTAGCATATTATATAATCGGTATTTAATCGTCTTTCACTTTTATAAATGCATATTTCAAAAGTTACGTAATGCGCTATAACTGTTTACGATATTAAAAACTACTAACAATCATCAAAATTTTACACTTACAGTGAAAATACTTCAGCTTATGTGAAGATACAGAGAAATGATGAAAGAAAACAGAAAAAAAAGTCGCACCTTTTCGCAAAAAAAAGCACCATAGCTCCAATAATTACTCAGCTGAGATATAATAAGAACTTATTTGTTACGGGTGCAACTGACAAGCATTTAAGTGGTTAGGTTAAAAATATACAAAAAGTAATATTGTTTTAATTACAGATTTAATTAGTACCTACTCATTTGAAACACAGTATTTTGAGGCTCAAGGTTCCTATGTATAAAAAGTATGTTACCAATAGTGCATATAAATGACGATAAATATGTAAACAAACAAAACGCGTCTAGACTTTTCCGCAAAAATGTTTCTATTAAATCATCACAGTCAATATATTTAAATAATAAACTTCAATGTCAGTCCGCCTCTGAGCGTCGCGTCGGCAGCGAACGAAAAGGCTAGTCTGTTGCCCGCCCGCAGCCCAGACTATGCCCGCTGCCCGCTGCTTCGACCGCGACATTTCGACGAGTGCAACTTTTGTACAAAATTTATTTGTTAATTTTATAGATATACAAAACGGCGATACTTAAATCTTAGAAAACATGAAAAAATCATGGAAAAATCTTGTTACTAATAAGTACTCTACTGGACAAACGTCGAATGAAAAGCATATTGTCGAAAGATTTATAAATACGTATGGGAATCGACAATTAAAATATGCAATACCCAGCCTATTTAATAAAATACCTTTAGAAGTTAACCTTAAAAGAAAATCTTTAATAAACTCAAATTTTAAGAATTTATGAAAAAAAAACTTAATTAAATGAACTCGCTATATTCTCTATTTATATTGTTACCTTAATTTGTGAGTATTTTGTATTTTATTTTATGGATGTGTATATTATTTGTATTCTAGTTAAGACTACGGCACCGGTAGAAAAGACAGTGTTTTAGTTGGATCTATTTACAATGTATTTGTATATATTTGTTAAATAAAAGTTGCTTCTAGCAACGTTCAAATTGAATTTAAAAAAATTGTAATGTTATTCACATTGTATTTTATACGAGTATGGAAAACACGGCCAGTGGCGTGCACATACAAATTACCTAATTATAACCTGAAAAACATAAAAAAAAACTTTTTCTGTTTTAAATAAAGTATCTGGCGTATACGAGTGTGTATAGTGTGTTGGGAGAGTTTAATGTAGGTGTATGCGTTTGTGAAGATAGGTGTGTGTGTGTGTGAGTCAAATGAGTTTTATAAATTTTAGTTTATGAATTGAGGATCTATGTTTCTACAATTGATTACATAACCTTAGAACAGAAGTACGTGCTATAAAGGTGGTGTAAAATTAAATGTATTGTTTTTGTAAAAAATAATAAATAAATCCTCCCTTAAATGAAATACGTAAGCATTGTATGTTTTTATAACTCTGAACGACGTTGCATTCTGAGTAACTTAACAATTTGCAATTTAGCTGAAAGTTACGGTGATCTCAAATAATGAATAAGTCAAATAAACCAGTAGAACAGAGCTTCTTTTAATTCAGGGCAGTGTTTTTTTTTTTAATAATCTAAAGAATGTCTAATACAATATTCTATTCAATTCAATATAATAATTTCGAATATGTATTTTTTTTAATTATTTTTTAAATTTTCGCATCTAGTAAAAATCTTAATAGGAGGATACTTTTTCTTAACAATAATGAACGTGTTCTTATCGGATTAGGAAAATCCTAAAGATTTGATGCAGGGAACATTTTTTTTAGGATTTTTTTGTCTAAAAACGTTATCTTTTTTCAATTAGCTTTGCGTACCGACTCGTATAATCGGACGCGGAGGACAGATCAAGAATTAAATTCTATTTCTGCGAAGAGTGATCTCTTCGCCTGATCTCAATAGAATCTACTTTCTAATGCCTCGTCTTTGAATTATTTGTGGGTTATTTTCCACGTGTTATGTTTTATTTTTTGAAATAGCTCATTTAGCGTAATCGAGGTTGCAAAAGTGTCCGTTTATACCGAAAGATTATTTTTCCGTTTTAATTGTAATTTATTAAGTATCTATAAAGTATTTTTAATATTTTCAGTAGATAAATTATTTATTTTACAGTTTTCTTTTGTTCGCGATAGTAAATATTCAGTATGAAGAAACATCGACGAACGGTAAAGATGGTGGACAAAATAGATTTAAAAAAAATACTACCTTAGATAATTTGGCATAAAAAACCATTTTTAGTTAAGTTTAAGCTATTTTAAGGTAAGGCCCTGACAAAATCATTATTATTAGCCATACTTGACTATGGCGACATTGTTTATGGTCATTGTCTCAGAGTGTAGAACGAATGAGCTCGCTTGTATCGGGATACGTATCCCAAAAGTAGCTAAGAGTATTTATTGAATCTTTCTTAAAATAAAAAGTGTAGCTTGAGGTTCTCTTAAATTTATCCCCCCTTCCCTTAACCCTTCCTCTACATTTTATAGTTTATTTTATTAATATTGTACTATTATAACTGTAAGGGTTGCGCTGAAAAGCTGAGAGTAACGCTTTTATTGACGCTTAAAATATGTATTTCAAAAAAAATATTCTTCAATATATTGTCAGTAAATAAACTTCAAATTGAATTGAAATAGTAATGGCATTTATTATTTCAGTTTAAAACAATATGTGGGTGATTGTAAATAGTTTACTTACTATGTAATACTTTTCCGTTATTAATTATTATAAATGCGTCCATGAAATAAAATTATTACAAGCAATTTTATGAACATTACAGTAAACACCATTCGCCTCCTAAGCGAATGTTTTTTTTTTTTTTGAGTAGAATTAAAACCGCACATGGTGGCATCCTAACAAAATTGATTACTCGACAGCCGGTCATAATTTATATGTGATAAAATTTCAAAAAAAAATGCATTTAGAAAAGTGTATTAGTCCGCTTAATCGATCAAAGGTGGCGACACGTTCGGTGAGCGCGTGTCGAGTTTTCAGCGGCCAAATATCAAGGTCGTGACATTTTTACAATATTCTATGCTAATTACGGGTTTTTTTAAATTTCGCCTGAGTATAGACACCCGCGTATAGAAGGAGGGGGGGGGGCTTCAAATACACGTTATTTATCCCTGAACTCAACCACCTAAGCCTGAGATCTCTTAAAAAATACGAATTAACATTAAGGAAAAGCATAATTTTATTTGTTTTAAACAAATTCTCCACGTCGTATTAAGTTCTTATTTTTAAACAACTTAAAAAAATGGCCAGTTGCTCAATACGATATCGATTATTTTATTTGCAAATTTTCGCGGGTAGTCCAACATTAGTTTTATTTCGTAAAGCAACGTTTAGTTTGATATACCAATTATATGTTTTTGGGTTAAAGTGTGTTTTTTTTATATTATTTTATACAGGATGTTCCCGATGACTTTAGGGGTGTTTATGTTCTCCATTACGAGTAAGAAATTGTAAAAAAAAATGCGAAAATAATTCTCACCCAAATTTATTAATTTTATCAAAGCGTTCCCAAATGACCCAGCACGGCAGAACGATTTCATATTATCGCGTGAAGTTTACAATTTTTTTACTGGGTAACCGGGTAACAATTTCCTATCGGGAATGGTCTGGGACACGGTGTATTTTTTCATAATAAACATCTAATTTATCCTCACCTCTCGCGTTCACGAACACACCATACACTCTCTTCCTCACACACGCAAACGCACCCTAACACACACACACACATATATAAACACACACTTAATCTCATACAAATGTTATACCTGCGTGTTTGTATTTTAATAATTTCATTTAATTGAACAATTTGCAACAATTTAATAATTTAACAATTTGTGAATAAGTATGTAGGAAATCCACAATCGGTTTTTTTATCTGTTTAATTATTAATTGTTTTAATATTATTGTTATACCTGTGTGTTTCCCATAAGAAAATAAATAAATAAATGAATATTTCGTATTTTCTCTGTTATTTCGTTTAAGAAACGACGAACAAATGGCCTTCTAAACATAGCGTTTGTCCATCTTTGCGAATATTTGCGCACATGTCTAGGACCGGCTTAACAAACTCGAACTGTTCGAGAAAATTCCACTACAAACAAGTTCCCGGGACCAGCCGATATAAGAACTGCATAATTAGACACATAATGAACATATAATTTGAACGTCTGAATATATAAGGCGTGCGGTTTCAATACGCCACTCCGTCAATTCCTAATTCCGTGAAATTCCAACGGACCGTAAAGAGTCGCTCTGAAAATTCCGCTTTGCGGTTTTAGACGTGTGCTGTAATCGTATTTTTATACTCCAATCTAGCCGCGAGAAAATGAACTAAGTATAGTATTATTCGCACACCCTGTAGCAGGCTAAATAAGAGTTTCCTATGGGGCTTTGTTACGATCTAAACACGATTAATTTATCTGATAAATCTATATATTAATAGGTGAAGAGAAAACTTTGTACCCCTTTCTAAGCATATTGCGCGCACGGAGCTGTGTAAAATTTAGCATAATTAAAGTTTATATGGAGAAGAAGTGCAGAAAGCTAAAATTTGTCTATAATATGCGTTACAAATACATTAAAATAAATAAAATAAAACGTTCATACTACTGACAGCTCATTCACAGAATGAGTTTCGAGCTGTGAATTTTGTGTGATTTCAAAATGTTCCTTTGTCAATGTCAATGTAGTAATGTCAAGCAAAAATAATAATTAATGCCATCACTTCTATGAATGTCATGTCCCATTCTTGCGTGAAAAAATTAAAACTGAAAATAAATTGTATCTAAAAATAAATACCAATACATTCTGTAATTGTGTTTTTTTTTAAATTGTTACTAACATTAGGCTTTAAATTTCATAGGTATTACAGGGAATTATGACAAACAACACACGCTAATGACGATTATGATTATATAACCTCTTTATAGTGCTCAAACTTAAAAGTTTAATGAATTACGGTCGAATTTCGACCACAAGTAAATATTATTGTTGATTTTCGATAGCCTAACCACATACAACAAGTTGGTGCACATGAAATGATTCCGAGATATAGATGGCAAAAGTGGATTTCATTGGCAAGCAGCCTAGACGCAAACCGCGTAGAAGCGTACATGTTTCCAGTTCAGAAAAACTTTTCTTGCCAATTCACAGATGGCGCACTGTTTTGTAAATAGTTTTCATTTTGTATCTAACGAATATATTGCCGTCTGTCATTAAACTTTTGTGACTGCAGTTTTTTTTACAATATATTACGTTTGTTTTGTTACTGATATGTGGTTTCCAATTTCTCGTTAGCAGCAATCTCAAATCGCTATACAGGATGTCACAGAAACCTGGTGATAGCGGATATTACTAATAAGCTCTTAAACATAATATAGGATGATCCGAAAGTTAACGGTTTAGAAGCAATTCGTACTTTTTTGATTTTTGATTAATGTTTTTACATACCATCATTGTTCTAATAACCAGAATTATATTTTTTTTACATAAAACTAATGTATTTTTTTAATATTTCTGTTTATCAGAATAAAAAAAATAATTTTTAAACTTGCACGGTAAAAAGATTTTTTTTTTACAACGAACTAATATTTATTATTAAAAACTACCTTAGTTTATCGTAATTGCAGATAGAAATATACAAATTCGTTTATCTATCGTTTTTTTTAATAGGTTCTAATTATTAAAGTACAAAAATAAATTTAACAAAAACCTACAAAATATTTAAACTATATGTTTATTGTTATTATCTAATTTGGTAGGAAATAATTTAATACATTTTGCTATGTGAGTAAAACCTATTTTATTTTGGTCATTCCAAAAAGAATGAAAGTACCTAGACTAAAAAAAAATGTGTTATAGATAAATATTAGAAGAGCTTTGATTAATAAATATAAAATTATCGTTATTTAAATTTGTAACATACAAAATATTAGTTATATTGGGTCTACAGATGCATTGCTTTTTTGATATAAAGAATCTGAATTATTACATAGTTATTAACTCATGTTTAAAAACAATTTTATTCTACCTTTTTCAGTGAATAAGTTTTCGTTTTTTCCCTAATCTTCTTGTTAACTATTTCGAAATATTAAAAAATTATTAGGTTTTTCGATAGAAAATGTTTTATCTATTAAAATATAAGATTATTTAAATATAATAATGTTATAAAGCGAAGAGAACAAACGTGAGGTGGTTTTAAATCTACAACTTGCGGTCATGCGGCAATTTACCGTAATTTTTAATTCATTTATTTAATAATAATAAAATTACAATAATAATATCCCCTAACTAGGCATTGGCTGTTCCAAGGAAGGTGTGTTCAAATTATGTATTTTTTTTAGTTTTGAGTAGGTATAGATGAAATACATATCACCCTGGTTAGTAATTTTGATTTTATATAATTGTAAATATCATTTTTACGATGTGTATTCACCAGCATACACCATACAGCGTACACTATGGTGCATGTGTGTATGGATTATACGTACATATCAATGTTTAGGTATTCAGTGACTACTTTTTCAGTACAATGTGACAATAATTCAGGCATGTATGAGGTGCCCAGATGGTTATGTTAAAAAACAAATAAACACATAAGTTGCCCATGTATTTGATTCTAGTAAGAATATTTTTCAAATTGGATATTGAAACCTAATATTATTATTGTGGATAATTCTGTTTCTATTATCCTGCTATGACCTGTTCATAACCTGACCTGTTTTCGTCTGCGAGATGTGTGGGTCTCGCAGATTCATCTGCGGAGAGTAAAATGAACGCAAAAACTTACCGATTTTCCTCTAAAATATGTCCAAATCGATTCTTTGCTCACTGCACATAAAAGGGGGAAAAATCCACTATTCAACACAATTTTTCCACGGGTCCTAAAATACGGAAAACAATCCACAGTCGCCTTGTCAAAAGAGGCGCTTTTAGCTCCGCCACGCGGGCGCCTTGGGAACGAGTGTCTGTGGCGCGCTGAAACCGAACCCGTCTCTGGATCCGAAGGTCGAACCTGGAAGCGATCAGCCGCTCAGCCGGGAACTGTCACATTGGGGGAAGTGCCACGCCGCCAGGTTTGCAGGTTACGTCGGTCGTCGACAGCTGACGGCTCGCCTGCGCACGAACGGCCGGCGCGCTGCGCAACGGTAAACTGAGGCGCGCCGCGACGCCACGGCGCGGCCGGCGACCAGCGCCTCCCAAACTGCGCCGACAGACGGAGCACTTCTCCGCTGTACTACTTTCGATTTAAAGCTGATTTTATCTCCCTGCGCCCAAAGTGGACCGCGAATCGCGCGACGCAGGGCGCTTAAGGGGACTTTAAGGCGACACCGTTTAAATCACCTTAAGTCACACGTAGGTCTTAAGTCACACCGCGCGACCGCGTTTAAGTACGGCGACGAGTTCGCCTACAAATCGCGTAGTTATTTTATAGCCGTTTAAGTATTAGGCTATTCAAAATCACGCATTACTGAAACTCGGTTATATAAATATCGCGTTAACGCTCACTGCCGCCGCGGAATTATATCCACGCTATGGATAAATAAGTCCGCTTAATACTGTTGTAAAATATACCTAAAATTTTGAATTGAAAATTTTTTGATTAGGTATGTAGGTATTAAAAAACTATAAACTATAAATAAATATTAATTATAATGTTCAATAAACGGTACTATGTCAAACAGGACATGCGACAACTAAAATACCCGCTATCTATCGGCTGGAGGGTTAATAGTGTCAACATAATATCAGTAATATTTCATTTTAATAATAAACCTTTTATAACTTACTTGACTAACGAAATACCAGATCGAGTAAGGTTGTTTTTAGGGGAATAGTTCCTGCACAATTATTATTGTAGCGAATTGTTAGCAGTCTATGTGAGCCGAGTGTCAAATTTGTGGTACCCACGGAAATACCATCAGGCGGGGTGACATTTCTAAGCAGCCAACACTCGATTCTCCCCAATTTAATATTTTAAAAACTCGATTGAGGCCTGTTTGTGTTTTTTAAGTCGAAATATATTAAAATTCAGTTTTTATAGGGCGTCAGGTTTTACTCTCTTCGCAATCAGTGAGCAATTGTTGGTTTTTATTTAATTATAGCTGCATAATATCGAAATTAAAAAAACATACTTTACTATGTTTTCGACCTTTCATTTGCCTTTCAATTACTATTTTTCATAAGGCTATGATGTTTTTTAAAAGAGAGCAATTCAACTAAAAAATAACTATTCGCAGTTTATCATTTATTAAATTTTTGCGATATAGAATTGAATTTCGAAAATCTGGCTTCATGTGGAAGAAATAAGATAAAGGTATCTAAATAGATTTTTTTTATGATTAAATATCCAATGATTACCAAATGCCTGCTATAGATTCAAAATCCCAGATATTGATGTATTTAATGTTAATTTAGTGGCGTTCAAAAGAAAAATGTAACGTTAACGTGAAGTTTTCCTTTCCTCACCCTCCGCTTCTTCTCATTTCTTAGGTTAAGCACTAATTGTATACTCACTCGGTGGAAATATTTAATTGGTTTTATTTTATACTTATAAGTTACCCTTGTTTTCATTCTTTTTATTTATTTATTATTTTTTTTTATGATTGTATACGAGTATGTACTGACTGTATATATTTTTTCTCGTGTAACTGTTTTATTTCCCTAATAAAGATAAAATAAATTGAAAAAAGGGTCGAACTGAATCGAAATTAATATTAATCACGCGTCGATTAATCTTTACTTTAGTGCTGAGCGCACTTTGAGAAGGCCCGCTGACGTCACAGCTCGGCGCACACAGGCGCACACGCACGCTCCCACGTACGGCGCGCCGCACGCACACACGCGCGCCGCACGCACACACGCGCGCCGCGCAGCCTTAACGGCAGCTTTATATTCAGCTATTTTAAATTGACTGTATTAACCAACCGGTACAGTTAAGTTCCTTTTTGGCAATTTCGCCGGTACAGTCGGCGGCGGCGACGCGTTAATTGGAGCAGGTAATTCTCGTCGGTAGGTGGCGACACTGTTCAATTTCCAAATAATAATAAAAACGTGCCCCTCCCATCTGGTTACGCTATTTATTTATTTATTTTGTGGACGGCGAGAGAATATTTATTTAAGTTTGTTATATGTCATCTTGTAAGTTACAGTAGAACTTACATATTCAAAACATTTTTATGAACCATTAACCAATTATTTCCCTATTACAGGAAGAAAACATTCTAAGAGCATATTTTTACAGAATTCTGATGATTCGGAAGATCTTGCAGAAGGACGACTATGACGTGATAGATGAGAGGGAATGTTGTATTTCTGTTATCAATCATCTCTTTCGGCAATCAAAATACCGCATACTTAATTTCGCCCGTGGAAGATTTAAGTAAATATGTCAAATCGATGGGGCGGGGGTGGGAGTTTCCCCCACCACATCATCAGCGGGCGGTCCGTAATTTAAAAAAAAATAAAATGAAGCTAAAACACAATATTGCCAATGAAAAGCTCACGACTCTTATTTTGATTTTTTGATTTTTGTCTCGGGGGATGGGGGGGGGGGGGGTGGATTACCCCCAGTACCCCCCTCTCTGAATCCGACCTTGAAGTTGCAACAGAGTAGATTTGCTAAGTAAAAACGTGTTCAGTTATATAATGATCCTTAGAAATATTCAAGTTGACGTTAGAGTTAAGTCTACGAAGGAGATCGCAACGTCAGGGCAAAAACTAATTAATTTAATCCGATCAGACCACAAACAATGCAAACGAACTTGATTGTGTATTTTAAATATCTTTTAAAATATATATAATTTACTGATGCAATATTTTTAGACTTAATTCTAATCGGCATTCTGTTACGAACAGTAAAACGAGTTTTGCGCAAAGATATTTTTGATTTCATGCACCCAAAACCCACCTGCTGTAGAATTAATCCACATATAAATTATGCCTATCTATAAATATTCATATATCTTTTTTATTCTAATTTCTTTAAGTTTATTTAAACGAGTATATTTTTACTTTTATACTAAAATACGCGAATCACTCATTAAAATTAAATTTTATAAATAAATTCTAATTTAAAAAGTAAGAAATTAGAAAAAAAAATTAGAAAACTGATCTACCAAAGTCGGCGCAGAAACACGTGGGATGCAACCTGAATATAAACTATCTATCTGCACTCAATATCAAAATATCTCACGTGCTGTAAATGAAAATGGTTATTTATTTAACAGGTTTCCCCCGTGTACACATTTAATTCATAACATTAAAAACCAAACAAAAAAACAACATTAAAACCAAAAACAATAAAAAACAAGAAACTAATCAAGAAAAATACAAAGTAACTTCCTCTAATTAAAAACAACACTCCCAGGAGTAACAACACTTCCTCTAATTAATAACAAATTAATAATTCACGCTGTTCTCACTAAGGCTTAATAAAAAGCAGATGTTAAATCCTATTGGGCGAACAAACGAATAGATCGATCTCCGCGGAAATGGCATTTAATAGATCGGCTGCTCTCCCAATCGGACTATACTTGTGTGCACACGCTAATCACCTAAATAGCGATCTTCAGCGATCTGGAACAAAGAAACTAATCTCTCCGAGTACTATGGGATTCTCGACGAATCCGCGAATAACTTTAATAAAATAGATCTATGTATGGACTTACCGCCTAAACTCGAGTGTTCAACATCCCTAATACAAGTATTGATTCAAAACTTCAGGTTAATATCCATACCTACGGAGATAAAGGTACCTTAGGAACCTCCTTTGGTAGCCTCCAGAAATCTAAGATCTTTAGAAATCTGTCTTAAAATCGACGCCGGTGTATGCAAATGACACCAACACATTCAAAGCCTTATATGAAATTCGGGAATTCAAGGGACGTTTTGCTAATCTTTACAACTTGCTGCCGTGTTTCGTGATCAAGTTCCATTCTTTTGTCGCTACGTCCCTTATAACTTGAGCAAATCGTCTTCCTTTTAAATAAGACGCGCTCGGAACGATCTTATCACGATGGTTTCAAAAAGCCTTCTGCAACAAATCACGATCGAATGACTATTGTTTTGGTAAACTGCAATTACTCAAGCGTACATCTTTTTAAGTAAACCTATGTGTACCAAACCAAAATCCAAAATTCGACCCTTTGTAAATACTTTTTAAAACCACCTTTTTTAAAAACAAACCCTACAAAAATGTACGATTTTTAAAAAATAATGATTTTCATTTTGTGCGTCAACTAGTTAAGGATACATCGAATATATCTATTTAAATTTTATGTTTTTTTTTATAAAATGGGTAATTACTTAGTGATGCCTCCACCGCCTAGTTAAGTTTCGAGTAGGTATTCTTCCTTCACCTTTGTACCCATCACTACAATAAGCAGCAGTTTTTTTCAATTGGTGATGACTTCATATTGTAGAAATGTTAAACTTAAATGTTAAAAAAGGAGGATAGTGTGAACCGAAACGTTCATCTGATGTACCTCTTTACCTAAATGCCTTGAAACTAAACTCTTCTCCGATGTATAAGTGAATAAAGCTGACAGCTTGACGTTTGTTGAGGTTATTCAAACGTCAAAGTGACAGCGAGCGAAAATACCTTCATACGAATACTGCCTAAATCACGAACTTAGCCACAATTACGCCCACACCAGAACTGCCTGTTCCAAGGTAGACTTCTTTGTCGTTTTTAAATATTGCGCACAGCAATATTTTCGAATATATACGCTAAAATAATAAAAAATGTTGAGTTAAACATAAAACATATATTTTTATAAAATATACTATTATAATATTAAATAACGCCTTCTGTAAAATAAATAGATATACTTTCTTATATACACTAAACATAAATATTACTATCATACAAGTGTACTCGTAAATTATACCCCCAACCCCTCCTTAACCCCAACTTCCTGGTCCCGACCTCGCGCCCGAATGGGTTTTCTATTTTTTTAAGTTTGGAGGAAACTATTATTGGCTTTGTGTTTTAATTGTTTTTTTGTTTATTGTAATAACTATGTAAGCTGTTGTTTCCTGAAATAAAATAAAAATAAAATAAAATAAATTATAAACATACAGAGCCATAATTAATATCTTCATCTATCGGCAGTTTATTTATGTATTTTTTCCGTAGCGGCTGATTTCATAGTTTTAAGAAGGTTATTGTATATTTTTGGTCCATAATATTTATAATGCCGTTGACCAAATGCACTAATCATACGGGGGATAGAAAAAGCAATGGAAGTGGGTTGTCTCGTGCTTTGGATTTGCAATTTAGCTGTTTAATATTAGGAATTCTATACTCAATGAAAAGTTTTTTCCGAAGAGTACTTTTAAGGCAGTCGGCGAAACTAGTGATGGACGGACCTCGCGCGGAATTGTGTGTAATTGTTAGGAATTGATACTAAAGGTCTTTGTCCAGGAATGGACACAGCGACTACGTGTGTGTATCTACTATACGATGGTTGATTGTAACTTATGCGGAGTGCGTTCCGACATTAGATGTATGAATCGTTAGATTTTGATGCCTCGAGGCATTTACTCATCAGAGGAGGTGGTATTGCTTTTTAGTGTCGCTGCGGCCGGCGCGTTCGCCTCTCCGCCTCGCTCTGTAATAACACGATTGTAAGTGGTAGCTTAGTGGTTGGAAATGTATTCATTCATTTTATCGTACGTTCGTGTGCAATTACTCAAACGTACGGTATTTCTTCGCGTTCCTACTCAACCTAAATAAAGGCGCTACTACACAGAAAAATATTTTAGCAAAAAAATTGATTGTTTGCACCCGCAGCAAGAAATTTGCTAATCGAACAATGTGTGTAAGCAAATCGCATAGTTGCACGCACAGACTGATTATTGTTAAATAATTTTTAGTTAGATTCACCGTATTTCTTGTTATGGTAGCAAAACATTTTGCTATGTCGTCGTGGCAAAACAATATGGCGTCATGGGAGAACAGCTGATGAAATAAATTAACATAATATCTTGTTGTTTTTACTTATTGCCATTTTATTTTGCTGTGATTCAAACCAAAATGGCGACGTGCTGTTGTTGTTGGCTGTTGTTAATTGTAGCGATTACTAAGATATTATGTCAAAGGCAACCAAAAATTATGGTACCTACATTGAGAAATATGTTAGAAAAGTATGGTACTTGCAACCACGTTAAGTTTAGCAATAATCGATGTGTAAATCCAACAAAAATTATTGCTGTCACTATATCAACCATATTTTATAGTTTGCCAATACCATATTTTTGCTGCCATTACTATACTGAAAAAATCCTGTATGGCTCTATAAGAAATTCCTATAGATATAGTGAAAGCTAAATGTTTTGTTGCACCTACAGTTCTATTCTGGTTGAAGTTCGCCGAAGAGGGCTGAAATTTCATGTCCTACTGAAGTAACCTAAATTTTAAGTCAGACTTAACCGATGACCATCATATTTCAACTCACTTTTAGTGTTAAGTCGAACTTAAAGTCCACCTTAGCTAAAAATCAAAACAACCTTGACTTAAACCTTAGGTCAAACTTTAGCCAGTGTTAAAATACGCTACTAGGAGCGATGTCAATACATTCGATGTCTAGTAATCCTACAGCCGACAACATAACCTCAAAACGTCAGATGACGAGTCATTTGTCAAAAGTTATGATATTGTATACACAAACCATAGCGGCGAGTAGCGAACTAATCGCGAGAGCGAAAACATATTCTTAACAAAGTCAAACTTAAAAAGTAACTGAAATACACAATTCAATTTGTCATGATTAAAAGTTAAGTTGATCCTAACTAAGAATGACTTTAAGAAAGGACTGAAATTTCGGCCCTTTGAAATATAAATTATATTCTATAAATATACTTTATAATACACACAAACTATTCTTACTTTGAGCGAACTGTAAATATGTATATTGAAATAGTATTATATAATATAATTTTATGTTTTAAACTAATTAAATGTAGACAAGTTAACTTATATTTTGTTGTTAATAGAGAATCATTAATTACCGATCAACCGATTCAACAAAAAATATCGTACCATAATAATAAATTACCGTATAAATGCAATGCTTACTTTATAGGCTGAATAGAGACGGAACCAGGTCACATCTGTCGGGCGAGCGAGACAGCCGGCGACCGAGACAAGGATGGAGCGAAGAAGTCGACGAGATAAGAATTTACAGTCACATGACGAAGAGGCGGTGCTCTGTAAGCAGTATTATTTCGAGAACGCGATGAGATACGTAATACATTTATTATCATAAGTTAAAGAAGACATGATAATAAAATTTAGCACTCACTACATTGGTCAAAAATATGTAAAATAATTTATTCACATCAAATGTATGTCAAATGTATGTAATGTATGTATGTACTGCATACACATAACCATGATCTTATTGTCAGTAAACTTATATAACTAACATTAGACATGAAATAAATCACTCTATATGTGAAAAACTTGTAAGGATACAAGACTAACCTATATCATAAGTTTTTCTAAGTTTTCTTCTCATCTCTTGTATCCGTTGTTTTTCCGTGATTAAATAAATAAATAAATAAAAGCTATTTACAGTCAATAAACCAATAAATAATTATTACAGTACTATCATCTGACTTTTACATAAAGTAATTTATAATATAATATCTCTAAAAAAAAATTCAACCTAAAAAAAATCAGCACTCACTACATTGATCAAACTTATGTTAAATCATTTCTTTATATTAAAAGCAATATAGCCTTAGTAAATTAATATATAATTATCAAAGTAGTATATTTCACCGTTCAACCGACTGAGATTTTGTGCTCTTAAATTTTATGTATTTTACGAAGGACAAAACATACAGTTTCATACATAATTTAGCGATTCACATCGCGGGGTAGCTCGCTCAATGTTTAGTACAAGTTCGTACAATTGGAGTTCGCCCATCCCCTACTTTGATCCGGTGAAATCTACCTCCGCCTTTCGGTGTACCGAAAGGGATTTTTTTTACATTTACACGAATGTTGCCAATAATATGATAATTGCCGTAATATACGGCGATTCAATTCATTTTAATACGGCAGTATTCTCATTGCCGTATCGAAAAATACGGTAATTACAGCTACACAAGTCTAATGTTTTTTGGGTGTTTTTTAAAATAAATACGGCAATTTCACTACTTTGGATACGGCAATTAAGATTCTGTGGTGGTGATAAAAAAATAGAAATAAAGTAAATATAGGGTGCTTTTTTCAGAGGTGTGGTTTTCAATCTGGCACTACTTTTTTCGTAGTTGGTGTTTTTGACAGCTGTCACTTGATTTATGCTCAGTTTGGTTTGCTATTTCACAATAGACTTACTCCTGAACAACGTTTGCAAATAGTGAATCGCGTCGTGGTCCTGTGGCGTGGCCTCCAAGATCGTGCGATTTAACACCGCTGGACTATTTTTTGTGGGGTTATGTGAAGTCGCTTGTCTACGCAGATAAGCCGGACACGATTAACGCCTTGGAAGAGAATATTCGGCGCGTTATTGCTGACATACGGCCCAACTTGCTGCAAAAAGTGGTTGAAAATTGGGCCTCTCGGCTGGAATTTGTTCGAGTCAGCCGCGGCGGCCACTTACCCGAAATCATTTTTAAAACATAATGGCAAACCCTTATCTTTATAATAAAACTAAATTCTTAGCCATAACATCAAATTATATGCGTTTTATCTCTTCTTGAAAACCGCGCCTCTAAAAAAAAACACCCTCAGTTTACGTCCGCTCGACCTTGAGTTGCATTCACGATGTGGCGCCCGACGTGTTTTCAGCGGGTTTAGTATGCCCGGCGAACGCTGCCGTAATATTATGATTGTTTTACACAAATTTAGTTTAAAAAATAATTTGGGTATTAAATATTTTTGCACTTTTTTATATAATTTCTTACTCGTAACAGGGAACATATACACCCCCTTACATTTACGGGAATGATCTTGGGACACCTGTATATTTATCACAAATGTAGTTTATGTTGTATCAAATCTTTCTATCCATTTCTAAAGTATATAGAATACTATTTTTTATTTATAAATTCTCGTAGAGCATCCACAAGTCTCGGGTTGTCTGTACGTCCGCGAATTTCTACAAGGAGAATTGGATATTTCGCGGTATAAGTACTCACAGGAGTTGTAGGTAAATTGGTAGGTATCTGCTAGGTCGTGAATGGCTACAACGCGCAAATGTACTTAATACAAGTAATATATAAACGCTATAACCTACATGCAACTATTTTAATAGCACGGGCAATTAAACTGCAGCCCTTTTAATGGGAAACTCACAGAATTCGCCTTTTGCGGTTTAAAATTGAACCAGAGCTCTCACGATAATATTCCTCTGTGCAAATAAAGCAAAAAATATGGTAGATACTTGTATATGATCACAGGAATTATTTAAAAAAAAAAAGAAATACATGAAGGTTTTTATTTTTAATTTTTCTAATGGAAAAACACAGTTATGTCTATATAAATAATAACAAAAAATAGGAATTAATTAGATAAAACGGATTGCGGAGTTTCTTCAAATTTACAAACATATAATACAGTAGATAATATGATGTTTGTAAACTAAATTAAATTATTTAAATAATTACAAATGCGTATGTATAGTATTTTTGTATAGGCGATTCGCTGGGTGTGTGTGTGTGAGAGTAAGAGAGAGAGAGAGAAAGATGAATAAAATGTAAAATGAGTGTTGCTGAATAAAATGGAAGTTTTTGGGTATGAAAAACTAATATTTTTAATAGATATATAAGTACAAACGTATGCAATAGATTGTAATGAAAAAAAAAAACGCAATTAGGTACCTGGATGTAAATTATATCACCTGCATGTTTAAAATGTTTCACTTTATTATTAAATATATTATTAGATATAGGTATAAACAAGAAGATCTATATTAAAATACACATAGCTATAAAAAAATATTTTTTCAATGCCAAAGCATTTTATAATGTTTGTTTTTTATTTATTTTTTTAAACTTGCCACACAAGTTATTAAGTTCTATTACTCTAGCGTGACTATTAATTATTATTGGTAATATTTTAATTTTAAAATCTCTAAAGAATTAAACTACTAATTTGATAAACTATGTACTTTAAAAACAAACAATAACATTGTCGAGCTGCTTAAATGGGAATTTTGTCGAGCTTATAATTTTTTTAAACCAGTTTCTAAAATGTATTTCCGATTATTTCTTAATTTATTTATTTTTATTTTCTCTAAATTAGTGCGGCTTTCGTCCGGCTACATAACAAATGGATGCTCCTCGCAGAACACGAATTTTCTAGTGTGCATATTTAAATAATTTATAAAATTTAAATTATAATTAATATACCATTATCTAAGGAATAATATTAAATTTAAATGAATTCGATATCTTTTATACTAAGAAAGTTATAGCAAAATTTCACTTTTTCGAAAAAAGCCACCATTCCCGTCCCCTGGTCTGATTTTGCCCAGTAACGAATTTGACCGAGATTTTGTACCCCTAAATTTTTGGTATCAATTTGATAGTGATTGGTGTAAAATTACGGCAGTTATCGTGTCCACAAGAAAGTGATATATATAGTTTTGGGTTCTAGGGGATGTGAAATGCGAAGATCCGTCGAAATTTTTCGAAAGTAATGACATTGCAATAGGGATCTAAAATTTCGCTGCGCGTTAAGGTAAAATAATGCTATAATGTCGGATATATGCATCCAACTAGTTTTATCGCATATAATATAGATATATATGTGTCTACGATCTAAGTCGAGATGGTCACGACGAGAATGTGTCGAGTTTTGTCTCACGGGCTGCGCCTGCGCAACTTAAGGTCTCGTTGCAGGACAGATCGCCGATATCCTTTTCGATCGAGAGATCGTTAATACAGTATTCCATTGCGTAACGTTTTATAGGTAGCTAGATCATCTGTTAGATTAGCAAAGCCAGCAGAACCCTAACATCGGATCTAACAGAATCTAATTCTGTTTGAACGGATTTATTGCAATAATGAATTATTAGTAAAAATACATTGTTAAAAACGAGCTTTTATTTAAGCGCTTGAATGCGTTTACAAAGGTTTGTGTCTGTGCTATAATGGACGACCGTCGAGGAGTTTCCTTCGCCTGCAGCCAATCCTGGGCGTGGAATCAGGACTTGGTTGCCATAAAATTACTTCACTTAATTAATTCATGTGTTTTAAATGTAAAAACGTTTGACGCGTTTAGCCTCAATGTTAGGATCAAATACAAGGGTATTTCTTGTTTTAACTCAATGCAAGAAATAAGATCGAGAAAATCAATTAAATATGGGTTAAAAAACACACAGTATTTGGGACGTTCGCAGTTATAATAATAATAAAAAAAAACATTTATAAACATTCACATACTGTTGTAAACCAAAATAATAACTAACATTACAATTTTTGAAACTAGAATCATAACTAATTTTAAAAATGAAAAAACTTGTTTCACGGTTTTTAACAAAAACAATAATACGATTAGTAAGGTTAGAATACTATTTAATAAATTAACACCCTAATTAAATTACGATCAAAATACATATATTACCCTTGTTATTTTGCCGGACCTGGCTCCTAAATATAATATTATACTATAATAATATAATGTATAAAGTAGGTATAGTCATTTTTAACATTCATTTTTCTAAATATTTTATTCATTTATAAATGAATCACAATAATGTGACGAAGATGTCATAGGAAAGAAACGATATACTTAAATTGAACAAAAATATATACCTATATCACGGAGACAAATTGAATCACAAGCATTTATGGTTAATCTTGGAGTAACATGGCCACCCTACTAAGATTAAAAACCTGTTCCAAGGGAGGTCAGAGACGGTCGTAAAAATATATATTAATTAAGATTTAAAATTAGTAAAGAAAAAAAAACATTCGATAAACATACTTCAATAATGATTAGGTTGTGAATGTGAATATTTTTAGAGTATAAATATTAATATATCAATAATAGAGATTAATATTCCTCGAATCTTCGTCTTGTTTAAAGAATTTATTAAGTGCCATAATTGCCTGAAACTAAGTAAATGTCTCGAGGTTTTAAATAACTTACAAGCTTGACTAATTTTAAGTTTTTATTTTTCACTCAATATAGGTAAAAAACCATTATAATTATAAGGTGCTGTGTGTTAATGATATTATCATTTATTTTCTATTTTGATTCGCTAACTCCGACTGTAGAGAGATCAACCCGTACTCGATCAGAGTAACCTATTTTACCCAAACGAAAAACTTAACATTCAACGAAATTTTGTTTTATTTATTTTCGACGCTGCATTTTCCACTTCGACAGATTCTAGCGGCGAATGCCTTAAGCCTGGTTTACACGGGTATAGTAATCAGGAGAGTTATAAGTAGAGTAGCTAGTAGAGTTCACTCTACTAGCTACTCTACCACTTTTGATTTTTTTGCGTTTAAACAAGTACAGTAGTACTATACTATATTTTTAAGTCATTTTTTTTACGTGTTTAATGTGTTTCAAGTACTTATAACATTAAATGTAATGTACCCTTACAACAATATAATATTTTGTAACTTACCACTGAACAGTCAGTTTTTTTTCCTCCTTTTGCCAATTTCATTATTTTGTCAAGTGCATCAAACCATTTTATATTTGGCATGTAGATATCATCTGCTCCTGGTCCTGATTTGGTGGATTTCTTTTCTTTAAGACACTGCAAACTGCAAGTAACTTCAACTAAACTCTACTTGATACTTGCTGTTGTAGGGGAAAAGATGTTTAAACGGGTAGAGCGGGGAGGCTAGTAGAGTGGGAGTTGTGGTGGGGGGTGAGTAGAGCAGAGTTACTTTACCGCAGCCAGTAAAGTACTTTACTCTACTCTACTCTGCGGAGCTTTTTTTCGGGTTTCTACAGGTAGATACTTCTACAGGTAGATACAGGTTACTCTACTAGATACTCTAATCTCCTTATTACTATACCCGTGTAAACCAGGCTTTAGAGTCATTCATCGTTGGTTGAATCTCATTATAAGCATGGCTCGGTCTAGTAGGAGTATTTAGAAATGCATCTTCAGTAAGTATATTTTAATCTAAACGAGTATTTTAGTATATTTGCATAACTCCTAATAAAATCCTATTAAAAGTAACAGAAAGGTATTCATTGGACCAGTACACTTTTGTTATTACTTAAGATTAAATACTACACGCCCACCCCTAACACCCCCCCCCCCCCCCCTCAAGTTCGCCGCCGCCAACAGAGCCGTTTGACGCAATGGAAACGTCAAATTGACAGTTCCAATGGCGGCTTGGGTTTGAGGCAGATCGTTGCCGGCGCTACGTGAGACAAACCCAAACAGTATTTCATTTCTATTTAGAAATTAAATTTGCGCATTTACGCAGTCGGGCAAGTGAACCACAATCGACAGTCGGTATTATGATATTATCATAGATTTTTCTAGGTAGTTGCAAAAGTGGATGTTTAAGTATTTTAGAAAATCAGTGTTTTAAACGAACACAGCTGATTCTTTGTATTCAAAGTTCTAACTTTCTCGTATATTTTGCTACAATTTTTTTCCCGGGTATTTAGCGGTACATTGCTCAACTTCTAAGAAAACAATGTCAACAGATGTCAATATTCCGTCAATTTATTTGACGTCGAAATAATTGCGGTTTACGTATAGAAAAATGTGACGTTTAAAAAACAGCGTTATCTGGATATCGACATTACTTCTTGGGGCTTACATATTTGCACGACGAGAACTATCTAAAAAAACCACTAATTAATTAATACTAGTTTTTATTTAAACATTTTATTTATCTATTTATACGCTAAAAAAAACCTTAAGTATATTTTAGTTATAACTGTTTGTGCCTAAACTCACCTATGTTCATTCGCTTAGATATAAAAAAAAACCGACACAACCTTAACAATTGTGATAACGAGCCACTCTAAAAAGATCAATAATAACTTTATTATACTAAATCAGATCCAGGCCCTTTCAATATCGGATGTGATAAACATAGTAAAATAAACCAACTCATATTATATATTTTTATAAAAAAGGCCCAAGTCGATGTTGCATCCTATTATTATTATGTGATAAAATTTTATTACATAAGGAGGAAATGAGGAACACAGTTTTTTTTTTTTTTTTTATTATTTGAATTAAAACGTAAAGTTACAAGACCATCTACTAACAGAAGTTGCTACTAACAGCAGCAGCTATTTCAAGAACGAATTATAAGAAGTTCTTAAGAAGAATAACAGATGGCGGTAATAAAAAAAAATATGATTATTCACAAACGAAAACTTGCTACACTAACATGTTTCCATTATTTTTGTTTTAGGACCGAATCTACCAAAATAAAATTAAAAATAATAAAATAATTATTTATCGTAGATTTTTATATATTAAGCAAGTAATTAAAAAAAAAGACGTTTTAGTTTTCTTTCTAGAAAATTCAACGACATTATTGATAATTATATCATTGATTGATTGATTAATCAATGGTGATATTATTACAATTACTTTATTTATACTACAAAACAGTGATACGATAGCTACTTTTTTAGTAATTTAACAATGTGTAATGTGGGTCTGTATAATAAATAAAATGTATATTTCTTACGAATACCTAATATTTATATTCACTATATTTATTTATATATTTATACTTTTTACAAATTATATTTATCCATGCTACGAATATCATGCAGAAATAATCCTTCATTCCTCTGGATTTTTCATTATATTGTTATGTGCGGAGGACTCTGCACATCGTTGCGTTTTATGCATGCCTAGTATTTCCATGTCGGTTGAAATGAAATAATTGCGTTTCTTGTATTGCTGTATGGAACTCGAAGGGGATGTTGTCAATCATGTATGAGTTATCGAATTTTTGGTGAATGACATTATGGAGAAAAACCATAGCCGCGACAGAATGTCTAAATTCAAGTGTGGTCGTTTAATGAGCAACTCCTCCAGAGTATGTTGAGAAACATGAAAATATTCAGACTTATATATTACATAGTTATATTGTACTGATTAAGACTTGTAATATTATATTTTCAATAAATAAAATATTGTGGCGACCGTACTTTAAGACTTCTTAACAAATGCGTGGTAAAGTGCTATAATAGAATCTATAATGTTATCTGGTGAAAAATAAACGTCACTTATGGTGGCATTGAACTGAACTGAACTATACTTTGAAATGGTTTATATGCTCTTATAACGAAACCAAGTGTTTTAAATGCTTTTTAAACTATAAATTATTATTCATATGTAAAAAGCATTTTTTTTATTATCCTGTGTGAATGAGATTTTTTTATGCTGGGTTTAGACTTAACTTGTTATCAACGCAGTATGCTGACGAGCGGTTGAGGTCATCTAGTAACGTAAGCAGTCGAAATGTTAGTTTTACTGTTTCATATATCTATAAAACAACAGCGTATGATATATATTGAGTTTAGGAAACACATATAAATACCATTGATGAAAACGTTGAAAAGCAGTGGAAAATACACAAACAAAATTAAATTAAAATATTAATGCTATATCTGCTAATCATAAACGCTCCGTTCATAGCTTCTAAATATTAAGATTAATGGGAAAAATATCAGTTTTTTACATTTCATGCAATTTTAGTGAATTAACTTTTCCTACCAATTACTATTTTTATAAAATACATAAATACATAGCTAATATACTAACGCTTAAAAATCACATTATTTATTCATGTTTTCAATATAGTAGAAAGTTTAACCTTTATCTAAATGCTCTTGAAAGTAGTATTTGCGACTAGGATATCTATTGTCATAATGTATTTCAGTAATTTGCTATGGTTAACACTCAGAGGTTTCTAAATGGTAGTTGGTAGTAACAATTTTGTTTAAAGATCAATTCAAAATTTTCTTTTAATTGAATTCAAAGCATTAATCATGAGCAACTTTATAATTCAGTTATTCGCCTTTTCCCTTACCTTGTATTTATATCTAATATGTACTCTTAATTTATTTTGTGACGACGTAGTGAAACTCCTTAAAAAACAAACGTCAACTATTCTTTAGTAACTAAAATACAATGCAGATGCCACTCTAAGTCCTAAACATAGTAACATAGAAAAAGCACAATTTATACAAATATTTTAAAATATTCTGTAAGACTAAACTGCTAATCATTTACAAAGAAAAGGCAGCCACTAGTGCGATCCATGAGATGGCAGGAATTTCTGTAAAAGTTCAACTTAAACGCAGATTGCGTCTCAAGTCAAAGTCAAAAGAATAATCTAGATTTGATTATAGAAAAATGTGACGTCTAAAAAGCCCGTACCACAAAATCCCTATTTGGACTATCTAAAACCCACGGGTAAAAGGTTCGCTTTGCGAAAATAAAACAGTAAATGTGGAACTTTATTATTTAATTCTTAAATACAAAAAAGGTACGCATTATGCCTGAGCATCGGGAAGATTCCTAATGATGTCCGAATCGCCAGGATCCGTGATGGAGAGCGTACAAACCCGGAAGAATTTACCGCAAGCCGTGCCCAACTCAATATTGTTGCCTGTGTAATGGTGAACTCCCGCCTTGGACAGCATCGCGTAGTATTCAATCTCTGATTTCCTGAGAAAAAAAAAATACAAATTTGAAATTTCAGTCACGACGTTGAATTCAGTTTGGTTATTTGTAGAAAAAGATTACCGTCTAAGCATCAGAAAGAGCCTCTAGAAAAAGATCATCACAGCTATAAGTGACATCTAGAAATCATCATGACTTAGCGGTGAAATTATGCCCCACAATTTTATTTTATCCTAAGGAAATATAAACATACAAGAAGTTTTGTTATGTAATTTCAATGAAGTTTACTGTACTTGTTTAGTTGTCGATATAGATCAACTCCCTAAAAGGAGTGAATATAAATACACGCTGTATATATATATATTATATTCGAAAATTTCCGCTTAATTACCTGTTCATCCGATTGCTCTACTGTTTATGCCATTTGATTCCCAAATAACCAATCACTGGCTAAATATAGACAAAAATTCAAAATCATCATCACTAAAAATTTCATGAAAATTATTTAGTGACACGGCGGCGTAATTAATTATTAATTGGAAAAAAAAAAAATTTTTGTACAACTGTACCTTTTTTGAACAAGTAATGTATAGTTTATACATATTTCAAATATTTAAGTGTAAAAGTGGCAAATAGTTAATAAACGTTACAAGTTGTGTATCTAATAGGAAAAAGTCAATAAAAGCAGTTTTGTTCCAGATGAAACGAAATTTGTGGCAATTGGACGGCCCAGGCCACAAAAGCTGATTTTTCTTCACAATTGTTAGTTTTCATAGAAATAAAACAATAATTTTTTTTGGAAGGTTAAGAAATAGCATGACGCTGATGTGCGTATTCTAAACAGCAATCGCTGGGTCGATACTGTGTAAAAAAACGTTTTTTTTTAATATCATGTTTACCGCCAATAAGATTTACATATTATTTCTTAGTTATTGGTTGTAGGTTTATTTTGAAGTATGTTTCTTCTGTTAAAGTATCATATTTTAATATTTTTAATTGCCCTCCATGGTATACCAAAATATGGTTTGCGGTAATCATCGTAACGCGCATTACTTAAATGAATGAATGCAATGGAAATGAATTTTAGTCAGAAATTAAAGAGATGATGGGTAAATCGAAAAATAATGTTGATGGAATAATCCAAATACATGGGTAGTAGTAACACGGACATAGAGATAGCAAATAAGTTTCTCAAAAAATAGCGGGAATCATAAAAATTATGGAAACTACTAATATTATCAACCTTTTACAAAATATTGGAAAAATATATTGGTGACCAAATTGCAGAATTTCTGAATAAAAATAACATATTGCAATAATTTGGATTTCAAAGCAATAAAGGACAACGCAACTCCTATCGATATTTGGGAACTATGTCAATACATGTCTTAATGATAAAAAGCATGTAATAGTACTCATTATTGACTTGTCTAAAGCTTTCGATACTTTAGAACATGATTCGCTATTAAACGGAATTGAGACACGCGGAATTAGAGGACCACTACTTAATTGGTTCAAAAATTACTTAATATGGAGCACCGCAAGGTGCAGTTTTTGCACAAACTTTATATCTTATTAGAGTTATTAAAGAATGTGAGATACTAAAACTCGCAGACGACATTTGTTTGTGACAGCGGACACTGATATAGTAGAATCGCAAAAAAAAATGCAAAACGTATACGACTCAATATGTAAATGGGCTCACGATAGTGGATTAGTCATAAATTCGAGTAAAACTAATTACATTCATATTCATAGCACCCACAACAAAAGTAACCATAGTATAGAAATAAAATCACACCTCGATACATGTCTACATAGTATACAAAAGCCTCGCTCTTCTCCCTCCTTAAATAAGGTCGCTACAAATAGATATTTAGGACTGACCATTGATGAAAAGTTTAATTGGGGTCCACATATCGAACAAATATGTAAGAATCTACATGCAATACTAAAACTATCGGTTTTATGATATAAAGTACCTTATAAAATACTAAGATTATTATATATCTCACTTGCTGAAACACGATTAACATACGGAATGAGTACATATGGTCAACATTTAAAACAAACACTCACAAAATTAAAAAACTACAGCTTCGAATACTAAAAACCATAGTACCCAAAAAAATAAAATAAATACTGAGGAAAATAAGTTATTTAGATATTGTAACACATTACCGATAGCAAAAAAAAATGATAATCAGGTTAATTTTAATAATTGGAATAATTTTACTCTATGGAATATAAACAGAGAATACCGCACAGTAAAACAACAAAAGGTAATTTGGAAGTGGCCAAATTCAACGATGAATATGGCAAAAGAAAACTCGATAGAATTGTTCCAATTTTATTCGATAACCTGCAGAGTAACCAAGGAAACAAATAACTTATCAAAATACATTTAAAAAAATATATTCTAAATAGTTATTCTTGTAGATGAATGCAATCGAAGCGATTGGTGTGAGATGTGCCCGTACCGACTTTATAATAGACCGCCGCGAGTGGACGTGACCGTTATAAAAGATAGGCTGGATAGATATCGTCATGTGCATATGCATGTAGCTTTGTATACAAATTTCCATAAAAAAGAAATATTTCTAAATTAGTTTTCCATGTTTTAGAAACATTTTTATGTGTATAGTATTCAAAAAATATATTTTTAACTATATAAGATACGTTTTAGAAAATACTGTTCAGTATAATTTTACATATTAAATAGACCTACCTATTTTTAGATGATTTTTTTTCAATAGTTTGAAAACGGTAGTTGAACACACAGAGAACAGTAAGTAGCATCTAAACTTTCAAGATCATACGATCCTACGTTGTAAAGTTGAATTTTACATAATCGCAACGTGCCTCAAAGTATTCCGAGCACATCTGCGGCACGTACAGCTAATTCCATAGCAAAGGAAAGGGTCGGAACGTGTTAAGGAAAATTTATATTAATTAATAGAGTACATGTCACATATACCTGAATTCATGAAAGACAGGCTAATAGTAGTTTTTTTTTTATCTTTATAGTTCGGTTTCGAAGATTGATTGTCAATGTGAAAGGTACGCTAGTGAATTGGAAGTGTTTTTGATGGTAAATAATTCGAGTTTTATTTACAAAAGCTATGTCAATATAATATTAAATATAAAAAATTAACTTTCAGGTTTGTATATATTGTTTGCCAATTATAAGAAATTATAACTTAAACTAAAAACGGGTGTCAGTCCCGCATAGGTCAACGTACTTCGCCGATCGGGTGGTCATATGGAGCTAAATGTGGCCATGACACCGAATGTGTAAAAATATAATAGCATTACTAATAAATTAATTAACATTTCTTACGGTAAAGTTTGGGAGCATATTTCTCTTGAGTGAAAAGACTACTCCATAGGTTTCCCAAATCAAATTTATAATTTTTTAAATGAATACTTTTAGGCAAACCATACTTAGTCAGGAGACTCGTATGCTTCCCCTATAACACTTCTAGGCAGTCTAGAAATGGGCAATTCTGGGAAACGCTACTTCTCAGTAGTCTCACCTTAGTGGCGGAGCGTTGTTGGCGATGATGACCAGCTTGGCTTTGCCGTGGCGGAGCGTCTTCAGCGTTTGCTTGTAACCAAGGACAAACTTGCCGGACTTCATCACGAGTGCCAACCGCGAGTTGATTGACTCCATCGCCTTTTTCTGTAAAAGCAGTCTTGTTACACATCGGTTGCAACGGGGATAAAGACTTACTACCTAACAGCGTGACAACAATTTCAAACCTCTGCTAACACGGCTGAACTAAAGACCAACCATGATATAATCATAGACTCAGCAGAACGTTTTTGATATATTAGTGGTGCTTAGTTTGGGGTCCCAGAGCATCCATTGCAAAAAATTGGACTTAGTTAAGTCCAAGATTAGTTAATCTTGTGCTATTAAAATTTAAATACATCTTCTATTAATCTTATGATTTTTAAATCATAAATATTACAAGCAAACAGTATACGCTATCAACTGTACACAGCTGCATGACGGTGATAAACTGAATGGAACGAACCCGACCGTGGTCATGACTGCGTTGTCCATGGCTTCGATATATCTAAGCATTTTTCTGTATATACACACTATTTCAGTCTCCCCTTGAAGATGACTTATGTCCTAGCCCGTTTACACAGTGAGATATTAAATATCTGTTAACAAGACCCAAAACAATTACACAAAAGTCTCTTTGAACAGTTAATGCATTTGAAATCACACAACTTAAATTAAATATTCTAACGTTAGGCGGTTTGTTTGCTTAATTAAACGTAAGCTCAAGAGCTTTATTATAATGCTACTCGGCATTGCAAAAGAAGGTCGAATTACGATTAATAAGTAACCTATAAGATATGGACGATAAGATTTTGCCTGAATTCACCTACGTTTATTTGTATTCAAGCTTGCATAATGGCTAGCAATTATCTTTCCCAGCATGGCCATTCCATCACGAGAAAGCTAGTTGGAAACTATGACCATATTATATTGGAAAGATAAGTAGGTATGTCAAATGTACACGTGTTCTCACTAACCTGTTTCTTAGAGGCACCCATTTTGGTCCTGTTGTGTGTCTCTCCCGGTGAACTACATTGAATAAAATAAACAAAATAGTTAGTATGACGTACAGTAATAAAAGAAACGAATGCAATATTTCATTTTAGTTTTAGTAAAATGTAAATTACGGAGACGAAACTAACCTCTCGAAGAACGATCAAAGTCAAAGTGAAAGAAGGCAATATGGCGGGCGGCCCAAGTCGGCGACGAACGGAAGCAAAGTCGTGGCGGAAACAAAAGCTATTATTACCAGTAAAAATAAATAAAATCAGTAAGTTTCCTACTTATTTTATTGTTACACTTAATAAAATTATTTATTTGCTATCTAAGAAAAATGTATAAATATTTGTATTATAATTATTTCTGCAAATAATTTTAATATTATAGTCGGTAAAATATTGAAGAGTACCGTAAAATGGGGATAATAGTTAATTACAAACTATGTGTAAAAAATAAAATCTTCGTTTAAATGCATATAATGGCGCTAAACGTGTTGAACATTAGGTTTACATATATGTACTATTACGCCGTTACCTATTGGCTATATATTATATCAACTTATCATTTAGATAAGGTTTAACTGATCAACTTTAACAATTAAGAATTCTAGTAGGTAAAGATTTTTAGGTCTGATAAAAATTTTAACGGACTCGAATCTGTGAAAGCGCCTATACACATGTCTGCTTGCTAACCGCTGAATTGCTTCAAGGTTTAGATAGGAAATAATATGAAGGTCCCAAACAGATGAACAATACTCTAAGGATGGACGTGCCAGTGATTTATAAGAAAAAACTCTGAACGTTCAGCAGAACGTAAGTTTCGAATTACAAAACGCAGTGAGCGACCGGATTTTTTATTAAAAAGTTTAAAACTTTTCGAAACTGAATTAAATATAATTTATTTTTAATCGAAATATAATATTATTATGCTGGGTGTGGATTTACAGTTGGTATAAGGTTGTAGAAAATGTAGTTTAGTTTTATAGTTTTAATTTTAAAACCTAATCCCCCACTGATCTTATTCGCCACATTTTACGGTTACGAATAAAAATATAAATATTACCGTAAACTGGAGAGAATAGAGACTGAGCGGTGAACAGAGACATTTTATGGATTACGTACGTGGCTCATGCTGAAGCTAACTACATCTTAAGACGGCATTTAATTAATTTATTCAGTTTAATATGTATTACGTATTCATTTATTATGCCACAGCATTGTATATTGTAATAGTACCTAATACGAAGTATATAAGAACGCATATATTATAACCTATTTTAAATTTTTATTTTATTTTTACTCGTCAATAGGTATCTTAACGGTTGGCATCCATAGACATTGCACAGTTGAAACACTGTCTTTCTACAAAAATTGCCTAGCGGGAAAAATAGGGCATAAATGAATCAATGCAAATCGCTCCCTACATAATATTATTAATATTTTATGTTCAAACTACTACTGCCTTATGAATCATAATGTGATTTTAAAAAGTTTTTTAAAAAACGATAAATAGTAGCCATACACATTGAAACTAAATGACAATTACTTATTATAAAAATGGTAATATAGTTACAACTGTGTGTTGTTATTTAGTTATTATATAGGGTAACGGGTACTTTATATAGGGTAACTGGTACTGATTTAGATACTTTAGGTATATGAGTATTTTAGCTAATTTGCAATATATTTAACCCCAATATGTGTAATGGGAAACTCAATACTTTCGAGATATTTTAGTTTTAGTATTTTTGTTGAATAATACTCTCTTGTTTCAAGTTTCAAGTTATTTTATTTTCCGTAATATTTTAAAATATACAAGAATATCTTACATATAACATATTATAAACATTAAAATAACGACTAATAAAAATTCAAGATAAGGTAAAAAAGAAAAAGAGAAGGTAAAGAAAAGGTATATTAAGTTAAATTACTTACAAGTTTAACAGCGATAACAATTAGCAATAAAACACCAAGAAAAATAACCTAACTACCGTCAAATTCATTTAAATCACCGTGCAATAGCAATCTATCATTTTTAGTTTTTAATTCAAAGTTTTCTTTTATTTTTTATTTTCATTCTCGTAACTTTGCAAAATAATGCAAGTTATTAAATGCAAACGATCTTAATAAATTTTTAAAGAAAAAAATATAACTGAAAATAAAAATTACTTACTTAATTCTGAAGACTTATTGTGCGTATGAATGTTTTTATTTCAAAAAATTAATAGGACATGCAAACCTCTAAACTATAAACTGCTCTATTCTGTAGGCTATTTATAAATGTACAACCTATCTTAGAATGCAATTCTTAAAATAATTCGAATATTGTAGGCATGGGTAAGCATACTTGGCGGTCGATTTATTTATTTATTTATTTAGGTGTGGTTCGCCAGATAAAGGTAGAGAATTTTAACAGCTTCTGTGGCCATGTATAAGTGTGTAAGCATATTGTAATAAAGCCCTAGGTACAGCATACTTATGGTATCTAGACTCAAGTGGCCAACATTTTCTAATATGCTGATATATAAGATATTCTACGGTTTTGTTTGAAATCGTTGTACTAATATGGTAATCTTCGCCGCAGCATTCTATCTGCTGATCGAATAATATAGACATTTAACATTGAGGTCAACAAAATTTGGTATAAAACTGACAGCGCTCATCATTAGGGCGCGATCATATTCGAATTTCAGACATATAACAGCGCGGCTATTGGAACGTTTTATTTATTGCTGACCAGTATAAATCAATATAAACTCATCTATGAGTGCAAATATAAATATAAATATGTAACAGAATGATCAGTGTCCGGTTAAATTATTATTATAAATTGAAATATTATGTTCTTGTTTACTTGTTTATTTATCTATTTATTGTGGTTACACAACATACATTTTACACAATACAGGTAATGACGTAAAAACAATGGCATAAACATATTAAACGAATTTAAACAAGATGAAATGAAATGGAAAAAATCGATTTTAAATTTAAAAAAACATACAACAAAGAGAACATGAAATACACCAATTTAAAATTTGATTATTTATGTATATTAAAAAAATAAAAAAAAACTGATGTAATGCGCGACTAATCTAGGAATTTTGTCCGTGGTTTTGTGCATTCGTATAGAATTTGTATTGGTGTTGGTATAGTATTGCTATAAAGACAGCGTTGCGAAAATTTTGCCGAGCTATTGAAAAAAAGACAATTTGGAAGAAGTTAGTATTAAATAAATCATAAATTTAGTAAATTGAAAGATTGTCATCATACTATTTTACTTATATTTTTTTTTATTTTAATCTACCCTACCAAAGAAATAAAGATGGCGGTGACCCAATCAATCACAAGTTGAAACCACAGACATTAGCCAGGACTCGTGTAGTATGGGCAGAAGATTGCATTGAAGCAGTTGATATTTAATGTTAGCTACAGGTGTCATATCCATTCTTGTTTTTATATTATTATGAATTATGAATTACCTACTTCATTTCACCCAACGATCTTTTAAAACATATAGATACGGCAACTGAGAGTGAAAAACCAGACACGCCAAGTGCACTATTTTGCGTCGAGTGCACTAGTCGCGATAAGTCGCACTTCGCGCGTCGTTGTTTGTTCCAAGTGCGTGTTAAAATGCCTTCTTGTGCTGTGAAATCGTGCAAAAACTGTACCAGTTTGCACGGGAAGAAAGATGGAATTACATTTCATCGGTAAATATCAGTTTTACTTAAAATTTCTAATCATATTCATGGTCGAAAATATTCTCAGTAATAATCCGTTCAATGATTCGGTCACCTCGCTTCAGCTCCATCAGCCGGTGGCGTGTTTTTACCCGAACGTTTTATAAGAGATTGTTCATTTCACCCGTTTCTCCAATGTACGGCATGAAATATTAGGAATAAATAAAACAGTCCATAAATTTTAATCGCATCAGCGATGCGTTCGTTTATTGAGATTGCTTTGTAAAAATATGAGCAGCGAAGGTTTTCCGTAAAAACACGAAAGTAGGAAGGAGAAGACGAATCAATATAAACCTATGTTATATACAATAGAAGAAGACAACAATCATACATCCGCATGCGTAAAACAAAAATTGCACATAAAAATACAGTCGTTGGCGCCGACTCGACTCTACGCCGGGAGGGCCATTATCAAACTAATAAATAGGAAAGTTTACCATAAAGTATTGTAGCGCAATTTGGGTTATTTATGCTCGAATGATTGATAACCTCAAATCAAGGGGCAGATGTCAATATCGGCCATTTTGTATATTGGCGTTTGCGAGTGTAATTTGCATGGTAAAATCTCCTATGTTTGCGAAGGTTTCTATGCCGGGGGTTCGTTTAATAGTGCCCGTATCCCAGTCCGAGGGGAGCGTGGTGGAGTGGTGCCGCGTGCACCGTCGGGCCGATCTTCTTGACAACGGCGTTGAAGCCGTTCACGTCGTCGGCTGCGTAGTCCACGACGCGGACTGAACCGTCGGGTTCCACCAGCGAGTATTGGCCTGGAAGGAAAAAGATACGATCTTATAAATTGAACTATCTACGAGACTTTCCTCGCATCTTTGGGTAAGTCTGCTAATTGATTACTTTATAATTTTGTCAAAATAGGAACACTACAAAAGTGAAACTTATTAGGTTTGTGAGGGTATTAGCGTACTTGAGTTGAAAATGATTTAAATAATATCTTGTAAAATTTACCTTTGACGACTCCGCCGTCGCGGACTTCGCTCTGTGACTTGACATCGCCGGTGTGACCATCGGAAACTCCATAGTTGTACGAGTATTTGGGGTAAGACTGAAATAAAGAATGACGTCATGCTTAAAGCGGTTATTATTTGCTACATTTTTAATGCAAGCACGTGTGTTGTTTCTAATGAGAGATTGTCAATGTCTCTTTAGTGACCTAAACGTAATCCAGATGCCGCTTTAGCAGAAAAAGCAACAGTTTCATAATTCTAAAGATAGATGTCATTATTATATTATGCAGTTTTAAAATGTAAATCGCTCACAAGTGAAGTGGATGACAAACCTTATGCGCCATATATTTTTAAACATTTGAAAAAGTTGAACCGGTACGCGGTTTGCGTCGGCCTATTTAACTCCAAATTAATAATTTATGGATTTTTCAATAAAGAATAAATAAAAAATAAAATAAATCTTACGTAATAATCGCCGTGTCCGACGCCGTCATGCCCGGCGTAGCCGTGCGCAAGACCCAGACCGGCGTAGCCCAGATGGTTGCCGTAGGCGGGTCCTACCAGACCGTGTCCGTAGCCCAGACCGGGTCCGTAGCCCAGACCGGGTCCGTAGCCCAGACCGGGTCCGTAGCCCAGACCGGCGAGCGGCGAGCTCTGTGCGCCGACGATCAACACGCACGCTACCAACGCAATCTGGAAATACAAACATGCCAAAAAAACTATAAAAACAGAAAATTAAAAATAATTGAATTGATTATTACTAGGTGGATAGTATCATGCTACATTTTTTGTTTAATCGTTTGTAATATTTTCAAATTAAAGCGATTCCTTATTGTAAGCTCTTCGAGAAGTTGTAACGCACATCATTTGTAACAACAGTAACATATACCATTTAAACTTTAAACCTGTTAGTGAATCAGCGAATTAACAATCACACTTCTCCTGTAACGAGTGCTGCAGCGATGCCTTCCCAACGCTCCACCCTAGCTCAACGGTGCAGAGGATCGGGGTGCAGCGTTTCGTTACGCCGAAAGCGCTTGCCGGCTCGATACGATTTTAGGAATCAGTAACATTTAAACAGTTTGAGAAAGTATGGCACGATTGCTTGGGGAGTGTAACGCGGAAGCGCGTCGAATGAGTCACGAAGCACGATATATGCAACAGCGGTTGCGGTCAATTCCTAACCATAGACACACAATTCTGACCTTTTGATTTTGACTATGTGATTTTGTGATTGAGTACGAGTATATAAGTATTCAGCTAATAGTCACAAACCACACGTGAACGCGTTTGCAATCAGTTCCAGGCAACCGATGTTTCTTTCGGACAAAATGCTCCGAGGGGACATTTAAGATGTTGGGGGGGGGGGGGGAGTAAATAAATAAATAAGGTAATATTTATTATCAATAAATTCACATTAATCAATCCAGCTCGTACTCGTCTATCTTAACTTGAAATAATAATGTATGGAGATCTATAGAAAAAATGTGACACCGAAAAAACAGCGCCGCCTATCGGGCGCCTACTAAACTAACAACCATTACAGGTAAAATCGATGATTGATCGATTGTGACAACGCCACATTTGTGACCTGTCGATTCTGTAGTTCATATAATTGAAAAGCGTCAAAAAATAAAAATTGACCCCAGATTTTTGAGCTTAGAAAATCGCGAGCTGATATGTTACTTTTATATAAAATTGTCAATGTCATCGACTGCTCTGATCTTCTGGGGCTCATAGATTTGAGGGTTCCATCTAGACCGAGACATTCTATCTGTCACGGTTGAGGACGAATTATGCACAGAATTCATAATACATCAAGCATGTAAGCTTTACAACAGCATGTTGAGTGACATCGATATATTTAACACTACCTTCCCGGCATTCAAGAGAGTGTCTACTCTAGCCCTTGAATAGTATATTTATATTCATATGCATATGTAGAATTTATATATTCTGGTGATTGTCCCCAACCCCCAACCCCTCCTACTTCCTGGTCCCGGCCTCGCTCCCGAATGGGTTTTCTATTTTTTTAAGTTTGGAGGAAACTGTTATTGGCTCTGTGTTTTGTTTATTGTAATTGCTATGTAAGCTGTTGTTTCATGAAATAAATAAACACTCGCCATTGTTGCCAATTGTACAAACGCGCCTGTGATTATTTCGACTCGTTGCCAATGTGACGACAATAAACGCGAGGCGTGTTGCCCAACATAAAGGCGTGTGCATTTTTCCCACAATAAGGCCTAATTATTTTTGCACGTGAGAAAATATTGAGAAACTGACGTCAGCAATGTCGCGAACCTAAAAAAAAAACAATATGGCGGCGCGATAAACGCCAAACAATGGCATAGACAAATTTGAAACGTATTGTCAAACGATAAAATTTCCCAATGTTAATCACGCCAAAATTCGCACAGGTGCTAAACTATTTACTAAACTCGATAATTTTCCATAACTTCCAGTAGCAATATTGTTTCGAGATACAAGATTTTTCACCAGAATTTTGCGTAAGGTAATTGAATCCAGTACTTGGCAAAAAAGAGCCATCGAAATAAAAAAAAGAAATGGCTACTCTCCTACGGGTTTCGTATAATTTATCCTGTTTATTATTCATATAAATAAATAAGTTAAAAAAAAAATATTATTGATAAATATGAATGTTGTTTTGCCAGATAGATACAGTAATAATTTATATTTTACAAGGAAAAAGGGGAAGGTGCAGAATTCACAGTCACAGTCAACGAAATTATTAAAATAAAATATAAAAACTAGAATTCTGTGTGAGGTAAAATTAACTAGAGGTTATTTAAAAAAACAAACTTAATAACGGAACCATTATTAACATTTTTTTTGTAATATTATCTGTTAGTCAATTCTGTCAAAGACTCTCTTGAAAAGTTGCTAGAATTGCCTCAATTTTTTTGCATCAGAGATAGGTATATCATCAGATGGTAAATTGACTAATTACAAAAAAAATATACTGCACATGAATACCTCTAGCATTCGACGAGGACGGTTAATTATCAATAATTGATTGACTTTGTTATTATAAAATGAATGAGTTTAATTTTTTGTTTTATTTTGCATTTTTAATATTGTATGTTAATGTTTTTAATCAGTTATATAATGATTATATGATAAATTATTATATACGTTAACAAAATGAAAATGAATTACTTATTTAGGAAAATAATAATTTTAAGGGGCTATATGAGATAATATCAAATATTACGAACAGTAAAAACATAAAATATGGCAAATCTATATATAAAAAAAAAATACTATCTTCCCATCTGTTATTCTTTGAAAAAAGATTCGTTAAAATAAAGTATAATTAAGATACTGAGGATGTATTTACTATTAAATAAAATAATTGTGATAAAAATAAATAGTACAAGACTGAAAAGTTACAATATCTACAGTTTTATGCGTTTATGTTAAAATATATGTATATAATTTAATTTACTGTTGAATTAACAGTATAGCAATTAAATTGACAATAGTTTAAGCGGCGGAGAAAATTGGTTATATTTTAACCCTCGTAAACAATTTTATAACAATGTGATAATGAATGGTTAAACTCCGTTAAGCTGTTACATTGTTAAGAATGAAGGTTACCTTAACAATGGCCATTTTCCGTCTTAGTTTCAGTGGACACGACACAATATGCCTATCTCCAGTAGCGCGCTGCGAGACTGTTGGCATTTGGGACGGCTGGGCGGCATTTATAGGACAGCGCGCGGGCGGATTCTGCCCCCGCCCTGGCCGCCTCGAGAAATGAACGCGTTTCAGACATTTTTGGCGCCAAAACGTGAACGCAAACAGAGCGGGTTGCCATATTGAATCTTTTATGCATTTACGTAGTGATGCTAATAACAGATTATTTTACTTTTTAATCGCAGAAATAACAAAATTAACAGTTTAATCACACACGTACGGACTCATTTGCACTATCGCACTATGAAATAAAATAATTTACACTGATAAGGATGTATTTTTATTCCCTTTCACCTTTCAAGATGGTTGATCTACGAATATAATGATCACACATTAATCTGCAAAAAATATTGTATTTTATCGATGTATTCATGCATAGTCAGTTGTAGACATATTGATTTTAGAACTGAATGGTTTATCTTAGAATAGAATTTTACTCTATAGAGTAAATGCAAAGTATTTATTTAGATTGTGTTAAAAGAAAATAAATAATTTACAGCTATTTATATAAGAAAAAAAATTTTTTTTTGATATCTAGTCAATTGAAAATATTTCCCAATTAAAGTCTATAAATACAATAACTTCTTTTCTTATATTGACCTATTTGATCTTTAAGTGGTTTCAAGACAGACGCCAGATATGCACTTCAAGTACTGGTTCATTAAATTTATTGAGGCATTATAGCATTAATTCAATATTCTATTAATATACAGGGTGCCCCAAAACTCACCGTCAAAACGAAATGAGGTGATAGCGAAGGTCGTTTCCGATCAGAATCGACCGATATTAGTTATCTAATTCTCTGTCGTTTAGAAGTTATATCCCTATTTCCGATTATTTTAAATTTCAACCCCATTTTTCGATTGTTGATCAAATGTTGCATAGGTTTATTGAATTTTGCTTTTGTTGCATAAATTCAAATAAAAAATAAATTCATAGGCTTTCATATTACTAAAACTAATTTTTAAATATTTTTTTCATATTTTTTTGACCGATGCTTGTTTAAAAAAAATATACTACGAAGAGGCATAAGAATTGTTTGATTCTGATTGGAAACAACCTTCTCTTTCAACTCATTTCGTTTGGACGTTGAATTTTGGGACACTCTGTATATATATCAAAACTATTTACAAAATAGATTCAGATTATAATTAATTTAAAAAATAGTACGCAGAATTATTTACATAGGAACTTATAATAAGCCTGTCTGTTAAATATTGGTAGACAACAAAATTAAACGAGCACGAATTATTTGCTTAACAATTGATCTATTAAATAAATAATTATTGGATAAATCTATCTAGGATATGCGATATAAATCGTAGATTCAAGAGAACTAGGTTAGGATATAGTTGTGTATAATTCAAATCCTATATTGAGTTTGTTTGAATGCCATCGGCTGGCAGCCCTACTCGAGTGCACATTATTCAGATACAACGTTTTGCGGGCAAAGCGAAGGACGCAATGTGGTCAAGACATTTTGTCTCGCTCGGACGGTAACGGTATGATTATTGCCAGATGTGTTCCTGATAACGATTCCGTAATGACACGACGCGAGCTGTGTCTAGAGGTGCCCCACCCTTTTCGTCAAATCTAAACCACCTAACTAAAATTATTCATTTTAATATTATTATCGACTATTTTTAAAGTTTAGTTGCATTTTATTTAAATGGAACGTAAGAAAAGATATTAGGAAAATCCTTCTGAAAAAGATAGAAGAAAAATTGGTTTTACAGTTTTTGAATAGTTGCAAAGTTGAATAGTTGAGATAACAATGCTGTTTTGTATCATAACCTGCTTACTATATATATATTGAGTAAAAAATGAAATACTTATTATAAATCACATAGTCTAGCCTAACAAGACGAACTGCCTGTTCCAAGGTAGACTATTTGTCGTTTTTTAAATATTATGTACAGCTACTAAAATACATTATGGATATATATACTATTATAATATTAAATATATTGTTTAAAGTAGCCAGATGTAATAAAAATGCATGCAAAAATGGAATTATACCGCCAAACTGTTATTTATACCGCGAATTGTTCGGCTAAAGGCATTACTTTTTATTTTGAACTTGGTTTGTTTATGTTTTTTATTGTTTTTGGTTTTTAATGTTATTTGTTTCTTTTAATAGTGTCATTTTTATTTCTATGTTACGTGTTTTAATGTGTACACGGAGAAATCTGTTTAATAAATAAATAATTTTCTAACAACAAATTATCGAATGTTGGCATTTTTAATAATGCACTAAAAGGTTTAAAAATACTGTTTTCAGCACTATTTACTGTTTATATACTGTTGTTTACTGTTTACTGCAGGGGATATAATTGATATCTAGATAAGTACCTAACGGTATTGTTTTTTTTTCTATTACAATAAATGCATATCTTAATACTTATGTATATCTATTAAATCTATGCCACATAAAACATTATTTTCATACCCATTCTAACCTCTATCCATTCACGCATACGTACATTAAAATTAAATAATTCACCGACACACAATATCTCTCTCTCTCTCTCTCTCTCTCTCTCTCTCTCTCTCTCTCTCTCTCTCTCTCTCTCTCTCTTACTCACGCACACACCCAACACAACCTCTACATACCTACGCGTGTGCATTTAAATAATTTTATTTAGTTTGAAAACATTTTGCAAGAATTTAATTTGAAAACACCATACCCACTGTTTTTACAGTGGGTATATGTTTGTGAATATGGCATCCATAATCGGTTTTTTATCTGATTAATTCCTAATATTTTTTCCTATAAAAAAAACTTTAAATAGATTCTTACGTACACTAAATAATAAATATAACAAACATAATTACACATATATATTACAAACATACCTATTCATCATTATATGTATTGTACACAAATACATGCATATATTTTACACTTAATTCTAGGGAATAATAATATGTTTAAACATATCATTAACAAATAATAATCGTGCACGTGCTTTCTGGCGCAGGCTGGATCTGAGTTTCAGGCAAAGTTACCTTAACGTGCATTTTTACTTTATAAAACGTGAAAACGTTTTTTTTTTAAGGTTTCCCATACTAAGGTATCGCCAGAGTTAGCTATGAAACGCTTTTGATATCGCCAAATATTAAAATTAAAATATATCGCGTAGCATAAGGGTTGTGGCGTGTACATATATTAAAAAAATATACCATTTATACCACCAAGAGTCTCAAAAATCGCTCTGCGCGACCAAAGTCAGAATTCCGCAGCGGAAAAGGTTACAAGAGTTATTCATACGTCGTCGTATAGGCAAAAGTTGTACCAGGTGACAGTTTCAGGAAAAAAACGTTATAAAATTGGCTGTTTTTTTCGGCTCGTGTACTTCTAATGCGGAGATGCATGCATCCAGCGATCGGTCAGGCATAAGGCCACATTGTGCAAATGAGTCGTCCGTTTATACAAGTTAACTTGTTTCAACTCTAGTCTAGATGTAAGCGCTTAGGTCAAATTAAATTGCAGCCCTACGCGGCGGCCGCCGGCATTTTTAAGACAACAAGGCATAGCGCGCCGAAGTCTACCGATAGTCCAGTAAACGTAGATTAATTAAAAGAGATATTTTTTTTACTTTTAGACTAAACTTTTTTTTTATTTAATTAAAAGGATGCCTAACTACAATACTTATATCTAATATATTTTTTTTGTGTGTAATATTGGCATTATAGGCGAATTTCCAGTCTAAAATAATTCAGAACCTGTTCTTCTCTCAGTTTAGGTAAATCCAGAAGTTCTGATCTAAGGAAAATGTTCCTAAATGTTTTGTTGAAACGAAAAGCGAATGTTTTCTAAATGAGATTATATTGTTTTGGGTAGATTTTATTAGGAAAGTTACCTATTGCAGTGGGTTCAAGAAACTTTCGAAATATCTTCGCGTTTCACATCCCCTAGAACCCTTAATGACCCTCAGTTTAAAAGTTACTCAAATTGATCACTTTCAAATTGATACATAAAATTTAAGAGCACAAAATCTCGGTCAAGTTTATTAATGGGCAAAATGGGGAAAAAAAGTGAAATTTTGCTATAACTTTCTTAGTATATAAGATATCGAATTTATTCAAATTTTATATTATTCCTCAGTTAAGGGCCTAAACTTATCTAGGTCAACTTTTTTAATAGCACTTACCATTGGTCTTGGGGGTGGAAAAAAATTGGTTTTTCAAAATTTAAAAAAATCATAACTTCCTTAATACGCACCGGATCAAATCAGTTCAAAGTGTTAATTATAGGGATATAATTTGCCTACAACTTTTGTTTGAAACAATTTTTGATATGAGCAACCCTTACGGCACAGTTTAAGAGGGATTCGATATACGCACTCTCGCTGCGCAAGGGTGCGGCGCGGCGGCGGGTTAAGGCGCCACCAGTCCCTAAAACGTGTTTTGTAACGTATTTTGGTGCATTTTGTTGAAGTTATTCCCAACAAATGGCTAAAACTAAAAATACCACAATATTCTACATATATTAATTTGGTACTTTGCTTAAAAAAAAACGAAATACCCCTTATTATGGTAATGAAAATAAATAAATAAGAAAGTGTTGTTTTTTTCTTGCAACGATTTTCTTTTAAGTTATGTAAGTGACGCGAACCTAATTTTTCTTTCTAAAGATAGACAATATAATAATCTAGGACATTACTTAAAAAAAAACATTTTTTTCAAATGATAATAATTATTTAAATACAAAAAACATGTTTACTCGATTCCAAAAGTAACGAATTCGCGGTCGGCGAGTATATCCGTCACTTTTCTACACGTCAATGTTCGAATAAAGCCTACTCTTTCAAATCTCAAGGACAAATGCGTCCCGGGGCGCCTTAAGGTGCGCGCAATGTTTGGTATAAGTTCGTTCTATTGGAGTTTGCCTATCCCCTCGTTGATCCGGTGAAATCTACCTCCGCCTTCCGGCGTGCTGAAAGGGTTTTTTTTAAACTGCGTAAAGAAAACGGTATTTAATATAAATTTAGAAAATAAATCCACCCATTATGACTATTACCTAAATTAATTTCAACGTTGCCAGAAGTTACCTTAATTCAACAAATATATAAAAATACATTGTAAATAGATGCAGTTGGAACAATTTTTGTGCCGGTTTCATAATCTTAAAAATAAGGATCAATTAAGTTACACTTGCATAAAAAAATAAACTGCAAAATACTTACTATTTAAGTTAACATAATTTGTGTAATAATATAATAATGTAATAAAAATAATACAGCTAGAATGTACGGCCTAATTTAATTACAATTGCAATATAATTTTTAGTTGTTTTTCTTCCATAAACTCTTTTAGTTTATGTTTTTTATCTTACATTTTAGCACACTTATCTGCCTTATAACTTTACATTTACTTTTCATAATCATTCATCTTGATTATTTCTTAATGTCAATCTTAATTAATTACATTTAAATATCATCTTAGTTCTATATGATCACAGTAGATATAAAATTTACAATATTTCATACTGAGGAGGATAGTTGACAGTTAATTTTATTAAACTTGATTAAAATCGTTGTCCTAGAGGTAAATCCTCTAGAAAACGTTTGACGCCCAGTCAGCGGTTTGCTATAAAAACTGGCCCTAAACCAACATCCTACATTCCCATATCCATAAACCTTTTCCAAATTTATTAAAAATGATTTTTATTTTTATTAAAAAATAATTATTACATGTTAACAGACCTAGCTTAGGTTTTTATAATGTTCAATTCAAATCGACGTAGTTTTATGTATATACTATGCTTGTAGTATTTTATTTTTTATGCAACATATATTTTTTAACCTTTTAATAATTTAATCCCTTTTTCAGTGTTATTATATCATTTATTGTTGTGGCTTTCTATTGTACCATAATGAATACATAAATAAATCAATACTATATATATTATGTATAACGAGAATTTCTTAGAATAAGCAAAGGTAAGACTATATTTAAATTTATTTTTCTATAATCTGTCTCTTTCATACTATATGTACTTGCTTTATACGTTATATAATAAATATATGCAAAATTAGGCACTAAATCTTTATTTAAAAAAATATGCAATTTTATTATTTTATTATATTAAGCATATTCGACATTTTATCTGTAATTATTGTTGTAATTAGAATATTTTTCACAGTTTGCCTCTTGTCAAATCTTCAGTTGCACATTATATTATTTTATGTTTTGTTATGAAAAGACTTTTCTTTTTAATTTATAATAGTTACATCATCTTAGAACAGCACTACACGCTGTAAAGGTGATGTAATGTAATGTATTGTTTCTGCAATAAATAATAAAAAATAAATAAATAAATACACACAAATGTATGCATTGAATTATAAATATTTGTAGAATGTGGTATAAACTGTATGTAAATATACTCATAAACTACAATTTTATACGCCAATGCCACGCCATTCTGATTTTACCAGCCAATATGTGGTTAACTAGCAGTTATTTCATAGTTTGCTCACTTGTAATACAGGCGATAATCGAAGAATTAATCTGTCAAAAGCCACGTTCGCTTTAATTGATTTGACAGCGGCGAACAGCTGGGCAAAGCCTCTGCAATTAGCTGTAATAATATGTCGAGAAAGACATTTTAAATCCGCGCACGACCAAACATTCCTTGTAAATTTATTTAAAAAACCTAATATTATACATTTTAAATTTAAAAACACATCTTTTATCTAGAATTTAAAATGGATTTGTGTCGATTTGCTATGTAAGAACCGCCTATTGACCGAGCATGAATCTGCACAAAATCAGGCAATACCATTTTAAGGCTTCATTACAATCATCTTTCCTGACTCTAACACAATAAAATTTTGCTAAGTTGAGTGCCTAAAGTTAATTATTCATTTCAAAAAATATATTTTTCTTATTTATGACGTCACTTGCACTCGTATATAATAACAAATAGTGTTTATACAATAAATACATTGGAATTTGTAATCACGTGCAATTGATTAGTTTTGTGCATCATCACCTTAATAGCACAATGTGCTGTTCCGAAGAGACGCCAATATTTTGTAGAAGAAGTTTAGAATTTTGACGCAAGCTACGGGACTTCCTAATATTTAATCATTAAATTGTAATATATTACCTATAAATATTTTTATTTATTTATTTATTTTTATGGGAAAACACAGTTATATTCACATTATATTCACATTATATTTCAAAACTTAAAAATTAATCAGATAACAAAACCGATTATGGATTTCTTTCGTATTCACAACCATATTATTAAACTTAATATATTTAAATTATTTAAATACAAACACGTAGGTATAAGTTTTGTGTGTAAAGGATGAGCCAATAATAAATGAGTTATATTTTGCTAATAATATAAAGTATTCGATTACAAAAACTTTCCAATAAAATATACCTTTGATAAAAATATGCATGTAAATGACGATATAAATAAATAAATAAATACCCTATCCATTATCTTTTTCTTTACTGGGTTGTCTATTTAATTTGCTATTTTTTTAATAATAGTTTTATGGTTGTGTTGATAATTAAACAGGATTTGAACCCAATGTTCCGTTTTCTTAAAATAGGTTTGACTTGGAAGGATGGTCATTACGGCCAATATAAGGAAGCTTATATATTTAGTGCGTTTTTTGTTATTTGTATGCATATTTCACGAACAATAACATTGGAATTTTATTTATTCAGATAACTCGACCCTCCCATACATAGGGAGTTGCTATATTAATAAGTATTTGTGGTTAAAAGAAAAAAAAAAGAACTAGATATATCCTATTAGTTTATACATATATTTCAGAAATTGTGTGATCTTCAGAACAAAGAAACTAGTCGCTGTAGTAAACTGCAATCAGTCATAGTGAGCGCAACTTATGAAGGTTATTAAAAAAAAATAATCACAAATCAGGTCTGGGGGGGGAATTGAGAAACTGCAATTTCCTAGTTGTGACATATCACGTTGTGTTGAGAACTCAACACAACAATCTCGATAAGAATTTGTTGTTTGTCCGCGCGTTCAACACGAAATGCTAATACGGCCACAAACACGACCCGCGGCCCGCGCGCCGAAGAGAGTTCGACGCCGGGGCTTCGTGATAAATATTATATATAAATAAAGGATGATGATTATTACCAATGATGATGATTACCAAGATAAAAATTAAATTAAATTGAATACACTGAACCTTTCTCTAGTTCAATTTCTGGTTATTTTTTTGTAAGTCTAATCTGTGCTAAGTAAAAAAAATAATCTTACTGTGACTACATTCATATTTTTAGGGTTTTTATTCATTCATATTTTGTGATAATCTGCATTTGAATCAGCGACAGACCGAGAAGAAGCGTGCATGGCGCTCTCTCGCACCAGTGTCGGAATCTGCGGTGACGTGAACAATAGAGTAGGACGCCGCGTTAAATGCCTTTCTTGTGCCAAATTGCAATTTTTAAACACGACTGACTGACCCCTTAAAATAAATATAACAATAATAATAATAAAACGAAGATTTAATCATTTATCAAGCATGACAGAATGTCTATCCTAGGTTTTAGAAAAGTATAAAGTATTTAGAAAAGTTTTTTTTATTTTAATCACAAAGAATCTTTATTAAATTATTATACCTTTACTGTAAATTTGAAATCTGATAACATGTATATTTATTTTATTTTATTTTTATTTATTTTCGGAAACAACAGCTGACAGAAGTAAAATTACAATTAAAAACAAACAATTAAAACATAACCCAATGAGAGTTTCCTCCAAACTTAACAAAATAGAAAATACATTCGGGAGCGAGGTTGGAATTAGGAGGCAGGAGTTGGGGAATTTACATAATTTCCAGAATATAATATAAAATGAAGCAAAACTCCTTATAAATAATTGGTTATACATAAATATACTATTCTAGGGCTATATATTAACTAGAGTCGACACTCTCAAGTAGTGTTAAATACTCGTATACCGTGACAGATAGTCTGTGATAGAGTGTATAAATTCCAATGTCAGTATAATATTTTAATTATATTAAAATAATATAATCTCACACGGAGTCTGAGGCCTACCAGCTGACCTAGTTCATTTGTTTATTATTTTTTTTGCATTTATTTTTAGATCTGTATGCATAAAATATATATATAATAGAAATTGCAAACTCCAGTACAATTTTGCATTTAAGAACAGATCATTAGGGCTTAAAATTATAAATTACAAGCAATTATTAAAATAATATCTTTTGATAAATATTATCAATCTCATACATAGACCATAGCATGAATATTTTCAACGTGCGTTTTATATTAGGGACCCAAAATCACAGAAGAGTATTCCAATTGGCTTTGGGCGGTCTACACCCTTTTCCAAGTGATTCGAAATGGGTTATATTATAAATTAAACTATCCAGTGGTATGTATGCAAATTTGTAACGCAACTATACGATACGTTGCTCTAGTTACTAAAAAAAAAATGCATTCATAATTGTTTTAACTTTTCGTAACGCCTGTGGTTAAAAAAAATCGACAATTGACGCGTTTTTCCTTCTGATAAATATGAGAATTTCTCTCGCCTACTTTTGCAATAGTTCGCGCTGTGGGCGGGCATTCGTTGCTGTATAGTTCCCACGGTGACTAATTCAAGCAGTTGATAGAATTGGCAGTAACGCCACGCTTTGTTAATATGTGAGAATTTGAACCTGGATATTAATATATCTTATATACAATCTACTCAGCTATTACGATTATTTACATTGGCATACAAAATACAATTTATAAATGCGATGTTACCAGATATAGTTGCTTTTTAAATTATTAATCTACTCCCAAAAAAATCCGAATGGATTAATAAGGTTTACCCTATTAGATAGCTTCGATCTTCGGCAAGGTTTAAGTATAAAATTAATGCAATAGAGTCAATTCCGCCATTTGGCTTCTCTACAGGACAGTTCGCTAGTGCTTACAAAGCTGTTTTTTAGTCAGGCGTACCAAACGTTGGATATTTAAACATAAAAAAATTTTTAGAGACCTTGATATTATGTCCACAACATAGTAAAGGCAGATTTTGAAATTCAATTCTATTTCTGAGAAATTAAATAAATGTTCAACTGCTACTAGTTCTTTTTTTTTTAAATTGTACTCTTATACAAGACATTAGATTCTTAGGAAAAATAGTAATTGAAAGGAAAATGAAAAGTCTAAAACATAGTAAAGTTAGTTTTTTTAATTTCTATATAATGAAGCTGTAATTAAATAAGAGAGAGAGTAAAATCTGGCACCCTATATATGCTTCGTTTTAAGCTTAACTTAAACTTCGGGAATTTCTCGTAGAGCGTACAGGAATTGTTCCTCAAGTGCTGGTGTGAAATTTCCAACTACAAATTACAAATTGCCTGTCCCTGCTATAGTCATCCGTCTAACCTTGTTATATTTTCCACTACAGCCCACTGCTATAGTGCGTGGAATGACCGCGCAGATCCGCCTGACGACGGAATTCAGCGCAACTACCCGCCTTTTTTCTTACGTTTCTCGATATCCTATCTATGCGCTACGCGATATCTATGCGATACGTAGCTTAGGTTATATTGCTTGCTAATATAACACCGCCTCGAGACCTACAATTTACCGACATTCTTACGCAATACTGTTTTGTGTTCTAAAGTGTCGAGCGAATTAACACTATACGGGGTGTTCATTTTTCATTGAATACGAATTTATTTACTTTACGGTATGGGTATCAAGTCATGACATCCGAAAAATTTCGACATATCTTCGCGTTTCACATCCCCTAGAACCCAAAACTACCTTCAGTTAAAAAAAATATATCTATCTATTTATATCACTTTCTTGTGGACACAATAATTGCCGTAATTTTACACCAATCACTTTCAAATTGATACATAAAATTTAAGGGCACAAATCTCGGTCAAATTCGTTAATGGGCAAAATCAGATAAGAGGGGCTTTTTCCGAAAAAGTTAAGTTTTGCTATAACTTTCTTAGTATATTCATTTAAAGTTTATATTATTTTTAGATAATGGCCTAACTTATCTAAGTAAACTTTTTTGATAGCATCAAAAGGGGGGGGGGGGTCTAAGGGGTGGGAAAAAATTGTTTTTCAAAATTCAAAAAATCATACACACAGCACTTAATAGACACAGCATTAAATCAGTTCAAAATGTTAATTATACAATTTACAACCTACAACAATACAACCTACAATTTGATATGAAACCCTTGCGGCACAGTATAAAGAGGGATTTAGTATACGCACTCTCGCGCAATGTTGGATACAAGTTCGTACAATTGGAGGTTCTTTGATCCGGTGAAATCTACCTCCGCCTTCCGGTATGCCGAAAGGGATTTTTTTACTTGTGGTTTTGCAACACAGTTTATTTTTGTGTTGAATTAATGAATATGAAAGGCGTTAGTGAAATTTCTGTTAGGAAGTTGATTTAATTTGTCATCAATTAAATAATAATCTATTTAATCTATATTAAAAAAATTGTCATCGCACGTCTATTTATTTAAGAACGATGATCCTACCGGGTTTTACCGAATGAGCGTGTCGCAAATAGATTCATTCACAGCTCAGGGAAAATTTGTGATGAACTCCCGATTTCATGATGACACCAAACTTACTTCAGCGCCAAAGTTGCCTCAATTTACAGCCACTCCGACCTCACAGGGATAATCGTCAATTAAAAAAAAATAATCTTTCAGTGTCTAGCGTGATTAGACAGTTAGATTTTTTTTTAACCGCAGACACTTTTTAACACCCTCACACACCCTTGATAATATTTTTAAATATAATTTTTAACCCTAATGTGACTGCTAGTATTCACAATAGCATGAATACAAAATAGTGTTATTTATAATTATATTTTTTTGAATATGCACTATATTTTTTTTAAACAGCCTGTAGTTAATGGTACCCGTTGACCGCTCGTGCGGAAACGTCCCATTCATTCGTCGCTTGACCTTGAAGTGGCTGCGAGTCGGGGAAAGTTAGGCAAGTCGCGAACGTGTTAAGTACATATAATCTTAAATGCTATCGGAAAAGCCCAAGGCCATCTTTGTCGTTAATAATGCGTCGTAGGATAGATACAACTCGCATATATTCATTTAGCACTCTTCGCGCGTCACATATTGTAAGTTGAGATATTTGTATTGAAAATGTACCTTTTTGGGAGAGAATGTGTCTTTTGAGAGGACTCAACCTGGTCATGTCTCCATACAATTGTAGTATTGAGACTCCTTTATTTGTAGATGTGGAAAAAAATAATACTAGGTATCGTTTTATCTCATAAATATCTAGGCTTCTATGGAATTAATAAGTCAAATTTCAAAAATCTGTATTTTTCTATACATTTTATCAAAAGTTTAAACGCAAATATCTTATGGCCTAAATACAAAAATCAAAAAATAAAACTACAGGAATAAAGTTTATTTTGTAAATATGCAAATTCAAGTAAGTTTTTTGACATAAATTGATTCTGTTTTTCGTGATTAGCCAACAAAGGTACAGGGTGTTTACGCGTTAAATGAGACAAAACGATTTAAAAGCACGTGCAAGCCATAGAAGAGCGCCATCGGTAAGTGCTTGAATACGTGTTGACCGCTGAGGAGTTACCTTCCTCTGGAGCCCATCCTGGGAGTAGTATCAGGTCATGCTTACCATAAATATGCATTGTCATCGCAACTGAACCATCATGTTAAATTTTAATTCCTTCGGATAGGAAAGGTGGTTCTAGTACAGCTTGCAAGTTTTGACCTAAACAATTAACATTGCAAGCTTGTAAAAAAAAATAGTGCAATTACTACATTATTAGGGTATGAAAAATTACTATTACTATTAAATTATAAAGATTAGATTAATTAAGATAGGATCGCCTTTCAGATTATTTATTTTTTAAAATGTACAGAAGGTAAAAAAAAGTAGGAGAGGTCGTTGAATGCCAGACGTTTCGGCGCGAGGTTTGTTTGCCTTCTTCGGTGGTGGTTTGGAACTGGTTTTCCCGATCATACACAGTGCTAGACCAGTGGGTAGGATGAGGAGATTTTATAAAGAAGGAATATCGAGGTGTTAAAATGACAAAAAATATATATACAAAAACGAAATAGCCTTAAAGACGAATTCGAAGCAGTTCAGAGAAAAGCAAGCCGGCATGCCATGCCTACGCGTTTTAGTCGATATGATAGTCCATCTGAATTAACTTCAACTCTTAATTGGGAGCCACTTAGTAGAAGGCGTTTCGAATTCAGATTAACTACTTTATATAAGACCGACGAATAAGCCTGTCTGGTCAGCTTTAAGATCCCAACTCCCTAAGCCTCCTTATATTGGCCGTAATGACCATCCTTCCAAGATAGAACCTATTTGGAGAAAACGGATCATCGGGTTCAATTCTTTTCTTTCCAGATCAATTCGCCAGTGGAATGCTCTTCATAGATCAGCATTTAACCCTTTTCCTGATTCCAAGGCTGTTTTTAAGCTTAGGCTGCGAGTTTTTAATTATTATTTTTTTCCTCACCTACTAAACTCAATAGTATCACTGAAGCTAACTCCTAAATATTGTAATTACCTAATAATAATAATCAACTATAGTTACATACTCAATCTTTTATTGAATTATGAAAAAAACACCCTTCATAATTCAATAAAAGATTGCATTGACACTATGTTGCGTTTGGAATAATTTATTGTGAATGGAAGTTATATTAAAGAAATTCATATTTATAGGGGTTTTTTTAACATTAGGTGCTAACTACAGACATCTACTTTGCACAGAATGTATTTATTAGTCGGCTTTTATATTATATTTTAACTAAATAGTTTATTATATTAATAAAATGTGTATTTCGAATGGATCGATGTCGGCAGAGTGTCGAAATTTCTATTTGCTTAGAAGCGACCCATAAGCAACGGAACGTAAGACAATGCGCTGACAAACGAACCGACTAAATTGATTAACCCACATTTCGAAACGTGCATATATTTATATCTGACAATGAAACGAGCAAAAAATGCAATGTAGACTTTTTAGGTTATTTTATATAGCCCGTTTAATATAAGGTTATATAATATAATATAATAGGTTAGGTAATATAAAGATATAAGAGAAATTACCTTTAGCAACATGAAAATATGTTAGATCTGAAGCATCTTTGACCTCCGAAATATTTTTTTTTTTTGTGAAAATCATTCCGGTGGTACACGTTATGAAATTGTCGCTAGGATAAAAAGTGTATCGGACATGCTTGGCGAACTCTCCGATCTTGTATAAAATGATGAATTTGAATCAATTTTGCATCAGTTATCTGTTAAACTTTGTGCAAATTTATCACTGACAATTGTTTGATTGCGTTTAAATTCAAACATGCCGTATAAGGTAAACGACACATATTTATACTAATAATTAAATCGTACGAAGATGCTAGTTAAACCACAAACACAAATAGTTACATGTGTTGATTTCCTGTCAGTAAGTTTGAAGTCAATACCTTTGAAATCGTATTTTTGCTAAATTAAGTGGCGAAACAATACAAAAAATCCCAATACTTAAAAAACCTCTATTAAAACGTTTTAATATAATTTCAAAATAAAAATATGTATAAAATGCGAGCTTTTAAATGTGTATACAAAATTTCGTGTCTGTGCTGTTGACCGTTGAGGAGTTCCTTCGTTTGGAGCCGTTGCTGGGTCTAGAATCCGGTCATGCTTACCATAAAAATATATTGTCATCGGAACTGAACCATCTTGTCAAATTTCAACTCCTCAGCATAAGAGGAAGTGGTTCTAATTCAGCTTTTAAAAAATAAACCCTAACCCAAAAGCAAAGAAATATTTCAACAAACTTCCTATATATTGTGACTGGACAGTTAGGAAAATCGGAAAACCGTATCTATAGGTTTTATACCTGACAGGTATTTTAACATCACGTTTTCCTAAATTATTGAAAATAATACTAGCTGTAAGTACGTGTTAATTTTATTTTTAACTTAATTTAAAGAAAAGTTTTAATTTTGGGTTCAATCATAGTGCTTTTGTTGAACGAAATATAGGGTGCTTTTTTTAGAGGCGTGGTCTTCAATCTGGCACTACTTTTTTCGTAGTTGGTGTTTTTGACAGCTGTCACTTGATTTATGCTCAGTTTGGTTTGCCATTTCATAATGAATAGACTTACTCCTGAACAACGTGGCGTGGCCTCCAAGATCGTGCGATTTAACACCGCTGGACTACTTTTTGTGGGGTTATGTGAAGTCGCTTGTCTACGCAGATAAGCCGGACACGATTAACGCCTTGGAAGAGAATATTCGGCGCGTTATTGCTGACATACGGCCCAACTTGCTGCAAAAAGTGGTTGAAAATTGGGCCTCTCGGCTGGAATTTGTTCGAGTCAGCCGCGGCGGCCACTTACCCGAAATCATTTTTAAAACATAATGGCAAACCCTTATCTTTATAATAAAACTAAATTCTTAGCCATAACATCAAATTATATGCGTTTTATCTCTTCTTGAAAACCACGCCTCTAAAAAAAACACCATATAGTTGTTTTGACGCGTTTCAGTTCAAATTTAAATGCTTGGGGTAAAGCTCCGAGTGCCTTTGACTATACATATTCGGTGATAAATAAAATTAATAGTTACCTAATAGTTAATTAAAAGGACCTGTTTATAGTTACCACACTGTCGGGTTAGGGAGTAGGTTGTTTCTAATAACACGAGTCGAATTAGTCACGGAGTTGGCACTGTTTTTTTTTTTTGTACCGGCGCCGTGTCATTGAGTTAGACCAACAATTAAGTATTGCAATCTACATTCCGCGCCGTAAATAGAGTACGCAGGCATTGAAATGCAATTTTATTTTTAATCTGACCTAGCGTCCAACGAGGTAGGTACCTATAAATTCCGAGGGTTCCGCACTAAATAAAAACAATCATACGTCATAAACTCCGTCCATCTTATTATAGGAGGCTATTGAGAGATACCTATTCTGATAATAACTCACATTTACGCGAAATGTTTGTGATGTCAGATCTCAATGATTTCACCGCCAATTTTAGAATTTTAATGTTTTAATCGAATCCACGTGAAAGGTACTAGATTACGACGGAACCAGATTTTCAAAATTCGCAATAATAAAAAAGTTATGAGTAAATATTCCCTTTAGGGGAATTAAATTCGCGCACTTTTTGTTCGAATTTTAGAAAAATAATTATTTATTTGAAGTTTGCATTTCGTGGTTTCACCTTTGCGACTTTGTACAGTCACATTCACACATGTACAGTCGCATTCTTACGCGTACAGATACATACATATTTACAAATTATTTAAATGGCCATAGAATATTTCACAATTAGTTATGACTCACTAGGTTAGGGGTAATATTGATGATACTACAAACCTTATTCTAGATACCACAAGCCGCATTTAATGCAGTTTGCTAATTTCGATTCTATAAAATTTAAATAATGTTTATTTATCTATTTGTATGAGAAATGCTTACAGCTATACATAATGACAGTTACATTGAAATAGATAAATAACAACTTAAACCGACTACAGGCATCTCCAATTTAACATTATACTTTTAACAGAACGTACTAGGGTCTAATTAATAGTGATAGCATTGTATGAGTGTTATAATCTGTGAATAAAATAGGGTGTGGAATGTAAGAGTGTGGTAATGTAACGTATGTGTGTTAATGCGAATGTATGTGTGTGTGTGTGTGGTGACGAGTATACTATTACTAATATTATATATGTTCTAAGAAAGGTTTTTTTATGTTGAGTATAAAGTTGCGTTTATGCAAATGAAAAATGTCTCTTTCGCTGAAATGTTGGTTATATGTTATACCAATATAGTTTATAACTAAATTCATTGCGTAATTCTTATTGAACTTTTTTTTTGAAATCGCAGGGCCAATAAGCTGATTTTTTTTATCGAAAATGGTCTTGGAACACTCTGTATAAAAAAGTTTTTGAGTACCTTTTTATCTTAATCAAATTGCAAAGAGGAGATTTCATCTCGTACTTCGATTGCAGGGAAATAATGTTATTGGATTTATTAGAGAATCGCTGGATACCAAATTATGTTTAATATTTTACGAATTAAACAGATGCTACTGGCCGTACTGTTCAGCCTCCTGGCGAGCTGCGTTGCGGTGCCGTTCGCGCCGGCGTACCCCGCACCCCTGCTGCAGTACGGCTTCCCCCATCAGGGCTACGGCCATGGCCACGCCACCTCCTACGCTGACCTGGTCCTCGGAGGCTTAGCGCCCTACCCAGGAGTGTACGCCGGAGTAGGTGGAGAATATCAGGGGTATTACGGGAAAGATCATTATGTAAGTAACTGATTTCCTCTTCCTACATAGATAAAACATCACATTACCATATTTATTGAAGTGAAAACTTCTATAGGCAGGAGTCGGGCGAATTTTGGGTGGGGAAAATTTAATGGGTTGTCCTGCTAGTTTAACAGTATTAATTTTAATACCCTAGTTCTGTCGTTGCTCATATCAGTACCCGTAGTCTAGCGGTTATCACGTTTGCATCACACGCACAAGGCCCCCGGTTCGATTCCTGGTTTATGTATATGATATGATAACAATAAAACAATTTACTATGAACTTTTTATGTAATTTTATATATTAGTTCGTGGCCACTTCAGTGGCTAATAAATATTAGCATTTTAATAAAATGATAGAATTTCTATTCTAAAATAAAACCCTTATCCTTTATCCAGGATTTAGCTGTACCGTATTTGACATTATTATTGCTGAAAACATAAGCTGAAACGAAATTATAATTTCCTCGATAAGAACTTTAAGATTTTTACGAAGAACGCGATCTGTAATATTTTTGGAAAGGAGTTTAGCTTATTGTGATTTTCACCCGATGCGAAAATATGAAAAATGACATAAAAAAAATATTTTGTTAAAAAATTTAGCTATCGTAAGTACTTTTCAATAATTCCATACTTTCGATTAAATTTAAAAAAAAGGTTAGTAATAAATTAAGTAAAAATGATACATATTTATTAATCATCTTTTACTGGCATATTTGCAAAGCATTGTTACGCTTTATAAATTTAATTACAAACTTCTCGAGTAATATTTAATGCAAAAAAACTATTTTGAAATTATTGCAATCTTCATTTATTATAACTTATCAATTTCTGTCTCCGTAACGGCCATTTTTAATTAGAACTGTAACAACTAACAACCCAATGGTACGTTTATAATTAGTTTTTACGAAGGCGAAATGCTCCATTGTAAATATTGCCCAACAATTCTCAAGAATATTAATCGCATTAATTAATAATAACCTGCGTTTAACGGGCGAGTCACGAAAGTTAAGCCATCAAAATTTATTTGATTATTTAATTTATTTTGTATGGCTGTGACACCTGTAGCTATCATATCAACTGCTTCTATCATAAATTTAAAAAATCACGGGATAGGTGAACTCCAATTGTACGAACTTGTATCAAACGTGCGCAAGCAAGCTTTCGCGCGATCAGGACCTTACCCTTATACATCTATATAATATACAATATATAATCCCTCTTAATACTGTAGCGTAAGGGTTGCTCATATCAAAAATTGTTTCAACCAAAGTTGTAGGGAAATTACAGGCCTACAATTAACATTTTGAACTGATTTGATACCACCCTTAGGACTAATGGTTGACGCTATCAAAAAATCTTATTAGGACAAGTTTTAGGCCCTTATCTATGAAATAATATAACATGTAATTTAATATGTGATATACTAATAAAGTTATAGCAAAATTTCACTTTTTCGAAACCCCCCCCCCCCCCCCCTAGCGAATTAACGAACTTAACCGAGATTTTGTGCCCTTAAATTTTATGTATCAATTTAAAAGTGATTGGTGTAAAATTACGGCAATTTACGTGTCCACAAGAAAGTGATATAGATAGTGTAACGGTCCAATTATATGATGAGAAGAATGTTAAGTTGTTTATTATTATTAAGCCATTACAATATAACTTCGTTACTTAATTAAATATCTGACTCCATACCACGCGCGAACGGCGCGCGTGACGACCATTTGACGAGCGGGTGTCGGGCGGCGCGACTTGGCTGGAATAGGCATCGAGTAAGCGTCGCCCTCTGTTCTTATAACCTACGCCGGCGGGGAGACCCTCTACCTCAGCTGTGACGCATTCGGTCGGCCGGTTGACGTCATACTCGAACTGCTGACCGGGTGGTCTCGAGTGGCGTGATGTGGCGTGACCTCGCGCTCCGCCGATGTGAGGAACTGGGTGTGGACGGCAGCGACCTTGTGACCCCCACAATAGATTGAGGGTGGTTTTGGGTCTTTTGGGGATGGGAAACGCAAAGATATGTCGAAAATCATATACATTCAAGACAAATATATATAAATTGCGCTAATGTAATAATAAGGGTGAGATGTTAGTGTAAGGTGTGCGTGCACATATGTATGTAGATGATAGCGGCTATATAAATTAAGGTATGTAGGTTTATATGCCTGAATATGAAAATAAATAAAATGCTTAAACATAATTGATAGAAAAATCGTAATTTTTCTCCATACATTATTCCATAAACCAGTAATTTGGAGGGGTAATTTGTTCTTTTTGTTAAAATATAAATAAAAGCAAGTATTTCGTTCTGAAAGTTCATTGTTTAAGTGCCTACCTTCATTATTGTTCAAATAATTAAAATATTTTTGTAAGGGCTGCGCTGAAAACCAGCGCCATCTTGTTTCACAATGAGAAAAGCAACTGAATTGTATTGTATTGAACTTTTGTATTGAATTTATAATGCCACAATAAATTAAAAAGGTTTGACTTGACCTGAAAAGTCACTTAAGTTAAAATTGCTAACTAAAACATCCCTTTTTTGGGATCTTTATTTATTTATTTATTTATCTTTATTGGAGAAACCAACAATTTTACACAGTACATATAAAATAAAAAATACATATGATGGAACGATAAAAAACTATGTAAAACTAAAAATAGGATTCTACTAATAAAAAGTATTAAAGTTAATAACAAAAATAACAAAACCATTTTATATCAATATATATACATATCTACTACACGAATTTAGAACAGTTAATTCTTACACAAAAGATCATTGCTGAACACTTTAAATTGCGATTTATTCAGAGTCAATTTATCGAAGCAGTTAACAGTTTCATTAAAATAACTTTGCATCCGTGGTATCGGTGAATGTAGATTGTTTTATTATTTTTTTTTAATTTTTGCAGGCGTATCCGAAGTACGCCTTCGAGTACGCCGTGAACGACCCTCACTCAGGGGACGTAAAGTCACAGCACGAGTCACGAGACGGGGACGTCGTCAAAGGTGAGTGTGGTGAAGTAAAAAATAAGGCCTCGTGCATAGTCGCGTCAGGGTCAGGGGCGAATCAACACCCTAAAAGGACATCGGTTAATATAAATACACCCTTTTAGAGGCGTGGTTTTCAAGAAGAGATAAAACGCATATAATTTGATGTTATGGCTAAGAATTTAGTTTTATTATAAAGATAAGGGTTTGCCATTATGTTTTAAAAATGATTTCGGGTAAGTGGCCGCCGCGGCTGACTCGAACAAATTCCAGCCGAGAGGCCCAATTTTCAACCACTTTTTGCAGCAAGTTGGGCCGTATGTCAGCAATAACGCGCCGAATATTCTCTTCCAAGGCGTTAATCGTGTCCGGCTTATCTGCGTAGACAAGCGACTTCACATAACCCCACAAAAAATAGTCCAGCGGTGTTAAATCGCACGATCTTGGAGGCCACGCCACGTTGTTCAGGAGTAAGTCTATTCATTATGAAATGGCAAACCAAACTGAGCATAAATCAAGTGACAGCTGTCAAAAACACCAACTACGAAAAAAGTAGGGCCAGATTGAAAACCACGCCTCTAAAAAAAACATCCTATATATATATGAAAACGTGACAAGAAAACTTTGTATCCTTTTTTAACCATATTCCGCGCACGGAGAAGTGTGACATTTGGCATGGTTAAAGTTTGTTTGTAATTGTGTTTTCTTTTCAACCGCTTAACATAAACCTTCATAGGTATTGCAGGGTGTTGCGATTGAAAGGCGGTAATAGTTTTTCTGACGTTTTCCAGGCCAGTACTCCCTGGTGGAACCCGACGGCTCCGTGAGGGTCGTGGACTACGCGGCCGATGACCACTCCGGCTTCAACGCCGTAGTCAAGAAGATAGGGCCGAGTCTGCACCCCGCGCCGCACCATCACCACTACTAACCCTCCAACAGACCCTCAATTTTCAGCCGGGCGCTTCGATGAACTGCCTCCTGGCAGCCCCTTTGAGGTCAATACCGTTCGGCGTCGCGACTCTTTAAGTCACTCAACGATTATTTTACTCTTAATAACAAGTGATTTTCTATGTAATATAACCACTTTTGTATTCCAGTACTAACTCGACGAATTTACTACGTGATATATATATATATATATATATACTTCATTCATATATGTATATATATGTATATATGTATATATATTCATATGTGTACTTATCTATATATATTCCTATGTGTATGAATATGTGTACATATGTATTTATCCCTTCGATACAGGCATTACGCTTAGTGAAATGATTATAATCCAATATGCCTGAACCTCTTTTCTATAACTAATTATATTTAAGGCCTTGAAAATTATATTTAAAAAAAAAGGGAATTATGTATGTTCTTTGTTCGTACTGTATATGGATAAATAAATAAATAAAATATATATTTATATATATATATATATGAAAATCACTTTATTATTAAGGCGAAATATATTGATAATCGACTTTGAAATTCGGTACTTTATCATTTATTAAATTTCTCAGAAATAAAATTGAATTTTAAAAATCTGCCTTTACTATGTTGAAGACCTAAGATTAAGGCATCTAAACATATTATTTTTATGGTTAAATATTTAATGGTTACCAAATGCCACCATAGACAAAATGGGTCTAAATGAATCAAAATTAATATTTATCTTTGGCTTCGCCTTAAGGTGAATTTACCATTTACCTGAAAGTAATATCTCTGGACGTATTATAATATATATAATTATTTATAAAATTATATTCAATTGTCTTACGTGATACCATTTGTTAAAATGTGCAATTAATTTTATTGTTAAATTAATGGTGCATTACTTTTAAATATATTGTATTTGTTTTTTTTACTGTATTATTAAGAAAATTATGTTTGTTTGTATAATAAACCAAAAATAACATTTTAAAATTGTTTGTTTTTCATTTCCCATATCGTACTAGTTAGGTAAAACAAATTTATACGCCGAGGGATTGAGCCATTCAAGGTCAAACCCAGGAAAAAAAATAGCTAATAGCTCCTACGATTTCCAGTGTTATTTGTTAAGAAAGTATATCAAAATTCATTATGGTATTCGAGAAAAAAAATGTTGAAGTTTCTATTCTAAATCGTGTAAAACAGATATTTTTCAATGGCTCCTCCCTCGGATAATTACGTCACTGGGTCACTAGGCCGCGGTCGGTCAAGATCGAGGTTAATGCCCTGCCGCGTTGTTCGAAACGCCCCTTTAGGGCGGAGCTAAATGATCGCTGGCAGATGTCACTGGTCTAAGAAGAAGGGGTCGCTCCTTTCCCCTTCTCTGGGGTTGTAAGAAGGATGCTATTGGTCGACAGCTAATATTGATTTATCGATTGATAAGATCGATTTACACCAATTTTATTACAAAAATAATAAATTTTTCGCATTTTGTTACATAATTTCTTAGTCTTAATAGGGAACTTGAACACTCCTAAAGTTTGTGGGATTGGTCTTGGGGCACCCTGTATAAGAAGCTACTATCCCCGTATTGCATATTTCAACTCGAAAAGTACAAATGTGAAAGAGTTGATTTTTGTGCCATAGCCGTTTCGACCACATCGGAGGCTAGCCGGGTAATATAGATATTTAACATTAAAGTCAACAATTTTTTAACACTGATTTGACAGTTCGATATACCTAGCGCTCATCATCGAAACGCGTCAAATTCGAATTTCAAAAATATGACAGCGCGGTTGTTGGAACGTATTATTTACTACTGGCCAGTCACAATTGATACAAATTCATCTATTTGCGCAAAAATAAACGCGTTAAAGAATGTTCAGTGCCACTTTATGATTGGCTAAAATCCCTCTACTCGTCTATACGAGTAGCACTGGGATAACAAAAACAACAAAACAACAACAACAAAACAAACAAACACATACAACATCAACAACAATAACAAAATCATAGCTTTATTCATTATAAAGCTATGATAAACCTAACCTAACCTAACCTAACCTAACCTAACCTATCCTAACCTAACCTAAACTAACCTAGTCTAACCTAACCTATCCTAAACTAACCTAACCTATCCTAAACTAACCTAACCTAACCTAACCTATCCTAACCTAGCTATAAGACGTCAGGTTCTGGTTAAATAGCTAACTACTACTAATCTATGTATAAAAGCAGTTGGTATTACTATATGATAGCTACAGGTTGTCATAGTCATTTTTGTTATTTTTTAATTATAGTAATGGCCGTCTCCAACTACCCATAAATTTGCTACAAAATTGCATTCAGACTTAAAAGTAATAAAAAAAAATAATCAATGATAAAGCTTAAAAAAAGCAATCGGTGTAATAATATTTAAGATACATATATTATTGTATACCCTGGTTTGACGTCAATTCGATCGATTTATGTAATAAAAATAATAATATTAATTAATTGCATTTAATTTTCATTTTATAAATATTAAAGAAAATTTTATTCTGACGAAAAGGTCGCTAAAAATTGTCAATAACGTTATAAAAATATATTCGTATGTATAGTGTTTAATTTTAAAAGTTATAACTAGCTATTTCTGTACATATAATTTTATATATATGTTTTGAAGTTATATATACTTCTTTGCGCCCGTTGTACTCATTGGGATGGGATGTTGGTCGAGAAACCGCGTCACGCGTTAGGAGTAAAATCCGTAGAGTGCCTTTTTAAACGATTTCATTCATATATCCTGTCCTACTGTGTGTGCGAACGGCCAAAGAAGTATTACATCCACCGTTTGCTCCGACACAGAACCATTTTGTTTTTTATTATATTTATTTTTAAATTATATGTGATATTCTTAAAGTTAGAATTTATATTAATTTTTCTTGAAATTAGGAAGAAAGTTAGAATCTTAAATCAATTTCATCCATTTGAACGTCGAAAATTTAAAAGTGAATTTGCCAAAAAAGATTAGAAGAAAAATCTATGTTTTGCATTCGTCTAAATGTCAGACTATGACGTTTGTAAAATATTTATAATTTTTCTGTTTTTGTAAAGAAGGATAAATGATTTCGGTATTTATATTTTAAAATACTTTTGAATAGTTAATTTTTTAAGCATTCAACTAAGGTGGGGATCCGACAGCCTTCTTTATTGATTATTTATTTATTATAAAAGTGGTTTCTAACATCAAACCGCAAACTGCGGATTTAAACCTTACCATATTCATGACCTTTAGTCTTGTACGCGCATATTAGCTTGGCCGGAAAATAAAAAGCATTTTAAATGCGTCTTTGCGAAAATGTTGACAAATATTATATGGCCAAAGCCGCTAAAATGTTATAGTTAGTGGTCACTTTTAAGTTCAGCAGCGAATTAACGTGTTTATGCATAAAGGAGGATGTAATACCGCCAATTTGCGATAGCGGCTATCGTGGTTGTTAAGGTGTTTGTTTTAGAGGCGTGGTTTTCAATCTGGCACTACTTTTTTCGTAGTTGGTGTTTTTGACAGCTGTCACTTGATTTATGCTCAGTTTGGTTTGCCATTTCATAATGAATAGATTTACTCCTGAACAACGTGGCGTGGCCTCCAAGATCGTGCGATTTAACACCGCTGGACTATTTTTTGTGGGGTTATGTGAAGTCGCTTGTCTACGCAGATAAGCCGGACACGATTAACGCCTTGGAAGAGAATATTCGGCGCGTTATTGCTGACATACGGCCCAACTTGCTGCAAAAAGTGGTTGAAAATTGGGCCTCGCGGCTGGAATTTGTTCGAGTCAGCCGCGGCGGCCACTTACCCGAAATCATTTTTAAAACATAATGGCAAACCCTTATCTTTATAATAAAACTAAATTCTTAGCCATAACATCAAATTATATGCGTTTTATCTCTTCTTGAAAACCGCGCCTCTATAATCATCACCCTATATATGCCACAAAATAACTAAACTCATGCTATATAGATTAAAGGTGTAATGTGCGGATTAAATTTAATGATAATATGATGGGATTTTTATAGAATTTTAGGACGCTGTTAGTGAATTTTCATTTTTACTTCTAATATAAATGCCTTCCTGCAGTTCCGCAACAACATTTCTTTGAGAGCCAAGCGAGAAGAGCACGAGATAGATGTTCAGAACTCGGAGGCTGTGAAGAAGTTGGAATGCACCTGGAGTTAGTTTCCTGTTGAATAAAAAAAAACATATTTATTAAATAATTTTAAAACTGAAAATGCTCATATCTCTGTCAATAGTATAACGATTTTTCTAATGGCGAATCTGGAAAAATCTGGAAAAAGAATCCGGAAAATTCGTATATTTACAATAATACTCTCCAAAAACGTCCAGAACTCTCTTTTTTGGTCAAATTAAATTTGTCCCATAAATAAATGAGAATTTCGGCAGAAATTGCAGATTCCATACGACCCAATTTTAGAATACGTATGGGAATTACAGCCAGTATCGAAATGCTGTACCTTCATATTCCCAGAACCCAACACGAAACCCTCGGCGGCGATAGCCAATTTCCAAGCGGACCGAAGATCCCGTCACGACGAGAGGATCCAGCAGATGGTCGCGGAGCTGAGGACAGCGGACCGGCAGGCGGACGCGCTGATCAGGGAACAGGCCGAGATCTACAGCCTCGTCGTGCGCGAGTGCGACGCCACCATGACCGCCATATTGGAGGAGCAGGTAAACCGTTTCATATACGCTGATTCGAGAGGTCCAGCCTTCGTAATTTCATTGCAGAGTTGCCATGCCTTACCTCCCATTAAATTAAGCTTTAATGGGAGTCACTCGTCTGAAATTAACTCCCAAGTCTATTTTGAGGAAAAAAAACTTTTTTTCACCGAACCGTTCCTAAATATGGTATAACGTCTGTAAAAAAGGTGTGTGTATTACTCAAATTTGTCATTTTGAATAGTTATTGCTGATTAAGGCGCCACCAGTCCCTTAAACGTGTTTCGTAACGTATTTTGGTGCATTTTGTTGAAGTTATTCCCAACAAATGGCTAAAACTAAAAATACCACAATATTCTACATATATTAATTTAGTACTTTGCTTAAAAAAAAACGAAATACACCTTATTATAGTAATGAAAATAAATAAATAATAAAGTATTGTTTTTTTCTTGCAACGATTTTCTTTTAAGTTGTGTAAGTGACGCGAACCTAATTTTTCTTTCTAAAGATAGACAATATAATAATCTAGGAATTACTTAAAAAAAAACATTTTTTTCAAATGATAATAATTATTTAAATACAAAAAACATGTTTCATCGATTCCAAATGTAACGAATTCGCGGTCGGCGAGTATATCCGTCTCTTTTCTACAAGTCAATGTTCGAATAAAGCTAGTAAGCCAGCTAGTAAGCTGACAGTGGCAGTGGCAGTGGCAGTGGCAGTGACAGTGGCTGACAGTGGGGTTAGTAAACCCCACTGTACCTCACCAGTAAATGCTTTTGGTCAACTTTCGATAAAATTTGAGACCCAAAATATCCGTTGCTCTCTACAGAGTAGATGCAATTTATTTCTGCATCCAGTGTATAATCGACAGATAGATTGGTTGGTAGAACTGTGTACAGTAAAATCCGTTAGTCTCCAGCTAGACGTATCCAGTAAACTTATATACGGAAATAAGATAGATAGAAAGAAATAGTTGTTAAGGCGCCCCGGGACGCATTTGTCCTTGAGATTAGAAAGAGTAGGCTTTAATCGAACATTGACGTGTAGAAAAGAGACGGATATACTCGCCGAGCGCGAATTCGTTACATTTGGAATCGATGAAACATGTTTTTTGTATTTAAATAATTATTATCATTTGAAAAAAATGTTTTTTTTTAAGTAATGTCCTGGATTATTATATTGTCTATCTTTAGAAAGAAAAATTAGGTTCGCGTCACTTACACAACTTAAAAGAAAATCGTTGCAAGAAAAAAACAACACTTTCTTATTTATTTATTTTCATTACTATAATAAGGTGTATTTCGTTTTTTTTTTAAGCAAAGGACTAAATTAATATATGTAGAATATTGTGGTATTTTTAGTTTTAGCCATTTGTTGGGAATAACTTCAACAAAATGCACCAAAATACGTTACAAAACACGTTTTAGGGACTGGTGGCGCCTTAACTCTATGCCAAAATCCTCAGACGATTTGCGATATTACGCGAGTCGGTCGCAACGAAAATGCTAGACTACATTGCATTGTAACACCAATGAGGTATTTGGCGCGCAGATCAGGTACTTGCCTGCGCGTGATCTACATAATTGGTACCTGACCGAACGAACACAGCATCCGCAGCTGTTGCGCTATGATCTGGATAAGAGAGAAATAATCTGTAGTTAGCTCGGTATCGTGCAAGACTCAATAACCTCATTACGGTAGGTGCTAATTACGCATAATTGCTTCAGTAAATAATGTGTTATAAACGCATAAAGGTGCTTTATAATTTTGGTCAAAATTTAAATAAATTCTTCCCCATTGGGAAATTAAAATAGCAATCCATTTTAAACCGACTGTAAAAAAAGTAGGAGGTACTCTATTCGACGAGTGATGTTTTTTTAATTTTATATATATTCACTTTTATTCGTTGTGGCTAAGTGGATTTTAGTTACTAAGAGATATTGGTTTCTTAGTTCCGGACCGTTTTACTAGAGCGCGGAAGCACACGTTATTTAGGCGGTTAGCGTCTCGTATCGATGCATACAAGTATAGTCCGATTAGGAGAGCAGTCGAATTATTAAATTCCATTTCCGTGGAGATTGATATCTTTGTCTGTTCGCCCAGTAGGATCAAAAATCTGCTTTCTATTACACCGTTGTAAGATCAACGTGAATTATTTATTCGTTAATGTTTATTTTTTTTTATTGTTACTGTTTTTTGTTTTTGATTTGCTTGTTTTTCTTTTAGTAGTTTAATTTGTTTTTACTTTAATTATTCGGTGATTTATTTTTGTATGGCGTTAGGTTTTAATCTTTGCGCGGTCAGTAAGCAATTATTGGTTTTTATTTAATTACAGCTCTCATAATATAGAAATTAAAAAAACTAACTTTACTAAGTATTAGAACCGTCATTTACTTTTCAATTACTATTTTTCCTAACCCTCTAATGTATTTTATAAGAGAGCGATTCAACTAAATAAGAACTATTAGCAGTTTCTTATTTATTAAATTTCTCAGAAATAGAATTAAATTTAAAAAATCTGCCTTTACTATGTTGAAGACCTAAGATTGAGGTATCTAAACATATTTTTTTTATGATTAAATATCCAATGGTTACCAAATGCCCGCCATTGAAAAAACGGTCTAAATGAGTCGAAATGAATGTTTATCCTTTGGCAACGCGAAAGGAGGTAGGCCGTTCGAAAAGCACCCGCCTCCGATAATAAACGATTTCACTTGGAATAAACGCTCTCGAAGGCACAATAAATTCGCCCGAACGAATTAAAGGACTGCTGTACCGCACGGGAAGAATGCGAGTATGCATTGTGAAGGTTCTCCTGTGTTGACGTCTGAATTGAGTATTTATTTTGATATGACGATTTGTCGTGACTTCCGTCACATCAAGATAATAGGCGGCGCAAAATCGACGTCATGTCGCAATGCGATTGGAAAGGGCTGACGTCGGCGGGACGCGAATGGGTCAAAGCGACCACGATAATATTGTTCCGTCATCGAGGGAAGCACGCTTTATTTATCCTTTGTGTGAGCGTATAAACGGCGAGCGTATAAACGTGTCTCATTTACAAACACCGGTTGAGCACAGGACTGTGTAAACTGTGTAAAATTGTGTAGAACTGTGTATTTAGTGTAAAATGTATTTTTATTCTTTTAAAAAAAAATTCTTTGTAAAAGCGTACTTTTATACGCACGGACGTAAATCGTTTACAACTGGGTAACACACAATTAACATGAACCTGGACAACTTTAATTTAACAAGTTTATTTAATTTATTATTACTTTATTTTTACAGAAAAAATTACAGCTAGATATAAAATTATTACAAAAAAAACATTTATCCATAGATAAACAAAAAGATGTTACTTAGATGTTATTTTTTTTTTTTTTTTTTATAAGTTCTTTATTTATAAACAAAATACATATTTAATTTGTTTGTTCACAAAACCCTTGCGGGTTTTTATGTGAACTCATTCGTTCCTAATTTAACTTATTTAATAACATTTATATATACAAAACATATTCAATATTCACTTAAAACACTTTTAGCAATTACGAGCTACACATGACGGTATCTGTCCAGACTGGCTTTAATTGTTTATTTATAAAAAAACGTTTATTATATTAATTCAAACTACTAATACATCTCATCTCATCTAAATTCGCACTTAATTGCATATATATTTATTTATTCATTTATCCATAGTACAATACAGCTACAATACAAAGTCCATATATCTTTCCTTATTTTTAAAATATAAATTTATAGGTCTTAAATATAATTAGCTATAGAAAAGAGGTTCAGGCATATTGGATTATAACCACTTCACTAGGGGTAATGCCTGTATCGAAGTGATAAATATTCGAGGCACTAAATATTTTATTTGGAGGGTGCTCTTGTATAGATAATAAAAAAAAACATATAAAAATATAAATAATTTATTGAACGACTGCTATTATATTCCCGACCTATCCAATTGACATACAATATTTTCGTTCACTGTCGCCAATACATTTTTAGGTACGGAGTCCCCAGGAATATATAAGGAAATCCATAATCGGTTTTGTTATCCAATTAATTTTTAATCGTTGTTAATTTAATTATGTGTTTTCTCATAAGAAAAATATCGGTACTTTTTTGCGTTCCCGAGACGGCTTTATTCGCTCACGCGTATTACGGGACTGATGACTCCGCGGTCCTCACTTGTAGCAAAAAAAAATCATTAATCATTTTTTTTAAACTTAATTAGACCGAGCTCTGTACCCGAGGGGTTCTTATTTATTAGCAATGGCCATTTGCTATTAGAGAAATAAAATATATATAGATCGCGCAGTTCGGCCCTGCTTTGGCGCCAAATTAGAATGGAACTCGCTTTAATGTCTCCTTATTTGCGCCCACACTAAGTCACGCTACACGCATACACGCACACGGCTACACGTATTGCGTCGGTGTGGAGTGAGTACTGATGTGTGGGTAAGGTCGAATATCAGACAATGCAGCCTCTCAAAACATTTGATTCCCTTTCAAACAAAAGACTCGCAAACGCGACACCATCGATTTATTTTTATTGTTTTTTTATTCGTAATAATTATTTATTTATTGGTTTTTAAAACACAAATATATTTTAAAAACTAACCTACTAAGGTGGGCTTTATTTGTTGTAGATTATTAAATGTTTCAGGTCAGGTTTTTGATTTAAAACTCGCCTATAATATTATTTTATTTATTTCATAGATGTACGAAACGGCTATCCCCTCCCCCCTCCTTCTCATCTCTCGTGCATTTCTTAGGTTAAACGTTTATTTATTTATTTATGAAAGTTCAAAACAGCGATACAGGAAGAAAATTCTCTAATTTACACGGCCAAAAAAATGTACCAAATATGAATATGGTTGATAACATCAAAATTAAATCAAATCTTAAATAAACACTAATTAAATGCTAATTAAAATTAAATCAAATCTTAAATAAACACTAATTAAACACCAATTAACACTAGTTAAACACTAATTTAGTTGTTAAACTCACTCGGAAATATGTATTTATATATACTTGGGAGGTACCTATTCCTCGGGTGGTATAGCTGAACGGCAGGTGGTGTGAAGATATTTTAAAGTCAATTTTTTTATCCATTCTCCCATAAATATTTTTATACATACTAAAACCATACTTTATTTTAACATATACATACAAATCACACACACTCACAAATTACACATTACACATCAAAAAAATCTACTGTATACGTATATAATATTAATAATATATATATATTTTAAAGACACTGTTCCAATTTTTTTATGCTAATGTTAATATGTAAAATGTCCGAAATCCATAATTGGTTTTATATACTAGTAATAAGTTTTGTTTGTAATTATAAAAATTAATACTGTTGGATTTTTCAATAAAGAATAAATAAATAAATAAAATTAAAACTGGGAAGGGGTCTTAGGGAATGGTTTGAAGATGCTGCAGTTGAGACTGTACCATTCGCTAATAGTACGGCATTCTTACTCCTAAAAATTTCCTTTATTTCGTCCACTATAGAAGGGTTTCTGAACGTGCTCACCAATGGAGCTGATGTGTTACTGTTCCAGGGAGTCTACTTGAGCCCGCGTCCAGCCTGGCGGCGTGCGGAGGCGCTGACGGCGCGGCGCGCTGAGGAGGCGCGCGCGCTGCGCAACGCGCTGCGCGCCGCCGAGCGGCGGCGTGCCGGGCACGCGGCGCGCGCGCTCTCGGCCGCCGCGCAGGACCTCGCGCGCATCGCGCACGTGACGCCCGCCCAGATCCAGACGATCATGGAGGATTCCCTCATGGTGACTTCATCTTCAATAACATGGCTTTCTCCGCGAATTGGATTATCGTTTTCAATTTAATGTAATCTACACTGACTTCTCGAAAGCATTCGATCAAGTAGACCACTCCTGAAACTAGGTATTCATGGTGATCTTCACCGTTGGATATCTTCGTACATTTCTAACCGTCGGCAGGCGGTTGTAGTCGGGGGACTTTATTGTTATTCCTTCAGGCGTCCCTCAAGGAGCTCACTTTGGCCCTATACTGTTTAATATTTATATCAACGATATTAGGATAGTTGGATAGTTTTCTTTACTCAATTTACCCCCGCTACGCGTCAAATAGCAACAAAATCAGTTTAACGAGAAGAAAACACGACCATAAGTTTCACTTATGGTAAAATTATCCTAGAAACTGATAAAATTCGAGATCTCGTCGTACTTTTGGATAAAAAGCTTACATTCGACCAGCATATGGGCGAGATTGTAACGAAGTCGTATGGCACACCAGGTTTTTTATCTCGCGTTTGCAAACCTTTCGAGGATGTCGGTACCCTGAAAATGGTATACTTTGCGAAGAAGCATTCTTGAATTCTCTTCCCCAGTTTGGACGAGGTCAGATTAGAAGGGGTACCGACGCGGTTTATGAAACAAATGAAATATAGAAAGGTCGATTAAATTACGCATTTAAATCAATAAGATATTAATAATAAAATAATAAAGGTAAAATATATTAACAGATAGTAAAAGGTAACAAAAAACAAAATAAAAACGGATACTCCAAATTTCAATTCAAATTCGCAGGAATGTTACAAAATTATCTTTATTTAATTAAAAAAACGTTATGTAACCAATTTATTATGTGATATTGTTTAGTACAATATGCCACCTTTACTTTCCTATATTACTCCTGCCTACATATTTCCTTCACAATTACTTATCTCCAGTTATTCAGGCTTTTCTCACTCATTTCATGACCCTTTAAATGTATAGGGTGTTTTTTTTAGAGGCGTGGTTTTCAATCTGGCACTACTTCTTTCGTATTTGGTGTTTTTGACAGCTGTCACTTGATTTATGCTCAGTTTGGTTTGCCATTTCATAATGAATAGACTTACTCCTGAACAACGTGGCGTGGCCTCCAAGATCGTGCGATTTAACACCGCTGGACTATTTTTTGTGGGGTTATGTGAAGTCGCTTGTCTACGCAGATAAGCCGGACACGATTAACGCCTTGGAAGAGAATATTCGGCGCGTTATTGCTGACATACGGCCCAACTTGCTGCAAAAAGTGGTTGAAAATTGGGCCTCTCGGCTGGAATTTGTTCGAGTCAGCCGCGGCGGCCACTTACCCGAAATCATTTTTAAAACATAATGGCAAACCCTTATCTTTATAATAAAACTAAATTCTTAGCCATAACATCAAATTATATGCGTTTTATCTCTTCTTGAAAACCACGCCTCTATAATCATCATCCTATATAACAATGACACTAAATTATGACCATATATATGTTATGTATAGTATTAATTGTAAAATTTATACAATTTAAGTGTAGTCAACTGTTTTTAATTATTTTATTACATAAAAATTATCACATCTAATGCGGTGACATCTGATGTGGTGTCACGTTGATCTATAGGTGCGTGGGAACATTGTCGAATGTAGATGCCAGTAGGTGATAATTTTGAAATATAATTTAATAAAATATTAGTTGGTTGCATCGTCGAAGCCATCTATCGGTGAAAATTTTACCTAAATAAATCACAACAGTAGTTCTAAAAATTGTCGTAGGCAGAGACACATTCAATTTATTTAATTATTCGATATTTTTTATAATTACTGCTTAAAATGTTTTTCGAGGCTTCACAGGCATATGTTTATTACAGTTATTATTAGAAAAGTATGCTATCTGGCGTTGACCCGAATAACTAAAATCATTCAATCTGAGCTCAAACCATTTTTATTCAATTCTACTAATAGATGGCAGAACACAAACAATAAATAGTTTTTTTTTTAAATTTTAATAAATATTGTAATTTTCCTATTATTTACACTTGATTTTGTAAGAGTAGTTCGCATCAAATGGTTTTACAGACATTTACGAGTAAAATTGAATGTTTATTTTTTAATTATTCGTATAGGTATTGCTAAAATACATAAATATTCATATTTAAGGGCTGAAAACCTGTATCTCTCTCTGTCAATATCAATAAAAAAAACTACAGAGCCATAATTAATTTAATAAAAATGCAAAATCAAATAAGTTGTCTAAAATACACGGAGGCTGCTATCAAGTCATGGAGTGTTTCTATTCCTACAAGTCGAACTCTTTCGGGAAATAGATGGGGGTTTTATTTGTTTTTTTTTTATATAGGGTGATGATTTTAGAGGCGTGGTTTTCAAGAAGAGATAAAACGCATATAATTTGATGTTATGGCTAAGAATTTAGTTTTATTATAAAGATAAGGGTTTGCCATTATGTTTTAAAAATGATTTCGGGTAAGTGGCCGCCGCGGCTGACTCGAACAAATTCCAGCCGAGAGGCCCAATTTTCAACCACTTTTTGCAGCAAGTTGGGCCGTATGTCAGCAATAACGCGCCGAATATTCTCTTCCAAGGCGTTAATCGTGTCCGGCTTATCTGCGTAGACAAGCGACTTCACATAACCCCACAAAAAATAGTCCAGCGGTGTTAAATCGCACGATCTTGGAGGCCACGCCACGTTGTTCAGGAGTAAGTCTATTCATTATGAAATGGCAAACCAAACTGAGCATAAATCAAGTGAGAGCTGTCAAAAACACCAACTACGAAAAAAGTAGTGCCAGATTGAAAACCACGCCTCTAAAACAAACACCCTATATATAGACTATTTAAACTTAGGGCACTTATTTTAGGATGTTGATCTATATACATCGACAACTGAACATTAATCAGAAAAAAATATTGTAAAAATTATTCTCAATTGCGAGAAAAACGACTACAAAGTCATATTGAAATCGTCCTTATTTATCAGGACATAAAACCAATAATAATTTCCTCCAAAATTAGTGAATGAAAAATGTATTTGGGAGGTAGGAGAGGTTAAGATTTTGTCGGTAAGTTTGAGAGCATAGCACTCCGAAAAAACATTTTTTTTTCGTGAGACCGTTTTAGTTACCGATTTAGATCAACCTAAATGAGTGCCCTAAATTTAAAAACATCCTGTATATGTAAATTATTTCTCCTTGCGCAGGAAACGAATCGTATTCTGATGGACAACATGTACAGCAGTTCTGCTCTGACCCAGCTGCTCCAACGGGCCACCGACCTGGCCGCGCTTCAGTTCAAGGAGAGGCTGGAAGTGATCCACACCACGTGCCAGTTAGCATCCAGTTACACATGTGAATGTGATGGAAGAAAAAAAATATTTTTAAAAAATATGCAAATTTCCAGGCCCGGCGACCACGAAACCAGGATCCTGGGGAGGATATCCGGGGCGCGGAGACCATCGCGCAGTCTGACACAACTCCACCAGAACAGTGACGTAGAGGTGACGTTTAAAACAATCAGAAATTGATATATTTAAAGTTAATCTAATGGCGTTCAATAAACTTAACTTTAACATGAAATTAACCTTTCCTCTCCCTAGACCTTTCATTTCCTTTTAATTACTATCTTCCCTAAGGCTCTAATTATTTTATAAGATAGCAATCCAACTAAAAAAGAAATATTAGTAGTTTATTATTTATTAAATTTCTCAGAAATAGAATTGAATTTTAATAATCTGCCTTTACTATGTTGAAGATATAAGATCAAGGTATCTAAATATATTTTTTTATGATTAAACATCAAATGGTTACCAAATGCCAGCTATAAAAAAAAAAAATAAAAAATGGTATGACCATGTGCGAATTCGTAACTATAAGGTCCTTTAAGGATACCTTTAAGAAAGGTGCGAGCATGACTATGTTGGCCTGCGGCATAGCTAAAAGCACCACCAGCAGACTGCTGAAAATCTGGGCTTGGAAGCAAAGCCAAAAATACTGGCAAGCAAGCCAAAGAACTCATAGTAGGATTCTCGCAAAAAAGACCCTCGGAACTATTGAAGTTCTTAACCAGAGCCTTAACAGGCCCATGCAAGCTGAATAAACATCTGCACAAATTAAACCTATCGCCAAGAGAGCCCAGAAACCCTTATACCCCAACTGGGGAAATGTGGACCCCTTATACACAAAAGGTCCTAGCTTCTAGGCAACCATCTCCTCAAGCCAGAAGAGATTAGAATCATCGCACCCAAAAAGATACTTAACTTCTTATAAGTGGATTTAAAAGTACAATAGTTCTGGAAAGGACGCGGTACGCGGGGGGGGGGCAACCCCCCACATCCACTAACATAACATAACATAAGGATACCTTTAAGGTCAAATCCTCTAGGTCTAGACTAACACGATCTCACCACGATTATAGTAAATGTATGCTAATGCCGCCACTCACGTTCACGCTGGAACTAAACGAGGACCATGCTGGAAGTTTTATGCCAGGGTTGCTCAAACCTGACTGCTGGCAAACTAACTCAATACTGTTAGACTCCGAGAGGCTGCAAGTATATGTGATGACCGTTTGAGAACCCCTGTTTTACGCGATCCTCGAACGTCGAGTCGCTATTGGATTTCCAATTCGCTTTCTGCCAATGTCTGGCAAAAAAATCTCTTCCGACTCAAAAATAACTAAAACTACCCTCAGACGGGCGTTTTGACGTTGATTTTGTAGTAGCCCGAACGAGCCACAGGTTGTCGCCGGATTCGGATCGGCTACTCTTAAAAAAAACAGATTTTGAGTAAATTTTGAATTGTGAATTTGCTGATAATTATTATTAACAGTAGTGAATTTAAATACAACCTGGATACATAGAATTGATACGTAAATAGGTGTTAAGGCGCCACCAGTCCCTAAAACGTGTTTTGTAGCGTATTTTGGTGCATTTTGTTGAAGTTATTCCCAACAAATGGCTAAAACTAAAAATACCACAATATTTTACATATATTAATTTAGTACTTTGCTTAAAAAAAAACCGAAATACACCTTATTATAGTAATGAAAATAAATAAATAAGAAAGTGTTGTTTTTTTCTTGCAACGATTTTTTTTTAAGTTGTGTAAGTGACGCGAACCTAATTTTTCTTTCTAAAGATAGACAATATAATAATCTAGGACATTACCTAAAAAAAAACATTTTTTTCAAATGATAATAATTATTTAAATACAAAAAACATGTTTCATCGATTCCAAATGAGTCGGCGAGTATATCCGTCTCTTCTCTACACGTCAATGTTCGAATAAAGCCTACTCTTTCTAATCTCAAGGACAAATGCGTCCCGGGGCGCCTTAAACTCATAGTTTTTATCAAATTTTATATGTAACTTTTATTGTTCAAACTTTTATTGTAACTTTTGTTGTTAGTTTCAAATTTTTATGCTAATGTTATTATGTAAAATGACCGAAATCCATAATTGGTTTTATATACTAGTAATAAGTTTTGTTTGTAATTGTAAAAATGTAATACTGTGGATTTTTCAATAAAGAATAAATAAATAAATATATACAATTACAATATATAGATCCACCTAAGACATTGTCTTACCCGCCGGTTTCTTAAACTTAACTGGAAACAATTTATTTAAACATGCATAAAATATAATACAAAATATTTAAAAATTACAATAATTAAGTAATGTAACAAATGTGTTTTACAAACGAAATTAGGTTAATTTAATTAAAACCTGAATATTTTTTAATATGTTTTTTCCGTACATTCTTTTAATTTAAGTATTATTACAGATTTTCTTTTGAATTGTCTAACTTCATTTATTTTTATATTTTATGAATTTTTACAATTCTACATCCTTGCTTAGGGTCACCACACCCTGATGGGTTTCACCGACACGGAAGTCCATCAAAAACTTACGCAGCAATCTCAGAGAGCAGGATCTCTGTCACCAATTAATTGCATTTTTACGCCATCTGCGAGCGAAATCGGTAACTATTTAATGATTCAGTCTAAAAATCATGTTGTAATGCAAAAAATATCTCGTCAAACTACACTATCGACTGTTCTAAGAAAGGCATTTTATGAGTGATCAAACATGCTTTGCAGAATATGTAATATATATATTAATACTCGAAGCAAAAACTTTGTACCCCTTTTTAAGCAAAATAGGGGGTGAATTTTCACATATCTTCTCGTTTCGCATCTATAGGGTGTTTTTTTTAGAGGCGTGGTTTTCAATCTGGCACTACTTTTTCGTAGTTGGTGTTTTTGACAGCTGTCACTTGATTTATGCTCAGTTCGGTTTGCCATTTCATAATGAATAGACTTACTCCTGAACAACGTGGCGTGGCCTCCAAGATCGTGCGATTTAACACCGCTGGACTATTTTTTGTGGGGTTATGTGAAGTCGCTTGTCTACGCAGATAAGCCGGACACGATTAACGCCTTGGAAGAGAATATTCGGCGCGTTATTGCTGACATACGGCCCAACTTGCTGCAAAAAGTGGTTGAAAATTGGGCCTCTCGGCTGGAATTTGTTCGAGTCAGCCGCGGCGGCCACTTACCCGAAATCATTTTTAAAACATAATGGCAAACCCTTATCTTTATAATAAAACTAAATTCTTAGCCATAACATCAAATTATATGCGTTTTATCTCTTCTTGAAAACCACGCCTCTAAAATCATCACCCTTAGAACCCAAAACCACCCTCAGTTTTAAAATTTAAATATCTAGGTATCTGTTATATGATATCTATCAAATTAATACATAAAATCGAAAGTACAAAATCTTGGTCCAGTTTGTTAATGAGCAAAATTAGATCAGGGGGGCGGGAAGGGAGGGGCGGTTTCGAAAAAGTGAAATTTTGCCTTAACTTTATTAGTCTAAAAGATATCAATTTAATTTAAATTTTATTTTATTCCTTAGATAGGGGCGTAAAACTTATTTGAATAAACTTTTTTGATAGCACCAACTGTAGATCCTAAAAAAAACATACCTCCACGGGATCAAATCAGTTTAAAATGTTAATTGTAGGCCCTACGATTTTTGTTTGAAATATTTTTTGATATGAGCAACCCTTACGGTACAGTACACAGAGGGATTCAATCTCGCTGCGCAAGGGTACGACGGGTTGAGATGTGGGTAGCTCGCTCAACTTTTGATACAAATTCGCACAATTGGCGTTCGCCTAATTTGATCCGGTGAAATCTAGGTCTATAGACGGGTGAAATGCTATGCTAATTGTGGAAACTTCTTCGTTTGACCTTGTCCAATATATATCCAGATGCTTGCGCGCAGCGCATGGTAGCTCTTTATAAGAACGCCGCGAAGAAGCTGTTCGCTGGGTACCACAGGAAACTGCACTGCCTGCACCAGACCCTGGAACAGCAGAACACTTCCGGAGAAGATGACGAGTGAGCCGTTTTAATTATACAAATTTCAAATGTGTTAAACAGGACAAATGTATATACAAACATATATATATTATACATACACATTAACACACTCACTCTTACATTCTACGCCCTAATTTACTCAAAGATTACAACACACACACTATTATCACTTATAAATTGGAGATGCCTGTAGTCGGTTTAAGTTGTTATTTATGTATTTATATGTAACTGTCATTATGTATGTAAGCATTTCTTATATAAATAAATAAATAAATACTTTTTTTTTAAATTATTATTATTGAGAAAACATCTTGGCCGATGAGTACAAGTCTATAACCTTCCTACCTAGGTAAGAGTTACCTGTTCTAAGGAAGTTTATAAATGAAGTGTTACAGTGAGCATACAAGAGACCAGCGCAAAACCCTGTGAAAATATAAAAAATAACTAAGGCACAAATATACACACACATACACACATGAATACAATTCAAGTGTCTACTCGTTAACACTTAATATATGAAAAAATAAAATGAATAAATGAAAAAACAATAAAAAAATAAACAATAAATGTAATGAATAAATAAATGAATAATTCGATATATATAAATAAATATTCAATATTTAAATAGTGTTATACTACATAAAGTATTTATTTATTTATTGTTATTTTCACAGAAAAAACTTACAGCTAGACATACAATTATTACAAAAAAAAAAACATTTTATCTGTAAACATACAAAGAGATAATGATATACATTTCCTCTCATCTAAATTCGCACTTAGTGGCATGTCACAAACTAACTAGGTGCTGAACACCTGTCCTAAGATGGACTATCTATCTGTTTCCAATAAAAATCTACCTGAATGCCAAGTTTAAGGAGCAGAAAGGGCAGTAATCGAAGGTTCCTAATATCTTTTTTTTTTGTTTTAATTTACACGAACATATATTTCCATTTATTTTATAATTTGTAAGTACATAGATGAGATTCAGAGAAGCAAAACAAAAAAAAAAGAAGAGAGAGAAAAAAAAGAACATAAAAGGAGATATCTAACGCTAATAAAATAAATACAGTGTTGTTATTGTGTAGAATAGTAAAAAATGTAGTCTGTAGTTTAGTGTCGTGTAGTGTAGTAAAAAGATTTTTATGTATTTTAAAATTTTAATGTGAGAGAAAGGATGAGGGCGCGCGTATAGTAATCATGTTTCTATTTCGCCGTTTATAAATCTTTTTAATAAATAAATAAAATAAAATAACTAGCACGTCTAGTTGGGTGCACCACGCGCGTTAGGAGTTGATTTTTCAATATTATTACCGCATACTGGACTTAGGAACGTGTGTCCCACCGAGGTTACGCGAATGTTCCCGAATGCCTTGTCGAATTCGGGTTCGGGCGCAGGGAAAGGGTCCGTTCTCTAACGTCGAAAATGTAAACCTATTTATAAATTAGTATTGTATGTTCCTAGCTCTCGGCTTACTGTGCGCATGAACGTTTCCTGCTCGATCGCACTTCTTATCTAGCATTTGTCTTTGCAGCTTCATGGGCAGGATGTCGCAATTGAATCTCTTCCAGGATGATTCGTTGATTACGAAGGGAATCAATACAGATGACGATTCCCAGGTAGGTAAACTCTTGTTTCGAAGGTTTTCTCTTCTCCGTTAGTTCTTAGCACAGAAATAGTTAGGGCGAATTGACAAGTCAACCTTAAATCGGTGTTTTATTTTTATAGGGCGTCAGGTTTTACTCTTTGCGCGGTTAGTAAGCAATTGTTGGTTTTTATTTAATTACAGCTTCAATATATAGAAACTAAAAAAACAAACTTTACTATGTTTTAGACCGTTCATTTGCCTTTCAATTACTATTTTTCCTAAGGCAATAATATCGTTTATAAGAGAACAATTCAACTAAATAAGTTCTATTAGCAGTTTAATTTGTTAAATTTCTTATAAAGGTGTTTTTTTTAGAGGCGTGGTTTTCAATCTGGCACTACTTTTTTCGTAGTTGGTGTTTTTGACAGCTTTCACTTGATTTATGCTCAGTTCGGTTTGCCATTTCATAATGAATAGACTTACTCCTGAACAACGTGGCGTGGCCTCCAAGATCGTGCGATTTAACACCGCTGGACTATTTTTTGTGGGGTTATGTGAAGTCGCTTGTCTACGCAGATAAGCTGGACACGATTAACGCCTTGGAAGAGAATATTCGGCGCGTTATTGCTGACATACTTGCTGCATATACGAAGTCCGCCGACCGAGAGTGACGCGACGAATGCACCAGGGCTGAGCAAGACGACAGTCTGTAAGAACGGAGGTCGCCCGCTGGTGCAGCGCCTTTTCAACCAAGTTCGCGCGTCGCCAATACCTACTCGTCCGCAGTCGTCACGCCGGTTCGCGTCCATCCATCATGGAGTCAAGCATTATATTGCAAATCTGACCAACTTGCTGCAAAAAGTGGTTGAAAATTGGGCCTCTCGGCTGGAATTTGTTCGAGTCAGCCGCGGCGGCCACTTACCCGAAATCATTTTTAAAACATAATGGCAAACCCTTATCTTTATAACAAAACTAAATTCTTTGCCATAACATCAAATTATATGCGTTTTATCTCTTCTTGAAAACCACGCCTCTAAAAACATCAACCTATATATTGAATTTTAAAAATATGCCTATACCCGATGGTTAGCCAATGGTGACCAAATGCTAGCCATAGGATATAGCATAGCATAAGCAATTAGCTAGCATAAGCAATTATTAGTTTTTATTTATTTTACAGTTTTACAATATAGAAATTAAAAAAACAATCTTTTCAATGTTTTAGACTTTTCACTTAATATTCAACAAAAAAACAATGAGAGCAATTCAACTAAAAAAATAATAACTATTAGCAGTTTATCATTCATTAAATTTCTCAGAAATTGGATTGAATTTTAAAAATCGGCTTCTACCATGTTGAAGTCATAAGATAAAGGTTTTTATGATTAAATATCTAATAGTTATCAAAAGCTAGCCATTGAAAAGAGTGTCTGAATTAATGGAAATTAATATATATCCTTGAAGCGCCGTAAGTCAGCTACAGCGGATATGACAAAATCATGACATTGCCGTCAGTCGAAAAATAACCTCCGCCCCCGTGCCCGGTGTCAAGCAGTGATAGTTAGAGCACTCACGATCAAGTCACCTTTCAATCATTTCTGTTCCAGGAGATTTTCTATAATGTTGAGGATAAAATCGCCTTTATGCAAATGAAAAATGTCTAAATCGCTAAATATTTTTTACTAATATGGTTTATTACTAAATTCGTTCCATCATTACATATAACTCAAATGTTTTTATTATTGATAACATTTTTTTTTTTACAGATGTACTGGATGGTATGTAATTTCATAAATTATTGTAATTATATTTGTAACATACATCTAATGTAGCGTAATTAATCCGACTTTAGGTTGCTTTTTGTTTAAATAAACAAATAAACTTCAAACAAACGAAATCTTTGTTTGAAAAATGTTTTATTTTCACACAAGAAATCGTATGTTTTTTAGCATTATGATATGATAGTAGTGTTGGTATGATATGATAATAACGTTTAATATATCTACTATCAAATTTGATTTTTTTATATATTTTTTATTTTATCCTAAGTTTGCATAATTACAATAATTATGGGTTGTTTATCGTAGAAATTTTACAAAATATTTATAGGCGGATTAAGTAAGACTGTTTTTAATTTTTAAACTATATAAAACCGTTTATTACCGAAAATGTGTATTTTATTTTGTTGTGTTGTAATTCGTCTAGAGATCGTGGTAGTTTAGTGGTTAAGGCGTTGGACTATTGACCCAAAGGTCGCGGGTTCGAATCCGCACATGGTCATTCCATTTTTAGCGCTTCATTACCACAATCTAGACACAAGCATATTTGACCTAGTTGGGTAGGGCCTAAAAATAATTGTATATTTCGAATAAATTTGAAACCTCTCAAGTCCGAATTAAAGCATTCTCAAACCTTGGTTAATGTGACCTGTAAGTCCTAAATATTATATGCTCAGCCGGCTGTATCGTATTTCGATCGCAATATATGTATCTGACTGTACAAAAACCTATTGATTTCTAGAGATATGGCTTCGTTTATAATTGATATCCAATATGTTACTTCCTACTTCGTAGATAGATTCGATCGGTTTTTTTTAGATTTATGCTATAATTATTGCTTGTGTTCACAATCACTTTCAGTTATCCCGTTCATCAAAGGTCATACTTGCAATATTATTCCATTAAATGCATATACAGGCTGTCCCAAAACAATTGGACATCCGTAATGGCTGCCGCCAAATATGCAGTTATCTGATTCAATAAATGAATGTATGTTTGAAGAGAGCCTTTTTATATTTAATATTTAATTATAAACGTCATCGTTCCGGGGTTAATTTCATTCGCCAACGCCATTCATCAACGCTACGACCGCAATACCGAGCAATATCTACACAAATATATTTTCATTTTTGAAGTAAAACTTCTTTAACCGCACCTCGCACTACTTTTCAGCGAATGAATCCAACGCGACACGACGTTCGGGCAAATTCGGCGACACGATTCGTAAGTCGTTGCGCGCCATCGCGTCGCGTCGTTCTTCTCTTTTAATTTAATAAGAATACCTCCAGAATATTTATTTTGTTTTTTGTAGTAGGGAAATACTTATAATTGTCCAATTTTTGAAAATTGGTTTTATTTTAATAATTGTATGTTTAGCTGTAAGTTTTCCGAAATTAAAAATAAATAAATACCGTTATGGAATGATAATTTCGAAATATATTTGACAAATTTAATCAATTTCCTCGTTTAAGTTTTTTAAGTGGATCGATTTTTTTTGTTGATTATTTATTAACAGTGAAAAGTTCGTTTTTTTCTTGTTTTAGATTTATGTTGAAGTTGTTTATTCTTAATATATATATATATATTACGTTCAGTTCAGTTCAATGCCACCATAAGTGACGTTTATTTTTCACCAGATAACATTACAAAGAAAAAAAACATCTTGTCCTCAATCAAATTTGAATTATGTTTTTCTTAATCCTTAAAACTACTAATTGTACATACATAACAAACTTAAATGAAAATTATACACAATTTAATTTAAAATTATATAAATAAATAATAATTTCAATTACCCACTCGATCACTCAGCGCTACAAACTTTTTCAGCTCTAATTTGGTTTGTAATCAGTATTTATTTTTCGTTTGTTTAATCTACTGTTTCTCAATATTTTTCTGCTCACTATGCAAACGAAATATTACATCAATTATGCTTAAACGATTAAAATCCCTAGTCCGAGGTTTTAAAGTAACAATATTTATCGTACTAACCTAATTAGCGACAATCGATACTTGAACTCGTACGCGCCGAGCACTAGCCTCCGCACCGTTATAAAATGGCGGCGCGACGCCATTTTTCAAGATGGCCTCCTAACAGGTCAACAAACCCGCGCATCTTTATTTGCCTCGACGAATTGAGCTATCGAACGGAGATAGGGATTAACCGCGGCCTTTATGGTCGGATCATTATAAACACTGAAAACCATAGATTAATTTAACTTAATTTAATTTAATGGTTCTTCTGTTTAATTTTGATTCTGCGCACATAATTGCGCGGCATATCCCAAACATTACCTATGTTCAAGTATTTAACTATACTTATGGCGCGCACGGAAGAGTGTGAGATTTTAGCACGGTTTAAGTGTGAGGATAGTTAAAGTTTACAGAAAGTTAAAATTTATCTATAATATGTGTTACAGATAAATTCAATTTAATAAATAAAACGTTCACACTACTGACAGCTGAATTTCGAGCTGTGAATTTTGTGTGATTCCAAATGTTACTTTTTCAATAATCTGTCAATCTCAATGTAGTAATGTTAAGCAAAAATAATTATTAATATCATCTTACACTTCTATGAATGCCTAGTCTCATTTCTACAAGAAAAAAATTAAACTGACAATTAATTGTATCAAATAAAAGCTAATAATAGTAAATTAATATTTAATTCTAGTAACAACTAGCATTACATATTAAATTTCATAGGTATTGCAGGTAATTAAGGCAAACAACACACGCTAATGACGTTATAGAACCATCAAGCAATTGCACACCCAAACTCAAAAGCTATCGCCGAGTACCTATCCCACTACGCTCACATTTAACTATAGTATGATGCCATGGCGGCGGACCAAATTTTAGTTAAATTACCGGGATTGTTAAGTTTCCGCTTAGAAGGTTAAAAAATATTTAAATGTAGTGTAGATTTTTTATTTATTTATTTATTGACAGTAACTTAACATTAATTTCACATTATGCAAAGTACTACCTAACTAGGCAATGCCCGTACTAAAGTAGACTTTACTAAAAGCATCGTTCTTATAAGCATAACTATCTCACTGCGCAACATACAATTACAATTATTTGAATTAAATTGTATGCAATAATACATAATATACATAGATATACTATACACATAATATGCATAATACATAGATATCTCCAGAATCTGTTTTACATAATATTAAGACCATTTTCTTCGGAATAAACTGCTATCAGCTAGATTATTTTAGTAACGATTTTGGCGTTTGCATATTATGTCATAAGTATAGTGGAACGGATTTAACGCCTGATTTATACAACGGCGCGTTCTCAGTATTTTTGCCCGAGTTCAGTTAGAATATACACACTTATATATAGAACATACGCCCATACAACTATAGACTTGCAAGGCGATGCCCGTCTGTAAATTTTTAATGCAGTTATTAAGACGGTAGTCGGAACTGCCGTTCAACGGCGCCTCCCTGACAACGCTAAAAAATACGCCACCATAAAAAATAACATAGCATTCACAAGTTGAACATCTGCATAATATTTTATAATAATCATATCTCATACACACTCTTACACACCCTCACCCATCTTACACATTACTCGCCTCACTCTCTGTGCCATCTATATGCCATCGGGTTGTACTTACAAGAAAGTTCTCATTATTATTCAAATATATATAAGATGAATTTATTTTTCGATAAAGATTTGGATAGTAAACTATACAGAGAGTCCCAAGGTTAATCCCAATAAAAAACAGCTAATAGGTCCAACGATTCCTAGTGTTATTTGTTAAGAAACTATATCTAAATTCATTATGGTATTCGAGAAAAAAAATGTTGAAGTTTCTATTCTAAATCGTGTAAAACAGATATTTTTCAATGGTTCCTCCCTCGGATAACTACGTCACTGGGTCACTAGGCCGCGGTCAGTCAAGATCGAGGTTAATGACCTGCCGCGTTGTTCGAAACGCCCCTTTAGGGCGGAGCTAAATGATTGCTGTCATATGTCCACTGGTCGAACAGATGTCGGTCTAAGAAGAAGGGGTAACTCCTTACCCCTTCTCTGAGGGATGCTATTGGTCAACAGATAATATCGATTTATCGATTAATAAAATCGATTTACACCAATTTTATTACAAAAATATTAAATTTTCGCATTTTGTTACATAATTTCTTACTCTTAATAGGGAACTTAAACACCCCCTAAAGTTTGTGGGATTGGTCTTAGCACACTCTGTATAATAAAGGCATTATGTGCGCTCTCAAGTACAGGACCAATTTAGTATCATTTAGATAATATATTGCTCAACTAAAATAAATCAATAAATAAACTAAAAATAAAAATTTGTCAAATGGGTACTCTTTAGTAGCTAAAACACAATGCAGATGCTACTACAAGACCCAAATATCGCCACTAGCGCTGTCCATAACTTGGAAAGATGATCGTTCCTCGTATGTAAGCATGCTTTGTGAATGTCACTTGCACTCGATGTCACTTGCAGCCGTCTATTTATTTTACCGTCGTTTCGTAATGTTGTCCGACTTTATCGACGGCGCAAAGCATCGACCGCCTTAGACGCGGCCAAAGGCGAAAGGCGTCTTGCATAAAACTCAAAAGTCACTTGGCCCGGAGTGTGATCATTGCCTCATAGTTATTGAGCATTCTTAGCTGACATACCACCGTCGTTCCATTTCGAGTAGAGTCCATTAGGAAAGCTACCTATTGCAATGGGTACCATATCTTCGCGTTTCACATCTCCTAGAACCCAAAAGTTTAAAAGTTAAGGCGCTACCAGTCCCTAAAACGTATTTTGGTGCATTTTGTTGAAGTTATTCCCAACAAATGGCTAAAACTAAAAATACCACAATATTCTACATATATTAATTTAGTACTTTGCTTAAAAAAAAAACGAAATACACCTTATTATAGTAATGAAAATAAATAAATAAAGTGTTGTTTTTTTCTTGCAACGATTTTCTTTTAAGTTGTGTAAGTGACGCGAACCTAATTTTTCTTTCTAAAGATAGACAATATAATAATCTAGGACATTACATAAAAAAAAAACATTTTTTTCAAATGATAATAATTATTTAAATACAAAAAACATGTTTCATCGAGTCCAAATGTAACGAATTCGCGGTCGGCGAGTATATCCGTCTCTTTTCCACACGTCAATGTTCGAATAAAGCCTACTCTTTCTAATCTCAAGGAGAAATGCGTCCCGGGCGCCTTACTATATCTATCTATACCACTTTCTTGTGCACACGATAACCGCCACCAATTAATTTTACACTAATGTCTTTCAAATTGAAATATAAAATTTAAGGGCATAAAATCTCGGTCAAGTAAATGGTCAAAATCAGACCATGAGGGCGGGAATGAGAGGGGATTTTCGAAAAAGTGAAATTTACTATAACTTTCTTAGTTTGCAAGATATCAAATTCATTTAAATTTTATATTATTCCTTAGATAAGGGACTAAAAGTAATCTAAGTAAACTTTTTTTATAGCACTAACCATTGGTCTTAGGGGTGGAAAAAATTGGTATTTCAAAATTTAAAAAAATCATAACTTCCTTAATACGCACCGGATCAAATCAATTCAAAGTGTTAATTATAGGGATATAATTTGCCTACAACTTTTGTTTGAAACAATTTTTGATATGTGCAACCCTTACGGCACAGTAAAGAGGATTTTAGTGTACCCACTCCGTCGCGCAAGGGTATTTGTACAATTAGAGTTCGCCTATCACCCTACTTTGATCCACCTACGCCTTCCGGCTTGCCGAAAGCATGGACAAATGTCCCGTTTTATGTCATGCGCTTCACTAATTTGGCCCTGGCAAGACTGGGAGATTTCCGAAAATTTTAACATTACACTTGTATAAGGTTTATTTTTTTATTCATCATTTATGTGCGCTATAACAGTAAATATAGTGTTTACACAATAATTCCTTCTATGCACGTAATTTGTAATCACGCGCAATGGATTAGTTTTGTGCATCACCTTAATAGCACAAAATGCTGTTCCGAGGAGAGACCAATCATTTGTAGAAGTTGTCAAGCTACGGGACTTCACAATACACCTATAAATATTTAATTTTAATATTATATATTTATTTATTCTTTATTGAAAAATCCCCAGTATTACATTTTTACAATTACAAACAAAACTTATTACTAGTATATAAAACCAATTATGGATTTCGGTCATTTTACATAATAACATAAGCATAAAAATTTGAACAGTGTTCTTAAAATATATATAAAATTATTATATACGTATATAGTAGATTTTTTTTTTTTAAGTTTTATGTGTAATTTGTGAGTGATGTTTGTGGTAGTCGTGAGTGTGTGACATTTGTATGTATATATTAAAATAAAGTAATAATTTAAGTATGGTTTTAGTATGTACAAAAATAATTTATGATGAATGTGATAAAAATATAGTATGTATGTATATTCTATATGTAATTGCAATTACAAGTACTTATATGTTACTATTAATCATTAAAAACATAACAATACAATTAGGTTTTATTTATCTTTTGATGATATTGGAAATCTCTTTTTTGAATGATAATAAGGAGGTAGGTACCTTCAATATATCGATTTTTGAAATATTTTTATTGTTATAAAGGTAACAGATTCGTGGTATGGTGCTATTGGTCATTGAATTAGTATATAATTGAATTGAATTGAATTATAATATAAATAAAGTAAATAACCTATAGATAAGTAGAACAAATTACAGTTACAAATGAATATTTGAAATGCACAGGGAGCGATTAGCACTGCTAAATTTTGTGCCCTGCCTTCTTTACTAAGGAAGGCAGTGTTATTGTGCTACAACTGAGAATGTCAAACCGTCAATGCACCTATAGAGAAATATGAAAAGTGTGCCTATTTGTAAGAAAAACAAGTTAAAATATATAAATATGTATTTATAGTTAGATTAAAAGAAAAATAAAATACGTAATGAGTATGCTAATAAAGTTCATGCTAACGTAGCAAACAAAAGATTGCATATTTGTTTAAATTCAGACTATATACATACATACAATATAATATATACAGTGGCGGTTTGTCATAGAAGCCGAAAAGCCGGGCCTAGATTTTCAACGAAAAAACCGTATATTTGCGGTTTATCTGCCCTCCGGAATAGGGCTTACCTACCGTACGAATTCAGGGTAGGCCACTGCATATATACACCAGTTTTATTATTTTAATGCAACAGAAACACTAATATATATCGTAGAAGAACGAAATAACAATAGTAGTAGTAGTAGTAGTAGTAGTAGTAGTAATAGTAGTAGTAGTGTTTAAATAGTGATTCAGAATTTGTAACACTTTTTTTCGAGTGACCCTTGTGTTTACTCGCATATTAATAACAGAGGAGTATCAATAAAATAAGTGTGAAGATGTTCTCAGTCGCTGTGGCAACACCAGCTGGCCAAGATGACCAGCACGCTGAAGGGCACCTACGAGCTGCTGAAGGCCGCCGGCCACCTTTGGGATGCTCACTACCTACGCCTGGCGGAGGCGCAGAGGCTGGTGCTGTTCGCCAGCCAGGCGGCTGCCGAGGACAACGAAGACGCGCAACTGGTTAGCGACCATTTATTTGATCCACTACTTTGAATGAGGTAGGTGTGCGGTCGAGGGCACTTGAAGCATTTCTGAAGTTATTACCGTTGTAACTAGCTAACCCCACTTTTTATATATAGTAAAATTGTATAATATAGTACTTAAATACCGTACTTAGATGATTCCTTTCATTATAATAGTCGTTCGCCGCAAGTTTATATTACTTATATAAAAATCTACCTGTATTGACATTTGGAAAATTCGAATTATTTTTAATATTTTTCAATACACGCTGGTATATATTTTATGAAAGCCTTTCACTCTCACCTATCTATCTGCGCGATTATGCAATACGGTCAAACTTTCATAAACCAGCGTGCATTACCTCAAGCGATGCAACTATCTGTGCGTTCAGTACTATTTTTTCTTTGAACATTCTAGCTAATATGTTTTGTTTGAAAATTTTCAATCTTAAATATTATATATATATATATGATGGTTGTTTTTTAATAGCGGCAAATCGCCTGAAAAGATAAATGACACAATCTTTGACAATATTGAAAAAGTTTTTAATTATTTGATAAAGTGCTGGATAGCATAATATTTATAAAGGTTCTAAAGAGGCCCTTCCTGTGCTTGAGAGCGCAGAATGTCGGTTTAAACCCAGCGGTGAGTTTTATAATAATGAATTTTTAACTCTCACCTGTCCTCTTTAGTGTAAAATATTGTCAAATATTATGTAACCATCTAATTAGATGAAATAAGGAAAGGATATTTTAATAAAAAATAATGGATTTGTGATTACGATGAAGGATGATGGTGAAATGAGATGATTGTCAAAGATTGTGTCATTTATCTTTTCAGGCGATTTGCCGTTATTAAAAAATAATCATCAAAAAACTCAGCGCTGGGTTTAAACCGACACTCTGCGCTCTCAAGTACAGGACCTCTTTAGTACTTTTATTAATGTTTTTCTATCGCACGCTTTATCAAAAAATTAAAAAATTGATCAATATTGTCAAAGATTGTGTATTTTAACTTTTTAGGCAATTTGCCGCTATTAAAAAACAACCATCAAATATAAGTCAAATATTAAATCAATTATTAATATAACTCACGTTTACGAATTTCATGCATAAATAACCCCTCATTTTCTTGAAAAATATCAATTTCGCTGAATTTTTTAATCTTAGAAAATCAAGGTAATTTGTTTAGCTGTAGTGTGTCGGGGGGTTTTTTAAATGTTTTATTAAGTACAAGCTTTTATTTAGCTTGCAATTTTTGCATTGGTCAAATGTCGGCTTAGGTCAAATCTTGCGAGCTGAATTAGAACCACTTCTCTTATCCTACAGAGTTGCAATTTCACATTTATGGTAAGCATGACCTGATTCGTGATATTTATTATTTTCAGCATATGGAAATACCAGTTGACATTTTGGTCGACAGTATCAGAACGGCGCCAAGTGTTGAGTATGCCAAGAAAGGTCTCGCAGATGTCAAAGATCTTTTCAAAAGCATGTCAGTCGCGTTAGTGGCTTTGCTATATTAATTCCTAGTAGCATTTATTACCATTCTTGTAAGATTTGAAATAAAATCAAAGCTAATTAATTAAATACACAAACATCGACACCGTAAACCCCGCAAATTTAATTCCGCTAATTTGGTTCGCAACATTCCAGGTGTCAGTGCATTACTACAGCAAATCATCATCACGTCATCATCAAATTCGCATTCAATCCGCAATCGACTATTGTTGGCCTGAAGTTTGCTAAGTCCGGTTTAAAAGCAATACAGTCCACTTATTATCCAACAATACAAAATTAATTCCAGGTCACATAATATCTACAATGATTTGTGATCGTGTTAGTCAAGTGGTTAAGGCGTTTAACTGTTGACCCAGCGGTAGCGGTCAATTCGGACACCCGGCGACGTGCGATCGCCGCCGAGCGCATCTGATTGGTCGTCGCCTGCGCAGGCGCACGGGCGATCCGCCAGCGACGCAGGCAGTCAGTCGAAACATTGGACTTGCAAGCAACCGCGCAATCATTCCTAATTTATATTTTATTCATTGTTATATCTTAATTTCCGTTATTTTACAATTGTTATTTAGTTTTATTCTTGTTTTACGACGCAATTGTTGAAGTGATTCCCTTGTGGGAATCACCTAAATAAATGAGTTCACCATTTCTACTCATCCTGGACCCTAGACATCCCCGGTATAGCTTCATTACCACCAGCTCCCCTAACTCTAGAGTAGGTAAAACTGGTAGGTAATTTTAGGAAAAATGATCTCGCCAATTTTTACAAGTTTAAACCTAAAGAACATAATGGTATCTCTTATTAAAATGATGAAACTGTGGGGTTTTTTTCATTAAATTACATTTTTTTGTGGATGTTTGAGACCTGGTGCGACATTTGCATTGTGTTTTGTTACTAAGTATGGTTTAAAATTTCTTACTAGCAGTTGAGCAATCTAAAACCAGTGCCTCAAAACTATTTGCGTCGAAGAAAAATCAAGTTTTTCAGTCGAGTATTATTTGCGAAGACAATATATCAAAATCCCGATAAGATTAAACGGTTCTCGTAATAGGTACGACAGCTGATGTCCTTTTTTTCCGGTCAACGTGCTCAAACGCGGTGTGCCGCTTAAAAGAGAAGTGTGTTACGCCAGCTCGTTACAAAAAGTAATAACTTTGGGGATAAATTATGTTTGCATAATAGGAAACACAAACCCCTCATCAAACCTTCGCTAAAGATTTTGGTACACTTTGTATAATCAATAATAATTATTAGACGTGCCAAAGCAACTGTGCTCGACATTGCTTTGCGTGTAGTGGTAAATAAAATACTGTTCAGAAATAAAATTTAAATAAGTTATATTAAAATAAATGGTTGCATTTATTTGACTAATTTGCATATAATATATATTTTTTTTTTACTTAGATACAAGACCCACCGTGATACAGAGTACGCACAGATTCGACGTTTTAGCAAATTGGTCGAATTAGAATTACCGATCATATGCGCGGAGATCGACAGGTTTTTAATCTGGTGAGTTTACTAAAGGTGCGCTTAGACTAGGCCATAGACTAGCCCGTGCGGCTAGCTCGCTCGCTGTTAGTTATTACACGCTGTTTAAGTATTATTACATTAGACAAACGTCAAACTGTGTAGTATTATTTAGTGTTAAGTGTGAAAAATCATTTGGTATGATTTTTTTTTCGAAATTGCATTGGGACCGGTTCAGTTAAACATATTTATTAACATCCTAAAGGAGTGCCCTAAATTCAAAAACAACCTGTATATAAATAAATGCTATTTTTCTCAGCTACCCTCGAGAGGCTGAGTTTATATCTCAGTTTCACGACCGGCTCTATGGACCGATCCACGAGGATGTGCCAATTGCGCTCATGCAATGCGAGGCTCAGATCACGGCCGTCATCAACTGGAGAATAGGGTTAGTGACTTACTTACAGGAAGTACATGTGACCCCCTAAATAGTTTTTTTTTCTAAAATTAAATATACCACCAATGTTGTTTTTCACTAGCGTAGTTCTAACGAAGCAGCTACTAGCGTAGTTCCAACGAAGCAGCTACTAGCGTAGTTCTAACGAAGCAGCTACTAGCGTAGTTCTAACGAAGCAGCTACTAGCGTAGTTCTAATGAAGCAGCTACTAGCGTAGTTCTAACGAAGCAGCTACTAGCGTAGTACTAACGAAGCAGCTACTAGCGTAGTTCTAACGAAGCAGCTACTAGCGTAGTACTAACGAAGCAGCTACTAGCGTAGTTCCAACGAAGCAGCTACTAGCGTAGTTCCAACGAAGCAGCTACTAGCGTAGTTCCAACGAAGAAGCTACTAGCGTAGTTCCAATGAAGCAGCTACTAGCGTAGTTCCAATGAAGCAGCTACTGGTGTAGTTCTAACGAAGCAGCTACTAGCGTAGTTCTAACGAAACAGCTACTAGCGTACCACTCGATCTTGACTGACCGCGGCCTAGTGACCCAGTGACGTAGTTATCCGAGCGAGGAACCATTGAAAAATATCTGTTTTACACGATTTAGAATAGAAACTTCAACATTTTTTTTCTCGAATACCATAATGAATTTTGATATAGTTTCTTAACAAATAACACTAGGAATCGTAGAACCTATTAGCTGTTTTTTTTTTATTGGGATTGACCTTGGGACAACCTGTATACAAACGTACGAGGGAAATGACATTTTCTGTTTAGCTATAATTGCTCTGTTTAGGCTGTTGGAGAGCATAAGTCGCTACAAGAATACTATATCGGACGAACTGAAGAAAAATGCGCAGGAGTGGATCGACGAAAAGATAAAGTTGATCGAGGATATATACAAAACGAAAGTAAGTTAGTTTCATACTATGCTGGGTTTAATTTCGATCGAGAATGAACAGAACTAAAATCATCGGATGTCATCGGCCCCGCTCGACAACTCTCGCCCGTTGCCGGCCGCCGCCTCGCATCTGTTGACTCCGTTTGGTTCATTATTGCAGAACGGCGTTTGTTATTATTTATTATTTGTTATTTTTCTTTGTCGTATGACGATGATGTGGTAAGCTTTAAAACAGCACGTTGAGCACCGTCGATATTTTCAACGCTACCTTCCCGGCATTGTCTGCTCTAACTCTAACCCTAGAGTAGTTTTACTTAACACATTCTGCTCCGTTCGTTGACTGAACGGAATATCTCACGCGTTTTTTAATATAAGTTAATTATAATTTCTTTCAATTAATATAATTCTATCAATATGTTTTCACTAGTGCACTTTTCACATTAACAATCAACTGTCAAAACCGAATTAAATGAAAAAAAAACGACATTTAGTCTTCAAAACAATTACAAATACAAAATATTTCAATATGTTGCCCGCAAATCTAAAGGAAATTGATGATTGAAATACATTCAAAAAGGTATATTATTGAACAAACTATTTACAGTTTGAATTAATTCAAATAATTTCTTATTGTTTCTTTGTTTTTTAATTTATTTATTTTTTATCACTTTAATGTTTTGATTGTATTTTAAATTATCACTTATTCTATGGTTTACTTACTTATGAAGATTTTTTGTTGTTGATAATTTGTTTTGCTTGTCACAAATTTTTATACTCTTTTTAATATTGTATTGTCATTCCTACATACGTTTTGTATTAATGGAAATAAAATATTTGAATTTGTATATGCGACATGCCATGCTTTTAAATATTACCATAACTGCAGTAAGACGATGACGGATTTACCCGCAAACGGCACCCGGCCTATACCGTTTGTTCGCGTTTCAGGAGATAATCCACAGCATCCGCTCCGACCGCATTGAGAAGGACATCTACGACGTGCGGGCGTTCGAGATAAACTACCACGATAGTCGAGTGAGGGGGCACATCAAGGTAAATTTACTAGTAATTTTCGTCGACGTGCGTGATGCACTTTCAATTTGTCCGCCAACCACAATTATTTTCGATAGGATAAATATTAATTTCGATTCGTTTAGACACTTTTTTTTATAGCTGGCATTTGGTAACCCCTGAATATTTAATCATAAAAAAAAATATATGTTTAGATGCCTTAATCTTAGGTCATCAACATAGTGAAGGCAGATTTATAAAATTCGATTATATTTCTGAGAAATTTAATAAATGCCAAACTGCTGATAGTTCTTTTTTAGTTGAATTACTTGCTTAGTTAAAATAAAGCTCTGAATTCCATGGTCCATCGTCAATATGCTTTGCCTCCACTATGTTGACGACAAGATCATGACATTTTGATAGGGCGTCAGGTCAGTGCGCAGTCATTAAGCAATTTTTGGTTTTTATTTAATTACAGCTTCATAAGACAGAAATTAAAAAAAAAACTTTACTATATTTTAGACCCTTCATTTGCCTTTCAATTACTATTTTTCCTAACCCTCTAATGTCGTTTATAAGAGAGCAATTCAACTAAAAAAGAACTATTAGCAGTTTATCATTTATTAAATTTCTCAGAAATAGAATTGAATTTTAAAAATCTGCCTTTACTATGTTGAAAACCTAAGATCAAAATATCTAAACATATTTTTTTTATGATTTAATATCGAATGGTTACCAAATGCCAGCCGAAAAAAAAGGTCTCATTAATTTTTTCCTCGTCTACTTAACTTAACAGTATCACGGAGCTATCTTTCTAAATATTGTAATTAGTTAATAATAACCATAAATGGGGGTATTCCGAAGCCGTTCTTCTGTGCCGGATACATGAGCTTTGTTTATATGACCCCCAGGCCGTCGAGGAAACGATGACCAGGCATTTGGAGGAGTTCCTCGCGAAACTCAACTTCGACAATCCCGAAATATTTCAGTTCGCCGAGAAAATCTCATCCGCCCAAGAAACGCTCGCGAGAGACGGTGAGGGTTCTTCTACGTTCGTCCTATTACTTTACTTAGAAGCAGGCGTTTATACCACTGCGCCATCTATACCGAGGGTACGAAACAGCGCCTTAAATGAAACCTTTCGCTTTTTAAGGAGAAAATTATTTATTTATTTATTTAATAAAAGAATTTTAAAGAGTTAAATTGAACGAGTTTACATTTAATATTATACATAACATATGGCCAACAAGAATAGTTCAAAGATTAACAGATTATTATCGTGCAATTATTAGACATTTAAATGTGTGTGAGAAGCGTGAATTGTGAGATAAGTGAGCGTTTTGAATGATGTGTGTAGGGAGGAAAGTGGAGAATGGAATGTTGATATATCAGTATGAGTGATGAGTTTAATGATTTCAGAAAAATAAGGTGGCAAATAGTTCTAAGCAATATCACAGACAGCCTTGGTTACGGCTAAGGTGGAATAAATCAATGCTTTGGAACGTTTTTTTAATTAAATAAAGATAATTTTGTAACATTCCTACGAATTCGAATTGAAATTTAGAGTATCCGTTTTTATTTTGTATTTTTTTTACCTTTTACTATCTGTTAATATATTTTATGCACATTACGTCCATTTTTTCTATATTTTCAATATCACTTTATTTATTTAAATATGTAATATAATCGACCTTATAATTGTTAATCCTTATCGATATTACGGTCTGAGTTTACCGATGAGTATAAATAAATTAATAGTAATAAAGATTTTTAAAAACAAGCTTTAATGCGTATACAAAATTTCGTGTCTGTACTGTTGACCTTAAAGGACCGTTTGGAGACAATCCTGGGTGGAGAATCAGGTCATGCTTACCATAAAAATGCATTGTCACCGGAACTGAACCAACATGTCAAATTTAAACTCCGTAGGATAAGAGGAAGTGGTTCTAATTCAGCTCGCAAGATTTGACCTAAACCCACACGCAAACATTGCAAGCTAAATAAAAGCTTCTATATAAATTAATAACAGACAGTAACACACATTTTATATAATAAATAATTTAAATAAAATGTCAAAAAAGACATTATCTGCGCGATGCAAAGATTCCACGGTGACTATGGAATAAATATTTACCCGTTCACGAACCTGCTATAAAAATGCCAATGGAAAAATCACTTTTCTAAATCTATAATTTGCTTTTCAGTGCGTTTGTTTATTTATTTATTTATTTAACAGGTTTCCCCATGTAAATCGACTTGTATATTGAGTGTAAGAGCTTGTATGTAATAATCTACATAATTTATTCTATGAGTTCTGAAGAATCATGTGTTTTGATCTGGACGCATAATTATCGAAAATTCGAAATCTGTGCGTTAAAAAATGATTGTCAACAAAAAATCGAAACATTGTCTATGGAACTTACCAGTGGTGTAAAATATTATTTATTTAAAATTAATTAAAACCTTCGATTATTTTATGTATAGTGGCCATCATGCCAAAGTCACCAAATTGCACTTTTGACCCAATTGAGTTTTCTACACAAATTCCATCTTTTATATCAATCGCTGAAGTCACTAAGTAATTTAAATAATCAATACTTACAGATTAAACCACTGTTCAAAGACACTAATGTTTTTTCTTTCGAAATACCTCCTGTCAAAATCTTTTAGGTTATATTAACAATTTGCTTTTGTTTTTAATTCCAATTTACCAATGCCAAATTGCCAATCTTAACTTCTGATTTCGTTATTTTTACATTAATATCCCGGATTTGAATTACAGGACTTTACGCGTTATATCTGTAAGGTACAAACTATTTTAAATATACGCATACTTACATTTTACTTTTTATTTTTTCAATTAAGAGAATATCGATTTAAATCATGAAGAAGATATTAAAGAACTAGAGTTTATTAATCGCCGTTAGCAAACAAACCCCTAGTTACAGAACGGTTAGTATGCAAAACACAATTTTGCCCCTGTCACCTTTTGCACATTGGTGATTTTCGCATGGAGGGGACGATCACTTCAAAACTTCAAATTTTATTTTAAACCTGGTTTTTTATAATGGTTTTTCAATTAAGATTAAGTGCTGCCTTTTTAGTTTAATAGTTGAATTGGCAGTCATTCAATTTTTATTTTTTCTAAATGAACGCACGGCACTGGTAGCGTCCTATTGACAAATACTGGGCCGCGGCACGAAATCAACAACAAATGATTGGAATTTTGGTGAAAGAACAATAAAACAGTGCTCTCCAATTTCCTGGACACTCGTTTAATCTTCAGCGAGATTCTGTTCACTTCTCAGCGCGATCATCGACGGCACGAACGAGATATGTTCGTTCTGATAAAAATAATCGTATTTATCGTCCCGCTGGCTATTGAAAGCGACTCGAAGACGTCTTTTCTGGATTCTGGAAGTTTCTTCAGGAGCAACCACCGACGGCACGTCGATGCGGTGACTCCCGCAGACGCCAATCGCTCAGGGGAAGTTCAAGCGAGCATCGCGAACTCGTCGGGCGTATGGCGCGCCGCGAGAACGAAGCAGAACCCAAAGGAAACCATATCGAGGAGTCCCAGCAACGGCGCGTGGAAGAGACGCCCTCGAAGGCAGAAGTTGAGACAGAGGAACATGATCATCGCGCACAACTCCATTACGGACGCGGACAGACCTGACTCGGGAGGGGTATTCAAACCGCCGCCGCTGAGCATATCCTTGATGGACACCGCGGCGCCTGCGAGCACTGAACCTCCAGGGACGCCAAACCTTTTCGATTACCGGGACGCGCCCTACAGCTTCGTCGAAAATGTAAAAATACCGCCAGTCGAGCTGAAGAAAACAAGCGTTGAATTATATCCAACGACCCCTTTGGTTGATGACTACGACGATGACTTTGTTGGCAGCCTACTCTTCGACGAGGAATATCAAGATTCGGCTGCGACGTTGACCACTACTGCTAGAAACGAAGTCCCGAGAACACTGGAGAAAATTGCCGAAGGAACACTGGAGCTGCCGTGCGTCTTGTTCTCGAAGAAAATGGAGAACACTCCTGCCTGGCTATGCTTCGTGCCGCCGTAACTCCTCATATCACATTCACATCCAAAAATAAAAATAACATACGAAGGAAAGAATTCACCATAACCTCAACAATGTGTTCGTGGAGAGCTGGTTTAATAAATGGACATTTGTCGAAAGACCGGGCACCCCCCTATCGCGGGGCCTGCCAACAAATTTGCGTAGGTTCGTTTCCCTATTTCGCCCGGGAAAACAACACTTGTGTATATCGTCCCTCTACCCTTTTAGGGGAAATAGCTTCTCTATGGTTCTGGTTTCCACGGTCGCTGAACATCTGCACACTAATTATAAAATGATGGCTATTCATTGGTTGGGCAGATATAAAGACGGTGGTCTTTATATTTGCTCGGTCGGCGGCTAGTCTAGTACCACTAGTCTATTACTAACCTCAAAAAGGTTTGATTGTCACTCAACTAGGCTTTAATCTGTCCTAGAGTGACCCTCGTTTTATTCCGTGCACTATAATCTAAATGTAAAGTGAATCATACAACTAATTATATTCAGTAATGCTACTACAAATTATTTTACTATTGCAATTAATTCTTCATATGAGTCTATAGAATTAAAAGCAGCAATCTGCCAAAATTATCATTTTAAAGTTTTTTACCGATTCTGAAACATCTTCATATTTACAAATTAATTATGATTTTACCTACACCTTTGTATTTTAATGTGACATCATTAGCAACACGTTGGAAACATAATTAAACAATATTGGTGATAATTACCTTATTTTAGATCTAAATTGCTTTTATAAAATTACCACAAAACACATTTACTGCAGATTGCTGCTTTGAATCAAATATATTAGTCGTATAGAATATTATACGACTCATATAATATCCAAATTTATTAACCATGTAGAGATCTTTATATGAATTGAGCTACTTTAGAACTTCCGTGAATAATTTACCAGAGAGAAAGTAGAAACTCCTCCGTCCAAAGGCAGTTTTCATTTTAGTCAATCTCGCCTCATTCCTAAGAATAATTTATTCTGGTTCATTCATGGCACTCATGGACCGTAGTCAAACTTGGGCCGTTCACAGTATATTCTTTGTTTTTAGTTCACAGTATATATATCAGCCGTCACTGGAAATAGGTAAGATTAAAATATTTAGAATAAACTAAAAGTAATTCCTGTGATTTTCCTGCCATCTTTTATTTTATAATAAGATAGTTACTGTGAAATAAATAACAACCTCTTTGTGTTGAGATTGCTCCATTTTATTGCATTTGATATCAACTTGAGCTGAATAATTATTTGTTAATTTATTAATTTAATATGCAATTGCCACATAACACACAAAATAATATAAATAAATGTTGTTCTTATAAATTTATACTAGTGATGGAAACGTGATCGTATTTTCTCACGCCCTTAGAAACTATTTTCCAGTCTCAACCTAACGAGTGACCGGATGTTTGATTTAAAGAGTATATATTACAAATTATAAAGTATTTCTGCGTAATCCTAAGTGTATTTCCTGTTATTATTATTATCAGTGACTGATAAATTACTTGTGAGTACTACTCGCCTGCGTTTCATTATTATACAACTTTTTATTATTATATAACTCAATATAATTTCACCTACGCATGCCTTTGTAATATACAATAATTGAAAATAAAATGCTTGATCAAACTTACAGTCGAATTTTACTGAAATGTATATATAATATTACAGTTCGCATTTTCATACCGCAAAGTGTTCCTACTCCTGAAACGGTCGCGCGAACTCGGAATTGGTAGCAGCGTAAAAGCGTGCCGTTTCACGGACAGAGACTCGCCACAAGCGTGCGCTGATTATTTTTATATATTGTAAAAGCCAACAGTATTAATTTTCATAATTACAAATAGAACTTATTACTAATATATAAAACCAATTATTGATTTCTGATATTTTACATAATAACATTAGCATAAGAAATTTAAAGCAATGTTCCCTTCTTAAAAGATATAAATATTATATATGTATAAAGTAGAATTTATTAATATAACTGTGCTTATTTGAGAGTGTGTAATGTGTATGTGATTTATGTGTATGTTTATTAAAACAAACGGATTACATTAGACGGAAACAATGTAATTAAGAATTCAGAGGTTCAATAATTTTATAGAAACCGTGGAATTTTATTTTTCATGGAAAATTCATGAAGACAAAATTTTGTTTTTCATAGTTTTTCAGGTGAATTCTAAAAATAAGGAGTTTTACTAATTTTATTACAATAATTATTGACAATCGAAAAATAAGTTTAATTCAAAAAATGGCCTTTTTAAATGTCCAATAACGTCGACGGTGGTGCATTTTTTCTAAAATCTTTTGCTATGCATTAGAAGATATTTAATCACCTCAAACTCATCAAAAGTCAGTCAACTTGAAAGTTAGAACTTGTATAGTAGGCAGGAGCCTTGCCTACTATACAAGTCCTGTAGCCAGGTTCGCTATTTTCTTTCGTCTTGATCTGTTTCCAGCCGCCAAAGATCCACTCAAAGACCAGGAACCGCTCGCGGCGGCGGCAAGAACTGCGCGACTCCAGAGCACGGCCACGCGTCTCTTGACGTGGCAGAAGCAAGCGGTGCGCTCGATCGAGGCGGCCACAGATGAGGTCATCAGCAAGATGGAGACGAGCGTACGGCACAGCCTCTCGACGTCCAGCATGAACTTCATCTCCAGTTTGCGGTACGAACGCTGTGTTTAGAAATAAACTGATATAGAAGATGATAAACTGTCAATAGTTCTTTTTTAGTTGAATTGCTCTCCTATAGAAGGTATTAGAGTCTTCTCGTGGTCCTAGGCTATTCTCCGAAGGCGGCAACTGGTCGGGTCCAGAGTTCGCGGAGGCTGTGGACCTTCTGCGGCGCTGCGCGAAGGACGTCGACCACCAGACCGACGTCTCCATCGCGATGGTGATGAGACGCCGCGCCAACCTCATCTCCAGTGTCCTAGCTGCCTTCAAGGAGATCATCGAAGCGTTAGTACGCGTCTTTCAAACTAGAAAAGGCCATTGAGAGCCATAACGCACTCGAATTGCATTTTATGCATGTTTTTGAGGTCTACTGCCAAAATAGCTTTTCATACCAGGCATATATAGGGTGTTTTTTTTAGAGGCGTGGTTTTCAAGAAGAGATAAAACGCATATAATTTGATGTTATGGCTAAGAATTTAGTTTTATTATAAAGATAAGGGTTTGCCATTATGTTTTAAAAATGATTTCGGGTAAGTGGCCGCCGCGGCTGACTCGAACAAATTCCAGCCGAGAGGCCCAATTTTCAACCACTTTTTGCAGCAAGTTGGGCCGTATGTCAGCAATAACGCGCCGAATATTCTCTTCCAAGGCGTTAATCGTGTCCGGCTTATCTGCGTAGACAAGCGACTTCACATAACCCCACAAAAAATAGTCCAGCGGTGTTAAATCGCACGATCTTGGAGGCCACGCCACGTTGTTCAGGAGTAAGTCTATTCATTATGAAATGGCAAACCAAACTGAGCATAAATCAAGTGACAGCTGTCAAAAACACCAACTACGAAAAAGGTAGTGCCAGATTGAAAACCACGCCTCTAAAAAAAAACACCCGTTATTAGTGATGCTAATTTGAAGCAGTTGTAAAGATTTTTTTTATTAGTACCCCGTTTTAATTGCCTTTAGTCAAGCAATAATGTATTTATTTAGGTACTTGAAGTACTTATTCAATAAAATTCGACACAAATATAAGTGTATTTCTGTTTTTAGATTCAAGGCTCGTATCGGAAGATCCAAAAAGTGACCGCAAACCCATTCGCAGCGCCGCTAAACGGCTTTTAAATTAAACATGAATTAACCGATTATGCCTGGCCGTTTCGGATTGGTGATATGTCGAAAAAATACTACAGTGTGAACACAAAATGTATTCCGGGCATGTGTCCCAACAACAATTGTTCCGCCAACGAAACGCCAACGAAAAAAATTCCCGTATAAAAATATTGCGCGCAATACTTGTTAGGTGACCATACTTTAAAATGTTTTCAGGTCATTTTGGAGCAGTTTATATGATTTATTTACAATTTTGTTTAATTTCATTTGCAAAAGCTGCTGGCTTTGAGTTCACCCTGTAAACATACGATATATTTTCCGTGTAATTTTATTATTTAAATATACAACATTTATTTTTTTTTATAAAGCGAAAAATGCACGGCGATTTTGACAGAAATTAATCTCGGCGCCCGCGATAAGTATGTGTGTCTAAAATATATTAAAAACATTTGTAAATTCGATAGGTGTTTTATTTCTTAATTTCTAAAATGTTATGCCCTGTATGGTCGGACCTTTATATCGGTACTTCGAAATAGGCGTGTGAAATCATTAAAAAAAAACTATTATTGACACACTTACCCCAACCAGCTTCCAACCCCGTACGAATATGTTTTAAATGAATAAATTAACAAGTTAGAGTTTTGACTCGATAACAAGATGAAAAACTGTATGTTACTTGACTGCCTAGATGAGGTGTCGAGTCCGAGAGCGCGGTAAAACAAGACTGAATTTATAAATCTTCTCAAGGCGGAGAAGTTACGTCTTGTGATTTGCAGCAAAGAAAATGCTTTTGTCTTTCAAGAAGGTTAAATGAAGGTCAATGCAAAACTTCAGGTTAAACTAGGTATGGGAACTAACCAAGGTCGCAGGCGAAATAAATGCATCCGTTACCAACTCCCATAACGACACACCGGTATCAAGTTTGTAATAAATCCGCGGTTTATTGACATATAAATCGGCGATGATTTAGAGGGGGGGGGCTTTAAATACAAAAGAAATATATAAATATAAAGATTTTTAAGCAATGTCGCCAGGCGAAACCAGCAAAAATTATAAGGATTATTTATTAATGCGCCATCTATGTCTCGAATTCTTCGCGTATTCCTGTTAATTCATTATTCATTCCCGCCTCGTCTGTTAGACTCGCTGATTTTAAAATGCAAAACGTGCAATTCTCCAAAATGGGCGTTAATCGAAGTGACGGCAGCGTTTGTTTCGAATTTGATAAAATCTGAGCTTAGAGATCATATCAATGTTTTTTTCCGGGTTGGGAGTCGTAAGATATTTACGTAATGTTAAAAATAAAACAGATGTTTACCCATTCGACCAGTTCTAATTGCATGAAGAGTAAATGTCAACATTGATATTAAAAAACCTTTGGAAATTAAGGTCAGGTTGGGAAACTCCGGTTGTGCTGCACTTTTGGCAAAATGCAGTAATAATGGCAACGTCACAATAATTATTAATAAGGTCAAAGCAATATATTTCCCACGCAAATTTACAAGTCAATTTCTCACACTAGTTGTTACATTAACAACGGAAATCTCGGAATTATAGTTGCCGACAATTTCCCACACCGTTTTTATAACAAAGAATATTTAATCAGGCTTTGTAATTACTTGAGATGTTTACATTCTTCATATCTAGTTCAAAGAAGTACTGGCTAATTTCCCCGCACTGGACTCCAGAACCGAGGTCCAGTTAAGCCTGTCTTCAGCCTCGGCACGAGAAATACCTGAGCGTCGGTTATCAGCTTCGCGAGAGTAACTACCGTCCATTCGCTGGTTGTCATTTCAGCGTTACTTATTTTATAACCTTTTTAACGGAGTTAAACGGATCTTTTATATATAACAAGTTGTGATCTTGATCTTGTACTGTGCCTTAATAAATTAAAATTTATCAATACGTTTTGTAAACCTACAACCGGGTCGTTACAAACGATGAATCTGTTACTTTTTTTTATTGTAACTTTACACCCCTATATGGAAAAAACCTCATGTTAATTAAATAATGTCAACATTAGGACAACAAAGAGGTGAATTATTCTGTGGGTGTGATTTAAAGAAAGCTATCATGTTACCAGAAAATGATCTCAGAACAATGCTGCAGGGTCGATAAGCTGATTCGCCAATCGCTCGCTGTCAGTTTGACGTTTGTCCAATGCAATATACATAAACGTCAAACTGACAGCGAGCGATTGTCCAATGCAATAATATACATAAACGTCAAACTGACAGCGAGCGATTGTCCAATGCACTAATAAACATAAACGTCAACCTGACAGCGAGCGATTGTCCAATGCAATAATATACATAAACGTCAAACTGACAGCGAGCGATTGTCCAATGCACTAATAAACATAAACGTCAACCTGACAGCGAGCGATTGTCCAATGCACTAATATACATAAACGTCAAACTGACAGCGAGCGATTGTCCAATGCACTAATAAACATAAACGTCAAACTGACAGCGAGCGATTGTCCAATGCAATAATTTACATAAACGTCAAACTGACAGCGAGCGATTGTCCAATGCAATAATATACATAAACGTCAAACTGACAGCGAGCGATTGTCCAATGCACTAATAAACATAAACGTCAAACTGACAGCGAGCGATTGTCCAATGCACTAATAAACATAAACGTCAAACTGACAGCGAGCGATTGTTGAGTCGGCTCCAGACTGTCAAATTGTGTATATTACGAGGTTATAATCGAAACTATACTGTATTTTGGGGTTAGCATTGAGTTGTTAGCAAAAAAAAAGGTTTTATTCGTTATTCTGTGTTGACCCTTATTATGGTGTTGTTTGTTTTTTAAATTGCTCGCTTGAAGGTTTATTTAACGCAGTCTCTTTACACGCTATAATACATATTAAAATAGGTAACGGCTTTGAATACAAGTGTTACTGCCACTAGGATTGAGTGACTACATCTTAAGGAAAATGACCCTAAAAATACAAGTTAGCGCGTGAAATTCAAGTGAGTTTTTAAAAATACCTACGAAACTTATGTTCCTCTTGTGAACGCCAACGACCTGTGGAGTGATAATACAATTCAGTCGTGGGCGCTTATAAAGATTTATTAAGAAATGCTCACTCACTGGACGATAAAATTCATCTCGGAAAATATGACCTCGAGAATGAGATGCAACATAGCGAGTCTATGAACTAACTATCTACATTCATATAATGGCACCCTAAGGATATATGCTGTCAGTCAATACTTGTATCATTTTTAGATATTATTTATCATTTTTACATTTATCAAAGCCTCTCTAAGGGTAAAAAAAGTAACCAGGAACAACTGAGAGTTGATTTTTTGTGTTTAAATTGAAAAACAACCATCGAATAATATATATATATACAACACTAAAGTCAACAAATTTCTAGTACAAATTAATAAAACATTGACAGTTCGATAGAGCGCTCAAAATATCGTATTCGAATTTCAAAAATATGACAGCACGGCTATTGGAACGTATTATTACTGACCAGGTAAAATTATTACAAACTCATATCTATATGCGCAAATAGAAGCATTGCTATTCAGTGCCACATAATATTTATAATAATATTATTAAATTATTTTCAATTTGAAATATTATGTCCATTACTAGTCGCGGGTCAAAATTTACAAAAATGAATTAAAATTTATGATACCATTGTATGATTTTTTTATTTTAATCTACTCAGACCTAAAAAATAATCCATTTAAGATTCTATAACCATCCAAAACGCTCAACGAATTGGCGAAAATTGCCGCAATTAAGTGGAGATAGGAGATGAAGCAACCCATCACAATTTGGCACCACAGGCGCCTGTTGTCTAGGGGGGGAAGATGCCGTTAATAACGCCTGTAGGACCTAGCTGTAAGACGTCAGATTCTGGGTAAATAATTTACTACTACTAAACAATGCATAGAAGCAGGGATAAATCGAATTTATATTAACAATTTCGTTTAACACGTTAGTTATACAGTTAAAGTTATGGTACTAAAAAAAAACGAATTTATTATTTTTTAAGATTTGTTAATAAACAAACAAATATAGGTAACTTGTTTCGATAAACTCATTAAAATGTCCGAAATTGGGAAATGTCGAACGTTCGAAGGTAGGTATTGTATAAAAGCCTTGAATGCACTGGTATGGCGAGATATTTTAATTAAGAGCGCATTACACGAAACCGACGCCCACTTCTAAAAATGTACTGCAATAATTAAATAATATATTTAATTATATTTGTTCTGCGATGCATAAAATTAGGTAGAAAGTTTATATCTTTGAAAAACATATAACTGAATAGATTAATTATTGTTATTAAAGTTTATCATTCATTAAATTTCTCAGAAATAGATTTGAATTTTATAAATATGCCTTTACTATGTTGAAGACATGAGATCGAGGTATCTTAACATATTTTTTTATGATTAAATGTCCAAAAAAGGGTCTAAATAAATCGAAATTAATGCTAAGATGGGCGCGACACAAACCGCTTACTAGTTCAAATATTACACGTGTTTATAAAGAATAATCTAGGGAAGTCACAAATGGAGGTAGTTACTACCTTGGCATCTACCTCGTTTATAAACGATTTGCAGTTTACTTTTACAGAATATATTAATATATATATTAAAAATTATAAAATTGAATGTTTTACTTCTAAATCACTTGGTACGGCATCACCATACATAATATAGAAATTAAAAAAAACATCCTTTTCTATGTTTTAGACGCTGAATTTGCCTTTGAAATACTATTTTTATTTATTTTTCCATTAGTAATTTAATACATAGGAATGGCCTAACATTTTTAAAAACAATATATTTACAATTACATTTTATACTCCATAGAAACATTTTATTTTTCACATTTAAATTACCTACACAAAAATAAACCAATTTAACAATAGCATTTAATACAATTTATAAAATATACTGTTATTTTTTTCAAATTATAATGTAATAAAAACCTGTTCTATACTTATTCCTTTCAGAATTGAGTGTCACTCAGTTCTGTGCGTTTATAAAAGCTTTTTCCTAAGGAAATGCGTTTTAATGGCTTTCTTGAATTGAGGAATATTTTGCGATATTTCCTGTTCGAATAAATTTCGAGGCGTTTAAACGCCGTTTAAAAGTTTAGCGTGCCGACATATTGATTTTATATTTATTTATTTGTTTTTAAATGTCCAAAACAGCGATACAAGAAGAAAATTCTCTAATACTACATTCAGATGGCCGGAAAAATGTACCAAATATGAATATGGTTGAAAACACCAAATTATTAAATCAAACTTAAATAATGTGGAGTGTGGTGCCATTTGTAGCAGGGTGTGTGTATTGCTTAAACACAAAAATTACACCGCACAAACGACCGCAATGTTTATAGACTTTTATATTATTATAATAATATTTTAAAAATTCGCTCGTGTCATAAGATCGCATTATTACGAGCAGCAAGACGCGGCCTTGTGGCAAGTGACAATATTTCAAGGTAAACGCTTTTAACGGGCGACATTTTCGACAATTTGTGAATCTAGCCGGTATCGTCGACGTTACAACTTTTACAATTGCAAAACACGAGTAATTACCATAGCTATTAATAGGAAAAAAATAACAGATAACGGTTTCAAACCGAAACCTGTCGAAAAGTAAAATACTATACGAAATTCATGTAAAACCGGTTGCGGACGTTCGACGAAACGCCGTGTGCCAGAGATAAGAATGGGTTATTTTTTACGCAGAACAGTGTGGATCTGACCATAGTGTCAAAACCTCCCCTTCACTCTATGAGTTTTCACCAGGAAAGACAGCTGGAAATAGATCTCATTTTCGTAAACTTGGTGAGCAGGAAAGTAAAATACAAAGCTAAAAAACGCGCAAAATATAACTAAAGTAACCCTATATATTATAAAAATCCCTTTCAGCACACCGGAAGGCGGAGATAGATTTCACCCGATCAAAATAGGGGATGAACTCCAATTGTACGAAATTGTACGAATGCTTGCGGATATGTATTCGTAATTGGTTCCATCGTAATTCGTAATTGGTTATTGTAATACCACACAAAATAAAAGAATCAACCAAAGATATATAATTACGTAAAATTGACTCATTTAGGTTATTTAGGTAGATTTCTTTAGGAAAGTTACCTATTGCAATGAGAACCATGACTTCCGAAAAAAAATCACATATCTTTGCGTTTCACATCCCCTAGAACCCACCTGTTCATACCACTTTCTTGTAGATACGATAACTTCCGTAATTTTACACCATTACTTTCAAATTGATACATAAAATTTAAGAGCACAAAATCTCGGTCAAGTTCGTAAATGGTCAAATTCAGACCATGAGGGCGGGAATGAGAGGGGTTTTTCGAAAAAGTGAAATTTACTATAACTTTCTTAGTATGCAAGATATCTAATTAATTTAAATTTTATATTATTCCTTAGATAAGGGCCTAAAACTAATCTAAGTAAACTTTTTTATAGCACTAACAATTGGTCCTAGGGGTGGAAAAAAATGGTTTTTCAAAATTTAAAAAAATCATAACTTCCTTAATACGCACCGGATCAAATCAGTTCAAAGTGTTAATTATAGGGATATAATTTGCCTACAACTTTTGTTTGAAACAATTTTCGATATAAGCAACCCTTACGGCACGGTATACAGAGGGATTCAGTATCAGCACTCTCGCTGCGCAAGGGTACGACGGGTTGAGATGAGCTCGCTCAATGTTTGATAAAAGTTCGTCAATTTGGAGTTCGCCTCTCCTAATTTGATCCGGTGAAATCTGCCTCCGCCTTCCGGCGTGACGAAAGGGATTTTTTGGTTCCTTAAATAGTTCTCTCGAAGAGACTGAAAAGTTTACTGAAAAGTAACTTCAGTATAAAGTGTGTGCGTATTACGATGTTTGGGACTTTTCAGGGAAAAAAATTCAGGAGATGAACAAACTCAAAGCCACTGTATGTTTTGTATACTCGATGGTTTTGCTGTGGAGTATTTAACCCTTATTAAATGAAACGCTAATAAGTCACAACATGATTGCATTCAATTGACGCGTGCTATTTTAGGAACCTAAAGATAAGCATATAGTAGCGGTATTTTAAGTGCATTAAGTCACGAAAAAGATAAAAACATAGTTAATGTGTATTTCCGCGAGTCACTGATAAATAACTGAAAGTCGGAGATTATTAACACACATTAGTATTACGTGGATTAAATAGAATTACTATAATTTACAAAAATGTACCTTTAATGAGGATCATAGCTGTTTATATTTTTATATTTAATCTACATATTAATACGTGAAGGGAAAACTTTGAATTCCTTTTTAAGCATATTGCGTGCACGCATAGATTATTTAGCATCACTGTAAATAAGTACATTAACTAAAATGCTGAAGGCGCTGAAAAATATTCAGCGAAAGGCCTGTGTTTACAGGTATCTTAATGTATTTTTTTTTAAGTTTTTTTTTTTTGAACACAAGAGCAAATTAGCAAATTTTTTGTAACTATACTAGATGCAGGTAAATCGGTATATTTATTTATATTGCCGCGATAGTTTCCAAGTACTTTTAAAATATTAGGTACTCAAAAATTTGGGTCATTAGATTATTAGTATAGAATACATACAGGGTGTATTTATATTCACTGATGTTCTTTTAGGGGGTTGGTCTATATCGACAACCCATGAACCGCGTTCTCAGACATTAAAACAATTTCTTTGAAAATTCGAATTCGTTTTTCTCGTAACTAAGAAACATTTTTTCGATCATTTTTGCTTATAAATAATTGGTTATTGATCTAAATCAACCCCCTAAAAGGACACCAGTGAATATAAATACACCCTACATTATGAGTACCTTATTATTGAGACATGTGATAATGAGTTATTAGATTTTACTCGTATATTTATTAATTTCGTCACAATATCATTACTATTTTTGATAATTATTTTCAATCTAGAAAGTCATTAAACAGTTATTAGCAAATGACTGCCCTGTCGTATGGAGTATTGCCAAATACTATAGGTAATAGGTACCAACAATCTTTTAAAACATATAGATAAGGCATGTCATAGAAATCGTCCTTGTAAAAACACGACACCGACAATTCCCCCAGCCGTTTCGCGCGCCGCAACACTCCGACACGCACGGCGAGCAAGCGGGGAGTGTACTCGACGAAAAGTGGCGTACTTGGGCGTGGTGCGTTCCAAAAGATCGTTGATAGGTACAATATAACATATAATAATGCTTATTAAGCATTTTGTATCAAACGAAAAGGTTAAGTTTTGTGGACTCGGCATATTGTACGCTCTCGAAAATGATATACCCGTCCAATTTCAACAGAAATGTACTTGTAGGTTAGGTAGATATATAGCATATAAGTTCCCGACGAACATCTCACAGCAGTGACAGCTAAACGTCACACTGTATTTATTGCCAGTAAATAAAAATAAGTTTTGAGTGAAATGGGGGTGTTTGCAACAATGGTTAAATAGATACTATAGGTAGTAACTTTTGTGTTGAAACAACCCTTTTCGCAAGTTAAGGCAAAGCCAAAGGATAAACATTAATTTCGACCCTTTTTTCTATTTAGACATTAGAGGGTTAGGAAAAAAGTAATTGAAAGGCAAATGAAGGGTCTAAAATATAGAAAAGTTTGTTTTTTTAATTTCTGTATAATGAAACTGTAATTAAATAAAAACCAACAATTGCTTTCTGACCGCGCAGAGAGTAAAACCTGACGCCCTATAAAAATAAAGCACTGAATTTCAAGGTGCTAAGGTGCATTAAGGTGGGGTTAAGGGGCATTGATCAAACAACCAATCCTTAGTTTTGGATAATTCTAAGCAATCGCACAGCCTGACAACGTTCGAAACTTTACGGCGAGTTTTTTTTTACATCTGCCAAATAAGCCTTCAATTTCACGCGTCACTTTCGGAGGGGTAATGTCGCGTCTATAAAACTGATTAATGTGGCTGTACTCGTGTTCGCGGTGTCATGCATAGTCGCGTTAGTTCGCCGCTAAAGTGACAATGTATGTATTTAAAAGTTCTCGGTTTAGTAAAGTAATCCGTTCGTACGAATCTAGTCCATTCTACTCCAAACTCTGTGATTAGAACTATAGAGAATGTAAATAATAATATATGCGAATGAAAAATAACGAGCGTTTAAAAAGAAACGATAAAACAACTCTTAAATAGGTACCTACTTGATATTTTTCGAAACGACCGGACTTTCCCATCGTCCTATTACACGTCGCGCAGGGCTAGTCTCAAAGCGCGATTAGCGAACGAGAGGAGCTATCACTTTGACGTTTGTTGCAACAAAAAAAAACGTCAAGTTGACGGAGCGTCGCGCTCGCGTTTCGAGGTTTATTTTATTTCAGGAAACAACTGCTCACATAGAGCTAAAACTACAATTAAAAAAACAATTAAAACACAAAGCCAATGACAGTTTCCTCCAAACTTAAGAAAAAAACGCATGATTTTCTGAAAATGTTATCTTTTACTAAAATTATTCAATGCAATAATATTGCAAATTATAAAAATTGGTTGTGCGTCGGACCGGACGGTGGAAGTTATACTTCTTTAGCCATTCGCACACACCCACACACCCACTCACACACAGATATATAAATGAAATATAAGACATTTTTCTCTGTTATCCAATATATTTCTCTATATATTCATTATTATACTATACACCTATACATTATCATTATTAAGTTCGTATATTCGTATACTTTCGTAAAATTTGTGAAAAAAAACACAAACAACTAGCTTCAAATTTCGGAAGAGACTCTACAACGCGACAAACATATTTTGTAAAAAAGCAATTGGACTCTACATACGACAAACGTAAAAATTAATCCTAACGCGTGACGCGGGTTCTCGACCAACATCCCATCCCAATGAGTACAACGGGCCCAAAGAAGTATAACTTCATAAATAGAAAACACATTCGGGAGTATACTATAAACAGGGTGTGCCAAAGTCAATCCCAATAAAAAAAACAGCTAATAGGTCCTACGATTCCTAGTGTTATTTGTTAAGAAACTATATCAAAATTCATTAGGGTGTTCGAGAAAAAAAATGTTGAAGTTTCTATTCTAAATCGTGTAAAACATATTTTTCAATGGCTCCTCCCTCCGATAACTACGTCACTGGGTCACTAGGCCGCGGTCAGTCAAGACCGAGTTTAATGAAATGCCGCGTTGTTCGAAACACCCTATTAGGGCGGAGCTAAATGATTGCTGTCAGATGCCACCGGTCGAACAGAGGTCGGTCTAAGAAGAAGGGCTGACTCCATTCCCCTTCTCTGGGGTTGTAAGAGGGATGCTATTGGTCGACAGATTATATTGATTTATCGATTGATAAGATCGATTTACGTCAATTTTATTACAAAAATAATAAATTTTTCGCATTTTGTCACATAATTCCTTACTCTTAATAAGGAACTTAAACATCACCTAAAGTTTGTGGGATTGACCTTGGGCCACCATACTATACTACACTAGGGCTAGAGTACACACTCTCCTTAAGATCGATGTCACTTAACATGCTCGATTGTGTGAATAATTTTGTGTGTTATGTGGCGTTTATCATCTTGACGCTCAACTAATGCAATGTGCGGCCAGTGTGGAATATGTGTGATACAAGATGGCTGTCATGACACAATGAATCCGAATTCCAACAGCGAATTGAATACGTAACGGACTGGTTGGTTCCTCGCGCTAATACTTTCGTGTGGCCATCATTCCTCGGTGCGAAAGTGGCCAGACTGGTTTTTATAACGATGCCGCAATAAATAAAAAAAAAATGTGTAACCCTTCAATATTTATAAACGCGACGAAAAGTCGTGCTTCATAATAATACGACGCATTAATATATTGCATTGATTTTTGACTAAAAAACGCGAGCGTCTTAAAAATCTCGTTTTTCCTTTCATATTCGATCTTTCTAAGTTTGACCGCCTTCTCCTTCCGAGGAGCCTCCTTCCAAAGGCTCCTCGTGGTGATCTCCATACGTCAATTCATCAATTTCACTCGGAATTTCCATCGGATCCCAGAACGATACTCTATTTACCAGCACAGGTTTATAGGCCAACGAACCCAAGCAATATATAGCTCTTTTGATTTTGACTTCGTATATTGATAGACCACCCATTGCTTATAGCCTTTTTATACAGATCATAAAACCTAGATTTTAAAAATTTAGATAAAAATAGGCCATTGCTTACTTTCAACATAGCTCACTTCGAGAAAATAGCTCGTTAGAAAAAATGCTGGTACAGTGACTACTGTCCAATCTATACCTAAATCCATAAAGATCATAAAATATCATCCATGCAAACAGTCATTTTCCATAAAGAAACATTTTACCATATCGCTTCGAGAAATTGGCTCTTTACAAATATCTTCACATATGGGCCTTGACCTAAAGTTACGGAGATCATAAGGGTCAACCCTCAACAACAAACCTTTTTTAATTTTCATCAAATATTTGGCTCATCGCAAAATGGCTCGTTCATATTTTTAAACAGTAATCTAAAGTTGTTTAACTGGTAGATAATGCCTTCGGGCAATATTTTACCATAAACCTATTTATTACTTATTAATAATGAAGGAGGTGTTTCTTAATTTTATATGTATTTATACATTTTTTTTCCATCTATTTCTTCATTCTAACTCATTACTCCGGATCGACTTGAGTAAAACTGTATAAGGTATAAGGTAGGAAAAGCAAAATATGCGATTAAGCGATTTCAATTAAAATCTTTAGAAATTGTACCCATGCAATTGTAATTGTATTGTAATTGCATGGAGTTCATTTTTATGGAAGTTTAAATAAGTTGAAAACACAAAAAAAAAATATTGCGAGTATCATACGAGTAATATTTAGACAATATACTAACAAAAATCAAATAGCATAACCCTAAAAAATATATTTACTGGACTTAATTTTAATAAGACAAACAACGTATTTAAGATTATTTTTGTGGGCTGAACTGAATAAAATACGTTTGGTTATTCCACTGTTCTTTTTATTAGGTATTTTTACTTATCTTAACAGCCACAGTTGTCCAAAAACAAATCTTCCAATCTACCCTCTCTTTAGCTAGCCACTGACACATTGTCTACACACACATATACAAGGCTTAATGTTATAATCAAATGTCACCTAGTACACTCTGGAGGCAAATTCAAATAGATGATAAATTAAAATTACTAAATTTTGTATATTTTAATGTTGTAAATAAAAAAGGGGACGATAATAGAATTTTGTAAAATAACGTTTACATAAACGTACGCATAATCATTATCCCGTGTCTTATGTTGGATTAGTGTGTGAAGCGTGAAAACATTACTTATCGAATATTTTCAAGCGCTCTACAATAACAACTCAATCTGCACTTATTTAGTTTTAATCAATTTGACTAATTTCGTTTAATCGACGGCGCGGGAATACTTAAAAGTATGTTTTTAGAATTCAAAATGTGGTAAAACTTTTAAAAAATGACTTTGATCTAATTAAGTCGCACCTTTTTGCCTCTTGCGGTGAATCTGCTCCTCACTTTTCACACTTGATTTTTCAGAAGTGGGATAAGTGAGATCTTTGACAAATAAATGATCGGGCAACGCTGATCTTCTCGGTGGCATTATTTAGTTGATCTTGACATCTGTAGGAAGATATATTCATCGTTTCCTCAGTATTCTGATGGTTCTAAGCCAAGAGAAGTACGGCCTTGTATATAGATAGTCGTGTTGCTATGCTTAAAGTGACCACTTACTATAAGAAAATAAACGCGCTGTCACATTAGCAGCATCCTAACGCGCCTGAAGCGGACATGTTATATAATGTTTCTATTTAAAGTTTACAAAAACAGTACAAAGCATGTGGAATTACACACCTATACGAATTGCTGAAATGAAACATGGTTTTTAACATCACTAATAACTTTTTTATGTCAAAAAAAAATTATTTATGACGTCAACACAAATCATGTTTGAAATCGCAGGGTTTATTTATCGGGAATGGCCGTGGAACACGGTGTAACACCCATTTTGTTGCCATATTTAATTTTTAATTGAAAAATGGTCATCTTATAGTTTTTCGACTATACTGTGCTTGGATGGGAGGGAAAAGTTAAAAAATATCTCGCTAAAGAGAAAACAATCGAATCGATTTGTTTCCGGGTCAAGGCCGCCGACGCGATTCCACATTATCCGCCGAACATTTCGTGGCATTTCTGAGATAAAACATTGGTCCAGCACTCTTATCTCCCCAGCCTCAGCCTCCCGCTATCTGCAGACAATAAAAATATTTATAAATACGCTGACATTTCAGTTCAGTGCTGCCACCGTCAGTATACAGAGTGGTGAAATTACCGTATTTATAATAAAAAGACCCACAAATGCCGTACTATTTGTTTAGATAAACATTACTGTTGTAGCCGTAATTTCCGTATTTTATAATACGGCAATGATAATGCTGCCATATTATCTGATTAAAATTAAACCTGTCCTAAAGAAGGCAGTTGTGAGATGTACTGTTTTTTAATTTTCCAACTCAAGGGACGAACGTTGCGGTTTGGTAAATATATAGAAAATAACTTTTAGTGTATTTTCCTCTTGAGAAATAAATTATACACCTAATTTAAATTAGTTTGTGATTTCAGAGGACTCAATCCGTTCATTTCTCCATATAAACGAACGGTCTAACATTTATATAAATTTATAAAAATCATAAGTTAATCATCAAGTTAGTTTAATCATAAGTTTAGATCGAAATATCGCGTTACCTGAATACAAGAATATTAATAGACTAGTCGCGGCTGCGGGCAGTTAAAAATGATAAGGATAATCCATCATTTATTACTTTTTTACATAAATTTACATTTCTTATATTTACAATATTATTACTGATTCTAAAAATTAATGCCATTAACTGCTGGTGATTACCAGCGGGCGAAGGACCATTGAAATCCCTAAAAGGGAAGAGGGATGGTGCAAACAAAAGTGGTGGTTTTTGAGGGGCGATGAAGACGCGAACTTTATGGACGGTCCATTTTGTCACCCAGCTCTTCATCAGACGGGGATGGTACAAAGTCGGTGTACCAAGCGGGTCTGGTCATCGCGTCGAGGATGTCCAAAAGTGCGTCCCGTTCGTCGGTCGGAATTGCGAGAAGCGAAAAATCAAACTATGGAAACAAAGTTTTCAAAGAAACAAAGTCACAGGGTTTTGCGCTGGCCTATTGTATGCACTGAAATACTTCATATATAACCTTCCTTAGAACAGGTAACTTTTAACTAGTTAGGAAGGTTATAGACTTGTACTCATCGGCCAACTTGATTTCGCAATAAAAAAAAAGTTGATATCGCAAAATGCAAATTCAACTAACTAACTGTCCGTTTGTGCAGATACAACCATACAACCAAATACAACCATAGCCGCTTAGATCGCTTCGGAGGATGGTCGGATAATAGAGATACAATAACGTTAAAGTCAACATATTTTTAATAACATTGACAGTTCGATGAAGCGCTCAAATGTCATAGTTCACTAGCAACTCGTCAAAAAATAAGAATAAATCGAACTGCCTTCTTTAGGACAGACATTTAGTCCAGTTGAGAATACCAAACGCTCACCGATACAAAACTATTTTCAATATGTACACGAACTTGTATGTTTTCGTTGTCAAAATAAATAAAATAAAATAAAAATAAATAAATAGGCAGGCGAGTGAGCGAGTGTGCGTGCGTCTCACTCGAGTTTGACCTTCTATGCGATTATACAACTCGCTAATCAACTTTTTTTTTTAATACAATTTATAATCGAATCTAAATGTAACCAAATAAGTATATAAATAATGACTACCTTATATCTGGGTACTCATTTTTTTGTTTTTTAATAAAGTATTTATACAAAAAAAAGGCTACAATAAATGGGTTCTGGCAAAAACATGGTTTTGGCTGCCAGAAACTCAACTTTACGGCAAGTCTTACGAAATTGCGTACATACATATTTGAAAACAACATTTAAACAAAAAAAGTAGGTTAAAGTAGGTTAGTAAAAGAGTAATTACTAAATATTACATTAAAATGTTAATATAAACTATTATAAGTGTAGGTACGTAGATTACTATCTATTAATACTATGGATATTTAATCTGTTAGTTAGAGTGTGTATAGGTTATCTATCCTTGGGAAGAATTTTATATTGTTTTAATTTAGGTTACCTCCTTCAAATGTTTTGGCGTTTTGTTAAATATTTATAATTCGGTTAAGTATTTATAATCGTACGAACGCCAGTTTGATTTTACAGTACGATTTTAATGAATTATTTATTGTCGGAATTTATTTATTGTCGGAAGCGCGCAGGCAACAAAATGTTACCTACGAATGTGGTACGTAGTGGTGGGTGGGCATTCAAGATTATAATTCAATTGCATAATCTATTCGATTAACCTAACCTAACCTAACCTAAAAATTGGCACTTAGAGAAATTAATTGAAGATGTGAATAGCAAAGGAGGTTTTCACACATAGTGCCCGTCGGGCTAAAAAAATATGTGTCTTATTACCAAAAACAGTCAAAGATAACAAACTTATCTTGCGCTGGGACCGTAACAGAAAATCCGTTTATAACGAAATCAGTGTACAGTAAAATGGCGCGCCGCCATTTTGGGTTTGTTTTCGATACTTCCAGGCAGTATAACTTAATTTAAGGCGCCACCAGTCCCTAAAACGTGTTTTGTAACGTATTTTGGTGCATGTTGTTGAAGTTATTCCCAACAAATGGCTAAAACTAAAAATACCACAATATTCTACATATATTAATTTAGTCCTTTGCTTAAAAAAAAACGAAATACACCTTATTATAGTAATGAAAATAAATAAATAAGAGTGTTGTTTTTTTCTTGCAACGATTTTCTTTTAAGTTGTGTAAGTGACGCGAACCTAATTTTTCTTTCTAAAGATAGACAATATAATAATCTAGGCCATTACTTAAAAAAAAACATTTTTTTCAAATGATAATAATTATTTAAATACAAAAAACATGTTTCATCGATTCCAAATGAGTCGGCGAGTATATCCGTCTCTTTTCTACACGTCAATGTTCGAATAAAGCCTACTCTTTCAAATCTCAAGGACAAATGCGTCCCGGAGCGCCTTAAATCGATTCCACGGGTTTCAAGTCGGGGAAACTAATGGTGAAGTTGTGTAAGGATGAAATCAAAAATTACAATGGCCAATGCTCAATGTCGAATTATACTGGGCAAAAACTTAAATCTTATGCGGTTGGAAAACCGTATCTCCAGCAATCTAGTTGTCCACATAAAAGCGGGTAAATCTGAGTGGGGCACGCACTAAACTCACCCCTCGGCTGTGCATCCGGACACAATCGCCCGGTTTTATTGCTCATTTCCAACTTACCTTCCGGCGCACTACCAATGACAAAAAAAAGATCTTTTGGCGAACATCCTAGACGTCATCATGACGTCGATGTCAACTGTCTGTACCCTTGACATAGGAACTAAGATAATCGCACGATATAGTAAGTAATTATAATAAAAAAAACCTATAGCATGCATTAAAACAAAAAAAAAATAATAAAATAAATTGGAGTCTATTAGATAGGGTAGACTGTAGACTGCTATTAAGATTATAATTAATCGGTCACACCATATTGGTAACTTGTCATAAAACTAATGTTTGATAGGACAATTTTATTATTTTTAAATTGCACTTTTAAAGCCATTACTTTTAAACCGTACACTAATTTAAATGAACCATATCAATGGTCGCGGGTTCGATTCCGCACATGGTCGTACCATTTTTAACGCTTCATTACCACCATCTCCCCTGACTCTAGTACAGGCATATTTGGCCTAGTTAAGTAGGGCCCAAAATAATTGTTTAAGACCTAGGTCATAGCAATTATTTTAAAAAAAATAAAAAATATATATTATATGACATCTTACACAATCGTCTGGTCGCACCGAATATTTTATCCAAAATTTCCTTAAAATGTTGTGAATTATGTTAATGAGGGAGTTAGCACGATGGTTTAAACCCATCACACGCACCCTCAAACTCTCACCACACTCATGCACACTTTAATATACACACCCCCAACGAATAACATCCTAAGTCAATTTTAGCAACTTTTCAGGAAGGAGAGTCAAAAAAAATTTTAAAAAAATCTCCATACCTTGTTTTTTGGATAATTACTTAAAAAATAAAATTTACTATATTGGACTCGGTATATTACAACAAAATGAACATAATTTAAGAAAAAATCATTATTTAATGTACTTTAGAGGACATACGTGCTCGGTAATAAAATCCTATGTTGACATAGGATTTTATTCCATTTTTTTTTTCATATAATCTTAAACATAATTCAGGGAATACAATTTAACTAAATATAATATGTTTTTCCATGGTACATTTTAAAAAATCAAGTCAACGATATTTTTCAAATGCACGATGTTGACAAACGATCAATATTTTTTCAATTATAAAATGTATCGAAACCTAGTAAATTTGAGTACGGTAAACAGTACGGTTTTAATTGAATAATAATAATAATAGGTTCTTATAATAATATGTGTAATAATACTTAATATTATAACATTGTTTTTGTTATAACTCGTAATAATAAGATTGCAACCGAAAAATTGAAACTACAAAATAACGAAACAAGAATATGAATTAAATTAAATGAAAAATGAATGAAAAAAATGAAATGAATGAAGTGTTCCAGTGTTGCTGCTACCAAATTAAAATTTACACGGAAAAACACCGTAAGTCAGTTTTTTAAACGAGAAGATTGTGCACATTTTTATCAAAATATCACCGAAAAACATCTTAAGTCATTTTAAGATGTTATTTCATTGCTAATATTACATATTTTGAAGTAAAATATTGCTACGAAAAAGATTTTAAAGTCAGTTAAGATTTTATTCCATGTAAAAATAGTCTTCTCTGATGATAATACTATACTTAACTATAATTGGAATGTTTTCCTATTAAATATTACTTGAAAAGCTTACTTACGATATCTTTGCACGTAGTAATGATAGAGATAAGGTGAATATACAGAAAATAGCCATTTTTTTTTCAATAACCTACGACTAAAAATGGTTCAAAAAAACCCTATAAATATAGACACCGCAAAATTATTTTTTACTCAGCTAACAGATTAAATTCACAAAAAATAGCCAGGAATCCTACTCGACAAAGGTTCAGTGTATTTAATTTCAAATTATTTAACTTTATAATCATCATCACTTCTGAGAAATCAATCCTTCATCTAAAATGCAAAAATACGACGACTTAATACGCCCCTTAATAAAAATACCGCGTTTGTCAGCAGATTATTGTGAGTGCAGCGGAAACCGTTATCTGCACGCTGTGTGCTATCTAAGCTAATTTTAATAATTGATCGATATTAACTCGTGCGATACTTATCACACTTTGCTAATTTAATCCTCGTCGCTTCGAGGGAATTATTTCTGATGCTCCGAGCGATTATATTTATATTGCTAATCCCTTTTAAAACATTATCTATCAACGTTTCAATTGCAATGTCACTAGGTCAAATCAAATGCGAATTTATTGATTAAATAAATAAAAATAAACCTGCAGATACGTCCGTGTGCACAATATTCCAGGAAAAAGGTCAATCTTCGTTTATTTACCGCGACGCGACGCGCGTAGATAATTGAACAAGATTGGTACCACCGTTTAGCTGACACATTGTTAAAACATTACGCTCTGAACAAATTAAACAACTAGTGTATGTTAGAAACGATACTCGTGTATGTATTCAGACACACTACATTTATTTCATACTTCCAATGATATATCTGTCACAATAGATATATCCTTTTATGTTCTTTTTTTTCTCTATCTTCTTTTTTTTTGTTTTGCTTCTCTTCTTACATCTTATCTATCTTACAAATTATAAAATAAACGGAAATATATGTTCGTGTAAATTAAAAAAAAAAAAAAAGTTATTAGGAACCTTAGATTACTGCCCTTTCTGCACCGATACTTTGCATTCAGGTAGATTTTTATTGGAAACAGATAGATAGTCCATCTTAGGACAGGTGTTCACCTAGTTAGTTGGTGAAGTTTCTGACATGCCACTAAGTGCGAATTTAGATGAGAGATGTATCAAATTTTCTCTTTGTATGTTTATAGATAAAATATATTTTTTTGTAATAATTGTATGTCTAGCTGTAAGTTTTTTCTGTGAAAATAACAATAAATAAATAAATATTTAATACGCGGGAAATATCTAGTTTCTCCAAACGTCACCCGTCCGCTCTTTTGTCCCGCTCTCGCGCCCTGCTCTCTTTATCTTCTTTGCTTCCGTAGTTATTTCACTCACCATAGATGTCAAAAAGTTGCCAGCATGTACGAAACGACAGCGTTGTCAAATCTCATTTGACACATACCAAGAAGCTGAGGATTCCACCAAATTCCCAGTTCGGATATCAAAAGGAAAGTTCCTATATAAACTACTCAATAATTATTAGACTGCACAGACCTTCTACAAAGTATTTCTTCAGAGTACCCCAACGAATCACTAGATCAACACCTCTTTTTTCTATTTAATAAAACACACACTAACTATACTCAAAATGCTTCATCAATGGTCATCAATATAATAGTAATCTCTCCGAATTAAGACATTTTTATCTGAATTTGCAATTCATTCAAAACTCGTCCCATACAGGTAATTGGACGGTAAAAGTTCTAAATGTGTATGTTTATCATAATAACTTGAGAAAAACTAAACTATTTTATTTACGGTTCTCATTTATTTTCTTTTTTTATGTAATTAGTTCTAGGTGAACCTACCTTTCAATTCAATTGTTAAACAGTGGATTCATGTAATCGTCCAAATTAATAACTATGTATAAATTGTTTTTTAAATTACGTTGAGCTATATATTTCCCTAAAATAGAAATGTAGTGAGAGGTTGTATTTATAGGTCGTTCATTTAAAAATATTCGAATTTACATTTTTTTAATATTATTACTTTTCACATTCTAGGGTGAAATCTTAGTGGGTCGATTTATTTTCTAGACCATTAAAAACCGTGCTGTTTATTATCTAATAAGATCTGTGGGGCTGACTCGCTGATCGCTGGCTGTTACAGCTTCTACTGATCCAGGAAACATTTTTGTTTTAGCTAAAGACGTGGTTTTATCTAACCCTAAACATTGTTATTGGGCACACTTTCGATTAAATACGAAGAAAGCTAGTTTGAATCGATACTTTATTTTTCTACCCTTTGACGAGTCTTCCACGATTAGAGTTGTTAGATGGTAACCTAAAGGAGAACATATCCTTTTATATGTTTTTTCCTCACGTCTATATGATTAAAATAAAATAAATTATATGAAAATTTTTGTTTAATTGTAAAAGCTCTCATTTATTTAGAATATGCTCCTTTTTTGACCCATCAGTCCTTTCAAATTTTCATCCACAATGGAGTTGCGCTCGGTAATCTCTCACATTATGACAAAAAACACACGTGGTCATAAATTTTGTAAATTTACGCTACAATATTGAGTAACATTTACAATGGGCTTTCAAGAAAATATTCAATACGATTTTCAGAACAAGCTTTCAAATGAGTTGTTGCCTTGCTGTGTGTAGTCAAATTTTATTTATATCAATAAATTTATCAACCCACTCGTCTCTCTAATAGCTTCTGTATTTTTGAAGATAAACTCTTCCCAGTCCCCTTAAACTCTCTTAATTGTCAGGCTACTAGCCTCTCGTAGCGATTCTCGTTCGACCTGTGGGGCTAATCTGAACCGACTCGCCGTTCGCTCGCTGTCAGTTTTACGTTTGTATATTATTGCATTAGACTTCTAACGTAGAACTTAGTGTACACAAGCGGACGCAACCAAATTGTCCGCAGTTGAAACCAATCGGGTAACTCGTCAATGAGGACCAAAAACTTTTTTGTATGATTTGCCTCCCAAAACTCGCGAAGCCTAAGATAGAAATAAGAAACTAAGATAATTTGGAAAAAATATTTATTTACATTTACAAAGGAAAATTAAAATAAAAATTATAATCGAAAGTAGGTAAGTAGCAAGTTGTGACATTAAAAACTAACTATATAATTATTACAAATTCATTGTTTAAATGTAGTTACAAAAAGTGCAGTTTTCACAGAGAAGTGGTAATAGGCTGTATTCTTAGTAAAAATACATACATAAATAAATTTAACTAAAAATTAACCCCTTAACGCATTTTTTCAAGTAAATCATTTTATGTAACCCCGGACCACAAAGGACTATTAATTATTAATTAATAGTAGACAAAATATTAATGCCATTTATAAATCGGCATAACAGATTAACATTGAATTCTCTATGGATTTATTAAGGACATGCATAACCATAAATTATTATTATTGCAATAATAATTTACATTATTTTTTTCTTAATTAAAATACGAATTGATTTACAAGATCTACGCATTAATAAACTCATGACTGCTTGCCATTACTTGCATCATCCACAAAACAGGTTATCCAGACATTTACAATAATATCACTATATTTTTTATTTAAACTCACGTAAGCCCAGGCTGTTAATAGTAAAAATGCGCACCAGGAAAAAATACATTGCACATGGTTCAGCGCAAAAGCAATTTTTGTAAAATATACAAAAAAAATGGTTCAGTGGTCAAACACAACTAACTTTCCTGCGTAAAATCTGCCTTCAGTATAGAATATTCTTTTACGCATAGAAAATATATAAAATGGTACATTTTATAGGGAACACTGGCCTGGCGGTGCGTTGGCGTGATTACGTATTACGAGGTATCGGCTTCGGTCCCCAGTGCCGTCATGGGTATTTAAACAAACGTACGCATACGACAGACAATGTCAAAATGGAATCTACAAATCTATAAATGCATTAAGTATATCAAAACATCTCCGGAATAACTTTTTATATAGAAATTACCGTCACTGTCGTGGTGAGACCTAACTTCAAAATTTTACGTTAATAGTCTCTTCTTACTCAATATTTAAATCTTATTGTCCTTACGTACATCGGACGTTGTACTGAATTTTTTAAAAAGCCAAAAGGGTCATTATCACAATTACTATGAGCTGGCCGTAACGTTGCATCCATTCCATAGCTCATCCATTGCGCGTAGAACAAATACCCTTAAATATTTATTTTATGAGTGATTTTTAATGAACGGACATAACGTTTATTGTACTTTTGCAATATTATTGTTAATCTATGGAAAAAATCCAGGGTCAGCGGAATTATTATCAAAAGACGGCAATCAATGCGTTTAGCAGGCAAGTAATAATCCCATTGATACATTTTTATTACCAAAACGATATTAAATGACGTCGAACGTCACCTTAGCACGAAACTGATAGCTTTATTACGCAGGTACTTACCTAGATTAGGTAATAATTAAGATTACTAGAGTATTAAAAAATAACTATAAGCTAAATAATACAATTAATTTTATCGTTACCAAACATTGATAAAGTTATTGTATTTCTTGTGTAATTTAGGCAAAATGTACTAATGAGAGAAAAGTATATAAAAATAAATGTTATAAAATAACGAATGAAAAATATCACAAATTAATTAAGTAACACTATAAGTAATTATTATTATATTTTATTTGTAACCACAGTTACGTACAAATGCACCAAAGGATTAAGAGAATTTGATTCTCATTGTTAAATAATACAATATATTTCTAACGCCGCCAATGAACGTGTTTTATAAATTATCTAACATTAAAGATGTTCATCTTTATTTTTACTATCATCTCAGAAGATTAGACAGTGTCATTGACATCATCGCACGTTCATCTTTAGAACTTTTGAACCATCCGCAATGCGATATTTATTGTGAAATTAACCCGTTATAATATTATGAGGTCCCCTTTAGAGGGTCCACATTTGTTTTTTTTTAAACCAAAAATACACACTTTTTTTGAAATACATAAACAGCAAAAGGTAAACATAAATAAATAGTGTGATATACCTCATTCCACAGTAACCGACTTGGCTAGGTTTCTCGGGCAATCGACATTGCACCTCTTTAATACGGCAATGTGGTAGGACAGTAGCTGTAGTGGGATAACGGTTAAAATGCCCTTGAGACAGTCGACGGTGCGAGGAACCTCCAAATACTTGCACGCCATTCCGATAGTCTCCTGGTCCCCTTCCTCACAAATGACAATGGGTTTGCCCTGCCTGGCTGTGACCTGCTGCAGTGCGTTCATGCATTTATTATAAACAGGATCTCGCACGATGACCATCATGACGGGCATCGAATCGTCGATAAGCGCGAGGGGACCGTGCTTCAGTTCCCCTGCCATAATACCCTCGCTGTGCATGTAGGTCAACTCCTTAACTTTGAGAGCGCCCTCGAGACAAGTGGCGAAGTTGTACCCGCGGCCCATTATCAACAACGACTTATGCTGATATAGGTCCTCAGCGAGTGCCTGTACTTTGGTGTCCAGACTCAGCACCTGCCTAATTTTGTCGTCAAGATGATGAAGCGCTTCGATTATGTCAGCTCGCCTTTGCTGCTGGGAAATACGATCTTCGCTCATCACCAACGCAAACATAACCAGAGATATAAACTGTGAAGTGTACGCCTTCGTTGACGCCACACCAATCTCGGGACCGGCGTTGATGTGAACACCGCAGTGACTCTCTCTACAGATGGAGCTACCAACGGTATTTGTAATTCCGACAATTAAAGCCCCGTGTTGTTTGCAATATCTCAGAGCCATTAGAGTGTCCGCTGTCTCACCTGATTGAGAAATAAAGAAACAAACGTCATCACGGAAGACAGGAGTCGTTCGATCCAGGAAATCTGAAGCAAGTTCCACCATAACAGGCAATTCGGTCAACTCTTCCAGCAATTGGCGAGTGGCTACGGCACTGTGGTAACTCGTTCCGCAGGCTATCATCATAAGACGACGACATCTTTTGATCTCAGGAATGTAGTCTTTGATCCCTCCGAGGGTCACGGTGCCATTAGAGAAATTAAGTCGGCCTCTCATTGTATTCACAACCGACTCAGGCTGCTCAAAAATCTCTTTCTGCATGAAATATCTGTAGTTTCCTTTCATAATCTGTTGAATTTCCATCTTCAGGGTGATGATTTCCCTGGCATGGGGATCGTCGCTGTTGCGGGAAATACGATGAATGCTCAAAACTCCGCCCTTAATTGCGGCTACATCGTCGTCCTCGAAGTACAAAACTCTATTTGTGTGTTCGATGACGGCCGAGGCGTCCGATGCAAAGAAATATTCCACATCCTTTTCCACCTCCGGCTGGAACTCTGAGTGGCTACTCGTGCGCGGTATTGATGGAACGACACCTCGCGTAGCTTTGTTGTTGTTGTACATGATGGGTATATGGTCGCTCGACAAACGGCGTTTTGTCTTTATGCCAACGAGGAGCGGAGAACCACGGCGGGCGGCCACACATTCACCAGGGAAATGTCGTGACTTAAAGCATAGTGCGAACGCACCTTCCAGTTGCTGGATGACCTGCTCCACGAGCTGCTGGAAGGTATGGTCTGGATGCTGGGAGTATATATGAAGTACGAGCTTGGCAATGACTTCAGTGTCGGTTTGCGACTCGAACATGTGCCCTTTCTTCTCGAGGAAGTACTTGAGCTCCTTATAATTTGTGATGATTCCATTGTGGATGACCACGAAGGAGTGCAAGTCGTCGGAGCGCTGCGGATGCGAATTGACAGCACTGGGCTCGCCGTGAGTGGCCCAACGCGTGTGGGCAATGGCGCAGTGCGTACTGACAGTGGCCGAAGGGTCGAGTTCTTCGTCTTTGAGTGCGATCTCATCCTGGAGGATCTGCACTTTGCCGCTCTTCTTGACGATGGAGATGTCCTTGCCGTCGGGGCTGTCGACGGCGACTCCCGCCGAGTCGTAGCCCCGGTATTCGAGCCTCTTGAGACCAGCCACCAGAAGCTCGAGGATCTCCCGCCGCGACTTGGGCGTCAGGTAATTAATGTAGGCAAATATTCCGCACATTCTGTCGGGCCGAGACGCGTGAACCGTTTGGAGGACGCCGCGTGCGCACTGGACGCGAGGCACTGACTGAAGTGCCGATCGCTGGCTTATCGCCCCCGGCCGCAGCGCGCCGCACGAAATGCCTCCGTCGGCGAAACGAGTTTACTTTCACTTCGCACTTGGCGTCGGCGGTCGCACACGTCATCCCGTTCGTTCATTATCTGCACGGCTCGTTCGTTGCGCGCTTACGTGTCGCACTGTCGAGATCGGTGGGCCGCTTTGTTGTCGAATCTCGAAACATTTCGCGGTTCAATACCCCGCCAAGATTTGTGCCACTTACATCAAACTGCAATATAATTCCGATTTACACAAACACCTTAGAAGCGCAAAGGCGAAAAGAAGCTCTCTTCTTTCGAAGCGGGCGCGGGCCAACCCACAAATTAACAAGTGACAGTAGTTCCATCAAAAATTAATTCATCTTTTTGACAGCTAGGTACCGAACGAAATTAATATTCATACTTGACATTTCTTTTCATTCAGTGCTGCCAATCCGTAAAGTTCGTTCTATCAAAACTTATTCCATAAAAATTTACAATAATGGAAACATATTAATATATCTATTATCATTTAATTTGGTTTAACCTAATTTACATACTAAATAATAGTGTTAAGTACTTTGTGTAAGTATATAATTTAAAAAAAAAAAATTAAGTTTATGACAAATAACATTTAAAGCATGATTCGATTTTCTTCTTCTATACGTTGTCAGTAATTTATAAACTTCAGCTTTATTTGCTTAGCTCCTTCTAATATTATTTAGCGGTATTACTGCAACGTTTATTAATTTATTTATCTTATATGTACATATTATTAATACATAATATAGTACACGATGAAAAAAAATATGTATGATGATAAATGTGAATTAATAATTCATAAGCAAATAAATATTCAATATGTATCATGTGCGTTATGTATTTAATAAAATAATCTTTCATTAGGTGATTAGTTTTTGGTATCCACAATTATAACAAGACAATTATGGCTATTGTCAACTGCTTGTATGCATCGTTTAGTAGTAATAAATTATTTAACCAGAACCTGACGTCTTACAGCTAGGCTCTACAAGCGTCATTAACGGCATCTTCCCCCCAGACTACACGTGCCTGTGGTAACATTTTGTGGTGGTTTACTTCATTTCCTATCTACACTTGTTCCTGCGGCACTTTTAACCCATTAAATGTGCGTTTTAGATGGATGGAGATAGTAATATCAAACATTTTTCAATTTCAACGTTGCCAGAAGCAACTTTTATTAAAAAAATATATACATATGTATATAAAAAATACAATCCACATATACACTGTCTTTTCTGACGGTTTTGCGCATTCCCTGTCTGATTATGTAGGTTTGATAAAATGGTTGTCTTTTGGTTTTTATGAATAGGTACATAATTGTATGATGCAATCAATGTGAAATATTAGAATGTCGATATTGGTCTGTGCTCGATTGCGAGATTGTCTTTATTTCGCAGCGTGTTTGCCAATAAACGCCCACCGACGTATGGCAACGCAAAATGAGAATGCGGCACACTCAATATATAGAAATGACTAGATAATAATCATTACACAGCGGGTGAATGCAACTATAGCGCAACCTTCGCCACAGAATGCGCCTGCGTCACAAACGATCCATTCGCTTCCACGTTGATACAATAATACCTTCCTTATATATCTATATGTTGACTATTTAATGCACTGTTGTTTTTGCAAACACGTCAACCTATCCCGCTTTGAACTCGCTTTGTCACAATCCACAAGCAATCAACGAACCCATGTCATGTCGCTCGTTGTCATTTTGACGTTTGTCTAATGTCAAGCAAACAAACGTCAAACTGCAACGATCTTTTAAAAATCGTCAAACTGACAGCGATCGAGTTGCTGTTGATACGGCAATTGTCGTAATATACGGCGATTCAATTAATTTTAATTAGATAATACGGCAGTATCATTGTCGTATCAAAAAATACGGCAATTACAGCTACGCAAGTTTGATGTTTATCTAAACAAATTATAAGGCAGCTCTTTTTTCATATTCTACTTTTATATTAAAAGAAGAATATAAAAGGGGGTATTTTTTATAATAAATACGGCAGTTTCCCTCTTTCCCTCTCCCCTTTCCTTCTTTGCGGGTGTTGACAGTAAGGCGCTTCACGCATGCATACAGAGGTCTATATAGATTAGTTTTATATTATTTTGTTTCTTTACATAAATATATAAATAACCTAATCTTAAATCGGTGTAGGTACATCAAGTACTTTTTTTGATGTAGACCAATTTTAAATTTTCTATTTAAAATCATACTTAAATTCGGCTGTGGTTGTTTTTAAGATCTTCAATCTGAACACAAAAAAAAACATTTTTTTCGCGTTTGCTTTTCCTGCGTTTGCGTTTGCGCGCCTGCTTTTCGAGTAAAAGATGCAACAGACGGCAAAGGACAGGAATAGTAGCTTTTTAAATATGAATGTATGTATGGAAGCTTAAAAATGATTTTGCGTAACATAAAAAAAAACAGGTGATAAACTTTACTATGCATCACAGCAATAGTTTAATGCTGTGTATATTTTGTGGAGTTTATCAGTGTTGCCACTGTACCGGCGAAATGAGCAAGTATTTCGCCTTTTCTTTAGCTTCCAATTTCAAATAAAGCGATTACTGACACAAAAGGCGATGTGAACTTTGCGACAAACTTTTACCATGAGCTAGCTTCACCTGTTTTTTCGCATTTACCTAGGTACGCTATCTAGATTACCTTATTTATAACATTATCGTTATTCATGCGAACTATGACAGCCGCCTTTTTCTTTATTTTTTTTTTTTGTATACGCTTCATTAATTTTTGTTTAGGCAAAATATTCGAATATTTTCATTTAAATGACATTATTTTGCATAGTTAAGGTTTTTGAGAAAGTAATTTTTTTTTACACTATTTTGCCACAAAATATAAATTATATTTTTCGCAGTCCTGTGACCGAACGCTAGAAACCGTCGACTGGGGCGAGTCGTTACACAATTTTGTACAAAACAAGATGGCGGCATTGTTTGCAATTTAACGCCATTTTTCTTTTAGGTGGATTTCATTGGGAAAGCTACCTGTTTCAATGGGTTTCCGTGTCATGACTTCCGGAAAATTACGACATATTTTCACGTTTCACATCCCCTAGAACCCAAAACCACCCTCAATCTATCTATATCACTTTCTTGTGGACACGGTAACCGCCGGTATTTTACTGCAATCACTTTCAAATTGATGGATAAAATTTAAGGGCACAAAATCTCCGTTAATGTGCAAAATCAGACCTGGAGGGCAAGAATGGGGGGGGGGCGTTTGAAAAGTGAATTTTGGCTGTAACTTTCTTAGTATATAAGATATCTAATTCATTTAAATTTTATTTTATTCTTTAGATAAGGGCCTAAAATTTTTTCTAGTAAACTTTTTTGATAGCACCAACCATTGGTCCTAGGGGTGGAAAAAAATGCTTTTCCAAAATTCAGAAAATAATACCTCCCTTAAAAGGCACAGCATCAAATCAGTTCAAAATGTCAATTGTAGGTCTATAATTTCTCTACAACTTTTGTTTGAGACAATATTTGATGTGAGCAACCCTTACGGTATAGAGGGCACTCTCGTTGCGCAAGGGTACGGCGGTTTGCGCAATGTTTAATACAAGTTCATATAATTCGAGTTCGCCTATCCCCTACTTTCATCCGCTGAAATCTACCTCCGCCTTCCGGCGTATCGAAAGGGATTTTTTAGCAGTTTGGGCCTGGGTCATTTAAATAAAACACAAATGTATTCATTAGCATTTTTATAGGTAATATGAGAGGATATTTCACTTGATTTCCTTTAAATGTGTACACAACTAGGTATTTTAAAACTAGACTCAAGATTACATATACCGTTGCTTGATTTAGTATTATTGCCATTCATATTCCAAACTATTTGCACCTTTAAGTCATATTATCCCTAGTTACGTACCGCAACATAAATATAGCAATAACGAAAATTTTCGCAATTACTTTTCCCACCAACAAAACCAATCCAAACTCAAATTCAACCACATAGAGTATTTCATATGGAATAGATTTAATAAACTACCCTATAACGGTGCAAACCTAATATATTTAATGTGCCGAAAATGACTTATGTCATTGAAAATCAATAAAAAAAAACACCACATTACCTCTCCATATAATTTATTTAAATCAATGGCTTTCTTTAAATTAAAATAATAATATGGTGGTGTGGTAAAAATATGTTCGCAAATTGCTCGCATAGTACTTGCGCACCAATATTGCTTTTAATATTTAGTCTTATAGCGGTGATATCAATTATCGTACCAAAATTTTATTCATACGACAAGGCAGTGTCGTCCAAGAAAGTTCTACCGTCTGCCGATGGACCTCATAACAGATTGTCCTTGTGTGATCGTGTTGCCTGGGAGGAGCTGTTAGATCCAGTTCCGAATGCCTTATTGCTGCCATTCATTACAGGCAAATGTAATTGCTCGAGAGTGCGATTTGTGTCTGGTTACAAGTCAATCGCGACCGGGTTGATAATCGAACCCGTGATGCCCGAGTCAGAAGCAAGAGTTTAATGTTCATACCACTGACCCTAATCACCTCATGATCTGCAGGGGTAGTCTCGCTGAGACTAGCCCTGCAGCGAGCAGCGTGGAGCTCATCTCTATCACCAATCGCGCTTTGATATTAGCCCCGATGAACTGGTGTAGTGGCCCCAAAAAATTGTGTAAATGCAATGGCCCTAAAGACGGCATTTTATTTTTTATTATTTCCTAGATACAATCGAAGGCAAAGTAACATGGGGGTACTTTGCCTGCATTTTACGAAAATTGTATAAAAATAATAACACCTTTTCGTATAAAATGTGGGCATTGCTGTGAGGTTGCATTTTCTTATTTGTAGCCTGAAAATTTCATTCGCCTAACGGTAAAATCGCCCTAGAGTCTAGACAATTTTGTCAAGGTCACATTCCTACTACTTTTATTGATATCACCACTTTTACTAGATTATTGCATTCAGAATAAAAACTTACATCTATGAACAACATTCAGAGACGTTTATGAATTCTAATGACACCTGATAAATACGTATGAAGACAACAACTACACTGGATTTTTGGGATATCATGGCATAATATTAACAAATTAACATCATATTTAAACTTAGAGCAATCGTTTCGAAAGCTTATAGCGCAGATAACGCTAAACATAAATAAACCTTAAACCTAAACGAAACATTAATAAAGACAAAATTATAAACCTATCCGTTTCGAGGAACTCCAATCCGTTTCAATCACCCATCCCAATGAGCTGTTAAGTTTAACAACCTAACCAGATATTAACATTCATTTTTATCACAATCCTTGTTTATAATATTATCACTTCGGTTTATATTTCAGTCATACATAACCGACTCTTCAAATTCCCAACCACCTGAGGATATATCGAGCAGTTATCGTTTCAATTCGATCAATATCAAAGTGGATTTTATCTTGGTATAATTTTATTTGAGCTCGCTCGTTGAATTTTGTTCAACCCTTGTCCGTAGGTCAGGTGGCGTAAGACATGCATTCTCTGTCCAAAAAGTATGGAATTTTCTCAAAAATAAATGGGTAATTATTCATACTAAGAAATGCAAACCCTTCGACACCGCCTCGGTCGCAATGGCAAGGATCGAAGAACCAGTTCCCGGCAAAAAGTCCACGGCAAAAAATAAACAATACTCTAGAAACAATACTCTCAATTAGCTGGGCGAAATTGTACAGGATGTACCTAAAAAAATATAAACCTAAGAAATTCTCAAATTCGGGAGTACGCAAAACGCCTGCAGGTGAGGTCTCGACGAGTGTCCGGTGTCCGTGCGTGATTTCGGCAGAGGGCGAAGCGCGGACGCTTTTCCTTCGGAACTCCTTCCGATGGAAAAACAAGAGGGAATGGGGCTGAAGGACCACTTCGAATGCGACGAAGGCGAGGAGCGAGCTCAGATCCCTCATCGCATTCGACTTAACACTAAAACTTAAAGATAAATCAAAGAAAACATAGTGTGCGACATAACCTTCGCTACAAATCAAATGATAATAAGTACAAAAATCAATTGGGCCATTATAGTCGTTCAAGTGAAACAGGGGAAACATGGACACATGACGGGGTAAGAATCTGTCGGGGCTAGGAGGATGTGATCTTTTTAATATACTCGAGCTTGTATCGAATGATTCCGCAGTGGCCGTCCGAACGCGACGCGAGCCGGCGCTAGAGTGAGGCGTCGCCTCTGCTGGCGAAGACGGGACGGTAGTTTCGGTCGGCGACTTGGCGGCTTCACTGTTGGCGATGCCCCCTAGTTATTTCTTCTTTTGTGCCTTCTCGGCGGCCTTCGTTACCTTTCCGGTGGTTACGTCCTTAAAGTTGACGCTCTGAAATTTAAAAAAAAATTAAATTCATGAAAACAATTACCTACCTCTACAATTGAAACTAGAATTAATATTTAAAATGCGTTGAACTAACCTATCCTGAGAGAAACACCCGTCCAAAATAAATAAATAACCGCCACCGTTCCTTGACCTTGGCCTTGTAACTTTCACCCTGCGACCGTTCAAGGTCAAGGTCACGAATGAGGATTGTTGCGATGCGTCTAATCCAAATCATTGTAGTTATTTACACCATTTCGTAAATAAAATTAATCAAATTTGGCTATACAATATTTTAGTACTTTTCATTTGGAATAGTGAATAAGAATACCCCTTCAAATTGTCCCAATATGACTTGGGATACGGTGTATGCAGGTAGTAATTGTACCGGTGGCAACATTGCCACGCGTACATCACCCGCTTTCTACCTTTCTCAGGTAGGTCTATATGGTCGGCAACCGGCCGCTTTACAGTCGTGCCGCCATATACTACTCATCGGGCGCCCTATCTATCTCACAATTACTTAGTGGTGCACCGAATGCCCGTGTTTCTTTCACACAAAATGCTCCGGGGGGGGGGGGGGGGAGGAGGAAGAGGGGTCACGGTAACCTCGCTAAATTTGGGCTTAGCAACGACCCCTGGTAGGGTTGTGGTCGCGGTGTTTAAACTACAGAACACATCATTTGGACTCGCGCGTATCTGACCGACGAACGTGACTTACTTTTGAGCGTACTTGATGTTACTATTAAACCAGTCTGGTTTACTGACTTCGTATCGGCTCCCTCTAAGTTTCCGGCTTTTAAGGTGTTTATGAAGAGCTGGTTTACTAAATGGACAGTTCTCGAAAGACCGGGCGCCCCTAACGCGGAGCCTGCCAACAAGTTTGCGTAGGTGCGGTTCCCTAGTTCGCCCAGGAAAACAACACTTGTGTGTATCGTCCCTCTTCCCTTTTAGGAGAAATAGCTACTCTACGGTTCTGGTTCCCGCGCTCGATGATAACCTTCACACTAATTAAATGTTAACAATATCATTTAGTTATTCTTTCATCTGTATTGTGTTATTTCTGCATTGTTTTAGTGTATATATAAACCAAACGAATGTATGTTTCTAGGAAAACGATGGCTATTCATTGGTTGGGCAGATATAAAGAGTTGGTCTTTAAAACTGCACTAGTCTAGAATATGGTAAGATCGAATTGGTACCTTGATAACACCCACGGCGACGGTCTGGCGCATGTCGCGCACGGCGAAGCGCCCCAGCGGCGGGTACTCCTGGAAGCTCTCGACGCAGAGCGGCTTCGTCGGCATGAGCACCACGATGGCCGCGTCGCCGGCCTTGATCGACTTGGGCTCCTCCTCGGTCGTCTTGCCCGTGCGCCGGTCGCACTTCTCCTTGATCTCCGCGAACTTGCAGGCTATGTGCGCCGTGTGGCAGTCCAGCACGGGCGTGTAGCCGTTGCTTATGTCGCCCGGGTGGTTCAGCACGATCACCTGCAATTTCGAGGGAGATTCAAAAGTACGGTCCAGGGCAAACGAACAAAGGCGCATGTAGAGCTCGCGCTGATGGAAACTGCCAAGAACGGGCTCCGAAGTGGGTTTTTACCCCTGTCGGGGCGAGTGAGTGGGATGATTGGCTAACCACATTAGAGTCGTGTGCATCGTGACCGTTGGCCCGATGACATCAGGCGTGCCATTGTGCACTGAGGGCGTGTGACCACCGTGGCCCCTGCCGTTGCCAAGGGCGTTCATTAATTCATTAATGTTTTTAAGGATACTGTGACGGACCAAACTGCGTGTGGCCCGTGGGATAAAGGTAATAACTTGTAAGTTTGTTACAACATTTATTACTTGATCCACACTCCGATATACAATAAATAATACATAATGTTACGACTCCTTTATGTAAGGACGCGAGTAGGTATAGGCGGCGCGGCGACCTCCGTTCTTATAGACTGCCATTTGCGTCGGAAGGGTAACCCTCTACCTCAGCCCTGGCGCATTCGGTCGGTGTCACTCTCAGTCGCCGGACTTTTCACCTGGGGTCCGATGTCGTCGTCAGCGGAAACCTGACTCAAGTGACTCAAGTGGACTCTTGACTCCACAATACACTTATCCATAAAACTGTCCATATTATAAATGCAAAAGTTTGTCTGTCCATTACATTTTTACTGTTAAACAGCTGAACCAAATTGGAAAAAAAAGGTTATGGAATAGTTTGAACCCTGGGTAAAGCCATAGGTTACTTTTTTAAAAATGAAGCACTAATGAAATAGGGGACTATTATTTGTATTTTGTCAGTCTCTGGTAACAGTCACTTTTGCATATGGGCAGATAAAAAAGCTCAGAATCGACATTCAACACGATATTCAGTCAAACAAATTAGAACAAATCTGAAAGTCTGAACAAACTAGATTTATTTTATAAAACTGTGTCACTGTCAGGAATTGGTTTCGAGTAAAGGAAAAATAATCCCGAATTTTACCTGCGATGTGAAATCAGCGGCGCCCCTCGGTGGAAAGTTCTTGGAGTCGCCCGCAACGAAGCCACGTCGGAGTTCCTTCACCGACACATTCTGAAAACGAACTATCCTGTGAGCGAAATCTTTATCGAAGGTCTATCTTTTTTTTATATTTTACGCGTCTATCCCGTTAAACCCAACGCTTCAATTAATATTTATGGTCCTTACGTACGACATCGTCGATACGCATCTGTCGAGACACAATGGCGACGATTTCTTGTTTTCAACAAATTCGAGAAAGCCTCGAGCGTCCAAACTAGCAGAGAGGTTGCCTTCACCGTGTCTCATATCCTTTTAAAACGGTGGAAAAAATGTGTTGAAGGTCATACCATTCTCTTACCTATGATAAATTATTACTCCAAACGTTATAATTTACCGGGTAGTTGGATCAAGTTTAATTCTCAATATAAGTCAAATTTCTCAGAAATAAAATTGAATTTTAAAAATTTGGCTTTACAATGTTGAAGATATAAGATAAACATATTTTTTTTTATCATTAAATATCAAGCGATTACCAAATGCAAGAACAAATATGCACGGCGTACGCATCTCACCACAACCCACCCATGAGAACGGCATCAACGCACTACAAACTAGTGTTGCACACTCCAGTAGAGGGCAACACTAATGGGAAATAATTCCTAAAATGGCATGGGAAATATGGAAACAAAAAACTAGATTTCAAATCATTCCCTTAAACGTAAATGGGTAAATAACACGCGTCTAAGAGTATTTAGGGAAAGTGCATTGCATGTCATAACCTTAACATTGAATCCCACGTTATCACCGGGAACAGCCTCCTGCAAAGCCTCGTGGTGCATCTCCACGGATTTGACCTCAGTGGTGAGAGCGGTGGGCGCGAACACAACCACCATGCCCGGTTTGAGTATCCCCGTCTCGACGCGGCCCACGGGCACGGTCCCTATGCCGCCGATCTTGTAGACGTCCTGAAGCGGCAGCCGCAGGGGTTTCTCCGTCGGCCTGGACGGCGGCAGGATCGCGTCCAGGGCTTCTATCAGCGTCTTGCCGTCCACCTGGCAATGCAAGGTTGAGTTCTAGAGTTTCGACAGTCATATGTACCATCAGAAGGGTTTAAGATAAGAAACGACACCGTACGGACCTTGCCTTCCTTGCGTTCGACGTTCCATCCCTTAAACCAGGGCATCTTCTCGGATGTCTCCAGCATATTGTCTCCGTGCCAACCTGATATTGGCACAAAGGCCACCGATGCCGGGTTGTAGCCTATCTTTTTGATGTACGACGATACCTAGAAAATATAAAAAATACTGATTTAAACTTCGACGTTCAAAGATGATAAACGTAGTGAACTTTATTATAGATGATGACTTGCACTATTAACTATACTACATATACGACTCAAGAGTTGGCTCCATAATGGTAGATACGTGGAAGATCCAAAGCCAGTGCCATCTGCAAGAGTCGCTGTGGCGCCAGGAATGTACGAAGATGCTGGCCGCGTCGCTGTGGTTAGGTAACTCTGCGGCCTCCGGTCGGTTACTGCTTATATAACTGTCACGGCAACTGCGGGGGACGCCCCCTGCCAACCGGTACGTGTGCCGTGTGCCGTGAACAATGCAACCCGGTTCCGGCCTCGTGTGGCAAAATGATGACCCAGCCTCAGCATTTATCGGCGCGTATTCCCACACGCTTGCGAACTATGGAATCTACGAAGGCTTTGAGTGATCCCTTACAGATATCTCTACAACTAATTGCACCACTAAATCATTCTGGCGTAAGTGGGATTGTTTAATTTTAATCTATGTAAATTTTAATGTATGTCCGGGTATATCGGGTGTAATATATACGCTGCTTTAACGAAAGTCTCTGAAAATGTCGATAGTAAATACCTCCTTCTTGATTTCCTCGTAGCGTGCCTCGTGGTACGGCGGCTCAGTGGAGTCCATCTTGTTGACGCCCACGATGAGTTGCTTCACTCCGAGCGTAAAGGCGAGCAGCGCGTGCTCGCGTGTCTGGCCGTTCTTGCTGATGCCGGCCTCAAACTCTCCCGTGCCGGCGGCTACTATCAGCACGGCGCAGTCAGCCTGCAATTTGCCACAAGTGCGTTGCTATAGACTTACCTTAAATGCTTTTCTGCAACATCGCAAGTGTTTCGGCCGTAATAGATCATAGAATCTCAAGAGCACTCCGGCTCGAAGGACCAATGTTCTAGTATCGAAATTGAATATAATGGACCAAAATTAGTGAAAGAACTAGAAAACCTAATTAGGTTTCGGGTTTATTTGACAAATAAAGACCGGTTCAGAGGATGAAGTATTTGTGGGATGCTAAATGGTGGTAATAAAGAGTTAAAAAAGGCATGACCATGTGCGGATTCCAACCCGCAACCTTTGCTTCAAATAGTCTAACGCCTTAACCACTAGACTAAAACAATCTAATTCCTTTGTTTTTTAAAAAAAAGTGAGAATTTATCATTAGATTTAGACTATTCGACTAATTTCACGTCACGCCGGGGTCACCAAAAATGTAACGGACCCACCGCGGTGGGCCGGAGGATAAGTAATAGGGTGATGCAAGCGCGGCGAACTCAGGTAAAAAGTGGTGTGCTGACTACCGTCCTCCGGTCTTATAGCCTGCCAGGTGAACGGCGTTACTTTCGGTCGACGTACTTTGAACCGCGCCTCTGATGATGTCGTCAGCGGAACCCAGGTGAACGTGTCGTTTGTACTCGTGACTCCCACAGATATGTATTAAAACATATATTTTCGGATTTCCTTTGTATAAAAGTTGTACATTTGGAAATACATAACCTTGAACTAGAACTTGAGATGGATTAAAACCTATATGTGAGTTGGTGGCTATGTAGAATGAATCTTACACAGACTCTCTGTCTTGGGGAGTAATTGACGGGCAGACGATGAAACTTCCCCATGAGATACTTTCGTCAACGCGTATATGAGGGCATTTAAAATGCTTTTGAGGCGGTCAAACGAACAACTCTGGAGCTTTGCCTTACCTGCGACGTTCCTGTAATCATGTTTTTGATGAAGTCCCTGTGTCCGGGAGCATCAATGATGGTCACATAGTACTTGGCCGTCTCGAACTTCCACAGGGCGATGTCGATCGTGATGCCGCGCTCACGTTCAGCCTTGAGCTTGTCCAGCACCTAGAATAAATTCATGGAGCTATGAACGGTACGCGGGTCCCCACTTAGGAGACGGCTTTTCTAACGGATTAGAAGAGAGATCCAGAAGACTTGTAAGTAATCTACTTAGTTTATTTATATTTATATAAGATAATTTATTATTCAAGGGTGTTATCTAAACAATTTTTTAACAAATATTATGCAAAATATATAACTTGTTTTGAAATAGCAAGTCACCCGTGTCTGAAACCAGGAAGTGTGCGCGTCCCTATTTTTTTCTTTTTTTTCAGTTGATTAAATTTGGTCAGCGCGCGCGAGGACCGATAACGCGATACTGACCTCGTTACTGGAATGCGGCGACAGCTATAGCTGTACGCTCACACTATCGACGTTGTTAACGAAAAAACCTTTCTTTTTTTTTATTATTTAAGACGGAAATTAATACGGCTTGTCTACTGTACAAATTCCGGGCATGCTCCTGGGTACAGGTACTCACCCATGCGTACTTGAAGGAGCCCTTGCCCATCTCCTGCGCTTCCTTCTCGAACTTCTCGATGGTGCGCTTGTCGATGCCCCCGCATTTGTAGATGAGGTGGCCGGTGGTGGTGGACTTGCCGCTGTCCACGTGCCCGATCACCACGATGTTGATGTGAGTCTTTTCCTTGCCCATGGCTGCGGTGCGCCGCGCCGCGTTCGTCTACGCGCTGCCCGGCACGACTTTTCAAATCAACAGGATCTGAAGAAGACATTTTTCTCTGTTATTCAATATATATTATTATAAGCCACCATTATTATACTATACACCAACATTATCATTATTAAGTTCATATATTCGTATACTTTCGTATAATTTGTGAAAAAAAAATCCCGGCCGGGGATCGAACCACGGACTCTAGCGTGGGAGACGAGTGCGTTAACCACTGACCCGCCGAGACTCTTGCGGTATATTTGTTAGAGAACGTATAAAAAGGCACTGTACGAATTTTACTCCTAACGCGTGACGCGGTTTCTCGACCAACATCCCATCCCAATGAGTACAACGGGCGCAAAGAAGTATAACTTCAAAATATTCTAGCAAAAACATTTTGCTATGATTACAAAACAATATGGCGTCGTACCCACGACGCCATATTGTATTGTTTTGTGAACAGCTGACGAAATTACCTGCAAATTGGTAGCAGCAACCATTTTAATTTGCTGTGATTCAAAACAAAATGGCGGCGTGACTGAACGCTATCGTGAAATTGACAATTAGCTTTTGTTCATTGTAGCGATAGCTGATATTATGTCAAAGGCAACCAAAATTATGGTACTTGCAACGAAGTAAGTCACTTCATGGTTTTTTGCTGCCATTACCATATTTTTTTCAATGTTATTAAATTATATTACATATATCGAGCCAAACTGCAAGACATTGGCAAGAAAATGCTACCGTACGGGTAGATATTTTGTTAAAATAGTTTTACAATTAATTACAAAAATAATTTCAACAAACACTAAACGGTTACAAAGTAAAGAACTAAACTACCTCAATTATTGCTTACATAGCGTTTTCTTAGTATATTTTAATAATAAACTTATATATGGTATTTTAAAGGTATGCAATCTGTTATAAACATGATCTTCAACTGACAATTTATAAACTAAAAAGAACTTAAAAGAAGAAAATTCTTCAACATATTAAAGGTAGATTTTTTAAAAACCAATTCTGTTTATGGGAAATTTAATAAATGAGAAAATGCTAATAGTAAGACTTTAAGGAAGGAATAATTGAAAGGCAAACGAAGGGTCTAAAATATAGAAATGTTAGTTTTCTTTATTTCTATATTATATACCCAACAATTGCTCGCTGACCGCGCAAAGAGCAAAATCTGACGCCTTAATTGATAGCTACAGGTGCCATAACCGCATTTTCACTTTTGCGTTTTCGTGTCTATGGTAACTTTCCAATCTCCTCGTCACTAGACGAAAATTTCGCGAAATGTTTGACTGAGACACTTGCGCGCGATCCGAGGTTACATGAGCGAGACGAAAATCGATGGGTCAAGGGCACCGGTGCCTTGGGCCAACCTCATGCATAATATTACCAGCAGCCGGTGGGGGGAACGCGGGAGGGGGGGAGAAGGGTGTACAGGCTGACACGCGTCTAAACCCCTATATTTTCTTTCGCAAGCGGAGTATGAGAGAGACCTTAAGGCGCCACCAGTCCCTAAAACGTGTTTTGTAACGCATTTTGGTGCATTTTGTTGAAGTTATTCCCAACAAATGGCTAAAACTAAAAATACCACAATATTCTACATATATTAATTTAGTACTTTGCTTAAAAAAAAAACGAAATACACCTTATTATAGTAATGAAAATAAATAAATAAGAAAGTGTTGTTTTTTTCTTGCAACGATTTTCTTTTAAGTTGTGTAAGTGACGCGAACCTAATTTTTCTTTCTAAAGATAGACAATATAATAATCTAGGCCATAACTTAAAAAAAAACATTTTTTTCAAATGATAATAATTACTTAAATACAAAAAACATGTTTCATCGATTCCAAATGAGTCGGCGAGTATATCCGTCTCTTTTCTACACGTCAATGTTCGAATAAAGCCTACTCTTTCTAATCTCAAGGACAAATGCGTCCCGGGGCGCCTTAAGGAGGTTTTTACCTTCCCTATCCATTTTGGGCCCTGCTCAACTACCCAAACGTGCCTGTCCTAGAGTCAGGGGAGATGGCGGTAATGAAGCGTTACAACAGTTGCATAGAAATAGATAAATAGCAACTTAAGCCGACTACAGGCAACTCCAATTTAACATATGCTTTTAACAGAACGAACTACGATCTATGAGTGTTATAATCTGTGAATATAATAGTGTGTGGAATGTAAGAGTGTGTTAATGTGTGTGTGTGTGGTGACGAGAATACTATTACTAACATTGTGTATGTTCAAAGAAAGTTTTTTTTATGTTGAGTATAAAGTCGCCTTTATGCAAATGGAAAATGTCCATTATATGTTGTACCAATGCGGGTTTATAACTGAATTCATTGCGTAATTCGTATTGCACTTAGGCACAAAACATAATTCTCTATTTCGAGTTAGGCGTGACGGAACCCTCGGGCGCAGATTGCTTAGCAAATGGGAGGTGTCTATCTGGTTATGTAGCACGTTGTGCAATAAGGTCATGTCATTGATGACCCTTCAGTTCTCTAGGGCCATGTGCACCTAACCTAACCATGTGCGGATTCGATCGTGCGACCTTTGTGTGGATAGTCCAACTCCTTAACCACTAGACTACCACGATCTCTTCAGTTCATTTTTATAAACACAATACATTTAATTTTACATCGCTTTTATAGCATGTACTGTTGATCCGAGGTAGAAAGGTATTACTTGAAAGATTTTTTTTTTCCTTTTTCCCGCCGGCTGAGCGATTTCATATTATCACGTGAAGTTTACAATTTTTTTACGCTCTCTTCTCCTTACCTGCGCTGAGCCAAGCAACATCGTCCCGAGTAGTATATTCCTCTCGGGGCGAGGATATCACAGAAATTAATATCCAATACCACTCGCCGTAACTTAACATGTGAGTTTTTATTTAATAAAAACATAAAAAGTACAAATAGCGCCCATTTTAATTCAACTCCCGCTCAACTAAGCTTAGTTGCTTGCAGTGGTAAATCAGAAGAGAGGACCCAACCTAACCTAACCTAACACGCAACGACCACTTTAATTAAGAGCCATAACGCACTACTTTTGAGGTCTACTGCCAAGATAGCTTTTCATACCAGGCATATATAAAAATATAATTAGATTAACTGAACATTTTTCTAGAAAACCTTTAATCTGGTTTTTTAAATAAATAAACCTATGTTTACATAAAAAAAATATTGAAATTGGTAAGTTTTATTTTTTAAAATTCTCATAAACCAAACTACACATGTGACGTAAGCCTAATTTATACATAGAAATTTCCGCAATAAAATTCTACAGAAAACCTTAAACTTAGATTTATTTTAAATTGCCTTATATTTTAAATATAAATAAAAAACTGTCAAATGTTTATTCTTTGATGTTGTCAACGGACGCTCGAAGTGCACGTGGCCGACGCCATTTGCAAAGGCCGCACGTCAAGGTCACCTCACGATATACTGGCTCTTAACAAATCAAGAACGCATTTTATAGAAAGATGGAACATCTTCAAAAGGTTTTTATTTTTGATAAGCGAGAGGTTAGACGCGCGCACGCATCACTAGCGACACCACTATAAGTAAAGCCTGGCTTACACGGGTAAAGTAATCAGGAGAGTAGAGTATCTAGTAGAGTAACCCTACCTGTAGAACCCCGGAAAAAAGCTCCGCAGAGTAGAGTAGTGAGTGGAGTACTTTACTGGCTGCGGTAAAGTAACTCTACTCTACTCACCCCCCACCACAACTCCCACTCTACCCGTGTAAACATCTTTTCCCCTACAACAGCAAGTATCAAGTAGAGTTTAGTTGAAGTTTGCAGTGTCTTAAAGAAAAGAAATCCACCAAATCAGGACCAGGAGCAGATGATAATAAAATATAAAATGGTTTGATGCATTTGACAAAATAATGAAATTGGCAAAAGGAGGAAAAAAAATGACTGTTCTGTGGTAAGTTACAAAATAATCTATTGTTGAAAGGTACATTACATTTAATGTTAAAAGTACTTGAAACACAGTAAACGCGTAAAAACTATGAATTAAAAAATATAGTATAGTACTACTGAACTATACTTGTTTAAACGAAAAAAAAATCAAAAATCTCCTGATTACTATACCCGTGTAAACCAGGCTTTAGAGAGAGATAGGTTACGCAGCATACTAGTACTAGGCACCACGCGGTACTAGTCAGCGACCATTTTGAAATTAATAGCTATGCTCTGAGTTCGCTATCGTAAACCCCTTACCCGTCAAATTTACCAATAAATCGATCAGAGAATACGCAATTAATAATAATAATGATTCTAAACTGCTAACTTAATAGCTACGAGTTGAATAATTGATGCGCAAAACATGTGACCTTGAAACCGGGGTGACACTGGCCGCACTGAGCGACAAACCCTCATTTAAAACTATTAAAAAACCATAAACAAAATACCGCAGTGACGTTAAAAACGTTCAGAATAAAAAAACGGCGCCAGTTCAGCGTTTTGAACCAAAAAAAAATCGTAATTAAGGAAAAATGACGTTACACATACAAGAGGTACAGAAATTCACAAAACTTACCGGTATTTATATAACAAGGGCTGCCAAACCGCCTTCAGCACTGCAAATTGCGTAATAAAAGACCGCCGGCGTTCCGAGCGCGGCCCTGACACGCGCGCGTCGAAATATGTTTACACGAAGCGAAAGGCGAAATATTATAGGGAAAAAACACCGTCGCGGCGAGCGATAGACGGTTCGGCAGCTAATTCTACAAAATAACGCTAAAAACTAGATAAATACCAGTTAAAAGCCGAGAGCTCACCCCGCCGGCAGCACGAAACGCGGAGCTTTCCCGGGCATGCGCGAAAGTCGCCGGAATGGCGCCCGGCGCACCGGCGCCGATCAATAATGGCCGGCGAAACGGCGCGAATATAATTCTAATTCGCGTTTACTAATATAATTTTAATTCGCGACGTTGTCAATCGTCCCGTCGAAAATCGTCACGTCCGAATTTGACAGCTGTCAAAATCCGCGTCTCATTCGAATTAGGAATCTAATGTCAAAATGCTTCTATTTTTCAATAAGGGACTATTACGCATTTGCTCTGGACGCCATTTTAAAACATAATTTTATAATCATTTATATTATGATAAATTAACTTAATGCATACATAAAAAAAACTAATTTAAATAAATTATCGAACGCACGATTTACTATTTGTTTTATTTCGTGTCTTAATGAGGGTTTATCGGACGAAAGCGCATTTATGCGCTAGTGTGCGTATATTTTAAGTTGCCCTTGAAAAGCTGCAACCCTTAAAGGGAGAATTACGCGCCAAGTCTTAATGACCTTGAAAAATCACTCATCTACTATAAAATCCATAGTGCAGGCATGAGTCGTTTAATATTTACAATCTGGTATCATCTGATTTATCATAAAATTCCCTATTCTAAAATATCACTTTGATTTTGTTTATTTCGTAATTTAAAAAAAAAATCACAATTTGACAAATTTTGTCAAATATTACACTTTTTTTTTACATTTTCAAATATTTATAACTATACATTACAATTTAAAAGTCTTCCAAAATATGTAGTTTTCGAAGAAAACATTATATATATATTGGAACGGAAGTACATCAGTGTATTTTCAATACAAATTTATAAATAGTATTAGACACTGCATTAAATCGAAAAAAAAAAAACAAAATTGTTTCGTTGCGATTTCCAATGGTGCAAACGTCAAGTTAATAAATAATACTGAAATAATACCTATAATAATAAAAGGAGTCGTTTGAGAAATAGGATAAAGGTGTCTAAAATTCTGAAATTCGAAGTCTCCCATTCTAGCACCCAATATTCTCTCCTTATAAATTATAATTTTAAAATATTCGATAATAAAATTTCTAGTGTTATTTGTTAAGAAACTATATCAAAATTCATAATACTTTCAAAGAAATATAACGTTAAAGTTTCTACTCTAAATCGTGTAAAATAGATATTTTTCAATTGCTCCTCCTTCGGATAACTTCGTCACTGGGTCACTGGGCCGCGGTCAGTCAAGATCGAGGTTAATGACCTGCCGCGTTGTTCGAAACGCCCTATTAGGGCGGAGCTAAATGATTGCTGTCAGATGCCACTGGTCGAACAGAGGTCGGTCTAAGAAGAAGGGGTAACTCCTTTCCCCTTCTCTGCGGTTGTAAGAGGGATGCTATTGGTCGACAGCTAATATTAATTTATCGATTGATAAGATCGATTTACACCAATTTTATTACAAAAATAATAAATTTGGTGATGAAAATTTTTCGCATTTTGTTACATAATTTCTTACTCTTAATAGGAAACTTAAACACCCCTTACAGTTTGTGGGATTGGCTTTGGGACATCCTGTATATTTACTATAAAAAAATATTATAGGAAAAAGGTATCAATAATATAATATATTATATTGCTTACATTAAATATTATATTTTCATAATTTAAATAAAAAACAATAAACAACCCGTGTTCTAGAACGATTTCCGGTAAAAAGTCCAGCTTATTGGCCTTGCGATTTCAAACATGATTTCTTTTGACCTCATATCAAAATTCATCATGGTTTCCGCATAAAAAATTGTAAACTTTACGCGACAATATGAAATCGCTCTTGTCATCAGTTCGGTCGCTAGCGAGGCCGCGCCACGCCGGGTCGTCGATTGGCCTTACCGAGCGCCTGCGAGCATAAAGAGAATTTACACGAGGGCTGTGAATGCTATTGAATATTTTATAATGAAAATCAGATGGTTATGCGATGTTAAAGGAGGGAATACCACAATGTGAATTTGGTCAGTGCGCGAATTCCGACGCCGCGTGGATCGATAATGTAACCTTGATACCGTCACCGGCGTGCGGCGATAACAAAAGCGATATTACAAGATCCATAATATTATCACGTAATGTTTGCAATTTTTATCTCGGAACTATAATTCATTTTTATATACCGTATACGCAAATAATACTAGAAATTATAGAACAGATTAGCTGGATTTTTTATCGGGAATGGTCATGGGACACGTTATTATCTTTTGTATATCTATATACTAATGCAAAATACAAAAATGCAGTTGTTTAATATAGGGTGTTTTTTTTAGATGCGTGGTTTTCAATCTGGCCCTACTTTTTTCGTAGTTGGTGTTTTTGACAGCTGTCACTTGATTTATGCTCAGTTTGGTTTGCCATTTCATAATGAATAGACTTACATCTATCCCTAGGCTAGTTGGGAAACAGAATGGCTGCAGGAACGTTAGCTACTCCAGAGGGATAAAAGCCACCCTCCCCTCCCTCCCTAAGTGTAAGTGGCCACTCGGCCGACCTCTAAAATCATCACCAGGCAGAGATCGAGGTAGTTCAGTAGTTAAGGTGTTGATCTAGTGATCAAAGGTCTCAGGTCAAAATCCACAGATGGTCATACCATCTTTAACGCTTCATTACCGTTATCTCCCTGGCTCTAGCAATGGCACATTTGGCGTTATTGAGTAGGTTACAAACGTCCGGTATATCTAGTCTCTACTTCCCCTATCACTCTTGTAACCCCCGCAACGCACTGTCGCGGCGTGCAGGTACGGCGGCATCAAACCGCCATCTTGACTTCAGCGCTACATGTTTCATTACATACCCACTCGGTCGTAGCTTTATGAGTGGGCATCAATGGGACCTTCGGAGACAAAATGGGATAGTTATAAATCATATAACACATATCCCTTAAATCTTAATAACCGGTACAAATTATTTAAAAAGTCCCTTAATATATATATATATTACATATATAGATATTTCTGTATTTAGAGTGCTAATGCGAGTGTAATTTAATTTAATTTTAATCTTTACTTGTATTTCTGTACTTTTGCGAAAACCTGTCATCAGTTAATTTTATAAACAATTGTATGTACCATTTTTTCGTATTATACTATTGGTTTTCCGAATAAACGATAAATAAATAAATAAATATTCTCAATCTTAGACTATGGTGATGTAGTATATGGCCCACGCTTATCCAAAAAAGTACAAAAAAAATCCAACGTGTCCAAAATGCCTGCACACGTTTTTGTTTTCGGATCCCTAGGCGAACGCATATCTCAGGCACATTCAACAAAAACAAATTTCTAAATATGGTCAATCGCAGAAATCTCCACTTTGCTTGATCACCTTTTAATCGTCCCTCACCATAAGCTGACAGTTTACGAAGGTTCCTTTGAATTTTCGGCATCGAAGACCTGGAACGACTTGCCTCCACCGCTGAGGAGCGAAACAAGCCCGGCCTCCTTTAGGACTAGGCGTCGACAATGGCTTCTGAAGCTGCAAACTACCAACACTTAGTTACGTTTAATATAGTTTTCTATGCTCGTCGTACATTTTGTATTTTGTTTTGTGAGCATGTGAGGATTACAATTCACTGTAAATACAAATAATATGTTTTACGTTAATAATAAATTATATATTATAATGTAATAAAACGGGAGGTGCTGAAAATCAGCACCCTCCCCTCCCAGAAAGGAGGGCAGCTGAGCACACTCGTTTTATTGAAAAATGCGACTAAACTTATGTACCTAGCATTTATTTTTGTTTTACATTTTTCAATAAAGAAACATTTTCTTTCTTTCTTTCTTTCTTCTTTATATGAACTCGGTGACGTACTAGTCCCACCCTGTGGGGCGATCCCGCCGGCACTAGATCTGTACACCGTATTGTCATCGATGTCCCGAGACATCACTGCCATTCAAAATTCAACTGTTAAAACCTCGATTCGGCTAAAAAGAAATTTACACATTTAGAAACATGCGCCTCGACATCTTCTCGACATCTAGTTCCGGTCGGCTTTACATACAAAAGTTGAAGTGTTGTAATATCGTTTAATAATAATACTAGCCATTCAACCTGCGGGCGGTTTTAACGGCGCCATCGGCGCGCGAAGGCTCTTGGTTACGGCACTCGGGATGGGTCATTTTTAAGACGGACATAATAACGATATGAATTTATCGGCTTGAAGCTCATTATAGTAGTAATATATTTATATACAATGTATATTTATATATTTATACAATATATATTTATATACGATAAAGCATGTGAAATGGTTGAAACAGTCCCTTCTTATTTAAAGCATCATAATACAGAATGTTCCGAGACCATTACCGATTCATTTCCAAATTTATTAATTTTATTACAGCGCCGGTGTCAATTCCAAAGCGAGAATGATCAAGTCTTGCGACGATGGTTCGCGCGTGGCCGTGACCCATAGCGCGGTCATTCGGCTGCATCGGAGCCGGCGGACACATAGCAAGAGAGATTTAGTATTACCACGTAAAGTTTACATTTTTTTTTCTACTCTCTGAACGTTATCGAGTGACGCGTACGGCGATTAATAATAAAAAAATAATGTGGGTTCAAACGTACTGCGGTTAAATAAAAAGACTGTTTTGAAAAAATTATATTTAATTTACATAATCTATTTTTGTACATTTAAGTAACAAATATGTGGCATATTTTAAGTATATAGATCACATCTGCAGTAACACCAAACACATCAAACTAATCCCTGTAATCACAGACAAAAAGGCATTGGCATATCACATTCGCAAATATGATTATAACATATGAATCATGTGAAACCTATAATATTTAAATAATTTCTTCGAAAGCGTACATAAAATTTATGTTCAATAATCTTGACGGCTTTCAAAGGGAATAATATAAATTTTGTGTGTGTTCAAAAGTGACAAATAAAACAATTAAAAATATTATTACCTATTGCGTATTTAAAATTTTTTCATTGTCTAATTACTGTGAAATCGTTTAAAAAATTAAGTAAAGATTAAATTATATCCACACCCAATATTTTAAGAATATTATCACACGGAAAAGTTATAACACGAATAGCTACGATAAAATTTGAATATTTGTTGTCTTTGGGGACATCTTTTTAATATTAAATGAAAAGTAATACGGGAGCTAGTGCACTTTTTTTTTAACTTTGTTTATGGTAGTTTTAGTTCCATTAACGATTTTCACGAATAAACAATCTGGCTATAACGGTGAAACTTGCTGTGGTAAACTAATACCCTTTAAGCCCAGATTTGGAGAGTGAATCTGGCAAGGTTTTCTCGATTTCCAAAAATCTGGTTATTTTGTTGAAGTCCGGAATTTATTTTCGCACTAACGAAATCGTTGTACTGGCTATAAAATCATAGAAGCAGGACGTTGACGAAATTCAATGAAAGATCCTCAGACCCACACCAACGGCATAGCAACGCCATTTTGGTAGACATTAAATTGTTCCCACAGGAGAAATACTTCAAAATGCATTGTAAGTTAATCTAATTTGTAGACGAATGATATACATTCACGATTCTGATAAAAAACAATCCTCAAATTTATTGTATTTTTAATAGATGTGTCAATTCGGTCAGCGCGCGAATTCCGATTCGACGACGATAATAGTCTGCATACGCATTTTTATTTTACTTTTTCAAAAGCGATTCATCGGAACTCAATAACCAGACTGTTGATTTGAGAAAAAAAACTTTAAACCGGTAAAACCTCGGTTATTGCGTACGAAAATAAGTTTCTAAAATATTCACCGGTTCCTGCTCTATAAAATCTACTGCAAACACTATATGCAATCAATAAACACTATACGCAAAACAAAACTTGCCTTTTTATCGCCCGTTCCAAAGTTATATTTCCCCAAATCTATCTACATATAATAATTGAGGCAATTCATCTTACAACATAGAAATAATATTTATTCTCTAGCAAACCTTCGTTTAGTTTCCTTTGGAATGCTTCACGATTAAACATTTATTTATTTTTAAAACGCCGGTATAAATAACTATTATATCAAATGCAGTTATTTTGAATAGTAATATTATGGCGAGATATCTACAATGATACCGTTATAACGAGAAAAATAAACACAAAAAATTTAGCAAAATAATACTGTGAAAACCAAATTAGAAACACTTAAAAAGCCTTATATTCATTTTTAACGTTTTTTTTTTATCTTTGGATACGGCCACGGTTACACACATTCAAATTTTCATATATAACCTAACCTATAATAAATGCCAGAGGGTAGGGATGACAAATTATTGAAATATCTCCCGTTAACCTATAGAATTCATGCGTCTATATTTTTTTGTGACCAAATTTAACTATATAATCATAAGTAGATAATTGTTATCAATAAAATTCGGCAAAATAACAGCTCATTTCTAAAATTGTTATTTGTTGCATTTGGGTAAAAACAACCAAATCAAACATTGTTATGAGGTACATTCTTCTCGTCTTTTTATCGTTAATATTGAACTTATAATTATAAAAAAGGCAATTTTTTTTTATATATTAAACATGCCATGAAGAAATACACAGGTAGAGGACCGAGAATTTAAAAAAAAAACGGTTAAGTGAGAACGATCTCACACCAGTGCTCACGAGTGCCACTAGATGGCCGCACATCTCTATTTAATGATGACATTTATTTAAACAGCAGCTTTCAAAAATAAATTAAAATTTATATGATGTGTTACGTCATTTCTTTTTTTTTTTAAATAAATACCATAATTAATAATCAGTCGATTAAAAAATCGTTAAATCGACATCAGGCATAGTAAGTTTTAGAGATGTCTAGATTGCTTGCAACGAGATTACCGTGACACTGAAGATGGAGTCTGATTAAAAAATAAAAGGACCGTCAAAATAGTTACGGCCGGCGATGTACCTGAATACACCATATTATGGTGTCCATCTGTGTAACTTGTGGAATGTGTAAGCCAGACAATGGGCGATGAATTGCAAATCGTTGAACGTGACTCTGTGGTCACGGCTGTCTTCTTCATTAGTATGGCTTGTGTATTGGGCGCAGTTCCGACTGCCTTAATGTTGTTTTTTTTGCATGTCTTGTTACTCAACTCAGTCAATAATGAATTTTCTCAATGGCGTAAAATGACCTGGCCGGATTCGAACCCACTAATGATTCCAACCCGGGACCTAAGGATTTAGAAGCAGGTGCTTATACCACTACGTCACAGGCCATGGCTGTGAATGAACGCGATTTCGTCGCCGCTATGAGCCAGCTTCAGTAACGCGGCTACTCGTTGAGCTTGAATAATAGTGTGATTTAAACGGTGTCGCCTTATAATGCGTCATTTACGTTGGTTGGTTTCTCGATAGAAACGAAATTTTGCGGTGAAAAAATAACACCATCTAGATGTCGCCGTCGGGCGCTACTGATTGTAAGTGGTTGAGCTATCTAAACAACCTACTTTATGATCAATGGTAACCGTAGAAGAAAAGTCTAATCAAGACTGTCTTTTAAAGAAATAGTTCTGAGGGCGACGATTTAAATTGAAAAACGATTAATTAATTTCGATGGACAGGTTGATGGAAAAAATTTTTAAACATCAAAAATTATGATAATCAAAATATTATGAAAACAAAAATACAAACTTTCCAAGATCAGAACCCGAGTCGCCCAATATCAAATCAGGTGTACAACAGACCACCGTTGTATAGGGGTTTAGAGGTTATGCAACCATTCAGTTCAAAAAACTTCATACCGATATTGTCACTAATCTGAAATTAAATACTGAATTATACCTTCAGGATGCCACATCAGCGTTAATGGCTTACTGGTCATCCTGTTTCTAAATAGAAATATAATAAAATTGCCATAGTTCGCAGAAACTAATTTTTAACCGTAAAATTAGGTTACGGTCCCGCAGTGAAGTGCTGACGACTAGCGCGGACCAGGCCACGGTAAGTAACTTCCCCAGCCGCGGTTCGAATTCGTATCGACACCTGAAACAAAAAAAAATGTACGAAATATAACAAAAGCAACAACATTACATGACATTATTGACAGGTGTCGCGAGGCCGTTCACGAATAAAAATTCAGTTAATTAACCCTGCGATTCAAATTTGATTTGTAATGACGATATATCCAAATTCATCATGGTTTCAGAGTAAAAAAATTCTAAACTTTACGCGATAGGATGAAATCGCACTTGACATAATTTCTGGCGCCGCACCGGGTCATTGACCGGCATTGGGCAAGCGCCCGTGAGCAAAAAGGGAATTTACACAAGCGTTTTGATAAAACTAATAAATTTGGGTATGAATTATTTATACAATTTCTTACACACAATAAGGAAAGTGAATACCCTCTTAAGTCTTCGGAAATGGTCTCGGAACATCCTATAAAATCTATATTTCTTTGATGCATAGTTTTGATATATCTCTAAGAGATTAGTGAGCGTAGGCAATTTAACGTGACGCAGTGACGTCTTCCAAATTAAGTGTACTGCCCAACGCGTTTAGCGGTTAATTAATTAGAGGTTAACGGGCAACTAATATTTTATTTCGCCCATCCTGACGCCACACATCGATGTTTGTTAGGCCAAAACGCTGGATGCCCGCTGTGAGTCGACAGGATATTAAAGAGATACAGTGGTCACTCACTCACGGAGGCTGAAACTGGATGCAAACGACCAGGTTTGCCAAAGACAATATCACTAATGAGTTTTACCTTTTGCGACAGCGTCGAGCGCATGAGTCTCCTCCGGACTCAAGGTAAGAATGGTGTTTAGAACAGGAACCAGGCGTATTCTCTCATCACCGGCACTTAATGTCAGAAACTGCAAAAAACAAAAATACGTTATTACGGCAATTAAATCAATCATTTAACAATGATGGTGTAGACTCCACTAGACTAGACTACAGCCAATTCGTTAGTTACTCCTTAAAGACAATTATGAGGGTTATGTGTATGAACCATGTCTCCTAAAACGAACCGAAAGGAACGGCTGCAAGCACTGATCTTTACATATTATGCCGTCGTTGAATCTCCTCTCCGATATGGTATTCTTGTGGGGTTCAGAGCCATATTCAATAAAAGTGTTCAGACTACAAAAAGAGGCAATTCGTACATTAGTTGGAATAAACTCCAGTGAATGTTACTTTAGTAAGCTTGAGATCTTAACTTTATACGACACTTTGGTTCAAGATCGTAGTAGTCTAGTGGTTAAGATGTTTAACTATTAAACCAAAGATCATACCATTTTTAATGCTTCTTTACCACCATCTCCATTGATTCTAGTACCGGCACATTTGGCCTAGTTGAGTAGGGTCCAAAATAATTGTATATGACCTAGGTTATAGCAATTATTTAAAAAAAAAAGCCACTTCTTCATCAATAAATCAAACTCAGTGACGCTCGAATCTATTCACAATCGTAACACCAGAAATAAAATCAATTATGTTCAAATTATAATACCAAACTCAACTAAATTTATAGAAACTACTTCTTATTTAAGTTTTAAATTCTATTAGGTATATTTGTTGAATTTGAACTGATATGATATCATATATTTATGTATGAATGTAGAAATTCACAAATTTAAAATTGTTTTCGTAATTATTTTAAAATAATTTCTAAAACATTGTTATGGAAATAAATATGTTGTATCTAGTATCAAGCATAAGTTGTCATGCGCCGAAAGTGGTCTCAAAGGTCGCAGGGCCTAGCTGCCAAACCGGGGCGAAACCCGGGGTTGAACAGCTAGTATAGTATAAATATGAACTGTATAAGTGTATTTTTTATGCACCAAATGGAAATTGACATTCCTATGCGAATGCATAACTCGCTAGTTGCTCATGAAAATAAACTTTTACTTTACTTTTGACAACCCACGTCACATATTTCTAGCCTGATTGCAAATAAGCCTGCCCATTGACTTTTTACCATTAGGCCAGGTTTAATGACTTTTTTTTTTAATATTCGCAGCATCCCCCGTTTCTTTCACCTCCTATCCAATTGCATCTATCGTAAGCGATTCTTTTACAAATGCTCGCTTTTATATCAACGAGTCTGACGGTTCTACCCTGCATACAGCACAGAGAAATTAGAGTCCAGCAAAAGTGTATACCAACCTTGAAAAGCACATTCTTGAGGTATTCGGGGTTGTGCGCGTGCGTGTGTCTGTCCAGAGCGCGCGTCAGCCGTCGCACCTCGGCCTTGAGCACCGTGCACATCTCGTCCAGACGGGCGCTCTCGCGTTCCGTTTCCGACAGGAGCAAACTCACATGCTGAACCCTGCAAACAATAATATCGAGTGAATCTATGTATCCCACTACGAAGAGACACACATGAGAGAGAGGGTATGTTGGAAGATTCTTCTTGGACAACTGTGGGTGTTAAGATAAGTTTAAATTAAAAAAAAACGGTGATTTTTTTCACAAATGATTTTTTTTGATATTTTATGTTGATCACGTAGTTTAATAGAAAAAAGGTTTTTTATTAACAGCTCTTAAGTTTTAGATAAATCTTCCAGTTTCATAGATTATTATTACCTTTGTTCTTGGACATCGAGCCTCTTCTTCGTCTCAGCCAATTGCTGCTCGGCCGACATCTCGATGAACCGCATCTCGTTCTCGCCCCCAATCAGGTCGTCCGGAACGCCCTCCTGAAGCAGCCGCTCGAGCGGAAGGGGCGAACGACGACTACTCTTCGCGTTCGTTTCGACGGACGAACCCGACAGCGTTGTCGCGTCGACTGATGTCAGAAACGGAGGGGGAGATGACTCAGACCCCTGGGAAAAAATCAATTTTAGTATTAAGTAAACATACGAGTGTGTTATATATTTTATTTATAGATTTACGGTCTATAATGCTGTTTGAAAATGAGATAGCCTGTGGTTATACTTAGAGTGAAAATCTTTCCAAACGCCGACATTGGAAAATATCAAAATATGTTAATTAATTGAATAATTTTAATTAAGGAATTAATATTGAGGACTTCATTTTTATAGTAACATTAAATATTCATTAAAGGAGATCTGAACCATCGCACCTAAAAAGATACTCAACTTTATCTATAGTACGGGACTAGAGGGCGAACTTTAAGTGGATTTAAAAGTACAATAGTTCTGGAAAGGACGCGGTACGCGGGGGGCGGACTCCCCACATCCACTAATATACATAACATAACATAATAAGACAAACTATGCTCTGTATGTTTACTTTCTCGATTTTTGACAATAAGACAATAAGATATTTACGTCTAAACTTTTGATAAAATGTATAGAAAAATAGATTTTTGGAGGCTCTTAACTTTTAGAGAAAATAAAAATGTAGTTTATTAATTCCATAGAAGCCTAAATATTTAGGAGATTAAACGATACCTAGTATTATTTTTTTCTACATCTAAAAATAAGGGAGTCAAAACACTACAGCGTTTGTATGGAGAAATGACCGGGTTGAGTCCTCTGAATATGCATAATTAACGTGCTTTACTTACAATTAAATAGGGAAACATCTTCCTGGTAATAATTTTCAACGTATCTATATCGTAAAATTGAACTGTAAACGTCCCGTAAGAAACGTTAAATTTAAAAGTAAATAAATATTTTTTCCATAGGTTTTTTACACTCCACTAAATATAAGTAGTCATGCCGTAGAACCACAATTTTAATTGATATCTATAAACGAACCCGAGCGAGATAATTAATATTGATATGAAATATTCCAGCGACTAGATAAATGAAACCAATAAAATAAATTACAGTTATAAACCGAGGTGTGTCACTGAGAGAATGATTCAATTGATTGTGGTAGTCTAGTGGTTAATGTGTTTGATCATTAACCCAGCGGCCGCGCGTTCGAGTCCGCACCCAGTCATATATTTTTTAACGCTTCAATACCACCATCTCCCCTGACTCTAGCAAAGGCGCATTTGGCCTGGTTGTATTAATATGTGAAAGGAAGACTTTGTACCCTTTTTTAAGCATATTGCCCGCACGGAGGAATGTACGATTTGGTATGGTTAAAGTTTATATAGAGGAGTGCAGAAAGCTAAAATTTATCTATAATATGTATTACAAATACATTAAATTTAATAAAATAAAATGTGCATACTACTGACAGCTCATTGATAGAATGAGTTTTGAATTGTGATATAGATCGATTGTTTGATTGTCGATATAGATCAATCCCCTTCAAGGACATCAGTGAATCCACATACATCCTGTACACACATCCTGTATATAAATAACAATGATGGTATTGTGAAAAAATATTATCTATAGTTAGTAAAGTATGTTTTGTAAGAGTAAAAAGACTCTGTTAGAGCGCTGACTAAACCATTAGAGATATGTCAAATCGAGCGCACAATAATTAAGTAGACACAACCCACTAGTGACAAAGTTAGCTACACAGTATGTTTTAACCCTAACAAGAAAGATAAACCTTCCTCACCTCCCCTTCTTCCCTCTGCAGCATCGCCACGTTGATCTCCGCGTCCGAGCTGTCGCTGCCGTTGTCCGAGTTGCCGGCCATGTGACCGCCGGATCCCACCTTAACCGTGCTGCGGCTCTCCAAGCTCGACAGTTCCTTCTTCAGGACGGCCGTCTCAGTTTGGATTCGCTCCTCGAGGTCGGCTATCTGCTTCTTGTAGCACTGTGTAAGGGTTAGCACCTATATAGAAATAGAAAAAAGATCTATTAATGAATTAAGGAAGAATCCACAAAAGCCTTTCACATAGAAGATACTCCAAGACCATTCCCGATAGAAAAATCCTGTGTATTGGCCCAGCGATTTCAAACATGATTCGTTTTGACCTCATATTAAAATTCGTCGTGGTTTCCGATTAAACAATTTATAAAACTTTACGTATATGAAATCACTTTATCATAAGTTCAGTCGCTAGCGAGGCCGCGAATATTCGTTATTGTACGCCTGGGAGCGTTATTTTTAATTATAGATTACTTTTTTACTTTTTCTTGATTAGTTATGGTAATTTTTTGACCTTATTGTTAATGTATTTGATTTTTAATGTTTTTTTTTCTTTTGGTATTATATTTTTTTACGAATTTAATATGTACATGGGCAAACCTGTTAAATAAATAAATAAATAAAAGATGTTTTAATGGAAAGTAAAATCTTCAATATAAATAAACATCCACCGGTTCTGGAGTTGCCCTTAAGCCACAATATAGCTTATTAAAAAACTTGTCAGTGTCACCAACAAATAAAAGTAGCTTAACCTGTCGAGCGCCCGAGTCATATAAATCAAAACAAAAAGATCGATGCTACCAACATTTAAAAAACAAAAAAAGCAAATGGAAGGCCGCTGTTTAGCGACCTAGGCAATCTAAGGATGGTTTTTCAGGGCGCGATTTAGCGTCTTGGGTTAAACAATATTTCAGTTGATGCTAAAACTGAAGTCGAGGGTGCTTTTTAGGTTGTTAATCAGGCAAGACTCACCTGAACATTAGACCTGGCCCTTTCTTCCTGCAGCTCCGTCCTGGTAGCCTGCAATTCCGTCGTGAGCTGATCCGACAACTGACGGAGTTTTGACAGAGCTGTGCCGCTTTCAGCCGCACGGCGTTTCTCCAGGGACAAATTCGAAGATAGATTTAGGCACTCTTCCCTGAAAACAAGAATGCAAAATAATAACCTATATTTTAACAGATCACAGAGACAGAAGATTGTATCAAAAAAGAGAAACATTTTAATGTTTCGAATGCAGATATTTCCACTTGCAGGTCTAATCTCTGGCGCACTCCCGGCTAGCTTTCTGGCTGTTTACGTGATAGTATGGGAGCTAGCAACGTTTTCGTGATGAAGAATGAAGTGACAAATACATTGCTAGTTCTCGTAGTTTCATGTTACAGTAACACTCAGGTTGTACAATACGAAATATGCTAAGAATCTTAAAAAAATAATTTATTTAATGGACAAGTAATTAATAAGTTTACCTCTCAACGGTACTTTTTCGCTCAACGGTATACCACATACACTATGCTCCAATGCTCTACTGCTTATGTGAAGACCAGACCTTCGTGGTATTTTACTAAGATGAATAAAAAATGCCTTCAAAGCGATTGAGGCGCGTTATCTTCAAAGCTAATTACTTCCCCATTTATATTCAATATCTGCTGCTGACGAGGGAACATATAAATGTGTCCCTTGAATGTGTTTCGACATTTCAAATCTGAATACGGCTGACTGGTCAGTTAGGATGAAGTTGAGAAAACAAACATATTAGCATTGTTTTTTTTTTAAAAAAGACAAAACAGTATTTTTTAATTTCTTAAAAGTGTCTCCAGATAACTTTCGAGTTGACTAAATTTTGGTGTGGTTGAGTACTAATAATCGTTGTCTTTTAATATATATATATATATAAAAAAAATCTTCAACCCATATAGGTTGGGCAACATCTTTGCACGTCAAGCCGGCCGGCATCCCATAGCGCTCATTCGTTAGCCGACGTATATATACGTCGAGGCGCCGTCATTCGTTCGAAAATTGCCACTTAATTATCTGTTCATCCAATTGCTCTACTGTCTATGCCATTAGATTCGCAATAATAAAAAATTATTATCATTTATTTTGAATTTTTCACAGCTGTACCTTTTTTGAATAAGTTATACTTTATACATCTAACAAATATTTAAAGGTGGCAAAGTGGCAAATAGTTATCAAAGAAAGTGTAAAGTTGGTTGTCCAATATACAAAAGTATATAAAAGTTTAAGATAGATAGTGACCAGAGTAATATTTTCTAATGGAGAACTTCATGGTGAACCTGACGACACCAAATTTGTGGCAATCGGACGTTCCAGGCCGCCAAAGCTAATTTTTCTTCACAATGGTGAGTTTTCATATGTATTTATAGAAATAAATCACTATGTATGCGGTTTGCGCTCTGAAAATTTTCGCTTGAATTTAAGCTATTTTCTGAGTACAAGTATTTTATTAAAACCGGCTATTTTTTTAGGAAAATTTTATTAAAAAGTAAAAAGTAAATTTTCGACATATTCTTTACGGTTTCTTCATACAAAAGAAAATTCTATGGTCTCTGTATTATTGAAGCCTCTCGAGTCCGTGTTGACCTGAAGGCTTTATGTATCCTCTTTTATAGCTTGTCGGAAAACCTGATAAATATAGGTTGTTTTTTTTAGAGGCGTGGTTTTTAATCTGGCACTACTTTTTTCCTAGTTGGTGTTTTTGACAGCTGTCACTTGATTTATGCTCAGTTTGGTTTGCCATTTCATAATGAATAGACTTACTCCTGAACAACGTGGCGTGGCCTCCAAGATCGTGCGATTTAACACCGCTGGACTATTTTTTGTGGGGTTATGTGAAGTCGCTTGTCTACGCAGATAAGCCGGACACGATTAACGCCTTGGAAGAGAATATTCGGCGCGTTATTGCTGACATACGGCCCAACTTGCTGCAAAAAGTGGTTGAAAATTGGGCCTCTCGGCTGGAATTTGTTCGAGTCAGCCGCGGCGGCCACTTACCCGAAATCATTTTTAAAACATAATGGCAAACCCTTATCTTTATAATAAAACTAAATTCTTAGCCATAACATCAAATTATATGCGTTTTATCTCTTCTTGAAAACCACGCCTCTAAAATCATCACCCTATATAATCAAAGAGATTGGTAGAGCACTTACTTGACGGACTCCAATTTGACCTTTAGGCTTTCAACCTCCGAGGTGAGGGCAACATTTTCATTCTGAAGGGTCTCCTCCTGACTATAATCCTTGACCTGGTTCTGACGGAGGACACTCTGCGCCCGCATCTGACAATCAAATCAAATTATCACCAAAGTTTAATTACTTAAATAAAATATTATTGAAAACGAAAAAAATATTTCATTATTTGTTTCAAAGTTTCAATTAGTCAACATAGTAAAGGCAATTTTTTTAAAATACACTTCTATTTCTAAGAAATTAAATAAATGATAAACTGTTAATAGTTCTTTTTTAGTTGAAGTGCTCTCCTATAGAAGGTATTAGAGTCTTAGAAAAAAAAGTAATTGAAAGGCAAATGAAGGGTCAAAAAGATAGAAATGTCTGTTTTTTTTAATTTCTATATTATGAAGCTGTGATTAAATAAAAACCCACAATTGCCTACTGATAAAACCTGATAAAAATAAAGCGCCGAATCTCAAACTCGACTGTCGATATGCTTAGCCCTAATACACAGGGTGCAAATAAACTACTGTTACTAATTATTGTTTTTCTATAAATTTTATAATATTATTGTATTATTTAGTTTATACAAGTATTTGCGTGTATTTAAATAACTGTGTGTAAAGTGCAGGTATGCTAGTCTTAATTACTATATTTGTTGTTTGTATCTTGTTATTGTTATATTGTTTTATATTTCTGTCTTTCATTCACAACTGAAAAGTTGTTTTTTGAAATAAATATACTGAATACTGAAAACTGTCCTTTCGTGAGTTTAATCTATATCGACAACTGAACCGGACACAAGAAAAAAAAATATTACCAAATTAAATATATTATAAATACACTCGAAATACATCGCTATGCAGCGTCCCTTATCCGAACAGGTCTTACTACTCTCTTCGGCGGATAACTAGTTCGAGGTTAGTTTTGCCTTGAGATTTTCTCGTGATCTCGTAAATATTTACACAATGATTTGTGCTGATTAATGTTTGATCGTTGATATTGTGTCCCAAGACCATTTCCGATAAAAAAAAAAACAGCACGGTAGGTCCTGTGATTTCTAGTGTTATTTGTGAAGAAACTATTCATCATGGTTACCGAGAAAAAAAAAATGTAAACTTTACATGAAAATAGAAAAAGGGTCATGTTTGTTGTGAGTGCTCAGCTCTCGCTGTACGCTGTAACGGTGTCAAGGCCATTATCGATCGGCACGGCATTGGAATTCGCGCGCTGACCGAATTGAGACCATCTGTTAAAAAATATAATAAATTTGGATATATTTTTCTTCGGGAACGGTCTTGGAACACTCTACATACAGGATGAAATTAAAGTCAGCAGCATCATTTTAAGGGATGATCCTTGGCAGGATCAAAAAAAAAAACATAAAAATATAAATACTCTTTTGAACATGTGTTGCATTGCTGACCTATCCAATTGACCTGCATTACAATATTTGCGCGCGGGGAAACTACCCGCCATTCACTCTCGTCAATACATTCGTGGGTACGGTTACTGGGTTGCGACGCCGCGAGGGATTAAGAAGAATGTGAAATTTTAATAAGTACTAACCTTATAGGTGTTAAACTCAGTAATCAAAGAGTCATATTCATTACTCTTCAATTGACATTTATCCTCCAGTTCCGCAAATCTCACCTCCGATTTCTTTAACTTATGGAGAAGTTCCGTTTTTTCGTTGGAGAGCGCAATCACAGCTTTCTCTTTTTCTCCGAGCGAAGTTGCCAGCTGCAAATTCAATTAAATTATTATAGTTGAACAATATGTGTATCTAACCCTAGAGTTTCTGCAGTTTCTCCGTAAACTTTTTCGGAATTACTGCCATTAAAAACCAAGACCATTCCTGATAAAAAAAAACAGCTCAATTCGAGGTGTAAAGACGATATATCAAAATACATTGGTTGCGCGTCGTGACCAAGGTTACGTTTAAGAAAAGTAATTTATACCAGCGCTTTAATAAAAATTTGTGATTATCTAGTGGTCGAAATTCGACCGTGATTCATTAAACTTTTAAGTTTGAGCATTATTGAGGTTCTTATACCTCCATAATACGGTGAGTTTACCTCTATAATCGTTGCATATACAATTTTTTGAATTTTGTCAACTGCACTCCTTCTCCATATAAACTTTTACTATGCGAAACTCACTCACCTCCGTACTTAAAAAGAGGTACAAAGTTTTCTCTGCAGGTATTAATATATATATGATAAATATGGGGATACATTATTTTCGCAAGATTTTATATAATTTCCTACTCGTAATAGAAAACATAAACATCCCATTAAGTCTTCGGGAATTGTATTGGGACAACCTGTATATATTTTTTTACATTCTAACATATCAATTCTTTGTTTATATTACAGAATTTTGTCTCAAGCAGAAAATAAAAATCTCGTGTAGTTTCCAATCTACTAATGACTATTTTTTAACGTCCTGAATACTCATACTTATAATACTCGTACTCATACTCGTACTCGTACTCATACTCGTACTCGTACTCGTAAATACCTGAATACTCAGCTCCTCATTCGCGGATTTGAGGTCCTCGATATGCCTCTCAAGCGCCGATATCTGCTCACTCTTCTGCGCTATGGTGCCGTCCCTTTCTTCGAGTGTTGTCGACGAACTATGCAGATTCTCCTTGAATTCTCTCGTTTGATTCTCTTCTATTCTGATCTGATCCTCGAGGAGTTTCACCTGCGTTTTCAGGGAAACGATTGTGGCCTGCTGTGTGTCGATCGTAGATTCCATCTGTGAAATGAACATAAATTATATGAAATAGGCCAATCCAATATATTTTTCGACTTTGACTTTGATCTCTGCAACTCAGCGTTTGTTACTTTTCATAGAGAAAGATTCTTTGAGCAGCAGTATTGACCAACTGTATGGACTCGTCAGTGTGCTCTCCCGGGTGCTATGAGTATACAACTCGCTGAACAACCTCACTTCACCACATTAGGTTCCTCAAGGAAGAGGCACAAAAAACCCGTTTTCGAGCGTGATTGCGGCGAGAGCGCTATACGAACGTTACTTGCCGAGTCAACGCGCCGTCGTGTGTACCACAGCTAAATACCGCGCGGTTAGCTGAAAACGGATACGTCGAACAGGTGTTGTCTTCGACGGGAAAAGGTTGGGTTATAAAGGATTATATCTGGCGCCAACAGTCTCCATACTCATAATCCATATTCCAGAATCGGTCTTAGATATGACTTGTATATTTTTAAAAGGAGATCAGGTTCAATCTAATGGAACACCTTCTTTATCAAGTATGCCAGTCTATTGGCGGTTTTGTGAGTTTCCCACTTTATAAATATGAAGGAAATCCATTATCAAATGTTATTATCTAATTAATTCCTATTTTTTTTATTGTAATATTGACATAACTATGTTTTCTCATAGGAAAAAATAAATAAAATAAAAATATATGAAAGATGTAGCAAATTTTATCGTGTATTTTGTGCGCAAAATTTTATTTTTACTCTACAATAAGAACCTGTGCTATTTTCCTGCGCGCCTCCTCCAGTTTGATTCCCTGCTCCTTCATGGACCGCTCGTAGTCGGCCATTTCCAAGCTCAAGACGCTCTTCTTTTTGGTGTCTCTGCGGGCCTTCTCCAACTGCTCTTTCGCCGACGACAGCTCCGCACTACGAGCCTCCAAATCCGCTGCAAACAACATTATCTATATATCAATACACGAAGAGAAAACTTTGTACCCCTTTTTAGGCATATCGCACGGAGAAGAGTGAGATTTGGCATAGTTAAAGTTTATATGGAAAGAAGTGCAGAAAATGTATCTATAATATGTATTACAAATACATTAAATTAAAAAAAACATTCATACTACTGACAACTGATTGACAGAATGAATTTCGAGCTGAATTTTGTGTGATTTCGAATATTTCTTCTTCAATAGTCTGTCAATCTCAATGCAGCCATTTTTACATTTAAAAATGAAAACTGACGATGGATTGTATCAAAAATAAATACAAATACATATTATAATTGTTTTTTACTAACATTCAATTTTAAATTTCATAGGTATTGCACGAAATTAAGACAAACAATACACGCTGCTAATGACGTATTTGGATACGCTCGCAGCTGCTGCTGATGCTCGCAGAACAAAATAAAAAAAAATATGCAATGATTATAGAGGTATAAGTACCTCAATAATGATCAAAATTAATAGTCGAATTTCGACCACTGGGTGACCACTAGTAGGTAGTAAAAACAACCAACCTATATAAATATTCAAAATCGCTTTCCACCAACCTCTCAATTTATCCAGTTCTCCATTTTTACTTTTAACCGATTCAGCATCGCGTTTCGATTTTTCCAACTCGCCGAGGGCCATCTCGAGTTCCACCTTTTCGTTCACCAACCTCCTCAGATCCTCCTGGAGTTTGGAGACCATTTCGATCATGCTATTGTTGTCCGACCGTAGCGTTTCGACTTGTTTCTCGTGCCCCTTGCACGAATCTGTCTTGTTCATGTTGTCGTTGGTCTGCTCAGACGCCAGCGTCAGCTCGCTGACCTTCGAATCGGCTTGAACACGTTGCTTTTTCATGTCGGCCATGTCGCGTTCCAGCGCACTTTTATCTTCTTCCGACTTCTGCAGGCTCGCTTGCAGAGTGTCCACTTTTTTCTTTAATTTTACCGCGAAGGACTTCAGCTTATTGTATCTGTAAAAATACTTTGTATTTAATAAATTTATAGGGGTATATCAATTTATAATTTTTTGAAAGGGTAGTTCTAGCAATCAAAAGCGAAAGTAGTAAGCGAAAAATCAGTCCTACTAAAAAAAAATCTACTAAAAAAAGTATTGACTTTACTTTAGCCAGTTAATATGCCCAACTAAGGAAAGGAATAAAATGAGGAGAACCCGTGTTTTTTCGACTTCGCAAAACTTTGCATATTCGTATATTAGTATACTAGCTGACCCGGCCACGCGTTGCTGTGGCTAAAGTTTTTGTTATATTACATTATAGTAAACAATCTAAGAGGAACAATAAGAGAACATCAGTCACGGAGTCCACTATGCTTTTTCACACAGATGGTATTTGTAAAAAAATATGGTGATCTCCTTATTTGACTTTCTACTACTATAACCCTTTAGTACAATGAAATTATTTACGAACAAAGACGAAAATGTTGATGTTGGTATACAAATTCACTGGATTGAGATTTGAAGGGGAAGTACGTTGAACACAATTAATTAAAATGTTCTTACACTTGATACTAAGCAGAAATCAATAGGTAAAAAATAAAAAATTATCAGATTTATTATTTCCATTTAATTTTATAACAAATATAAGTATATTACAGTATAATACAGTAAATAACATGTGACGCTTAAACTCATGAATGAGGTAGGCAAGGCAGACAGTCTTAAACTTTTAAACATTAATATCTTTTTTTTTGAATTATAAATACTTTCAATTTCAATTTAATTTAACACCAATCGGTGCACAATGTTTTTGGTTAACCTGTCTTTAGCTAACACAAATAGATTCGACGGTTTCCCAACACGTGAACACGCAACATATAGTTGCCCATGAGAAAAACATGGATTTTCCAAATCTAAACCACAAATGGACATTGTTTGACCTTGAGATTTATTTATAGACATGGCGAAAGCTAAACGAATTGGAAACTGTAGCCTTTTGAAGGGTATGGTAGAATCTGATGGTATCATCGGAATACGTGGCAGCAGGACCACTTTTCCTTTAAACTTCCCAGCCAAAATGGTTGCTTCAAGAATGTTTCCGGTGATCTTTTTGATGACCAAACGCGTACCGTTACATAATTGAGGTGGATTCAAATTACGGAGGAGAATAATAGGGGAACCAATCTTTAATCGAAGATTATGTGGTGGCATTCCAGGGATATCTAATGAATTTAAAAATTCAATCAGAAAATTTACACTTTCATTTTCATCAACAACAGTATCGATTGATTTAAAAGACATCAGATCGCCTGGTAACAACTGTTGTATCTGGAAGTTAATTTCGTCAACATCAACGTTTTTGGCTGCCAAAATCGCCCGTTGACTAAGCCATTCATGATTCAAATAATTATTCTGTATATCCGGGAAAATACTCTGAATCAATTCAGTTTTATCCTGAACAACAGTGCAAAAATTGTCTGGTAGTTTAATGCATTGCGTATTTGGTTGCAGTTTTATTTTACCGTTCCCAATATCTAGTAGTTGTTCGGAAAATATTAGTGCTGATGGATCATTTTGCAATTGTACTCGCATATTTATGGTCAATCGAAGTGTTTCAACACTTCGCCATAAGAATGATTGTTTCAAACATGCATTAATCTCATCCGCGAAAGTAGAGCGAGGTATAACCGGTAAGGTCTGCCGGAAGTCACCAGACAAAAGTAAGATAGCACCACCGAAAAGTTTATTATTGCTGTTTAAATCTTGCATAGTTCTGTTTAATGCTTCAAGTGAATATTTGTGTGCCATTGTGCACTCATCCCAAATTATTATAGAACTCTTCCGCAACACTGCAGCTATTCCACTATTCTTTTTGATGTTACACATTGCATCTGGTTTATTATGAACGTCCAATGGCAGCTTGAATGTTGAATGTGCTGTTCGCCCACCATCCAGTAAAGTAGCCGCAATGCCTGACGATGCTAATGCTAATGCGATTTTTTGTTGCGACCGTATTTTGGCAAGAATCAACGATATTAAAAATGTCTTACCGGTTCCACCGGGTGCATCCAAGAAAAAAAAACCGCCTTGTTCAGCAGCAACAGCCAGCATAATCCGATCATAAATAATTTTTTGTTCTGCTGTCAGTAATGGTTCACTGTTCATGATAATTGTTGCTAAACTTCCATGGTCATATTGATTTTCTCGTTGTAAATCGGTATTGACTAAGTCGGTGGCTGGACGATTAGGTGATGGCATACCATAATGATTAAGTGGTAAATTTGAAATAAGAACACATAAATCCTCGATCAAGACCAATGCTTCATTGTACATCTCTGGTGTATAATCTATGTTTTGGCATTGATTTGTTTGTCTAATTCGGTGCAAGATGTCTTCTGTCATACAATTTTTATATTTTTCCCACAAAGTTTGTGCTTGCGAGGGATAACATGTCGCCAAAATAATTGCAAACAACTGACGAATGTTATTCGGTGTTGATGTCAACGCAGCATCAGCAAGCGTTAAGTCCCAATGGTTATCGTCTTCTAGCAATTGCAGTTCACGACATGCATCCTGGTATGTATTGAATACTCGACCATTAGCTGTTCGTAAAAATTCAAAAGACGTTGGTCCGGGAACATTCACCAATAACAAACGTAAATAGAAGCACTCACGTTGCTTTGGATGTACCGTGTAAAGTCTCCCCAATGTCTTAGCTTTGAATATGCCTGTAATGGAAGGATGTGGTTTTCCTTGTTTCCGTGGCTCCCATTTTTTACTGGATTTGTTCCATGTGAAATAACGTGGAACATCACCATACACCAATGTCTTCGCGAATTGGCCAAAAACATCAGGTTTTTGACACAATGTAAAAAATTCAGTTAGAGTCGTTTTCGGAGCTTCGAACGCTCTTTGGAGAACATTTTCTTCAGTGAAGTATACACGTTGACCGTTTTCAAGATGTATTGCCAGATGTTGGACAGCAGGATCTCTTTCGTGGATGGGAAAGCTGAGAATATGCCAAATAGCTTCATTGCTGCTAATGTATCTGCCCATTTGGTATCGTGCTATTTCGTCATTTTTATTTATGTTTTTTACTTCAAATATGGCCAAATCACTGCCTTTGTTTACATATTTACAAATATACTTAATTGATTTAACAGAACTGCAAAGCTCAACATTGATATGAGCTTTGTAAGTTTTTGAAAGTAGTGGTGAGTATGGTACCACCCACTGATTATCAAACTCAACTTGATTTGGAAAGTTCGGCAGTCGCATTGTAAATGTGTGGCCACCATTCTCAGTACTTCTGCGACGATACATTGGATAACCATCAATATCCGTGATCGTGTCATTCGTATGCGGCTTTGGGAAGTTTTTTTTACATTTTCCATTTTCCATGCACGGTGACGTCATGTTGAAAACACCGCATGGCCCATGGATCATGTGTTTGGTGACAATATCAAATAATTCTTGATCAATTAATGGGTCTGGAATTTCGGCTGAAATTATTTGATCGATTTCTTCAGGACGGATTCTATCTTTAAGCCAAACCAAAATGTGGGCATGAGGCAAACCTCGCTTTTGCCACTCTATCGTATACAGCCAACAACGTGTGATACCAAAAATTGTATATTTAACAATAAAATCAATTAAGGATTTCAATTTTTGTTTAAACACGCGTGCAGTTAAATCATGACGATGAATGGCTTGTTGTCCTGGCAATAGTAAAGTTTGTATCTCTTCCCAATTCGGATTACATGTGAATGTAATAAATAAATCCGGTCGGCCGTAATGACGTACGTAAGTCATCGCATCTTGTATGTATTCCTGCATGTTCCGTGGACTGCCGATGTAGCTTGAAGGTAAAATGAAAGCATTACCGATGTCATTGGGATTTAAATTTCCATCGATGTTTCCAGCAACAGCATCTCGTAAGTGAATATATTCTTCCGATCGTAGTTTTGCCTGGTTGAATCGAAGGAATCGCAAGCGTTCGCTTTCGACCTTAGCATACATATCAACAATGTATTGATGGAACAGCTGACGATATCGAAGGATATAATTGTCTTGATGTTGTCTAACCATTATTCGGTGTGCGTAGTAGTTCATTGAGCTAACTTTATTATTTCTGTAATCACCTAAAAAAATAAAAAATAAAATGCAATACGAAATTAAAATCTATACATACAGTAAGAAAGTAAATAGATAATTGTCAAATTTACCGGTATTTGGATCATACTGTTTGATATTAAGGTGATATTCATCTTGTCCTTGCCAAAATATCAATGGATATTGTAGTGCGTCATATGAACGGTGTAGATCCGAAATCGTACTGACAGTGTTGTCTCGTCGTGTAATGTTTATAGATCTTTTGTCAACTGGATCACCAACCATGATAACAGCAACCTCATCAACAGTTGGAGCGTTGAATCTACCAGCATGTTCACCTAATGGTACTTTGTCGGCTTTTATGACGATTTGATAATTGTCATTTTGCAGTCGTGGCGAAACTCTTTTGATCAATTGAATTAGTTGATTGTGATCTTCTAAAAAATTTTCCAATAATATCACAATTGCTCTTTCCTCTGCTTGTTCAATAAAATTATACAGGCACCGAGTCGTCACGCGCTCTTCACAATCGCCCATAAAATAAATTTGAAGAAATTTCGGATTGTTATCAGGCATTGGCATCAGTGATCCGATTTTATGGTACACCTGGCCTTGAATTTTGAATGTAGTTTTTCAAAATTACGTCCATCGGATGCACGATCGCAAATTTTAGTTGCCCCAAATGACGTCATTTGGAAGCAAGAATTAAATTTGCGTATCTTACGCAAAAATAATTTGGAATCATCTGAATTGCCAGTAAGAAGGGATAATAAAGGCTCCGGCGGAGCGGGTAGAGGTGACAGCACAACTTTTCCTGATGCGCAGCACATGCCGGCTGCTTCATTCCGAAATTTCAATGCCTGACAATATTGACATACTATATCCATTCCACCGATAGCAGTTTTTGAATGCGCTGAGTAGTTAATATCTGGTGCATATTCAAAGGCAAGCCGAACGAATGATGCACGTGTTAATGAGCGGCTGATCCGTTGCCTTTGTCGATCTAGTACTCGTACTGTAGCTATGTTTCGTTTTCGTGCCGCTCTTGTTCTCGTAATATTCTGTTGCAGACGTTCGTCACACTGTTCTTGAGATTCTCGTGCACGACTTTCTGCAGTCCTGATTCTTTGTGCTGCATTTCTTGGTTCGATTTGTTCTGGTAATTGCTGAGCTCTTTCAACACGTTTGCGTCGTGTCCCTTTGCCGCTCGCGTTGTTGAGGTTAGATTTTTTCGGTGGCATTTGACTGAAAATAATAATTTTCTTGTTCTTATGATATTCTCTTGAAGACGTTCGTTACACTGTTCTTGAGATTCTTGTGCATGACCTGCTGTCCTGATTCTTTGAGCTAGATTTCTTGATTCAATTTGTTTTGCCAACTGATGGGCTCTTTTAATACGTTTGCGTCGAATAACTGTCACTGTCAAATAATAACAGACATTAGCGCCATCAACCCAGTCGAAAGGTATCGACATCTGTCAGTTTTATGACTGCCAAATAATAACGGACAAAAAATTAGCGATAAATTAAAATTGCGACTATAATTTGAGATTTAAACTATCCTATCTCTCAAGTGCACATCGAACTGCACATGGTGTTCAAATTTTATTATAATCGTTTAAGTGGTTTAGGAGTCCATTGAGGACAAACATTGTGACACGAGATTTATATATATTAAGATAAGATATTGAATTCATTTAAATTTTATATCATTTCTTAGATAAGGGCCTAAAAGCTATCTAAGCAATTTTTTTATAGCACCAACCATTAGTCCTAGGGGTGGAAAAAAATAATTTTTCAAAATTCAAAAAATCATACCTCCCTTCACAGGATCAAATCAATTCAAAATGTTAATTGTAAGACTATAATTTCCCTACAATTTTTGTTTGAAACAATTTTTGATATGAGCAACCCTCACAGCACAGTATAAAGAGGGATATTCTACCCGTAAATACTGCTATGGAATAAAAATATTTTTTAATAGTATTAGGTATAAACACAAAAAAAAATATTGAATCGAAAACTTACGAAACAAGAGTGGGGGATTTGCCAACCCCAATCCTACAAGGGGACGTGAGGGAAGAAACAACACCACATATAGTTGTTTCAGGACTGCTTCAGGAAAAAAAAAGGAAAACTCAGGATGGAAGTCAATCATTTAAAAAAAAAGAAAATTGTTATTTGAAATTTGTTCAATGTTTGTAAAGCGGTTAAGTATAGATAAAAAAAACCAAAATGTTACAATAACGGTAACGGCGTCTAAAAGCGCAGGTTGAGGTTAACTGAATTTAGGCTGCATTATACAGGATGAACTTAAAGTCAGCTGTATCCTTTTAAGGGGTCATTCTGGGCATGTATCTGAGGAACTTTCGTTCAAATTGTTGTCAATACATTTGTAGGTAGGTACTAGGCCGTGACATCATGACGCTGCGCGGTCTGGTATTTTGTTAGGTAACCATACTTTTTAGGTAATAGGTTTTTAGGTAAATGGTGAGTTTTGTGTGTGTCGTATAATCACACCTTTACCTCAAATATCCTTGGTCTATGACCCTTCCATAAATTGATTTTCCCCCCTCCCCCTCTAATGTAACTGTCAAGCAGTGTTAAATAGTCTGTCGTAGCACCAACATCTCGCTCATAGCATTTTGCAGAAGCTAGCAAAAAACGTGTGGATTCGTGCGAGGCATCAGCGTCCTCCACAACCTGTAAAGACAGTTGCAGAGGCACCTGAATTCCACAATCCATCAACAAAATTCCAGCACCTAAGCTCGACCATTAGGTAAGTGATTTACGATTCATTTACGAATTTCGCCGCATTTCCTACATCCAGAATTACCCCTTAAAATAATACTGCTGCTTCAGCCTGTATATCTGGATCACAACTACGGCCCCAGAGCTCCTAAAGCTGATCCGCCTCTTACGTCGGCCGTAAATTACATTGTTCTCGGGGTTTTGCCGTAAAAAACTGAGCTGTGCTAGCTATGACGATTTCGGAGGTAGCATCGACAGCGTATTACATCTCTAACCCGATAAAACAATAAAATCTACGTTCACAAAGATGAGTATTACCACGGGAGTAAAATACAAAATGTAGTGTCTGACTGAAATTGAAACCGAGAAGGAAATTGAGGAAATTTTTTTTTTTTCTTAGAAAACTCAATCCAACTTTACATAGTACATACATAATAATTATGTATCGTTTATTATAAAACGTGGCATGTTTTAAAATCAGATTTAAAACTTTAAGCGCCTCAAACTTTTATTAAGCTAATTATAATTTATAATCAATTAAAATGAATATTCGGTTTTTATTTTAAATTATTGTCTTTACAGAAGCTATCAAATATAAACTAAAGCTCTAATGGATTTAGGGGGTTAATTAGTATAATTATAAAAAATATTCATTGAAATGGAATAAGTTAGTACTTAAATGTAGTTAGTAATCAAAATTAAATAGCCTTCTATGGTCGCCCACAACCCTGCGACATGAAGTGTCAACGAAGACGGCGCAACGGACAAACGCAGTTTCGACAGTAGCTGAAGTTTCGGCCGTCATTTGGCCGAAACACTTATTTTGTGCCGAACCCGAAACCAGACTTTCGGTTGGTCACTAACAAAATGTGACTCGGCATTATATGAATAAAATTAAGAATGCTAAAATTAACAAACCTCTCCTCGAACGAATCGTCGAGCTCTCTCAACCGCGTCGATTCATCCAATTTTGAAATAGTCGACGTTGACATCACCTCACTCTGAACGTCATCTGCAAGACAGAGCGAATTGTGAAAGCTTTGCGGCCGTATGTGTGATCACTCTTCTCTATAACCGCGCTCATTTACGACAATACTGGAATGCTCTCTGAATATAATTCCGCAAAGAACAATAACTTTAATGGAACATCCAAATCTTAATTATAACCTACGATTCATGAGTTATGCGTCATTGCTCTAAAGCAGGGGTGCTCAAACGGTTGATCGCGATCGACCGTTTGAGCACCGTGCAGAAAGCTAATATCTATATATGCTACGGTACGCCCTACCTAGGTAGGTAGGGTGTATCGTGTATGTACGACAACCCTGCATCACACACACTTGCAGTCTCTCAGAGTCGATCGTAAGTAGTCTAAAAATATTGAGGTGATCGCCAGCAGTTCAAGTTTGAGCACCCCTGCTCTAAATAAATAAGGGACGTTGCTCCAACAAAGCAATGCACGTTTTTCACACTCTTTGTTGTTGCTCTAAGGATGCTTGTTGCTCTGACGAAGCAATTGTCATTGCTCTAACGAAGCAATTTTTGTTGCTCTAACGCAGCCAAGCGTCGCGTTGCTGTACGAAGCTAAGGAGGTGAAATATTGTTTGTGAAATTGTTATTATTCGAGACCTACTAAGTGAGATAATATTCTATTTATCCACTGCGATAACACTTTTCCCGTAAACATGACTACATCCTACTGTTTTCTGCTCTCGTCTATGATACTTCCTCATTATCTTGGCTATGATCCGGATTCATATTGGCAATTTATTTTGGACGCTTGGTAAGACACGTTCAACATGCGTGATCAGAACAGATCAGAACCTTGTTACCCTTGATTAGATCAGAAATTAGTTAACCTTGTTGTGTTGTGTTTTGCATTTACGCCAACAAGTACCTACGGTTGTCCATAAGGAGATTAATTGTTTATGTTACATGTGTAATAATAAAATTGTTTTTATAAATACATTTAAGACTCACTCACACACATAAACTTACGAACAGGGTAGGTTACACTTACTTAGACTACTATTATGTTTCAACTTCTCCAAGTCGTCTCTCAGCAGGGCTATAAGATCGTCCTTTTCTTCGAGGGCCATTTCTACACTTTCTTTTTCGCTCCTCAACAGGCGGATTTGGTTATTAGCGTAATCCTTTTCTCTCTTTGATTCTTCCAAACTCTTCTTACAGGAATCCAGCTCTTCCGAGGTATCCGAGTTAACCTGTACATAGTAGAAATATTTATAGTGAATTACGGTATAATAATAAAAAATCAATAACATTTCTAATATAATGGCCGGGTATATTATACGGCCTGCGCCAACAGGCGTATTATACGACCTCGTAGTGCAGTAGTTTTAGCGGCTGCTTCTAAATCCCGAGGTCCCGGGTTCGAAACCGAATCCCCAGTGGCTCGAATCCAGCCAGGTCATTTTTCAGCATTGAGAATATTCAACGGTGCTTTTCTCAACACTGTCGAGAAAAGTAACAAGAAAACACGTTCAGTTACAGACTTGCGAGATGTTGTTTGCCTGTAATGAAGGCCCTAGCATCATGAAAACAACAAAAAGGCTGTCGGAACCTCTCCCAATAGCGCCTCCCGACAACACAAGCCAAACGAATGAAGAAAAGAATGGCGTTAATTTAATTCAAAAATATATAATTAATTCTCACAGACGAGAAAAGTCTAACGTTCACATTAAAGGACCTTTGTACGGATAGCTGATAAACGCAGACAAGTCCGACTATTGAATCCTCAAAATGAACACTCTTAACTGACAATACCTCTCACCTTGCATCCCTTCACTACATATAACCTAATAATATTATACTACTGTTCTCCGTCATAGCTTTGATAGCGAAACTAACTGCCTAATTTAAAAATAGAACAAATGTCAAAATGACAGCGTAACTGACCAAACTGACATAAATAACTGACCAACATAAACGATCTTCAAGGTCTGGTATTTATAGTAGTACATGTCAAGTAAATGAAATAAATATTCTAGATTTAATTGATATTGTTATGATCCAGATAACAATCGGCTACAGGAAATAAATAATATTTATTATATAGGGTGTTTTTTTTTAGAGGCGTGGTTTTCAATCTGGCACTACTTTTTCCGTAGTTGGTGTTTTTGACAGCTGTCACTTGATTTATGCTCAGTTTGGTTTGCCATTTCATAATGAATAGACTTACTCCAAGATCGTGCGATTTAACACCGCTGGACTATTTTTTGTGGGGTTATGTGAAGTCGCTTGTCTACGCAGATAAGCCGGACACGATTAACGCCTTGGAAGAGAATATTCGGCGCGTTATTGCTGACATACGGCCCAACTTGCTGCAAAAAGTGGTTGAAAATTGGGCCTCTCGGCTGGAATTTGTTCGAGTCAGCCGCGGCGGCCACTTACCCGAAATCATTTTTAAAACATAATGGCAAACCCTTATCTTTATAATAAAACTAAATTCTTAGCCATAACATCAAATTATATGCGTTTTATCTCTTCTTGAAAACCACGCCTCTAAAATCATCACCCTATATATAATATTATAAATACTTCAAACGTACTTTTTCCAAATCAGCCAGCGACTGCTTGAGGTCCTGCACCTCATTCTCGAGGAGTTGCAGAACGCGCTCCGACTCGGAGATGGCTTTCTCCTGCTTGGAAATGGTCTCGCCGCGCTCCTTCAGCACTTGATTGACCTCCTTCATCTCGTTTAGGAGCTCTGCGTTTTCGATCTTGTACTTGGAGTACCTGTTCAAAAAAATAAACGTAAATTTACATAATCCCCGTGTCGTAGTATTTCCACCATAACCTCAAATGGAACCGAAGAAGTATTTTGACCTGCTACGTTAAACAGAAAACTATATAAGTTACAGTCAAAGCAATCAATTGGAAATTATATATAATCTCCGGTTATTATATATAATTACCAAATTACTCGGTTAAAGTGATCAATGCGCCGAATATTCTCTTCCAAGGCGTTAATCGTGTCCGGCTTATCTGCGTAGACAAGCGACTTCACATAACCCCACAAAAAATAGTCCAGCGGTGTTAAATCGCACGATCTTGGAGGCCACGCCACGTTGTTCAGGAGTAAGTCTATTCATTATGAAATGGCAAACCAAACTGAGCATAAATGACAGCTGTCAAAAACACCAACTACGAAAAAAGTAGTGCCAGATTAAAAACCACGCCTCTAAAAAAAACACCCTATATTATATTTCTACGGTGATGAAAATCTTGCCTTCGAATTAAATTATACAGAAAAATACTTAACAGGAAATTTAAAATAATGATAAAATGTACAGTATATGTTGTGCGATCTTCACCTAAAAGCAACATGATGGTAACTATTGGCATTTAAAGCACAAAGTTTAATCTGGTAGTAACGAGAAGTGACCGTTTTATGATAATCAAACTGAATATAACGGCGTAAATACCTGAGTTTGTCCTCCTCCGCCTCCTTGAGAATGACCTCCACGGAGGCCAGTTTCTGTCCCAAATCCTTGACATCCAACAAAAGCGTAGAGTTCTCCTGCTTGTAAGCTGACAGCTTCGTTTCTAGCTTTGAAACGTCAGCCTGAAGGGATGCATTCAGTTCAGATAGACTGCCAACCTAGGAAAAATAAATGATTATTCGATGAGTGAGATTTCACAATGGACGTCATACCCCGAGGGTGGTCACAACAATGTGATCAAGTGTGACACAAGGACGAACAGAAACGTTACATTATTTTTATAATATTTGATACTAGGCTATGCTGATGAGCCTAGATCTGTGCTTGTCTGACTTCACTCGGTAAACTGTTCCAAGCACTCACAACTCTGTTAGGTAAAAAATGTTTTTTGGGATTTTAAGAAATAGATCAGGAGAGGGACTTTGGAAAGCCTTGCGTATAAGGCCAAGGAGAGAATTGGCTCTTTTCACAATTGCAATGATATGTTTCTCCCACTTGAGTGTAATAATCACTCCTAAGTCATTTTCTCTGCATTCAAGGTGATGAGCCAATCATCAGTCCGTGGCTTTATTCTATCCAGGTCATCTCAACAGTGGATTTGCAAAAAAATTTGATCATCAGCAAAAAAGCTACTTAGCAATGAGAAACAGTACCACTGAAGACATTTCTGATTTCAGAGAGACAGTCTCCAATTCTGACTTGGAATGTACGTCCGAAGAATATGGCAACTACTGAACCCTTTCTTCTGAAATATTTTTTTGTAGTAAAATTCGCCTAAGATTATGGTTGTGGGCAGAGGGAATGACAATGGATCGTGAACAACCTAACCTAACCTACTTTTAATATGAAAAATAATGAATTGAGGTTGCCAACAATTTACCAAATACACATCACTTTTTTAAAGGAATATGCAATTTCGTTTAAAGCAACGAATTTTTCATATAAAAATACTTTGAAACACAAGCTGAAATTGACAGTAACCCAGGTCTACCTAATAGTAGATTAACACACTCAGCGCCGAAGACGGAATATTCGGTCATCGCTGTATACGGCGGGTGCCGTGTTCGGGTAAATCCATCATCATCTTACTGCATTTCTATTAATATTTAAAAGTGCAGCATGTCGAGTATAGCTGGATTCATGAAAGGCATAGACTAATAGTGTTTTTTTTATCTTTTTAGTTTGGTTGGGTATGTGAAAAGTGCGCTAATGAATTGAAAGCACTTTTGATGGATTTGGCGGCAAATAATCCGAGTTTATTTACAAAAGCTATGTCAATATATAAAACAAACATTTTCATAGTTTTGCACTTACTATTTGCCGATAATAACAAACTAAAAAACGGGTAACGGCTCTGCGTGCGATATTTCGCGCGCGGTGCCGACCTTCGCGGAATGACCATCGTGTGGTATGTACGTTTTACGTACAGAGCGGAATGTGTTAATACAAATATTTTAAAGCCAAACATACCATTATAGGAATGGCTCCAATCAATGTTATATGGCTAAACATCAACCATAAGGCTAACACAACTTCACCAAAAGTCCGGCACGCTTACACAATCTGCACAGAACGGGCATTGGTGTAAATTGCAACAGTTTTTTTTTTTTTTATTGCAATTAAAGGAAGTTCATTTATCTATTAAATCCAATGACATTAAGATAATATTTTTTATCAAAATTAATAATTGCTTTATGGTTGTTGGTAAAAAGTTAATCCCATTCTGTTAAAATACATCATGATAAAACCATATAATCACTTCTAAATGTGGCTAGTCGGCTATTGTCGTCCTTTTTTATTTTTTAAATTAAATTAAATTAATTCACAAAAACAATTCCTAGAAAATAATTTAAGTAGTTACTACATTTAACTATTGCAAGCCAAAAATAAGCAAGCTTAAGTGGCAATGAGCAGGTCATCTGGGCCGAATGTCTGACAACCGCTGGAGCAGGAGACCTCGAACTGAAAGACCACCGGCGCACTGGACGGATAACATTAAACAGAGAGCCGGAAGCAGCTGGATGCGGATAGCAGAAGATAGGGAGAAATGGGGCACATTAGGAGAGGTATACATCCAACAGTGGATAGACACCGGCTGATAATGATGATGATGAGGCCAATCCGACTGTCTTTTTAACTTGTATCGTTGCGGATCGCAAATTAATCTTATGGAAAACACAGTTCCTCGCAACCTGACGGTTAAGCTGTTTCATCTTTTTCACAAGATGACTTTTGAGTAGCGACGCTTCGCCTTCATTGGCAAAATTGAAAGTGACCGTGTATTCCTCGGCTTCAAAAAAGTGGAAGAACGGTCCTGGACTTTTGTATTCGATTTGATTGTAGACCTCATGTTCCCATATCATTGCACGTCTACAAAAACAGAATATCCGGAAAACTTAAGAGGACTTCTGAAGGCACAGAATAAACCACCTTGCCTAAACCATCGGTTGTGATTCATCGCCTTCGTTTTAAATAGTGAATACTAAACTTGAATCATTTTTAGACGATTCCCCTCTTTATTGAAGATAATACTGGGTTTACTTTCACAGGCTATTTCAAATGATACTGAGCGACACGCAGCCAACGCATAACGGTCCATTATCATCTCCCGGAAACAGGATGCCCTCTTATCTCGAAGACTACCTTCAAGTATTAATATAGAAATATTCTGATTTTAAAACATTTGAAAAAGATTCCAGCTTGAGCTGATATCACATGCAGAGGTATACTAGAAAAAACTCTTAGCAAAAGGCCAGTGACTTTTCGTTTTTGAGTATTTGTAAGTACCAATACTCAAATTGGTGTTATGTGATTAAATTCATTTTCGATTGGCTTCTAACCAGAAGTCATAAATTATATTAAATGTGATTTTTTGCTTTATTTAGATGCTATAGTATACAGACCTTGAACACCTTCAGAAATGGTGTTCAGAAGTAAAAAATGTTATTATCACCAACAACACAGTATAACAAATCGCCAGGTTTTGGGAGAAACAATAAAATCTTCGCCTAAATAAAATTTCGAAAGCAAAAGGTAATAGGCATTTAGATAACTGTGCATTCGACAGCGCGAGCGGCGACATGCGCGCACTTTCAAAGGCAGCATAAAATTCGTCGCATCGTCCCGAACATAATAACGAAGTATAGTTATATTTGAAGTGTGTACAGATATACAAAGCCTCGGAGCGAGCGTCGAGCTCAATGAACTTCATGTTCAGAAGCGTCCACTCTTATCGGTGAGCGATACTTAAGCTTGTGACGTACATACATGGATACAGACATAAAAATGAAAACATTTGTCAACTCTTGTCTGATAATACTTTCCTTAAATATGGGGTTCAGGAAGTAAAAATGCATTAGGGTGTTGTATCAATTAATTTGATTATAAGGGTTTTAAGTAGGATAATTATGATGAGACCTAATAATAAAATATAGGTATACATACAGACCTCCTGATTTGGCGATTCATGTGACATCTTAAGCATCGCAACCTCGTCCCTTAAGAGCTCGTTGGTGTCCGTTAGTGATTTATACTCATGCTCCAGCACTTTATAAGAATCTCTCGCTTTTGTCAGATCCTTTTGAAGGTTAAAAACGATTTCTTCACTGGATTTATTAGCTTTGAATGCTTCTAACTCGCGGCCGAGCGAACCTTTTTCGTTCTCGAGACGATCAATTATACGTTTGTACTCGTACGAATCTTCAGTTATGCGTATCATTTCGTGCTCTTTTAACATAATGCTCTCTTTCAATGACTCGACTGTGTCCTTCAGATGCTTCTCGTCTTTTTCCCATGAAATTTTCTCTGACTCCAGTTGTTTCACTTTATTCAAAAATGCCTCGTTTGACGATTCCAAATATTTAAGTTGCTGCTCGAGCGTGTGTTTATCGTCCTTACATACTTGGAGCTCGGTTTGTAAATTTTCGTGTCTTAAATTCAATTCGTCGATTTTTTTTCTAGCATCACTAGGTTCGTTAGTGTTCAGTTCAGTAGCGTTTTGCAGTTCTTTCTTGAGCTTAGAATTCTCGCTCTCGAGCGACAGAAGCTGATCCGAGAGCATGTTCGACGCCTTCAAAATGTTGTTCTGCCATTTCGGCACGCTTTTCGAATACTCGTGAACCGTCTTCGAAAGAATGAGATTTGAATTCTTCAACTGAGCGATGCTCGAAGCGCATCGAACTATTTTCTCCCTGTACGATTTCAACCGCAGATGGAGTTTCTCCTTTGTGTCCCTCTCGACTTTGTGAAGTTTTGTTTTTTCTTCGAGTTCATTTCGCAGTATCGCCAAGTCGGCGCTATTTGCATTGAGTGCGTTGGTCAGTTCCTCAATTTTCGTAGTTGCCTTCGTCAGCTCTCCACATAATGTGTGAACGTCTACACTTGAATCGATTATATCTGTTGCTGACTTTTCCGTTTGTTTCTCTCGCATTGGCTGTGGTTCCGTGGCTACGCAAAGCAAAATGGCGATATTTACAAATAATTAAAACAGGCATTATATGTCATATTTCAGGCAAAAATGGAGCATCTTTCACATTTTAAAAAGAAGTAACTCGGGACATTATTCGATACAACTGTGTGACTCTCTAATTTGTATAATCATAGAAAAAAAACAATATATATTGTTTCCCATAATTAGATGTCTACATTCCTAAAGAATTAAAAAGTTAAATTTCTACTTTTCTATCTTAACACATTCAGTTCCGCACGTCAAACGCTCGGACTGCGCGTTTCCGCCCAATCGGCAAAGTACGTTAACCGAAGAGATTATTCCACCGGGCTGACACCCATTTTTTAGTTTAAGTTATAATTTCTTATAGTTGGCAAACAATACGTACAAAAATATGAAAATATTTTTCTTTATATTTAATATAATATTGACGTAGCTTTTCTAAATAAAAAGAATTATTTACCGCCAAATCCGTCAAAAACACTTCCAATTCATATACTTTTCATATAAACAATCAAACGTCAAAACTGAACTAAAATAAAAAAAATTATGATTAGTCTATGCCTTTCATGAATTCGGGTAAACGCGATATACCGAGCTTTGTAATATTAATAGAAATGCCTAACGAGGGTAATGGTTTTACCCGGAAATGAAACCTGGTGCATACGGCGATTAAGGTATATACCGTTATCGGCACTAAGTGTGTTAAGAGGTTTTTTTGAGAAGGTTGGATCTGTCATTTTTAGTTTACGTCAAAAATATTTCAAAGAAAGCTTTAAGTTCAGCGCACTGTACATTTTCAAATTAAAATACTTTCAGATTACTTCCTAACTTTTATTTTACATTAGTTATTAAGTCGAAATAACTTTTGGCCAACAACGTTTCTCCTATATCACAGTAACTATACACATCTTTTTACGTCTTAGCTTAACTAAAAAGTTAAACAATATATAACTGATAAACTGACAATGCAACCGCAATGCTGATAGTAACTGAGAATGAGATATGAGTATATCAGCTAAATAACTGCTTGCTCAGTGAATAATAATAATATTTTTAGCACAGTTAAAATACCTAACCTACCTAATACAAAAATTTAAATATAAAAAAATATTAAATGATTATTTGTTTACTAAGAATAATATTAAAAGTGCACTCGCTGATTAGCTGAAGAGGGAATGGGTTTCACTCACGTGCAATGCAGATCGGATCGCTTTGATGTATGAAAATGCAATGATTTTAATAGCTTCATGGCTTACAAAATGTCCTGAAATTATTTCTCCTAGATAAATTACCGCATTTTTTGACTTTGTGCTAACCTTATCTCGCAAATGAACCGATGACTTGATGCATTTTTGCAGATTAAATGTCAGAACATGACTCTATTGAAGTATAGAGGTATTCCCTTGACATCATCAACGAGATAAAATATGTTTTTTTTTCACTGAACGGATAATCCAGCATTGATGCTACATGGAATCTGCTTAAAGTTAGCATGCTTGGCAAAGACCACAGACAGCAAGCGAAATTGTAAAGACAGGTATATACCGGTGATGTCGGATATAGCCACATCGTTCCGTCGTTCGGCCTGTGTTTCCAGATCTTCCAATTGCTTGAGCAGACATTCGTTTTCATCCGAGAGTCGTTTGTTTTGCCTCCTCAACGAGGTGCTCTCGATTTCGAGGTTGGAAATCGTAGAGGTCGACTCGTTCAATCGGCGCTCGAGTTGTTGAATAATTGTCAAACTTTGAACCTACAAAAATCAATAACAGATGATTGTGATTATTTATTTCGGAGATTCCATTAGAATCACGCTCTAACCCCGTTTCTTTACCCTGAAACAATCTCGAAATAAAACAAGGTCAAGAAGATTTCATAATTGAGTCATTCACATGAGAGGTGGGTTCATTTCTCCGGTGATGAAGTTGACTATCCTACACTATATTTATTAGGTTGTTTCGATTTAATTCGCTACAATACAAGTAATCGATATACATTTTTAAATATTTTTTAATTTACAAAATGGCTTTCCCGATAATCCTGATATCCGAATATTGTTTAACTGTTAGTGCTACGTTCCTACTGAAGTGGTCGTCAGCAGACTCTTTAAACTTCCTTGTTGCAGGATACATGTACTGAAATTCCCTAGCATAGCTATATTTTTGTTAACCATACTTTAATTTTAGAAGAGACGGTCGCTTGATTTTCGGAGATAGTTTGCCTTGCATGATTGAAAATATCAAGAAATAGTTGCTTTGAATTTGTGAACTTAATTTTTGTAATATACAGCTGTTATTTTTATTGCTGTAATGTTTTGTGAAAAATACTAATAAAATTTACTGCTATTAATTTAAAACAAAACTAATGTTGAAGTTATCTCACCGTGTATCACTTCTATTTGTGTTGCAATTCTATTTGAGGTGTTTATAGAAAAGTAACGGAGTTCAGAAGCCAAAATAAAACGTAACTATATACGTAGATCAAACGTTTTGTATCCAGTTGTTTGAAATTGTGCACATTGACAGTTAAAATGACGGCAAATACTTCATTATGCAGCATTTGTTGTAATGGCAGGGTTGCCGTTTTTGTCATATAAATCCACCATTTTTTCAGTGAAATCTAAAATATCTGATTGAAATTTTATTATTGGCTTAATTTGGTTACTCGTTTTTCCCCCCTTTTGAGAATGACCCATTTATTCCCAAAATAATAATTATAGTTCCCTGCGGTGAGGAATATAGTAAGCGCACAGCACACGAACCGTTTCTTTGTATTCTTCCTTCAGCAGCACGATTTCACTCTTTAACGAATCGTTAAGCTTCGAGTGAGTCTCCGATTCTATGACGAAGTTAAGTTTCTGTTCCGTGAGCGACTCCACAATCTCCTGCAGAGTGGACACATCTTTGCTGGTGACCTCCAGTTGCGTCTTAAGCTGTGCATTTTCTTCGCTTATTTCTGCAAGTCATTAAAGGTTTATTACTCATTCAAGGTCAAGGAAATTGCAAACCAAAAAACCCGGTTTTGGTTGAGCAGCACTGGAGACAGTGAATTTTAGAAAATTAGTTAAATATTATTAACTCAACATAAAACTTAAAATAAAACTTTTTATTGAATCCAGTGAGAAAAAAACGAACGGCCAGCAGTAGCGGTAGAAAATACATTCGGGAACGAGGTTGGGATTTGGAAGGGGAATTTACATAATTACCACAATATTTATTTTTTTCCCGCCAAATCTGCCATGTCGATGGCGGCTACGTCATCGTCGTTTTTACTGACCTCCTCCTTTCGCATCCTGTTCGCGCGCTCGCCGCGGAGTAATGGCAGCTAGTGTACACAAGTCAAACCAAAAGCTTCGCGCCAAAAATTACGACTCCAACAACAAAAAGATTTCGCAAACAATTTACACAACATATATAGTATACACGAAATGTGTATCTGACGTAGAATTTCATGGCGATTATGCCAATATATGAAGAAATAACCTTTTCGTCGTCATAGCGCATTTATGCAGTTTGAATCTGATAAAATGTATGAAACTGCGTTTTTATAAAGTTACATCCAGATTTTAAAAAATATACACATGATTATGAACTAACAAAAAGTAGGAAATCAATGTAGATTTTTATTGAGAATTAAACTGTATATAAACATTTATCATCAACATAATTCATCATTATCACTATCAACCAAAAATGTGAAAGTGTAATAGTCGATTCTTTTGGCCTTTATTAAAAAAATGTTTTTCACAATTGTGTAAGAAAACAATAATAATTGTAAGATATTTTTATAATGTGTGATAAGTCAAAAATTATAACAAAGTTATACAAAGTGAATAAAAGTTTGTGGAATTAATGAAAATTTCTTTATATCCGCTTATGACTATTTTTATAAATATATAGAGTGATGATTTTAGAGGCGTGGTTTTCAAGAAGAGATAAAACGCATATAATTTGATGTTATGGCTAAGAATATAGTTTTATTATAAAGATAAGGGTTTGCCATTATGTTTTAAAAATGATTTCGGGTAAGTGGCCGCCGCGGCTGACTCGAACAAATTCCAGCCGAGAGGCCCAATTTTCAACCACTTTTTGCAGCAAGTTGGGCCGTATGTCAGCAATAACGCGCCGAATATTCTCTTCCAAGGCGTTAATCGTGTCCGGCTTATCTGCGTAGACAAGCGACTTCACATAACCGCACAAAAAATAGTCCAGCGGTGTTAAATCGCACGTTCTTGGAGGCCACGCCACAGGCCCACGACGCGATTTTTACTTTATTTTAGAGTGATTTTAAAAAAATTTAGAGTGATTTTTTCTAAATATGCACTATTTGCAAACGTTGTTCAGGAGTAAGTCTATTCATTATGAAATGGCAAACCAAACTGAGCATAAATCAAGTGACAGCTGTCAAAAACACCAACTACGAAAAAAGTAGTGTCAGATTGAAAACCACGCCTCTAAAAAAACAACCCTATATAATTACTATATATAGTAATTGGTTTGGTTTGGTTTTCATATATGAAAACCAAACTTGCATTGCAAATTTCATGGAGATTACAAGGATAGTAAAACTGTCTCGACGGGATGTAAAACGCCTTCAAAACGAATTTTCTAAAGAATCGGAAGTTTCTGCATTATTACTTTATATTTATATTACTTTATGGGCTTTAAGGGGTTTTCGTACAAAAATTTGGGGGCTGTTAATAGGTTAAAACTGTGCAAAAAACCGTTTGCGAACATGGGCCTCATTTCATTCTCCTTGAACCTAAAAAGCTATACAGACAATGACATCATCCTTCTTGCGAACATTGCTAATGATATTCAAATTACAAACCCTTTTTAGACTGCCTCGATTTCTGTGCAATCATAAGCAAATGCTTGCATTTTTGAACGAGCTCTTCCCGAGTGATATCGTCATAGGGACACTTTTTGTTTGTCTCCGACGTCTGCAATGTTAAAAGCAAGCGGTGTAGGCTTACAACACATTACGAAGCAAATTACACCGATCGAAAGTCATCATACAAACCTTTTCATCTTGTGGTGCTTCCATTTTAATGACTTATTAATATCAGCAATTCAGATACATCTTGTAATTGCACTAAAAGAAATTACTATCCAAAACATTGCGTGCGTAGGTGGAATCGAATGAGAGCGAGCGTGACGGCGAGACGGTGTTTGGGTGCGTGACGTTTGCATGAGTGACGTTTATTTGACATATCATAAACATGAACTGGTTTTTTGTAACAAATAACTTCATCGACTAATGTTTGTTTCAACTAATTTCCGATAATCCTGAAATGTTTCCTAAAAAAAACCAAAAATAGTTGACAAAAGACACATAAAGCCAATAAACATTTTCTAGCCAAAGAACATCAGTTCACTATTTACGTCATAAGTACGACAGGAGTAACACTATCCTATGAAAAATGGGGTTTTTTTGTCCTTTTTTATCGCAACAATGTAAAGCTGTTTATTTTTGTATAAATATTTTTAAAAAATGGTTAGTTATGAATAAAGAGTTTGGAAGTGGTTAAGAATAAAGAGACAAAACAAAAGAATTATTGACCACTCGCATATTATTTTCTCAGTCACATTCACACATGTGAACATAATTTATATGAGGGAAATATTCATTACATAAAATAGTTTTAGAGCGTATGTTACTATTTACACTAGACCGAATGAAATACGTACAAAATATGTATGATTAAAACCATTTTTATTAACCTTGCTGTTATTTTGCGAGATTTGTATTTTTTTTTAATTTAAGACTGCGGGGGTTGATCGTATATTTAGGTTGACTATAATATATTTATCTCCATTACACTCCAACATATGGTAGAGTACGAAAGAGATATAAAACATTCTTCACCTACAATGGAATGTTGTCTACTGTGTGAAGTCGCCTCTGTTGAAGGGAGTGTGTACTGTGCTGACTGCTGTCAGTTCAGGCAATGGCGGTTGGTTAGTCATTCATTTTATGTATAGTTATACTGGTCGAGCGGTGAAGATAAAAATTTAATAAGTGATGATTAGTCGGTGGCTGTTATGTGTACACATTTTAGTTGATATTTTCTAGTGAAACAATATCGGATACTTCATCCGAAGTAAGTAATAAACTAATTTTCTTCACCAATTTGTTGTGCCCCGAACTGTCCCGTCTTTTGATTTCTTTCGGGCATTCTTTTTCGCCGCTGCCCCAAAAACTTAACTTCTTTCCCGTTTTCTATTAGTGCATTTGTTAATATATGTTCGCCGGTTCCTGGGCTTTTCTTAGGTATTTTACCAAGTGAGTCGCGACGGAACTCCAGCGTGTTTGCTTCGTCTTTTCGTCTAAAATAGCACCAAACTCAGATTATCCCGTTCTATTTTTGTTTTCCTTTTGTGGTTATAAATCATATGGGGAAACGCCGTAATTATCTCGTGGCTGGAAGCGTAGTCTCTAATTTACACTCACTTTCAAGCATTTGTTATTGGTTTATTTAACACATATTTATTTACTTACTTCCTGTGAATTATTTATGTGCATATAAAAAACAGTAAGTATATTCTAAGCCAATTCTTACTAGAATACTCTCATTCATGTTTAGTAAATAATACCATCTTCTTGACTATTTATTTTTCTGACTCACTTTCCGTACAATACCTACTTCACTTTATCAGATCTGCATTATGTATAAATTTATGTACTTACTGATAATCTACGTGCTTATGTCAATACCTAATCCTAGTCTAAATGTCAAAATGATGCGATGATGAAAAAAAAACTATTTTATCTGCTTCCATCTTGTACCATTGTGGTCTTATACCATTTTGTTTATTTATATTTAATTATCCAAACAAATTTAGAGGTTAATCTACTTGATTAGTATAATGTTTTATCGTGATAAACTCGAGGACCGCTATACCGATTTAGATAGAACTTTTCTAAATTGAATTTAGGTTATTTATAGTTATTTATAGGTTATTTTAAACTGAAGTATTAAATAAAAACGCAAATGATCAACATTTTTTAATTTCACCATTCTTCAACTGTCCGAAAAAACTTAAAACTTTAGCTATAATCACAACAATAAAAATCACATTTTGCCATGAATAATTGTTTCGATGGTGTGAAGTGCGATGGGGCTCAAAAAGACAGTATATAAGGTGCTGAAGAGGCCGATGTCGCCCGCAGGGCTTTGCTGTGAGACCCTACATACCTTATAGTATTTTATAAACCATTAAAGATCAATAAATATCAATGAATGTAAGTTGCATTACTGATCGTATTTAGTAAACTGAAACAGTTGTTAATTTTTTTAACAGGTTGAAATATTATTATTATTTTATAATGAGCGAGCAGCTTCAACTATGATAAGCTCATTGAGTTGTTAGTGTTTGCCTTTAAAATAATCATTTAGTCTGTTCTTAAATTGGTTCACTGACACTGCACTAATCACATTGGATGGTAAACTTTTCTGAGCGTCAACCACTTTGTTGAAAAGAAAATGCATCTTTGGAATTGTGGAGAATATGGTTCAAAACGGTTTCATTCTGAGACCTCTTAGATTAGAATTGTCCTAATGACTGTCCGGGAAGTTCATTCACTCCCTCCGTAATTTATTAAAAACAATTTTTTAAAAAATCATGTTAAGTGGCTTTAACCCTAACCATTCAAAGATACGACTTCTTGAAAACATTTTTTATTTTAAGTATGCCCCAAACTATTATTTTATTTTATTTACTAATTACTATTGTTACTTTTATTTTATTCTAACTACTGTACCTAAGTACTCTCTCGATAATCTGACAATAACCTCCATTTTTTGACTTGTTTAAGAATAAAATATTCTATAATCCGCCATTCTTTTCTCTACACTCTGCAATCCACCTCGCCAAATGACTGTGATTACTTGGCAAACCCAAATAATCAACACGTCAACATCCGTAGTGGCTCCTTGAATGATGATTTTTAATCAGGTGAATCCCATATATCGTCGATTGAAGCATAAAGTCATTCACTAACAAAAAGAAAATGTTACAGATATCACTCAACTTTTGTGGGTCTTTGGAGTCATATATTTAAACAATAATTATTCATTATTACATTTATTGTACTCCAAAGCCCCACAAAAATTGAGCGATATCTGTAACATTTTCTTTTTGTTAGTTAATGACTTTATGCTCCAAACCGACGATATTATTATTATTATTCGCTGAGCAAGCAGCTATTTAGCTATTTATCGATTTGGTTTTAACAACTAAGTGTACGAGAAATCTGAGGAACAGCTCCAGGGTGACTTTGTGGCGAACTACTTGCTTCAAGTTAGTAAAGTTGTGTAAGGCGCAAGCAAACCTCATTTGGTGTCTTTCTTGTACGAATGCCGTACATTTAAGAAGGATGTGTTGTGCTGATCTTAGTTTTAATGTGTGGAGATATTGCCTGAAAGCTCCATGTGCAGTCAGTTTCCGTAATACCTCAGTATTAAGTATTACTCATAAGACGATCTTCAGCTTGCTTATTAGTGCAGGTCACAAACAGACACGCAACAGTGGACGCGAAATGATATTTATCCTGAGGAGAAATTGACTGTGTAAAAATGTCTGTTTCAGAAGCTGAATAAGCTATCCGAGGATGTCGAGCGATGAAGACAAACCCCCTGCGCCCCCCGTGAGGCTGACCAGCCACAGGGCGGCGGCCGAACGGGGGGACTCAGCACCGCCCGTCGACATGCGGCCCCTGCCCAAAGGTACCATAACCTCACTACAGAAGATATTTTTTTTACTAACTGTTCGACACCTAACACCTAAGATCTGTGATAGCCTGGGTTGGTTTACTCGCATTCTGAGTTCCCGAGTTGGTAATGCATAGTGGTGTATACATAAAAGTCCTCAACGAATTAAGGCAAGATTGTTTACTCACCGCTATATTGGAGTTATCACAATCATGACAAAAATACCAGTTGGATCGAGTGGATGTGGGCCTTGGGGCCTCATTAATTTGATGGTTTTTGGGCTATGCGGTTGATATACATACAAATATACCATAAAGTGTAAATTACCACTATGTAGAAGTGCTACTTTTGTACGAGAAGATTGCACGCGGAGAAGTACAGTCGTACTTGAACCTATGCTTTCAATTGTGTTAAATTAGTTTAATAGCAGAATATTTTATTAACTGCGATTTATGTACTTCTAGTTTAAAGATGGTGATGACGTTGACTTCGCACGGTACCTGTCTTTTCAAAATGTTTACTATTAAGCCGTAGGCAAACATTTATTTGCCAATACATTACCATGGTACTCTTCGTATAATAATATCATATCACTGTATTCTAAAGCACCTCAGTAAACCAAATTAGAGGAATATACAATTTACGAGATGAAAGCACGCGCCCGCGACCAAGTGTTTTAGCTTCGACAATCCCAAACAAACTGACTATGTATTTTTAAGTGTGTCGCAAAAATCTGAGACCTTCAACGGTCACAGCCGCTGCGCCTCACCGGTGCAAATGCATTAATCTTTGCAGCAACGCGTGACATGATAATTTTATTATAATTACGTATACTTTACAAATTAATTTCTCTGAAACCATGATTAATTTTAATATACTTTCTTCACAAGTAATACTTAAAATCGCAAGACCAATACAAATTGACTCTATTTATATGTACGTAATATTATTCACCAGAGCCCGACGACCCTGACCGAAAGAAAAAAACCCTCAAGGCGAAGATAAAAGGATCAAAGAGCCAGTCCTCGCACAATGACAACAAACCCAACATCAGTTACCCGACCAACTTCGAGCACACAATACATGTCGGATTCGATGCTGTTACCGGTGAATTCACGGTAAGTTTAACCTTAGTGTGCCCGTAATTTCGAAGTAATTTTTAATGAGCACATGAGTGTTGATCTGAGGCAGTCAAGCAAGGCAAGGAAGCTACCTTTAGGATCTTATCAATGCAACCCAAGGAGTTCTACACTTTTTAAGACGTCTGACTCGGATTGCCTGATTTGGAATAATAATAAAAAATTGTTTTATTATTTTACAGTAAAATACTGGAGTAAATTACAATGACAAATTGACACTCAAAATATGCCGTTGTACACAATTACTCGTAGCATTTTTTCCTATCTCACGGAAAAACGGGAAAACGGAAATCGAAATTCTTTCATTCATAAAGAATTATTTTTCTTATAAAAATATAATCACTCCTACTTCCCACGTCTACATACACTTTGTACTATTTTCCTATTAACTTCTAAAAGTATTTTAATATATTAATTCGAAGGTGTTTTCAAATTTATAATAAATTAATAGCCGTCAATGCGTAATGTAACAACACATTGCAATGCGTAGTGTACACTTTGTGTTATTATTGCAATAAAATTAATAAAGATATAAAAAAAGAATTATATAGCTTATCTATCTTATTATATACATATGAAAAATTTCAGACATGTTTGTGGTCTCTTAAGCCAAATTGACCATTTTTAAAATGACGTCTGTAAACGTGATAACGAGTAAACACAGCAACAAAATTTTGGATTGCGGTTTGTACAGGATGTTCAGTAAATAGTGGATAAAACTTAAGGGGGTGGTAGAAGAGATCATTTTCAACAACGTTACGTTTTTTTATTATCATTTCTTGGAGACGACACTCTCCGTTGAGTATGCAATTGTATATGCAACATTATATTATTAGATGCAACACCGCTTTATATTTTATTTATTTTTTATGTAGCCGGTATATGCATGCGGTTGATATGCATTTAATAATAATAACTGCATTTGTACCTAATGAAAATTATAATTAACCTAAAACCGAGCGCAAGTGACATTCTTGCAATTTTGTTTTGATGTTTTAGAGAAGTTATTTAAAGAAAAATTACTCGACGAAAGTGTCCCGCACCTCCTCAAACCTCAAAAAGTGGCCTATTTAAAAATAATACATTTTTGATATTATAATAAAAAATATTTTTTTTAAGAATATATTCGCGAAACCTTAAAAATCATTTTGAAGCATTTTCATAAAACTTTTTATTTCTTGTAGCAAACGTCATTATTGCCTATTTTACGATATGTTTATTTTAAAAGTATGTTTTATCAGTACTTGCATAAAATGCATTATGCAAGCGCAGAAAAAACATATTTCAAAGATAAATCATAACTGCATAGAAGAAATGTAGATTAGTTATCGATAAAAATGAACCTCCTAAAAGGAGTGCCCTAAATTTAAAACAATTTGTATGTACCTACTAGATTAAGATATAAGATATAACTGTAAATTCGAAGAACGATATTCGGAGTCCCGTGGGCAGCAATCAGATTTTTTTAATATTAACCTATTATTTAATTTACTAAAAATTTCTCAATTTCAAAAATTAATTTTGTTTGTATCAGATACGTAATCTGGACAGAGGTTTTGTTATATTTATGATTCTAAAATTTGCCGCATCCAAATAACTACCAGCTACTGGCAGCATCTTAAAATGCTCTTCGTCCCGTCCTGTTTGCACGGGGCCCTCGTTTTCTTGATCACCTCAAAGCAATCTTAGGCGATTGTGCGCAGTCGTTAATAGAAACGCAGCGGTCACCGGCTCGCGACCGGCCGGTAGCAGTGTAGCAGATTTGTTTTCACGTATTAAAAACTTATTTTAATTTGTTATTATTTATATGCATAATAGTTCCACAAAACAAATACTGGAGTGATCAAATTTTAGATAATTATTTAAATATAATAATATTTATTTATGTAAAATTACATATACTTTGGAGCCATATATTACAAATATTACAAATACAAATAGCCATATATTACAATAAATGTATGTCATGAAACTACTACCGGATACCGCTCTTATTAACTGCCACACATCAATTCTTTAAGATGATTTCTAGCTGCAGATTTCTTGTCGAGACGCACTTTTAGATATTATATGTTGTTTTTTGTGTTTCGCTGAATATATGTAGTTTTATTAAAAAATACGGAAACTGCTTCTAACCAAAAATGCACACGCACCACCAAATGATCTCCGCTGAAAGAACATTCATACTAATAAATCTGGGGCTTAGTCTTAGACTTGGACTACGCTTATAACTTATGATTTTTAACATTATGGTGACTAGAGTACGTAATGCGTTGAATGTCATCTTTGGGAATCTGATTGAAGCTATAATCATCTTCTGTAGTAATTCAAAACAGCTGTCAACTCAAATAAAAAAGATTAATATCTACAGAAGCACTCTTCGGAAAAATGTACTGTTTCACATCGAAAATCTTTAAAATACTAGCAACTAGAAATGCAAATATTATTATGATGGAATGGCTTTTATTATCTGGTTTAACGTGAATTTTACATACCGTGTGTTCCTGTCATTAATCGGATTTACGTGTCGAACTCTCCCCTCCGGTCGAGATGTGTGATCAACGAAATGTCGAGATTAATTCTTGTTAACGCGGATATTTGGAAGTACGCAAAATTCTTATACATATAATAATACAGGCTGAACTTAAAGTCGGCAGTATCCTGTTAAGGGGTGATTATGGACATGAAATTATTATTATTATTATTATTTCGTAATAGGCAGGCAGCATAGCTGATAAGCCTATATCTTATTCCATATCAAAATTGTTATTATTTATTATTGTTAAATTGAACAACTTTAGTCCAGCAACTGGTCTAAAATGGCAAAAGAGTTCTAAAAACATTTTAGAGTATGGTCACCTAATAAAATATCAGACTGCGGATGTCACGGCCCACAAACCGATTTGACTCCAGGGGTTACCGCACCTGCAAATATATTGATGACATGAACGACAGGTAGGTTCCCATGCGCAAATATTGTAACGTAGGTCAATTGGATAGGTCAGGTTCAAGTTCGCCTTGTAAAAATATTTAAGTTTTAATTATCTGGTATAATTAAAATCGGGAAAACACAAATTCACCCTTAAATACACAAAAGAAAGTGGGAATCAAACGGACGCACTGTGCCTTACGACTAGATTGTAACCCGCTGGGTTTTAAGAGTCTGATGGTATAGTACCATAGTTAAGGCAAAGCATATTGACAGTCGACCTTGAAATTCGGTGCTTCACTTTTATAGGGCGTCAGATTTTACTCTCTGCGCGGTCAGAAAGCAATTCTTGGTTTTTATTTAATTACAGCTTTAAAATATAGAAATAAACAAAACAAACTTTTCTATGTTTTAGACCAGGGGTGCTCAAACTTGAACTGCTGGCGATCTACCTCAATATTTTTAGACTACTTACGATCGACTCTGAGAGACTGCAAGTGTGTGTGATGCAGGGTTGTCGTACATACACAATACACCCTACCTACCTAGGTAGGGCGTACCGTAGCATATATAGATATTAGCTACGGTACGATAATATCGACTGGTCGATCGCGATCGACCAGTCGATTGCGATCGACCGTTTGAGCACCCCGGTTTTAGACCATTCATTTGCCTTTCAATTACTATTTTTCCTAACCCTCTAATGTCTTATAAGAGAGCAATTCAACTAAAAAGAACTATTACAGTTTATGATATATTAAATTACTCAAAAATAGAATTATATTTTAAAAATCTACCGTTACTATGTTGAAAACATAAGATCAAGGTATCTAAACATATTTTTTTTATTATTAAATATTCAGGGGTTGCCAAATGCCAGCCATAGAAAAAGGGTCTAAATCCGGGGTGCTCAAACGGTCGATCGCGATCGATTGGTCGATCGCGATCGACCGTTAAATAAATGGTAATAAATGGTAGCTAATATCTATATATGCTACGGTACGCCCTACCTAGGTAGGTAGGGTGTATCGTGTATGTACGACAACCCTGCATCACACACACTTGCAGTTTCTCAGAGTCGATCGTAAGTAGTCTAAAAATATTGAGGTAGATCGCCAGCAGTTCAAGTTTGAGCACCCCTGGTCTAAATGAATCGAAATTAATATTTATCTTTGGCTTCGCTTTAATGTAGTACAAATTTTCAAAATGCATTTCAAATATTATTTGCAATTTTGTTGTATTCACTGCTTTAGCCAAAAAAACGGCTATCAACGCCGCAACGGGTTCATCACATCACTCTCATAGATATTGGTTAAATTATGTTATGTTTCGGACGCTGCTTTTGTTTGTATGAGTTGTCAACGTTGTTTGATATTTTTTTGTTTCAAGCTGCCCCTAACAGTAAGTACACCACTAAGCTTATTATGAATCTTTTTTTTCCCTCGCCTCCGGCGTATCCGGTTAACCTAGCCTCAGTGTCTTGTCACTTTTGCGCCATGCATGCATAGTACCTACGCACGGCGTCGATCAATTCTGAACACAGACTTTTCGTTGAGGTGTAATGCAAACCGTGGCGGGGTTTATTATCTTGATGGCAGCCGCGATGTAGGTTGGCAGATAGGGTAGATATATCTTTATTTTAGATTTATTTATTTCTACCTCTAGGTGACGAAATTTAATGTGTTCAGATATGGATTAGGCCGTGTGGCCGTGTGGCCGTGTGGTACTCACTCCCTATTTTTCGAAAAGTTATCGACTTTTGCGATAGTCCTATAATCTCAGCACAGCACAATGTTCCTTAGTTTATAAATGTCCCCAAGCAAGTATGCCATATCGCATGTGTATTTAATTTATTATGGATTTAATCAAATATGCTGAGCCCATACGCTGAGTCATTCCTCAAAAGAACACAGTCCTTAGCTCTAACTGAAGGAGGCTCAGGGCATTCGATTACTAAACCTTCAATGCGCATTGCGGAAACAAAGACCCTACTATAAAGTTTGTTTTAGGCACCTTCAAGATGTGACTCATTGTTAGCAGATTTGTATTGTTAATTTTACATTTGAGTATTGGCAGTCTGCCTCCAGTAACTTAACTAAAAGGACGTATTTTCGTTAAGATATCTGCCCCCCCTGTTTAAGATTTGTCCCTGCAAGCTGATGCTGACGATTGACTCCATAAGTGAACGGTGACCTTGAGGAAATAAACATCTTAAACCTGCCGCACATGCAGTCACAGCACAGTCACTCAGCAATTTAGTCATTCGCAGCGACGATTATCGCAAAAACATGATACCGACGCAGACCCGAACAGTTGTGGTCGCCACTGATGGCCGTATCAAGTCACCAGTGGAGACCACAAGGTAAGGAATGACAACTCAACAGTAAAGTGAGGTTCAGTTGACTTTTTTTTTTTGCTATATGATGAAAAATGATAAAACTAGAGCTATTCAAATAATATTAAAGAGAAGTTACCGCTACAGTGTGACGTCACTATGAGTATTCACTATTCGAATATCGCATAGAGACTGACCTAAGCACATTTCTCACCGCCTAACGTCGTCCCTCATAATGATGTCAACATGCAATGCCGATTCACGCACGACGGCTATTAACTTTAAGAGCTAATAACTTTTAAATTAATTGCTCGATTTATGTTATTTTAAAAATTAAATAATCAGAAAAAAACCTAATCAAATGTGATAGTTTTAAATAAATTTTATTTACTTGGTTCTGATCCTCATTATTGAATTAAAGTCGGATTTTTCTCAACGAAAATTTCAGGCTCGACTCAGCATACGGGTGTCATACTGTTAATTGTTTTATAATTTATACCTCAATTTTGCACCGGTTTTTCAGCTTTTGAATGTTGTATGCGTTTGTGTCTGCAGGGCATGCCGGAAGCATGGGCGCGTCTGCTCATGTCATCCAACATCAGCAAACAGGAGCAGAAGAGCAACCCCCAGGCGGTGTTGGACGTCCTGGAGTGGTATGACGCCAGCGCGTCGCAGCCCTCCAAGTACATGACGACCGACGGACAAATGCACACCACTCACTCCGGTCAGTACATGCATTTATTTATTTATTAAACAGGTTTTCCCCATTACAATACGTAACATACAAGTAAAAAATTATGTTACTAAAAAATAGAATAAATAACATTAAAAACCAAAAACAGCAACAATAAAAACAAAAAATAATGCTTCAAGGCGAACAATAACAAATAAATAATTCACGCTGATCTCACAAAGGTGTAATACAAAGCAGATTTTTAATCCCATTGGGCGAACAGACAAATATATCAATCTCCGCGGAAATAATTCGACTGCTTTCACAATCAGACTATACTTGTATACGTTGGTGCGACACACTAATCGTCTAAGTAGCGATCTAGTCAAACCCGGAACAAAGAAACCAATTTCTCCTAGTACTATGAGATTCTCGATAAATCCGAGAATAACTTATAACAATAGAAGAATGCCGCCTAAAATCAAGTGTGTCTTAAAATGTGACATAAAAATAATTTGTGACATTTCTGTACTTAGGTTCATCGGTATCGCGTATCTCATCATCGTCACCCTCTTCGAGCACGCCGACGGACACGGAGCACGGCGACGGAGGGGCGGGCGACGTGGATGTAGGAAGCGGCGAGGGCGAGGAGGACATCCACCCGCCCAGTGTGCCACCACCGCCACCCTCGAGGCCCGACCGCACCAAGAGCATCGTCAGTACTCATATAATTTTATTATGATTTTTGAATATGGTATAGGTATATATATGGTAAAATTTCAGGACCTTTGAAAGGTTTGGAATACGAAGAAAGGCTTAAGAGGGTCAAGTTGCCTACTTTCAAAAGAAGTGCTGGTGATGATCTCATTGAGACATTTGTGTTGGGCACTATGATTGTCAAGAGCTTAGACGAGGTAGACTCGTGGAACACACTGCACTCGTGGACTATAATCAATTCAAGAACTGTCTTGATTCTACAGAAACGGAAACAGACCCATCAACTATACTGTCTGTCAATATAATAATAATAGTTTCTATTGAATGTGACAACCGTCAGGGTTCACTTTTAGGTCCAATATTTTTCTTAATTTACAAAAATCCTACATAGTTTCGAATCTTAGAATAAAGGACCAATATTAGAATATGCTACTATACTGATTCCCTACTTCACTAAAGACATAGATCTGATAGAAAAGATGCAAAGACACGCAACGAAAATACCAAGTCAACTGAAAAATCTGAAAGGCTAAGTATACTTGGATTAACTACACTAAGCATTGGCGGGCGAGAGGCGATCTTGTAGTCATTTACAAGATTACTGATATGATCACTATTATGATCTTCCAAATTATGAAACCGTATACGCAATTCACACTTGCGAAGTACAAACTTTAGTTCTAATCCGAGGAAGAATTTCATGTCAGACAGAGTGATGAATGCATGGAATAAGTCACCAAGCGCAGCGATAAGTGCCAAAAAACCAATTTAAGATAAGATTGGACAAGTTTATCAGAGACATACAAGTGCAGATTTAGGCTTATCGGCATAAGCTCTGCCTGCCTAAAACTAATAATAATGCTCGCTAATCTCGGAAACCAATAGATGAATTTCAATGACTTTTTCTCTATTTTAAAGGGCATCGTTTGAGGGAGGTTTAGGTTTTCATGTCCCTCTGATATCATCAGACTTACCGTTTAAGTTAAAACTAGGTTAGAACCCTTAAAGTAGCTGGAATAGAACTGAGCGAAGAATATTCTCTTCAAGGACAAGCTAAATATGACAATGCCAATACCAGCAATATCACCGGAGTTAGCATTAAGATATATGATTCCTCGAAAATCCTATTTGTACCTACCCTGTTAAATCGGCAAGTTCGGTTCTAATCGGTCAGTCGTAGCAATTGCAAAATCGTGTGCAAGTATTTTATTTTCTCTGGCATACACTTTAGAATAACAAAATTCTTAGGTATTTTGACTTACACTGACTTAATTAAACGGTGGCGGTGAAATGAACATCCTAATTTTGATATTTATAGGGTATGGAATGACAACTCTTTAATGAAATGTTTTAATTAAGGCCAGATCTTCCCGGAGTCAGTGCAACTCTTGTTACGTTTCAATCAATTCATTTCACTTGTGATTTTTATTTGCAGTACACAAAGCCAGTAGACGAAGACAGTATAATTCCCGTGGGTGGAACGCCTATGAATGTCAATTCACATTTAATACATCAGCCGCAGCCTCCATTGCACCAAATTGTGGTAAGTGATTCCGTATCTATCCGATCTTTAGTTTTGAGATTTAACTTTTATTTGTAACTTTTACTTAATTACATAGAAACGTGATCAACTTTATTTATTTAATCTAGAATAAACAATGGGTAAAGATCTCCTCAAGGAACATATAATCTTCATATCTCATGCTAATTTTATATGGATTACATTGACATTAGGTCGCAGATTGAATATCTAACGGTAGTTGCGAGTGTATTTAAGTTTTTCTTAACATAAAAACTATGCCGAGAAACAAATGACGTTTACTAGGCGGGCATTGTTGCCAGGTGACGACATTTAGCATATTTTGTTAGTAGGATGTACCCCGGTCTTTTCTCTAAACAAATATTGTAATGTTGCGACTCTGTTCTGTTGAGATAAGAGAAAAATAATACTTCATATCGTTTTATCTCCTAATAATCATAAAGACTTTTATAGAATTTAAAAGTTAATAACCTCGAAAAGTCTGTATTTTTACATATATTTTATAAAAACTTTAGACCTAGATATCTTATTGAATGAATACAAGAATCGAGAAAATAGAGCAACAGTAACATAAGTAGGAGAAGACAGAAAGTTGTAAATTCAACTAAGTTTTTTAAACTATATTACTACAAAATTATCTTATGAAGAGAAGTCGATTTATCATTTTGTGATAGACTGATTTTGTATAAAAATATGGTCACGTCCAAAGACCACTTGAATTGAGTAGAATCGGTCTAAGTCAAATCTTCATACAGCCGAGCGTTTCCATTTTCGGACATCGAAACGGTATTGGTGATGATATACCGACACAACTAACACCTACGCAATCACTGCGTGACACCAGGCAAAGGGGCGGAGTTTAGTTTTGACGCTCATGGCATTATTTTATCATATCCGCTGTAGCTCGCTTACGGTGCTTCTATGCCATTAACTATTATCTATGGTCATGTCTCTTCAAGCTTTGGTAAATAGCTGTTAGATAAAAGAGCATAATTTATGACCACGCCCGTTAAAGAAATCAAAGTTCAGATTTTGTGAAAACTCTCATCAAATAAGTTATTTTACATTTTTAATTTATGTTCCAAATCATCTATTTTATTTCTAGAATAACGTATCGCACCTGGACCGCAACAAGAATGCGGTGGCCGTTGCAGTGGTGGTCCCTCCCAACGCAGCGCAGCCTGCTCAGCCGGTCCACCACCATCCCAGAAAGAAGAAGATGTCCGACGAGGAGATACTGGAACGGTTGCGGACCATCGTCAGCGTCGGGGACCCCAACAGAAAATATACCAAAATGGAGAAAATCGGACAGGGGTGAGGCAATATATTCATGTGAGCGGGCAGCCGTGCTGTTTTCAGGCCATCCTGCATCGCAAGCGCTTTGCTCAACTGTCAAAGCTTGCAATTTCTTTGTACGAAAAAAGTTGCTAAAGCATTTGACACTTTTTTTCAGAAAAACCTTTCAATACATGGGAATCACTGGCAAAAAGATTCTTTTTGAAATTAGCCCTCGACGTATAAGTCTCACCTGCTTGAGCTGTAAAATCCTTGAACGACTCATCGATAAGCATCTAAGCGAGGTTCTAGATTCTGCGATTTCACCATTCCTCAGCAGTTCACTTTCGCAGTGGTTACTCTTGCGAAGCTGCACTTTCATAAGAAATAACGGACTTTAGATAACGGAGTACCCGTTTCGTACTGTATTTCTGGATTTCGCATGGATTTTTGGATTTGTTTGTTGTTATTATACATGGATGATCATGTATGCATGTTTTCCATAAAAAAAATAAATAAATATTATGTATCATTATTATTATGATCGTTGATGCCACACCAGTATACTAACTTCAAAATATTATTGTACCGAAATTAAAATGTCCTCGCGTCAATACAATTTATTTAAAGCTTTCGCAAACAAATTAAGCGATCATCATTAAACCCGCCTACTGTGGACTTATTGCTTGCTAAATATTGTTTGATTGTTGGCATAGATAGACCTGCTGTATAAACGTTTCATGTGGACATTTACAGTGCCTCGGGTACAGTATACACAGCCATTGAGACGTCCACCGGCATGGAAGTGGCCATCAAGCAGATGAACTTGGGCCAGCAACCCAAGAAGGAGCTCATCATTAACGAGATCCTCGTCATGAGGGAGAACAAGCACAACAACGTCGTCAACTACCTCGACAGCTACCTTGTCTCGGAGGTAACCCACACTTTCTTGTACCACAGATTTATTAAGATTTCCCAATTAGGTAACTGCGGTGTATCATGTTCAAATAGATATTGGCCTGAAAACAAACCCCGTAACCGCCTAAGAACGCCGTGTAGTAAATGTGGATTGTATGAAATTAAATAATACACCTTGTCCCAAGACTATTTCGATAAAAATCCAGCTAATAATTATTATCTCACTGAATGTTCGAGACTTATGAAGAATGCAGTAGAAAGATATAGAAATATTCAGAGAATTCCTTCCTGGAAAGTTTCAGAAGCTTCTAGAAGGTTCTACAGAGTTGTTTTTAAATAAAACGTTTTAAAGACCACATGAACCCCTAAAACCTCCTACTAATCCAGAAATGGGCATGAATCAAGTCGCGTAACCAAGGAAAAATCAAGGTTACCTATTATTGTAGCTCGAAATAAAACGTAAACTCTCTATAAAACATCGAACGGAATGTTTGATACAAGTTCTTACAATTGAAGTTCGCTTATCCCCTACTTTGATCCGGTTAAATCTACCCGGCGTGCCGAAAGCAATTATTTAATACATTACACATAATTTTCTTTCTTCCGTTTCATTATTTAAAAAAAAACCCGCAAAATTATTATTATTTTCCCTTATTTTTTTTTTCTTTTCTTAAATTGTACAATAATTGTTTTCAGGAGTTATGGGTAGTGATGGAGTACCTCCCCGGTGGCTCCCTGACGGATGTCGTGACCGAGACGTGCATGGACGAGGGTCAGATAGCGGCGGTCTGCCGGGAGGTCCTTCAGGCGCTGCATTTCCTCCACCACAATCACGTCATCCACAGGGACATCAAGTCCGACAATATATTGCTCGGTTTGGACGGTAGCGTCAAACTCAGTAAGTTATTTTTTTTTTATCCATGCTAGTCGGTACGAAAATTTCGTTTGTATTCCCATGGATCGACTCCATTAGCGAAGTATTTGTGTAGTCAGATCTCAATAATTTCACCTCCGATTTTAGAAATCTCCATGAAAAATACTAGGTGATGACGGAGCTGGAATTTTAAAATTCAAAATAATAAAAAAGTTATGTCTAAAACTATATTTTCTCCGTGGGAAATACCATGTTTGCATTTCTCCGCTCCAATATGCCTCTAGCATAGGTTTCACCTTTGCGACTCCGGCTACCCAGTAATTGAAGCTTTTAAGAACTGCTCATCGGACTCTGGCTTTTGCTAAATTGTTTATTTATAATTTAAGGATAAATAAATTCACAGCGATGGAATATTGTTGCCATGTAAAGTATAAAGCTTAATTGTATAAGTAAATATCTATGGAGAGCCGTTACTTAAATTTAAGAGGACTCAACCCGGTTCATTTCTATATACAAGCACTGTAGTTTTATGACTCACCTATTTATATATGTAGAAGAAAAATAATTAAAAATAATCGTTTTAGCTCCTAAATATCTAGGCTTCTATGGGATTGATAAGTTAAGCTTTATTTTGAGGTTATGAGCCTCAAGAAATCTGTATTTTTCCATATATTTTATCAAAACTTTGACGGCATAGTTGATTTCATAAATTTGCAATTTCAACCAATTTTTTTAAAATACATTGATTCTCTCCGTCGAGTGTTTTTTCTTTTTACAAGCCTTTAGATGAGATTTAAGACCACAATCAAGATGGAGAAATTCGCTTTCGGGAAGAGGTTTCTTAATTTTAGCATGATCTCAATCTGTCTCGTTCCGCAGCGGACTTTGGCTTCTGCGCGCAGATCTCTCCGGAGCAGAACAAGCGCACGACAATGGTGGGCACGCCTTACTGGATGGCTCCGGAGGTCGTCACTCGGAAGCAATACGGACCCAAGGTGAACATTCTCTGAATGTTTATTTATTTCGATTATTTGTTGAAAATGACAAAACCCTTCTCAAACTTTAAGGCGGCTATCGTCCTTTTTAATTCGTTAATTCGAAGTAAACTCGAATATGGTTCTGTCATTTGGAATCCGGTATATGTCACACACTCAGATAGAATCGAGAGAGTCCAGCGCCTTTTCTTGCGTGCGTTGACCTATCGATATTTTCGTGGAGTCGAACTAAAATACATCCCTACCGCGATAAAGTTTTACGAATGTACCTCCTTATACGACAGACGAGCGTTGCTCGATCTGCGCTTCATAAACGCCGTTTTCAACGACACTATTAATTGCCCCGATCTTTTGAAATCCTTTTCGATTAATGTACCGTCATCACATCGCACCCGTCATTACAATGTCTTTAAAGTACCCTCCTGCTCCTCAAATAACGCTCTACATTCGCCGATACCGCGGATGCAGAGTTATTTTAATGAAACTGTTAACTGCTTCGATAAATTGACTCTGAATAAATCGCAATTTAAAGTGTTCAGCAATGATCTTTTGTGTAAAAATGAACTGTCCTGAATTCGTGTAGTAGATATGTATATATATTGATATAAAATGGTTTTGTTATTTTTGTTTATTAACTTTAATACTTTTTATTAGTAGAATCCTATTTTTAGTTTTACATAGTTTTTTTTTTTATCGTTCCATCAAATGTATTTTTTATTTTATATGTACTGTGTAAAATTGTTGGTTTCTCCAATAAAGATAAAAATAAAAATAAAAAAAACCTTTTTTTTATTGATTTTGAGGACTTTCGTTGGTCCTTATCGTGTAGTACCTAGTTCTCATACTGCAGATATATTACATTTAAAATTAATTTTCGCAATTAAGATGCTCGAATGAAAAATCTACAAATGCATTATTTTATGATTCAATCTTAACTGTAAACATTCAATGAGAATGACTAATGCGTCTAAATTACTTGTATAGGTGGATGTATGGTCCCTGGGCATAATGGCAATTGAGATGATCGAGGGCGAGCCGCCCTACCTGAACGAGAATCCCCTCAGGGCCCTATACCTGATCGCCACCAATGGCAAGCCAGACATCAAAGACAAGGAGAAACTTAGCTCCGTCTTCCAGGACTTCCTCGATAGGTGTCTCGAAGTGGACGTTGACAAAAGGGCTACCGCTTTAGATTTACTCAAGGTAATCCTACTATACTTCACTCTTAGCTTATTCTATTTACTTATATGAATAGTAAACAGATTTTACTTAAAATTGTTTAGATGCTTGTATTTGTGTTTGTGATAATGCGAAGGCAGGCAGATCCAATAGGCAGACGGGCCAGCAGGAACATAGGTGTTGGGTATAGGATAAAAGAATATCTTTCAGCACGCTGCAGGCGAAGATAGATTTAGTAGGGGATAGGCGAACTCCAATTGTACGAACTTGTATCAAACATTAAGCGAGCTGCCGCATGGATTCATTCCCTGTGCGGCAACCTCAACCCGCCGTACATTTGAATACCTCTTTATACTGTACCGTAAGGGTTGCTCGTATCAAAAATGGTTTCAAACAAAAATTGTAGGGAAATTATAGGCCTTCAATTAACTTTGTGAACTGATTTGATCCGGTGCGTATTAAGGAAGTTATGATTTTTTTGAATTTTGAAAAACCAATTTTTTCCACCCCTAGGACCAATGGTTGGTCTTATCAAAAAAGTTTACTTAGATAAGTTTTAGGCCCTCATCTGTGAAATAATATAAAATTTAAATGAATTGGATATCTTATATACTAAGAAAGTTATAGTAAAATTTCATTTTTCGAAAAACTTCTCCCCAATCCCGCCCCTCTGGTTTGATTTTGCCTATTAACGAATTTGACCGAGATTTTGTGACCTCAATTTTATGTATCCATTTGAAAGTGATTGGTGTCCATAAGAAAGTGATATAGATAAATAGATAGATAAACTTTTAAACTGAAGGCGGTTTTGGGTTCTAGGGAATGTGAAACGCGAAGATATGTCAAAATTTCCTTACATCCTGTGCATACATAGCCAGAAATCTTTGTTGGTGGTCGAGAATATATATATTATTGTCACGGTATTCCTAGGGCCAACGTTAATTTTCTGTTTTTTTATTTTGCAACATTTCAGGCTTGAAAATTTTTAAGGTTAACACATACTCTACCTGCAATTGTATCAAACAGACGAAGTAAAGATCCATTGGTGTAAAAAGAATAAGTTTAAAATATGTTTTTCTACATATTAAGGAAATAGGAAATAGGTATAGGGAAAGGGTATAAGGGTAGGGTATAAGGAAATAGGTGTTTTTTCTAAAATTAACTATTAAGTATATTTATATATTGTGTTAAATGTTCTTGCTAAATTAGTTTATTATTGTGTAGGTAATTTAAATGTGTATAATAAAATGCTAATCTAAGTATATTATTTTTAAAAATAAAAGGACATTCCTATGTATTAAATTACTCATGGAAATAAATATTATTTACAGCACCCCTTCCTGAAACTGGCGAGGCCGCTGGCCAGCCTGACGCCGTTGATAATGGCCGCGAAGGAGGCCGCCAAGGGACATTAGCGGTGACGTCCGGCGGTTGGTATTGTCCTCGGACCGTCGACGAAACTGCTGCCCGATTTCGCCGGCGACGCGGCGCCAGTTATCGCGCTATTCGACGTCGGCGGCTCGCAAGTCGTCGAACTGTATGAACTATATTCGTCAGTGCCTGGACTGTTTGTAGTGATCGTTGCAATGCGTCCGCCTTTGTTCTGTGTTCGTAAGTGTGATTAGGGCCGCTTACGTAACGAAAGTTCAATCAAATATGATCTCGAAAGCTACCTCTGAGTACAGAACTTTAAGTTTAGTGTTTTAAAGGCTGTGCCGACAAATCGTCTATGAAAACAATCAAATTATTAAGGGGCCTCTTCCCGAAAGCGCTCCTCTCTGTCATGCAAGTGGTCTTAAATCTTATTAAAACAGAATCAATGTATTTTTAAAACCTAAGTTTATTTTGCATCATTATGAAATTAACTATGCCTCGAGATTTTTACGTCTAAAGTTTAGTTTTAATGTGAAGTATGGAAAAATACAGACTTTTCGAGGCTCGAGAAGAAATGCAATTTTTAATTACCTATTAAAACGATATTCAGTATTATTTTTCTTATACAGGCTGAGCTTAAAGTCAGCAGTATTTTGTTTGGCACAACTTTTGTTCACCAAGTTTTCATACGGCAAACAAAAAAAATCCATATAAAAATCTAAATACTCTATTAAACGCGTATTGTTGTCGCTGACCTATCCAATTGACCTGCATTACAATATTTGCAAATAAGGTTTCTGGGTTGCCACTCCGCCCGATCTGGTATTTTGTTAGGCGACCAAACTTTAAAATGTTTTTAGGACCTTTTCTTTTGCCATTTTAGACCAGTTGCTGGACAAAAGTTGTTAAATTTGATGTGCAGATTCACCCCTTAAAAGGATACTGACTTTAAGTTCACCTGTGTATGTACAAATAACTATACCATTTTTGTATCGGAAATGTCCGGATAGAGTCCTCTTAAACCAAAGGATTGAATCATGAAATAAAATTATGTTTTCTCATAATGCAATTTTAAAACGAAAATAAGCAACCTCCGGAGCCATCAAACTCATGGATGTCGTTGGGTCGACTGGCATCTCACAGCATCTTCAAAACGAACGACATCGAGATCTGCATGATCTCATCGCAATCGACTTTAGTAGAAATCAGTGTCGTGCCCAGAATTTGTACAGTAGGCAAGCCATATCGCTGGGAGTTTGTGAGAACTCATCCTAACTGCCGGAGGCGAATTTTTTTCGAGGTACCTAGTAATTTTTGTTAAAAAATCTAGGCAAGCCTGGTTTTTCGGATTCTATGGAAGTAAAAATTACAAGAAACACTGAACTTAAATGTTTGAAGTACACTTTTTAAAAAATACAGAGCTTTCATGGGTATACTATTTGTTTGTACTTTTTCAGTCGAAGGGCATACACTTTAGTTAACATATTTATTTTGTGATGCGATTCGTGATGTTATGATACGATGGAAACAACCATTTTATGAATAAAATGTTGTGTTGATGCGAAGGTTGTGTGATTTTGTTGACCTCATTATAGTCGCAGTCTTCGACATTAAAATCATTGTTTCCAGACAATGCTATACGTTATTATATAGAAATGAACATTTCGGTGAGCAAAGATGGCATTTTTTTTTATTTATGGAAATCTTAAAAATATCCTTAAATAAAGTTACCTATAAAAAACTGAAACTGGCTCATAGCTGTGACGAAACCGCGTTCATTCACAGCCATAGCTATAGTCGTTCAACGTATTCTTAAGTGAAGGCTTGTTCGGTGACACGGAAATCACACAAATTCAGCTACAAATCATTATTTTGTGGCCATTTAAGCTATTTTTAAAATCGCACGTAACGTAACCTCAGTTATAGTTAAGGCCCACTGCTAGATCTAACACCGACATCAATTTAAACTCAACATAAATTCAAAGGTAAATTTTGTGTTGAAAAATGAGATTATTAAACGCATATAATGCCTTGTGCAAATGTAATGCATTCATTATATGTAAAAAAAAACCAAAAGATCTTCACTGCAGTCTTTGTTATCCAGAGGTTTTGCGGAGGAGATTGGAGAACATCTGGACGTTTTTTCCTACTGTCCGGTCTCCCTTTTATATCCGGATTGCGGTCGTAGGAGCCTGTTCAGGGTTCCTGTTTATAACCAGTTATCGTCCAAGTGGCCACACCTACTTCGAATACCATTCTTTGTTTGCCGAAATGTGACATTCTTCCCTATTCTCTCCTTTTGTGAAACGCATCATTACAAAAATATATTGTTAGTTGAATATGTAGAAAAAATACTCTATTTTTATTTATTTCCATTGTATCAGTGGCGGGGTTGCCTGAATGATAATTAATGATTTTGCGGACTGGCAACGTTGCGGAAAATATGTAAAATACGGCGTGTTTATTTTATTTTATATTAAGTCCAAAAGTAATGAAAAAAACACCTTAAAAATTAATAAATGGACAGTGTTGTAGTAATGTTTAACAAAAAAATGTGATGTTTTTGGTTTCAGTGATTTTGTGTCGTCCATTTTGTTTTTTTTTAACAAAAAAAAAATGTATAAAAATTGCAGCTTGTATGTCCTTCCATATTTTTTTTGATTTGTAAAGATTTTTTTTTTTTTTTGTAGATAAGTTATTAAAATGCAATAGTTTTTTTTTACAGTTTACATTTAGTTGATAGTTTAAGATTAAGGCTTCGTCGAGCTTTGTGAGGGTTTTAGCAGAGTATAATGTCATAAAAGTGAGATGTGGTTTTAGAGTCAAGTTACATTTTAGTGAATGTCGCCGAGCCGTAAAGTGACTATAGTTCCTTTACTGACGACATTGATTAATTTAACACCGATTATGAGTAGTAATGAAATATTTTGTAATTTAATACACTTAGAATGCATTTTTTTTTATATAATTACTCATAAAAGGAACATAAACACCCCACTAATTCTTTAGGAACGGTCTTGGGACACCCTGTATATCTAATATGTTGATGTAAGTGGGCAGTATGTTTAACTAAATTTATTTGTTCATTTTGTCATGACGAAAGAGAACCCCTGATTAATCACATCTGTTAATTTACTAAACTGCTAAACCGTTATTTAAAATTGATAAAAAGCGACGGGATTAACATGTAAGATACGGAGTATACTATAAATATTAAAAAAAAAAAAACAGTTAAATGTCACTTCAGTTTGCGACTGCAACTGACTCTTTCAAAGTTTTCTCGATTCAACCTGAAATAAATCCATTTTGATTTTTTAAGCATCTAATATCCTTTATATGCGGAATATTTTTTTTTTTACATCTATTTATTTCCCTGACTGTCCGTCTAACCGTCTAGCGTAATATAAAAGGTGGCCTCTTCTTATAGGTTATTATAATTGTATCAAAGTGAAAGAAAATCGTATACACAAGTGTTCCTATTAATAGCATTAAATTAAAATCAGTTTTAGAAAAAATATCAAATGCGAATAAAATAATGCGTAAGCAGATTGGCCACCTTTTCTGTTAGTTTATGTTCAACCTATATTTTTTTTATATTAGAAAATGAATAGGGTTAAGAAATTGACCACAATATACGCAGTTAGTAGTTTGAAAACTATAGTGCGGGCATTTTGTAAAGTGGCCTAACTTAGGATTTATTAATTAACAAAATGCTGCGATATATCTAGATTTAAACGTAGCATTTCTAAACGACCGATAAAAAAACCGACACAATGTAACGTTAGCTTAATGTAAGTGCATATATTTTTAGTTTCTAGCAGTAACTTGTCGATAGTTAGCATACAGACGTAATCGGAAGGATTAAAATAGAATTTTAAATGTCCATTTTCGGGGGGAAACTGTGTCATCTATAGTATGTATTGATTTTTATTTCCTGATACATATTTGGTTACTATTCCTAACCTTCCATAGATACGGAACGAGAAATGTTTTTATACCGCTTTTATACCGCCATTAAGAGCGCTGTCAGACGCCCAAGTCCTAAAATCTGAGAAGCATAAAGCGTGCAATTAAAAAACAAAATTTTATAAGCACGAAATATTTTTTACGAAGAAACCGTTAAATAATATTCAAAAAAAGTTTTGTTTTTCGTAATCTTTCGTGCACCAAAAAAGTACATACACTCAAATACCCAAAATACACCTTTTGTATGGGTCGAGCCGCGACCCATACAAACGATCGCTCGCTCTTAAATGCCTTCAAGGCATTTAATTGTCTCAGCATTGCAACACCGAGGGACGAAATATCATATACCACTATTTGTATCACAGAACATACAAGCGGCGTTGTGGGTCTGATCCGGACGCTGCGCTGCTACAAGTCTGATCAACCCGTCATCCGTGCTCTCCTGCACTCACATTAGAACTTTATTTTGTGTCTCGCATTGTGTCTTCCTCTCTCGCTCCTGGCTTAAGTGCAAAGTGTGGCGGCGGAGAAAAGACGGCATCTAGCTACTTCTTTAAACTGTGATTCGTACAGCCAAGTAGGCTACTAAACGTTATAAGAAATACTTCGGGTGCTCAGTGTAAGATGAACCGTAATGGATTCTGATGTTATAGCTTTCATCACATACCTGCTCCAATTTTACAATATTAAATCTACATAGAAAACAAATTTGTTATAATTATAAAATAAGGTTTACTGAAAAATCTATTGAAATTTATATTATTTATTTAAAAGATGTGCAGCTCACCAATATGGTTGTCATTTCACATTGACTTGCGATTTTTGTATTACTTTGTAGCGACTGATTTTTGCTTGTATATTTTTGATAGGCTTTTTCAATAATATTGTTAAAATGCAATGTAAGATTTCTTTAAAATATCATTATTTTATTGTTAAACTTTGTATTAATAGCTATAACGCGTACTATTTATAATAATTTCTACGTATTAACATTTAGTAAGCTTATATTATTATTTTCATATTATTACTGAAATTGGTTTTTCTGCGTGTAATCTAGTCTAAATAAAATTCAATGGCTTTTATTTTTCATGATGCAATAAAAAAAATAATTGCTTGTACTAAAAAGTAATATTTACCCTTTTTTGACACTTAACAAATGATTTTTACATAAATACTTTGAAATCATTTTAAAGCGGGATGAGTCGCACTATTTGTGTTGTTTTTGATGAGTTAGTTTAAATTAATGCAGTACGTTTACTATTAAACTCCTTCAAAGGGGATTTTTCTTTCTGCATTTATGAAGTCATCATCAAATAAGAGGTTACTTGGTTAAGAGGTATTTTCCGACATAGGTTATAAGTGATTATTACGAAGGGCGTTCACGGAGTATATTGCATATAACCCTCAATTTGCAACATAATTCTTATAAATATATGTTCAAAATGCTTCCATGAACATTTTTCATCTGGAGGGTAGGCCTTAAGGGAATCCTAATAGTTTATGTTAGTAGATCCCTGCTTAACATTTGGCATCCCTATAATAATTCATTTTGTATTAAGAGGTGATCTTTTTATCACATTTCTTTAGTAAGCACCAGCAGCGGGCGTTAACGCTATAATCATATAATTGACGTTATATTATACGCGATTTCAAAATAGCCTAATACATAAACGACCACAAAATAACTGCGTGAATTTTAGCTGTACTCGTCACCGTACTTCATTGTCACGGTGTCGCTTGCAACTAAATTAATAAGGCAACTGTCAAACTAGTTACGGCCGGCGATGTACCTGAATGCACCATACGGTGTCCATCCGTGTAACTTGTGGAAGCGATTTCGTTGAACGCCACTCTGTAGCTACGACTGTAAATGAATGATTTTGTCGCCGCTATGAGCGAGTTTCAGTAACGCGGCTACTCGTTGCGTTAGAATAATAGGGTGATTCAAACGGTGTCGCCTTAAAACGCTCACGTCTAATAGCTAGTGGTGGGTGTTGACGCTTTTCATGAAAAGCACTTTGAACGCTTCTGGTTTTCAAAAAAAAGTGACTAACCTAACCTAATTTCAATGTTCCTCAAATAATATTCGTATAAAAACTATTTACTTCTAAGCTATTAACTTTATAACCACGTCTACACTTTTAAATTGAAGGAAAATTACGGGAAAGCGCAGCTATTAAAAAGTAAAGACTAGTACAAGTAAACAAGGAGGAGCGGCAACAACGCTACGCGTGCAACGCAAAACCCGAAAAGCATTGGTCAGATGGTTTAGCGTAACTATCTAGGACGGACATTTCTCACGCTACGTGTTCCGATAAAAATCAAAGCATTTTTGCTTGTGTCGAAAGCGCAAAAAACACACTTTCCAAAAAGTGCGTTACGCTTTTCAACTCTGCTCTGCTAATAGCACCCTGAATATTAATATGTAGTATTTGCATTACAAAAGCAGTTGCAATTAGTTACAATTACCACAACAATTAGTAACAATTTTGCTACCATTCTATCCGTTCGTTCCTGAGTTGACAGCTCATACGTTTTAATAGCGGCAACCCATGATCATTTAAATTGCATATTCTCTGAACGCCCCTCGTAGATCCAATGTTAACTTTTTCTACAATATTGCTCGTTCCATTAATTATGAACTGTGCAATTTCAACTTTATAGTATTATTCTTTAACTATAACATACTCTTTGTGACATTCATTTCACATACTCTAAATATTGTAACTGAAAATATAATATACTTGCATGTTATCTAAATGCATCTGTCCCAATGTTGACTATTTTGTTATCTGATTTGTGGTAAGAGTTTGAAATCTTGTGTAAAAGCTTACCAAATTGGAATGGAAAATACCAAGAACACAGTCTATTAGAAGCAATTGGTTCGAGGTGTGGGTTAGAGAACATTCAATGGTACGTGTCTCTTAGCACGCTGACTTACGATTACAGACTTTGCGATGCGTCGTCTGCCTGTAGTGAATAGCCTCGGAGCAGCTACTCGGCCGCCCAAAAACATATGCCATACATACAATATGAAGCTGTGTGAATCGTTTCCATCCGAAGCATAGCTCAAGCACGGCACAGGTTCGAATCCTGCCGAGGTCATTCTATCCATTTAGATACCAAATTAATTTAACCTAAAATTGGTTAGGTTTCAAATTTTTAAAATACAGAACGAGCATCCTTAAAGGGATGAAATGGAGGTTTCAAATAAGCATAATCGGGTTAACTGCTTTACAAATACAGTTTAAGAGAAATATTTTTTATATTTAATTGTCAATGGACCTTTACATTTACAGGTTTAATTTTATTCATTAACCCATTCGGCGCCTAATGGTCAAATGGTCTTTTTTTTATTTGAGTTCGGTTTTGACGTTAAGTTATGTGAAAAGTACGCTAGTGAATTTAAAGTGTTTTTGGTGGATTTGGCAGTAAAAAATCGAGTTTTATTTACAAAAGGTCAATATGGTATCAAATATAAACAAACATTTTCATAGTTTTGTACATACTGTTTGCAAATTATAAGAAATTATAACTTAAACTAAAAAACGCGTGGGATATTCCCGCAGTGAACGGACTTCGCCGATAGGGCAGGAACACGTGGTCCATTTTACGTAAGGAGCGGAATGTATTGTCTTTTTTATGAAGTTCAATATTATTGTCTCTCTCACTCCCCTTTTATTGATAATAAAAAATACCCCCCCCCCCCCCTATATTAATAAAAAATATGATGAATGAAATTAACCCTGTAATAATAACATATTGAAGATTGATTTAAAAATTAAGAAATGCATTCTTTTGCAAAACAGATAACTAGAGAATGCACATTTGACGCTTCCATTACAAACCCCGTTTAACAATGCTCGGTCATTCTGGAAAAAGCCTTTATAAACAATGTAGTTCTTGCAAATCATAAATAGATTAGGCACTACTGATATTTCTCTCTACAGCGGAGATGGCTTCTTTACCGAAAATTGTTATAGAATACTTCCCGATACCAACATTCGTAGATCTATCAGATTTATTAAGGTCAACTGCAAATCAGATAAGCTACTTTTATTAGACAAAGATGAGATTCTACCGGCCTAAGTTTTGATTGATCAATTTGTTTAATACTGTCTAAGTTGGATTACTTTTAAGGTTATATTTTATTCTCTGCTATGTGCGTTCTTCGAGAATTTAAATGTGTTTGTCGACATGTATTTATCCAACCAAGCGAGCGGTCTTTGACAGGTTAAGAAGGTCTATAACCATGAAATAAATTAAAGAGTATTGAAAATGTAAAAAAACATAGTTTCGTAGTAATACTGAGAGATGTGTTTATTATATTCGAGGCTACTAGTAACTCTGATTAAATTGATATAAAAAGATACATCAGTAATGTTTCGTATTTTAGATGAGAATATGTTGTATATATATTATTACGACTAATGAATTAAATGAATTTTATAAGCAATATTGTATTTTTCTTTGTCATTATTTTTCCTACCCTCTTCATTTTGTGACAGGTGCCACAAGCCACACATACTGACTGTACAATAAGACTTGACAGTCGGTCGCAAAACTACGGCAAATGGACCATGCAGTACTGACACATAACCTTCATTATAGAGGTGTTTTGTTTAGAGGTATAGACTTTTGAAAGATGAAATAACGCAAAAATCATGGTTATGGCCATAAAAAAAATGACAATCAGATAGTTGTACGCCATTAATGTTTGAATATGATTTTGGGCATTTATATACGCGCTGTGCTCAAATGAAACACAAGGACTATTGCTGTCACAGGAGAGGAGACAATAATAGCTGTTAATTAAGTATTGCAATCTCCCTCGTGTCAAATTTTAAGACCGACGTTAGCTTGGCATGGCGTACACGTATTTTAGAAGCTTGTTGACAGTGTTAATTCTTTTTTTTATAATAATTTTAACAGAAATTAATAAGAGTTTTAAAGGTCTTACAGATGACACAGTGTCCATCATACTTTTTGTAAACACAGACTAAAGGGATCCCAATCATTCGGCAGTTTACTATGAAAAATACAAAAATTGTCATTCTGCGATACATTATATATTTTGAACTGTGTTGATCTCGTTATTTTACATAGTAATTAATATTTTCTGACTGGTATTTCGACAAACGAAAAAAAATACTGAAAACTTATCAGCTGTAAGCTTTTTTCCCGTGATTAATCTCTTCTTTCGAGATGACACCAAATCTACAGCTTTTGGTATTCTTTAATTTTTTTAGAAGGTCAAACTACATTGTTTTGACTACATCTACCTCTTTTTTGCATTGACTGGAATCAGTGGAAGTTCGTTTTCCCTTTCAAAAAAAAACTGCATACGCGCTACATCTCATATCGGACAATAATAAAACAAAACATTACAATAATAATTTATTTCAAAATTAGCCATTAGAATATCGAAAACATAATAAAACTTCAAAAAGAAACCAGTAATAATTATTTTTACATAAACGATGAATCGTAATGACGTCATTTTGGAGGTAAAACAAATAAATAATAACTAATTAATGAAGCCTAACACAAATATTAATTGTAAAAGCAAGTTTGTATAATCATTGTAAATGCAATACATATTTTGAAAAAATTAGGCCGAATGAATGTTAGCTTATTGCACAAATATTTTTATAAATTCGATTCTCATGTACAGACCTCTACATATTTAGGCATTTTATTAGTAAATGGCATATCAAAAAACAAATAAATGCATGCCATATGCATAAATGCATACACACAATTTGTACGTAACACATACAAGTGATCATTGATTATTTCAATTTACGATAACTCGACAGTTTGTGAACCATTTTTCTGATTATCGGTCATGAGAATGGCTCCAGATGGGCCGAAATTATTTTAATAAAATCAAAGAAGAAAATTTTAAAATCTTCCAAATTGACAGAAATATTGACGAGAAGTATTATCTCGAGAGCGACACCAAAACGTTAAGTGAGGTTTGAATTCTAATTTACTAACATTACACGAGGAATAAATAAGATGTGAATTCTATCAGTATTCATTTTGGAAATAATTTATTTTATGTAAATTTGTAACAATGTCATTTTGACATTTTTTTCTATAAATGAATTTATATTTTTTTTTTCTTTGCTCAATATGTCTGAACGTTAAACGGTTGACAAAGTGTACATATGAAAGAATTCAGTTTGTATATTCATTAAAACTATATATTTACAAGATATAGGAATAGATAACGTTTCGGCAGACGAAAACGTTTTAAAAAAAAAACATGTATTCCACAGGTTTTATTGTTGATAGTGCAATTGTTGATAATTAGAAGCAAAACGTTTAAATAAGCAAATGTTGTCAGAATAGAATTGAAATCTAAATATAGCAACAAGGCTGGCTCAAGCATCGTCTTCTTACTGATTTTCTCAAAATTTTATTGATTTTTCTGTTTTTGTATGTGAACTTGGATTGTGTGAACGACCGGCGATTCGATCTGTACTTACTAAAATGTTAGTATAATTATTTAATAAAAAAATATCAAAATTTATATTCAGTAGTTTCATTGAATCGAACGGACTAAGCCCGTTTGAAACAAAAAACCCACCCACTCCAGAGATAATTAATGTGTCAATTCCAATTTGTTCGACGACTGCAGACCCCCATCGGCACGCTGCGACATCATGACTTCGGCGCGGCGGCCTTTTTCCTCGGCACGAATTCCATCGAAGCGGAATTAATGCAGAAGCGCTTCTTCGTCGGCGTCGGCCCGTCATCGAAGACGTGTCCCAGATGAGCCGAGCAGCTAGAGCAGCGCACCTCCGTTCGCACGGTACCTGGCCGCGAAAGAAGCAATAAAATGTTGCCGCCGACTTTCAGTATTTCAAAACAATATTTACACGGTGATTCCGAATAGACGCAATAAAGAGTTAAAAAGAAATGTAAAATTTATGTATAATTTTTGAAATACGGCGGCAGCATTTAAATTTTTGTGGAGCCGGGTCGTAGTTGGGACACATAGTTAGTTGAAATACAGTGCAAATAAATAGGCAATAGTGCATTATTAATACATAAAATGAACAAAAATTTTGTTTGCGATACAAACAGTGATATGTTAAATTAACAAAATACGGGAAATAACATATTAGCCAGGCGTGATTGTAGCGCAAATACAACGCGCAACGATACGAGCATGCGTAAATCACAAAGCGAAACGAAAGAAAACCAACGACGATATGGTTGCATTGAATATCGTTTAAAACAAGACATGAAACAAAAAACCAAACAAACGACATGTCGGGGATGCGACAGGACGTAATATAATATATGACAAGACGTACAATCACCGGTGACGGAACGGCACTCTCACATTGATGTGGTTTTTTTTGTATTCGTGAGACGCAGAGAGGCGTGTGACAGTATGAAAGAGAGAAAAGAAAAAAAGTGAACATTAGAATTCGCGAAGCTGATTAAAAACCCCATCGTAAAAAAAAACATACACCGTCAGCGCTTCTCAAACTCCGGTTTCATTATTTTTTATGTATGGCTTGCTGGCCGTGAATTATATATCTTTTCGGCTCAATTTCCCTCTTGCAGGCATATTCCCCACAATGCGTCACTTATCGTATGAATTACCTCTTATCTTGTTACCGTCGCAGCTATCAAAGATCATGCAGTGGTATGAGAGAGTTAAAAACCCTTACGGGGACAACTAAACTCAAAAAATACTTTATCATTTTAATGTAACCTTAGTAATGATACTTAACCTTTATATTTATAAAGACACATATATTTATGTTATTATGTACTAATTTAGTTGCTTTATTAAATTAATACTCGCTTTTAGAATTCTAAACGGTTTGCTGATCATCAGCAGCAATGATTTTCAAGTGTTTTTGTGAACCTTGTGTAAGTATCTTATAAGTGTACTTCGGTATACATTTTTCAAGGTCAATTGGTCATTTCCAAAAGGATTCTTCTGGACAATAATTCTGGCCAAGGAACTCCCTCCCATTAACTTTGTAAGAGAATACACACACTCAGCGCCGATAACGGTATATCCCGTAATCGGCGTATACGACAGGTGCCATTTTCGGGTAAAACCTACCGTCTTATTGCATTTCTATTAATATTTAAAAATGTGGCATGTCGTATGCATGAATTCATGAAAGACATAGACTAATCGTCGTATTTAGTTCAGTTTGACGTTTGATTTTTTATGTGAAAAGTGTTTTTGAAGAATTGTAAATAATTCGAGTTTCATTTATAAAAGCTATGTCAATATAATATTAAACATAAAAAAATATACATTTTCATAGTTTTGTTTTATAATTATAAGAAATGATAACTTGAACTAAAAAACGGGTGTCAGTCCCGTGTGGGATATTCCGTTTGGTCAACGTACTTTGCCGATCGGGCGGCAACGAGTGGTCCACCCGTTTGATGTACGGAGCTGAATGTGTTAAGTCCTCACACATTAAGTTAAGTTAAGTGTTCATACTTGGCATGTTTTACATTGGTGCATGGAAACTGCCTTTGCACCGATCGCACTTTTATCCGACGGCAGATTTCTGATAATGATCAGATTATTGCACAGCTTGTCGGAGTGGGAATCTCTTCTTGTTGCGGTCTTTAACATTTTTTGCTGAACTTTGGGCTGTCACTTGACTACTATGGTAGCAAAATTGACTACTCTTTCTATGTGTGTCATCGAGCAAAAGGCATGGGTTGGTATTACCACCTATGCGCATCTCCTCGAAAGCATAAATCGGTCTCTCTGGTTAAGGTTTCTCTTCCATTTAAGTATTGTCATCCGCTTAATCCAAGCCTTCAGAACGGTCATAGAGGTTTCATTACAAACCATTTTGGGCTACCCACTGAAATTTTGCTTATAAGGTTGACAATTTAATTTCAGACGACATGCTAGTTTTAAGCTATTTTAAAGTTCCTACAGATGCCAAAATCGAGTTCAGTTCAATTTCATTTTTATTTTTTTACCTAAGTTGGAGAAACGCTCGCCAAACTAAAAATAATTTATAAACGTGTAGATAAATATTTATGCCAATGCCAACAGAAAATCAATATACGAAGGGAGGTCAAAAAAAAACCCCCGAATGGAAGGGAGAGGTATTTCTCACATTATTAGTTCTATTAGATAACTAATAATTAGGCAAAAAATTTAGATTTAGATTAAGGTTACTATTTTTCGGGTTACCGAGTGCCCTTTAAGTGAATTACGTGGACATGGGTGCATCATAATCGGGAAATATTACTCCAATCAGCTGGATAAAAAATGAAGCTGTGTTAAGTAAAAGCGAAGAGATCCCTGTATGTCCTGGACCTGCAAATTTAGTCACAAAACGGGAGCGCGATTATTGAGTGAGAGGGGCTGTCAGTTGGAACGTTTTTATGCATTTAACAAACCGACAGCTCCTATCGCTCGTTAATCGCGTTAGCACTCATTAAAACTGTTGCCAACAGTGAAAAAAGTGGGGAATATCAGACTAGTACAAAAAAAAAATTAAAAGTCTAAAGAAGAAAAAAAAAACAGTTTTTGTTACAACTTGTTCCCTTTATTCTCTAAAATTTTTGACCTCCCTTATGATACTTCTGAAATTAATAATAATAATTTTCATTCCGGGGATTATGGAAATGGGTACAGTAATTTTAATTTGCATATTTATACCGGATAACTTAGCAGTATCCTTTTAAGGGATGATTTTGGACATAAAATTAAACAACTTTGTAAATGAAGCAAAAAAAACTAGTCTGAGAACGTTTTAAAGCATGGTCACTTAACAAAATATCAGACCTCACGGCGCGTCGCGACTCAATGTCCAACTGCACCGTACCTACAGATGTATTGTTGATAATGAACGACGGGTCTTCCCCCCCCCCCCACACATAAATATTGCAATAAAGGTCAGTTAGATAGGTGAGGAACACAACAATACCTACGTTCAAAAGAGTATTTATATTTTTTTTGTAAGCTATATGAAAAACTTGTTGAACACAAGTTTTTTAGTTTTATGTCCACAATCACCCCTTAAAAGGATACTGCTGACTTTATGTTCAGACTGTATAAGCGCGTAGATATATAAAAAAAAACATTTTAATAAACTTTGGTTTCGTGTGTTTTTCAGGCGCTCACTAATGAAGGTTTGAAATACGATTGTGTTTCAGAAGTGACAAAATACGACCGACTTAAGTATGAGCTGTAAATCAAAATGCAAACATTTTCAGGTGGTACTTTTTGTGCTTTTAGGAAACATGCTTTGTCTCGTACGCATTTTCTCAGATTTTCTAAAAAAATCTCGAAAATCTAAAGAAAAATCACAACTGTCATTACTTTTAGAAATTGATGTACATGAATTAAAATTAGTACAAAGTTCATTGGAATATTTTCATTGTAATAATTAAAATAATTAATTAAAATAAAATAATTAAAACACCACACACCGTAACTTAGTAATATCACCTTACCGAGTTACAGTATTGACTACAAAAGGGTATTACCTACTTATTTTGATATTTTTCTTACAAAACTGAGAGAAAAATATTATAACAAAATGCATTTTTGAATGGGTTAGTTTACACAGCTAGGCTGGGTACCATTTGGTAAAAGAGCTGGGTAAAAATTGGGTTTCTGGGTAACATATTTTAATGGAGGAGTGCGTAAAATATTAGCCTAATGGAACTAGGCAAGGACAAAAATGACTATGTATGCAGTTCGAGATGTCCTCTTAAATCCACAAATAATTTGTGCGTACAGTAATAATAAATGTTGTTAAAACTGACGACAGTCTAAGAAATGTGTTGTTAATAGTTATTTTTCAAATACTGTCATACAATCCACCATCATTTTAACCAACACTTTACGAATATAGAGATTATTATATACAGACCGTTCTCTTAAGGAGGTGTTTATTTTCACTATTACGTGTAGGAAATTGTATAAAAAAACGTGTATAAAAAATTGTATAAAAAGTAATTTTATCAAAGCGCTCGTGTAAATTCCTTTTCGCTTGCAGGCGCTCGGCCAACGCCTTTATGCCAAGAGCGATTTAATATTATCACATAGTTTACAATTTTTTTACTCGGAAACAGTGAATTTTGTTATGAGGTCAAATAGCTGGATTTTTTATCGGGAATGGTCTTGGAATATGGTGTATGTATTAAATCAGGCCTTTGCACAGACACAAAGTTTTTTTTTTACAAAAAACCCACTTAAATAATTATATTATAAAAAAATTATAAGAAATACTATAATTTTAGAGCTACGCGCTCAGAACCAGTCTCGCTCCATGCGGTAAACCGCATTCTCAAACATTAAAACGTTTTCTATTTAATTTTGCCTTTGGTTTTCTCGTAATTGAGAAATATTTTTTTAATATTTTCTGCTGATTGACGTTTGATTGTCGATATAAGTCAACATCCTAAAAATTGTTTCAAACAAAAGTTGTAGGGAAATTATAGGCCTACAATTGACATTTTGAACGGATTTGATCCTGTGCTTTTAAGGGAGGTATGATTTTTTAATTTTAAGGAATCAATTTTTCCCACCCCTCCACAATTTCCCCTCCAATTTTTTCCACCATTGCTATCAAAAATGTTTACTTAGATAAGTTTTGGGCCCTTATCTAAGTAATTCGATATCTTATATACTAAGAAAGTTTTACCAAAATTTCACTTTTTTGAAAAATCTCCCCATTCCCACCCCCCCTCCTGAACGAACTTGACCGGGATTTGGTGCCCTTAAATTCTATATCAATTTGAAAGTAATTGGTGCAAAATTACAGCAGTTATCGTGCCCACAAGAAAGTGATAAAGATAGATATATAAAATTATGTATAAACTTTTAAACTGAGGGTGGTTTTGGGTTTTAAGGGATATGAAACGCAAAGATATTCTGGAAGATATAACTGGAAGGTAAAATTCCTAATGAAATCTACCTCAAAAATACCATGCAGCTGTCGTAAATCCTATGTAGGCCGAATGAAACACCGAAGAAGTGAACAAATAAAATTGTATTTAATAACCGGGCTAAGTCAGCAATTTGTGAACATATGTACTGGCAGATATACCGATAAAAATGTTTCGGTGGGGAGACATTACGTTTCTAGAACGGGAAGAGAATTTTACGAACTTTTATGGAATCTTTTATTTTTCTTTGTTCTGAGTATATGCTAATGATGATGAAATCAAGGACAGATAATATCAGCAATGTGGGGTGAAAAAATACTGAAAAAAACAGCATGTTTCTGAAAAAAAAGGGTGATTCGGCAAAAAACCAGTGATTTTGGAAAAAAAAACAGTTTTTCTGCAATAAAACAGCATGATTCTAAAATAACAGTTTCTGAAAACAAAAACAGTGTTCAGAAAAAACAGCGTGATTCTGCATAAAAATCCAGTTATTTTGCTTAAAAAACAGTGATTCTGCAAAAAAACAGTGTTTCTGCAAAAAAAAAACAGCATAATTCTGAAAAAACAGTGTTTCTGAAAACAAAAACAGTGTTTCTGTAAAAAAAACAGCATGATTCTGAAAAAACAGTGTTTCTGAAAACAAAAACAGTGTTTCTGCAAAACAAACAGTGTGATTGTGAAAAAACAATGTTTCTGAAAACAAAAACAGTGTTTCTGCAAAAAAACAGTGTGTCTGCAAAAAACAGCATGATTCTGAAAAAAATAATGTTTTTGAAAACAAAAACAGTGTTTCTGCAAAAAACCACTGATTCTGCTAAAAAACAGTGATTCTGCAAAAAACAACTGCCAAGAAATCACTGGCATAGATTACGGTCATCATGATCTGAAATAGTTGCATTTGAACGTCACATACCTAAACCGATTTTTGGCCGAATCGGAGTATAATTTGAAGGGGTAGGCAGATTAATACGGTGGAAAGTACTTAATATAAATACTCAACATTATCTGCAAATTTCAGTTCATCTATATTTGCACAAGCATGGAACATGTTAGTGACATATCGGAGCATGCTTATTATCAGTCGTAGTTAATAGTACGGAAAGGTTATCCATGCTTATTATCAGTCGTAGTTAATAGTACGGAAAGGTTATCACTAAAAAGATTAATATAAATGTGAAGTAAAATGAAACATCAAAAATCGGCAAAAATTACGAGAAAAACTATTTAAAAATTTAATCAAAACCGTAAAACTGTTTGAGAATGCGTCTCGCTTGAGATGCGGAACGCACGCGTCCCAAATCAAAACAAACATGACCTATTTAATTGAGGGCTGTTTGACGGTATGCTTTTAGAAACACTAGGCACTAACAGCGTAGCAAGCCATATAGCGGGGGCTGGGGGGTGGGAGTCCATGTAAGAAATTTCCCGAAGTTTTAATGGAGTGTTTGTGTACCCTAATAGGAACACAAAATTATATGAAAAACTGCAAAAATAGTCAAACCATGATAAGTTTCTATATTCCGTCCTCACACAGAATACTTGAAATCGCGCAAGGCCACAGCATTTTTAATGCTTCATTACCACCATCCCCCTGATTCTAGCACAAGCACATTTGGCTTAGTCGAGTAGGGCCCAAAATAATTGTATACGACGTAGGTCCTAGCAAATATTTATTAAAAAAAAAATAATTGCTGGATTTTTTATCGTGAATCGTCTCGGGACAGTATACAGAATGTTTTTAAATTTAGGGCCCTCCTATTAGGGGTTGATCTATATTGATAACTAACCCTCGGGGTCACTGACAGAGCTCATGCCGTAATTTAATGTTAAATTAAATTAAATTAAATTTTAAAAAAATGTCTCTCACCTGAGAGACATTTTTTTACTGATTAATGTTTGATTGTCGATATCGATCAACATCCTAAAACGGGTGCCCTAAATTTAAAAACCGGCCTGTATATGGAACAGAGTTTAAAGTTGAACGAAAATTACCCATGCTGGTGTCTTTGTGTAAGGTGACCTTTTCCTTGGCTAGGACATCGTTGAAAGCAGGCCAGCCGCAGCCAGAATCGTATTTCGTCTCCGATTTGAACAGCTCCTGCTTGCATACGACGCACACGTAGATTCCCGCATCGTAGAATTTCGTGTAGCATCCTGTGGAACACAGATCGTCGACTTTAACTACAATTATGGCAAAGCCTGACGGCGACGTCTCCAGGTTGAACATAGAAATTAAATTATTATTCATTTTATTCAGGCATCTTATGCTGATAAGCCTAAATTTGCACTTGCATCGTCTCTGATAAACTTGTACGGTCTGTTCTTAAATTCATTCACATTTTCGGCACTTATCACTGCGCTTGGTGACTTATTCCATGCATTCACCACCCTATTTGACATGAAATTCTTCCTCGGATTAGAACTAAAGGTTGTACTTGAGAGTTTTAAATGAGGTCCTAGCGCAAATTTGTATTAATTGCGTAAATGGTTTTAAAATTTGGAAGATCATAATAGTGTATCTATAAGATCGCTCTCAGTTTCGATAAAACTGAGGCATACTCCGTCCGAAAGAGATATCAATCTCTTAAGAAAAATACCCACTTACACCCACAATCCACCGGCATGACATTGAAGGGTAAAACGGGATTTCATTATAGCATATTAGCAAGTGTGGTATATGTTTCGAACAGCTATTTGCAGAGGTCAAACGCTGCTGATATTATTAGTTTTTAATCAGCATTGCCTTATGATGTGCTGTTACTAAAATCATCCTGATGTAACAATCAGGAAGACGAAGGTTAGCATCTAACCAGGACATCATGTCATTCACTATCGTACTGTATTAAGATTTAGCAGGTTTAGCCGCCCGATCGGCGAAGTACGTTGACGAACGGAATCTCCCACTCGGGACTGACACACGTTCTTTAGTTTAAGTTATAATTTCTTATAATTGGCAAACAATATAAAACAAAACTATGAAAATGTTTATCTAATATTATATTGACATAGCTTTTGTAAGTAAAAACTCGAATTATTTACCGTGAAATCCGTCAAAACCACTTTCAACTCACTAGCGCACTTTCCACATAAATCAATCGTCAAAACTTAACTAAAATGAAAAAAAAAAACTATGATTAGTCTATACGATTCGTGAATTCAGGTATACGCAACATGCCACGCTTTTAAATATTAATAGAAATGCATTAAGACGGTAACGGTTTTACCCGGAAACGGCACCGTATACGGCGATTCCGGGATATACCCTTATCGGCGCTAAGTGTTAAAGAAGCATACAAAATGAGCCTTTAATATACCTGGCACATAGATTTTTGTATGAGGAATGTTTAAGAAGTATGTAATATATTCAGGAAGATGAATTTAAGAAGGATTTTGCCTTCAAACTGTAATTTATATTTAGCTACGGTATTATTAATAGCATCCCTCTATCCGACACATAAAAACAACTCACGTTACCTAACACAGCGGTCCTTAACAGGCACTATGCAAAATGACATCAGTTTCTCAAATACCAGAAAAATGATGTAATTAGAACAAATAATAAAAAAATAAAATGCTTTCAGAATAAAAATCTGTAAGCAGTTTTTCTTATTTTGTACGCGGGGCATTTTATACATAATATCAACCAATGATATTATCACAAATATGGTGTTTTTACTACCAAGAACTTGTGCTACGATATCCTCGTCGAATTAAATTAGTATCTTTATCCGAACTATCAAAATCAGATTCTAACCACAATTAAAAAGATTAGGGAAATAGCTAAATAATTGGCTTATAGAAAATGGTTGAAATTTTGCAAATAATATAACAATTAATATTAGCAAACACAATTTATTTTATTATAATGTATCTTGTCTTCCTTTTTAAACACTAATTAATCTGTAAAAGGTTAAATTTAAATTAAAAGGTTTAATTTATATTATATTTGTGTATAAAAACTATGTTGTACTCAATTTTATATAAATATTGGTTTTATTTTTGTGTAAATTTATGTAAAATGTATGTATTTATTTTTCATTTATTTGCTATATTTATATAGCTTTTAGATATAATTAAAGCATCAATCAGATGACGGAGGTGGTATATTAAGCAAACAAACCCAAACTGCCTCCCTTAGTACAGATTTGTCTAGTTAGGGAGGCAGGAAACATATGTACAAGATAACAGTCGCTTGTCACTTTAATTTAATAATACTTGTATGTAAGTTATATGTACTACTTAAAAGAGTTGTAATATTATATTTTTTATAAATAAATAAATAAATTGCTGAGCGCCTTAGATACTATTTTAGATTCCTTATATCCAGTGTCTGTCCGTTTCTCTATCTTTCATTGAAGTAGAACAGAAATTTTCAATACGAAAAATAAATACATGAGAAAAATAATTAATTTGATTTTTTTGAAATAAAAAGAAAACAAGCGGTAAATAAAATAAATAGCTAAATAAGCTAATTATTTTTAGTCATATTTGTAATGTGACTCAGAGACTTAAATTACCGATTTTTTCTACAATCAAATTAGAAAGAATATAACCTAAGCAAATAATGAATACACGTCTAAAAGGTTGCAGGTAAGCTATGTTGCATTTAAAATATACTGTTAATAGAAAAAAAAATGAGTGGCCTGCGTGACTGGTGTGGGGTTAGAGAATACATACAGGGATCATATAATTTTATTTCATACTATAATTTAAAATTCGATGATCTGTTTATTTCTATCATATGAAACAAGCCCACAAAATAAATATAAAAATGAATCAAAAATATATTTATAAATGAAGTTAGTTCTAGATAATACTAGAGTATTAAGACACATGTAATCATATTTTAACCTAGATAAATCGTATTATGTATTTGCCGGTGTGAGTCTTACCTGAGAACGGTTTCTCCGTGCCCGCTTCCTGGGTAACATGATACTGTATTGGCGTTAAACGCTCCTTCAGTGCCTCCTTATCCGCCATTTTGTCACTGAGAAATGCTAAAATAATAAAATAACGAAGAACTCAATACGCCGTCAGCATTTCAGGGTCACATCCTTATTAGGTGAATGATTCGTGTAGTGAATTAAAAATACAGCACCTGCTGTTCGGATTGACTTTCCATGGGAAAGGATTTCTTTTGGAAGAATACTTTTATAAATAAACGAGTGCCTTAGCATACGATACATACCGCCCCGCGAAATAAAAGCCTTCTTTTTCGGGTTTATTCGTTATGCAATGTAAAAAACGGCGTACAAAACACAGCAACCACTTAGCAATCCTACAAATTGCAGGAGAAATACACCACAGTCACGCACACTCATTAAACAAGACAGATAGTATGTGCAAGTGAACTCGACTAAAAAAATAATTTTGTAATATCGTACACTTCACTTCAATTAGGTTAAATAGTTCTGTTACAGGGATTAAACACCGAAACTCATGGGACAAATGGGAATCATAACATTTAGCGCAACATTTAGAAAGGAGTAATAATAGTTATACCTAATTTTATAATAATGTGTTTTATTGTACATTACTTTTATTTTTTAGTTGTCATTATTATTATTGATGTTTACATATGGGTAATAACGAAAGAATATTATTATTGATGTTTACATATGGGTAATAACTAAAGAATATCATACGCATCATACATATCATATTATATAGTGTTTAATATAGATAGTTAAAAGGGGCTTTCACCTTAATTCTGTCTAACGTTTTTTTTTATTTAGATCAAAAGTACCTTTGTCTAATTAAAATACAATAGGCTGTTTATAAAAAAAATGCTTTTCGAAGTGTAAACATTTATACCGGGAGATTTTTCATATTTTTCACATTTTCGTATTGGGTAAAAACATTATGGCCGGATTTATTTTCTTTTAAGTAAATTTAAAAAAAAATAATCAATGGAACATTTTTTGCGTTGATATGTCTATAAAGCTCTTGGGAGTATAACAGAAAATCCGATATAACGAGATCATGCACCTATTAACTTCCTTGTTTCAGCTCAAAAACTATTATTCACTTATATCGAATAAAAATATATTACGCGATAGCCAAAGGAACCAAGGAAAAACATCAAATATTGTATATTATTTATACATTTTAAAAGCTAAACATAAATATAGTGCTTATTGGTGTTATCTTTTTTAAATATGGAAAAACTATTTTTTTTACTTATCTGTTTGCAACACTAGATATGCCACTTGGCGGTGGATGTGCGCTTAAATGAATTGTCCATGGAAGTGCCAAGCCATGTTCCAACTATTACCAGAACAGAAACTTTTATTAAAGTACACCGAGTTAAACATGGTGGTCCTTTATATAAAACAAACCCCTCTCCTTGATCTCAATCTCTTTTAGTATCGGCTCATAGCAGAAGTCCGCGGGAGCCCCCCCCCCAAAATGTCCCAAATGCTCTAAAATACGAAAAATTTGGTTTATATCGGATTTAATATTGCCGAAAATATGAAAAGTAACTAGATATATTTTAATAATAGAGATTAGGCAATAATGAAAATAATTGAATGGAGAGTTTATTATTGCGTGCACTTGCCCAGTCAGCTTTATACATACCAGTGGCGTAACTACGCTTCTTATTTGACATAGATCGAACATTTTGAAGGTAATGTAACATTTGATAAAAATGTCCGCTAAAAAAATAAAAAAGTTTATGGGTGGGTGGATCAGGCGAGCCTATTTTTCAGAATATCTTCTGCGATCTACGCTAAAATGACAGTTTCATCAGTTGGAATGCCTGGTTAGGAAATAACTGTAAATAATAAGCGAGTGGTAAGAGTAAGAAACGAAGGATAAATTATGTCCAAAGGAAAAATTTTGAACCCTCTGAAGGACAGAGTTATGTTCCTTGTAGGAGCCTGCACTATCTACTAGATGGTACAATATGAAAGAGGGTAGTTGTACCTAAGATCAATAAATGATATCAACAAATTGCTCGTAATGTCAGCAGGAAAGTGGGCCAGGTGAGTATGTAAGTTCATCGCTAGCGCTGACACCGCCAATGCCACTGTACAGCGCTCCCGGCAGCACCAGTTTTTTTATGCCACCGTAGATCTTAGAAATTTACACTAATGAGCGTCTTACATGGGATCCTTATTTCATCGACCAACTTCTCCGGTGAGGACGTTTCTTAGGTATTTTATTACTTTATAAAACACTTTAGGTTTTGTATGCTAAACCAGTCTAAATTTTGCCGCCGCATACAAGCTTCAAATGCAGATGCATTCTGCACTGCAGCTGTCAGCGAGGCGTAAAGTGCACTTTTTCTCATTTGTAAGAATGTATAGCAATGATGAACACGTACATCTTTTTGGCATATATATTATATAATTACATTTTATTAATTATTCGAATAATCAACACCGAAAAACAAAATTGTACTGAATACGTCCGTACGCACAAAATAATATTCCCTAATTGTACTGACGTCTTACAGCTAGGCCCTACAGGCGTTATTAACGGCATCATCCTCACAGACTACCGACTCCTGCAGTACTTTTAGCCCGTTAGATGTACATTTTGGATGGCCGCCGTGGGTTATTTTTTGCGTCAGAGTAGATTAAAATAAAAAAACATACGACATGACATTCTTTCAATTCATCATAAATTTTAACTCCATTTTAAATTTTTTTTTTGTAAATTTTGGGTAGTAATGAAACAAATGAAAAGTACGGTGATCTTCGGTGACTTTTCCGTGGACTGCGGTGGCCGCTATATTAATTGAACTGTGCGTACTTTTGTCATACACGATACGTTATCCGTATTATTTAATTTTAATCTCGAGAGAGTTTTATCGGTTGACACAACCGCAACCAGTTTTATCAGGCGAGACGGACGGCGACTGCATACCCCCTGGACCCATGGGAGTCCTGGTACGGCAGTTTCTTGAGCAGCCACTTCTTTATCAATAAGGTACTCTCAGTTTTCATTTCCATACACTCAAAAAAGGCCCTCGCTTGCTGCTGAAGTCTGGTGCTCGAGTCACAACTACATTCATCTTTATTCCTGTTCTCCCGAACATTAAGCATTAAGCAACATCCATACAGAGACGACACACACATCTTATTCATCTTATCACCTTATGAGTTACTTATCTCCTTCAGAAATATATGGTATCTACTGGCATTTTTTTTTCATGTACTTTTGTTGAATTTACGTAAATTTATAAAATTGTAGATTTCTTTCATAAATAAATAAATAAATAGAGAAAACATTAATTATTATCGATTTAAGCCCTCCACCGAGATAGTGTCATATGCTCTGGTCAAATTTAAAATCTTTGTGTCAGGCAAGTAATTTTATTCTAGTAAAACCCCTTCCAAACCCCCCCAATGGGGTCCGCACCACAGGTTCAGCCTGATCCTAAATACGGCCCTGGCGAGGAGCTATGACAGTGGCTGAAATTAAGCGGCACATTATGAAAAATTAAAAAAAAATACACATATTAATATTTTATTTATAATCGAGAAGCAAAGGCGTTTCGATTATACCTTTCAAATAAAAAAAAAGGACTTATGGATAAATATTAATTAGTGTTGCTACAGAGACATTAGAAACATCAAATTAAAAAAGTTTTCATTCAAAAAAATAACCTCAAAACCCAAGCTAGCCACGTAGCAAAAGCTAAGGTGAGTATTCAGTGTGAAATGAGTAGATATTCACAAATCTTTGTTTTAATCAAATAATATAGGTGTTTTTTTTAGAGGCGTGGTTTTCAATCTGGCACTACTTTTTTCGTAGTTGGTGTTTTTCACAGCTGTCACTTGAGTTATGCTCAGTTTGGTTTGCCATTTCATAATGAATAGACTTACTCCTGTGGCGTGGCCTCCAAGATCGTGCGATTTAACACCGCTGGACTATTTTTTGTGGGGTTATGTGAAGTCGCTTGTCTACGCAGATAAGCCGGACACGATTAACGCCTTGGAAGAGAATATTCGGCGCGTTATTGCTGACATACGGCCCAACTTGCTGCAAAAAGTGGTTGAAAATTGGGCCTCTCGGCTGGAATTTGTTCGAGTCAGCCGCGGCGGCCACTTACCCGAAATCATTTTTAAAACATAATGGCAAACCCTTATCTTTATAATAAAACTAAATTCTTAGCCATAACATCAAATTATATGTGTTTTATCTCTTCTTGAAAACCACGCCTCTAAAATCATCACCCTATATAAATTTTATGCTGGAAATGTGTGAAACGTCGTAAAAATTACATAATTTGCAATTTCGACGTAAATCATTTGCCAAATTACTCACATTTCGTTATAGCTGTATTTTAAGCATACATAATGTCAAGACAGTTAATAATACAAACATTCCGACAATTTAGCTTAGCTTTATCTAAAGATAAGCTAAATAAAAAAAAAAGCTAAGCTGATAGAGTTATATGAGATTCTACGTAGAACACCCGGAGTTAAATTGCACATTTTAACCAATTATGGTTTTTAATTTAACTATTTTAATAAAACGACTCACACGCTTTCCGAATTATGATACATATCAAGGTTTTAAAAACAGTTATACACGGCTGTGTCATGGTGTGAAAGTTATGATATGCTCATAGGGTGATACGCCCGTGTATCATGGTTTGAAAAAATATGATACGCATGTATCTTAGACATGCACAATGTGCCTACCGGCTATTACAAAGTTATAGAAATTATATTTAAGAAAAAACAAATTTACATAATTTATAGATGAAGCATATACATAAAAATTTGCGACAGAAATGGAGGTTTTTTTCTCAAATAGCCATCGCTAATACGACGGGCAATCCGAGCAACGTTACCATGCGCCAAAAGTGTAATTTTGCTGCTTTCAAGAGAATAAAAGTTGGCCAGCTTAAGAGTATAATATCCAGTGATTAATTTCCCCTAAATAAATGTAAACGTAACTTAAAAAATATTTATTAACAATTATTTATTGCTACTTTTGATGTAGAAAACCTGGTTATATTGTTAAACCCACGTTTCTATTGTGTATACAGAATTTTATGCGTACGGAGTGGATATATTCCCGATAATTTCCTTGTCAATAAAAAAAAATGATTTACGATAATTGATTCGTTGCGATCGCGGTAAAAAAAGCAGGCTATAGGAAAATCAGACCACGCAGTTTCAAACTTATAAGGTGGAAATAACAGTTTTGAGTTACGGCTTAAATAAGAAGACTTTTCGACGTTTGAGACACGTTGCAACAATTGCCGCAAGGATACTAAACCCAAGTTGACAGTTTGGTGTGTGAAAAAAAAAACATAATAAATCTAACAGTTTCTACAAAATTAAAACTCGGCAATGTGGTCCAACTGTTCATAAGTACAGAAAATATAGTTGGAATATAGTCCTCGAATATCCACCAAAAGATTGTTATATTTATAATTAAAAGTACCATTAATTATACACATAATCTTGCGCATGAAATTCAGAAAAAGTGGCCGTTTGAAATTAAGTTTGAATTTAATGAAATTAAATCAAAATTTGATCGCTAATAAAATTCTTGAAAAGCAAAATAAAAAAAATATATAATGTATGAATTGACACTCTATTATGGCCCGTTACGACTAATTTAAAAATTAGTAGAGAAGCAAAATAACTTAATGATTAAAAAACTATGTACTTTTCAATTTATTGTCCACATATCCACATATTGTCCAACTATCACAATTGAACACTGTTTTTAACACTGTACAAGTCATCGCTCAGATTCACGAGCATTGAAGACACTTTTAAAACAATCACTTTGTGTTCATTTTAAAAAGTAATACTGCCGAATCTCTGACTTAGTGGCATTTGCGTGGTGGATGGCGTAAAAAAAGCTTTATCTAAGATATGGTGGGGCGTTACCACCGGGCTGCGGCGCTGCATCTCGGCGATTTCACGCTGCAATTGAGGATTCAGCACCTGTATCTGCCGGAACGAACGATTCGACCTGTTGGAACGATTCGAGCGGTTCGAATTCACCGACATCGCGCTGCCGGGCCGGTTCTGCAAGTCGAACGCGGCGTCCAACTGCGACAGGCTCTGCAGATTGAGGTAGCCCCTATTGCGGTTCCGACGCTTCTGCCTGGGCGAGAAGTCGTTGCTCACGCTGACGGACAGCTGCGAAGCGGCGTTGTTCAAGCGGGTGCTGTTGAACGTCTGCGATAGGATGCCGTTGCGCGCTCGATTCATACCGCCAACGGGCTGATGTCGAATGCGCAATATCTGGTCGGAGCGTAGCCCGACGGCACTCGGCTGCGTCCGTCTGAAAATCTTCGAGCCGCGGTTGTTCAAGCCGTTCGCTTGGTTAATAAGGCTGCTGCGGGATCGTAGGCCTGCAACTGAAAATGAAAGATAATTGATGAAGTATTTATTCCCTTAACAAATTCTAATTTAGATGAATTATGTAACAAACATTTCTATGCAGGTGTATTTAAAATCACTTGTCCCTTTAGGGGATTGATGGGTTATATTGCCAACTAAACCGGCCTCGTACGGCTCTTTTTTAGAGAGTGACCATTTCTTCAATATATGGGGCTGTTCCCCACATGAGAATTCCATATCGAAGATGAGATCCGCCTAACGCACAATATACAGATTTTACCTTTGATTTATCCATATTAATTCTTGCTTTGGACAAAGCAAAACAAACGATCATAATTTAATCTTTATTGAGGGTATATTTTCTTTTAATGATACCACTTGCGTCATCTGCGTATTGTCCTACTTCACATCCGTTAACATTAAAACTAAGATCATTTGTATACAATATAAAAAGTAGTGGGCCGAGTATAGATCCTTGAGGTACACCGATATTTAAGTTAGTTCAGATGACAAATGAACACTTTGATTTTGATCAACTGCTTTAATCTCAACTCTTTGTTTTCTATCTTGTAGATATGAATAATATTAAGTAAATATAAATAATATTTATGAATAATATTAAGGCATTATACTATGGTTTGTATCTGCGGTGGGCAGATACAGGCTGATACTGATGATAAATGATTGATTATATATATATTTATATAGTTAAAACTCCTGAAAAAACAAGTGATTTTAAGAACCACCTGTATATTATAGTACTTTATGAACAAATCACACAAATTAAATTAGAACTTAGAAAATCAGCTGCGATAGGTCATTTAATACAGACACCCAAATCTCACAAGTATTGAGTGACTGTATTCAGGCGGCGGTCTGTGTGGTAACAGAAAGAGAAGGAACATAATTGACTCTTCAGCGACAGTTTGGTCGAAAACAATATGACTTAGAAATAACCAAATGATACATTATCTTAACAAAACATGTTGCGTAACCAAAACTTTCACAGCGATTTAAAATTATCTTTGTTTGTACAGGTGGGATGCCTTTCAACGATTTTTTAGGCGATGTTGTGATTTGAATGGGTTATGCAGTTTAAGTTAAATCCATTATTAAAGTCAGCTTAAAGGATCTTTTGTACACGAGAAATAATTATATTAAATATTTGTCTTCCTCGAGATTTGTTACCCTCGAGATTATTAGCACTGGACTGTCAACTGAGTAGCTACGCTCACACATAACAAGCAAAATTCTCAACCCGCCCGTCGAATTGGATAATATATCAATTTTAAAATGCTAAGGACTTGTGTTTTTGCATTCTCCTGTAGAGATCCCGGAGTGAATCTCATTTCCTGATGAGCTTCAACTGTTTGTCGTCTACTACTCCCTCCCTAATCTTGTTCCAGAGACTCTCATCAACGGCGGTTAATAACTCAATACACATTTTTCTTGCATTAAATATTACATAAATATTGCACTCACGCGTGACGAGATTAGGCATGACTTTATTGTTGGGCCCGGCGCGGTCCCTCGGAGTCAGTGGCCGAGAGCGACTGCGACTCCTGCCCTGCGCCTGCGCCTGCCCCAGCCTGCCTTGTATCTGGTTTCCGTTCCAGTTGGGGTTGTTGTTCCTGCCCCTGCTCTGGCTCCGATTGCGGTTGGGACCCCTGGAACGGCTCCTTCCGCGAGACTGACTGCGGCCCGCTGTTGAAATAAACTTTACATTGCTGTATCTGGTTTTGAATTGGTGAAAAAAATCACAACGTTTTCAATAAGCTTCATAGCGCATTTGGATTGTATAGAATCAAAAGCGGCAATCTGCGGTAAATGGATTTTGTGGTAATTTAATAAAAACAATTTACAACTATTTAATTTAGTTTATGGACGGTGTAGAGATTGTCCTATATCCTTTATTAAGTTTAGGAATATTTGTAAAAGTACATTTATTTTGAGTTTATTTATGTTACAGAAAGTGCGTGGTTTTATACCTTTCCGTAATTTATTCCGTAGGTGCCACCGGTGACCCCGTTTAAATATTTCGAAAAAGGTTTAAAAAATTTCATTAGGTTACATACGGCTTTATTACTTTGAAATAAAGCTACCCAAATATAGAAAAAAGTGGTTAACGCGTTGTCTACAAATATAATTATGCTTATAAGAACCCGAACGTACGCTTGTGAATTATACCTCTCTGTTGATTTAGTCCTACAGATTGGCTTCGACCCCTGGACTGACTGCGCGATCTGGACAGGTTGCGAGACCTCGATCGGCTTCTGCCTCTATTCTGATTTTGACCTCCTCGATTGAGACCTCCTCGGTTCAGACCTCTAGCTCGCCCCGCTACTCCTCTGCCGCGCCCACGGCCAATTCCTGTAAAAGAGTGGGACTGTAAAATTACATTGAAAAATTTATATAAAACATTGCTTATAACAAAATAGTTATGAAAGAACATCACGCTTAAATTAAATTTTGCAATATATATTAATGAGAAATTAAAATTAAAAATTACCAAACTCAAAATATTTTGACTTATTTCATTTTGAATATTTTCCATAAAAGTTTATTTAATAAATAACCTATTAAATATATTTTTAAGTACTGTCTATGGTTTACCGTAATGAAACTGCGAACTTTATTGATTTAAAATTACATTATGACTGTCAATTCGCAAAGTGTCTCTTAGTAATTAACACAACAATTGGTTGTCAATTTTTCACACAATTTTTTTGTTATTCGGAAATTAGGTTTTGAATATTATTTTGATTAAAAAATTACTTTGATTCCCTATAATAAAACCAGAAAATCGAAATCAGAACTATAAATCGAATGATATTACTATCCATCTATTTCCAAAATTCAGTACAAAGAATATACACTATAAGAATATATACCAAGACAATCTCGATAAAAAATCTAGCTTATTGGCCCTGCGATTTCAAACATAATTTGTTTTGACCCCATATTATAATTCATCATGGTTTCTGAGTAAAAATATTGTAAATTTTCCGTGATAATATGAAATCGCTCTTGTCATAAGAGTTCGGTCGCTAGCGAGGCTGTGCCAGGTCATTGACCGGTATTGAACATGAGCACCCTCTTAAGTCTTCAGGAATTGTCTTGGAACACCCTGTATATCTTGTCCTGCCAGAGGCTGAAGAACTCATCTCACTATTTATTCATTAAGAGCCTTAATATTGTAGTAATGAAACGCAACTAGATTGACGATAAAAAAAATGAATAGGGCCAATGATATTTTATTATTTATTAAGTTTATTTTGAAAACCAAAAAAGTTTTACAGTTAGGAAAATATTGTCAATTTGGTAGCGAGTTGAAAGTGTTTTTGACGAATTTGGTGGTAAATAATTCGAGTTTTATTCACAATAGCCATGTTAATATAATATATATAAAAAACAAACATTTTCAAGTTTTGAATTTATTATTTGGCAATTATAAAAAAAATATGATTTAAATTAAAAAATGGGTGGCAGCTCCCGCGTGGTATATTCCGTTCGGTCAATGAACTTCGCCGATCGAGCGGCAATGCGTGGTCCGCACGTACGGAGCAGATACGCATTTTGTCTGGTTAAATGTGTTTTATAACTCATTTATTAATATAATTCATTTTGAATAACTGCACAACTGCATGTTACGTACATAATTATATTTAGCACATTCAATAATGTTTTGTTGAAAAAGATATAAGATTAAATCCAGTTACGTACTTCTTGATAAATCAACATATAAAATAAATAAATATATACATTAGAGGTAAAATTCATGATGATTACGGAAAACAAAAAAATTGGTTTAATAGCAAATATATTTTTATTATTATTTTGAAATAACAAAAAAATTAATGCTGTGAATTTGGCTTTGTTTTCGCTCTCCTGTAAATTTTGACAAATCACACTAAACTGATATATTACCTGCAGCTACATTTATCCCCTGACTCGGTCCAGAAGCTCTCCCTCCTCTGCCCCTGCCCCTGCCGCGAATTCTGCCGCCACCACGCTTCTTGTTCTGTTTGATTATATCATCTGTCAATGAGAATAACTTACCATTAACTGTCCACCTCAAACCAGTAAGCAAAAGTTAAAGTTCGTTTTTTTTTTTGTTTTTTTATATACATATTTTTGCGGTTTCGCTACACAACTTATACGGCTGGATTTGATACAAAAATTCCAAATCAAACATTATCTCTCTGTCTTGATTCCTGTAAGTTAAGCAGGGTGTTTAAAAAAGCTGCGGACATAGCCTGAAGCTTCTGAGTATGCTGCTATGGTATTTTTAGAGCTTTTACCTTTGCAGCAAAGGTCCTCTTGTGAAACTCATCGGTTCCAACCAAGCGCCGCTCCGATGGTTCTTCATTGCACGACACCCAACCAAAAGAGCGGATGAATATAAGATTTGTAAAAAAGGAATGTCTGCATACAACAAAATAATTCAGACTTTAGATGTACTAAACCCACTGTCCCCGCCGGGTTTACGGGGCTAAAAGTAGACAAATGCATTGCCAATTACTTGGCTACAGAAATTAAGAACAGATTGATTAAATTACGTATTTTACCTAATGATAGATGTTCCATTCCTTGGTCCGTCATTGTAATCGGTGATTAAATTAAAACCAAGCCGATGTATATTACGGTGTAAAAAAAAACGAACAATTTTATTTGTCAAATCCCGACCATCAGCAACAAAAATGAAAATGAAACTTTCAACTAACAAATAACAATGAACTGAAGGTAACTTGATCGAACACTCATAATTACAAAGGTGGTCCCTTTTCTCACTCTAACATATAAGAAACCTTTATTTTTTTTTAATTATTCGCTCTGACAACTCTCACTTTCTCCCTCTAACTAATAAAGCCCGTATAACATTTCAAAAACTATTTCTGACAATTTTTCTTTTTACCACCAAATAATAAGGTCCAACGTGCCTAATCAAGAGTTACGCTCATAAAAAAAAACGAAAAACTATTAAATAAATATTGCTTCGAGCCTATTTTTTTTATGACTCATAAATTTATATTATTACATTTTTATTGCAAAATCACTTCTGGAAGCTATTTTTATATTTTGCTTTAATTTTAATGTGGTTACCCATAAACCTAGTAAAAACTAGAAAATTATCTTGTTAAAACATAAAAGAACGAGACTACCTGCTACAAAAATCTTGTAATGTTCTGTAAATTAGTCACATCCAGCACCAGTATTTACTTTCTAATGCAATTCAATTCGCTCGCAGATCATTTTATGATTCATAATTAAAATAGACCTAGAATTTATTTTTCTAGATTCTATAAATTCATTAAAATTTGTTTCCTTATTATTATTTTTATTTAATAGCTAGTTATTCCGTCCCGGACTTGCGCGAGTTGGTACGTTCTTCTAATCTTTCTAATTAAATGGTTCTACTATCTAAAAAACTTTCACGGACGTGCGGAAAACAACTAGGTATCTAAAGTTTCATCGCAGTTAGATGAATAGTATTAGAGACCATACGTGACCAGTATACATTTATACATTGATTTTTATGTATAAATAACAAAGTTTAAATCTGGCTTTGAGAAAACTTTCTCTTCCATCCAATAATATAGGATACATAATATATTTCTATACTATAGTATACATTTGTCAACTGTTTTTAATTTTATAATGGTATTTTTTATTTTTTTAGTCCATGAAAATATTTTATTTTGAGATTTTTTTGGAAAAATATTAAACTTTCTTACTCAGGTCTGAAATTAGGTACCTATTGCGAAACCCTAAGCACATTCTTTAATGCTTCCTACTACAAAAAAAAACGAAAAAAATATACCAAATAATATAATAGTTACTTTATCATATTAACTAATAGTTATAGAAATCGAAAAAAAAAACAATTAACGGTATACGAAATAAACTTTAAGGCTTTTTTCATAAGTACAACTCCGCATCCGTACGCTTGGCAACACTCGGTGGAATGAGATCGGCTGCGACGGAGGCACGGAGACTATACAACAGGAGGAGAAACTCGATAGGAGGGGGTAAGCCGACAAACGTCCGCTTGGGTATGAGCCGCGCGTGGTGGCTGCGCATCTCGCGAGTACTAAGCCAGCTTAACCTCCTTGATCTGTCAAAGTCGTGAAACGGAGCTGTTGCGTAAACAATTTATAACACAGCACGACAATGCCATTTTCACAATTTTCGTCGCCTAAATAAACATCATCTTCACTTTACATCAACCGTCAACTTTTGACGTGAACCGAACGAGAGTTACAGCGCGCTCGTGTGTTTGAGCGTTCTGTTAGGGTGTGTAATACGTGAGTCGTCTTCCTCCCCCCGCCCCCCCCCCCACTCCTGACGACGTTTTGCCTCGCATTGGCTGTCATGCATTTGGGCGGCTGAGTTTCTCCTCCTGTGTATAGACTCCGCGGGCGGAGGAAAGGAACATTATTATTTTTTTTTTGTTTAGAGTAAAAAAAATTTTACGGATTGTACGAACTGTGTGCAAAATACTATTTAATCCCAAGGTTTCGGCGATGATGCACTGTTTTGTTCGGTTTCTCGGTCACAGATTTCTTATTTACCTACCTATTGCATGATGCATTGCATTGATCTCTGTACTTTTGCAAATTAATTACATCAGTTAATTTTACAAACAACTGTATGTACCATTCTTTCTTCTTAAATTATACTGTTGGTTTTCCGAATAAACAATAAATAAATAACTACTCTTGTTTTTCTTTCTCTTACCTACGCGAGCGCATTGGCGCTTACTGATCTGACATTATTAAAATAAAAATGGTTTAACGCGATTAATTAGCGAATTTGTATCCGCAATAAAAGATATACGAACAGCAAATAAATAAAATAACATATCTGGATACATAAAAAAGTAAATTATGCCACCAATAACCAATTGGACTGATCAATAAAATTGAGCTTATTGATAATCCGTTTATAGTGTCCGGTAGGTCTCTCACGCCGTTATCTATAACTCCTAATATGTCGAAGTATTACTACTATCGATGGTAAAATCGGTACAAAATTTCGATATTTCGAAAACTTCGATATATATCTAACGCACATAAAACATTGTTTGCATACCAAAAATAATCTAACACACAATCCATTCCAAATTGTACATAAACACATTATTTAATTCACTAATACAATATCTCTTTCTCTCTCAATCACACAGCCACACCCAACACGTCCTCTATATATATATAGGTGTTCTAAGGCTATTCCCGAAGACTTAAGGGGTGTTTATGTATGCTTTTACGTGTAAGAAAATGTATGAAAAAATGCGAATATAATTTATGCAAAAATTTAATAATTTTATGAAAGCGCTCGTGTAAAATTTCTTTTTGCTCGGCCCTTGGCCAATGCTGGTCGATGACCCGGCGCACCGCAGGTAGCGAGCGACCGATCTGACTGGCGTATGGTGATTTCATATTATCACGTAAGGTTTACAAATTTTTTACTCGGAAACCGTGATGAATTTTAATGAGGTTAAAATAAATCATGTTTGAAATCGCAGGCCCTAGCTGAATTTTGAAGAAGCTGCAATATTTATCGGGTAAGGTATATGTACAAATCCTATACCTCCTATGCAATAGTGTTTGCGAGTGCAACACTACGCATGTGCACTCACAAACACTACTGCATTATCGGCCATTTTGCTGGACTTACAAATACATCCATACACACATCAGAGTGCATCGTTCAAACATCCCATTTGCCTTAATTAATAATCAATCAATTGCAGCTCCAGCAGTAAGCTCCTTTTTTAAAGGATTATTCGCTTGCAGCAGCAGCCTATAGGTATTAACCAGCTTTATCATGACTTATCGCCGTTCTCAGCTCTGTCATAATCTGTCGGTCCTGTGTTTATTCTGACAGATACTATTCACTCTCAATGCCATCGCTTCAGTCAGTCAGTCAGTTTCGGCGCTCCGAAACACTGATTCGGATCGTTTTGAATTCGGTTCAACTACGTGGATGCGATACAGTATATTTAAAGGCTACAGGGAAAACATGCTAATTAATTACATTTCTGGATAAACATTGCATTAAAAAAAAGAGTATTTTTCAATTTAACTAGAGCTGGATATATTGTTAAAAGAAATAAATTGAAAAAACATGATTATGTTAATTTTTGAATCCATAACTGTGGGAATAAATATGTTTTGTCATTCTACACCCTGGTAAAAAAATATGTTAAGTCGCCTTCCTTTCTAAAAATACTAGCTGCAACTATTCTATAAAAGTATTTAATTATAAATCTATTAAACGGCAATATATCAGGTAACATTTTAATTTAACAAAGAAATATTCATTTATTAATATTTTAAACTTGAAAAGTATTTTTGTGCTTCTTAGAATATAAGTTTTTCAATGATTGCAAATCTTTAAATATTTTCTTCACTATTTTTATTTTTCTTCGATATAATTAATATAGGTAAAATTAAATAAAAGCTATAAATAAAAAATAAATTTATAAAAAAAATAAAAATAAATACTTTTTTTGAAAAGTAATAAGCATATCATTTTTATAATAACTTCTTACTGTTAGTATGGCATTGTAGAAAGGTAAAAGTGTTCTCTTTCACACATTAATATATCTTTCTGACAGATTTCTTCCAAGCCAAGCCATTTCTATAAGTGGTGGCGAACACTAGTTTTTTTTTTAAGTTCTTTATTTATAAACAAAGTACATATTTTATTTGTTTGTTCACTAAACCCTTGCGGGTTTTTATGTGAACTAATTCGAGTGAGTTTATGTGAGTTATATTATGATAAGATAATGAGCAATAATAAACCTCCGCACAGACATTATACGGGTAAAACCTTGAAAGAAGAGGGTATAATCTATGTTTTAGTCGCCTATAAAATTTATTATTAATAATATTATTTCAATATTTGAAAGCTGGCTCCTGTGATTTTGCTGGGTTTGACAGCTGTTTGTGATCTCCCGTAGCAACCTAAATTTAAACATTGTTATGTTATTGTTATGAATAAGAGTGATAATGAACCTACGTAGGGCATTCCAATCTCGAACCGTTATAGGAAGAAAAGAATGAAAACCAACATTATTATTCATAAATTATTAATTATTTTAGCATAATGGCCATTCCGACCAAGTTGAGTTCGCTTAATAAGCTAGGATTTTTTAAATATATTTTTTAAACAAAATTTTATAATACTTTACAAAACATATTTCTTGCGAATTAATTTAGGACCCTTCAGGTTTTGCATTACTCATCATAATTGCCTTCTGACCTTTTTTAATTACATCACCGACATGAATAACCCAGTGTAGTTCAGACGACAGGATATTGCCTAAGTATATGGTGGTAGATGCTTTCAACAACTCAATACATATACCAATGTGAGAGGAAGCAGGAAATTTGATTAAAGTGCACTTATCTGTATTCATTTGCATCCCATTGTAATCTACGCAATTAACAAATTTATCAATTTCGTTTTGGAGAACTTCACAATCAGAGATATCACGAAATATTCTATATAATATTGCAATATCCGCAAAGAGGCGCTAGGGTGAAGATAAACAGTTGGGAATATCATTATTGAAAATAAGTTTGTAAATAAACCATAAAAACTGGCCTTAAAAGATAAAAGAAAGAGTCCTAAAAACATTTTAAAGCATGGTCACCCAACAAAATATCCAACCGCACGGCGTCGCGAGCCAGTAACTGATAATTCTAAGTGGCACCGTGCCTACGAATGCATTGACGGCAGTAGAAGACAGGTAGTTTCGGCAAATAATGTATTATGTAGGTCAATTGGATATGTCAGGAAAACAACAGCCTCGTTTTTAATACGCGCACCAAACTTTCGAAAGAGTATTTATATTTTTATATGATTTTTTTTGTCAGTCTAGAATCATCCCTTAAAAGAATGCTAAAGACTTTAAGTTCACCTGTATATTTAAACTCATAATAGACACATCCGACTCGTACAGTAGCCAGGACAAGACTGCGAAAACCAGCGGGTAGCGCGTGTTCCCTCGTGCATGTGTCTTTAGTTAACGGTATGGTGACGTACTGGTGTTTTGCTAACTGGTTCTGATTTAGAAGTTCCAGGTTTAAACCTCAGTAGGTAAGCCGCTATAGTTTACACCGCTTAGAATATTCAAGGTAGCTTATCTCAACATTCGATTGAGTTGAAATCATTTCTGTCTGTACAGAATAGCCTCGCATCATAAGGCAGACGAAATTGAGCTCAAAGGCGTCTCCTTGAAAACGAAAGCCAATACAAATAGAAAAACCTAGCGATATTAGTTTATTATTCACCTTTTTCTTAGAATATATCTGAACCCAAGGGTATGTCAATCGGCACAGGTTTGTCAAAGGGTGGATCTGACAATTTAATATTTGATATACATATACGGCCAATCATTATTCAGAATTGGTCTAGTGGGTATACCTGAACATATATTGGGAAGTACAACGGCACACCATAAAGCCCGGTGGATCGAAGATCATGTAGCGTGACTGTGAAAGATATGCCCGAGGTGGTCCTAGATGACATATGCCTTATCTCATTGATTCATATCAAGGTAAACAAAGTTTATGAGCACACAATTCGGTAATGAAGTTACTATCCCTCGCACAATCAAGTAATGCCCGAACTATATGGGCAGTTAAACTTGCATCGACAATGTTCACAAGGGCAATTGACAATAAAAATATGCTGTTAGATTCCTCGGTATTCGCCATTGCACTTACTAGGGACTGATTCTTACTACCTGATGCGAGAAGTGAAAATTTAGCGTTGCTCGGAGCAATTGGCGACGAGGCTGTCACATTGTTTGTAGGCGAACCCTCCTTCTCCTCTCCCCCATGGTCTGGTAGCAGTTATGTGGATGTCTATTCATATTACTTATTACATGGGATGATACCAGTATTTATAATACGCAGGCAAAGGATTTCTGAGACTCAAAACAAGTTATACTTCTTCAAATACCTCCAGGCCACTTACTGCACATTCCTGTTCCGTGTGCGGGTGGAAGGTTCACACACGATAAGTGTTGACACGGGGAAATATCAACCACTCGCCACGCCAAGCCATTCTGTTCCATCTGAGCAACCGCATTGGCCAGCACTCATAAAAAATATACACATTTATATGAAATATAAATGCCATTCTGGCGCTTTGGCAGTGAGGTCCGAGGTCCACCGTGTTCATGCCACGCTCTTGAAGTTATTAATATATAAATAGATATTTTAAGAGAATGCTTAGTCCCGTTGCATCTAGAGTTAAATTCATTTAAACCGGCAGTTAAATTCCGTGATCTACAAATAACTACATTTTTTTTTATTTGACTACCTGCAGAAGAGCTCCGCATGAGCTAATAATAATTCTAATCTATGCTAATAATCTTCACAAACACCTACACCTACACTACACTTTACTACACTAAACCCTTATGAACCTTTTACACTCCCAGCACGCTACACACAGTATCTTATACAATACTTCATTTGAAAAAGAAATCGTTTTTTTTATGGTTTTCATGTTGTTAAGTCTTATAACTGGGTAACTTGTATATACACGCCACTGGCCATTTTTTTATATATAATACAATGTGAATATGATTTAAGTATCGCCGTTTTGTACATAAATAATAAATATTGAAATAAAAAAATAATTATGATTTTCAGTGTAACCACTAGACGCACCCACTGGTGTGAGTTGATTTCGTAGTTCAGTGATTCAACTCACTGATCCGGCTCACGAACGGAATAAAATTTAATAAAGCTTGCACCGACGAATACACGCTCATCTCATATTGTATGTATTTATTTGCATTATTAGAGCGAGCTGGTATTGGTAGCTCGGTAGTGTGGGTTGTCGGTCGCCAGCCAGACGGTGATCTGTATACGGTAGCCGATGGAGGAAAGGGTTGTGTGAGTGAGTGAGGTGTGGGTGAGGGCTTGATGAACCGGTCGATTGACTGATACCTGCGCATATTATTTTGTTTTGGATAGAGACGAAATCAGTGGGTGGTGCGGAGAGAATTATTGATTGGAGTCCCGGGGGGACTGGGGAGAGCGGTTCGTTGCGCGCCTGTGTGAGATGCTGCGCTGCCTGGCTGCATCTTCTCAGAGAATCGCGTCAGTTCCCGCGGCGGCCGGCCGTCTCCGGGCCCCCGCGATGGGTTAGCGTCGACCATGGAGCCCTTCGATAGGATAGTGTTATTTAATCCGCCCTTCGGGCTGTTTGTATTTTCCGAACGCGGCGATGCGGGCGGGGGTCGGTCGCGCGATCCTCGCCGCTTAGAACAATAAACTTTTTTAAATGTTGCTAACAAAATAGAACGAGATGGACTTGCTGCCGACCAAGCCGGCGGCGCACATCTCCAAGGAGAACCCGACGCTGTCGCGGCCGAAGATCATCGGCTACTTCAGCATCGATGGCGCGCGACGGTACAAAGGCGACGCGTCGCAGCTCAAATACCTGCGGCAGATTCCGGAGCCCGTTGATTTAGACCTCAATCAGAATATCGATAAGGCCATCAAACGCGACCGTAGGAAAGATGAAAAAATCAACCATCTGCTGACGTTTTTACTAAGGAATCAGGACAAAATCAACTTAAAGAAAGACAACACTCTCGAGGCGGCAACCGTCTTCTGCTACCGAGGTCTGCTTACCAAGATCTCGGTGACGCCGTACGATCCTCGACAACCGTGGCGCGTTGTCGCTACTTTATACCGCGGATCCATCTTCCTATGCGCTTTAGATACTTCCCAGGACATCACCCACAAAGCTAACCTCACCGACAGAGAGCTCCGGCTTATGTCGTGGGGCTACAAATTCGAGCACTTTATGCTCGGAGGTAATAATAACATTTTATTTATATCAGAAACAAAAACCAAATTTAGACAGTTAAAAATCAGACAAAAGAAAAACATTACTAGATAAAACAAATGCTAATCTGATTTAGGATATCTGTTTATGGATAGTAAGTGGAAACCTATCACCCTTCGTTCTTAAAATTTTAATGGAACATAAAATTGAATGTTCAAATTTAATTGTTTAATTTGTTATAAATATAACCTTATCTCATGTTTCATTATTTTTATTTATTAGTTTTCTTTGTAGGTATTGTTTAATGTCCATTGAAAAATATAATTTCCTCTGATGAAATTTACATATAACCTCTGGTTGGAATGATTTAAGTATTTCTTTATATGATTATCAGCAAATTGCGAAGATATTTTTTAAGCTATTATGGCCTTTGTTAGCTGTTATAGTTTATGTATCAGATATCAATTTTATCAGCATACATCTTTCCACCAGTATCGGTTAATACTGCAAAGCTTGTTAACCTAAAATCATGGAGAAATCAATAAATTGTAGGTTATAATAAATGAACCTAAATAATTCGAGATTTTAAGTGTGGCCAATCAGAACCTAAAACAAACTATTGGCGATCGAAACTATAAAATTATTACTCAACAGTAATTTTTACTTTAAAAATGTGAATTAATTGCAACCTTTACTAAAAAAGACGTCTCAAAAAAAATGCCCTCGGCATATTTCACAAAAAATTACATGGCTTGTATATTTGTGTTGTGTTATTATAGGTAATATGAACTATAATAAAACAACATTAATTATGTTGAGTAACATTGTAACCATAAACTGCGACACAGCTGAAATGTGAAAATATAATTTAGCATTGCGTATGGTTAAGTAGACAAATTACCACCTTGTATGCTCAAATTTCCATTTTATTTTTCTTGAAATATCGGCCGTTACTGATTATTGAAAGCTCTCTTCTTTTCGGCGCTGTTAAATCGTTTGTCTCATCTGACGGCTTCTAAAAACCGAAACAGTGTGCCATTGTATGGAGAAATTACCGGGATTGAATCCTCCTGAACCTATATTTCACTATATGCGCCTTTAACATACATAATTTTGTTAAATTCATATTTAAAATGTTAACAATATTTTTTTATCGTATTTAAATATTCCTGAGCGGTTAGCAAGGCTTAAACGGAACCACAGCATAATTCAGTTAATTATTTGTAACGCGGGGTTGTAAGTGTTTGCCCTGTTATCGATGAAGATGAAAAGAATGCAGATTGTATGTGAATGTAGATGATGTTTATTGACTGGACTTGGACTTAAGTTAAAGTTTGAGAGAGAGCTGAAGACTGAAGATGCCGGTTACCTACTTCAGTCAAGAAAACTTATTGTGGGAAAGGAATTTCTTGCCGCTCATGACGTCGAACATTGTGAGAATTGCAACTATGCGCTTTCCACACAATAGTTTTCTGAAATTGAAAAGTAGTCGCCTGTCTTTGTCTCGCCGTTGCCGAAATTTCTACGGAAATTTACAGTCAGTCTATTAAACAATTTCACACGGCCTGCGTTTGTGCTGGCATGAACCGGAATGTCGGTACATATTCAATTGAACGTTTTGTAATCAACAGTGCACTTTATTACAGGTAGCCCCAAAGAACCACCTTCGAAAGACGAGCCGGTGAACGAAAGCGAGGAGTTCTCGCTGGTGTACACAGTTTCACTAAACAAGCACCACATAATATACGCAGCGGAGATGGACGGTATCAACCTGAAGGAAGGGGAAGATGCGGTTGCGGAGAACTACGGGGACCTCGAAGGTACCGTGAGGCAGCTGCTCGGACGAACCTACGTGGAGCTTAAGACCACCAGGCATATAGATCACACCAAGCAGGACTTTGTATTCAGGTAGGAGCATTTTTTGAAAATTTAGACAAAATGAACAAATGAACCCATTGAAATGCGTTTTGACTGGACTCGGTGCAGTTGACAAAAAATAGATTTTAGTAAATTTTAGCTTATCCAAAAGATCACAAACTCGGGTAGTACTTACTATAGTTTTATCGAGTAGGTACATAGTTTAAACACGCGTAATAATATAGTGTTGACTTTCCTTATTTATCACTAATGATATTAGATTGCTATAATGATGGTTATTATTATTATTATTAAGTTACAGACTGGCAGCTAATAGCTGATTGTGTCTGTATCTCTGCTAAGCTTTGTGAATTCATTTTTAGTAGTGGACGTTTGGCAAGATGTTTATCGAGTCTGTTTTTAAACGTATTCACTGTGGTAGACGCAATAACTTCTGACGGTAGGTGATTCCATGCTTCCACAACTCGGTTCGGCAAGAAGTGCTTCCTTGGAGTTTCGAGAATGAAGTAGGGGCGGTTCTCGTTCTTGTTGAATGTAAAAATACTTTTCATTTGAGGGCACTCATAGTAGTCACTCAATATTTTGTAAGTCTCAATTAAATCGCGTCATTTTTTAGAATTTGTGGGATTTTGGTTACTCGTCTTTGAACTCTCCAACAAATCAATGTAAGGACTCCATCCTTGGAATCCATACTCCAGAATTGGTCTTATATATGGAACGCCTTCTTCATCAAGTATACCAGCAATTATGTGAGCTTCACATTTTAGGTCACACGATATGGTGATACCCAGGTCCTTTCGGCTTTTCACTACTGGTAGCTGAGTTCCGTCAATATGATATTGGTATTGGGGGTTGTTTTTGCCAATATGGGGTACCGTGTGATTACCGACACTGAGACTTCGAGCCATTTTTTTGACCATTCGTTTATACAATTCAGGTCTTGTTATATTTATTTATTTAATCGAGGAAAAACAACGGATAAAAATAGAAATAGAAATAGAAATAGTGGCAAGCAAAGTGGCTAATTAAAATTAATGATGAAGAGAGCCGAATTCAGGATGCTGTATTTTGAAAAGACTTTAGAAGAGTGAATACAGAATTCTTAAAAACTGTGGCCTTCGAGAAAACATCCACCTCTAGGAACAATTTGTTGAATGTTTGACATAATCTGTAAAGCGGTGCTCTTAAAACCTGGGCGTTATAGGCTCAAAGAGTAATTGTCGACGGGAGAGTCTCGGCGGTACATGGAAGTTGATTTGTTCAAGTAATTGAGGACAGTCGAAGTAATTATTACATATTTTGAACAGTAGTCGTATCTAACAGTATGCGTCGATTCTTTAGACTTAAACAGTCATGTTTTTTCACTACTTTTTTCATTATGTCACTACTTGTTGAATATACTTTTGTAATTCGGAAGTAAGCCTACAGCAGTGATGGAAGCTTTACATTCAGACCAAAGATGTTCCTTGAGCTGTATTTTTAATGGGTTTGTGCGATTTGTAGTTGCATCCATGGTTTTAAGCGGGGCATCTCGCACTGCTGCCCACGATAAAATCTTGGCAAGGACCTTAGATCTGAAGAGTGTTGATGTTGAATCAGTATTCAGAAATTTGAGATATGGTTGAGGTCTTTTCCCTCGATGGTTAGCATTCTGCCGAGAAATTGGGACGGAACATCGGTGTTTATGGGAGACGACAATTGGGTGATCATCGCTTACCTAATGGTCGAGCTTAGGTATTGGAAATTTTGTAAGATGGATCGTGGAATTCAGGTGCCTCTACAGGTTGTGGAGAACGCTGATACCTCACTCAAATCCACACATTTTCTTGCTGGCTTCAACAAGTGCTAGGAGTGAGCTGTTGGTGCTACGACTGCCCACCTAACACTGAACTTGACAGTGGTTATGGGCCAAGGAATTTGAGGTAAAGGTGTGATTATGCGACACATACAAACCTCACTAAATTTTAATATTATTAAATTCGAATCGAATTGTAAGGTAGTTCGAAATAATTGTCATTTTACAAAATGATAGAATTTTAACAAACACAGGGAGAAATGTGACTCATCCCTTAGCAGGTATCGTCGCTGCATATTGACCGAAACATTGAGCGGACGTTTTGCACGTTACCGTACATTTACATAGTATAAAATACCTGCGTCACTAATAGGAGGCATCACCCCCCTCCACCCTCCGCCTCCAAAGCTTACCCACTCCAGTTCCGACATCCCCCTCCCTTCCCCCTGCTTGCATAACCTTTTGACCCCCTCGAGGCGTGGGTGTTCTCGTATATTTTCCTCTATTGTACAACAGTTACGAAACGTAACCATTTCATAGAATGGCCTTTTGGAGCTTCCATTTCATTATAGTAACACAATGGAGGCGGTCTGTTGAATTTTAAGTGCACGTTTTTATTTACTCAGCTGTGCCGCCGGCAGCGAAAATACTTATTCAACTAGCTCATACAAACAGTCTTTAGTACAGTCGTTAAAATAAATTAATTTGCAGTTTTATTCTTCCGTGGATTAACACATTTAGCTCGGTACGTCAAACGCATTGCCGCTCGATCGGCGTAGTACGTTGACCGGTCGGAATATCGCACGCGGGACCGACACCCGTTAGTTTGTGTTAATTTCTTATAATTGGCAAACAATATGTGCAAAACTATGAAAATGTTTGTTTTTTATATTTAATATTATATTGACATAGCTTTTATAAATAAAACTCGAATTATAAAGTTTTGATAAAATGGATGGTAGAAAAGTAGCAATTAACCTTTTCCAGATTATACAGGGATGTTCTCAGACCATTCCCGAAGATTTAACGGGGTGTTTATGTTCCCTATTACGTGTAAGAAATGTTATAAAAATATGCAAAAATAATTCATGTCCAAATTAATTAATTTTATCAAATGCTCGTGTAAATTCTCTTTTTACTCGTGGATGATCGGCCAAGGCCGATCAATGACCCGGCGCGACAAGGCCTCGCTAGCAACCGAACTTATGACTAGAGCAATTTCATATTATCATGTAAAGTTTACGAATTTTTGTACTCTGAAACCATGATGAATTTTGATATACTTTCTTCGCAATTATTAGTGGAAATCGCAATTTTCTGTTGTTGCAGGCGACACAAACTGATAAAATGGTGGCTGCAGTCTTACTATGGAGGTGTAGATAGCGTTATTTGCGGATTTAGGGATGACGACGGAATGGTGGACACTATCCGGACTTACAGCGTCCAGGAACTTCCAAGAGGTTGCAGGGTAAGTTTTCCACTTTGTAATTCCACTATCGACGTTATAGGCGTTATAGTTTAAGGACCTTGCAAATAATCCTGAAATTAATTCCCAGCTAGGCAAACTAAATTATCTTGGTCGGAAAGATCATCGAGCTAAAATGAAACCTCTTCTTAGGAAATAAAAATGTCCGGTTCAATTCTTTTCTCCCTAGAATTATTCCCGAATGGAATTCCCTAATTAGATCTATATTAAACCCCTCTCTCAAACGAAGACTATGTTTAAACATAGATTGGTAACTAGAAAACATTGTCACCTGCCAATACCAGGAATATCACCGGAGCTAGCTACAAAATCTCGCAGCCGTTTGTCGTACCGCAAGCCGCAGCATGCATTGGAGCGAAGTATGGAGATTTAGCTTCCGTGACAATTTGATGCGTGAAAACAATATATAAGTGATAAAATAGGACATTTATTGAACAAACTTAAATAGTATGAAACAAAAGTTAAATATGCTTATTGGCGACTAAGATAAATTAACCGATCAATTCTTTTCATATTCTTTTGTTTTTAATTTAGAATTTTTAGATTCGATTTTCGTTTTTGAAAACATAGTTATTTTGCTGTTTAATAATTACGTACCATTTTTTTAAATTTTCGCTTTGTAAGGATCTAGTTTTTGTTTTACTCTTTAATAATTATAAAAAATATCGAAAATCGGTCGACAGATATGCGTATAGGTACATTTCGCCATCGGAATCATTGCACGGGAGCTTTGCTCGCTCTAATAATTATAATATGTTTAATCGCCTCTAATCCAACAATTTTGTTATTATTGTATTAGAAACATGTTTTTTGGTTTTTTTTATTTAAGCAAATGAACTTATATAAACAATTATTTCCATTTTCTATATTTTATTAGTGATTAGATGAACCAAACGTAACTTATATTATTTATATTTTAGTTCTATCCTCGATCAACAAATCGCACACCCCAACAAAGCGTACTAAAAAGTACATAAAATCGTATCGTTAAAAATTAATTATGCAAAAAAAATAATACAAAAACTATGAATACTTTAATTGTTTCTTTAATGATACAGCACAATGTTACATTTACGCGAAATACCATAGATAAATAAAACGAGTCAACAGCCAGACGGCAGTTGTCTGACGTCAAGGCATTGTTCTGAGCGGTTGATGATTTGCAAATTAGTTTCTAGCCGAGTACGTCGAATCTTGTGCCGACGGGGCCGAATGCGACGTTCCCGAAACTTAAACCACCTGATGCAACAAAAGCAAACGCCGAGCCTTTGTTCTCGTTCTCGGAAATTTAATCGTTGCGGGCGATGCTTCGATCTGAATTAAATGAATCATCGGTGCTTTTTTTAGAATGGCCAGTTTTAATTTATTGAAGATTTATTTTATCGTTCCAAATATGTAAATTATAATGCATGTACGCATACAAATTAAAAATATGTAAATAAAAAAAGTTTTAACACGCTCAGCGCCGACGACGGGATATCTCGTCATTGCTGTATCGGTTTACTGCACTTTCATGATTTCAGGTATACGCGACATGCCTCGCTTTTAAATATTAATAAAAATGCATTAAGACGGTAACGGTTTTAACCGAAAATGGCACTGGTCCATATACAATAATTACGGAATATACCGTTATCGGCGGTGAGCGCGTTAACGGTTAGAAATAGTCGTTATTTGACATACAGATGGAGTGCTGAGCAATCATAGGTATAGCAAGGTTAATTATATTGTTTAACGGTAGGTTTATTATTTTGTTCCAGGATCTGTGGGATGCAAATGCGTGCCTGAGTTTCTGCGCCAACTTTCTGACATTTGTCAAACGGCATCTTGAGCACCACTTGCAAAAGGTAACATTGTATCGTTATTTTAACACGTCTTCCGATAAACTTTTAGATGGGCTACTCGCAATTTTGGCACCTGTGTCCCAAATACGCAAAACCAAAAATTATTAAAATTGTTATCTAGTTAACATTGACAAACGATTCATGTCTTAGTAAAACGTAGACTCTACTTTCTTAGATGTATCACTTCGAGATGGAATCACCGTCTGCTGACAAAGAAACCTTAATTGACTGCCGTTATCAGCGGTTAAACCCTTAACCGCTGATAACGGTTAAGGGTTTAAGCAGACAGTAAGGTGTTCTGGTGTGGCCGTAATTGCGCCATATTCATGATGGTACTGATCCTTATCACTGATTCATATTTAGTTTTTTTTCAACAAGGTTATATTGATCCAAAAATGGCTGCCAAATTCAGCCAAACATGCACCAGTCTGTATTTATATATCGATTATTTTAATATAGGTTTCAGAAACATTCGCCAATGATAAGCCGGTTAGGACGCAGCCTTTGATCGCTCTGCACTTCGAACACATTCCGTTCGTCGGAGTTAAAGTCACCAACAACTACAATCCTCAAGCCGAACCCATTCTGCACAATTGGTTCAAGGACTGTTTCCGGAGACCATCTCAAGATAATTGAGCGGTCTTCAGTGTCGTTTTATTTTTAAGTATGTAGGTTGTGTATTCAATAACTACCTTACCTCTAAGGGCATATATGGTTTTAAATTTTGATCAGCTGTGTTACTCTTGAACCGCTCCAAATCGCAAACGAATCTGGAAATTACAAGATTTGACAGTTAAGCGATGCGTTTGCGATTTTGAATGGCTCAAGAGTAGTAGCACAGCTAAATTTTAGCAGCGGGTTTTATAGTTGGAAGTACACAGGTTGTATTTAAAATCACCACTGTCTTCTCAGCTGAACATATCAACGATCAAACATGCATAAAAAAAAATTCTCAATTACAAGGAAAATGAAATTAAAATTTAATCAAAATCTAAATTTTCAATCTCGTCGACGTTTAGGCATCACAAAGTCGCCGTCGCTCGGAATTGATAAAAAAAATGTATGCAAATGAAGAAGACAGTAGTGATTTCGTATCCGAACCCGAACATTTAGCATGATTTTGAAAATAGCAATTATTTCCATAATGGTAATGAAATAAAAACATCCTGTATACGAATTATCTACGCATAATTTGAAATTTTATGTCTCCTTAAAAGTGCTGCTGTTATCAATGAAACACTCTGTATAAGAAAAAAACGCTTTGATGGTTACTAATCATGAAAGTGTACTGAAACTCGATATTTTCAGTTAGACTAAGTAAACATTTAGTTATAAGAGGACATTGGTTAGTTTAATATGAAAACCATTGGTTTGTAGTTAGTGGGTATTCTCATAGCAATTGTCGTTTGAAATGTGTGATATAATTAATTTATTTTTACCCGTCGATTCCGAAGCGATTTTTACTGACATTGCGTAAAATTATCCTTAGCGTAAGTAAATTTTTATTTGTGGAGTATTTTGAAAACTCGTATTGCATGCAGGTCATGGGCTCAGTCCGATTAAGTCGTAGTGGTGATGCGGGATGATCCGATTGCGATCATACAAAAATTGACATATTGTATTCTGTGGAGGGCACTTTTTTTGACAAAGTTGTCGCACTCTATGACTTCCGTCAGCTGACGGAGTACAAGCGCGAGCGTCGTAACGCTAATAGTTCCTCGAAATTAGGATATTTTCATATTTCATGAATACGTCGTAGTTTGATCTAAGATAAAAAGCGTTTCGTGTAAATACAATTAAGTGATAACTTGTATTTTTCCATTCAATTGCTGAAGGCTAGTGTCCGCTAAAACTGACTGAATCACACAATTATTGGATTTTTTTGCACAGATGGTAGCCGTCGTCTATCCTATCAATCTGTTTTAACGTCTGTGGTAACGTTATGTAAAAATAAACCCAGTCGGTTTGAGCCGTAAATGATTTTCAAATAGTTGATAATATATTGTCCAGTACAAATGCACATTAAATATGGTGTAACGTGCACAAACCAATCTTTCACAATATGGATAACGTTCGACCCTATTACATTTATACCTATTTTCGAAGCGTTTTCATTGTAGAGCAATAGTAACTTTTAAAATAACTTTTAAGATACTTTTTACGTGTACGAGTACTTTTGTAAATATTTCATAATTCACCCGTTTTCACTTAGGCACAGATGTTTCCCTTTTGGCGACAGCCGAACGCTCATTACGCCGGACGTTCGCGGTGGTGTAGGAGTGATCTCGTAAATTGTTTATTTATCAAATCGATGTGTTTGCAATATCTTCAATCTTCGCCTGATGTACCTATGCTTAACTATGATCATGATCATATCCGGTCATTTTTTGAATGTTTAGTGACAGTGAAGACGCTGCTTCAAACTAAGACTATGAAGGGTTAAAGTTACATACCAAATTCGTCGTTTTAAAGTACAAGGTTAAATCCCCTGTCCTGGAACGGCGGAATACGCAACTTTTATTTCGGAATGCGGACGCTCGTCTAATGCGTAGTTAAAAGATGGTAGGTTCGGATAAATGGCATGTTTTTTCTGGTCGAAAACTATTATTTTGTGGTTAAAAATTAATTAATAAAAATTAGGTATGCGTAATTCGAACGTTTCGGAATTAAATTATCTCGGCAGTAAATTAAATAATAGTTTTTATGTATTAGTATTATGACAATAAGCGCACATTTCGAGATTGTGCACTAAAGTATAGTTTGTAAAATCTTATGAAATTTTAGATTCGGGAGCGGCACGAAACCTCGACCGTCTTAAAATCTTCCATGCTCAGGACCGTTGATTGAAATCGTTCAATTATTCGATTTCGGTCGTTTTTCCAGTCATCGTATAGTGTACAGACGAATTATTCTAGAGTGGCACCATTTAAATGTGTTCACTATTACGCGGATAATATATATCACCTCGGAACCGATTCGTTCAGGGTCGGCAAAAGTCGGTTACACTAAAGGATGCCATTTTGGATATTTTTTGCGGAAGTTAAGTTAATCTTAGTATGTACTTTCGGGATGAACCAAAGGGTTTTGTGATATTCTTCTAAGCGTTTTGTTGACCGCTTTGAAATGTTTATCGCTGTAACTAAAGTTTACACATTATATTATTATGAACTGACTATGAGTGCGGTTATAGTGTGGATGTATATCGTTAAGGGCTGCAATATTAACACAATGTTCGACATAGTTTTATCCTGATAAACATTAATCCGAGAGTTGTTCTGTCGGTTTGACGGACTGGTAGGTTTGTCAAACAGGTATCGAGTACCTCCCTACCAATGACTTAAAATTATTTGAGATATTTTAACGAATAGTTTTTATCAATGTATTAGCTCTTAGCGATCAATGTTAGTATTAAAATCTTTTGTTGAATTTAACTTGAACGGCATTGAAAACGCCCGTAATAAGTAAGCATGTCCACTTCAACATCTTATGATGATATGGGTGTAATTTTATTTATGATTTAAACATTCTGTGTGTGTGTGTGTCTATTCAATGTTTTATAATTTTTAGTGTAAATATGAATGTTTAAGTGTTTAAGTATAAATTGCATTATTTTACAAGAATATCATTGCAGAGAAGTGGTGTGACTAAAAATCTACCTTTACACTCACCGATGACCGTTTGCATCCGCTTTCGGAGAGCGAAACAACGGTACAGCGCGATATTGATCTAAATCTTGTTAACTCATATTATAAAAGGCTTATTTTGCGAACGAAAGCTCTGTAGAAAACCGTCCTCGCGTTTAAAATTCCTGCGATTTATTCTGTTTGAATAAGTTATACCAAAGCGAGAGCTCGAAAGCCTCTTATAGTACGAAGTTAAAATCGATTTTGATGGTAGATTTCGGCGGAGAGTATAATTTGTTATGTTGTAAGGGATCGATAGAATCGCTATTGAAAAATATATGACCTTTCTAGGCCAAACTTATGATTATAGTCCTGTTACCAAAACATTACAAATAATGTTATTTTTTGCTCGTGAGCATCGTTAGGTTTTTTCTGGATTATTGTTATTCCGAACGAAAGAATCATACGTTATTTCAATGTAGTTCTCAGATTTTGACAACTGCCTAGGTGTGAATACGCCGTTCCATACCGTTTAAATTATTTCTAACGTCTACTGTAACATTTATCGTAAGGTACGCCAATTAACAAGAGAAAAATGTTTTCCATAAATATTAATACGAATAGGTTGTTAGCATATTGGGAACTTTTCCGTTCGAGTGTGCGATTGCACGATGTGCCATAACTGCTGCATTTTGAATGACGATTAATTCTTTCGTTTCAATTTTCCTAATTAAGGACTTTGTAATAGTTATTTTAGGGTAACTTTTCTATTCCTATTCAAACTAAATTAGTCGTTACAATGTCAGTCTTCAACGGTTGCTGGTAAGTCATTACTGGGACCATAAATTTCGTACGACGAGCATTTATTTTTATATTCGAAAACTCTTCTATTTCTTGAAAACTATTCCATTTTAGCTGTATCTAGTTATTAATAGTTCGGAATATTCCCTAGTTTTAATCACTCGTTTAATGTTTCAAATTAATGTAATGAATTACATTTGCTAATTAATAATTATTATAATTATCCTTTAAATTGAATACACTTCGATAAGTGTCGCAGTTCACCATAGCTAATATGCTAAGTTTCTACGGTGTTCAATTTTTTTAAACATCAATGTCAAAGCTTTTATTTATAAAAAATTAACACACATTTCTTGAATATGAGAATTATGAATTCTTCATAAAAAAAAATGTCATCATTTGATTATGTGATACGTTGAAATAATAATAATACTTCAAAATTCTTCAAAAACGTTTTAGTCGCTTAGTTTAACATAACTCCTAATGGAGTAAATTGGTTGGGGACAGGGTAAAATTGGTGCTACTATTGGCTTGTAATCTTTGATTTGTTTCACTAATCCGTCAGTGATGATGTTTCGATGAAAAGCTTTGATCAAAATGAAACACCCAGAACTTAACAGTTAAATTTGAATTACTCTTGATATTTATTTAAAAAATCTATTTTACGATCGGGTTGTATAGTGATTATTGTATACAAAAAAAAAAACGAGCTTCGGCTGCTCAGAAAACCAATCTTTCAATATGAATTTCGCTCTTAACACACTAAAGGCATTTTGGTATATTGAGGATGAGAATTAATTAAGGATCCCTTAAGTATAATCAATGTAACTTTGCATTATTAAATAGTCGGGATGAATTTTAACCTTAAATATATTTATTTAAGTAACATTCATACCTCCAGTTGATATTGCAAGTACTGCAATAACTGCAGGCCTACTTTCATCTATACCTACGGATATAGAAATATTTCTGTATAGTGAATGCACTTCCTTATGTAATATTTAAGGATATATGCGAGTACTTAAACCATTTCTTCCTACTAAACATGCTCAAGTATCAAGTCCATTACTTTTGGGTGGTCATCGTGACCTTTAGCAACGTCTTCCGGTGTTCGAGCCGTATAGTTCCCTGACGTAAGCTGGTACCGCACGTATTGGGACCCCCGTGGATAGTAAAGCGGAAGCCAAGGGCTTAGTTGTTATTAGGGTTGTCATTACTAACTCCACAGGATCTGCTTGCGTTGTCTGTTGTGACCATCTCTTAGTTCTTGGATACCCATCCCTGTGAGCGCCAGCACTTTGGATAGGTCTAAGCCAGCGCCCTTCGCATTTCTCCCTAAGTTATCCGTAGTACAGCCCTCGCTACTGCTGTAGCATATACTGGGTTTTGTTCCCTGTGAGCAAAGAATTTGATTTGGGTTTGTCCACCATTTCTCGTGCAAGTGCGTTTGATGCTTGCACTAAATTCCCAGTTTCCATCTGTACCACCCTCCACTCTACAGTATGTAGTTCTCTTATTAATCCTGTCCGCAGATGTTGGCACCCCCGCGTAGTCAGCATCTACGCCAGGGAACATAGTCAGCATCTTCTGTCTCAAAGCACACGAGATCACCCCTCGCTATCATTTGTATGTCCTCGTCCCACCTCTCTTGTTCTGGGGTGCTAGTATACTCCTCTACTTTCTTGATTAAGTTACTGAGTAAGATGTTGACTTCCCTCTTCTTCACTTGGTGACGATATTGGTGTTATTACTAATGCGATTGGGTTAATAATTATAGGCTCAAGTTCTAGGAGCTGGCTATGTTGCACTTGCCGTAACTCTCTAGTATGGCCGCATTCTTCTCTACAAATGTCCTTTGTATCTGATCAGCCCTACTTTGGGTCTTAACAGAGGTGTTGTTTCGTCCACAACATCTATTTCATCTTCTCTCATTCCATTGTCGTCAAATCGGCTCTCAATGATTTGTCTTACATTTCCTCGGATGTGTGAGCTCCACTTCGTGCAAGCGAGCATCTTTATTGTATATGCAGTGCAATTACCACTGGAAGCCTATACCTAATTGTTCTGACCTGAACCTTACAAACTGCACGGCTACTACTCTCAAGTATTCTGGGCTCACAGTCTTGAACCACTTTGCTGCGGATGGATAGTTCTCTTCTGTAGGAGATTACTCCGCGTGAGGTAACCTGATCTTGTATCTCTCGTCAATTTCAATACTCACACTGTAGACTTCTTCTGGAGGTGTCCAGTTTGGAAAAATAATTTTGCGTGTTTTATCTGTTTTCCCCAGACAGTAAAAAAAAAAGAAAAGTTATTGGTTTTTCTATATTTAAAGTGCTTGTTCATAAGTAGATATTTGTTGCCAGGAGTGATCATGTCGGTGTTTTCTTATACCTTAGGTAAAAAGTCACCGATGTTGTTAGGGCCAGTCATATTTTTTCAGTCAGGTTCTTTGGCGTCATTCTGGCAGATTGTTTTTTTGACACGAGTGAGGTTATGTTTGTACGTACGTTAGTAAGGACTTTGATAAATCATACCTAATCCAAGCGCCCCTGTTGGCTCAACGTATTTCATCCGTCTCCACAAGAGTTTATCTCGAGTTCATCCTCAACAGTTCTTCGTTTTATATTGTGTTAGCCAAAGTACGCCAACTAACGGTGTGTATACAGGATGTCAGGACTTATACTAATTTTACTAATAACCCCGCTGAGCGAAATAGGGTATCTTAAACTGAAAAAGGGTTTGTAAACTTAACACGATAATATGAAATTTCTCTCGTTATAATATCGGTTGCTGGTGAGTCTGCGCCGCACCGGATCATTGACCGGAATGGGCCGAGCGCCCGCGAGCAAAAAGGAAATTTACACAAGCGCTTTAATAAAATTAATAAATTTGTGCATGATTTTTTTTCGCATTTTTTTACTTGTAATATAGGGAAGATAAACACCCCGTTACCTGTAAGTCACAAAATTTGCAAATTTTTATGTCATTATTTCGGAAACCGTAGAAGACAATACGTGGTGTCATAATTTTTTTCTTCAGTTTAAGATTGAGGTTATTAGTGCGCACTCAAACATCCTGTATATACATTATTAGAAACGAGTGTTGGTTACGTTTTTCCGGTGGAAGAACTACCCTATCGAGGAATACTCAGCCATGATGTCGCTCATTTCTCGCAACTCGCTTAGATCGCTCGATCGCCGAGCCTAAAGAATTTCTGTAGACAAAATTCGTAGTTTTGCATAGAGGATAATAAGATAATAACTAATATGCATAGTTCAATAATTTTATGAATGAAAATGTTTGTTATTCCGATTGTTGCGAAACCCGAATCAGTATTATTTTAAAAGTAGTTATTTTATTATTTTGTAAGTTTTAATTTGTTTTTATTTCTTTGTTACTTTAATGGTAGTCATTTTATCATTCTATGACAGTTCGCTGTCAATATTTTTTTTACGCTAAGATTTAATTTGAGTCACCTAAAGATCGTTTTTTTTTTATTAGAAAAAGCCAAAACGAACCAAATCTAATTTAAATCTATTCAAGGCAGTAATTTTTAAGAAAAAGATATTAAAAATATTCTAGTTGAAGAATGGTACAAATCTCCTATTATCTAGTAACTATTTTTTTACCTATGACCATTTTATTAATAGATATTCTAATTACTTAGTTACAAGCAACCAAAACAAGGGATTAATTTAATGTAAAATTTTAAGACGTCATATTCTTTTTTAATTCGTTTTTAAATTTTATATTTTAAATAAAATTATTTTGTGTCATGATTAAGGAAATTAAATACATTATTATGATTTTGTTTTGTTTTATTTTTTTTTTACAATTTTTTACTTGTTTATTCGTTCTATTCTTCAACAATAGCCGGGTCCTAGAGCTAGGATGCGCCATCTCGTTTCCCGCCAAAAACTTAACTTAAGTTTCATTGAATTTAAGCAGTTCATATGGAGCCTGTATAAAAATAGCTCGTTTTTATTGTATCTCCTATCTCCTTATCTCCTTAAGTTTATTGAAGAAACTATATATAAATGCAAACAATCCTTTTTCACTAGAAGGTCCACTTAACGACACTCTTAGATGATTATGTTCCAAAGCTGTGACATCAACAGCCGTCTGCTCTGTGGAGTTAGTCAATGAGATGAAATGGTTGAAAGATTTAGGATCGAGTTGTAATGCCTTGCATTTGTCTTACCCGCTAAGAAAAAAATATTGTAATGTAATCAATCGTGGTTAGCATGAAACCTTAGCGAAAAATCGTCTCGCTGTTCCTTCAGAAAATTGGATTCCACATACAACAAATTGGGGTTCTTTAATAGCTGGCCGAGAGGACCTATTGGCTATGCCCATAGGCTGTCGTCACCCTGTCATCAATTTCTTTAATTTTATGTAAAACATTCCATTTAATAGAATGTTCTATAAAGTATGTATTGCCATATATGTATAAGGACTACTCTCACCGTGTAGTAGGGTGCATTAGAAACCAGAAGTTAATTCTTGTAAAGAAATTAACCTAAAAATTGTGACAGTTGACATATCAACAAGATTCAGCGAGGAAACGCCACTTATCAGATCGTTGTATATGAAATTGTAGGTTATGTGTATGTGTATAATGTAATATATAACTATGTAAACATAAATTTCATGTAATTCTAAATGTTTTATGTCGTTAAATGTTGTGATTTAAAACTTTTTAAGCTAAAAACTGGTTAATTGTGCCAAACGCGTCAGCAGCCCACCGTTATTAGCCTATATGATTATAAATGGATTTGTGCACATTTTTCATGATGACGTTGCATATTATAAAATGTAATATTTAACTGATAAAAGTTCTGTGGCAACCGATTGGTTAAATAAGCTAAATAATCCGAAGAAATTTTTACATTTTTTTCTCAAAACAAATAATGCCAAATTACACTCTTTATAAATCGGAAAGTGGATTAATTATATCGAAAGATGTCTTGGCTAACCTTCCATGCGTAAATTAAAATTAGCGTATGTTTAATTAATTTGAATATGTGATCCATATCACAAAATTGTAACGTTCAGATGGACATAAAAAAAGATTCTTTTATTATAAAAAATATGTTAGTATTCTGACCGAGAGGTCGAAAGATAACCTCCAAATGATCATGTTTGCAAATCACCGATGAAATTAGTCTTTTTAGGTCGATGATAGGGTTAAGTTGATAAAATGATTTTATCTCGCACAACTTACCTACTAGTACTTTTGTTCCTATATGTAATCACCCATCAATACTCCTGTCGCCGTGCACAAACACTCTAGATTTTTGTTCACACACGCAATCACAATAAGAACTTTAGTTTCCTCACCCAACCATTAGTACTTTCGTTCCCGCGCTCAATCACACATTAGTACTGTTGTTCACGAGCACAAGCACTCATTAATACATTTATTCCTACACTCAACCCACCCATAGTACTATCGTCCCCGAGCTTAATTATTTATTAGTACTTTTGTCCCCAAGCATTCATTAGTACTCACACTCAACCATTCATAGTACTCTTGTGCTTAAACACATTTTTTTTCACACAATCCCCAGCAGACTGAAATTTTCAATACTAAAACTACTAAGGTAATGGGGGGGGTGGGGGATGGAGGGAATTTACACCGTTTTATATATGGTGTCTGAGTTCATTATAGCTTTTATGTGATATGATTTCTTAAATCATCAATGGTGAGGTAGATCAATTTTAACGGTGGGATATTTATAGTAGATGTGGTTTTATATTATTCCTAAATATTAATGCATTCTAGTTAAGTAGTTATTATGTCTGTGTGTGTTAGTGTAAATTAAAAAAAAAAATAAGGGTGTGTGCTGTTGTGGCCAAAGCCCCGGTATGAACTCACTGAAGATCCATCCCGCTTGGCGTCACAGTAAGTTGTTAATTTTAAATGAATGTAGGGATGCCCAAACCAATAAAAAAAAAATCAAAATGGAATTACTCATGATTCGTATCCTGAGCATCTGAAACCCCACACGGACCTCTGCAGGCCTGGTGAGTGCGGCGTTACTTTCGTGCAGTTCTCAAATATTTACCCACGGGGGGGGGGGGATAATGTGGCGAGCCGGTGAGTACGGCCACAACGGTATTTCTGAGCTTGTATGATATTTTGAAATGTTTATATAATATTACAAATATCATTGATGTCAATTAAGTGTTTGAAATGGCTGATAAATCTACATGGTTGAATATACAGTCGTTTTCTTGATGTTGATTTGTTGTTTTATTGTTTTCCCGTAAAGAGCTGGTTCCTCATTGTTTAAAAGATAAGAAAAAATGTCTGGTGGTACTCGCAGATGGTGTGTAAACGTCTTTATCCTATTATACTTCTCAATCGCTACTAGTAAGGACAGGTGAGGTATAGTTACTCGCGGATTCATCGAGAATCCCATAGTATTCTGAGATTGGTTTCTTTGATTGGTTCTTAGACCGCAGAAGCGCACGCTATTTAGGCGATTAGCGTGTCGTACCGACGCATACAAGTATAGTCCGATTGGGAGAGCAGTCGAATTATTAAATTCCATTTCCGCTGTTCCATTTGTTTGTTCGCCGAATAGAATTAAAAATCTGCTTTCTATTACACCTTTGTGACATCAACGTGAATTATTCATTTGTTATTTTTATAATTAATTAGTTAATATTCAAAAGTGTTATCTTTGAATATGAGATTTGTAAATTTTATGTAAATTAAAATAAATGCAAACCAAAGAGTTGATTGATTCAATAGATTATCAGTTTACAATAAATAATAGATTATATAGAGCCACAAGTAAGAAGATATTCTCAGAATAATTTTTCGGGCGAGTTTAATTTTATTGCTTGAATTATAGGTAACGGTCATAAATATTATCAAATGAACTAAATCCAAGATACTACAGTCGAGACGGTCGGATCAGAGCTTAGGGTTTTGATAACGAGACCATTCGATAACCATTAAAAAGATAACGATTGCGCAAATATATACATAATTAAAAACAAAGTATTTTGTTGGCCTATAAATGCTCTACAAAGATATTTTATTGAGGTCAAATGCAGTGAACTTTATTGGTTAAATTGTTGCGGGACCTCTACACCCCGCTTGATAAGCGAACAATATAGGCGTGTCTAGCGAACGCGTGACTGGCTTGTTAGACTACACTTTCTGCACGTCCACTGGTGTCGTAACCGAAGAATTTATCGTTAAAATGTACGTATGCGTTATCAAGCGTCGTCCATTCTAGCATCTTGTTTAGCCTCGGCGGCTCCACTGCTCGATACTTTTATACTGCATATGTCGACTTGTATGGGAACATGTGCTATACCTCTGAACTCAGGGCTAATCCCGATAATAAACAATTAACGAAACGTCACATTCTACCGGTCGCTTTTTACCCAATAAGCAAAGAATCGCATTCCCTCTAGGGCCCGACCCTTAAAGCGCCCCGGGACGCATTTGTCCTTGAGATTTGAAAGAGTAGGCTTTATTCGAACATTGACGAGTAGAAAAGAGACGGATATACTCGCCGGCCGGGAATTCGTTACATTTGGAATCGATGAAACATGTTTTTTGTATTTAAATAATTATTATCATTTGAAAAAAATGTTTTTTTTTAAGTAATGTCCTAGATTATTATATTGTCTATCTTTAGAAAGAAAAATTAGGTTCGCGTCACTTACACAACTTAAAAGAAAATCGTTACAAGAAAAAAACAACACTTTCTTATTTATTTATTTTCATTACTATAATAAGGTGTATTTCGTTTTTTTTTTAAGCAAAGGACTAAATTAATATATGTAGAATATTGTGGTATTTTTAGTTTTAGCCATTTGTTGGGAATAACTTCAACAAAATGCACCAAAATATGTTACAAAACACGTTTTAGGGACTGGTGGCGCCTTAAGAGACCGACTGTTGTATTTCAGCCCATACAAACGGTGTATTCAGATTATTTTCAAGTTGACTTAAGTTTTAGTGTGTTTGAGGTATAATTTAAATTCTAATAATCCTTATCTTCTAATATATAGCATTAGACCTTAGAAATAATGCCCTCTTTCAAAGTTATTGGGCATTTAAAAATCCATTTTTAATTGAATCTATTTCTATAACAGTTTTCGACAGATTTACAATTTCTTCATAAAAAAGAAAATCCCACGATCTCTAGCAATTATTGAGCCCTTGATTTCGTGCCTGTTAAGTCTCCGCCTCATGAAATAGCTTTATGATGCATTTTGGAGTTTGTGCGTCCGGCATTACAAAACGTACAGTTGTTTATCGAAATGGGTAGTTGTTGAAAAAAAAATTTTCTAAATTTTGAAAAATTGATTACACCACCGTGTCACTAAATAGAGAATTTTCATAGAGTAGTATTATTATTATTATTATTATTATTGTTTGTTAAGCAAGCAGCTATTTAGCTGATGTGCTCAAATCTCATTCTCAGTTACTAGTGATTTGCCTAGATTCAAGAAATTTATCAAGGCGGTTCTTGAACTGGTTTACACTTATAGCTTCCACCACTTCCTGTGGTAGCCGATTCCAATTATCCACAACTCTATTGGAGATAAAATTCTTCCTAGGATTAGTGGAACAAGGAGATTTAGATAACTTCATTGAATGGCCGCGAAGTTGCGTGTTTTGGTTAAACATGAATATGTCCTTAATGCTTGCACAATTGTAATGCTTATGATGCTTAGTATTTAGTGATAATGATTACGTCGCGCAACCTACAAGGGCTAAGACATTTTTTAGCTTACCGAAGGTTGTTCGACCCACCTCTGAACATGGAAAAAATATAACGGAAGACTGGATCAGCCAAATAAAGCAATTATTCGAATTAGTCAGGAATATAAACAGCGCAAGAATTTTTCACATTTATATATATTTCCGTATTTGAATATATCTACATATCTTTTATAAATAAAATTCGATTTATTTACCGCCAAATCCACTCAATTCACTTGCAGTTTTCATTCAAACAATCCCAATTGCTGTCAAAACCGAACTGAGATGAAAAAAAAATCAGTGATGATTTTTTTCATTATGCCCTTCATGAATTCAGGTATACGCGACACTCCACCATTTTAAATAATAATAAAAATGTCAATATCTGATGATGTACGGCACAATGAAAAGACACAATTTCGTGTCATCGGCGCAGAGTGTGTTAAAGTGACAAATCCTACGTGTTCGATAGAGTTAATGGACTGTATTTTTTGTAATCATTAAGAATAATTAATTGGTGACGAGATGCAGCGCCAAATATCGGAAGACAGAAAGGAAAGAACAGGGACGTACCTTCGCTGCGATCTGCCTCCTTGACCCACTGGACTCGTCAATGTGAAGATGTAGGTAGCGGAAACTGCACCACCTCACTTCACCACACACACTTGGTTCCTCAAGATAGAGGTACTAGAACTCCGTTCACGAGCGTGATTGCGGCGAGAGGGCGGTGCGAATGTTACTTGCCGGTCAACGCGCCGTGGTCGTGTGGGCACCGCAGCTAGAATACTGTGCGGGTACTGGAATTGGACACGTCGAAACGGTGATGTTTTTGGCGGGGAAAAGGTTGGGTGATAAAGGATTATATCTGGCGCCAACACGACGTAACAATATAATATATCATAACCAACGTATTCAAAACTGTATCAAAAGCTTCAAAATAAACTCACGCTTTAAACGATAAAATTTTGTTTCCCTCAAAAACGGCAGTTTTATGTCGACGTATGCGACTGGAAATATTGTTTTATTAGAGTACTTCATAAAATGGCAGCATATTTTTGTTACAATCATTACATTGAATCTATTGATGGCAATTTAAAGACGAGACAAATATAATTTGTATGCCTGCCACTTTTTGATCACATGTGGTATAAGATGTGTCAAAGTGGGTTATGACACTTGAGGGGCCTCTTCCCGAAAGCACTCATCTCTGTCTTGTTCGGGGTCTTAAATCTTTCTCTCTCATCTGACGGCTTGCAGAAAGAGAAACACTCCGTTACGTTATAGGAAAAATAATATAATCTTGAAAAACAGAATCAATGTATTCCATTCGGAGTTAGATTTCACCGGATCAAAGTGGTGAAACATTTTGGTTATCCCTTACCGTAAGGGTTGCTCATATCAAAAAATTTTACACAAAAATTGTAAGTAAATTATAGGTCTCAATTAAAATTGTGAATTGATTTCATATATTCAAAAGGGAGGTATGATTTTTTTTGAATTTTGAAAAACCAATTAATCCCATCCCTAGGATTGGTGGTGCTATCAAAAAAGTTTACTTAGGCCCTTATCTGAGGAATAATATAAAATAAAAATAAATTAGATATCTTATATACTAAGAAAGTTATAGCAAAATTTAATTTTTTTGAAAAAACCCCTCCATTCCCACCCCCCTGGTCTGATTTTGCCGAACTTTACCGAGGTTTTGTGCCCTTGAATTCTATGTATCAATTTGAAAGTGTTATAAAATGACGGCAGTTATCGTGTGTACAAGAAAGTGATATAGATTGATAAACTTTTAAACTCAGGGTGGTTTTAGGCTCTAGGGCAGGGGTGCTCAAACGGTCGATCGCGATCGACCGTTTGAGCACCGTGCAGAAAGCTAATATCTATATATGCTACGGTACGCCCTACCTAGATAGGTAGGGTGTATCGTGTATGTACGACAACCCTGCATCACACACACTTGCAGTCTCTCAGAGTCGATCGTAAGTAGTCTAAAAATATTGAGGTAGATCGCCAGCAGTTCAAGTTTGAGCACCCCTGCTCTAGGGGATGTGAAACGCGAAGATATGTAGACATTTTTCGGAAGTCATTGGTACTCATTGCATTAGTTAAATTTGTATCTTTATAAAATCTACTATGCCTCTTATTTTCTCGATTCTCGTATTCAGTTAACCCCTGAACACCGTAGTTTCCGCCAAAAATTTTGGCGCCAAAACCCGTGGACTCCGTAGTTATTGACCTTGAAAAATCACTCACTACTATAAAATCCATAGTGCAGGCATGAGTCGTTCAATCTTTACAAATCTGGTATCAGCGGATTCACCTTAAAATTTTCTATTAGGCCATATCACTTTGATTATGTTTGTCTCGTAAATTAAAGAAGAAAAAAATAACAATGTTGCCATTTTTTTTTTTTTTTTAATATACGAAATAAACAAAATCAACACTTTTTTTTACATTTTCATATATTTATAACTATAAATTATAATTTAAAATCCTTCCAAAATATGTACAGTTTTCGGGAAAAAAAAAAAAGTTAAAAAAAAGTTATAGATATTGGAAAGGTAGTACATTAGTGTATTTTCAATACACATTTATAAATAGTAGTAGAAACTGCATTAAAATGGAAAAAAAAAAACAAAATTGTTTTGTTGTGATTTTCAATGAAAAAAACGTCATGTTAATAAATAATACTGAAATAATACGAAAAATAATCAAAATCAAGCGGCTAATGCGGACGTATATATACGTCCTACGGTGTCAACGGACACAGAGGTGTCCGAGCGGTCGAACGCATATATGCGTTCTACGGAGTCCAGGGGTTAATAGGATATTTACATCTAAGTTTTGATAAAATATATGATAGACTTTTGGAGGCTTTTAACTTGTTAATTATAGATAAAATGGATAAAAATTTAGATGTGATAGAACGATATACATTATTACTTTTTTTCTCTATCTACAATATAGTACAGCACACACACATAGTCTAGTTACAAAACTACGCATTTGTATGACCGTAATGACCGGGTTCAGTACTCTTAAATGAGGTTTATGACATTTTGAATCGAAAAAACTGATTTTGACCTAATGCGTGGGTTACGACATACTTTACAGTACGACAAAATTACCTCCGCGTCTGCCCGTTTGACCATATCGTATTAGTGCGATAGTTTTAAAAGTTTATTCGGTAAATCGAGGTATACGAGATATGCGTAATCGGTAAGAGGTCATAACAATCGGGGCTGATCGAATAGATGCATATGATCGCTAAGTGTAATCCTCTCTTTTGTGATCACATTGCGGAGGATTTCATTTCCAGAGTAAAATACAAAGTGTGTTACCAATGCGGTAAAATATTAAATTGGGTTATAAAGCATACAAAAAATATATTCGTACAATGTGGCGGTGAGCTATAAATTTATTTAACAAAAATAAAAATAAATTCATTACAATTAAAGGATTTTACTATTGGAGCAGACGTCGCATGTAATTCTTATAAGTAAATTATTATTTTAATTACAAAACATGTCATTACAAATAAAGTCAGACTGCATTTATTTTTATACCAACAAACACAAAACATGTGTTGAAGTAATTTAGAAATAATACATTTAATTACATTTATTTATTAAAACAAAAGATGCTTCGGATACGGTAGCATTTACCTGGAGGATTAGGAAATCCTAAAATAAAAAGATGTCACTCTGGACTGCTTGAAATGTGACATTGACTCCTTAATACATCATTAAGCTACCACCTTAGTGTCTTTCATTATCATTGATGGAATATCATCGTTGTTATAGGGCCGATTTAAAAAGTAAATTATTTGATTATTAACTATTGCTTCCGTCTAAACGATTGGCGTCAGGAACGGGAAACTTTGGGAGTGAGACCTGGCATATTGGCGTCTGTGAAAGTAGTATATCTATATCGTACACGTGAGCTATATCGGTGGGGAGCTCCTGATTCCCCAAAATGTGACTGTAAAAAGGTTATAGTACATTTTTCGGTAACTGATATCCGAGAAATTCGAAATTGGCAGCCCTGTGAGTCCACCGTCTCCGTACAAATTTCTAGTGTATTAATAATATGCATTTTGAACATAATATTTTTAAATTCCTAAAAAAATACCCTAAAGTGACCGTTTTGTACATAAAAAAATATAAGTCAATCAAAATTATTTTTAATTATTGAATAAAACTAAACCACTCAAAGTCGAAGTATCATTGATTATATTACGATTAATATAGATTGCTCAACTTCTAAGAAGAAATCGTCCACCACTCTTTAGTAACTAAAAACCAATGTAGATGCCGCCAACTTGCAAAAATAGGAATTTACTGAAAAACCAGATTCATAATTTTAAAGATAAGAAGACAATGTCTTTTGCAAGATTATTATTATTATATTAAGATTTATAAACTAAACATATGCAGTTGAACTTATACTCGATCTATAGTTTGGCGATCTATAGAAAAATGTGACGTCCAAAAAACAGCACCATCTCGACGTCACTAATTGGGCACCTACAAACTAACTTGTATTACGATGAGCCATCTAAAAATCATTATTATAATCAATGACAATAAATATACTTAAAAAGTATCATAATTTAAGGTGCATTAGGCTATTTTTTTTTTTTTATTAATACAAAGTAACCGTATCAAAGGGCAACTTCTTGGAGGCAAGATAAACCGTCAAAATAATCTTATGCACATCGAGTCGGTCATTCTGCATCAGGAAACTTCATCTAAAAATATTCATACAAGTAATGGAATATCTACATGTCTCATCACATGAGAGTTCTTTCTCATTCGCACTTTGTTGCTTGTGGCGAGTCTACGCCTCATAAAATGGAGTGATCTTATTCCGACTTCGAGTCGGAATGTCCGACAGTAGCGCTCTTAAATATTGTGATCCGTCCGATGGTGATTTCATTCCCCTCTCTATATATTATTTTGTCTAATATGACATTACCAATACATAAAGCACCAGTACACAAAGCATAATTAATTTGAAAATCCTACAAAATCTTACCATGTTAGAATTTCCCGGCTTCGATGGCGTGGAGCAAGTACTAATGTACTAATATTCTAATTAGCCACTCTCAAAGCCTGGTAAAATGATCTCAGTGGCCATCATAAATGAAAATAAAAGGCTCCGAGGTAAATTTAATTTTTAATTTTAAGAACACGTGCCCTCAAACTTCTCCTAAAGCCAGAATCGGGACTGCTACGACTTGGTAAAACTGGATTTGCTAATCGTGAAGTTACGCTTAATTAATTAAAGGAACGAAAGTATCCTGAATAAACAGATCTCTCAATAAATACAATTTACTATGAACGAGCATTTTTTTTATCCTCGGACAAATCTTGCATTTATGTATAATCCACACATGCACTGATGCTCTAGAAGGGAGTCAGAGTTTTTAGGTTATACAGGGTGAGACCATTCAGAGAAAATAATTCATCACCAAATTTATTATTTTTATTTAAGGTGTGAATTGTCTTTGCCGCGGAAAAACGCGATCGATATAGCATTGATTGAGCGTGGCAAGGGCCTACATGTTACGAGCGAACAATCAGCTGGTGAGAGTACGACAAAAACGTTATAATATTATCACGTAAACTTTATAATTTTTCCTAGGAAACCATTACGAATTTTTAATATGCCGTCTTAACAAATCATATTTTAAATCGCATGGTCAATCAGCTGGTTTTTTATCGGGACATCTGTATATGGGTTACGTTAAAATGACTATGAAAAATAATTGTTATAGAGCTATTTTTAATACAGCTAAATATTCATTGTGTAGACATTTTCGTCTAAACTTACCAAATGAAGTCCATATCAATCTTATAAATGGTGCATTTTAAAAATATACTTTTGAGGCCAAAATTGATCTACATATTGAGAAGTGGACTATTTGTACTAGAGTCGGGGACGTTGGAAGCGTTAAAAATAATTTGACTAAAATGAACCCGCGGTCGTTGGGTCAAAAACTCAAACACCTTAACAACAAGTCCGTCACAACCTTGTACTGATTTCTCGACTCTGGTCGAGTGTAAAAGGATGGAGAAATAGTAAAATCAATTGATGATGCGGTTTCAAAAATACTTATAACAGAGTACGATTGCAGACATACTAGCGAGTTACACTAAATTCCTTACAAACGAATCAGCTGGGTGTATCATTCAAAAAAAAAAATATTTACAATAAAAAAATACTCTGTGTTTGAAATATCGCCCCGCGAAGATAACCAAAGTGACGTTAACTTCCGGCCGTACTCGAGAAATCACATTGACTAAGGTATTCAAATTACGATACACTATTCTATAAGTCGGCGGGCACATCATAACTCCATGTGGGCGGATGCTGTATCTGGAGCTGAAAAAAAAAAAAGTATAAAAAATATAAAATTACTATTTTTTACCATTTTATGAAAGCTCGGCCGCCCGATTGAGGGCTGCCACTTGAGACTAGAAATAAAATGTCGCTATCGATAAACTACCTAAAAAATAACTTAGTTTAAGGGCCAACCAGAAATTAATAGGCATAATTACACCTTAATACACCCAAATAAATTATTGGTGTATAAAAAAAAATATAATATTCTTTCCATCAGTGTCAACCCGGATATTTTCACCTCAAAAATTAGATTTAATAACTTTTACTAACTTTATTCTAAAATACTCCTAATACTTTAAATTAGTAACGTTTTTCATGAATAAACACAAAATTCTGTATTTTGTTTAAACTTTCCTTGACTTTTGCCACTTCTTTACTCCGCACCTCATTCATAGAAAATGAGGTATAGAAGTTAAAAGCAATCTAGCCACACCTTTCCTCAGCATTATCAGAGGAATTAAACCTAATTTCATTTTTTTTTTAAAAGAGATTATTAAATATCTCTTGGAAAAAACTGACCACAACAATTTTCTATAGTTTTAATAATTATATTTATTTTCTTTTTAGTTTTATTAATATTTCTGTTACCTCCTGCGTAGGAACATTTTTATTATTTTATTTTATTTATCTTTATTGGAGAAACCAACAATTTTACACAGTACATATAAAATAAAAAAATACATTTGATGAATCGATAAAAAACTATGTAAAACTAAAAATAGGTTTCTACTAATAAAAAGTATTAAAGTTAATAACATAAATAACAAAACCATTTTATATCAATATATATACATATCTTATACACGAATTTAGAACAGTTAATTCTTACACAAAAGATCGTTGCTGAACACTTTAAATTGCGATTTATTCAGAGTCAATTTATCGAAGCAGTTAACAGTTTCATTAAAATAACTTTGCATCAGTGGTATCGGCGAATGTTGAGCGTTATTTGAGGAGCATGAGGATACTTTAAAAACATTGTAATGACGGGTACGATGTGATGACGGTACATTAATCGAGAAGGATTTCAAAAGATCGGGGCAATTAATAGTGTCATTGAAAACGGCGTTTATGAAGCGCAGATCGAGCAACGCTCGTCTGTCGTACAGGGAGGTACATTCGTAAAACTTTATCGCGGTAGGGATGTATTTTAGTTCGACTCCACGAAAATATCGATAGGTCAACAAGAATAGACGCTCTCGATTCTATCTGAGTGTGTGACATATACCGGATTCCAAATGACAGAACCATATTCGAGTTTACTTCGAATTAACGAATTAAAAAGGACGATAGGAGGAAGGAGGAATTATTTTCTCACTAATTATTACTCTAAATCAATGATACTCAACCTTTTTTGTCTTCGGGCCACATACATATATTAGTAAAGCTACGCGGGCCGCAACACTATACTGGTATGACAAAAAAATATGTACGTCAAAGTCAAAATGAATCTCAAGATATACGAAATATAGAATGCTAGATTTTGTAAATCACGTCCCTGATAATAAATGTGTTTAGGGCCACACAAAAAAGCTGGACGGGCCGCAGGTTGAGTATGGTTTGAGTATGATTGCTCTAAATCGTTAATAGAAATTTGTTTAATTTAGTTTTAGAAAGAAATTTACTTTATTTTAAATATCTTCATAATGTGTTTTCGTTTATTCTGGTTGAAGTATATTGTGTGTTCTCGGAAAATAAATTATCTTATGCTAACATTCTAGGTTGCGAGTTATCCGAGTCCGGCAATATTCAAAAATACTCGTATGGGAATGCTTTGCTTTATTCTGCTTTGCTTTATGCTTTATTCTGTAAGCGGAGAAAATAGCATTAAAATCAAACTCACTTCCTGTATGCAATCTGTCCGGTCGGCTATTATGCGTTTCGCTTTGTTCAGCTTCTTCATCCTGGGAAAGTAGAAACGTTTGATAATAATTATTCCTTTGTTAATTTCAGCGTCTAATTAATAAATAAATTAATTAATAAATTAAATAAAATAAAATTCCTTGGATTTTTGGAGAATGCAATACGTATAGTACAATTGATCTAATTGAATGGGTAACATTTAAAATTTAATAGCAAACAACGATTAAAAAAAACAGAATGTCAAATAGATTTGGTGCAGCATTTACCGACCTCCAGGACAGCTTTCAATAACTCTGGACTGGCGTACTGCAGTCACAAGTTGACGATAATATTTGACACCACATATAATACACACCATATGAAAGGGGAAGAATGATAGGGCATGAAAAGGAGGTAAATTATGTAGAGGGACCGGCTCACCATATCGCCCCTCCGCACTTTGGCCTGCAGTTTCTTGACCTCCGCATCGTACTCCTTCCATTCCGGAACTATCCGCATGGCCGCCGACAGTTTTGCCTCCTTCGTTTGGGGATTGTTGCACTGTAGAAAAAAAATAAGTGAAATTGACCAAAAGACGAATGAATGTCGTACATAGGCCTCAAATGCTGATAGGTGTGAGTTTGTAGGTTTATGGTTTACAAATTTGTCTGCGAATACCCAGTCAAAATAAATTAATAGGATAATTCAGTCTCCCAATGATGGAATTAACCCAAAAAGACGCTTCCGCTTATTGACTAATCATTCTGGATTTAGAGGAGGTACCATCAGCATTTACGGTTGAATGTTCAAGTTTCTGTACAGGAATAACATAATGTCCATAGTTAGAATAGTATAGTTTGAAATAATAAAACAATTCTAGATTAAAACTAGGTACAAAGAGTACAAGTTAGATTTAAATACATTCAAATAACAACATAGGAATTAACTAAACATAGGAATAGCTTTAACATAGGAATTAAAATTCACTGAAATATTTATGGTTCCGCCCATGGCACATACAATATACAAAACAACTATACGGAGATCGGTGATAAATCAACGACTTGTTACCTATTAACGATACATTTATTTTAACAAATTAAGAAGTCAAAAAAAAAGCAAAAATTAAATGTTAGGTTATGATACACTCATAATTAGGAGACAGTTCCATACATTATAATTCTGTTTTTGATACCGCTTTACCGGATTACGGAAACGCACTTCCATTAATTAGCGTATAGTACCGATGTGTACGACCGATTGGGAGGGCAGTAAAATTGTTAAATTCCATTTCTGCGGAGATATTAGTCTTTTTATCCTATCGGATTTAGAATCTGCTTTCGTTACGTTCTTTTTAAATGTTTATACGTACTTTAGTTATTTGGTTGTGTTTTTCCATTTTTTAGTTATAGATTAATGATGTACGAGTTGACAATTTAGTTACAGACGGTGTCATTATTTATGGTACTGACCACAAAAAATATTAAATATCATATTTTTTACCAAATCGATAGTCTTGGCGTATGACTTGGAAGACTCATCGCACCAGGTCTCGCACCAGAGCCACTCCTGGGGCAGAGACTTTATAGCCACCTGATGGATCATGTTGTTGGGTAAATCCTGATCTGAAAATATTTTTCATTATACTATAACACTTTTATTTCTGGACTAATTCTCTATGATAAACAAACTGTTTGAAAGGTTCAAAATTATAATTCTTTTAACATTAAAGTTGAAAGTGACAAAGCAGGAAAGATTCAAATTATCTTAACATATCAACGAACCGCTAAGTACTACATACTACACGTATGTAAGTATGTTAGTTTAATTCTTCTTCTATCACTTTGTCTCCTTCATTAACAGTCTGATGGTGCAGTGGTATAAGCGCCTGCTTCTAAATCCAGAGGTCCCGGGTTCGAATCCCCAGTGGGTCTCGTTGGGTGGTTACGGCTGTAAGTTTGGTCCCGTTCAAGTAATATTTTTCAGTATTTGATTCATAAATATCTTTATAAAATTGTTTAGATGTTGAATTAACAGTAATTTTCTTAATCTTATTTCGTGTAAAGTGTTTCTTTTCATTAGTCTTTTTTAGGTAAAATTTAAAGTTGAGAGTTTAAAACAGACGAGTTGGCAGTACTGGACCAAACGATCGAGGTCGATCGATAGGGCTATATTTTTCTACTGTACTTAGGTTTACAATAAGTCGATCGGTCGGATTGAACCACTATAATTAATCGGCACGGCCAATCGGTTATGCCGATCATGCACGTGCACCTTTAACGAAATAGGTCTCGCGGGTATTAAATTAACGGTTGTTTAAATAAAAAAACGGCTGTATAAATAAAAAAACTAGCTCGAATTCAAAATAGCTTTTAAAATGCTCAAAAACTTTGAAGGGGGTTATTTGTTCTAAAATCTAATATTATTAGATTATAAGAATGATTAGAACTCAAATTACCTCAAACACGCTACACGTTCTTAACGATAATATTAAACATTATTTCTGTCGCTAACCGAGATTCGACAATGAGTTGGGATCTTGGCTGAGCGCCTGATACTGTCCCCTCAGCCTGTCTCCGGCGGCCACCCGCCGGAAGCGCCGCAGGTCCACCACGTACAGTGCCGAGATATGGTATCGGCGGCCTTGCAAGTGATTGCGCCAGTAACCCTGCTTCCAGAATCTAAAGCAATTAATTAAGAACCTATATAATTAATGAAACACTAGTAAATTGCCAAACTACGAATAAGAATAAGGAACAGTGTATATTATTTCTCTCAACCACGCAGACCATAACATAAGATAGGGATGTTGCTATTATTATGATTTTTTTTTTTTTTTTATTTTATCCAAAAACAATACATATGAAATAGCATAAAACAATTTAAATGAATAAAACTAGTTACAATAATAATCTTAAACTATCTCATACAAGCCAAAATAGATAGGTGGTGTGGATTTTATCACCCCACTAGACAAGGTCTGTTCTGGGGTGATACCTGCTCCAATTTTACACGTTTGCTTTATTGCTTATTAATTATTTTTATAATTGGTATATGTATGGGTGTATATAAATAAATATATACATATCATATATGTGAAATAAATACACATGAGATACTTATATTATAAAGTGTTAGGTTTTAGTAATAATTATATTATATATAATGTGCAAAGTATATAATATTATATAATAATAGTCTATATAGGAATATTTAAGAGTAGTTTTTCACATTCGTTTCTTGTAAACGTCATAAGCCAATTGCAAATTTTGCGCTTGAAAACATCTTGCCGCACTGGAACCTCATCTACCGAAGAACAGAAGGTGTTGTATATTTTTGGAGCGAGGAATGTATAGTGCCGTTGGCCGAAGGTTGTATTCATACGAGGCTGCATTTTTCGCCTATACTTAATTTGGTGTGGTGTATTTGCATTTAATTTTTTTTTTGTTTGTAAAAGAGGGTGGTTTTAACTGCGAATAGTATGCTTAGTCGATCGGAAACCGTGTGAACACTGCTGTAAAGTAATCAAAGTTATTTGTCGAGAAATGATACAAAAACAACAAAATGACTCACATAGACATAGCCTCATAATGATTTTGACAAACCTGAATCCTTCCATTTCTGTCCTGCTGTCACAGAAAGGTGTGTACCCATATGGAGCTCCGCCCAGATCGAGGTCCACCAATTCCTTCAAATCCGCTCGGACAATCTGTGTAAGTTCAAATGGCATTAATTTATTTTTTCCTTTATACAGAGTCTCCCAAGACCGTTCCCGAAGACTTAAGGGGGGGGGGGAAGGGGTTTTGTGTAACCTATTATGAGTTGAAAAAAAACATTCCCAAATTTATACATCTACTTTTTAACGGATGGTCTCAATTCAGACTTCTGATGCTGCGCCAATCGATAATGCCATTGACACCGTTTGGGCGTACGGCGACAGCCGAGCGCTCACAACAAAGACATAATCACATGAGCTTTTTACTATTTTCACGTTAAGTTTAATTTTTTTTTCTCGGTAACCATGAAATAACACTAGAAATCGCAGGTCCAATTAGCTGTTTTTTTTATGGGAATGGTCTTGGACACGGTGTATATTATGTCATATTTAATTTGACACAAAAATTGAAATATAGGTGAGCAAATAGCGCTAATCATAATAAAAGATTGGCAGCTGAAAAAACATCGCAAGTATTTTTAAAGTTAACTTAGGTTTCTGATGTTATTACGAACATAGGTACCACAAACAAAACGAGTCAGTATTTTGATTACGAGGCTAATGGCCGAACTCACGGTTAATGTAAGATTTTTTAAGTACTACCACCCTATCTGGAAACGTTATTAAACTTAATGAGCCATAATATGGATCTTTCAAAAGGTTTATATTACAATCAGAGTAAGGGTTATATATTATAATTACAATATTACAATAAGAGTAAGCTTCGAAATAATATCTAACTACGTCCTTATTTACAAATATCACCGAATGATATTTTCCCTAGTTGTCTTTATTTGTGTTGTGTTCGGAAATCTCATCTTTTATATATGTGAAGATAAAATTTAGAGTAAAAATTTAAACAAACATTTTAAAGAAAATATTATTTACTTTATTTAGTCTTTAATATTATAGACTTTTTTTTATGAATAAGCAGTAGGAAATATGTTGTTTTCGGTGATCTTCGTGAAATTGACTTAATTATAGTGACTTAAAAATATATTTATACCTGGATAATAATTTAAATTCTACCAAAATGGCTTTTTAAATATCCAATATCTTTGTAGGAGGTATTTTCTTTTTTAATTTATTACTATACAATATAATATGATTCTTAACACATCAAACTCCGAAGAAGTTAATAAATGAAACTTTTTTACCTGGTCAGCATCAACGAAGATAATCTTCCTCACGGAGAGAGGGAAGAGCACGTCCAGGAAGAGTATCTTGTACCCCCAGATGGTCCTCTGCCTGTCCGACTGTCTTTGGAGCCAACGAGGCCACTGGTACTCCACTAGCTCGTACTCGAAGCCGTACTCTCGCGACATGTACGGGAGAATTTCCTGCAATGTCATGAAATAAAATATTGCTCTCAATTACCGTAAGTCTTAGATTTCATCTTATGAGGGCTAGGTTGACTTAGGTTATTTGCTTGTGTGGGTGAAGCACAAGCAATAAAAAAAATAGAATAAAATCAAATCTAATGCGGCTTTTTTTGGCTGTGGATACTCAATATCTACATATTTGTTAACATGTGCAAAATAAATTAATTAATATTAAAAAAATAATATTATTAATAAAAAAATAATTAATTAATTAATTAAAGTAAAAGAAAAAATATTTTTCAAATATATTACCTTTAATTGTTGTGTAATTGGCGCATAACTGCTTGTTTTCAGCATTATTTTAAAATGGTAAATATCTCCTAAACTGTAAAACTTTGTAGTGACGTAAGTATGGCTAAATATGTTCTAAATTACGTCATCTATCAGCTCCTAAAAGGTTTGTATCGACCTACCAAACGGCCTTGTGTAATTAAAAAAAATAAAGATTATATGAATGGGCGACATTAATTACTTTAAATTATTATTAAGATTATAGTAATTTTAATCAATTATTTAGTTTTTTCCCAGTATCGAAAATTGCCTGTACTCCTAATCTTTGGCAGATCTATCACAGAGTCTATTTACAAAATAATATGTTGTAGAAGCTTTCGTCACTGAATTCTTGATTTACGTCACCGCTAACCTTTAGAGACGGACTGAGATAGTTCTTGAGGAACCAGAACTTGACGGGTGACTTGGTGTTCTTGAGGACCGACAGCATCATGATGCGGAGGAACCTCTCATACAGATGCCCGGAGGCCACCGAGAATATGTTGATCGTTTGATCTTCTGAATCGGCCGAAGTACTTCCGGTAAATGAACTGGGAAAAGAAATAAATTATAATTCTCGTAGAATATTAGCTATATTTATTTCATCAGTGCCGTGGACTGCTTAGAAAAAAGCTCGCCCTGAACAACAATATTAGAACAAGAATGGCCATGACACCTGCAGCTATACATTGTTCAGTAGTAGTAAATTATTTAACCAGAACCTGCCGTCTTACAGCTAGGCCCTACAGGTGTCATTAACGGCATCTTACCCTTGACTATGGTACCAACTTGCTATGGGTTGTTCATTTCCTATCTAAACTAGTGCCCCCGGGCCACTTTTAGCCCATTCGATGTGCGTTTTGAATGGCCATAGAGGCTATGGTGGGTTATTTTTTTAGGTCCGAGTAGAATAAAATAAATAAAAAAATATACAATGGTATTAAGACATTCTTTCAATTCATTATGAATTTTGACACCATTTTAGTTTTTTTTTTGTAAATTTACTCCCCACCCTATTTAATGAATTTGTGATATTTTTAATGCTAACTTCTCCCGAATTAACCTTTTTTCAATAACTCGGAAAAAGTGTAGCAACGCTGTCTCAAAATACTATACCAACCACATATGAAATTTCTAGTTTGGTTCTATATTAAATATTTTTTTTTGTTTCTATGTATATGTTCGGAACAGTTCTGACATTAAAAAATCCTATAATTTCCTGCTCCTATGTTTCCACCTTTACAATAAAAATGTACACTCTGTCCTGACCCTAATAGCAAATATGTACTTTATTTTGGGGGTAGTTTTGCACGAGCCGAACGAAACCAAAACAGACCGCCAAACGGAGCCAAAACAAACTGCACGCGACCAGTCGATCCGATATGAATATACGAGCTGGTCGCACGGTCCGCCATTCCGCCCCGTTGGAATACTAGAAGCCGATCATCGCACGTCGTGAATCATGTCGTCTTTAGATCACTCCACAACTGGGTAACCAGCCCTCGCCCTGGTACAGTAATCGCCCAGTTGTAAAATATACGAACATTATTGTGTGTGGTTAAAAGGTGTGAAAGTGTGGCAGCAGAGCTTCGGACACAGCAGAAGCGCAAGGAATCAGCGGCGTCAAGGTCAGTGCTCTATTACTATTTGCTAATCCTCTGTTGAATTCCATCCAATGGCCTTTACTGTCAGATTTCTGTAACCCGACTTGCCGCCAATAATTAAAAGTATTTAAACGTTGGCCTTTCGCCAACTCACGGTCCTTCGAGAAAAACGATCTGACTCGCCGTCAGATCCTGAACCAAGGCCCACGTGCCTACAGTATACAAACAATAACATAATGAAGTGGACGAAAGACTGGTTGCTGACCCTGAATATCGAAAAGTGTACCGTTAAGATTCATGCCCAGAATCACCCCTTAAAAGGATACTGCTAACTCTAAGTTCACCCTGGATGTGATAATTTTTAGCTTTTCTGTTTACTGTTCTGTGACAGTTCACCTGCAAGTTCCGGTTTTCCTAATAGATATCTACTGGCCTGAAGACTCTTGAGATAGGGGGCAAAGCAAGCGATCACGAGTGACAAAAGAATGAACGATTGAAAAAAAAAAGCAAATATTTCCTCGCGTTTACCTTGTGATAGAGTTCCATATGCCACTGTTCTCGTCGGCCTGTTCTCCCAGCAGATCCAAATGCTGCTTGCCGGATTTCTTGGCGACACGCAACGTTACCACCACGCCACGGAGCGAGTGCACCAACACAACAAGGTCACTTTCCGATGTTGTCTCCATGTTGTCGTGGCTGAAAAAAATATGTTAAAATGTATAAATTGGCACTACCAACACCGCCATATTTACATAAAAAAGAGGTTTTCTTTATGCAATGATTTGCCTTATTTATGATAATAAATAAGAAAAATCATTGTAATAATAAATATGGTAATTAATATTACTATTTAATTTGAAATTTTTGCTCATTTTGACCAAATATAGGCTCATCAAACAAAAGCCTTATTACACAATGATGAAAAATAAATATATTAAGGTTGTTGCTATAACAATCAACAAACTTTTAATGACAATTTCCTCGCGCCATATTACCAGTCCAGCCGGAAACCATATCGAAAGCAATCATAAGGTGAACAGGATTATAATAAACATGTAAAGAAACTATATTTCTTTAGCTTGTTTATACTGCACGGCGCTCTTCTGTCGGTAAACAGTGAACGCGTACTTACTCACGCACTCCATAGATGGCGCTGTGAGTAATGGCGGCCGACAGATGGGTAAAGCAGCTTATGTCAGAAGTTGACAGATACCAGCGTGATTAAGCATATTCTTTGGTTATAATAAAATCTTTAAAAGGAATTGGCAATTTAAATAATAAACTTTAAATGTCGTTTCTTTGTTTACAGAGCAACGCAATTGTTTATTCCTAATAAATTTGAAGATAGTGTCTTATAAACATTATTGTAAATAATTTTTAAAATGGAATAATTACTTCATTAAGACTTAAAATAAATCTTCAAATTTTGAATTGTTCAAGAGTAATCTGTCAGAACTATGGAACTGGTAAAGGTAAGATGGCCGCCGTGGCGTTCAGTGACAAAACGTCACTTTAAAAAACTCGATGTATAAAAGTGAAAGAAATCTTATTGAAACTGATTATCTAGAATAGTCTTGATAACGTAAGCATGCACAACTGTTACATTTTAACTACGTAAAAATAATGCTAAGCTTGGTGACGATGTAAATAAACCAGATATGCCCGTAAGGTGGTGGTTCTAAAAATGTTTACAGACTGTGCTTAAATGCCCCTTCCAGCTATTTAGATTCATTCAGAACTGACGGAGCTATATTGAAGGACTCAATACGTTTTGCAAGAAAAAAATTATAGATAAAAGGGGATGTATTTAGCAGCATACCAATGCAGTTAGATGTAGTGACTTATTTCCCTCTACCACTCCTCTCCCTCTCTCTCTCAAATACCCCCCCCCCCCCCGCATGACCCGTCACTGTGCGGGCAGACGCGTTTCATTTTTCTGCATCGCTCAACTCGACAGAGTGGAAATACCGCATGTATTTTACTAAGTACATGCCACTCGCCTAAAAAGTTATTTACCACACAATTGGTAATTAAATCGGTAAAATCTTTTGTGCCGAGGTCTATAGATGGGACTGAATTTGTAAAAATGGGTCACAGTAACAGTGAGCTTTTTGCTCTCGGTTTGGACGGATTAAGATTACTTGAGGTAGCCTCCGGAGAGACCAGCATGACCTCTGTAGCTTCATTATTCAGCTGAAGTTCTAGAGAGAAGTTGTTTGGTATTTGAGGGATTCTGGAACCGCCAAAATGAAAGGCTAGGATGGAAGAAGCCTTCCAATGTTGTACCCGTTTTGTTTTGGTCAACTTGATGTACGGCCGTTGCGAAAATGGAAGATAGAAATGTATTATTGACTTTACCTGACAATTTCATATATATCATGGCTCCTGCCCTTCCTCAACCTCAAAAGCCAAGCGCCCGGATACGCTTTCAGCTGGAAGTATCCCAGGTTGGCCATGACGAGAGTGTCGCGCATTATGGGGGCCGAGGTGGGCCCCAGGGTCAGTTGGAGGCCGCGCGGAGGGGAGCCTGTCTCCGAGTCCCACGTGTGTCCTATAGCACAACCAAGATATTGATTTCAACTTTAAATTTATAATGATAATTACGTTAGATTAGTTATGAATTGTGAAAAATATTTATTGACATATTGAATCTTAAAAATCACCTTCAGAGACTTATCTTGGACACTAGGAATTCGGAAGGCAGTTGTGCTAATGATAGTGCCAGGATTTTTAGAACTCCTGAGCGGGCGGCTTGTGAAACGCTTTGAAGATTTTTTAATAATATAATTATTTTAGTAAGAATATTATTTTTTCCATGAAATTAATCTAGTTATCGTTACAGATCAACCTCTTAAAGGAGTCCCCTAAATTTAAAAACACCTTATATACGTCAGCACTCAAATAAATTTTGTTTTTAAAATAAAATGAACATTACCTTCCACCAATATGTAGGCGAGGATAAACTCGCTGTAAACGACACTATCCACATCGGAGAGCCTTATATTGTCGAGGTCGTAGACGGCGTGGGAGCTCTCCACGAGCCAGGCGGCCGGCGCCCTCACTTCCATAGAGAGCAGGGCTGACGTCGGCAGACGGGTTATGCGCGCCGCGGCGCCCCTCTCGGCGCCCGAGTGGTCGAAGCGAGGTGCTGCATCAAGGACCAGGCGATAGAAGCTGAAATAGAATACACTCGTTTATTAAAAAGACATGACAATCGACGCATACCGTTAGATACGACTGTACTGTTAAAAATATGTAATAATTAACCCAATACTAACCCTGAACATTAAAAAGTGCATTATCTTGCATATAGGGAAGAAAAACTAATCAAAATCATTAATCAAAATTTTCTCTGTGACCTAGTTACCTCTTAACGGGCATGTCGGAATTCTTCTCCTCGCAATTCAGGTAGACGAGCATCTCGCAGTTGACAATCTGCCGCAGTACTATGAGCAGCGGTGACAACTTTTGGGCAGCTTTCGACGCGGGGTCAATGACCGAAACAATCGAGAAGGCGGGGGAGTCGGGATCGCGCGGGGGCAGTTTTATCACCGAATGCACATCTCTGGAAAAGTTCACATCTCATTATTTATTTCATCATAAATGACACAGATGTACACGCATAGAAAATACGGTATCGTACTTGAGTCCTTGCGGTAGAGGAAAGCGCGATCTATCGCCGGCCTGTCTGCTGCCCAGGGCCGCCACGAGAAGTAGGTACGAATCGGCCGAGATAACGACGGATTCCTCCGAGGGTTCTTCTTCTGAAATCTCTGGAAAATAACATTATTTTTTTATGGCATATTGGGTATTTTTTTATCTATGGGTCTAAAAATAATTTATAGATAATTATTTCGCCTCTGGTACAAATATGGGGAATTTTAATATTTTTAATAATTTTCACAAGCCACTTGGGAATTTGACGAATGTTACCTTTAAGAGAACTCTACCTGGTCATTTCTCCATTCGAAGGCTGTAGTGTTGGGACTCTCTTATTTGTAGATGTAGAGGAAAATAATACTAGGTTTAGCGTTGTGGTCCTACCGATGTCGCCACCAAGGAGGTCCAGGAGGTGTTATGATCCGAGGTCCGAAGAAGGATGCCAAAGGAAACACAATTCACTTCCGAAGCTAAATATTTATTTACATAATATACTACTGTACATTACTCAATAATTTAACTGTAATTCGCGCGTACAATACTGAATATAATAGACTGCCAGGGTTTACGGAACCCTGCAGCGTAACGTCGCACAGTGTTGGTTCTTGATTTATTAATCCTCGTTAGAACAAAATGGTCTCTTTATATAATACTAAAATTATTATTAAAATGATTTTATTGGTTATTAAATTAATTTAAATAAATAACGATCTTCCTCTTGGCCTATGGCTGCATTATTTCTTTGTCGCGTCGCCCCACCTCGCGCCATCGCCTCGCTTCTGGCCGAGGTTATAAAAACAATCGTCGCTCTCTCTCTTCAGTTCATTGCTTCTACGGGTTCCGTTCCGGACGGTTGTCCGCGCGCGCGCGCCGTCGCCGTCTCGCCGTTTCGCCCTTGCGCCGTGTGTTCGAAAATGTCGCTTCGTTACCTTCCCTCATGTGGCGCCGAACATATGAATCTTCGATTAGTACGTGGGCATATCGCCAGGTCATTTACTTGACGACTTACTGGCCGGTACGTTTACCGAACGCGGTGATTCTTTCTGCATTCGGCCCGCATTCCTTTCTCCCCCGTTACCTCAGTTTCGACCAAAAGAACACGCGGCCGCAGTGTGAGTTGACGTACGCCCTCTGGACCCGGACTCTCTCAGGATCAGTGGAGTGGACCCCCCGTAGGCTGTACCCCGTTCTGGACCCGTGTGTGCGCTTCTCCAGGTCCCCCTCGATGCCGCAGGTACATCGGATCGACGTGTGATCGCCTCAGTGTGTTACAAAGTGTCTTCGAGTTCTTTCCGATTTGATTGAGTTGGTGCCTCCGCTTACAATTTTCGCCGTTCCGATAAGATTGAATTTGTTGGTACCAATGTATTTCCTATTTCGCCCTGATTGAGTTTTGTGCGTATCCCCCTGCAATCTTAGGTTAGACATATTATAACTTGCACATAATTATGTTTTCTATGTTTCAGAATTCCCTGATGATTATGCGGTTTGAATGATTTCTTTCCAGGTTCCATTTAGAATGTTTCCAACACATTCGACTCCCTCTCTTTCGTCAATCTGTATGACGGTAGCTTATAAACAAAATGTCTTTTGAAAAATGTATCGATCTCCAGTTTATGTATTTTGAGATTACATTTGCTTAATGGCCTCGGTGAATGTAATACCATTTTGCATAACTAGAAATACGAATAAATATATGTGTTCTCTAAACACAATAAAATATAACAAAATGAATTTACAAATTAGAAGCAGTGGACTGTGGGTTGTACAGGCTTCTCCAGTCCCGGTAAGTATACATAGTAGACAATTTAATAATTATTTATTTTATATTTAATTTTATGATGTGCAGGCTTCATGAATTAAATATAAAGTAGTCTTGCACTGATCATCTTTTTGGTCAACAAATCATTTATGTGCAGCCATGATGATTCCTGTTGGCTGACAAGATGAATTCCCTTCCTTTAGGCGATACACCCAGGTGCCGGCCTGAGGTATTGCCCTCCTCTTCCTTTAGGCAATACACCCAGGTGCCGGCCTGTGGTATTGCAATCCTCCTCCACCGTGTGTCAGTGCCACACGCAAGACTTTAACCCTTTTGTAGCACGATTAGCGTCGCTACAATATCCCCCCCATTAAATTGAGAAAAATGTGGGATTATTGCAAGCGATCTGGCGGTCTCACGATGCGTCCTGATCGTGTGGTAGGTACAGGAATTCTTGTCACATTTTTCTCGCCTCCTGCCCTCATTGAAAGCCTTGGTCGTTGCTCCGCTGTGCTTGACCGCGCCTCCGGTTCCCCTGAGCCTGCCGCTGGTTGAGTCTCTGCTTGCTGAAAATCATGATTATATAAATACGCTGGTTTTAGGCGATCAACCGATACGGTTACTCTCTTTCCCTTAATATTCAACACAAAGGTCTTACTCAGTCGCTCGATTACGGAATAAGGACCCTGATAAGGTTGGGTAAGTGGAGACTTTACAGAATCCACCCGGAGGAATACATGAGTGCAGGATAATAGATCAGGATGAACATAGAAATTTCGCTTTTGGTTTTTATTCGTATGCGTCTCTTGGTTGTTAATTGCGTCCCTAATTTTAATTAAATAATCATGGGGTGTGTACACCCTCCTGTTCTTTTCCAAGAACTCTCCCGGAATCCTCACACACGTCCCGTATAGCATCTCTGCGGGGCTGACATTTAGATCCGTTTTTACCGCTGTCCGTAAACCAAGCAACACTATCGGTAGCTCCTCCGTCCAGGACCTGGAATCTAATCGCGCCATCAGTGCTGCCTTCAAGGAACGGTGCCATCTCTCCACCGCACCGTTTGCCTGTGGGTGGAATGCAGTCGTATGGATTCTCCTGACTCCCAGCATCCTCGACAGCTCCCCGAACAAACTTGATTCAAACTGCCTTCCCTGGTCGGTCGTCAGCCTGGCCGGACATCCAAACCTGGCAATCCATGTTTCCATGAACGCCTTGGCCACCGTCTCCGCTGTGATGTCCGATATCGGCACCGCTTCCGGCCACTTCGTACTCCGATCAACCATGGTGAGCAGATATCTGAAATCTCCTGACTGCCTCAGCGGACCCACGATGTCTATGTGGACCGCCTCCAGCCTCTCCGCCGAGTCAAATCGCTCGAAAGGTGATAGCGTATGCCTCTGCACCTTCGACTTTTGACATGCCACACAACACTTTGCATAGTGTGCGCAGTCCTTATTCATACATGGCCAAAAATATTTTGACACCACCAATTTCCGTGTACCCCTTATCCCGGGATGACTCAAGCCATGCACCGACTTTAAAACCTCCTCCCGAAGTTCCGCCGGAATGTAGGGTCTTGGCGTGCCCGTCGACATCTCACACCAGATTTCCTTGTCTGTCCCCTGGTGTGTGATCAACTTCATTTTTAAATTTGTTTTAGCCTTCAAACTCTCTAACTCTAAATTATCCGTCTGTAGCGAATGCAACCTCTCGTAATCGACCGTGCTCGGAAAGTCGATTTGTGCGATACGCGATAATGCGTCCGCTACTACATTCTGTGAGCCCGGCACATACACTATTTCGCTCGCAAATTGCGATATATATGTAAGATATCTGACCCTCATGGGTGTCTCGCTATTATTGCTTGATATCTTCGTCAATGCATAAGTGAGGGGCTTGTGGTCCGTGAAAACTGTCAGCTCCCTCCCTTCAATCATCTTCCTAAAATACTTAATACCATGATGAATGCCAATTAACTCCCTGTCGTAAGTCGCATAGCGAGTCTGCGGTTCAGTCAATGCCTTCGAAAAGAATCCTAAAGGCACCCAGTCCTCTCCAATCTTCTGCTGCAGAACCGCCCCCACATGCGTTCCCGACGCGTCACACATCATGGATATCGGTGCTTCCGCCGATGGATGAGCCAAGGTAACCGCATCGCTAATACTCTGACGGCACCTCTGGAAAGCCTCCTCCGAAGCGTCTGTCCATGCGATGGGTGAATTATCCTTCTTCTTCGCTCCATGAAGAAACTTGTTGAGCTCGCTCTGGTACTCGGCTGCCTTCGGGATGCTTGACCTGTAGAAGTTTAACATCCCCAAAAATCTCCGCAGCTGCTGCACCGTCCGAGGCTTTGGAAACTCTGCAATAGCCTTCACCCGTTCAGCCCGTGGTCGTATGCCCTCAGCACTAACGGTAAAGCCCAAATAGTCCAATTCCGTTTTTGCGATCTTGCACTTCTGAACATTAATGGTGATGCCATGCCTGTCCAGCCTTCTCAAAACCTCCTCCAGATCCTCCTCGTGCTGTGCCATTGTAGGAGACGCGATCAGGATGTCGTCCACATACTTGAACACATTGTCCATTCCTGAAAGGACCTCATCCAGGAAACGCTGGAATGACTGGACCGCATTCCGTAATCCAAAAGCCATGCGAACCATTTCGAAGGATCCAAACGGAGTGGTTATGGCTGTCTTCTCCACATCCTCCTGCTTCACTGGAATCTGGTGGAAAGCCTTCACCAGATCCAGGGCCGAAAAAATCTTCTTTCCCTCCAGACAATAACTGAAGTCATGAAGACGCGGTATCGGATATCTGTCCGGAACCGTGATGGCATTCAGTCGGCGATAATCTCCACACGGCCGCAACTCCCCATTCGGCTTGGCCACCAGATGTAAAGGATTAGCCCACTGGCTCTTCGACGGACGACAGATGCCCGCCTGCACCATCTCTTCAAAAAGCTTCTTCGCCTGCTTATATCTCTCCGGGTTGAGCGGACGAGGACGACAGAACACCGGTGGACCCGTTGTCTCGATGTGATGCTCCACCTGGTGCTTGGGATTCAGCGGATATGAAGAATCCGCCGTAACGTCCGGATACTTCCTAAACAGATGTGGAAGAGGCACACTAGCATCCACTGCACACTGGGTCGGTACCTCCTGGCCGCTGCTAGAGGATACTACAGCGTCAACATCCTCACCGACGAAAAGACGTCCCCGAGCGATGTCCACTACCAACCGATGCTTGGCCAAAAAATCTGCCCCTATGATAGGCTGCTTAACATCCGCGAAAATGAATGTCCCCCTCATGGGCTTGAACCCTCGTCCAAAATCCACGACCAAGCTCCTTGCACCATATGTCGTAATCTTGGTCCCGTTTGCAGCCACCAGACTAAGTCCATTCTTGTGAAACGCTGATTTTTTCACCACTGGAAATACAGACACGTTCGCCCCAGTGTCTATTAAAAAATTCCTCCTAGAATTTACATCAAACAAAAATAATCTTTTACAGTCCTGGGCACCTAGCGATTCGCAACTAGGCGCCCCCACTAGTTTTCCGAATTCCTACGGAAAGTGCAAGGGGGCTGGCAATATCTAGCCCTCACGCCATAGCGCTGATGGTTTAGGCAAAAATTATGATTATTATTGCTACCCCCTATTGATGAGCGATTGAAATTACCCCGTCCACCATAATCATTCCTGAAATTGCTCCGCGAAAAGCTACCCGCACTCGCACCTCGTCCAATATTCCCTTCAGGCTGCCGCGCATCTCCGCAAGCTCCCGCCGCCCGACGATTGGCGTTATCTCCGAGAGACTTGCACTCCGCCTGCAATTTACTCACCACGCAAGCCAAATTCGCGAGCTGCTCTGCCAGGCCCGACACGGTAGTTTCTAAAGAAACACTCGTCGTATCACCATTGTAACCGTCGCGCGAATCTTCCGTCCTTCTCCCAGAAGTCGACTGCAGCGGCAAAGAAATCTTGTCCACGGCCGTCGACTGTGCAAGCTCCGACAGTCCTTTAAAATCCTCCACGATCCGATCCGCCATCAGCGCCAACGCGCTCATGTCCTGAACTGTGGAAACCGTCAAGACCGCCCGAGCGGATGCAGGTAGATGCGAAAGCCATAATGTCCGAATTGTTTCGTCGGGCATCTTCCCCCTGCTCAACTCCCTCATCCTCCGAAGCAGCTGAGACGGCTTCCAATCGCCCACATCCAGCTCCGTCAGCAGCGTCTGTAACTGACGCGAATCGGACTCCTCATACGTCGACAGTAAACGCCGTTTGACCGCCTCATACAATCCTGCAGCCGGTGGATCCAGGACAATGTCGCTAACCTCCTGCATGGCTGCCCTGTCCAACTGCGCAATCACCGCATGATACCGGTCCTTATCCGATCGTTTGCTTGCGGCAATAACCGATTCAAAATGAGCAAACCACAACCTAGGTTGTTTGTGCCAAAACGCCGGAATCTTGGTCGCCATGGACAATGGTGAAACCTCCGGTTGCTTATCATCCTCCATCTTGAAAACGCGCTTATTTCGGCGAAATTCAATCGAAATTGGAAAAGAATGAAAAATGAATATACAAGGAGCAGTAATTAAAAAAAAAAAAAAAAAACAAAGGAACAGAAATGAAATTCGGAATAACTGTGAAAAAACAATAGGATAAGGTATTTAGGATATGTAATCGAGCCTGAAATACCTGTTTGAATTCTCCAAAGCGAAGTCTCAACCGCCGCTGTTTGTCGCGGTAGATTCAACCAACACCGCTCGACGCGGTCACCGAAGTCGATTTCCCCGCTCCCGCCGGTCACCTGCTTGAAGGCAAGGAGGCTCGAAGATCACGAAACTCCGGAACGTCGTGGGTCACCAATTTAGCGTTGTGGTCCTACCGATGTCGCCACCAAGGAGGTCCAGGAGGTGTTATGATCCGAGGTCCGAAGAAGGATGCCAAAGGAAACACAATTCACTTCCGAAGCTAAATATTTATTTACATAATATACTACTGTACATTACTCAATAATTTAACTGTAATTCGCGCGTACAATACTGAATATAATAGACTGCCAGGGTTTACGGAACCCTGCAGCGTAACGTCGCACAGTGTTGGTTCTTGATTTATTAATCCTCGTTAGAACAAAATGGTCTCTTTATATAATACTAAAATTATTATTAAAATGATTTTATTAGTTATTAAATTAATTTAAATAAATAACGATCTTCCTCTTGGCCTATGGCTGCATTATTTCTTTGTCGCGTCGCCCCACCTCGCGCCATCGCCTCGCTTCTGGCCGAGGTTATAAAAACAATCGTCGCTCTCTCTCTTCAGTTCATTGCTTCTACGGGTTCCGTTCCGGACGGTTGTCCGCGCGCGCGCGCCGTCGCCGTCTCGCCGTTTCGCCCTTGCGCCGTGTGCTCGAAAATGTCGCTTCGTTACCTTCCCTCATGTGGCGCCGAACATATGAATCTTCGATTAGTACGTGGGCATATCGCCAGGTCATTTACTTGACGACTTACTGGCCGGTACGTTTACCGAACGCGGTGATTCTTTCTGCATTCGGCCCGCATTCCTTTCTCCCCCGTTACCTCAGTTTCGACCAAAAGAACACGCGGCCGCAGTGTGAGTTGACGTACGCCCTCTGGACCCGGACTCTCTCAGGATCAGTGGAGTGGACCCCCCGTAGGCTGTACCCCGTTCTGGATCCGTGTGTGCGCTTCTCCAGGTCCCCCTCGATGCCGCAGGTACATCGGATCGACGTGTGATCGCCTCAGTGTGTTACAAAGTGTCTTCGAGTTCTTTCCGATTTGATTGAGTTGGTGCCTCCGCTTACAATTTTCGCCGTTCCGATAAGATTGAATTTGTTGGTACCAATGTATTTCCTATTTCGCCCTGATTGAGTTTTGTGCGTATCCCCCTGCAATCTTAGGTTAGACATATTATAACTTGCACATAATTATGTTTTCTATGTTTCAGAATTCCCTGATGATTATGCGGTTTGAATGATTTCTTTCCAGGTTCCATTTAGAATGTTTCCAACACATTCGACTCCCTCTCTTTCGTCAATCTGTATGACGGTAGCTTATAAACAAAATGTCTTTTGAAAAATGTATCGATCTCCAGTTTATGTATTTTGAGATTACATTTGCTTAATGGCCTCGGTGAATGTAATACCATTTTGCATAACTAGAAATACGAATAAATATATGTGTTCTCTAAACACAATAAAATATAACAAAATGAATTTACAAATTAGAAGCAGTGGACTGTGGGTTGTACAGGCTTCTCCAGTCCCGGTAAGTATACATAGTAGACAATTTAATAATTATTTATTTTATATTTAATTTTATGATGTGCAGGCTTCATGAATTAAATATAAAGTAGTCTTGCACTGATCATCTTTTTGGTCAACAAATCATTTATGTGCAGCCATGATGATTCCTGTTGGCTGACAAGATGAATTCCCTTCCTTTAGGCGATACACCCAGGTGCCGGCCTGAGGTATTGCCCTCCTCTTCCTTTAGGCAATACACCCAGGTGCCGGCCTGTGGTATTGCAATCCTCCTCCACCGTGTGTCAGTGCCACACGCAAGACTTCTTTAACCCTTTTGTAGCACGATTAGCGTCGCTACATAGGTAATACTCCTAAATATCTGGGTTTATATAAAATGAATATATACGTATATATTCATTTGAATTGCCGCTTAATTATCCGTTCATCCGAATGCTCTACCGTCTAAGCCATTCGATTCGTGGATAACTAATCACCGGCATAATTATCATCACTAAATACTCTATGGAAAATATTTAGTGACACAGCGGAGTAATACATTTTTCATCATTTGTGACGTACCTTTTTTGAACAAGTTATACATAGTAATGTATAGTTTATACATCTATCAATTATTCAAAAGCTTAAAAGTGGCAAAAAGTTAATAAAAGTTATCCAAAGTGAAAAAGTAGATAAAAGCAGATTTTAAAAAAAAAACAAATAGCGACCAGAGTGATATTTTCTAATAGAGAATTTCACGGTGAACCAGATGACACCAAATTTGTGGCAATCGGACGTCTCCGGCCACCAAAATTTTTCCTCGCAATGAGTTTTCATATTTATTTATAGAAATAAATACGTACACAGTTTGCCACGCGGTTTGGCGGGAATCCCGGTTCCCGCCAAAAGTTTTTGGCGGAATTCGTTTCACAATGGGTTAAGTGATGCGCAAAACCAAACAGCTCTTTCGGGAAGAGGCCCCTTAAACTAATAAATTATTGTTGATTTAATGCTTTCTTTACGATACATGGTATAAACAGGACAGTGTTTTTTTTTAAATAATTGCTATGACTAAGTCATATACAATTATTTTGACCCCTACTCAACTAAGCCAAATACAAACCCTAGAGTCAAGGGAGATGGTGGTAATGAAGCGATAAAAATGGTATGACCATATGCGGATTCGAACCCGTGACCTTTATGTCTATTGATATATGATTGGTATACCGCCTCAACCACTACCTCCTTGCAGAATTACGATTTTACCGTAAGTCCCCGATCAAGCAACAATAACATACTGGCAACGCTAAAATCATGCCTTACAAAGTAGATGCAAACTACCAGAAACTCCAGTCTTCCGACACCTGTCGACAGAAGTCTGGAATAAAACAGTGCAAATAACGGCAAGTTTGTTTAGTCACTGATAAAATATTAAATTATTGAACGCATCCGTTTCACATTTGATTTGACACTTCACAACAGCATATACGATTTAGTGTACTCACCAGTATCTTCAAATAATAAATTAGCCGACTCCTTCTTTCCAGATAGAATATCTCTTATTTTGTCACCATACACAGAATTGCTGAATCTGTCAGAGAAGAAAAATTAGGTTAAGATTATCCAAACCAACCAAACAAAACCAACCAACCAACCAAAGATTAACCAAAAGATTAAGTTGATTAACCAAAGATTATTTGTGGTCATTGAACATTAGAAAATTCTACTTTATATATATTTAATTCATACTTCTTCAAGTTCATTTTTTTTCTGTATAATGTAAAGCAGGGGTGCTCAAACTTGAAATGTACATATGTATATGTACAAACCCATATGTACATGGGGAAACCTGTTAAATAAATAAATAAATAAATAAATAAACTGCTGGCGATCCACCTCAATATTTTTAGACTACTTACGATCGACTCTGAGAGACTGCAAGTGTGTGTGATGCAGGGTTGTCGTACATACACGATACACCCTACCTACCTAGGTAGGGCGTACCGTAGCATATATAGATATTAGCTTTCTGCACGGTGCTCAAACGGTCGATCGCGATCGACTGTTTGAGCACCCCTGATGTAAAGGAATGACATAATTTATTTTTTTAATGTACGTATTTTAGTTTAGAACTGTAAACTAAATTAAAATTTAATTCTAGATTAAAACTAGACACAAAGAGTACAAGTTAGATTTAAATACATTCAAATAACAACATAGGAATCAAAATTCACTAAAAGGATGACTGAAATATTTATGGTTCCGCCCATGGCACATACAATATATTACAAAAGGAAAAACAACTATACGGAGATCGGTGATAAATCAACGACATGTTACCTATTAACGACACATTTATTTTAACAGATTAATGTGTGGCAATCTTAAAGTTCTCCATATGAATAAAGGTTTCTCCCTAATAAATATTCTTTTATTATATATTTTTTATTAAAGAATGATTATAATTTCAATGTAGTCGTCCAAGTAATTCTAAGTAAATAAGTAATTCTTTTCTCTTAAATTCATTTATACCATTAGTTAGTTGAGGAGTAGGGTAGTGAGAGATAGGCGTCGCCAGGGAAAGAATTGATCAGTCAATCGAGGCTGTTCGATGCCGATAGAAAAGTGTCACCTTTAAGTCTTCAAATGCAAAAAAACAAAACTGGTGACCTGCTAGTAATCTGTATGTGACAGTTCAAGTCAAGTTTACTCCAATGGTTAAAGTTGGCAACCCTGGTGCGAATTGACCGTTAAAACAACAAACTGCAACAAGTATTACTAAACAATTACCTCTCCAGCAGGGAAAAATCTTCTTCCTGGAATAGTTCGTCATCGGCTAAGGGTCCGAGTATCCTACCGTTAAAGACGAGGCCTCTCGATCCGGATTGCTTGAACCCGAGCGCACGCCAACTCAACAAACGTCCCACCCTCAGCAGCCACTCAAAGCGGTTCAGGGCCGGCACCAGCTCGGGCTGACAGTAATACAAAATTAAATTAATTAAAATATACATCCTTTTATGGGGTCATTCTATACTTCAAACTGATCAACTTTTGTTCTAAAAGTTTTTCAATATGTAAAAAACAGTAGTAAACAAAATCCTATCAGCGTTTAAACGCATAGTTACTCCTTTTGACTGAGACGGCCGGTGCGCGATCTTGACCTTTGCGCGGCGGGCGAACCAAACGTTTCCTGGGATATTATTTATTTTGTAATATGTCACAAAATAAAAAAATTACAATTACTTAAGACATATTCAATTATTGTGGGCACTAAGTTTTACTATTCACTTCTTCTGCTAGTCAGTGAAGATGGTGGTGATGAAGCGTTAAAAATGATATAACTAAATGGGCGTATTGGAACCCGCCACCTCTCGGTCAATAGTCTAACTAGACTACCACAATTACATATTTTTTTTTAATAAAATTATTGCAAAAACGGAGGTGCCATGCTTTTGATCCAAGTCTTACATTCATTTATTATAATATTTCATAAGTATAAGTATTTCATATGATCTTCCAAATTTTGAGACCATATACATAACCAATACAAATTTGCATTTAAAACATCATTTAAAACCCTCAAGTACAACCTTTAGTTCTAATCCGGGGCACATTTTCATGTCAAGCGGAGTGGTAAATGCATGGAATAAGTTACGAAGCGCAGTGATAAGTGCCAAAAATGTGAATGAATTGAAGATAAGACGACAAGTTTATCAGAGACGATGTAAGTGCAGATTTAGGCTCATCAGCGTAAGCGGCCTGCCTAAAACTAATAATAATAAAGGAATATTTGAGGAACAGGTACCTAATACCACCAAAGGTACCTACAGGTACCTAACAGTTTTTGCTTAGGTCTAAATGTAACAGATTAATAAGATTCATTTTGTATCTGCTCTTATGAGATGTGGCGTCTGTCCAGTGGGAAGAGTCAAGAGATGGGGAGCGAACTAACCCATACCGAGTGCCACGGTCAAGAAAGTTTAAAACTTTCGACAGACTGAAATTAATAGAGGTAAAGATGGGTAACAACAAGCGAAAAAAATATTTTTAATGGTTTATAGGGCTGTTTTTTTTAGAGGCGTGGTTTTCAATCTGGCACTACTTTTTTCGTAGTTGGTGTTTTTGACAGCTGTCACTTGATTTATGCTCAGTTTGGTTTGCCATTTCATAATGAATAGACTTACTCCTGAACAATGTTTGCAAATAGTGAAAATTTAGAAAAAAACACTCTAAAATAAAGTGAAAATCGCGTCGTGGGCCTGTGACGTGGCCTCCAAGATCGTGCGATTTAACACCGCTGGACTATTTTTTGTGGGGTTATGTGAAGTCGCTTGTCTACGCAGATAAGCCGGACACGATTAACGCCTTGGAAGAGAATATTCGGCGCGTTATTGCTGACATACGGCCCAACTTGCTGCAAAAAGTGGTTGAAAATTGGGCCTCTCGGCTGGAATTTGTTCGAGTCAGCCGCGGCGGCCACTTACCCGAAATCATTTTTAAAACATAATGGCAAACCCTTATCTTTATAATAAAACTAAATTCTTAGCCATAACATCAAATTATATGCGTTTTATCTCTTCTTGAAAACCACGCCTCTAAAATCATCAACCTATACATAATATGTAAAAAAATATTACCAGTATGTCGCAGTCCTTCCTTTCGTGGCAACCCTCGTTCTCCAAGAGCTTGTTGACGTAGTCAGCAGCCGCAGGGCCTTCCATGACGGCCAGGGCCGCCACAACGACCTTGTTCAATGATTGATCCGTTCCCGCCGTGCCGTCCATGTTCGGGATGAATGTCACGCGCGATGTTCTCGTTGATTTCTGCGAGTGTATGAGAAAAAACTTACAATTACTAAGGCAAAGCTAGCTGGAAAATGAATTAATTGTGTTGAGTTCGGACCATGCTTTTCGGAACGAGATATATTATAGCGGTGACTGAACAAGATTGACGTTTTTGTTCGATCATAGGTTCGAAAGTAATATAGTCATAGTAATTCATAGTAATACCATTTAGCACAGGTGTTTTGTTGGTATTACTTGCAAAATTGAGCCGTAAAACTTATCTTGCATATATTGATAGAATTTAATTACAAAAACTAGGGGGTTTTTTCTTTTGAAAAGGGGATAGTTAGTGTCCATAAAATAAATATATTAATTAGAGCTACTAAAACTGTCAACATTCAAACAGCGTAGAGATCTTAAGAGATATTGAGATTCTTACCGGAGGGATATCACGATTATCTATGTTTACGAGTACACAATTATAAGTTTTCTTTTAGCCTACCATATAATGGACATATGGCACATTATGTTATGTTATGTATGTTAGTGGATGTGGGGAGTTTTTCCCCCGTGTACCGCGTCCTTTCCAGAACTATTGTACTTTTAAATCCACTTATAGCTGGCCCTCTAGTCTCGTACTGTAGATAAAGTTCAGTAACTTTTTGGGTGCGATGGTTCTAATATCTACTGGCTTGAGGAGATGGTTGCCTAGAAGCTGGTACCTTTTGTACATGAGGGGTCCACATTCTCCCAGTAGGTGTAACGGGGTTTCTGGGCCCACAAGGCAGAGCCTGCACCTGTCATCGGTCGATAGGCTTAATTTGTGCAGGTGTTTGTTCAGCTTGCAGTGGCCAGTTAAGGTTCTGGTTAGGATCCTAAATTGGTATCGGCTTAACTTTAATAATTAGCTCCGAGAGTCTTTTTTGCGAGAATCCTACTATGAGTTCTTTGGATTGCTTTTGTCGGGGACACATGGCACATTAATTACTATTATAATTTTAATGATCATATATTTTTGATATGGCGTATTTGGGTTGTATCAGCATGGGCCTACCCTAGAACATTACAAATATTAATAACAATGGTTGGTCTTACCATATACTGTAGAGCAGTGAGTAGCAGCTTTCTACTCGAAAAGTCGTTCAGATCACCAACGACCCAAATAGTGTCCAGGATGACCTCTTTCTTCTCATTTTTAAATGGTTTAAGGAAGTAGCGCAAGTTCGCTATGGCCGTGGCGGTCAGGTCACGCGCCGTTAGAGTAGCCAGTTCCTCCATGTGATTACCGTTCAATAGCTCTTTCGAAGCTTCATTGCCGTTGACGGAGATGTGCTGGGCCGACTCCACCGACAGGATGCGGTTGTTTAATCTGTGGGATTTCACTGCGATTATTATTACAAATGCACAGTGGCTATGAGGTATCAAATAACCTACCGAAATCTAGAATTGGCTGTGATTTCCTGTTAACCTACCAGAGTACAATAGACGCAGCTGTGAGATTCCTGATAACCTAACAACATTAAAGAGTCCTGGTAGATGTACCAACCTGGCGTTAAGAAAAAACAGAATATGCTATCACTTCTTAGTAGAAGGATTAAAAACTTGATTCTTCACAAGCTTTCATCATATTAAATATGATAGAAGCTTGAAGACACAAAGGTATTGGAGTGGGTTTTGGTATGATGCGTTCCTGGATAACATTACATTGTTGGTATCAATGGATAATGTTAGATTGGTTTATAAGTCGCAGTTTTCTAGATTTGACATTTTTACATAAAATATTCAGGATTAGCTTACCCTACCTATTTACCAAATTTGTAATTTATTTAATTCTAACTTCTCCCAAATTCATCTATTTTCAATAACTCAGCAAAAGTTTCGCAGCACTGTCTTAAAATACTATACCAATGCACAAAACCCCGTACCAAATTCCTAGTTTAGTTCTATATATTTTTTTTTTGGTTTCTATATTTATATATATATTTTTTTTTATTTATTTATTGACAGTACTTAACATTAATTTCACATTATGCAAAGTACTACCTAACTAGGCAATGCCCGTACTAAGTTAGACTATACTAAAAGCATTGTTCTTATAAGCATAACTATCTCACTGCGCAACATACAATTACAATTATTTGAATTAAATTGTATGCAATAATACATAATATATAGATAATAATAATACCTAAATAATAATACATAAATGTACCGTTAATAACTAATACATAATTTTAATAATAATTTATTTATTATAAAAATATATAAATAACCAAAGCTTAAATTGGTGAATATCATGTTCCTTTTAAATATTTTTGTTTAAATTTAAAATCATCATCTTACTTAATTTGTATGATTTTAATATTATTCTTTTTTACCTATAATTACCTTAATTAGGTTACCCTAGTTTAAGGAATGTATAGGCACTTCAATTTATATTGTCTTTACGTCATTACCTGTATTGTGTACAAATTCTGTTGGGTAACCAGAATAAATATATAAATAAACTCCTCACCTTGGCATGACATTAGCTTGACTCATAACATAGTCCATAGCATCGTCAGTATCGGCCAGTTCCCCTCTGAAGATGGCCCTCTGGAACTTACTGATGGCCTTCTGGAGGATCAGCAGGATGGCATCTTCGAACTTCGACAGGGTCAAGTCTTCTCCTGGGATGAGAACACCATTCGCAAACGCCTAAAAGTGTAAAAGTATAAGTTGAACTTCGTTTAAGTACAGTACACTGTGTTATGCACCCATACCGAATACCATACAGAAGTGCATTCAATATGTTCACCAAACGTCGAGTGTACGGCTTCCGTCATAGCTGTGAAGGCTTAAGAAAATGGATATCGATCAGAATTAGATATAGCTGCCACAGTGTCAAGCAAATTCTATGGATCGCCGGTCTATTAGCAATGAATCAGACGTGTAATCAAGATTTTATTATTGTAATTTTTAAAGGGTGTTAATGTGTATATATGTAAATGGTGTGTATAGTATGTTTGGTGGTGACGAGAATACTCATCTAATATTATTTCTGTTCGATGAGAGTTTCTTTTATGTGGAGTATAAAGTTGCCTTAATGCAATTGAAAAATGTCTATATATATATTGTCTTTATTGTGGTTATATAGGTGATGATTTTAGAGGCGTTTGCCATTATGTTTTAAAAATGATTTCGGGTAAGTGGCCGCCGCGGCTGACTCGAACAAATTCCAGCCGAGAGGCCCAATTTTCAACCACTTTTTGCAGCAAGTTGGGCCGTATGTCAGCAATAACGCGCCGAATATTCTCTTCCAAGGCGTTAATCGTGTCCGGCTTATCTGCGTAGACAAGCGACTTCACATAACCCCACAAAAAATAGTCCAGCGGTGTTAAATCGCACGATCTTGGAGGCCACGCCACAGGCCCACGACGTGATTTTTACTTTCAGGAGTAAGTCTATTCATTATGAAATGGAAAACCAAACTGAGCATAAATCAAGTGACAGCTGTCAAAAACACCAACTACGAAAAAAGTAGTGCCAGATTGAAAACCACGCCTCTAAAAAAAAACACCCTATACAAAGCAAAGCTTAAGCAAAAAGTTAAGTAAAATAAATAAATTGTGATGTCAGTTTTAATATATCCATCACTTGCATATGCATGTGCAATTTGAATGCAAATTGCGATGTGTCATGTCACTGCGATGGCGGCGATGAAAACCGCACCATGTGTTCTGGGCAAAGGGTGCCACCCTATAACAAACAAACACCTGTAATTGTGGAGCGCCGTGTAGAAAAAAAAATCAATTGTAACGTTCATATAATAAAACATATTTTATCAATTTTTCATATACAAAGTTCCATAGCATTACATCGCGATACTTCACAGCGAAGCACGAATTTATTGTAACATGAAAACCGTCTGCCCCAATTATGCAACCAAAGGCAGATTACCTGTGGAAGAATTTTGGAGCCTGTCTTCTGCACGAACTCTTGAGCGAGCTGTCGCCCAAAATCGTACTCTGAATCGGCCCCAAAGACATCGTCGAGGTCTACGTTTTTGTCGACTTCTTTTAGTATGTCACGCACTATCTCCATCGTGATGTCGTTACTTCCAGCTTTGTTTGTTATCTGGAAACGGAAAGAAAAATGTTTATTTGTTCATGTGTATTTTTTATTATATAGCAATTAACATATTTTATAACCATATTGGCTGTCATGTGGTCTTCTAACCATCCTTCTGTAAGCACATAGGAGTGTGTTACAGGAGGAGTGTTACTCTTCGTATATCATCATAAAATGCAACAGCATTTACCAATCCATTTGTACGGATATTCTTCAATATTAGTTATGAAATATCTTGAGATTTACAATAGTGTCGATAATCCCGATTAATTCAAAAAGTCCGGATTATCAAAATGTCCGAATTTTCGAATAGAACGAAAAAAGGTCATTTGAGTTCATAACAAAAAGAGAACTTGTTAAAACCGTTAATAATTCACGTTAGTGGTCAAATAATAATTATTATTATTAATATGAACTATTATTTAATGACCGAATAAACATATTTATATATTGTCAGAGCTCTTAAAAAAATCTGTTATTGATTTTGAACTGCGTGTGTAACAGTGTGTAGTCAAAGGAATCGACTAACAGTGAAAACTTCAACTTTAATTGAATCTGGATTATCGACGGTTCGGATTTTTGATGTCCGAATTATCGACGCTTTACTCTATAACTTTTTACATAGATAAAAGTATAGTCTTCCAATTTGGTATGAAGATATTGGCCGTTCTGGGACCGTTCATATATTACATCATTTGAAATTAGGAGGGTGTTCTGGTCTGCCGGATGATAGTAATATGACATAGGAGGAGGGGAGGAGTCGTTACCAAATTGACGTCATATTACAATTGCTAACGAAAAATAAAGAAATAGATTTTAGTTGTTTTTTATCGTAAGACATTTTTTTCTTAAAATTAAAATTCATTTTTCTGTCATGTTTTTAATTAAGCTGCAAATGTGCCTCAGCTGTCCGCATTGGTATTATGCATTTATATAGGACGGTGTTTCTTTTTAGGTGAAATATAGTTCTTTTTTTTTAAGGAAAGAAAAAAAGAGATATCAGAAAAGTTTTGGTAGGTACATCGATTGCCCTTGACTGAAAAACTGTCTACGAGGTGACAATAAAATTAGAAGGATAGGTATAACATAAATCCTATGGACACGTGTTCGGCAAATCCACACGTGAAAAAAATTGCCAATAAAAAAGCTAAGAGCGACAAACTTTCGAAATAATTTGGCTGCAAGAGTGAATGTAGAATAAACAATGACGAACGCCGCTTAGAGGCTTAGGATAAATCAAAGAAGTTACACTAGCATTATAAGTAAAATAAAAAAATATATTACCTTTGTAAGATAGGAAAGTCCCTGTGCATTCCCCAAGTCCTGGCAAACATAGTTGAAAGCCTTCCTCAAACTCCTCGGAATATCTTCAGACGGCTCTGCTTCGCCCTCGCCGGGCACAGGAGCGAGCACTACTCCTACGCGCACTGGCGCCGTGTGCTTCACCAACGATTCAGCCAATCGGATGATGGCTCGCGAATCAACCACTACTGGATTCACAACGATGACCTGTGGAAAATACACCCATTAGTTTATGGTACCTAATTATTTGAAAGCAGCTTCATTTTATTTATTTATTTAACAGGTTTCCCCAAGTACATATGTCAATTCATAACATACAAGCACAAAAATTATAATAATAAAAGAAAAAACAACATTAAAAACTAAAAATAATAACAATAAAAAACAAAAAATAACCAGTACTAGTCAAATATAAACATAATAACAAATATAAAAAGCCACATTTGCTAAATTTAAGCTACTTTTCTCCTGCGGTGGCGGGAAAAACGTGGGATATTTCATTCGGTCAACGACCTTCGCCGAACAGGCGGCATTGTGTGGTCAGCGTATTTTACGCAAGGAGCGGCATGTGTTATGCTTTTTTTCGGGTGTATTATATACTGAGCCGCTACTATTATAAAAAAAATACTATACATTAGACGTAAATCTCATGAAGATTATAAAAAACAACAATTACGACATATTTTTATGATCTCTGTAGCAATTAACGAGCCTTTTGATTTCGTGTCTACAATGGTTTATCTCACTTGTGTATGCTTTTCTGGAGTCCCCTTCATGTGGCTAGCATGATTTTATGCTGCTTCAAATACTGAGTTAAAAGTCTGATAATAGCACATTTAAGAGAGTACACCTTTATTTATTTTTTATTTTTATTTATCTTTATTGGAAAAACCAACAATTTTTACACAGTCCATACAAAAAAAAATACATTTGATGGATCGATAAAAAACTATGTAAAACTAAAAATAGGTTTCTACTAATTTTAAAGGTTTCTACTAGTATTAAAGTTAATAACAAAAATAACAAAACCATTTTATATCTATATATATACATATCTACTACACGAATTTAGAACAGTTAATTCTTACACAAAAGATCGTTGCTGAACACTTTAAATAGCGATTTATTCAGAGTCAATTTATCGAAGCAGTTAACAGTTTCATTAAAATAACTTTGCATCCGTGGTATCGGCGAATGTAGAGCGTTATTTGAGGAGCATGAGGGTACTTTAAAAACATTGTAATGACGGGTACGATGCGACGACGGTACATTGATCGAAAAGGATTTCAAAAGATCGGGGCAATTAATGGTGTCATTGAAAACGGCGTTTATGAACCGCAGATGGAGCAACGCTCGTCTGTCGTATAGGGAGGGATGTATTTTAGTTCAACTCCACGAAAATATCGATAGGTCAACGCGCGCAAGAATAGGCGCTGGACTCTCTCGATTCTATCTGAGTGTGTGACATATACCGGATCCAAATGACAGAACCATATTCGAGTTTACTTCGAATTAACGAATTAAAAAGGACGATAGCCGCCTTAAAGTTTGAGAAGGGTTTTGTCACCCGTAATATAAAACCTAATAGATTTAGAGATTTTTCAATTATATAGTCTAGATGTAGATTGAAACTAAGCTTTGGGTCGAAAATTACTCCTAGGTCCTTAAACTGGTCTACCGTATAAACCTGACAACCGTTCAGGGTATAAGAAAATGACAATATTTGTTTTTTCCTTGTAAAGGTCATCGTTTTGCACTTATTGGTATTTAGAAATAACTTGTTTAATTTACAATATTCGGTGAAGGTGTTTAAATCACTCTGGAGGGCTGTCTGGTCATAATAGGAAGTAATTTTTAAATATATTTTTAAGTCATCGGCGTATAACAAATAATAGGAAGACTTGAAACAATTGTTGATGTCGTTTAAAAATAGAATAAACAGAATCGGGCCTAAATGGCTTCCTTGCGGGACAATAATGAAAATAGTCTCCCCTATTGCTCGGCATTGTACTTTTCTAGAATATATGGATCTTTTGCCAAATAGGGAAGCTCTAAAACTGATAAATAATATAAATTACAAACCACAGAGAAAAGATTCCTCCTGAGGCTTCGGAGCATGCCGGGGTACGCGGGTCTTAGTAGTTCCATATACGAAGACGACCAACGCTTGTACTGAGAGTCATTTTCGAGGTCGTTGACCCACTGGACGGCAGTGTCTCGAATGTCCAGAGCGAATTCCTGCGCCGACTTCGTGGAATGGCTCGCGGAACGACTGCTCGACTTTCCCGGGCCGGCCGCCACTTCCAGCGAAAGTAATCTGGTCACGATTTTGCCCGATACACCTGTATGAAAAATGCTCAAATTAAAATTGAACACACTCCATCCTAACCACTTACATGTCGCTATTAATAGAGCTTAGAAATATAATTCTGTTAATTGAGCCCTGTGAGATTTATATATTATAATCTATAGTAACAACTGTCTATAATGTACTTTATATTTTCGCTACATCGGAGCTCCGACTGGCCAGAATGTACTCGGATGGAGACTGGTGTATTTATATTGAACAGAGTATCACAAACTAGTCAATAAAATGACCATCGATCGCATTTTTACAAGGCCCATATATTAATCAGAATTTATGGCGACATAAATAAGCTCATATACTTCAAAACTCTGAAAATTCTATTTTATTTTCTCGCGCTGTCGACCGCTGCGAATCGAACCTTTCCGGCCTAAACTGTACTATTTTCAACACAAAGCTATAAATCAGCCCTGGCGGTTTTACTCGGTTGCCAGCATCTCTACAATATTATTTAAGTAAGACTCTAATCATCAAAAAAAACTACCATATACACAAGGGGTGCTCAAACGGTCGATCGCGATCGACTGGTCGATCGCGATCAACCGTTTGAGCACCGTGCAGAAAGCTAATATCTATATATGCTACGGTACACCCTACCTAGATAGGTAGGGTGTATCGTGTATGTACGACAACCCTGCATCACACACACTTGCAGTCTCTCAGAGTCGATCGTAAGTAGTCTAAAAATATTGAGGTAGATCGCCAGCAGTTCAAGTTTGAGCACCCCTGATATACACCATTGAACATTAAACATTGTTGTATTATTCTGTGATCAACCATGTCAAAAGCTTTATCGAAGTCAGTGTAGATGAAATTAACTTGAATGCCACTGTTAAATACTTTTCAGAGTAAAGTTATATATATTTAAATAATAAAATATTCATTATATTCTATAGTAAAATAATTAATATTCAAAAGTAAAAAATATAAATATTCTGAGTAAATTGTATGTGTAGAGAAAAGTGTTAGAGTATTTAACTTTGTAAACCGTCAGAAATAACAGAATGACTTCAAAACCAGCCCTTTGTAATACGATGGACACACAAAAATCTTTCAATTAAAGACATTGCGAGATGTTGCCTCGCATTGCTCAATGCTTCAGTCGACACGTAATACGCAATAATTAAAAAGATCAAAGAACGCTTAATAAATGTCAAAAACACTTCCCTTTCTATCCTTTCAGAATGAACCTGACTTTGTCAATGACTTTCATGGCAGCTTCTACCAGCTTTTGGGGCCAGAAATCAATGAAATATCTTTAAAACTTCCTTAACCAGCTAATTCCCAAGCACCATTTACGAAATAGCCCTTGTTTCAAATTCAAATTTAAATTCAATGTTTTTAATAAATAAAATAAGGTAGCATAATCATAAGGTAATTTTACAATAAATATTAAAATAAAATATAATATCCAAATATATAAAATCGAGCACCTGGGTACCAGTCATATTGACCGATTTGATAATTACCTTTCTAAAACAATAACGGTTGTTTATAAAGCGTTTCAGTGTGAGTATAAAAGACCCGCCCAAAACCATGTGAAAAATTTGACAGTAACTAATGTTAAATGTGAGCGTTTACTTAAATTGCAATTTCGGGAAAACTTAAGCACAAACACTCAAGTAACAACGGCTTAAGATCTAAATCCAATCAGGACAAAGTTCTAATGCACGTAATTACCAATTTTATGCAGCACTTCCAAAGTGGTGAGGTCTTCCCGTAGCAATTCGAGAAGCGAGAATACATCATTGGCGTCCATATCTAGAAATACGCCGTTTACAAAGAGGGCCGCGTCGCTGGGATGAACGTTCAGGATTCCCGCCCAGGTCTCCTGGTTATGTTTGATTTCCTTGGCGAATTCCTCCGGAACGTCGAGGTGAACTAAGGTTTTTGTCTGGTGAATTGGAAAAAAAGAAAGGCACTTGTAGAATCGTATCTGGGGATCAGCTGCATACATTTCGGAAATTTTCACATTGCAAAAAACAGTCCGATCTATCCTGGGTTTAGACCTAGGATAGATCGGAATGTCTTTTTTTACAATGTTTTTTTTTTTATTAGAACGTGGATTTAGATCCCCGTGAATCATGTCAGCCACACTTCCGTGCACAGGGTATTTTAAAAATAAATAGGATATTTGTCTGTGGGGCTCTGTGCAAATTCTACGCTAGGAGGGAAACTGCTCCTACCTATAGCAAATTTTACTCCCATGACACCAGGCATAAAAACCACTTTATCCAAGCAGTCCAACCTCGTACTGCTAAATTTAAACTAACAAGCGCCTCTATGGGCGAGTATTTTAATAGATTGAATTTAAAGAAATAACCTAACATGTTTCAGAAAAGTTGTAAAAAACTAACTTATTCAGAAGGCACTATACCACTACGAGGACTTTATTTACCTATAAATAATACTAGCTATAATTTTTGGGCTCAAAGTTCTTGCTGTAAATTAATGTTCAGTACTCATGCCCAGTTTATCTGAAAGTTTTCTATTGACGTCAAAGACAACTAGACTTAATTAGTTTGCAAATTCCTAATTGAAAGTCACGAGCATTTGCTTTGTTTGGAAAAATGCTAAGTTGCATTTCACACGATGACGTCAAATCAGACCGTCCTGGGACGGGTTTGTATGGAGTCGAAGCTATTACCGGTCATTTATTAATTTCTATTTGCATTCCTACTGAGTTAGAAACTGGTTAGGATAAGTGTGTGATACTCAATAAACTACTCGGTGACCCTGATCTGAACTCTATCTCTATCCTCACCTTATCCTTATCACATGTTAACGACAGTGATAATCATCTAGCATTATACTTTCATGGATGGTCCTGACCTCCATTAGTAATTTCCATGATAGCTATATTCCTGTTTAGGTTAATAGTGGCATGCATGTCGACGGTAGGTCTACCTGCATGGGGAAGTTCTGCGAAATGGCCGCCAGGACGGTGAGAGCATGATCCGGGTCGACCTGGGAGTCTTCAAAGGCAGCAGCCACTGCTGCTCCCGCTTGGAGACTCAGCTTTTGCATTTGCCAAACCTGCAAGTAGCAAACCAAGAAAAAAATTTAGATATAAAAAATAAAATAGATTATTTAAAAACCGCCGAAGCGACTTTGGCCTCGACGCGCAACGGCTGGCAGCAGTTTCGCCGCGGTCGAAAAATATTAAACTTTATTTAGAATATCCTTATTTAAGTATGAAAATATTTAAAAAAAAAAAAAAAAATGTTTTTCTTACGACTAGTTTAGAAGTTGATATAGATAAACCCTAAAGTGTTTTCAAATACAAGCTATATACACCGTGTTCCAAGACCATTCCCGATAAAAAAATCGGCATAATATATCAAAATTCATCATGGCTTCAGAGTAAAAAATTTGTAAACTTTATGAGATAATTTATCGGTTTTGTCATAAGTTCGGTCGCTAGCGAGACCGCTCCATGCTGGATCATTGACCGGCCTAGCCCAGCGCCTGCGAGGAAAAAGGAAATTTACACGAGCGCTTTCCAACTAAGAGCAGTTTCCACTTATCAAAACCCTAAAGAAAAACTTCAATCAAATTGTGCGGTGAATCGTTTCAGTCAAATCAAAAAAAAACTACATGCAGTAGAGTGGTCAATGCTTGGAATAGTCTACCAGATGAAGTGTTTCATGTGTAAAATGTATATACGATATATATTTGCATTATTTTTTTTAGTATTTGCCTTCATTGATTACAGGATGTGGCGGTACTTTCATAGAAGCCGGGTTTGCCTAGATTTTTAACGAAAAAACCGCAAATTTAATATATTTGCGGTTTAATATAATATATTATTGTTTGTATTATAAACACCGAAGGGGGCCCCACCGCTCCCTTACCTCACCCCAAAATAGGGCTTGCAGGCACAATCAGCATAATTACTGCCTGCCTGGTAATATTAACAATATTACCTTTAAAGGTGCCAACTCGTCGTCGATCTGCGACATGGCCACTTTGAATTTGTCCAGATAGCCCCGATAATCCGGAAATAGATTTCTGCAATGAGGAAAGTAAAGTTAATTCTTCCGTGAAGACATAAAGAGTGAATGTCGAGGCAAAAGCGATTGAATATGGAAAAGGCATATTCTATTATAATTAAGTGTGTGTAACCATAGAGTTGGAATGATAAAAACATGCAAAGAGAATGAAACGGAGACAACTCACTTGAGCCTTCCGAAATTGAACCCTGCGACCTGGTTCTGCGGGTCGTTCTCGTCCTCCTCCTCACCACTCCCGCCTGCCCCTCCAGCGCCGGCGCCCTCGCCGCTCTTCTCCTCGGGCTTGCTGTCGTCCTGGCTCTTATATTCGGTGCTCTTCAGTTGCAGTTCTACTCCGTATCCGGAGAGACGCTGTTTGGCACGACCGCGTGGCTAAAATTTTATTTCAAACAGCGTTGTTAAACAAAGATATTTCGACGAAAAAAATGAATTTTGGATATTTCATTTTTTGACAGTTGGCATCCATAAATATTGCACACGATATATGTTTTTAGTGTTGTTTTTTTTAAGTAGTTTAATAAAAACAAATTTAAATAAGTTTTATTCAAGCATTCATACATTATTATTAACTAAATCAATAAATTTAAAATTTACATTAGATTTTTTGCAAATTCTCTGCCTTAAATCGCGATCGACGTTCCTATTAAGACAAACTCCATTCAAGTCATCCATCACAAATAGGCCTCTGCTTCGATAGTTTTTGAACATCAGACGTCCTGAGCAACTGTGATCAAATCGCAACATTACGTCGCTGTGACAGAGTCGAAGCAGTCGCAGAGTAGCGATGCTCCGCCTAAATCGCAATCATCGCCATAGCTAACTCCAATGACAAGATTACAAACAGATAGAACAAACGGATTAAGACAGACATTACCTCTTGTTATAGTAAATTTAAATATGATGCCTAACTGGATGTACTATCTAAATGGAACTCAACTTAAACCTGTAACTTCCCAAAAAGATCTCGGTGTTATTATATCAGCCAATATTAAATGGGAGATCCACATTGTAGCAATTGTGAAGAAAGCTAATTCCTTTATATATTTAATAAAAAAATCTTTTAGAAACATGTCTCCTCAAGTAATGCTGAAGATCTATAAGGCATATGTGCAGCCTTTGCTTGAGTATGGGTATCAGATATGGAATCCATACTTTGTAAAAGTCATACAGTTGCTGGAAGGAGTTCAAAGGAGATTCACAAAAATACCCGCACAACTAAAACGCTTGGAATATGAAGAAAGGCTGTCTGTGTTAAAACTGACCTCATTACAGGAGCGACGTGATCGTGGTGATCTCATTGAGACTTACAAAGTGTTAACTGGACATTACAATTGTGCAAGCATTAAGGACATATTCATGTTTAACCAAAACACGCAACTTCGCGGCCATTCAATGAAGTTATCTAAATCTCTTTGTTCCACTCTTTGTGGATAATTGGAATCGGCTACCACAGGAAGTGGTGGAAGCTATAAGTGTAAACCAGTTCAAGAACCGCCTTAAAAAGTTCTTGAATGTAGGCCAATCGCTAGTAACTGAGAATGAGACATGAGCACATCAGCTAAATAGCTGCTTGCTCAACAAACAATAATAATAATAATGATGCAAGTAAAACTGGCCAACCTTCACGTTCCACCTGAGAACGTAGTGTACATGTCCCGACGAAGCGTAACCGGCCAACAGTTTGTGCAGAGGCTCAAATCCAACCGTTCCAAGTTCTCCATACAGAATGGCTGTAATGGATCGATTCACTGATCCTGGATAGTGATGATCCACAGTGTATGTATCAATTTTGTGTTCAGATGTCTGGAAATAAATCTTTTGTTTATTTATTTGGTAAATATAATCTACCAGCACTAGATAACTAGATACATAGTATTCTGCTGTTTAGATAACAATTCAGATTTTTAAAGTTATTCGCGGATTCGTCGAAAATCCCATAGTACTCGGGAGAGATTGGTTTCTTTGTTCTGGACTGTTTGACCAGATCACGGAAGCACACGCTACTCAGGCGATTAGTGCGGAGTACCAACGTATATAAGTATAGTCGGATTGGGGAAGTAGTCAAATTATTAAATTCCATTTTCGCGGAGATTGATATCTTCGTCTGTTCGCCTAATAGGATTAAAAATCTGCTTTCTATTACACCTTTGTGAGATGATCGTAAATTATTTATTTGTTATTTTTCGCCTGGGAGCGTTATTTTAAATTATAGGTAGTAACTTTGTATTTTTCCTGATTAGTTCTGGTAATTGTTTGTTATTGTTTTTGGTTTTTAAATATTGTTTTCTTTTTTTAGTATTACAATTTTTTGCTTGTATATTACGAATTGAAACATGGGGAAACTTGTTAAATAAATAAACAATATACTTGGCGTCTAGGTAAAGTATCAATGCATAGTACAATTAATTAAAGTTGTAATATATAAGTATTATGCTATTTGAACAAGAGCTAAACATTGTTAAAGAAAATTAAAAAACTTTTTCTTGTAATGCACAACAATGAAAACACGAACAAGACAAAATACTGGCTTCTTTAGTACAGATGGATAGTCTAGTTAAGGAGCCGATAACTAGAACTAGAACTTGCTGTACCTTTTATTCTCTGCTACTATTACTATAGTTACAGATAATAGAGAGTTATAGTATAGTTGCCAGTAGTGTTGCTGATTTATCTGTCATCTATTTTGACCCTCATATTGAAGAAGCTAGTGCCTCCAAAATCATAAGACGACGATTGTTTATTATTAGGTATATAATATACATTATGACCAGTAATTAACATAAAAAAGTATTTCAAGTAAATTATTTTATTTTTAACCTCTTTAATGACTCGCTTTACATCCTCAGACCTGCAGAGCAGCTGTCCACCAACGAAGACCACATTATCGCAGAGCGCTTCACCCACCCCGTCCTGTAGGGCCATTTCCGCACGCATCCGCACTCCGGGTGAGTTCACGTGCACACCCAAGGAGAATGCGAGCAGCGACTTTTGCGCCGAAGATAGTACAGAGCCGGCCACGCGGATCGATGTCTCATAGCGGTCTTTGTCTGTGGCTGTAATCAGATACAAACACTAAGAAAAACTCTATGAATAATATCCTAAGCTAGAATCTTAATATTATTATTATTATTGGTTAATGGGCGAACAGCTAAAGCTAATATGCTCATATCGAGATCACAACTTCATTGGTGACGAATGGATTCAGTGTGTTCGTCCAGTAGATTTATAAATTGATTGGTATTGTTGACTTTTGCGGGAGTTGATTTGACATGTCAACGATTCTATTCGTTTTTGAGAGTTTTAATTTGTGTCCGCGGAGATGAGGATTACGACTGAAAATAAACATGTCCATATCACAATTGTAGTTTCCTGAAATCACATTAAATGTCTCAATAAGGTTAGTACGTTCACGTCTCTCTTGCAATGTTGGCAGTTTTAAAATTGAGTCTTTCTTCGTACTTTTTTCAATAGTCCAGGAATTTTTGTAAACCTCTGTTGTACCTTTTCGAGTAACTGAATATCTTTGACGAAATAAGGACTCCGCAGTTGGTAACCATATTCAAGAAGCGGTTGTCATACGGTTTGTAAATTTTTAATATCAAATCTGTGATTATGTTGCAGAAAGACTTATTTTACCATTGAAATTATATGTGGCTATTATTGTTGTATGTATCTTTACGTGATAAGATTCCCTATTGAGGTGAAAGAGCATAAGTAATTATTAGAAAATTAATAATTAATAACCTGTGTGAAGGGAACCTAATAAAAATTGACTATCATTTGTCATGTTGGAGGAGATTTTTTTGTAAAGAAATTATAACAAACGCATTTCATGGTTAACACCCTGCATGTATAGAAAAGTGTGGTAGCTTGTTCACACTTTTAGTGTGGGTTAGTTTATTAGTTAACCTAATATGCGTTTACATCTACGTTTCTGGGACAGATTGTAATCAGAGTTTCGTCTCCGCTCAGGGCGAGAATATCACAAAAAGTATGTCACATTAAACTAAAAAGAGTATCAATTCTATTCAATATCAGGTGCCCTTTCCATAGTGAGGTTATAGGTCAAAAAACAGTGGTTGTTAAACTCCTCGAAAGTAGATGTCATCTATCCATCCCAGTCACTGTCAACCTGATGTCCTTATAAAATAAATCCATTATAAAATAAATAATTTCATAGTTGAAGCGTTAAGTGGATGAAGGGGTTATCTCAAAAAGACAATTAGGAGATATTTGCAATTAAAACCCTTTCATCCATTATTAAAAGTAGAAAACTCTGTAAATTTTCCCTTCTTGCTCGTTTTAAATTTGCACGCTATGAGACTGTAAAATATGGTACATAAGGACATAACTTCTTCATCTATAGAGTGATGATTTTAGAGGCGTGGTTTTCAAGAAGAGATAAAACGCATATAATTTGATGTTATGGCTAAGAATTTAGTTTTATTATAAAGATAAGGGTTTGCCATTATGTTTTAAAAATGATTTCGGGTAAGTGGCCGCCGCGGCTGACTCGAACAAATTCCAGCCGAGAGGCCCAATTTTCAACCACTTTTTGCAGCAAGTTGGGCCGTATGTCAGCAATAACGCGCCGAATATTCTCTTCCAAGGCGTTAATTGTGTCCGGCTTATCTGCGTAGACAAGCGACTTCACATAACCCCACAAAAAATAGTCCAACGGTGTTAAATCACACGATCTTGGAGGCCACGCCACAGGCCCACGACGCGATTTTGTTGTTCAGGAGTAAGTCTATTCATTATGAAATGGCAAACCAAACTGAGCATAAATCAAGTGACAGCTATCAAAAACACCAACTACGAAAAAAGTAGTGCCAGATTGAAAACCACGCCTCTGAAAAAAGCACCCTATATAAAAAAAATGTATTTATGAAATTTTACAGTTAACCTCTTCACCCACTTAACGCTTCAATTATAGACTTCATTTAAGGGGATGAAGAAGTACCTTTTTTGATGGTCAATAAACTCACTACTTACCCATAACTATATATACTTGAAACTAAGGATCATTGGAAGGAAAGTGGTTACTGGTAACCACAAATACACATTTAAAATATTGCAATGTTGGTGTAATATAATAATTATAATAAAACAGGTGAACAAGAACTCATCGGTGATACCTATCATCAATTTGAGGACAGACAAAATTATATGGCACCTGTATAGTTAGTTCGTTTATACACTATGGTATGATTTATTTTTTAACAAAAAATCTTGAAACATTAAAATATCCAGGGGATCAGCGTGATTTACAAAATTGAAAATTTGAGAATTTTGGTATAAAAGCTCGTAAAAAAACTGCATTAAAATTCTAATATAGCAAAGGCGAGACAGTCGAGATTAGTTTAGTGCCAGGGAAACCACGTGTAATGCATGGTCAATAAAAACGGTTGTATCTAAAAAAAAGGTAATTTTTAATGCTCTATACTTCAACGGAGGTTAAAGGAACTAAGAAAAAGAAGTACTGGAAAGTAAGGAAAGGACTCAGGATCAAGACCAAATATTTGAAGATCTGCAGAATGAAACGGGATTCGTCGGGACTAGTTTGTGTTTCAAATGTTTTTTTCAAAACTGTTGAACGGAGATGAAAATATAATTTTGTAGGCCCAATTACGCAAATGTCTACGAGAATTGTCAGGCTGTATCGAAAGTCATTTTTAGTGGGACGCACATGTGTTTGTATTAACTCCAAAAAAAAAGCAACTATATAAATATCACGATACATCATGCTTAACCAGATGACAAGCAAATTGATATTGACTAATATAACAAAATTAAGATTTATTACTCAATTACAAATTTCACAGCTAATACTACTCAAAACGCCTGTTGAAAATAGGTTGAGTTAGTTATTTGATTTCATCCGTAGAACTGTGTTTAAAAAACATCCTTGAAAGTTGGATCTCATTACACTAATCTTGGAATATTCTACAATTATCTTAGTTTATCCATAAATAACTAGCCTACCTAATTCGTGGAAGGGTGGACTCAGAGAAGATATCCCATCGATGAAAGTCCACAAATAATCATTATTCTCCTCCGCAAGGTATTCGGCAACTTCCAGAATGATCGGTGTTGCTTCCCATTGAGCATTTAACACGGTCATCACATACTTAGCGTTCTTCTCTTCGTGGCCATCGTTCTGTTCACAAAGTGACGTTGATAACGAAAGAAATATCACCAAAACAGCCTCAGAGAATTTCAATCTGCTCCTTGACATTGTATACTGAAATCGACCAAAAAACTATTTTTCCAAGATAGAAATGAATATTGCCAATATTATAAATAAAATACATATTTAAACAACTTAAGAATAATTCAAAATAAAAAAATTAACGGTGATAGCAATAAAAAACATACACCAAAACATAAGTAACGTCCTACACATAACCTCTTTAAAGTCAATTTTATTTAGATAAAGCTTTGAATAATTCTTAAAACTTTATAAATAATACAGTGTTTAAATATCTCACCGCAAATACCTGACATCTATTTCATTTGATTCTGAATGTAATCGACCTCGCCGTATACCGAAACGTATAAGGATTATTAGCCAATGACAGCTGAACACGGCAAATTTGATGGATACAAAATTCACGTTTGACAGTTTACTTTTTTAAATATGTTGGCAACGACACATTATTAATACCAAATCATTTTATTTACTATTTTAAATATGTTTTAATACCTGATTATAATATGTAGCATTAAATCTATTTCACAGTTCTGGTCCACGAGAGAGTGAGGCTAAATAGATCTTTTTTACTCTTTATTGATAATAAAGTTGATAAAGATTTTGTTCGGATTATCCAGCCAATGTCCAAACACGTGGTTGGAAAGATTTTGAAAAATAAATATGGATACATAAACTTACGTATAGCATCAATAATAATATAGTATGAACGTTTTTTTAAGGATATAAAAGCAAATCCCGTTTGGCCAAATGAATGACTTGATTTGATGTAACCGTGGATTAACACGCACACACACGCTTTCCGGTGTAAACAAAACAAGCGTATGCCTAACCATTCTTTTGACAGGTTAGAATTGTTTTTGAAAACAGATTCATCCGTAAATTAAATCTGGTAACAGAAACAGCGGCAAACGCGAGATGATAATGGAAGAAACAGCGCCAATGTAATGCTGGGGTCATCTTGGGTCATTTCAATGTAGATATACTTTGCTTTCCAAGGACGCATTATTATGAGATTGACTCTTTGGCAATTCACTTTCACTCCTCTATCGGTTATTTGGAGGCCGCCTTTCTGCGCTCGCTCAGTCGCAACGGCGAAGGTGAAAATGGTGGGTTGGATTATTAACTTAATTACAGACTAGTTAAAACTTAATTACTTAAATTGGTTGACTATAACCAAGTTTAATGTAATTTGTTATTGTTTCAGGCGGACAAATTGAGCGCAGAAGACCGCAGCGGGCCACTGGCTGCTTTGATCGGCAACGGTTGGAGCTTGCAGAGCAACAGAGATGCAATTGAAAAACATTTTAATTTTAAGAATTTCAACGAGGCTTTCTCATTTATGACACGAGTTGCACTCTTCGCCGAAAAGATGGACCACCACCCTGAATGGTTCAATGTTTATAACAAAGTGCAGGTTCGTTTTACTTTCAACATTAAATAATCCTACCTACTTTCTGGTGAACACTAATATCAATATTTCAAATTTCTTACTAGTGTCAGAGACAGCAGCTGAATATTTTATTTAAATACCAACGAATGTACTTATATACCTACCCTTAATAATAATAAATGCACTTTCCTAAAAAATAAAATCTACAAGTGCGACAAATAGTAGGTAGTTACTTATTTTGCATTTTGTTTGCCGTTGCTGTCAGGTATTGTCTGACATTTTTTGTTCACTTTATTATATGTCATTTTTACCTAAACGATCGTGCGGCTCCAAACAGTGCACTAGTATATAATATAATATACGTAGAGCACTCAAAAACACTGACGGTGCTCGCTTTATACATTTTATACTAGGCTCGGTGGTGCACCGCGTGATTGCCTCTGATTGGTCGTGCTTTTCAATGATTTGTAGTGTTTTTTTTATCACAGCCTGCCCTAAACCCCCCCCCCCCCCCACACCCCAGACATATCGCACTACCTGTCCTTTTGCCTACCAGCCACCACAGACTTATAAAACCATAAACTAGCTATGATACTCTAAGAAAGCATATCTATATACATATTATTATAGTAACTTTTTGTTACGTCGATTTCATTAGGAAAGCTACCTATTGCAATGGGTACTATTCACCTCTCTTAGAACCCAAAACCACCCTCAGTTTGAAAAATTATATACAAGTTTATATATATCTATCTATCTAACCACTTTCTTGTGGACACGATAACTGCCGTAATTTAATACCAATCACTTTCAAATTGATGCATAAAATTTAAGGGCACAAAATCTCGGTCAAGTTTAATCGGCAAAATCAGACCAGGAGTGCGGGAATGATGGGTTTTTTCAAAGAGTGAAATTTTACTATAACTTTCTTAGTACATAAGCTATCAAATTCATTTAAACTTTATATTTTTCCTCAGATAAGGGCCTAAGACTTATCAAAGTATACTTTTTAGATAGCACCAACCATTGGTACTAGGGGTGGGAAGAAGCGGTTTTTCAAAATTAAAAAAGATCAAATCCGTTCAAAATGTTAATTGTGGGCCTATAATTTCCCTACATTTTTTGTTTGAAACAATTTTGATATGAGGATTCAGCATACGCACTCTCGCTGCGCAAGGGTACGGCACGGCTGCGGGTTGAGGTGCGCGCGGGGAGTGGATCGCACGGCAGCTCGCCTATGTCCTATTTTGATTTGGTGAAATCTACTTCCGGCGTGCCGAAAGGGATTTTTTTAGTTGCGTCACACTCGATGAACCAACTGAGTAACAATTTTGATAACATATAGGCTTATCAGCTATGCCGCCTGTTACGTCTGTCCCAATATAATTAAACATCATTTGGATTGTATTAAATAAAAAAGGCAATTTTTATTTCCAGGTGACCCTATCAAGTCATGATGTTAACGGACTCAGTGGCAGGGATATAAAAATGGCAACATTCATGGATACAATAAGTGCTACGCAATAAGCTTTATTGCGTAGGATTACAACCATATAACAGAGCTAAAATAGACATTGTTTTATATTCAGTTATAAAACGCCTATATAAACTGTATATTATGTTAAGATTAAATATTCTTGGTTTAGCTGATCTGCCAAATAAAAAAATTAAGTAGCACGCAAAGGTTTAGTTACTAGCCCGCATAGGCTAAATGGGTGTAAATACTTATACATGAAACTATGATTAAGTTAGTCCCGCTATCATGCCCTGCGCAATGTCAGGTTGGGTCATTTTTGTATCAGCGTCAGCTCTTAAACGATTCCAAAACGCAAACGCTTCGTTTAGCTACTTGGCAATTTTTGCGCCGAGAAATTTCAAGATTTGGCAATTGGGAGATGTAAAACATGTGACAATAATTTCCTAAAAATATGAATCTATCAAAATTAAACGTTCGCTTTATCTCTAAAACAAATTATTTTTATTTTGTATATTTAATACAAAGTTAACAATCCGATTGATGAAGTACAGATTTTGTTTCGAGTAATTCTCATTGACCTATGATATGCCTACCAAAAAATGTGCATTGGTATCACTTCAAAAGTTGTGATTTATGACAGTACGTGTGAGGCGTCTCTACGAGAGAGCAGACCTTCGCAGTTGGGAAAACAAAAACTATATCTTTCTAACCTTCTTCTAGCCTTTAACGAATAGAGAGAATACAGTTTTTTAACGTCATTTCGTGCGACAAATCTGTCCAGAATTGACAAGAGTTCTTTAGCGCGCAAAATAAAAAGTGTCGTCTTTCATATATATCGATAAGCAAAATGAAATCCATGATAGTCATTTAGACGAAGATTTTTATGCTTAACAGGTTCAATACAAAGGCAGTGACAATATATTTTCGTCATTCCGGCTTTATGTTTTTTCAATAATATTTATAATTTTTAGAATATTTATTTACCTATATATTTAATAATTGTTTATTCATTTAAATTATTTGTTTATTTATTTGTTATTTTTTTAATTGTTTCATTTACTCATTTTATTTTTTCATATATTAAGTGTTATTGAGTAGACACTTAAATTGTATTCATGTGTGTGTGTGTGTGTGTGTGTGTGTGTGTGTGTGTGTGTATATTTGTGCCTTAGTTAATTTTTATATTTTCACAGGGTTTTGCGCTGGTCTCTTGTATGCTCACTGTAACACTTCATATATAACCTTCCTTAGAACAGGTAACTTTTAACTAGTTAGGAAGGTTATATAGACTTGTACTCATCGGCCAACATGTTTTCTCAATAAAAAAAATTTTTTTAAATGTTTCCCAAGGTCAAACGCAGTGCCGCTGTAAAAAAAACCTAGCTTCTGTAACCGGATGCATTCTTAAGCCATAAAATTCAATAGGCAGTTGTAAGGCATTTGACGAAGGTGGAGTTTCTCGCCAACACGCCTAATGGCGGAGCTGGAGATGAACCTGTTCCCGTGCCCGTTTCGGAATGTCAAAAAAAAAAATAGAATATTGGTAAAGGATCAGGTGCTGCCCGAACGACTTACGCGCCGGGCGAAATTTAAAAAAATGGAATTAAACCGGACGCTTAGTAAAACGCTTATTTTATGTTGATAACCTGCACTATTTTGAATAGTTATGAAATTCTCTAGAATTCGGTTTTATTACTAACTGTAAAAAAAATGTCAGTTGCGAAATATTTTTTTAAGCAAAATTTTAATTTTGATACCCAATAAAAAAATTAAAAAGCGATGACACATGTTTTTTAAACCCAATAAAAAAAAGTAATTAAGCGATGACACATGTTTTTCATTTGTTTTCAAAAATAAAATATTATATTACATATGTTGCGTAATAACAATATTATAAAATGTTTTAAAAATTTAAGTTGTTTATTTAAAATCAGAAATATCAATACAAATTGTCCAACTATTGTCCATTATTATAAACCAGATCCGGTATAATTAATATAAAATAAAAATCTTAACTAAATGAATATTATATATTCTTAAAAGATTAATTAAACATATTTTCTAGTGCATTATTAAAAAGTGAGTGAAAATCACTAACATTAACTAACTTTAATTGTTGAGCATTACATAGATTATTAGAAGCATATATCGATCAAGATATACTTGAATATCTTCAGTCTCTTTCGCACGCATCTGAGCGAAATTATCGAAAAACAAAATTAAATTTAAATTAATTATAAATATATTATCGAAATTATCAAAATTCTAACAATGAAGATTAATATCGCATCCATATGGAGTTCAGTTGATCCACCACACCATTAACCAGCAGTAACTGTATTGGAAACCACACTCAAACACAAGCACATTTGGCTTAGTTGTGTAGGGCCCAAAATAAATCATTTTTAAAAAGATGAATCAGTGTAGCGAAAACTATCACAGTCTCCGATATAAAAAACCAGAGTATTAACTTGGTAAGTATTAAATTCAATAAATAATGATTTTGAATGTAAAACTTTTTGGCGATGCAAAAGGGCGGGATTACTGGTTGTCAGTCTTTGTGTAGGTCTGCTTATATTCCAGTCCACTCCAGCTATCCCGCGATCTTCGTCGGATCGTTCCGATTTTCCTGGCACTTGGCGACCGGATTACTTTCGGTCGGCTCTTCTCCTGCCGTAGCTTCATCTCGCGGGACAGCCTGTCCGTCAGCTGCTGCGACGAGGACGTGTCGATCATGGCCGCCTCCTCGAGGGTCTTCTCGTAAGCGTCCTGGACGGTATTCGCAGGCGTGTCGCCGCATATCTGATACGCCACAAAGTTCTCCAGTCGGTTCAAACGTTTCTCTAAGAATGCCACGTCCCTCATTAGTTTCTTGTTTATGCAGAGTAGGTCGTCTTTTGAACGGTCCGCCGGTGTTTCCTGCGATGTTGAAGGTTGTTCGTTTTCGATATCCGACGTGGCCCTGTTGATGTTAGCTGCCGTGAGCGTTCGTAACCGCTTACTGGGACTGTAGGGAAAAAATTTAGATATTATCGTCATAGACTTTTATAGGATCGTGGATTAAAAAAATAAACATATAGACTCATTTGTGAATTTGAATGCTTCATCTCGTCTGAAGGAAATCTCAAATTTACAAAAAAAAGCAAATGATTATTAAAGGTTATTATTTGAAACTCTAAATATTTATTTTTTTTAAGTAATTGCTATGACCTAGGTAATATACGATTATTTTGGGCCCTACTCAACTAGGCCAAATATGCCTGTACTAGAGTCAGGGGAGATGGTGGTAATGAAGCGTTAAAAATGTTATGACCATGTGCGGAATCAAACCTGCGACCTTTGGGCCAATAGCCGAACGCCTTAACCACTAGACTACCACGATTTTTAATATGAAGAGTTTTAATAAATGTTGGCAAACCGAATTGCAGGTATGTGTGATTTAATGGCCTTCAGGTATTACTAATTTTATGTAAATACCATCATTTTCCGACGTCAGCTCTCGATCTAATCTTGAGATCTAATCACCAACAGCAGCAGAAGAAATAGTAAAAAACGTAAAGTTGATGGCAAGAAAAAAACCCTTTGAGCTTCTTCGGAAGTGGTTTCGATATGCGAGATGGACTGCGATAGGAATACTAACAGAGACGAGACTTTCACGCGTTCCGCAGTATTGCGACCACATTGAAAACAGTTGGTTTGTGACGGGCGGCATCATTGGCAAATGTCGACCGGCCTACTTTGTAAGCGTGTCGCTGAATCAAGAATTACGAACGACGCGCTGCATTTACAATGTAACCACACTTTTAAATGTTTTTTTTAGGATTTCCTAGCTGTTTTTTTATCATTTATTTTATTTGCCTATATAACATTCTAAATTAGTTTCAGGTCCAGAACAACCCCTTAAAATTTACCGGTGACTTAAGTTCAACCTGTATTACTTACGTAGTAGTTATCAGCGAGTTACTGGGCATCGAATTTATGACATTTTGCCTGCAAGAGAAGAAATACATCATTAATAAGAAAAATCGCTAACAAATCCATACAAAATAATTAAATATAAATGTTTTCCTGGTGGAAGTTTAGCAGCTGTCATGTTGTCATGACAGCTCCACGCATGAAAGACAACATACTCGAATATCTTAAACTTGGCGCAAGAGAGAGTTGACATGTGTTTCGCTGATTAGGTTACAATAGTTCATTATCAGCACATGTCACTTTCTTGAAGAGTCTTAAAAAAAACACATAAAAAGACTCAAGCTGGATACCGGGATCAAGCATGTGATTCAGAACCCAGCTGTGCTGTGGGGCTAGTCTGAAGCCGACTCACCGATCGCTCGTTCGATCGTTTGTTTAATGCAATAATGCATTCGCGAGCAAGAGGCGAGTCTGATAACGTTGGGCGACGAACCCGGTTACTGACCTAGATATTAAACTTAGGAAAATTAGCTTTCAAACGAATCACAGAAAACATAATTGGCAATAGAGTGATGGACTCGTGGAACTAACTGCGGTCGTTAGCGCAAATAACAACAATAAATTTAAGAACTGTCTTGATATTCAACTATCTTAGTGTACCGTTTAAATGTTAATTAGCTATATTATGTTTGTTTATTACAAATGATGTTGTGGAAGTGTGGCTCTCCGAGACCACACCCGGTACTCCACTATGTAGGTTGCGACAGGTTAAATAGGCAGGCGTAGTGCTCGAGCGGCGAGTTTATTGAGACTGATACTTTGCGCTTCGACCGTACCGCAACCGAGCGCTGACCATAGACAATGTGTTGTCTATGATTAGGGGAATATGAGTGATGTGCGTATGGCAACATAGCCAGTTCAGCTATGCTGTCTGTTAATAATAGTTAATAATAGAAGGAATTTATTGATGTATACGCCAGATGCCATGTGCACTTAAAAGCGCCATCAGCTTACTGCATTTCTATTAATACATAAAAGCGCAGGATGTAAACCGCCATGATAAATTTCTTGAATCTAGGCAAATCGCTAGTAACTGAGAATGAGATAAGCATATCAGCTAAATAGCTGCTCGATCAGCGAACAAAATTAATAATAATAATAATATGTAGCGTATACTTAAACTCATGAAAGGTATAGATTAATCATCGATTTTCTTCATTTTAGTTTGGTTTTGAGGTTTGATTGTTAATGTGAAAAGTGCGGTAGTGAATTTTTTAATGGTATGGCGGTAAATAATTCGAATTTTATTTACCAAACCTATGTCAATATAATATTAAATTTTAAAAACAAACATTTTCTTAGTGTTATTAAGAATAAGAAATGATTATTTATTTATTTATTGTTTATTCGGAAAACCAATAGTATAATTTAAGAAGAAAGAATGGTGCATACAGTTGTTTGTAAAATTAACTGATGACAGGTTTTCGCAAAAGTACAGAGATGCATCTAAAGATTAAAATTAAATTAAATTACGCTCGCATTACCACTCTAAATACATTTTAATTTTGAAACAATATTTTGAAATAATGGTATGTTTTAAAAATAGTGCCAAACAAAAGAGAGTGAAAATGATGTCCAAAGATTACTGTTTTATTATTATTATTTTTTTTGTTTTGCTAATTTAGCAATGAAACTAAAAAATTTACTTTGAAACTAAACGGGTGGTGTGTGATATTTTGTTCGGGGAACAACCTTCGCCGAAAGGCAAGCATTGTGCGGTTTGCGCGTTTTACGTGCAGAGCGAAATGTGTTAATAAATGACAGTTACTAAGTAATTGAATTCTAGCCTCCCCTTGCAAGTGTCACTTACATAGTAATTGAATACCAGCCTCCACTTCCAGAACTGCCTCTCACTTTTGAGTGACCGCTCTCTAATCTAGCGTCATAGTGTTACTGTGAGGAGCATTGCTGTTACCAAAAAGTAATTCACTCCAGCCTTAAAACCCTCTGGGTCCCGATTAAAAGGTTTACACATCAATAATAGTAGTAAATGTATTACAATAGTTATTTTACCGTATTCTGTTGGAGAATCCAAGCGGCGCGTTTGTGTCCATCTTTCTTTTCTTAGAGATGACAATAGGTGTGCTGGAAAGGGGTAACCTTGGCGGCAATTTGTTTGCAATTACCGGTTCCGTTTTCGCATTCGCGACCGACCGTTTTGAAGGCGTTAAATTTGCAATGTTTCCCAGCGGTTTCGTGTTGGTGCTTAGCTGATTTTGACAGACGGGCGCGGCTTCAGATGGATCACCGTAGCTGGCACGGCGTATCTTCCTGAAACCCGCTGCGATGACACCTTTAAATGCAGAAATAAAACGATCGCAGTAATAAACTTACGTCAACATTGGATTCGTTATTTTACAACCGTGTTAATGGTGGGTAAAGATCAAACAGTGCAATAGTGTCACAGCTTCAAACTCAATGTTTTTGCTGCTATTATGTTCTTGTGATAGTAGTCAACCAACAGGTCCTCATGCCATACTTTGTGTTGCTCTGAATGAGGCACCCACAACTTAAATTATTAAGGGCCGAAAGTTCATGTCCTACTTAAGACTAACCTAAATGTTAAATCAGACTTTTAGCGTTAAGTCGAACGTAAAAGTTCATCTTAGCTAAGAATCAAAACAACCACGACCTAAGCCATGAGTCAGTGTTCAAAATACGCTGCTAGGAGCGATTTCAGTACATACAATCGCCAGACAAGAAAATGTCAAAATTGTCGGCGAGAATGCGTGCCGTGACCCGTGTTTGGTTGTTGTTCGCCCCGAGCTTGTTTTTATTTTTCTAACTAATTAAAATTAACTGGATTTGCATATTTTGAACACTGTTGGCATCTTGGATTCAAGCAAAGACGCGCGACAAAATCCTACAGCTGACAGCATAACCTCAAAATGTTAGAACTGATGCGACAGTGGCGACAGTTTATGTATACACATAGCGGGCGAGTAGCGAACTAATCACGACAAAGTCAAACATAAAAAGTAACTGAAATGCACAATTCAATTTAAGTCATGCTTATAAGATAAGTTGATCCTAACTAAGAACGACTTTAAGCAAATACCACAATACCATAATATTTTTTGTAATGATAAAGATTTTAGGTGTCAGTTTAAGTATTAATGTCTTCTTTCAGACGTTTTTTTCTATAGATTAGGGTATAGGTTTCTATACATATTATTTAACCTAAGCTCAAATTTAAGGGAAGAAACTAATAGTATTACTAGGTAGTGAAAATTAAACTAACTCGTAAAGGAACTGCGCCTCTTTTTCTTCTGAATTTTTTTGTCAATTTCTGGAATGTTTCCCGTTCGTGAGGGATCGCTCTTGGGGGCGTTTGTTAGCTTGTTCCAAATACAGGCGGGTATCTTGCCGATGGTACTCGATTTCTCAATCATCATCTAAAATCAGTTGCTAAATCAAAATATGCCCGAAGAAAAATATTCAATAAACACAAAAACAAAAAAGGATTTCCGACGGATCTACTTGACTAATAAAATATTTTCTATGGTCTTTGTTACATATAAATAAACATAAATATTGGTTTGTTTATAATTTTTAAAAAGTGGATTCAAACATAAAAACACCTCGGGTAAAATATGACAGTATATGGAGGGGTATCCCATGTTTTACTTTTCTTTATTCCATCCTCGTGCTGATACACGGCTAGTTAGGCTAGAGTCTCAGAAATATAAACCTGTTACTACGTTACTCTACTAAACCTACCAACTGATTCTGAAATAACAGTTTATATGCCCCAAGACCATTCCCGATAAAAAAAACCCAGGTAATTGGTCCTGCAATTTATGGTGTTAATTGTTAAGAAACTATATAAAAATTCACCATGGTTACAGAGAAAAAAATGTAAACTTTATGTGAAAATAGTAGAAGGATCGTGTAATAATATCTTTGTTGTGAGCGCTCAGCTGTTGCGATACACCGTAAATGTGTCAAAGTCATTATCGATTGGCACGGCATCGGAATTCATGCGTTGACCGAACTACACCATCTGTTAAAAAATATATTAAATTTGGGGATGATTTTTTTCGCATTCCTTTTATTATAATTTGTTACTCATAATAGGTCACACTCCCCCCTCCCTCCGTGGGTCTTGGGACAGTAACTTCTATAATTTTTTAAATATTAGCTACCTCGAGTATTTTGATGAAATGTCCACACCTCGCCTCAGACTTAACGGAAGTCGGTGAAAATATGCTGGGCGCCATGACGATCGCTAGATTGTTAGTGTCCATACGATTTTGGGTGTGATGACGGGATACAAAATTTAAAAACTGTAACAGAATGAATATCAGTGAAAATAAAAAGGCAGGTGAAAAAAATATATCTGCAATATTTGATTTACACTTATAAATAATACCTTTTTTGGCACGAAGATAGAAATAGTTTACGCGCCTGCTCACTGGAGTTACACATTTAGTTTGTACTAAAATGTGGGGTGGGTTGTGTGCATATTTTATCCCTATCGCACAGATCCCTATGCGTTAATGAGATTGTGGTAGTCTAGCGGTTAAGGCCTTGGACTATTGACCCAAAGGGCGCGGGTTCGCATTCACACATGCCCATACCATTTTTAACGCTTCATTACCACCCCCCTGACTCTAGGCACATTTGGCATAGATAAGTAGGGCCCAAAATAATTGTATATAACCTAGGTTATAGCCATTATTTAAAAAAAATACACTGATATTGTACCTTGAATATACGAAAACATAGTCAACCAGAAAAATATTAGAAAACACCGTCGTCTATCTATCTGCAACCGAAGCCCTCATACCATCAAAGAGATTGTTACTAGAATAAATGTTGAATTTTCACTGAAAATGAATGCAAATGTTACTCATTTTGTTTCTAATAAAACTCAGTAACTGATCAATCACTTAAATATTAGTATTATTAAGTTACAGACAGGCAGGTAATGGCTAATTGGTCTGTGACTGCTAAACATTGTGAATTCATTTGTGAGCTTTGTGAATATTTCATTTTAACAGGGAAATAAGCAGAGTTAGTCTCAAATCTGCTTTTAAACATATTATTCTGACGGCAGGTGACTCCTTGCTTCCACAACTCGGTTCGGTAAGAAATGCTTCCTCGAATTCTTGGAGAATGCAGTACAGTTTAATTTAAGACAATGCCCACGAAGGTTCTCGTTCTTGTTGAATGTAAACATTTTAACGTAAATCTCAACAAAAACTAGATAATTAAGCATCCTCGCCACCCCTGCCTGCCTGAACCCTCTCCAGCGCGCGGCGTCGCTCAATAACTACAGCGTGGCAGTCGCGATTTGCGGCACGGCTCCGAAACAAATGCATTATGATGCCGCTCAAACTCGTAATCTCGGCAAGATCTCGTACGGAAATTGGTACAAGATTCAATCTCGTAAAGTTGCGGCACAGCTCATTTCAGGTGCAGCCGTACTCCGAGACATATGAAATTGGTACGAGATTCAATCTCGCGAGAACAAGATTGGATTCCCTAATACAGACAGATTTATAAATTGCACAAACCTCCAGCAAAATATGCAACAAATGTATGTGTCGGATCGGCAGAAGAAGAATGGACAGTTGGATTGTCTCGAGCATGTCTGCTACGGACAAAAGTTTGCATTTGTACAATGTGTCACAGACATCGGTCCTTATAAGAGCATCGGGGATTTCGCGAAGGTAGGACTTCAGTAGGCCGGCCACGTCGACAGGTGGCATTGCTGTATCGGGCATGCATCCACTTTTGTCTATGGAGATCTAAAAAATGAGTTGTGTTAATTTAATTTTGTATTTATTTATTCAACAGGTTTTTTTGTGTACATATTTCAATACGTAACATACAAAAAAACAATATTAAAAACAAAAACAAAAAATAACTAGAACTAATTTGAAAAAATACACGGTAACTACCTACAATTAAAAATGACGGTCCCAGGCGGATAATAACAAATAAATAATTCACGCTGATCTCACAAAGGTGTAATAGAAAGCAGATTTTTAATCCTAATGACAGACGAATATATCAATCTCAACGGAAATGGAATTTAATAATTCGACTGCTCACGCTAATCGGTGCGACACGTTAATCGCCTAAATAACGTGTGCTTCCGCGATCTAGTCAAACAATCTGGAACAAAGAAACCAATCTCTCCGAGTACTGTACGATTCTCGATGAATTCGCAAATAACTAAAAAAAAATTAGATAGAAAATGTATAATAATAATAAAAATAATAGATAATTGAATTTTTACGTGAATTTTGTTTTTCGACGAAAATTTGTAACATGTTAGAATAACTAATTTCAATAGATAATTATTTTTTTCAAGAAAGTTTGTAGAAAAACAGAGTTAATAGAACTTCATGCCTTTTGCTCGGCACTAGTATCAGTATCAGGTGTAAGCGCCGCATAATATCAGACCACACTCCAAAATGATAACAACTCTTCAGGAAGAGACACTTAAAACAGTAAAATCTTATTCGACAATTATATGCCAAATTAATTAACATGACCGTACATATATTAACCATTATCCATAGTTTCTAACAAATTAAGAATTATGTTCTCTTAGAATTTTTTGTTCGTAATGAGAAATAGAATAGTAAAAAAATTTTTAGTTAAATCTACTGCTATAAAAAAATATGGATTTTGTCATTAATTTAAAACGGTGACATCTCTATCTGCTGTACTGTAAGATTTCCCTTTAGGGACCCCTTTAAAAAACTCATCCTAGATTTTTAATGAACGCCAAATTATCAGCTGGATAAAAAAAAGTTCACTCACTTTGATATCCTTTTGCCTTTGAGCGGACCCAACCTTCCGGAATATGCCCTCGGCGGAGACATACGGTTTTAAAGCCACAATGAGATCGGACACGATGGAAGGAATGTAGAAGTGTCCCTCGCAGCACTCAAGGAGACTCACACGGACCGTGTCAAGTGGGACTCCGAACACACGAGAGCTGAGCTCGACCTTGGAATCGGAGGGTTTTGCGTGCACCTGAAAAAAAATATCTTAATTTATTCTATTAGCTAAATATTGTAGCGATGCTGGACTGTTCTATACTTTCGAATGTTGAAAAGAGTACAGTTTTGGCCGGAGTTTTTCGATTCGCATGGGTTGTCAGATTGATATAAAAACAAAAATGATTTTTAATTTTATATTTAATTGAATCGATTCAAAGAAACTAACCGAAAGTGGATAATATGGATTAAAAAAGTTTTGAAAAGTAGAAACTTTTTTGCAATTAATTATTCAATTATTTTTATAATATTGAACAAGATAATTTCCACAGTACTTATACCAGAAAAGTAATTGTACCTATCTCTAGTAGTTTTCGGAAAATATCCATCTGAAGATCGTGGTAGTCTAGTGGTTAAGACGTTGGACTACTGACCCAAAGATCTCAGGTTCAAATCATACCATTTTTAAAGCTTCATTACCACCATCTTCCCTGACTCTAGCACAGGCATATTTGGCCTAGTTGAGTAGGGCCCAAAATAATTGTAGAGGCGTGGTTTTCAAGAAAAGATAAAACGCATATAATTTGATGTTATGGCTAAGAATTTAGTTTTATTATAAAGATAAGGGTTTGCCATTATGTTTTAAAAATGATTTCGGGTAAGTGGCCGCCGCGGCTGACTCGAACAAATTCCAGCCGAGAGGCCCAATTTTCAACCACTTTTTGCAGCAAGTTGGGCCGTATGTCAGCAATAACGCGCCGAATATTCTCTTCCAAGGCGTTAATCGTGTCCGGCTTATCTGCGTAGACAAGCGACTTCACATAACCCCACAAAAAATAGTCCAGCGGTGTTAAATCGCACGATCTTGGAGGCCACGCCACGTTGTTCAGGAGTAAGTCTATTCATTATGAAATGGCAAACCAAACTGAGCATAAATCAAGTGACAGCTGTCAAAAACACCAACTACGAAAAAGTAGTGCCAGATTGAAAACCGCGCCTCTAAAAAAAACATCCTATATATGACCTAGGTTAGGTTAGGTAAAAAAAATTGTCAATATACCTCTAAGGGAGCTATCATCATTCCTTTTAGTGCATGCGTTTCCAACATGAGGTGTGGTGGGGGATAGAGGGGCAAAGGAGGAGTAGAGGAGGGGAAGTGAGATAGGTGCAGTGGGAGAGGTTAGATGAACTAAAAGACGAAAAATCTACTAATAAAATTAACACATTTGATTTTAAAAGTAAAAGAAAACAAACTAAAAACTTTAGACACCGAATTTAACGTTCCTATACTTAAGCTATATTAAAAGTAAAGTTAACGTTGAAATATTTCGACAACAAATTTCAGAAATTAGATATCTAGGTCATTGGTCCTCGGTATTACTATCAGAATACGCATTTAATTTGATTTGTTTTTATTAGATAACGGACCACTTAATTCTATGTAAATTGAAATAATTTATTGCGTTTTAAATCTTAAGCATACCTTAGTGTGGATACTGCCTGGCTAAGTAGACTTTGTAAATTTATGTCTTTGCTAAATTTTAAATATTTAAAAATAATAATAAATATTATTAAGCAACATTCGTTCTTAAATGTGAATAGAGTATTTTCAACTATAAATTGTTTAAAAATGAATGAAAGAGTTGGTTAGTATGAATAGTTTAAAAGGAATAGCAAAATATATGAAAAATGTGTACTCTAATACGAAAATATTCAGAAATATGATGTTTAGAACGAAAATCTGAAATTATATTTGTTCAGTTGGTGTTCGCTTGCCGATTGAGGTAATTTAATATATTTTTAACAATTTTAATTAGCTTTTTAATAAAGAAAGAGTACACCAGTACTTTTTTCAATTATATCTCATCAGCAATCAGAAGATTATACGTTTTTCTCTTTTCTGCGAGGCAATGCTGCTGCTCAGCCCCTTATCATAAAACCATCCAATTTAGTGCTGTAGACACTAATCTTATTAATCACATTGTTAGGCTTATTTTCGTGTACATCTGTTTGAAAATACATCTATGTCAAACAGCTTAGTTGTCAACATTAACGCCATTGAGGTACACAAACACTTACTAATTGTCAGAAAAAAATAACTAATAAGTATAAAAAAATATGATCATAAAATAATCAGTTGAAATGATCAAACCAATAAAATAAATAACCTCTATTCGAAAAACACTCTTCTTGGCAGTGTGGCGTACATGTCTCTTTTTCAATTCTTCCAAAACTAAATGAACTGTTTCAGCAGATGTAATTTTATTATTTATAAACATGTCGCCGATAGTAGGTTTATACAATTAATGTTATTACTATAATTCATAGTAAATTAAATTTTAATATAAACAAAACACTGAGTCCTATGTCAAATTTAAATTCCAACCACTTTTTAGTCGCATCAAATTGACAGCAAAGCGTGTTGCCATTAAGAAGTTAATATTTTGAATTCCAAAATCCGAAAGTGTGGAATAGATGGATTACTATAATTTACACACAATTTATAAATAAGATAGGTAAAACAAGAACATTGTGTGAAATAGTGCTTGCAAAATTACTACATAATTATTTAGGGTTGTTACTGTGCTATTATTTACTCATGAGGTGCCTAGTAGTAGATGGAAAAACTATAGATGTCGGTGTTCCCTAATAAATTTATTTGAAATTTTAAACCTGAATCTTTGTAGTACAATTTTTGCCTCAATTTAAATATCTGGTTATTATTATGTAAAATTACTCACTTAGCTATATTTACACTTCTACAAAAAAAAACCAGTATTTTTTTGTTTCATAAAAAAAAATACTTTTAATTATTATTATACGAGGCAATTAAATAAATAAATAATATTTTGATTTATCTAATTTTTATTTTATTATTGTGTAAATAAATTAAACCGATTAAAAATATATATTTAAAGCCATCTAGTAGCTGTTGGGGGTTTCATCTCGTTAAAGGACACGGAAGCACGCTAGATTGTTGACCGATGACAAAAAAATAGTCACGATACAAATTACCTGTTTCATTTATTAATTATAATGATGGTCCGAGACAATGCCACAATAAATGATATAATCAAATTAAACAATTTATTACAATGGGAGCAAATTAAATAAATAATGCTTTTTAATGCAATATGCCTACATACTGATTTTATTTACTTTCCGATATATTAATATTGTTTTCGTTTCCGAATTTCTAAACCTAGGTACAATAAATTCATGGATACAAATGCAATAATTTTTTTACTAAAATACTCGTGATCGGAAACGAGGAAACGTAAATACGTGAAGAAAAATGAAAGCTATAGTTATTTTTTTTACACGCATTGCGGGGCTGTATAAAAAGGGTAAGTATGTTGGTTATTATTTATTTGCTTCTTGGCTACTATTTATTTCACAGTAGAACTAAATTATATAATACCTACTATATTTGAATTATTTATTATTTATATAAATTTAGATACATTTCTTTCGTATAATTATATTTTTTAATTACACAGGTTCATAAAATATTATCTCACGAATCCACTAAAATGGAAATCACTTTGTCAGTGAATATTGACCAAAACGTTAACAGTTATTTTGTACTTGACTATACATGTAAGAATTTACCTTACAATTAATAATTCAGATAAGGCTATTATTGAATGAGCTTAGTGTTGGTTTACTATTTATTTTATCTAAAAATATGTAAACGATTCATCAGAACTAAATTAATGATTCAAGTAACTTAGGAAGAAAAAATGTGGTAAATAATGATACATCTTAATAGAAAAAGTGTGTACCATTTAATCACAAATTTGTAAATTAATACGCCTGGCACCACTGTCCAACCAACTTATTTGGCGTTATGTTTGTCCCGTGCTATCTCACTGTTTTTGGTTTTTTGGTGCGGTTTTTGTTTTTTTTTTCTACGTTGCCGCTAACGCCCGAGTACCGCCATCTATGGCGGTGGCCTGATTAATAATCTGCGCCTAGATAACATTTTTATCAAGCAGTAGCTGAATTCTGCTAAAACCGCAACGCGGCGCTAGTATCTACTATCGATACTAAAAAAAAAAGAAAAAAGCCAGCTGCAAAAGAAAAATCATTTTAATCGTAGTTATATCAGATTTAGCATAAGATACAAAATTTAAGTTTTATTATATTAAATTCGGCATTTAATTCGGCATGTTTAAAAAAAAATATATCTATTATTCCTTAGAGATTAGGTGCATCTTTTCCGTGTCAACCGTGACCTATATATACTTACCTACTCTTAATAAATATTTTTTTTATACCATCTTATTCTGGCTTCTCTTAGAACAGTTATTTTTTAACCTAGTTAGAGTATCCACGTTACTCCAAAAGCAACAATTTTGTGCTTTTGATAAAAAAATATTGTACATATATTATTGTAATTTGTAATCACGTGCAATAGATTAGTTTTGTGCATCACCTTAATAGCACAATGTTCTATTCCAAGAAGACGCAAGTTCCTTCTAGTTAAGGATTTCGACGCAAGTTACGCCACTGATAAACCTATAAATACATAATAATATTTATATTATAATATAAATAAAGTAAATAATCTATAGATGAATGTATAAAAATAAATATAGCATTTAGATGATTTTTACGTTAAAGCAGCTTACCTTATATAAAAGTTAAGTTACTTTTGCATAAGGTAAGGGGTTTGCTTATTTTAACGTAAAAATCATCTAAATGCTGTATTTAAGTTTTACATTATACAATTTTAATATTTATAAAAATAAATATAAATATATATAAATACTACATATATACACATGTAATATTATTTAAATATATTTTTATTTAAAAAGAAATATTATTATTTAAATAAAAAATACTTTTTTTTGATGTTTAATATTTAATATAATAATTCAGCGCCGGCGTTTCCCGGGCAGTTCAGAACTAATCTCAAAGATGGCGTTACCTCGCTTTCATTCAACAAGCCCCTCCTTTAATTACGTTTCTCTATTATTAATTCCAATAATCTATCTATATAAGTATTTAAAATACCTATCATCAATAAATTAACTTTTACGCATACATGCCTAGAAATATCAAATCTAAAATTTTTAAAGATTGCGCTCGGTATCAAGGTTATTTGGCAGATCGCTTGACTCAAACTTGTTTTTTATCCAATGCGACGTTGCCGCTTCGCGCGGCTACGTTTGAACATCTATAAATAGGAGTGCACGTCGGGGTGCTCATTAGTTGCGTGTAGACCTACGCGAAGCGTGGGCGCCTTGTGTGCCGGCTGATAATACGACATCCGCTTTGTTGTGTACCCCCTAGATATTTGCAGACGGGAGGACGCTAAAATTTCAAAAAAGGCGCATTAGATCGGTAAAGTATTTAATCTTTTACTACTGACCTTAATTATACATATGTATTATTAAATGCGTTGTTGTCAAGTCGCTTTCCCGCGTTACTGAATTCCTTGCGTTCAAGGCCATGCGCTCGCTACTCGGCAGTAGCTGCAATAACGTGTGGTCTGCAAGGCTTAGTCGTGACTGGGAGCGCGATCCGCGAGCGAGGCTGTCACGTATCCACATTGTATATTTATGATGGTATTGGTGCCAAACGCTGAAGCGACGGATAGCCGAAGCTCGTTCCGCTCGGCGCTTCCAATACTTCGTACACAATTTATAGTTTGCAACATCTCAATCGCGTCTCGCTCGCTCGCCGATCGCCGCAAACTCGCTGATTTTGCAGCGAGTCGCATCCTAGGCTTCGCGTTGTGATCGCCGGCGTTTGTTTCGTATTTTGTAAACCATATACTATCTGCGCGCATGTAGCATTGAAACCCATAGAAGTTCGGAAGTATAGACAAAGAATTGATGTTTATAGACTTTTATTATGATGTTTTTGGTTAACTAATTCAATTGTTGTTAAAATTATTTTATTCTTTAATTCCGTCATCAATAATATTTAACTAGCACTTTTGTAAAACTTATATAATAATATATTACATACTTTTATGAAAATGTAAAAACAAAATTAATTTAATTTCTTAATTTTTAAGATGTTTATTGTTATTCTTTTTTTGTTTTCGAATTAAATAAATATAAGAACTTAGGTAAATTAATTTTGTACATACAAATATAGTCAAAATAATACTATTCGTTTTATAATATTTTGATATGACTATAAAGCACAATAAAATTCTATAAAGCATAATAAAGGCAGAGAAAGTTTTTTTTTATTTGAATCTAACTAAATATTTACACTTTTATACGTGCAACTGTCAAAACATGCCACTGGAAAAACATTTGAAATAAAACATCACCCATTAAAAAAATCTCATTTTAACAATAAATAAAATTATTTATTCTGGCGCTATTTGTACGTTGCTAGTATAACTTTTTCAGTCTATTTTAAGGGACTTTACAACCTCATCACTAGATGGCGATATCGGAGTATGTATATTTTTTTTCGGAGAACGAAAAAATTGCGATGAAAAATCTAAAAATAACAAATAATTTAACTTTTGCAATGGAAACATTTACAATGGCAAAATATTGACAATGTAATAGCAATCTATTAACATCAACGACTAGCGGCGAGTGGAAAAGTTTTTGCTACTACGGCATCGGCGATTCTAACCAACACCACCAAAGAGCGAGCGAGAGATTCGCGAGTGGATTTGTGACTAGAGCCACTGAATTTAGGTGCAGTGAGAACATATTTTATATGTAGCTAGGTACCTTCGGAAGAAGTTATTTATTTTTTTGTTTCAACTTACTTTTATTATTATATTTGATTGTAAGCGTTAGCGCAAGGAGGAGATGGTTTTTCTCAGACCGATTTTTACTGTTACTTTTTAACAATAGGAAAAAAAGAAATCCTCACAAATAAAAAACAATTCAAATGCTAAAATTCAAATCACAACATACTAGAAAATTTACGAAAAAAACTTTAAATGTAACGATATTTCTTATTTATTATTTCCTGGTATTAGATATATACAGGTTGTATTTAAAATCAGTTGTCCTTTTAGGAGGCTGTTCAGTGTCCCAGGACCTTTCCCGTTAAAAAATCCAGCTAATTGGACATGCGATTTCGATTGTTATTTGTGAAGAATGTATACCAAAGATGGTCATAGTTTTCGAGAAAAAAAATAAAAACTTTAGTCGATAATAATAAACAATTCATGTCACAAGGTCTTCGTTGTAAGCACATAACTGTAGCTCAAGCCGATAACTCAGCCAAGGTTAGGTCAATGATCCCGCGCGTGTCGGAATTATCCCGCTGGCCGAATTTATACATTCGTTAAATGGTTCTGTATAATTTCTTATTCATAATAAATAACACAAACGCAATAACGCAGACCCCCCCCCCCCTATATTTATTATCAACTACTAATTTTTTTTACTAGATAAAGTTACATACTAAAATGAAGATATTATAATTACATTTTAATATTTTACTCCCGCCGCGCCGCGTATTTAGGCTGATAATTAGCCCTAGGTCCGGGACTCTAGAGAAGGCATAGCCAGTCAGTAGGTACCCACCCACTCACTCAGTATCGTGCGCGCTGCGCAGCCTAAAAACAAACAGTACTTTAACTATTGGTCAGCTTAATGCGCCGTTGGCCTAATCATCGTCGCATTCGTTGGGCTAATTTCTCGTGATGGACAATTTACCTATGCGTTGTCTAGGAGAAACCGTCTCGAGTTCATGAGCTGAAGTCCCTCGTAACAGCGTCGTAATTTTTAATTCTTGGAGTAAGGTTTTATTAAGTAACACGAGCGTAATTCCTCTTAAAATTTGGTTAATTTATTCTAAGTAGACCCTATGTTTTCTTTATTTGTTTTTTTAATTATTTATTTTCTGCGAATGTTTTCGGCCACGATAAATTAAACATTTAAGCTAAATCTGAACGCCCGGAATTAGGTTAAGACACTATCATCAGCGTACGCAGCTACGATCCTAATTTTACTTCATTTTTTAAACTAATAACAATTTCCTAATTCTAAAATATATTACTAGAGACTTAGTAAGATTCTCTAAAGGACCGCGAACCAATCCGTCGTGGAAGTCGGTATTTAGTCGAAGAGTGAGCGCGGCGGAACTCCTAATTACTAGATTTTTAAGCTAAACCCTAATAATCAATTTCTAATTGATTTTGAATTTATATTACTAGAGACTTAGTCAAAATTCACTAAAATATCGCGGAACTATCCGTCGTGGAATCGGTATTTAATGGAAGAGCAAGGCACGGCGAACCGTCAATTACTATAGTTTTAAGCTAAAAATCCTAATAACAAATTCCTAATTCTAAAATATGTTAATAGGGACTTAGTAAAATTCACTAAAGTATCGTGGAACTATCCGTCGTGGAATAGTTCTTCAATCGGAGTGCGGGCATGGCGGAACCCTCTAATTACTATATTTTTAAGTTAAGTTAAACCTTAATAAAAATTCCTGATTCTAAATATATTAAGAGACTTGTCAAAATTCACTGATTTAAAAAAAAGAAAACGCGACCCAATCCTTCGCGGAGTATACTCGAAGGTGTTAGATTGATGCGCGAGCGCCGTGGACTATCTTAATTACTATATTTTTTAAGCTAAATCCTAATAACAATTTACTCATTTATTTTAAAATATATATCTAGGGTCTTAGTAAAATTCACTAAAGTATCGCGGAACTATCAGTCGTGGAATAGGTTGTTTGGTTTTGTTAGATCTGAAACCACACCCTTTTTTCACTCTAAAATATCCCTCTCAACCAATTGAAGACCACCTGTCAATTTTGAGTTACTATGACTTTAAAGGCATGTCACCTCACACCTGTTACCACCATTAATCTCGTTAGATAAGAGCAAAGTTGTAAAAGTTAATCGTTTTCTGAAGTCGTTTAGAAATGGGGAAATAGCGTAATAAATTCTCTAAAACCCTATTTAATTTGAAGGGAACATGATTTTCGGCTCTAATCTCTAGTGTCAGGGATTGTAAGGTCCAAATTTCCAAACTTCCCCATATAAGGATATTCCGCGTCGGCGCCTAGCTATCTGCTTGCCCACTCTCATCATACTTCCCTCTCATCCAATTTGCAACAGACCCTCGTCACTCTAACTCCTCCTTTGTAATATTCCGATCTTCTTTATATATTCATATGATTGGCTTGTTCGAGTAACTAGTCTGTAACGGGAAGGTTGCATATTCACTGTCGGGGTCGCCAGAATGTAACGTTCCAAATAAATGATGAGAGAGGATGTTAAAACTTGTGTATTATTATTAAACCGTTACAATATAAAAGGTTGCTTAATTAAATCTGACTCTGTGCTCCGTGCGCTCGGCGCACGGACGGCCGCTTGACGAGCGGGTGTTGGAGGACGGCGCGACTCGGCGGGAATGGCCCCGCGCAGTTGTCGCGACCAGCTCTTATAACCTGCCAGCGGGGAGACCCTCTTCTTTCGCCGTGACAACGCAGGTGTGGATCGGCTGACGTCATACTCCAAGCGCTGGCCAGGTGTCTCGAGTTGCGTGAGAAAGCCGATGTTCTCGGTGTAGGACGGCATCGACCTTGTGACTCCCACAAGTCTGTCACTCGCGACATACCTAATTCAAAAGTCGACGCCTTTTCACTGTTGGTCTCAGTGACTCTTTAGTATTTTTGCACGTCATGTCCTTCTCCCTCAAAATTCTTCTTATCTTGTTTCCCAATCTCATCTAATTTACGCTTTTCTCATACAGATGGGTTATCATACGCTTTTTGGCTAGAACTGTTCTTTTTTCGCCGTTCAGTTCGAAATCATTCCTCCAAATAATAATACCACTACAAAATAATCCTTGACTTTTTCGAGTAGCGTATCTCATTGGAACCGTCTTTACGCCCTCATCCCTATGGTCTGTAGCACTTAAGATATCCCGGACGGACTTGGGGTGTGAATTGACACGTTTGAATTGGCTTGCTGGGGCTCCAAATTGATGATGTCTCCTCCAAGAAATGCGTAAAATAATATAATTATTAATGATATTTCCGTAAAAAATGTGTTTAATATTAACGACTGGCTTCTGTAAGTACTTTTATTTTGGAGATCCGACATTTAATAGGGTTAATTAGTCGTTTCCAATCAAGCGGGGGCCTTCGGTTTCTCAGTTATAGGCGATTTGTCCCCGTGCGCGCCGTCTCTTTCTCGGGTTGGTCACTCGCACTCGCACTCGCGGTCTCTCTCAGCCCGCCGTGAGTGCGACCGAGTCGGCAACATCGGCCACGAAAGGATACGCGATATCGGTAACATTTGACTCGAGCGCCGTCGTAACGTCATATTTCAATAATTGATTTACGTGTAAACCGATTTGCCTATTCGCCATGTTGTTTTTTTCGGGCTCAACACCAACGATCTTTTAAATCATGTAGATACGCCATCTCTTATAAAACGTTCGGGTTCTCTTATAACACGCCACCGGCTGATTCCCCCCACCCCACTCCGCCACAAGGACGCGGAGCTGAAGCGAGGTGACCGAATCATTGAACGGATCATTACTGAGAATATTTTCGACCATGAATATGATTAGAAATTTGAAGTAAAACTGATTATTTACCGATGAAATGTAATTCCATCTTTCTTCCCGTGCAAACTGGTACAGTTTTTGCACGATTTCACAGCACAAGAAGGCATTTTAACACGCACTTGGACCAAACAACGACGCGCGAAGTGCGACTTATCGCGACTAGTGCACTCGACGCAAAATAGTGCACTTGGCGTGTCGGGTTTTTCACCCTCAGTTGCCGTATCTATATGTTTTAAAAGATCGTTCTCAATTCTCTTCGTTATTTATTTCCCGGGTCGGTTTTAAATAATTCTGTTTTAACTGCCAAACATGAATTGCATTATGATATTCGAATAAATATCTTCCAATTTTCATTCAACATGTTTAATATAGGTGTTTTTTTTTAGAGGCGTGGTTTTCAATCTGGCACTACTTTTTTCGTAGTTGGTGTTTTTGACAGCTGTCACTTGATTTATGCTCAGTTTGGTTTCCCATTTCATAATGAATAGACTTACTCCTGAACAACGTGGCGTGGCCTCCAAGATCGTGCGATTTAACACCGCTGGACTATTTTTTGTGGGGTTATGTGAAGTCGCTTGTCTACGCAGATAAGCCGGACACGATTAACGCCTTGGAAGAGAATATTCGGCGTAGGTGGGAGACATTCGTAAGGCAAACATTTTCAAACTCTCGAGACACAAAATATGTCGCGTTGTCAGAAACTATTTTCTCCGGAACGCCAAATCGCGAGAAACACTCTATTAAACATCGAATGACTTTAAAAGACGACCTATCATTTTTTAATTGAATTATTCCCCCTCCCCCCCCCCCCCCTTCAGAGTTCCGTACAGAAATACCAGCAGCCCTCAATTAATTCACGTCGCCCGGCGTAATACTAACCATGCACAAATCCCAACGATGTGTCTGTCCTCAGCGCATAGAATGAAAAATTTAACATAGTTGATATATTTCAAGAGAATAAGGGGTTATTTATGCGTGAAATTCGTGACGTAAGTATATTTTGTTATTTTTAATTTATTATATCGCTAATAATATGTAGGTTTATATACACACACACTTGCAAACATGTCCATGTCGCAAATGGCACCACACTCACTCCACGGACACTACATATTGTTTTAGTTTGATTTTTTAATTTGTTTTTTTTTCAACCATATTCGTATTTAGTACTTTTTTGGCCATGTAAATGTAGTATTAGGGAATTATCTTATTGTATCGCTGTTTTTTACTTTGTATAAATAAATAATTCAATCCATTTTGTAAACGCGTCTGAAAGTACCAAAAAACATTTATTATTAACCTTTGCCACGGGTACTTTGGGAAAGGCCAATTTACTAATTCGCATTCAGGAGGTTCCACTCGTTTTGTGAAACATTTCAACTACTATCATACTACTAATATCGTACTACAACCACATGAGCTTTTGGAATCACTAACCTGTGCCCTCTAAATGAACGACCTGATTCGCATGAGTTCATTTTTGCACAAAAAATACGGTTTTACCTTCCGAGGCCCCTTGCACCTCGTCTGATAAGGTCGATCCGCGGATCCTGGCTAAAGTGACGGGCAAATCGCGCTCTTCGATAAAGTTTAAAGAATTATGTCCAATGTGCTATCGTAATGCTTTAAAACACGCTTTAAATTAATTCCGATTTAATACGATTAAACGCATCGTCCTGTAACGGACTCACTAATTATTTCAAATTTGGACTATTATGGCCCACGCTTATCCAAAAAAGTACAAAAAAATTCGGATCCCAAGGCGAACCCTTATCTCAGGCACGTTAAACAAAAACAAGATTCTAAATATGGTCAATCGCAGAAATCTACACTTTGCTTGCTTCGTATTTAAAATATAATACAGCGAGAGACCAGCCTATCTTTTTATATAAAAAAATAGTAAAATCACAATCACCTAACACGTGAGAGATCACCTTTTAATCCTCCCTCACCATAGGCTGACAGTTTACGAAGGTTCCTTTAAATTTTCGGCATCGAAGATCTGGAACGACTTGCTTCCTTCAGGACTAGGTGTCGACAATGGCTTCTGGAGCTGCAAACTACCACCTAGTTACGTTCTATATAGCTTTCTATGCTGGTCATACATAAGTGCATGTGAGAATTACAATTCACTGTAAATACAAATAATATGTTTTAAGTATAAATTATATATTATAATGTAATAAAACGGGACGTGCTGAAAATCAGCACCCTCCTCTCTCAGAAAGGAGGGTGCTGAGCACACTCCATTTTCTTTCTTTATTAGACCTAAAATTAAATTTAAATCCGTAACATTTGTCCGGCACTTTTGGATTGCCTCAATCTTACTTTGGCACATGTGTAGTCCTTTATTATCGATAATATACCCTAAATATTCAATTTTATCTTGAAAAAAAATGACATTTATTTTTATTAAGTTTTAAACCTGCAGAGATGCTCACGTTCTTCCGGCGCGATGGTCAGAAAGTCGTCTAAAAATTTAATTACACCTTCTAATCCGCATAGCGATGACTCAATTACACCTTGAATAATCGCACAGTGCTGGAGCATGTTAACTGCTGCGAATTTTCATCTAGTCTCGGCTGATTATACACCTGACTTAAATCTAACTTCCCAAAATGCTGTCCACCTCGCAATACAGTAGATAATTCCTCGACCCGCGGCATGGGATATTTTCCGTCTGATTTTAGAACAGGCACTATCGGAGTCCTGTGAGCTGAATTCCTCGCTGGTTTAAGGACTCCTTAAGGATTAAGGTTTAAGGATCACCAAACGATCGATCTCCTTCTCGACCCTCTCTTTTAATGCAATAGAGATACCTCAAAACCGTTGATACTACCTAGCTCCCCGGAGAAAATACTCGCATATTTATTTATTTATTTATAATTCCTTAATACTACATTTACATGGCCAAAAAAATCTATATGGTTGAAAAAATCAAGCTAAAACAATATGTACTGTGCGTGGAGTGAGTGTGGTGCCATTTGTGGCAGGGACACGTTTGCGCGCGCGCGTGTATATATATTATTAGCGATATAATAAATTAAAAATAACAAAATATATATACTTACGAATGTTTAATATTTATAATGAATATAACATTTATTTATACATTTCATACTAAATATTGTCATAACTTACGTCGCGAATTTCGCGCATAATTAACCACTTATTCTCTTGAAATATATCAACTATGTTAAATTTTTCATTGTATGCGCCCAGGACTCTACAAATCGTCGCGTTTTGTGCATGGTTAGTATTACGCCGGGTGAGGAGAAATAATTGGGTGTTTCTGGTATTTCTGTGCGGAATTCTTAAGGGGATTATTATTTAGAAAAGCCATGTCTGCGAGAGTACGCGCTATGTTCAAGCGTGGTCATCTTAAAATGAGGAATTCCCTCGGCGTATGTCAAAAAACTTGAAAATTTAGATGTTTTAATAATAGTTTTTGAACGTTTTCGATGCGACTAATATGAATTCTATATTGCGGTGACCATATTTGTGAGCTATACTCTAAGACGCTCCTAACAAAAGTGCTATATAGAATCTGTACTGTGAAGCGGTTTATATGCTCTTATAACGAAACCAAGTGTTTTAAATGCTTTTTGAACTATATGCCCGATATGTTTATTATTTAATAAATATTCTATCCCGTTTTTACATGGCTCTAATGTATTTATTCGCGCTATACCGAGGCTAAATTCATTTAGCAATGGCGACTTTACCGCGTGAACCATTCAACCGGTTACCACAATTTGGATTGCTTATCTACTGTCACGACAGTACCAAAATGCGTACCATGTCCCGAGGATGTGGTCACCATCCATCGCGGTAGTCTAGCGGTTAAGGCGTTTGACCCAAAGTAAAAGTTTATTTCCAAAAACAACTTAATATATAGAAATGACAATTTTCAATTGGTTCACAAAAATTTACTTAATGCAATCATGCCTAGAGTGTTTGACATTTATACTACTCGTACTCGTATTACATAGCTAAAAATACATCACAAAATATATATATATATATATATAATAATATATAAATTGTAAATATAAGTTTCATAATTATGCTTAAATATACTATTTTAGAATTAGTATGAAGAATAACTGCCACATAACATTTCTTCCTTTCAATTATAGTTCTTTGAATTCATTCAGATTTTTTTTAATTAAATATATTTTTTATGTTTTTATATTCTCCGGGTAATTTATTAAACATTTCTAGTCCTCTATATTTATAAACTAGTTTTTTGAATTTTAGACGTACGAGGGGATACCTTCTGAATAAAATTATCTTTGTTCCTTGTGTTGTGAATGAATGAATGAATGAATAAATGTATGGGTGTTATTATCTTCCTTAGTTCGGATAAATTCGCAAAGGGCTTCTTGTAAATATATACCGTACACAGTTAATATTCCAAGGGTTTGGAAGTGTGATCTGCAAGATTCCCACTCTTTTGGAGGACAAATATGTCTGTAACGCAGGTTGCTGATCCCCATAAAAGAATGCCATATCGGAGATGAGATTCCACGAGAGACCTCTTGCCCGCGACAGGGCGTAGCGAGCTGAAGAAAGCTTGGATTTAAGGTAGTCAAAGGTCGCGGTTCGAATCCGCTCATGGTCATACCATTTTTAACGCTTCTTTACCACTATCTTCCTTGACTCTAGGGCAGGCACGTTTGGCCTGCTTGAGTAGGGCCCAAAATAATTATGTATGTCCTAGGCTATAACAATTATTTAAAATATATATATATACTAGCTGACCCGGCCACGCGTTGCTGTGGCTAAAGTTTTTGTTATATTACATTATAGTAAACAATCTAAGAGGAACAATAAGAGAACATCAGTCACGGAGTCCACTATGCTTTTTCACACAGATGGTATTTGTAAAAAAATATGCTGATCTCCTTATTTGACTTTCTACTACTATAACCCTTTAGTACAATGAAATTATTTACGAACAAAGACGAAAATGTTGATGCTGGTATACAAATTCACTGGATTGAGATTGATTTGAAGGGGAAGTACGTTGAACACAATTAATTAAAATGTTCTTACACTTGATACTAAGCAGAAATCAATAGGTAAAAAATAAAAATTTATCAGATTTATTATTTCCATTTAATTTTATAACAAATATAAGTATATTACAGTATAATACAGTAAATAACATGTGACGCTTAAACTCATGAATGAGGTAGGCAAGGCAGACAGTCTTAAACTTTTAAACATTAATATCTTTTTTTTTGAATTATAAATACTTTCAATTTCAATTTAATTTAACACCAATCGGTGCACAATGTTTTTGGTTAACCTGTCTTTAGCTAACACAAATAGATTCGACGGTTTCCCAACACGTGAACACGCAACATATAGTTGCCCATGAGAAAAACATGGATTTTCCAAATCTAAACCACAAATGGACATTGTTTGACCTTGAGATTTATTTATAGACATGGCGAAAGCTAAACGAATTGGAAACTGTAGCCTTTTGAAGGGTATGGTAGAATCTGATGGTATCATCGGAATACGTGGCAGCAGGACCACTTTTCCTTTAAACTTCCCAGCCAAAATGGTTGCTTCAAGAATGTTTCCGGTGATCTTTTTGATGACCAAACGCGTACCGTTACATAATTGAGGTGGATTCAAATTACGGAGGAGAATAATAGGGGAACCAATCTTTAATCGAAGATTATGTGGTGGCATTCCAGGGATATCTAATGAATTTAAAAATTCAATCGGAAAATTTACACTTTCATTTTCATCAACAACAGTATCGATTGATTTAAAAGACATCAGATCGCCTGGTAACAACTGTTGTATCTGGAAGTTAATTTCGTCAACATCAACGTTTTTGGCTGCCAAAATCGCCCGTTGACTAAGCCATTCATGATTCAAATAATTATTCTGTATATCCGGGAAAATACTCTGAATCAATTCAGTTTTATCCTGAACAACAGTGCAAAAATTGTCTGGTAGTTTAATGCATTGCGTATTTGGTTGCAGTTTTATTTTACCGTTCCCAATATCTAGTAGTTGTTCGGAAAATATTAGTGCTGATGGATCATTTTGCAATTGTACTCGCATATTTATGGTCAATCGAAGTGTTTCAACACTTCGCCATAAGAATGATTGTTTCAAACATGCATTAATCTCATCCGCGAAAGTAGAGCGAGGTATAACCGGTAAGGTCTGCCGGAAGTCACCAGACAAAAGTAAGATAGCACCACCGAAAAGTTTATTATTGCTGTTTAAATCTTGCATAGTTCTGTTTAATGCTTCAAGTGAATATTTGTGTGCCATTGTGCACTCATCCCAAATTATTATAGAACTCTTCCGCAACACTGCAGCTATTCCACTATTCTTTTTGATGTTACACATTGCATCTGGTTTATTATGAACGTCCAATGGCAGCTTGAATGTTGAATGTGCTGTTCGCCCACCATCCAGTAAAGTAGCCGCAATGCCTGACGATGCTAATTCTAATGCGATTTTTTGTTGCGACCGTATTTTGGCAAGAATCAACGATATTAAAAATGTCTTACCGGTTCCACCGGGTGCATCCAAGAAAAAAAAACCGCCTTGTTCAGCAGCAACAGCCAGCATAATCCGATCATAAATAATTTTTTGTTCTGCTGTCAGTAATGGTTCTCTGTTCATGATAATTGTTGCTAAACTTCCATGGTCATATTGATTTTCTCGTTGTAAATCGGTATTGACTAAGTCGGTGGCTGGACGATTAGGTGATGGCATACCATAATGATTAAGTGGTAAATTTGAAATAAGAACACATAAATCCTCGATCAAGACCAATGCTTCATTGTACATCTCTGGTGTATAATCTATGTTTTGGCATTGATTTGTTTGTCTAATTCGGTGCAAGATGTCTTCTGTCATACAATTTTTATATTTTTCCCACAAAGTTTGTGCTTGCGAGGGATAACATGTCGCCAAAATAATTGCAAACAACTGACGAATGTTATTCGGTGTTGATGTCAACGCAGCATCAGCAAGCGTTAAGTCCCAATGGTTATCGTCTTCTAGCAATTGCAGTTCACGACATGCATCCTGGTATGTATTGAATACTCGACCATTAGCTGTTCATAAAAATTCAAAAGACGTTGGTCCGGGAACATTCACCAATAACAAACGTAAATAGAAGCACTCACGTTGCTTTGGATGTACCGTGTAAAGTCTCCCCAATGTCTTAGGTTTGAATATGCCTGTAATGGAAGGATGTGGTTTTCCTTGTTTCCGTGGCTCCCATTTTTTACTGGATTTGTTCCATGTGAAATAACGTGGAACATCACCATACACCAATGTCTTCGCGAATTGGCCAAAAACATCAGGTTTTTGACACAATGTAAAAAATTCAGTTAGAGTCGTTTTCGGAGCTTCGAACGCTCTTTGGAGAACATTTTCTTCAGTGAAGTATACACGTTGACCGTTTTCAAGATGTATTGCCAGATGTTGGACAGCAGGATCTCTTTCGTGGATGGGAAAGCTGAGAATATGCCAAATAGCTTCATTGCTGCTAATGTATCTGCCCATTTGGTATCGTGCTATTTCGTCATTTTTATTTATGTTTTTTACTTCAAATATGGCCAAATCACTGCCTTTGTTTACATATTTACAAATATACTTAATTGATTTAACAGAACTGCAAAGCTCAACATTGATATGAGCTTTGTAAGTTTTTGAAAGTAGTGGTGAGTATGGTACCACCCACTGATTATCAAACTCAACTTGATTTGGAAAGTTCGGCAGTCGCATTGTAAATGTGTGGCCACCATTCTCAGTACTTCTGCGGCGATACATTGGATAACCATCAATATCCGTGATCGTGTCATTCGTATGCGGCTTTGGGAAGTTTTTTTTACATTTTCCATTTTCCATGCACGGTGACGTCATGTTGAAAACACCGCATGGCCCATGGATCATGTGTTTGGTGACAATATCAAATAATTCTTGATCAATTAATGGGTCTGGAATTTCGGCTGAAATTATTTGATCGATTTCTTCAGGACGGATTCTATCTTTAAGCCAAACCAAAATGTGGGCATGAGGCAAACCTCGCTTTTGCCACTCTATCGTATACAGCCAACAACGTGTGATACCAAAAATTGTATATTTAACAATAAAATCAATTAAGGATTTCAATTTTTGTTTAAACACACGTGCAGTTAAATCATGACGATGAATGGCTTGTTGTCCTGGCAATAGTAAAGTTTGTATCTCTTCCCAATTCGGATTACATGTGAATGTAATAAATAAATCCGGTCGGCCGTAATGACGTACGTAAGTCATCGCATCTTGTATGTATTCCTGCATGTTCCGTGGACTGCCGATGTAGCTTGAAGGTAAAATGAAAGCATTACCGATGTCATTGGGATTTAAATTTCCATCGATGTTTCCAGCAACAGCATCTCGTAAGTGAATATATTCTTCCGATCGTAGTTTTGCCTGGTTGAATCGAAGGAATCGCAAGCGTTCGCTTTCGACCTTAGCATACATATCAACAATGTATTGATGGAACAGCTGACGATATCGAAGGATATAATTGTCTTGATGTTGTCTAACCATTATTCGGTGTGCGTAGTAGTTCATTGAGCTAACTTTATTATTTCTGTAATCACCTAAAAAAATAAATAATAAAATGCAATACGAAATTAAAATCTATACATACAGTAAGAAAGTAAATAGATAATTGTCAAATTTACCGGTATTTGGATCATACTGATTGATATTAAGGTGATATTCATCTTGTCCTTGCCAAAATATCAATGGATATTGTAGTGCGTCATATGAACGGTGTAGATCCGAAATCGTACTGACAGTGTTGTCTCGCCGTGTAATGTTTATAGATCTTTTGTCAACTGGATCACCAACCATGATAACAGCAACCTCATCAACAGTTGGAGCGTTGAATCTACCAGCATGTGCACCTAATGGTACTTTGTCGGCTTTTATGACGATTTGATAATTGTCATTTTGCAGTCGTGGCGAAACTCTTTTGATCAATTGAATTAGTTGATTGTGATCTTCTAAAAAATTTCCAATAATATCACAATTGCTCTTTCCTCTGCTTGTTCAATAAAATTATACAGGCACCGAGTCGTCACGCGCTCTTCACAATCGCCCATAAAATAAAAAGGTATCGACATCTGTCAGTTTTATGACTGCCAAATAATATCAGACAAATAATTAGCAATAAATTAAAATATGACGATTTGATAATTGTCATTTTGCAGTCGTGGCGAAACTCTTTTGATCAATTGAATTAGTTGATTGTGATCTTCTAAAAAATTTTCCAATAATATCACAATTGCTCTTTCCTCTGCTTGTTCAATAAAATTATACAGGCACCGAGTCGTCACGCGCTCTTCCCAATCGCCCATAAAATAAAAAGGTATCGACATCTGTCAGTTTTATGACTGCCAAATAATAACAGACAAATAATTAGCGATAAATTAAAATTGCGACTATAATTTGAGATTTAAACTATCCTATCTCTCAAGTGCACATCGAACTGCACATGGTGTTCAAATTTTATTATAATCGGTTAAGTGGTTCAGCCGTCCATTGAGGACAAACATTGTGACACGAGATTTATATATATTATAAGAAGATATATATTGTCTCAGAGATGCAAAATAGTTTATATGCGTCGGTGTATATGCGTACGGTAGGGTTGCCATAAATGGTTTGGCTCCGACCGGGACTGATATCAAATAGGAGGATATATAAGGGATTTATAGGAGGAAGAGGGGGGGGGGGGGGTACCGCCCCCCCATAGCGCCGCAATCTGATTTGTGAAAAAAAGGAAATCTTTCAATGGTTCCCACATTTTCAGCATACGTTCAATGGCCGGCCACAAAGACGGTTAACCAACTGGTTTTTGAGTGAGATCGTAAATTACCATGAATTACAACAATATTTGTAAAATGTCAGTACATCCCTCGACCCCACACTTTCGCCGCCAGCCAACATGATCTAACGTCGTCGCAAGAATTATTCGCATAATTTTAGCAATAATATAAAACTATGATTACCCGTTTACCGGGACACATGGTGGGTCAAACGGGACAACCGGGACCGAGGCTCTAAACCGGTGACATGTCCCGGTGTACCGGGACGAATGGCAACCCTAGCGTACGGGCGTGTAATGGATTCTGTACGTTCTTCGACGGTCCGGGAAGTGATGAACACAGTGGAAGAGACGCGAGGAGGGTAGGATTGTGGTCGCGACACTTGCCCCATCTTGCGGCCTTGGAGGGTATTACGTGACTGTCTCGGCGACGAGATGGAAGATGTTTCAGATGGAAGATGTGTGTATCACAAAAAAACAACTACATATTACAAATGCTTCTTTGGTGTGCTAAGCAGATTCGAAATCACGGATACTCTCGAGAACCTTTATAATCAGGCTGTTTAGGACGGTTTTTTACCAAATTCTCAAATATACACTGGAAACGAACGCTCTTTTAAAACATACACATACGGCAACTAAGAGTGATAAACGCACCACGGCCAAGTACGCCACCTTTCGTCGAGTACACTCCTCGCATCTCGATAAGTCTCTTTCCAGTATGGCGGGGGGAATTTCGGTCGGGTTTCCACAAGGACAATTTGTATGACGTGCCTTACCTATATGTATTTAAAGATCGTCGTTAAACGCGTATGAAGTTTGAACGGAAAAACATGATTTTAAATGGTGTGTTGAATTGGTGGAACGATAAATATTACATATGTAAGATCTGTGATATTAATAGGTTTGGCAGACAATAGTTTGCCTTGTTTATTTATTTATTTATCGTTTATTCGGAAAACCAACAGTATAGTATATAAAAAAGAATGGTATAACAGGTTTTCGCTAAAGTACAGAGATACGTGTAAAGATTAAAACCACAAACCACACCACACCACCACCAAACCACATTTAAATGCAGTTTTATTGCCAGGAAAGGGAGTACAAATCGACCTACGCGATTAGGCCACTGTTCTAGGGAGAAATTAAAGGAAACCAACATTTATTTCTCCCGTTTTGTTTTAGCAAGATGGTCATTCCGTCCGAGTTCGGAGCTAACTTCAGACCAGACTTAATAGTTAGTTAATCGTCTAGGTCAGTCAACACGATAAAAGAAACTATGGGAACTATACATATATGTATAGTTCCCATAGTTTCTTTTATCGGTGATGAATAATATATGAGAATATAAGATTATTTAAAAAGAATGAGTATCATAGTAGATAATCCCGAAGACAAAAAAGGTTGAGTATATTGGCACTAGGAGCTGGTTTCCACCCGCGAATGTCGTGTACCGAATGGACACAAACCTCGCAATGCGCTGGGATGTTTTTTTCATTCGAATGGCGCAGTGGAAACTGGCTTTTGGTGGAATGACATCAGGCGAAATCAAGAGACTGTCCTCAACGCCTTTACGTGCCTTGGCAGCAAAACGCGTTTGGTGGTACGAATTTAACTTAATTTCATGGACGGTTTAAAGATTTTGTTATTATATTTTAAAAGTCAGTTTAGTCTCATCTTACTTTATTTATTTTAGGGAATTTAAGTTTTTGCATATTTGCACTTAAATTTATATTTTCAATTAAAATATGAGTAAAAACATAAATATTTAGGACTTTTTTAATTGTATGAGACGACTATATTTTACTTACCATACTTTTGAATGAATCCAAAGCGCAGTTAAAAATGTCTTAATTCGGATAGATTACTAGTAATTCTTTGGGGTACTCTAAAGTGGATACTTTGTAGAAGGTCTGGGCAGTCTATTAATTATTGAGTAGTTTATGTAGGAAGATCACTTTGTATCGTGTTGGTAAATAATGAAAAACAATCATCGTACCTACGGTATGTTTAAAAACTATTCATTTGATGAGATATAGGTTGGTTTTTTTAAAGGCGTGGTTTTCAATCTGGCACTACTTTTTTCGTAGTTGGTGTTTTTGACAGCTGTCACTTGATTTATGCTCAGTTTGGTTTGCCATTTCATAATGAATAGACTTACTCCTGAACAACGTGGCGTGGCCTCCAAGATCGTGCGATTTAACACCGCTGGACTATTTTTTGTGGGGTTATGTGAAGTCGCTTGTCTACGCAGATAAGCCGGACACGATTAACGCCTTGGAAGAGAATATTCGGCGCGTTATTGCTGACATACGGCCCAACTTGCTGCAAAAAGTGGTTGAAAATTGGGCCTCTCGGCTGGAATTTGTTCGAGTCAGCCGCGGCGGCCACTTACCCGAAATCATTTTTAAAACATAATGGCAAACCCTTATCTTTATAATAAAACTAAATTCTTAGCCATAACATCAAATTATATGCGTTTTATCTCTTCTTGAAAACCACGCCTCTAAAATCATCACCCTATATTTACGTTCAATTTTTTTAGTTTATGGTGAAATACACGCTTACTATACGCGACTATAGTCTTTTATTTTTTTTTGTCATTTTGTTTTTTGACATTTGACAAATATTGCCAACCATGTTTCGGACGATTTTTAGGTGAAAAAAATAGTAATAAATTAACCATTTTACTGTAATTCATATTACCGTTTTTTTTATTTATTTGAAAATATGCCTAATTACAGTAATTGGGTTGTTAGTCCAACAAATTTTGAAAGTACATTTTTTATGTCATTATTTTTCACGTTTTCGCGTCGCGTAAAATCATAATAGGCGAGTTTCTTTTCTATACAATTATTTTTTTTATATATAGATTTAAAACCGTGTATGAAATCCAAATATCCAATCCAGGTAACTTTTATTTTGTTTTAGCTAAAACACTTTATTGAAAATAAAGCGATTAAACCGACTTCAAAATAAACAAACTCGTTATGCTAGACGTTTCAAGATGATTCCATTAAAGTTTGATTAAAAAAAACTTGAGTGTAATGCTTCCAAAAATAATAAAATAAAAAAAAACTCAATTAAATGGTTAGATAATATTTGACAATATTTTACACTCAAGAGGACAGGTGAGAGTTAAAAATGCATTTTTATAAAACTCAGCGCTGGGTTTAAACCGACATCCTGCGCTCTCAAGTACAGAACCTTTTTAGAACCTTTATAAATATTATGCTATCCAGCACTTTATCAAATAATTGAAGACTTTTTCAAAATTTTTCAATATTGTCAAAGATTGTGTCATTTATCTTTTCAGGCGATTTGCCGCTATTAAAAAACAATCAACAAATATAAGTCAAATAACTTTACAACTCAATTATACAATTATTTGTTTGTTTGTCCTTTATGAGTTTGGAGGAAATTGTCATGAGCACACCCGAATAGGTTTGTGAATTAAAAAAAACATGAAATTCAACCATTAAGGGGGTTAAGGGGGGTTTGAAGTTTGTATGGAACTTTTATAACCGTTGATTGTAGAAACTAAAAAATTGGCATATAGCTTCTTTATATAACATAGACATCGGATGAAAAAGTTTTTTTTAAATATTCAACCAGTGAGGGGGGTTATGGGGGGGTGAACATTTTTATGCAAAAATTATATACTTAGGTCTAGGAACTTGAAATTTTACAAATGGCTTCTTTACATAATATAGTGGATTTTGCGAAATATAACCATTAATTGGGGTTATGGGGGTTTAAAGTTTGTATGGAACTTATAAACCGTCGGGTTTAGAAACTCGAAAAATGGCATGAAGCTTCTTTACATAACATAGACATCGAATGAGAAACGAAAAATCAAATTTAGGCGCGTGGATCCATCTCGAGTGCCGCAGGTACGAGTTGTCGCGCGCCAAAGGCGCTGTCGAAGCCGCCTGCAGAGCCTAGCTGCCAACCCGGGGCCAAAGCTCGGGGTTGAACAGCTAGTAACGAAATTTACAAAAGATATTTTTAGAGAAAACATTTTGTCGTGATATTACCTTTTCGATTCTTTCATTTACTTAGGTTAGGTCACCTAAAAAAAATGTTTTAGTTTTTCTTGACGTCCTGTAATATAACTGTAATATTATTTATTTACTTTTTGCAGTTTTTATTAAAAAAACTGCAAATAACAATTGCAACGTTTTTTCACCGTATGATTTTGTCCTAGGAAATACCCTTACCTGGGTATTGAGAGATACTTAGCTACGAAATCATTTTAAGTAGGTCGTTAATTTTACTTTTAATTCTTATGGCCACTAAGTTGGTACTTAAGTAATGATAATTTCTCACACGCAAGCATAAAATCTGAGCACGCACACATAAGACACACATTACTAACACTAAAGTGTACTAAGGCTCACTTTCATACCCTTAGGATGTTTACAATAATCCGTGGCTAAACGCAATTCATAAAAAAATTACCTGACTACGTTTTAATTTCTACAATTCTAATCCCTGTAATTTGTAACTAGATGCCACTGTTTTTTTTTTTGTTTTAAAAAATCTCAAAGTGATGTAGTAATAGCCGTTTTGTAATTCAATTCAATAAATAAATCAATTGAGTTGTATAGAATCAAATGCAGCAATTTATCAAAATGATTATTTTAAATTCATCCTATTAAAAGTTCCCACGAAATCTAACGATTGAAGACTGCGACTGAGTCACTGCACTCCTATATAATGCCTTAAAAATGAGATAGATGGAATAAAATGTATAGTAGGGAGATACGCGAGGCCGCCTGATTGGCGCCGCGCCGGCGTGCCGGCCGAACGACCTTGTTTGTCCGAAGAGGGAGACGGCGATAGCACGCTTAGAACCGGCAACAGCGCGAGCCTGCGGTGGCGTGACGGCGACGCGGTTGGTCGACCTTGTTCGTGCGGAGGGAGACGTAAAGGACACGCTCAGAGCTGACGACAGTGCCGCTCTCTCTACTCCCCGCCGCGAACCAAATTAATTAACACAATGAATAAATTAGGGAAGACTTACTCGCCAATAAAACTTCTAACCAATAAAACATCGATCGGGCCCATAATAAGGAATTTATGACAAACGCTTATTTTTTTTTTTATAAAAAATGACTATTATAGACAAAGATCTTTTAAAACATATAGATACGGCAACCGAGGGCGAAAAACCCGACACGCCAAGTCCACCATTTTGCGTATCATACGTCATCGCGACAAGTCGCACTTCGCGCGTCGTTGTTTGGTCCAAGTGCGTGTTAAAATGCCTTCTTGTGCTGTGAAATCGTGCAAAAACTGTACCAGTTCGCACGGGAAGAAGATGGAATTATATTTCATCGGTAAATAATCAGTTGTACTTAAAATTTCTAATTATATTTATTCTCGAAAATATACTTATTAATGATCCGTTCAATGATTCGGTCACCTCGTTTCAGCTCCGCGGGCCTTGTGGCGGAGTGTCGCAGCGCGCGGAATGGGGTGGGGGGAATCAGTCGGTGGCCTGTTTTTACGCGACCGGTTTCTGTGAGATTGCCTATCTATATGTTTTAAAAGATTGTTGATCGTTGAGACCGGCGGTATTATTTTATTTACGCGATTCCAAATAAGGAATCACTTCAATAATTACGTCGTACAAACAAGTATAAACTAAATAACAACTGTAAAAACAACGGAGGATTTGATAAAAACAATGAAAAAATATAAAATATAAATCAGGTACTGAAAAGTCATCGGCGCATAATACGCGCGGTGGCTCGCAAACCCAATGCCCCGTCTCTGACTGCCTGCGTCACTGGCGGATCGCCCGTGCGCCGTTCCTATGCACGCCTGCGCAGGCGCCGACCAATCAGATGCGCCTGGCGGCGATCGCTCGTCGCCGGCCAAAACGACGCGGCTAGTCGCAGTCTAAATATGTAGCGCCGCTACAGATTATTTCTTCTTTTAGAAACATAAAAAAGCATGTAATCTATTATCATGTAAAATTGTAAACTGGTTGCTAATAGGTATAATAGGTATAATGAAATGAACATATGTGTAATGCATGTACTGAAAAAAATAAATAATAATAATTATTATAATTATAATTATTATTATTATAGTATTACGATTCGTCATCCTTTGTTCAATATTTCATGCCAGTGCTAGTTGCCGTTTGCTAGTAGGTATTTGGGGCTTTACTATTTCGATTTTAATAAATTATCTTTATTCATATATATATATATATATATAAGTAAACACCTTTAGCTTAACATATATAAAAGTTTGACAGTACTGACATTTGGAAAATTCGAATGCTTTTTAATATTTTAAGGATTGAAATTTTTTGCAAATAAAATATATAGCCAGAATGTTTAAAGAAAAATTAATACCGAAAGCACAGATAGTTGCATCGCATTACAAATTTTTCTCGCAGATGCTGGTCGACGAGACGGCAACGCTCTCTCCGATCTCATTGCGCTGTTGCCAAATCGCTCGCGCGCTTTCTGAGCGTCTATAAATAGGAGCCCCGTTGGCGATCATGGCAGTAGTGTGCGTGCGGCGTGCCTCGAACGGAACTCGAGGGTTGCGTATTTTCGCGTTACCGTGCGTGATCCGTTATACCTACTACTTTTAAAAAATAATTGAATTTACTGTTATTTCATCATCATTACCAAGCTGAATACATCAACATATCATTGCAGGTTTGTTTGGTAGCAATGCTGACTGTGTTTTACTTAGCTTCAATTGTTTATAATGCGGTTTTAACCTTCAATATAATTAACTGAAAAATACTACCTACTCGTACTTTTATGGCCGTACAATTCGAGTTTATTTTATTTCACGTTCAGGATCATTATGTTTTTTTTTATTTAAAAAACATGTCTTGGAAGGAGTGCAGGGGAAGGGTTGAAGTAATAAAATCATACCTACCTACTTAATACTATACACATTACAGTTGTTATTTCAAATAAAATCCCTACACCGTATTCCACGAGCTTGTGCATTACAAAAACAGCTCATTGGTCGTACTATTTCTAATATTATTTGTGAAGACAGTATATTGAAATTCATCGTGGGTTCAGAGAAATTAATTTGTAAACTTATGTTATTATAATGAGATGGCCGTGTAACGCGTAGATTAGCGGGACACCGGGTAGTGGTCGGCCGGATTCAAGGTGAACAGCTGCGGCTGGGGGGGGAGGGTTGTCCGAGCCCCGGTGCATCTGCACTCAGTCAGTTTGTTTTGTATCGCGGCAAAGCGCGGTCGCGCGAGAGTTTTATTTTTCTTTGCCCGTTGCGTCAGTGAATTAAAATGCCGCGTCATATTATTAGTTCTTCCTAAATACAGTGATATGGTGAGAGTGCTGTGGTTACCTAACAATTGTATTGTCAGCGATTTCCCAATAGACAACGTTCCAGAGATCAAAGACAACGCCGTCAGCATTTTCAAACGGTATTTAAGTCGCAGTTGATAATATATTCACCAAATTCAGATTTCAATGTAATTCAACTTAATTTAGGGCAAATTCTGGTTTCGCGCCGAGATCATGCACGAGCGTTTATTTACACTATTAATAAAAAATAGTATTTTTTATTTAAAATCATGCTTAGAATAGTGAATAAAAACACCCCTTTAAGTTTATGCGTAAGGTGATGGGACACGTGTATAGTGTGAAAAGTTTTTTAAGGTTATTCTTTGCGCCCGTTGTACTCGTTGGGATGAAACCGCGGCGCGTTCGGACTTGCAACAGCATTATTGTGAATTCCGCAAGATGGCGCTGGCGGCATTGGCTTAGTTCAGTTTGCCAGTCAACAAAATTTGCAAATCTTTAGATTTAATAACAGGGTGTGAAATTTTAACAGTGGCCCCGAAACTCAAATAAAATTATCTATGTAAGAAATAATAAATACACACTTAACGTAAGAAGTGTTTCGCTTTTGATGACAATTTTATTTTTATTTTTCAAATATTTAAAATAGGCGCGTTTAAAAAGTGACATCGCTAGCTGTCAATGAAGAAAGGGAGAGAGATGGATGTTTGGAATGAGTGTACGCAGCTCCACGCGATTAAACACATTTTTTCAAGTTACTATAAACGACAAAAAAAGCTCATAAAATATATTGGAAGTTATACTTCTTTGCGCCCATTGTACTCATTGGGATGGGATGTTGGTCGAGAAACCGCGTCACGCGTTAGGAGTAAAATCCGTAGAGTGCCTTTTTGTACCTTTTCAGTTATATATCCTGTCTGTGGGTGTGTGCGAATGGCCAAAGAAGTATAACTTCCAGCGTCTAGTCCGACGCAGACCCATTTTTTTAGAGTATTAAGTTTTATGAACGCGTTTAAATTTAAATTTAAATTTGATGAGACTTTAGAAATTTAAATTTAAATTTGAAAAAATATAAAAAAAGAAATCATGCTAAAATAAAGATATTATAAATACATTTTAATATTTTTAGCACGACGCGTCAGTCAGTAGAAACCCACGCACTCAGTATCTATCGCGGATCTTCCGATGTGGTGATAGACGTGCACGCTGCATAACCTAAAAAAGTTTGTATTTAAAATCACTACCGTCGTTTTAGGTAGAGTCCATACAGGATGTATTTCAATTCACATGTGTTCTTTTAGGGAGTTGATCTATATCAGTTACTTAACCGGACTCGCGAACAAAAAAAAAATTTCAAAAAAAATATCATACTAAAATAAAGATATTATAAATACATTTTAATATTTTTAGCACGATGCGTCACTCAGTAGAAACCCACGCACTCAGTATGTATCGCGGATCTTCCGATGTGGTGATAGACGTGCACGCTGCACAACCTAAAAACGTTTGTATTTAAAATCACTACCGTTGTTTTAGGTAGTGTCCATACAGGATGTATTTCAATTCACATGTGTGTTTTTAGGGAGTTGATCTATATCAGTTACTAAACCGGTCTCGCGAACAAAAAAAAAAATTCAAAAAAAATATCATACTAAAATAAAGATATTATAAATACATTTTAATATTTTTCGCACGACGCGTCAGTCAGTAGAAACCCACGCACTCAGTATCTATCGCGGATCTTCCGATGTGGTGATAGACGTGCACGCTGCATAACCTAAAAACGTTTGTATTTAAAATCACTACCGTTGTTTTAGGTAGTGTCCATACAGGATGTATTTCAATTCACATGTGTGTTTTTAGGGAGTTGATCTATATCAGTTACTAAACCGGTCTCGCGAACAAAAAAAAAATTCAAAAAAAATTTCATACTAAAATAAAGATATTATAAATACATTTTAATATTTTTAGCACGACGCGTCAGTCAGTAGAAACCCACGCACTCAGTATCTATCGCGGATCTTCCGATGTGGTCATAGACGTGCACGCTGCATAACCTAAAAACGTTTGTATTTAAAATCACTACCGTTGTTTTAGGTAGTGTCAATACAGGATGTATTTCAATTCGCATGTGTGTTTTTAGGGAGTTGATCTATATCAGTTACTAAACCGGTCTCGCGAACAAAAAAAATATCATACTAAAATAAAGATATTATAAATACATTTTAATATTTTTCGCACGACGCGTCAGTCAGTAGAAACCCACGCACTCAGTATCTATCGCGGATCTTCCGATGTGGTGATAGACGTGCACGCTGCATAACCTAAAAACGTTTGTATTTAAAATCACTACCCTCGTTTTAGGTAGAGTCCATACAGGATGTATTTCAATTCACATGTGTTCCTTTAGGGAGTTGATCTATATCAGTTACTAAACCGGTCTCGCGAACAAAAAAAATATCATACTAAAATAAAGATATTATAAATACATTTTAATATTTTTCGCACGACGCGTCGGTCAGTAGAAACCCGCGCACTCAGTATCGATCGCGGATCTTCCGATGTGGTGATAGACGTGCACGCTGCATAACCTAAAAACGTTTGTATTTAAAATCACTACCCTCGTTTTAGGTAGAGTCCATACAGGATGTATTTCAATTCACATGTGTTCCTTTAGGGAGTTGATCTATATCAGTTACTAAACCGGTCTCGCGAACAAAAAAAATATCATACTAAAATAAAGATATTATAAATACATTTTAATATTTTTCGCACGACGCGTCGGTCAGTAGAAACCCGCGCACTCAGTATCGATCGCGGATCTTCCGATGTGGTGATAGACGTGCACGCTGCATAACCTAAAAACGTTTGTATTTAAAATCACTACCCTCGTTTTAGGTAGAGTCCATACAGGATGTATTTCAATTCACATGTGTTCCTTTAGGGAGTTGATCTATATCAGTTACTAAACCGGTCTCGCGAACAAAAAAAATATCATACTAAAATAAAGATATTATAAATACATTTTAATATTTTTCGCACGACGCGTCAGTCAGTAGAAACCCACGCACTCAGTATCTATCGCGGATCTTCCGATGTGGTGATAGACGTGCACGCTGCATAACCTAAAAACGTTTGTATTTAAAATCACTACCGTTGTTTTAGGTAGTGTCCATACAGGATGTATTTCAATTCACATGTGTTCCTTTAGGGAGTTGATCTATATCAGTTACTAAACCGGTCTCGCGAACAAAAAAAATATCATACTAAAATAAAGATATTATAAATACATTTTAATATTTTTCGCACGACGCGTCGGTCAGTAGAAACCCGCGCACTCAGTATCGATCGCGGATCTTCCGATGTGGTGATAGACGTGCACGCTGCATAACCTAAAAACGTTTGTATTTAAAATCACTACCCTCGTTTTAGGTAGAGTCCATACAGGATGTATTTCAATTCACATGTGTTCCTTTAGGGAGTTGATCTATATCAGTTACTAAACCGGTCTCGCGAACAAAAAAAATATCATACTAAAATAAAGATATTATAAATACATTTTAATATTTTTCGCACGACGCGTCAGTCAGTAGAAACCCACGCACTCAGTATCTATCGCGGATCTTCCGATGTGGTGATAGACGTGCACGCTGCATAACCTAAAAACGTTTGTATTTAAAATCACTACCCTCGTTTTAGGTAGAGTCCATACAGGATGTATTTCAATTCACATGTGTTCCTTTAGGGAGTTGATCTATATCAGTTACTAAACCGGTCTCGCGAACAAAAAAAATATCATACTAAAATAAAGATATTATAAATACATTTTAATATTTTTCGCACGACGCGTCGGTCAGTAGAAACCCGCGCACTCAGTATCGATCGCGGATCTTCCGATGTGGTGATAGACGTGCACGCTGCATAACCTAAAAACGTTTGTATTTAAAATCACTACCCTCGTTTTAGGTAGAGTCCATACAGGATGTATTTCAATTCACATGTGTTCCTTTAGGGAGTTGATCTATATCAGTTACTAAACCGGTCTCGCGAACAAAAAAAATATCATACTAAAATAAAGATATTATAAATACATTTTAATATTTTTCGCACGACGCGTCAGTCAGTAGAAACCCACGCACTCAGTATCTATCGCGGATCTTCCGATGTGGTGATAGACGTGCACGCTGCATAACCTAAAAACGTTTGTATTTAAAATCACTACCGTTGTTTTAGGTAGTGTCCATACAGGATGTATTTCAATTCACATGTGTTCCTTTAGGGAGTTGATCTATATCAGTTACTAAACCGGTCTCGCGAACAAAAAAAATATCATACTAAAATAAAGATATTATAAATACATTTTAATATTTTTCGCACGACGCGTCGGTCAGTAGAAACCCGCGCACTCAGTATCGATCGCGGATCTTCCGATGTGGTGATAGACGTGCACGCTGCATAACCTAAAAACGTTTGTATTTAAAATCACTACCCTCGTTTTAGGTAGAGTCCATACAGGATGTATTTCAATTCACATGTGTTCCTTTAGGGAGTTGATCTATATCAGTTACTAAACCGGTCTCGCGAACAAAAAAAATATCATACTAAAATAAAGATATTATAAATACATTTTAATATTTTTCGCACGACGCGTCGGTCAGTAGAAACCCGCGCACTCAGTATCGATCGCGGATCTTCCGATGTGGTGATAGACGTGCACGCTGCATAACCTAAAAACGTTTGTATTTAAAATCACTACCGTTGTTTTAGGTAGTGTCCATACAGGATGTATTTCAATTCACATGTGTTCCTTTAGGGAGTTGATCTATATCAGTTACTAAACCGGTCTCGCGAACAAAAAAAATATCATACTAAAATAAAGATATTATAAATACATTTTAATATTTTTCGCACGACGCGTCGGTCAGTAGAAACCCGCGCACTCAGTATCGATCGCGGATCTTCCGATGTGGTGAGAGAGAAAAACATTTTTTCTAATAATGGCGCATCTTTACGATTTTTGTACAGTGATAATTTCTGGCTGCAAGGATATACTCTTAACTGTATTGCAAGGACAATAATCCATGATAAAAATATATGATAATTAAGGTGATTTGTATGTCAATGCCGGGAAGATGGTATCCTTAAGGACATGTCCTCCTTTTGCTATTCCATGTATTGACTTCTTGAGCAACAGAGGTATAGAAATTGATGTTACACTACATACTTTCTTATCCTTATCATTTCCTTAATCGAAACCAAACATGGATGTATCTCGGAACTTCTCAGGATCTGCGGATTTTACTCTTGTATTAATGCGCAATGGTCAGTGTGAAGTGTGAAGTCAGCAATGTCACAAATTACTCTTTTTCTAAAAATAGAAAATCAAGGTTTGAATCTCTAATAGACTCTAATTAAAATCTAAGATACCAATAAAAGTCCGGAAAAGTCTCAGACATGTGGACGCAGAGAGACTGGAAGCGTTTGAGATGTGGTGCCGGAGGAGGACGGAAAGGATTAGCTGGACAGAGGAAAGTCTACTGAGAAAGTGCTGAGAATTGTAGAGAACCATTGAAAACAGAAAAGGGAAGTTGAGTTTCTTAAAAAATATCATCGAAGGAAAGGTCTGGGGAAACGAGGAAGGGAAAACATACTCGTAGACGCACCTACCTTGAACGAGAACGTTAACGTAATGTCATATCAAGAAGACAGGCCTTTGGCAGGAGAAAGTAAGGAATGGCGGATACTCCACCCACAAGAGCGTGTATTTCTACATAATAATAAAACCAATTAAAAAATATATATATAGAAAAGAAAATGTCCCAAATTCTTCTTCTTCCTCGGCCTGTCGCCATCCATCCTGGGTGTTGCCGTTTGGAGCCAGCTGTTTCCCCCTGCAGCCCTACGGATGTCATCCATCCACCTCAGCTGTGGTCTTCCGACTATCCGCTTGGTTGTTCTTAGTCTCCATTGGGCGATCTTCTTCGGTCAGCAACTTAAGCGGTGATCAACCGATTATATAAGTCAAACTGCTTCTGAACTGCGCGCGGATAGGCGACGGCCTGCAAAGATCCTGGGCGAAACCTAGGTTATATACCTAGGTACCGAGTGTAGAGACGGGAGGGGCGGTTCGTGCCATAACTATGACGCAAAAACTGGCTGGTTCGCCGTAATTTCGGTGAACGTGCTTAGACTTAACTTGGACTTGGACGATCGAAGGTAGCAAGTACCTGGCCGTGCAACGGTTGAAGACCCGTGCCAATCAGGTAATGCTGGAGAACGATGAACTTCTCGTATCAGCGGAAAATGCCTCATGCTCGACCTTTGGAATGCCATAATAACTATTATTATTTTATGTTACTATTTCCAAGCATGGCACTGTTATGCACTGTAACGAAATATTGAACAGCCGACTGAGTTGGTTATTGTCAATTTCGTAAGACTAATAGTAATGCGCAGTCCGGTTGATGCGAAGAAATAAGAAAAAAAATCTGGCAAAAATAATGGATTCGCATTAGAAAACCGATCTAAGAAGAGGACGAAAATACATCAGCACAATGAGTTGCAGTCGCAAGAGTCCGTCCGACCTCGTCCGCTCAGAGCGGCGTTGCCGGTTGTACGGGTTGAGCGTGTAGCGACGTTGCCGTCTATTCAATTTACCCGCCAGTATGCGAGAGAAAGAGAGGAGAGATACTCACTCGGTCACTTTCCCCCTTATGCATACCTTAAACATTCCGGCTGTTAAATAGAACCATTGATTATTAGGAACAAAGCTTAGCTAACTTAATGAGAAAACAAAATTACCCCGCTGATAGCGCTGCCATGTATAATGGCTGTTTATTAAAATTTATTCCGTATATTTCTCATCAAATTGACAATGATATGTTTTTATATGTATATAATAATATTTACTAGGTCGCCGCAGTCGCTCGCATTTTGCTTCGCTGCAGCACATATTAGAGCGAAGCGATTTACTAAAATTTTCTAAATAAAATTTAGTCTGTGACAATAACTTTTTAACGACGGGATAGATTTTGATAATTTTCTATAATGAGGTATTTGAAATCTCTTTGATACAAATGCACAAAAAAAATTCATCCGGAAATCAACAGCATAACTTTTTATGAATGCTATTTTCTCTTTATAACTACGACCATAGAGATGGTTTTTAAAAATAAAAATCTTGATAAATTATTCAAAATTAATGCTTAATTTAGAAAATTAAATCGAAATTAGAATAAATCGCTAAGAAAAAAAGTGACGTGACCTTCGAGCGAATTTTGTTTTTTTTTACTATTTTTATGCGTGAAACTTACCTAATTATTTTTTGTATTTTTATTTATTGTTAAAAACGATTTATTATTGTTAAATTGTATTAAATTAATATCAAATTAAATAATTTAAAATAAAATTCGATTAATTATTTTCGAATAAAAAATTTTCAAAAAAGCGCGTGACTTTTTTATAATGGATATTCCCATAGACAATTTTCTTTTGACCCCAAAAATTTTATTTTTGACAATATTTAAAATCAAGCTCCGTCACGACCTTCACTTTTTCATGTAGATTCTCTCAAAATCAAAAATTTTTCAAATCGGTCAAGGAATGACCAAGTTAGCCCGTGACAAAGTTCTAATTGGAGTCTCCTTATGAGAGCTTCGCTCGCTACGCTCACTTCGCTCTAATAATTGTTATAATATAAAATAATAACTAAAATTTCAATTTCAAAGCCGAGATTTGAAAAAAGAGTAACTTGTTTAACAACAGTAAAAAAAATAGGCATAGAATAGAAGAGAAAGGGAAAAAAATTACTTAATAGAATTTCTTTATTAAATTAAATTACACTTAAATATATAATTAATTGAAGCAGTTTGTATGGATAATAATACCACTGTCAGTATTATGCTTGTATATTGTTTATTTTAGCGACTTTTTTACTCGTATTAAAAAAATAATGGGCGTCAAAACGATGAATGGAAGTGTAGTCATTGTCTAAATAGTGGTTTTAGATTGGTCAATAGTAACTACAATACTATGCACATGTCGCACTAAGTCTCGAACAAACATCCGTTAAACATCGTAATTCATTGTAAAATTGGCCCGATTTTTTGTTTTTTTTTGCGAGGATTTAACGGCGGATAATCGTGATTTAATTTTAATTTATCTTAAATTTGGTCCCCAACGGTGTTGTGACTGCGGCGCTCGGGAGAACTGAAACGTGTTGCGTTGACCTAGAAAGTCAGAGAGCTTTCTAAAATGATTAAAAACACCTTTCTAGCATGTTACCTTAATAAATCCCATACAATCTTTCATCCCCTAATTCACTCTCTTACGGGATGCTTTTTTTTAAATTGCCTTTGTTCATCCTCAGTATTTAATATATCTTCATACCAAATTTCATCAAAATCGGTTCAGCGGTTTAGCCGTGAAAACATAACAGACAGACTCGTATTTATAATAATTAGTAGGTATAGATTATTGTTCCATTGTGCTTTGATTTTGATTTTGAGTTCAATTCCTGCATTTTGCATGGAATTTATGGCTGGTATTACTTAAAATTAAAACACTTATAAATACATATGTAATATTATGTCATACTGATTTAATTTTTAAAAACAATGTATCAAGTATAAAACAAATTATTATCTAAAAATCAATTATTATATAAAAAATAAATAAATAAAATGAGCATAAATTGTTGCCATAATAAAAAAAATACTTTTTATCTTTCGCGCGTATCGCAGTGGGTTTCTGTCTATAAACAAAAGTGACAGCTAGCGTCCTTTAATTTTGTTAGATATGTAATTTTTCATATGACGCCTTTATTTTCAGGGTACAAGCGGGATATTATAACTCCGAAATCATGGACCAAGATGGCAAAGTAGATCCTAAATTATTTTCAACGTGCAGACTTTGTGTTGGGAGAACAGGCAGTTATCAGATTTTACCGCAAACACAAACACAGATCAAGCAATTGTTTGATATAACTGTAAGCAATGATGAATGATTGATAGTTTCGTTTTTTCGCCCCCGCATAACGAATTATTTAACATTCTAATTTCTTCAATTCTTTGTCAAACCAGGTAGATGCTTTCGACGGCCTGCCCCAGCTTCTCTGTGATGATTGTCATGGCGTTATAGGAAAACTGTACACAATTCGTAATAATTATCAGCAAAAACAACTGAAGCTGATCAACCAACAAAAACGTTATCAGAGGTATGTGGAAGAGACTGATGGAAGTAACTCTTCAAACTGCAATGAAGAAAAGGTACTTATTTTAGAATTTATAATAATTTACTTTTGCTTGATGCGATTACTTGGTAAGTGCCAACAGTACCAAGTACCAGAAGAGTACCAACAGGCCACACAACATTTTTCTGATGCCTGACTGTTTGAGTGTTAATTCTGATTACTCTTCAAAATACTTACATAAAAGGATGGTTCCCAACCGTACACATTTCTTTACATAGGCCAGTCTGAGAGGAATCACTAGCAATTTTAAGCAGTTCAAATCAAGATTTTACAGTTAAGTGATGCATTTGCGATTTGGAATGATCCAAGAAGTGTATTCTATGAGTTTTCTCATACCAGCCTACGGTAGAATTATAAATTGAAAATAACCAATTTAGATAAGAAATGGGCTTAGAACTTTTATTACACCGTCTGCTCTGTCCAATAAAAACTTATACGGACAAGTGCATGAAATATAGTATTAGTTCTGTGGAATGTTTGTCTGTTTGTATAAAAATAATGTATTTTTTTTATGTGTTACAGCAAATGGATTTCAGTAAGATGCCTGCTGTTGCTCTAGAAGATATTGCAATGACCAACGTCGGGCAAACGTTTGTCATGCCAACAAAGGCTCCGGAATCCGATATTCATGATTCTGTCACACCTCCGCCAATAATAGAGACAACATTAATACTGGAACCGATGCCCACCGAATGGGATGTGACATCTTCAAAACCTGTCTGCGAAGATGAATTAGTGGATGTTGAGAACTACAGTCCAGTTGTTGATGAAGTTGTCCACGAAGAAGTTATTGAGGTTGTTAACGACAAAATAAGCAATGATGATGACAATAGTACACCAGTAGTAGTTATTGCAAGTCCCAGAAATGAAGCTAGCAACAATAAGCCTCGAACAACGAGTCTCAGTTCAACAGAGTCAAATACTTCAACTGTCCAAAATGTAATTCAAAATGTGGAGAGCAGCGACTCTTCGTCAGTGCGTCGTTCCAAAAGTAAAAAGAGCACTATCAAGTGGAAGAAAATGTATAAGTGCAAGTTCTGCAATGAGTCATTCCCTCGTCTGTACCAGGTTGGACCGCATATGTCGTTGCATGCCGACCTCATAAAGCTTCAAACAGAGCTGAATTTGAAACATTCTTATGTACCAATGAAACGTCTGGGACCGGTGCGAGTCAAAAGTGGTCCCAAGGCCAAGGTACCAGACACGTCAGTCACTCTCAGGTGCAATGAAAAAGTTCAGAACGTGTTCGACTACCACTGCACTACGTGGAAACTCAGTAACAATGGTGAATTATCCTGCGATATTATTGAGACTGAGCAAAAGACGAGGAAACTCCGCCTGCGCAGGTCCTATTATGTTGAAAGTGACGATTCCGACAGTCTCTGCCCTCCACGCAGAAGAAAACGCTCAAGGATTAATAGAATATCATCATCATCGTCTGAAAGAAATGTCAACCCTGGTAATGTTTTAAAAGAACCTCCACAGAAAGACGCTGAGGGTTCAAACGCTGCAGACAAACCCTCGATGTATCCTAATCTATTAGTCCCTATAAAAATAGAGTTACAATCTTTGGGTCAAAATAATATTGAAGTTGTAACGGAAGAATCCTATCTAGTTATAAATGAAACATTAAATAATAAAAAACCACCGAAAACCACATCGGAGCTGCCTCCCAAACCCACAATTAATAAAGACCTCATAAGAGAGCATAAGATAATAATTATGTCCAAAGTGAAATCTACATTCGATAGATACAACTATAAGCCGAAAGTGCAAAGGAAACATATTATCGGAAAATTGCTAAAAAACAACGAAACGCTTATAAAACACTTAACGAAATATTCCATAGACATCGAGTGGCAACACAATACGCAAAATCAGAAATTTGAAGTAATTGTTACAAAAAATAGTCAAAAAGTTATAAACGGATTTGAAGATTACGAACCCGTTGAGAAAATTGATGTTAATTTCACGGATGTATCTCAAGCTCTCTTTGATTGTAGACAATCTCCCATATCTAATAACAATATCACAAACTTTGAAAACCAGCAAACAACTCAAAGCACACCGAAACAGATTTTCGCTGCTGAGACAGTAGAACTCCCTGCAATAACTCAAAGCATATCAAGGGATAATCTACATGCTGTCGGGGTAGAGCCTACTGAAAATCCATCGCAGCTTAAAGGCATCTCATCTAATACTGCAGCGATAGGGACTCCAATCTTTCTAAGTATAGCACCCAAAGACAATACTGTTGCGGCAATGGTTATGTCATCTGATAACCCATCGCCAATGCAAATCTTGGCACCAAAAGAGAATCTCACAGCTGCAATGACAGTGCCTTACACTTTACCCACTATCATTAACCATAGTTTAGCTACTCATGATTATGTTCACTCAATTTACGATTTGAAAAAAGATACATTAAAACGTGCTGCAAAACCAGACTCTCCAAATTTTGCTGCAAAAATAACACCGAAGAGACCCAAGGATTTTACCCGTTCAATAAGCGATACTAATTTGGTGGATCATATAATATTGGACTTCGTAAATAGTCCAACCTTAAACATCGAAAAGACCTCGGAGAATATTACACAAACTCAGATGGTCTGTGATGCAAGATCTCTGCAAGACACACAAACGGTCATTCCTTATACCTCAGCTCCAGATAGTAACAATTTGGTGGTCTATGTTTCAGACGAAGATGAAAATGGGGTCCAGGTACCACTTTCTCTGAGTGACATTGCCGACAAAATCACAGAGCCATTTCAAATGGACTCTGTTACTGATAACATGCCTATCATATCGTACACTGAGTCGTGGGCAGCCATTCAACAGTCAGAAAATGTGAACAATACTCCAGGAGTCTTGATCCCGTTGAATGGTCAGGCCCCATCAAATAATGTTGGTCAAGTCCCCATAAATCAAGATATGCCAATAATAGAACAATTTTTGGGCTTTGAAAGTAAAGATGCTACTCAATTAAGCAATAGCCACATTTCCCCATACATTCCTGTAACCGTTGGTACTGACTATCGTGATCTATTGATGAATCCACAACAAGGCAATAAAGAATCTACTCCAAACTCTCCCACAACTTCCAAACATGCGCTTTCATTGCCGAAGCTGTTACCACATTCTAAACTTATGTCAGCCCTGGCAAATTCACCAGGGCTGGAGAAGCAGCCTAAAACTTATTCTAGGAAAGTGACACTGAAGGAAGGCAGCACTTTTCATCTTCATACCATTCCTTCTATTCCTAATGCCAATAGTCACAATCAAGGTGCGCCACGCTTGAAATGTAAACCAACATCACTTTTACTGTCTTCGAACAATGGTCCAACACCTGCCCACGTACCTGTGTCCGCCGCCAGTGGCAGCTCCACGCCCATCGACACATATATTAGCAGATTGCAAGCGAATGGTTTTTCTTTGGTTGAGGACATAAACTCCAGTAATTTTACGGCGTTGGCGCGGTACAATGTCTTTGTGGCCAAGAGCAATCAGAAGCTGATGGTTTCACTCTTCGTCTGCCAGGAGGACAGTAAGCGTTTCTGTATTCAGGTGACTGATAACCGCGGACGACTGGCGCTCGCCAAAGAACCCCACTCGCACCAGATGCAGATCTTCCAGTCGCTCCAAATGCAGGATGTCACGAACATCATCGAAACCAATGCAAAAGCTCTCTCGCCATCCGTCCTACAGAATACAAAGCAATTCATTTCCACTTCCAAAAATCTTTTGAATCGAACTCGATAATTATTGTTGTTTTTTTTTTTTTTATCTTATGTGATACTTAATTTAGTAATGTAAGTTAATTTTTTAAAAAAACTAATGATTTTGGTTTGCCCGACGTAGGGCTTATGTCCTAGACCCTGCATTTATTTTTTTTGTCAGTGACAAAAACCCTTGGGCTGATTTTGTTAGCTAAGAATTTTTTACCTGCATTTCAAACAGTGCCAGTGATCTAAACAGCTGAGTTTATTTTATCCCAGTTACGAGGTCATCTTGCCATCTTGCTCAAACCATTCATAGATTTTCTTGCTTCAACAGGGAATCCCCCCTGACTGGGAGGCGAATTGTTTTTGAGGTACGAGTACCTCTCATCATCATCCGAGTCACGACATTTTCATGCGAAAAGTATCCCATTTCTTATTAGCCAATATTAATTGTGATTTACATTTCTCTCAGCTTTGCATGCGTTCCCGCGATGAACAATACTCCAATACTATTTCAAAAGGGGTACCTTTTCTTTTTTTTTAAAAAAATAAGGAATCACGTTTAATTCGTGTTTTACTATTAATACCTCATTCTTGCAATGTTTAAATGCCTTCCAGAAATCTCGAATACCTCTATTTTTAACATAGTATGCAAAAAAAGTAGGTATATAAATTTGAAGCTAATGCATTGCGTTTTAGCATTCATTAGAGTTACCTTGCATTTCTACTGATGATGCATGTGCATCGGAAACCCTAGGAAGAGGAAGTGACTCTCTCTACCTTGTTTAATATATTATATCTAATTAAGTTAAAAAAATTGTATATTGGACTGTCCTTTTTTTCATGTTTTTATTTTCTTATCGAAGAAAAACAATTGCTGTTAAAACAGCAAAATACAACAACCAGCTTTAATTAAAATTTTAATATCCCATGATTTTAATAACCGGATGTGGCGGGTTACGCCGGCATATGAACTTTAACGCCCAGTGTAATTGCCAATTGAAAAAACAGTATTAGCGCCTTCTGCTCGCACTTTTAGTGTTGTCTTCATGCATTTTTCAGGAGCGTTTCAACTTTGATAATAAGAATTTTAAAATTGTAATTCCTGAAGTCTTTAAAAAGCCGCTATAAAAAGTTGAAATACTCAACTGAATTTGACGAGCCAATTTTATACAAGTTTAGGTTAAGGTTTAGGTTTAAGAGTTACTGTTATTTTGCAATGAGGGGCAAAGTTGTATTTGTTAATTCGATCATTTGTTAAGGTATGTCGTACAGCCTGATGATTGCGTTTTGCCGGATTGATACAGATTTGAAAATTGTTATTTATTTCTATGATGAAAGTCGTTCTTAAAGCGTGGACACCAAAGAAATAGTTTTGTGTCTGTAACGTAAAACATTACACCTTACTCTGTTTAATGACTTTGTTTCTTTATGTATGTTGAACAAAAAAGACTTTTGCGTTTATAGATACATAAGTTATGTGATATGTGTACCATATGTGTAATATAGAATTTTCGTTTGGCAATAATTATAGTTTCTGGTATCAGAAAAAAATAATGACTGAGATTTTAATTAAAAAATTCGGATTTTTTTAAAAATATTTTTGTTTGATTTACAACATCCATCACGTGGCGCAATAAATTATGGTAATTTGTGGCGATACCCAGCAATTGTACTTGTGGTGCCGCCATAAGGACTTCACGAAGTTTCTGAGGGAATAAGGAATGAATGTTTTACTTTGTTCCCGAATACATATTCTATTTCTATGGCTGAGAGCTCCGAACATAACAAATGTCCCGAGCACAGCCATCACAGACATCACATAAGCAATTGTTATGTTTACTTGAAGTGTGATCAAATACAAGAATTCCAAACAATGTAGCAATTTAACACAAGGATGAAGAAAACTTTTGTTATATTTCTTGACTTAAACTTAACAGTTAAAATAACAGTTTCTTAATAAATAGTTTAATAATTCTTTGTTAAATTATTTTTATTAACGAATTTGAAAGAATTAGGACGTATAAGTTTCACGAGCATTACGCAAATCGCCACCTCAATACAAAACCAAAGTGTTGAGTAATTCAGAGATAAAGAATTTTCATAATCAATTAACTGGCCAGTTATAAAATATAATAAATAGGACCATATTCTATCAATATGTTCGACGACAAGTATGTTCCAAAGTGTCAGTCCCTATTATAGTATACTATTACAAATGAGCGGGAAATTGCAAATCTCTTTGGCGAGCAATTCTCCAAGATGTATGTACGGGAACCAAATGAGGCGATCACAAGTATGAACACACCAAGGTCTCAAAACGACTTGTAATATGTGCACTTTACAGCAGAAGCGGTAGAGAATACTGTTAGCATTAAAAGACGATACCTTCCTAGGCCCTGACAATATTCATGCAGTTGCTCTTAAAAAGTACGCCACTGCCCTGAGTCCCATAATAGCTGACATTATGACATCTTCTTTCAAAGAAGGCCAGCTGCCAGCGGCCTGGAAAACAGCTGCTATAAACCCAATATACAGGGTGTTTGGTGCATCGTTTGTCAAAATGAATTGGCCGAAAGAGGGGGTCATTTGCTATGTCTTGAGGCGCAATAACTTTTTTTTAGCCCCATGGTTTTTTTTTATTTTAACATTTTATTATTTTTTTGAAAATTTCCAGAATTCAGCATATAAATTTAGATTAAAAAAAAAGTTATTGGTATAGCACCCCGATTTAATTTTTTATTTGTATGTGCACTGTTGTATGGTTCTATGAAATTCAGTATTACTTGCGAATACTGTCTAGTTTTATTTTTATTAAATCATAAACTTTTTGGCAGAGGTAAAAATAATTTTAAGACTCAACTTTACATTGCAATTAAAAAAAACTTAAAGCGATCATGATCTTCGAATTCTTTAAAAAACTTCTTCTGTTTATCCCCTTTCCAACGGTAGGCATTATGCCATAGAAACCTGCTAATAACTTTACTAATTTACTAAATTTGCGTATCGGGACACATCGGGTTGATATTCGATATTCAGGATGAAAACTTGTTTTTGCGGAAATAACACGGGCGAGAAAGGTAGAAAGTACTATCTCACTCTTGCGCTGTAAAATCTATCTATCTTCTTCTTTCATAGGGTACTGATGTTCCTCGAATTTGAAATTAAAAAAACAAAATTCCCTTATTATTCTTAATGTCACAAATCTTGCTCGAATTGGTGACCTCTGTTGTGTATGCATGCACGACATCTTACAGATACACTGCATACAGATGTGGATGATCCCGACTTTATAAGAAGTATTCTCTGGACGGATGAGTCCAAATTTACTAAAGAGGGAATTCTTAGTTTACACAACCTTCACCCACTGGTCGCCGAAAGATCAGAACCCACATGTGAAAAGACAAAGGGCATTCCAGAGAAGGTTTAGCATAAATATTTGGGCAGGAGTTATAGGAAATCATGTAATTGGACCACACTACTTACCTAATCATCTCAACGGGGATAATTACCTTGAATTTTTACATAATGACTTGCCCATATTGTTAGCTGCGGTGCCAATTTTCCATCAAGAGAGACGTATTGTGTTTCAAAATGACGGTTGTCCCGCACACTGGAGATTATCCGTTAGGGATTACCTTAATAATGTATTCCCTAATTCATGGATTGGGAGGGGTGGCCCTATTCCATGGCCTCCACGTTCCCCAGACCTAACTCCATTAGATTTTTACGTGTGGGGACGGGCCAAAGACCTTATATACGCTATAGAAGTTGAAACTAGGGATGATTTAGTTCAACGCATTGAGCAGGCTTTCGTCGTTATTAAAGAAGAAATGCGTTTACACACCACTACAGTGGAAATAAGGCGAAGATGTCGCGCATGCATACACAACAGAGGTCACCAATTCGAGCAAGATTTCTGACATTAAGAATAATAAGGGAATTTTGTTTATTAATTTCAAATTCGAGGAACATCAGTACCCTATGTAAGAAGAAGATAGATAGATTTTACAGCGCAAGAGTGAGATAGTACTTTCTACCTGTCTCGCCCGTGTTATTTCCGCAAAAACAAGTTTTCATCCTGAATATCGAATATCAACCCGATGTGTCCCGATACGCAAATTTAGTAAATTAGTAAAGTTATTAGCAGGTTTCTATGGCATAATGCCTACCGTTGGAAAGGGGATAAACAGAAGAAGTTTTTTAAAGAATTCGAAGATCATGATCGCTTTAAGTTTTTTTTAATTGCAATGTAAAGTTGAGTCTTAAAATTATTTTTACCTCTGCCAAAAAGTTTATGATTTAATAAACATAAAACTAGACAGTATTCGTAAATAATACTGAATTTCATAGAACCATACAACAGTGCACATACAAATAAAAATTAAATCGGGGTGCTATACCAATAACTTTTTTTTTAATCTAAATTTATATGCTGAATTCTGGAATTTTTCAAAAAAATAATAAAATGTTAAAATAAAAAAAAACCATGGGGCTAAAAAAAAGTTATTGCGCCTCAAGACATAGCAAATGACCCCCTCTTTCGGCCAATTCATTTTGACAAACGATGCACCAAACACCCTGTATAAGAAAGGCGACATTGTCACCTGAGAACTACAGACCTATCAGTCTGACATCAATATTGTGTAAGTGTATGGAGAAGATTATAGCCAGTGAACTGAGAAGCTATCTCGATGCCAGCGGACTGATCATACCGGAGCAACATGGATTTGAATCACACCGATCCGTCACTACCAATCTCTTAACGTGCCTTAACCATTAGACCCAAGAGTATGATCAACGCCATCCGATTAATGTTTTTTACATGGATTATGAAAAAGCATTTGACCGTGTGCCAATCAAACGCCTTGTGGCAAAGCTTAAGCACATTGGAATACGAGGACAATTAAAGGAATGGATTAGTCGTTTTTAAGTTGTAGAACCTTTCAAGTAAGAATTGGGGATACACTTTCTGAAACATTTGTTGTCGAGAGCGGAGTTGTGCAGGGTTCTGGGCTTGGACCGATATCTGAAATCCTTCGTTGAATCCTCAGTCTCCTTTTTCACCGATGACACAAAGTTTTTTGGTAACCCATTAGTAGCAGCCAATACTATGAAAGATGACTTGAAACGCTTACGTGAATGGTCATCCAAATGGTTGATCAATCTTAACACTGAAAAATGTAAGGTTCTCCATATCGGTAGTAACAACCCGCGAAATCAGTACTTCCTAGGAAATGTGCAGATCGAAACAGTCCATGCACAAAAAAATCTTGGTATAATAATGTCTCACAACTTGAAATGGGAAACATATGTGAGACCAATATTGGAGTTTGGATTTCAAGTGTGGAGCCCATACTTTCAGAAGGACATTGATTCGTTAGAAAGGGTACAAAGAAGAGCTATGAAAATACCTACTGGCCTAAAGAGTAAATCCTATGAGAGACTAAAAATTCTCAATCTCCAGACATTAAAAGAGAGGCGAGATAGAGGGGACCTCATCGAGGCATGACTGCGCAGAATTGAGAGAAATATTCACATTCGATAAAAACACCCAACTACGTGGGCACAGCATGAAGTTAGATAGGACGTCCTTCTCAAGCAACCCCAGGAAGAACTTCATCAGTAACAGAGTCGTGGGAGCATGGAATGGATTGCCAGAAAGTGTCATAGAATTGAAGACAATCGACCAATTTAAAAACAATCTAGATGAACATTTAAGAAAAAATAATAACAATTTTGATACTGAATAAGATCAGCTATGCTACCTGCCTATTATAAACTATAATAATAATATTGTCTTTGAGAAGAAAACTGCATTACCATATGCGACTGCATCATAGAAGCCTGCTGATATGTTAATAGGATAAAGGAAAATAACTGAAATCTCACACGGACTCTTCACTGGTGTGAACAGCCGCGTTCGTGTCAAAATGTTGACGTTGCCTTAACCAGACGTTAATTAGTAAATTATGTAACAGACTTGAAACCTTATATTTATGTCCTACAGGCGTCCCCCAGACTACTTGTGGCTGTCCCGTGGTCTTAAGTTATGGGTTGAGTAAATTAAAAAATAGCGGTTATTTAGACCAGTGCTCCGCAACCTTTTCTCACCTACGACACACCAAAATTCTTCCTAAAATTCCGCGGCACACCAAAAGTGCAAATGCGTTTAAAGCATGCGGACATGAGTCTTCAACGATGCGCATTAAGGGTTATTTTTTCTTGTTTATGACTAATTTGGTGCAGTCATGGTGTGTACAAAGCACACTGCGCAGTTTTCAACAATTGGCACCAGGCGCTAGAGAAACATTGAAAAATTATATAATAATTATTTTTATTCTATACTAAAATATCAAAATACTTTGAATTTTACCGCAGCACACCTGTATCTTGCTCACGGCACACCGGTTGCGGAGCACTGATTTAGACTATTACAAAAAAGTAATAAAATTCAGTTAAAAAATATTTTTGTATTTTTTATTCAAAATCATATTTAGAATAGTGAATAAAAAAAACCCTTTAAGTTTATGCATAAGGTCGTGGGTTGATGTATAGGCATCTCAGCATTGCTTCTCTCTTCTGACAAAATAATAGTAATAACGAACAGTCATAGTAAACATTTTTCTTTTTTTTGTTAGTTAATGACTTTATGCTCCAAACGGACGATTTGTTTATTATTTAATATTTTACTGCAACAAATAAATACGAGTATTGTTTCTATTAGCTCCAAACTAAGTTTGGTCCAATTTTATAGGAACAATGGAGTAAAACTTGAAATGGAGCACTTGGTGATTCTTCAAAGAATAAATAGGTAAAGGTACAAATTTTCTGTAAAATGTTGGTAAAAAAGAATAAAAGCAATTTTACTTGAACAATAACCTTTTTTATTGTGACAACTCATAAAATTAATGCTAAATCCGTAGGAATGACATCTAATTATTTGCATTTTATAAACTAATAAACCTATTCTCTTCAGTTTTACAATCGCACGGACACCCGATTCATATGTGATTCAGGATTTTTTTATTAACGCCTTATTACCTTCGTCCATTTTAAACTATTGAAGTGTATATACGAGGGATGTTTCCAAAGTTCTGGGAATTTAGGTATGATTAAATTACGCCGAATATATAAGTATTACTATTGCTGGTAGACAAGTCTTGACAGGTTTATGCAGGTATCCAGTATAATATTCTTTACTGTCTTTTGACAGCCTTGTTTCTGTAACCATGGAAGATGCGGTTAAATCTCAAACAGCAATCATTTTCTTTTTGTGGAAAGAGGGTGTTAAATCTTCGAAATTATTCAACGCCTGAGGAGTGGAGGAGTGTGGAGAAGGTGGATCGATCGTTTTAAAAGTGGTAAGGATCTACTGAAAGAGGACAGGCGAATAACTGTTCGTCAAATTAGTGTACACTTGGGAATCAGTACACGGCAAGTTCATGAGTGTTTGGGCGTTAGCACGCTGGGTACCAAGACTGTTGGAACCAGAACAAAAATTCAATAGTTTATGACACTTGTCATCAACTTCAAGAGCTGTTAGCCCATTACCGTGACGAATTTTGGCATTGGATGATAACTACTGACGAAACCTGGATTCCCTACTTCAATCCTGAGACTAAAAGTCAATCCAAGGAATGGCCGCCACTTAAGGCACGTACAGTTCCATCTGTCGGAAAGGAAATGATTACTGTATTCTGGGATTATTTTTATGGATTATCTGCCAATTAATGCAGAATATTATTGGAATTTATTATCCGGGCCATTAGGACAGGCACTTAATCAGAAAACAGCCTGGTAAGTTACACAAGCGTCCGTTATTGCAACAAGACAATGCAAGACCTCATTCCGCAAGACGAACGAAGGATGTTTTAAATGATTTGCGATGGGAATTACTTCCGCATACGCCTTACCAGATCTTGCGCCCAGTGATTATCATCTGTTTCAAGAAATTAAAAAACCTTTGCGTGGTGTTTAAATGACATAAAACTTACCATAAATAGGTGGATTGAAGAGACTCCGAAAAAGTTCTTTGAGGATGGTTTAAAACAATTAGTTTATCGTTGGAATAAATGTATTCAGTTAAATGATTATGTTAAAAAACGAGATTGTAATATTGATTGAAATTGATAAAATAAACAAATTATAGCTAATTCCTAGAACTTTGGAAACATCCCTCATATATATAGTACTACATACTATTATTAATGATATATCTGCTCGTGACGCATACAGGATCGTTTGACAGTATTAAGTTCTCATTGAAGAGTGGCCGAATCGCATGCACATAGGGCAAAGGTTCATACTAATACATTCTTCACAAAAGAAAATTTATGCTTAGATATGATGGGATTATTTTTAATCAAAATCACCAATAAAAAAAAAACAAATTTAATATAGGATTTAATGCACTCAGTGCCGATAACGGTATATCCCGTAATCGCCGTATACGACAGGTGAAAAGTGCGCTAGTGAGTTGAGTGTTTTTGACAGATTTGGCGGTAAATCATTCAAGATATTTAATAATAAGTAAAAATACACGCACAACTAAAACGCTTGAAATATGAAGAAAGGCTGTCTGTGTTAAAATTGACCTCATTACAGGAGCGACGTGATCGTGGTGATCTCATCGAGACTTACAAAGTGTTAACTGGACATTACAATTGTGCAAACATTGAGGACATATTCATGTTTAACCAAAACACGCAACATAGCGGCCATTCAATGAAGTTATCTAAATCTCCTTGTTCCACTAATCCTAGGAAGAATTTTATCTCCAATAGAGTTGTGGATAATTGGAATCGGCTACCACAGGAAGTGGTGGAAGCTATAAGTGTAAACCAGTTCAAGAACCGCCTTGATAAATTTCTTGAATCTAGGCAAATCACTAGTAACTGTGAACGAGATATGAGCACATCAGCTAAATAGCTGCTTGCTCAACAAACAATAATAATAATAATAAGTTACAAAAAGCTGTCAATATAATATTAAATATAAAAAAACATACATTTTCATAGTTTTGTATATATTGTTTGTTTGTAAGTACTTCGCCGATCAGATGGCAGCACGTCGTCTGCGCGCTTGACGTACGCAGTTGAATGTGCAGTGAACACAATTTAGAGTGATCAGTTTTTTTTCAACGTTATTTTTTTGACAAAGGGCAATTTTGTCACGCCGGCGAAACGCACTATTGCCCCATATGAAATTGCGAGACAGATACACAACCTATTTCAGGTTTTTTCCTAGAGGGCTGCACAAACAAGGCGTTTACTCAGCCTTTGAAGACACCCAAGTTATAGAATTATGGGAATTTAAATGAATCAGGATATTTGTTCAGGAGAGGTCCAGGTTCGCCACTGAAATATTGTGTCATGTAATCCTATGTCATTTGTCATGCTCGGCTAGAATACTATTGCAGTGTCTGATCTGTCATCCACGCCCCTACATCTCCCAGACCGCTTCAAGGATTACCTAATATATATCTAAATTAATCCTAAAATTGAGTAATCTATATATTAATACATGAAGAGAAAACTTTGTACCCCTTTTTAAGCATATTATGCGCACGGAGGAGCGTGAGATTTGGCATAGTTAGAGAAGTATTGAGAAGTGCAGAAAGCTAGCATTTATCTAATATATGTTTTATATATTAAATTAAATAAAGCGTTCATACTAACTGGCAAATTGACAGGATGAGTTTCGAGCTGTGAATTTTGTGTGATTTCAAATGTTTCTCATTCAATAGTCAAGCAAAAATAATTATTAATTCCATTAAGTCTCTGATAAACTCTAGTCTATAGTCTATAGTTAAAAGTTTAATAAGTTACGGTTGAATTTCGACCACTACGTCACGTAGTGACGAGTTCGTACGTTCATGGTCACTGGGAGACCACTAGTGAAGTTTATTTTAGACATATATTTTATTTTATTTTAAATTTAAAACACAAATAATAAGAAATGTTTTTAATCATCTCTAAAATAATGTAGAATACACTTCTTAGTTATATTGCCTTAGTTGGTTGAGTCAACGAACTTCGCCGATCGGACGGCAGCGCATCGTCTGCGCGTTTGACGTACTGAGCTGAATGTGTTAAAGCAATTACATTTTGTTTGTAGTAAATAGTGGATAAATGTAGTAAATGATTCATTATTGAATTGCAATGGAACTTATTTGCGAGATTACTCGAGATTAGTATATACAGGTTGAACTTTTTCTCGTGCACATCCTTTTATCTAACACTTCATTTCAAACTAAACAACTTTTGTTTTTTTTACAAATTTTTTTTATGTGCACAGATTAAGCTTGCAAAATGAGATAAACCTGAGAACCACTGATTGATTTCAATTATTGTAATATATACCATCTAATAATAGCAATTTATTAATCATTTTATGAAAACTGCTTTGAGTGTATTTTTATTAATATTAACATGGCTAAAATAGTAATTTTACGCATAGAATAAATTTTTAAGTAAGCAATCAATTCTCTTATAGGCGGCTGCTTTAAGTCCAATAAAACTTCAACAAGTACCTAAATAACAATATATTTTGTTGTTAAATGATATTAAGCGATACATATTTTTAGAAGTAAACTATCAATGTTAACCCCGTCACAACGGGGTTACTCTCCGGCGATTCCGAATCGCAAACGCCTTAGCTCAACTGTCAAATATTGCAAGAAATTGCAAGTGTTTGCGATTTGGAGCGGCCAGTAGCACAGCAAAGCTGCTGGTACCATTTTGATCTAATTCTAAGACGATTCTTTACAAGACATTACAAATACCTTGGCATTACGTTTAAATCCATCAAATAAAAGCACGCTCGTCCAAAAAATTAAAAGTAAAACCAAGGCGGAAAATTACTTCAAATATAATGAAAATTACTTCAAATCAAAGAAAATGAGTAGAAATTAGACAAATAACTCTCCTTCAAATTATTAAAAATGTACAGGGAAGCAAATTTTCTATTTAAAACAAAGATATTCAAAATCACAAATATATTACATAAGTTCGAATCAATTTGCGTTTAATTTTTTAATGTCATTAGTCCAATCCTTCAAAAGCATCACATTTGTTATTCCTCAGCTGTCAATGTGGCAACTATGAGTTTTAAGGAAAAACTGATAAAATTGTAAACAACGCAGGATTGTATATATGATCCGATGCAGTTCTTATAAATGTCGCCGCGATCGCTTATGGCGGTGTCGGGACGGATTGGGTAGGGTTGGCGCCGCGACTGTCTGATCAACATTGAACTGATGTGCGGAAGGCGAACTGGCACTGTTGACTCCGTCGTCGGCGACGTCGATGATCACGCGACTCGGTTGGCCGGTAGTGCGATTGCGGTTGTTGGTCGTCGACGTGACGGTGTTGCGGTTGCGGCCGCTGGGATCGAGGTCAACGTGCGGGCGAACGCTGTTGGGCACACGATTGCGGTTGTTGGGCGTGCGACGGGCGTTCGGTTCATAATCCTCGTAAGTTTCATTCCCCCCATGCTGCCACGGGTCCAAAATAGCCGCAACTCGTACTACATCAAAGTGATCGCTTGTAATCCTGGAGGAGTTCAGCAACGGTGCGGTGTGACGAGACGAGTACGGACTGTAGATCGGCTGGATCGAAACACATCAAAAATAGTTATTTCGTTGAAAATTCATGTCACATTTAAGTCAATGACTTCTCAGGCACGGCATTCCACCACCAAAAAAAAATATATTGATTGGAAAGTTGACAGCCATAGATATCTAGCAATTATAACAATGAGCATCCCTGATAGGGGTGAAATGGGAGCCTCAAATATGCATGGTTTAAGGTGAATTAATTCTTTAATCATGGCTCTGTATCAATGCAAAGATATTTATTTTTTTGTCGCTAACAATAGTAAAACAGATAACTTCTAGGACAACTAGTTATACACTAGAACGTTTAGCTTTGCACGGGGATCTTGCTATTTCTTAAAAAAAAATCTTTTTAAAAATTCTGAATCACTTTTGATTGGCATCGAACGAACTCGAATGGGTTAGATTGATCGACACGCCGACGTTGCCTACTAACTTAGATTTGGGTAGATGTCACATAAGAAAACAGTAAATTAGCCGGCCAATTTTCAGGTTTCTATATCATTTACATGTCATCAAGTAGGAATATTAATGTGATAACTATAAACACAAAATTATTTATGTTCATCTGCACAAAATGTAGAAACCCATAATTATCAACTTATTATTTTGTTGCTCTAAAAAAAATCTAATAAAATTCATTAAAAGTTATTAAAACTACAGGAGATAATCACTTTTTCCGTAACTTCTACAAAAAAACGTAACGTACAAAGATTGCAGAGTTGTCTTCACTTACGTCAGAATCAATTTCGGGGCTTTCGGAGCCCTCTGTTCCCTGCCTGGGCCCAGTCGCCGACCTCACTGTCGTATGGGGACTACTGATGGACACGAGTCCGCTGGAGTCAACCCGTTCATGGTCGTACCACAAACGCAACTGGAATCGGATTGTGTCAGAATGAACGGCGTCCACGTCTGTATAAACCATGTTTCTCCGATTCTTAATCAAGGAGCCCTCGGACAATTTCGAGGAATTTACCTGCACAATAAAAAAAAAACCAACCAATTAGTCCTGCGAATTCAAGTATAAATTGTGAATACAGTTTATTGAAATTTATTTTGGTTTCTGAGAAAAAAAAAATGTAAATCTTACGCGACAATATTTGTAACAAATAGAGGTTTGAACCATCGTCGTGCTCACGTTACTCACTTCATATAGTTAAAAAAATATTAAATTAAGCGAAGAATTATTTTTACATTAACTCATATAAATATCTACTTATAATAGGGAACACAAACATCCCTTTAAGTCTGAGAAAAAATTTGGTACACCTTTATTGCATACATTAAACATTTCATACATCATACATTTACATTTTACATTTCGGGTATGGAATATATACAATGGATTTTTATAAATATGCAGTCTTCTGCTAACCACAATATTGAAACTTTGAGAACCAGCTAACCTTATCTGATATTATAGTATTAAATAGCGCGATAGTATGCAGTCACGCATTCGTGCCTCGGCTGCGGTGAACGGGGTCGAATCGACATGGAGTGTGGCAGTCGTTCTCGATTTGTCCCCGCTACAGCAAGTCTGGATAGGTCAGACTGCAATTTTACTACCTTGGCTGGGAACTGCTTACTCCTTAATACTATATTTACTATTCGTTTTAAAGCATTTAGACCAGAACCGCACCGCTCTCTACCGGTGACAAACGTATGTACAACATTGCTCTACCGACGACAGATGTACAGCACTGCTCTACCCGCAACAAACGTACAGCATTGCTCTACCTTACCAATCGCGACCGAATCTCAGAATGCCCCCGAGTACAAAATAATTATTTCGGGTATTATTTTTTGTCTCGCTCTACTTCTTTAAATTTTAGGGTGGCCATTATGTAGGCACGGCAATTCCCCATATCGGAATATCAACTTTCTTGTAGCGCAAAATACACAGCGCTATAGTGGCTACCGCTAACACTAGTATTTACTTACGAAATCGCTGAAGAAAAACTCCCTATGGTCGCCCGTCACCCTCAATGTGTAAGAGAATTTGCAGCTCTCGATGTTATCGGCTGCCATCGTCATCCATGCGTACACTTTCTGAGGATCACCTGAACAAAAGATTATAAATTGAAAAATCAGACATATCAGGTTTCTCATACCAGCGAAAACCTTAACTCAAGAGGACTCATCTCGGTCTTATCGCCGTACAAACGTTGCATTGTGGATATTAAAGTTGAGAGCCTCGAAAAGTTTGTATTTTTCCATACATTTTATGAAAACTTTAGACATAAATATTTTATTGACTGTACAAGAATCGAAAAAATAAAACTACAGGCATTTGGTTTTATAGAGATGAAAATTATTGTTTTTTAAAATTAGCATAATTATAAAAAATATTTATTGAAAAAGTTAGTAGTAGCTAGTAATCAAAATTAAATAACCTTATATTTTAAGATAAAAACAAAAGCTTTCAGTATTCACGCCTGATAAATTGATTCTACGGTCGCCAGCCGAATTTTGAGTTGAAGCCGAAACTTTGACCGAAACTCATATTTTGAGCGGAAGATGGCTGAATCCGAAACTGAACCTTGAGTCAGTCACTAGATACAAGATATATTTTTCCAAATTTATTTATATTTTCCTACATAGTCACCTTGTACTTATTCCAGCGATGTTCCCATCTCTTTAACCTGTCCAATTAGTACTTGGCGTATTTCTCTGCAAAATAGTTGTTTACGAAGCCGATGGCCACATCATTCGATAAAAATCTCTGACCTCCGAGCGCTACTTTTCGCTTAGGAACAAAAAAAAGTCAATTTGGGCTAGATCTGGTGAGTAAGGTGGCCAAACAGTAATTTGTGGATTTTCGTCATGGCAACCTCTGATGTGAGAGATGTAACATGGCAGGACATAGGTTATCGCTAGAACCGATCATGTATCCATTTTAAGAATTCCATCATCTGGCTTTAATAAAAAACTTTTGATTTTTAGTAAACAAAATAAATAAAAAAATGATCTACCACAACGTTGAAGTCGGCGTAGATACATAGGTTGTACTAAAATTGCATATGGTGTGTTTCTGCGCCGACTTCAATGTTTTTATTTTATTTTAACAATAAGAAGTTTATTGAATTATTTCTTACTTTTTTGGTAAAGATTTATTTTGAAAGTAGGTTTTATTTTTTTTTTAAGTATTTTCTAAGTTAATTTTTTTAGCTACCTTACACTAGAAGTAACCCCTGAGAAAAAATCATCCCTGAGAGATTCCTTATCATAAGCAAAAAAAACCCCAAATTGCTCAAGCCATTTCGGATATTATTTATTGGTACTATATGGGTGGTTTGGTTTATCATTCATACATATCACTATTTATGACATTTACAGGTTAAGAAAGCTAACAAATAAACCTGCAAAATAATAATAAATCTAAACAATGAAGTTCTTCAAAATATAAGATTTAACACATTCAGCTCTGTACGTCAATGCGCAGACCACACGTTGCCTCTTGATCGGCGAAGTGGTTGACCAAACGGAATATCCCACGCGGGACTGACACCCGTTTTTTAGTTAAGTTATAATTTCTTATAATTGGCAAACGTACAAAAATATGAAAATGTTTATTTTTTATATTTAATATTATATTGACATAGTTTTTGTAAATAAACCTCGATTTATTTACCGCCAAATCTGTCGAAAACACTTCTGATTCACTAGCGCACGTTTTACATAAACAATCAAACGTCAAAAGCAACCTAAAAAAAATGCGATTAGTCTATGCCTTTCATGAATTCAGGAATAACAAACATGCCACACTTTTAAATATTATTAGAAATGCATTAAGACGGTAACAGATTTACCCGGAAACGGCACCTGTCGTATACGGTGATTATGGGATATCACGTTATCGGTGATAAATTAGATTCAGTGATTTGGCTATACATGAGAGTTTTTCGTAATTCCATGATAAACTCCAATGGGGGTTTTCCGCAATTATCTTATATCCCATTATTTTAATAACCGTTTATTATAGATTAATAAAAAAACATGTTTTAGGCTTAAGGACAAAAGTGAACTATCCGCTCAAGATAGACGAGGTAGACTTAAAAGAGAGAAAATGAATGAAAACGTTACCTTCAACAAACTTGAAATTGAGCCAAAATACACCAAGTCCTTGCACGCTGATGGCATTAGTCAGTCTGTGAATGTGAGTCGGGACATCCCATACTTGATTGTACTCGTTATTTTCAAAGCGAGCCTGTAGATTAGAAAATCATTAAGGGTAAACAGCCACAGCCTGCTAATGACTGTTTCTAGTAACTGTCACTAATGATTAGTGACTGCTTCTAGTGAGTCACTAACAAAATAAGTGATTGTATCTCACTCTCATTTATTCCATTTGAATCTCAAATCATGCAGCTATGAAGAGCTCAGCTGAATCGCTCGCTCAGACAGCGCAGATACCAAAAAAGTCAAGATAATTATGTGTCATAGCCTACAGTCTCTGCCCGCTGTTGTGAAAAGATAATAATAAACTTATATAAAATATTGTGTTTCTGTTGCATAAGGTGCAAACTGCTCACACCTCCTTGCGATGACGGGATGTGCGATCGTCTCCGAAATATCGATATTAATTCTTGTAACACAGTAGTGATATGCTGGATCGTTAAAAATATATATCCGCGGATACGGATACAAATACGGATCGTTGGTGTCCAGATTTGCGGATACGGATCTTACTCAGTGGGGTCGGTGCGGTTCGTATGTGTAACCTTGATACGACAGTTGACTCAAATATTATAACTTTCTATAATAAATGTTTAAATATTTCATTATTCTAATACTCATATCACAAAGATTTCAGATTGATCTAATTATAAAGATAGTTTAATTAGTACCTTTGGGGTACTATTAGTAATTCAGTAAAATTAGATTTTAAGAAATAATTCAAATGGAATTTAAAAGTATTTCATTGCTACCTAATCATCTATATTTAGGATTTCGTATATGTCATGAAATTTAAAATAATGTAAAGGACCCACCCGTTCGAGATCCACTAAAAAGTAATGGATACAGATACAAATCTTTCGTCCCCCTCGGATATCCGTGGATACGGATACGGATCTCCGGCACATTACTAATACACAGTATGTAAAAAAATATTCAAATATGTTTATGTCGTCTTCGTGAGTTCATAAAGAATGGAGTGGTGACTTAAGTCCAGAGAGCGGCCTCCTAATTTAACATTTAAGGTCCAAAATACAAACAAACTTCAAAAGCAAACTTCAGAAAATTAGAAAGGCTACCTCATTTAAAGAATGCCTGTGCCAATGGCGCAGATGGTTGACTAGACGGCAGGCCGGCAGCTTCTGCCGGCAAGCATCAATGAAGCACTTCCATAAACCTGAACTTGCGACCAAAAACGCCTTTGGTAATGTTACCTGAAAAATTTAAATAAGTGTTTCTTTTTTATTTGAGTAATCGCAACGCCACAACGCCACGAAAGGCTGGTGCTTCTTTCAAAGGCGTCCTAATTAGTAGGTAATTAGAAATGATGTAATTTAAAATATGGAAATATCATTTTAGACAACACAAATTTTCACACTACAAATGACACACTTGTGCCAAATCGCTTTTATCGATTAAGACTACTATAATTAAAAGCAATATTTTCTATATTTTGATGTCACTTTATGGTTAATTTTTGTCAGTCGATCTGCCGTTGCCATGTATTTAATTTAAATTATTTATATTTTTTTTTATATTCGTATAAACCAATATACATATACAAAATACAGAGCAGTAGTAACAGTTCAATGCCTATTTAATTTAACCAACAAGCGACCGGCACCTACTGCACTAATGTTCCATGCTGACAGCTACATCACTCCACCCATACACAATCAGCCCATCGAGAATGACGTCAACCGAATGCACCACGGCTGAGGTAGAGGGTTTCCCCTCCGACGAAGTCTATAAGAGCGGAGGTCGTCCCCTAGTACGACGCCTATTCCATCCGAGTTCGCGCGCCGCCGATACCTACTCGTCTGCCTGACGTCACGACGGTCCATGTACATACATATTGTAGTCAGACACTACATTGTATATCGGAGTTCTTATGTAATCAGAGGATCAGTAATAAACGCTTTAACAAGTTCTCAAGTTATTACCTTTATCCCTTTTTACCTTTATAATATATTGTAACGGGACCCTCGCGCTGGGGTTCCGTTACAATATATTATCATTTCCGAGACGATAGTTCTAAACGAAGATATGCCATTCTCAGCTTTACTTACTAAATCAGTAAACATGTGTAATAATGGACCTAGGTTGTGGCAGTTAGAATACCAGGAAAGAAACATAGTTTTTTTGATCGTAACAAACCTTTTGTTTAAAACAAAGTGTAATGTTTATTAATTTTTTTATTTAGTTTCGACTGAGCGTTTCGCGTTGCGGAATATTAACGTCTTTTGTTTCTGCAATGAAAAAGTACTATTTTGTAATAAATGTAATATTATAATTTAACAATATATCATTTATTCCTTCCCAGAGTGGCCTAAACAAAACACACTTTTTATTCCACTAGCATCCAATTGTTTACTTAGAAGGCATATTATTAATGATACCTTGGATGCAGGAAAGCAAAATCTGAAATGAATCTAAAGAGTTGTGTGATTATTGGCATAAGTTTTAACACATTCAGCTCCGAATGTCAAAACGTCAACGTCAATGCTCGTGCGAACAACGCGTACCCGCCCGATCAGCGAAGTAAGTTGACTGAACGGAATATCCCACGCCGGACTGACATCCATTTTTAGTTAAGTTATAATTCGCAAATAATATGTACAAAACTATCAAAATGTTTGTTTTTATACATCTAATATTATATTGACATAGCTTTTGTAAATAAAACTCAAATTGTAAAAACATCAAAACCGAACTAAAATGAAAAAAAATGACATCTATGCTTTTTATGAATTCAGGTATTCACGACATGCCACTATTTTAAATATTAATAGAAATGCATTAAGACGGTAACGGATTTACCCAGAAATGGTACCTGTCGTATACGGTGATTAGGGGATATACCATTATCGGCGCTGAGCGTGAGCATTAATTTAATATAAAATAAGATTACTCACAAAGCTGATATTCTTACAATCATACAATCCCTGCAAAAGTGCAGTAGAAGATAATTACGATTAAGCGAAAGTTATCTTCAATCTTAAGTACGTACTAAATTGTAAATTTGACAATTTTATTAGTAAACATGCGTAAATGAAATTATCAAAAAAGTTAACAATTTGTAACGAGTCTTGCATGGCAACCCGACCACACGATAAAGTAATAATTAGCTGCCAATCTCACTACCTAAAACAAATTATTTACAAATTCGCACATACCTGCCGTATCTGGGGAGCCTCACTGGACTTTTCTTCTTCGTTCTCCATGAGATCGGGCACTGTGGCGTATGTTAGACCGGTTAATTTCTAGGAAAAAAATAATTAATTTGAAGGTGTTTGTATGGTTTATTTTACATTTAACCACGTATATCCCTCAAAGCCAGGTTTTTAATGTTATGAAGTAATTACAATATTTAGGAGATACTTGAGAAAAAAAATAATGCTTAATAACTCGCAGCCTACGCTTAAAAACAGCCTTGGAATAAGGAAAAGGGTCAAATAGTGACCTATGAAGATCATTTCATTGGTAAATTGTTCTGGAAAGAAAGAATCAAACTCGATGTTCCATTTTCTCAATATAGGTTTTATATTAGAAGAATGGTCATACGATCTTAGAGTTGGGAGCTTACAGCAGACCAGATAAACTAGTTAATCTGAATTCAAAAGGCGTCTACTTAGTGGCTCCCAATTAGGAATTGAAATTAATTCAGATGGATTAACACATTGACTAAACGCTTAAAAATATGTCATTGGGTGTGAAGATCCCATACTGATGATCAGTGTTCAAGGGTAGGACGAACCACGCCAATGCTCGCGCTTTAAAATCAGCTCCTTCGCATAACAAACCGTAATTGTCTCAAAAGTGGTAACTGTGATTATAAAATATTTCTTAATAGTTAATATTTTGTTATTCCTGTTATATTCGAACCATCGTTATCTCTATATTTTTCTATTTTTTGTACACGTTTTGCAAATGCCCCTTACCCCTTCCCTTACTTTTGAAAAAAAATTGTATTTTAAGGGTTGTGCTGAAAATCAACGCTTTGCTCGTTAAACGAGTTAGAACGCCGAACACTAAAAGGTATTAGATATGACCCAGTTTTATTTTTTTGACGGCTACCTTATTAAGATTTACTTACAAGTCTCTAAGAAAAATATCAATATTCTTAGATTGCACATGATTCCATTCAAAACCGGACAAGTCACATACAATAATCGAACTTAATTGCAATTTTTAAATAAACCGGTTAATGTTTACAGGATTCATTTAATTTTGCGACAGGCAATAATGAACTTGACACTTAATCCGCATAGCGGCACGCTGTCAGCCTAACCTAGAAGGGTAGGTTGTGTACTCCAATCTTTCTTCAATTTGTGTGTGTTAAGGCAAAGCCAAAAATCAACAAATCGAATTACATGGAAGGAAATCGAAGAGGCCTACATCCAGGAGTGGATGGCGACAGGCTGAGGAAGAAGAATAAATATTAATTTTGATTCATTTAGACCCTGTTTTTTATATCTGGCATTTGGTAACCATTAGATATTTAATATTAAAAATATATGTTTAGATACCTTGATCTTCAACATGGTAAAGGCAGTTTTTTTTTTAAATTCACTTCTATATCTAAGAAATTATTTATTTATTTAACAGGTTTCCCCGTGTACTTTATAATTAAAGTGAAAACAAATTAAACTACCAAAAGAAAAACAAAAAACAATAACATGAAACATACTAAGCTAAAAAATTAAAATAATGCCTCCAGGCAAACATTAATGCATAAATAAATCACGCCGATCCTACAACGGCGTAATAGAAAGCAGATTTTTAATTCCATTGGGCGAACAGACAAAAATATCAATCTCCGTGGAAATAAAATTTAATAATTCGACTGCTCTCCCAATCGGACTATACTTGTATACGTCGGTACGACACGCTAACCGCCTATATAACATAAATAAATAAATGATAAACTGCTAATGGTTCTTTTTTAAGTTGAATTGCCTTAGTATTGATAGTAAATGAAGGGTCTAAAATATAGAAAAGTTTGTTTTTTTTTATTTCTGTATTATGAAGCTGGAAATAAATAAAAACCAACAATTGCTTGCTGATCGCGCAAAGAGTACCTACTGACCTGAGGCCCTATAAAAATGAACCATATTTCAAGGTAGATTGACAATATGCTTCGCCTTAATCAGTGAGAATTATTGTGAAAGTACCTACTCTGAAAAATAAAGTTTTATTTTTGATGTGTTGTAAAATTAATTAACGTTAGTAAGTAATAGTAACTACTACTAAATACATAATGAGACCTAATCAGTAAATATTAAATTTTAGACTTTCTGCTGGTTTTTCCATTTGGAAATGATAAATAATAAGATAGGTAAATAGGTAAGTGTAGAAAATAAATAAAAAAATAACCTAATTCAAAGATGAAAAAACAGTTTTTAATATGTATATAAATTATATAAAACTTGATTATTTGAAATAAAAAATAAAATTTACATGTTTCATCAAAACAAAAATCTAAACCGGACATGTTTTTTTTTAACTTTAAATAACGTCTTAAAAAGTCTAATGTTTCTAATGTTATATTTATGCTATTAACAGGTTAAATGCTGGGTCTGCCATTTGGCGTTTCCGGCGCACCGTGAGTAACTACATCTCCGCCAAATAGGGTACAAAGGCTTATCGAATTGTGTTCTCGGCTTATCACTTCAGCAAAGCTAGATTATTTTACAGCGGCACTGCACTTGAGCTAAAAAAGGAAACTTTTTATTTTAATATAATAAATATAAAGCCTGAAACAAAAATATATCGGCAATGCCAAAGTTACCTGTTATGTGTTATATGACTATTAATAAAAATGTTGTTAGCCGCCATCTGAATTAGCAGTGGGAGTTAATGCGATAATCATATAACTAAGATAACGTTAAACTCGATTTCAAAATAGACTTAAACGACTACAAAACACTCGCCACCGTGCTACATTGCCATGGTGTCATTAGTAAAGAGATTTCCGTGTCACTGAACAAGCCTTTGAAGTCGCTTCCGACTTTGTTTGATGTCACTCTGTAGCTATCTATGACAATGCTCGGGCGTGTTCGCGTGGTGTCACTCTTAACGAGATTTCCGTGTCACTGAACAAGCGAAGCGACTCGTTAATCGCTTAATCGTTAACGTAACTCTGTAGCTGATGGCTCTGAATGAACGTGATATCGTCACCGCTAAGAGCCAACTCCAGTAACACGGTTATTCGTTGCGCAACAATAATAGGGTATCTTATAATGCACATATCTAATCTAAATTGCCTAATAAAGTGTTTTGCAAGGATAGATGGAATGTTCGCAGAGCGTCGTTTTCAACGCAGGATTGGCGGTAAGCGACAGCGTGGAAATAAAAATCGATACTCACAAACGATCGAATTTTGCGTATGCTCATAACAAGAGCCTCCATGGCGAAGTTGCGAGTGCCGAAGAAGTAGGACCGGCAGACAGGGCAACTGAGCAGCCTGATCTTGCAATTGGCGCACACGTGGTGGCCCTCATTGCACTGGTAAATAATGCCCATCGGTAGCTCATAGCAAACAGGACATTGTAACACTTCATCGAGGTTCAAAATTTTCTCCTGTAGGACAAAATGTGTTATAATCGTTAAATATTTCATGATTTCCTATGACTTCATACAATAAATATATAAAATTAATCAAATTTTCAATATTGTAAAAAGTTAATATATCGTTTTCTTATCTTATCTAATGGTTACTTAATATTTGGCAATATTTTACACTAAAGAGGACAGGTGAGAGTTAAAAATGCATTTTTATAGAACTCAGCGCTGGGTTTAAGCCGACGTCCTGAACTCTTAAGTACAGGACCTCTTTAGTAACTTTATAATTATTTTGCTATAATTATTGTCATTTATCTTTTCAGTAGATTTGCCAATGAAGAAAAAATTCAGGAAAGCTTAAATTACCTAAAGTGGAAATTATGATTGAACTTTACAAGTACCTAACTTTCTTGTAAGTTTTGGTATAATGACCGGCATTCTGGGTGTGAGTGCAGAGCGAAAATATAATTGAAATCTGCAATTTTCGGAATAAAATTAACAAAACAGAAGTTAGTCACACACAAAAACAAACTATTGTCTTGAAGTTATCCGATCCAAGAACATAGTTTGTCATCTTTCCTTTTTGATGGTCAACAAACAAACGAGTTCACCCTTAAAATCTCCACAAAATTTTACGAAGCTTGATCGTACGATCCAGACAAATGACAGGTCAAAGTACATTTCCGGTATGAATTGCTTTTAATGTTTTTCTTTTAATCTCTATAACATTTAATATGAGGGAATATTTAAGCATATCAATACTACCAGGTAATACGTAATATCTACCAGTTGGAATAACCAATTCGGCATGATAGCGTTATTCAGTCAGTGATTCAAGCATAACCTATCAAAAAAACTAGATACCAATTTGCAGGGTCGGCAGTAATGATAGCCACCTGGTCACCTTTGAATTTTATTTTATCAACCTTTATCCAAAAGTTGTGTTCTCACCGTATCTCTAAATTTCCACACATTCAGTCAGAGGATTTATCCCACAAGTAAATGAAATGTTAATCTGCCCACAGATAAATCGTTCAATAAACATTTTTTTTTACCTAGATTTAACAAAACGACCTTATAATAACATCGTTCGAGTACCTACACGATAACAACCTTGAAGACATTGCAACTATGTAACTAATGATGTTAGGCTTATGAAAAATTTACATACCAAAAACGAATACATATTTTACAGATTACGAAAACGTATTGTTTTTGTTATTCACGTTACAATTAACAGGGTCTCTTGACACAAAAGTGCTCTTGTAATGTCTATGATCCATTAGCAAATTGTAACATTACGTGTGTGAAAATAATCACTAACTGTAAAAAAGTACACGAAAACACGACAAAAGAAATGCGAGAGGGAAATAAATTAGTAACAGATCCGAACGAACAAGTTCACAACAAAGGCTTGGTCGACCAGAGGAGGCACTCTTTCTTACCTTCGATTCCATTTTCACCAGCTCGGCCATCGTTGAAGAAGGTTGCAAGACAAAATCCACTAATTTTGCGATGTAGCGCTGCAAAATTCTCAAGAACAAGCGCAAGCAAATAAGTAAACACGCAGAACCAAGTACCTATAATGCGAATCGCAGTCGTCGCCAATCGCAAACGACAGCAGGAAAATATACCTACATAGATAATAATTTTCTGATAATACTGATGGACGGGCGAGGGAAGGAGTAACCTGTCAACCAACTCAAAAAAAAAAACACATATCTATGTGTAATGACTTACATAATATTGAATCGGGTTTGATTGCTTTTGTGAAGTTAACCCCTCTACGACAACCTAATACAATCCTTATGCTCTAATCGAATTGAGGTAATGTTAGAAAGGGTTTGAAAAGTTAATACTCACAGATAGTGTGAAGAAACACTAATTTAAAAAGTAAAGTACTATGTCTACCTAGGCTACAGAATAACGCTAGGAAATGATAAGCAGACCACAGACGTAACCAGGAGGGTGGGACTTACATGGTGGGATTCAGGAAGCTCAGGTTTATGCTTAAAAACCTAATAAATGCCCATCAATCTGAAGCGGAAGGCGTATGAGTCCTCGAGCTACCATTAGCGGTTTGGAGACAGTAGGACTGGTAAAGTCCAGCGCCAATTGGATAAGAATTTGCTAAAGAACCATGGAAATTGCAATGTTGGGAATCAGTCTTAGGGACAGAGCGCACAATGAGGACATCCGAAGACGATCACGAACATCTTCCGACGAATCCTCAGCTAGAAATGACGCCAGTTTATGAAATATGGTTTTATAAGCAATTTATCTTTGAGAAATGGTAATAATGATTTGTAAGCCAATCTTACCGTTTGTGTCGGTAAAATTATTTTGTTCATGACAAACTATTTTTATTCGTTTTACCGAAGGGCTATTTCCCCCCCCCCCCCCAACACCTGCAAAGGAGTCGATGTCTTTCGTACAAAATAATTCTTGTGTTTTTTTCTATAAATCTTTTGTATTCAACGGAAAACTTTTCTACTGAGAAGAACTTAAATACTTTTATGCGTAGTTTTGTAGTTGAGTGGTACGCAAGTTGCCTCCCTGATAGTTTGCAATTCTTCTATTGTATCTACTGTCTCTTTTGAAATTTCCGAAATTGCCCATCACTAAATTGATTTTTAGCCAGCTGTTCGGAACAGATCATAAACATTTTTTTTCTTACATTTAGAAACATGTTTTTTTGGTTTTTATGGTCATTATCAATTCAAACTGTTATTGTTTATGGTTCGTCATTTTTCACATTTTACCCTAATTTTACAAAAAAAAAATCTGTGAAAGTCCAAGTACAATATTTAATTAGTACATACATATCTAATATTACGTAATATAATTTGAGAATTCGTTTATATAAAAATCATTTTTTTTATATAATAATGCAAATAAATGTATAAACACATCCGAATTAAATTCATTAGGTATTTTATTGTATAAAGTATTTCAATATAAATGCCTTAATTTTTAATAAACAATGTATTGAGGGAATGCTATAATAAGCGATGTTAATTAATTTTAATACGATACCGATTTCTTAAACACAGAATCAACTTGATATGGCTAAAATTGCAGTGGCTCTGAAATTCCCAGTTCCCGAATACTGAATCATGGATGACCAACAAACACATGAACATAACTGACACATGTGTGAAATGATTGCGCCTAGAGATTAGGAGGCCGTAACTAGAATAGTCCGAATTCGCAATGCAATAACATTGGAGGTAGCGTTAAGATTATAGGCCTATATCATATAGTCGCTTCTCTGGAAACTCTCTACGTATATGTCCTTTTTAAAGAAATTAATGTAATTGTTATATTTTAGACGTAATTCGATAGTTTCAAGTTTTCCAACCTATTTAATTTTTGCCCAATGTTAGGCACCCATCTTGTGTTTGTCTTATGAGTATTATGAAATTGAGTAACCTAATTTTTATATTCCCTTTCAGTTCAGCGTTCGTAAATTCGATAAGTTTAATCTTTGTAAGGAGCCATAGAGATTTGGAGTATATGTACAAGTAAAATATTAATAATATAAAAAATAAAGATTTTCGTTGCGCTACGTAAAGTAAATGGTTCCAAATTATGGCATCTGGTAACATTTTAAATTATTGACATCACGAACTGTCAAAAGTATTAATCTATTTATGGTCAAAAATAAATGTCAATTTTTAGTTTACCGAAGAAGAAAGTCTGCGAATAAATATAAAGAATTGTTAAGTGGAATAGTAAATTAAAATAATATTATGTCATGTTTCAGATGGATAACATTAACATTTATTTTGTTAAATACATTTATGGAAATTTGTAAGTTTTGAAAAAAAAAAATTTTTTTTTGTTGCAGGTTATATCGAGGCAAAATGAATTTAGATTATAATAATAAAATTGGTTGGTTTGATAAATAGCATTAGATATATTACATCAATTCTTGTGGCCAGTATTTCTAAATATTTAGTGCTAGTTTTGTGACTCATGCTTCGTTTTGAACTTTTTAGGTTTTGCCGCAAGGCTTGGCGATCTCATGTACCAGAATGTTATTGGGTCAACGGCCTGCTTTAGGCGCCTGAATGGCACTCATCAGCTAGGATGCACATGTGAGTACCCACATGAATATTGTTCAAGCTATCAGCCATCCTTAGATTAATTCAGAAATTGATTGACCCTTTTTTGTTTGTTTTGTTTATTATGTCAGTGGAGTGCCAGATTACAAAAAAAATATTAATATTTCATTGTATTACTAAAGTTTGCGAGTCCTCAACCAGGAGGGGGTACTTACGGAAGATGGTTGAGTGTTTCTGGTTCCGAAGGTTATTAGAGCAGCGACCGAGTCTGTAGAGAAAGATTGAATTGGTCTGTTTATGTGGAGAAATAACTATAATAGTTCATGAAAAAGCAATTATGGATTATGTACTACAAAAGTAGGTGTTGCTTAACATGCGTTGCTATTTTCAGTTCCTAAGAGTTTTGACTCATCATTTTTGGAACTACCCTGATATTAATCATGGAAAGGTTAAGTCTGGAAGTTAGATTATCGAAGAAGACAACCTACCAAAGTTTGTTGATTTTAAAGTCGATTACTTAAGCTGTCCTTTCCCCAGTTGGCTGCATGACCTGTGCAATGCGCCACTTACACAATTGATATGGGAGCATGGTCGTCAAATAGACGAGAATCCGTGACCAAAGGTTGGGATAAGTATGTCAAAATTAAGAAAAGTTATTCAGTTTGAAGTGTCAACGAATCCATAAAAGGTGTTGCATGACAAAATAATCATCCTTTATAGGTTGTAATTAAGAACCTTCGTGACTAGCCAACAAGACTTGAATAACCTCTCTCTCTCTTTCTGTGCTGAGAATTACTGTCAAGGAAAGGTTTAAGTGCAGGGTTTAGGGATAGGGTAAAGGATTGCAAGATGAAGCAAATTCCAATCATTCTTTTTAATTTGGTGACACCTTATTGCCACCATGTTTGTATTCAATTGCCACTTAAAGCGACTTTGAGACTCTCAGCCCTATGTATAGTCGAAAGAACACACTGTCAAGCTTAAAAGTCATATCTAACCACAAGGAAAGGTTGTAAGCATTGTACCATAAGAAGACACCAAACCAATAACATCTACGCTCCTAATTTTCAGCCGCTTCGTCGGGCTCTGTAGGAGTAATCCACGTGGTAAGGAGTGAAGCAGATGCCGTTTGGATAGTGGAGAATGGCACGGCGCCCCCTTATACGGCTGTCATGGATTTGAACATCTTCAACAGAAAGATCGGACAGTATCTAATTGATAATCCCACCTCGATTGCTGGCATTGTACTCTATTACGAATCGACAGATAAGTAAGCTGCATGTTTAAGGGGAATTTCTTATGTTTTTTTTTAAATATATACCGCCTATCAGTCTATAGATTAATCAAACGTACAAATGGTGGTATTTGAAAACACGGTCAATTACCGAAAACACGGTCAATCATTCTGTTGATAATATGGGAAGTGAAATTAATCATATCGGCCATAGCCAACTATCAGAAAAATTACATGTGCATATATATAAATATTTCATAAAATGCCTTAATTTTTAGTGATTTGGAATAATTATTTGTGACCTGCTTTACTAAACTAAAATTTAAGTTCTCGGTATGACCTGTAGATTACATGTCGAACACTTCAGCCGTAGATTGCTACATAATTCACAATCTCAACTATCTATTTTTCAGCAACAAGACCAAACCGCACTGGTACAGCTTAGAGTCTAACTGCCCGAATGCACTCTACTCCGCCAATGGTTCTACATGCTCGTGGAAATCCTCATCTCCAGCCTCGAGTTGGAATTCCCACGCTATGGACTTGATGCGTCAGGAGATTCCGTTCCCTATCTTTTACATACCATCTAATAAATATGAAGATGCTGCGGCTCTTTTGGATTGTTTTAAGACGTAAGTAATTATTATATCTCTCTCTAACGTCACTCTTATTCCTCGGAATATTTACAGAAGTGCCGAAGATTGATGAATAGGTAGATCCGCTCAGTACTTTTTCATTTGATCATACAAAAGAGCACTTGATTTGAAGACATCAGGATTGATTTATAAAAGAGAAAGACTCCATCCTAATTAGATGCGAAAAAACTAATAAAATATAAAAAAACCGTCAAACAAAAAAACATAAGTTCCTATCTACAACTTTAAAAGTAGGTAGGAAGGCACATGATGTGATACCAATATGAAAATATTTAAACATATTTATGTATTTTTCCTACTTTACACTAGAAGTCACATAACTAAACTAAAATGGGACCAACCCTGAAAAATTCCCTATCATGATATGCAAATTAAATATTCAAAATCGCTCAAGTCACTCTGGAATAACGAGTGAACATACATAAAAATACATACATATCAAATTGAGAACTCCCTTCTTTTTTATTTAAAGTTGTTAACACACTCAGCACCGATGACAGGACATCCTGTCATTGCTTTATACGCCAGATGCCGTGTGAGCAGGCGTGGTAGTTCCATAGAAGATAAATTTTTAACAAAAAAAATCCAAACTCAAATACGAGTTGTTTAAATTCTTCACGCGATTTTTGACCAAGCGCCATCTATGATCCAAAGTAGAAACTAACTACATGAACGACACAGAACCAAACACGTTCGCGAGCCCCGCAGGGGGTGGTGGGTGAGGGCATCCATCTCGCTTATTTTTATAAGCTTCTTACGGGGCTTGCTAAAGACTCTCGCACATATATCCAAAACAGAAAAAATATATGCATGTTAAGTCCGTACCTATAGAAGCTGGCTTCGGCAATGAAGTTGCAATAACTAACTACAGTTCGCTCGTCGGAGACATCGTTTATTTTTATAGGTTTTAAAGGTTCATTTTTTACAAATCAGTTAATTGTGTAAGGAAATGAAATAAGTGAATGAGACAATTTAGGTAATCTCGCAAATTTACCTTTTATGCAGAAAAAATTAATTATAATGTCTTCAAAGCCAACATTTTCCATACAATATTTGAGAAAACATAACTTGTAGAATATTATACAAAAATCACAAATAGAGGTTATGTTTTATTAATAAAATGGAAGAATTAGATAGTTGGTTATGCACGTATTTAATTTCTTATTTACTGTACCTATAATACTTCATTAGAAATAATTCTACCGTGATTCTGCATTGAGAAGAAAAGGTGAACACGTTTCTCGTTAATTTTATTTTCAGATTCAACGATTTTGATTTGGACACTCAACACACGAGGGCGTTGTGCGCAGTTGAACTGAGCTCATTTATGTTTGCCGCTTCTAGCAGCGAAGTTTGCCACAGGAGGTATTTATCATAAACATAATTTTGCACGCAGACAGTTTTTTACATCTTTCAAGCGGGCTACGAATTAGGGGCAATCTCGACTACAATCTGATATGTTTATATCTTGTGCGAGAAAATATTGTAGCTAATGCAGTATTTTTTTAATTATTAATATTATTTAAAATTACAGGAACTCATTACATGAGCAAAGAGAATACAGTAAAATTAAAATAATAAAAATAATGTTTTAACGAAAACGGCTCTGTGTGTATATGCAACTCTATAATAATTTACCTATACACGTAATTTGGTCATAAAATTATTTTATTGGTTAATGGGCGAGCAGCTAGAGCTGATATGCCCGTATCGAGATCACAACTTCAATGGTTGGTATTGCTGGCTTCGATGATTGATTGTGGGAGTTGATTTCACATGTCAACGATTCTATTAGTTAAGAAATATTTTCTTGCGTTTGTAGAGAAAGGGGTTTTAGAGAGTTTCAATTTGTGTCCGCGGAGATGAGGATTACGATTGAAAGCAAACATAACCTTCGTATTATCACAATCGTAGTGTTCTGAAGTCACGTTGAATGTCGCAATAAGGTCACCACGTTCACGTCTCTCTTGCAATGTAGGCAGTTTTAAAATTGAGCTGCTACGTAATTGTTGCCATATTATGATAATGTAATATGTAATTAAATTTATTATATCAATTTTATTAAATAAGTAAAAAGTTGGAACGAATTAGTTCACATAAAAACCCGCAAGGTGAACAATCAAATATAAATTGTGTGTTTTGTTTATAAATAAAGAATAATTGAAAAAAAAATTAGTTAACGGCACAAAAAGTTGGGTAACTGCTTTAAAAACATCCCTCCACTCACTTGAGATTGCCAAGAAAATAGTTATTAAAGTTGCCTTCAAAAAATCATGTAGAAAAATCATCATCATCATTCGTATGGCTTGTGTTGTCGGGGAGGCGCTATTGGAAGAGGTTCCAACTGCCTTATTGTTATTTTCATGATGCGAGGCCGTTCATTACAGGCAAACAATATCTCGCAAGTCTGTAACTGAATGGGTGTTTTTTTTTGTGTACTTAACTTAGTCAACCATGTTTAGAAAAGCGCCGTTGAATATTCTCAACAGTGAAAAATGACCTGGCGGGATTTGACCCACACAGGATTCAAACCCAGTACCACTGGATTTAGAAGCAGGCGCTTATACCACTGCGCCACCAGGTCATTATATCAAGAAATAGCTGATTTTGCATTAGTTTCTCTAAATTAGTGCATCTTTTAGCCAGTTAACCTGACTAGAGTCCAGCCGTCGCTTGGCGGCCTCGTGTAGTGTGTATTTATTTAATTTATTTTAAATATGGGCAATTTCGGAGTTTTCTATTTATTTTAAATACTGGCAATTTCGGAGTTTTCATACTTCCAACGCCATAAAAATCTCCGCTAAATTCTACAACCGATTTCAAGAAGAGAAACAGTCTTAATTTATTGATTTTAAATAGCGACTGCCTCCGTTATCTAGGCAAACGGTCCGGAACAAAGAAACCAATATCTCTGACCATTGAATCTTAACTTTTTTTTAGTATACCTGCAGATAGTTTTTTCTCTTTTTTTTAAATATATGTTCTTTAGAAAGAAAGAGATTAAACTTTCGTGAAAATATAATATTTACAATATAATTATAATTTTTTTTTCATTCACAGAACAAACCTTTTTTCGAATATAAACTCGATCAAATTTTGTGATCCTTTGGCCGACAGGAATATCTACGCAACATTGTTTCCCCGAAAGTCTAGTGTAAGTCAACCGTATTACTTGCATAATTATAAGAGAACATTGGCCAAGCGGTGTCCGGGGGGAAGAAATAATAATAATAAGTATTATTATTATTATTAATTAACGCAGCTTAACTGATAAACTTATATCTGTGATTGTTAAGCTCTTGTGAATAGGTACTCATCTAAACGGTTTTTGAACTGATTAACTGCAAGCAAATTTACTTAACATCGCCATTCGAAAACCCATCGTGGATACTATTATACAATCGTGTATTTCAACTGGAAAGGGTCAGACGTTTGAAATCGGGGTTTGAAATTTTGTTAACCGAGAATAAACGAGAAATATCATTGCCAGACAGAAAAAAGCGACTGTTTGTGTTGTCATTTTGTTTTGAGGTTAGTTTTGCGACAGGCAGACTGTGCCTATATGTTCTCTGTATCCTACAATTTATAGGCTGCTACTTCCTTTTAAGCTGTTTTTATTCTGAAACATTTCCCGTTTCATGCCTGTAAATTTTAACTTTGGTAGGATTTTTTTCTAATTACTTGATTTTTTATTAAATTGCTATAATTATGAATAAATATAAATGGTCTAATTATATGTCAATGTAAATGGTCTGTATTTATCTGCGATTATCTCGAAATCACTTTATGCCAATCCTAATTTTTCTGTGTTCTTCAGATGTTATATTTATTTATTTATTAAACAGGTTTCTCCATTACAATTCGTAACATACAAGTAAAAAATTATACTACTAAAACAAAAAAACAATAACCGGAATTAATCAGGAAAACTCAAAGGTGTACTTAATAGAAAGCAGATTTTAATACTATTCGGCGAACAGACGAATATATCAATCTCCGCGGAAATAGAATTTGATAATTCGACTGCTCTCACAATCGGACTATACTTGCATGCGTCGGTACGACACGCTAATCGCCTAAATAGCGTGTGCTTCCACGATCTGGTCAAACGGTCCGGAACAAAGAAATCAATATCTCTGAGTAATACGGGATTCTCGATGAATCCTCGAATGTATAGACTTGTCGCCTAAACTCGAGTGTGTTAAAGCCTAACATCCCTAATACAAATGCTGATGGATACGTATTGGAAAAAAATTCAGGATAATGTCCATACCTACGGAGATAATGGTATCTTAGGAACCTCCGCTGAGTAACCTCCAGAATATTAGAGTTAGTAATTTTTTCATGAAGACTCCAGTTACGTACTTTTAATGATATAAAAGTATAAATATAAAACCTTTGAATCTAAACTAAATGTAGCATTATTTCTGGTGGCCGGTATGTTGCTGTTAGATTGATCATATTCAATGCCACCTGCAGTTCATCGTCGGATGATCATTTTATTTATCTAAAACAATTGTTCCAGTCTTCATGGAGCGCTCAATTAGAAGTGAACTCCGTCCAGCCCATGAAAGAAGAGGACCAGAGTGTGATCCTCTTGACAGCGAGACTCGACTCTGCATCCTTCATCGATGGTGAGTTCATCAACGTTCCTCCCCCAATAACTTTAAACCGACAAACGTCCCTGACGCCGCTAGGTGTCATAGGCAAATATCCGAGGCCCGTCCGTGACGCCGCAGGGCGTCACAGGTGTTAGCGTATTTATTTAAATGATTTTTAATCCTGGAAATATAGATTTCCTTATTTTCCAAAGCTATAAATATCTCCCTTAAATTCTACGCAGGTTTTAAAAAAGAAAAACTGTTTTTGTGGTATTGAGATATCATAAGCAAATGCCAAACGTCTAGTATACTACTCGGTGTTTATGTGAGGTTAGTATGGATTGCGCTCTATTTTGAAAGGATTTTTAGTCATAAAGAGTGATTACAACATATTATTTTTATTATAATATTACAGAAACTTAGTGAGGACATATTTTACAATAGTTTTATAGCATCGGCCGTGCCACAAGATTGAAAAAATAAATGTTTAGCATTTTGTTTTAGTCTGACGCCGCCATTATGATGATGGCAGATAACACAAGAATCTTATATATTTCTTATCTTTCGATAGATTTGTATGCAAAGACCTTTTTTTTATACTTTTTTTTAAACATGATTTTAATGAAAAAAAAATATATAAATAAGTAGAAGAATAACTTATAAAGTGACAATATATTTTTTTTAAATAACCATTATTTAAAAAAAATATATTACGACGTGACGATTCCCCCTAGTATATTGGTATTTTTTTTAAATTTTTGTTTATGGTAAAAAATATTTATTACTTATAAATAGTTTATATATCTAGGAACATAATTATGTAAATGAGTATGTATTAAAATAAGTATGTAAATGACATCGACTTTATGGGTTATGAGAACTATAAAATATTTTTCTTATAATAAATTTCTCTCATATTAACAATACACATTGTTGAATTTATTGTATATGATATTCGAATTTGAATATAATATTTGAGCGCTGTATTAACTGACAAAGTTTCATCTATTAGTACTAGAAATTTGTTGACTTTAATGTTATGTTATATTATCAAGCCTCTGATTTGATCTAAACGGCTATGGTTTTTTTTTCAAGAGCATCAATCTACATTGAAAAATTCAACTCTCGCATTTGTACTTTTCGATTTGAACGTTGCAACAGGCGAACAGACCGACGGCCAAAGGACAGGGATATAGAAGCTAAAATGGATTGTTCTCTATCCATGTTTGACCTTTAAAAGCACGAAAGCATGCGAGGAACCCGACAAATTAAAAAAATAAATCACAAAGAATAAATAAATAAAATAAAGACACAAAGGAATATGAAGCTCATACACAAATTAATAATTTGCTAATATTACTTTCAACAAGTAAACTTAAAAATTATCATTTCCCGGATTGGTAGCAAAAAAAAAACACAAATTATTAAAAATTTAACAAACCCCCGACAACAAATGAAGGTACAGATTTTCTCGAGTCTGAGAACGTTCTCGATCAAGTCGCCCTTAAAAACAAAAAAAAAAAACGGTTCATTCGTTTGAGAGCTGCTTATGAGGCCACGGACAGACACGCAGATACACACGTTAAACACCCCTTTTTTTGCATCGGGGGAGGGGGTTCATGACAAACTCCATTGCTGTCAAAAACAAAGACATGTCATCAGTTAAGATGCAAAGACAATAAACTTTATTAATTAAACCGATTTTGTAGTAGTTTTTCTACAAATTCATCATAATTAGGTTATTTAATACGTTTTTATACTATTATTCAAACTATGATTAAATTTCCAAACTTACCGTTGTATATTTATTTTCAAAACACGTTTTTTTATTATTTCCCGCTAAACGTAATGGTGGGAGTTTGTTGACTTTGTTTCTAGACAATTATTTTAAATAGTGTAAAATGATATCTACATCATATATCATATTATCATTGCAGGGTTATCTCCCGGCGCTGCCAGCACAGTAGCCGGCTTGGCCATTTACCTTTCAACTGCAAGGCTCTTAACCCAAATGCTGCCACCGAAAGATGCAAACAAATATTGTGAGTACCTTACTGCTTATATAGAACTAGAAAATAATTCAACCCGTCATTCCGAGAAGGGCACAAGTTCATTAATTAAAACTTTTCAGGAACAACAAAATGGCAAACAGCTTATGCTGATAAGCCTGCACTTGCATCGTCTCTGATAAACTTGTCCAGTATGTTCTTAAATTCGTTCACATTTCCGACACTTATCACTGCGCTTGGTGACTTATTCCATGCGTTCACCACTCTGTTTGACATGAAATTGTTCCTCGGATTAAAACTGAAGGCTGTACTTGAGAGTTTTAAATTATGTCCTTGCAAGTGCGAATTTGTATTAATTGCTTAAATGGTTCAAAAATTTGGAAGATCATAATAGTGAGTCAATATCTTGTAGGGTAGGATATTGCCCCTCACCAACCTGTGCTTTAATGTTGTCAATCCAAATGTATTTAGCCTTTCTTCATATTCCAGATTTCTCAGTACCTTGTCTTTAGTGAAGTAGGGATTCCATCTTTGATAAGCATATTCTAGTATTGGTGATCTTTAAGAATACGTCCACTGTCAAATTATGGAAAGCCTTTCTTATTAAAAATAGTAAGGATAAGACCGATACGATATTACGAGCCAATCTTATCAGTCCACATTTTTATAAATACTGTTATTCTGATCCTAAAATGTCATTTGGTCACAGCCAAGAACATTGTGTTTGCTCTGTTCAACGGGGAAGCCTTCGACTACATTGGATCGCAGCGTGTCGCCTACGACATGCTGCACGCGGATTGGCCCCCTTCACCGAGCCCCCCTCTCTCCGCTGCGTCCGTCGCCCTGCATCTCGAGATCGGTCAGATTGGGGGTTCAATAAGCGGCCTCACTGCGGAGAGTTACCCGTTGAATGCTTTCACTCCGAAGACCAGCCCGGTCGTAAGTGACGCGGTACGTTTGCATTCATTTTTTCTAATTCCGGCTACAATCCACTTGTAGTGGAAAAGAGTTAGCCTGACCTAATTAATGTATTAATTGCAATACATAAATGACGCTATCATTTTTTTTTTAAGGAATTGCTATTACCTAGGTCATATATAATTATTTTGGGCCCTACTCAACTAAGCCAAATGTGCCTGAAATGAGTCAGGGGAGATAATGGTAATGAATCCTTAAAAATGCTGGGACCATGCGCGGATTCGAACCCGAGACCTTTGGGTCAATAGTCCAACACCTTAACCACTAGACAACAAGATCTACACCACCGCCACAATCGATTTGCTGCTTTAAAATGTCTAATTATCACAAGGCTTTGGAAACATTAATGATAGACCTGCAGGCGCTCTTTGACCCAATAGGACGCAGCCAGGTCATTTCCCATACTAAAGTTGTACCCTCGTGACTCTCTTTTTTGATGATATAGATGGAAAATAATGCTGATCATCGGTTTTTCGCATCTGGCTTAATATATAAAAAGAAAGGTACATTTTATAAAAACTTGACGAGAATCGAGAAAATAAAATTACAATGACATACTTAGTTGATTTCGAAAAGATACGATACATAAATACATAGATTCGGTTTTTTAAGATTATCCTATAAAAAGTCAATTTATCAATTTATTATGTTTTGACTTTTTCTTTGAAGATATTAAGCTGTTCAAAGTGTTGATAAATCAAAACAACCCTCGAGTGCCCCGCGATATTTTTCAAAATTGTGTAATTACGGGCGCTTGCTAAAATACTCATTTTATAGAAAAACTATGTATGTCATGTTAATAAACTACACTATTTTGAATAGCTTATGAAATTCTCTACAATATGGTTTTATTAATAACTATAGAAACTATTTATTTTTTATATATATTTTACCATGAAAAGAAAATTAAGTAAAATATATATATCTCTATAGATACTTAACAGAGATCATTACTGGTGGTGGTATTTTCCTTTAGAAATCACTTATGTGGTCAATGTTAAAAATATTTTTTCTTTCAGCTAAAGCTAATATAGAACAGCCATTGAAAGCTCTCGACAAAAAAGGCGGGACCACTTTCATCATATCCCCTAAATTATTCACCGAATACAAAACATTGCTCTTTTGCAACTTCTCAATCATTTTTAACTAGAAAAAAAATAGTAATATATCTTAGAAAATTTCGTTTTGAGAGGTAATAAAAACCAAAAAAAGGTATAATTAAATCGTTTGATTCATCAGATATTAGGATTATAACTAAATTGTAGTTTCTTTTAATAAATTAATAATTGAACTGTTTCCCTCCCTTCTGAAACAGAATAAAGGCAATGTGTTTTAAAATATTGATGATTATCATTAAAAGTTAAAATATTTATTATTGTTTCTTGATAAAAAAAGTATGTATTTTTTATTTTTATTACAGATAAAAAACTTTGTCGATTCACTGTCAGACGAGGGGGCCAAGTTGAACGTGAATGTCAAGACCACCGTCACCGACAACCTGCCCCCGTCCTCGCTCCACTCGTTTCGGCGTGTCGCCAAGGACGGCCGTACAAACGCCATGGCCGAGCTGCTAATTACCGATCACGAAGCGCAGTTCACCAATCAGTACTACCATTCCGTGCTGGACGACGCGGATAACCTTAAATATACCTATCGCAACAAGACTGATTGGATCAAAAATACATACGGTAATTACAGTTTCATTTATTTTTAAACTTTTTATTTATTTATTCTATTTCTATTCCTCAACTTATTATATATTAGCTTATTATATATATTAATAAATATATATGTATTTTTTATGTATTCGTATTACATGTATGTATGTGAATGTTAGTTTTCATAGTTTTTATTTTATCTATATTTTTAAAAAAGCTCAGCGCAATTGGATTTAATCAACCTAATAAATAACTATTAAAATTAGCCTACCTTAGTACAGGCAATGTCCAGTTAGGTATGGTTATGTTAGTCATCATCTAAGAAATATGTAAAAACAAAAATCAATAAATAAATAAATAAATAAATTTAAATGTATGTTTGTTTGTATGTTTAGATTTTCTATTGCATTATTTTTCTCCCTTTGCAGGCGCTCCTAGTACTTTTAGAGATATAGCATCAACTGTCGCCGGGGGCATTTTCAATTCGAACGACACGCAAGTCAGGCTGGCGAAAATCTCAACGGCAATCGCTCGGGCCGTCTATGCCCAGGTGACGGGAACAAAATACGCGGGACCCCTCGAGGACATCAGTCCATATTTGGTAAGTAATTATTGGCTTGTGAATAAACTGTGTTTTTACGTGCCCCGGATACTTAAATTTATAATAGCACATTGAGGAACCAATATCATATTACCGCCAAATGGAGTGGTACCTCCGTACTGCCGGGTCTGATACCTAAAATTTGAAAAAACCTTTCCCAATCTCTAACATTGACTAATTAAATGATTAATTCTTTTAATAGACATCCGCGATCGGCAATGAAATTTACCAACAGCCCTAAAGTACGCCCCCGATACTGTACTGTAATGAATGTTCCTTAAAAAAAGTCTTAGTATCCCGTCATAATTAATTTATTTAGATGGATTACCTAGTTGGACTGTTAGTTTGTCAAACAAAAAAGAAGTCTAGTTATTCATGTCACTATAAAAAAGTTTGTTATACTGGGTGTGACTAAGTCTGACAGCAAACCGTCATGGCGGTATAATGATTAAGTGCATTTAAATGTGAAAAATTACTGACCGATAAGTAAGTTTTTATTAATTTTTTTTATTGTCAAATTATATTCTTGTTTGTGTGTGTGGTGTTTTATTTCAATGGATAAAGACGCTAAGAATTATAGTATAATTTTTTGCATATTTCAACATGTCTGCACCAAAACTAAAAGTGGCATTATCACTTTTCGCTCTGTGACCACGGCATAAGATTAAACTATGCCAGTTGGAAATTGCAAGAAGAGTTTCTCGTTATCGTTTTATTTTTTTTTCAGATCGACGAGATCCTATTCTGCTATCTGGTGTCGGCGCAATGTCCCTTATTCACGGCCGCTTTGTACCCTTCGAAGCAAGCCGACGAGGAGGAGAAAACCCTCGCCAATGGACATTCGGAGCATACCTCGAAAGATGACCGCAAGAGCGCCTGGGCCGATTATATTTGGCCACAAGGAAAGGTTGGTCTACCTTTATCTATGAGTTCAATGCTCCAAGCAATGGTAAATGTTTTACATTGTTTGGGCACGAGTTGAAATGACAATTTGTCAAAATACCTTTAACTTTTCTGTTGTCCAAGCCACTATTAAAAAAACAACCGCAGAGTATCCGAGGAGATTTTAAAAAAAATGCCTATTTTATTTATTTATCATTTATTCTGAAAACCAACCGTACAATATATAAAAAAGAATGGTACATACAATTGTGTGTAAAATTGACTGATGACATAGTTTTATAAAAACTATGCCGATTTATTTTATATTATTTTATAAACTACACTATTAAGAATAGCTTATGAAATTCTATAGAATATGGTTTTATTACTAACAGTAAAAAAAATTACATGTTGAAAAATATTTTTTTCTTAATTTTTGTTCTGATTTTTTAAAAGGATTTATAAAAGGAAATATCGAGTGATGACACCCATTTTTCTAATTCTCACTTATGTTCCTTGATATTATATAATATTTTTAAGTAATATATATTTCTTACCGTAAAAAGAAAATAAAAAAAAATACACATTTACCTAAGGCTCATCACTGGTGCCGTAATATTTTTATTTATTAAAAAAGTTTTTCTTCTACTTATTAATTTTTGTTCACCAAAATTTAGTATAATTTTTAAATACTGATTTTTAATTTAGTTTAAGTTTCGTATATTCGCTGCAGTATTATCTTATCAGCTATCAAAAGCGAACCGGGTGAGCATGTGCACAAGTGAGTTATATTGGGCGTTTAACGCCACTGATATTAAACAATCTATAACCACCGATTCTATTTGTTATAATATTTAAAAATACGAGGATTATGGTAATACAATCGTTTTGTGCAATGCACCCGCGTTATGTTAGACACTACACACACTAATCACACTATTAAAGTTATTCATAGTTCTTACGGCAGTAACGCTGTTTGTCGCACTGTTACGAGTATTTTTATTGAAAATATTTACCTTATATGTACCCTATATTTTTTATTTTGTCAATTGTTTAATTCCAGAAACCTATGTCCTTTTCATTATCCATAGCATTTTAGAAGGGATAGTTTCATGTTTCTTATGGGTTCTTTTAATTATATTAAAAGAATTTGAGAATTTGATAATTGAACCCACACATAAATTCACACATCAGAATCTGTAAAAAAAATGCATGTTTTATTTTCTGTAATAGCGATATATATGTAATAGCGTAATAGCGATATTATAGGTTAAAGTTTCATAAAAATGTTTTTATTATAATAATTGTGTCTAGCTGTAAGTTTTTCTGTAACTTAAAAATAAATAAATAAATCCCATAACTTATTTGCGGATACATTGATAACTTAGTAAAATAATTTTTGTGTTCGTGACTATTATAGTGTATCCGAAAATCGCTCATGTTCAGTCAATTAGCATGTACTGTGTATAAGTATAGTCCGACTGGAAGAGCGATCCAGTTGTTAAACTTCATTACCGGATCAGTCCAAACATCTGCTTTGATTACTATTGTAACTCATTTCCTTAGTTATCCTTATCTAAATATTAGTTTTCACAGGAAAACATAATCAATAAATAAATAATAACATTTAATTGCAACTATTTCTTTAATAGACAGACGATGTAGTAGTCTAGTGGCTAAAGCGTTTGACTATTATTCCAGTGGTCGCGGGTTCGAATTCGCACATTGCAGTCATACTAATTTTGGAATTTCATTGTGATTAAACAGATATGACATTTTAGATTTTCCAATTCTATTTTGAATCTCAATTAATTCTCTAGTATTTCATCTAGGACCTGCCCCCTCCAGCACCTCTTTATGTTGGAGTGTCGGATTGGCTGGGTGCAGCCACTACGGGCACGGCGCACACGCTGGCTCTGTTGACGGGAGAACTCGTTCCCACTTTGTTCAATTCCACATTATGCACGCAAGGAAACTCATCCGATGACAAGGTGAATCTCAAGTATTTTATTAGATTATAATATACGTTATCTCAAGTTGCTTCCACTCTCAAAGAACGGCGAGAGCGCTGTGTGTATTTCCCGTATTGAGTGTTCTAATAGTATTTTATAGTTTTTGTTTTTTAAATATTTGTCTAATCTATTTTTAAAACTTAACTGAAATAGTACTTGTCACTTCCTGAGGTAGTTCATTCCGATAGTCCACCACTCGGTTGGACAGGAAATGCTATGTTGGGTTTGAATTACAATTATTTTGGTTTAGCTTCAAAGAGTGTCCACGGAGTCTCGTTTGTATTAGTTGTGAGGATTGACTTAATATTTGGTGTGTCGTAATGTCCATTTAAAATAGTTTAGGGCTCAATCAGGTCTCCTCGCTGTCTTTGTTCCAGATCTCACTAGGCCGAGTGCCTCTAAGCGATTTTCGTACGATTTTTACCTCAGGGGCATTGCCTCTGCGTTCTCTCTAATAAGTTGATATCTTTCACAAAGTATGGGCTCCAGATCTGGTAAGCGTATTGTGGTATTGCCAGTGAGGATTCTTAGAGCCTATATGCAGGACAGTGCATTTCTCAACATTGAGAGAGATCAGCCAATCGTACGGTGCGGTCAAGTAAACCTGGTTTGAAATTAGCTCCCAACTTATTAAGTAAACTCACCTTGATTGGAATGACCATCATGCTAAAATAAAACAATTATTTATGAAGTAGGATGTTCGTTGTCAATGTGCGCTAATGGAATACCCTACGTAGGTCCATTTTTACTCCCTTCCCTGGTAATAATACTATATTTAAACGTAGGTCACCATCAGCTGTCAAACCCAGCAATATCACAGGAGCTAGCTCTTAAATATTGAAATAATAATAATAAAATAGCATAAATATGTTTAAAAATCATACATTAGAATGATGTTTATTTTTCAGTACTTCATATATTATTGGATGACCGGATGGAGTGGCAAGGGGGAGTGCTACAGGTCCACCGTCAATTATAGCATGGCACTCAGTCCAGCTTTCACCGTTGACGGTAAAAAACATTCCTCTTTAACCTTTCAGGTGAAACATGGCCGTTTTTTACTTATAACAAAACCACTCCGTACCGTTGACGGTAAAAAAATGTTCCTCTTTAGCTTTTCAGGTGAAACATGGCCATTTTTTACTTATGAAGTAACCACTTCGTATGCATCTGTTTTAATTTGAAACGTTGCTGGAATTTTTATTTATTATCACTAGCTGCCTCGCCTTCATGCTTTGACTCACGTGGGTAGCTAGGGCTTGCTGGGGTCGCTCCTGGTGCCTCAGTCTTCATGTGTCGGACCTCTGGAGAAATTTTATATGACTTAGTTCATGTATAATCTTGGACTCTACCCAGCTAAGCTATGTTGTGCGGTCAGGTTGGGGAGATGGTTGAAATGAAGCGTTAAAAAAATATATAACGTGAGGATTCGAACCTGCGACCGCTGGCTCATTAGATCCGCTGGGACTTAACGATTTATAATGTGAACGCTGAAAGTACATATTTATCTTTATCAGGTAGAAAATTTAGTATACATACGTGAAAATTATTATTACCAAATATCAGTATCCAATAACTTGAAATACTTTTTGCCTTATACAGGATGTATGTCTATTCCCTGATGTCCTTTTAGGGGTTTGATCTATAGATCAAACCCCTAAAAGATCGTTTAGGTGTTGGTATACCAACACCTAAACCAGTCTCGAGAAAAAAAAAATATTAAAAAAAAAATCATATAAAAATAATTACATTATTAATATACTTTGTTTTTATTCAAAGTACTTCGCGAGCCGCGCGGGCGCGAATTAATTGTCCGACTTCAACCATACGTTCAACTGCGTTCTCAAACATTAAAACGATTTCTATTTTGTTTTTACGTAATTAGGAAACTTGGGATACTTAATTTTATCTACAGTACGGGACTAGAGGGCGAACTATAAGTGGATTTAAAAGTACAATAGTTCTGCAAAGGACGCGTTACACGGGGGGCAAATAAACATAGGTTAATGTTCCGCAATTTCATAAGAAATCATGAAAATTAATTTAGAATACTTATGTCATTTTACTAAGACTATGTTTATATATGCCTTTGACAGATTACGATTTCTCATCACATGAATTCTCCTCGTGGACTGAGTCCGTGTGGCGTTCGCTAGGAGCACGGATGTTCGTGATTCCTCACGGTAGGGGAGCCAAGGCTGCGTTTGGCCTAGGAGCTGCCATCACAATAATAACCCTGGCTTTGGTTGTCTGGGTGAAGAAACAATCGTCGGTGCTGTTCGGGGAACTCAAACCGGACGTGAGCAGTGTCGCGGAACAGTCAAGGTGATTAACTTGGATGGTTAGATCTGTAAACATTTATTGCGGGACCACATGGATTTTCATGTGCGATCTGGAGACAGTGATCCGCGAATAACTATGAAATAATTTGTATTACGATATAGATTGATTAGTTTGGGAAAGATTTCAGTATAGTTCTCACATCTACAGAGATACTAGGACTCGTAATATGGGTCATGATTTTAGTAAACCACTGAAATTAATGTTACTTTGGTCATTTTTTCAGGATTCCAAACGATTATCAAAATCAGTCATAAAGTGTGGTTGAACAATTTTAACAATTTTTGATAAATCTAAGGTATTGATCAATAATTCAACGGGTTCTCCAGTGCTGAAACGATTGGATGACCATGGATGAATCCTGTTGCATCCGGCACTTACATCGACGAGTGATTCTTAATGAGTGGTCTTCCGGATCCGAGCAATATTGTCCTATAAAAATCACAGTTTTTCAAACCAACGGTTAAGCTCTCTATGCAAATCAAATAAATATAAATTGGACGCAGTTATTTCTCCATACAAAAGTTGTAGCTTTGTGACTCTTTGTTGTAAATGGAAGAATATTGTTTTATCTTATAAATAATCTGCAAATTCCTACTTTGCCTAAAATAAAAATAAAAATTTGCATTTTTTTCAAATATTTTATCAAAACTTTAGATGTAGATATCTTATTGACTGAATTCAAAAATCAAGAAAATACATCTACGGCATACGTATTTTATAAAGATGCAAATTCAACTAAGTTTTTTGAAATACATCGATTCCGTGCAAGACCACGCACAAGACAGAGAGGACCCCTTAAATATACTATTCTACGCAGTCGAAGTAGGCGCTCCTGCGACCTCCGCCAAATTCTTTCAACCCTAAACCCTTTCTTCTGGGACTGTCCAAGAGGCACATGCTTCAAAGACTGCCGGCAAAACTAAGCTAAAAGACTGCCTCTAAAGAAAAACTGGACAGTATAGGTGGCGTTGAAGTCGGTAAAGTATCCTCTTCGCCGTGGTAGAACTATCACAGGCAATATTCATGCATATACCACTGCGCTTAACTAGATTTTAAATACTATTCCAGTCATAAAATCAAATCAAATACAATAAAACAGCTCTAATTACTTTTTTTTTATTAATTTTTACACTTTTAAGATAACGTTGACAGACGACACGTGCCAAATCATTTTTATATCTATTTAATTGGTAACAGTTGAACAAAATACAATTAATTTACGCATCGAGTAGTTAAAAAGATGCAAAAAATAATGTTAGGATTCTGCATTGTTTCTAGCATAAAAACCCTAAAAAACGTTTTTTTTTTTGTTTCAGAACCGTCCAGTGTTGATCTTTCCGAAGACGATGAAGCTACAAAAGACTTTATCAATGTAAATATTAGTGTTAACGGTCGGTGGATTTTACCGACAACGTCTGACTAGCGTTAGAAAGTGGAAATTATTGGCGGTACAAGTTTAATGGAAATGTCGTCTGGTACACCAGCGTCTGCGGCTGGAATATACCCTTATTGCGGCGTACCGATGTGGTCGCACCGCCCGCTTCATTTCATTAGCGACCACTCTTGAGTTTTCAATGTGAAAAATTAATTATATAAACTTACCTGTAATATGGCGTATTCAAATTAATAAAAGCCGATGAACATCTGCTATTTAGTCTACTTTAGTTCGCATTCTCAGCTATAACATATATTAAAGCGTTCAATGATTTTTTAGATTAGAGTTAAGTATTGTTTAAATATTTCAAACTTTGATCCAGAAGTCGGCGGTTTTGGTACAATTATATTTATAGGTAATGTGCGTTTCATCTGGTTACAACAAATTACATTTTTTTGTGCAAGTTTGAACGTTTTTGCAGCGGCCGTCAAATATCATTTGCAGCCTGTATTAGGGACTGGTATACTTGTAATGCACGTAGACTCGTAAAATAAAAGTATATACTATAGAAAATCAGATTCTAAAACCTACAAGCTGGAGGATTTCGTCGGTTTCACCAGGCGACACTATCGCTGATGTGTCTGCCACTCTAAGGAAACCTAATTATTTTACGTTATTAGCTATAACAAATTAAAAAAATATAAAGGCAATTTTGCTTGAAAACACACTTACTTTTAGTTATTGATACATATTTTATAAAGGATAAACTTAAAGTCAGCTGTATCCTTTTGAGGGGTCATTCTGGGCATGACTGGACAACTTTTGTTCACAAGTTTTCATATATCCAACAAAAAAAAATACATATAAAAATATAAATACTCTATTGAACATTTGGTATTGTTGTATTCCTGACCTACATTACAATATTTGCGCACGGGGAAACTACCCGTCGTTCATTATCGTCAATACATTTGTAGATACGGTACCCTATGAAGTTAGTCAGTTTCAGTGTTGCGATGCGTCGCTGCGCGGTCTGATATTTGATTAGGTGACCATACTTATTATTATTATTGTTTGTTGAGCAAGCAGCTATTTAGCTGATGTGCTCACATCTCATTCACAGTTACTAGCGATTTGCCTAGATTCAAGAAATTTATCAAGGCGGTTCTTGAACTGGTTTACACTTATAGCTTCCACCACTTCTTGTGGTAGCCGATTCCAATTATCCACAAAGAGTGGAACAAAGAGATTTAGATAACTTCATTGAATGGCCGCTATGTTGCGTGTTTTGGTTAAACATGAATATGTCCTTAATGCTTGCACAATTGTAATGTCCAGTTAACACTTTGTAAGTTTCGATGAGATCACCACGATCACGTCGCTCCTGTAATGAGGTCAGTTTTAACACAGACAGCCTTTCTTCATATTCCAAGCGATTTAGTTGTGCGGGTATTTTTGTGAATCTCCTTTGAACTCCTTCCAGCAACTGTGTCTTTTCCAAAGTATGGATTCCATATCTGATACCCATACTCAACAAAGGCTGCACATATGCCTTATAGATCTTCAGCATTACTTGAGGAGACATGTTTCTAAAAGATTTTTTTATTAAATATATAAAGGAATTAGCTTCCTTCACAATTGCTACAATGTGGGTCTCCCATTTCATGTCGGTTGATATAGTGACACCGAGATCCTTTTGCGAAGTCACAGGTTTAAGTTGAGTTCCATTTAGGTAATATAAGAGTTTTGGGTTATTTTTGCCAATATGCATAACGGTACACTTTTCGATATTAAGGGTCAGCAACCAGTCTTTCGTCCACTTCATTATGTTATTGTAACTTCAAAATGTTTTAAGGACGTTTTTTTCCAGAATCAATCCAAGAAATGTCCAGAATCACCCTTAAAAGGATACTGCTGACTGACAGTTCACCCTGTATAGCATACCTCAAAAGCAACTTATAATTAGAAATACGGCGAGTTACTAAAATGTATAGCCATTTTTAAAGAATACACTAAAATTGGTTAATTTAAAGGAAATTATATTATTGTACGGTCGAGGGCAAATGAAGCTTTACCTTGAAAGGTGATTTGTCTAAGTGTGTAGGTATGTATATGTAATTATTAACCTCATCTACGCTCATGCAGGGATCGAAAGCGGTGATTCTCATAGATCGGTACACACACACACTCTTTTTTTATACTCGGGGTAAATCTCCATATGCCTTTCACTGTACATACTGATGTAGGTACCCATTAGAAAATATTTTAAATCACGTTTAAAATATATGTCTAACTGAGTAATTTTGAACACAAAAATGATGGTTTTAGTGGGTTTTTTCATTAAAAACCATAGTTTTTAACATAATATAATTAATTTAATGAGATATAAATTCTACTAATGTCAGTTAATTTGGAAAACTATAGCTGTTTTTCAAATAGCTCTGAATTTTAAGCTAATATTAACGATTAATCAAATTACTTAATTGTTTTTATTCCCATAAAATTAAAAGACATTAAAATTAAAGGGCGCCTTTATCCATAGATAGTCAACGAGCCATGCGTAACGTGAAATACTTCTTGGTCAAAGCCAAGAATACTTTTGGGAGACGACAAGAAATGCATGTATGTTCTCAAATTATTGGCTTTTTTTATATTTACTATTTATTAAGTAATTTAAAATATTTTTTTCTAGTATTTTAAGATTTTTGTGATTATATGCAATATTATTTTTTTCAAGGACATTTTAACATATTGGTGACTCTTTACACCTAAGCGATTGAGACATCAGCTGTTGTCCTGAGCCGTCGTCGGGAAATGATGGCCAATTGCACTGAATCATTTAAAAGTCAGTTGCACGGATTTTTTTTTTTGAAACCCAATAATTGGATTTCATCATTGTTAATGTCGGTCAATCAGTCAATAGCCTTTGAAACATGCAACATTATGGGTTTGTTTCACGGAGTCTATACACAGGAGGAGAAACTCAGCCCCAAATGCATGACAGCCAATGCGACGCAAAACGTCGTCAGGTGTGTGAGGGTGGCGGGGGGGGGAAGACGACTCACGTATTACACACACTAACAGAACGCTCAAACGCACAAGCGCGCTATATAAGGAGGTTAAGCTGGCTTTAGTACTCGCGAGATGCGCAGACCCCTACTGCGCGGCTCATACCCAAGCGGACGTTTTTCCACTTACCCCCTCCTGTCGAGTTTCTCCTCCTGGTGTATAGACTCCGTGGTTTGTTTTTATACCAAAATGTGTGGTTTATTTTTTGTCAAGGAATGCTCTTTAATATTTCGTTTCACACTAGTATGAATTGGTAAAAGAATAAAGAAGAGTAATTCAGCATTTTAATGGAATAATAATAATAATCATCTTTTTATATTAAATATACATATTAATGGAACAGTAACACTGATCATAATTAATATTCCATCGCAGTGGGCGGCGGAGTGAACGCTTTGATTTAGCCACTTTTGAGAATTCAATTGGCGAGTTAGATTATTTTTTGTTTAGGTATACTTAGTTGTATTTAAATAAAAAAGACTATCCTTAATGGTTATAAAATGATTATGTACGTGGTACATTTTATTAACCAATCCGCGCATTTTAAAATATGTAACTGCAACACTGTGTTGTTGGAAAATGATGTTTATGTTATGCGGAATATTGTACTGTTATATGGAGTTATAACATATTTTTGAAACTCATGGCTAACATTCCAAGCATTTATAAATTTCTTACCTAAGCGGCATTATCATTATTTTTTAATAAATTATTAATAAACTACTCTGTATTTTATTATTTGCCCGATCGGCGGAGTACGTTGACCGAACGGAATATCCCACCCATTTTTTAGTTTAGGTTATAATTTCTTATAATTGGCAAACAGTACAAAACTATAAAAATTATTGTTTTTCATATTTAATATAAAACTCGAATTATTACCGCCAAATCCATCAATAACACTAGCGCACTTTTCTCATAAAAAACCAAATTTCAAACAATCAAATGTCAAAACGGAACTAAAATGAACTTTACATACAATTATCATTTTAAAAACCATGATCTTAAATGCTAAATTGGTTTTTTTTTATGGATCACAAAAACATTATTAAGACTCAAGGGTGGATCTAGAAAGGGGGCACTGGGGGCAGTTGCCTCTCCTCTCTCTGCATCAAGGCATCGGCAGCGTATTCATTTCTTATTGGGGAAGAAACAATCACTGATATTGAGAATTAGGGAATTATTTCCAAATCCGTCAAAAACACTTCTAATTCACGAATGCATTTTTCACAAACAATCAACCATCAAAACCGAACCGAAATGATAAAAAAACGATGATTAGTCTATGCCTTTCATGAATTCAGGAATACGAAACATGCCACACTTTTAAATATTAATAGAAATGCATTAAGACGGTAACAGTTTTAACCGGAAACGGCACCTGTCGTATACGGCTATTACGGGATATACTGTTATCGGTGCTGAGTGTGTTAAGGTAATATTCAAGAAGATATTCAAAAGGAAACTTTGATTTATTGTATACATAATTGTGGCCGTTGCAACCGTCGACGTTTAAGAGGAGACTTTTTCATATTTTTTACTCCCAATATTCGGTGAGCTCCTGCAGTCTTCACCTATCACAATCGAGGCCTTGCCGAAACCTGAAAGCGAACCGACCATCCTGAGAAATACCACCACATAACCTTGCCGAATACTTATTATTAATTTCTGGAACAGTTACTTAGATAGTGAAGATTTCGGTCGGTTGCAACTTTGCCGACCCGGAATATTTCATTGAAATTTTAATTGTAATGTACGAGTATGTGCATAGCATTAATTTACTACATCATGGTACTATTTTTGTATAAATAGGAATGTTTCAAAGAATGGCATAAGCTGCAGCAATTATCACCTCATTTATTGTAGATATTGTAGATAATATGAAGTAAATATTGCTTAATTCTATATTCCTCTTAAATCCTTTCTTTTTCCCCCTTTTTCCTGTCCACACCGGACGAAAAGGATGTCTGCGGATCTTAGAGAATGGTATAGCTTAACGTACCGTTCCGTCGGCAGCACTTAATTGTACATATAGAAGTTTGAGCCGCGCTCGAAACTAACGACGATTTAACAATAAAAGGTGAGTGAAGTGCGAATCTCAGGGCCCTAGAGTGTAAGCAATCGGCGTAACTCTGAAGCCACCGACCAGCGCTTGGAGACGACCGTTGTGCGGAAGATACGAGGGGAGGTGCAGCTACACACTCCACTAATCCATTCAGTTCCCGCCACCTATTTCATTAATTCTGTTCCGTCTCTCTTGATTGGCAACCAGTCAAATGCGGATACAAAGTTCGAGACTGTCTCAACATCTTTCGCTCGCCGTGCGCATTTTATGGGTCCATTGTGAGATACATTCTTTAATTAAGTCTTTGAAAAAAATTATATGGTACTATTTCGCTGTATGCTTACTTGTTTAATAAATAAATTATAATAAACTCTTTAAAGCAGCATCCGGTTATCATTTGCTATCGCAACAAATTATGTTTGGTGAAATGAAGTATCAGCCAAGCAGAAACCGACATTGCAGAGCTGCCACGGAGGATTGGATCGTCAACAGTTGATTACCGACATCCATTCTCTATTTTCGTATTCTAACTTCCGCTTCTGGGTCATTCCAGGTGGTCCTTCTAGCTATGCAAATTACACTCTTTAAATTGAAACCCCGCACGACGCTTAGCGTTCTTGTTTTCTGAGCGCCTTGCTTAGACTAGCAGAGATGCGGTGTCACCCTTAAGTATGACTCAATAGTGCCCATGTTGAACACAGCCCAACAGTCAACATTAGGGCATTAGTCGCTCAACGCCGACTGACTGCCAACAATGCGATATTGCTCCAGCCAAAAAGCGGTGGGTTGATTTTTTTCTAGTTGAATATAAAAAAATATCACAAGCTTCCGAGTTAACTGTACGAGTACATAATGACAAAACTAAGTAGCTACTCTTATCAAAGGTAGAGATGAAATTCGTGCATGGGCAGTGTTTTAATAGATCCTTGGATTTGAGAATTTATCTTCGCTAGAGGGTAACTGTAGAGTTACTACCGAAAGCCTATCCACTATCCTGGTGATGAGACTACTTCGGAATTATGCCAGACTTGTTTTTTTTTTTCATTTTTTGAACCCAAATATTTTTTTAAAAATTATTGACTAAATACAATTTAGACCTCAATAAATATTTTCTCTTATATATAATATACTAATAATAAAAATACTGTCATGTAAAAAAAATAACACCCTTACAACTCTAGGCTTGGTAAAAAACAAAACGCCAGAGGAACCTTTGGTTGGAATGCACAATTTAGTGAGAAACATATTGTCAAAGAAAAAATAAAAGAATTGCCGTGTCATTTATAAATTATTTATTTTTTTTTATCAGTGATTTAATGATTTAACCTAAAAACAGATATGCACCCATATCCTATACCAAACTTCTTGACTGCTTGGTAATGTGAAATTTTTGACAATTTTGCCTCAATTTAGGACTCATCAAACCCTTAACTCAGATATTTCTAGGGTTTTCTGGCAATTTAAAAATCCATAAGGGTCGACAAATATCTTCAAGTGTCAACAGATATTTATATTTTCATTAGGGAGGGGGTCGCCAAATCAATGAAATTATAAAATCGTGAAAAACGTGTTTGTGTTTTTTAAATCGGTTTTATAAAAGTGAAACCTCTGAGTGCCCAAACTAAACAAAATAATTTAGAAATATTTAACTAAACAGCCGTTACCAACCGTTGGGTTAAACGCATTGTGCATGTTTTCAATTTTCATAATTTAGCGCCCCTCCCCACACCAATCTTTTGACATTTAGTGTTCTCGTACTCTCATTTGTCGCCATATTTGCGAATTTTGCAGTCGCTTAGCCAGCTTAGCTGCCAGCGTTATTGCGAAACTAGAATCAAATTTATAATTTTATATAATGAGAACATTTTTTTTTGTATTTATATTAAATGATTGTTTGTTATATTTCTACAGTATCGTGTTAAAGTTATTTAACATAAGGGATTTCTACACAAATCATCTACGGCCGTCGACCGCTCCCGAAGCTACCAATCTGTCCTTAATTGCAAGTTATTTAAAATTAAAATATTTTAACATTATTGTCGATGTAAACTTGCCCATTTAGCGAGTTTTGTGCTGTACTCTTGCGAAATTTTACTTTATATAACCCCAACACCGAGTAACGGTTCCGTTGGCTCAATTTTCGCCAGGCAGTCAGTTCCTTTTTGGTTCGACGTTTGTCGGGTGCCGCGTGTCGGGGCCGTCATTTTGGCTGATAAAAACTCGCGAATGACTGCGAATCTCAAATGTTTTAAAATCAACAAACGTATTTTTTTTATCGAAACAATTTAATTGAATAACTCTTTTGTTGATGACACAAAATGATCAACCTAACACGGACGAAAGAAAGGTAAGTTTTTGCAAATTTGTACGCTCCATTGTAAATTTAATTACACAATATTTTATAAGAATATGTGTTATTTCTTCCGAAATCTGTTAAGCCTGTTTTCCCCTTTTTTTTCTAGAATATCCATTATTGTTCCCTGACATTAGCTACGAAATTATTCGAAAATGGTCGGCTGCAAGAGTGCCGGCATGCACTGGAAAGCATCGTCAAATGTTCGCCTGAAGATGCCAGGGCGCGGGAACTGCTGGGAAAGACTCTGTGGTCGTCAGGCGAAACGGAAGCCGCCATTCGGGAGCTGGAAAAGTCCCTGGAGATCAACCCGCGCCAGCCCCAGCTGGTGAAGTACATCATCGAGCGAATGGGCGACGAGGAGCTGGCCGTCTCCAAGTGGAGCTTCCTCGTTTTCCTGACCGGCCTGGCCGATTTGAACAAGCTGGACGTGTGCACCACGGACAACCTGCTCTCTAAGAAAATTTGCATTGATATGAACGCGTTGAGTGATGAAATGAAGGAGGCATCCGAGGAATACACCACCGATATGAAGCGGCTCCGGAGCGAATTGAAAGAAATGCGCTTTAACATGCAGGATTGCGCCGACGCTAAACCGAAAAATGTGCCTAAAAAGCCGACCCACACAATGTTTTCAACACCGGAAATGTTTAATCGAGCATACCCCTCCGCATTTTTTCAAGAAAATCCGTCTCAAACTCCGTCAAATCTCAATCTTAATTATATTGTTGCCAATACACTTTCAGATCATTACTTTAATAACCTAACAGCCCCTCATTTAAATGGCGTTGATACTCATATAATAAAGGATGAAAATTATTCCCCCACAAAATATACAGACACTATCGGAATGCTTGGTGAGCAAAGTTGGGGCGTTATGACCGATCTGCATATCAAACAGGATATATCTGACAATGTGATAGAAGCGGCCATTCTTAAAGCTGCAAATCCAAACAGAAACTTTGATAGAAGCACTCCCACAAACACTAATTATGCACCATCCAGGAGTAAAGTTCTATTAAACGACCATTTGAATGTAAAAAAACCTACCTTGTCGAAAGTTTCATTCAAAAAAGTTAAAACTGCAACTGCGAATGATAATTTGTGTTTTAATAATAGAAAGAGCCGCGGAAATATAACTCAGTTCGACGACGAGCGCGGAGACGTACTCCGTAAGCCGCGTGCGAAAAGTTCACGCAAGAGGAACGTTGTAAATGTTCAGCACATTTCAAACTTGGCGAATGATTTGAAAATAAACAACTGTACAATCGTCATGAAGCAAAGCAGTATAGTTGCATTTGCAGATGATGAAGATGTAAATGTATCTTTGTCGCCAACGGTAAATCAGCCGGAAGATTCTTCAATCGCCGATAGTAAATCTTCCATTCAGTTGTTGCCCGGTGATGGCGATTATAGGTTTTTATCCAGCAGTCCAATGGAATCTCGTGACCAAGATTCAGTAAATAATTTAAATGAACCACTCAACAAATGCAAAACACAGGAGTATGGCCATTTAGATATCACAGTTCGAAAGAATCCTCAAATAGAATCCGTTACTAAAGCTGTGATGAAAACTAAAGGCATTATTGAAAAAATCACTCAGAGCAATGAAGAAACTATCATAGACAAATTAGTTAGAGGTAAAAATAGTAGTGCTACTAGAAATTGGAATTTGCTAAACTTATATCCTGTGACAAATTTGCTCGAAGAAAAATGTCAAGATGCCAGTAAAACAACTTTAAAAAGCGAAGAGAAAAATGCAGAAGATTTAATTGATAATTCTTTGGATTACGATCAACGCAAGTCAAGTCTTGAGATGGATGACGATGTAAGCGAAGAAACCTTCTTGAAATACTTGATAAGCAAGCCGTCGTTTTCATCGTCGAAACGCGGTCCGTTGAAATTCCCAAATTCGCATAGCAAAAAGTCGCTCGAGCCATCGGTGAAGGAAGCGCTAAACAACTTCAGATTCGACGACTCAAATTTGAAATTTTTGCCGAAGGTTTTCGACAGCTTTCCCGAGGAGACGCCGTATTTGATGGAGATTCGCGAGCATTATCCTTCGAATTCCACGACTAATTTATCCTGTAAAAGTCACATTCAGCCGTTGAGATCTGATTTATGTAGTAACTTGAACTCAAATATAAATTTTACTCATTTACCTATCAAAGTTAATATACCCTATCCTAATCAGCCTTCTGGATTCGGTGACATTAAGCACTGCAACAAATTGATCCTGAACGCGATCGAAAAATTCGGATCGGATAACCGTTTGATATTGGAGAGACTGAAAGCCAAACCATCTTCTTTTGGAGATAACTCGAAAATGATATCAGATGAAAGTGGATATCCACGCATCCAGCAAACCAACATAACAACCGTAAATTGTATAACATTTCAGCCATCGGCTAATTGGCGTTTAAAGATTCATCATTTTGATGATGTTTGCAGTAAGAAAGTCGCATGCGACATCCATCTTGTCACACAGGAAATTCCAAATGAATTTGGGCGTAAGTCGAATGTCATAATGAATAAGTACGGTGGTGATGTATCGAAGAAGGAAGACTTGGATGAAACGGTGCCAAAGCTTGATTTACGTTATTCTTTAGTTGGTGGAGATGATTCGCATTTATTTTTGAATAGGTTTGATTATAAACCCTCTGTGATAAATTTATATAACACGTCCAACGACATAATGACTATTGATACTATTATTCCATTGCCAAATTTGTTTACCGATAATTTAAACTTAGATAGGACGTATCTTAATGACAATGATTATGGAATTACCCGCGAAGATTCGAAACCAGCAATTTTCGATTCTGTCGATACTTTTAATATTCTTGATAAGAAAACGGAGCATTACCATGACACTGCATTTGCATCCGATGATGTAGATTTGGGTTACAACACCGGAAGTGAAAGTCTCGAACAGAGTTCTGATTTAAATGTACGAGCTGACCCCTCTCGTGTCCGTTGGGTGAATACGACTCCCGATACTTCATACTTTATTTTCGATGAAGTAGGTAGAGCTACTTTCCGATCTGTGATTATCTCATTCCAAATTAATAATATATCTTACTTTAAACTACCTCACATTTTAGGTTCCAATATGCGCAAACGTTTTACTATTGAAACGAATAGGCATTTCGATAAAGTAACTTTAGTGCATAATAAATTACGCTTACCAAATCGTAACTTAAGAGATAGGGTGTTAAAATTTGTTACATCGCCTAAAGGTTGTGTACTTATCTGTTGTAATAATAATAAGTTGAATATTTTGCATAAATATCTAGACATACTTTCTCCAAGCACAAATTGCCGTACTTAGAACAAAGTATTATTATTTATAATTTGCTTTCAAAGCAGGTCATGGGACATTTTTTTTAATCAATTTTAAGCATTTTTTTTAAAGGCACAAAATTCTATAAATCGCTTACTGATTAAAGCTAATTGTAATACCATAAACTTTCTCTCCTTGGAAATTAAACTCAATATTGATTGTTAATCCTCGGTAATTAAAAATCTCTCTTGGTCTCGTTTTACAATATGTAATAAATAATTCATAAATGTCCTGAAATTGTCAGATCGTTTCGGTCATTTTGTTCGCAACACAGGCCGTATCGCCATGGCATGTTTATATTGTCAGCATTTTTTTATCATCATTTTTTAAGTCTAATTAATACCTTTGATATATATTTTTCTGAAGAGGAGGGAATTAAGTTTGGTAAATAGAAGAATATATTTTTATTTGGTTGTGCACTTAAGTAAATTATAGTAATATATTATGTATTTTAAGTTTGACATTAATTAATTTTTTATATGTGGGTTTTTTTTCTAAACAAAAAGTAAAATGTCGTTGACTATATTAATGTCAATTTTTCAAGACGAAATAAAAAATCTTTCTATTTTATTTCTTAATGCCATTCTCAGAATCATTTTTAACATTTTTTTACACAGATTAGTTTTCTAGTTTTTAATGTTAAAATTTGTGATATGTTTTAGGAATTTTTCGTTGCCAATATCATAATACGAATCTCGTCACTAGTTAATGTATGGCTAAAATAGCATTCAAATATTTCCTATAATACTCTGCACCCTGTTACGATGCACAATCAATATTAAAAATACAAATAGTTTTATATTTTACATTTACTTTTAAAAGTAATGGAACCTATTTTTTTTATCAAATTGTCAATTTTTAAGTAGTTATAGATTCTCGTTAATTGGCTTGTAGTTGATAAAATGTTAAGATCCATTTTCAACATGGAAGACACATTTTTTTTGTATGGCAAAACCAATTCCTCCAAAAATGATGCGTGTTTGATAAACTTACTTTTAAAATTGAATACTGAACAATTTGAAGTTGAAAGCATTATGGATAAGGTTACGACTATTCCACTAATTTTTAGTAGTATTTTTTAAATTGGTTTTTGAGAAATGTCATTTTGTTTCGTTGTCTTTTTATGAATAAAATAATATTTTGTTTCATATGAGTTTTATTTTCAGTTAATATTATTTCAATCTTCGCCGCTATGCAGGTTTACTATTATCCTTTACTATTAAAACTGAAATTGTGGTTTGGTGAATTCAAACGAAAAGTTCAAGAGTGACAATATTATTATTTAAAAACTAATATTGGTCATTTTTAATGCTTTAATACCACCATCTCTTTTTCTTAAAAAGCAGTTACGTTCAGCAGTACCTAAAATAATTGTATAATACCGTATGACAGTGTACTTAGTATTTTTTTACTCATTATGTGTAAAAAAAATACTAATTTAGAAATACTAAACATCGTATACTTTAAATTTGATACGAATATCAAAAATATTTTTTTTAACTTGTGTTTATTTCAATATTAGTGATTTTTTAGTTAATTAATAGCAACTTAATATGTTCACCTTAATTTCTTAGATAGAATGTTCTGGTGAAAGGAACTTTATGCTTTTAAAAGTTTTCTACGTTTTTCTAAAGGACCTAACTAAAGTGGATTTAACTAAGTTACTAAGCTAGTGAATAATAACCATAAAAAAATAACACTTTTATTAGGAAAAAAAGTGACAAAAAATAACCCTAAATAAAATTGAAAATTTCAACAGTTAGAAGTAGATAGTGGGCACCGTACCGTGCAATGCAATCGACACATTCACCGATAATACCAATTAAGCATAAATCATGAAATACACTTGAAATATTTAATTCCATATATCGTTAAGTACGCACATTAAAAGTTTTAGTAGATAATCGTAAATAAAACTGAAAAATTCAACAATAACACATTAAAGCGGGAAACGGGCACATTAAATCATGTTACACACATTAAACATTCACCAATATAATGAATAAAATAATTGGTAATGAATTACACCTTGGTAATGAATCATGATTCATGGTAGCATGATCATGTATGATCAAATTCCAGAGTAGTGAATATAATTTTGTTACTGGGTTACTCTATAGTACATTATGAATGTTAACAAAATTGAGACGTTCTTAGAATAATAGCAGAGTTTATAAACAATAATTAGTGTACAAGGGAAATTAAATAAGTTATTAACAAATAAGCAGTCAACAAAATAACATGACAATAAAATGAAATATCTTTCGGAGGCGGGGAAGTTATTATGAGTATAGTGATTTTATTGCAGATAAATAACTTCATCTAAGCATCTCCAGATAACATCTCACTTTTAACAACTCATTTGATCATTAACTGAATTTACACAAACTGGTCTATTTGATCACAATACAAAAAATAATTGATTAAAATAACTTCAGCTTTTCTATACAGGATGTGCCATAACAACTGAAAACTCTCAAAGGGGCTGAAATGGCGGCCTCAAATATGCATAGTCCAGCTATACGTTTTACTATAGGATGCATCGAGGAAGAGGATTTTTCTAAAACTTAATTAACCTTGAATGGAAAATGTTCAGGGTTAATTCTATTCGTCGACGTCTTCTTTATCAAGTTTAATGTTATAGTCCCTCTCACTAACCTTCACTATTGAACTGTATTATGTGAGAAAAGTGATATTTTCTACCCCGTGGCTGTATTTCTATACAAAGATGTTTATATTTTTTTAATAAAACATGAATCTAGATTATGCTCATTCAAAGCAGCCATTCAAGGTATTCATAACTGAAATGGTGGCACTTGAAAGCATTCTTTAAATTATGACAATAAAATGCAAGCGCCATGTTTCATGTTCACTGAGAGTAAACAATTAGGTCTTTCTTGGTTGTTTGCTCTCAATTAAAAGCGAAAGGGAAAAGGCACCGCATGAGCAGATTTCAAATAACAAGTCAATTTAATTGTTAATATGAAATTGTACAAAAGACATTTCATACACCGCACGCAAAAAACTTCTCGCCTGTGTGCGTTCTTTCATGTCTATTTAAATCACCACTTTGATTAAAAGAGGCATTGCATACACCGCACGCAAAAGGTTTCTCACCTGTGTGCGTTCTTTCGTGTAATTTTAAATTACTACTTTGATTAAAAGAGGCATTGCAAACGCTGCATGCAAAAGGTTTCTCACCTGTGTGCGTTCTTTCATGTGTTTTTAAATTACCACTTTCATTAAAAGAGGCATTGCATACGCTGCATGCAAAAGGTTTCTCACCTGTGTGCGTTCTTTCATGTGTTTTTAAATTACCATTTCGATTAAAAGAGGCATTGCATACGCTGCATGCAAAAGGTTTCTCACCTGTGTGCGTTCTTTCATGTCTTTTTAAATCACCACTTTGATTAAAAGAGGCATTGCATACACCGCACGCAAAAGGTTTCTCACCTGTGTGCGTTCTTTCATGTCTTTTTAAATCACCACTTTGATTAAAAGAGGCATTGCATACACCGCACGCAAAAAGTTTCTCACCTGTGTGCGTTCTTTCATGTATTTTTAAAGAACCACTTTGATTAAAAGAGGCATTGCATACGCTGCATGCAAAAGGTTTCTCACCTGTGTGCGTTCTTTCATGTCTTTTTAAATTACCACTTTGATTAAAAGAGGCATTGCATACGCTGCATGCAAAAGGTTTCTCACCTGTGTGCGTTCTTTCGTGTAATTTTAAATTACTACTTTGATTAAAAGAGGCATTGCATACACCGCACGCAAAAGGCTTCTCACCTGTGTGCGTTCTTTCATGTCTTTTTAAATGACGACTTTTATTAAAAGAGGCATTGCATACACCACACGCAAAAGGTTTCTCACCTGTGTGCGTTTTTTCATGTCTTTTTAAATCACCATTTAGATTAAAAGATGCATTGTATACACCGTACGCATTTTTTTCCTCGGGGAAGTCTTTTTCAGTGGCCATTTTCAATTTAGACAGCTTCTTGCCTATGTCATCCATTTCATCTTGTACAGATTCTCTGCAGATCGATGTAGACTTGCATAACTGTAAAAAAGAACATATTAAATTTACAGATGTGATCTGATTAATGTGCGAGTACTGGTACTAGCTTTTTAAGTTGGGTTTCGTCGTAACTGGGCATTACGGACAAAAGGAACGGTGTTTTATAGCCCGAATATGGCTGCATTCACACCAAGCAGACTTGTTTCAAACCTATTCAGGGTTTTGGTGGGATATATCCAGGTGTCTCTGTGCCTGGAGTGACTTGTCCATTTGTTTTAAAGTGCACTGATGACCATATTAGAAAAAAAACAAGAATGGCTATGAACACCTGTAGCTATCATTTAATATCAACTGCTTCTTTTATAGATATTATTTAGTAGTAAATTATTTAACCAGACGTTAATTAGTAAATTATTAGTAATTACCAACACTACACAACTATACAAATACTATGCGATTGTACAAAACGACGGACAAAATCCCTAGTTTAGTTGCGTATTATTTTTTTTTAAATTTATATAAATAATCAAAGTATAAATTGGTGTATATCATGTCCTTTTTGATGTATTTTTTTTATTTAAAATCGTTTTTTTTATTTATTTTTTTTATCTATTTAACATATTTTACTATTATTCTATTTTACGTCATTGTCTTTACTATATTTCATATTGTGTACAATTTCTGTTGTGTATCCACACTAAATAAATAAATAAACATGAACATAATATTTAAATTTATAATAATAATTATAAATTGAATTATTCATTTATAATTTATAGTCAGCCGCCATAAGGGCTATCATTAGGCAATACAATTATACGAATAATTAATATATATATTTAAACTGATAAAAATTGACTGTTGATTTCTCTCAATAAAGAATAAAGAATTATAACGTGACACTCGACATTCTTTTACATATTTGTATTTGCGCTCATAGTATTTATATTTATTTATACTGGCAAGCAATAAATAAAACGTTCCAATAGCCGCTCTATCGAATATTTGGAATTCGAATTGATCACGCTGATTTGAATGATGAGCGCTATTTCATACTAAAAAAAATGTTGTCTTTAATAATATTATCCGACTAGCTTCCGATGTAATCAAAATGGCCATGGTTGTTTTTCGAGAGCATCAAACTACGCACAAAAATTCAACTCTTTCGCATTCGTACTTTTCGAGTTGAAAGATGCAACGGACAGACAGACGGCCAAAGGAAGGGATAGTAGCTTCTCATACATGAATGTACGTATAAAAGATAACAACAAATTACTGACGCTGAGAAAAAAATGCGCTTTAGACAAGCAAATTTTTTAATAGGCTCCACTTAACTATGCCAAAGTGCTTATGCTAGAGTCAGGGGAAATAGAAAATTAAATGGTATGACTATAATGTGTGGATTCGAAAACTAGACTAATAATTTTGCATTACTTTGTTACCAATAACATATTTTTCCATACTCATATTTTTCGCGCATAATTTGTATTATTTTGAATGAACCCTGAACGCAGACAATCTGCTATGGGGGACATTTTCTTGGTAGACTGAGGTACCACCCCGACATAATTTTTGTTAAATAACTGCTGTTTCCAGAGCCGAAGCGTTGACCTATTTAACTTACATTAATCTGAAAAATTACCTTAGTTTGCGAATCTTCCTTCATATCAGCTGATGTATTTTCTTTAACGTGTAATTTGCCGATGGCCATATAACGATGAGCTTTAGGGTCAATAACACCTTTGCAGATCGAGACGTGTAATTCCAGGTATTCGGACTTTGAGAACTTCGAGTGGCAAGTATTGCACGTGAAATATGACCCTGGAGCAGAAAAAAAAAAATACTACATAATTGCAAAAATATTGAATTTTACAAAGTAATCTTTCTCCTACATGTCCCATTTGTCGATAGTAGTTTCCGAGACAAGGCCGTGAAAATTTTGCATTAACAAAATTGTAATTAAAAGCATCGATTTTTTTATAATATTTAAGAATCACTTTAATAAAATGACAAAACGTGCCATGTTAACATGTTAAAAGAGTAATGAAATAAAAAAAAATAGCCTGAAATATTATAAAAACTCGAATAATATGAACAAGTGACATGTAGGAGAAAGATTACGAATCTACGTAGAATGTAACATCTTTATAATATTGGTCCAATACTTGCAATACCCTAATTTGGTCATTTTTTTTTTGTTAAGAAACAAGCGTCCAAGCTAAACAGCTGTTTTCATATTGGCATGCTTAAAATACAAAAAGCCACTCAGATGACTTCAGACCCATTGTGTAAAGGTCGAGAGGGATAAGAGATTGTCCTCGGAAGGATATACAACATACTGTATGGCTTTAAGACATCTTAACATTCCCCCAACTGTCTAGTCTCCCCTTAACTCTATTTATAGATGCTTTACATTTCCCCCGGCTCCCTGTGAAGTAAAATATGTCCTAATTCTGAAGTTTATTTTAATTTTTACCTCTTTTGTGAGGCTCCTTTTGCATGGGAAGATTTGGAGGCAGATGGTAGGTAGCCATGTCAATGTTGAGGACGGCTGCATAGTCCAACCCGTAAAAGATCAGCAGCTCCCTGCCGGGGGGTATATCTTCAATGCTTCTGTAAAATATAACAGTTTATATTTTTTATTATTGCACAGGGTGCGGTATGAGGATGTGACACATTTCGCGATACAAGATTGCAATTCACACAAAAAATGCTTTTGGAATGACCATAAATAAAGCCCAAGGGTAAACACGCAAAAGTAAAAAACGTGTTTTTCTCATGGGCAACTCTACGTCGCATGCTCACGTGTATCTAATCCACAAAATCTTCATGTCCTTGCAAAAGAAGGCAAGACCAAAAACGTTGTTTATAGAACTGTGCTGAGTCGCAATCTTGCAATACGTAATTGGTAAAAAGGATAATTGCTGTACTGAAATATTAGCCCAGGGCTCGTAAAGTGAGCTCCATTGAAAATCCTCGTTTCCAAAGGACATTAAAGTTCGCCTGCGTAGAGTGAGTCCTTTACACGTTCCTCATACTTCAGTGCAACAGATAAACAAAGGTTTTTATACTTCCAGCTACATGTTGCATGACGCTGCGAGTCTTTGACATTTTAACTAACTTCATTTTAATGTATTTAAGACGTAGCAACCGCTACAGGAGTGAAACAAACTCGCGCTGGGTGCTTGAGGAAGTATACTAAACATTAAACAGGCGATGTATTTTGAAAAAATATAAATAAACTATATTTATTGTACAATAATTTTACAATTATTTTTTTTTAAATCATTCGTTTTCCTGTGACCGGTTTAGTTGTCGATGTAGAGGTAGATGACCCCTTGAAAGGACTAAAGTGAACAAAAATATGAACTATGCTCAGCATTTATAGCTAAGTTGGATGGAAGATGAATTTAATGCCACACAGCACTTCAGATGCCTTTAATTAATGTAATGGAATTTACCAATTAGTCACAGTTTTGTTGGTGTTTAACTGCAGCAAATATTCACCTGTAATATATTTTCTTCTTGTACTGAAATGCGGTGAGGTTCTGCTGAGTCCAGGAAGGAGATTGGTTGACATAACGCATCCAATTCGAGTTGGACGTGTCGGCTGCATCCACATAGTGATGAGTTCTTACTTCGTCACCAAGAACCTACGTAAAAAAGTAGAATTTATTTATTTTTGTAATATACAACAATTTTTCGCTTTTTACCTCTCTTGTTTATGTATTACAAAATCTTGGAATATTAATTCGATATTAACCTGCCAAGAGTATCCTTCCGATCCGGGAGTACGCAAAATGTTTCCCTGGTATGGTCCCATCATAACTCCTTTAGGGATAAGTTGCAGGGAAAATACTCCTTTACCGGCACCTGAACACACAATATATTCCTGAGATAGCATACAAAAGTGTTAGATATTAAAACGTTTAGTATGAAATGCCTATTTCCTCGGTCGTATATTGTCTCTCAAATTAAAAAAGGGGTCTACTTAAGAAAATGACAATTATTGTCCCACAAATAGTATAGGTTCCTGGGTTTTGAAAGATCTATGCCGGGGATGTCTTGGGTCCAGGAATGATGGAGGATAAATGATGAAGCCGAGTTCTGGATCCGTTTATTCCTCACGCGGCAATATTGACGTCTACGATGAATCCCTTATGGGAGACATCTCAACGATTATAAGTAACGAATAATTATACTAGATAACAAATGTAATGTCGAAATTAAGATAACAGGAAATAAAATATAGTCCGGTACAATAATAATGTCGTCGGCGCGTGATGCGCGCGGTGGCTAGCTAGCTTGTTGACCCGACTGACCGCTTGCGTCGCTGGCGGATCGCCCGTGCGCCGTTCGAACGCGCGCCTGCGCAGACGCCGACCAATCAGATGCGCCCGGCGGCGATCGCCCGTCGCCGGCCAAAACGACGCTGCCAGCCGCCGTCCAAATATGTAGCGCCGCTACAGATCGTTGCCTTTGAAAAGTAGACACAACCATCTTTTGTAAAGTGATAAACCCATACTTTTTCACGAGCATTACAAATCATCAGTTGTACGCACTGACCGCAGGTAGTATTTTTTATGAAATGTTATCACTTTTGCCTTTATTATTAATTGTCTACTTGAAAAGTACTTAACAAGTGGGCACAATTGAGAATAGAGGGACGATACGAACCACCATATGATTATTGATAGCGTAGCGTAAGTTGAGCTCAGTTCTTTTAAATATGCCTGACTAATTATCTGGGTCGGTTTTGCCGTCAAATATATTAAAATACTAGCTTTTGTTATAGATCCTACAACTTTGTTATAAAAACGTAAGACCCAGTAATTCCTCAAATACCATTTCAGCTGTTTTTAAGCCATTTTTAGAGAATACTATTTTTACATAGAAAAAGGAAGAAATATGTTAAATTTGTTACTAGGTGTTTCATTTTAGCATGAACAATTAATTAAATGATTACTAGAGTAAGATGTGGGCAGAGTTAATTCTTATAAAATATACCAGTGATATTATTAAAAAAAATATAATTAATAAGTTGGATTTAAATATTTTAGAAACAATAAAATTGGCTATTATATATTTAAAAAATAGTAAAGCTTTGATAGTTATTAAAGTGACATTAGAATGAGACATGTATTTTTAAATTATTTGTAGGAATTTGTAAGTAATTTTACTGTTTTGAAAAGTAGGAGAAAGTCAACCTGGAATTCTCGACTGGTCAACTTTCAAATAGCCCCTAGGGCATGTGAGCTCCGCGTACGTTTTACCATCAACGATCTCCTCCTTGTTAACCTTAAAAAGAAAAGAATTCGCTGAGTTAATTCCTAAATATATTACAATCAGGCTAACCTAGGAACGTTTTCGGTATGAGTTAGTGCAAATTTTAAAATTGCCTAAAAACTATTGTCAATACCTATAAAATAGCAGTTATTCCAGGGCGCATTTTTTAGGATAAAATGTTATTTTAATGTTGGTAAAATAATTTATCATAAGTACATTTCTTGTAAATAGTAACATTAGCATAATATAGAATCCGTGAACAACCTTTAGGATTCACTCATTTATTGAAAAAACATGACTGTTTAAGTCTAAAGAATCGACGCATACTGTTAGATACGACTACTGTTCAAAATATGTAATAATTACTTCGACTGTCCTCAATTACTTGAACAAATCAACTTCCATGTACCGCCGAGACTCTCCCGTCGACAATTACTCTTTGAGCCTATAACGCAATATATGAGGTCCAACGCAGGTTTTAGAGCACTGCGTTAGTTATGCTTGCAATTGTAAGCACTCAATCATGATCTCAATGTCAGAAAATTTATATAACTTATTAGCATTAGATATGAAACAAATCACTCTATATGGGAAAAACTTGTAAGGATGCAAGACTATATACTAAGAGTTTATAAGGTATATAAAACCTAATTATTAGGTTAATAAAATTATGTTGCATAATAAAATAATATTTTGATTCTCTTTTAAAATATTTCTATAAACGTTTTAATTTCAATATCAAATAATATGATAATAAAATGTATTCTTCTTGCCCATGGGGAAAACTTTAAAAATGAGGGGCTGTTAGTGAATTTGTAGTAAGCTAAATATTAATTGTTTTTTGTACTCCGGCTTAAATTTTTAGAATTACAAAAAATCTATTACGACATATTTCAAGAAAATAGTATAATTTTATGTTAAAATATATATTGATTATGATATATAAAATGCACGCTCTCCACATAGAATTTTTCGTAGGCTAATTTTACAGTGGATTACGAAGGCATTAACTGATCTATGGAGGGGCAAACATACTCACTTGGTGTGGGGGTGGCAAACGGTATTTTGCCCCAGGGTGCCACCTGGTCTTAGGACCGGGCCCGGGTTCAGAGGTTTTGACCATCTATCTGTATGTTTATAAAAGTTGCTCAAAATGGCCGTTTCAAGACACGCTCGGAGCCGCGATTACCTAGCGCTTACATATAAATATATATAATCTAATGTTTGATAGCAACCTTCTCAACCGGAATGTAGATTAGCGGTCCATGTATATGGCAGTACGGATAGAAGTGGGTCTCGCAGTCATCGCACCCTGTAAAACAAAAAATTAACAAATAAAAAAACATCACTAGTTCATCTTGTAAACCTTATTTTAAACAACTGGGCATACTTACGATTTATGGTACATATATATATACTAGAAGCAATTTGCCTTTTTTATAATAAAATCTATGCTAATTAACATAGTGATATTCATGAGTTAAATACACGTCATAAAGGTAATTATGTTCAAACTGTGTCAGCCCGTACCGTCAAATACCAATCTGCATGTCATTATTTAAGCTTAAGGTATTTTAATATGTTACTAAAAGCTTTAAATGGATAAATAATATTCTCAAGCTTAAGAGTAGTCGAAGAAATATATTCTGGAAAAAATATTTATAGTTTTAAGGAATTTAGATAGTTAAGTGATACACAATTCAGTATGTAAGTATTCTTATTTTTTTTGGTTAGTTGGTACTCCTGTAAAGCGATTGCTATGCAAGAATCAATTACACACTAAATTAGGTAAAGGTATATTAATCTAGATCTATATCAACCTATTTTTCTACTCTTAAATTCGTTGTCTTTTAACGTTGAAATGTAACTGTATGTACAAATAATATGTAATTGTCATTCCTGAACAACAAACTTGTTTGTGTGTTGGACTATACGTACACATATATTCATCATCCACAAATTCTTTCTCGTTATAATTAACATTTTTCCGAGTTTTGCGTCTGGGATTTCTGCGGCGACGGGTTCGATGTACCACTTCTGAAAATTGCGTATGATATAAGTGTAATGACATAAAATATTATCAATAATTAATTAATGAGCACAACTTTATTAAATGGAAATTTTACTTGAAACTTAAATTTTAACTCGCCTTCATCGGATGACGATTCGTCTACCCTCAGTTCCTTCTTTGCCTTTTCGAGACAGGCCTTCAATGCCGCATGCCTCTCCTCCGACCTATAAATAACACAATAAGCCATGTAAATGAATGTGGCTTAAGTGTAGCAACCACCTGACTGCCCTCCAATCATCATCATCAAAATAATCTCGTTGACGGCAGCTCTAAAGACAGGTTCCATCGTCAGTCCTTCATCAGCCAGAACTGCATTTGCCAGTGATTATAGATAGGTAGACAGGTAGATCGGTAGAATAGTATTTATAAGTAAAACTGATAGATATCGCCACTGGGTCTGATAGCAAGGACTTATGACCACCAGTTTGAATAACAAAACATTCATCAAAGTTGCAAATATATCCTGGATCCATAATCACTGAAACTTAGACATACACCGTGTTCCAAGACCATCCCGGTATAAAAATACAACAAAAACACCCCCTTAAGTATTCAGTAATGGTCTTGGAACAACCTGTATATTGGATAATATTAACATAAGGTTATATTTTTAAAGTTACACCACTGGATTAATGCTGACTAGTTAATTGGGCCCATATGTGGGGCCGGTAAACAAAAGCGAACAATAGCGAACAATTTTTTTCACTTTACTGTATGTAGTTATGATTTTATGAAATTCTTTGTCGAACAAGGCAATATTGTTATTCTAAATTTTATTTTATTTTTGGCCTGTATTTTCTTGATATCTACAGCACTATTCAATTGTGTTTCTTATAAGATATTAATAAAAAAAACAGTTACTTTTCATCCTCTTCTCGGGTAAATCCGACAAATGGTTCACCGGCATTCTGAAAAAAAATTTTAGCTTTATTACACAAATTTATTTAAAATAAAATGCCGTTTTTATTACAATTTTACACGAAAAACATGGAAATAAAAAAGAAGAGATTGTTTGTTTGCATTAGAAGATCTCGAAATTCACTGAACCGAACATCAATCGCTGGCTTCCTTATATGTTCTTAGGTGCGTCATAAGCTATGCATCGCCATATCTCATGAGCGGGCTGAGCAGTAACCAGAATTGTTCGGTAAAGTCAGAGTGTATCACAAATATATGCGATAGAATCTTGAGATTACTATGGTAAAATTTTGTACATAGATATTAATTCAAATACTAACTCATGGCCAGTCCATTTCAGACGCTTCATTGCATTTTGTTTTTTTTTTATTTGTATATGTATATGGTAATCGTGTTTTACCATTTTTTGCTTAAATTTGTTATGCACAAAAAACCAAACTCAAACCGCCCTCAAAATTTATCAGCTCTTTTTGGCCTACATGGGAAAACCACCAATGCCTACTGAGCAGAATGAAAAGGGACTCATTTTGAGGAGCACCGCAATTTTCTCCACCAGAACCATGGAACGAGATCCACGTAAAGCCCCTGGGATGAAGAAATGCCAAAATGACAGCATCGCACTTGTCTGGTTGTTCTATTTTGAGCGAATGATGCAGGAATAAGGTACTAAGTGACTATTGGGTCCATCTAAACTACATTACAGCAATGAGGGAGTGTTAAAACATTGAAATAAGGAATAATAATTAATTATTGTGAAACTTAAATTGAAATATGAGTTTGAATATTTTACCAACCTTGAGTTTGGCATCGACAGCTGAAAGAAATGAAAAAAAAAAATGTTTGTATGAAAAACAATCGACATATAAAACGTTTTGTATCTTCAGAGTTCTACGGCCGGTGACAACGATGTATGGAGCATGGCAAAGCTGTGGGGCAAACCGCGCCACATACATCGTAAAGCCAGCCGCATAGCTCATCACAGGCCTGAGATTTTTATTTTAGAGTTAATTTTCTTACTAAGTAAGGTTAAATTTATTATTATTATAGATTTAGTAGTATTATAAATGTAACGTTTTCACGACTAAACTGCTGTAACGATCTACACAAAATTTGGTATGAAGATAGCTTGGACTCTGGAAAAGACATTGGCTACTTTTTGGAAAAAAAAACATTAATCGCAAAGAGGGTGAACTAAGGGGATGGATGATTGAGAATTATTTAGGGAAATAAAGCTGTAACACGGGAGCAATAACAAAATAAGGAGAATTTAGGAGTCCCTAAAGTTATAAGTGGTACACATTAAGCACTCCTAACATTTAAAACCAAACAATATAAGTATCTCTATACTGAAGGGTTAATGTTATGTATAAATCCAAATAAGTTGATAAGCTAGGTATATAAATGTAACCTGACAAAAATGAATTAAGCAAATCACTTCCTTAAAAAAATAAAATAATTTTCTGACTGCTGTTTGTCATGAGAGAAGTATATTGAAATCTAAACGATCCTAAAAGTTAAATGGCTACCTAACCACTAGATGAGGTTGAGTTTCAAGAGTTAACCAGTTTTAAAATACACATCACAATGCAATATCACGAGTACCTACATAGCTAAATTTTAATGGTTAGGTACCTTTTTTGTGGGCTGCACTTTTTCTTTGTTCGTATCTGGTAATAAAGACCGGCTTGTCTATTTCATGCCCTGCAAAATATCAGTAGGACATATGTAACTCTCAATTAAAACTAGTTTTTATACAAGGAAACCAATAACAAAGCATACATTTGTAATTTTCCTATACTTACAGTATTGACATAACAATGCAAACGAAAGTACTCACCGGCGATTGCACTTTTACGAATATACTCCAAGAACATAAGTTTGATCGCCAATTTTTGCCTAAGATCGAGACAGTCCCATTCATATTTATAGAAGAATCTGGCAAAAATGTCTTCCGTTGGTTTGACGCACTCCTGTGGGCAAGCGAAACAAACATTAGTTGCAATGCAGTTGCAATGTCAAACAAACGGGAGTTGGTCACATAACCAATAAATACTTACGCGTTTAATAGATTCGATGCGCTTCATTTTTCATTATTCCGTGAAATATTTTAGAATCCAAACGCGGGAACAAGTCTGCAAAATGGTCGCTACGCTCGGCGGATAGAAGCGAAAGCAAATGAAAAGACGACTCGTGATTTTTTGAGTAAAAGGCGGGAGGCAATGGCGGGAAAACTGCCCTCGATATTACCCGTTAAAAACCAATGCCAAGATGGCGGTGCCTGTGCAAAAAAATAATTTCAAACACGGATCGGGAGATTTTCAAAATATTTTATTTAAATTTAATTAATTGTAATTTTAAATTATTTTTATTTACGGTAGCTATTTATGACATTTTTTAGAACTATTTTTGAAATAAAGGAATAGTTTTTAGTTTACCTGTAATAAATTACTTTTCCATGTCAAGTACAATATTCAAATGACAGGAATGTGGAAAAAAAACGTAAAATGTGCTTTTAAATGAAGAAACTGCTGATAACCATGAGTAACAAAATATTTTGTTTATCAGATAAATAATTAAAAAGAGACAAGGGTATAAAGTTTTGGTAGATATTTTTTGGCTCATACCATTGCGAAATGTTGCCCAGTGTTGCCGCGAGTCCCGCAATTGCCGTATTGTCCGGTAATCACTAATCAGCACAAAAAATGGATGAAAGTACGGCGTATGGCAGACCAGTCGATACGAGATATGCATAGCATAAATGTATAGCATAATTTACTACGTCATGGTACTATTTTTGTATAAATAGGAATGTTTCAAAGAATGGCATAAGCTGCAGCAATTATCACCTCATTTATTGTAGATAATATGAAGTAAATATTGCTTAATTCTATATTCCTCTTAAATCCTTTCTTTTTCCCCCTTTTTCCTGTCCACACCGGACGAAAAGGATGTCTGCGGATCTTAGAGAATGGTACAGCTTAACGTACCGTTCCGTCGGCAGCACTTAATTGTACATATAGAAGTTTGAGCCGCGCTCGAAACTAACGACGATTTAACAATAAAAGGTGAGTGAAGTGCGAATCTCAGGGCCCTAGAGTGTAAGCAATCGGCGTAACTCTGAAGCCACCGACTGGCGCTTGGAGACGACCGTTGTGCGGAAGATACGAGGTGTTTCATTTGCTGTCATGTGTCTAAATTATTATCATTTTTAATCTAAATCGAGACTTAGCTACTTTTTTACTTTATGTAACCTTTCCAGATAATATAAAGAAATTATAAAAATAGTTTACCCTTCTGTTGAAAGACTACATTATGCCATTATTGCAAGTCATTTACAATTTTGTCTGACAAACCTAGTTTTGAGAGGCGAGGTGCAGCTATACACTGCAGTAATCAATTCAATTCCACCGACCCATTTCGTTAATTTCTTCGGACGATTCTGTTGATACTTTTAATATTCTTGATAAGAAAACGGAGCATTACCATGACACTGCATTTGCATCCGATGATGTAGATTTGGGTTACAACACCGGAAGTGGAAGTCTCGAAGAGTTCTGATTTAAATATACGGCATACTTACCAAATCGTAACTTAAGAGATAGGGTGTTAAAATTTGTTACTTCTTCTAAAGGTTTTGTACTTACCTGTTGTAATAATAATAAGTTGAATATTTTGCATAAATATCTAGACATACTTTCTCCAAGCACAAATTGCCGTACTTAGAACAAAGTATTATTATTTACAATTTGCTTTCAAAGCAGGTCATGGGACACTTTTTTTAATCAGTTTTAAGCATTTTTTTTAAAGGTTTTAAAGGCACAAAATTCTATAAATCGCTTACTGATTAAAGCTAACTGTAATACCATAAACATTCTCTCCTTGGAAATTAAACTCAAAGGCAAAACCAATTCCTCCAAAAATGATGCGTGTTTGATAAACTTACTTTTAAAATTGAATACTGAACAATTTGAAGTTAAAAGCATTATGGATAAGGTTACGACTATTCCACTAATTTTTAGTAGTATTTGTTAAATTGGTTTTTGAGAAATGTCATTGTTTGTAGGTTTTCATGTCATCACATTTAGTTTGGAAACTAATAGTCTTTTACCTTTGATTCACTGCTGACACCTCAAGTGCTCTTCTAATTGAGTTTTTCTTAAAAATATCGGCAGGCGGTTTATCATATCGGAGCATTGTAATCTCGTCGTTTAGTAAAATCAAAACCCATCTTTGTAGCGTTCTGTTAGCAAACCAAATACATTTCTGTTTTATTTGAAAAGGCATCATCGACAATAACTCTAATTTAAAAATATCATTTTATTTCGTTTTGTTTGTTTGTTGTATCAATAAAATAATATTTTGTTTCACATGAGTTTTATTTTCAGTTAGTATTATTTCAATCTTCGCCGCTATGCAGGTTTACTATTAACCTTTACTATTAAAACTCAAATTGTGGTTTGGTGAATTCAAACGAAAAGTTCAAGAGTAACAATATTATTATATAAAAACTAATATTGGTCATTTTTAATGCTTTAATACCACCATCTCTTTTTCTTAAAAAGGAGTTACGTTCAGCAGTACCTAAAATAATTGTATAATACCGTATGACAGTGTACTTAGTATTTTTTTACTCATTATGTGTAAAAAAAAATACAAATTTAGAAATACTAAACATCGTATACTTCAACTTTAATGCCAATATCAATTTTAATTTTTAACTTAGTGTTAATTTTTAACTATTTCAATATTAGTGATTTTTTAGTTAATTAATTAATTCACCTTAATTTCTTAGATAGAATGTTCTGGTGAAAGGAACTTTATGCTTTTTAAAGTTTTCCACATTATTCTAAAGGACCTAACTAAAGTTTAGTGGATTTAACTAAGTTACTAAGCTAGTGAACAATAACCAAAAAAATAATACTTTTTATTGGGAAAAAAAGTGAACAAAATAAACCCTAAATAAAATTGAAAATTTCAACAGTTAAAAGTAGATAGTGGGCACCGTACCGTGCAATGCAATTGACACATTCACCGATAATACCAATTAAGCATAAATCATGAAAATACAATTGAAATATTTAATTCCATATATCGTTAAGTACGCACATTAAAAGTTTTAGTAGATAATCGTAAATAAAACTGAAAAATTCAACAATAACACATTAAAGCGGGGAACGGGCACATTAAATCATGTTAATACAATCGAAACATTTAATTGCCACGCCCAAAGGAAAGTTTTGATAAGTAATCATAAATCGAATCAACTTCACACATTAAACATTCACCAAAATAATGAATAAAATAATTGGTAATGAATTACACCTTGGTAATGAATCATGATTCATGGTAGCATGATCATGTATGATCAAATTCCAGAGTAGTGAATATAATTTTGTTACTGGGTTACTCTATAGTACATTATGAATGTTAACAAAATTGAGGCATTCTTAGAATAATAGCAGAGTTTATAAACAATAATTAGTGTACAAGGGAAATTAAATAAGTTATTAACAAATAAGCAGTCAGCCCACATGACAATAAAATGAAATATCTTTCGGAGGCGGGGAAGTTATTATGAGTATAGTGATTTTATTGCAGATAAATAACTTCATCTAAGCATCTCCAGATAACATCTAGCTGTGGTTAGAAATACATCTCGATGGACCACAACTTCTAACAACTCATTTGACCATTAACTGTATTATACAAACTGGTCTATTTGATCGCAAAAATAACTTCAACTATTCTATACAGGAAGTGCCATAAAAACTGAGAACTCTCAAAGGAGCTGAAATGGCGGCCTCAAATATGCATAGTCCAGCTATACGTTTTACTATAGGATGCATCGAGGAAAAGGATTTTTCTAAAACTTAATTAACCTTGAATGGAAAATGTTCAGGGTTAATTTTATTCATCGACGTCTTCTTTATCAAGTTTAATGTTATAGTCCCTCTCACTAACCTTCACTATTGAACTGTATTATGTGAGAAAAGTGATATTTTCTACCCCGTGGCTGTATTTCTATACAAAGATGTTTATATTTTTTCAATAAAACATGAATCTAGATTATGCTTTATTCGAAGCAGCCATTCAACGTATTCATAACTGAAATGGTGGCACTTGAAAGCATACTTTAAATGATGACAATACAATGCAAGCGCCATGTTTCATGTCCACTGAGAGTAATCAATTAAGTCTTTCTTGGTTGTTTACTCTCAATTAAAAGCGAAAGGGAAAAGGCACCGCATGAGCAGATTTCAAATAACAAGTTAATATGAAATTGTACAAAAGACATTTCATACACCGCACGCAAAAAACTTCTCACCTGTGTGCGTTCTTTCATGTATTTTTAAAGAACCACTTTGATTAAAAGAGGCATTGCATACACCGCACGCAAAAGGCTTCTCACCTGTGTGCGTTCTTTCATGTATTTTTAAAGAACCACGTTGATTAAAAGAGGCATTGCATACGCTGCATGCAAAAGGTTTCTCACCTGTGTGCGTTCTTTCATGTACTTTTAAATTACCATTTAGATTAAAAGAGGCATTGCATACGCTGCATGCAAAAGGTTTCTCACCTGTGTGCGTTCTTTCATGTACTTTTAAATTACCATTTAGATTAAAAGAGGCATTGCATACGCTGCATGCAAAAGGTTTCTCACCTGTGTGCGTTCTTTCATGTACTTTTAAACTACCACTTTTATTAAAAGAGGCATTGCATACACCGCACGCAAAAAGTTTCTCACCTGTGTGCGTTCTTTCATGTATTTTTAAAGAACCACTTTGATTAAAAGAGGCATTGCATACGCTGCATGCAAAAGGTTTCTCACCTGTGTGCGTTCTTTCATGTCTTTTTAAATTACTACTATCATTAAAAGAGGCATTGCATACACCGCACGCAAAAGGTTTCTCACCTGTGTGCGTTCTTTCATGTATTTTTAAAGAACCACTTTGATTAAAAGAGGCATTGCATACACCGCACGCAAAAGGCTTCTCACCTGTGTGCGTTCTTTCATGTATTTTTAAAGAACCACGTTGATTAAAAGAGGCATTGCATACGCTGCATGCAAAAGGTTTCTCACCTGTGTGCGTTCTTTCGTGTAATTTTAAATTACTACTTTGATTAAAAGAGGCATTGCAAACGCTGCATGCAAAAGGTTTCTCACCTGTGTGCGTTCTTTCATGTACTTTTAAATTACCATTTAGATTAAAAGAGGCATTGCATACGCTGCATGCAAAAGGTTTCTCACCTGTGTGCGTTCTTTCATGTACTTTTAAACTACCACTTTTATTAAAAGAGGCATTGCATACACCGCACGCAAAAAGTTTCTCACCTGTGTGCGTTCTTTCATGTATTTTTAAAGAACCACTTTGATTAAAAGAGGCATTGCATACGCTGCATGCAAAAGGTTTCTCACCTGTGTGCGTTCTTTCATGTCTTTTTAAATTACCACTTTGATTAAAAGAGGCATTGCAAACGCTGCATGCAAAAGGTTTCTCACCTGTGTGCGTTCTTTCATGTACTTTTAAACTACCACTTTTATTAAAAGAGGCATTGCATACACTGCACGCAAAAGGCTTCTCACCTGTGTGCGTTCTTTCATGTATTTTTAAACTACTACTATCATTAAAAGAGGCATTGTATACACCGTACGCATTTTTTTCCTCGGGGAAGTCTTTTTCAGTGGCCATTTTCAATTTAGACAGCTTCTTGCCTATGTCATCCACTTCATCTTGTACAGATTCTCTGCAGTTTGATGTAGACTTGCATAACTGTAAAAAAGAACATATTAAATTTACAGATCTGATCTGATTAATGTGCGAGTACTGGTACTAGCTTTTTAAGTTGTGTTTCGTCGTAACTGGGCATTACGGACAAAAGGAACGGTGTTTTATAGCCCGAATATGGCTGCAGTCACACCAAGCACACTTGTTTCAAACCTATTCAGGGTTTTGGTGGGATATATGCAGGTGTCTCTGTGCCTGGAGTGACATGTCCATTCGTTTTTAAGTGCACTGATTACCATATTAGAAAAAAAAACAAGAACGGCTATGAACACCTGAAGCTATCATTTAATATCAACTGCTTCTTTTATGGATTGTTTAGTAGTAAATTATTTAACCAGACGTTAATTAGTAAATTATGTAACAGACCTGACGCTTTATAGCTATGTCCTACAGGCGTCCCCCAGACTACTCGTGCCTAAATAAAAATACTACTATGATGACATTCTTTCAATTCATATTTATTTAATAAAAACTTCTCCTAAATTGACCTTTTTCAATAACTCTGCAAAAGTTTTGTAATGCTGTCTATTATACCAACACTATACAACTATACAAATACTATGCGATTGTACAAAACCACGGACAAAATCCCTAGTTTATTTCCGTATTATTTTTTTTTTAAATATATATAAATAATCAAAGTATAAATTGGCGTATATCATGTTTTGTTGTTTTTTTTATTTAATATCGTTTTTAGTTTATTTATTTTTTTTATCTATTTAACATATTTTACTATTATTCTATTTTACGTCATTGTCTTTACGACATTTCATATTGTGTACAATATCTGTTGTGTATCCACACTAAATAAATAAATAGACCTGGACATAATATTTCAATTTATAATAATAATTATAAATTGAATTATTAATTTATAATTTATAGTCAGCCGCCATTAGGGCTATCATCAGGCAATACAATTACACGAATAATTAATATATATATTTAAATCGATAACAATTGACTGTTGATTTCTCTCAATAAAGAATAAAGAATTATAAAGTGACACTGAACATTCTTTTACATATTTGTATTTGCGGTCATAGAGAATATATTTATTATAAAAGCTAACAACAAATTACTGACGCTGAGAAAAAAATGCGCTTTAGACAAGCAAATTTTTTAAGACTGGTGATGGTCTAGGTTACATACAATTATTTTAGGCTCCACTTAACTATGCCAAAGTGCTTATGCTAGAGTCTTCATATTAGAACATATTTTTCCATACTCATATTTTTCGCGCATAATTTGTATTATTTTGAATGAACCCTGAACACAGACAATCTGCTATGGGGGACATTTTCTTGGTAGACTGAGGTACCACCCCGACATAATTTTTGTTAAATAACTGCTGTTTCCAGAGCCGAAGCGTTGACCTATTTACTTACATAAATCTGAAAAATTACCTTAGTTTGCGAATCTTCCTTCATATCAGCTGATGTATTTTCTTTAACGTGTAATTTGCCGATGGCCATATAACGATGAGCTTTAGGGTCAATAACACCTTTGCAGATCGAGACGTGTAATTCCAGGTATTCGGACTTTGAGAACTTCGAGTGGCAAGTATTGCACGTGAAATATGACCCTGGAGCAGAAAAAAAATAAAACTACATAATTGCAAAATTTTTGAATTTTACAAAGTAATCTTTCTCCTACATGTCCCATTTGTCGATAGTAGTTTCCGAGACAAGGCCGTGAAAATTTTGCATTAACAAAATTGTAATTAAAAGCACAGATTTTTTTATAATATTTAAGAATCACTTTAATAAAATGACAAAACGTGCCATGTTAACATGTTAAAAGAGTAATGAAATAAAAAAAATAGCCTGAAATATTATAAAAACTCGAATAATATGAACAAGTGACATGTAGGAGAAAGATTACGAATCTACGTAGAATGTAACATCTTTATAATATTGGTCCAATACTTGCAATACCCTAATTTGGTCATTTTTTTTTTGTTAAGAAACAAACGTCTAAGCTAAACAGCTGTTTTCATATTGGCATGCTTAAAATACAAAAAGCCACTCAGATGACTTCAGACCCATTGTGTAAAGGTCGAGAGGGATAAGAGATTGTCCTCGGAAGGATATACAACATACTGTATGGCTTTAAGACATCTTAACATTCCCCCAACTGTCTAGTCTCCCCTTAACTCTATTTATAGATGCTTTACATTTCCCCCGGCTCCCTGTGAAGTAAAATATGTCCTAATTCTGAAGTTTATTTTAATTTTTACCTCTTTTGCGAGGCTCCTTTTGCATGGGAAGATTTGGAGGCAGATGGTAGGTAGCCATGTCAATGTTGAGGACGGCTGCATAGTCCAACCCGTAAAAGATCAGCAGCTCACTGCCGGGGGGTATATCTTCAATGGTTCTGTAAAATATAACAGTTTATATTTTTTATTATTGCACAGGGTGCGGTATGAGGATGTGACACATTTCGCGATACAAGATTGCAATTCACACAAAAAATGCTTTTGGAATGACCATAAATAAAGCCCAAGGGTAAACACGCAAAAGTAAAAAACCATGTTTTTCTCATGGGCAACTCTACATCGCATGCTCACGTGTATCTAATCCACAAAATCTTCATGTCCTTGCAAAAGAAGGCAAGACCAAAAACGTTGTTTATAGAACTGTGCTGAGTCGCAATCTTGCAATACGTAATTGGTAAAAAGGATAATTGCTGTACTGAAATATTAGCCCAGGGCTAGTAAAGTGAGCTCCATTGAAAATCCTCGTTTCCAAAGGACATTAAAGTTCGCCTGCGTAGAGTGAGTCCTTTACACGTTCCTCATACTTCAGTGCAACAGATAAACAAAGGTTTTTATACTTCCAGCTACATGTTGCATGACGCTGCGAGTCTTTGACATTTTAACTAACTTCATTTTAATGTATTTAAGACGTAGCAACCGCTACAGACGTGAAACAATCTCGCGGTGGGTGCTTGAGGAAGTATACTAAACATTAAACAGGCGATGTATTTTGAAAAAATATAAATAAACTATATTTATTGTACAATAATGTTACTGTTTTTTTTTTTAAATCATTATTGGTTTTCCTTGTGACCGGTTTAGTTGTCGATGTAGAGGTAGATGACCCCTTGAAACGACTAAAGTGAACAAAAATATGAACTATGCTCAGCATTTATGGCTAAGTTGGATGGAAGATTAATTTAATGCCACACAGCACTTCAGATGCCTTTAATTAATGTAATGGAATTTACCAATTAGTCACAGTTTTGTTGGTGTTTAACTGCAGCAAATATTCACCTGTAATATATTTTCTTCTTGTACTGAAATGCGGTGAGGTTCTGCTGAGTCCAGGAAGGAGATTGGTTGACATAACGCATCCAATTCGAGTTGGACGTGTCGGCTGCATCCACATAGTGATGAGTTCTTACTTCATCACCAAGAACCTATGTAAAAAAGTAGAATTTTTTTATTTTTGTAATATACAACAATTTTTCGCTTTTGACCTCTCTTGTTTATGTATTACAAAATCTTGGAATATTAATTCGATATTAACCTGCCAAGAGTATCCTTCCGATCCGGGAGTACGCAAAATGTTTCCCTGGTATGGTCCCATCATAACTCCTTTAGGGATAAGTTGCAGGGAAAATACTCCTTTACCGGCACCTGAACACACAATATATTCCTGAGATAGCATACAAAAGTGTTAGATATTAAAACGTTTAGTATGAAATGCCTATTTCCTCGGTCGTATATTGTCTCTCAAATTAAAAAAGGGGTCTACTTAAGAAAATGACAATTATTGTACCACAAATAGTATAGGTACCTGGGTTTTGAAAGATCGTTGCCTTTGAAAAGTAGACACAACCATCTTTTGTAAAGTGATAAACCCATACTTTTTCACGAGCATTACAAATCATCAGTTGTACGCACTGACTTTTATGACTGATTTTTTATGGAATGTTATCACTTTTGCCTTTATTATTAATTATCTACTTGAAAAGTACTTAACAAGTGGGCACAATTGAGAATAGAGGGACGATACGAACCACCATATGATTATTGATAGCGTAGCGTAAGTTGAGCTCAGTTCTTTTAAATATGCCTGACTAATTATCTGGGTCGGTTTTGCCGTCAAATATATTATAATACTAGCTTTTGTTATAGATCCTACAACTTTGTTATAAAAACGTAAGACCCAGTAATTCCTCAAATACCATTTCAGCTGTTTTTAAGCCATTTTTAGAGAATACTATTTTTACATAGAAAAAGGAAGATATATGTTAAATTTGTTACTAGGTGTTTCATTTTAGCATGAACAATCAATTAAATAATTACTAGAGTAAGGTGTGGGCAGAGTTAATTCTTATAAAATATACCAGTAATATTATTAAAAAAAATATAATTAATAAGTTGGATTTAAATATTGTAGAACCAATAAAATTGGTTTCTGGTATAGAAAAGCGCTATAGTTATTAAAGTGACATTTTAAATTATTTGTAGGAATTTGTAAGTAATTTTACTGTTTTGAAAAGTAGGAGAAATTCAACCTGGAATTCTCGACTGGTCAACTTTCAAATAGCCCCTAGGGCATGTGAGCTCCGCGTACGTTTTACCATCAACGATCTCCTCCTTGTTAACCTTAAAAAGAAAAAAATTCGCTGACTTAATTCCTAAATATATTACAATCAGGCTAACCTAGGAAAGTTTTCGGTATGAGTTAGTGCAAATTTTAAAATTGCCTAAAAACTATTGTCAATACCTATAAAATAGCAGTTATTCCAGGGCGCATTTTTCAGGATAAAATGTTATTTTAATGTTGGTAAAATAATTTATCATAAGTACATTTCTTGTAAATAGTAACATTAGCATAATATAGAATCCGTGAACAACCTTTAGGATTCACTCATTTATTGAAAAAACAAGACTGTTTAAGTCTAAAGAATCGACGCATACTGTTAGATACGACTACTGTTCAAAATATGTAATAATTGCTTCGACTGTCCTCAATTACTTGAACAAATCAACTTCCATGTACCGCCGAGACTCTCCCGTCGACAATTACTCTTTGAGCCTATAACGCAATATATGAGGTCCAACGCAGGTTTTAGAGCACTGCGTTAGTTATGCTTGCAATTGTAAGCACTCAATCATGATCTCAAAGTCAGAAAATTTATATAACTTATTAGCATTAGATATGAAACAAATCACTCTATATGGGAAAAACTTGTAAGGATGCAAGACTATATACTAAGAGTTTATAAGGTATATAAAACCTAATTATTAGGTTAATAAAATTATGTTGCATAATAAAGTAATATTTTGATTCTCTTTTAAAATATTTCTATATACGTTTTAATTTCAATATCAAATAATATGATAATAAAATGTATTCTTCTTGCCCATGGGGAAAACTTTAAAAATGAGGGGCTGTTAGTGAATTTGTAGTAAGCTAAATATTAATTGTTTTTTGTACTCCGGCTTAAATTTTTAGAATTACAAAAAATCTATTACGACATATTTCAAGAAAATAGTATAATTTTATGTAAAAACATATATATTGATTATGATATATAAAATGCACGCTCTCCACATAGAATTTTTCATAGTCTAATTTTACAGTGGGTTACGAAGGCATTAACTGATCTATGGAGGGGCAAACATACTCACTTGGTGTGGGGGTGGCAAACGGTATTTTGCCCCAGGGTGCCACCTGGTCTTAGGACCGGGCCCGGGTTCAGAGGTTTTGACCATCTATCTGTATGTTTATAAAAGTTGCTTAAAACGGCCGTTTCAAGACACGCTCGGAGCCGCGATTACCTAGCGCTTACATATAAATATATATAATCTAATGTTTGATAGCAACCTTCTCAACCGGAATGTAGATTAGCGGTCCATGTATATGGCAGTACGGATAGAAGTGGGTCTCGCAGTCATCGCACCCTGTAAAACAAAAAATTAACAAATAAAAAAACATCACTAGTTCATCTTGTAAACCTTATTTTAAACAACTGGGCATACTTACGATTTATGGTACATATATACTAGAAGCAATTTGCCTTTTTTATAATAAAATCTATGCTAATTAACATAGTGATATTCATGAGTTTAGTACACGTCATAAAGGTAATTATGTTCAAACTGTGTCAGCCCGTACCGCCAAATACCAATCTGCATGTCATTATTTAAGCTTAAGGTATTTTAATATGTTACTAAAAGCTTTAAATGGATAAATAATATTCTCAAGCTTAAGAGTAGTCGAAGAAATAAATTCTGGAAAAAATATTTATAGTTTTAAGGAATTTAGATAGTTAAGTGATACACAATTCAGTATGTAAGTATTCTTATTTTTTTTGGTTAGTTGGTACTCCTGTAAAGCGATTGCTATGCAAGAATCAATTACACACTAAATTAGGTAAAGGTATATTAATCTAGATCTATATCAACCTATTTTTCTACTCTTAAATTCGTTGTCTTTTAACGTTGAAATGTAACTGTATGTACAAATAATATGTAATTGTCATTCCTGAACAACAAACTTGTTTGTGTGTTGGACTATACGTACACATATATTCATCATCCACAAATTCTTTCTCGTTATAATTAACATTTTTCCGAGTTTTGCGTCTGGGATTTCTGCGGCGACGGGTTCGATGTACCACTTCTGAAAATTGCGTATGATATAAGTGTAATGACATAAAATATTATCAATAATTAATTAATGAGCACAACTTTATTAAATGGAAATTTTACTTGAAACTTAAATTTTAACTTGCCTTCATCGGATGACGATTCGTCTACCCTCAGTTCCTTCTTTGCCTTTTCGAGACAGGCCTTCAATGCCGCATGCCTCTCCTCCGACCTATAAATAACACAATAAGCCATGTAAATGAATGTGGCTTAAGTGTAGCAGCCACCTGACTGCCCTCCAATCATCATCATCAAAATAATCTCGTTGACGGCAGCTCTAAAGACAGGTCAGTCCTCCATCGTCAGTCCTTCATCAGCCAGAACTGCATTTGCCAGTGATTATAGATAGGTAGACAGGTAGATCGGTGGAATAGTATTTATAAGTAAATCTGATAGATATCGCTACTGGGTCCGATAGCAAGGACTTATGACCACCAGTTTAAATAACAAAACTTTCATCAAAGTTGCAAATATATCCTGGATCCATATTCACTAAAAATTAGACATGCACCGTGTTCCAAGACCATCCCGGTAAAAAAATCCAGCTTATTGGCCCAGCAAAAGGAAATTTACAAGAGTGCTTTGATAAAATTAATATATTTGAGCCTGAATTATTTGTTTTTTTTTTGCGTAATTGGGAACATAAACACTCCCCATAAGTCTTCAGTAATGGTCTTGGAACATCCTGTATATTGGATAATATTAACATAAGGTTATATTTTTAAAGTTACACCTGGATTAATGCTGACTAGTTAATTGGGCCCATATGTGGGGCCGGTAAACAATAGTGAACAATTTTTTTCACTTTCCTGTATGTAGTTTTGATTTTATGCAATTCTTTGTCGAACAAGGCAATATTGTTATTCTAAATTTTATTTTATTTTTGGCCTGTATTTTCTTGATATCTACAGCACTATTCAATTGTGTTTCTTATAAGATATTAATAAAAAAAACAGTTACTTTTCATCCTCTTCTCGGGTAAATCCGACAAATGGTTCACCGGCATTCTGAAAAAAAATTTTAGCTTTATTACACAAATTTATTTAAAATAAAATGCCGTTTTTATTACAATTTTACACGAAAAACATGGAAATAAAAAAGAAGAGATTGTTTTCATTAGAAGATCTCGAAATTCACTGAACTGAACATCAATCGCTGGCTTCCTTATATGTTCTTAGGTGCGTCATAAGCTATGCATCGCCATATCTCATGAGCGGGCTGAGCAGTAACCAGAATTGTTCGGTAAAGTCAGAGTGTATCACGAATATATGTGATAGAATCTTGAGATTACTATGGTAAAATTTTGTACATAGATATTAATTCAAATACTAACTCATGGCCAGTCCATTTCAGACGCTTCATTGCATTTTGTTTTTTTTTTATTTGTATATATGGTAATCGTGTTTTACCATTTTTTGCTTAAATTTGTTATGCACTAAAAACCAAACTCAAACCGCCCTCAAAATTTATCAGCTCTTTTTGGCCTACATGGGAAAACCACCAATGCCTACTGAGCAGAATGAAAAGGGATTCATTTTGAGGAGCACCGCAATTTTCTCCACCAGAACCATGGAACGAGATCCACGTAAAGCCCCTGGGATGAAGAAATGCCAAAATGACAGCATCGCAGTTGTCTGGTTGTTCTATTTTGAGCGAATGATGCAGGAATAAGGTACTAAGTGAGTATTGGGTCCATCTAAACTACATTACAGCAATGAGGGAGTGTTAAAACATTGAAATAAGGAATAATAATTAATTATTGTGAAACTTAGATTGAAATATGAGTTTGAATATTTTACCAACCTTGAGTTTGGCATCGACAGCTGAAAGAAATAAATAACAAAATGTTTGTTAAAAACAATCGACATATAAAACGTTTTGTATCTTCAGAGTTCTAAGGCCGCTGACAACGATGTATGGAGCATGGCAAAGCTGTGGGGCTAACCGCGCCACATACATCGTAAAGCCAGTCGCATAGCTCATCACAGTTAATTTACAATGTGGACTTAAAAAATAATTACATCTTACATATGCGTAGAGTTACCTGCTTGGCCAATGCCCGTACTAAGTAAGGTTAAATTTATTATTATTATAGATTTAGTAGTATTATAAATGTAACGTTTTCACTACTAAACTGCTGTAACGATCTACACAAAATTTGGTATGGAGATAGCTTGGACTCTGGAAAAGACATTGGTTACTTTTTGGAAAAAAAAACATTAATGCCAAAGAGGGTGAACTAAGGGGATGGATAATTGAGAATTATTTAGGGTAATATCAGATGTAACACGGGAGCAATAACAAAATAAAGAGAATTTAGGAGCACCTAAAGTTATGAGTGGCACACTTTAAGCACTCTTGACATTTAAAACCAAACAAATATAAGTATCTCTATACTGAAGGGTTAATGTTATGTATAAATCCAGATAAGTTGATAAGCTAGGTATATAAATGTAACCTGACAAAAATGAATTAAGCAAATCACTTCCTTAAAAAGAGAAGTTTATTGAAATCTAAACGATCCTAAAAGTTAAATGGCTACCTAACCACTAGATGAGGTTGAGTTTCAAGAGTTAACCAGTTTTAAAATACACATCACAATGCAATATCACGAGTACCTACATAGCTAAATTTTAATGGTTAGGTACCTTTTTTGTGGGCTGCACTTTTTCTTTGTTCGTATCTGGTAATAAAGACCGGCTTGTCTATTTCATGCCCTGCAAAATATCAGTAGGACATATGTAACTCTCAATTAAAACTATATTTATACAAGGAAACCAATACCAAAGCACATTACACATTTGTAATTTTCCTATACTTACAGTATTGACATAACAATGCAAACGAAAGTACTCACCGGCGATTGCACTTTTACGAATATACTCCAAGAACATAAGTTTGATCGCCAATTTTTGCCTAAGATCGAGACAGTCCCATTCATATTTATAGAAGAATCTGGCAAAAATGTCTTCCGTTGGTTTGACGCACTCCTGTGGGCAGCGAAACAAACATTAGTTGCAATGCAGTGTTGGGAGTTGACAAACGGGAGTTGGTCACATAACCAATAAATACTTACGCGTTTAATAGATTCGATGCGCTTCATTTTTCATTATTCCGTGTAATATTTTAGAATCCAAACGCGGGAACAAGTCTGCAAAATGGTCGCTACGCTCGGCGGATAGAAGCGAAAGCAAATGAAAAGGCGACTCGTGATTTTTTGAGTAAAAGGCGGGAGGCAATGGCGGGAAAACTGCTCTCGATATTACCCGTTAAGCCAATGTCAAGATGCCTGAACCAAAAAATAATTTTAAACACTGATCGGGAGATTTTCAAAATATTTTATTTAAATTTAATTAATTGTAATTTTAAATTATTTTTATTTACGGTAGCTATTTATGACATTTTTTAGAAGTATTTTTGAAATAAAGGAATAGTTTTTAGTTTACCTGTAATAAATTACTTTTCCATGTCAAGTACAATATTCAAATGACAGGAATGTGGAAAAAACGTAAAATGTGCTTTTAAATGAAGAAACTGCTGATAACCATGAATAACGAAATATTTTGTTTATCAGATAAATAATTAAAAACAGACAAGGGTATAAAGTTTTGGTAGATATTTTTTGGCTCAAACCATTGCGAAATGTTGCCCAGTGTTGCCGCGAGTCCCGCAATTGCCGTATTGTCCGGTAATCACTAATCACTAATCAGCACAAAAAATGGATGAAAGTACGGCGTATGGCAGACCAGTCGATATTTTGCGTGTACGAGATATGCATAGCATAAAAGTATAGCAAAATTTACTACGTCATTGTACTATTTTTGTATAAATAGGAATGTTTCAAAGAATGGCATAAGCTGCAGCAATTATCATATCATTTATTGTAGATATTGTAGATAATATGAAGTAAATATTGCTTAATTCTATATTCCTTTTAAATCCTTTCTTTTTCCCCCTTTTTCCTGTCCACACCGGACGAAAAGGATGTCTGCGGATCTTAGAGAATGGTATAGCTTAACGTACTCTTCCGTCGGCAGCACTTAATTGCACATATAGAAGTTTGAGCCGCGCTCGAAACTAACGACGATTTAACAATAAAAGGTGAGTGAAGTGCGAATCTCAGGGCCCTAGAGTGTAAGCAATCGGCGTAACTCTGAAGCCACCGACTGGCGCTTGGAGACGACCGTTGTGCGGAAGATACGAGGTGAGGTGCAGCTACACACTCCACTAATCCATTCAGTTCCCGCCACCTATTTCATTAATTCTGTTTCATTTGCTGTCATGTGTCTAAATTATTATTATTTTTAATCTAAATCGAGACTTATCTACTTTTTTACTTTATGTAACCTTTCCAGATAATATAAAGAAATTATAAAAATAGTTTACCCTTCTGTTGTAAGACTACATTATGCCATTATTGCAAGTCATTTACAATTTTGTCTGACAAACCTAGTTTTGAGAGGCGAGGTGCAGCTATACACTCCAGTAATCAATTCAATTCCACCGACCCATTTCGTTAATTTCTTCTGACGATTCTGTTGATACTTTTAATATTCTTGATAAGAAAACGGAGCATTACCATGACACTGCATTTGCATCCGATGATGTAGATTTGGGTACAACACCGGAAGTGGAAGTCTCATATACGAGCTGACCCCTCTCGTGTCCGTTGGGTGAATACGACTTTCGATACTTCATACTTTATTTTCGATGAAGTAGATAGAGCTACTTTCCGATCTGTGATTATCTCATTCCAAATTAATAGAATAAATCTTACTTTAAACTACCTCACATTTTAGGTTCCAATATGCGCAAACGTTTTACTATTGAAACGAATAGCCATTTCGATAAAGTAACTTTAGTGCATAATAAATTACGCTTACCAAATCGTAACTTAAGAGATAGGGTGTTAAAATTTGTTACATCGCCTAAAGGTTTTATACTTACCAGTTGTAATAATAATAAGTTGAATATTTTGCATAAATATCTAGACATACTTTCTCCAAGCACAAATTGCCGTACTTAGAACAAAGTATTATTATTTATAATTTGCTTTCAAAGCAGGTCATGGGACATTTTTTTAAATCAGTTTTAAGCATTTTTTTTTAGAGGTTTTAAAGGCACAAAATTCTATAAATCGCTTACTGATTAAAGCTAACTGTAATACGATAAACTTTCTCTCCTTGGAAATTAAACTCAAAGGCAAAACCAATTCCTCCAAAAATGATGCGTGTTTGATAAACTTACTTTTAAAATTGAATACTGAACAATTTGAAGTTGAAAGCATTATGGATAAGGTTACGACTATTCCACTAATTTTTAGTAGTATTTTTAAATTGGTTTTTGAGAAATGTCATTGTTTGTAGGTTTTTATGTTCACATTTAGTTTGGAAACTAATAGTCTTTTACCTTTGATTCACTGCTGACACCTCAAGTGCTCTTCTAATTGAGTTTTTCTTAAGAATATCGGCAGGCGGTTTATCATATCGGAGCATTGTAATCTCGTCGTTTAGTAAAATCAAAACCCATCTTTGTAGCGTTCTGTTAGCAAACCAAATACATTTCTGTTTTATTTGAAAAGGCATCATCGACAATAACTCTAATTTAAAAATATCATTTTGTTTCGTTGTCTTTTTATGAATAAAATAATATTTTGTTTCACATGAGTTTTATTTTCAGTTAGTATTATTTCAATCTTCGCCGCTATGCAGGTTTACTATTATCCTTTAACTTTAACTATTAAGAGTTTTGGTGAATTCAAACGAAAAGTTCAAGAGTGACAATATTATTATATAAAAACTAATATTGGTCATTTTTAATGCTTTAATACCACCATCTCTTTTTCTTAAAAAGCAGTTACGTTCAGCAGTACCTAAAATAATTGTATAATACCGTATGACAGTGTACTTAGTATTTTTTTACTCATTATGTGTAAAAAAAAATACTAATTTAGAAATACTAAACATCGTATACTTTAAATTTGATACTAATATCAAAAATATTTTTTTTAACTTGTGTTTATTTCAATATTAGTGATGTTTTAGTTAATCAATAGCAATTAATATGTTCACCTTAATTTCTTAGATAGAATGTTCTGGTGAAAGGAACTTTATGCTTTTAAAAGTTTTCTACGTTTTTCTAAAGGACCTAACTAAAGTGGATTTAACTAAGTTACTAAGCTAGTGAATAATAACCATAAAAAATAACACTTTTATTAGGAAAAAAAAGTGACAAAAAATAACCCTAAATAAAATTGAAAATTTCAACAGTTAGAAGTAGATAGTGGGCACCGTACCGTGCAATGCAATTGCCACATTCACCGATAATACCAATTAAGCATAAATCATGAAAATACACTTGAAATATTTAATTCCATATATCGTTAAGTACGCACATTAAAAGTTTTAGTAGATAATCGTAAATAAAACTGAAAAATTCAACAATAACACATTAAAGCAGGGAACGGGCACATTAAATCATGTTAATACAATTTAAACATTTAATTGCCACGCCCAAAGGAAAGTTTTGATAAGTAATCATAAATCAAATCAACGTCACACATTAACCATTCACCAAAATAATGAATAAAATAATTGGTAATGAATTACACCTTGGTAATGAATCATGATTCATGGTAGCATGATCATGTATGATCAAATTCCAGAGTAGTGAATATAATTTTGTTACTGGGTTACTCTATAGTACATTATGAATGTTAACAAAATTGAGGCATTCTTAGAATAATAGCAGAGTTTATAAACAATAATTAGTGTACAAGGGAAATTAAATAAGTTATTAACAAATAAGCAGTCAGCCCACATGACAATAAAATGAAATATCTTTCGGAGGCGGGGAAGTTATTATGAGTATAGTGATTTTATTGCAGATAAATAACTTCATCTAAGCATCTCCAGATAACATCTCACTTTTAACAACTCATTTGATCATTAACTGAATTTACACAAACTGGTCTATTTGATCACAATACAAAAAATAATTGATTAAAATAACTTCAGCTTTTCTATACAGGATGTGCCATAACAACTGAAAACTCTTAAAGGGGCTGAAATGGCGGCCTCAAATATGCATAATCCAGCTATACCTTTTACTATAGGATGCATCGAGGCAGAGGATTTTTCTAAAACTTAATTAACCTTGAATTGAAAATGTTCAGGGTTAATTTTATTCATCGACGTCTTCTTTATCAAGTTTAATGTTATAGTCCCTCTCACTAACCTTCACTATTGAACTGTATTATGTAAGAAAAGTGATATTTTCTACCCCGTGGCAGTATTTCTATACAAAGATGTTTATATTTTTTCAATAAAAGATTAATCTAGATTATGCTCATTCGAAGCAGCCATTCAACGTATTCATAACTAAAATGGTGGCACTTGAAAGCATTCTTTAAATTATGACAATAAAATGCAAGCGCCATGTTTCATGTCCACTGAGAGTAAACAATTAGGTCTTTCTTGGTTGTTTACTCTCAATTAAAAGCGAAAGGGAAAAGGCACCGCATGAGCAGATTTCAAATAACAAGTCAATTTAATTGTTAATATGAAATTGTACAAAAGACATTTCATACACCGCACGCAAAAAACTTCTCGCCAGTGTGCGTTCTTTCATGTATTTTTAAAGAACCACGTTGATTAAAAGAGGCATTGCATACGCTGCATGCAAAAGGTTTTTCACCTGTGTGCGTTCTTTCATGTCTTTTTAAATCACCACTTTGATTAAAAGAGGCATTGCATACACCGCACGCAAAAGGTTTCTCACCTGTGTGCGTTCTTTCATGTATTTTTAAAGAACCACTTTGATTAAAAGAGGCATTGCATACGCTGCATGCAAAAGGTTTTTCACCTGTGTGCGTTCTTTCATGTATTTTTAAAGAACCACTTTGATTAAAAGAGGCATTGCATACGCTGCATGCAAAAGGTTTTTCACCTGTGTGCGTTCTTTCATGTCTTTTTAAATGACCACTTTCAATAAAAGAGGCATTGCATACACCGCACGCAAAAGGTTTCTCACCTGTGTGCGTTCTTTCATGTATTTTTAAAGAACCACGTTGATTAAAAGAGGCATTGCATACGCTGCATGCAAAAGGTTTTTCACCTGTGTGCGTTCTTTCATGTCTTTTTAAATGACTACTTTGATTAAAAGAGGTATTGCATACGCTGCATGCAAAAGGTTTCTCGCCTGTGTGCGTTCTTTCATGTGTTTTTAAATCACCATTTCGACTAAAAGAGGCATTGCATACGCTGCATGCAAAAGGTTTCTCGCCTGTGTGCGTTCTTTCATGTACTTTTAAACTACCACTTTTATTAAAAGAGGCATTGCATACACCGCACGCAAAAAGTTTCTCACCTGTGTGCGTTCTTTCATGTCTTATTAAATGACTACTTTGATTAAAAGAGGTATTGCATACGCTGCATGCAAAAGGTTTCTCGCCTGTGTGCGTTCTTTCATGTGTTTTTAAATCACCATTTCGACTAAAAGAGGCATTGCATACGCTGCATGCAAAAGGTTTCTCGCCTGTGTGCGTTCTTTCATGTCGTTTTAAATCACCATTTAGATTAAAAGAGGCATTGTATACACCGTACGCATTTTTTTCCTCGGGGAAGTCTTTTTCAGTGGCCATTTTCAATTCAGACAGCTTCTTGCCTATGTCATCCACTTCATCTTGTACAGATTCTCTGCAGTTTGATGTAGACTTGCATAACTGTAAAAAAGAACATATTAAATTTACAGATCTGATCTGATTAATGTGCGAGTACTGCTACTAGCTTTTTAAGTTGTGTTTCGTCGTAACTGGGCATTACGGACAAAAGGAACGGTGTTTTATAGCCCAAATATGGCTGCAGTCACACCAAGCACACTTGTTTCAAACCTATTCAGGGTTTTGGTGGGATATATCCAGGTGTCTCTGTGCCTGGAGTGACTTGTCCATTTGTTTTAAAGTGCACTGATGACCATATTAGAAAAAAAACAATATTGGCTGTGAACACCTGTAGCTATCATTTAATATCAACTGCTTCTTTTATAGATATTATTTAGTAGTAAATTATTTAACCAGACGTTAATTAGTAAATTATGTAACAGACCTGACGCTTTATAGCAATGCTAAATAAAAAAAACTACTATGATGACATTCTTTCAATTCATATTTATTTAATAATAACTTCTCCGAAAATGAACTTTTTCAATGACGCTGCAAAAGTTTTGTAATGCTGTCTATTATGCCAACACTACACAACTATACAAATACTATGCGATTGTACAAAACCACGGACAAAATCCCTAGTTTAGTTCCGTATTAATTTTTTTTTTAAATATATATAAATAATCAAAGTATAAATTGTTTAAAATTTTTTTTTTTATTTAAAATTGTTTTTTTTTTTATATCTATTTAATCTATTTTACGTCATTGTCTTTACGACATTTCATATTGTGTACAATATCTGTTGTGTATCCACACTAAATAAATAAATAGACCTGGACATAATATTTCAATTTATAATAATAATTATAAATTGAATTATTAATTTATAATTTATAGTCAGCCGCCATTAAGGTATTAAGGTATTATCATTAGGTAATACAATTATATGAATAAATAATATATATATTTAAATCGATAACAATTGACTGTTGATTTCTCTCAATAAAGAATAAAGAATTATAAAGTGACACTGAACATTCTTTTACATATTTGTATTTGTGGTCATATTTGTATTTGTATTATTACATATTATATTATATACATATTTGTATTTACTGGCAAGCAATAAATAAAACACTCTATAAAATATTTGGAATTCGAATTGATTACACCCTAATGATGAGCTATTTCATAAAAAAATATGTATGTATAAAAGCTAACAACAAATTACTGACGCTGAGAAAAAAATGCGCTTTAGACAAGCTAATTTTTTAATAGGCTCCACTTAACTATGCCAAAGTGCTTATGCTAGATCATGGGAAATAAAAAATTAAATGGTATGACTATAATGTGTGGATTCGAAAACAAGGTTAGACTAATAATTTTGCATTACTTTGTTACCAATAACATATTTTTCCATACTCACATTTTTCGCGCATAATTTGTATTATTTTGAATGAACCCTGAACACAGACAATCTGCTATGGGGGACATTTTCTTGGTAGACTGAGGTACCACCCCGACATAATTTTTGTTAAATAACTGCTGTTTCCAGAGCCGAAGCGTTGACCTATTTAACTTACATAAATCTGAAAAATTACCTTTGTTTGCGAATCTTCCTTCATATCAGCTGATGTATTTTCTTTAACGTGTAATTTGTCGATGGCCATATAACGATGAGCTTTAGGGTCAATAACACCTTTGCAGATCGAGACGTGTGATTCCAGGTATTCGGACTTTGAGAACTTCGAGTGGCAAGTATTGCACGTGAAATATGACCCTGGAGCAGAAAAAAAATAATACTACATAATTGCAAAATTTTTGAATTTTACAAAGTAATCTTTCTCCTACATGTCCCATTTGTCGATAGTAGTTTCCGAGACAAGGCCGTGAAAATTTTGCATTAACAAAATTGTAATTAAAAGCATCGATTTTTTTATAATATTTAAGAATCACTTTAATAAAATGACAAAACGTGCCATGTTAACATGTTAAAAGAGTAATGAAATAAAAAAAAATAGCCTGAAATATTATAAAAACTCGAATAATATGAACAAGTGACATGTAGGAGAAAGATTACGAATCTACGTAGAATGTAACATCTTTATAATATTGGTCCAATACTTGCAATACCCTAATTTGGTCATTTTTTTTTTGTTAAGAAACAAGCGTCCAAGCTAAACAGCTGTTTTCATATTGGCATGCTTAAAATACAAAAAGCCACTCAGATGACTTCAGACCCATTGTGTAAAGGTCGAGAGGGATAAAAGATTGTCCTCGGAAGGATATACAACATACTGTATGGCTTTAAGACATCTTAACATTCCCCCAACTGTCTAGTCTCCCCTTAACTCTATTTATAGATGCTTTACATTTCCCCCGGCTCCCTGTGAAGTAAAATATGTCCTAATTCTGAAGTTTATTTTAATTTTTACCTCTTTTGCGAGGCTCCTTTTGCATGGGAAGATTTGGAGGCAGATGGTAGGTAGCCATGTCAATGTTGAGGACGGCTGCATAGTCCAACCCGTAAAAGATGAGCAGCTCCCTGCCTGGGGGTATATCTTCAATGCTTCTGTAAAATATAACAGTTTATATTTTTTAGTATTGCACAGGGTGCGGTATGAGGATGTGACACATTTCACGATACAAGATTGCAATTCACACAAAAAATGCTTTTAGAATGACCATAAATAAAGCCCAAGGGTAAACACGCAAAAGTAAAAAACGTGTTTTTCTCATGGGCAACTCTACGTCGCATGCTCACGTGTATCTAATCCACAAAATCTTCATGTCCTTGCAAAAGAAGGCAAGACCAAAAACGTTGTTTATAGAACTGTGTTGAGTCGCAATCTTGCAATACGTAATTGGTAAAAAGGATAATTGCTGTACTGAAATATTAGCCCAGGGCTAGTAAAGTGAGCTCCATTGAAAATCCTCGTTTCCAAAGGACATTAAAGTTCGCCTGCGTAGAGTGAGTCCTTTACACGTTCCTCATACTTCAGTGCAACAGATAAACAAAGGTTTTTATACTTCCAGCTACATGTTGCATGACGCTGCGAGTCTTTGACATTTTAACTAACTTCATTTTAATGTATTTAAGACGTAGCAACCGCTACAGGAGTGAAACAAACTCGCGGTGGGTGCTTGAGGAAGTATACTAAACGTTAAACAGGCGATATATTTTGAAAAAATATAAATAAACTATATTTATTGTACAATAATTTTACTGTTGTTTTTTTTTTTAAATCATTCGTTTTCCTTGTGACCGGTTTAGTTGTCGATGTAGAGGTAGATGACCCCTTGAAAGGACTAAAGTGAACAAAAATATGAACTATGCTCAGCATTTATGGGTAAGTTGGATGGAAGTTGAATTTAATGGCACACAGCACTTCAGGTGCCTTTAATTAATGTAATGGAATTTACCAATTAGTCACAGTTTTGTTGGTGTTTAACTGCAGCAAATATTCACCTGTAATATATTTTCTTCTTGTACTGAAATGCGGTGAGGTTCTGCTGAGTCCAGGAAGGAGATTGGTTGACATAACGCATCCAATTCGAGTTGGACGTGTCGGCTGCATCCACATAGTGATGAGTTCTTACTTCATCACCAAGAACCTACGTAAAAAAGTAGAATTTATTTATTTTTGTAATATACAACAATTTTTCGATTTTGACCTCTCTTGTTTATGTATTACAAAATCTTGGAATATTAATTCGATATTAACCTGCCAAGAGTATCCTTCCGATCCGGGAGTACGCAAAATGTTTCCCTGGTATGGTCCCATCATAACTCCTTTAGGGATAAGTTGCAGGGAAAATACTCCTTTACCGGCACCTGAACACACAATATATTCCTGAGATAGCATACAAAAGTGTTAGATATTAAAACGTTTAGTATGAAATGCCTATTTCCTCGGTCGTATATTGTCTCTCAAATTAAAAAAGGGGTCTACTTAAGAAAATGACAATTATTGTACCACAAATAGTATAGGTACCTGGGTTTTGAAAGATCGTTGCCTTTGAAAAGTAGACACAACCATCTTTTGTAAAGTGATAAACCCATACTTTTTCACGAGCATTACAAATCATCAGTTGTACGCACTGACCGCAGGTAGTATTTTTTATGAAATGTTATCACTTTTGCCTTTATTATTAATTGTCCACTTGAAAAGTACTTAACAAGTGGGCACAATTGAGAATAGAGGGACGATACGAACCACCATATGATTATTGATAGCGTAGCATAAGTTGAGCTCAGTTCTTTTAAATATGCCTGACTAATTATCTGGGTCGGTTTTGCCGTCAAATATAATATTATAATACTAGCTTTTGTTATAGATCCTACAACTTTGTTATTAAAACGTAAGACCCAGTAATTCCTCAAATACCATTTCAGCTGTTTTTAAGTAATTTCTTAGAGAATACTATTTTTACATAGAAAAAGGAAGATATACGAGGTGTGTTCAAAAAGTATCGCGACTTTTGAATTTTCGCGGGTTACGTATATTCGAATTTCGATTTTTTTGTGGCGTTATGTTGGTACTCATGTCTCTCACTTATGCCGACAAGCTCGGCTAATTTGAATGTTCACTTAATTGTTGACAGCTGCTTTGCTGGCACGTGTTTTGGATCGTCTTCGATTTTTACCTATTCAAAAAAATTGGATCAAAGAACCTGTATCAAATTTTGTGTGAAAAACGAAATTAAGTGCGCGGATGCATTCCGAATGTTGACTGTGGCATACGGAGAAGCTACCTTGGACCAAAGCAACGTTTATCGGTGGTACAAAATGTTCTCAGAAGGCCGAGAAGATGTGAACGACGAAGAGCGTGCCGGACGCCCGAGCACTTCAACAACAGACGAAAAAATTAATGAAGTGGAGAAAATGGTATTGGCCAATCGTCGAATCACCGTTAGAGAAGTTGCTGAGGACCTAAACATATCGATTGGCTCGTGCCATTCGATTTTTATCAATGATTTGGGCATGAGACGGGTCGCCGCGAAATTCGTACCAAAAACAGCATCGCATGAACATTGCTAATGAGATGTTAAACTCTGTCCGCGACGACCCAAATTTGCTCCAGAGGGTCATAACTGGTGACGAATCGTGGGTTTATGGTTATGACGTGGAAACCAAAGCTCAATCATCCCAATGGAAGCTGCTACGCTTACGTTACGCTACGCTTGACGAGATAAAGACGGCATCGAAGGAGGAGCTGAACAAGATAAAAAAAAATGATTTTTTGAAGTGCTTCGAAGATTGGAAAAACCGTTGGCACAAGTGTATAATATCTCATGGGGATTACTTTGAATGGGACAAAATAGATATTCATGAATAAGTAAATAATTTTAGAAAAAACACAAAAGTCGCGATACTTTTTGAACACACCTCGTATGTTAAATTTGTTACTAGGTGTTTCATTTTAGCATGAACAATCAATTAAATAATTACTAGAGTAAGGTGTGGGCAGAGTTAATTCTTATAAAATATACCAGCGATGTTATTAAAAAAATATGTTGGATTTAAATATTTTAGAAACAATAACATTGGCTATTATATATTTAAAAAATAGTAAAGCTTTGATAGTTATTAAAGTGACATTAGAATGAGACATGTATTTTTAAATTATTTGTAGGAATTTGTAAGTAATTTTACTGTTTTGAAAAGTAGGAGAAATTCAACCTGGAATTCTCGACTGGTCAACTTTCAAATAGCCCCTAGGGCATGTGAGCTCCGCGTACGTTTTACCATCAACGATCTCCTCCTTGTTAACCTTAAAAAGAAAAGAATTCGCTGAGTTAATTCCTAAATATATTACAATCAGGCTAACCTAGGAAAGTTTTCGGTATGAGTTAGTGCAAATTTTAAAATTGCTTAAAAACTATTGTCAATACCTATAAAATAACAGGTGTCTATAAAATAGCAGTTATTCCAGGGCGCATTTTTTAGGATAAAATGTTATTTTAATGTTGGTAAAATAATTTATCATAAGTACATTTCTTGTAAATAGTAACATTAGCATAATATAGAATCCGTGAACAACCTTTAGGATTCACTCATTTATTGAAAAAACATGACTGTTTAAGTCTAAAGAATCGACGCATACTGTTAGATACGACTACTGTTCAAAATATGTAATAATTGCTTCGACTGTCCTCAATTACTTGAACAAATCAACTTCCATGTACCGCCGAGACTCTCCCGTCGACAATTACTCTTTGAGCCTATAACGCAATATATGAGGTCCAACGCAGGTTTTAGAGCACTGCGTTAGTTATGCTTGCAATTGTAAGCACTCAATCATGATCTCAATGTCAGAAAATTTATATAACTTATTAGCATTAGATATGAAACAAATCACTCTGTATGGGAAAAACTTGTAAGGATGCAAGACTATATACTAAGAGTTTATAAGGTATATAAAACCCAATTATTAGGTTAATAAAATTATGTTGCATAATAAAGTAATATTTTGATTCTCTTTTAAAATATTTCTATATACGTTTTAATTTCAATATCAAATAATATGATAATAAAATGTATTCTTCTTGCCCATGGGGAAAACTTTAAAAATGAGGGGCTGTTAGTGAATTTGTAGTAAGCTAAATATTAATTGTTTTTTGTATTCCGGCTTAAATTTTTAGAATTACAAAAAATCTATTACGACATATTTCAAGAAAAAGGATAATTTTATGTATAAATATATAACGATTATGATATATAAAATGCACGCTCTCCACATAGAATTTTTCGTAGGCTAATTTTACAGTGGATTACGAAGGCATTAACTGATCTATGGAGGGGCAAACATACTCACTTGGTGTGGGGGTGGCAAACGGTATTTTGCCCCAGGGTGCCACCTGGTCTTAGGACCGGGCCCGGGTTCAGAGGTTTTGACCATCTATCTGTATGTTTATAAAAGTTGCTCAAAATGGCCGTTTCAAGACACGCTCAGAGCCGCGATTACCTAGCGCTTACATATAAATATATATAATCTAATGTTTGATAGCAACCTTCTCAACCGGAATGTAGATTAGCGGTCCATGTATATGGCAGTACGGATAGAAGTGGGTCTCGCAGTCATCGCACCCTGTAAAACAAAAAATTAACAAATAAAAAAACATCACTAGTTCATCTTGTAAACCTTATTTTAAACAACTGGGCATACTTACGATTTATGGTACATATATACTAGAAGCAATTTGCCTTTTTTATAATAAAATCTATGCTAATTAACATAGTGATATTCATGAGTTTAGTACACGTCATAAAGGTAATTATGTTCAAACTGTGTCAGCCCGTACCGCCAAATACCAATCTGCATGTCATTATTTAAACTTAAGGTATTTTAATATGTTACTAAAAACTAGATAAAAGAGAGATCAATAATTTTCACAAGCTTAAGGAGTAGTCGAAGAAATATATTCTGGAAAAATATTTATAGTTTTAAGGAATTTAAATAGTTAAGTGATACACAATTTAGTATGTAACTATTCTTATTTTTTTTGGTTGGTACTCCTGTAAAGCGATTGCTATGCAGGAATCAAATACACACTAAATTAGGTAAAGGTATATTAATCTAGATCTATATCAACCTATTTTTCTACTCTTAAATTCGTTGTCTTTTAACGTTGAAATGTAACTGTATGTACAAATAATATGTAATTGTCATTCCTGAACAACAAACTTGTTTGTGTGTTGGACTATACGTACACATATATTCATCATCCACAAATTCTTTCTCGTTATAATTAACATTTTTCCGAGTTTTGCGTCTGGGATTTCTGCGGCGACGGGTTCGATGTACCACTTCTGAAAATTGCGTATGATATAAGTGTAATGACATAAAATATTATCAATAATTAATTAATGAGCACAACTTTATTAAATGGAAATTTTACTTGAAACTTAAATTTTAACTTGCCTTCATCGGATGACGATTCGTCTACCCTCAGTTCCTTCTTTGCCTTTTCGAGACAGGCCTTCAATGCCGCATGCCTCTCCTCCGACCTATAAATAACACAATAAGCCATGTAAATGAATGTGGCTTACGTGTAGCAGCCACCTGACTGCCCTCCAATCATCATCATCAAAATAATCTCGTTGACGGCAGCTCTAAAGACAGGTCAGTCCTCCATCGTCAGTCCTTCATCAGCCAGAACTGCATTTGCCAGTGATTATAGATAGGTAGACAGGTAGATCGGTGGAATAGTATTTATAAGTAAATCTGATAGATATCGCTACTGGGTCCGATAGCAAGGACTTATGACCACCAGTTTAAATAACAAAACTTTCATCAAAGTTGCAAATATATCCTGGATCCATATTCACTGAAAATTAGACATGCACCGTGTTCCAAGACCATCCCGGTAAAAAAATCCAGCTTATTGGCCCAGCAAAAGGAAATTTACAAGAGTGCTTTGATAAAATTAATATATTTGAGCCTGAATTATTTGTTTTTTTTTTGCGTAATTGGGAACATAAACACTCCCCATAAGTCTTCAGTAATGGTCTTGGAACATCCTGTATATTGGATAATATTAACATAAGGTTATATTTTTAAAGTTACACCTGGATTAATGCTGACTAGTTAATTGGGCCCATATGTGGGGCCGGTAAACAATAGTGAACAATTTTTTTCACTTTCCTGTATGTAGTTTTGATTTTATGCAATTCTTTGTCGAACAAGGCAATATTGTTATTCTAAATTTTATTTTATTTTTGACCTGTATTTTCTTGATATCTACAGCACTATTCAATTGTGTTTCTTATAAGATATTAATAAAAAAAACAGTTACTTTTCATCCTCTTCTCGGGTAAATCCGACAAATGGTTCACCGGCATTCTGAAAAAAAATTTTAGCTTTATTACACAAATTTATTTAAAATAAAATGCCGTTTTTATTACAATTTTACACGAAAAACATGGAAATAAAAAAGAAGAGATTGTTTTCATTGGAAGATCTCGAAATTCACTGAACTGAACATCAATCGCTGGCTTCCTTATATGTTCTTAGGTGCGTCATAAGCTATGCATCGCCATATCTCATGAGCGGGCTGAGCAGTAACCAGAATTGTTCGGTAAAGTCAGAGTGTATCACGAATATATGTGATAGAATCTTGAGATTACTATGGTAAAATTTTGTACATAGATATTAATTCAAATACTAACTCATGGCCAGTCCATTTCAGACGCTTCATTGCATTTTGTTTTTTTTTTATTTGTATATATGGTAATCGTGTTTTACCATTTTTTGCTTAAATTTGTTATGCACTAAAAACCAAACTCAAACCGCCCTCAAAATTTATCAGCTCTTTTTGGCCTACATGGGAAAACCACCAATGCCTACTGAGCAGAATGAAAAGGGATTCATTTTGAGGAGCACCGCAATTTTCTCCACCAGAACCATGGAACGAGATCCACGTAAAGCCCCTGGGATGAAGAAATGCCAAAATGACAGCATCGCAGTTGTCTGGTTGTTCTATTTTGAGCGAATGATGCAGGAATAAGGTACTAAGTGAGTATTGGGTCCATCTAAACTACATTACAGCAATGAGGGAGTGTTAAAACATTGAAATAAGGAATAATAATTAATTATTGTGAAACTTAGATTGAAATATGAGTTTGAATATTTTACCAACCTTGAGTTTGGCATCGACAGCTGAAAGAAATAAATAACAAAAAGTTTGTTAAAAACAATCGACATATAAAACGTTTTGTATCTTCAGAGTTCTAAGGCCGCTGATAACGATGTATGGAGCATGGCAAAGCTGTGGGGCTAACCGCGCCACATACATCGTAAAGCCAGTCGCATAGCTCATCACAGTTAATTTACAATGTGGACTTAAAAAATAATTACATCTTACATATGCGTAGAGTTACCTGCTTGGCCAATGCCCGTACTAAGTAAGGTTAAATTTATTATTATTATAGATTTAGTAGTATTATAAATGTAACGTTTTCACTACTAAACTGCTGTAACGATCTACACAAAATTTGGTATGAAGATAGCTTGGACTCTGGAAAAGACATTGGTTACTTTTTGGAAAAAAAAACATTAATGCCAAAGAGGGTGAACTAAGGGGATGGATGATTGAGAATTATTTAGGGAAATATCAGATGTAACACGGGAGCAATAACAAAATAAAGAGAATTTAGGAGCACCTAAAGTTATGAGTGGCACACTTTAAGCACTCTTGACATTTAAAACCAAACAAATATAAGTATCTCTATACTGAAGGGTTAATGTTATGTATAAATCCAGATAAGTTGATAAGCTAGGTATATAAATGTAACCTGACAAAAATGAATTAAGCAAATCACTTCCTTAAAAAGAGAAGTTTATTGAAATCTAAACGATCCTAAAAGTTAAATGGCTACCTAACCACTAGATGAGGTTGAGTTTCAAGAGTTAACCAGTTTTAAAATACACATCACAATGCAATATCACGAGTACCTACATAGCTAAATTTTAATGGTTAGGTACCTTTTTTGTGGGCTGCACTTTTTCTTTGTTCGTATCTGGTAATAAAGACCGGCTTGTCTATTTCATGCCCTGCAAAATATCAGTAGGACATATGTAACTCTCAATTAAAACTATATTTATACAAGGAAACCAATACCAAAGCACACATTTGTAATCTTCCTATACTTACAGTATTGACATAACAATGCAAACGAAAGTACTCACCGGCGATTGCACTTTTACGAATATACTCCAAGAACATAAGTTTGATCGCCAATTTTTGCCTAAGATCGAGACAGTCCCATTCATATTTATAGAAGAATCTGGCAAAAATGTCTTCCGTTGGTTTGACGCACTCCTGTGGGCAGCGAAACAAACATTAGTTGCAATGCAGTGTTGGGAGTTGACAAACGGGAGTTGGTCACATAACCAATAAATACTTACGCGTTTAATAGATTCGATGCGCTTCATTTTTCATTATTCCGTGTAATATTTTAGAATCCAAACGCGGGAACAAGTCTGCAAAATGGTCGCTACGCTCGGCGGATAGAAGCGAAAGCAAATGAAAAGGCGACTCGTGATTTTTTGAGTAAAAGGCGGGAGGCAATGGCGGGAAAACTGCTGTCGATATTACCCGTTAAGCCAATGTCAAGATGCCTGAACCAAAAAATAATTTTAAACACTGATCGGGAGATTTTCAAAATATTTTATTTAAATTTAATTAATTGTAATTTTAAATTATTTTTATTTACGGTAGCTATTTATGACATTTTTTAGAAGTATTTTTGAAATAAAGGAATAGTTTTTAGTTTACCTGTAATAAATTACTTTTCCATGTCAAGTACAATATTCAAATGACAGGAATGTGGAAAAAACGTAAAATGTGCTTTTAAATGAAGAAACTGCTGATAACCATGAATAACGAAATATTTTGTTTATCAGATAAATAATTAAAAACAGACAAGGGTATAAAGTTTTGGTAGATATTTTTTGGCTCAAACCATTGCGAAATGTTGCCCAGTGTTGCCGCGAGTCCCGCAATTGCCGTATTGTCCGGTAATCACTAATCAGCACAAAAAATGGATGAAAGTACGGCGTATGGCAGACCAGTCGATATTTTGCGTGTACGAGATATGCATAGCATAAAAGTATAGCAAAATTTACTACGTCATTGTACTATTTTTGTATAAATAGGAATGTTTCAAAGAATGGCATAAGCTGCCGCAATTATCATATCATTTATTGTAGATATTGTAGATAATATGAAGTAAATATTGCTTAATTCTATATTCCTTTTAAATCCTTTCTTTTTCCCCCTTTTTCCTGTCCACACCGGACGAAAAGGATGTCTGCGGATCTTAGAGAATGGTATAGCTTAACGTACTGTTCCGTCGGCAGCACTTAATTGTACATATAGAAGTTTGAGCCGCGCTCGAAACTAACGACGATTTAACAATAAAAGGTGAGTGAAGTGCGAATCTCAGGGCCCTAGAGTGTAAGCAATCGGCGTAACTCTGAAGCCACCGACTGGCGCTTGGAGACGACCGTTGTGCGGAAGATACGAGGTGAGGTGCAGCTACACACTCCACTAATCCATTCAGTTCCCGCCACCTATTTCATTAATTCTGTTTCATTTGCTGTCATGTGTCTAAATTATTATTATTTTTAATCTAAATCGAGACTTATCTACTTTTTTACTTTATGTAACCTTTCCAGATAATATAAAGAAATTATAAAAATAGTTTACCCTTCTGTTGTAAGACTACATTATGCCATTATTGCAAGTCATTTACAATTTTGTCTGACAAACCTAGTTTTGAGAGGCGAGGTGCAGCTATACACTCCAGTAATCAATTCAATTCCACCGACCCATTTCGTTAATTTCTTCTGACGATTCTGTTGATACTTTTAATATTCTTGATAAGAAATCGGAGCATTACCATGACACTGCATTTGCATCCGATGATGTAGATTTGGGTTACAACACCGGAAGTGGAAGTCTCATGTACGAGCTGACCCCTCTCGTGTCCGTTGGGTGAATACGACTTCCGATACTTCATACTTTATTTTCGATGAAGTAGATAGAGCTACTTTCCGATCTGTGATTATCTCATTCCAAATTAATAGAATAAATCTTACTTTAAACTACCTCACATTTTAGGTTCCAATACGCGCAAACGTTTTACTATTGAAACGAATAGGCATTTAGATAAAGTAACTTTAGTGCATAATAAATTACGCTTACCAAATCGTAACTTAAGAGATAGGGTGTTAAAATTTGTTACATCGCCTAAAGGTTGTGTACTTATCTGTTGTAATAATAATAAGTTGAATATCTTGCATAAATATTTAGACATACTTTCTCCAAGCACAAATTGCCGTACTTAGAACAAAGTATTATCTATAATTTGCTTTTAAAGCAGGTCACGGGACACTTTTTTTTAATCAGTTTTAAGCATTTTTTTTTAGAGGTTTAAAGGCACAAAATTCTATAAATCGCTTACTGATTAAAGCTAACTGTAATACCATAAACTTTCTCTCCTTGGAAATTAAATTCAAAGGCAAAACCAATTCCTCCAAAAATGATGCGTGTTTGATAAACTTACTTTTAAAATTGAATACTGAACAATTTGAAGTTGAAAGCATTATGGATAAGGTTAAGACTATTCCACTAATTTTTAGTAGTATTTTTAAATTGGTTTTTGAGAAATGTCATTGTTTGTAGGTTTTTATGTTCACATTTAGTTTGGAAACTAATAGTCTTTTACCTTTGATTCACTGCTGACACCTCAAGTGCTCTTCTAATTGAGTTTTTCTTAAGAATATCGGCAGGCGGTTTATCATATCGGAGCATTGTAATCTCGTCGTTTAGTAAAATCAAAACCCATCTTTGTAGCGTTCTGTTAGCAAACCAAATACATTTCTGTTTTATTTGAAAAGGCATCATCGACAATAACTCTAATTTAAAAATATCATTTTGTTTCGTTGTCTTTTTATCAATAAAATAATATTTTGTTTCACATGAGTTTTATTTTCAGTTAGTATTATTTCAATCAACGCCGCTATGCAGGTTTACTATTACCCTTAACCTTTAACTATTACTATTAAGAGTTTTGGTGAATTCAAACGAAAAGTTCAAGAGTGACAATATTATTATATAAAAACTAATATTGGTCATTTTTAATGCTTTAATACCACCATCTCTTTTTCTTAAAAAGCATTTACGTTCAGCAGTACCTAAAATAATTGTATAATACCGTATGACAGTGTACTTAGTATTTTTTTACTCATTATGTGTAAAAAAAATACTAATTTAGAAATACTAAACATCGTATACTTTAAATTTGATACTAATATCAAAAATATTTTTTTTAACTTGTGTTTATTTCAATATTAGTGATTTTTTAGTTAATTAATAGCAATTAATATGTTCACCTTAATTTCTTAGATAGAATGTTCTGGTGAAAGGAACTTTATGCTTTTAAAAGTTTTCTACGTTTTTCTAAAGGACCTAACTAAAGTGGATTTAACTAAGTTACTAAGCTAGTGAATAATAACCATAAAAAATAACACTTTTATTAGGAAAAAAAGTGACAAAAAATAACCCTAAATAAAATTGAAAATTTCAACAGTTAGAAGTAGATAGTGGGCACCGTACCGTGCAATGCAATTGACACATTCACCGATAATACCAATTAAGCATAAATCATGAAAATACACTTGAAATATTTAATTCCATATATCGTTAAGTACGCACATTAAAAGTTTTAGTAGATAATCGTAAATAAAACTGAAAAATTCAACAATAACACATTAAAGCAGGGAACGGGCACATTAAATCATGTTAATACAATTTAAACATTTAATTGCCACGCCCAAAGGAAAGTTTTGATAAGTAATCATAAATCAAATCAACGTCACACATTAACCATTCACCAAAATAATGAATAAAATAATTGGTAATGAATTACACCTTGGTAATGAATCATGATTCATGGTAGCATGATCATGTATGATCAAATTCCAGAGTAGTGAATATAATTTTGTTACTGGGTTACTCTATAGTACATTATGAATGTTAACAAAATTGAGGCATTCTTAGAATAATAGCAGAGTTTATAAACAATAATTAGTGTACAAGGGAAATTAAATAAGTTATTAACAAATAAGCAGTCAGCCCACATGACAATAAAATGAAATATCTTTCGGAGGCGGGGAAGTTATTATGAGTATAGTGATTTTATTGCAGATAAATAACTTCATCTAAGCATCTCCAGATAACATCTCACTTTTAACAACTCATTTGATCATTAACTGAATTTACACAAACTGGTCTATTTGATCACAATACAAAAAATAATTGATTAAAATAACTTCAGCTTTTCTATACAGGATGTGCCATAACAACTGAAAACTCTTAAAGGGGCTGAAATGGCGGCCTCAAATATGCATAATCCAGCTATACCTTTTACTATAGGATGCATCGAGGAAGAGGATTTTTCTAAAACTTAATTAACCTTGAATTGAAAATGTTCAGGGTTAATTTTATTCATCGACGTCTTCTTTATCAAGTTTAATGTTATAGTCCCTCTCACTAACCTTCACTATTGAACTGTATTATGTGAGAAAAGTGATATTTTCTACCCCGTGGCTGTATTTCTATACAAAGATGTTTATATTTTTTCAATAAAAGATTAATCTAGATTATGCTCATTCGAAGCAGCCATTCAACGTATTCATAACTAAAATGGTGGCACTTGAAAGCATTCTTTAAATTATGACAATAAAATGCAAGCGCCATGTTTCATGTCCACTGAGAGTAAACAATTAGGTCTTTCTTGGTTGTTTACTCTCAATTAAAAGCGAAAGGGAAAAGGCACCGCATGAGCAGATTTCAAATAACAAGTCAATTTAATTGTTAATATGAAATTGTACAAAAGACATTTCATACACCGCACGCAAAAAACTTCTCGCCAGTGTGCGTTCTTTCATGTATTTTTAAAGAACCACGTTGATTAAAAGAGGCATTGCATACGCTGCATGCAAAAGGTTTTTCACCTGTGTGCGTTCTTTCATGTCTTTTTAAATCACCACTTTGATTAAAAGAGGCATTGCATACACCGCACGCAAAAGGTTTCTCACCTGTGTGCGTTCTTTCATGTATTTTTAAAGAACCACTTTGATTAAAAGAGGCATTGCATACGCTGCATGCAAAAGGTTTTTCACCTGTGTGCGTTCTTTCATGTATTTTTAAAGAACCACTTTGATTAAAAGAGGCATTGCATACGCTGCATGCAAAAGGTTTTTCACCTGTGTGCGTTCTTTCATGTCTTTTTAAATGACCACTTTCAATAAAAGAGGCATTGCATACACCGCACGCAAAAGGTTTCTCACCTGTGTGCGTTCTTTCATGTATTTTTAAAGAACCACGTTGATTAAAAGAGGCATTGCATACGCTGCATGCAAAAGGTTTTTCACCTGTGTGCGTTCTTTCATGTCTTTTTAAATGACTACTTTGATTAAAAGAGGTATTGCATACGCTGCATGCAAAAGGTTTCTCGCCTGTGTGCGTTCTTTCATGTGTTTTTAAATCACCATTTCGACTAAAAGAGGCATTGCATACGCTGCATGCAAAAGGTTTCTCGCCTGTGTGCGTTCTTTCATGTACTTTTAAACTACCACTTTTATTAAAAGAGGCATTGCATACACCGCACGCAAAAAGTTTCTCACCTGTGTGCGTTCTTTCATGTCTTATTAAATGACTACTTTGATTAAAAGAGGTATTGCATACGCTGCATGCAAAAGGTTTCTCGCCTGTGTGCGTTCTTTCATGTGTTTTTAAATCACCATTTCGACTAAAAGAGGCATTGCATACGCTGCATGCAAAAGGTTTCTCGCCTGTGTGCGTTCTTTCATGTCGTTTTAAATCACCATTTAGATTAAAAGAGGCATTGTATACACCGTACGCATTTTTTTCCTCGGGGAAGTCTTTTTCAGTGGCCATTTTCAATTCAGACAGCTTCTTGCCTATGTCATCCACTTCATCTTGTACAGATTCTCTGCAGTTTGATGTAGACTTGCATAACTGTAAAAAAGAACATATTAAATTTACAGATCTGATCTGATTAATGTGCGAGTACTGCTACTAGCTTTTTAAGTTGTGTTTCGTCGTAACTGGGCATTACGGACAAAAGGAACGGTGTTTTATAGCCCAAATATGGCTGCAGTCACACCAAGCACACTTGTTTCAAACCTATTCAGGGTTTTGGTGGGATATATCCAGGTGTCTCTGTGCCTGGAGTGACTTGTCCATTTGTTTTAAAGTGCACTGATGACCATATTAGAAAAAAAAACAAGATTGGCTGTGAACACCTGTAGCTATCATTTAATATCAACTGCTTCTTTTATAGATATTATTTAGTAGTAAATTATTTAAGCAGACGTTAATTAGTAAATTATGTGACAGACCTGACGCTTTATAGCTATGCTAATTAAAAAAAACTACTATGATGACATTCTTTCAATTCATATTTATTTAATAATAACTTCTCCTAAATTGACCTTTTTCAATAACTCTGCAAAAGTTTTGTAATGCTGTCTATTATGCCAACACTACACAACTATACAAATACTATGCGATTGTACAAAACCACGGACAAAATCCCTAGTTTAGTTCCGTATTAATTTTTTTTTTAAATATATATAAATAATCAAAGTATAAATTGTTTAAAATTTTTTTTTTTATTTAAAATTGTTTTTTTTTTTATATCTATTTAATCTATTTTACGTCATTGTCTTTACGACATTTCATATTGTGTACAATATCTGTTGTGTATCCACACTAAGTAAATAAATAGACCTGGACATAATATTTCAATTTATAATAATAATTATAAATTGAATTATTAATTTATAATTTATAGTCAGCCGCCATTAGGGCTATCATCAGACAATACAATTATACGAATAATTAATATATATATTTAAATCGATAACAATTGACTGTTGATTTCTCTCAATAAAGAATAAAGAATTATAAAGTGACACTGAACATTCTTTTACATATTTGTATTTGTGGTCATATTTGTATTTGTATTATTACATATTATATTATATACATATTTGTATTTACTGGCAAGCAATAAATAAAACACTCTATAAAATATTTGGAATTCGAATTGATTACACCCTAATGATGAGCTATTTCATAAAAAAATATGTATGTATAAAAGCTAACAACAAATTACTGACGCTGAGAAAAAAATGCGCTTTAGACAAGCTAATTTTTTAATAGGCTCCACTTAACTATGCCAAAGTGCTTATGCTAGATCATGGGAAATAAAAAATTAAATGGTATGACTATAATGTGTGGATTCGAAAACAAGGTTAGACTAATAATTTTGCATTACTTTGTTACCAATAACATATTTTTCCATACTCACATTTTTCGCGCATAATTTGTATTATTTTGAATGAACCCTGAACACAGACAATCTGCTATGGGGGACATTTTCTTGGTAGACTGAGGTACCACCCCGACATAATTTTTGTTAAATAACTGCTGTTTCCAGAGCCGAAGCGTTGACCTATTTAACTTACATAAATCTGAAAAATTACCTTTGTTTGCGAATCTTCCTTCATATCAGCTGATGTATTTTCTTTAACGTGTAATTTGTCGATGGCCATATAACGATGAGCTTTAGGGTCAATAACACCTTTGCAGATCGAGACGTGTGATTCCAGGTATTCGGACTTTGAGAACTTCGAGTGGCAAGTATTGCACGTGAAATATGACCCTGGAGCAGAAAAAAAATAATAAGATAAGATAAGATAAGATAGATTTATTTCCAACATATACAAAAATGTACATAGGAATGACATAAAATCTTATAACGTACAACAATGTAGATAGAAAAAAAAAATAGACAATGAATGCAATAAAATAAAAATTGCATAAAAAGATTTTCAAAATACAAAATAAAACAAATTTAATTTAACAACCCAGAGAAGTAAAAAAGGAGTTCTAATAAGGTATACAAAGGAAATACAAAAAAAAATAAACAAAAACAAAATTTACATAAATATAGTTAAAAATAAAAAGAGAAACTGAAAAGAGATTAATTAAAACTCTTCAAAACTGTATATAATTTTTTCTAGAAGTAGTTTCTTAACCTCTTTTTTAAAAAGGCTCAATTTAGAAATAAGTTTTATTTTCTCTGGCAATTTGTTAAAGAAATCAGCGGCTAGATAATTGTTGGTTTTTTTGAACCTAGCTGACTTGGGGATGACGGTTTGTACATAATTGCTCTTGTGGCGAGTGTCATGATCATGGATCTGGCTATGTGTCACTGCTTTGTCCTTGTTAACGTAGAACTCACACAAACACTCCTGGATATACAAGCCATAGATTGTCAGGATTCCAAGTTGTTTAAACAATGGTCTACATGATACACGTTGGTTCACCCCTACAATAGCTCGGATAGATCGTTTCTGGAGTCGAAAGATATCACTCACATACGGAGCTGTGCCCCAAGCGATTATACCATATCTAAGGTGTGATTCAACGAGACCGTAATAGGCTGACAACATTGCAGATTTGTCCATATATTTTCTTATGCGCGAAAGGGCATAACACGCTGAGGAAAGTTTAGATTTGACATATTGAATATGCTCTCGCCAGTTAAGTTTTTTATCCAAATATGTTCCTAGGAATTTAACGCTATTTTTAACCTCAACAGCATGCTGTGTCTTAAGCGTTGAACTCGGGACATTGCTGAAGTCGACTATAACTGTCTTTGACATGTTTAGTGACATCTTATTAGCCTTGAACCAATCTTCAAGCTCATTGAGTGTTTTGCCTATTTTTGTGTCCAGGTCGTCCATTTTATTGGTTACAATTACCCCACTAGTGTCGTCAGCAAACTGAATAATTTCGGCACTTGCTATGTTTGAACTGAGGTCATTTGTATATATTATAAATAGAAGAGGCCCCAATATCGATCCCTGAATACTACATAATTGCAAAATTTTTGAATTTTACAAAGTAATCTTTCTCCTACATGTCCCATTTGTCGATAGTAGTTTCCGAGACAAGGCCGTGAAAATTTTGCATTAACAAAATTGTAATTAAAAGCATCGATTTTTTTATAATATATTTTTTTTTTTTTTTTTTTTTTTTTATTTTATCCAAAAACAATATACATGAAATAGCACAAAACAATTTAAATAATAAAACTAGTTACAAGTAATCTTAAACTATCCCATACAAAGCAAAATAGATAGGTGGTGTGGATTTTATCACCCCACTAGACAAGGTCTGTTCTGGGGTGATACCTGCTCCAATTTTACACGTTTGCTTTACCTGGTTTTATATTTTTATTTTATTTTGATAAATAGTGTACGTACATAATATATATAACATCATATATGAGAAATAAATGCTCATGAAATACTTATATTGTGAAGTGTTAGATTTTAGTAATAATATATAATATATATAATGTGCATAGTATATAATATTATATAATAATAGTCTATATAGGAATATTTAAGAGTAGTTTTTCACATTCGTTTCTTGAAAACGTCATAAGCCAATTGCAAATTTTGCGCTTGAAAACATCTTGCCGCACTGGAACCTCATCTACCGAAGAACAGAAGGTGTTGTATATCTTTGGAGCGAGGAATGTATAGAATGTTTAAGAATCACTTTAATAAAATGACAAAACGTGCCATGTTAACATGTTAAAAGAGTAATGAAATAAAAAAAAATAGCCTGAAATATTATAAAAACTCGAATAATATGAACAAGTGACATGTAGGAGAAAGATTACGAATCTACGTAGAATGTAACATCTTTATAATATTGGTCCAATACTTGCAATACCCTAATTTGGTCATTTTTTTTTTGTTAAGAAACAAGCGTCCAAGCTAAACAGCTGTTTTCATATTGGCATGCTTAAAATACAAAAAGCCACTCAGATGACTTCAGACCCATTGTGTAAAGGTCGAGAGGGATAAGAGATTGTCCTCGGAAGGATATACAACATACTGTATGGCTTTAAGACATCTTAACATTCCCCCAACTGTCTAGTCTCCCCTTAACTCTATTTATAGATGCTTTACATTTCCCCCGGCTCCCTGTGAAGTAAAATATGTCCTAATTCTGAAGTTTATTTTAATTTTTACCTCTTTTGCGAGGCTCCTTTTGCATGGGAAGATTTGGAGGCAGATGGTAGGTAGCCATGTCAATGTTGAGGACGGCTGCATAGTCCAACCCGTAAAAGATGAGCAGCTCCCTGCCTGGGGGTATATCTTCAATGCTTCTGTAAAATATAACAGTTTATATTTTTTAGTATTGCACAGGGTGCGGTATGAGGATGTGACACATTTCACGATACAAGATTGCAATTCACACAAAAAATGCTTTTGGAATGACCATAAATAAAGCCCAAGGGTAAACACGCAAAAGTAAAAAACGTGTTTTTCTCATGGGCAACTCTACGTCGCATGCTCACGTGTATCTAATCCACAAAATCTTCATGTCCTTGCAAAAGAAGGCAAGACCAAAAACGTTGTTTATAGAACTGTGCTGAGTCGCAATCTTGCAATACGTAATTGGTAAAAAGGATAATTGCTGTACTGAAATATTAGCCCAGGGCTAGTCAAGTGAGCTCCATTGAAAATCCTCGTTTCCAAAGGACATTAAAGTTCGCCTGCGTAGAGTGAGTCCTTTACACGTTCCTCATAGTTCAGTGCAACAGATAAACAAAGGTTTTTATACTTCCAGCTACATGTTGCATGACGCTGCAAGTCTTTGACATTTTAACTAACTTCATTTTAATGTATTTAAGACGTAGCAACCGCTACAGGAGTGAAACAATCTCGCGGTGGGTGCTTGAGGAAGTATACTAAACATTAAACAGGCGATGTATTTTGAAAAAATATAAATAAACTATATTTATTGTACAATAATTATACTATGATTTTTTTTTAAATCACTCGTTTACCTTGTGACCGGTTTAGTTGTCGATGTAGAGGTAGATGACCCCTTGAAAGGACTAAAGTGAACAAAAATATGAACTATGCTCAGCATTTATGGCTAAGTTGGATGGAAGATGAATTTAATGCCACACAGCACTTCAGATGGCTTTAATTAATGAAATGGAATTTACCAATTAGTCACAGTTTTGTTGGTGTTTAACTGCAGCAAATATTCACCTGTAATATATTTTCTTCTTGTACTGAAATGCGGTGAGGTTCTGCTGAGTCCAGCAAGGAGATTGGTTGACATAACGCATCCAATTCGAGTTGGACGTGTCGGCTGCATCCACATAGTGATGAGTTCTTACTTCATCACCAAGAACCTACGTAAAAAAGTAGATTTTATTTATTTTTGTAATTTACAACAATTTTTCGCTTTTGACCTCTCTTGTTTATGTATTACAAAATCTTGGAATATTAATTCGATATTAACCTGCCAAGAGTATCCTTCCGATCCGGGAGTACGCAAAATGTTTCCCTGGTATGGTCCCATCATAACTCCTTTAGGGATAAGTTGCAGGGAAAATACTCCTTTACCGGCACCTGAACACACAATATATTCCTGAGATAGCATACAAAAGTGTTAGATATTAAAACGTTTAGTATGAAATGCCTATTTCCTCGGTCGTATATTGTCTCTCAAATTAAAAAAGGGGTCTACTTAAGAAAATGACAATTATTGTACCACAAATAGTATAGGTACCTGGGTTTTGAAAGATCGTTGCCTTTGAAAAGTAGACACAACCATCTTTTGTAAAGTGATAAACCCATACTTTTTCACGAGCATTACAAATCATCAGTTGTACGCACTGACCGCAGGTAGTATTTTTTATGAAATGTTATCACTTTTGCCTTTATTATTAATTGTCCACTTGAAAAGTACTTAACAAGTGGGCACAATTGAGAATAGAGGGACGATACGAACCACCATATGATTATTGATAGCGTAGCATAAGTTGAGCTCAGTTCTTTTAAATATGCCTGACTAATTATCTGGGTCGGTTTTGCCGTCAAATATAATATTATAATACTAGCTTTTGTTATAGATCCTACAACTTTGTTATTAAAACGTAAGACCCAGTAATTCCTCAAATACCATTTCAGCTGTTTTTAAGTAATTTCTTAGAGAATACTATTTTTACATAGAAAAAGGAAGATATACGAGGTGTGTTCAAAAAGTATCGCGACTTTTGAATTTTCGCGGGTTACGTATATTCGAATTTCGATTTTTTTGTGGCGTTATGTTGGTACTCATGTCTCTCACTTATGCCGACAAGCTCGGCTAATTTGAATGTTCACTTAATTGTTGACAGCTGCTTTGCTGGCACGTGTTTTGGATCGTCTTCGATTTTTACCTATTCAAAAAAATTGGATCAAAGAACCTGTATCAAATTTTGTGTGAAAAACGAAATTAAGTGCGCGGATGCATTCCGAATGTTGACTGTGGCATACGGAGAAGCTACCTTGGACCAAAGCAACGTTTATCGGTGGTACAAAATGTTCTCAGAAGGCCGAGAAGATGTGAACGACGAAGAGCGTGCCGGACGCCCGAGCACTTCAACAACAGACGAAAAAATTAATGAAGTGGAGAAAATGGTATTGGCCAATCGTCGAATCACCGTTAGAGAAGTTGCTGAGGACCTAAACATATCGATTGGCTCGTGCCATTCGATTTTTATCAATGATTTGGGCATGAGACGGGTCGCCGCGAAATTCGTACCAAAAACAGCATCGCATGAACATTGCTAATGAGATGTTAAACTCTGTCCGCGACGACCCAAATTTGCTCCAGAGGGTCATAACTGGTGACGAATCGTGGGTTTATGGTTATGACGTGGAAACCAAAGCTCAATCATCCCAATGGAAGCTGCTACGCTTACGTTACGCTACGCTTGACGAGATAAAGACGGCATCGAAGGAGGAGCTGAACAAGATAAAAAAAAATGATTTTTTGAAGTGCTTCGAAGATTGGAAAAACCGTTGGCACAAGTGTATAATATCTCATGGGGATTACTTTGAAGGGGACAAAATAGATATTCATGAATAAGTAAATAATTTTAGAAAAAACACAAAAGTCGCGATACTTTTTGAACACACCTCGTATGTTAAATTTGTTACTAGGTGTTTCATTTTAGCATGAACAATCAATTAAATAATTACTAGAGTAAGGTGTGGGCAGAGTTAATTCTTATAAAATATACCAGCGATGTTATTAAAAAAATATGTTGGATTTAAATATTTTAGAAACAATAAAATTGGCTATTATATATTTAAAAAATAGTAAAGCTTTGATAGTTATTAAAGTGACATTAGAATGAGACATGTATTTTTAAATTATTTGTAGGAATTTGTAAGTAATTTTACTGTTTTGAAAAGTAGGAGAAATTCAACCTGGAATTCTCGACTGGTCAACTTTCAAATAGCCCCTAGGGCATGTGAGCTCCGCGTACGTTTTACCATCAACGATCTCCTCCTTGTTAACCTTAAAAAGAAAAGAATTCGCTGAGTTAATTCCTAAATATATTACAATCAGGCTAACCTAGGAAAGTTTTCGGTATGAGTTAGTGCAAATTTTAAAATTGCTTAAAAACTATTGTCAATACCTATAAAATAACAGGTGTCTATAAAATAGCAGTTATTCCAGGGCGCATTTTTTAGGATAAAATGTTATTTTAATGTTGGTAAAATAATTTATCATAAGTACATTTCTTGTAAATAGTAACATTAGCATAATATAGAATCCGTGAACAACCTTTAGGATTCACTCATTTATTGAAAAAACATGACTGTTTAAGTCTAAAGAATCGACGCATACTGTTAGATACGACTACTGTTCAAAATATGTAATAATTACTTCGACTGTCCTCAATTACTTGAACAAATCAACTTCCATGTACCGCCGAGACTCTCCCGTCGACAATTACTCTTTGAGCCTATAACGCAATATATGAGGTCCAACGCAGGTTTTAGAGCACTGCGTTAGTTATGCTTGCAATTGTAAGCACTCAATCATGATCTCAATGTCAGAAAATTTATATAACTTATTAGCATTAGATATGAAACAAATCACTCTATATGGGAAAAACTTGTAAGGATGCAAGACTATATACTAAGAGTTTATAAGGTATATAAAACCCAATTATTAGGTTAATAAAATTATGTTGCATAATAAAGTAATATTTTGATTCTCTTTTAAAATATTTCTATATACGTTTTAATTTCAATATCAAATAATATGATAATAAAATGTATTCTTCTTGCCCATGGGGAAAACTTTAAAAATGAGGGGCTGTTAGTGAATTTGTAGTAAGCTAAATATTAATTGTTTTTTGTATTCCGGCTTAAATTTTTAGAATTACAAAAAATCTATTACGACATATTTCAAGAAAAAAGGATAATTTTATGTATAAATATATAACGATTATGATATATAAAATGCACGCTCTCCACATAGAATTTTTCGTAGGCTAATTTTACAGTGGATTACGAAGGCATTAACTGATCTATGGAGGGGCAAACATACTCACTTGGTGTGGGGGTGGCAAACGGTATTTTGCCCCAGGGTGCCACCTGGTCTTAGGACCGGGCCCGGGTTCAGAGGTTTTGACCATCTATCTGTATGTTTATAAAAGTTGCTCAAAATGGCCGTTTCAAGACACGCTCAGAGCCGCGATTACCTAGCGCTTACATATAAATATATATAATCTAATGTTTGATAGCAACCTTCTCAACCGGAATGTAGATTAGCGGTCCATGTATATGGCAGTACGGATAGAAGTGGGTCTCGCAGTCATCGCACCCTGTAAAACAAAAAATTAACAAATAAAAAAACATCACTAGTTCATCTTGTAAACCTTATTTTAAACAACTGGGCATACTTACGATTTATGGTACATATATACTAGAAGCAATTTGCCTTTTTTATAATAAAATCTATGCTAATTAACATAGTGATATTCATGAGTTAAATACACGTCATAAAGGTAATTATGTTCAAACCGTGTCAGCCCGTACCGCCAAATACCAATCTGCATGTCATTATTTAAGCTTAAGGTATTTTAATATGTTACTAAAAGCTTTAAATGGATAAATAATATTCTCAAGCTTAAGAGTAGTCGAAGAAATATATTCTGGAAAAATATTTATAGTTTTAAGGAATTTAGATAGTTAAGTGATACACAATTCAGTATGTAACTATTCTTATTTTTTTTGGTTGGTACTCCTGTAAAGCGATTGCTATGCAAGAATCAAATACACACTAAATTAGGTAAAGGTATATTAATCTAGATCTATATCAACCTATTTTTCTACTCTTAAATTCGTTGTCTTTTAACGTTGAAATGTAACTGTATGTACAAATAATATGTAATTGTCATTCCTGAACAACAAACTTGTTTGTGTGTTGGACTATACGTACACATATATTCATCATCCACAAATTCTTTCTCGTTATAATTAACATTTTTCCGAGTTTTGCGTCTGGGATTTCTGCGGCGACGGGTTCGATGTACCACTTCTGAAAATTGCGTATGATTAAGTGTAATGACATAAAATATTATCAATAATTAATTAATGAGCACAACTTTATTAAATGGAAATTTTACTTGAAACTTAAATTTTAACTCGCCTTCATCGGACGACGATTCGTCTACCCTCAGTTCCTTCTTTGCCTTTTCGAGACAGGCCTTCAATGCCGCATGCCTCTCCTCCGACCTAGAAATAACACAATAAGCCATGTAAATGAATGTGGCTTAAGTGTAGCAGCCGCCTGACTGCCCTCCAATCATCATCATCAAAATAATCTCGTTGACGGCAGCTCTAAAGACAGGTCAGTCCTCCATCGTCAGTCCTTCATCAGCCAGAACTGCATTTGCCAGTGATTATAGATAGGTAGACAGGTAGATCGGTAGAATAGTAATTATAAGTAAAACTGATAGATATCGCTACTGGGTCTGATAGCAAGGACTTATGACCACCAGTTTAAATAACAAAACTTTCATCAAAGTTGCAAATATATCCTGGATCCATATTCACTGAAAATTAGACATACATTCAACGGCGCTTTTCTCATCACTGTTGATTGGTTAAGTGACAAGGTACACTTCTAAGTAGCAATTCTTTGTCGAACAAAGGCAATATTGTTATTCTAAATTTTATTTTATTTTTGGCCTGTATTTTCTTGATATCTACAGCACTATTCAATTGTGTTTCTTATAAGATATTAATAAAAAAAACAGTTACTTTTCAACCTCTTCTCGGGTAAATCCGACAAATGGTTCACCGGCATTCTGAAAAAAAATTTTAGCTTATTACACAAATTTATTTAAAATAAAATGCCGTTTTTATTACAATTTTACACGAAAAACATGGAAATAAAAAAGAAGAGATTGTTTTCATTAGAAGATCTCGAAATTCACTGAACCGAACATCAATCGCTGGCTTCCTTATAAGCTATGCATCGCCATATCTCATGAGCGGGCTGAGCAGTAACCAGAATTGTTCGGTAAAGTCAGAGTGTATCACAAATATATGCGATAGAATCTTGAGATTACTATGGTAAAATTTTGTACATAGATATTAATTCAAATACTAACTCATGGCCAGTCCATTTCAGACGCTTCATTGCATTTTGTTTTTTTTTTATTTGTATATATGGTAATCGTGTTTTACCATTTTTTGCTTAAATTTGTTATGCACTAAAAACCAAACTCAAACCGCCCTCAAAATTTATCAGCTCTTTTTGGCCTACATGGGAAAACCACCAATGCCTACTGAGCAGAATGAAAAGGGACTCATTTTGAGGAGCGCCGCAATTTTCTCCACCAGAACCATGGAACGAGATCCACGTAAAGCCCCTGGGATGAAGAAATGCCAAAATGACAGCATCGCAGTTGTCTGGTTGTTCTATTTTGTGCGAATGATGCAGGAATAAGGTACTAAGTGACTATTGGGTCCATCTAAACTACATTACAGCAATGAGGGAGTGTTAAAACATTGAAATAAGGAATAATAATTAATTATTGTGAAACTTAGATTGAAATATGAGTTTGAATATTTTACCAACCTTGAGTTTGGCATCAACAGCTGAAAGAAATGAAAAAAAAAGTGTTTGTATGAAAAACAATTGACATATAAAACATTTTGTATCTTCAGAGTTCTAAGGCCGGTGACGATGTATGGAGCATGGCAAAGCTGTGGGGCTAACCGCGCCACATACATCGTAAAGCCAGCCGCATAGCTCATCACCGGCCTTTTTAAAGTTAATTTTCAATGTAGACTTACAAAATAATTACATCTTACATATGCGTAGAGTTACCTGCCTGGCAATGACTAAGTAAGGTTAAATTTATTATTATTATAGATTTAGTAGTATTATAAATGTAACGTTTTCACGACTAAACTGCTGTAACGATCTACACAAAATTTGGTATGGAGATAGCTTGGCCTCTGGAAAAGACATTGGCTACTTTTTGGAATAAAAAACATTAATCCCAAAGAGGGTGAACTAAGGGAATTCCTAGGTCTAAAGCCTGAAGGGCCTAGCTGCTAATCTGGGGGAAACCTGGGGTCGAACGGGCTTGTCATGAGAGAAGTTTATTGAAATCTAAACGATCCTAAAAGTTAAGTGGCTACCTAACCACTAGATTAGGTTTAGTTTCAAGAGTTTACCAATTTTAAAATACACATCACAATGCAATATCACGAGTACCTACATAATAAACAATGCAAAATGCATTAGCTAAATTTTAATGGTTAGGTACCTTTTTTGTGGGCTGCACTTTTTCTTTGTTCGTATCTGGTAATAAAGACCGGCTTGTCTATTTCATGCCCTGCAAAATATCAGTAGGACATATGTAACTCTCAATTAAAACTATATTTTATACAAGGAAACCAATACCAAAGCACACATTTGTAATTTTCCTATATTTACAGTATTGACATAACAATGCAAACGAAAGTACTCACCGGCGATTGCACTTTTACGAATATACTCCAAGAACATAAGTTTGATCGCCAATTTTTGCCTAAGATCGAGACAGTCCCATTCATATTTATAGAAGAATCTGGCAAAAATGTCTTCCGTTGGTTTGACGCACTCCTGTGGGCAGCGAAACAAACATTAGTTGCAATGCAGTGTTGTCAAACAAACGGGAGTTGGTCACATAACCAATAAATACTTACGCGTTTAATAGATTCGATGCGCTTCATTTTTCATTATTCCGTGAATTTTTTTAGAATCCAAAGGCAAACTGCAAAATGGTCGCTAAGCTAGGCGGATTTCTATCCGCAAGCAAATGAAAAGGCGACTCGTGAATTTTTGAGAAAAAGGCGGGAGGCAATGGCGGGAAAACTGCCCTCGATATTACCCGTTAAGCCAATGTCAAGATGCCTGAACCAAAAAATAATTTTAAACACTGATCGGGAGATTTTCAAAGTATTTTATATTAATATTTAATTTACTTAATTGTAATATTAAATTATTTTTATTTACGGTAGCTATTTATGACATTTTTTAGAACTATTTTTAAAATAAAGGAATAGTTTTTAGTTTACCCGTAATAAATTACTTTTCCATGTTAAGTACAATATTCAAATGAAAGGAATGTGGAAAAATAACGTAAAATGTGGTTTTAAATGAAGAAACTGCTGCTTGCCATGAATAACTAAATATTTGTTTTATCAGATAAGTAATTAAAAACAGACAAGGATATAAAGTTTCGGTAGATATTTTTTGGCTCAAACCATTGCGAAATGTTGCCAAGTGTTGCCGCGAGTCCCGCAATTGCCGTATTGTCCGGTAATCACTAATCAGCACAAAAACATGGATGAAAGTACGGCGTATGGCAGACCAGTCGATACGAGATATGCATAGCATGATTTACTACGTCATGGTACTATTTTTGTATAAATAGGAATGTTTTAAAGAATGGCATAATTATCACCTCATTTATTGTAGGTAATATGAAGTAAATATTGCTTAATTGTATATTCCTTTTAAATCCTTTCTTTTTCCCCCTTTTTCCTGTCCACACCGGACGAAAAGGATGTCTGCGGATCTTAGAGAATGGTATAGCTTAACGTACTGTTCCGTCGGCAGCACTTAATTGTACATATAGAAGTTTGAGCCGCGCTCGAAACTAACGACGATTTAACAATAAAAGGTGAGTGAAGTGCGAATCTGGTATGGAGATAAGTTTCGGACGGTTGCGGACGGTACGCGTAGACTCGATCGCTCCGGTCATTTTGAGTTTCTCGAAGTATTTGTGTCTTTGTGTATTGAACCTACCTTTCATTTTATCGTATTTATTTCTTTTCAAACTGTTACTGTAAGTACTCTACTTGTTTATTTTCTCTCGTTTCTTTTTCTTCCTCCCTACCCCCAAAAAAAGTTTGCCTGCCCATTAGTGCCGTTTACTGGCACGTGTGCATTTGTGACTTATTTATTACATTTTATATATCAATATAGTCATGCCACCGCGCTATTAACTTAGCTTTCAATATGGAAGACGTGACGGGGGGGCTGGCGATCCCGGAATCGCCAGTCCCCAGCAACTCTGCTCAATCCGACATGGAAATCCAGCCAATGTCCCCTGAAACAAGCCTAGCGGTTGCGTCCATCGTTGAGGTCAATACCTCAAGCCCAAATATTAATTCAAATCCAAATTCAAATATTATTACAAATAACCCAACTCGGAACATTGTTCCTGACATAATTAGATATAAGGCGGAAGCTCTTCCCCCTTTTATTACCTACCTCCAATTCAACTCCGAAGATCAAGCCACCCAAAAAAACTCATTCCTAAACCCACTTTCAGTGGGTAAAATGCTTCACAGGCATAAAGTGGCAAACATTGAAGCCATTCGTAAAATAGGACGGAATAAATTAGAAGTAAAGTTCAGCTCCGCAGCAGCTGCAAATTCGTTTGTAACTGCAGACTTTTTAAAAAAAAATAAATTATCGTCATTTATTCCGGCCTATACGACATACCGTATGGGCGTTATAAAGGGGATAGATACCGACCTCTCCGATGAAGAAATCTTGGAAGGGTTTAACCAGTCTAATAAGACCAAGGTCTTGAAAGTTCGTCGTCTCAATTTTAGAGATAGAGATTCAGATGGTAATACCGCGTGGAAACCTTCGCGCTCCATGGTGGTTACATTTGAAGGTCAAAAGATTCCTGACAAAATGTACCTATATTATAATTCTTTAATAGTGGAGCCCTACTCTCTCCCCACCATCCAGTGCCTGAACTGTTGTAGGTTCGGTCATTCAAAAAATACCTGCCGTGCCAAAACTCCTCGATGCTTCCGCTGTGGTGGAGATCACAGTGGAGCGGGTTGCGATTCGCAGGACATTTACTGTATCAACTGTAAACGTGACCACCAGGCCACTCATAAAAACTGTGATGAACACATTCGCCAAAAAAATATTAAAAAGGCAATGTCAGATTTTAACCTGCCATACTTTGAAGCTGCTTCAAAGTACCCCATTAAGGCTTCATACTCATCTACAGCCTCAACTCCCTTGTCTCTACCAAGCCCCACTCCTAATAAACCTTCCCCAACCAAAGAGAGGCCGAGCCCCCCCAGAATCCTTTCACCACATTCCCCTAGGCAAAACCTACGTGGTTTTAAAAAAAGAAAAATCGTATCAACCCCTCCCCCATTAGAAGACAAAAACCCTGCATACTCATGGGACTATTTTGACTTCTCCCAGAATAAGGGCACATGTCTTAACAACCCGTATAGAAATCCATTAATCTCAATTCTTCCCCTCCTGCGCACTTTACAAAACGAAGTTAACCAGATCAATAATGATTCCCCTGCTACAACCCACGACTCCATCGCTCTAGGCAACATATTGTCAACAATTATTGACGAAGTCAATCAAAAAACTGAGGAGGCTACCACATTTAGTAGTGGCCCCCGAACATCTTATTAACTGTCAAAGCTATCTAGAGAAGGATATAAGCCACCTTATATCCAAATCTTGTTAGAGTTTAAGTCATATAAACTCTCATATTTTTTTTTAATTTATTTTTTTTTTCTCTTTTTTTTCTTTTGTAATTTTATTTATTTAGTTTATTTTTATTTCTTATTTATTTATTTATTTTAATCATATCATGGCTAATTTACTTCAATGGAATTGTCGCAGCATTAATGATAAAAAGGTGGAGTTGCGTCAACTCCTTCACCAACAAAAAATTCACATAGCAGCCCTGTCAGAAACATGGCTTAACCCATCATTACCTTTTAATCTCTCTGGCTACTCCTGTGCACGACATGACCGACCTGATGGTAAGGCCGGTTGTGCTTTATTAGTAAAAAATGGAATTCCTTTCAATACTATCGATCTACGCCCGCCGTCTCCCGATATCCAGGTCTGTGGAATTAAACTTTCCCCATTCTCAGTGGTCTCAATATATGTCCCTCCCCGCAAATCCATCCCAATGCAATGGTGGAATACCCTACTTAATAAAGTTGATGGCCCATGTTTCGTACTGGGCGACTTTAATTCTCATTCCCAGGTGTGGGGATGTGCATTTCTAGACAGATTAGGAAAATCTATATTAGAAGTAATGGACACACACAACCTATGCCTACTCAATGATCGCTCCCCTACTTTAATAATTTCACCGGCTTCAAGGCCCAGCGCAGTCGACCTATCCCTCGCTTCCCCGTCTTTGGCACTCACTTCAGAGTGGAAAACACTCGAAGACCCGTTAGGCAGCGATCACTTCCCTATTTTAATTCAAACAACCTTGCCAATGCCAATATCTCCCACTCAACTCCCCCGTCGGAGAACCTATAAAACAGACTCTAAAGCAGCCGACTTCCCTAAATTTACCCAGGGTCTTGAGTGTTCTGCGAAAAACCTGCCAGTAATAAATCAAGATAATTTAGACCAATGCTATAAATCCTTAGTTGAATGTATTACATCGGTGGCCAATGACAGCATCCCACGCCGTCCCTCGGACTCAGCCAAGGCGAGAGATTCTCCCCCTTGGTGGGACTCCGAGTGTACAGACTCAGTTAACTGTCGAAAAACTGCTCTCTCATTCTACCGGCGTCATATATCCATAGAAAATTGGCATTCCTATTTGAACTGTGCAGCGTCCACTAAAAGGCTGCTTAAAACAAAAAAAAGGAAAAGCTGGCGTCAGTTTTGTGAAAATTTATCTCCACAAACTCACAGCTCTACTGTATGGACAATGATCAAAAAATTTAGGACAGGAATATCACCCAAATCCTCAACTTCAATAGAAGCCAATACCCTAGAAGAGTTTGCCAATAAACTGGCACCTCCTTACTGCCCCCTAGACTCGGAACTCCCTTATTTTATTTCCCACCCTTGTGAGGGTGTTTTGGACTCAGACTTCAGCACCGAGGAATTAAATTCCGTCCTTCAGAGGGTCTCAGATACCTCTCCAGGTGAAGACCTTATTCCCTATAGTCTAATTCACTATTCCCCTGAAGTCATCAAAGCCTACTTTCTTAAACTTTTAAATTTCTTCTTCACCACATCGCAGGCGCCATTAGCCTGGCGATCACAAATCGTAATCCCTATTCCCAAACCAGGCAAGCCCACTAGTGAAGTGGCATCTTTTAGACCCATAGCCTTATCCTCGTGCTTGGCCAAAATTGCAGAACATCTCCTTAAAAATAGGCTTGACTGGTATCTTGAATCGAACCATAAAATCTCAAAGACCCAGTTCGGTTTTCGTCGGGGAAAGGGCACCATGGACAATATTAACATCCTTTGTACGGACATAAGATTATCCCACCTCAGAGGAGAATATTTGGTAGCAGTTTTCCTAGATATCAGTTCTGCTTATGATTGTGTTAATATTCCCCTCCTCCAATCAAGACTCCTGGAACTAAAGGTACCTCCTAAAATAGCAACGTTCATTTCAAACCTCCTTAAGCATCGGCACCTTTCTATTCGCTCCCCAGACTCTGTCACAAAACGTGTCACGTTCAGGGGTCTTCCCCAAGGAGCTGTCTTTGCCCCCTTGTTGTACAATGTATATACAAGTGCCTTGGAAGCAATTATTACAAAAATATGCCGCATCCTTCAATATGCCGACGATATAGTTATCTACACGGCTGCAGTTTCCCTTCAAGGTGCAATTGACACCATAAATATCGCCCTTCGGGAATTAAATTCCTGGCTCTCATTCTCAGGCCTGAACATTGCCCCGGCCAAAAGTTCGGCCGTAATCTTCACAAAAAGGAAGATTCCCCCTAACACCAGAATAGCATTTAATGACTCTTTTATCCCAATAAAACCTGAGGCCAAATTCTTGGGTTTGACTCTGGACAGCAAACTTCTATGGAATACATACATAGAGGAAGTAGTAGCTAAGTGTGAAAAAAACTTGAATACCCTCAGAGCAACCAGAGGTGTGTGGTGGGGCGCACACCCCTCCACATTAAAACTTATGTATAATGCACTAGTCAGATCACACATAGACTACGCCGCTTTCGTCACATTCCCCTTAGCAAAATGTAAAGCCGACCGTTTAAACAAAGTACAATATAAGGGTCTGAGACTGGTTATTGGGGCCATGAACAGTACCCCTACAAACGTACTTTTAGCAGAAAATGCCGAACCCCCTGTTGAACTCAGATGTCAGCGCACGGCCGACCGATTTTATCTTAAGCGACTCAGCCTCCTCAACCACCCTATAATTCCCAAAACAACGCTTTTATTGAATATTTTAGAAGCCAAAAATAAACCATTAGAAGACATGCCTCTCCTTTGCCGTAGTCATAAAAAAATTTCACAACTATCCCCCTCCATTTACCGTAATACCTTACTTCCTGACTATTCTTCATCATTCCAGGCTTTGCACCATGTGCCTAAAATCTTCATACAGTCCGTCCTAACTAAAGCAGGAAACTCCGAATTACCACATAACATGAACAATTCAATATTCCTTGACTTTGCACAGAAAAAATGGCCCCATTGGGACTGGTTTTTCACAGATGGCTCCAAGTCGGATAACTCTCCCTATGTTGGTGTTGGTATCTTCCATGCCAACACCAATCTTAAACTATCTCTCTGCATCCCTAAAGAGGCCTCAATCTACACGGCCGAATGTATCGCTATCCAAAGAGCTTTAGAAGTCATTATCGACAAGAACATAGACAGAGCTGTAATTTTTACAGACTCTCTTAGCGCATTACAAAAATTGTCCAACAGTTCTTTCTCAAACAACCCAACTCATATAGAAAATGAAATCCGAGTAAATAGTTTAGTCCTTCTTAATAACAACTCTCAGGTTATCCTCTGCTGGATTCCTAGTCATATTGGAATTTCGGGTAACGAAATAGCGGATGGACTAGCCTACGAAGCCTGCTCTTCGGGGTTAGTCATTGACAACGTCCATCTCCCTCACTCTGACTTCTTTCCTTCAATTGACGAGGCTATGCTGAGTGCATGGCATAAAGAATGGCAGATATCCTCAAGACACAAAGGTAAGAACTATGCTGAAATCCAACCCAATATTAACACCAAACCATGGTTTCACCATAAGCATTTTAAAAGAAAGGAAATAGTTTCCTTGTGTCGGATGAGAACTGGCCACTGCTCCATCCCTTCCCATTTATTCCGCATCCACGTTAGACCTTCAAACAGATGTGACTGCGAGCGGGACGTAGGAACTCTAAATCATTTATTCTTTAACTGTCCACTTCTTGACAAATACCCCAACTTTACCAGCGAACTTGCTAAACTCAAAGTCCCCTTTCCCACTAATATAAACACCCTATTAGCGTCAGGGTCTATCAAAATATATAAAATTATTGTAAAGTTTATCTCTCTTAATGAACTTTCAATTTAAACCAACACCACCTCTTAATTAACCCTTTGCACAGTATACATGTATTTGTAAATACATGGAAAAAGTATATAATCAAGTATATAACACTTTTATTATCTTTATATATATTATCTTGTTTTATTAATGTTATATATATATATATATTTAAAACATTTTCATTATCTTTTTCTTTCTTGTGTAAACTTACACTAAATTATTTCTGTTGTTAGATACATGTATAAACACTAATTTTTATAGATTGTCCGTAGTTGTGTCTTTGTCTTTACTAACCCCCCAAAAAACGGAGGTATACTAGAGTGATAACACAATAGGGAAACCAAAGGACAGATCAACTCTATAAAACTCCACTGGCGCAAATCACTCGCTCAGGGTGGAATCGCCAATAAATTAAAAGAAGAAGAAGAAGAAGTGCGAATCTCAGGGCGTTTTTTTTTTTCGCTCTGAGATCCGGTGGCGGTTTGACGTGTGTTCCCCAATGTGTTAACCTCCATGAGTGTTTTGTCGGTGTGATCTCTGTTTTTTTTTTCTTTTCCTCTTTGTTTCTATTTGTTCTTTTGTGTTTCTTCCGCAATTTCATTTTTTGGTTATTTTACGTAAGTACGCTTCCAAACTAATCTACACAAAGTTCGACTAATCCGTGAGTAACTACCCTCTTTTTTTTTATTATTCTCTTTGCCAAGGTGTTATACAATTACTTTCTTTTTTTTTTTGTCTTTTGTAATCTGTCGGCATGTTAGCAATGCCGACATAATAAAATAGTGTTACGCATGGAGTGCAACCAGGAGGGGTCAGCGAATGATGGCACGCTGGCCCCTCAATCACCCACCACGATAATTTCATCGCCAAACTTTATGGAAACATGCGCGGCAGTCGCGGCAATAGTAGAGGTGGAATCATCCTCTAGTACCTCCTCCCCCCCTTTAGATTGCAATACTCAATTGCACAATATACCCCCTCCCCTTAATTTATATAAAAAAGACGCACTACCTCCGTTCGTAACGCACGTGCAATATTCTCCTCCCTCTAACAATGACGGCTCTCAAAAGCAGAACTTCTTTCTTAATTCTCTCTCAATTGGAAAGTTGCTATTTGACTTGAAAGTTCCCGATGTGGAACAAATGAAAAAAATTGGTAGAAATCGCATTGAAATAAAATTTAAAACGGCTTCCTCGGCCAATTCTTTTGTCACATCTGATGCCCTGAAAATCAAAAACCTTCAAGCTGTCATCCCCTCTTACGCTACATTTAGAACCTGCATAATTAAAGGCATAGATGCAGATATGTCAGACGATGACCTCATCGATGGCATAAATTCCGCAAACAACCTCGTAGTTAGGAAAGTCCGCCGCCTCAACTTCAAGTCAACTGATAATGGCCATATTACATGGAAGCCCTCTCGGACAGTCGTTCTGACTATCGAAGGGCAGAAGACTCCGGAAAAAATATTCCTGTTCTACCATTCTATTACCGTGGAACCCTACTCACTCCCGGTATCTCAATGTACCAACTGCTGTAGATTTGGACATAACAAAAATACATGCAGAGCAAGATCGCCACGATGCTTCCGCTGTGCGGCGGAACACTGTGGAGATTCGTGCTCCGCGAGTGAGGTTATCTGTTTGAACTGCCGTTCCCTTTCCCATACCGCTGTTGATAAGACATGCGGTGAATACATCAGACAAAACCAAATTAAAAAAATTATGTCAGAACTAAACATTCCGTTCTTTGAGGCTGCAGCCAGGATCCCTAAAAAAACTATGTACTCTACTGTTGCGAAAGCGACTCCCTCCCCAACCACACAGTCCCCATGTCAAAATCTCCGTAGGACAGAAATCCAGACTATCCCCCGAAACTCGCGGAATATTGTGTCCGACCCTCCCCGTAACCCCAAATCCCGACCAATTAAAAGAAGGAAAGCATCACTGTCTCCTTCTACCCCCTCAACAACAGGACCTATCCTGGACTGGGACAACTTCCCTTTCGGAAGCCAAAATCGTGGTGGTAACTTGATCAACCCCCACAAAAACCCTCTGGCCGCAATTTTACCCCTTCTCAAAACTCTCCAACAACAGATTGAAGTCAGTATGCAACTTGAATCTAATACTCACCAAGCTAGGGGTGGTACTGGTAGTAGTACCACTTCATTAATGACTGTTTTAGACCATCCTACTAGGTCAGACGACTCGCTGGGAGGCGGGACGTCCACCCTCGAGTAACCTTTTGAACGAAACAGACTTTTCTATTAAGTTAAGCTTTCTTATTAGCTTTTCTTTTATTTTATTATTATTATTATTTTTTTATTTAGTATCTTTCTAGATATACACACACATATATATATATATATATATATATTTATTTATTTTATTTTATTATATTTTTTGTTTATTTTATTTATTTATTTATTTTTCAATATGCTTAAAATCCTTCAGTGGAATTGCCGAAGCATTTCCGATAAAAAAGGTGAGCTTTTAATACTCCTCCAGCAGCATAAAATAGATCTGGTAGTTCTATCTGAACAATGGCTCAAACATGCATCGCCCTTCTCCCTGCCCGGCTTCACGTGTATTCGTAATGACCGAGCTGACGGAAGAGGTGGAGCTATGCTAGCGATCAGGAACTCCCTCTACTTCCAAAGTATTGACCATCCAGCTCCATCAGAAGAGATCCAATTTGTAGCTGTTAAAATACATGATTTTATAGTAACATCTTTCTACACCCCGCCGAGAAAAGTAATCTCTGAGCAATGGTGGAATACCTTTTTTTCGTCAATCAAAAATCCTGTATACATTTTAGGGGATTTCAATGCCCACTCCATCTCCTGGGGCTGTGCATTTTCCGACCGGCAAGGATCCTTGATATTAGACACTATCGACAGACATTCCCTTTGCATCCTTAATAACGGATGCCCCACCCTCGTTACATCCCCCTCCGAACGTCCCTCTGCGATCGATTTATCCATCTGTTCTGCCCCTCTAGCCCTCATTAGTTCTTGGTCTAGATTAGATGACCCTCATGGCTCGAACCATTTCCCTATTATTATTGAGCTAGAACCTCCTAACTTCAATCGTTCCAGGATTCCAAATCGGAGAAGCTTTTACAAACTGCAAATAAACTCAGAAGCATTTCCAAAATACTTTCAAGAACTAGAAGCATCCGCAGTCTCTCTGAATCCAATAATAGAGTCAAACCTGGAAGAAAAATATGACCAATTCATAAAATTAATCACATCCACCACCGAAAAATACTTTCCTATTCCCCCCCCTAAAATACATTCTCGCTCATCTCCCCCTTGGTGGGACTCAGAATGTACAGAGTCAGTGAATACCCGTAAATTTTTTTTTAAAAAATATCACCAATCCCTGTCCAACGACACTTGGATTTCATATAAGAAAGCTGCCGCGGAAACAAAACGGCTCTTAAAAAACAAAAAACGCAGTGGTTGGAGAAAATTTTGCAACTCTTTATCCCCAGATACCCCAAGTTCAGAGGTCTGGTCAATGATCAAACGGTTCAGAACCGGGATGACCCCCAAAAAAATCGTTCCAATGATAGACGACGCTTTGTCGGAGTCTATTGCTAAGAACTTGGCACCTGCTTACTGTCCTGCAGAAAACGAAACAACTAACTCTGCTCCAAACAATTCATCCTATGTTCCCAGCTCTCTGGAGGCTCCATTTACTATCGAGGAACTTCAAATAACTCTCCAAAAGGTTACAGATTCATCACCCGGTGAAGACCTTATCCCGTACTCTATTATTAAAGCGCTTCCCATTCAATTAAAAAAGTATTTCGTGGACCTTTTAAACATGTTTATGAATAAAGAATTCTCTCCGTCATCTTGGCGAGCGCAAATAATCATCCCCATACTGAAACCAGACAAAAACCAAATTGACCCAAGCTCCTACCGACCAATAGCACTGTCGTCGACCCTAGCCAAAATCTCAGAACACCTAATTAAAAACAGACTAGAATGGTTCCTCGAGTCTAAAGGGCTATTCACAAACAACCAGTACGGTTTCCGTATGGGTAGAAGCACCCAGGATGGCATATCTATCCTCACTACGGATATCAGACTCTCTCAAATCCGAAAAGAATTCCTATTTGCTGTTTTTCTAGATATTAAATCAGCATACGACAATGTGAGCATCCCCGTTTTAGAAAAAAGACTCCACGAATTAAAAATCCCTAATAAAATAATTAATTTTATCATTAGATTGCTGAAAGAGAGAAAGATCTCTCTCCAATCTGGTCCCTCTCCCATTTCCCGGTTAATTTTTAAGGGCCTTCCACAAGGAAGTGTTTTATCCCCAATCCTATACAACATATACACAAGTAGTTTAGAACCCCTGATTAATAGACACTGCCGTATCCTACAATACGCCGATGATTTAGTAATATATTTTGCTTCACCGTCTCTTGCCTCCTGCCTCAAAACCATAAGCGAAGCTCTCACATCACTTAATCGGTGGCTCGATGAATCGCACCTTGAAATCTCGCCTTCCAAAAGTAATGCAGTTATATTCACCAGACGCAAGATTCCCCCGGGCACATCCATCCAATATAATAACTGCTGTATCCCAATAAAATCTCAGGTTAAGTTTCTAGGTGTTACTCTACACTCAAAACTCCTATGGCACCAGTACATCGAACAAGTTATTTCAAAAGGGGAGAAGCAACTCAATATCATAAGAGCATCCAGAGGAATATGGTGGGGCTCACACCCCACAACCCTTAAACTGATGTACAATGCACTTGTGAGATCTCATATTGACTACGCCACTTTTTTAACCTACCCTTTACCACAAAACCTCTCCGGTAAATTAGATAGATTACAATTTAAAGGGCTCAGAATAATAACAGGATCCATGAAAAGTTCGCCTACTAACGTCCTGCAAGTAGAAAACGCAGAGCCCCCAGTTGCACTAAGATGCCAACGTGCTGCTGACCGCTTCTACTTAAAGAAAACCCAAACGTCAAACCACCCTCTTATTCCAAAAATTGTACTGCTTACTAAATTTCTCTCTCCTAGGTTAACAATTTTTGATAATCTCCCGCTCCTGTGCAAGAGCCACATATTTTTTCACTCTTTTTCCCATCAGATATATAGAAGCCCCCGTCCCCCGGATTTTACATCCCCGTATGAAAACCGTTTATTCACACCTAAAATATACTTCCAATCGGTACTCTCCAAAGAAGCTATCACACAAACCAACCCAGAAGTTAACAACACTATCATCAACGCCCTTGTAGACAAAAAGTGGCCAGGTTGGGATCTAATATATACGGACGGTTCAAAAGACAAAAAGCTACCCTTTGTAGGCGTAGGTATCTATCATCCCAACCGGGATAAAAAACTTTCACTAAGTCTTTACCAAAATGCGTCAATCTATACCGCCGAATGTGTTGCCATATTAAAAGCATTAGAGTATATCCTCGCGAATAACCTCCTCAAAACAGTAATTTTCACAGACTCTCTGAGTCTAATTCATAAACTAAGCAGCCCTTCCATAACTCACCATCCCACATATATAGAGAATAAAATAAGGGAACATTGTATGTCCCTTAGGCAGGAGAACTTTGAAACCATGCTTACATGGATCCCGGGCCACTCGGGAATCAAGGGTAATGAAATAGCCGATGAAATAGCCAAACAGTCTTGTACCATTGGCCCCGCTCTCAACATTCTTTTACCCTCCTCGGACTTTCTCCCTATAGCCGACGAACGAATGATGGCAACCTGGACGAACTTATGGATCAAAAGCTCTAAATTGAAAGGAAGCCACTTCGTTTCCATTGACCCAAATATCGCTAAAAAGCCATGGTTTCACAAGAAACCCTTTAATAGAAAAGAAATTGTATCACTGAGTCGTATGAGGATTGGACATTGCTTCACTCCATCTCACTTATTCCGTATCAATGTCGTTCCTTCCCCTCAATGTGTTTGTGGGTATGAAACTGGATGCCTAGATCATCTTTTTTTCAACTGCCCTAGACATAATAATTACCCACAATTCATATCTGACCTAATCAAAGTAAAGGTTCAATTGCCTGCTAATATAAACCATCTCCTCTGCTGTAACTCTATAAGCGTTTACAAAGTCTTGGCTAAATTCATTACTCTTAACTTTCTCTCCATCTAGGGTTTCTTTTCTTCCCTAGAAACCCTAAATCTATTTTACTTGTTCTTTAATATCCCATATGTTTGTTCTATGTATTTCTTCCCCATGTGTTGTTAATTGTGATTGTCCTATTATAGATCTCAAGTAATCAGTTAAAAAAGTTAATCAAAGTGTACCTTGGCTAAAATCACTCAAACCTGGGTGGATAGCCAGAAAATTAATAAAAGAAGAAGAAGAAGAATCTCAGGGCCCTAGAGTGTAAGCAATCGGCGTAACTCTGAAGCCACCGACTGGCGCTTGGAGACGACCGTTGTGCGGAAGATACGAGGTGAGGTGCAGCTACACACTCCACTAATCCATTCAGTTCCCGCCACCTATTTCATTAATTCTGTTTCATTTGCTGTCATGTGTCTAAATTATTATTATTTTTAATCTAAATCGAGACTTATCTACTTTTTTACTTTATGTAACCTTTCCAGATAATATAAAGAAATTATAAAAATAGTTTACCCTTCTGTTGTAAGACTACATTATGCCATTATTGCAAGTCATTTACAATTTTGTCTGACAAACCTAGTTTTGAGAGGCGAGGTGCAGCTATACACTCCAGTAATCAATTCAATTCCACCGACCCATTTCGTTAATTTCTTCTGACGATTCTGTCGATACTTTTAATATTCTTGATAAGAAAACGGAGCATTACGATGACACTGCATTTGCATCCGATGATGTAGATTTGGGTTACAACACCGGAAGTGGAAGTCTCATATACGAGCTGACCCCTCTCGTGTCCGTTGGGTGAATACGACTTCCGATACTTCATACTTTATTTTCGATGAAGTAGATAGAGCTACTTTCCGATCTGTGATTATCTCATTCCAAATTAATAGAATAAATCTTACTTTAAACTACCTCACATTTTAGGTTTCAATATGCGCAAACGTTTTACTATTGAAACGAATAGGCATTTCGATAAAGTAACTTTAGTGCATAATAAATTACGCTTACCAAATCGTAACTTAAGAGATAAGGTGATAAAATTTGTTACATCGCCTAAAGGTAGTGTACTTACCTGTTGTAATAATAATAAGTTGAATATTTTGCATAAATATCTAGACATACTTTCTCCAAGCACAAATTGCCGTACTTAGAACAAAGTATTATTATTTATAATTTGCTTTCAAAGCAGGTCACGGGACATTTTTTTAAATCAGTTTTAAGCATTTTTTTTTAAAGGTTTAAAGGCACAAAATTCTATAAATCGCTTACTGATTAAAGCTAACTGTAATACCATAAACTTTCTCTCCTTGGAAATTAAACTCAAAGGCAAAACCAATTCCTCCAAAAATGATGCGTGTTTGATAAACTTACTTTTAAAATTGAATACTGAACAATTTGAAGTTGAAAGCATTATGGATAAGGTTACGACTATTCCACTAATTTTTAGTAGTATTTTTTAAATTGGGTTTTGAGAAATGTCATTGTTTGTAGGTTTTTATGTTCACATTTAGTTTGGAAACTTATAGTCTTTTACCTTTGATTCACTGCTGACACCTCAAGTGCTCTTCTAATTGAGTTTTTCTTAAGAATATCGGCAGACGGTTTATCATATCGGAGCATTGTAATCTCGTCGTTTAGTAAAATCAAAACCCATCTTTGTAGCGTTCTGTTAGCAAACCAAATACATTTCTGTTTTATTTGAAAAGGCATCATCGACAATAACTCTAATTTAAAAATATCATTTTGTTTCGTTGTGTTTTTATCAATAAAATAATATTTTGTTTCACATGAGTTTTATTTTCAGTTAGTATTATTTCAATCTTCGCCGCTATGCAGGTTTACTATTAACCTTTACTATTAAAACTCAAATTGTGGTTTGGTGAATTCAAACGAAAAGTTCAAGAGTAATAATATTATTATATAAAAACTAATATTGGTCATTTTTAATGCTTTAATACCACCATCTCTTTTTCTTAAAAAGGAGTTACGTTCAGCAGTACCTAAAATAATTGTATAATACCGTATGACAGTGTACTTAGTATTTTTTTACTCATTATGTGTAAAAAAAAATACTAATTTAGAAATACTAAACATCGTATACTTCAACTTTAATGCCAATATCAATTTTAATTTTTAACTTGCGTTTATTTCAATATTAGTGATTTTTTAGTTAATTAATTAATTCACCTTAATTTCTTAGATAGAATGTTCTGGTGAAAGGAACTTTATGCTTTTAAAAGTTTTCCACATTATTCTAAAGGACCTAACTAAAGTTTAGTGGATTTAACTAAGTTACTAAGCTAGTGAACAATAACCAAAAAAAATAATACTTTTTATTGGGAAAAAAAGTGAACAAAATAAACCCTAAATAAAATTGAAAATTTCAACAGTTAAAAGTAGATAGTGGGCACCGTACCGTGCAATGCAATTGACACATTCACCGATAATACCAATTAAGCATAAATCATGAAAATACAATTGAAATATTTAATTCCATATATCGTTAAGTACGCACATTAAAAGTTTTAGTAGATAATCGTCAATAAAATTGAAAAATTCAACAATAACACATTAAAGCGGGGAACGGGCACATTAAATCATGTTAATACAATTGAAACATTTAATTGCCACGCCCAAAGGAAAGTTTTGATAAGTAATCATAAATCGAATCAACTTCACACATTAAACATTCACCAAAATAATGAATAAAATAATTGGTAATGAATTACACCTTGGTAATGAATCATGATTCATGGTAGCATGATCATGTATGATCAAATTCCAGAGTAGTGAATATAATTTTGTTACTGGGTTACTCTATAGTACATTATGAATGTTAACAAAATTGAGGCATTCTTAGAATAATAGCAGAGTTTATAAACAATAATTAGTGTACAAGGGAAATGAAATAAGTTATTAACAAATAAGCAGTCAGCCCACATGACAATAAAATGAAATATCTTTCGGAGGCGGGGAAGTTATTATGAGTATAGTGATTTTATTGCAGATAAATAACTTCATCTAAGCATCTCCAGATAACATCTAGCTGTGGTTAGAAATACATCTCGATGGACCACAACTTCTAACAACTCATTTGACCATTAACTGTATTATACAAACTGGTCTATTTGATCGCAAAAATAACTACAACTATTCTATACAGGAAGTGCCATAAAAACTGAGAACTCTCAAAGGAGCTGAAATGGCGGCCTCAAATATGCATAGTCCAGCTATACGTTTTACTATAGGATGCATCGAGGAAAAGGATTTTTCTAAAACTTAATTAACCTTGAATGGAAAATGTTCAGGGTTAATTTTATTCATCGACGTCTTCTTTATCAAGTTTAATGTTATAGTCCCTCTCACTAACCTTCACTATTGAACTGTATTATGTGAGAAAAGTGATATTTTCTACCCCGTGGCTGTTTTTCTATACAAAGATGTTTATATTTTTTCAATAAAACATGAATCTAGATTATGCTCATTCGAAGCAGCCATTCAACGTATTCATAACTGAAATGGTGGCACTTGAAAGCATACTTTAAATGATGACAATACAATGCAAGCGCCATGTTTCATGTCCACTGAGAGTAATCAATTAAGTCTTTCTTGGTTGTTTACTCTCAATTAAAAGCGAAAGGGAAAAGGCACCGCGTGAGCAGATTTCAAATAACAAGTCAATTTAATTGTTAATATGAAATTGTACAAAAGACATTTCATACACCGCACGCAAAAAACTTCTCACCTGTGTGCGTTCTTTCATGTCTTTTTAAATCACCACATCGATTAAAAGAGGCATTGCATACACCGCATGCAAAAGGCTTCTCACCTGTGTGCGTTCTTTCATGTCTTTTTAAATTACCACTATCATTAAAAGAGGCATTGCATACACCGCACGCAAAAGGTTTCTCACCTGTGTGCGTTCTTTCATGTATTTTTAAAGAACCACTTTGATTAAAAGAGGCATTGCATACACCGCACGCAAAAGGTTTCTCACCTGTGTGCGTTCTTTCATGTATTTTTAAAGAACCACGTTGATTAAAAGAGGCATTGCATACGCTGCATGCAAAAGGTTTCTCACCTGTGTGCGTTCTTTCGTGTAATTTTAAATTACTACTTTGATTAAAAGAGGCATTGCAAACGCTGCATGCAAAAGGTTTCTCACCTGTGTGCGTTCTTTCATGTACTTTTAAATTACCATTTAGATTAAAAGAGGCATTGCATACGCTGCATGCAAAAGGTTTCTCACCTGTGTGCGTTTTTTCATGTACTTTTAAACTACCACTTTTATTAAAAGAGGCATTGCATACACCGCACGCAAAAAGTTTCTCACCTGTGTGCGTTCTTTCATGTATTTTTAAAGAACCACTTTGATTAAAAGAGGCATTGCATACGCTGCATGCAAAAGGTTTCTCACCTGTGTGCGTTCTTTCATGTCTTTTTAAATTACCACTTTGATTAAAAGAGGCATTGCAAACGCTGCATGCAAAAGGTTTCTCACCTGTGTGCGTTCTTTCATGTACTTTTAAACTACCACTTTTATTAAAAGAGGCATTGCATACACTGCACGCAAAAGGCTTCTCACCTGTGTGCGTTCTTTCATGTATTTTTAAACTACTACTATCATTAAAAGAGGCATTGTATACACCGCACGCAAAAAGTTTCTCACCTGTGTGCGTTCTTTCATGTATTTTTAAAGAACCACTTTGATTAAAAGAGGCATTGCATACGCTGCATGCAAAAGGTTTCTCACCTGTGTGCGTTCTTTCATGTCTTTTTAAATTACCACTTTGATTAAAAGAGGCATTGCAAACGCTGCATGCAAAAGGTTTCTCACCTGTGTGCGTTCTTTCATGTACTTTTAAACTACCACTTTTATTAAAAGAGGCATTGCATACACTGCACGCAAAAGGCTTCTCACCTGTGTGCGTTCTTTCATGTATTTTTAAACTACTACTATCATTAAAAGAGGCATTGTATACACCGTACGCTTTTTTTTCCTCGGGGAAGTCTTTTTCAGTGGCCATTTTCAATTTAGACAGCTTCTTGCCTATGTCATCCACTTCATCTTGTACAGATTCTCTGCAGTTTGATGTAGACTTGCATAACTGTAAAAAAGAACATATTAAATTTACAGATCTGATCTGATTAATGTGCGAGTACTGGTACTAGCTTTTTAAGTTGTGTTTCGTCGTAACTGGGCATTACGGACAAAAGGAACGGTGTTTTATAGCCCGAATATGGCTGCAGTCACACCAAGCACACTTGTTTCAAACCTATTCAGGGTTTTGGTGGGATATATGCAGGTGTCTCTGTGCCTGGAGTGACATGTCCATTCGTTTTTAAGTGCACTGATTACCATATTAGAAAAAAAAACAAGAACGGCTATGAACACCTGAAGCTATCATTTAATATCAACTGCTTCTTTTATGGATTGTTTAGTAGTAAATTATTTAACCAGACGTTAATTAGTAAATTATGTAACAGACCTGACGCTTTATAGCTATGTCCTACAGGCGTCCCCCAGACTACTCGTGCCTAAATAAAAATACTACTATGATGACATTCTTTCAATTCATATTTATTTAATAAAAACTTCTCCTAAATTGACCTTTTTCAATAACTCTGCAAAAGTTTTGTAATGCTGTCTATTATACCAACACTATACAACTATACAAATACTATGCGATTGTACAAAACCACGGACAAAATCCCTAGTTTAGTTCCGTATTATTTTTTTTTTTAAATATATATAAATAATCAAAGTATAAATTGGCGTATATCATGTTTTGTTGTTTTTTTTATTTAATATCGTTTTTAGTTTATTTATTTTTTTTATCTATTTAACATATTTTACTATTATTCTATTTTACGTCATTGTCTTTACGACATTTCATATTGTGTACAATATCTGTTGTGTATCCACACTAAATAAATAAATAGACCTGGACATAATATTTCAATTTATAATAATAATTATAAATTGAATTATTAATTTATAATTTATAGTCAGCCGCCATTAGGGCTATCATCAGGCAATACAATTACACGAATAATTAATATATATATTTAAATCGATAACAATTGACTGTTGATTTCTCTCAATAAAGAATAAAGAATTATAAAGTGACACTGAACATTCTTTTACATATTTGTATTTGCGGTCATAGAGAATATATTTATTATAAAAGCTAACAACAAATTACTGACGCTGAGAAAAAAATGCGCTTTAGACAAGCAAATTTTTTAAGACTGGTGATGGTCTAGGTTACATACAATTATTTTAGGCTCCACTTAACTATGCCAAAGTGCTTATGCTAGAGTCTTCATTTTAGAACATATTTTTCCATACTCATATTTTTCGCGCATAATTTGTATTATTTTGAATGAACCCTGAACACAGACAATCTGCTATGGGGGACATTTTCTTGGTAGACTGAGGTACCACCCCGACATAATTTTTGTTAAATAACTGCTGTTTCCAGAGCCGAAGCGTTGACCTATTTACTTACATAAATCTGAAAAATTACCTTAGTTTGCGAATCTTCCTTCATATCAGCTGATGTATTTTCTTTAACGTGTAATTTGTCGATGGCCATATAACGATGAGCTTTAGGGTCAATAACACCTTTGCAGATCGAGACGTGTAATTCCAGGTATTCGGACTTTGAGAACTTCAAGTGGCAAGTATTGCACGTGAAATATGACCCTGGAGCAGAAAAAAAATAAAACTACATAATTGCAAAATTTTTGAATTTTACAAAGTAATCTTTCTCCTACATGTCCCATTTGTCGATAGTAGTTTCCGAGACAAGGCCGTGAAAATTTTGCATTAACAAAATTGTAATTAAAAGCACAGATTTTTTTATAATATTTAAGAATCACTTTAATAAAATGACAAAACGTGCCATGTTAACATGTTAAAAGAGTAATGAAATAAAAAAAATAGCCTGAAATATTATAAAAACTCGAATAATATGAACAAGTGACATGTAGGAGAAAGATTACGAATCTACGTAGAATGTAACATCTTTATAATATTGGTCCAATACTTGCAATACCCTAATTTGGTCATTTTTTTTTTGTTAAGAAACAAGCGTCTAAGCTAAACAGCTGTTTTCATATTGGCATGCTTAAAATACAAAAAGCCACTCAGATGACTTCAGACCCATTGTGTAAAGGTCGAGAGGGATAAGAGATTGTCCTCGGAAGGATATACAACATACTGTATGGCTTTAAGACATCTTAACATTCCCCCAACTGTCTAGTCTCCCCTTAACTCTATTTATAGATGCTTTACATTTCCCCCGGCTCCCTGTGAAGTAAAATATGTCCTAATTCTGAAGTTTATTTTAATTTTTACCTCTTTTGCGAGGCTCCTTTTGCATGGGAAGATTTGGAGGCAGATGGTAGGTAGCCATGTCAATGTTGAGGACGGCTGCATAGTCCAACCCGTAAAAGATCAGCAGCTCACTGCCGGGGGGTATATCTTCAATGGTTCTGTAAAATATAACAGTTTATATTTTTTATTATTGCACAGGGTGCGGTGTGAGGATGTGACACATTTCGCGATACAAGATTGCAATTCACACAAAAAATGCTTTTGGAATGACCATAAATAAAGCCCAAGGGTAAACACGCAAAAGTAAAAAACCATGTTTTTCTCATGGGCAACTCTACATCGCATGCTCACGTGTATCTAATCCACAAAATCTTCATGTCCTTGCAAAAGAAGGCAAGACCAAAAATGTTGTTTATAGAACTGTGCTGAGTCGCAATCTTGCAATACGTAATTGGTAAAAAGGATAATTGCTGTACTGAAATATTAGCCCAGGGCTAGTAAAGTGAGCTCCATTGAAAATCCTCGTTTCCAAAGGACATTAAAGTTCGCCTGCGTAGAGTGAGTCCTTTACACGTTCCTCATACTTCAGTGCAACAGATAAACAAAGGTTTTTATACTTCCAGCTACATGTTGCATGACGCTGCGAGTCTTTGACATTTTAACTAACTTCATTTTAATGTATTTAAGACGTAGCAACCGCTACAGGAGTGAAACAAACTCGCGGTGGGTGCTTGAGGAAGTATACTAAACATTAAACAGGCGATGTATTTTGAAAAAATATAAATAAACTATATTTATTGTACAATAATGTTACTGTTTTTTTTTTTAAATCATTATTGGTTTTCCTTGTGACCGGTTTAGTTGTCGATGTAGAGGTAGATGACCCCTTGAAAGGACTAAAGTGAACAAAAATATGAACTATGCTCAGCATTTATGGCTAAGTTGGATGGAAGATTAATTTAATGCCACGCAGCACTTCAGATGGCTTTAATTAATGTAATGGAAATTACCAATTAGTCACAGTTTTGTTGGTGTTTAACTGCAGCAAATATTCACCTGTAATATATTTTCTTCTTGTACTGAAATGCGGTGAGGTTCTGCTGAGTCCAGGAAGGAGATTGGTTGACATAACGCATCCAATTCGAGTTGGACGTGTCGGCTGCATCCACATAGTGATGAGTTCTTACTTCATCACCAAGAACCTATGTAAAAAAGTAGATTTTGTTTATTTTTGTAATATACAACAATTTTTCGCTTTTGACCTCTCTTGTTTATGTATTACAAAATCTTGGAATATTAATTCGATATTAACCTGCCAAGAGTATCCTTCCGATCCGGGAGTACGCAAAATGTTTCCCTGGTATGGTCCCATCATAACTCCTTTAGGGATAAGTTGCAGGGAAAATACTCCTTTACCGGCACCTGAACACACAATATATTCCTGAGATAGCATACAAAAGTGTTAGATATTAAAACGTTTAGTATGAAATGCCTATTTCCTCGGTCGTATATTGTCTCTCAAATTAAAAAAGGGGTCTACGTAAGAAAATGACAATTATTGTCCCACAAATAGTATAGGTACCTGGGTTTTGAAAGATCGTTGCCTTTGAAAAGTAGACACTACCATCTTTTGTAAAGTGATAAACCCATACTTTTTCACGAGCATTACAAATCATCAGTTGTACGCACTGACTTTTATGACTGATTTTTTATGGAATGTTATCACTTTTGCCTTTATTATTAATTATCTACTTGAAAAGTACTTAACAAGTGGGCACAATTGAGAATAGAGGGACGATACGAACCACCATATGATTATTGATAGCGTAGCGTAAGTTGAGCTCAGTTCATTTAAATATGCCTGACTAATTATCTGGGTCGGTTTTGCCGTCAAATATAATATTATAATACTAGCTTTTGTTATAAAAACGTAAGACCCAGTAATTCCTCAAATACCATTTCAGCTGTTTTTAAGCCATTTTTAGAGAATACTATTTTTACATAGAAAAAGGAAGAAATATGTTAAATTTGTTACTAGGTGTTTCATTTTAGCATGAACAATCAATTAAATGATTACTAGAGTAAGATGTGGGCAGAGTTAATTCTTATAAAATATACCATTAATGTTATTAAAAAAATATGTTGGATTTAAATATTTTAGAAACAATAAAATTGGCTATTATATATTTAAAAAATAGTAAAGCTTTGATAGTTATTAAAGCGCTATAGTTATTAAAGTGACATTTTAAATTATTTGTAGGAATGAGCAGTTATTTTACTGTTTTGAAAAGTAGGAGAAATTCAACCTGGAATTCTCGACTGGTCAACTTTCAAATAGCCCCTAGGGCATGTGAGCTCCGCGTACGTTTTACCATCAACGATCTCCTCCTTGTTAACCTTAAAAAGAAAAAAATTCGCTGACTTAATTCCTAAATATATTACAATCAGGCTAACCTAGGAACGTTTTCGGTATGAGTTAGTGCAAATTTTAAAATTGCCTAAAAACTATTGTCAATACCTATAAAATAGCAGTTATTCCAGGGCGCATTTTTTAGGATAAAATGTTATTTTAATGTTGGTAAAATAATTTATCATAAGTACATTTCTTGTAAATAGTAACATTAGCATAATATAGAATCCGTGAACAACCTTTAGGATTCACTCATTTATTGAAAAAACATGACTGTTTAAGTCTAAAGAATCGACGCATACTGTTAGATACGACTACTGTTCAAAATATGTAATAATTACTTCGACTGTCCTCAATTACTTGAACAAATCAACTTCCATGTACCGCCGAGACTCTCCCGTCGACAATTACTCTTTGAGCCTATAACGCAATATATGAGGTCCAACGCAGGTTTTAGAGCACTGCGTTAGTTATGCTTGCAATTGTAAGCACTCAATCATGATCTCAATGTCAGAAAATTTATATAACTTATTAGCATTAGATATGAAACAAATCACTCTATATGGGAAAAACTTGTAAGGATGCAAGACTATATACTAAGAGTTTATAAGGTATATAAAACCCAATTATTAGGTTAATAAAATTATGTTGCATAATAAAGTAATATTTTGATTCTCTTTTAAAATATTTCTATATACGTTTTAATTTCAATATCAAATAATATGATAATAAAATGTATTCTTCTTGCCCATGGGGAAAACTTTAAAAATGAGGGGCTGTTAGTGAATTTGTAGTAAGCTAAATATTAATTGTTTTTTGTATTCCGGCTTAAATTTTTAGAATTACAAAAAATCTATTACGACATATTTCAAGAAAAAAGGATAATTTTATGTATAATTATATAACGATTATGATATATAAAATGCACGCTCTCCACATAGAATTTTTCGTAGGCTAATTTTACAGTGGATTACGAAGGCATTAACTGATCTATGGAGGGGCAAACATACTCACTTGGTGTGGGAATGGCAAACGGTATTTTGCCCCAGGGTGCCACCTGGTCTTAGGACCGGGCCCGGGTTCAGAGGTTTTGACCATCTATCTGTATGTTTATAAAAGTTGCTCAAAATGGCCGTTTCAAGACACGCTCGGAGCCGCGATTACCTAGCGCTTACATATAAATATATATAATCTAATGTTTGATAGCAACCTTCTCAACCGGAATGTAGATTAGCGGTCCATGTATATGGCAGTACGGATAGAAGTGGGTCTCGCAGTCATCGCACCCTGTAAAACAAAAAATTAACAAATAAAAAAACATCACTAGTTCATCTTGTAAACCTTATTTTAAACAACTGGGCATACTTACGATTTATGGTATATATATATATACTAGAAGCAATTTGCCTTTTTTATAATAAAATCTATGCTAATTAACATAGTGATATTCATGAGTTTAGTACACGTCATAAAGGTAATTATGTTCAAACTGTGTCAGCCCGTACCGCCAAATACCAATCTGCATGTCATTATTTAAGCTTAAGGTATTTTAATATGTTACTAAAAGCTTTAAATGGATAAATAATATTCTCAAGCTTAAGAGTAGTCGAAGAAATATATTCTGGAAAAAATATTTATAGTTTTAAGGAATTTAGATAGTTAAGTGATACACAATTCAGTATGTAACTATTCTTATTTTTTTTGGTTGGTACTCCTGTAAAGCGATTGCTATGCAAGAATCAAATACACACTAAATTAGGTAAAGGTATATTAATCTAGATCTATATCAACCTATTTTTCTACTCTTAAATTCGTTGTCTTTTAACGTTGAAATGTAACTGTATGTACAAATAATATGTAATTGTCATTCCTGAACAACAAACTTGTTTGTGTGTTGGACTATACGTACACATATATTCATCATCCACAAATTCTTTCTCGTTATAATTAACATTTTTCCGAGTTTTGCGTCTGGGATTTCTGCGGCGACGGGTTCGATGTACCACTTCTGAAAATTGCGTATGATATAAGTGTAATGACATAAAATATTATCAATAATTAATTAATGAGCACAACTTTATTAAATGGAAATTTTACTTGAAACTTAAATTTTAACTCGCCTTCATCGGATGACGATTCGTCTACCCTCAGTTCCTTCTTTGCCTTTTCGAGACAGGCCTTCAATGCCGCATGCCTCTCCTCCGACCTAGAAATAACACAATAAGCCATGTAAATGAATGTGGCTTAAGTGTAGCAGCCGCCTGACTGCCCTCCAATCATCATCATCAAAATAATCTCGTTGACGGCAGCTCTAAAGACAGGTCAGTCCTCCATCGTCAGTCCTTCATCAGCCAGAACTGCATTTGCCAGTGATTATAGATAGGTAGACAGGTAGATCGGTAGAATAGTATTTATAAGTAAAACTGATAGATATTGCTACTGGGTCTGATAGCAAGGACTTATGACCACCAGTTTAAATAACAAAACTTTCATCAAAGTTGCAAATATATCCTGGATCCATATTCACTGAAAATTAGACATACATTCAACGGCGCTTTTCTCATCACTGTTGATTGGTTAAGTGACAAGATACACTTCTAAGTAGCAATTCTTTGTCGAACAAAGGCAATTTTGTTATTCTAAATTTTATTTTATTTTTGGCCTGTATTTTCTTGATATCTACAGCACTATTCAATTGTGTTTCTTATAAGATATTAATAAAAAAAACAGTTACTTTTCAACCTCTTCTCGGGTAAATCCGACAAATGGTTCACCGGCATTCTGAAAAAAATTTTTAGCTTTATTACACAAATTTATTTAAAATAAAATGCCGTTTTTATTACAATTTTACACGAAAAACATGGAAATAAAAAAGAAGAGATTGTTTTCATCAGAAGATCTCGAAATTCACTGAACCGAACATCAATCGCTGGCTTCCTTATATGTTCTTAGGTGCGTCATAAGCTATGCATCGCCATATCTCATGAGCGGGCTGAGCAGTAACCAGAATTGTTCGGTAAAGTCAGAGTGTATCACAAATATATGCGATAGAATCTTGAGATTACTATGGTAAAATTTTGTACATAGATATTAATTCAAATACTAACTCATGGCCAGTCCATTTCAGACGCTTCATTGCATTTTGTTTTTTTTTTATTTGTATATGTATATGGTAATCGTGTTTTACCATTTTTTGCTTAAATTTGTTATGCACAAAAAACCAAACTCAAACCGCCCTCAAAATTTATCAGCTCTTTTTGGCCTACATGGGAAAACCACCAATGCCTACTGAGCAGAATGAAAAGGGACTCATTTTGAGGAGCGCCGCAATTTTCTCCACCAGAACCATGGAACGAGATCCACGTAAAGCCCCTGGGATGAAGAAATGCCAAAATGACAGCATCGCAGTTGTCTGGTTGTTCTATTTTGAGCTAATGATGCAGGAATAAGGTACTAAGTGACTATTGGGTCCATCTAAACTACATTACAGCAATGAGGGAGTGTTAAAACATTGAAATAAGGAATAATAATGAATTATTGTGAAACTTAAATTGAAATATGAGTTTCGATATTTTACCAACCTTGAGTTTGGCATCAACAGCTGAAAGAAATGAAAAAAAAATGTTTGTATGAAAAACAATCGACATATAAAACGTTTTGTATCTTCAGAGTTCTGAGGCCGCTGACAACGATGTATGGAGCATGGCAAAGCTGTGGGGCTAACCGCGCCACATACATCGTAAAGCCAGTCGCATAGCTCATCACAGTTAATTTACAATGTGGACTTAAAAAATAATTACATCTTACATATGCGTAGAGTTACCTGCTTGGCCAATGCCCGCACTAAGTAAGGTTAAATTTCTTATTATTAAAGATTTAGTAGTATTATAAATGTAACGTTTTCACGACTAAACTGCTGTAACGATCTACACAAAATTTGGTATGGAGATAGCTTGGACTCCAGAAAAGACATTGGCTACTTTTTGGAAAAAAAAAACATTAATCCCAAAGAGGGTGAACTAAGGGAATTCCTAGGTTTGAAGCCTGAAGGGCCTAGCTGCTAATCTGGGGGAAACCCGGGGTCGAACGGGCTTGTCATGAGAGAAGTTTATTGAAATCTAAACGATCCTAAAAGTTAAATGGCTAACTAACCACTAGATGAGGTTCAGTTTAAAGAGTTAACCAGTTTTAAATTACACATCACAATGCAATATCACGAGTACCTACATAATAAACAATGCAAGATGCATTAGTTAAATTTTAATGGTTAGGTACCTTTTTTGTGGGCTGCACTTTTTCTTTGTTCGTATCTGGTAATAAAGACCGGCTTGTCTATTTCATGCCCTGCAAAATATCAGTAGGACATATGTAACTCTCAATTAAAACTATATTTTATACAAGGAAACCAATACCAAAGCACACATTTGTAATTTTCCTATACTTACAGTATTGACATAACAATGCAAACGAAAGTACTCACCGGCGATTGCACTTTTACGAATATACTCCAAGAACATAAGTTTGATCGCCAATTTTTGCCTAAGATCGAGACAGTCCCATTCATATTTATAGAAGAATCTGGCAAAAATGTCTTCCGTTGGTTTGACGCACTCCTGTGGGCAGCGAAACAAACATTAGTTGCAATGCAGTGTTGGGAGTTGACAAACGGGAGTTGGTCACATAACCAATAAATACTTACGCGTTTAATAGATTCGATGCGCTTCATTTTTCATTATTCCGTGTAATATTTTAGAATCCAAACGCGGGAACAAGTCTGCAAAATGGTCGCTACGCTCGGCGGATAGAAGCGAAAGCAAATGAAAAGGCGACTCGTGATTTTTTGAGTAAAAGGCGGGAGGCAATGGCGGGAAAACTGCTCTCGATATTACCCGTTAAGCCAATGTCAAGATGCCTGAACCAAAAAATAATAATTAAATATTAATATTTAATTTACTTAATTGTAATATTAAATTATTTTTATTTACGGTAACTATTTATGACATTTATTAGAACTATTTTTAAAATAAAGGAATAGTTTTTAGTTTACCCGTAATAAATTACTTTTCCATGTTAAGTACAATATTCAAATGAAAGGAATGTGGAAAAAAAACGTAAAATGTGGTTTTAAATGAAGAAACTGCTGCTTGCCATGAATAACTAAATATTTGTTTTATCAGATAAGTAATTAAAAACAGACAAGGATATAAAGTTTTGGTAGATATTTTTTGGCTCAAACCATTGCGAAATGTTGCCCAGTGTTGCCGCGAGTCCCGCAATTGCCGTATTGTCCGGTAATCACTAATCAGCACAAAAAATGGATGAAAGTACGGCGTATGGCAGACCAGTCGATACCGTGCGTGTACGAGATATGCATAGCATAAATGTATAGCATAATTTACTACGTCATGGTACTATTTTTGTATAAATAGGAATGTTTCAAAGAATGGCATAATTATCACCTCATTTATTGTAGGTAATATGAAGTAAATATTGCTTAATTGTATATTCCTTTTAAATCCTTTCTTTTTCCCCCTTTTTCCTGTCCACACCGGACGAAAAGGATGTCTGCGGATCTTAGAGAATGGTATAGCTTAACGTACTGTTCCGTCGGCAGCACTTAATTGTACATATAGAAGTTTGAGCCGCGCTCGAAACTAACGACGATTTAACAATAAAAGGTGAGTGAAGTGCGAATCTCAGGGCCCTAGAGTGTAAGCAATCGGCGTAACTCTGAAGCCACCGACTGGCGCTTGGAGACGACCGTTGTGCGGAAGATACGAGGTGAGGTGCAGCTACACACTCCACTAATCCATTCAGTTCCCGCCACCTATTTCATTAATTCTGTTTCATTTGCTGTCATGTGTCTAAATTATTATTATTTTTAATCTAAATCGAGACTTATCTACTTTTTTACTTTATGTAACCTTTCCAGATAATATAAAGAAATTATAAAAATAGTTTACCCTTCTGTTGTAAGACTACATTATGCCATTATTGCAAGTCATTTACAATTTTGTCTGACAAACCTAGTTTTGAGAGGCGAGGTGCAGCTATACACTCCAGTAATCAATTCAATTCCACCGACCCATTTCGTTAATTTCTTCTGACGATTCTGTCGATACTTTTAATATTCTTGATAAGAAATCGGAGCATTACCATGACACTGCATTTGCATCCGATGATGTAGATTTGGGTTACAACACCGGAAGTGGAAGTCTCGAAGAGTTCTGATTTAAATATACGGCATACTTACCAAATCGTAACATAAGAGATAGGGTGTTAAAATTTGTTATTTTTTCTAAAGGTTTTGTACTTACCTGTTGTAATAATAATAAGTTGAATATTTTGCACAAATATCTAGACATACTTTCTCCAAGCACAAATTGCCGTACTTAGAACAAAGTATTATTATTTATAATTTGCTTTCAAAGCAGGTCATGGGACATTTTTTAAATCAATTTTAAGTATTATTTTTAAAGGTTTTCAAGGCACAAAATTCTATAAATCGCTTACTGATTAAAGCTAACTGTAATACGATAAACTTTCTCTCCTTGGAAATTAAACTCAAAGGCAAAACCAATTCCTCCAAAAATGATGCGTGTTTGATAAACTTACTTTTAAAATTGAATACTGAACAATTTGAAGTTAAAAGCATTATGGATAAGGTTACGACTATTCCACTAATTTTTAGTAGTATTTTTTAAATTGGTTTTTGAGAAATGTCAATGTTTGTAGGTTTTCATGTCATCACATTTAGTTTGGAAACTAATAGTCTTTTACCTTTGATTCACTGCTGACACCTCAAGTGCTCTTCTAATTGAGTTTTTCTTAAGAATATCGGCAGGCGGTTTATCATATCGGAGCATTGTAATCTCGTCGTTTAGTAAAATCAAAACCCATCTTTGTAGCGTTCTGTTACCAAACCAAATACATTTCTGTTTTATTTGAAAAGGCATCATCGACAATAACTCTAATTTAAAAATATCATTTTGTTTCGTTGTCTTTTTATGAATAAAATAATATTTTGTTTCACATGAGTTTTATTTTCAGTTAGTATTATTTCAATCTTCGCCGCTATGCAGGTTTACTATTAACCTTTAACTATTAAAACTCAAATTGTGGTTTGGTGAATTCAAACGAAAAGTTCAAGAGTGACAATATTATTATATAAAAACTAATATTGGTCATTTTTAATGCTTTAATACCACCATCTCTTTTTCTTAAAAAGCAGTTACGTTCAGCAGTACCTAAAATAATTGTATAATACCGTATGACAGTGTACTTAGTATTTTTTTACTCATTATGTGTAAAAAAAAATACTAATATAGAAATACTAAACATCGTATACTTTAAATTTGATACTAATATCAAAAATATTTTTTTTAACTTGTGTTTATTTCAATATTAGTGATTTTTTAGTTAATTAATAGCAATTAATATGTTCACCTTAATTTCTTAGATAGAATGTTCTGGTGAAAGGAACTTTATGCTTTTAAAAGTTTTCTACGTTTTTCTAAAGGACCTAACTAAAGTGGATTTAACTAAGTTACTAAGCTAGTGAATAATAACCATAAAAAATAACACTTTTATTAGGAAAAAAAGTGACAAAAAATAACCCTAAATAAAATTGAAAATTTCAACAGTTAGAAGTAGATAGTGGGCACCGTACCGTGCAATGCAATTGCCACATTCACCGATAATACCAATTAAGCATAAATCATGAAAATACACTTGAAATATTTAATTCCATATATCGTTAAGTACGCACATTAAAAGTTTTAGTAGATAATCGTAAATAAAACTGAAAAATTCAACAATAACACATTAAAGCAGGGAACGGGCACATTAAATCATGTCAATACAATTTAAACATTTAATTGCCACGCCCAAAGGAAAGTTTTGATGAGTAATCATAAATCAAATCAACGTCACACATTAACCATTCACCAAAATAATGAATAAAATAATTGGTAATGAATTACACCTTGGTAATGAATCATGATTCATGGTAGCATGATCATGTATGATCAAATTCCAGAGTAGTGAATATAATTTTGTTACTGGGTTACTCTATAGTACATTATGAATGTTAACAAAATTGAGGCATTCTTAGAATAATAGCAGAGTTTATAAACAATAATTAGTGTACAAGGGAAATGAAATAAGTTATTAACAAATAAGCAGTCAGCCCACATGACAATAAAATGAAATATCTTTCGGAGGCGGGGAAGTTATTATGAGTATAGTGATTTTATTGCAGATAAATAACTTCATCTAAGCATCTCCAGATAACATCTCACTTTTAACAACTCATTTGATCATTAACTGAATTTACACAAACTGGTCTATTTGATCACAATACAAAAAATAATTGATTAAAATAACTTCAGCTTTTCTATACAGGATGTGCCATAACAACTGAAAACTCTTAAAGGGGCTGAAATGGCGGCCTCAAATATGCATAATCCAGCTATACCTTTTACTATAGGATGCATCGAGGCAGAGGATTTTTCTAAAACTTAATTAACCTTGAATTGAAAATGTTCAGGGTTAATTTTATTCATCGACGTCTTCTTTATCAAGTTTAATGTTATAGTCCCTCTCACTAACCTTCACTATTGAACTGTATTATGTGAGAAAAGTGATATTTTCTACCCCGTGGCAGTATTTCTATACAAAGATGTTTATATTTTTTCAATAAAAGATTAATCTAGATTATGCTCATTCGAAGCAGCCATTCAACGTATTCATAACTAAAATGGTGGCACTTGAAAGCATTCTTTAAATTATGACAATAAAATGCAAGCGCCATGTTTCATGTTCACTGAGAGTAAACAATTAGGTCTTTCTTGGTTGTTTGCTCTCAATTAAAAGCGAAAGGGAAAAGGCACCGCATGAGCAGATTTCAAATAACAAGTCAATTTAATTGTTAATATGAAATTGTACAAAAGACATTTCATACACCGCACGCAAAAAACTTCTCGCCAGTGTGCGTTCTTTCATGTCTTTTTAAATCACCACTTTGATTAAAAGAGGCATTGCATACACCGCACGCAAAAGGTTTCTCACCTGTGTGCGTTCTTTCATGTATTTTTAAAGAACCACTTTGATTAAAAGAGGCATTGCATACGCTGCATGCAAAAGGTTTTTCACCTGTGTGCGTTCTTTCATGTATTTTTAAAGAACCACTTTGATTAAAAGAGGCATTGCATACGCTGCATGCAAAAGGTTTTTCACCTGTGTGCGTTCTTTCATGTCTTTTTAAATGACCACTTTCAATAAAAGAGGCATTGCATACACCGCACGCAAAAGGTTTCTCACCTGTGTGCGTTCTTTCATGTATTTTTAAAGAACCACGTTGATTAAAAGAGGCATTGCAAACGCTGCATGCAAAAGGTTTCTCACCTGTGTGCGTTCTTTCATGTACTTTTAAATTACCATTTAGATTAAAAGAGGCATTGCATACGCTGCATGCAAAAGGTTTCTCACCTGTGTGCGTTCTTTCATGTACTTTTAAACTACCACTTTTATTAAAAGAGGCATTGCATACACTGCACGCAAAAGGCTTCTCACCTGTGTGCGTTCTTTCATGTATTTTTAAACTACTACTATCATTAAAAGAGGCATTGCATACACCGCACGCAAAAGGTTTCTCACCTGTGTGCGTTCTTTCATGTATTTTTAAAGAACCACGTTGATTAAAAGAGGCATTGCATACGCTGCATGCAAAAGGTTTCTCACCTGTGTGCGTTCTTTCATGTACTTTTAAATTACCATTTAGATTAAAAGAGGCATTGCATACGCTGCATGCAAAAGGTTTCTCACCTGTGTGCGTTCTTTCATGTACTTTTAAACTACCACTTTTATTAAAAGAGGCATTGCATACACTGCAAGCAAAAGGCTTCTCACCTGTGTGCGTTCTTTCATGTATTTTTAAACTACTACTATCATTAAAAGAGGCATTGTATACACCGTACGCATTTTTTTCCTCGGGGAAGTCTTTTTCAGTGGCCATTTTCAATTTAGACAGCTTCTTGCCTATGTCATCCACTTCATCTTGTACAGATTCTCTGCAGTTTGATGTAGACTTGCATAACTGTAAAAAAGAACATATTAAATTTACAGATCTGATCTGATTAATGTGCGAGTACTGGTACTAGCTTTTTAAGTTGTGTTTCGTCGTAACTGGGCATTACGGACAAAAGGAGCGGTGTTTTATAGCCCAAATATGGCTGCATTCACACCAAGCAGACTTGTTTCAAACCTATTCAGGGTTTTGGTGGGATATATGCAGGTGTCTCTGTGCCTGGAGTGACATGTCCATTCGTTTCTAAGTGCACTGATTACCATATTAGAAAAAAAAAACAAGAACGGCTATGAACACCTGAAGCTATCATTTAATATCAACTGCTTCTTTTATGGATTGTTTAGTAGTAAATTATTTAACCAGACGTTAATTAGTAAATTATGTAACAGACCTGACGCTTTATAGCTATGTCCTACAGGCGTCCCCCAGACTACTCGTGCCTAAATAAAAATACTACTATGATGACATTCTTTCAATTCATATTTATTTAATAAAAACTTCTCCTAAATTGACCTTTTTCAATAACTCTGCAAAAGTTTTGTAATGCTGTCTATTATACCAACACTATACAAATACTATGAGATTGTACAAAACTACGGACAAAATCCCTAGTTTAGTTCCGTATTATTTTTTTTTTTAAATATATATAAATAATCAAAGTATAAATTGGCGTATATCATGTCCTTTTTGTTGTATTTTTTTTTTATTTAAAATCGTTTTTAGTTTATTTATTTTTTTTATCTATTTAACATATTTTACTATTATTCTATTTTACGTCATTGTCTTTACGACATTTCATATTGTGTACAATATCTGTTGTGTATCCACACTAAATAAATAAATAGACCTGGACATAATATTTCAATTTATAATAATAATTATAAATTGAATTATTAATTTATAATTTATAGTCAGCCGCCATTAGGGCTATCATCAGACAATACAATTATACGAATAATTAATATATATATTTAAATCGATAACAATTGACTGTTGATTTCTCTCAATAAAGAATAAAGAATTATAAAGTGACACTGAACATTCTTTTACATATTTGTATTTGCGGTCATAGAGAATATATTTATTTATACTGGCAAGCAATAAATAAAACGTTCCAATAGCCGCTCTATCAAATATTTGGAATTCGAATTGATCACGCTGATTTGAATGATGAGCGCTATTTCATACTAAAAAAAATGTTGACTCTAATGATATTATCCGACTAGCTTCCGATGTGATCTAAATGGCCATGGTTGTTTCTCGAGAGCATCAAACTACGCACAAAAATTCAACTCTTTCGCATTTGTACTTTTCTAGTTGAAAGATGCAACGGACAGACAGACGGCCAAAGGAAGGGATAGTAGCTTCTCATACATGAATGTACTTATAAAAGCTAACAACAAATTAATGACGCTGAGAAAAAAATGCGCTTTAGACAAGCAAATTTTTTAAGACTGGTGATAGTCTAGGTTACATACAATTATTTTCGGCTCCACTTAACTATGCCAAAGTGCTTATGCTAGAGTCTTCATATTAGAACATATTTTTCCATACTCATATTTTTCGCGCATAATTTGTATTATTTTGAATGAACCCTGAACACAGACAATCTGCTATGGGGGACATTTTCTTGGTAGACTGAGGTACCACCCCGACATAATTTTTGTTAAATAACTGCTGTTTCCAGAGCCGAAGCGTTGACCTATTTAACTTACATTAATCTGAAAAATTACCTTAGTTTGCGAATCTTCCTTCATATCAGCTGATGTATTTTTTTTAACGTGTAATTTGCCGATGGCCATATAACGATGAGCTTTAGGGTCAATAACACCTTTGCAGATCGAGACGTGTAATTCCAGGTATTCGGACTTTGAGAACTTCGAGTGGCAAGTATTGCACGTGAAATATGACCCTGGAGCAGAAAAAAAATAATACTACATAATTGCAAAAATATTGAATTTTACAAAGTAATCTTTCTCCTACATGTCCCATTTGTCGATAGTAGTTTCCGAGACAAGGCCGTGAAAATTTTGCATTAACAAAATTGTAATTAAAAGCATCGATTTTTTTATAATATTTAAGAATCACTTTAATAAAATGACAAAACGTGCCATGTTAACATGTTAAAAGAGTAATGAAATAAAAAAAAATCGCCTGAAATATTATAAAAACTATTTTACAATTTTAGATTAGGTTCAACATAATTTGTTAAAGTGAAGAGATGGTCGAATAATATGAACAAGTGACATGTAGGAGAAAGATTACGAATCTACGTAGAATGTAACATCTTTATAATATTGGTCCAATACTTTCAATACCCTAATTTGGTCATTTTTTTTTTTATTAAGAAACAAGTGTCCAAGCTAAACTTTCAATACCCTAATTTGGTCATTTTTTTTTTGTTAAGAAACAAGCGTCCAAGCTAAACAGCTGTTTTCATATTGGCAGGCTAAAAATACAAAAAGCCACTCAGATGACTTCAGACCCATTGTGTAAAGGTCGAGAGGGATAAGAGATTGTCCTCAGAAGGATATACAACAAACTGTATGGCTTTAACCTTTTAACCGCCAGCCCAGGTATAAAGTAGTGTACCGCTCCAGCGCCGCGGTTGTCGAAGACAAAATGTACTCCCAGCGCCAGGCGTGTTTATGAAGAAATGAGTCTTTCGGCGAGACCTCTGCGCCGATTTATTTTTATTATTACGCATTTACTTTATATTTAATATTTAAAATGACGAGCAACGGAAAACACAACCAATATTTATGTATATTGTTTTGAACTGCTTTGGACAATGGATGTATATAATACGCGATGACAAATATTATAGTTATTCTTTTGAAATATCTGAAAAATAAATTACTGCTTTGGTTAACCCAAATATGACGGTTTGGTAGAACAACTGTTGTGTATTTTTAATAACAAATGTTTTACGATAATTCACTTTTTTAAATATTGATCTAACCAAATAATCGTATATATGGCACAAGTAAAATAATCAACTTACCTACCTACATTTACTAAATAACTTGGCTTAATAATATGTGATTACGATAATTATATTAAAGGATATGTGATTATATGTATAATATATATAAAACATTACCGTATTGCAAAATATTTCATAACATACAATATTCATAGATAGTGAATTTATTATCTGGTTTGGTAATAATAAAATAACAAATACGTTCCGAAAATCTTTTGCTGTATTGGAATTTAAATAATCTACTATTCCATTAGGGTTGAGATCTCTCCGCTAATTGTACACGGAACTGCTGTACCGATATTAATTACTTTTCGCGTTATCAACGAAACTAAAATAATTTATTCTGAAACCATTTGACTCTTGGTTTTTTATACCTACGATATTAATTAGACAGGAATGTGTCGGAAGCACGATTTCTCTTTTATTATTGTCGCTAAGGGCTAAGTTTTACTTACCTATTGTTGTTGTCAGCAAGAACATATCGCGCTTTTAGGTATAATTTTGCACAAGTCAAACAAAATAAAATGTAAATGTTCACCACGTAAAACGATAAAAATAAATAAACATTTATCACACAGCCTTATCTATATATAATGCATAATCGAAATATTACAAAAATAATATCGATGCTTGTTATTAATATTTATTCAGAATATCGACGCATGGCTCCAGAGCACAAAATGGCCGACAATGGCATGTAAACAGGACGCTGGCGGTGAGAACACCGCTAAATTGTTGCTTAGCCGAGATGTGAATCGAAGTTTGCAAATTACGTGATTTTAGATGTTTATTTGTATGATAGCATACAGATTGCATTACAGTTTTGTAGAACTGTTATCTATGAACAAATTTATCCATTATTAAAGTACAAAATGTATTGATACGTTGCCGAAATTTGAATGCGCGGCTTGGCATGTAAACGTGACGGCGGCGGTCTGGGCCATTATAATTTCGGAGCTTCGGTGGCACCTTAACATGCCGCTGGCGCTGCGGTATGGTATAAGTTTAAGCTAGCGCTGGCATGTTAACATGCCCGTGGCGGTGAAAAGGTTAAGACATCTTAACATTCCCCCAACTGTCTAGTCTCCCCTTAACTCTATTCATAGATGCTTTACATTTCCCCCCGGCTCCCTGTGAAGTAAAATATGTCCTAATTCTGAAGTTTATTTTAATTTTTACCTCTTTTGTGAGGCTCCTTTTGCATGGGAAGATTTGGAGGCAGATGGTAGGTAGCCATGTCAATGTTGAGGACGGCTGCATAGTCCAACCCGTAAAAGATCAGCAGCTCCCTGCCGGGGGGTATATCTTCAATGCTTCTGTAAAATATAACAGTTTATGTTTTTTATTATTGCACAGGGTGCGGTTTGAGGATGTGACACATTTCGCGATACAAGATTGCAATTCACACAAAAAATGCTTTTAGAATGACCATAAATAAAGCCCAAGGGTAAACACGCAAAAGTAAAAAACGTGTTTTTCTCATGGGCAACTCTACGTCGCATGCTCACGTGTATCTAATCCACAAAATCTTCATGTCCTTGCAAAAGAAGGCAAGACCAAAAACGTTGTTTATAGAACTGTGTTGAGTCGCAATCTTGCAATACGTAATTGGTAAAAAGGATAATTGCTGTACTGAAATATTAGCCCAGGGCTAGTAAAGTGAGCTCCATTGAAAATCCTCGTTTCCAAAGGACATTAAAGTTCGCCTGCGTAGAGTGAGTCCTTTACACGTTCCTCATACTTCAGTGCAACAGATAAACAAAGGTTTTTATACTTCCAGCTACATGTTGCATGACGCTGCGAGTCTTTGACATTTTAACTAACTTCATTTTAATGTATTTAAGACGTAGCAACCGCTACAGGAGTGAAACAAACTCGCGGTGGGTGCTTGAGGAAGTATACTAAACATTAAACAGGCGATGTATTTTGAAAAAATATAAATAAACTATATTTATTGTACAATAATTTTACTGTTGTTTTTTTTTTAAATCATTCGTTTTCCTGTGACCGGTTTAGTTGTCGATGTAGAGGTAGATGACCCCTTGAAAGGACTAAAGTGAACAAAAATATGAACTATGCTCAATATTTATGGCTAAGTTGGATGGAAGTTGAATTTAATGCCACACAGCACTTCAGATGCCTTTAATTAATGTAATGGAATTTACCAATTAGTCACAGTTTTGTTGGTGTTTAACTGCAGCAAATATTCACCTGTAATATATTTTCTTCTTGTACTGAAATGCGGTGAGGTTCTGCTGAGTCCAGGAAGGAGATTGGTTGACATAACGCATCCAATTCGAGTTGGACGTGTCGGCTGCATCCACATAGTGATGAGTTCTTACTTCGTCACCAAGAACCTACGTAAAAAAGTAGAATTTATTTATTTTTGTAATATACAACAATTTTTCGCTTTTGACCTCTCTTGTTTATGTATTACAAAATCTTGGAATATTAATTCGATATTAACCTGCCAAGAGTATCCTTCCGATCCGGGAGTACGCAAAATGTTTCCCTGGTATGGTCCCATCATAACTCCTTTAGGGATAAGTTGCAGGGAAAATACTCCTTTACCGGCACCTGAACACACAATATATTCCTGAGATAGCATACAAAAGTGTTAGATATTAAAACGTTTAGTATGAAATGCCTATTTCCTCGGTCGTATATTGTCTCTCAAATTAAAAAAGGGGTCTACTTAAGAAAATGACAATTATTGTCCCACAAATAGTATAGGTACCTGGGTTTTGAAAGATCGTTGCCTTTGAAAAGTAGACACAACCATCTTTTGTAAAGTGATAAACCCATACTTTTCACGAGCATTACAAATCATCAGTTGTACGACTGACTTTTATGACTGATTTTTTATGAAATGTTATCACTTTTGCCTTTATTATTAATTGTCCACTTGAAAAGTACTTAACAAGTGGGCACAATTGAGAATAGAGGGACGATACGAACCACCATATGATTATTGCTAGCCTAGCGTAAGTTGAGCTCAGTTCTTTTAAATATGCCTGACTAATTATCTGGGTCGGTTTTGCCGTCAAATATAATATTATAATACTAGCTTTTGTTATAGATCCTACAACTTTGTTATAAAAACGTAAGACCCAGTAATTCCTCAAATACCATTTCAGCTGTTTTTAAGCCATTTTTAGAGAATACTATTTTTACATAGAAAAAGGAAGATATATATTAAATTTGTTACTAGGTGTTTCATTTTAGCATGAACAATCAATTAAATGATTACTAGAGTAAGATGTGGGCAGAGTTAATTCTTATAAAATATACCATTGATTTTATTAAAAAAATATGTTGGATTTAAATATTTTAGAAACAATAAAATTGGTTATTTTAAATTTAAAAAATAGTAAAGCTTTGATTGTTATAAAAGCGCTATAGTTATTAAAGTGACATTTTAAATTATTTGTAGGAATTTGTAAGTTATTTTACTGTTTTGAAAAGTAGGAGAAAGTCAACCTGGAATTCTCGACTGGTCAACTTTCAAATAGCCCCTAGGGCATGTGAGCTCCGCGTACGTTTTACCATCAACGATCTCCTCCTTGTTAACCTTAAAAAGAAAAGAATTCGCTGAGTTAATTCCTAAATATATTACAATCAGGCTAACCTAGGAACGTTTTCGGTATGAGTTAGTGCAAATTTTAAAATTGCCTAAAAACTATTGTCAATACCTATAAAATAGCAGTTATTCCAGGGCGCATTTTTTAGGATAAAATGTTATTTTAATGTTGGTAAAATAATTTATCATAAGTACATTTCTTGTAAATAGTAACATTAGCATAATATAGAATCCGTGAACAACCTTTAGGATTCACTCATTTATTGAAAAAACATGACTGTTTAAGTCTAAAGAATCGACGCATACTGTTAGATACGACTACTGTTCAAAATATGTAATAATTACTTCGACTGTCCTCAATTACTTGAACAAATCAACTTCCATGTACCGCCGAGACTCTCCCGTCGACAATTACTCTTTGAGCCTATAACGCAATATATGAGGTCCAACGCAGGTTTTAGAGCACTGCGTTAGTTATGCTTGCAATTGTAAGCACTCAATCATGATCTCAATGTCAGAAAATTTATATAACTTATTAGCATTAGATATGAAACAAATCACTCTATATGGGAAAAACTTGTAAGGATGCAAGACTATATACTAAGAGTTTATAAGGTATATAAAACCCAATTATTAGGTTAATAAAATTATGTTGCATAATAAAGTAATATTTTGATTCTCTTTTAAAATATTTCTATATACGTTTTAATTTCAATATCAAATAATATGATAATAAAATGTATTCTTCTTGCCCATGGGGAAAACTTTAAAAATGAGGGGCTGTTAGTGAATTTGTAGTAAGCTAAATATTAATTGTTTTTTGTATTCCGGCTTAAATTTTTAGAATTACAAAAAATCTATTACGACATATTTCAAGAAAAAAGGATAATTTTATGTATAATTATATAACGATTATGATATATAAAATGCACGCTCTCCACATAGAATTTTTCGTAGGCTAATTTTACAGTGGATTACGAAGGCATTAACTGATCTATGGAGGGGCAAACATACTCACTTGGTGTGGGGGTGGCAAACGGTATTTTGCCCCAGGGTGCCACCTGGTCTTAGGACCGGGCCCGGGTTCAGAGGTTTTGACCATCTATCTGTATGTTTATAAAAGTTGCTCAAAATGGCCGTTTCAAGACACGCTCGGAGCCGCGATTACCTAGCGCTTACATATAAATATATATAATCTAATGTTTGATAGCAACCTTCTCAACCGGAATGTAGATTAGCGGTCCATGTATATGGCAGTACGGATAGAAGTGGGTCTCGCAGTCATCGCACCCTGTAAAACAAAAAATTAACAAATAAAAAAACATCACTAGTTCATCTTGTAAACCTTATTTTAAACAACTGGGCATACTTATGATTTATGGTACATATATACTAGAAGCAATTTGCCTTTTTTATAATAAAATCTATGCTAATTAACATAGTGATATTCATGAGTTTAGTACACGTCATAAAGGTAATTATGTTCAAACTGTGTCAGCCCGTACCGCCAAATACCAATCTGCATGTCATTATTTAAGCTTAAGGTATTTTAATATGTTACTAAAAGCTTTAAATGGATAAATAATATTCTCAAGCTTAAGAGTAGTCGAAGAAATATATTCTGGAAAAAATATTTATAGTTTTAAGGAATTTAGATAGTTAAGTGATACACAATTTAGTATGTAACTATTCTTATTTTTTTTGGTTAGTTGGTACTCCTGTAAAGCGATTGCTATGCAAGAATCGAATACACACTAAATTAGGTAAAGGTATATTAATCTAGATCTATATCAACCTATTTTTCTACTCTTAAATTCGTTGTCTTTTAACGTTGAAATGTAACTGTATGTACAAATAATATGTAATTGTCATTCCTGAACAACAAACTTGTTTGTGTGTTGGACTATACGTACACATATATTCATCATCCACAAATTCTTTCTCGTTATAATTAACATTTTTCCGAGTTTTGCGTCTGGGATTTCTGCGGCGACGGGTTCGATGTACCACTTCTGAAAATTGCGTATGATATAAGTGTAATGACATAAAATATTATCAATAATTAATTAATGAGCACAACTTTATTAAATGGAAATTTTACTTGAAACTTAAATTTTAACTTGCCTTCATCGGATGACGATTCGTCTACCCTCAGTTCCTTCTTTGCCTTTTCGAGACAGGCCTTCAATGCCGCATGCCTCTCCTCCGACCTATAAATAACACAATAAGCCATGTAAATGAATGTGGCTTAAGTGTAGCAGCCACCTGACTGCCCTCCAATCATCATCATCAAAATAATCTCGTTGACGGCAGCTCTAAAGACAGGTCAGTCCTCCATCGTCAGTCCTTCATCAGCCAGAACTGCATTTGCCAGTGATTATAGATAGGTAGACAGGTAGATCGGTGGAATAGTATTTATAAGTAAATCTGATAGATATCGCTACTGGGTCCGATAGCAAGGACTTATGACCACCAGTTTAAATAACAAAACTTTCATCAAAGTTGCAAATATATCCTGGATCCATATTCACTGAAAATTAGACATGCACCGTGTTCCAAGACCATCCCGGTAAAAAAATCCAGCTTATTGGCCCAGCAAAAGGAAATTTACAAGAGTGCTTTGATAAAATTAATATATTTGAGCCTGAATTATTTGTTTTTTTTTTGCGTAATTGGGAACATAAACACTCCCCATAAGTCTTCAGTAATGGTCTTGGAACATCCTGTATATTGGATAATATTAACATAAGGTTATATTTTTAAAGTTACACCTGGATTAATGCTGACTAGTTAATTGGGCCCATATGTGGGGCCGGTAAACAATAGTGAACAATTTTTTTCACTTTCCTGTATGTAGTTTTGATTTTATGCAATTCTTTGTCGAACAAGGCAATATTGTTATTCTAAATTTTATTTTATTTTTGGCCTGTATTTTCTTGATATCTACAGCACTATTCAATTGTGTTTCTTATAAGATATTAATAAAAAAAACAGTTACTTTTCATCCTCTTCTCGGGTAAATCCGACAAATGGTTCACCGGCATTCTGAAAAAAAATTTTAGCTTATTACACAAATTTATTTAAAATAAAATGCCGTTTTTATTACAATTTTACACGAAAAACATGGAAATAAAAAAGAAGAGATTGTTTTCATTAGAAGATCTCGAAATTCACTGAACCGAACATCAATCGCTGGCTTCCTTATAAGCTATGCATCGCCATATCTCATGAGCGGGCTGAGCAGTAACCAGAATTGTTCGGTAAAGTCAGAGTGTATCACGAATATATGTGATAGAATCTTGAGATTACTATGGTAAAATTTTGTACATAGATATTAATTCAAATACTAACTCATGGCCAGTCCATTTCAGACGCTTCATTGCATTTTGTTTTTTTTTTATTTGTATATGTATATGGTAATCGTGTTTTACCATTTTTTGCTTAAATTTGTTATGCACTAAAAACCAAACTCAAACCGCCCTCAAAATTTATCAGCTCTTTTTGGCCTACATGGAAAAACCACCAATGCCTACTGAGCAGAATGAAAAGGGATTCATTTTGAGGAGCGCCGCAATTTTCTCCACCAGAACCATGGAACGAGATCCACGTAAAGCCCCTGGGATGAAGAAATGCCAAAATGACAGCATCGCAGTTGTCTGGTTGTTCTATTTTGAGCGAATGATGCAGGAATAAGGTACTAAGTGAGTATTGGGTCCATCTAAACTACATTACAGCAATGAGGGAGTGTTAAAACATTGAAATAAGGAATAATAATTAATTATTGTGAAAATTAAATTGAAATATGAGTTTGAATATTTTACCAACCTTGAGTTTGGCATCGACAGCTGAAAGAAATTTAAAAAAAAATGTTTGAATAAAAACCAATCGACATATAAAACATTTTGTATCTTCAGAGTTCTAAGGCCGGTGACGATGTATGGAGCATGGCAAAGCTGTGGGGCTAACCGCGCCACATACATCGTAAAGCCAGCCTCATAGCTCATCACCGGCCTTTTTAAAGTTATTTTCAATGTAGACTTACAAAATAATTACATCTTACATATGCGTAGAGTTAGTTACCTGCCTGGCAATGACTAAGTAAGGTTAAATTTATTATTATTATAGATTTAGTAGTATTATAAATGTAACATTTTCACGACTAAACTGCTGTAACGATCTACACAAAATTTGGTATGGAGATAGCTTGGACTCTGGAAAAGACATTGGCTACTTTTTGGAATAAAAAACATTAATCCCAAAGAGGGTGAACTAAGGGAATTCCTAGGTCTGAAGCCTGAAGGGCCTAGCTGCTAATCTGGGGGAAACCTGGGGTCGAACGGGCTTGTCATGAGAGAAGTTTATTGAAATCTAAACGATCCTAAAAGTTAAATGGCTACCTAACCACTAGATGAGGTTCAGTTTAAAGAGTTAACCAGTTTTAAATTACACATCACAATGCAATATCAAGAGTACCTACATAATAAACAATGCAAAATGCATTAGCTAAATTTTAATGGTTAGGTACCTTTTTTGTGGGCTGCACTTTTTCTTTGTTCGTATCTGGTAATAAAGACCGGCTTGTCTATTTCATGCCCTGCAAAATATCAGTAGGACATATGTAACTCTCAATTAAAACTATATTTTATACAAGGAAACCAATACCAAAGCACACATTTGTAATTTTCCTATACTTACAGTATTGACATAACAATGCAAACGAAAGTACTCACCGGCGATTGCACTTTTACGAATATACTCCAAGAACATAAGTTTGATCGCCAATTTTTGCCTAAGATCGAGACAGTCCCATTCATATTTATAGAAGAATCTGGCAAAAATGTCTTCCGTTGGTTTGACGCACTCCTGTGGGCAAGCGAAACAAACATTAGTTGCAATGCAGTGTTGTCAAAAAACAAACGGGAGTTGGTCACATAACCAATAAATACTTACGCGTTTAATAGATTCGATGCGCTTCATTTTTCATTATTCCGTGAATTTTTTTAGAATCCAAAGGCAAACTGCAAAATGGTCGCTAAGCTAGGCGGATTTCTATCCGCAAGCAAATGAAAAGGCGACTCGTGAATTTTTGAGTAAAAGGCGGGAGGCAATGGCGGGAAAACTGCCATCGATATTACCCGTTAAGCCAATGTCAAGATGCCTGAACCAAAAAATAATTTTAATCACTGATCGGGAGATTTTCAAAGTATTTTATATTAATATTTAATTTACTTAATTGTAATATTAAATTATTTTTATTTACGGTAACTATTTATGACATTTTTTAGAACTATTTTTAAAATAAAGGAATAGTTTTTAGTTTACCCGTAATAAATTACTTTTCCATGTTAAGTACAATATTCAAATGAAAGGAATGTGAAAAAAAACGTAAAATGTGGTTTTAAATGAAGAAACTGCTGCTTGCCATGAATAACTAAATATTTGTTTTATCAGATAAGTAATTAAAAACAGACAAGGATATAAAGTTTTGGTAGATATTTTTTGGCTCAAACCATTGCGAAATGTTGCCCAGTGTTGCCGCGAGTCCCGCAATTGCCGTATTGTCCGGTAATCACTAATCAGCACAAAAAATGGATGAAAGTACGGCGTATGGCAGACCAGTCGATACCGTGCGTGTACGAGATATGCATAGCATAAATGTATAGCATAATTTACTACGTCATGGTACTATTTTTGTATAAATAGGAATGTTTCAAAGAATGGCATAATTATCACCTCATTTATTGTAGGTAATATGAAGTAAATATTGCTTAATTGTATATTCCTTTTAAATCCTTTCTTTTTCCCCCTTTTTCCTGTCCACACCGGACGAAAAGGATGTCTGCGGATCTTAGAGAATGGTATAGCTTAACGTACTGTTCCGTCGGCAGCACTTAATTGTACATATAGAAGTTTGAGCCGCGCTCGAAACTAACGACGATTTAACAATAAAAGGTGAGTGAAGTGCGAATCTCAGGGCCCTAGAGTGTAAGCAATCGGCGTAACTCTGAAGCCACCGACTGGCGCTTGGAGACGACCGTTGTGCGGAAGATACGAGGTGAGGTGCAGCTACACACTCCACTAATCCATTCAGTTCCCGCCACCTATTTCATTAATTCTGTTTCATTTGCTGTCATGTGTCTAAATTATTATTATTTTTAATCTAAATCGAGACTTAGCTACTTTTTTACTTTATGTAACCTTTCCAGATAATATAAAGAAATTATAAAAATAGTTTACCCTTCTGTTGTAAGACTACATTATGCCATTATTGCAAGTCATTTACAATTTTGTCTGACAAACCTAGTTTTGAGAGGCGAGGTGCAGCTATACACTCCAGTAATCAATTCAATTCCACCGACCCATTTCGTTAATTTCTTCTGACGATTCTGTCGATACTTTTAATATTCTTGATAAGAAATCGGAGCATTACCATGACACTGCATTTGCATCCGATGATGTAGATTTGGGTTACAACACCGGAAGTGGAAGTCTCATATACGAGCTGACCCCTCTCGTGTCCGTTGGGTGAATACGACTTCCGATACTTCATACTTTATTTTCGATGAAGTAGATAGAGCTACTTTCCGATCTGTGATTATCTCATTCCAAATTAATAGAATAAATCTTACTTTAAACTACCTCACATTTTAGGTTCCAATACGCGCAAACGTTTTACTATTGAAACGAATAGGCATTTAGATAAAGTAACTTTAGTGCATAATAAATTACGCTTACCAAATCGTAACTTAAGAGATAGGGTGTTAAAATTTGTTACATCGCCTAAAGGTTGTGTACTTATCTGTTGTAATAATAATAAGTTGAATATCTTGCATAAATATTTAGACATACTTTCTCCAAGCACAAATTGCCGTACTTAGAACAAAGTATTATCTATAATTTGCTTTTAAAGCAGGTCACGGGACACTTTTTTTTAATCAGTTTTAAGCATTTTTTTTTAGAGGTTTAAAGGCACAAAATTCTATAAATCGCTTACTGATTAAAGCTAACTGTAATACCATAAACTTTCTCTCCTTGGAAATTAAATTCAAAGGCAAAACCAATTCCTCCAAAAATGATGCGTGTTTGATAAACTTACTTTTAAAATTGAATACTGAACAATTTGAAGTTGAAAGCATTATGGATAAGGTTAAGACTATTCCACTAATTTTTAGTAGTATTTTTAAATTGGTTTTTGAGAAATGTCATTGTTTGTAGGTTTTTATGTTCACATTTAGTTTGGAAACTAATAGTCTTTTACCTTTGATTCACTGCTGACACCTCAAGTGCTCTTCTAATTGAGTTTTTCTTAAGAATATCGGCAGGCGGTTTATCATATCGGAGCATTGTAATCTCGTCGTTTAGTAAAATCAAAACCCATCTTTGTAGCGTTCTGTTAGCAAACCAAATACATTTCTGTTTTATTTGAAAAGGCATCATCGACAATAACTCTAATTTAAAAATATCATTTTGTTTCGTTGTCTTTTTATCAATAAAATAATATTTTGTTTCACATGAGTTTTATTTTCAGTTAGTATTATTTCAATCAACGCCGCTATGCAGGTTTACTATTACCCTTAACCTTTAACTATTACTATTAAGAGTTTTGGTGAATTCAAACGAAAAGTTCAAGAGTGACAATATTATTATATAAAAACTAATATTGGTCATTTTTAATGCTTTAATACCACCATCTCTTTTTCTTAAAAAGCATTTACGTTCAGCAGTACCTAAAATAATTGTATAATACCGTATGACAGTGTACTTAGTATTTTTTTACTCATTATGTGTAAAAAAAATACTAATTTAGAAATACTAAACATCGTATACTTTAAATTTGATACTAATATCAAAAATATTTTTTTTAACTTGTGTTTATTTCAATATTAGTGATTTTTTAGTTAATTAATAGCAATTAATATGTTCACCTTAATTTCTTAGATAGAATGTTCTGGTGAAAGGAACTTTATACTTTTAAAAGTTTTCTACGTTTTTCTAAAGGACCTAACTAAAGTGGATTTAACTAAGTTACTAAGCTAGTGAATAATAACCATAAAAAATAACACTTTTATTAGGAAAAAAAAGTGACAAAAAATAACCCTAAATAAAATTGAAAATTTCAACAGTTAGAAGTAGATAGTGGGCACCGTACCGTGCAATGCAATTGCCACATTCACCGATAATACCAATTAAGCATAAATCATGAAAATACACTTGAAATATTTAATTCCATATATCGTTAAGTACGCACATTAAAAGTTTTAGTAGATAATCGTAAATAAAACTGAAAAATTCAACAATAACACATTAAAGCAGGGAACGGGCACATTAAATCATGTTAATACAATTGAAACATTTAATTGCCACGCCCAAAAGAAAGTTTTGATAAGTAATCATAAATCAAATCAACTTCACACATTAAACATTCACCAAAATAATGAATAAAATAATTGGTAATGAATTACACCTTGAATCCATGATTCATGGTAGCATGATCATGTATGATCAAATTCCAGAGTAGTGAATATAATTTTCTTACTGGGTTACTCTATAGTACATTATGAATGTTAACAAAATTGAGACGTTCTTAGAATAACAGCAGAGTTTATAAACAATAATTAGTGTACAAGGGAAATTAAATAAGTTATTAACAAATAAGCAGTCAGCCCACATGACAATAAAATGAAATATCTTTCGGAGGCGGGGAAGTTATTATGAGTATAGTGATTTTATTGCAGATAAATAAAAATAACTTTATCTAAGCATCTCCAGATAACATCTAGCTGTGGTTAGAAATACATCTCGATGGACCACAACCTCTAACAACTCATTTGATCATTAACTGAATTATACAAACTGGTCTATTTGATCGCAAAAATAACTTCACCTATTCTATACAGGATGTGCCATAACAACTGAGAACTCTTAAAGGGGCTGAAATGGCGGCCTCAAATATGCATAGTCTAGCTATACAATTTACTATAGGATGCATCGAGGAAGAGTATTTTTCTAAAACTTAATTAACCTTGAATGGAAAATGTTCAGGGTTAATTTTATTCATCGACGTCTTCTTTATCAAGTTTAATGTTATTGTCCCTCTCACTAACCTTCACTATTGAACTGTATTTTGTGAGAAAAGTGATATTTTCTACCCCGTGGCTGTATTTCTATACAAAGATGTTTATATTTTTTCAATAAAACATGAATCTAGATTATGCTCATTCGAAGCAGCATTCAAGGTATTCATAACTGAAATGGTGGCACTTGAAAGCATACTTTAAATGATGACAATACAATGCAAGCGCCATGTTTCATGTCCACTGAGAGTAATCAATTAAGTCTTTCTTGGTTGTTTACTCTCAATTAAAAGCGAAAGGGAAAAGGCACCGCGTGAGCAGATTTCAAATAACAAGTCAATTTAATTGTTAATATGAAATTGTACAAAAGACATTTCATACACCGCACGCAAAAAACTTCTCACCTGTGTGCGTTCTTTCATGTCTTTTTAAATTACCACTATCATTAAAAGAGGCATTGCATACACCGCACGCAAAAGGTTTCTCACCTGTGTGCGTTCTTTCATGTCTTATTAAATGACTACTTTTATTAAAAGAGGCATTGCATACACCGCACGCAAAAAACTTCTCGTCTGTGTGCGTTCTTTCATGTCTTTTTAAATCACCACATCGATTAAAAGAGGCATTGCATACACCGCATGCAAAAGGCTTCTCACCTGTGTGCGTTCTTTCATGTCTTTTTAAATCACCACTTTGATTAAAAGAGGCATTGCATACACCGCACGCAAAAGGCTTCTCACCTGTGTGCGTTCTTTCATGTCTTTTTAAATTACCACTTTGATTAAAAGAGGCATTGCAAACGCCGCATGCAAAAGGTTTCTCACCTGTGTGCGTTCTTTCATGTACTTTTAAACTACAACTTTCATTAAAAGAGGCATTGCACACACTGCACGCAAAAGGCTTCTCACCTGTGTGCGTTCTTTCATGTCTTTTTAAAGAACCACTTTGATTAAAAGAGGCATTGCAAACGCTGCATGCAAAAGGTTTCTCACCTGTGTGCGTTCTTTCATGTACTTTTAAACTACCACTTTTATTAAAAGAGGTATTGCATACACTGCACGCAAAAGGCTTCTCACCTGTGTGCGTTCTTTCATGTCGTTTTAAATCACCATTTAGATTAAAAGATGCATTGTATACACCGTACGCATTTTTTTCCTCGGGGAAGTCTTTTTCAGTGGCCATTTTCAATTTAGACAGCTTCTTGCCTATGTCATCCATTTCATCTTGTACAGATTCTCTGCAGATCGATGTAGACTTGCATAACTGTAAAAAAGAACATATTAAATTTACAGATGTGATCTGATTAATGTGCGAGTATTGCTACTAGCTTTTTAAGTTGTGTTTCGTCGTAACTGGGCATTACGGACAAAAGGAACGGTGTTTTATAGCCCGAATATGGCTGCATTCACACCAAGCAGACTTGTTTCAAACCTATTCAGGGTTTTGGTGGGATATATGCAGGTGTCTCTGTGCCTGGAGTGACATGTCCATTCGTTTTGAAGTGCACTGATTACCATATTAGAAAAAAAACAAGAACGGCTATGAACACCTGTAGCTATCATTTAATATCAACTGCTTCTTTTATAGATTGTTTAGTAGTAAATTATTTAAGCAGACGTTAATTAGTAAATTATGTAACAGACCTGACGCTTTATAGCAATGCTAAATAAAAAAAACTACTATGATGACATTCTTTCAATTCATATTTATTTAATAATAACTTCTTCTAAATTGACCTTTTTCAATAACTCTGCAAAAGTTTTGTAATTCTGTCTATTATACCAACACTATACAACTATACAAATACTATGCGATTGTACAAAACCACGGACAAAATCCCTAGTTTAGTTCCGTATTCATTTTTTTTTTAAATATATATAAATAATCAAAGTATAAATTGGTGTATATCATGTCCTTTTTGTTGTATTTTTTTTTATTTAAAATCGTTTTTTTTATTTAATTTTTTTATCTATTTAACATATTTTACTATTATTCTATTTTACGTCATTGTCTTTACGACATTTCATATTGTGTACAATTTCTGTTTATAATAATAATTATAAATTGAATTATTAATTTATAATTTATAGCCAGCCGCCATTAAGGCTATCATCATTAGGTAATACAATTATATGAATAATTAATATATATATTTAAACCGATAAAAATTGACTGTTGATTTCTCTCAATAAAGAATAAAGAATTATAAAGTGACACTGAACATTCTTTTACATATTTGTATTTGCGGTCATATTTGTATTTGTATTATTACATATTATATTATATTATATTATATACATATTTGTATTTACTGGCAAGCAATAAATAAAACACTCTATAAAATATTTGGAATTCGAATTGATTACACCCTAATGATGAGCTATTTCATAAAAAAAATATGTATGTATAAAAGCTAACAACAAATTACTGACGCTGAGAAAAAAATGCGCTTTAGACAAGCAAATTTTTTAATAGGCTCCACTTAACTATGCCAAAGTGCTTATGCTAGAGTCAGGGGAAATAAAAAATTAAATGGTATGACTATAATGTGTGGATTCGAAAACTAGACTAATAATTTTGCATTACTTTGTTACCAATAACATATTTTTCCATACTCGCATTTTTCGCGCATAATTTGTATTATTTTGAATGAACCCTGAACACAGACTATCTGCTATGGGGGACATTTTCTTGGTAGACTGAGGTACCACCCCGACATAATTTTTGTTAAATAACTGCTGTTTCCAGAGCCGAAGCGTTGACCTATTAACTTACATAAATCTGAAAAATTACCTTAGTTTGCGAATCTTCCTTCATATCAGCTGATGTATTTTCTTTAACGTGTAATTTGTCGATGGCCATATAACGATGAGCTTTAGGGTCAATAACACCTTTGCAGATCGAGACGTGTGATTCCAGGTATTCGGACTTTGAGAACTTCGAGTGGCAAGTATTGCACGTGAAATATGACCCTGGAGCAGAAAAAAAATAATACTACATAATTGCAAAATTTTTGAATTTTACAAAGTAATCTTTCTCCTACATGTCCCATTTGTCGATAGTAGTTTCCGAGACAAGGCCGTGAAAATTTTGCATTAACAAAATTGTAATTAAAAGCATCGATTTTTTTATAATATTTAAGAATCACTTTAATAAAATGACAAAACGTGCCATGTTAACATGTTAAAAGAGTAATGAAATAAAAAAAAATAGCCTGAAATATTATAAAAACTCGAATAATATGAACAAGTGACATGTAGGAGAAAGATTACGAATCTACGTAGAATGTAACATCTTTATAATATTGGTCCAATACTTGCAATACCCTAATTTGGTCATTTTTTTTTTGTTAAGAAACAAGCGTCCAAGCTAAACAGCTGTTTTCATATTGGCATGCTTAAAATACAAAAAGCCACTCAGATGACTTCAGACCCATTGTGTAAAGGTCGAAAGGGATAAGAGATTGTCCTCGGAAGGATATACAACAAACTGTATGGCTTTAAGACATCTTAACATTCCCCCAACTGTCTAGTCTCCCCTTAACTCTATTCATAGATGCTTTACATTTCCCCCGGCTCCCTGTGAAGTAAAATATGTCCTAATTCTGAAGTTTATTTTAATTTTTACCTCTTTTGTGAGGCTCCTTTTGCATGGGAAGATTTGGAGGCAGATGGTAGGTAGCCATGTCAATGTTGAGGACGGCTGCATAGTCCAACCCGTAAAAGATCAGCAGCTCCCTGCCGGGGGGTATATCTTCAATGCTTCTGTAAAATATAACAGTTTATATTTTTTATTATTGCACAGGGTGCGGTGTGAGGATGTGACACATTTCGCGATACAAGATTGCAATTCACACAAAAAATGCTTTTGGAATGACCATAAATAAAGCCCAAGGGTAAACACGCAAAAGTAAAAAACGTGTTTTTCTCATGGGCAACTCTACGTCGCATGCTCACGTGTATCTAATCCACAAAATCTTCATGTCCTTGCAAAAGAAGGCAAGACCAAAAACGTTGTTTATAGAACCGTGCTGAGTCGCAATCTTGCAATACGTAATTGGTAAAAGGATAATATTGCTGTACTGAAATATTAGCCCAGGGCTAGTAAAGTGAGCTCCATTGAAAATCCTCGTTTCCAAAGGACATTAAAGTTCGCCTGCGTAGAGTGAGTCCTTTACACGTTCCTCATAGTTCAGTGCAACAGATAAACAAAGGTTTTTATACTTCCAGCTACATGTTGCATGACGCTGCGAGTCTTTGACATTTTAACTAACTTCATTTTAATGTATTTAAGACGTAGCAACCGCTACAGGAGTGAAACAAACTCGCGCTGGGTGCTTGAGGAAGTATACTAAACATTAAACAGGCGATGTATTTTGAAAAAATATAAATAAACTATATTTATTGTACAATAATGTTACTGTTTTTTTTTTTTAAATCATTATTGGTTTTCCTTGTGACCGGTTTAGTTGTCGATGTAGAGGTAGATGACCCCTTGAAAGGACTAAAGTGAACAAAAATATGAACTATGCTCAGCATTTATGGGTAAGTTGGATGGAAGTTGAATTTAATGCCACACAGCACTTCAGGTGCCTTTAATTAATGTAATGGAATTTACCAATAAGTCACAGTTTTGTTGGTGTTTAACTGCAGCAAATATTCACCTGTAATATATTTTCTTCTTGTACTGAAATGCGGTGAGGTTCTGCTGAGTCCAGGAAGGAGATTGGTTGACATAACGCATCCAATTCGAGTTGGACGTGTCGGCTGCATCCACATAGTGATGAGTTCTTACTTCGTCACCAAGAACCTACGTAAAAAAGTAGAATTTATTTATTTTTGTAATATACAACAATTTTTCGCTTTTGACCTCTCTTGTTTATGTATTACAAAATCTTGGAATATTAATTCGATATTAACCTGCCAAGAGTATCCTTCCGATCCGGGAGTACGCAAAATGTTTCCCTGGTATGGTCCCATCATAACTCCTTTAGGGATAAGTTGCAGGGAAAATACTCCTTTACCGGCACCTGAACACACAATATATTCCTGAGATAGCATACAAAAGTGTTAGGTATTAAAACGTTTAGTATGAAATGCCTATTTCCTCGGTCGTATATTGTCTCTCAAATTAAAAAAGGGGTCTACGTAAGAAAATGACAATTATTGTCCCACAAATAGTATAGGTACCTGGGTTTTGAAAGATCGTTGCCTTTGAAAAGTAGACACAACCATCTTTTGTAAAGTGATAAACCCATACTTTTTCACGAGCATTACAAATCATCAGTTGTACGCACTGACCGCAGGTAGTATTTTTTATGAAATGTTATCACTTTTGCCTTTATTATTAATTGTCTACTTGAAAAGTACTTAACAAGTGGGCACAATTGAGAATAGAGGGACGAACCACCATATGATTATTGATAGCGTAGCATAAGTTGAGCTCAGTTCTTTTAAATATGCCTGACTAATTATCTGGGTCGGTTTTGCCGTCAAATATAATATAATAATACTAGCTTTTGTTATAAAAACGTAAGACCCAGTAATTCCTCAAATACCATTTCAGCTGTTTTTAAGCCATTTTTAGAGAATACTATTTTTACATAGAAAAAGGAAGATATATATTAAATTTGTTACTAGGTGTTTCATTTTAGCATGAACAATCAATTAAATGATTACTAGAGTAAGATGTGGGCAGAGTTAATTCTTATAAAATATACCATTAATGTTATTAAAAAAATATGTTGGATTTAAATATTTTAGAAACAATAAAATTGGCTATTATATATTTAAAAAATAGTAAAACTTTGATAGTTATTAAAGCGCTATAGTTATTAAAGTGACATTTTAAATTATTTGTAGGAATGAGCAGTTATTTTACTGTTTTGAAAAGTAGGAGAAAGTCAACCTGGAATTCTCGACTGGTCAACTTTCAAATAGCCCCTAGGGCATGTGAGCTCCGCGTACGTTTTACCATCAACGATCTCCTCCTTGTTAACCTTAAAAAGAAAAAAATTCGCTGACTTAATTCCTAAATATATTACAATCAGGCTAACCTAGGAAAGTTTTCGGTATGAGTTAGTGCAAATTTTAAAATTGCCTAAAAACTATTGTCAATACCTATAAAATAACAGGTGTCTATAAAATAGCAGTTATTCCAGGGCGCATTTTTTAGGATAAAATGTTATTTTAATGTTGGTAAAATAATTTATCATAAGTACATTTCTTGTAAATAGTAACATTAGCATAATATAGAATCCGTGAACAACCTTTAGGATTCACTCATTTATTGAAAAAACATGACTGTTTAAGTCTAAAGAATCGACGCATACTGTTAGATACGACTACTGTTCAAAATATGTAATAATTACTTCGACTGTCCTCAATTACTTGAACAAATCAACTTCCATGTACCGCCGAGACTCTCCCGTCGACAATTACTCTTTGAGCCTATAACGCAATATATGAGGTCCAACGCAGGTTTTAGAGCACTGCGTTAGTTATGCTTGCAATTGTAAGCACTCAATCATGACCTCAATGTCAGAAAATTTATATAACTTATTAGCATTCGATATGAAACAAATCACTCTGTATGGGAAAAACTTGTAAGGATGCAAGACTATATACTAAGAGTTTATAAGGTATATAAAACCTAATTATTAGGTTAATAAAATTATGTTGCATAATAAAGTAATATTTTGATTCGCTTTTAAAATATTTCTATAAACGTTTTAATTTCAATATCAAATAATATGATAATAAAATGTATTCTTCTTGCCCATGGGGAAAACTTTAAAAATGAGGGGCTGTTAGTGAATTTGTAGTAAGCTAAATATTAATTGTTTTTTGTACTCCGGTTTAAATTTTTAGAATTACAAAAAATCTATTACGACATATTTCAAGAAAACAGTATAATTTTATGTAAAAATATATATCGATTATGATATATAAAATGCACGCTCTCCACATAGAATTTTACGTAGGCTAATTTTACAGTGGATTACGAAGGCATTAACTGATCTATGGAGGGGCAAACGGTATATTGCCCCAGGGTGCCACCTGTCTTAGGACCGGGCCCGGGTTCAGAGGTTTTGACCATCTATCTGTATGTTTATAAAAGTTGCTCAAAATGGCCGTTTCAAGACACGCTCGGAGCCGCGATTACCTAGCGCTTACATATAAATATATATAATCTAATGTTTGATAGCAACCTTCTCAACCGGAATGTAGATTAGCGGTCCATGTATATGGCAGTACGGATAGAAGTGGGTCTCGCAGTCATCGCACCCTGTAAAACAAAAAATTAACAAATAAAAAAACATCACTAGTTCATCTTGTAAACCTTATTTTAAACAACTGGGCATACTTACGATTTATGGTATATATATATATACTAGAAGCAATTTGCCTTTTTTATAATAAAATCTATGCTAATTAACATAGTGATATTCATGAGTTTAGTACACGTCATAAAGGTAATTATGTTCAAACTGTGTCAGCCCGTACCGCCAAATACCAATCTGCATGTCATTATTTAAACTTAAGGTATTTTAATATGTTACTAAAAGCTTTAAATGGATAAATAATATTCTCAAGCTTAAGAGTAGTCGAAGAAATATATTCTGGAAAAAATATTTATAGTTTTAAGGAATTTAGATAGTTAAGTGATACACAATTTAGTATGTAACTATTCTTATTTTTTTTGGTTGGTACTCCTGTAAAGCGATTGCTATGCAGGAATCAAATACACACTAAATTAGGTAAAGGTATATTAATCTAGATCTATATCAACCTATTTTTCTACTCTTAAATTCGTTGTCTTTTAACGTTGAAATGTAACTGTATGTACAAATAATATGTAATTGTCATTCCTGAACAACAAACTTGTTTGTGTGTTGGACTATACGTACACATATATTCATCATCCACAAATTCTTTCTCGTTATAATTAACATTTTTCCGAGTTTTGCGTCTGGGATTTCTGCGGCGACGGGTTCGATGTACCACTTCTGAAAATTGCGTATGATATAAGTGTAATGACATAAAATATTATCAATAATTAATTAATGAGCACAACTTTATTAAATGGAAATTTTACTTGAAACTTAAATTTTAACTCGCCTTCATCGGATGACGATTCGTCTACCCTCAGTTCCTTCTTTGCCTTTTCGAGACAGGCCTTCAATGCCGCATGCCTCTCCTCCGACCTAGAAATAACACAATAAGCCATGTAAATGAATGTGGCTTAAGTGTAGCAGCCGCCTGACTGCCCTCCAATCATCATCATCAAAATAATCTCGTTGACGGCAGCTCTAAAGACAGGTCAGTCCTCCATCGTCAGTCCTTCATCAGCCAGAACTGCATTTGCCAGTGATTATAGATAGGTAGACAGGTAGATCGGTAGAATAGTATTTATAAGTAAAACTGATAGATATTGCTACTGGGTCTGATAGCAAGGACTTATGACCACCAGTTTAAATAACAAAACTTTCATCAAAGTTGCAAATATATCCTGGATCCATATTCACTGAAAATTAGACATACATTCAACGGCGCTTTTCTCATCACTGTTGATTGGTTAAGTGACAAGATACACTTCTAAGTAGCAATTCTTTGTCGAACAAAGGCAATTTTGTTATTCTAAATTTTATTTTATTTTTGGCCTGTATTTTCTTGATATCTACAGCACTATTCAATTGTGTTTCTTATAAGATATTAATAAAAAAAACAGTTACTTTTCAACCTCTTCTCGGGTAAATCCGACAAATGGTTCACCGGCATTCTGAAAAAAATTTTTAGCTTTATTACACAAATTTATTTAAAATAAAATGCCGTTTTTATTACAATTTTACACGAAAAACATGGAAATAAAAAAGAAGAGATTGTTTTCATCAGAAGATCTCGAAATTCACTGAACCGAACATCAATCGCTGGCTTCCTTATATGTTCTTAGGTGCGTCATAAGCTATGCATCGCCATATCTCATGAGCGGGCTGAGCAGTAACCAGAATTGTTCGGTAAAGTCAGAGTGTATCACAAATATATGCGATAGAATCTTGAGATTACTATGGTAAAATTTTGTACATAGATATTAATTCAAATACTAACTCATGGCCAGTCCATTTCAGACGCTTCATTGCATTTTGTTTTTTTTTATTTGTATATATGGTAATCGTGTTTTACCATTTTTTGCTTAAATTTGTTATGCACTAAAAACCAAACTCAAACCGCCCTCAAAATTTATCAGCTCTTTTTGGCCTACATGGGAAAACCACCAATGCCTACTGAGCAGAATGAAAAGGGACTCATTTTGAGGAGCGCCGCAATTTTCTCCACCAGAACCATGGAACGAGATCCACGTAAAGCCCCTGGGATGAAGAAATGCCAAAATGACAGCATCGCAGTTGTCTGGTTGTTCTATTTTGAGCTAATGATGCAGGAATAAGGTACTAAGTGACTATTGGGTCCATCTAAACTACATTACAGCAATGAGGGAGTGTTAAAACATTGAAATAAGGAATAATAATGAATTATTGTGAAACTTAAATTGAAATATGAGTTTGAATATTTTACCAACCTTGAGTTTGGCATCAACAGCTGAAAGAAATGAAAAAAAAAATGTTTGTATGAAAAACAATCGACATATAAAACGTTTTGTATCTTCAGAGTTCTGAGGCCGCTGACAACGATGTATGGAGCATGGCAAAGCTGTGGGGCTAACCGCGCCACATACATCGTAAAGCCAGTCGCATAGCTCATCACAGTTAATTTACAATGTGGACTTAAAAAATAATTACATCTTACATATGCGTAGAGTTACCTGCTTGGCCAATGCCCGCACTAAGTAAGGTTAAATTTATTATTACTATAGATTTAGTAGTATTATAAATGTAACGTTTTCACGACTAAACTGCTGTAACGATCTACACAAAATTTGGTATGGAGATAGCTTGGACTCCAGAAAAGACATTGGCTACTTTTTGGAAAAAAAAAACATTAATCCCAAAGAGGGTGAACTAAGGGAATTCCTAGGTTTGAAGCCTGAAGGGCCTAGCTGCTAATCTGGGGGAAACCCGGGGTCGAACGGGCTTGTCATGAGAGAAGTTTATTGAAATCTAAACGATCCTAAAAGTTAAATGGCTAACTAACCACTAGATGAGGTTCAGTTTAAAGAGTTAACCAGTTTTAAATTACACATCACAATGCAATATCACGAGTACCTACATAATAAACAATGCAAGATGCATTAGTTAAATTTTAATGGTTAGGTACCTTTTTTGTGGGCTGCACTTTTTCTTTGTTCGTATCTGGTAATAAAGACCGGCTTGTCTATTTCATGCCCTGCAAAATATCAGTAGGACATATGTAACTCTCAATTAAAACTATATTTTATACAAGGAAACCAATACCAAAGCACACATTTGTAATTTTCCTATACTTGTATTGACATAACAATGCAAACGAAAGTACTCACCGGCGATTGCACTTTTACGAATATACTCCAAGAACATAAGTTTGATCGCCAATTTTTGCCTAAGATCGAGACAGTCCCATTCATATTTATAGAAGAATCTGGCAAAAATGTCTTCCGTTGGTTTGACGCACTCCTGTGGGCAGCGAAACAAACATTAGTTGCAATGCAGTGTTGTCAAACAAACGGGAGTTGGTCACATAACCAATAAATACTTACGCGTTTAATAGATTCGATGCGCTTCATTTTTCATTATTGCGTGAAATATTTTAGAATCCAAACGTGGGAACAAGTCTGCAAAATGGTCGCTACGCTCGGCGGATAGAAGCGAAAGCAAATGAAAAGGCGACTCGTGATTTTTTGAGTAAAAGGCGGGAGGCAATGGCGGGAAAACTGTCCTCGATATTACCCGTTAAAAACCAATGCCAAGATGGCGGTGCCTGTGCAAAAAAATAATTTCAAACACGGATCGGGAGATTTTTTATATATTTTATTTCAATATTAAATTTAATTAAATGTAATTTTAAATTATTTTTATTTACAGTAGCTATTTATGACATTTTTTAGAAGTATTTTTGAAATAAAGGAATAGTTTTTAGTTTACCTGTAATAAATTACTTTTCCATGTCAAGTACAATATTCAAATGACAGGAATGTGGAAAAAACGTAAAATGTGCTTTTAAATGAAGAAACTGCTGATAACCATGAATAACGAAATATTTTGTTTATCAGATAAATAATTAAAAACAGACAAGGATATAAAGTTTTGGTAGATATTTTTTGGCTCAAACCATTGCGAAATGTTGCCCAGTGTTGCCGCGAGTCCCGCAATTGCCGTATTGTCCGGTAATCACAAATCAGCACAAAAAATGGATGAAAGTACGGCGTATGGCAGACCAGTCGATACCGTGCGTGTACGAGATATGCATAGCATAAATGTATAGCAAAATTTACTACGTCATGGTACTATTTTTGTATAAATAGGAATGTTTCAAAGAATGGCATAAGCTGCAGCAATTATCATATCATTTATTGTAGATATTGTAGATAATATGAAGTAAATATTGCTTAATTCTATATTCCTTTTAAATCCTTTCTTTTTCCCCCTTTTTCCTGTCCACACCGGACGAAAAGGATGTCTGCGGATCTTAGAGAATGGTATAGCTTAACGTACTGTTCCGTCGGCAGCACTTAATTGCACATATAGAAGTTTGAGCCGCGCTCGAAACTAACGACGATTTAACAATAAAAGGTGAGTGAAGTGCGAATCTCAGGGCCCTAGAGTGTAAGCAATCGGCGTAACTCTGAAGCCACCGACTGGCGCTTGGTGACGACCGTTGTGCGGAAGATACGAGGTGAGGTGCAGCTACACACTCCACTAATCCATTCAGTTCCCGCCACCTATTTCATTAATTCTGTTTCATTTGCTGTCATGTGTCTAAATTATTATTATTTTTAATCTAAATCGAGACTTACCCACTTTTTTACTTTATGTAACCTTTCCAGATAATATAAAAATAGTTTACCCTTCTGTTGTAAGACTACATTATACCATTAATGCAAGTCATTTACAATTTTGTCTGACAAACCTAGTTTTGAGAGGCGAGGTGCAGCTATACACTCCAGTAATCAATTCAATTCCACCGACCCATTTCGTTAATTTCTTCTGACGATTCTGTCGATACTTTTAATATTCTTGATAAGAAAACGGAGCATTACGATGACACTGCATTTGCATCCGATGATGTAGATTTGGGTTACAACACCGGAAGTGGAAGTCTCATATACGAGCTGACCCCTCTCGTGTCCGTTGGGTGAATACGACTTCCGATACTTCATACTTTATTTTCGATGAAGTAGATAGAGCTACTTTCCGATCTGTGATTATCTCATTCCAAATTAATAGAATAAATCTTACTTTAAACTACCTCACATTTTAGGTTTCAATATGCGCAAACGTTTTACTATTGAAACGAATAGGCATTTCGATAAAGTAACTTTAGTGCATAATAAATTACGCTTACCAAATCGTAACTTAAGAGATAAGGTGATAAAATTTGTTACATCGCCTAAAGGTAGTGTACTTACCTGTTGTAATAATAATAAGTTGAATATTTTGCATAAATATCTAGACATACTTTCTCCAAGCACAAATTGCCGTACTTAGAACAAAGTATTATTATTTATAATTTGCTTTCAAAGCAGGTCACGGGACATTTTTTTAAATCAGTTTTAAGCATTTTTTTTTAAAGGTTTAAAGGCACAAAATTCTATAAATCGCTTACTGATTAAAGCTAACTGTAATACCATAAACTTTCTCTCCTTGGAAATTAAACTCAAAGGCAAAACCAATTCCTCCAAAAATGATGCGTGTTTGATAAACTTACTTTTAAAATTGAATACTGAACAATTTGAAGTTGAAAGCATTATGGATAAGGTTACGACTATTCCACTAATTTTTAGTAGTATTTTTTAAATTGGGTTTTGAGAAATGTCATTGTTTGTAGGTTTTTATGTTCACATTTAGTTTGGAAACTTATAGTCTTTTACCTTTGATTCACTGCTGACACCTCAAGTGCTCTTCTAATTGAGTTTTTCTTAAGAATATCGGCAGACGGTTTATCATATCGGAGCATTGTAATCTCGTCGTTTAGTAAAATCAAAACCCATCTTTGTAGCGTTCTGTTAGCAAACCAAATACATTTCTGTTTTATTTGAAAAGGCATCATCGACAATAACTCTAATTTAAAAATATCATTTTGTTTCGTTGTGTTTTTATCAATAAAATAATATTTTGTTTCACATGAGTTTTATTTTCAGTTAGTATTATTTCAATCTTCGCCGCTATGCAGGTTTACTATTAACCTTTACTATTAAAACTCAAATTGTGGTTTGGTGAATTCAAACGAAAAGTTCAAGAGTAATAATATTATTATATAAAAACTAATATTGGTCATTTTTAATGCTTTAATACCACCATCTCTTTTTCTTAAAAAGGAGTTACGTTCAGCAGTACCTAAAATAATTGTATAATACCGTATGACAGTGTACTTAGTATTTTTTTACTCATTATGTGTAAAAAAAAATACTAATTTAGAAATACTAAACATCGTATACTTCAACTTTAATGCCAATATCAATTTTAATTTTTAACTTGCGTTTATTTCAATATTAGTGATTTTTTAGTTAATTAATTAATTCACCTTAATTTCTTAGATAGAATGTTCTGGTGAAAGGAACTTTATGCTTTTAAAAGTTTTCCACATTATTCTAAAGGACCTAACTAAAGTTTAGTGGATTTAACTAAGTTACTAAGCTAGTGAACAATAACCAAAAAAAATAATACTTTTTATTGGGAAAAAAAGTGAACAAAATAAACCCTAAATAAAATTGAAAATTTCAACAGTTAAAAGTAGATAGTGGGCACCGTACCGTGCAATGCAATTGACACATTCACCGATAATACCAATTAAGCATAAATCATGAAAATACAATTGAAATATTTAATTCCATATATCGTTAAGTACGCACATTAAAAGTTTTAGTAGATAATCGTCAATAAAATTGAAAAATTCAACAATAACACATTAAAGCGGGGAACGGGCACATTAAATCATGTTAATACAATTGAAACATTTAATTGCCACGCCCAAAGGAAAGTTTTGATAAGTAATCATAAATCGAATCAACTTCACACATTAAACATTCACCAAAATAATGAATAAAATAATTGGTAATGAATTACACCTTGGTAATGAATCATGATTCATGGTAGCATGATCATGTATGATCAAATTCCAGAGTAGTGAATATAATTTTGTTACTGGGTTACTCTATAGTACATTATGAATGTTAACAAAATTGAGGCATTCTTAGAATAACAGCAGAGTTTATAAACAATAATTAGTGTACAAGGGAAATGAAATAAGTTATTAACAAATAAGCAGTCAGCCCACATGACAATAAAATGAAATATCTTTCGGAGGCGGGGAAGTTATTATGAGTATAGTGATTTTATTGCAGATAAATAACTTCATCTAAGCATCTCCAGATAACATCTAGCTGTGGTTAGAAATACATCTCGATGGACCACAACTTCTAACAACTCATTTGACCATTAACTGTATTATACAAACTGGTCTATTTGATCGCAAAAATAACTACAACTATTCTATACAGGAAGTGCCATAAAAACTGAGAACTCTCAAAGGAGCTGAAATGGCGGCCTCAAATATGCATAGTCCAGCTATACGTTTTACTATAGGATGCATCGAGGAAAAGGATTTTTCTAAAACTTAATTAACCTTGAATGGAAAATGTTCAGGGTTAATTTTATTCATCGACGTCTTCTTTATCAAGTTTAATGTTATAGTCCCTCTCACTAACCTTCACTATTGAACTGTATTATGTGAGAAAAGTGATATTTTCTACCCCGTGGCTGTATTTCTATACAAAGATGTTTATATTTTTTCAATAAAAGATTAATCTAGATTATGCTCATTCGAAGCAGCCATTCAACGTATTCATAACTGAAATGGTGGCACTTGAAAGCATACTTTAAATGATGACAATACAATGCAAGCGCCATGTTTCATGTCCACTGAGAGTAATCAATTAAGTCTTTCTTGGTTGTTTACTCTCAATTAAAAGCGAAAGGGAAAAGGCACCGCGTGAGCAGATTTCAAATAACAAGTCAATTTAATTGTTAATATGAAATTGTACAAAAGACATTTCATACACCGCACGCAAAAAACTTCTCACCTGTGTGCGTTCTTTCATGTCTTTTTAAATCACCACATCGATTAAAAGAGGCATTGCATACACCGCATGCAAAAGGCTTCTCACCTGTGTGCGTTCTTTCATGTCTTTTTAAATTACCACTATCATTAAAAGAGGCATTGCATACACCGCACGCAAAAGGTTTCTCACCTGTGTGCGTTCTTTCATGTATTTTTAAAGAACCACTTTGATTAAAAGAGGCATTGCATACACCGCACGCAAAAGGTTTCTCACCTGTGTGCGTTCTTTCATGTATTTTTAAAGAACCACGTTGATTAAAAGAGGCATTGCATACGCTGCATGCAAAAGGTTTCTCACCTGTGTGCGTTCTTTCGTGTAATTTTAAATTACTACTTTGATTAAAAGAGGCATTGCAAACGCTGCATGCAAAAGGTTTCTCACCTGTGTGCGTTCTTTCATGTACTTTTAAATTACCATTTAGATTAAAAGAGGCATTGCATACGCTGCATGCAAAAGGTTTCTCACCTGTGTGCGTTTTTTCATGTACTTTTAAACTACCACTTTTATTAAAAGAGGCATTGCATACACCGCACGCAAAAAGTTTCTCACCTGTGTGCGTTCTTTCATGTATTTTTAAAGAACCACTTTGATTAAAAGAGGCATTGCATACGCTGCATGCAAAAGGTTTCTCACCTGTGTGCGTTCTTTCATGTCTTTTTAAATTACCACTTTGATTAAAAGAGGCATTGCAAACGCTGCATGCAAAAGGTTTCTCACCTGTGTGCGTTCTTTCATGTACTTTTAAACTACCACTTTTATTAAAAGAGGCATTGCATACACTGCACGCAAAAGGCTTCTCACCTGTGTGCGTTCTTTCATGTATTTTTAAACTACTACTATCATTAAAAGAGGCATTGTATACACCGTACGCTTTTTTTTCCTCGGGGAAGTCTTTTTCAGTGGCCATTTTCAATTTAGACAGCTTCTTGCCTATGTCATCCACTTCATCTTGTACAGATTCTCTGCAGTTTGATGTAGACTTGCATAACTGTAAAAAAGAACATATTAAATTTACAGATCTGATCTGATTAATGTGCGAGTACTGGTACTAGCTTTTTAAGTTGTGTTTCGTCGTAACTGGGCATTACGGACAAAAGGAACGGTGTTTTATAGCCCGAATATGGCTGCAGTCACACCAAGCACACTTGTTTCAAACCTATTCAGGGTTTTGGTGGGATATATGCAGGTGTCTATGTGCCTGGAGTGACATGTCCATTCGTTTTTAAGTGCACTGATTACCATATTAGAAAAAAAAACAAGAACGGCTATGAACACCTGAAGCTATCATTTAATATCAACTGCTTCTTTTATGGATTGTTTAGTAGTAAATTATTTAACCAGACGTTAATTAGTAAATTATGTAACAGACCTGACGCTTTATAGCTATGTCCTACAGGCGTCCCCCAGACTACTCGTGCCTAAATAAAAATACTACTATGATGACATTCTTTCAATTCATATTTATTTAATAAAAACTTCTCCTAAATTGACCTTTTTCAATAACTCTGCAAAAGTTTTGTAATGCTGTCTATTATACCAACACTATACAACTATACAAATACTATGCGATTGTACAAAACCACGGACAAAATCCCTAGTTTAGTTCCGTATTATTTTTTTTTTTAAATATATATAAATAATCAAAGTATAAATTGGCGTATATCATGTTTTGTTGTTTTTTTATTTAATATCGTTTTTAGTTTATTTATTTTTTTTATCTATTTAACATATTTTACTATTATTCTATTTTACGTCATTGTCTTTACGACATTTCATATTGTGTACAATATCTGTTGTGTATCCACACTAAATAAATAAATAGACCTGGACATAATATTTCAATTTATAATAATAATTATAAATTGAATTATTAATTTATAATTTATAGTCAGCCGCCATTAGGGCTATCATCAGACAATACAATTATACGAATAATTAATATATATATTTAAATCGATAACAATTGACTGTTGATTTCTCTCAATAAAGAATAAAGAATTATAAAGTGACACTGAACATTCTTTTACATATTTGTATTTGCGGTCATAGAGAATATATTTATTATAAAAGCTAACAACAAATTACTGACGCTGAGAAAAAAATGCGCTTTAGACAAGCAAATTTTTTAAGACTGGTGATGGTCTAGGTTACATACAATTATTTTAGGCTCCACTTAACTATGCCAAAGTGCTTATGCTAGAGTCTTCATATTAGAACATATTTTTCCATACTCATATTTTTCGCGCATAATTTGTATTATTTTGAATGAACCCTGAACACAGACAATCTGCTATGGGGGACATTTTCTTGGTAGACTGAGGTACCACCCCGACATAATTTTTGTTAAATAACTGCTGTTTCCAGAGCCGAAGCGTTGACCTATTTACTTACATAAATCTGAAAAATTACCTTAGTTTGCGAATCTTCCTTCATATCAGCTGATGTATTTTCTTTAACGTGTAATTTGTCGATGGCCATATAACGATGAGCTTTAGGGTCAATAACACCTTTGCAGATCGAGACGTGTAATTCCAGGTATTCGGACTTTGAGAACTTCAAGTGGCAAGTATTGCACGTGAAATATGACCCTGGAGCAGAAAAAAAATAAAACTACATAATTGCAAAATTTTTGAATTTTACAAAGTAATCTTTCTCCTACATGTCCCATTTGTCGATAGTAGTTTCCGACCAAGGCCGTGAAAATTTTGCATTAACAAAATTGTAATTAAAAGCACAGATTTTTTTATAATATTTAAGAATCACTTTAATAAAATGACAAAACGTGCCATGTTAACATGTTAAAAGAGTAATGAAATAAAAAAAATAGCCTGAAATATTATAAAAACTCGAATAATATGAACAAGTGACATGTAGGAGAAAGATTACGAATCTACGTAGAATGTAACATCTTTATAATATTGGTCCAATACTTGCAATACCCTAATTTGGTCATTTTTTTTTTGTTAAGAAACAAGCGTCTAAGCTAAACAGCTGTTTTCATATTGGCATGCTTAAAATACAAAAAGCCACTCAGATGACTTCAGACCCATTGTGTAAAGGTCGAGAGGGATAAGAGATTGTCCTCGGAAGGATATACAACATACTGTATGGCTTTAAGACATCTTAACATTCCCCCAACTGTCTAGTCTCCCCTTAACTCTATTTATAGATGCTTTACATTTCCCCCGGCTCCCTGTGAAGTAAAATATGTCCTAATTCTGAAGTTTATTTTAATTTTTACCTCTTTTGCGAGGCTCCTTTTGCATGGGAAGATTTGGAGGCAGATGGTAGGTAGCCATGTCAATGTTGAGGACGGCTGCATAGTCCAACCCGTAAAAGATCAGCAGCTCACTGCCGGGGGGTATATCTTCAATGGTTCTGTAAAATATAACAGTTTATATTTTTTATTATTGCACAGGGTGCGGTGTGAGGATGTGACACATTTCGCGATACAAGATTGCAATTCACACAAAAAATGCTTTTGGAATGACCATAAATAAAGCCCAAGGGTAAACACGCAAAAGTAAAAAACCATGTTTTTCTCATGGGCAACTCTACATCGCATGCTCACGTGTATCTAATCCACAAAATCTTCATGTCCTTGCAAAAGAAGGCAAGACCAAAAATGTTGTTTATAGAACTGTGCTGAGTCGCAATCTTGCAATACGTAATTGGTAAAAAGGATAATTGCTGTACTGAAATATTAGCCCAGGGCTAGTAAAGTGAGCTCCATTGAAAATCCTCGTTTCCAAAGGACATTAAAGTTCGCCTGCGTAGAGTGAGTCCTTTACACGTTCCTCATACTTCAGTGCAACAGATAAACAAAGGTTTTTATACTTCCAGCTACATGTTGCATGACGCTGCGAGTCTTTGACATTTTAACTAACTTCATTTTAATGTATTTAAGACGTAGCAACCGCTACAGACGTGAAACAATCTCGCGGTGGGTGCTTGAGGAAGTATACTAAACATTAAACAGGCGATGTATTTTGAAAAAATATAAATAAACTATATTTATTGTACAATAATGTTACTGTTTTTTTTTTTAAATCATTATTGGTTTTCCTTGTGACCGGTTTAGTTGTCGATGTAGAGGTAGATGACCCCTTGAAAGGACTAAAGTGAACAAAAATATGAACTATGCTCAGCATTTATGGGTAAGTTGGATGGAAGTTGAATTTAATGCCACACAGCACTTCAGGTGCCTTTAATTAATGTAATGGAATTTACCAATAAGTCACAGTTTTGTTGGTGTTTAACTGCAGCAAATATTCACCTGTAATATATTTTCTTCTTGTACTGAAATGCGGTGAGGTTCTGCTGAGTCCAGGAAGGAGATTGGTTGACATAACGCATCCAATTCGAGTTGGACGTGTCGGCTGCATCCACATAGTGATGAGTTCTTACTTCATCACCAAGAACCTATGTAAAAAAGTAGAATTTTTTTATTTTTGTAATATACAACAATTTTTCGCTTTTGACCTCTCTTGTTTATGTATTACAAAATCTTGGAATATTAATTCGATATTAACCTGCCAAGAGTATCCTTCCGATCCGGGAGTACGCAAAATGTTTCCCTGGTATGGTCCCATCATAACTCCTTTAGGGATAAGTTGCAGGGAAAATACTCCTTTACCGGCACCTGAACACACAATATATTCCTGAGATAGCATACAAAAGTGTTAGGTATTAAAACGTTTAGTATGAAATGCCTATTTCCTCGGTCGTATATTGTCTCTCAAATTAAAAAAGGGGTCTACGTAAGAAAATGACAATTATTGTCCCACAAATAGTATAGGTACCTGGGTTTTGAAAGATCGTTGCCTTTGAAAAGTAGACACAACCATCTTTTGTAAAGTGATAAACCCATACTTTTTCACGAGCATTACAAATCATCAGTTGTACGCACTGACCGCAGGTAGTATTTTTTATGAAATGTTATCACTTTTGCCTTTATTATTAATTGTCTACTTGAAAAGTACTTAACAAGTGGGCACAATTGAGAATAGAGGGACGAACCACCATATGATTATTGATAGCGTAGCATAAGTTGAGCTCAGTTCTTTTAAATATGCCTGACTAATTATCTGGGTCGGTTTTGCCGTCAAATATAATATAATAATACTAGCTTTTGTTATAAAAACGTAAGACCCAGTAATTCCTCAAATACCATTTCAGCTGTTTTTAAGCCATTTTTAGAGAATACTATTTTTACATAGAAAAAGGAAGATATATATTAAATTTGTTACTAGGTGTTTCATTTTAGCATGAACAATCAATTAAATGATTACTAGAGTAAGATGTGGGCAGAGTTAATTCTTATAAAATATACCATTAATGTTATTAAAAAAATATGTTGGATTTAAATATTTTAGAAACAATAAAATTGGCTATTATATATTTAAAAAATAGTAAAACTTTGATAGTTATTAAAGCGCTATAGTTATTAAAGTGACATTTTAAATTATTTGTAGGAATGAGCAGTTATTTTACTGTTTTGAAAAGTAGGAGAAAGTCAACCTGGAATTCTCGACTGGTCAACTTTCAAATAGCCCCTAGGGCATGTGAGCTCCGCGTACGTTTTACCATCAACGATCTCCTCCTTGTTAACCTTAAAAAGAAAAAAATTCGCTGACTTAATTCCTAAATATATTACAATCAGGCTAACCTAGGAAAGTTTTCGGTATGAGTTAGTGCAAATTTTAAAATTGCCTAAAAACTATTGTCAATACCTATAAAATAACAGGTGTCTATAAAATAGCAGTTATTCCAGGGCGCATTTTTTAGGATAAAATGTTATTTTAATGTTGGTAAAATAATTTATCATAAGTACATTTCTTGTAAATAGTAACATTAGCATAATATAGAATCCGTGAACAACCTTTAGGATTCACTCATTTATTGAAAAAACATGACTGTTTAAGTCTAAAGAATCGACGCATACTGTTAGATACGACTACTGTTCAAAATATGTAATAATTACTTCGACTGTCCTCAATTACTTGAACAAATCAACTTCCATGTACCGCCGAGACTCTCCCGTCGACAATTACTCTTTGAGCCTATAACGCAATATATGAGGTCCAACGCAGGTTTTAGAGCACTGCGTTAGTTATGCTTGCAATTGTAAGCACTCAATCATGACCTCAATGTCAGAAAATTTATATAACTTATTAGCATTCGATATGAAACAAATCACTCTGTATGGGAAAAACTTGTAAGGATGCAAGACTATATACTAAGAGTTTATAAGGTATATAAAACCTAATTATTAGGTTAATAAAATTATGTTGCATAATAAAGTAATATTTTGATTCGCTTTTAAAATATTTCTATAAACGTTTTAATTTCAATATCAAATAATATGATAATAAAATGTATTCTTCTTGCCCATGGGGAAAACTTTAAAAATGAGGGGCTGTTAGTGAATTTGTAGTAAGCTAAATATTAATTGTTTTTTGTACTCCGGTTTAAATTTTTAGAATTACAAAAAATCTATTACGACATATTTCAAGAAAACAGTATAATTTTATGTAAAAATATATATCGATTATGATATATAAAATGCACGCTCTCCACATAGAATTTTACGTAGGCTAATTTTACAGTGGATTACGAAGGCATTAACTGATCTATGGAGGGGCAAACGGTATATTGCCCCAGGGTGCCACCTGTCTTAGGACCGGGCCCGGGTTCAGAGGTTTTGACCATCTATCTGTATGTTTATAAAAGTTGCTCAAAATGGCCGTTTCAAGACACGCTCGGAGCCGCGATTACCTAGCGCTTACATATAAATATATATAATCTAATGTTTGATAGCAACCTTCTCAACCGGAATGTAGATTAGCGGTCCATGTATATGGCAGTACGGATAGAAGTGGGTCTCGCAGTCATCGCACCCTGTAAAACAAAAAATTAACAAATAAAAAAACATCACTAGTTCATCTTGTAAACCTTATTTTAAACAACTGGGCATACTTACGATTTATGGTATATATATATATACTAGAAGCAATTTGCCTTTTTTATAATAAAATCTATGCTAATTAACATAGTGATATTCATGAGTTTAGTACACGTCATAAAGGTAATTATGTTCAAACTGTGTCAGCCCGTACCGCCAAATACCAATCTGCATGTCATTATTTAAACTTAAGGTATTTTAATATGTTACTAAAAGCTTTAAATGGATAAATAATATTCTCAAGCTTAAGAGTAGTCGAAGAAATATATTCTGGAAAAAATATTTATAGTTTTAAGGAATTTAGATAGTTAAGTGATACACAATTTAGTATGTAACTATTCTTATTTTTTTTGGTTGGTACTCCTGTAAAGCGATTGCTATGCAGGAATCAAATACACACTAAATTAGGTAAAGGTATATTAATCTAGATCTATATCAACCTATTTTTCTACTCTTAAATTCGTTGTCTTTTAACGTTGAAATGTAACTGTATGTACAAATAATATGTAATTGTCATTCCTGAACAACAAACTTGTTTGTGTGTTGGACTATACGTACACATATATTCATCATCCACAAATTCTTTCTCGTTATAATTAACATTTTTCCGAGTTTTGCGTCTGGGATTTCTGCGGCGACGGGTTCGATGTACCACTTCTGAAAATTGCGTATGATATAAGTGTAATGACATAAAATATTATCAATAATTAATTAATGAGCACAACTTTATTAAATGGAAATTTTACTTGAAACTTAAATTTTAACTCGCCTTCATCGGATGACGATTCGTCTACCCTCAGTTCCTTCTTTGCCTTTTCGAGACAGGCCTTCAATGCCGCATGCCTCTCCTCCGACCTAGAAATAACACAATAAGCCATGTAAATGAATGTGGCTTAAGTGTAGCAGCCGCCTGACTGCCCTCCAATCATCATCATCAAAATAATCTCGTTGACGGCAGCTCTAAAGACAGGTCAGTCCTCCATCGTCAGTCCTTCATCAGCCAGAACTGCATTTGCCAGTGATTATAGATAGGTAGACAGGTAGATCGGTAGAATAGTATTTATAAGTAAAACTGATAGATATTGCTACTGGGTCTGATAGCAAGGACTTATGACCACCAGTTTAAATAACAAAACTTTCATCAAAGTTGCAAATATATCCTGGATCCATATTCACTGAAAATTAGACATACATTCAACGGCGCTTTTCTCATCACTGTTGATTGGTTAAGTGACAAGATACACTTCTAAGTAGCAATTCTTTGTCGAACAAAGGCAATTTTGTTATTCTAAATTTTATTTTATTTTTGGCCTGTATTTTCTTGATATCTACAGCACTATTCAATTGTGTTTCTTATAAGATATTAATAAAAAAAACAGTTACTTTTCAACCTCTTCTCGGGTAAATCCGACAAATGGTTCACCGGCATTCTGAAAAAAATTTTTAGCTTTATTACACAAATTTATTTAAAATAAAATGCCGTTTTTATTACAATTTTACACGAAAAACATGGAAATAAAAAAGAAGAGATTGTTTTCATCAGAAGATCTCGAAATTCACTGAACCGAACATCAATCGCTGGCTTCCTTATATGTTCTTAGGTGCGTCATAAGCTATGCATCGCCATATCTCATGAGCGGGCTGAGCAGTAACCAGAATTGTTCGGTAAAGTCAGAGTGTATCACAAATATATGCGATAGAATCTTGAGATTACTATGGTAAAATTTTGTACATAGATATTAATTCAAATACTAACTCATGGCCAGTCCATTTCAGACGCTTCATTGCATTTTGTTTTTTTTTATTTGTATATATGGTAATCGTGTTTTACCATTTTTTGCTTAAATTTGTTATGCACTAAAAACCAAACTCAAACCGCCCTCAAAATTTATCAGCTCTTTTTGGCCTACATGGGAAAACCACCAATGCCTACTGAGCAGAATGAAAAGGGACTCATTTTGAGGAGCGCCGCAATTTTCTCCACCAGAACCATGGAACGAGATCCACGTAAAGCCCCTGGGATGAAGAAATGCCAAAATGACAGCATCGCAGTTGTCTGGTTGTTCTATTTTGAGCTAATGATGCAGGAATAAGGTACTAAGTGACTATTGGGTCCATCTAAACTACATTACAGCAATGAGGGAGTGTTAAAACATTGAAATAAGGAATAATAATGAATTATTGTGAAACTTAAATTGAAATATGAGTTTGAATATTTTACCAACCTTGAGTTTGGCATCAACAGCTGAAAGAAATGAAAAAAAAATGTTTGTATGAAAAACAATCGACATATAAAACGTTTTGTATCTTCAGAGTTCTGAGGCCGCTGACAACGATGTATGGAGCATGGCAAAGCTGTGGGGCTAACCGCGCCACATACATCGTAAAGCCAGTCGCATAGCTCATCACAGTTAATTTACAATGTGGACTTAAAAAATAATTACATCTTACATATGCGTAGAGTTACCTGCTTGGCCAATGCCCGCACTAAGTAAGGTTAAATTTATTATTACTATAGATTTAGTAGTATTATAAATGTAACGTTTTCACGACTAAACTGCTGTAACGATCTACACAAAATTTGGTATGGAGATAGCTTGGACTCCAGAAAAGACATTGGCTACTTTTTGGAAAAAAAAAACATTAATCCCAAAGAGGGTGAACTAAGGGAATTCCTAGGTTTGAAGCCTGAAGGGCCTAGCTGCTAATCTGGGGGAAACCCGGGGTCGAACGGGCTTGTCATGAGAGAAGTTTATTGAAATCTAAACGATCCTAAAAGTTAAATGGCTAACTAACCACTAGATGAGGTTCAGTTTAAAGAGTTAACCAGTTTTAAATTACACATCACAATGCAATATCACGAGTACCTACATAATAAACAATGCAAGATGCATTAGTTAAATTTTAATGGTTAGGTACCTTTTTTGTGGGCTGCACTTTTTCTTTGTTCGTATCTGGTAATAAAGACCGGCTTGTCTATTTCATGCCCTGCAAAATATCAGTAGGACATATGTAACTCTCAATTAAAACTATATTTTATACAAGGAAACCAATACCAAAGCACACATTTGTAATTTTCCTATACTTGTATTGACATAACAATGCAAACGAAAGTACTCACCGGCGATTGCACTTTTACGAATATACTCCAAGAACATAAGTTTGATCGCCAATTTTTGCCTAAGATCGAGACAGTCCCATTCATATTTATAGAAGAATCTGGCAAAAATGTCTTCCGTTGGTTTGACGCACTCCTGTGGGCAGCGAAACAAACATTAGTTGCAATGCAGTGTTGTCAAACAAACGGGAGTTGGTCACATAACCAATAAATACTTACGCGTTTAATAGATTCGATGCGCTTCATTTTTCATTATTGCGTGAAATATTTTAGAATCCAAACGTGGGAACAAGTCTGCAAAATGGTCGCTACGCTCGGCGGATAGAAGCGAAAGCAAATGAAAAGGCGACTCGTGATTTTTTGAGTAAAAGGCGGGAGGCAATGGCGGGAAAACTGTCCTCGATATTACCCGTTAAAAACCAATGCCAAGATGGCGGTGCCTGTGCAAAAAAATAATTTCAAACACGGATCGGGAGATTTTTTATATATTTTATTTCAATATTAAATTTAATTAAATGTAATTTTAAATTATTTTTATTTACAGTAGCTATTTATGACATTTTTTAGAAGTATTTTTGAAATAAAGGAATAGTTTTTAGTTTACCTGTAATAAATTACTTTTCCATGTCAAGTACAATATTCAAATGACAGGAATGTGGAAAAAACGTAAAATGTGCTTTTAAATGAAGAAACTGCTGATAACCATGAATAACGAAATATTTTGTTTATCAGATAAATAATTAAAAACAGACAAGGATATAAAGTTTTGGTAGATATTTTTTGGCTCAAACCATTGCGAAATGTTGCCCAGTGTTGCCGCGAGTCCCGCAATTGCCGTATTGTCCGGTAATCACAAATCAGCACAAAAAATGGATGAAAGTACGGCGTATGGCAGACCAGTCGATACCGTGCGTGTACGAGATATGCATAGCATAAATGTATAGCAAAATTTACTACGTCATGGTACTATTTTTGTATAAATAGGAATGTTTCAAAGAATGGCATAAGCTGCAGCAATTATCATATCATTTATTGTAGATATTGTAGATAATATGAAGTAAATATTGCTTAATTCTATATTCCTTTTAAATCCTTTCTTTTTCCCCCTTTTTCCTGTCCACACCGGACGAAAAGGATGTCTGCGGATCTTAGAGAATGGTATAGCTTAACGTACTGTTCCGTCGGCAGCACTTAATTGCACATATAGAAGTTTGAGCCGCGCTCGAAACTAACGACGATTTAACAATAAAAGGTGAGTGAAGTGCGAATCTCAGGGCCCTAGAGTGTAAGCAATCGGCGTAACTCTGAAGCCACCGACTGGCGCTTGGTGACGACCGTTGTGCGGAAGATACGAGGTGAGGTGCAGCTACACACTCCACTAATCCATTCAGTTCCCGCCACCTATTTCATTAATTCTGTTTCATTTGCTGTCATGTGTCTAAATTATTATTATTTTTAATCTAAATCGAGACTTACCCACTTTTTTACTTTATGTAACCTTTCCAGATAATATAAAAATAGTTTACCCTTCTGTTGTAAGACTACATTATACCATTAATGCAAGTCATTTACAATTTTGTCTGACAAACCTAGTTTTGAGAGGCGAGGTGCAGCTATACACTCCAGTAATCAATTCAATTCCACCGACCCATTTCGTTAATTTCTTCTGACGATTCTGTCGATACTTTTAATATTCTTGATAAGAAAACGGAGCATTACGATGACACTGCATTTGCATCCGATGATGTAGATTTGGGTTACAACACCGGAAGTGGAAGTCTCATATACGAGCTGACCCCTCTCGTGTCCGTTGGGTGAATACGACTTCCGATACTTCATACTTTATTTTCGATGAAGTAGATAGAGCTACTTTCCGATCTGTGATTATCTCATTCCAAATTAATAGAATAAATCTTACTTTAAACTACCTCACATTTTAGGTTTCAATATGCGCAAACGTTTTACTATTGAAACGAATAGGCATTTCGATAAAGTAACTTTAGTGCATAATAAATTACGCTTACCAAATCGTAACTTAAGAGATAAGGTGATAAAATTTGTTACATCGCCTAAAGGTAGTGTACTTACCTGTTGTAATAATAATAAGTTGAATATTTTGCATAAATATCTAGACATACTTTCTCCAAGCACAAATTGCCGTACTTAGAACAAAGTATTATTATTTATAATTTGCTTTCAAAGCAGGTCACGGGACATTTTTTTAAATCAGTTTTAAGCATTTTTTTTTAAAGGTTTAAAGGCACAAAATTCTATAAATCGCTTACTGATTAAAGCTAACTGTAATACCATAAACTTTCTCTCCTTGGAAATTAAACTCAAAGGCAAAACCAATTCCTCCAAAAATGATGCGTGTTTGATAAACTTACTTTTAAAATTGAATACTGAACAATTTGAAGTTGAAAGCATTATGGATAAGGTTACGACTATTCCACTAATTTTTAGTAGTATTTTTTAAATTGGGTTTTGAGAAATGTCATTGTTTGTAGGTTTTTATGTTCACATTTAGTTTGGAAACTTATAGTCTTTTACCTTTGATTCACTGCTGACACCTCAAGTGCTCTTCTAATTGAGTTTTTCTTAAGAATATCGGCAGACGGTTTATCATATCGGAGCATTGTAATCTCGTCGTTTAGTAAAATCAAAACCCATCTTTGTAGCGTTCTGTTAGCAAACCAAATACATTTCTGTTTTATTTGAAAAGGCATCATCGACAATAACTCTAATTTAAAAATATCATTTTGTTTCGTTGTGTTTTTATCAATAAAATAATATTTTGTTTCACATGAGTTTTATTTTCAGTTAGTATTATTTCAATCTTCGCCGCTATGCAGGTTTACTATTAACCTTTACTATTAAAACTCAAATTGTGGTTTGGTGAATTCAAACGAAAAGTTCAAGAGTAATAATATTATTATATAAAAACTAATATTGGTCATTTTTAATGCTTTAATACCACCATCTCTTTTTCTTAAAAAGGAGTTACGTTCAGCAGTACCTAAAATAATTGTATAATACCGTATGACAGTGTACTTAGTATTTTTTTACTCATTATGTGTAAAAAAAAATACTAATTTAGAAATACTAAACATCGTATACTTCAACTTTAATGCCAATATCAATTTTAATTTTTAACTTGCGTTTATTTCAATATTAGTGATTTTTTAGTTAATTAATTAATTCACCTTAATTTCTTAGATAGAATGTTCTGGTGAAAGGAACTTTATGCTTTTAAAAGTTTTCCACATTATTCTAAAGGACCTAACTAAAGTTTAGTGGATTTAACTAAGTTACTAAGCTAGTGAACAATAACCAAAAAAAATAATACTTTTTATTGGGAAAAAAAGTGAACAAAATAAACCCTAAATAAAATTGAAAATTTCAACAGTTAAAAGTAGATAGTGGGCACCGTACCGTGCAATGCAATTGACACATTCACCGATAATACCAATTAAGCATAAATCATGAAAATACAATTGAAATATTTAATTCCATATATCGTTAAGTACGCACATTAAAAGTTTTAGTAGATAATCGTCAATAAAATTGAAAAATTCAACAATAACACATTAAAGCGGGGAACGGGCACATTAAATCATGTTAATACAATTGAAACATTTAATTGCCACGCCCAAAGGAAAGTTTTGATAAGTAATCATAAATCGAATCAACTTCACACATTAAACATTCACCAAAATAATGAATAAAATAATTGGTAATGAATTACACCTTGGTAATGAATCATGATTCATGGTAGCATGATCATGTATGATCAAATTCCAGAGTAGTGAATATAATTTTGTTACTGGGTTACTCTATAGTACATTATGAATGTTAACAAAATTGAGGCATTCTTAGAATAACAGCAGAGTTTATAAACAATAATTAGTGTACAAGGGAAATGAAATAAGTTATTAACAAATAAGCAGTCAGCCCACATGACAATAAAATGAAATATCTTTCGGAGGCGGGGAAGTTATTATGAGTATAGTGATTTTATTGCAGATAAATAACTTCATCTAAGCATCTCCAGATAACATCTAGCTGTGGTTAGAAATACATCTCGATGGACCACAACTTCTAACAACTCATTTGACCATTAACTGTATTATACAAACTGGTCTATTTGATCGCAAAAATAACTACAACTATTCTATACAGGAAGTGCCATAAAAACTGAGAACTCTCAAAGGAGCTGAAATGGCGGCCTCAAATATGCATAGTCCAGCTATACGTTTTACTATAGGATGCATCGAGGAAAAGGATTTTTCTAAAACTTAATTAACCTTGAATGGAAAATGTTCAGGGTTAATTTTATTCATCGACGTCTTCTTTATCAAGTTTAATGTTATAGTCCCTCTCACTAACCTTCACTATTGAACTGTATTATGTGAGAAAAGTGATATTTTCTACCCCGTGGCTGTATTTCTATACAAAGATGTTTATATTTTTTCAATAAAAGATTAATCTAGATTATGCTCATTCGAAGCAGCCATTCAACGTATTCATAACTGAAATGGTGGCACTTGAAAGCATACTTTAAATGATGACAATACAATGCAAGCGCCATGTTTCATGTCCACTGAGAGTAATCAATTAAGTCTTTCTTGGTTGTTTACTCTCAATTAAAAGCGAAAGGGAAAAGGCACCGCGTGAGCAGATTTCAAATAACAAGTCAATTTAATTGTTAATATGAAATTGTACAAAAGACATTTCATACACCGCACGCAAAAAACTTCTCACCTGTGTGCGTTCTTTCATGTCTTTTTAAATCACCACATCGATTAAAAGAGGCATTGCATACACCGCATGCAAAAGGCTTCTCACCTGTGTGCGTTCTTTCATGTCTTTTTAAATTACCACTATCATTAAAAGAGGCATTGCATACACCGCACGCAAAAGGTTTCTCACCTGTGTGCGTTCTTTCATGTATTTTTAAAGAACCACTTTGATTAAAAGAGGCATTGCATACACCGCACGCAAAAGGTTTCTCACCTGTGTGCGTTCTTTCATGTATTTTTAAAGAACCACGTTGATTAAAAGAGGCATTGCATACGCTGCATGCAAAAGGTTTCTCACCTGTGTGCGTTCTTTCGTGTAATTTTAAATTACTACTTTGATTAAAAGAGGCATTGCAAACGCTGCATGCAAAAGGTTTCTCACCTGTGTGCGTTCTTTCATGTACTTTTAAATTACCATTTAGATTAAAAGAGGCATTGCATACGCTGCATGCAAAAGGTTTCTCACCTGTGTGCGTTTTTTCATGTACTTTTAAACTACCACTTTTATTAAAAGAGGCATTGCATACACCGCACGCAAAAAGTTTCTCACCTGTGTGCGTTCTTTCATGTATTTTTAAAGAACCACTTTGATTAAAAGAGGCATTGCATACGCTGCATGCAAAAGGTTTCTCACCTGTGTGCGTTCTTTCATGTCTTTTTAAATTACCACTTTGATTAAAAGAGGCATTGCAAACGCTGCATGCAAAAGGTTTCTCACCTGTGTGCGTTCTTTCATGTACTTTTAAACTACCACTTTTATTAAAAGAGGCATTGCATACACTGCACGCAAAAGGCTTCTCACCTGTGTGCGTTCTTTCATGTATTTTTAAACTACTACTATCATTAAAAGAGGCATTGTATACACCGTACGCTTTTTTTTCCTCGGGGAAGTCTTTTTCAGTGGCCATTTTCAATTTAGACAGCTTCTTGCCTATGTCATCCACTTCATCTTGTACAGATTCTCTGCAGTTTGATGTAGACTTGCATAACTGTAAAAAAGAACATATTAAATTTACAGATCTGATCTGATTAATGTGCGAGTACTGGTACTAGCTTTTTAAGTTGTGTTTCGTCGTAACTGGGCATTACGGACAAAAGGAACGGTGTTTTATAGCCCGAATATGGCTGCAGTCACACCAAGCACACTTGTTTCAAACCTATTCAGGGTTTTGGTGGGATATATGCAGGTGTCTATGTGCCTGGAGTGACATGTCCATTCGTTTTTAAGTGCACTGATTACCATATTAGAAAAAAAAACAAGAACGGCTATGAACACCTGAAGCTATCATTTAATATCAACTGCTTCTTTTATGGATTGTTTAGTAGTAAATTATTTAACCAGACGTTAATTAGTAAATTATGTAACAGACCTGACGCTTTATAGCTATGTCCTACAGGCGTCCCCCAGACTACTCGTGCCTAAATAAAAATACTACTATGATGACATTCTTTCAATTCATATTTATTTAATAAAAACTTCTCCTAAATTGACCTTTTTCAATAACTCTGCAAAAGTTTTGTAATGCTGTCTATTATACCAACACTATACAACTATACAAATACTATGCGATTGTACAAAACCACGGACAAAATCCCTAGTTTAGTTCCGTATTATTTTTTTTTTTAAATATATATAAATAATCAAAGTATAAATTGGCGTATATCATGTTTTGTTGTTTTTTTATTTAATATCGTTTTTAGTTTATTTATTTTTTTTATCTATTTAACATATTTTACTATTATTCTATTTTACGTCATTGTCTTTACGACATTTCATATTGTGTACAATATCTGTTGTGTATCCACACTAAATAAATAAATAGACCTGGACATAATATTTCAATTTATAATAATAATTATAAATTGAATTATTAATTTATAATTTATAGTCAGCCGCCATTAGGGCTATCATCAGACAATACAATTATACGAATAATTAATATATATATTTAAATCGATAACAATTGACTGTTGATTTCTCTCAATAAAGAATAAAGAATTATAAAGTGACACTGAACATTCTTTTACATATTTGTATTTGCGGTCATAGAGAATATATTTATTATAAAAGCTAACAACAAATTACTGACGCTGAGAAAAAAATGCGCTTTAGACAAGCAAATTTTTTAAGACTGGTGATGGTCTAGGTTACATACAATTATTTTAGGCTCCACTTAACTATGCCAAAGTGCTTATGCTAGAGTCTTCATATTAGAACATATTTTTCCATACTCATATTTTTCGCGCATAATTTGTATTATTTTGAATGAACCCTGAACACAGACAATCTGCTATGGGGGACATTTTCTTGGTAGACTGAGGTACCACCCCGACATAATTTTTGTTAAATAACTGCTGTTTCCAGAGCCGAAGCGTTGACCTATTTACTTACATAAATCTGAAAAATTACCTTAGTTTGCGAATCTTCCTTCATATCAGCTGATGTATTTTCTTTAACGTGTAATTTGTCGATGGCCATATAACGATGAGCTTTAGGGTCAATAACACCTTTGCAGATCGAGACGTGTAATTCCAGGTATTCGGACTTTGAGAACTTCAAGTGGCAAGTATTGCACGTGAAATATGACCCTGGAGCAGAAAAAAAATAAAACTACATAATTGCAAAATTTTTGAATTTTACAAAGTAATCTTTCTCCTACATGTCCCATTTGTCGATAGTAGTTTCCGACCAAGGCCGTGAAAATTTTGCATTAACAAAATTGTAATTAAAAGCACAGATTTTTTTATAATATTTAAGAATCACTTTAATAAAATGACAAAACGTGCCATGTTAACATGTTAAAAGAGTAATGAAATAAAAAAAATAGCCTGAAATATTATAAAAACTCGAATAATATGAACAAGTGACATGTAGGAGAAAGATTACGAATCTACGTAGAATGTAACATCTTTATAATATTGGTCCAATACTTGCAATACCCTAATTTGGTCATTTTTTTTTTGTTAAGAAACAAGCGTCTAAGCTAAACAGCTGTTTTCATATTGGCATGCTTAAAATACAAAAAGCCACTCAGATGACTTCAGACCCATTGTGTAAAGGTCGAGAGGGATAAGAGATTGTCCTCGGAAGGATATACAACATACTGTATGGCTTTAAGACATCTTAACATTCCCCCAACTGTCTAGTCTCCCCTTAACTCTATTTATAGATGCTTTACATTTCCCCCGGCTCCCTGTGAAGTAAAATATGTCCTAATTCTGAAGTTTATTTTAATTTTTACCTCTTTTGCGAGGCTCCTTTTGCATGGGAAGATTTGGAGGCAGATGGTAGGTAGCCATGTCAATGTTGAGGACGGCTGCATAGTCCAACCCGTAAAAGATCAGCAGCTCACTGCCGGGGGGTATATCTTCAATGGTTCTGTAAAATATAACAGTTTATATTTTTTATTATTGCACAGGGTGCGGTGTGAGGATGTGACACATTTCGCGATACAAGATTGCAATTCACACAAAAAATGCTTTTGGAATGACCATAAATAAAGCCCAAGGGTAAACACGCAAAAGTAAAAAACCATGTTTTTCTCATGGGCAACTCTACATCGCATGCTCACGTGTATCTAATCCACAAAATCTTCATGTCCTTGCAAAAGAAGGCAAGACCAAAAATGTTGTTTATAGAACTGTGCTGAGTCGCAATCTTGCAATACGTAATTGGTAAAAAGGATAATTGCTGTACTGAAATATTAGCCCAGGGCTAGTAAAGTGAGCTCCATTGAAAATCCTCGTTTCCAAAGGACATTAAAGTTCGCCTGCGTAGAGTGAGTCCTTTACACGTTCCTCATACTTCAGTGCAACAGATAAACAAAGGTTTTTATACTTCCAGCTACATGTTGCATGACGCTGCGAGTCTTTGACATTTTAACTAACTTCATTTTAATGTATTTAAGACGTAGCAACCGCTACAGACGTGAAACAATCTCGCGGTGGGTGCTTGAGGAAGTATACTAAACATTAAACAGGCGATGTATTTTGAAAAAATATAAATAAACTATATTTATTGTACAATAATGTTACTGTTTTTTTTTTTAAATCATTATTGGTTTTCCTTGTGACCGGTTTAGTTGTCGATGTAGAGGTAGATGACCCCTTGAAAGGACTAAAGTGAACAAAAATATGAACTATGCTCAGCATTTATGGCTAAGTTGGATGGAAGATTAATTTAATGCCACGCAGCACTTCAGATGGCTTTAATTAATGTAATGGAAATTACCAATTAGTCACAGTTTTGTTGGTGTTTAACTGCAGCAAATATTCACCTGTAATATATCTTCTTCTTGTACTGAAATGCGGTGAGGTTCTGCTGAGTCCAGGAAGGAGATTGGTTGACATAACGCATCCAATTCGAGTTGGACGTGTCGGCTGCATCCACATAGTGATGAGTTCTTACTTCATCACCAAGAACCTATGTAAAAAAGTAGATTTTTTTTATTTTTGTAATATACAACAATTTTTCGCTTTTGACCTCTCTTGTTTATGTATTACAAAATCTTGGAATATTAATTCGATATTAACCTGCCAAGAGTATCCTTCCGATCCGGGAGTACGCAAAATGTTTCCCTGGTATGGTCCCATCATAACTCCTTTAGGGATAAGTTGCAGGGAAAATACTCCTTTACCGGCACCTGAACACACAATATATTCCTGAGATAGCATACAAAAGTGTTAGGTATTAAAACGTTTAGTATGAAATGCCTATTTCCTCGGTCGTATATTGTCTCTCAAATTAAAAAAGGGGTCTACGTAAGAAAATGACAATTATTGTACCACAAATAGTATAGGTTCCTGGGTTTTGAAAGATCGTTGCCTTTGAAAAGTAGACACTACCATCTTTTGTAAAGTGATAAACCCATACTTTTTCACGAGCATTACAAATCATCAGTTGTACGCACTGACTTTTATGACTGATTTTTTATGGAATGTTATCACTTTTGCCTTTATTATTAATTATCTACTTGAAAAGTACTTAACAAGTGGGCACAATTGAGAATAGAGGGACGATACGAACCACCATATGATTATTGATAGCGTAGCATAAGTTGAGCTCAGTTCTTTTAAATATGCCTGACTAATTATCTGGGTCGGTTTTGCCGTCAAATATAATATTATAATACTAGCTTTTGTTATAGATCCTACAAATTTGTTATAAAAACGTAAGACCCAGTAATTCCTCAAATACCATTTCAGCTGTTTTTAAGCCATTTTTAGAGAATACTATTTTTACATAGAAAAAGGAAGAAATATGTTAAATTTGTTACTAGGTGTTTCATTTTAGCATGAACAATCAATTAAATGATTACTAGAGTAAGATGTGGGGATAGTTAATTCTTATAAAATATACCAGTGATATGTTGGATTTAAATATTTTAGAAACAATAAAATTGGTTATTATATATTTAAAAAATAGTAAAGCTTTGATAGTTATAAAAGCGCTATAGTTATTAAAGTGACATTTTAAATTATTTGTAGGAATTTGTAAGTAATTTTACTGTTTTGAAAAGTAGGAGAAAGTCAACCTGGAATTCTCGACTGGTCAACTTTCAAATAGCCCCTAGGGCATGTGAGCTCCGCGTAGGTTTTACCATCAACGATCTCCTCCTTGTTAACCTTAAAAAGAAAAGAATTCGCTGAGTTAATTCCTAAATATATTACAATCAGGCTAACCTAGGAAAGTTTTCGGTATGAGTTAGTGCAAATTTTAAAATTGCCTAAAAACTATTGTCAATACCTATAAAATAACAGGTGTCTATAAAATAGCAGTTATTCCAGGGCGCATTTTTTAGGATAAAATGTTATTTTAATGTTGGTAAAATAATTTATCATAAGTACATTTCTTGTAAATAGTAACATTAGCATAATATAGAATCCGTGAACAACCTTTAGGATTCACTCATTTATTGAAAAAACATGACTGTTTAAGTCTAAAGAATCGACGCATACTGTTAGATACGACTACTGTTCAAAATATGTAATAATTACTTCGACTGTCCTCAATTACTTGAACAAATCAACTTCCATGTACCGCCGAGACTCTCCCGTCGACAATTACTCTTTGAGCCTATAACGCAATATATGAGGTCCAACGCAGGTTTTAGAGCACTGCGTTAGTTATGCTTGCAATTGTAAGCACTCAATCATGATCTCAATGTCAGAAAATTTATATAACTTATTAGCATTCGATATGAAACAAATCACTCTATATGGGAAAAACTTGTAAGGATGCAAGACTATATACTAAGAGTTTATAAGGTATATAAAACCTAATTATTAGGTTAATAAAATTATGTTGCATAATAAAGTAATATTTTGATTCGCTTTTAAAATATTTCTATAAACGTTTTAATTTCAATATCAAATAATATGATAATAAAATGTATTCTTCTTGCCCATGGGGAAAACTTTAAAAATGAGGGGCTGTTAGTGAATTTGTAGTAAGCTAAATATTAATTGTTTTTTGTACTCCGGTTTAAATTTTTAGAATTACAAAAAATCTAAAAATCTAATTTTATGTAAAAATATATATCGATTATGATATATAAAATGCACGCTCTCCACATAGAATTTTTCGTAGGCTAATTTTACAGTGGATTGCGAAGGCATTAACTGATCTATGGAGGGGCAAACGGTATATTACCCCAGGGTGCCACCTGTCTTAGGACCGGGCCCGGGTTCAGAGGTTTTGACCATCTATCTGTATGTTTATAAAAGTTGCTCAAAATGGCCGTTTCAAGACACGCTCGGAGCCGCGATTACCTAGCGCTTACATATAAATATATATAATCTAATGTTTGATAGCAACCTTCTCAACCGGAATGTAGATTAGTGGTCCATGTATATGGCAGTACGGATAGAAGTGGGTCTCGCAGTCATCGCACCCTGTAAAACAAAAAATTAACAAATAAAAAAACATCACTAGTTCATCTTGTAAACCTTATTTTAAACAACTGGGCATACTTACGATTTATGGTACATATATACTAGAAGCAATTTGCCTTTTTTATAATAAAATCTATGCTAATTAACATAGTGATATTCATGAGTTTAGTACACGTCATAAAGGTAATTATGTTCAAACTGTGTCAGCCCGTACCGCCAAATACCAATCTGCATGTCATTATTTAAGCTTAAGGTATTTTAATATGTTACTAAAAGCTTTAAATGGATCAATAATTTTCTCAAGCTTAAGAGTAGTCGAAGAAATATATTCTGGAAAAAATATTTATAGTTTTAAGGAATTTAGATAGTTAAGTGATACACAATTTAGTATGTAACTATTCTTATTTTTTTTGGTTAGTTGGTACTCCTGTAAAGCGATTGCTATGCAAGAATCGAATACACACTAAATTAGGTAAAGGTATATTAATCTAGATCTATATCAACCTATTTTTCTACTCTTAAATTCGTTGTCTTTTAACGTTGAAATGTAACTGTATGTACAAATAATATGTAATTGTCATTCCTGAACAACAAACTTGTTTGTGTGTTGGACTATACGTACACATATATTCATCATCCACAAATTCTTTCTCGTTATAATTAACATTTTTCCGAGTTTTGCGTCTGGGATTTCTGCGGCGACGGGTTCGATGTACCACTTCTGAAAATTGCGTATGATATAAGTGTAATGACATAAAATATTATCAATAATTAATTAATGAGCACAACTTTATTAAATGGAAATTTTACTTGAAACTTAAATTTTAACTCGCCTTCATCGGACGACGATTCGTCTACCCTCAGTTCCTTCTTTGCCTTTTCGAGAGAGGCCTTCAATGCCGCATGCCTCTCCTCCGACCTAGAAATAACACAAAAAGCCATGTAAATGAATGTGGCTTAAGTGTAGCAGCCACCTGACTGCCCTCTAATCATCATCGTCAAAATAATCTCGTTGACGGCAGCTCTAAAGACAGGTTCCATCGTCAGTCCTTCATCAGCCAGAACTGCATTTGCCAGTGATTATAGATAGGTAGACAGGTAGATCGGTAGAATAGTATTTATAAGTAAATCTGATAGATATCGCTACTGGGTCCGATAGCAAGGACTTATGACCACCAGTTTAAATAACAAAACTTTCATCAAAGTTGCAAATATATCCTGGATCCATATTCACTGAAAATTAGACATGCACCGTGTTCCAAGACCATCCCGGTAAAAAAATCCAGCTTATTGGCCCAGCAAAAAGGAAATTTACAAGAGTGCTTTGATAAAATTAATATATTTGAGCCTGAATTATTTGTTTTTTTTTTGCGTAATTGGGAACATAAACACTCCCCATAAGTCTTCAGTAATGGTCTTGGAACATCCTGTATATTGGATAATATTAACATAAGGTTATATTTTTAAAGTTACACCTGGATTAATGCTGACTAGTTAATTGGGCCCATATGTGGGGCCGGTAAACAATACTGAACAATTTTTTTCACTTTCCTGTATGTAGTTTTGATTTTATGCAATTCTTTGTCGAACAAGGCAATATTGTTATTCTAAATTTTATTTTATTTTTGGCCTGTATTTTCTTGATATCTACAGCACTATTCAATTGTGTTTCTTATAAGATATTAATAAAAAAAACAGTTACTTTTCATCCTCTTCTCGGGTAAATCCGACAAATGGTTCACCGGCATTCTGAAAAAAAATTTTAGCTTTATTACACAAATTTATTTAAAATAAAATGCCGTTTTTATTACAATTTTACACGAAAAACATGGAAATAAAAAAGAAGAGATTGTTTTCATTAGAAGATCTCGAAATTCACTGAACTGAACATCAATCGCTGGCTTCCTTATATGTTCTTAGGTGCGTCATAAGCTATGCATCGCCATATCTCATGAGCGGGCTGAGCAGTAACCAGAATTGTTCGGTAAAGTCAGAGTGTATCACGAATATATGTGATAGAATCTTGAGATTACTATGGTAAAATTTTGTACATAGATATTAATTCAAATACTAACTCATGGCCAGTCCATTTCAGACGCTTCATTGCATTTTGTTTTTTTTTTATTTGTATATATGGTAATCGTGTTTTACCATTTTTTGCTTAAATTTGTTATGCACTAAAAACCAAACTCAAACCGCCCTCAAAATTTATCAGCTCTTTTTGGCCTACATGGGAAAACCACCAATGCCTACTGAGCAGAATGAAAAGGGACTCATTTTGAGGAGCACCGCAATTTTCTCCACCAGAACCATGGAACGAGATCCACGTAAAGCCCCTGGGATGAAGAAATGCCAAAATGACAGCATCGCAGTTGTCTGGTTGTTCTATTTTGAGCGAATGATGCAGGAATAAGGTACTAAGTGAGTATTGGGTCCATCTAAACTACATTACAGCAATGAGGGAGTGTTAAAACATTGAAATAAGGAATAATAATTAATTATTGTGAAACTTAGATTGAAATATGAGTTTGAATATTTTACCAACCTTGAGTTTGGCATCGACAGCTGAAAGAAATAAATAACAAAATGTTTGTTAAAAACAATCGACATATAAAACGTTTTGTATCTTCAGAGTTCTAAGGCCGCTGACAACGATGTATGGAGCATGGCAAAGCTGTGGGGCTAACCGCGCCACATACATCGTAAAGCCAGTCGCATAGCTCATTACAGTTAATTTACAATGTGGACTTAAAAAATAATTACATCTTACATATGCGTAGAGTTACCTGCTTGGCCAATGCCCGTACTAAGTAAGGTTAAATTTATTATTATTATAGATTTAGTAGTATTATAAATGTAACGTTTTCACTACTAAACTGCTGTAACGATCTACACAAAATTTGGTATGGAGATAGCTTGGACTCTGGAAAAGACATTGGTTACTTTTTGGAAAAAAAAACATTAATCCCAAAGAGGGTGAACTAAGGGGATGGATGATTGAGAATTATTTAGGGAAATATCAGATGTAACACGGGAGCAATAACAAAATAAAGAGAATTTAGGAGCACCTAAAGTTATGAGTGGCACACTTTAAGCACTCTTGACATTTAAAACCAAACAAATATAAGTATCTCTATACTGAAGGGTTAATGTTATGTATAAATCCAAATAAGTTGATAAGCTAGGTATATAAATGTAACCTGACAAAAATGAATTAAGCAAATCACTTCCTTAAAAAGAGAAGTTTATTGAAATCTAAACGATCCTAAAAGTTAAATGGCTACCTAACCACTAGATGAGGTTGAGTTTCAAGAGTTAACCAGTTTTAAAATACACATCACAATGCAATATCACGAGTACCTACATAGCTAAATTTTAATGGTTAGGTACCTTTTTTGTGGGCTGCACTTTTTCTTTGTTCGTATCTGGTAATAAAGACCGGCTTGTCTATTTCATGCCCTGCAAAATATCAGTAGGACATATGTAACTCTCAATTAAAACTATATTTATACAAGGAAACCAATACCAAAGCACACATTTGTAATTTTCCTATACTTACAGTATTGACATAACAATGCAAACGAAAGTACTCACCGGCGATTGCACTTTTACGAATATACTCCAAGAACATAAGTTTGATCGCCAATTTTTGCCTAAGATCGAGACAGTCCCATTCATATTTATAGAAGAATCTGGCAAAAATGTCTTCCGTTGGTTTGACGCACTCCTGTGGGCAGCGAAACAAACATTAGTTGCAATGCAGTGTTGGGAGTTGACAAACGGGAGTTGGTCACATAACCAATAAATACTTACGCGTTTAATAGATTCGATGCGCTTCATTTTTCATTATTCCGTGTAATATTTTAGAATCCAAACGCGGGAACAAGTCTGCAAAATGGTCGCTACGCTCGGCGGATAGAAGCGAAAGCAAATGAAAAGGCGACTCGTGATGTTTTGAGTAAAAGGCGGGAGGCAATGGCGGGAAAACTGCTCTCGATATTACCCGTTAAGCCAATGTCAAGATGCCTGAACCAAAAAATAATTTTAAACACTGATCGGGAGATTTTCAAAATATTTTATTTAAATTTAATTAATTGTAATTTTAAATTATTTTTATTTACGGTAGCTATTTATGACATTTTTTAGAAGTATTTTTGAAATAAAGGAATAGTTTTTAGTTTACCTGTAATAAATTACTTTTCCATGTCAAGTACAATATTCAAATGACAGGAATGTGGAAAAAACGTAAAATGTGCTTTTAAATGAAGAAACTGCTGATAACCATGAATAACGAAATATTTTGTTTATCAGATAAATAATTAAAAACAGACAAGGGTATAAAGTTTTGGTAGATATTTTTTGGCTCAAACCATTGCGAAATGTTGCCCAGTGTTGCCGCGAGTCCCGCAATTGCCGTATTGTCCGGTAATCACTAATCAGCACAAAAAATGGATGAAAGTACGGCGTATGGCAGACCAGTCGATATTTTGCGTGTACGAGATATGCATAGCATAAAAGTATAGCAAAATTTACTTTTTCATTGTACTATTTTTGTATAAATAGGAATGTTTCAAAGAATGGCATAAGCTGCAGCAATTATCACCTCATTTATTGTAGATAATATGAAGTAAATATTGCTTAATTCTATATTCCTTTTAAATCCTTTCTTTTTCCCCCTTTTTCCTGTCCACACCGGACGAAAAGGATGTCTGCGGATCTTAGAGAATGGTATAGCTTAACGTACTGTTCCGTCGGCAGCACTTAATTGTACATATAGAAGTTTGAGCCGCGCTCGAAACTAACGACGATTTAACAATAAAAGGTGAGTGAAGTGCGAATCTCAGGGCCCTAGAGTGTAAGCAATCGGCGTAACTCTGAAGCCACCGACTGGCGCTTGGAGACGACCGTTGTGCGGAAGATACGAGGTGAGGTGCAGCTACACACTCCACTAATCCATTCAGTTCCCGCCACCTATTTCATTAATTCTGTTTCATTTGCTGTCATGTGTCTAAATTATTATTATTTTTAATCTAAATCGAGACTTATCTACTTTTTTACTTTATGTAACCTTTCCAGATAATATAAAGAAATTATAAAAATAGTTTACCCTTCTGTTGTAAGACTACATTATGCCATTATTGCAAGTCATTTACAATTTTGTCTGACAAACCTAGTTTTGAGAGGCGAGGTGCAGCTATACACTCCAGTAATCAATTCAATTCCACCGACCCATTTCGTTAATTTCTTCTGACGATTCTGTTGATACTTTTAATATTCTTGATAAGAAAACGGAGCATTACCATGACACTGCATTTGCATCCGATGATGTAGATTTGGGTACAACACCGGAAGTGGAAGTCTCATATACGAGCTGACCCCTCTCGTGTCCGTTGGGTGAATACGACTTTCGATACTTCATACTTTATTTTCGATGAAATAGGTAGAGCTACTTTCCGATCTGTGATTATCTCATTCCAAATTAATAGAATAAATCTTACTTTAAACTACCTCACATTTTAGGTTCCAATATGCGCAAACGTTTTACTATTGAAACGAATAGGCATTTCGATAAAGTAACTTTAGTGCATAATAAATTACGCTTACCAAATCGTAACTTAAGAGATAGGGTGTTAAAATTTGTTACATCGCCTAAAGGTTTTGTACTTACCAGTTGTAATAATAATAAGTTGAATATTTTGCATAAATATCTAGACATACTTTCTCCAAGCACAAATTGCCGTACTTAGAACAAAGTATTATTATTTATAATTTGCTTTCAAAGCAGGTCATGGGACATTTTTTTAAATCAGTTTTAAGCATTTTTTTTTAGAGGTTTTAAAGGCACAAAATTCTATAAATCGCTTACTGATTAAAGCTAACTGTAATACGATAAACTTTCTCTCCTTGGAAATTAAACTCAAAGGCAAAACCAATTCCTCCAAAAATGATGCGTGTTTGATAAACTTACTTTTAAAATTGAATACTGAACAATTTGAAGTTGAAAGCATTATGGATAAGGTTACGACTATTCCACTAATTTTTAGTAGTATTTTTTAAATTGGTTTTTGAGAAATGTCATTGTTTGTAGGTTTTCATGTCATCACATTTAGTTTGGAAACTAATAGTCTTTTACCTTTGATTCACTGCTGACACCTCAAGTGCTCTTCTAATTGAGTTTTTCTTAAGAAAATCGGCAGGCGGTTTATCATATCGGAGCATTGTAATCTCGTCGTTTAGTAAAATCAAAACCCATCTTTGTAGCGTTCTGTTAGCAAACCAAATACATTTCTGTTTTATTTGAAAAGGCATCATCGACAATAACTCTAATTTAAAAATATCATTTTGTTTCGTTGTCTTTTTATGAATAAAATAATATTTTGTTTCACATGAGTTTTATTTTCAGTTAGTATTATTTCAATCTTCGCCGCTATGCAGGTTTACTATTAACCTTTAACTATTAAAACTCAAATTGTGGTTTGGTGAATTCAAACGAAAAGTTCAAGAGTGACAATATTATTATATAAAAACTAATATTGGTCATTTTTAATGCTTTAATACCACCATCTCTTTTTCTTAAAAAGCAGTTACGTTCAGCAGTACCTAAAATAATTGTATAATACCGTATGACAGTGTACTTAGTATTTTTTTACTCATTATGTGTAAAAAAATATACTAATTTAGAAATACTAAACATCGTATACTTTAAATTTGATACTAATATCAAAAATATTTTTTTTAACTTGTGTTTATTTCAATATTAGTGATTTTTTAGTTAATTAATAGCAATTAATATGTTCACCTTAATTTCATAGATCGAATGTTCTGGTGAAAGGAACTTTATGCTTTTAAAAGTTTTCTACGTTTTTCTAAAGGACCTAACTAAAGTGGATTTAACTAAGTTACTAAGCTAGTGAATAATAACCATAAAAAATAACACTTTTATTAGGAAAAAAAGTGACAAAAAATAACCCTAAATAAAATTGAAAATTTCAACAGTTAGAAGTAGATAGTGGGCACCGTACCGTGCAATGCAATTGCCACATTCACCGATAATACCAATTAAGCATAAATCATGAAAATACACTTGAAATATTTAATTCCATATATCGTTAAGTACGCACATTAAAAGTTTTAGTAGATAATCGTAAATAAAATTGAAAAATTCAACAATAACACATTAAAGCAGGGAACGGGCACATTAAATCATGTTAATACAATTTAAACATTTAATTGCCACGCCCAAAGGAAAGTTTTGATAAGTAATCATAAATCAAATCAACGTCACACATTAATCATTCACCAAAATAATGAATAAAATAATTGGTAATGAATTACACCTTGAATCCATGATTCATGGTAGCATGATCATGTATGATCAAATTCCAGAGTAGTGAATATAATTTTGTTACTGGGTTACTCTATAGTACATTATGAATGTTAACAAAATTGAGGCATTCTTAGAATAATAGCAGAGTTTATAAACAATAATTAGTGTACAAGGGAAATTAAATAAGTTATTAACAAATAAGCAGTCAGCCCACATGACAATAAAATGAAATATCTTTCGGAGGCGGGGAAGTTATTATGAGTATAGTGATTTTATTGCAGATAAATAACTTCATCTAAGCATCTCCAGATAACATCTCACTTTTAACAACTCATTTGATCATTAACTGAATTTACACAAACTGGTCTATTTGATCACAATACAAAAAATAATTGATTAAAATAACTTCAGCTTTTCTATACAGGATGTGCCATAACAACTGAAAACTCTTAAAGGGGCTGAAATGGCGGCCTCAAATATGCATAATCCAGCTATACCTTTTACTATAGGATGCATCGAGGAAGAGGATTTTTCTAAAACTTAATTAACCTTGAATTGAAAATGTTCAGGGTTAATTTTATTCATCGACGTCTTCTTTATCAAGTTTAATGTTATAGTCCCTCTCACTAACCTTCACTATTGAACTGTATTATGTAAGAAAAGTGATATTTTCTACCCCGTGGCTGTATTTCTATACAAAGATGTTTATATTTTTTCAATAAAAGATTAATCTAGATTATGCTCATTCGAAGCAGCCATTCAACGTATTCATAACTAAAATGGTGGCACTTGAAAGCATTCTTTAAATTATGACAATAAAATGCAAGCGCCATGTTTCATGTCCACTGAGAGTAAACAATTAGGTCTTTCTTGGTTGTTTACTCTCAATTAAAAGCGAAAGGGAAAAGGCACCGCATGAGCAGATTTCAAATAACAAGTCAATTTAATTGTTAATATGAAATTGTACAAAAGACATTTCATACACCGCACGCAAAAAACTTCTCGCCAGTGTGCGTTCTTTCATGTCTTTTTAAATCACCACTTTGATTAAAAGAGGCATTGCATACACCGCACGTAAAAGGCTTCTCACCTGTGTGCGTTCTTTCATGTCTTTTTAAATCACCACTTTGATTAAAAGAGGCATTGCATACACCGCACGCAAAAGGTTTCTCACCTGTGTGCGTTCTTTCATGTATTTTTAAAGAACCACTTTGATTAAAAGAGGCATTGCATACGCTGCATGCAAAAGGTTTTTCACCTGTGTGCGTTCTTTCATGTATTTTTAAAGAACCACTTTGATTAAAAGAGGCATTGCATACGCTGCATGCAAAAGGTTTTTCACCTGTGTGCGTTCTTTCATGTCTTTTTAAATGACCACTATCAATAAAAGAGGCATTGCATACACCGCACGCAAAAGGTTTCTCACCTGTGTGCGTTCTTTCATGTATTTTTAAAGAACCACGTTGATTAAAAGAGGCATTGCATACGCTGCATGCAAAAGGTTTTTCACCTGTGTGCGTTCTTTCATGTCTTTTTAAATGACTACTTTGATTAAAAGAGGTATTGCATACGCTGCATGCAAAAGGTTTCTCGCCTGTGTGCGTTCTTTCATGTGTTTTTAAATCACCATTTCGACTAAAAGAGGCATTGCATACGCTGCATGCAAAAGGTTTCTCGCCTGTGTGCGTTCTTTCATGTACTTTTAAACTACCACTTTTATTAAAAGAGGCATTGCATACACCGCACGCAAAAAGTTTCTCACCTGTGTGCGTTCTTTCATGTCTTATTAAATGACTACTTTGATTAAAAGAGGTATTGCATACGCTGCATGCAAAAGGTTTCTCGCCTGTGTGCGTTCTTTCATGTGTTTTTAAATCACCATTTCGACTAAAAGAGGCATTGCATACGCTGCATGCAAAAGGTTTCTCGCCTGTGTGCGTTCTTTCATGTCGTTTTAAATCACCATTTAGATTAAAAGAGGCATTGTATACACCGTACGCATTTTTTTCCTCGGGGAAGTCTTTTTCAGTGGCCATTTTCAATTCAGACAGCTTCTTGCCTATGTCATCCACTTCATCTTGTACAGATTCTCTGCAGTTTGATGTAGACTTGCATAACTGTAAAAAAGAACATATTAAATTTACAGATCTGATCTGATTAATGTGCGAGTACTGCTACTAGCTTTTTAAGTTGTGTTTCGTCGTAACTGGGCATTACGGACAAAAGGAACGGTGTTTTATAGCCCAAATATGGCTGCAGTCACACCAAGCACACTTGTTTCAAACCTATTCAGGGTTTTGGTGGGATATATCCAGGTGTCTCTGTGCCTGGAGTGACTTGTCCATTTGTTTTAAAGTGCACTGATGACCATATTAGAAAAAAAAACAAGATTGGCTGTGAACACCTTTAGCTATCATTTAATATCAACTGCTTCTTTTATAGATATTATTTAGTAGTAAATTATTTAACCAGACGTTAATTAGTAAATTATGTAACAGACCTGACGCTTTATAGCAATGCTAAATAAAAAAAACTACTATGATGACATTCTTTCAATTCATATTTATTTAATAATAACTTCTCCGAAAATGAACTTTTTCAATGACGCTGCAATAGTTTTGTAATGCTGTCTATTATGCCAACACTACACAACTATACAAATACTATGCGATTGTACAAAACCACGGACAAAATCCCTAGTTTAGTTCCGTATTAATTTTTTTTTTAAATATATATAAATAATCAAAGTATAAATTGGTGTATATCATGTCCTTTTTGTTGTATTTTTTTTTATTTAAAATTGTTTTTTTTTTTATATCTATTTAATCTATTTTACGTCATTGTCTTTACGACATTTCATATTGTGTACAATATCTGTTGTGTATCCACACTAAATAAATAAATAGACCTGGACATAATATTTCAATTTATAATAATAATTATAAATTGAATTATTAATTTATAATTTATAGTCAGCCGCCATTAAGGTATTAAGGTATTATCATTAGGTAATACAATTATATGAATAAATAATATATATATTTAAATCGATAACAATTGACTGTTGATTTCTCTCAATAAAGAATAAAGAATTATAAAGTGACACTGAACATTCTTTTACATATTTGTATTTGTGGTCATATTTGTATTTGTATTATTACATATTATATTATATACATATTTGTATTTACTGGCAAGCAATAAATAAAACACTCTATAAAATATTTGGAATTCGAATTGATTACACCCTAATGATGAGCTATTTCATAAAAAAATATGTATGTATAAAAGCTAACAACAAATTACTGACGCTGAGAAAAAAATGCGCTTTAGACAAGCAAATTTTTTAATAGGCTCCACTTAACTATGCCAAAGTGCTTATGCTAGATCATGGGAAATAAAAAATTAAATGGTATGACTATAATGTGTGGATTCGAAAACAAGGTTAGACTAATAATTTTGCATTACTTTGTTACCAATAACATATTTTTCCATACTCACATTTTTCGCGCATAATTTGTATTATTTTGAATGAACCCTGAACACAGACAATCTGCTATGGGGGACATTTTCTTGGTAGACTGAGGTACCACCCCGACATAATTTTTGTTAAATAACTGCTGTTTCCAGAGCCGAAGCGTTGACCTATTTAACTTACATAAATCTGAAAAATTACCTTTGTTTGCGAATCTTCCTTCATATCAGCTGATGTATTTTCTTTAACGTGTAATTTGTCGATGGCCATATAACGATGAGCTTTAGGGTCAATAACACCTTTGCAGATCGAGACGTGTGATTCCAGGTATTCGGACTTTGAGAACTTCGAGTGGCAAGTATTGCACGTGAAATATGACCCTGGAGCAGAAAAAAAATAATACTACATAATTGCAAAATTTTTGAATTTTACAAAGTAATCTTTCTCCTACATGTCCCATTTGTCGATAGTAGTTTCCGAGACAAGGCCGTGAAAATTTTGCATTAACAAAATTGTAATTAAAAGCATCGATTTTTTTATAATATTTAAGAATCACTTTAATAAAATGACAAAACGTGCCATGTTAACATGTTAAAAGAGTAATGAAATAAAAAAAAATAGCCTAAAATATTATAAAAACTCGAATAATATGAACAAGTGACATGTAGGAGAAAGATTACGAATCTACGTAGAATGTAACATCTTTATAATATTGGTCCAATACTTGCAATACCCTAATTTGGTCATTTTTTTTTTGTTAAGAAACAAGCGTCCAAGCTAAACAGCTGTTTTCATATTGGCATGCTTAAAATACAAAAAGCCACTCAGATGACTTCAGACCCATTGTGTAAAGGTCGAGAGGGATAAGAGATTGTCCTCGGAAGGATATACAACATACTGTATGGCTTTAAGACATCTTAACATTCCCCCAACTGTCTAGTCTCCCCTTAACTCTATTTATAGATGCTTTACATTTCCCCCGGCTCCCTGTGAAGTAAAATATGTCCTAATTCTGAAGTTTATTTTAATTTTTACCTCTTTTGCGAGGCTCCTTTTGCATGGGAAGATTTGGAGGCAGATGGTAGGTAGCCATGTCAATGTTGAGGACGGCTGCATAGTCCAACCCGTAAAAGATCAGCAGCTCCCTGCCGGGGGGTATATCTTCAATGCTTCTGTAAAATATAACAGTTTATATTTTTTATTATTGCACAGGGTGCGGTATGAGGATGTGACACATTTCGCGATACAAGATTGCAATTCACACAAAAAATGCTTTTGGAATGACCATAAATAAAGCCCAAGGGTAAACAAGCAAAAGTAAAAAACGTGTTTTTCTCATAGCAACCGCTACAGGAGTGAAACAAACTCGCGGTGGGTGCTTGAGGAAGTATACTAAACATTAAACAGGCGATGTATTTTGAAAAAATATAAATAAACTATATTTATTGTATAATAATTTTACTATGATTTTTTTTTTAAATCACTCGTTTTCCTTGTGACCGGTTTAGTTGTCGATGTAGAGGTAGATGACCCCTTGAAAGGACTAAAGTGAACAGAAATATGAACTATGCTCAGCATTTATGGCTAAGTTGGATGGAAGATGAATTTAATGCCACACAGCACTTCAGATGGCTTTAATTAATGAAATGGAATTTACCAATTAGTCACAGTTTTGTTGGTGTTTAACTGCAGCAAATATTCACCTGTAATATATTTTCTTCTTGTACTGAAATGCGGTGAGGTTCTGCTGAGTCCAGGAAGGAGATTGGTTGACATAACGCATCCAATTCGAGTTGGACGTGTCGGCTGCATCCACATAGTGATGAGTTCTTACTTCGTCACCAAGAACCTACGTAAAAAAGTAGAATTTATTTATTTTTGTAATATACAACAATTTTTCGCTTTTTACCTCTCTTGTTTATGTATTACAAAATCTTGGAATATTAATTCGATATTAACCTGCCAAGAGTATCCTTCCGATCCGGGAGTACGCAAAATGTTTCCCTGGTATGGTCCCATCATAACTCCTTTAGGGATAAGTTGCAGGGAAAATACTCCTTTACCGGCACCTGAACACACAATATATTCCTGAGATAGCATACAAAAGTGTTAGATATTAAAACGTTTAGTATGAAATGCCTATTTCCTCGGTCGTATATTGTCTCTCAAATTAAAAAAGGGGTCTACTTAAGAAAATGACAATTATTGTACCACAAATAGTATAGGTACCTGGGTTTTGAAAGATCGTTGCCTTTGAAAAGTAGACACAACCATCTTTTGTAAAGTGATAAACCCATACTTTTTCACGAGCATTACAAATCATCAGTTGTACGCACTGACCGCAGGTAGTATGTTTTATGAAATGTTATCACTTTTGCCTTTATTATTAATTGTCTACTTGAAAAGTACTTAACAAGTGGGCACAATTGAGAATAGAGGGACGATACGAACCACCATATGATTATTGATAGCGTAGCATAAGTTGAGCTCAGTTCTTTTAAATATGCCTGACTAATTATCTGGGTCGGTTTTGCCGTCAAATATAATATTATAATACTAGCTTTTGTTATAGATCCTACAACTTTGTTATTAAAACGTAAGACCCAGTAATTCCTCAAATACCATTTCAGCTGTTTTTAAGTAATTTCTTAGAGAATACTATTTTTACATAGAAAAAGGAAGATATACGAGGTGTGTTCAAAAAGTATCGCGACTTTTGAATTTTCGCGGGTTACGTATATTCGAATTTCGATTTTTTTGTGGCGTTATGTTGGTACTCATGTCTCTCACTTATGCCGACAAGCTCGGCTAATTTGAATGTTCACTTAATTGTTGACAGCTGCTTTGCTGGCACGTGTTTTGGATCGTCTTCGATTTTTACCTATTCAAAAAAATTGGATCAAAGAACCTGTATCAAATTTTGTGTGAAAAACGAAATTAAGTGCGCGGATGCATTCCGAATGTTGACTGTGGCATACGGAGAAGCTACCTTGGACCAAAGCAACGTTTATCGGTGGTACAAAATGTTCTCAGAAGGCCGAGAAGATGTGAACGACGAAGAGCGTGCCGGACGCCCGAGCACTTCAACAACAGACGAAAAAATTAATGAAGTGGAGAAAATGGTATTGGCCAATCGTCGAATCACCGTTAGAGAAGTTGCTGAGGACCTAAACATATCGATTGGCTCGTGCCATTCGATTTTTATCAATGATTTGGGCATGAGACGGGTCGCCGCGAAATTCGTACCAAAAACAGCATCGCATGAACATTGCTAATGAGATGTTAAACTCTGTCCGCGACGACCCAAATTTGCTCCAGAGGGTCATAACTGGTGACGAATCGTGGGTTTATGGTTATGACGTGGAAACCAAAGCTCAATCATCCCAATGGAAGCTGCTACGCTTACGTTACGCTACGCTTGACGAGATAAAGACGGCATCGAAGGAGGAGCTGAACAAGATAAAAAAAAATGATTTTTTGAAGTGCTTCGAAGATTGGAAAAACCGTTGGCACAAGTGTATAATATCTCATGGGGATTACTTTGAATGGGACAAAATAGATATTCATGAATAAGTAAATAATTTTAGAAAAAACACAAAAGTCGCGATACTTTTTGAACACACCTCGTATGTTAAATTTGTTACTAGGTGTTTCATTTTAGCATGAACAATCAATTAAATGATTACTAGAGTAAGGTGTGGGCAGAGTTAATTCTTATAAAATATACCAGCGATGTTATTAAAAAAATATGTTGGATTTAAATATTTTAGAAACAATAAAATTGGCTATTATATATTTAAAAAAATAGTAAAGCTTTGATAGTTATTAAAGTGACATTAGAATGAGACATGTATTTTTAAATTATTTGTAGGAATTTGTAAGTAATTTTACTGTTTTGAAAAGTAGGAGAAATTCAACCTGGAATTCTCGACTGGTCAACTTTCAAATAGCCCCTAGGGCATGTGAGCTCCGCGTACGTTTTACCATCAACGATCTCCTCCTTGTTAACCTTAAAAAGAAAAGAATTCGCTGAGTTAATTCCTAAATATATTACAATCAGGCTAACCTAGGAAAGTTTTCGGTATGAGTTAGTGCAAATTTTAAAATTGCTTAAAAACTATTGTCAATACCTATAAAATAACAGGTGTCTATAAAATAGCAGTTATTCCAGGGCGCATTTTTCAGGATAAAATGTTATTTTAATGTTGGTAAAATAATTTATCATAAGTACATTTCTTGTAAATAGTAACATTAACATAATATAGAATCCGTGAACAACCTTTAGGATTCACTCATTTATTGAAAAAACATGACTGTTTAAGTCTAAAGAATCGACGCATACTGTTAGATACGACTACTGTTCAAAATATGTAATAATTACTTCGACTGTCCTCAATTACTTGAACAAATCAACTTCCATGTACCGCCGAGACTCTCCCGTCGACAATTACTCTTTGAGCCTATAACGCAATATATGAGGTCCAACGCAGGTTTTAGAGCACTGCGTTAGTTATGCTTGCAATTGTAAGCACTCAATCATGATCTCAATGTCAGAAAATTTATATAACTTATTAGCATTCGATATGAAACAAATCACTCTATATGTGAAAAACTTGTAAGGATGCAAGACTATATACTAAGAGTTTATAAGGTATATAAAACCTAATTATTAGGTTAATAAAATTATGTTGCATAATAAAGTAATATTTTGATTCTCTTTTAAAATATTTCTATAAACGTTTTAATTTCAATATCAAATAATATGATAATAAAATGTATTCTTCTTGCCCATGGGGAAAACTTTAAAAATGAGGGGCTGTTAGTGAATTTGTAGTAAGCTAAATATTAATTGTTTTTTGTACTCCGGTTTAAATTTTTAGAATTACAAAAAATCTATTACGACATATTTCAAGAAAACAGTATAATTTTATGTAAAAATATATATCGATTATGATATATAAAATGCACGCTCTCCACATAGAATTTTTCGTAGGCTAATTTTACAGTGGATTGCGAAGGCATTAACTGATCTATGGAGGGGCAAACGGTATATTACCCCAGGGTGCCACCTGTCTTAGGACCGGGCCCGGGTTCAGAGGTTTTGACCATCTATCTGTATGTTTATAAAAGTTGCTCAAAATGGCCGTTTCAAGACACGCTCGGAGCCGCGATTACCTAGCGCTTACATATAAATATATATAATCTAATGTTTGATAGCAACCTTCTCAACCGGAATGTAGATTAGCGGTCCATGTATATGGCAGTACGGATAGAAGTGGGTCTCGCAGTCATCGCACCCTGTAAAACAAAAAATTAACAAATAAAAAAACATCACTAGTTCATCTTGTAAACCTTATTTTAAACAACTGGGCATACTTACGATTTATGGTACATATATACTAGAAGCAATTTGCCTTTTTTATAATAAAATCTATGCTAATTAACATAGTGATATTCATGAGTTAAATACACGTCATAAAGGTAATTATGTTCAAACTGTGTCAGCCCGTACCGCCAAATACCAATATGCATGTCATTATTTTAGCTTAAGGTATTTTAATATGTTACTAAAAGCTTTAAATGGATCAATAATTTTCGCAAGCTTAAGAGTAGTCGAAGAAATATATTCTGGAAAAAATATTTATAGTTTTAAGGAATTTAGATAGTTAAGTGATACACAATTTAGTATGTAACTATTCTTATTTTTTTTGGTTAGTTGGTACTCCTGTAAAGCGATTGCTATGCAGGAATCGAATACACACTAAATTAGGTAAAGGTATATTAATCTAGATCTATATCAACCTATTTTTCTACTCTTAAATTCGTTGTCTTTTAACGTTGAAATGTAACTGTATGTACAAATAATATGTAATTGTCATTCCTGAACAACAAACTTGTTTGTGTGTTGGACTATACGTACACATATATTCATCATCCACAAATTCTTTCTCGTTATAATTAACATTTTTCCGAGTTTTGCGTCTGGGATTTCTGCGGCGACGGGTTCGATGTACCACTTCTGAAAATTGCGTATGATATAAGTGTAATGACATAAAATATTATCAATAATTAATTAATGAGCACAACTTTATTAAATGGAAATTTTACTTGAAACTTAAATTTTAACTTGCCTTCATCGGATGACGATTCGTCTACCCTCAGTTCCTTCTTTGCCTTTTCGAGACAGGCCTTCAATGCCGCATGCCTCTCCTCCGACCTAGAAATAACACAATAAGCCATGTAAATGAATGTGGCTTAAGTGTAGCAGCCACCTGGCTGCCCTCCAATCATCATCATCAAAATAATCTCGTTGACGGCAGCTCTAAAGACAGGTCAGTCCTCCATCGTCAGTCCTTCATCAGCCAGAACTGCATTTGCCAGTGATTATAGATAGGTAGACAGGTAGATCGGTGGAATAGTATTTATAAGTAAATCTGATAGATATCGCTACTGGGTCCGATAGCAAGGACTTATGACCACCAGTTTAAATAACAAAACTTTCATCAAAGTTGCAAATATATCCTGGATCCATATTCACTGAAAATTAGACATGCACCGTGTTCCAAGACCATCCCGGTAAAAAAATCCAGCTTATTGGCCCAGCAAAAGGAAATTTACAAGAGTGCTTTGATAAAATTAATATATTTGAGCCTGAATTATTTGTTTTTTTTTGCGTAATTGGGAACATAAACACTCCCCATAAGTCTTCAGTAATGGTCTTGGAACATCCTGTATATTGGATAATATTAACATAAGGTTATATTTTTAAAGTTACACCTGGATTAATGCTGACTAGTTAATTGGGCCCATATGTGGGGCCGGTAAACAATAGTGAACAATTTTTTTCACTTTCCTGTATGTAGTTTTGATTTTATGCAATTCTTTGTCGAACAAGGCAATATTGTTATCTAAATTTTATTTTATTTTTGGCCTGTATTTTCTTGATATCTACAGCACTATTCAATTGTGTTTCTTATAAGATATTAATAAAAAAAACAGTTACTTTTCATCCTCTTCTCGGGTAAATCCGACAAATGGTTCACCGGCATTCTGAAAAAAAATTTTAGCTTTATTACACAAATTTATTTAAAATAAAATGCCGTTTTTATTACAATTTTACACGAAAAACATGGAAATAAAAAAGAAGAGATTGTTTTCATTAGAAGATCTCGAAATTCACTGAACTGAACATCAATCGCTGGCTTCCTTATATGTTCTTAGGTGCGTCATAAGCTATGCATCGCCATATCTCATGAGCGGGCTGAGCAGTAACCAGAATTGTTCGGTAAAGTCAGAGTGTATCACGAATATATGTGATAGAATCTTGAGATTACTATGGTAAAATTTTGTACATAGATATTAATTCAAATACTAACTCATGGCCAGTCCATTTCAGACGCTTCATTGCATTTTGTTTTTTTTTATTTGTATATATGGTAATCGTGTTTTACCATTTTTTGCTTAAATTTGTTATGCACTAAAAACCAAACTCAAACCGCCCTCAAAATTTATCAGCTCTTTTTGGCCTACATGGAAAAACCACCAATGCCTACTGAGCAGAATGAAAAGGGACTCATTTTGAGGAGCACCGCAATTTTCTCCACCAGAACCATGGAACGAGATCCACGTAAAGCCCCTGGGATGAAGAAATGCCAAAATGACAGCATCGCAGTTGTCTGGTTGTTCTATTTTGAGCGAATGATGCAGGAATAAGGTACTAAGTGAGTATTGGGTCCATCTAAACTACATTACAGCAATGAGGGAGTGTTAAAACATTGAAATAAGGAATAATAATTAATTATTGTGAAACTTAAATTGAAATATGAGTTTGAATATTTTACCAACCTTGAGTTTGGCATCGACAGCTGAAAAAAATAAATAACAAAATGTTTGTATGAAAAACAGAGTTCTAAGGCCGGTGACAACGATGTATGGAGCATGGCAAAGCTGTGGGGCTAATCGCGCCACATACATCGTAAAGCCAGTCGCATAGCTTATCACAGTTAATTTACAATGTGGACTTAAAAAATAATTACATCTTACATATGCGTAGAGTTACCTGCTTGGCCAATGCCCGTACTAAGTAAGGTTAAATTTATTATTATTATAGATTTAGTAGTATTATAAATGTAACGTTTTCACTACTAAACTGCTGTAACGATCTACACAAAATTTGGTATGGAGATAGCTTGGACTCTGGAAAAGACATTGGTTACTTTTTGGAAAAAAAAACATTAATCCCAAAGAGGGTGAACTAAGGGGATGGATGATTGAGAATTATTTAGGGAAATATCAGATGTAACACGGGAGCAATAACAAAATAAAGAGAATTTAGGAGCACCTAAAGTTATGAGTGGCACACTTTAAGCACTCTTGACATTTAAAACCAAACAAATATAAGTATCTCTATACTGAAGGGTTAATGTTATGTATAAATCCAAATAAGTTGATAAGCTAGGTATATAAATGTAACCTGACAAAAATGAATTAAGCAAATCACTTCCTTAAAAAGAGAAGTTTATTGAAATCTAAACGATCCTAAAAGTTAAATGGCTACCTAACCACTAGATGAGGTTGAGTTTCAAGAGTTAACCAGTTTTAAAATACACATCACAATGCAATATCACGAGTACCTACATAGCTAAATTTTAATGGTTAGGTACCTTTTTTGTGGGCTGCACTTTTTCTTTGTTCGTATCTGGTAATAAAGACCGGCTTGTCTATTTCATGCCCTGCAAAATATCAGTAGGACATATGTAACTCTCAATTAAAACTATATTTATACAAGGAAACCAATACCAAAGCACACATTTGTAATTTTCCTATACTTACAGTATTGACATAACAATGCAAACGAAAGTACTCACCGGCGATTGCACTTTTACGAATATACTCCAAGAACATAAGTTTGATCGCCAATTTTTGCCTAAGATCGAGACAGTCCCATTCATATTTATAGAAGAATCTGGCAAAAATGTCTTCCGTTGGTTTGACGCACTCCTGTGGGCAGCGAAACAAACATTAGTTGCAATGCAGTGTTGGGAGTTGACAAACGGGAGTTGGTCACATAACCAATAAATACTTACGCGTTTAATAGATTCGATGCGCTTCATTTTTCATTATTCCGTGTAATATTTTAGAATCCAAACGCGGGAACAAGTCTGCAAAATGGTCGCTACGCTCGGCGGATAGAAGCGAAAGCAAATGAAAAGGCGACTCGTGATGTTTTGAGTAAAAGGCGGGAGGCAATGGCGGGAAAACTGCTCTCGATATTACCCGTTAAGCCAATGTCAAGATGCCTGAACCAAAAAATAATTTTAAACACTGATCGGGAGATTTTCAAAATATTTTATTTAAATTTAATTAATTGTAATTTTAAATTATTTTTATTTACGGTAGCTATTTATGACATTTTTTAGAAGTATTTTTGAAATAAAGGAATAGTTTTTAGTTTACCTGTAATAAATTACTTTTCCATGTCAAGTACAATATTCAAATGACAGGAATGTGGAAAAAACGTAAAATGTGCTTTTAAATGAAGAAACTGCTGATAACCATGAATAACGAAATATTTTGTTTATCAGATAAATAATTAAAAACAGACAAGGGTATAAAGTTTTGGTAGATATTTTTTGGCTCAAACCATTGCGAAATGTTGCCCAGTGTTGCCGCGAGTCCCGCAATTGCCGTATTGTCCGGTAATCACTAATCAGCACAAAAAATGGATGAAAGTACGGCGTATGGCAGACCAGTCGATATTTTGCGTGTACGAGATATGCATAGCATAAAAGTATAGCAAAATTTACTTTTTCATTGTACTATTTTTGTATAAATAGGAATGTTTCAAAGAATGGCATAAGCTGCAGCAATTATCACCTCATTTATTGTAGATAATATGAAGTAAATATTGCTTAATTCTATATTCCTTTTAAATCCTTTCTTTTTCCCCCTTTTTCCTGTCCACACCGGACGAAAAGGATGTCTGCGGATCTTAGAGAATGGTATAGCTTAACGTACTGTTCCGTCGGCAGCACTTAATTGTACATATAGAAGTTTGAGCCGCGCTCGAAACTAACGACGATTTAACAATAAAAGGTGAGTGAAGTGCGAATCTCAGGGCCCTAGAGTGTAAGCAATCGGCGTAACTCTGAAGCCACCGACTGGCGCTTGGAGACGACCGTTGTGCGGAAGATACGAGGTGAGGTGCAGCTACACACTCCACTAATCCATTCAGTTCCCGCCACCTATTTCATTAATTCTGTTTCATTTGCTGTCATGTGTCTAAATTATTATTATTTTTAATCTAAATCGAGACTTATCTACTTTTTTACTTTATGTAACCTTTCCAGATAATATAAAGAAATTATAAAAATAGTTTACCCTTCTGTTGTAAGACTACATTATGCCATTATTGCAAGTCATTTACAATTTTGTCTGACAAACCTAGTTTTGAGAGGCGAGGTGCAGCTATACACTCCAGTAATCAATTCAATTCCACCGACCCATTTCGTTAATTTCTTCTGACGATTCTGTTGATACTTTTAATATTCTTGATAAGAAAACGGAGCATTACCATGACACTGCATTTGCATCCGATGATGTAGATTTGGGTACAACACCGGAAGTGGAAGTCTCATATACGAGCTGACCCCTCTCGTGTCCGTTGGGTGAATACGACTTTCGATACTTCATACTTTATTTTCGATGAAATAGGTAGAGCTACTTTCCGATCTGTGATTATCTCATTCCAAATTAATAGAATAAATCTTACTTTAAACTACCTCACATTTTAGGTTCCAATATGCGCAAACGTTTTACTATTGAAACGAATAGGCATTTCGATAAAGTAACTTTAGTGCATAATAAATTACGCTTACCAAATCGTAACTTAAGAGATAGGGTGTTAAAATTTGTTACATCGCCTAAAGGTTTTGTACTTACCAGTTGTAATAATAATAAGTTGAATATTTTGCATAAATATCTAGACATACTTTCTCCAAGCACAAATTGCCGTACTTAGAACAAAGTATTATTATTTATAATTTGCTTTCAAAGCAGGTCATGGGACATTTTTTTAAATCAGTTTTAAGCATTTTTTTTTAGAGGTTTTAAAGGCACAAAATTCTATAAATCGCTTACTGATTAAAGCTAACTGTAATACGATAAACTTTCTCTCCTTGGAAATTAAACTCAAAGGCAAAACCAATTCCTCCAAAAATGATGCGTGTTTGATAAACTTACTTTTAAAATTGAATACTGAACAATTTGAAGTTGAAAGCATTATGGATAAGGTTACGACTATTCCACTAATTTTTAGTAGTATTTTTTAAATTGGTTTTTGAGAAATGTCATTGTTTGTAGGTTTTCATGTCATCACATTTAGTTTGGAAACTAATAGTCTTTTACCTTTGATTCACTGCTGACACCTCAAGTGCTCTTCTAATTGAGTTTTTCTTAAGAAAATCGGCAGGCGGTTTATCATATCGGAGCATTGTAATCTCGTCGTTTAGTAAAATCAAAACCCATCTTTGTAGCGTTCTGTTACCAAACCAAATACATTTCTGTTTTATTTGAAAAGGCATCATCGACAATAACTCTAATTTAAAAATATCATTTTGTTTCGTTGTCTTTTTATGAATAAAATAATATTTTGTTTCACATGAGTTTTATTTTCAGTTAGTATTATTTCAATCTTCGCCGCTATGCAGGTTTACTATTAACCTTTAACTATTAAAACTCAAATTGTGGTTTGGTGAATTCAAACGAAAAGTTCAAGAGTGACAATATTATTATATAAAAACTAATATTGGTCATTTTTAATGCTTTAATACCACCATCTCTTTTTCTTAAAAAGCAGTTACGTTCAGCAGTACCTAAAATAATTGTATAATACCGTATGACAGTGTACTTAGTATTTTTTTACTCATTATGTGTAAAAAAAAATACTAATTTAGAAATACTAAACATCGTATACTTTAAATTTGATACTAATATCAAAAATATTTTTTTTAACTTGTGTTTATTTCAATATTAGTGATTTTTTAGTTAATTAATAGCAATTAATATGTTCACCTTAATTTCATAGATCGAATGTTCTGGTGAAAGGAACTTTATGCTTTTAAAAGTTTTCTACGTTTTTCTAAAGGACCTAACTAAAGTGGATTTAACTAAGTTACTAAGCTAGTGAATAATAACCATAAAAAATAACACTTTTATTAGGAAAAAAAGTGACAAAAAATAACCCTAAATAAAATTGAAAATTTCAACAGTTAGAAGTAGATAGTGGGCACCGTACCGTGCAATGCAATTGACACATTCACCGATAATACCAATTAAGCATAAATCATGAAAATACACTTGAAATATTTAATTCCATATATCGTTAAGTACGCACATTAAAAGTTTTAGTAGATAATCGTAAATAAAATTGAAAAATTCAACAATAACACATTAAAGCAGGGAACGGGCACATTAAATCATGTTAATACAATTTAAACATTTAATTGCCACGCCCAAAGGAAAGTTTTGATAAGTAATCATAAATCAAATCAACGTCACACATTAATCATTCACCAAAATAATGAATAAAATAATTGGTAATGAATTACACCTTGAATCCATGATTCATGGTAGCATGATCATGTATGATCAAATTCCAGAGTAGTGAATATAATTTTGTTACTGGGTTACTCTATAGTACATTATGAATGTTAACAAAATTGAGGCATTCTTAGAATAATAGCAGAGTTTATAAACAATAATTAGTGTACAAGGGAAATTAAATAAGTTATTAACAAATAAGCAGTCAGCCCACATGACAATAAAATGAAATATCTTTCGGAGGCGGGGAAGTTATTATGAGTATAGTGATTTTATTGCAGATAAATAACTTCATCTAAGCATCTCCAGATAACATCTCACTTTTAACAACTCATTTGATCATTAACTGAATTTACACAAACTGGTCTATTTGATCACAATACAAAAAATAATTGATTAAAATAACTTCAGCTTTTCTATACAGGATGTGCCATAACAACTGAAAACTCTTAAAGGGGCTGAAATGGCGGCCTCAAATATGCATAATCCAGCTATACCTTTTACTATAGGATGCATCGAGGAAGAGGATTTTTCTAAAACTTAATTAACCTTGAATTGAAAATGTTCAGGGTTAATTTTATTCATCGACGTCTTCTTTATCAAGTTTAATGTTATAGTCCCTCTCACTAACCTTCACTATTGAACTGTATTATGTAAGAAAAGTGATATTTTCTACCCCGTGGCTGTATTTCTATACAAAGATGTTTATATTTTTTCAATAAAAGATTAATCTAGATTATGCTCATTCGAAGCAGCCATTCAACGTATTCATAACTAAAATGGTGGCACTTGAAAGCATTCTTTAAATTATGACAATAAAATGCAAGCGCCATGTTTCATGTCCACTGAGAGTAAACAATTAGGTCTTTCTTGGTTGTTTACTCTCAATTAAAAGCGAAAGGGAAAAGGCACCGCATGAGCAGATTTCAAATAACAAGTCAATTTAATTGTTAATATGAAATTGTACAAAAGACATTTCATACACCGCACGCAAAAAACTTCTCGCCAGTGTGCGTTCTTTCATGTCTTTTTAAATCACCACTTTGATTAAAAGAGGCATTGCATACACCGCACGTAAAAGGCTTCTCACCTGTGTGCGTTCTTTCATGTCTTTTTAAATCACCACTTTGATTAAAAGAGGCATTGCATACACCGCACGCAAAAGGTTTCTCACCTGTGTGCGTTCTTTCATGTATTTTTAAAGAACCACTTTGATTAAAAGAGGCATTGCATACGCTGCATGCAAAAGGTTTTTCACCTGTGTGCGTTCTTTCATGTATTTTTAAAGAACCACTTTGATTAAAAGAGGCATTGCATACGCTGCATGCAAAAGGTTTTTCACCTGTGTGCGTTCTTTCATGTCTTTTTAAATGACCACTATCAATAAAAGAGGCATTGCATACACCGCACGCAAAAGGTTTCTCACCTGTGTGCGTTCTTTCATGTATTTTTAAAGAACCACGTTGATTAAAAGAGGCATTGCATACGCTGCATGCAAAAGGTTTTTCACCTGTGTGCGTTCTTTCATGTCTTTTTAAATGACTACTTTGATTAAAAGAGGTATTGCATACGCTGCATGCAAAAGGTTTCTCGCCTGTGTGCGTTCTTTCATGTGTTTTTAAATCACCATTTCGACTAAAAGAGGCATTGCATACGCTGCATGCAAAAGGTTTCTCGCCTGTGTGCGTTCTTTCATGTACTTTTAAACTACCACTTTTATTAAAAGAGGCATTGCATACACCGCACGCAAAAAGTTTCTCACCTGTGTGCGTTCTTTCATGTCTTATTAAATGACTACTTTGATTAAAAGAGGTATTGCATACGCTGCATGCAAAAGGTTTCTCGCCTGTGTGCGTTCTTTCATGTGTTTTTAAATCACCATTTCGACTAAAAGAGGCATTGCATACGCTGCATGCAAAAGGTTTCTCGCCTGTGTGCGTTCTTTCATGTCGTTTTAAATCACCATTTAGATTAAAAGAGGCATTGTATACACCGTACGCATTTTTTTCCTCGGGGAAGTCTTTTTCAGTGGCCATTTTCAATTCAGACAGCTTCTTGCCTATGTCATCCACTTCATCTTGTACAGATTCTCTGCAGTTTGATGTAGACTTGCATAACTGTAAAAAAGAACATATTAAATTTACAGATCTGATCTGATTAATGTGCGAGTACTGCTACTAGCTTTTTAAGTTGTGTTTCGTCGTAACTGGGCATTACGGACAAAAGGAACGGTGTTTTATAGCCCAAATATGGCTGCAGTCACACCAAGCACACTTGTTTCAAACCTATTCAGGGTTTTGGTGGGATATATCCAGGTGTCTCTGTGCCTGGAGTGACTTGTCCATTTGTTTTAAAGTGCACTGATGACCATATTAGAAAAAAAAACAAGATTGGCTGTGAACACCTTTAGCTATCATTTAATATCAACTGCTTCTTTTATAGATATTATTTAGTAGTAAATTATTTAACCAGACGTTAATTAGTAAATTATGTAACAGACCTGACGCTTTATAGCAATGCTAAATAAAAAAAACTACTATGATGACATTCTTTCAATTCATATTTATTTAATAATAACTTCTCCGAAAATGAACTTTTTCAATGACGCTGCAAAAGTTTTGTAATGCTGTCTATTATGCCAACACTACACAACTATACAAATACTATGCGATTGTACAAAACCACGGACAAAATCCCTAGTTTAGTTCCGTATTAATTTTTTTTTTAAATATATATAAATAATCAAATTATAAATTGGTGTATATCATGTCCTTTTTGTTGTATTTTTTTTTATTTAAAATTGTTTTTTTTTTTATATCTATTTAATCTATTTTACGTCACTGTCTTTACGACATTTCATATTGTGTACAATATCTGTTGTGTATCCACACTAAATAAATAAATAGACCTGGACATAATATTTCAATTTATAATAATAATTATAAATTGAATTATTAATTTATAATTTATAGTCAGCTGCCATTAAGGTATTAAGGTATTATCATTAGGTAATACAATTATATGAATAAATAATATATATATTTAAATCGATAACAATTGACTGTTGATTTCTCTCAATAAAGAATAAAGAATTATAAAGTGACACTGAACATTCTTTTACATATTTGTATTTGTGGTCATATTTGTATTTGTATTATTACATATTATATTATATACATATTTGTATTTACTGGCAAGCAATAAATAAAACACTCTATAAAATATTTGGAATTCGAATTGATTACACCCTAATGATGAGCTATTTCATAAAAAAATATGTATGTATAAAAGCTAACAACAAATTACTGACGCTGAGAAAAAAATGCGCTTTAGACAAGCAAATTTTTTAATAGGCTCCACTTAACTATGCCAAAGTGCTTATGCTAGATCATGGGAAATAAAAAATTAAATGGTATGACTATAATGTGTGGATTCGAAAACAAGGTTAGACTAATAATTTTGCATTACTTTGTTACCAATAACATATTTTTCCATACTCACATTTTTCGCGCATAATTTGTATTATTTTGAATGAACCCTGAACACAGACAATCTGCTATGGGGGACATTTTCTTGGTAGACTGAGGTACCACCCCGACATAATTTTTGTTAAATAACTGCTGTTTCCAGAGCCGAAGCGTTGACCTATTTAACTTACATAAATCTGAAAAATTACCTTTGTTTGCGAATCTTCCTTCATATCAGCTGATGTATTTTCTTTAACGTGTAATTTGTCGATGGCCATATAACGATGAGCTTTAGGGTCAATAACACCTTTGCAGATCGAGACGTGTGATTCCAGGTATTCGGACTTTGAGAACTTCGAGTGGCAAGTATTGCACGTGAAATATGACCCTGGAGCAGAAAAAAAATAATACTACATAATTGCAAAATTTTTGAATTTTACAAAGTAATCTTTCTCCTACATGTCCCATTTGTCGATAGTAGTTTCCGAGACAAGGCCGTGAAAATTTTGCATTAACAAAATTGTAATTAAAAGCATCGATTTTTTTATAATATTTAAGAATCACTTTAATAAAATAACAAAACGTGCCATGTTAACATGTTAAAAGAGTAATGAAATAAAAAAAAATAGCCTAAAATATTATAAAAACTCGAATAATATGAACAAGTGACATGTAGGAGAAAGATTACGAATCTACGTAGAATGTAACATCTTTATAATATTGGTCCAATACTTGCAATACCCTAATTTGGTCATTTTTTTTTTGTTAAGAAACAAACGTCTAAGCTAAACAGCTGTTTTCATATTGGCATGCTTAAAATACAAAAAGCCACTCAGATGACTTCAGACCCATTGTGTAAAGGTCGAGAGGGATAAGAGATTGTCCTCGGAAGGATATACAACATACTGTATGGCTTTAAGACATCTTAACATTCCCCCAACTGTCTAGTCTCCCCTTAACTCTATTTATAGATGCTTTACATTTCCCCCGGCTCCCTGTGAAGTAAAATATGTCCTAATTCTGAAGTTTATTTTAATTTTTACCTCTTTTGCGAGGCTCCTTTTGCATAGGAAGATTTGGAAGCAGATGGTAGGTAGCCATGTCAATGTTGAGGACGGCTGCATAGTCCAACCCGTAAAAGATCAGCAGCTCCCTGCCGGGGGGTATATCTTCAATGCTTCTGTAAAATATAACAGTTTATGTTTTTTATTATTGCACAGGGTGCGGTATGAGGATGTGACACATTTCGCGATACAAGATTGCAATTCACACAAAAAATGCTTTTGGAATGACCATAAATAAAGCCCAAGGGTAAACAAGCAAAAGTAAAAAACGTGTTTTTCTCATAGCAACCGCTACAGGAGTGAAACAAACTCGCGGTGGGTGCTTGAGGAAGTATACTAAACATTAAACAGGCGATGTATTTTGAAAAAATATAAATAAACTATATTTATTGTATAATAATTTTACTATGATTTTTTTTTTTAAATCACTCGTTTTCCTTGTGACCGGTTTAGTTGTCGATGTAGAGGTAGATGACCCCTTGAAAGGACTAAAGTGAACAGAAATATGAACTATGCTCAGCATTTATGGCTAAGTTGGATGGAAGATGAATTTAATGCCACACAGCACTTCAGATGGCTTTAATTAATGAAATGGAATTTACCAATTAGTCACAGTTTTGTTGGTGTTTAACTGCAGCAAATATTCACCTGTAATATATTTTCTTCTTGTACTGAAATGCGGTGAGGTTCTGCTGAGTCCAGGAAGGAGATTGGTTGACATAACGCATCCAATTCGAGTTGGACGTGTCGGCTGCATCCACATAGTGATGAGTTCTTACTTCGTCACCAAGAACCTACGTAAAAAAGTAGAATTTATTTATTTTTGTAATATACAACAATTTTTCGCTTTTTACCTCTCTTGTTTATGTATTACAAAATCTTGGAATATTAATTCGATATTAACCTGCCAAGAGTATCCTTCCGATCCGGGAGTACGCAAAATGTTTCCCTGGTATGGTCCCATCATAACTCCTTTAGGGATAAGTTGCAGGGAAAATACTCCTTTACCGGCACCTGAACACACAATATATTCCTGAGATAGCATACAAAAGTGTTAGATATTAAAACGTTTAGTATGAAATGCCTATTTCCTCGGTCGTATATTGTCTCTCAAATTAAAAAAGGGGTCTACTTAAGAAAATGACAATTATTGTACCACAAATAGTATAGGTACCTGGGTTTTGAAAGATCGTTGCCTTTGAAAAGTAGACACAACCATCTTTTGTAAAGTGATAAACCCATACTTTTTCACGAGCATTACAAATCATCAGTTGTACGCACTGACCGCAGGTAGTATGTTTTATGAAATGTTATCACTTTTGCCTTTATTATTAATTGTCTACTTGAAAAGTACTTAACAAGTGGGCACAATTGAGAATAGAGGGACGATACGAACCACCATATGATTATTGATAGCGTAGCATAAGTTGAGCTCAGTTCTTTTAAATATGCCTGACTAATTATCTGGGTCGGTTTTGCCGTCAAATATAATATTATAATACTAGCTTTTGTTATAGATCCTACAAATTTGTTATTAAAACGTAAGACCCAGTAATTCCTCAAATACCATTTCAGCTGTTTTTAAGTAATTTCTTAGAGAATACTATTTTTACATAGAAAAAGGAAGATATACGAGGTGTGTTCAAAAAGTATCGCGACTTTTGAATTTTCGCGGGTTACGTATATTCGAATTTCGATTTTTTTGTGGCGTTATGTTGGTACTCATGTCTCTCACTTATGCCGACAAGCTCGGCTAATTTGAATGTTCACTTAATTGTTGACAGCTGCTTTGCTGGCACGTGTTTTGGATCGTCTTCGATTTTTACCTATTCAAAAAAATTGGATCAAAGAACCTGTATCAAATTTTGTGTGAAAAACGAAATTAAGTGCGCGGATGCATTCCGAATGTTGACTGTGGCATACGGAGAAGCTACCTTGGACCAAAGCAACGTTTATCGGTGGTACAAAATGTTCTCAGAAGGCCGAGAAGATGTGAACGACGAAGAGCGTGCCGGACGCCCGAGCACTTCAACAACAGACGAAAAAATTAATGAAGTGGAGAAAATGGTATTGGCCAATCGTCGAATCACCGTTAGAGAAGTTGCTGAGGACCTAAACATATCGATTGGCTCGTGCCATTCGATTTTTATCAATGATTTGGGCATGAGACGGGTCGCCGCGAAATTCGTACCAAAAACAGCATCGCATGAACATTGCTAATGAGATGTTAAACTCTGTCCGCGACGACCCAAATTTGCTCCAGAGGGTCATAACTGGTGACGAATCGTGGGTTTATGGTTATGACGTGGAAACCAAAGCTCAATCATCCCAATGGAAGCTGCTACGCTTACGTTACGCTACGCTTGACGAGATAAAGACGGCATCGAAGGAGGAGCTGAACAAGATAAAAAAAAATGATTTTTTGAAGTGCTTCGAAGATTGGAAAAACCGTTGGCACAAGTGTATAATATCTCATGGGGATTACTTTGAATGGGACAAAATAGATATTCATGAATAAGTAAATAATTTTAGAAAAAACACAAAAGTCGCGATACTTTTTGAACACACCTCGTATGTTAAATTTGTTACTAGGTGTTTCATTTTAGCATGAACAATCAATTAAATGATTACTAGAGTAAGGTGTGGGCAGAGTTAATTCTTATAAAATATACCAGCGATGTTATTAAAAAAATATGTTGGATTTAAATATTTTAGAAACAATAAAATTGGCTATTATATATTTAAAAAAATAGTAAAGCTTTGATAGTTATTAAAGTGACATTAGAATGAGACATGTATTTTTAAATTATTTGTAGGAATTTGTAAGTAATTTTACTGTTTTGAAAAGTAGGAGAAATTCAACCTGGAATTCTCGACTGGTCAACTTTCAAATAGCCCCTAGGGCATGTGAGCTCCGCGTACGTTTTACCATCAACGATCTCCTCCTTGTTAACCTTAAAAAGAAAAGAATTCGCTGAGTTAATTCCTAAATATATTACAATCAGGCTAACCTAGGAAAGTTTTCGGTATGAGTTAGTGCAAATTTTAAAATTGCTTAAAAACTATTGTCAATACCTATAAAATAACAGGTGTCTATAAAATAGCAGTTATTCCAGGGCGCATTTTTCAGGATAAAATGTTATTTTAATGTTGGTAAAATAATTTATCATAAGTACATTTCTTGTAAATAGTAACATTAGCATAATATAGAATCCGTGAACAACCTTTAGGATTCACTCATTTATTGAAAAAACATGACTGTTTAAGTCTAAAGAATCGACGCATACTGTTAGATACGACTACTGTTCAAAATATGTAATAATTACTTCGACTGTCCTCAATTACTTGAACAAATCAACTTCCATGTACCGCCGAGACTCTCCCGTCGACAATTACTCTTTGAGCCTATAACGCAATATATGAGGTCCAACGCAGGTTTTAGAGCACTGCGTTAGTTATGCTTGCAATTGTAAGCACTCAATCATGATCTCAATGTCAGAAAATTTATATAACTTATTAGCATTAGATATGAAACAAATCACTCTGTATGGGAAAAACTTGTAAGGATGCAAGACTATATACTAAGAGTTTATAAGGTATATAAAACCTAATTATTAGGTTAATAAAATTATGTTGCATAATAAAGTAATATTTTGATTCTCTTTTAAAATATTTCTATATACGTTTTAATTTCAATATCAAATAATATGATAATAAAATGTATTCTTCTTGCCCATGGGGAAAACTTTAAAAATGAGGGGCTGTTAGTGAATTTGTAGTAAGCTAAATATTAATTGTTTTTTGTACTCCGGTTTAAATTTTTAGAATTACAAAAAATCTATTAAGACATATTTCAAGAAAATAGTATAATTTTATGTTAAAATATATATCGATTATGATATATAAAATGCACTGCTCCACATAGAATTTTTCGTAGGCTAATTTTACAGTGGATTACGAAGGCATTAACTGATCTATGGAGGGGCAAACATACTCATGGTGTGGGGGGTGGCTAACGGTATTTTGCCCCAGGGTGCCACCTGTCTTAGGACCGGGCCCGGGTTCAGAGGTTTTGACCATCTATCTGTATGTTTATAAAAGTTGCTCAAAATGGCCGTTTCAAGACACGCTCAGAGCCGCGATTACCTAGCGCTTACATATAAATATATATAATCTAATGTTTGATAGCAACCTTCTCAACCGGAATGTAGATTAGCGGTCCATGTATATGGCAGTACGGATAGAAGTGGGTCTCGCAGTCATCGCACCCTGTAAAACAAAAAATTAACAAATAAAAAAACATCACTAGTTCATCTTGTAAACCTTATTTTAAACAACTGGGCATACTTACGATTTATGGTACATATATACTAGAAGCAATTTGCCTTTTTTATAATAAAATCTATGCTAATTAACATAGTGATATTCATGAGTTAAATACACGTCATAAAGGTAATTATGTTCAAACTGTGTCAGCCCGTACCGCCAAATACCAATATGCATGTCATTATTTTAGCTTAAGGTATTTTAATATGTTACTAAAAGCTTTAAATGGATCAATAATTTTCGCAAGCTTAAGAGTAGTCGAAGAAATATATTCTGGAAAAAATATTTATAGTTTTAAGGAATTTAGATAGTTAAGTGATACACAATTTAGTATGTAACTATTCTTATTTTTTTTGGTTAGTTGGTACTCCTGTAAAGCGATTGCTATGCAGGAATCGAATACACACTAAATTAGGTAAAGGTATATTAATCTAGATCTATATCAACCTATTTTTCTACTCTTAAATTCGTTGTCTTTTAACGTTGAAATGTAACTGTATGTACAAATAATATGTAATTGTCATTCCTGAACAACAAACTTGTTTGTGTGTTGGACTATACGTACACATATATTCATCATCCACAAATTCTTTCTCGTTATAATTAACATTTTTCCGAGTTTTGCGTCTGGGATTTCTGCGGCGACGGGTTCGATGTGCCACTTCTGAAAATTGCGTATGATATAAGTGTAATGACATAAAATATTATCAATAATTAATTAATGAGCACAACTTTATTAAATGGAAATTTTACTTGAAACTTAAATTTTAACTTGCCTTCATCGGATGACGATTCGTCTACCCTCAGTTCCTTCTTTGCCTTTTCGAGACAGGCCTTCAATGCCGCATGCCTCTCCTCCGACCTATAAATAACACAATAAGCCATGTAAATGAATGTGGCTTAAGTGTAGCAGCCACCTGGCTGCCCTCCAATCATCATCATCAAAATAATCTCGTTGACGGCAGCTCTAAAGACAGGTCAGTCCTCCATCGTCAGTCCTTCATCAGCCAGAACTGCATTTGCCAGTGATTATAGATAGGTAGACAGGTAGATCGGTGGAATAGTATTTATAAGTAAATCTGATAGATATCGCTACTGGGTCCGATAGCAAGGACTTATGACCACCAGTTTAAATAACAAAACTTTCATCAAAGTTGCAAATATATCCTGGATCCATATTCACTGAAAATTAGACATGCACCGTGTTCCAAGACCATCCCGGTAAAAAAATCCAGCTTATTGGCCCAGCAAAAGGAAATTTACAAGAGTGCTTTGATAAAATTAATATATTTGAGCCTGAATTATTTGTTTTTTTTTGCGTAATTGGGAACATAAACACTCCCCATAAGTCTTCAGTAATGGTCTTGGAACATCCTGTATATTGGATAATATTAACATAAGGTTATATTTTTAAAGTTACACCTGGATTAATGCTGACTAGTTAATTGGGCCCATATGTGGGGCCGGTAAACAATAGTGAACAATTTTTTTCACTTTACTGTATGTAGTTTTGATTTTATGCAATTCTTTGTTGAACAAGGCAATATTGTTATTCTAAATTTTATTTTATTTTTGGCCTGTATTTTCTTGATATCTACAGCACTATTCGATTGTGTTTCTTATAAGATATTAATAAAAAAAACAGTTACTTTTCATCCTCTTCTCGGGTAAATCCGACAAATGGATCACCGGCATTCTGAAAATATTTTTAGCTTTATTACACAAATTTATTTAAAATAAAATGCCGTTTTTATTACAATTTTACACGAAAAACATGGAAATAAAAAAGAAGAGATTGTTTTCATCAGAAGATCTCGAAATTCACTGAACCGAACATCAATCGCTGGCTTCCTTATATGTTCTTAGGTGCGTCATAAGCTATGCATCGCCATATCTCATGAGCGGGCTGAGCAGTAACCAGAATTGTTCGGTAAAGTCAGAGTGTATCACGAATATATGCGATAGAATCTTGAGATTACTATGGTAAAATTTTGTACATAGATATTAATTCAAATACTAACTCATGGCCAGTCCATTTAAGACGCTTCATTGCATTTTGTTTTTTTTTTTATTTGTATATATGGTAATCGCGTTTTACCGTTTTTTGCTTAAATTTGTTATGCACAAAAAACCAAACTCAAACCGCCCTCAAAATTTATCAGCTCTTTTTGGCCTACATGGGAAAACCACCAATGCCTACTGAGCAGAATGAAAAGGGACTCATTTTGAGGAGCGCCGCAATTTTCTCCACCAGAACCATGGAACGAGATCCACATAAAGCCCCTGGGATGAAGAAATGCCAAAATGACAGCATCGCAGTTGTCTGGTTGTTCTATTTTGAGCGAATGATGCAGGAATAAGGTACTAAGTGACTATTGGGTCCATCGAAACTACATTACAGCAATGAGGGAGTGTTAAAACATTGAAATAAGGAATAATAATTAATTATTGTGAAACTTAGATTGAAATATGAGTTTGAATATTTTACCAACCTTGAGTTTGGCATCAACAGCTGAAAGAAATTTAAAAAAAAATGTTTGTATAAAAACCAATCGACATATAAAACATTTTGTATCTTCAGAGTTCTAAGGCCGGTGACGATGTATGGAGCATGGCAAAGCTGTGGGGCTAACCGCGCCACATACATCGTAAAGCCAGCCGCATAGCTCATCACAGTTAATTTACAATGTGGACTTAAAAAATAATTACATCTTACATATGCGTAGAGTTACCTGCTTGGCCAATGCCCGTACTAAGTAAGGTTAAATTTATTATTATTATAGATTTAGTAGTATTATAAATGTAACGTTTCCACGACTAAACTGCTGTAACGATCTACACAAAATTTGGTATGGAGATAGCTTGGACTCTGGAAAAGACATTGGCTACTTTTTGGAATAAAAAACATTAATCCCAAAGAGGGTGAACTAAGGGAATTCCTAGGTCTAAAGCCTGAAGGGCCTAGCTGCTAATCTGGGGGAAACCCGGGGTCAAACGGGCTTGTCATGAGAGAAGTTTATTGAAATCTAAACGATCCTAAAAGTTAAGTGGCTACCTAACCACTAGATTAGGTTTAGTTTCAAGAGTTTACCAATTTTAAAATACACATTACAATGCAATATCACGAGTACCTACATATAAACAATGCAAAATGCATTAGCTAAATTTTAATGGTTAGGTACCTTTTTTGTGGGCTGCACTTTTTCTTTGTTCGTATCTGGTAATAAAGACCGGCTTGTCTATTTCATGCCCTGCAAAATATCAGTAGGACATATGTAACTCTCAATTAAAACTATATTTATACAAGGAAACCAATACCAAAGCACACATTTGTAATTTTCCTATACTTACAGTATTGACATAACAATGCAAACGAAAGTACTCACCGGCGATTGCACTTTTACGAATATACTCCAAGAACATAAGTTTGATCGCCAATTTTTGCCTAAGATCGAGACAGTCCCATTCATATTTATAGAAGAATCTGGCAAAAATGTCTTCCGTTGGTTTGACGCACTCCTGTGGGCAGCGAAACAAACATTAGTTGCAATGCAGTGTTGTCAAACAAACGGGAGTTGGTCACATAACCAATAAATACTTACGCGTTTAATAGATTCGATGCGCTTCATATTTCATTATTCCGTGAAATATTTTAGAATCCAAACGCGGGAACAAGTCTGCAAAATGGTCGCTAAGCTAGGCGGATTTCTATCCGCAAGCAAATGAAAAGGCGACTCGTGAATTTTTGAGAAAAAGGCGGGAGGCAATGGCGGGAAAACTGCCCTCGATATTACCCGTTAAAAACCAATGCCAAGATGCCTGAACCAAAAAATAATTTTAAACACTGATCGGGAGATTTTCAAAGTATTTTATTTTAATATTTAATTTAATTAAATGTAATTTTAAATTATTTTTATTTACGGTAGTTATTTACGACATTTTTTTGAACTATTTTTGAAATAAAGGAATAGTTTTTAGTTTACTTGTAATAAATTACTTTTCCATGTCAAATACAATATTCAATGAAAGGAATGTGGAAAAAAAAACGTAAAATGTGGTTTTAAATGAAGAAACTGCTGCTTGCCATGAATAACGAAATATTTTTTTTATCAGATAAATAATTAAAAACAGACAAGGGTAAAAAGTTTCGGTAGATATTTTTTGGCTCAAACCATTGCGAAATGTTGCCCAGTGTTGCCGCGAGTCCCGCAATTGCCGTATTGTCCGGTAATCACAAATCAGCACAAAAAATGGATGAATGTACGGCGTATGCCTTATATCCTTTATATCTTTTCTTTTTCCCCCTTTTTCCTGTCCACACCGGACGAAAAGGATGTCTGCGGATCTTAGAGAATGGTATAGCTTAACGTACTGTTCCGTCGGCAGCACTTAATTGTACATATAGAAGTTTGAGCCGCGCTCGAAACTAACGACGATTTAACAATAAAAGGTGAGTGAAGTGCGAATCTCAGGGCCCTAGAGTGTAAGCAATCGGCGTAACTCTGAAGCCACCGACTGGCGCTTGGAGACGACCGTTGTGCGGAAGATACGAGGGGAGGTGCAGCTACACACTCCACTAATCCATTCAGTTCCCGCCACCTATTTCATTAATTCTGTTTCAATTGCTGTCATGTGTCTAAATTATTATTATTTTTAATCTAAATCGAGACTTACCCACTTTTTTACTTTATGTAACCTTTCCAGATAATATAAAGAAATTATAAAAATAGTTTACCCTTCTGTTGTAAGACTACATTATGCCATTATTGCAAGTCATTTACAATTTTGTCTGACAAACCTAGTTTTGAGAGGCGAGGTGCAGCTATACACTCCAGTAATCAATTCAATTCCACCGACCCATTTCGTTAATTTCTTCTGACGATTCTGTCGATACTTTTAATATTCTTGATAAGAAAACGGAGCATTACCATGACACTGCATTTGCATCCGATGATGTAGATTTGGGTTACAACACCGGAAGTGGAAGTCTCATATACGAGCTGACCCCTCTCGTGTCCGTTGGGTGAATACAACTTCCGATACTTCATACTTTATTTTCGATGAAGTAGATAGAGCTACTTTCCGATCTGTGATTATCTCATTCCAAATTAATAGAATAAATCTTACTTTAAACTACCTCACATTTTAGGTTCCAATATGCGCAAACGTTTTACTATAGAAACGAATAGGCATTTCGATAAAGTAACTTTAGTGCATAATAAATTACGCTTACCAAATCGTAACTTAAGAGATAGGGTGTTAAAATGTGTTACTTCATTTAAAGGTTTTGTACTTACCTGTTGTAATAATAATAAGTTGAATATTTTGCATAAATATCTAGACATACTTTCTCCAAGCACATATTGCCGTACTTAGAACAAAGTATTATTATTTATAATTTGCTTTCAAAGCAGGTCATGGGACATTTTTTTAAATCAGTTTTAAGCATTTTTTTTAAAGGTTTTAAAGGCACAAAATTCTATAAATCGCTTACTGATTAAAGCTAACTGTAATACCATAAACTTTCTCTCCTTGGAAATTAAACTCAAAGGCAAAACCAATTCCTCCAAAAATGATGCGTGTTTGATAAACTTACTTTTAAAATTGAATACTGAACAATTTGTAGTTGAAAGCATTATGGATAAGGTTACGACTATTCCACTAATTTTTAGTAGTATTTTTTAAATTGGTTTTTGAGAAATGTCATTGTTTGTAGGTTTTCATGTCATCACATTTAGTTTGGAAACTAATAGTCTTTAACCTTTGATTCACTGCTGACACCTCAAGTGCTCTTCTAATTGAGTTTTTCTTAAGATTATCGGCAGGCGGTTTATCATATCGGAGCATTGTAATCTCGTCGTTTTGTAAAATCAAAACCCATCTTTGTAGCGTTCTGTTAGCAAACCAAATACATTTCTGTTTTATTTGAAAAGGCATCATCGACAATAACTCTAATTTAAAAATATCATTTTGTTTCGTTGTCTTTTTATCAATAAAATAATATTTTGTTTCACATGAGTTTTATTTTCAGTTAGTATTATTTCAATCTTCGCCGCTATGCAGGTTTACTATTACCCTTAACCTTTAACTATTACTATTAAGAGTTTTGGTGAATTCAAACGAAAAGTTCAAGAGTGACAATATTATTATATAAAAACTAATATTGGTCATTTTTAATGCTTTAATACCACCATCTCTTTTTCTTAAAAAGCAGTTACGTTCAGCAGTACCTAAAATAATTGTATAATACCGTATGACAGTGTACTTAGTATTTTTTTACTCATTATGTGTAAAAAAAAATACTAATTTAGAAATACTATAAACATCGTATACTTTAAATTTGATACTAATATCAAAAATATTTTTTTTAACTTGTGTTTATTTCAATATTAGTGATTTTTTAGTTAATTAATAGCAATTAATATGTTCACCTTAATTTCTTAGATATAATGTTCTGGTGAAAGGAACTTTATGCTTTTAAAAGTTTTCTACGTTTTTCTAAAGGACCTAACTAAAGTGGATTTAACTAAGTTACTAAGCTAATGAAAAATAACCATAAAAAATAACACTTTTATTAGGAAAAAAAGTGACAAAAAATAACCCTAAATAAAATTGAAAATTTCAACAGTTAGAAGTAGATAGTGGGCACCGTACCGTGCAATGCAATTGACACATTCACCGATAATACCAATTAAGCATAAATCATGAAAATGCACTTGAAATATTTAATTCCATATATCGTTAAGTACGCACATTAAAAGTTTTAGTAGATAATCGTAAATAAAACAGAAAAATTCAACAATAACACATTAAAGCAGGGAACGGGCACATTAAATCATGTTAATACAATTTAAACATTTAATTGCCACACCCAAAGGAAAGTTTTGATAAGTAATTAATCATAAATCAAATCAACGTCACACATTAAACATTCACCAAAATAATGAATAAAATAATTGGTAATGAATCATGATTCATGGTAGCATGATCATGTATGATCAAATTCCAGAGTAGTGAATATAATTTTGTTACTGGGTTACTCTATAGTACATTATTATGAATGTTAACAGAATTGAGGCATTCTTAGAATAATAGCAGAGTTTATAAACAATAATTAGTGTACAAGGGAAATTAAATAAGTTTTTAACAAATAAGCAGTCAACAAAATAACATGACAATAAAATGAAATATCTTTCGGAGGCGGGGAAGTTACTATGAGTATAGTGATTTTATTGCAGATAAATAACTTCATCTAAGCATCTCCAGATAACATCTAGCTGTGGTTAGAAATACATCTCGATGGACCACAACTTTTAACAACTCATTTGATCATTAACTGAATTTACACAAACTGGTCTATGTGATCGCAAAAATAACTTCATCTATTCTATACAGGATTTGCCATAACAACTGAGAACTCTTAAAGGGGCTGAAATGGCGGCCTCAAATATGCATAATCCAGCTATACCTTTTACTATAGGATGCATCGAGGAAGAGGATTTTTCTAAAACTTAATTAACCTTGAATGGAAAATGTTCAGGGTTAATTTTATTCATCAACGACTTCTTTATCAAGTTTAAGGAAGTTTAAGAAAATCCTTTGCAAAGGATTTCTCTCCTGTGTGCATTCTTTCATGTCTTTTTAAATCACCACATCGATTAAAAGAGGCATTGCATACACTGCATTTAAAAGGGTTCTCACCTGTGTGCGTTCTTTCATGTACTTTTAAATTACCACTTTCATTAAAAGAGGCATTGCATACACCGCACGCAAAAGGCTTCTCACCTGTGTGCATTCTTTCATGTCTTTTTAAAGAACCACTTTGATTAAAAGAGGCATTGCAAACGCCGCATGCAAAAGGTTTCTCACCTGTGTGCGTTCTTTCATGTACTTTTAAATTACCATTTAGATTAAAAGAGGCATTGCATATGCTGCATGCAAAAGGTTTCTCACCTGTGTGCGTTCTTTCATGTATTTTTAAACTACTACTATCATTAAAAGAGGCATTGCATACACCGCACGCAAAAGGCTTCTCACCTGTGTGCATTCTCTCATGTCTTTTTAAATTACCACTATGATTAAAAGAGGCATTGCAAACGCTGCATGCAAAAGGTTTCTCACCTGTGTGCGTTCTTTCATGTACTTTTAAATTACCATTTAGATTAAAAGAGGCATTGCATATGCTGCATGCAAAAGGTTTCTCACCTGTGTGCGTTCTTTCATGTATTTTTAAACTACTACTATCATTAAAAGAGGCATTGCATACACCGCACGCCAAAGGCTTCTCACCTGTGTGCATTCTCTCATGTCTTTTTAAATTACCACTTTGATTAAAAGAGGCATTGCAAACGCTGCATGCAAAAGGTTTCTCACCTGTGTGCGTTCTTTCATGTATTTTTAAACTACTACTATCATTAAAAGAGGCATTGCATACACCGCACGCAAAAGGCTTCTCACCTGTGTGCGTTCTTTCATGTCTTTTTAAATTAGCACTTTGATTAAAAGAGGCATTGCAAACGCTGCATGCAAAAGGTTTCTTACCTGTGTGCGTTCTTTCGTGTAATTTTAAATTACTACTTTGATTAAAAGAGGCATTGCAATTGCTGCATGCAAAAGGTTTCTCACCTGTGTGCGTTCTTTCATGTACTTTTAAACTACCACTTTGATTAAAAGAGGCATTGCATACACTGCACGCAAAAGGCTTCTCACCTGTGTGCGTTCTTTCATGTCGTTTTAAATCACCATTTAGATTAAAAGATGCATTGTATACACCGTACGCATTTTTTTCCTCGGGGAAGTCATTTTCAGTGGCCATTTTCAATTTAGACAGCTTCTTGCCTATGTCATCCATTTCATCTTGTACAGATTCTCTGCAGTTTGATGTAGACTTGCATAACTGTAAAAAAGAACATATTAAATTTACAGATGTGATCTGATTAATGTGCGAGTACTGCTACTAGCTTTTTAAGTTGTGTGTCGTCGTAACTGGGCATTACGGACAAAAGGAACGGTGTTTTATAGCCCGAATATGGCTGCAGTCACACCAAGCACACTTGTTTCAAACCTATTCAGGGTTTTGGTGGGATATATGCAGGTGTCTCTGTGCCTGGAGTGACATATCCATTCGTTTTAAAGTGCACTGATGACCATATAAGAAAAAAAACAAGAACGGCTATGAACACCTGTAGCTATCATTTAATATCAACTGCTTCTTTTATAGATATTATTTAGTAGTAAATTATTTAACCAGACGTTAATTAGTAAATTATGTAACAGACCTGATGCATAAATAATATGATAAATAATATGCATAAATAAGATGATATATGAATGAATATGAATATGATAATGATAGAATAAATAATATGTTCCAATAGCCGCTCTATCAAATATTTGGAATTCGAATTGATTACACCCTGATGATGAGCTATTTCATAAAAAAATATGTATGTATAAAAGCTAACAACAAATTACTGACGCTGAGAAAAAAATGCGCTTTAGACAAGCAAATTTTTTAATAGGCTTCACTTAACTATGCCAAAGTGCTTATGCTAGAGTCAGGGGAAATAAAAAATTAAATGGTATGACTATAATGTGTGGATTCGAAAACTAGACTAATAATTTTGCATTACTTACCAATAACATATTTTTCCATACTCGCATTTTTCGCGCATAATTTGTATTATTTTGAATGAACCCTGAACACAGACAATCTGCTATGGGGGACATTTTCTTGGTAGACTGAGGACCACCCCGACATAATTTTTGTTAAATAACTGCTCTTTCCAGAGCCGAAGCGTTGACCTATTTACATACATAAATCTGAAAAATTACCTTAGTTTGCGAATCTTCCTTCATATCAGCTGATGTATTTTCTTTAACGTGTAATTTGTCGATGGCCATATAACGATGAGCTTTAGGGTCAATAACACCTTTGCAGATCGAGACGTGTAATTCCAGGTATTCGGACTTTGAGAACTTCGAGTGGCAATTATTGCACGTGAAATATGACCCTGGAGCAGAAAAAAAATAATACTACATAATTGCAAAAATATTGAATTTTACAAAGTAATCTTTCTCCTACATGTCCCATTTGTCGATAGTAGTTTCCGAGACAAGGCCGTGAAAATTTTGCATTAACAAAGTTGTAATTAAAAGCATCGTTTTTTTTATAATATTTAAGAATCACTTTAATAAAATGACAAAACGTGCCTTGTTAACATGTTAAAAGAGTAATGAAATAAAAAAAAAATAGCCTGAAATATTATAAAAACTCGAATAATATGAACAAGTGACATGTAGGAGAAAGATTACGAATCTACGTAGAATGTAACATCTTTATAATATTGGTCCAATACTTTCAATACCCTAATATGGTCATTTTTTTTTACTAAGAAACAAGCGTCCAAGCTAAACAGCTGTTTTCATATTGGCATGCTAAAAATACAAAAAGCCACTCAGGTGACTTCAGACCCATTGTGTAAAGGTCGAGAGGGATAAGAGATTGTCCTCGGAAGGATATACAACATACTGTATGGCTTTAAGACATCTTAACATTCCCCCAACTGTCTAGTCTCCCCTTAACTCTATTTATAGATGCTTTACATTTCCCCCGGCTCCCTGTGAAGTAAAATATGTCCTAATTCTGAAGTTTATTTTAATTTTTACCTCTTTTGTGAGGCTCCTTTTGCATGGGAAGATTTGGAGGCAGATGGTAGGTAGCCATGTCAATGTTGAGGACGGCTGCATAGTCCAACCCGTAAAAGATCAGCAGCTCCCTGCCTGGGGGTATATCTTCAATGCTTCTGTAAAATATAACAGTTTATGTTTTTTATTATTGCACAGGGTGCGGTGTGAGGATGTGACACATTTCGCGATACAAGATTGCAATTCACACAAAAAATGCTTTTGGAATGACCATAAATAAAGCCCAAGGGTAAACACGCAAAAGTAAAAAACGTGTTTTTCTCATGGGCAACTCTACGTCGCATGCTCACGTGTATCTAATCCACAAAATCTTCATGTCCTTGCAAAAGAAGGCAAGACCAAAAACGTTGTTTATAGAACTGTGCTGAGTCGCAATCTTGCAATACGTAATTGGTAAAAAGGATAATTGCTGTACTGAAATATTAGCCCAGGGCTAGTAAAGTGAGCTCCATTGAAAATCCTCGTTTCCAAAGGACATTAAAGTTCGCCTGCGTAGAGTGAGTCCTTTACACGTTCCTCATACTTTAGTGCAACAGATAAACAAAGGTTTTTATACTTCCAGCTACATGTTGCATGACGCTGCGAGTCTTTGACATTTTAACTAACTTCATTTTAATGTATTTAAGGTGTAGCAACCGCTACAGGAGTGAAACAAACTCGCGCTGGGTGCTTAAGGAAGTATACTAAACATTAAACAGGCGATGTATTTTGAAAAAATATAAATAAACTATATTTATTGTACAATAATTTTACTATGATTTTTTTTTTTTAAATCACTCGTTTTCCTTGTGACCGGTTTAGTTGTCGATGTAGAGGTAGATGACCCCTTGAAAGGACTAAAGTGAACAGAAATATGAACTATGCTCAGCATTTATGGCTAAGTTGGATGGAAGATGAATTTAATGCCACACAGCACTTCAGATGGCTTTAATTAATGAAATGGAATTTACCAATTAGTCACAGTTTTGTTGGTGTTTAACTGCAGCAAATATTCACCTGTAATATATTTTCTTCTTGTACTGAAATGCGGTGAGGTTCTGCTGAGTCCAGGAAGGAGATTGGTTGACATAACGCATCCAATTCGAGTTGGACGTGTCGGCTGCATCCACATAGTGATGAGTTCTTACTTCATCACCAAGAACCTACGTAAAAAAGTAGAATTTATTTATTTTTGTAATATACAACAATTTTTCGCTTTTGACCTCTCTTGTTTATGTATTACAAAATCTTGGAATATTAATTCGATATTAACCTGCCAAGAGTATCCTTCCGATCCGGGAGTACGCAAAATGTTTCCCTGGTATGGTCCCATCATAACTCCTTTAGGGATAAGTTGCAGGGAAAATACTCCTTTACCGGCACCTGAACACACAATATATTCCTGAGATAGCATACAAAAGTGTTAGATATTAAAACGTTTAGTATGAAATGCCTATTTCCTCGGTCGGATATTGTCTCTCAAATTAAAAAAGGGGTCTACTTAAGAAAATGACAATTATTGTACCACAAATTGTATAGGTTCCTGGGTCTTGAAAGATCGTTGCCTTTGAAAAGTAGATACAACCATCTTTTGTAAAGTGATAAACCCATACTTTTTCACGAGCATTACAAATCATCAGTTGTACGCACTGACTTTTATGACTGATTTTTTATGAAATGTTATCACTTTTGCCTTTATTATTAATTGTCCACTTGAAAAGTACTTAACAAGTGGGCACAATTGAGAATAGAGGGACGATACGAACCACCATATGATTATTGATAGCGTAGCGTAAGTTGAGCTCAGTTCTTTTAAATATGCCTGACTAATTATCTGGGTCGGTTTTGCCGTCAAATATAATATTATAATACTAGCTTTTGTTATAGATCCTACAACTTTGTTATAAAAACGTAAGACCCAGTAATTCCTCAAATACCATTTCAGCTGTTTTTAAGCCATTTTTAGAGAATACTATTTTTACATAGAAAAAGTAAGATATATGTTAAATTTGTTACTAGGTGTTTCATTTTAGCACGAACAATCAATTAAATGATTACTAGAGTAAGATGTGGGCAGAGTTAATTCTTATAAAATATACCATTGATGTTATTAAAAAAATATGTTGGATTTAAATATTTTAGAAACAATAAAATTGGTTATTTTAAATTTAAAAAATAGTAAAGCTTTGATAGTTATAAAAGCGCTATAGTTATTAAAGTGACATTTTAAATTATTTGTAGGAATTTGTAAGTTATTTTACTGTTTTGAAAAGTAGGAGAAAGTCAACCTGGAATTCTCGACTGGTCAACTTTCAAATAGCCCCTAGGGCATGTGAGCTCCGCGTACGTTTTACCATCAACGATCTCCTCCTTGTTAACCTTAAAAAGAAAAGAATTCGCTGAGTTAATTCCTAAATATATTACAATCAGGCTAACCTAGGAAAGTTTTCGGTATGAGTTAGTGCAAATTTTAAAATTGCCTAAAAACTATTGTCAATACCTATAAAATAACAGGTGTCTATAAAATAGCAGTTATTCCAGGGCGCATTTTTCAGGATAAAATGTTATTTTAATGTTACATTTCTTGTAAATAAAATTAAATTAATCGTAATAAAATTATGTTGCATAATAAAGTAATATTTTGATGCACTTTTAAAATATTTCTATAAACGTTTTAATTTCAATATCAAATAATATGATAATAAAATGTATTCTTCTTGCCCATGGGGAAAACTTTAAAAATGAGGGGCTGTTAGTGAATTTGTAGTAAGCTAAATATTCATTGTTTTTTATACTCCGGCTTAAATTTTTAGAATTACAAAAAATCTATTACAACATATTTCAAGAAAATAGTATAATTTTATGTAAAAATACATAACGATTATGATATATAAAATGCACGCTCTCCACATAGAATTTTAGGTAGGCTAATTTTACAGTGGATTACGAAGGCATTAACTGATCTATGGAGGGGCAAACATACTCACTTGGTGTGGGGGGTGGCAAACGATATATCGCACCAGGGTGCCACCTGTCTTAGGACCGGGCCCGGGTTCAGAGGTTTTGACCATCTATCTGTATGTTTATAAAAGTTGCTCAAAATGGCCGTTTCAAGACTCGCTCGGAGCCGCGATTACCTAGCGCTTACATATAAATATATATAATCTAATGTTTGATAGCAACCTTCTCAACCGGAATGTAGATTAGCGGTCCATGTATATGGCAGTACGGATAGAAGTGGGTCTCGCAGTCATCGCACCCTGTAAAACAAAAAATTAATAAATAAAAAAACATCTCTAGTTCATCTTGTAAACCTTATTTTAAACAACTGGGCATACTTATGATTTATTGTATATATATATATATATACTAGAAGCAATTTGCCTTTTTTATAATAAAATCTATGCTAATTAACATAGTGATTTTCATGAGTTTAGTACACGTCATAAAGGTAATTATGTTCAAACTGTGTCAGCCCCTACCGCCAAATACCAATCTGCATGTCATTATTTAAGCTTAAGGTATTTTAATATGTTACTAAAAGCTTTAAATGGATCAATAATTTTCGAAGCTTAAGAGTAGGTTGAAGAAATATATTCTGGAAAAAATATTTATAGTTTTAAGGAATTTAGATAGTTAAGTGATACACAATTCAGTATGTAACTATTCTTATTTTTTTTTGGTTGGTACTCCTGTAAAGCGATTGCTATGCAAGAATCAATTACACACTAAATTAGGTAAAGGTATATTAATCTAGATCTATATCAACCTATTTTTCTACTCTTAAATTCGTTGTCTTTTAACGTTGAAATGTAACTGTATGTACAAATAATATGTAATTGTCATTCCTGAACAACAAACTTGTTTGTGTGTTGGACTATACGTAGACATATATTCATCATCCACAAATTCTTTCTCGTTATAATTAACATTTTTCCGAGTTTTGCGTCTGGGATTTCTGCGGCGACGGGTTCGATGTACCACTTCTGAAAATTGCGTATGATATAAGTGTAATGACATAAAATATTATCAATAATTAATTAATGAGCACAACTTTATTAAATGGAAATTTTACTTGAAACTTAAATTTTAACTCGCCTTCATCGGATGACGATTCGTCTACCCTCAGTTCCTTCTTTGCCTTTTCGAGAGAGGCCTTCAATGCCGCATGCCTCTCCTCCGACCTAGAAATAACACAATAAGCCATGTAAAAAAAAATATGTAAATAAATGATTTAAATAAAACATAGAAATAAAAACATTGAAAGGCCTAGTGGTGCAGTGGTATAAGCACGTGCTTCCAATCCAGAGGTCCCAGGTTTGAATCCCCCAGTGAGTTAATCTGGCCAGGTCATTTTGCTCCGCTGAGAATATTCAACGGCGCTTTTCTCATCACTGTTGAACGGTTAAATAACAAGATACACACAAAAAGCACTCATTCAGTCACAGACGGAGGTATACACAATGGGCCCCATGAATGTGGCTTAAGTGTAGCAGCCGCCTGACTGCCCTCTAATCATCATAATCAAAATAATCTCGTTGACGGCAGCTCTAAAGACAGGTTCCATCGTCAGTCCTTCATCAGCCAGAACTGCATTTGCCAGTGATTATAGATAGGTAGACAGGTAGATCGGTAAGAATAGTATTTATAAGTAAATCTGATAGATATTGCTACTGGGTCTGATAGCAAGGACTTATGACCACCAGTTTAAATAACAAAACTTTCATAAAAGTTGCAAATATATCCTGGATCCATATTCACTGAAAATTAGACATACATTCAACGGCGCTTTTCTCATCACTGTTGATTGGTTAAGTGACAAGATACACTTCTAAGTAGCAATTCTTTGTCGAACAAAGGCAATTTTGTTATTCTAAATTTTATTTTATTTTTGGCCTGTATTTTCTTGATATCTACAGCACTATTCAATTGTGTTTATTATAAGATATTAATAAAAAAAACAGTTACTTTTCAACCTCTTCTCGGGTAAATCCGACAAATGGTTCACCGGCATTCTGAAAAGAAATGTTTAGCTTTATTACACAAATTTATTTAAAATAAAATGCCGTTTTTATTACAATTTTACACGAAAAACATGGAAATAAAAAGGAAGAGATTGTTTTCATTAGAAGATCTCGAAATTCACTGAACCGAACATCAATCGCTGGCTTCCTTATATGTTCTTAGGTGCGTCATAAGCTATGCATCGCCATATCTCATGAGCGGGCTGAGCAGTAACCAGAATTGTTCGGTAAAGTCAGAGTGTATCACGAATATATGTGATAGAATCTTGAGACTACTATGGTAAAATTTTGTACATAGATATTAATTCAAATACTAACTCATGGCCAGTCCATTTCAGACGCTTCATTGCATTTTGTTTTTTTTTATTTGTATATATGGTAATCGTGTTTTACCATTTTTTGCTTAAATTTGTTATGCACTAAAAACCAAACTCAAACCGCCCTCAAAATTTATCAGCTCTTTTTGGCCTACATGGGAAAACCACCAATGCCTAGTGAGCAGAATGAAAATGGACTCATTTTGAGGAGCGCCGCAAATTTCTCCACCAGAACCATGGAACGAGATCCACGTAAAGCCCCTGGGATGAAGAAATGCCAAAATGACAGCATCGCAGTTGTCTGGTTGTTCTATTTTGAGCGAATGATGCAGGAATAAGGTACTAAGTGACTATTGGGTCCATCTAAACTACATTACAGCAATGAGGGAGTGTTAAAACATTGAAATACGGAATAATAATTAATTATTGTGAAACTTAGATTGAAATATGAGTTTGAATATTTTACCAACCTTGAGTTTGGCATCGACAGCTGAAAGAAATAAATAACAAAATGTTTGTATGAAAAACAATCGACATATAAAACGTTTTGTATCTTCAGAGTTCTAAGGCCGGTGACAACGATGTATGGAGCATGGCAAAGCTGTGGGGCTAACCGCGCCACATACATCGTAAAGCCAGCCGCATAGCTCATCACAGTTAATTTACAATGTGGACTTAAAAAATAATTACATCTTACATATGCGTAGAGTTACCTGCTTGGCCAATGCCCGTACTAAGTAAGGTTAAATTTATTATTATTATAGATTTACTAGCATTATAAATGCAACGTTTTCACGACTAAACTGCTGTAACGATCTACACAAAATTTGGTATGGAGATAGCTTGGACTCTGGAAAAGACATTGGCTACTTTTTGGAAAAAAAAACATTAATCCCAAAAAGGGTGAACTAAGGGAATTCCTAGGTCTGAAGCCTGAAGGGCCTAGCTGCTAATCTGGGGGAAACCCGGGGTCGAACGGGCTTGTCATGAGAGAAGTTTATTGAAATCTAAACGATCCTAAAAGTTAAATGGCTACCTAACCACTAGATGAGGTTCAGTTTAAAGAGTTAACCAGTTTTAAATTACACATCACAATGCAATATCACGAGTACCTACATAATAAACAATGCAAAATGCATTAGCTAAATTTTAATGATTAGGTACCTTTTTTGTGGGCTGCACTTTTTCTTTGTTCGTATCTGGTAATAAAGACCGGCTTGTCTATTTCATGCCCTGCAAAATATCAGTAGGACATATGTAATTCTCAATTAAAACTATATTTTAATACAAGGAAACCAATACCAAAGCACACTTTGTAATTTTCCTATACTTACAGTATTGACATAACAATGCAAACGAAAGTACTCACCGGCGATTGCACTTTTACGAATATACTCCAAGAACATAAGTTTGATCGCCAATTTTTGCCTAAGATCGAGACAGTCCCATTCATATTTATAGAAGAATCTGGCAAAAATGTCTTCCGTTGGTTTGACGCACTCCTGTGGGCAAGCGAAACAAACATTAGTTGCAATGCAGTGTTGTCAAACAAACGGGAGTTGGTCACATAACCAATAAATACTTACGCGTTTAATAGGTTCGATGCGCTTCATTTTTCATTATTCCGTGAAATATTTTAGAATCCAAAGACGGGAACAAGTCTGCAAAATGGTCGCTACGCTCGGCGGATAGAAGCGAAAGCAAATGAAAAGGCGACTCGTGATTTTTTGAGTAAAAGGCGGGAGGCAATGGCGGGAAAACTGTCCTCGATATTACCCGTTAAAAACCAATGCCAAGATGTCGGTGCCTGTGCAAAAAAATAATTTCAATCACGGATCGGGAGATTTTCAAAATATTTTATTTAAATTTAATTAATTGTAATTTTAAATTATTTTTATTTACGCTAGCTATTTATTACATTTTTTAGAACTATTTGTGAAATAAAGGAATAGTTTTTAGTTTACTTGTAATAAATTACTTTTCCATGTCAAGTACAATATTCAAATGACAGGAATGTGGAAAAAACGTAAAATGTGCTTTTAAATGAAGAAACTGCTGCTTGCCATGAATAACGAAATATTTTTTTATCAGATAAATAATTAAAAACAGACAAGGGTATAAAGTTTCGGTAGATATTTTTTGGCTCATACCATTGCGAAATGTTGCCCAGTGTTGCCGCGAGTCCCGCAATTGCCGTATTGTCCGGTAATCACTAATCAGCACAAAAAATGGATGAAAGTACGGCGTATGGCAGACCAGTCGATACCGTGCGCGTATATACGGCAATGGGCCAATATGAATCTTATCTGAAAAATACCGATCTTTCCACGTGCATCGCTTTTTCTAGCTTACAAACACATTTTGGAGTGAAGTAATTAAAATACGAAATACACAATGCGCTGCATTGGTTAGATTCGCACATAGCTAAGTACATTTTTATTGCCACATTCAAACGCTGATTGCGAACGCATTTTTAGTAGAGCGAACAACATAAAGACGAAATCGAGGATTCGTTTGATAACTCCTATAGTAAATGGAGCATTAATTGGCAGTCAATGTGTTAAATTGAGTAATAAAGACGGTAATTGTGTAAATTTTAAACCACCGCAAAAACAAATGAATTTGACTTATACCGTTTTTTTAAATGTTAATTAAGTGTATAATTTCATGTATGTATTGTGATTATAATAGAAAAAACATAGCATAGATAACTCAATTCTTTATAAAGTTTTCGGCAGCTCATAATAAAATACGGCAATTTTAAAATTCATATAGGTACGGCAGTCTGCTGACAAGATCGCGGCAACACTGCATTAGCATGTAACTATTTTTTTTTATTTGTCGTTGAATGAATTAGACTATTGTTACTTAGTAGGTAGAGTTGAGTCGTACTAGGTAAATCTCATACCTGTTCTTGCTAGTATGAGTCCAAAGAAATACCTGTTCCAAAAACCTGTTCCGCCCGCACTAGCTAGTATTTGCGAACGAGTCTCAAATCTGTCTAATAAGAAAATACTTCGGCTAATAAGAAAATACTTCGGTACGTGGTGCATACTGCAATCGAACAATAGGTCGTTACCTGAGTGATATTTACGGTGATAAATCTTTTAAAAACTAGTTATCGTACCTAGCTATCAAAATTATAGCATTTTAGTAGATACAGACAGACGTATTAGTAAATATTTATTAAAACAAAAAATCAAAGTTACTTTACGCCTTCACTAAACACTATCATTACTGTCATCACTAGAATCAGTATAACTGTCAGTGTCGACATTCACATACGACTGATGTCACCAAAACTCATCAGGCATCTTATCGATATCCTTATTGTTATCTTGAACGAAATGAGCTTCAAAATGTGTGCTTTTAAGACGGCGAATTCTGTGGTCATTCAACCGTGAATATATAAATATGATGTAAAATTGACTCATTTAAGTACGGTTTCAAATGAACAAACTTTATCAAACAAAGTCTAAGACGATTGCATAGTAAATCGATGTAGTATGCGCTATGCGTCCATCGGAATAATAAATACTAATTGGCTAGTATGCGTCCATCGGACAAATACTAGTTGGCAAGCTAGTATGCCGTGGAACAGATTGTTCCTAGTATCGAAATACTAGTTGGCAAGCTAGTATCCCGTGGAACAGACTGTTCCTAGTATCGAAATACTAGTTGGCAAGCTAGTATGCCCGTGGAACAGAGTGTTCCTAGTATCGAAATACTAGATTTTAAAATACTAGCTTCTTGTCGTCTCTCTCTCACTCTGTGTTCTGTCGTACGTGCGAGTGGGGCAGACCTAGTATTTCCTCAGTTCTTGTCGTCTCTCTCTCACTCTGTGTTCTGTCGTACGTGCGAGTGGGGCAGACCTAGTATTTCTTCAGTTTTTGTCGTCTCTCTCCCACTCTGTGTTCTGTCGTACGTGCGAGTGGGGCAGACCTAGTATTTCCTCAGTTCTTGTCGTCTCTCTCTCACTCTGTGTTCTGTCGTACGTGCGAGTGGGGCATACCTAGTATTTCCTCAGTTCTTGTCGTCTCTCTCCCACTCTGTGTTCTGTCGTACGTGCGAGTGGGGCAGACCTAGTATTTCAAGCTAGTGTGCATCGCAATTCGCACATCTATTTATTATCAAACAGGCAGGCGCCAGGCAGGCTTTATGGCCACAGTGCAGCCACCTTTTAAAATTGAATTATCGTACCTAGCTAACAAAATTATAATATTTTAGGTCTCAATTATAGTATATACAGATAAAAAAAAACACTTTAAGCCTTCATTAATCACAATCATTACTGTCATCACTAGAATCAGTATAACTGTCATTGCCGACATTCACATACAACTGATGTCACCAAAACTCATCAGGCATCTTATTGTTATGAGATAGTTTCTTGCCTATGTTCAGTTTTGTTAAAAAATATCTTGAATGAAATGAGCTTCAAAATGTGTGCTTTTAAGACGTAGAATTCTGTGGTCATAGTAGTGTTACAAAAAATGCGTTTTGCTTTATAAATGTCTGAATATATGTCATAGTATGTGTATGCGCGTTGCGCAGAACAATCTAATTGATACAAATGTATATTATGGTACATTGGCGTAGGTACGATAATAACGTTGCTATCGTACATCGTGCGCAGGCAATGGTTTATCGTACAAATACGATTATTATAGTACGAACGACATCATTGTTTAGGCTCGGTCTTTGCTTGGGTATTATTTTAGGTAGATTTCATTAGGAAAACTACCTATTGCAATGGGTACCATGTGGCAGGTCATAAATTTCAGAAAATTTCGACATATCTTCGCGTTTCACATGCCCCAGAATCCATAACCACCCTCAATTTAAAAGTTTATATATACGTTTATAATCTATCTATCTATTTAACTATATAACTTTCTTGTGGACACGATAACTGCCATAATTTTACATCAATCAGTTTCAAATTGATACATAAAATTTCAGACTAGGGGGGCGGGTATGGGTGGTTTTTCGAAAAAGCGAAATTTTGCTATAACTTTCTTCGTATATTAGATATGAACCCATTTAAATTTTATTTTATTACTCAGGTAAGTGCCTAAAGTAGGTAACTTTTTGATAGCACCAACCATTGGTCCTAGGAGTGGTAAAAATTAGTTTTTCAAAATTCAAAAAATAATAATTACCTATCTTAATAGTCATCGGATCAAATCAGTTCAAAATGTTAATTGTAGGCCTATAATTTCCCTACAATTTTTGGTTAAAACAATTTTTGATATCAGCAACTCTAAAGCCACAGTTCGACAAGTACGACAAGTATACGATGTGGCGGCAGGTTGAGTTGCGCGAGCTGTCGCGCGGGGAGTAAATCACGCGGCAGCTCACGCAATGTTTGATACAAGTTCGCACAATTGTAATTACTTTGATCCAGTGAAATCTACCTCCGCCTTCCGGCATGCGGAAAGGGATTTTTAAAATTTATTTCAATTTCAACATTGCCAGAAGCAACTTTTATTAATCAAATATATACAAATACAATGTAAATAAATTCAGCTAAGACATTGTCTTTTATGCCGATTTCTTATTCTTAACTAAAATACAATTTATTTATACATGCATAAAATATAATACAAAATACTCACAAATTAAGTTAAAGGTGATTTAAAAACAAAATTAAGAACTTATTTTAATTAATACCTAAATAATTTTTTAAATGTTTTTTCCCATAAACTCTTTTCATTTAAGTTTTATTAACGATTTTCTTTTAAGTTGTCTAACTTCAAGCGGTATTTTATTAAATAGGCTAGGTATTACATATTTTAATTGTCGATACCCATACGTATTTATACATCTTTCGACAATATTCTTTTCGTTCGAGATTTGTCTAAGTAGAGATTTGTACTTATTAGTAACAAGATTTTTCCTTGTTTCATCTGAAAAGTGGTTGATTGCAATTTTATAATAGCAATGTTGACGTACCAGAAGAACTTTGAAATGGGTGAACAATTTATAGTAGTCGCCTTGCATTGAGATTTTTTTAATTTTTCGAATAATTATTTTTAAGATACGAATTTGTAGAATATAAATTCGCTCTATAGGTATATGTTTCATATATAAGACACCAAATTGTCATACCATACAAAATAATAGATTCCTACGTGAATATATAAATATGATGTAAAATTGACTGTAAAAGTACGGTTTCAAATGAACAAACTTTATCAAACAAAGTCTAAGACGAGTGCATAGTAAATCGATGTAGTATGCGCTATGCGTCCATCGGAATAATAAATACTAATTGGCTAGTATGCGTCCATCGGACAAATACTAGTTGGCAAGCTAGTATGCCGTGGAACAGATTGTTCCTAGTATCGAAATACTAGTTGGCAAGCTAGTATCTCGTGGAACAGACTGTTCCTAGTATCGAAATACTAGTTGGCAAGCTAGTATGCCCGTGGAACAGATTGTTCCTAGTATCGAAATACTAGGTCTGCCCCACTCGTACGTACGACAGAACACAGAGTGGGAGAGAGACGACAAGAACTGAGGAAATACTAGGTCTGCCCCACTCGCACGTACGACAGAACACAGAGTGGGAGAGAGACGACAAGAACTGAAGAAATACTAGGTCTGCCCCACTCGCACGTACGGCAGAACACAGAGTGGGAGAGAGACGACAAGAACTGAGGAAATACTAGGTCTGCCCCACTCGCACGTACGACAGAACACAGAGTGGGAGAGAGACGACAAGAACTGAAGAAATACTAGGTCTGCCCCACTCGCACGTACGACAAAACACAGAGTGAGAGAGAGACAACAAGAACTGAGGAAATACTAGGTCTGCCCCACTCGCACGTGCGACAGAACCCAGAGTGGGAGAGAGACGACAAGAAGCGAAGAAATACTAGGTCTGCCCCACTCGCACGTACGACAGAACACAGAGTGAGAGAGAGACGACAAGAACTGAAGAAATACTAGCTAGTATTTGAATACCTAGTATTTCGTTCATGGGATACTAGGAACAGTCTGTTCCACGGCCATACCTGTTATTTATACCTGTTCTAGTATATACGCCTCAACCCTATTAGTAGGTACTAGGTACTCCTAGTCGCAGAGGCATCTAAACAATAATAAAAAGGGCAAACGAACCAGGCGACCTGCCTGTTTCAATGGATATCTACTAAAATTATTTTTTATTTACAATATCTCTAATTTATTATACACTAGCTGTTAAACCCCGGGCTTTGCCCCGGATTGGCAGATACGCCCTGCAGGTGGCGTCGGCGCGCGACGACTTGTGCCTACGGCACACTGGGTAATTTAAAATTGTCCCAGAAATTCCGAGGGGCTTCCTAAACACCTTCCTAGTGTTACTAAAAAAACTTGTACATTTATCTTTGAAAGAAAAATAGTTACCGTGGGTCATTCTTAGAAGATAGACATAAACATTGAGGACTTTTCTGTAGGCCTTTTAAAGACCTACAATTTTGTATTTAACACATAACTCTAATGGTTTAGTCAGCGCAAGCCATGTAAGCGCTCTTTAAGTGTCTACCACTTTATTACAAAACAGAGTATTCTCAACCACCATTTTTAAATTTAATATGAATATATTATGCACATATACGATTGCACCATATTAGAGCTAGAAGTCATTATACTATGCTAGCACCATCTATGACCTAGCAAGATTATCATTTCTAAACTGTAAATATTAAACTTGTACACAGTTTGCAACAGTATCATGTTGATTTCTACGTTACTTCTTAAACACCTATTAATTTGTATAACAATGAGTATCTAAAAACCACTATACAGGATGAACTTTTCCCCATGCACATCCTTTTATGGTGGGTTATTCTGCACACCAAACTAAACAAGTTTTGTTTCAAGGATTTTCTTAATTTTGACATATTTTTTTCTATACAAAATAAATAATATCTCAGTAAACTTCTGGTCGCTCGCCGCGAGCATAACACTGCGCGATAGTCAAGATTGCGCGGCGGCTGCCTCAACCAGAAGTAACTATGCGTTCAAACGTTAATAGGATTTCATTTTCTACTGTTTTTGTATCTAATTTTTTTGACACATTGAAAAACTTGTATAACAAAAGTTGATCAGTTTAAAGGACAGAGAAGTGGAGAAAAAGTTCACCTGTAATGGCCGAATCATTGCAACAGCAGTTTTGGCCGCTAAAAAATCCTGCGCGTATTTTGACATACAGTAGGTACTTTTACTCTGTTGAGAACCGTATACTGTTTGTAAAAATATGAGTTGTTTGTAAATTTTTATATTGACTTAACATTGAGAACATGGTCTGTTTCCATAGCATGTTTTTTAACTTAAACAGAATACGAGTTCAAAGCCGACTTCATTTTTCGTGCAGATAAAATGTCAAATTTATCAATATTATATCAGTTACGGGATAATAACCTCGATGATTTATACATTTTTTCAAGTGGAACTCCTACTAAAAAGAAGCTTAAGTCAATCAACCACCCATGTCGCACTTATCAAATTTAGATCAGATTCTAGGATTTCCCCGTCACATAAAATTCTTTAACTTAATCCGGCACACACCAAACCCGTTTATGTTTGATTTAGTATATCAATTCACCGGAGTGTACCACGAGAATTACCTATGTTACCCATGAGGAAAAATAAAAGAAAACATAATTACAATTATTTCATTTATTGTTAAAAAAAACAAGATTGAAATTTTAGTCATAGTACAAAAAAAACATAAAAATTAGGGCAAGATAGCATCAAATTGTCGACGAGAAGTCGGTCAAACTTTAATAATAGAATAGTAAAACAAGACGAAAAAATTAAATAAATTGAAAATATTTGCCAATTTCCTTACGCATAATGTGTGTAGACTAGCGATGAAAAAGATGTTACGATTAAGATTAAGATGGAAAGTAAACGTCTTTACGATTATAAATGGATTACAATTATTCACAAATAAGGCGAATTAATTATGACAGTACATACAATCATTTACGTTTAAATAAAATTGTGGTTAATTGAAACCTAACCTAACCTAAATCATAAGTTTTTCTAAGTTTTCTTCTCATCTCTTGTATCAGTTGTTTTTCCTTGATTAAATAAATAAATAAGTACTGACGACAATCGAAAATTTGATACAACCGACATCGCATAACCATAACCTCAATAATTAGGGTTGCCATAGACTCTCAAGTTAAAATACGAACTCCAAACATACCCCGGGGGGGGGGGGGGTCTGGGGTGTTTTAAAGATTATGTATCCAATGAGTTTACTAAAAGGTTAGTAGGTAAACTCTTATATAACAAATTATTTATCACAGGCCTCTGTCGAAAATGAAAATAAATGCAAAAAATAGTAATCAGTAATAGAGTAGATTGAAAATGTGAAAATGTTGAAACTAAACACACTATGGAATATTATCACAATCGCCAAGTAAGCAAAGAAAAATAAATTTGCTAACATACTCGTAATACTCGAGTAGCATTTACAAATCGTACATTGTATGTCCTAGCATTAAACCGATTGCCTAATTAACCTAAAGCGATTTTCAATGAGGCATTTTCATTTTAATTTCACTTCAATCATTAATAAGAACAGTGAAATATTTAAAAACAAAGATGTTTCGCAGTGTAACAAAATTCAGAAAGATAAAATGACTTTTAATACTATTCAATTGATTAATTAACAACCTGGAATCATGGGAATAAAATTAAAACACACTAAATGGAAGATCTTTAAAAAGAGTAACTGATGGATTAAAATGGGATGATAATGTTTTGCGGGAAAATCATTATTTTTAAAGACCGACTTCTCTGACAAGATTTTTCCAGTTAAGAATATCGATGGTTTAGTTCACAATTATGTTAAGTACAGTTTTAGCTAAAAGTGAGTTCAATATGCAGTCAAACTGCTTTTGGCCACATCTTTATAGTGCACAATTGTGGTAAGTAGATTCTGACCCATCCTGAAGAAACAGATTAATAAAAAAAATGTATTAAGTGCAAGAAACACCAATTTATGAGGACACACATGTTGTATAAGCCCATATAATAAATAGATTTCAAGTACAGAGCAGAAAATGTTACTTAACACAATTGTGTTCTAGGCCATCAATGTTTTGATGCAAGTTTGAGTACCGATAATCCATTTACCCAGCACGTGAAGATATTGATGTTAAAAATGGAGGAGCTACTTTTGGATTCCGATGGAAAGAATTATGGAAACAATCACTCCGATAGCGGTCGTAAGCAACATGAGGCAGAGTTTCTAGGAGCATTGCCATGACAATAACCACACTCGTAGAAAGGGTCTGATTTCTACTCTGGCACGAGTCTGACGGCTCGTCTTCTACGATCTGTATCTCGCTGTATTTATTTACTTATTTTTTTTTAAAAAATAATTGCTATGACCTAGGTCATATACAATTATTTTGGGCCCTACTTAACTAGGCTAAATGTGCCTGTCCTAGAGTCAGGGGAGATGGTAGTAATGAAACGTTAAAAATGGTATGACCATGTGCGGATTCGTACGCGCGACCTTTGGGCTAAGATTCCAACGCCTTAACCACTAGACTATCTGTGTAGATTTATTAATTCGGATTTGAGATAATCTGTAATCGTATATTTCGTAAGTTGTAATATATATATTTTTTTATAATTTATTTAAACATTTTTTTATGAAATACATAATGAATACATATATTTAATTTATCATAATATACAAAGATCCTATAAATATTGCGCCCTGTAATCAAATTTGAATTAATAACGATTTTCTGTTTTTAATAATTAACATTTTTAGCACCAATGTTCTAAAACCGACGTTAATGATTTTTGACGAGATTTTTCTTAAAATATGGATTGTCGATATCTGTGCCGCGTGGAATGTTTCCTTCATTATTCTATGTTAAAAGTTTTATAATAAAAATATAACTATTTCAATACAGTGAACAAACATAAGAAATCAAAGGAAATGCAAAATTACAACAGGATAACCCCCAGTCTAGAAAGATAGCAAACGACACAAAATATTAAAACAAAGACTGCTTTTTGTAAAATGATTTGCTGCGACCAAGGTTATGCGCAGTTGACGTAAGCCCTGATCAACCCCCAGACCAATTTGCTTGGATGGTGGTGATAAAGCGTTAAAAACCGCGTGCAGAATCAAACCTGCATACGCTGGATCGGTAATGGAACGCAGTCTATTCAATGATTACATTTTGAGCAAATCTAGGGAACCCCACAAAAAATAGTCCAGCGGTGTTAAATCGCACGATCTTGGAGGCCACGCCACAGGCCCACGACGCGATTTTTACTTTATTTTAGAGTGATTTTTTCTAAATTTGCACTATTTGCAAACGTTGTTCAGGAGTCAGTCTATTCATTATGAAATGGCAAACCACACTGAGCATAAATCAAGTGACAGCTGTCAAAAACACCAACTACGAAAAAAGTAGTGCCAGATTGAAAACCACGCCTCTAAATAAAACACCCTATATTATTAATTACATTATTTTTATCTGGCCATGCATGAGAACCATTAGTTAATTTACTTGATAATTCGGGTGAATTTCAAAGTAATATTAAAAAAATACAGTCTTTAAATAAAAATATGTAGAAGTTTGTTTTGGAAGACGAAACAGTTTAGAGAGTTTGGACAAAACATCAAAATTGTCAACATCACGATGCATAATATATTTTCATTATTTGGCAAAATACGCATATGCGTGTGTTCAGATATCGGTGGCATTTAACTTATTATTTAACTATTTTGTGACGACATGGCTTCTGTAATGGTTTTAATGTTTTATACTAGGCATTAGAAGAATTTAGTCCTTTGTAGCTCCCGAAGATATCTTACATTTGATGAGCCTCGGCCAAGCGAGTTTCATTACAATATTATTAATTTTTGTGATGTGTATTATATTCATACCGCCGAACGGTGAATAAAATGCTATTATATAGACGGTCTATGGTAGAAACACGTATGCAAGGAGCGATAGCGTTTTGGAGTGAAAACCCCGAGTCGCCTGTTGCACGCAAGCGATACGCCCCCACAAAGATGCTCGCATGAAAAACGAGTAAATGCTCTTGATCAGTAGGCATTTAAGGCACCAGTTGGTCGCCAACCAGATTAGAGGAAGATATAAGGACACTGCCGATACAAGGAATCATCTATAGTGGCCGGGAAAACGAGTACACAGTAACTATTTCGTTACATCATCCTATAAATTGGATTTGTTTTAATTTTAACATATTTTACATTTTAAAGGTATCCTGAAATTTACAATATATTTGAGCATTGTTACCCGGTGAAACATAGTATGTGCCATAATTTAAATTTGTTTTTTAAACTTTTTAAATGTGTGGATTTTGAATAATAAAACTAAATTATTTATTTCCAAGGCATACTTTACTTCAAAAAGATTCTTTAAAACATCATCTTATCATAAGCACCGTTTTATTTTATTTGTTTTCTATGATTTACAGTTGCGATAAAATATAATTCATATAATTAATATTAACAGTATAATTTTTCAACCGTGTACATTTAAAGACCCGGAACCTGTTTAATAAGTTAAAAGAAGCTTCTAAAAACCTAGAAAAATATATATTAAAATTCATATAGAACGTAAAAAAAATAAAACTTTGATAGCAAAAACGGTGGCCAATTAGCTGCGCATCGATTAGAAACATACTTTTACAGAGTAAGCCATTTTTGTTTTAATAAATTCTAACCTAACCTAACCACCGTGAAAATTCAATCATCACACGTAACAAGTACATAAAAAACCTTAAAAATACTTAAAATAAAAATAAGTAACCAATAAATAGAAATTTATACAAAATATAAATACCTAATTATTATTTTGATGATACAAATTATGTAACATATTTTTATTAGCTTATTATTATACCTACAGTTCAAATAGATAATCGATATCGAAAGTGATAACATCTGGTGAGCCGGAATAAACCATTACTCATTTTTATTAATTACACATGCTGATATTATTTTTTGTTTTTTATTCATTTTTTTTGATTTATTATATTATAAGCACATTTAATTTAATTAGGGCAGTTTAATAAAACACACCGTGTCCCAAAACCACTCCTGATAAAAAAAAAACAGGTAATTAGTACTGGGATTTCTAGCGTTATTTGTTAACAAACTATATCGCTATTCATCATGGTTACCGAGAAAATAAAATGTAAACTTTACGTGAAAATAGTAAAAGGACATGTAATGTCTTTGGTGTGAGCACTCAGCTGTCGCCGTGCGCCGTAAAGATGCCAAAGCCATTCTCGATCAGTGCGGCATCATAATTTCCGCGCTGACCAAATCCACACCATCTGTTTAAAAATATATTTTTTTTTTCTGACTTATAATAGGTTACTTAACCCCTTAAATCTTCGGAAATGATCCTGGAACATCCTGTATATTGATGGAAAGGAAGAAATAATAATTTGTAATCATTGAACAAGGTAATTTATTTTTTTAAATAATTGTTATGACCTGGGTCATATACGATTATTTTGGGGCTTACTCAACTAGGCCAAATGTGCCTATATTAGGATCAGGGAAGATGATGGTAATGGAGCGTTAAAAATGGTATGACCATGTGCGAATTCGAATCCGCGAATTTAGGTCAATAATCCAACGCCTTAACCAATAGTTATTAATGTATTGTATTAGGAAATAATAAAAAAATATATTCACGTTGAAGCATCGGGAGATTAGATTCAACACGAGCAAATTTCAAGCACGCATGCTCAACATTATTTAACTTTATTTTCGTGTTCGTTTCGCTTTCCCAGCACCTTCCTCCTCTGTGACCACATGTGTCCATACAGGACGGGGAAGAAGGGAATATAGGAGAGCATATACGCAATCATGAATATACGATAGTTGAAGATCACATTCCACGGGTTGGGCATGGAAACGGTCCAGAGCTTTGTGTTACCGATCTCCTCTTGAGCGTGGTACATGCATAGCAACTCGCCCGTTATCCCCAGGGGATACAGCACTATGAACAGGGAGTACCTGGAAAAAATAGGATTTTCCAAATGTAACCTGGCTTGCATAATACACATTGATCAGAGTTATATTGTACGGTGGTCAGCGTCAGCGATCTGATGGGGTAGTGGCATAAATGCCCGCTTCTGAATAAGACGTCCCGGGCTCGACCCGAGCGAATATTCACCGGTATTTTTCTCAATCATCGAGTGAGTTAAGTAACAAGACAAGCAAACATTTATTCAATAATATACTCGCATGGAGTTGTCTGTCTAGCATCATGAAAACATCAACAAGACAACTGAAATTAAACTTTCACATTTACAAAATTCTTTATAAAATATATAATTTTTAAATAACAAACATATAGACTATTTAGTCCCGACGTTTCGGAAATGATCACACATCCATCCTCAGGAGGATGGTTAACATTTCCGTCCGGTTTCTGATGATGGTATCGGATGGACGTGTCGACATTTAAATGACTTAATGATTTAATAAGGTTTAGAGAATTAGATGTAATATATAATCGGTAGGTACTCACCTAGCCTTCAGTAAACCACTTGGAACAGACCCGATTAAATTCATCAGGTAATATGAATAGCGTACTATCTCAGTGATGGACCAAGCCAGTACGCATAGCACCAGTCCAGGACTGACCTTCGAAAAGAAAAATGATAATCAATTTTAATTGTGCAAACATTAGGACATATTCAGGTGAGATGGTGGTAACGAAGCATTAAAGATGTGCGGATTCGAACCCATGACCTTTGGACCAATAGTCCAATGTCTTAACCACTAGACTCATAAAAGAAAAAAGCATGAAATTAATAAAGGGTTGTATGTATTTATTATTATTTTCATTATATATTGTATCAATGATGACGAGATATTATTCGAGATAGATTTTATGAAGGTATGCATTCTATTATAGTTAAAATTGGTTTATAGAGAAGTCTCGCTTTTTTAAGATTTACATAGAACGGAAGTGTGAAATATTTTAGGTTAGGATAAATCAAGTCAAATTATATAAACGGATTCGGCGGTGAATATTTTTTCTTTTACAAATAATATTATTCCTAATTTCCTCATTCATATGAATGCCCTTTTACATAAATATAAAAGAGGAGATAATGATTTGCACTCAATAAAAAATAATTAAATGATAATTACAAAAACACGAAAGAAAATAGATGATAGAAATGATAACAGAAAATAACAAAATAAAATGGTGTACTACTCAAAATCCTAAACAAAATCTTTAACACAGCACTCAATCAGCGGCGTGCCCAGAACTTGTAGAATAGGCAAGCCATATCGCTGGGAAGGTTCCTATCCGGGGGGTAGGAACCCCCCCGCCCTAACCGCCGAAAGCAGAATTTGTTTTGAGATGACTAGTTATTGAGGTGTAATAATAATAAAAACAAAAACCAAAAAATAAGTATAAAAAAGATAGTCAAACTGTAAAATAATGTATGAGTATATTAGTCTCTTTTTTTTCTTAAGCGCTAGTCGGACCATGGCCTTTGGGGTATAGTGACTCTTTTGCACTTGACTGTGCGCATAGGAAACTCTAAAAACACATGATAGTTACCTTGGCTGCATCTGTCGGTACGAGGACGCCCCAAACGACAAACACACGGGAATAGACCTGCATTAGCGTCAGGAAGATACCGGACGGAACGATGCCGATCGCAGCGTGGACTATCTACAAACGACAAATATATTTTAATTTTATTACAACTCTTACAGATTACACAATATTTAATTTCATGGAGCCTCTTCTCGATGAGACCTCGATTTGGGCGTGGCCGTAAATCGTTCTGTTTTATCTAACAGCTGTAGAGTTAACCTAAACCACAACAGTGCGTCACAAAATGATAAATCAACTGCTCATTAAAGGATAACCTTGTATTTAAAAAAAAATATGTTGAATTTGCGTTGTTATGAAATCAACTTTTATACAAAGTACAAATTTACCCTTTCCATTCCAATATTAATACTGATAAGTATGAGATAAAATAAAATCTATTACTATTTTTCTTCTATATCTACAATAAAGACTCACACTACAACTTTTGTAAGGAAAAATGACCAGGTTCCGTCCTCGTTAACACGTTGACTGCCACGGCAATTTTCTGAAATCTGGCCTAAAATGACAATTTGATTTAAATACATTATATTATTAAAAGCTCTAATTCTAATTATAGTTTTTGTTTTTAAGTTACAAGAACAAGAGTTGTCTTGTAGTTGGCAGTCAATGTGTTAAATTAGATTTATTGGTTGGAATCCAACATTCTTCCTCTTGAATATTTGGTTGATTTTGTATGGATTGTCTTTGCGCCCACAGAGGGGGGGGGGGGGGTTGATGTACCTTGATGATGATTAGCTAATTTAATTTAAAACATACATAATATGATTTATATAAAAAGCAATTATCTACAAGGCGACGAAAGCATAAGAGAAGGGAAGAAATATAAGGCAAGGAACTTTCGAGACAAAATAATGTAAACGGTAATGCCAAGGCGACAATGTTGCTAAAGCAATTCGGTATGCTCAAAATTAATCAAGTCGATTTTTTAACATTTTGACCCTCGAATAGCTAAGTCATTGCGTATCGGGAATACTGCATACAAATTTCCGGTGATACGATTCGATTCAAAAAGCGAAAAATATCGTCTTTGTAAGCTACAACCAGCAGAGATTTTTTTTTTGTTTGATTAATGTAAAGCCGTTTTTTTTCAAGTGGAGATGACAAATATTTTTTGTACACTTTTAATAGTTTCGGTATCAATGGTATTGTATTAATATTACTATGCTGTGGTTTACCATACACAATACAAGGATGGATAAAAATAATTTATTACTTTAAGTTTTGCTGAGTTTAGCAACGACTTTTAGATCAGCAAAAAGGAAAAACAAAACGTCTGGATTAATCTCTCACATACGGTATACCCGAAATTCTGTAAATTTCCCATGAAAAGAAAAATATAACTCTACTTTTTAATATTAGTTTTATTATTATTTAATTTTTTAAAAAACATGCCTAGTTAGCTGCTAAGTGACCGAGTGAGCATTTTATAAGCATAGCTATGTAATAAGTAGTGATGGGGAGTCGACTCTCGCAGGCGTTGTTTTATTTCTCGGGGAATCCTTCAATTTTTTTCACGTCGAGTCGGTGTACTCTCAACCAGCCCGCGTCATTCCTTTCCGCATGGAGTTTCTAGCGCCTGCCTAACCTATAAATTATAATGTCTCTAAGAAAAAAAGTGTAGTTTGGAAGAAGTTTACTTTTAAACACGCAGAGAATAAAGTGTTATTGTGTTCTTTTTGTAAAATGGCCTATTCTCAAAATCAAGCAAGCTCACAAATCAACAGCGTAATCGATTGAAGCCAAAGTGAGTTTATAAAACACTTTTATTTTAATTTCAACATGTAAATTAAATTAAAAAAAATATTCAACATAAATCATAATTTTTTTACATTCCACATTATTTTTTATATTCAAAAATTATAGATTATGTAATAAGCTTAGCCATTATGTGCACTAGCTACTAGGTACACACCAAAATAACAATCAATCATATGTAAAATTAAACCTTTTGAAATAATTTAGTAGTAACTAGCAAAAGACAGTAAGTGTTGAATATATAGGGTGTTTTATTTAGAGGTGTGGTTTTCAATCTGGCACTACTTTTTTCGTAGTTGGTGTTTTTGACAGCTGTCACTTGATTTATGCTCAGTTTGGTTTGCCATTTCATAATGAATAGACTTACTCCTGAACAACGTGGAGTGGCCTCCAAGATCGTGCGATTTAACACCGCTGGACTACTTTTTGTGGGGTTATGTGAAGTCGCTTGTCTACGCAGATAAGCCGGACACGATTAACGCCTTGGAAGAGAATATTCGGCGCGTTATTGCTGCCATACGGCCCAACTTGCTGCAAAAAGTGGTTGAAAATTGGGCCTCTCGGCTGGAATTTGTTCGAGTCAGCCGCGGCGGCCACTTACCCGAAATCATTTTTAAAACATAATGGCAAACCCTTATCTTTATAATAAAACTAAATTCTTAGCCATAACATCAAATTATATGCGTTTTATCTCTTCTTGAAAACCACGCGTCTAAAAACATCACCCTATAGAATAATAACATTCAAATTTAGCAAACAATCACAAGACCAAAATATGTAGTAAATGGTGAGGTTTGTATTATGTGTCGTATAATCACACCTTTACCTCAAATATCTTTGGTCTATGACCCTGCCAAAAACAATTCCCTGCCCTCAACTGTAACTGCCAAGCAGTGTTAAATGGTCAGTCGTAGCACCAACAGCTCACTCCTAGCACTTGTTGAAGCTAGCAAAACAACGTGTGAATTCGTGCGAGGTATCAGCGTTCTCCACAACCTGTCAAGACGGTTGCAGAGGCACCTGGATTCCACAACCATCAACAAAATTTCCAGCACCTAAGCTCGACCATTAGGTTAATTTATTTGCGATTCATTTACGAATTTTGTCGCATTTCCTACAGTAAGAGTCAACTCCAGGGTCGAGTACTCGACTCTAATTCGACTCCCAAAATCTTGGAGTCGCACATCACTAATAAGGTGACTATGTATAAGGAAGCTTACCTCTAAAACGGCAGCCGACTGATAGATTATGATGATCCATTGTACGTACGGCCAATAGGTTGCGAGTGAACCTCGATCCAGAAAATGACCAGCTGATATCAGTAATAAGTATGCCCATCTAGAATTAGAAAAAAAACACTTCTGAGAATTTGTATCTAACTTCGTCTTAAATGAAGATCACTTTTTTTATAATTAATTGGTCGTCGTTATAAACCACAAATGCTCTTGATTGGGGTGGAAGGCGCATGCTCTGGTTTGTATGTAGTTACACGAGATAAGGTAGATACATCACTATTTTCAGATGTTTTTGTGCGGTTTGAGAATTTCAGATAAAGTTTTATCCACTAACTCATTGTATTAATCATTGAATTTATTGGCTCACTCCCAAGTGGGACGGTCGTAAGAAAATAAAATTTATAATTGTACTAATTTTTTTTAGGTTAATAAATGTGGTCAATCACAGAAGATGGTAGATGTGGTCAGTTGCAGAATTCTTGTTTCCTCCTAATTCTACATCCTTAATCGGGTTTCAATCCATATTAACTGGCTAAAATAATTTAACTTTCCCATTAATTTTTATGGACTTATTTTACTTCGCCGACATGAAATTAATACATATTAACACAACCTCGTTAGGTTAGCTGGTAGAGATTGTCTTGGGCAATAAGCTCGTTTTTGTTATGTATTGATGCATGTCAAATAAAATATTAATTGTTATTATTACAAACGCGAGTATGCACAAGGCCAATAGAATGATACTCTATGGCACTGAGGTTCATGTAATGATATCTAATACTTGCAAGATGATAAATTGTCAGACTTTCTACTAAATTTGTGGCCAAAGAAGGTGTTTGGACAGAGAGCATACATGGAGTCCTTCATGACGTAAGTTAGAGGGAGAAAGTGAGGGCTATCCCAAATAGCGGTGGGCGTCAACACAATAATCATATACCTATGGTTACGTTATACGCGATTTCAAAATATCCTATTACTTAAACGGCTACAAAATAACTACGTGATGTGTAACTGAACTCGTCACCGTGCTCATTGTCGTGGTGTCACTTCCAACGAGATTTCCGTGTCACTGAAGCTGGAGTCTAGCCGGACAGTGTAACAAATAATAGGGCATCTGTTAAAATAATTACGGCCGGCGATGTACCTGAATGCACTATATGGTATCCATCTGCGGATACCATATAACTGTAACCTGTGTAATCTGTGGTAACTTGTGGAAGGTGCAAGCCAGACAAAGGCCATAATAGGCAAGAAAAGCGACTTCGTTGAAAGCGACTGTGAATTAACGCTGTTAAGCGTATAGCGCTGAACCTCGTTTTTGATGTACTGGACATACCTGGCTAATTCTTGAATCAAATATTCTGTTTGAGGATTTTGAGTACATCAGGAAATGCTGATATACGAGGGCTGCTATTTATTAATCCAGAACTGGCCACCTTCAGAACAACATTTGAACAATAATTACTACATTAAAAAATGGAACTCTTTGGCTGTACATTTGTTTTTACATTGTCGCGTCATTTTGAAAATTACATGTCTTTATCACCATGGGCTAACTCAAAAACAGTGCATTGATCAACTAAACTTTGACTTTTGGGGATGAAGCACCATCACCAACCACTGTGTATCACTGGTTTAGTGAGTTTAATTGTGGGCGGTCTATGCTCACGGACGACTTTAAAGGTCGCCCTAAATCGGTTATTGTACCACAAAATTCAATGCTGTGCGGGAACCAATAATGCAAGCTCATCATATTATATATCGCGAGATACAGGCGTCCCTGGGCATAAGTATGATGAGCATACATAAGATATTACACTAACATTTAGCTGTAAAAAAAATTGTTCGTGTTGGATTCCGCACAACTTGAGAATTGATCAAAAACAGGCTTGTGTCGATTGGTGCAAAAAAATCACCCTCAGTATAAAAGTTTATCTATCTATATCACTTTCTTGTGTATACGATAACTGTCGTAATTTTACACCAATCACTTTCAAATTGATACATAAAATTTAAGGGCACAAAATCTCAGTTAAGTTCATTAATGTTTAAAATCAAACTTGGGGGGCGGGAATGGGGAGTTTTTTTCGAAAAAGTGAAATTTTTCTATAACTTTCTTAGTATATAAGATATTGAATTCATTTAAATTTTATATTATTCCTTAGATAAGTGCCTAAAACTTAATGCAGAAAACTTTTTTGATAGTATCACCCATTCGTCCTAGGGGTGGGTTCCTCCCCATCATACCTCCCATACCTTCCATAATAAGCACAGGATTAAATCCGTTTAAAATGTTAATTGTAGGCCAATAATTTCCCAACAACTTTTGTTTGAGACATTTTTTGATATGAGCAACCCTTACGGTAAGAGATGACCAAAATGTTTCACCACTTTGATCAGGCGAATCTACCTCCGCCTTCCGGCGTGCCGAAAGGATTTTTTTTGGGATACAGAGGGTATCCTTCTGATCAATTGTAAAAAAAGTGGTACAATAATTGGAGCGTACTGCACTGGTCTGCTGAAATGATGTAAAGAAGCTGTGAAGGAGAAAAGGAGAGGAAAATACATCAAAGGAGTTGATGGTTCTGCGAGTAAGAGCAGTAAGTATGGCTGGCTACCAAATGTTGAACTACCCTGCCTGCAGTCCGGACCTGGCTTCGTCCGATTATTATTCGTTACCATAAATGAAAAAAGTTCTTCGAGGTAGTTGACAATTTTGACATATTTCAGAGCAATTTTTTTTTCAGGGTATGATAAAATTGAAAGATGTAAGAATTATTTTAGGGTTAAGGAAGAATATACTGGTAAAGAAAAATAATAGCATATTTTTATTTACCCCCTTTCCTATCATTCCGCGAACTTTTTAACCTCCCCTCATAACTGCTTCATTAATTAATTATGTATGTATTTTATCTTATTACTTTTCTCTCTCCTTATCCCTAAATATTTTTTCCCTGATAAAGTTTTTTTTTAACATTTAGAATTTCAAAAAACCTAACCACTTGGTAATCGCAATATTATTTTTGGTTTAAAAACTGGAATTTTATATAGTTTATTAACTGTAGGGACAATAATTCCTCTGTTCTTCGATATCATCTATTAGTAAAACTTCTTAATTATCTTTGAAAAAAAAACAACTTTAGAAGCAAGATTCATCTTTCATCTGCCGAGATGAAGACGTTGTCGGGCAAAGTACCGAGATTTCACCAAATATCAACTTTCTATCTTCGTGATAGATAACCGCGCAAGCCTTACATTCTCAGGTAAGACATCGGAAAGTGCACTGCGCTAAATGTTAAATTTGAATAGGCTAGCGTAAAAACTAGCCAACCACTGGAATACTATCGAAGAAAAATGAGCAATAAATCGCTTAAAATTACGACATCTGATACGGCGTGCAAATTTCGATTTCTCGCTAAAAATGCAGGCCGATCGCACATAATCAACGAGCAATTATTGATTATAATAATTTAGGTGCACGGTCTTCTTTTGTAAACCGGTTGTAGTCGTGATCGTAAATATCTCAATAGCGTACAAAAAAGTGAATATTTAGGACAATAACTTACCCAACAGTTAGTATTCCGTTATATGCTATTAGATAGGATTTGGCCACATTTGACAAACTCTTCTTTGATTTTTGCTCATCCTTACCAGACATTGTACAAAATAATAACTTAACACTAAAAGGAATGATTAAAAATGCAAAAACCCGCAAAAATGACAGCAAAGCAGTTAAAAGTACCGCTCGAGATAACGTCACGGCGACACAACTAACCTAAATCAACTAAAAAAAAAAACAAATTTTAAAGTAGGGTAAACCTGTTCGCGAACAGAGCTGATCGCGCTACTGAACAGAATGATCGCTCTGTGTCGACTTTGTTCTTTCGGAAAAGCTGTTTTTGCGGAGTTGCTGTTCGTTGTCAAACCGAACGCACAGTGTCGGAACAGAGATAAAAATAATACAATTAATTCATATAATTGACTGAACGGGAACCAATATTAAGAAAAAAATATTTTACTACAAAAAATACATTTTAAAATAAATCTCATTTTGTTGAGTTATTGTTAGTATTAGCGAAGCGCGAGCTATTGAATCTGATAATAATTAAACCATATTTGCTGGCAAATCTAATAGACCCTATTCGCAGATGGTAACTAACCATCAACTACGTTAGATGGTAATATTAATTTATTGCCATATTATTTTTTTATTATAAATAATTATTTCCATCTAACGTAACTGGTAGTTACTACCCTACCGTCTGCGGAGAGGGCTTATTCGCTATGCTGGCAAAAATAGTTTAATTATTATCGGATTCAATAGAAGGCGCTACGCTAAAAGGGATCATAGTTAGTAGTTAAGTAGTTAGTAGTAAGGAAAACTCATTCAAAGAAACAGATCTGTCTGTTCGGTTTCGTCAAGTAAGAGCCCAAATTGGAAGAACACCTCATTTGGTCTTTGGAGCGGAAATATATATATTAGGTGAACGGTAACAGAGAACTCTTTACAGCCCAACCCTACTTCAAAGCAGTGTTGCCAGGTGGAATGTGACGTGAATCGCAGTTCAGGATGAAAATAATCGTACTCTGTGCAATGGAACATTCAAATATGCAGTTTAATTCGCATTAAGTAATAAATAAACTATGTTTAAACTATTAAAAAAAAAGTTTATTCATTAATATTAGGTATCATTTTGTCTGTTCAATATTTAAATATTGAACAGACAAAATGATACCTAATAACAAAGTAAATATAAAATATATACCTTTCTTGCCGAAAAATATTTTCGACTTTGACTTGTATTCATCAGACTTTTCAACTGTTTTCTAATTACACGTATTTATTATACTACTGCGTAAAAACAGCACAAAATGCACGTTATTTAAAAAACAAGAATGGCTTTGACACCTTTTAGCTACCAAATAATATCAACTGCTTCTATACACTGTTTAGCAGAAGTAAATTATTTAACCAGAACCTGATGTCTTACAGCTAGGCCCTATAAGCGTCATTAAAGGTATAACACTCAAGAGTTTAAAATTGTACAGGTAAAGTAAGTCATAAAGTGAGAACATTATTATATGTAAGTAAAAGTATATTATAATAGGATTGTGTTAGAATAAATTAATGATATATTTTTTCAACAGCTTCCTTTCAATTACCTTGAAAATGCCAAAGCTGGTCGAAACCGGTCGTTGAAATTTAACGGGGTTAAACTAATTAAATGCAACATTAACATTCTCGATACTTCAATTTTCTTTGATATAAGATATCTTTTATAATATGCCGTCACTCGGAAATTTGGGTTTAGTCAAGAGTTCAGTCCCGTTTGGCACACGCCGCAAGACTCAGCAGTCAGTAGGGGTTCTACAGCCGATGTCTCAGATTACTTTTTTCTTCAAATTATTAGGCAAACTTATAGAGAAATCGGTTTGGACTTCGAATCGATGTTACGACCGATTTTCTAGATCAAGATCTGTGTGTGACCTGTACTGAAATTCACTTTTCGAGTATCTAGCCCACTCCCGTATCAGTACAAGAACTTTCCTCAGACCATAATTCAGTCATTTTGCTTGCACCACAAAAAACTAGTCAACTAACCACTGTTCGCTGAACACTCAAATAACACAGATTTCGCTCTGTGTTATTTGAGTGTTCAGCGCACTCACACACACAAAGTTGAAAGATTATAAAACTTATTCGTGAAAACATACCCTACAGAAATTCCAAAAGTGACTGACATACGATGAAGTTTTTCTGGAAAGGCTTTATGTGCTACCCGAAAGTTAGCTTTGGAAACTCTCGAGGCAACTCTCATATGCTTTCTCTACGCGTGAACCGCATTTGATTTGTACTAGGTAATCTGTGGTCTTTAGATTTCATCAAGCTCTTGGAATTAAGTTTTTAGTTGTACTGTTATTGCGACGATAAATAGATAGGTAGAATTTGTTCACCGCATATTTTGAATTCTTCCAAGAATGTACAAAATCTTTTTAACCTTTTTTTTATTTCGGTTGCAAAAAAATAAGTACCTTAAATCTATATTAGAATGTGGGTCATCGACAAGGCTCCAGACATATTTCCTAACATTAGTTGATAGGGATACTGGACAATCATTTCATCCCTAAAGTATTTTTATGAAAAAAAGCCATTGTTACGGTCATTTTATCGCGGTGTCTGCCCAAACCTACGGTTTATTCTTAATAACAACTAAATGAAATTCTTAATACTAAGAACTAATCAGATATCGGTGACGCACACTTTCTATTTGTGTGCCGACCTAATCACAGATTTTTAATACTTTTTATAGCTAACCGTTAATAAGGCCTGACTCGTTAATTCTCGCCCGAGGGAGAATAGAATAGAATATGTTCTGTAGCGTTTGGCTATAAAGCGCAAAGAATTAACCATGTTTCGATTCTAAATAGATTGTTCAACAGACACGGTGAATTTTGACACTGTTACATCAATGGCCCTTGCGCTTATCTCAAAAAAATGCTATAAATAATGTGGTGGGTTTAAAAGGGAAATCGTTTTATCGTATCTTATCGTGTTTACGATATAGTCTCGTTCTGGATTTGTTGTCTATATAAGACGTAGATTTATAGGTTAATCCTCATAATACATAAAATCTCTGTAGTGCACCTACCCAATATGAGGGCAGTACTTTTGTTCGCCCTCGTGGCCTTCGTCAACGCCAGAGCTAATGTGGAGCGAACGTAAGACGATAAAAATATATTTTTTTCTTCTATTTCTATGAGGAGTACAATTATTCTAGTTTGTCGAGTCGCCTAGGTGCGTGACAGCTCCTCTGAAAAATAATATTATATAAAGGCAAAGAACGTCGCACGTTTTTATGACTTAAAAGTACGCGAAGTTCGATCAAATACGCGAACAAAAATTCGAACATTTTTGGGCTTTGAAACCTAGGGTTGCCCGATGGTATTCTAAAGGAGAACATGTCCTCCTTTTCTATGATTTGTCCTCCCTTACGGTGGCGTGGTGCATCACTTTCATGATCAATTTTGTAATCTGATTTCATTTCTTAAATCAAAATCAAATGGTCAACCTGAAGACAAATATTATGATTTGAAGTCGCACGAGCAGCGGACGATTTACTTTAAAATTGTAAAAACATTGAATGCTGGCGCAAAGACAAAAGCAGACTCAGTGTGAATTTCTTCTAAAATTGGCAGTTCGGCTTTTGATCAAAATAAAGTAAATTATATTTTTAAAAAATGGGTTAATTGTGAAAGTCCTTTTTTTAGAAAATCTTTATTTTTAGACCTATCAGTTCGCCGTTTTCAAATTGTCATCTGACAACCCTATATAGACTTGGTTCAACACTAGCTCGCTGTCAGTTTGACGTTTGTTTAATCCATTATTGCATTGGACAAACGTCAAGCTGACAGCGAGCGATCGGCAAGTCGGCTTCAGACTAGCCCCACTGAATAATTTTCTGGGCCAATAAGTAAACAGCGTTATCTGTAAGCGAAGTTAGAAATTAGGTACGTCGTAAGAAGCCCGAGGACATACCTATTTTATTCATTTATGGGACGGATGATTGTATGGCCAATATGCTAGGAAGGTGTTTTTGTGCATTTTGGAAAACTCCCGGAAATCCTAGATCGACGCAACTACTTTTAGTTCTCTCGAGTGTCGCAGGCACGAGTGTCACACACCGAAGGCGCTGTTAAAGCCGCCTGCATGTCTTAACTGCTAACCTGGGGTTGAACAGTTATTAATGTAGGCTCGCTGAATTTGGGCTTAGTGACGACACTTGGTGCGTTTGGGGTCGCGAACGAGATTTACTCTTGAGCGTACTTGACGTGACCATTAGGCCAATCTGGTTTACTGACTTTGTTCTGACTTCGAATACTAAATGGACAGTTCGAGAAGGACCTGCTGATTGCTGATCGCGTAGTGTGCGGATTCCTACTTCGCCCGTGCAATCAACACTTCGTTTGTTCGTCCCTCATCCCTTTTAGGGGATATGGCTTCTACTGCAGGGTTCTAGTCCTCCGCTCGCTGATTATCTTCGCATTTATTAAAGGTTATAAAACTGTAAAATGTATATAATAAGATAATTAAATTATTGGTACACCTGTTTTGTTTTGTCCTAGTTGTACTATTGTATTTCTGCATTGTTTTAAACTTTATTTTGTTATCCTGTATTGTTTTTATGTTTCTTATTTAATAAACCACACTTTTATGCTTTTTAGAAAAATAAACGATGGCTATTCTTTCCTTGGGCGGATATAAAGATTTCGTCTTTGAAACTGCTCAGTCGGCGGCTAGTCTAAAATAGTATTCAATCAAATGATTGAAAATTATATTATTTTAATTTTTGAAAATATGTGTATACTGCGTATGTTGTTATTCACGTGCAAATATAACGTTGATTCAAATTTGGTCTCAAAAATGTGTGAAATGTGTGAGATGTGTGAAAAACTTTTTCAAACGCCTAAATTAGCATATCTAATCAATTTTAGTGGCATGTGGAGGGGCATATAGAGACTAATATTACAATTGATAGAAACGGAAGGCACATACCATTGAAAGTGAACCGCGGGGCGCGCAGATGCCATAATGTCGACGTCAGCATTCATCATATCTGATATTTCATATCTGATAATAAAATTTCCAACTTCACGGAACGTAAAGTAAACAACAATAATAATTATTAAATATCTCAATTGTGCACGATTGTAATAAATTAATTCGCTTATCAGATAACATCTTTGATTGATTCGTTTTTTTTAGTTTTAGTCTACAAATGACAATTTACACGCGTGTATTAATAACTTTCAAATTATTATCATCAAGGTCTGAGAGCCAAAGTATTATCATTTATCAACTTTTCATGAGGAGCAAAAAACAATACAGAAAAAACAAAACTTTAAGAGATTTCATTTTAAATAAAGGCAGTTTTATTGACATAGTGTTTCTTTTATTGTTAACATAAGAATGCTGAACAAGACTACAGCAAAAAAAAAATGGTATAAATCTATAAAAAAATAGTTCTTATGTTATTCTGGCCTTAAAACAAAAAAAATACACAGAAAATCTTTTGTAGCCGATCGCTCTCTTGGCACAATAAAAAATGACTTTTTGCGACAGATACTAATGGCATTGATAAGTCAATTTGCCAGTTTTTAATGATACGCTACTCTGACCCTCAGCCCTCGACATGGAGATGGAGATGCATTCGGACTATAATTGACACTAAGGACAATGTTCAAAATACAACCAAAAGATTTATCATCACTGATATAAAATTTGATCGCGTAATAATATATGTGATAATTTCCATTTGCTATGTAGGTACCTACTGAAATGTGTGTATCGGTGTGCTAAAAATACATTTTTATTAATATTTACGGGGTTTTGGGTTTTTTATACTCACTCTGTAGCACTTTATATTTAATAACCGTTCCTAGAATTAATTCTTACCTAGCAGTTAAGTTTTATACCCTTATCTAAGAAATAACATAAAATTAGGATGGTATCGATATCTTATATACTAAGATATCGATACCATCAAATAATAATATTAAAATAATAGCAAAATTTCACTTTTTCGAAACTCCCCCTATTCCCTCCCCCCTTGTCTGATTTTGCCCATTAACGGTGTTGACCGAGATTTTGTACCCTTAAATTTTATGTATCAATTTGAAAGTGATTGGTGTAAATTACAGCAGTTATTGTGTTGGGTTCTAAGGGATGTGAAACGCGAAGATAATTATGTCGAATATGTTCGGAAGTCATGACATGGTACAAAAGGTAGTTTTCCTTATGGAATCTACCTAATAAATATTTTTTGTCCAGGGATCGCATCATTGATGTGGGCGAGACTCATAACGTGAACGATGACTTTGACGCGTTGCTGCCGTCCATAGTGGCGGCGATCGTGGAACGGAACCTCGATCCCATCGGAGCGCCCGACATGAGCGAGGGTTTCAATGTGGTAAGAGTATTGTTTAGGCTAGCCGCCGCAGCGGGCCTCTTCATGCCTTAAATCATTCTATCTCATCGAATAGCTAAACATTTAAAGCAAATAGAAAGGGAAACACTGTGAAGTTATAGGATAATCTTGAAAAACAAAATCAACGTAGTTTAAAACAAGAATGGCTTTGACACCCTGTAGCTATCATATAATGTCAACTGCTTCTATACATTGTCTAGTAGTAGTACATTATCCAGAACCTGACATATTACAGCTAGGCCCTACAAGCGTTATTAAAGGCATCTCCCACCCTGGCTACTCGCTCCTGTGGCACCAACTTGTGATAGGTTGCTTCACTACATTTGTTTCTGCGGCACTTTAACTCAATCCGATGTGCGTTTTGGATGCCCATAGAGACAACAGTAGGTTATTTTTTAGGTCTGAATAGATTAAAATAAATAAAAAAAACATACAATGGTATTAAGACATTCTTTTATGATTATAATTTGACACTGAACATTCTTTTAGATTCCTAATTGCGTACATGATGAGTTTAAACTTATTTTAACTGAAATAAATAATACATTCGTGTTGTCAATTTTTTAAAATTCGAATATGATATTTGAGCGCTTAATCAAGCTGTCAATATTTCATTAATCAGTACTAAAAAAATGTTGACTTTAATGATATATAGGGTTCTATGCTATTCGACCAGCCTCCAATGTAAAATATAAACAGCCATGGTTGTTTTTAAGAGCATCAATCTACACGCAAAAAATCAACTCTTTCGCATTTGTACTTTTCGAGTTGAAAGATGGTACGGACAGACAGACGGCCAAAGGAGGGGCTTCTTATACATGAATATTTATACAAGTAAAATCATAGTTGAATCTGCATCTTTATGAAATAAACTATGCATGTAGTTTCTTGATTCTTGTATTCATGCAATAAAATCTAAAGTTTTTATAAAATGTATTGAAAAATACGGACCTTTTTAAATGTTGTAAAGATAAATTATATTTAAGCCCTGATAATTAGGAGATAAAACGATAGCCAGTACCGTTTTTTTTCTCTATCTACAAATAAGAATCACAATAACACTACGTACATGGTTTGTATGAAGCAATTACCGGGGTCCATATCTTTGGCCATAACTTCCACTGTCACTAAGTTTTAACTTCTAAAGTCACTACGTTTTAACTTCTGTCATTGCGTTTTAACTTCTAATGTCACTACGTTTTAACTTTTGTCATTACGTTTTAACTTCTAATGTCACTACGTTTTAACTTTTGTCATTGCGTTTTAACTTCTAATGTCACTACGTTTTAACTTTTGTCATTATGTTTTAACTTATAATGTCACTACGTTTTAACTTCTGTCATTACGTTTGAACTTCTAATGTCATTACGTTTTAACTTTTAATGTCACTACGTTTTAACTTCTGTCATTACGTTTGAACTTCTAATGTCACTACGTTTTAACTTCTGTCATTACGTTTTAACTTCTAATGTCACTACGTTTTAACTTTTAACATTACGTTTGAACTTCTAATGTCACTACGTTTTAACTTCTGTCATTACGTTTTAACTTCTAATGTCACTACGTTTTAACTTCTGTCATTACGTTTTAACTTCTAATGTCACTACGTTTAACTTCTGCCATTACGGTTTAATTTCTAATGTCACTACGTTTTAATTTCTAATATGGTGTGATATTATGTTTAATTTTTACTCAGGATCGTTTATATCAGTTTAAACTTTGAAAATGGCATACGGATAATAATCTCATCGCCAAAACAGAAATACAATACAACCTCCGAGCGTTTGTGTATGCTGTTGGCGTCATTTGCCTTGAGAAAATAACATTCCTAATTTAGGGTATGAAACTTGTTTTTCCATTCTATTGTACCCTATTGTATAAAATTATTATTTAAATATGAAATCTAAATTCTTAATATTATTTGCTTAAGTTAGATATTTTAATTTAATAAAAAATATCCATATTAAATATAAAAATTATTAATTTAATTTATTATTACAAAGAAATCCTTTCGTACACAAAATATATTTTATAATATAAACATAGACACCAATCTGGCTTAAACCGATTTGAACTCAGACCATGTAAAATATTATTAATCGAACAGATTAGTTATTTTTTTTTATTTAAATATATTTTAATCCAACATTAGTTTAGATTTGTTTTTAATAAGAATTAAAAAAACAATAATGCTGTTATCTCTAAAGTAACTTTTAATATTAATTTTATTAGGGTTACATTAAAAATTAAATATTAATTTGTAATTAGATAAAAATAAGAAATATTTCATTCTAGACTTTATTTAGAAGACTGTTTATCATGCTTTATACAGTTACATTACTGAAGCTCTTTGAATAATAATTTCAGTGTGCAGAATTGTCTTTAATTAAATTAAAAAGCCATGTTTTTGTTAAACGTGTGAATATATAATAATGTATTAAGATAATCTATTGTTATCGTGTTTTCGTTATTTACTAAGCTCTAACTTCAAAAATCTCAGAGCTTAGCGATTTTCTGTATCCGACGAATCGAAAAAGATATATTTTATTCTCTGTTAAAATAAATCTTTCCTCCTACAGCAACCGCTGTGGGTGGAGTACCGCGCACAACTGTCACTCTTCAACGGTCTGATCCACAACACGCAGTCCATTCGAAGGTCTGGAGACGCGGTGGTCGCCACTCTCCACGACCTGTGGAGGTTCAGGCTGCCCGTCGCATTCGACAATTTGGTGGCAAGTTACAATTCATTCTCTTAATTATTTAAAAGCGAAAACATCTATACGCACGGTTCGGGCAAATTTTGGATAGGAAAAAATAATTTGTTGGCATCACGACATGCTAAAGTTAACAGTATTCATTTTAATACCCAATTTCTGTCGCCGGATTTATCAGTTTCTGTGGTGTAGCGGTTGATCGTTTGTTTCATGCGCACAAGCCCCCGGTTCGATCCCGGGCGGGAACAGTTTTATTTTTTGTTTCATTTATGTCGGCCTATGTTTTATTCTTGTTTGGGATCCCCAGATGCAAGTTGAGGATTGTGAACAAAGCCTGGAGGTTGCTTGAAATAAAAATAGAAATACCGAGAGCTTTCCAAAAACACCTTTCTAGCATCTTACCTAAATAATTCTTATCCAATCTTCCATCCCCTATTTCACCCTCTAGTTATTTTTTAAGGGGCATACAGTCGCGTTTAACAATTGGAAATTGACACAACAAAGACATTTAACGCGTCGTCCTACTCTATTGTTCACGTCACGGCAGATTCCACACTGGTGCGAAGAGAGCGCCGTGCACAGCAATTGCCTGTCTGTTAATATATAAATATTATTTCATTTTAAAATTCATAATGTAGAGATTTATTTTCCTATATATCAAATTTTGGGCTGTCATGATGCACGCTATTAATAATTAATTCAGAATGAATACACCGCTAGTCTGTGTAATGTAATGTATACTAATTTATTTATTTAATTTATTTTTAAATTTATCTTTATTAGGGAAATAAAACAGTTACACGAGTGAAAATATATACAGGCAGTACATATACAATCATATAAAAAAATAAATAAATAACAAAAATGAAAACAATGGTACCAACTTATTTATTGTGTTTTAAAGTATACAAACATATTTTTAAAACTCTTCCTAAATAATTCTACCTAATGATTCAGGTCGAAGAACAAACAATTATATTGTTTTAAGGCAATAGATATTGTATGTTGTTAGGGTTTTGAGGCAATAGGTATGTATGTTGTTAGGGTTTTAAGGCAATAGATATGTATGTTGTTAGGGTTTTAAGGCAATAGGTATGTATGTTGTTAGGGTTTTAAGGCAATAGATATGTATGTTGTTAGGGTTTTAAGGCAATAGATATGTATGTTGTTAGGGTTTTAAGGCAATAGATATGTTTGTTGTTAGGGTTTTGAGGCAATAGGTATGTATGTTGTTAGGGTTTTAAGGCAATAGATATGTATGTTGTTAGGGTTTTAAGGCAATAGATATGTTTGTTGTTAGGGTTTTGAGGCAATAGGTATGTATGTTGTTAGGGTTTTTAGGCAATAGATATGTATGTTGTTAGTGTTTTAAGGTAATAGATATGTATGTTGTTAGAGTTTTGAGGTAATAGGTATGTATGTTGTTAGTGTTTTGAGGCAATAGATATTGTATGTTGTTAGGGTTTTGAGGCAATAGGTATGTATGTTGTTAGGGTTTTAAGGCAATAGATATGTATGTTGTTAGGGTTTTAAGGCAATAGGTATGTATATTGTTAGGGTTTTAAGGCAATAGGTATGTATGTTGTTAGGGTTTTGAGGCAATAGGTATGTATATTGTTAGGGTTTTAAGGCAATAGGTATGTATGTTGTTAGGGTTTTGAGGCAATAGGTATGTATGTTGTTAGGGTTTTAAGGCAATAGATATGTATCCATTGACATAATTAGACGACTTTCGACCCGTACCTTTCCTGAATGCCATTAATCCGTTTTTCCAGATCAACTATGACTACCGCACCCAGGTCATGGATATCGGGCTGACCGGCGGTGTGGTTGGCAACGTGGACAAGGTCAGCGCGGTCGTCGACATCCTTCACGACAGGCTCAACAACGAATATCACATTCAGGAGTTCGGCTTCGATAGTGTCGGGTGAGCACGTAATCTTCGCCTGTTCCGAACCTGACTCACCGATCGATTGCTGTCAGTTTGACGTTGGTCTAAACGTCAAACGACAGCGGGCGAGTGGCGAGTCGGCTTAGACTAGCCCCACAGGTCTAGTCTCGTAATAATTAAGGGAACCAGCAACGTCTCCGTCACTTTTGGTTCGTTGCACCCGCAGAACATTTGTATTGGGTAGACGCGCCGTAAGACATACAACGAGACCATGACATTAGTATCATAGGAAGCATGACAAACTTATCATTAATTTAACATTTATATAAACGCGCCAAAATGTTATATAATCACTATATATAGAGTGTTCCAAGACCATTCTCGAAGATTTAGGGGGGGGGGGGGTTAACCATGATGAATTTTAAACATATCACGTTTAAATCTCAGGGCCAATGGCTGGATTTTTTATCCTGAATGGTCTTGGAATAAATAAAGGCTGATGGTTTCCTTAACAAAATAAAATAAAAAATCCGAAAGTTCGCACACCTGTTTACTCCACAATAATTATATAAGTATTATATTATATAATAATAGACTTTTGAGACATTTAATGTACTTGTAATATAAAATAATGTTCATTTCAGATCGATTCGCATCCGTCTGACAGGTAACCCTTTGACAGATTGGCTGGTGGGTCCAATGATCGATGTCATTACGACCCTGTTCAAGAGCACCATGGTTCAGTATATCGAGGACACGCTGAGGAATGAACTACAAACATACCTCGACAACCTCAGCTCGTCGGGTTCTAAGAAATCATGGTTTCCGGACCTCAGGAGTTCCATTTCGAACGCCAACAAGAAACGTTCAATTTAACATTATCAGTATAAAATATAACCAACGAAACACGTTCAATTTTTAATCACTTTTTTAAAATTTACACGAAACTTGTAACCTCTTTTAAACCCAAATTTGAAAGTAATAAGTTTTTATGAATTGGCACATTTTTTTGACAATTTAAAATGTTTATCAGAACATATTTTATTACCTAATCATAATATTATAAAAATTTGTACTAATTTTAGCAATATTTATATTTTTAATTGTTACATCTTGTCAACCGAATTGTATTAAATTTTGGCAAATAAAAACTATAATAGCTTTTATAAGTTTTTTTTTATTATTAATTTATAATAAGCTGTTACGACCAATTATTATAAATAATAATTTTTGGTTCATTCAACAGAACACTTATTAAATTAATCGGCAGCAGTTTAAAAATAATATTATTATTGCTGTTGACTAACTCTCGCCCGTTAACGGAATGTGCGTTCAACTCCGAAACGTTGGGATTAATTCTTTTATACCCAGAATGTAAACATCCGTAAACTTCATGTTTATAATAAAGGTATCTGCTGGGATTTTTTTAAGTACGTTTTTTTTATAGATATGGAAAATCTATATACTAATACGCGAAGGGAAAACGTCGGATTCCTTTTTAAGCAATCCTGTTTTAAACTGTTTAGCGTAATGACATTTTTTTTTTAAAGAATGCCTATCACCTATTTGCAATTGTCTTTTTAACAAACTAATTCAGAAATTACTTAATTAGGTACTAATTTAAGTTGCAGAACAAATTCAATCAATACGAGATAACGACAAACACAAAGACATCTGTTACGATATACTGAATTATACTTTAACACCATTATAGCACTATCATAGCAATATGCCCTCTGAAAATCTATAATCCTTAGATATTCTCAAAGATATCTTCATTGTACAAGTACCTAGACGTTGATTTAAACAATTGAGGGATTAAACATAGTAAAGCATTAATCGTAGCGTTAAAGAAGCCTCGTGTCATTTTTAAAATCGCACCCTTTCATGCATCGAAGTGTGCGAATGAATATTATCATTAAAAATGATTATTGCTTTAAAGTCAAATATTTAGATAAATATATTCCTCTATTAATTTATTCCGATATCTACTTATATATTAATTTGCGAAGAGAAAACTTTGTACCTGGTTTTAAGCATATTCCGCGTACGGAGGAGTGTGAGATTTGGCACAGTGTAGAAGAAGTGTAGGAAGCCTAAATTTATTTATAATATGCGCTACAAATACATTTAATTAAATAAAATAAAACATTCATACTACTGACAGCTGATTGACAGAATGAGTTTCGAGCTGTGAATTTTGTGTGATTACAAATGTTTCTTTTTCAATGGTCTGACAATGTCGAGCAAAAATAATTATTAATGCCATCTTATACTTCCATAGCAATGAATTGTATAAAAAAATAAATACAAATATAAACTGTAATCTAATGTGTCTAATGTACCCAAGTCAATTTTCTAACATTTTACTGATACTTAAATGTCGTTTTATGTATATTTTTCTAGTTATCTTACTAGTTAGTTTTCTAGTTATATTACCTAGTTATCTTCTTTAATATGCCTCTAGTTTGGTTTTGATACACTTGGTTAAGAGGTCTCATCGACGATCTTTTAAAACAAGTACGGCAACTGAGGGCGAAAAACGCACCACGACAAGTACGCCACTTTACGCTACCTGTGTCGGGTTTTTAAAACGACGATTCATATGAGATGGGCGTGGTTTTCAAGAAGAGATAAAACGCATATAATTTGATGTTATGGCTAAGAATTTAGTTTTATTATAAAGATAAGGGTTTGCCATTATGTTTTAAAAATGATTTCGGGTAAGTGGCCGCCGCGCCTGACTCGAACAAATTCCAGCCGAGAGGCCCAATTTTCAACCACTTTTTGCAGCAAGTTGGGCCGTATGTCAGCAATAACGCGCCGAATATTCTCTTCCAAGGCGTTAATCGTGTCCGGCTTATCTGCGTAGACAAGCGACTTCACATAACCCCACAAAAAATAGTCCAGCGGTGTTAAATCGCACGATCTTGGAGGCCACGCCACGTTGTTCAGGAGTAAGTCTATTCATTATGAAATGGCAAACCAAACTGAGCATAAATCAAGTGACAGCTGTCAAAAACACCAACTACGAAAAAAGTAGTGCCAGATTGAAAACCACGCCTCTAAAAAAAACATCCTATATAAGTGTTAGAGTTAGAAGATCGTCGGGTGCTCAAACTGATGTGAGAGCTAATACTTTTAATATACGAATTACCGGCGTAAACGATAATTATCAGCACAAAGTAATTTAACAATTACTTCTTTAACAAGAATAATTTAAAAATATACTAGTTGCAAAGTTGATGAATTTAAATCATGCTCTGCTATATTTTCACCCTGCTGACAAACACTAATCGGTTTTCTCCGTCAATAACAATAAACAAAGCGTACTTCTGTTCATTTATCTTCACGATAAGAATATTAGATTTATATGATCGATAAATGATGTACATATATAAATCAAGGGAGGTTAAATATCTCGCATGACATTTATTTCTGTATGATTCGTAAATTTTGCGTCCAACAGTCGAATCTAACATGAAAATTCCAACTTTCTTCGCGTTGCTTGTAGTGGTCAGCGCGAGATACACTCACCCCGATGATAATTTGTAAGTGTTAGTTTGTAAGTTTGTTAGTAAATTAAAAAAAAGCTATTTTACGTATAGTGCTAAGTTCGAAACTTATATGGAATACTGCGCAGTTAGCTGTAGATATGCTATAATCAATGATTTGAAGTACACCTAAGTTCGTGAGAGATATGCAATTATGTAAATATTGTTATAAGATAATACTAACTCGAATTAGCTGTTGATATGGTTTAATAATATGGAGTGTATGTGAGTTCGTCTTAAATATGCATTTATTTAAGTTTTTGGGATAATGCTAAGTTCGTCGCTTGTATGGACCACTGGGTAGTTAGCTGTTGATATGGTTCAATCAATGATATGGAGTGCATCTTAAGTTCGTCGCTTAAATGAAATATTGCGTAGTAGTCGGTAGTTAGTTGTTGATATGGTATAATCAGTTATATGGGGTGCAACTAAGCACTGACTGGTTTTGTTTGAGTCTAGTCTAACATTTCATTTGCATATGCGAATCATAGCAAATGAAATCCCAATGAAATGTTGGGATGCGTGCTTCGAACCAGTCGAGTACTATACTCCTCACGTTCGTGAGGAGTATAGTTCCATTATCTGGACTCCTCAATGCAGAAATTCAGTTTCTAAATCGATTAAGCTACTTATTTTTAAATTTAACTTAAAATGATTTAAAACTAAAAATTGAGGAATAGTTCAATGTTACAAAAAAGTGAGTCAAAAGATTTTTAAAATAATGAATTATTAGTTCAATGGTACTGTCATAAAAAATGAAGGTAAAATAACATTCCTAATGTCGGATATATTTTATAAGTGCGATACAACGACCTTTTAGTGATAAGGCAGAATCCCACAGATCGTTCTTAGGTCTGTAAGCTCAAGTTTATCTTTTGCAACAAGTCTTGAGCAGCTGGATTGAGCTACTTGGCCTATATTTGAGCCCATTTATGCAGCTTATCACCGCACCAGTGGGGCTAGTCTACAAACAAACGTCAAACGACAGCGAGCGAGCGGCGATTCAGCTTAGGACTAGCCAAGTCAACGTACGATACGATTTCTGAGTAGTGAAAAAAAAGCACATTCCATAGCTTGCCCTCATAAATATCCTTTCTCTCACACTAAAATATTAAAACACACTAAAGTGAATACAGACAACACTACAGACTATATATTTCGCTATACTACACTGTAATTTTTATTATCGTAAATTTAGGTATCTCCTTTTTTCTTTTTTTCTATCTTCTTTTCTTAACCTCATTTATTTATAAATTTATAAAATATACAAACGTAAGTATATGTTTTTGTGAAATTAAAAAAGATTTTAAGAACCCTACAATGGAAACAGATAGTCCATCTTAGGACAGGCGTTAGATGGACACCTAGTTAGATGGACAAGGTAAATATCCCGACATGCCATTAAATGCGAAATTAGATGAGCTGTTATTATGTAATATTTATTACATTATTAATACTCTTGTTGATAAGTTTATCATATAAATATAGTTGTTGAGTTTATCATATAAATCATAAGGTTGTCAGGTTTAAAGTTATGTACTTATGTGCTTAAGGATAAATAAAATAAATACATTGTTTTGATGTTCAATCAAGGTGTTTCAAATTCCAGAGGTTTCATCATAGACGTGGGCGAGACGGAGGTCATCAACGATCTGGTGGACGAAATGCTGCCAGCCATTTCGGAGCACATCGTGCAGAACGGCCTCGATCCCCTGACAGCTCCCGACCTTCGCGACGGTTTCAGTGTAGTAAGCGCTCTTTGATCTCATGACAGACCAGTGCAAAATAACCGCTCAATCTTTTGGCCGAGTTCCCTTTCGTTCAATGTTAGTCAAAACGGAGCGTTTATTGTGGATTCGACTAGTAATTAGTAAGTATTAATTACCCTCACGACCAAAGACGGGCAACTTTGACTATTTTAAATAAATATATCACATTATATAAAATGAACAACTATACAACAACTCACCAAAAGGCTTTTTTTAATTTTATATTTCATCACTTTTCCGAGCTCTATTTTGGCTAAAATTCCAGTGCTACTCGTACACATAAATAACAAAATCATAGTTTTATTCACTATAAACAATCTCTCGTCGCGCTTTTTCGTTTTATTACTAAATAATGCCAAAAATAAATTATTAGATTGGCTACTAATTGCTGCAAAATTCATCAACTTTAATATTTTTTTACGGCCAGAATGGCTATTTCTAATATATAACATTAATACCATCATAATGCCACACTCGTATTTAATAGACTTAGATAGATATATTTTTTAAAATGTATCAATATCAAGATTTAAAATCGATTTCAAAACAGATTGTTTTGACAAAATATATATTCACAAAACAAAAGAAAGAAAAAACTATTTCTGTTTCAAATACAGTATTTGCACATATAAGAGTGTGTGTAGAGTGGTGGGAGAGATATTAATCTCTCCCAGCACACTATTAAGCGTACCTAGGTGTTTGTACAGATAGGTGCGATGTGGTCCAGTGAGATAATGATTGCGGATGTTAAATATTTTCCCCGATCTGTTTAATAAATAGATTCTTATTCGAATTAAATGTTTTCTTAATTCTGTACGACGTTGCATTCCGAGCATCTTTAGTATGACGCCTCGATTAATGGAAGAATTTTCCTCTAATTGTTGCTCACGTTTTTTTGTCATTTGCGTTAATGACAAAAAAAAAAATTCACTCATACCTTTTCATGGTTGTTTGTATAAATAAATTAAACCTAACATTGTTTTACTTCATTAAAAATAAATAAATAAATTACTATCCACGATTCTACAATGGCCAATAGTGCGGCTCAGTGTTGCCACCGTCAGAATCTTAATTGCCGTATCTAAAGTAGTGAAATTGCCGTATTTATTATAAAAAAAGACCCAGAACTGCCGTATATCGTACTATTTGTTTATAAAAACATTATTCTTGTGATTGATTTATGGATCTATCTAATTAAAATGAATGAATCGCCGTAATCACGGAGCGAATTTACGCAGGGTCGTCACAATATCGATCATTATCGACCGCTGCGCATAGGCAAGTAAATCTTGTCTCTGTCAGACTGTGCGTAGATTAGTGACATAGTGAGTACATCTCAATTTCTTCGAGGATATTTATATCTGTGTGTGCTTTGAAAAAAAAAAGGTGCAAATCACCTATTTTTTTAAGCAAAAATATGGGTTATTTCTAACAAGGATATATTTTTGTAATACGCGCACTAAACACTGTTATTACTTTGACGTCTATCCTAGAAACCCTTGCTGATCACCTACCATGGCGAGCTGCTCTTACACGATGGTGTAATCTTCAACATGCAGTCGGTTTCAAGGTCCGGTGATGCCGTCAGGGCCACATTGAACGGTCTCTACAGAGTTAGGATTCCAGTCGCATTCAACTACTTAGCAGTATGTAAATTTATAATTTTAATTAATAATCCTAATTATTATTGCTTTAATATTTTGATTGATACCATCTTTACATCCTGTACCCCAGATAACAATAATTTTGTAGGTGCCATTGAAGTATTATGTTCCTATGATAAGATTCTAAATGAAACTATCATTAGCGTGAATAAACTAGGCAATAATAATTATTTTGGGCGATAATGTTTTTGCTTAAGAATATCAAGCTTAGGGAAACTAAACAGCCATTATATGAAATAGAATGATTTAAAACCAAGCAAAAGTCGTTTAATTATTAATATTAGTTCATTATTTGGGTTTTATATTGAGTGTATATATGTGTATGATTACTATATTATATTTTTATAATAAATAAATTATTATCAAAATTATTGTATTAGTTATTAACCGTACATTTATGTATTATATCTATATAGTATTATATTTATTGTTATTATTATTATCTCAGTATTACTTTTAGTTTTATTTATATATTACATATAAACAACATATTATTATTTATATATTATGTATTATTTCATACAATTCAATTCTAATAATTGTAATTGTATGTTGCGCAGTGAGACGGTTATGCTTATAAGAACGATGCTTTTAGTAAAGTCTACTTTAGTACGGGCATTGCCTAGTTAGGTAGTACTTTGCATTATATGTAATTGATGTTAAAATACTGTCAACAAATAAATAAATAAATAAATTTCACGTCCTGAATCATCCCTTAAAAGGATATTGCTGACTTTAAGGCCCGAATTCAGAGTCGTTTTGCTCCACTCAAGTGTTAGAACTAGCGGTAGTCACTATTCGCACGCTGTGGATTGAATGAATATTATTCTTTAGTGCTGCTGTTTTTTTTTATAAATTTGAATAGAAATAATGTGTCTAACAATACATAAAGACACATTTTACCTATTTATATAAGTAACAAGCGTTTGTATGGAAACAGACACTAATCAAAGACTATGTTTTACAATTAAATGAAATTGTATTCCCAGTGAGTTGTGAACTTTCACCTGAAGATGTGATGCATAATCATTTCCAAAAAGTAGCTTTATAAACAAAATGTAAGATATTAAAATATGTTATATCAACAAAGCAGTTAAATATTATTTAAACAAACTCTATTTTACAAGACTACATCGTAAAGCTTTATTACTTATTACGATTAGTATGCAATGGAAGTTGAAAATCTAAAACTAGCAACTAAATTTTTGTTTAATAATTATGAATCGTAAATGAATAATGAAATTATACAAATAAAACACACAAATCATTAATATAACTAATACTATTACGTCATATTCTTCTTTATTTGTTGTAAAAACATATATATACCTGGTTCGTGTTGTGGGTTTCTTCGGTTATGTACCCTGGCATCCACATCAAAAACAGTTGACTGGATATCAAAAAAAAAAAACAATCCTTTAGTTAAATTTATAAAAGTGTGCGAAAAGTGACTACCGCTAGTTCTAACGTGCGAAGTAAGCACTTGAGGGGAACACTTGAGTGGAGCAAAACGACTCTGAATTCGGGCCTTAGTTCAGCCTGCATAAAAACTACTACATGTGGAAAGTAGTTATACCTCGAAAGATATGCACCTTACAACCGAATTACATGCAAGTTGTATTCGCAGATCAACTACGAGTACTTGGCGCAAGTCATGAGCATTGGCCCTACGGGTGGAGTGAAAGCCAGCATTTCGCAGATCAAAGTTATCGTTGACATAATGTACGATTCCAGCAATGCTGAGTATCATATTCAGGAATTCTCAGTGGACCAAGTTGGGTGAGTACCTATTTACATATTGCCTGTCTGCAATTGCCTGCGAAAATAACTATGTGATACTTATTATTTATAATTATAACATGTAAATTCTGGCCCCTCGTGATAAAATCGCCCGTTGTATTGTTTTATTTCAATTATATTTATCAGAATTTATACGAAAGAGAGAGAGATAGAGAGAAGAAAAAAGAGAAAGAAAGAGAGAGCACGATAGAGGGAGAAAGAAATAGGAGGGAAGAGAAGAAGAAAGAGAGAGAAAGAGAAAGAGAGGGAGATTTAGGGAGAAAGAGAACGTGAGGGTAGAAGAAGAAAGAGAGAAAAAGAAAGAAAGAGAGAGGGAGGGGAGATATCTTTCATGTCTACTTATATAATGTGTCTGCGAAATACGTATTTAAACGAAAATGACAGTTACTAGGCTAAATTGTATAGACAAAAAACCCTCACAGAGGGGGTCGGAAATTGGTATACGAGTATAACAGTTATTACTAAATATGAATTAGTTTAGTTTATTCCTGTAAAACCCTTTATTTCGAATCAAAACCTTTGTACCATAACCATAAATGAAAAAGAAATACAAAAAACATGACCTGGACCAACAATCAATTGTAAATCTATTTGTCGGAATTTCAGAGATATGGCAAATTAAGCGAACCATTGAAAATTGTATAGCAAAATTTACTCCAACGATTCTATATTGGATCCCACTCCGAGTGCCGTAGACACGAGTCTTGGCGCCTTATCATCAGCAGATCAGGGCAGAACTGATGATGGATTCGGACGCCACGAAGGATCTAGAGATAGATAGAAAGGGGACTAGAGGTAAATAGAGGAGTCAAGTCTAAGGAAAGTTGATTGGAAGATGATTCTTTAAGAAACTGTGCCTCATATCTACAAACAATTCTTATGGTACCTACGTGTTAATAATTAATAGGTAATTCATTTGTTACATTGGTAGGTGGGTAAGTTTAGAAAGTAACATAGTATGATTTTGACAATTACTGGCGGTGACAAGTTCTGATCGCGGGTTATGGACATTTTATTTACAATTAGAAACTCACAATACTCACTAATATGTTCCAAATTTCAGAAAAATCCAGGTCCGCCTCACGGGCAACTTTCTCACTGACTGGTTCGTGAATCCCGTCGTCGCAGTCATCACGACCTTATTCAAGACGACTGTGGTCCAGGCCGTCGAAGACGCTGCCAGGAATGTGCTGCAGCAGCACCTGGACTCTCTTAATGCAGGTCACAAGCAGACACAGAACTGAGAAGATTACTCACCTCGTTAATTATTTATCAGCTTCGGAAAAGATATTTAAGATTCCCGACAATCTAAATATATTTTCTTGCTAAATTAATACTGTTTTTCTTTTTATTATAGTAGTTTTAGGTTAAACAGTTTATGTTGTAACGGCCCAAATTAAATGATGGGAGAATGTTAAACCTGTTTATTAATCTTAAACCGTTACAATATAAAAAGTTACTTAATTAAATCTCACTCCATACTCCGCGCGAACGGCGCGCGTGACGACCGCTTGACGAGCGGGTGTTGAGGCGGCACGACTTGGCTGGAATAGGCATCGAGTAGGCATCGCCCTCTGTTCTTATAACCTGCCGGCGGGGAGACCCTCTACCTCCGCCGTGACGCATTCGGTCGGCCGGTTGACGTCATACTCGAACTGCTGACCGGGTGGTCTCGAGTGGCGTGACCTCGCGCTCCGCCGATGTGAGAAACTAGGTGTGGACGGCAGCGACCTTGTGACCCCCACAATGTCCTCGCTCTAATACAACTGCGTATAATATTTTGTTAATCTCCAATTCGACAAAATATTGACACCATAAACATTTAGATACACTTGTATATGAACAATTGCGTGTATTGTCCATTATGGTGAACCCGGTGCTCCATATTTCCATATCATGTGTTGACAATATTAAAATAAATTAAAAGTAAAAATACGCTTTTAAAAATAATAAGTAAACAAAATTTCGTGCCTGCGCTGTTGAGGACCGTTGAGGAGTTCTTCGTCTGGAGCCATTTCTGGGTGCAGCCCCAGGTCATTGTCTATAAAGATGCATTGTCATAAGATACCGAACCAACATGTCAAATTTCACCTCCGTAGGTTTAGAGAAAGTGGTTCTAATTCAGCTCGCAAGATTTGACCTAAACCGACATAGGAACAAGCTTGTACTAATGAGACTATGCCGGGGAGGTTCCAGGTCCAGGGATGATGGAGGTGAAAATGAAGAAGACTTCTCCCATCTTCTGGATCCTTTATTTCTCCGCGGCAATATTTACATTTACAATTAATCCCAATTGGGAAACATTTCAACGATGATATGTATCAGATACTTAAAACTAGATAACTATTGTATAACGACGGAAATTAAGATAACAGAGTAAAATAAAAGCAGGTACAGTAATAAGTCTGACTGACTGCTTGCGTCGCTGGCGGATCGCCCGTGCGCCGTACGAATGCGCGCCTGCGCAGATGCCGTCCAATCAGATGCGCCCGTCGCCGGCCATCTTCGACCTAACGATTCCATGGCGATGTAGACACAAATTGTATAGGTATACGGAAAATATTCAATTATATGTATAAGAAATGTGAAAATCCAAGCACATTCCCTTGGGGTACACCAAATGTTTTTTGCGTACTATCACTAATATTATCTTTGATTATATTACTTAAGTTACTCCTAATCCAATCTGAAGTCTTGTTTCTAATATATTTATTGTAAAACTGTCGACATAATATTTATCTTAATATATATAAATCTCGTGTCACAATGTTTATCTTCAATGGACGGCTGAACCACTTAACCGATTATAATAAAATTTGCACACCATATGCAGTTCGATCCAACTTGAGCGATAGGATAGTTTAAATCTCAAATTATAGTCGCAATTTTAATTTATTGCTAATTATTTGTCTGTTATTATTTGGCAGTCATAAAACTGACAGATGTCGATAACTTTTTATTTTATGGGCGATTGTGAAGAGCGCGTGACGACTCGGTGCCTGTATAATTTTATTGAACAAGCAGAGGAAAGAGCAATTGTGATATTATTGGAAAATTTTTTAGAAGATCACAATCAACTAATTCAATTGATCAAAAGAGTTTCGCCACGACTGCAAAATGACAATTATCAAATCGTCATAAAAGCCGACAAAGTACCATTAGGTGAACATGCTGGTAGATTCAACGCTCCAACTGTTGATGAGGTTGCTGTTATCATGGTTGGTGATCCAGTTGACAAAAGATCTATAAACATTACACGGCGAGACAACACTGTCAGTACGATTTCGGATCTACACCGTTCATATGACGCACTACAATATCCATTGATATTTTGGCAAGGACAAGATGAATATCACCTTAATATCAATCAGTATGATCCAAATACCGGTAAATTTGACAATTATCTATTTACTTTCTTACTGTATGTATAGATTTTAATTTCGTATTGCATTTTATTTTTTATTTTTTTAGGTGATTACAGAAATAATAAAGTTAGCTCAATGAACTACTACGCACACCGAATAATGGTTAGACAACATCAAGACAATTATATCCTTCGATATCGTCAGCTGTTCCATCAATACATTGTTGATATGTATGCTAAGGTCGAAAGCGAACGCTTGCGATTCCTTCGATTCAACCAGGCAAAACTACGATCGGAAGAATATATTCACTTACGAGATGCTGTTGCTGGAAACATCGATGGAAATTTAAATCCCAATGACATCGGTAATGCTTTCATTTTACCTTCAAGCTACATCGGCAGTCCACGGAACATGCAGGAATACATACAAGATGCGATGACTTACGTACGTCATTACGGCCGACCGGATTTATTTATTACATTCACATGTAATCCGAATTGGGAAGAGATACAAACTTTACTATTGCCAGGACAACAAGCCATTCATCGTCATGATTTAACTGCACGTGTGTTTAAACAAAAATTGAAATCCTTAATTGATTTTATTGTTAAATATACAATTTTTGGTATCACACGTTGTTGGCTGTATACGATAGAGTGGCAAAAGCGAGGTTTGCCTCATGCCCACATTTTGGTTTGGCTTAAAGATAGAATCCGTCCTGAAGAAATCGATCAAATAATTTCAGCCGAAATTCCAGACCCATTAATTGATCAAGAATTATTTGATATTGTCACCAAACACATGATCCATGGGCCATGCGGTGTTTTCAACATGACGTCACCGTGCATGGAAAATGGAAAATGTAAAAAAAACTTCCCAAAGCCGCATACGAATGACACGATCACGGATATTGATGGTTATCCAATGTATCGCCGCAGAAGTACTGAGAATGGTGGCCACACATTTACAATGCGACTGCCGAACTTTCCAAATCAAGTTGAGTTTGATAATCAGTGGGTGGTACCATACTCACCACTACTTTCAAAAACTTACAAAGCTCATATCAATGTTGAGCTTTGCAGTTCTGTTAAATCAATTAAATATATTTGTAAATATGTAAACAAAGGCAGTGATTTGGCCATATTTGAAGTAAAAAACATAAATAAAAATGACGAAATAGCACGATACCAAATGGGCAGATACATTAGCAGCAATGAAGCTATTTGGCATATTCTCAGCTTTCCCATCCACGAAAGAGATCCTGCTGTCCAACATCTGGCAATACATCTTGAAAACGGTCAACGTGTATACTTCACTGAAGAAAATGTTCTCCAAAGAGCGTTCGAAGCTCCGAAAACGACTCTAACTGAATTTTTTAGATTGTGTCAAAAACCTGATGTTTTTGGCCAATTCGCGAAGACATTGGTGTATGGTGATATTCCACGTTATTTCACATGGAACAAATCCAGTAAAAAATGGGAGCCACGGAAACAAGGAAAACCACATCCTTCCATTACAGGCATATTCAAAGCTAAGACATTGGGGAGACTTTACACGGTACATCCAAAGCAACGTGAGTGCTTCTATTTACGTTTGTTATTGGTGAATGTTCCCGGACCAACGTCTTTTGAATTTTTACGAACAGCTAATGGTCGAGTATTCAATACATACCAGGATGCATGTCGTGAACTGCAATTGCTAGAAGACGATAACCATTGGGACTTAACGCTTGCTGATGCTGCGTTGACATCAACACCGAATAACATTCGTCAGTTGTTTGCAATTATTTTGGCGACATGTTATCCCTCGCAAGCACAAACTTTGTGGGAAAAATATAAAATTTGTATGACAGAAGACATCTTGCACCGAATTAGACAAACAAATCAATGCCAAAACATAGATTATACACCAGAGATGTACAATGAAGCATTGGTCTTGATCGAGGATTTATGTGTTCTTATTTCAAATTTACCACTTAATCATTATGGTATGCCATTACCTAATCGTCCAGCCACCGACTTAGTCAATACCGATTTACAACGAGAAAATCAATATGACCATGGAAGTTTAGCAACAATTATCATGAACAGTGAACCATTACTGACAGCAGAACAAAAAATTATTTATGATCGGATTATGCTGGCTGTTGCTGCTGAACAAGGCGGTTTTTTTTTCTTGGATGCACCCGGTGGAACCGGTAAGACATTTTTAATATCGTTGATTCTTGCCAAAATACGGTCGCAACAAAAAATCGCATTAGCATTAGCATCGTCAGGCATTGCGGCTACTTTACTGGATGGTGGGCGAACAGCACATTCAACATTCAAGCTGCCATTGGACGTTCATAATAAACCAGATGCAATGTGTAACATCAAAAAGAATAGTGGAATAGCTGCAGTGTTGCGGAAGAGTTCTATAATAATTTGGGATGAGTGCACAATGGCACACAAATATTCACTTGAAGCATTAAACAGAACTATGCAAGATTTAAACAGCAATAATAAACTTTTCGGTGGTGCTATCTTACTTTTGTCTGGTGACTTCCGGCAGACCTTACCGGTTATACCTCGCTCTACTTTCGCGGATGAGATTAATGCATGTTTGAAACAATCATTCTTATGGCGAAGTGTTGAAACACTTCGATTGACCATAAATATGCGAGTACAATTGCAAAATGATCCATCAGCACTAATATTTTCCGAACAACTACTAGATATTGGGAACGGTAAAATAAAACTGCAACCAAATACGCAATGCATTAAACTACCAGACAATTTTTGCACTGTTGTTCAGGATAAAACTGAATTGATTCAGAGTATTTTCCCGGATATACAGAATAATTATTTGAATCATGAATGGCTTAGTCAACGGGCGATTTTGGCAGCCAAAAACGTTGATGTTGACGAAATTAACTTCCAGATACAACAGTTGTTACCAGGCGATCTGATGTCTTTTAAATCAATCGATACTGTTGTTGATGAAAATGAAAGTGTAAATTTTCCGATTGAATTTTTAAATTCATTAGATATCCCTGGAATGCCACCACATAATCTTCGATTAAAGATTGGTTCCCCTATTATTCTCCTCCGTAATTTGAATCCACCTCAATTATGTAACGGTACGCGTTTGGTCATCAAAAAGATCACCGGAAACATTCTTGAAGCAACCATTTTGGCTGGGAAGTTTAAAGGAAAAGTGGTCCTGCTGCCACGTATTCCGATGATACCATCAGATTCTACCATACCCTTCAAAAGGCTACAGTTTCCAATTCGTTTAGCTTTCGCCATGTCTATAAATAAATCTCAAGGTCAAACAATGTCCATTTGTGGTTTAGATTTGGAAAATCCATGTTTTTCTCATGGGCAACTATATGTTGCGTGTTCACGTGTTGGGAAACCGTCGAATCTATTTGTGTTAGCTAAAGACAGGTTAACCAAAAACATTGTGCACCGATTGGTGTTAAATTAAATTGAAATTGAAAGTATTTATAATTCAAAAAAAAGATATTAATGTTTAAAAGTTTAAGACTGTCTGCCTTGCCTACCTCATTCATGAGTTTAAGCGTCACATGTAATTTACTGTATTATACTGTAATATACTTATATTTGTTATAAAATTAAATGGAAATAATAAATCTGATAAATTTTTATTTTTTACTTATTGATTTCTGCTTAGTATCAAGTGTAAGAACATTTTAATTAATTGTGTTCAACGTACTTCCCCTTCAAATCTCAATCCAGTGAATTTGTATACCAACATCATCATTGTCGTCTTTGTTCGTAAATAATTTCATTGTACTAAAGGGTTATAGTAGTAGAAAGTCAAATAAGGAGATCAGCATATTTTTTTACAAATACCATCTGTGTGAAAAAGCATAGTGGACTCCGTGACTGATGTTCTCTTATTGTTCCTCTTAGATTGTTTACTATAATGTAATATAACAAAAACTTTAGCCACAGCAACGCGTGGCCGGGTCAGCTAGTTATAATGTATAAATTTAAAATAAGCTTAATAAAAAATATTGCAAACGATGTTCTTTTACTACGATCCCCATATCTGGTAAATTATTATATAGGGCTGTTTTTTTTAGAGGCGTGGTTTTCAATCTGGCACTACTTTTTTCGTAGTTGGTGTTTTTGACAGCTGTCACTTGATTTATGCTCAGTTTGGTTTGCCATTTCATAATGAATAGACTTACTCCTGAACAACGTGGCGTGGCCTCCAAGATCGTGCGATTTAACACCGTTGGACTATTTTTTGTGGGGTTATGTGAAGTCGCTTGTCTACGCAGATAAGCCGGACACGATTAACGCCTTGGAAGAGAATATTCGGCGCGTTATTGCTGACATACGGCCCAACTTGCTGCAAAAAGTGGTTGAAAATTGGGCCTCTCGGCTGGAATTTGTTCGAGTCAGCCGCGGCGGCCACTTACCCGAAATCATTTTTAAATCATAATGGCAAACCCTTATCTTTATAATAAAACTAAATTCTTAGCCATAACATCAAATTATATGCGTTTTATCTCTTCTTGAAAACCACGCCTCTAAAAACATCACCCATTATTACTTTGAAAGTGATTGGTGTAAAATTATGGCAGTTATCGTGTCCACAAGAAAGTGATATATTTAGGGGATGTGAAACGAGAAGATATGTGGAAATTTTCTGGAAGTCATAACATGGTACCCATTTCAATAGGTAGCTTTTCTAATGAAATCTACCTAAAAACCTATGAAATACGCGTGATAATAAATTTCGAAACCTGTCAATATATTTATCAATCTTAACCATTTTCGATTCAGCGGAATATATTTAAAGCCTTATTTTATTTAAAGAAAAAAAAAAACATTAAAAAAGCCATCGTTTTGACAGTGATAGACCTGAATCGATTTTTAGAGTTTTTATTTTTATATCAATTTACTTCTTTTTATACAATACGTTTTATATTATTTTTGAAAGTGACCTGTTACCAGGGTTTTGTGGTTCAGCTACAACCAATTTTATGAGTGTCAAGCACGAAGGAGTGCCGGTCGCTACATATAGGTACCCGAGACCAATCACGGAGACTTAAGTGTGTGTTTATGTTCCCTATTATGAGTAAGAAATTATTAAAAAAAAAAAATAAGTCCCCCGATATTATTATTTTTTTTATTAAAATGTGAAAAATCAATCAATAATATTCTTATAATCCAGCCAACGGCGATACTTCCATACAAGCCGTAAATCCAGGCTTGCCTAGATTTTTTAACGAGAAAAAAAAACAGATTATTGTACAGTTTGTGTAGGTAAGACTATCTTTTTTCATGTATTTTCAATTTAATTATATCGCATAAATTACTATGTATCTCAAAACGGGGCGGTAAGAACCCCCACCCCCCGCCACAGCGATACGGCTTGCCTAAGATATAAGTTCTGCGCACGCCACTGCCTATACGCCCCTTAAATGAGCGTCTTTGTTACACAAAACGCGAATAGCGGATCGCGTCTCGCTGACCTACGAACGTAGTCACCCGAGAGAGGAGTGAGCGTAGTGTGGCTGGTTTCACTCAAGTTTTTATTCGAAACTTTGCTGAATTTTTATATATCCTAACAAAATCTACTTGAATATGGTCGCAACGCGCGTTATTGGGTGCATATTTTCTTACTCCACTCCCGCAGCGCTAAGAATTGCCTCTCTCTCTAATCGCCGACACAGAAGAGTCTAGCAACGTGTAATGTTCCATCCCCACTGTGCCCCCCAAAAACTTGTACTTATATAAGTAATTATATATTAACAGTGATTAGTCCTATGTTTTATCCGGCGATACCAGGGTCGGACTTGGAAAAAATCTTGGTGGGGGGGGGGGGGGAGGGTAAATGACAGACACATTTTCGATTTGCGGAAAATTCGTCTATTTGCAATAAAATTCGACTTATTTTATTTGCCCGCTTTTAAAAACCATTGTTCACTTTCAATTGCATGCAATGATTAAAGCATAGTCTTTTCAAATATTAAAAATATAATATAAAAAATAAATAATATAAATAAAATAATAATATAATAATAATGTTTGATTTATAATATAAAATTAATATGACTGTGATATGGTTACACTATGAAAAATGAACGAACATTACAAAATGTGTACTGGTGAGTGTTATTGAAAGTTATTGGGGGGAGGCGGGGTAATTACACCCTTTAGGGGGGGGGGGGTCCCCCTTGAGATCCGCACCTGGGCGTTACGTCATAAACAATCACATATAAAGTACGAGTTAGTAATAAGCATGTTTCTACTATAGAGAGGGTTAAACATATTAAATTAATATTTACACAAATGTGCATAGGCGTTCGGCGTGTGATCGCTGGCCACTTTAACAAAGACGGCAAGACAGATTCCAGTCGACGGGGATGACTGCAGCGAGGGGCAAGGTCAAGGTGGAACGGAGGGGCAGCTGGGGAGAAGTCGCCGTGTTCCTTCAGCCCGATGGTGGATCGGCGACGAGTTCTACTTCAAGCAATGAGGTTAGGTTTTTCACACTAAAAAAGAGAACTTCATAGACGTAAGCGTAAGCAGGGCCGGGTTTAAGAATTTTCCGCCCCTAGGCACTATTCTTAGGAACCTTAAAAAAATACCTAAATACGGAAGAAGTGGGTAAAATGATTATTGCGTATCGAACTATATTGGGTCAGTGGTCGTTTGTTTAGATCACACCACATACCATCCACCCGTGTCAGACCAAAATTTGAAAATATTTTCTTAACAATAATATAATATAAATTCTATCTTTGGTTAATAAAAATAAAAACAGTTCAGTTAGTTATTTTTTTTATTTTTTCTAATGGTAGATACTTACATATTCGAACCTTTTATTAAAAAAATGCCGCCCCTAGGCACGTGCCTAGAGTTCCTAGTTAGAAATCCGGCATCGGGCGTAACTATCCATCTGACCCCTGGGGGGGGGGGGAGGGGGGGTATTATAAAACTCGGCGGGATCTTTTAAAAAGTAAAATGATAAAAGCTACCTATTTTCTTGATCACAGCGTTTAATATCGACGACAAAACGACAAACGACAAATAATGAACACGTGTATTTTAAAATGTAGACTTCTAGAAAAGATAAAGTAGAGAGTAGAAAAGTAGAGTTTAGAAATATCGACTATTTCCTGGAACGGGCGGGGAGGGGGGAGGTCATGGCCCCCTGTAGTTACGCCTGTGTCGTCTGTCAATTTAATGGGAAAATATATTATAATAAAAATATAACTATGGCACAAAATTGTATGTTACGAATGTTAAAAAAACGTGCTATCGCAGAAAATTCTACCCCTTTTCCAATTATAGGTAGAACTTTGCATTATATTGTGCGGCTACCCAGTTTATTTATATTACACTATATTTCCCAGGACCGCCGGGAGCCTGGGGTGCTATCTGGGAGCTGTCCATCTCCCGTCGGGGCGACCGACTCGCCGGCCAAGGATCCCTCCAACTTGGAGCGGGAGGAGTCCATGGTCACGGAGTACGCGGATGCACCGCCGACGGCGATGCGGGACCGGGAATATCGGGACCTCGAGATGGGAAGGTGAGACGTGACTTCTGAGTACCTGCGCGAACTGAGCAGGATTTCGGTTTGTCGTATGCAAAATACTTACAAATTATGTTAATATAATTTGTGTAATGTAAAAAAAAATGATACAGCGAGAATTAGTTAATTTAATAATTTTCAATCTGTTTTTTTCTACAAATTCTTTTAATTTGAGTTTTAATATAGCCTTTCTTTTTAGTTATCTAACTTCTAGAGGTGTGTGTGATTTACAGTTATGTAATCTTAAAAACTTACAGTTATGTAGGCTTAAAAACTTACAGTTATGTAATCTTAAAAACTTACAGTTATGTAGGCTTAAAATATTACAATATGCTACCAGAGGCCTAAAAATATAAAAAAAACAACAAATTTAAAAGTGTAGTGCAGTCTTAGAAAAAAAAATGAATAGTTTTAAGGACTTTCAAAACACCTAGTCATTGGTTTAAAACACATTTAGCGTCTTAAGCCCGTTATAGTGAACTGTTATCTAATTAATTCTGACTTTTTCTTAAAAATTATGTCCTAATTTATGCTATAATTGTTATTAAACCTGGATGTATGCAAGTTTTCCGTAAAAAACACCACTATACTAACCTCAAAATGCTTTATTTAATGATCCATATTTCTAATTAAACTCGGGTAAATAAGACTACTTTTATACAAAACATATTTGCTGTAAAAGTTCCTTATTATAGTAGTACAAATTTGCATGGATTTTATGACTTCAGTAGGCTGTGCTGGTGTCTTAAAGTCTAATTAGGACATTCAGTCCTAATTAGACGGTCCTAAGAGCGGTTCATTTATTATTTTTTGCCTTTATCTTCTTTATCGTGCACTTATTGAATAAAACTTTTGATTTGAAGAGAGCGTTGCCATTGGCGGTTGGCACCAATGCATTTGTAGTGGTACTTATACAAATTTAAGGTCACCAATCTTTTAAAACACATACGCAGATAGTCCAGAACCCGTGACCTCCGGCCCAGTAGTCAAACTACCTACCTATTAACAGACTGCGAACTGCCACGATCTCATACATCGATGTTTACTGTTTCAGGATAACGTTCCTCGAGAGCCAGGCTTTGGCGTGCGTTCTGGAAGACGCCCTCACGCAGGTGGTGATCCTGGGTGAATAAAATTAACCTTAAAGTGTTCTGTTTTTTATCTCTTTTCACTAAAACTACCTTTTATTGTTATTAAAATGAAACAAAACATAAACATTATATGGCCGACAATGGCCGTCTCTAATATTAACGTCACAGGAGTATCAGAAAAGGAGTGTTGTTCTTTCGCATTCCGAGCGGATCCGAGAAGATCCGAGCGGATCCGAGAAGATCCGAGCGGGTCCGAGTAGGCCCGAGTCACACCTTTCAAAATGGCCGTCTCTAAATTAACATCACAAAATGTCAGAAGAAATAAAAACATTTATTTCCAAAAATTAACAGTCTTTCGAGAGATATGATTGACATTTTAAAAATTCCTTTCGGCCCGTCAGAAGGCGGAGGTAGATTTCACTGGATCAAAGATAGGAGAACTCCAATTGTATGAACTTTTATCAAACATTTTGATCATGTTAATGTCTACTTTAAGTCCTTAGCCGTAAAAGTGTTGATCGATAGTAGTCGTGGTGTGCGAGTGATGGTGATTTGGATTCCATATTCATATTTTTTTAATGTTTCCAATGTTGCCTTAAGTTTTCATATGTTTGAGGCATAATTTGAGTGCTAAAAGCCTTCTAAAAATATTAGATTGTAGAACAAATCACTTTAAAGTTATTGGGCATTTAAGAAGCCGATTTACCCTGAATTTACGCTGTTTTTTTAGAAAATTGTTACAATAAGTTATAGTAAATTTCATTAAGATTACGAAAAATAAAACATTTTTGACATATACCGTACAGTCTCTTCATAAACGAAGAAAATCCTATATCTCCACATTTTGCTTACAATGTTCCTATCTTATCCATACACGATTAGAGTGAATATTCATACTTTTCAGTTCATTGTCACCATAAGCGACGTTTATTTACCAGTATTTTTATTTCCCAACTCTGCGATAAATATCCTTAGGGACACTCAACCCGGTCATTAATCCATACAAACGCCGGCTTACTATCTTACTTATAGTTAGATTTAAGAGAAAAATAATACTAGGTTTATCTTCCAATTATCTAGGCCTTTAAGGAATTATTAACTTAAATCTACTTTGTATAAAAGTTAAGAGTCCCTAAAGTCTATATTTTTTCATACATTTTATTAAAGTTTAGACGTAAATATCTTATTGTCTGAATACAGGAATCGAGAAAAAAAACTACAGAAGCAGTTTATTTTATAAAAACATAAATTCAAGTAAGTTTTTATGCATAAATTGACTCTGTTTTTCATATTTACCAACAACGGTACGGAGTGTTTATGCATTAAATGAGACAGAACGATTAAAAGCACGCACACGACAGAGAAAGGCCCTATTGGTGATTGTTGCTCCTTTTTTTTCGTCTAGGAGGGGGGGGGGGGTGGGTTGAAGAATTACCCCCAGTGCCCCTTCTCTGGATTCACCCTTGCTGTAAATTTAAAACCGACACGCCGTACCTATGTGTTTTAAAAGATCTTTGTTGTCCTGATTGAAGCGAACTGCAACCACGAGATCCGCGCCATGAAGCTGGATGTCCTGAGGGTGGAGAGGAAGCGGTTCGATATCAGCAGCATCCATAACATGAACATCGGCGAGGAGTCGTCGACGGATAAAGTGAGCAATAGGCTTTCCAAGTGGGACGAGGACAGGTGATTATCAACCCGGCTGTATATTGTTGTCCTTTTCACATTCGCCGAGCGGATCCGAGCGGATCCGAGTTGTGGATTCACGTCATTCAAAATGGCGTCGCTGACTTCAAAATCAACACGACGTCTTCCTACCACAACTGCTTAGTCGTCAGTTCCGCGCAAGCTTGTCTCTAAGGGTGAAATTTCATGTCCTACTTAAATTTTAATTTAAATTAATAAATTTAATCCTGACTAACCTAAATTTTAAGTTAGACTTAATCGATAACATCGTATTTCAACTCACTCTTAGCGTTAAGTCGAACATAAAAGTCCGCCTTAGCTAAAAACAACTACTACTTAAGCCTTAAGTCAAACTTAAGTCAGTGTTAAAATACGGACTACAGTCGCCGTGACCCGTGTGCGAGTGTATTGCCATCTGTGGTTTTCGTCTCGTACTTGATTTTATATTTTCTAACTAATTAAAATTGACCGGATTTGCATATTTTGAACATCTTCAGTTCAAGTAAACTCCTGGTAATCCTGCAGCTGACAACATAACCTCAAAACGTCAGATGACGCGTCATGTCATAAGTTATGCGACGGATATTGTATACACAAACCATAGCGGCGAGTAGCGAACTAATCACGACAAAGTCAAACTTAAAAAGTAACTGAAACACAATTTAATTTAGGTCAAGCTTAAAAGTTAAGTTGATCCTAACTAAGAACGACTTTAAGCAAAGACTGAAATTTGGGCCCTTAGACAGATATTTTATTCCCTACTGTCATAGCATCCAGACCAAGAAACTATATTTTAATATGCGTTATTATATTTTATAATGCATTTGATTTTATAATATTTCCTTTTCGTACAAATAAAATATATAAATAAATTTAAAATATGAATCGATTTTGGTATTCTAAGCTATCTAGAAGTTGTGTTTTGGTGTCGTGTAAACGGCATTTTTTCACCTGCTATGATTGTATAATTCTCAGACGAAAAAAATGATAATGACCTTAAACTCAAGCGATAAATATTTATTTCCGACAACACTTGTATTGTTATAAAATAATTAACGATATGCGAAGATGACACAAGCTATCGTGCTAAATATTCCTCGAAATGTTGGTACTGGTACTGGTATGCAAGTACTGATAAGGTGGAGGAAGAGAGTGGTCCACACGGACCCCCGGGAGTCCGTGTGGACCATTTTGGGAACCTCTGGTATGACATATAAAAATTCGTTTAAGTGGGGTTTCAACTTAATGATGCCTAGAATGTCTTGCTGTATTCCATTGCCAAATTTTTCACATTTCAAAGACAGATGGTGGCGTTCATCTTGGCTCGGATGTTCGTGGACATGGCGTATAACCGTTCCTTCCGGGAGATGGACGACCAGCTGAGGAAGTGGAGGCTGGAGGACGAGAGGGATCAGATTCTCGTGGAGGAGGAGACGATTCTCAAATCGTAAGTAACTGTCATTTCATCGACTTATTTCCCCGGTCTTGGGATGCTACTGTAGGGGAAGGGAGGTAGGCTACCATCTCTATCTTTTATCAAGTGTTAGGGAGGCCGGAAACATCTGTATAACGTAACAATCGATTGTCGCTAAATATAATACTTGTATGAAAGTTATATACACTGCTAATTTTTTATATTATATTTTTAATAAATAAATTAATTAAATAAGTTCTCAAGCATGGAAAAGCTAATTCTAACGGGTGTTTTTTTTAGAGGCGTGGTTCTACTTTCACTACTCTGGCACTACTTTTTTCGTAGTTGGTGTTTTTGACAGCTGTCACTTGATTTATGCTCAGTTTGGTTTGCCATTTCATAATGAATAGACTTACTCCTGAACAACGTGGCGTGGCCTCCAAGATCGTGCGATTTAACACCGCTGGACTATTTTTTGTGGGGTTATGTGAAGTCGCTTGTCTACGCAGATAAGCCGGACACGATTAACGCCTTGGAAGAGAATATTCGGCGCGTTATTGCTGACATACGGCCCAACTTGCTGCAAAAAGTGGTTGAAAATTGGGCCTCTCGGCTGGAATTTGTTCGAGTCAGCCGCGGCGGCCACTTACCCGAAATCATTTTTAAAACATAATGGCAAACCCTTATCTTTATAATAAAACTAAATTCTTAGCCATAACATCAAATTATATGCGTTTTATCTCTTCTTGAAAACCACGCCTCTAAAAAAAACATCTTTATTGGGCAAAATTCGATTTGCCTTACAGGAAGTTGGCGAATCTCGAGGCGAGACTTCGGCGCGAAGCTGCGGCGAATGCAGCTGAACTGAAAGAGAGGGACAGCGAATATCAGGCGATGGTCGACGCTGGTGACGTGAGTGCGGTGGACAGCAATCATTATCGTATAGCGTAGAGCGGGACCATCAGATCAGAAAGCGGGGTTCATCTCTTTTCTTTATTTTTGCTTAAAGGATTAGATCACAAACTGTATACTTTCGAGAGATACTTCGGCGGCATGGGCGAAAAAAGTAGTAATGCAGTAACGTCATCATAATGTCATCAACGTCATCAAAACTAGATACTAGAATGCGCTAAGATGGTCCCCAACTAAGTAACAACTTGTTCTAGGACAGACATTAATAGCACGTACTTTATTTTATATGCCTTTGGTTAAGTACCTAACTAATGTTAATAATAAAACAGGTAAGAATCTATGATCGAATAACAATTAAATTTAATAAATTAAAATCTCATACATAAAACTCCAAATATTTATTTATTTATTTAAAGAATTATAAACAGTGAAATTGAACAAATTTACAGGTAAAATTATAGAGGGTGTCCCAAGACCAATCCCACAAACTTTGGGGGTGTTTAAGTTCCCTATTAAGAGTAAGAAATTATGTAACAAAATGCGAAAAATTTTGTCATCACCAAATTTATTATTTTTGTAATAATATTGGTGTAAATCGATCTTGTCAATCGATAAATCAATATTATCTGTCGACCAATAGCATCCCTCTTACAACCGCAGAGAAGGGGGTAAAGTTAACCCTATTCTTAGACCGACCTCTGTTTCATTCTCTGGCATCATTTAGCTCCGCCCTAATAGGGCGTTTCGAACAACGCGGCAGGTCATTAACCTCGATTTTGAACGACCGCGGCCTAGTGACCCAGTGACGTAATTATCCGAGGGAGGAGCCATTGAAAAATATCTGTTTTACACGATTTAGAATACTTTAACGTTGTATTTCTTTGAAAGTATTATGAATTTTGATATAGTTTCTTAACAAATAACACTAGGAATCGTAGGGCCTATTAGCTGGGATTTATTTGGGATTGATCTTTGGATGATTGATAACATATGGCCAACAAGTATTATTCAAAGATTAACATCGTGTAATTGCTATACATTAAAAGGATTATAATGTGGAGTGTTGATATGTCACGCAGAGTAATATAGATATTTAATGATTTCAGAAAAATAAGGTGGCAAATAGTTCTAAACAATATCACAGAGAGCCTTAATAAATTGGTTACGGCTAAGATGGAATAAGTCAATACTTTGGATTTTTTTATTATAAGTATCCTGAATTCTATTAAACACGGCATTCTGTTCGTAACTTGAGTTACATTTAGACAAATGAAACGGGTAAGGAATGCGCGAGAAAAGCGATCTCGGAGAGGTGGATACTTTATTTTTTGTTCTTAGGACAACGAGCTGATCAACGAAACCACGCTGAGGTACGTCGCCCGTTGGGAGACCGCGAGGAACGGTCAGCTGTCTCTGGAGCAGCAGACCGAAACGCAGCGGCTCGACCATGGCGTCCAGAACTTCAAGAGGAAGACTGACCAAGTAGGTTTTATGGAAGGATCCATAGATCCGTCGATCGATCGCTCCTTTTCAGAATTTCGGCTTTCCGAACGCCATCACATCCTCGCCGAAATTTTAAGCAGCTGATCGAGCACGGTCCACCCCTTCAATCCGTTTCAAAAAGTCCTTCATGTGGCCAGGCCAACATTACCAGAATTGGTTTCAGGCGTATTAGAAGAGTCTTTTCCCATAATTTGGATAAAATATAAGTATCATAAGAAAAATCTTTATTTTCATCCCATTTATAAATATATAGGAATGTATTTTTTTTTAATTTTAATAGTTTGATACAATGTAATACCACAAAATGTTATGTAATGAAAAGCTCCATACCACTGTATCACTAGAATCAGCTAAAGACAGGTAGTAGCTATTAAGGCGCCACCAGTCCCTAAAACGTGTTTTGTAACGTATTTTGGTGCATTTTGTTGAAGTTATTCCCAACAAATGGTTAAAACTAAAAATACCACAATATTCTACATATATTAATTTAGTCCTTTGCTTCAAAAAAAAACGAAATACACCATATTATAGTAATGAAAATAAATAAATAAGAAAGTGTTGTTTTTTTCTAGCAACGATTTTCTTTTAAGTTGTGTAAGTGACGCGAACCTAATTTTTCTTTCTAAAGATAGACAATATAATAATCTAGGACATTACTGAAAAAAAAACATTTTTTTCAAATTATAATAATTATTTAAATACAAAAAACATTTTTCTTCCCTGTTTTGATTATAATGATTTGTGACACTTTCCATAATCTAGGGAAATCTATGACTGCGGTGTAGAGTTTAAAAAATGTATAATATAGAGAGCAACATATTACGTATAGGTTTTTTTTTACAGGAGATGAAAATAAGCGCAGACATAGAGAATTACATCCAGCTAGGAACTGATAAATACCAGGAACAGATAGAGGAGTGGATGAGGAAGTAAGTTGATATTGATTGGTGTTAAAAATATAAAAACAAAAACATTATAATGACACACGTGTTATAAACCAACTAAATATAAAGTGCTTGAATGCGTATACAAAATTTCGGGTCTGTGCTGTTTGGAGTTGAGGAGTTCCTTCATCTGGAGCCATTCCAGGTCATGCTTACCGTAAAAATGCGTTGTCATCGCAACTGAACCAGCATGCCAAATTTCCACTCGGTAGGATAAGAGGAAATGGTTCTAATTCAGCTTGCAAGATTTGACCTAAGCCGACATACAGACATTGGAAGCTTTCCCCCGCGGGGAAAAGACGAACATATCAGGTCTTCAGAGAGACTCTCCGGAGTCCTAGAATATATAATATCACTATGCACATTTCTCAAGAAAAACAAATAAAAAATATTACTTAAATAATATTTGTACATTTAGATATATCGTGAGTACTGTAAATTAAAATGACTACTAATAAATATAAATATATTTATATTTATTTATTGAATATGCTTTTTTGTAACCTTTGATTATATTATAGTTAATAGTTTAGATGGCTCAATATTAAATTGGCAACCACTCTTTAGTAACTAAAATTGGGGTTGTACTCTTCATAATTTGCTCTAACCATCACAACAGTTTCATAATTTTAACCCCAGAAGGTAACATATTCAACCTTTCATTTTAAATACCCTATTTTTGAATAAAATCGACTTTGAATGCATTTCATTCTTCGAGGAACAAATTGGTATTTGTTCCTCCAAGAATGCTGTTCACTCTTCTATCCCTCATATCTCCCTCTTGTTTAACGAATAAATTAATTGTCATGATTGCCTAAAACTAAGTTAATTTGGATTTCAAATGTACTGCTATATTTATTTTTAATTATTTATTTATTGTGACGTACTTAATCTGACAAAAAAAAGAATTATAGTAAAGAAAATTAGCTAATGAAGGTACATCCTATTAAAACTACACAGGGAGCGATTAGCACTGCCACATTTTGTGCACAGCCTTCTGTTGACTATGACTATGTGTGTGCCTGTGTGTGAAGGCAGTATATTATTGTGCTACAATTATAAATGTCAAACCTTCAGAGTTTTCTTTTTCCTATAGAGGAAAAAGAAAACTTTGTCTATTTGTAAGAAAAACAAATTAAAACTTAACTCATGAATGTTCAAGTTCGGTCAAATATATCTATTGTTATATGATCCTGTAGATTTATTTTAAAATTAAATAAATAAATGAATAATCTTTGCATCTATCGAATCGAACCTAACGAATCTTAATATTGGTAACAAAATAAGCATTCTACATTTCTTGAACGTATGAGGTGGGATATCTAAAAAAATGTTTACGATTCGCAAGGTTCATTGTCACATCCAGGCGATCTGTCAGAAATGACGACCCTGACCCTGACCCTGACCGAAACCCGTTTGCTCTGCAGGTATGACGAGGAAACGGAGGCCATCGACTTGACCATTCGAACCACCAGAGACGAAACATTCAACCTGGAAAAGGAGTGCGAAAAACTACAAGGAAAGGTGAGTTCTGTTTCGTAAAGAAAGGCAGCGATTCTAACCTAACTTATTGTGGGTAAAATTTCAACTGTCAATAATATTAACGCATGTTTATATAGGTTATTTAAATGAACTTTGCTTTATTTAAATATTGCATGTCCATCAAGAAAGCTCAATTATTTTTTCCCCTCAGCTCGATACATGGACCGCGGAGATGGAGGCTTGGACCAACTTCACGGAGGAGCGGCACAGAGATCAGACCTACCTCAACAAGATGAACACGTAAGCGTTTTTTAAATATAGATACGACGGCGAGGTAGTCTATCTCGCACTTCGGCGCGATGTCTGGTCGCACAGGCGAGAACGGTATAAAGTCGTCGAATTAAACCATTCGTATCACTTGTGTTGTCAGGGAGGCGCTATTTGGCGCAGTTCCGCCTGCCTTTTTGCCGTTAGCGCAGTCGACAGTGTTGGGAAAAGCCAAAAATGACCTAGCCGGTTTTGACTCACTGGGAATTCGAACCCGGAACCTCTGGTTTTAGAAGCAGGCGCTTATACCACCACTTATAAAATTGTGGTTTTATGTACTTCAATTAGATTATAAGTCCAATTGAACAAAGAAGGCATTTAGCTTCAAAACGTGTTTTATAAATGCATCTTTTCCAGGTGCGCTACGATGGTGCAGTCCTGGTGGAGGGGAATGCTGGTTCGCCGGCAGCTGGGACCATTCGCGCCCAAGAAGGTTAAAAAGGGTAAAAAGGGAAAGACAGGGAAGGGGAAGGGGAAGGGAAAGAAGAGATAACAGAAGAAACGGATCTATTCAAAGAGGGGAACATTTAACACAGATGAATTAATTGAAATTAGTAATATCATTGAAGACACATTGTTTTGTTTTATTTTTGTGATTGGTTGTGAGTGCAAATAATTATTTATTTACAAGAAAGCCTAACACATTTTTTTAATAACATTTATGAAGGAATAGTGTTATTTTGAAGCGGTCAGGTATTTTAAATTTATTTACCACAGTAATCATCAGAGTTCAGTAGTGTTCTGAATGTAGGACTCGAGATTTTGGACTACCTACAAACCGGATCAAAAACTCGAAACATTTTGGTCCTCCCTTACCCTAGGGGTTGCTCGTATCAAAAATCAGTTCTAACAAAAGTTGTAGAGAAATTATCGTCCTACAATTAACACTTTAAACGGGTTTGATCGCGTGATTATTAAGGGAGGTAGAATTTTTTGAATTTTGAGGTACCAATTTTTCCCACACCTAGAATCAACGCTTGGTGCTATCAAAAAAGTTTTCATAGATAACTTTTAGGTCCTTATCTAAACAAAAATATAAAATTTAAATGAATCCGATATCCTATATACTAAGAAACTTATACAGACTAGCCGCCGCTGCGGGCAGTTAAAAAGATAAAAATCTTTATTTCTGCCCGAACACGGTACAGCCATCGTTTATTAAGTTCTACTAATTACACTAAGAAAGAAAGTTACAGCAAAATTTCACTTTTTCGAAATTGTAAGCCTGTAATTTCAATTTTTGATATGGGCAACCCCGAGCAAGTCCGTACAATTGGAGTTAGCCTATCTACCTCCGCCTTCCGGTGTTCTGAAGGGGGTTTTTAACTGAGCGTGGGTTTTTGGGCTCTAGGGGATGTGAAACGCAAAGATGTGTCGGCATTTTCGGTCGTGACGTACCCAATGCAACTATAAAAAAAGCACAAAAAGTGGGAAGTGGAATGGTCCCGTTCTGGAAGTGTTAATCAACTTTGGTTCCCACGCCGACCGCGGCTTGTTAAATCGATATGCATCGAACTTCGCTTCTGCGATTAAAATTACTTCCAGACTATGTAAGTGGGATAAATAAGATTGAATGCAATTCGCTATGCCCGGGCGCTTTTCTAAAATCAAGAGCAAATCTTACGGCGAGTGGGATGCTGCGGCACTTGAGGATGCTGTGCGCTATGAGGACAGCGCCGCTTCTGCGCCGCGCGCTGATGAGGTAGGTACATATTTTATCCGTATTTTTTACGGTTAAAGTGAATCATATTATTTTGAGTTTGGTTTGAGTTGGTTTTTATTTAATTATACCTTCATAATATAGAAATAAAAAAAAACAAACTATTCTATATTTTAGACCCTTTATTTGCCTTTCAATGACTATTTTTCCTAAGACTTTTATAAGAGGGTAATCCGACGAAAAAGAAACTGTTAGCAATTTATCACTTATTAAATTTCTCAGAAATAGAATTGAATTTTATAAATCTACCTTTACTATGTTGAGTACATAAGATCAAGGTATCCAAACTATTTTTTTATAATCACTGACCAATACTTAACAGAGATTATTATTTTTTTAATAAATTGTACGGTATAAATCATTTAAAAGAACTTTCTTAAATATATATTTCAAAGTTTATTGTTGTAAATGCGACGGATAAAAAAAAAATGAAAATTCCAATTTTTTATTTTCAAAACGAGTAAATCTTCTCTTTAAACTTACAAACAGGTTTAACTGTGTACTACGACTTATTCAATTTGTCAAAAAAAAAAAAATAAGTATAAAAACAGCAGAAACAAAATCCTATTTGTTTTGTATGGAAAAAAAGAAATATGCCGAAATTAAGAAAACTTGTAAAACAATACTTGTTTGGTGTGTAGAATGACCCCCTAAAAGGAGGTGTATGAGAAAAAGTTCACCCTGTATTTATACTAATGATAAGTTGAGATACGAAGCTAAATATATAAATAAAAAAACAAATTATTATTACGTTTAGTTTGACAATAGTAGACTACCAGTAAAATTTCCTATCTGTAATAGTATTAATACCTACCTTCCTAAATATACCAGAAACTAGTCTTAGGTACTTTCTAGAACAGATAGGCACTTTATAGTTGCTTTATAGACCTCGTCTGAATTTTCTAAACTAGATAGGTAATTTCTAGAAACATCTTCAAACTAGAGTTTTTATAATAGCTAAATGTTGCCAAAGAAAATAACGATGATGCACCATATTTTTAAGGGTATGCAACTATGCAAGGGAATAGTTGATTTCACAAAGATGCAAATAAGTTTTTTAAAATGCATCCATTCGTTTTTCGTGATTAACTAATAAAGGCACAGAGTGTTTCTGTTTTTACAAGCCGTCGGATGAGACAGAACTATTAATATCACGCACAAGACACTTGGTTGCAGGTGACGGTGTCCGATCAATGCACGCTCAAGGAAACATCGACGACTCCTGCAATCGTACGGACGGCGAAAAGTGAGTGAATATATTATATAGGATGTTTTTTTTTAGAGGCGTGGTTTTCAATCTGGCACTACTTTTTTCGTAGTTGGTGTTTTTGACAGCTGTCACTTGATTTATGCTCAGTTTGGTTTGCCATTTCATAATGAATAGACTTACTCCTGAACAACGTGGCGTGCCCTCCAAGATCGTGCGATTTAACACCGCTGGACTATTTTTTGTGGGGTTATGGCGCTGGGAGAGTTTCCCTTATGGGGTTTGTCCCCGCAACAGCGGAGTAGCTACCCCGGGGCCCCCAAGCTCAGGGGGCCCTCGACCCCCTGAACGACGTCCGGAATAGGACTATGTATTAGTCCGGAATATCATATGTTGCGTTTTTTTTGTCACTTTTCAGGCTAACGCGCTCTCAAAGTCAAGCATTGGCCTGTGTTCTGGAAGGTGCCCTTTCAAAGTTGATTGTCCTAGGTGAGAATTAAATAAGAATTAAAAAGTTTATATAAAGCTGGAATCTCAGTTTGTAGGTGTGGACAGGGCGTCCCGAGACCATTCCCGTTGACTTTAAAAGGGTGTTGTGTAACCTATTATGAGTTAGATTTTTTTTTTTTTAACAGATTCGGCCAGTGCGCGAATTTCGATGCCGCGATGATGGCCTTGACGCCGTTATGGCGTACGGCGAGAGAATTCACAATAGACACGATTGTTTTACTATTTTCGCGTAAACCTTACATTTTTTTTCTCGGTAACCATGATGAATTTTGATATAGCTTCTTAACAAATAACACTACAAATCTCAGGACTAATTAGCTGTTTTTTTTAACGATCTTAGTATACGGTAAAAAAATAACAGTTTTTTTGTTTGCTGAAAATTACAATATTTATTTATCTAGTTCTCTCTATTTCATGTGACATTTCTCCATAATCCTTCATCACAATCACATCTCCATTCATTCTATATATTTCTTGTTAAATGTCATCTTTTCTTATTTCATCTAATTAGAAATACATTAATTTTTGGTGACAAACAGGCAACTGCAGCAACGAGGTCCGAGCTCTGAAGGTGGACATCTTGGAGTTGGAGAGGAGGCGCTTCTCGATCCACGACGAGAGACAAGTGGACCCCAGCCTCGTGGAGGAAGTGGACTTGGGGAGACTCGACACGGTCACCAACGCGATCGACAAATGGGACGAGGACAGGTGAGAAAAAACGAACTTCTGTTGCGACTGACTGTTTTAAAGACATGAACCGTGTATCCAAAAATTAGGAATACTATAAAATAACTATGGTTTCTTATTAATGGGTACAACTATTATTTAGGACTATTATGACACCTTATACTAAATACTAAATATATACGGTATACTAAACGGTATACTAAATATATACGGTGTCGCAAGACAATTGCCGATAACAATCCTGCGATTGGAATCCGCGTGCTCATCACCATCAGTTAAAACGAACAGGCTGTCCCTAGACCATTCCCGTTAAAAAAAAAAACAGCGAATTGGTCCTTCAATTTCTAGTGTTATTTGTTAAGAAAGTATATCAAAATTCATAACAGTTTCAAGGAAAAAGAACGTTAAAGTTTCTATTCTAAATCGTGTAAAACACCTATTTTTAATTGGCTCCTCCCTCGGATAACTACGTCACTGGATCACTGGGCCGCGGTCATTCAAGATCGAGGTTAATGACCTGCCGCGTTGTTCGAAGCGCCCTATTAGGGCGGAGCTAAATGATAACTCCTTACCCCTTCCCTGGGGTTGTAAGAGGGATGCTATTGGTCGACAGATTATATCGATTTATTGATTGAAGAAATCGATTTACACCAATTTTATTACAAAAATAATACATTTGGTCATGAAAATTTTTCTTATTTTGTTATATAATTTAATAGGGAACATAAACACTCCCTGAAGTCTGCGGGAATGGCCTTGGGGCATCCTGTATAATGAATTTGGGGATATTTTTTTCGCATTTTTTTATAGGGTTTTTTTTACTCAATAGGTCACAATTCCCTCTTTAAGCTTTCGGAAATGGTTTTGGGAATGGTTTGGAACACCTCTGGAGATCAATCATACTAATTGATGACGAAACGTACGTAAAAAAAGTCATACTGCGTGAAAAACATCTGATTATTATTTTATATGGTTTAATGTAATAAAATTAAACTATGGTTTGGTGTAGCAGTGGGCGCTAACGCCTATTCTTATAACTGAGGTTACATTATACGCGATTTCAAAATAGCCTAATATTTAAACGGTTACAAAATAACTGCGTATTTTGTAGCTGAACTCGTCACCGTAGCGAAGCGACTTCGTTAAGCGCGATTTCATCAGCTTCAGTAACACTGTTATTCGTTGCGCTAGATTACCCAAAGATTTTTTATTGCAGGCAACGCGTGTCTGAAATCCTGGCAAAAATGTACCTGGACATGGCGAACGAGGGCTCATTCAGGCTTCTGGAGGAACAGCTGGAGAAATGGAGGGAGGCGGGAGAGAAGGAGAGGGCCATTATGGGGGAACAGGCTTTCCTGCAAGAGTAAGTACACCTACAATCTCCGGGGAGTGCTAATGTTTAAACAGATTTAAAGATCTCATGTGAAAACTGAGAATAAATATTATGTTTAAATATATATATATAAATTTGGGGTCACAGGGTCACATGCCGTCTACGCTCAGGTTCGCTGACATCAGCAGCGCGCGGCATCACGCCACCCGTCCGCAGTCAGCAGGTCGAGCATGACGTCAAACGGCCGCGCCTAATGCATCACGTCCGAGGTAGAGGGTCTCCCCTCCAGCGCAGACTATAAGAGCGGAGGTCGACCCTACCGCGGTGCCTATTCCATCAGAGTCTCGCGCCGTGAATACATACTCGCCTGCCGGACGATACGCGCGCCCGTGCGCGCGCACTATGGAGTCAGACGCTATATTAATTACCGAAGTTATATTGTAACGGGCGAATTATATATTTGTATAATTCGCCCAAATTGGTAGACATGGGATATTATTACTATTGTTTAACTCGTATATGGCCACTATCGTTTGATACATTTTAGATGTTACCTCTTCTGTGGTAGAAACAGCGTATCGCGGGTGAAAGAGACAAAAGCTTCCCGCGCACCTTTCACACGTCGCCGGTATAGCCGGTCACAGGCGCGTGCGCAAATGTTTGCTAAGATGCACAAATGCTATTAGTTACAGAGCTGACAGCTAAATCGCATGTGATTTTAGTTATGTTTTGACGTGTTTCTAGACTAGCATTAAAAACTTTGGATTTGGCAGGGGCGCGGATTGAAATGTAGCTAAATTCAACAAAAAAAAAAAACGTAATATTATGAAGGTTGATTTTTAACGATTATAGCAACGAATCTGTAAATTAATCAATCATTCATAAGTGTTACCAGACTATTTACTAGTACCAGTTTGGTCTAAACTTGTTGAAGCTAACAAGACATTTACATCATTTTATTTAAGTTTGATTTATTAATTTATTATTGTCAAACATATTCATGTTTGGTACATTTTTTGGCCATGTAAATATAGTGTCAAAGAATTGTCTTCTTGTATCGCTGTTATGTACTTTCAAAATAAATAAATAAATAAGAGTCGGTATGAACTATTTTTAATGCTGAGATTACGTTTATGAATACGCCGAACCAAATAAGTTATTAACAAGGTGACAAACCGTCTTTAAAGCGGTTGGTCAGGTTGGCTTTTTAATTGCTTTCGTTTGTATCTAGCGAATTCAAAATATGTTTATTTTTCAGAAATTTAAAAGATTTGGAAAGCAAACTTGCGAAGGACATTCACCTGAATGAGTTGTCTATGCGCGAACGTGACATAGAGTACAAACTTATGCTCGACGCCATAGAAGTGAGTGAATTTTTGGGGTTATTTTTCCAAATGTGTATACAGTCTGTTTTTAAATTTAGGCCACACCTTTTAGGATGTTGATCTATATCGAAAAATCAAATATTAATCAGCAAAACATATTTTTCTCGTTTACAAGAAAAACAACTTGAAAACTAAATAGAAATCGATTTAATGTTTGAGAACGCATAGCGCGAGGCCGGTCAGTGTGACCCCCAAGCGGGCGGCTCGCGAAGCACTTCAAAGAAAAACATTTTTTTTTAATAATAAATTATTTTAGTATGTTTTTGTTCGTGAGACCGGTTTAGTTTACGATATACATAGATCGACCTCTCAAAAGTGGTAATCTCAAACCCCCCCCGCAAGGGGTAAACATAAAAATAACCTATATAAAAATAGGGCAGTTTCAATGACTCAATATAAGAAAATAAAATATGGCTATACGGAGAGTGGGTACAATTACATAAATATGGTTTTTTGGAAATACATGTTTAAAAAATAACTATATTTTAGTTTAGTAAGAAAATTAAATAGCTCTTATTTTATTCAATAGCGAAATTAAAAAAAAAAACTGAAAGATTGCTGGCTAAATCGTAAAACTCAGATTTCTCCAGTTACATTAAATTTAACAGCTAAAATGACATGTTTTCCGCTATCCTTCAATTATTGAAGGATTAAGAATCGAATATCCTGGATATAACTCAACGATCACTGGCTATAGCATGCCCTGTTACATTATTCCTAATCGGTTCCTGTATTATTTACACTATGAACATAATATTTTGTTGACTAACCTGACTAAATTGTCTGTTAAATTGAGATTATTTTTACGTTCCCGGATCGAAAAATTCACTTTATTTCTGCTCATCTCTGAGACATGTACTCATTATATTCCTGTAGGTTTTTTTTTTTATATCGCCAGGACAATGAGCTCAACAACCAGATAATACTGAGATATGTGACCCAGTGGGAAGCTGCCCGGATAGGCCAGCTGTCGCTCGCTCATAGCATCGAGGAGAGCAAACTTGAGGATGAGATCAGGCGATACAGGGCCAAGAACGAGCAGGTACTCCACGGCAGCATCCACAGATATCTCGATTCTTTCTTTCGTCAAATGTGCGAGAATGCCATCTCTCAACTCGATTTTAATAGTTCTGAAGAGGTTTTTTAAGATACCTTTACCTATGTTGGAAGACCTACTTAAACCCAAAAGCTTGTAAAAGAAAATACGGCCCTTTGCATAGTCGCGTTGGTACTTAACGTGGTTAGTAGCCATATATTTACACCAATATTCCTAGGTTATAGGACCTAGTCGTATAGAACCAAAAGTGGCTGTTTAAGTATGGGTAAAACACCCAACCCAAATTCTCAATAACTAACCTATAAAATTGTTACATGGACAAAAGTATGTCTAAAGTTTTAGCTCTTAACTTTCAGGCAAAGTATAAATTAATTCTATATAGGGTGTCCCAAGACCATTCCCAAAGACTTAATGGGGGTATAGTAAATGCCTAAATTTATTATACTTTTTAACAGATGGTGTCAATTCGGTCAGCACGCGAATTCCGATGCCGCGTCGATCAATAATGGCCTTGACACCATTACAGAGTACGGCGTCAGCTGAGCGTTCGCAAAAAAGACATTATTACATGATCCTTTTCTTGGGACACGATATATATATAGATTCATTGATACTTTCGTTTTTGAATGTTACATTAAACATCTGTGGGCCTAGTCTCTGAAAAGAGATTGCGTTCACCGTTAAGATTTATTTTCGAGCACCGATTGGCCATACTATGCCAGCTGTTCTAATACTAACATTTGACGGAGTATGTTCCTATCGAATAGTCATTTCAATTGGTCTCGACTGTACATACCAACTCATAATTGAATTACTATTTAACACTTATTAAACAAACATCATTATTGCCACCTTTTGGTAAAGTCGGTGGATCTCATTTTAGTAACAAATTTTCCAAAATAGTAACATATACGTATATTTTTTTTTATTGTATTAATACATAATTGTTTTTGTTTTGTAAAAGTTATAATTGCATTTCTAAATCAAATATTTGTCTTACAACAGGAAATGCGTGTCAGTGCAGATATACAGAAATGTATAGAACACGGAATAGTGTCTTATAAGGATCAGATACAACAATGGATTAAGAAGTAAGAATGTATTGCGAACTATCGCCCTATTTATTCCTCGTCTTATAATTGTCAAGTATGTATTTTTTTTAAGTTACAATGATTACAGTATTTATTAAGTAAATCGCTTTACATTCCTTCTTAGTCATAATGTAGAATTATATATAAACACTATTTATTTATATATACCTATACTTATATAGATTGTTCCCTATTGTAAAAAATTGTATAAAAGAATGCGAAAATAATTTATATCCAAATTTATTAATTTTATCAAAGCGCTCGTGTAAATTTCCGTTTTGCTCGCGGGCGCTCGGCAAGGCTGGCGCGGCGCGGCACGGCCTCGCTAGCGAAGAGCGATTTCATATTATCGCGTGAAGTTTGCAAATTCTTTACTCGGAAACCATGATGAATTTTTATGTGAGGTCAAAACATCGCCGAAATCGCAGCGCCAATAAGCTGGATTTTTTATCAGGAATGGTCTTGAAACACACTGTATAAAAAATAAATTATATCTTGTAACTATACGAGTAAAAACTTATATTTGTAAAGTTTGTTCATCTATGAGTTTTTTGAGACTCAAATTTATTTTATTTTTGAACGATTTCAATTCCGTTACTATACCCTACAAATCTTAAAAATTATAATTCAAAAATATTTTCTTAAAAATTCCTTAAAAAGATAAAGGAAAACTAAAATTGTTGCTAATATTAAGTTTGTTTGATATTTCTTTTATAAAAATGAACGAAATACAAAGATTGTTATATCTAGACACTGCAGAGAAGTTTACGGTGCATTTTAAGCGCACTGTACGAAATATAAAGGAATTGGGTTAATAAATTTATTTTTCATACATGACTTAGGACTTGTATATCATATGTATGTATTTCATAAAGGTGACATTCTCTTGTATATCATAGACAATTAACATTTTTATACAAAATTTTTGATTGTCCAAATTTATTGTAAAAAATAAATATAAATGTACTATACAGATCAATTAGGCAGCAAGAATTATTCCGTATACCCCGTTATCATACTAATTCAATGAACTATAGCACCATACCACGTATCTGCTTCCTTTATAACAAAAGCGATATTTCAAAAATCGATATATTGAATACCTCCTTATTATCATTCAAAAAAGAGATTTCCAATATCATCAATAGTAAAGATAAATAAAACCTAATTGTATTGTATTGTTAGATTGTTATGTTTTTAATGGTTAATTGTAACATATAAGTACTTGTAATTGCAATTACATATAGAATATACATACATATTATATTTATATTACCTTCATCATAAATTATTTTTATACATACTAAAACCATACTTAATTTATTACTTTATTTTAACATATACATACAAATCACACACACACAACTACCACAAACATCACTCACAAATTACACATAACAAATAAAAAAACTCTACTGTATACCTATATAATATTCATAATCTATATATATTTTAAGAACACTGTTGCAAATTTTTTATACTAATGTTAATATGTAAAATGTCCGAAATCCATAATTGGTTTTGTATGCTAGCAATAAGTTTTGCTTGTAATTATAAAAATTAATACTGTTGGATTTTTCAATAAAGAATAAATAAATAAATAAAACGATGTACTCGTACATATATAACTCACTTACATAATTTTTCAACAATGGAAGTAATTTTAATTGGCTAAAGCTATCGAAAATTGCATTGTGTAAATATTTTTATCTTCATAAGTAAATATTTTTTTTAATAGTTTTCAGGAGGAATCCGTTCGGCTGAATCAACAGATCGAGGCGCTGAGAGACGACACGGATAGGCAGCAGGAACACTATCGCCATCTTCAAGACTCCGTGAGTACTTTCATTGAGATTTTTGACATTTAAACAAACAGTGCTCACTTTTCCGGACAAAACGAATTAGTATCACTTTTAATAGCAAAAGTAATAGCTAAAGCAATTTAATATGGAATGAACACCCCCGAGGATTCCTTAACATATTAAGCAAAAAAAATATTCAAAATTGTTTAAGAGAGTATTTTTTTTAATTTTGTATTAATTTTGTACTTTTTTATGACACTACCTACTAATTAAGTATGAAATACCCATATATTTTGCGATCGTATCATTAAATTATAAATAAATGATAGTAAAAACAAGCTTTTATTTATGTGCTTGAATGCATATACCAAATTTCGTGTCCGCCGTTGACCGTTGAGGAGTTCCTTCGTCTGGAGCCATTCCTGGGTGTAGCATCACCAACGTGTCAACTCCATAGAATAAGAGGAAGTGATTCTAATTCAGCTTGCAAGATTTGACCTAAACAAACTAACAAATGTTGCAAGCTATATAAAAAAAGTTTATAAGAATAAATACTTTACCTACTATAACCTAACTTAAATCTTGAGTATACTTGCCTCAAAGAGGCCTAAAAAATATTCGGTTTTGGCCGAATCCGAAATGATAAACGGTATTCGGTTTCGCTCGGGTAAATTTATATTAGTTATTACCCATTAAACGGCGTTGACATTGAAGGTTATTTCTTGGACGAATGAAAATACCATATTGATAATCAGTCAATTTTATAGCTAGTGACCTCTACAATGGTTAACGCGCTGCCTGAGATAGACATGAGATCCGAGGTTCTGCTCCTGGTGCATCAGCGTTTTATTATGTGTACCAATATGGTATTTACATTCGATAAAAAACTAGTAAATATATACAATTTTATAATTTTCATTATTGGTTTGTTTGACAGCTGAAATTTAGAAATAATGAAATGGAAGCTTGGATTGAATTGAAGACGAAAAGGCTTGCCGAAGAAGAGCTCGTAAAGACGGTGCATAGGTGAGGATTTTTCTTCGTGGAATTACATTTATTGCGTCACTGGAATCTAACAGTTACTACAAATACACAGGGTGTATTTAAAATCACTATTGGCCTTCTAGTCGGATTGATATTTATCGACAATTAAACCGGGAAAAAAAAAATAAAAGTTTGTACGTAACTAAATCAGTGCATAGTATAATTTGTAAAGTCACGATACGGATACTTCAACCATTCCAATACGCAAACGCATAGCTAATCGTCAAAACTTAAAACAAATAGCAAGACTAATAAATTAGGCGGTACGTTTACGCCTCGGAATGGTCCAAGAGTAGCGATGCTGGACTTTTCCTACTCTAAACCAGTTTTCTGACCATGTAGTAAAAATCACTAATGCAGTTTTGAATGAATTTAGTGTAACCAGCTTATGTGAAGTACAATCAGATACGAGGTGTGATCAAAAGTAAGGTGACTTTTCAAATTTCTTTGATTATCATGGTGTAGTGCAGCAGGAGTTCTTACCACAAGGTCGTACAGTTAATAAGGAGTAGTACTTTGAGGTTATGCGCCGTTTGCGTGAAGCGATACGAAAGAAACGACCGGAATTGTGGAAAAATCGGTCATGGTTATTGCACCACGATAATGCGCCAGCTCACATGTGATTGCTTGTTCGTATTTTTGGCCAAGAACAACACCGTAATCATGACCGCACACCACCGCACTCACCGGATTTAGCCCTCTGTAACTTTTTCCTGTTCCTGAAACTCAAGAAACCAATGAAAGGACGGCGTTTCGCAACGATTGAGGACATAAAGACCGCATTGCTGGATGAGCTGAAGGCTATACCAAAAAGTGCTTATCAGAAGTGCTTTGGGATTGGAAAAAGCGTTGACACAAGTGTATTGTATCTGAGGGGGGTTACTTTAAAGGGGACAAAATAAATATTGATGAATGGATAAATATTTTTTGATAAAAATAAAAAGTCACCTTACTATTTGATCACACCTCGTATGTAAAATACACACCTGACAGTTGAATAGAAAATGTGAAGCCCCCTTTTGAACTTGGTCGATCATTTTGAGATTAAAATAAAATTAAAAAAAAACCAGGACTCATTTTCTCACTCATGCGAGATGGTGCTTAGAAGCTTGACACTTCAGGTTTACCACAACCACATTTTTCCAGTAATGCCTATAAGCGTTAAAAAATAAAAAAAAATGTTTGATTTTCAGAAATGCCACGAAGATTCAGGCCTGGTGGAAGGGAATTCTCGTCAGGAGGAAGTTTGGTCCCGGAGCTCTTAAGAAAGACAAGAAGGGCAAGGGCAAGAAGAAATAAGGGCAGGAATATACGGATGTGCAAATTTAACGTTTTTTTTTAATACATCGATTCTCTGTTGTTGAAGATTGATCATTTCTGACTATTTTTGCTTGACAATATCGCGTGTCTCATCAAGCTAGGGCAAACAGAACATCCGTTAGATGAAATAGCGTAATTTATGACCACGCCCAACACAGACAACAGCTCTTCGGGAAGAGCCGCCTTGATACTATTTAGTGCTTTACATGTAGTTACGTGCTTAATTGTATATAAAAAAAATACAATAATAATAATTTAACGTTTATTACAACTTTCATAAATGTGACATTATTTACATTTAATAAAAATGAACACCTATTTACAACTTCATTTAATTATATATCACATAATTATAACTAAATTTATAACTTACTATAGTCACTATGTCTTCATATATTTATTTTATAAATAATTGCTGGTGATGCGAATGACGGTCGCCAGTTGCTGTGAAAGATTTTAATACTTTCTTTGACTGTATAATTTTGTTCCCTATATTCTAGTTTAATTTACTTTAGCGGTGACAAAATGGTGCTGAGGGCAAAGGAAGGATGATATTAGACCAAGGACTCACCTTTTTTCCCTCGACGGCAACTCTGGGAACACTGCTTTTGCTCGGTCACTAGCGCGTTCGAACGGCTGCTATCAGTATTATCGATAGGCTCACAATAGAGCTCTGTTCTCCGCTCGCGGTTAAGAGTGACTGCCTGCTTCGTCCTTATTTCGTAGGCATTCGCCGCTCCGTGGTGAGGCAGGTAGGTATTTTTGTATTGGACGAGCATTGAGAAAGACATGGTAATAGGTATAAGAAATTCAGCTTCACAATGTCACCGTTATTATTTAATTATATTTTACTATTTTATTATTATAGAAAACAGCGTCACCGGCCGGCGGCGGCCAGTGTATGATCTAGGTCATATACAATTATTTTGAGCCCTACTCAACTAGGCCAAGTATGACTGACCTAGAGTCAGTAATGTAGGTCAAGTACGCACCAAACTTTCGATAGAGTATTATATTTTTATATGGATTTTTTTTGTTAGCTATATGAAAACTTGTTGAACAACAGATTCATGCCCAAAATGATCCCTTAAAAGGATACTGCTGACTTTAAGTTCACCTCGTGTGGACAGTATAAAGGAAGTTGATCATTTCAAAAAGAAAGCGTTTCGAAACAAGAGCGTTTTCGGGAAGAGGCCCCTTGAATGGTCTCACATCAAGAATAGAACGATAAGATGAGCGCCCTTTCGATGACTCGAGCTATTCGATAAATAAAGAGCTAACGAACCAATACAGACTAACGAAGCGTTTAAAAAGAGAATGTATGTCCATGATTACAGCTTCCATAACTGGTCGACGCCGGCGACCACGTCCTCCGGCTCGGAGTGCTTGTGGAACATGAAATACCCCTGCACCTGGGCAGGGCTTATGTTTTTGTTGAACGACAACAGTCTGCAACAAAAAAAAAAAGGTTTTCTGTACAGGACGTTTGCAAACCGTGTGGATTACGCACCGTCATTCCGAGTAAGAAACGTTGTTATATTACATAAGAAAAAAATCTACATATGAATAAAAATATCAAATCGAAATTAATATAAAAAATAAACCTCTAGAAAAGGTGGACAAAGTTTTCATTTAAAAATATACCTAAACTGTGGTAACTGTCAAGATACTTTAATTTATATAGACTTGAATACTTTAAATCCCTAAGATGGTACTCCTTCTATATGAAAATTTTACAACCATCTGGATGGTGGTAAAGTCTCCAGCTGTGCCTGAGTATCTAGAGAATTATTATAATGACCAATATTTTATTTCATAAATATTTTCCAAGAAAACATTACCGATGTACCAACACGTGGAATAAACAGCGCGACGCTGTCAAATGTACGAACCGTTCAATCATATCGTACCTCTCGGAGAATTCCTTGGCGAAGTTGGCCGCTTCTTGACCCCTGTAAAACCGCAAGAACATCAGCTGCAGCTGATGGGCAGTGCAGTGGCCGACATATTCCTTCATGTCCACTCTGCCAGGCCGTATCAGAGCTGGGTCAAGCCTGGAAGCATTCAGTGTAAAATATAGGTTAGTGCGGTGCTATGAAAATCATCAATGGAGATCAGGCCCACCGGCAGAGGAGAGATAATAGGTGAAAGATACGCGCATGGAGGAGTGTGATATTTGTAATAATTAAAGTTTATATGGAGGAGAAGTACAGAAAGCTAAAATTATCTATAATATGTTACAAATATATTAAATTAAATTAAATACAACGTTCATACTACTGACAGAATGAGTTTCGAGCTGTTGTAATTTCCATGGCTCTCTGACAAATCCTCAGCTGATTGGCGCTCGCCTTTGTCAGAACTGCTGTCTCCAAGCCGTATGTAGCTACTGGTAGCACGATAAATCCGAGCTTCCCGAATGCTGCCCACGTAGGCCCGGTCACCTCTGTAGTCTGATTATTCTTTCCTAGCTTCAGGGTTTGACCTAGGCAGACATAGTGGTCCACTATTTCCAAGGGCTGATTTTCCAAGGTCGGTAAATCCAGAACGGCAAGTTGCTCCTCATAAATATCCTGTACATGCTTGGAAGCTATTCTCTGAACCTTTTCAAGCATACCAATGCCTCCGGCGAAGTAGGGGTCCAGATCTGAATCTTAAATCCAAATTTCAGATGTAGCCGAATGTGTCTGGAGAATTTCGATGAAAAGGTCAGGCTCGATGACATTAAATGATTTCCTTACAGAATTAGCCCTTTTAATCATGTTTGTTTACAAAATCATGTTTACAAAAATATGTACGTAGATCAAATATGGGTTAGTTGACACACTCAGCGCCGATAACCCGCGGATATCCCGTAATCACCATATACGACAGGTGTAATATACGTTTCCGGGTAAATATGTTACCGTCTTAATGCATTTCTACTAATATTTAAAACCATCACATGTTGCATATACCTAATTTCATGAAAGGCATAGACAAATCGTCGTTTTATTTCATTTTAGATCAGTTTTGACATTTGATTGTTTATGGGAAAAGTGCACTAGTGAATTGGAAGCGTTTTTGACGGTTTTGGAAGCGTTTTTTGAGCGTATTTGAGGTAAATAAATAATTTGAGTTTTATTTACAAAGCTATGTGAATATAATATCAAATATAAAAACAACTCATACAACACTCTATATGTGTCTCACTCTATATAGATCACAAAAAATAGCTTTTATAGAGCGAATACCTTTCAAGATAATTTGTGGTCATGAAGACGATCCTCGCCTCCGTGGATGCAACTCCGTCGAGACAGTTGAGCAGCCCGCTGAAGGTGACCCTGTTGAGGCCCTCGTAGGCGGACTTCTGTTGAGCGGTGTCCTCGCGGGACGCAAACGCCGCATCAATGTCCTCGAGGAGGATAATCGACTGCTGGGGAGCCACACTGGACATTCAAAACGTTTACTTTATTTCGTTTCATCATTGACTATACTATGTAGAAACATCCATAAAACTGTCAGTTATTTACAAAGCAGTGCGCCATCTGTGAATTGGCAAGGTAAGCTTTTCTCAACTGTAAAAATGATGTAAAACAATAAAAAAACATTTTTAAAAACAAGCTTTTATTTAAGTGCTTGAATGTGTGGGCAAAATCTCATGTCTGTGCTGTTGACCGTTGAGGAGTTCCTTCGTCTGGAGCCATTCCTGGGCGTAGAATCAGGTCATGCTTACCATAAAAATGCACTGTCATCGGAACTGAAGCAACATGTCAAATTTCAACTCCGTAGTTTATGAGGAAGTGGTTCTAATTCAGCATGCAAGATTTACAAACCTTGCAAGTTAAATAAAAGCGTAGCTCAACTGCGATTATTTAATATTTCGTTGGCAAAAAATAACGCCATCTACATCTCGGAATCATTTTTTGGGCGCCTCTGTCAGAGTAATACCATTTTGGAACGTAAAGGTTTGGAACGATGGCGAATCTGACGTTAAATTAATACTGATAACGTATGGTTCTCTTATGAACAAATTGTAGCCAGAGTGTACCGTGTTGGCAACCTAAGGATAATTTATAAGACATACCTTTTAGGTGGACCAGGAACGCTCAGGAAAACTGCTTTTCTCGACTAGGTTGGTGGTCTGCAGTTACCACCGAATGATTTGGTATAGCACTCGCACTATATTATTTTGTCACGGACAAAATTATAATAAACTAGTTAAATGATTGCAATCATTGCAAAGATACTTCAAACCTACACGCATGCTGTCTTCCATTGAATCTTCGAATTCTTGAGGGCGCTTGCTTGCGACACTGTTTTTAGGTAGGTCGGGAAATAGGAGTAACCAAGAATGATTAGGAAAGGTGCCATCAGGTTCCTTCGGTGAGGGTCGAGGAATGACTCAGCATATGGGTGTTAGTATGAATCCTTAATATAGAAACGCGTAAGTACCTTAGAAGATGGTTTAATCTGTCATCTGTTAATCCCCGTTCGGACAGGTTGAGAACGCAAATGCTGTACTCAAGTTCACCTGCCAAGGCGGTGATGAATGAAGATTTACCGCAGCCCGGTGGACCGTGCAGCAAGTAGCCTAGAAGAGAATTCCCAATTTTTGATATAAAGCTTTTGCTTATTTTCATTGATTAAATTGTTGAAAACATTCTAGGTATGTCGTTTTACCAATAGGACAAATCCGAAAAAAAAAAAATATATTCTGAATCGATGCATTTAGTTGATTTTTATGCTAGCTAACTTTGAAACCAAACGTCACAGCGTTTAGTGGTTTTTACGAGTGGATAAAGAGGGAAATCTCCCAAACTGTATATTTAACGTATTTTACAACATTTTGTTGTTTAACTGTTTTTAAAGTAGGCAGACAATATTATTTATAATCAAATTAGCCTTGTATAAATACTTTTTAAATAAAATTATTTAATTATTTTTTTATGGTTTTGTACCTCTCCTGTAAGGTATTCCCCTGTCCGTGTACCATTGCGGGTTGCCGATGAAGTCCAGGCAATCGGCCAGAATACGATCGGTCAATCCTTCAGAGAGGACGACGGAGTCGATGGGCCTGCGTTTGCGCGGATGACCAAACGGTCTCCACTCGGATCCTAGAGCTGTGTACATCACGGTCATGCCTTCATGACGTTTGAGCGCCATCGTTCTTGCTGAAACGGTCTGCGATATTATTACATAAATTTATTAATTTTTGAGATCCTATGGGTTATCGAAATCCTGGGTGGCGGATGATGATGGACTCATAATGGATTGTGATGCGAAAGAGAAAATTATAGGAATCCAATAGAAACCGGATATTCTGTCCATATTTAAGAGTCACAATTCAACTATAAATGAGTGAGCAATAAAAGTGTGAAAAATCATATTATAAATGCACCGTGTATAATTTTTTATTATTTTATTAAGTAAAACTCTAAATAAACTTGCAATAGATCGGTTGAGATTTTACCAGTACCCCAGTAAAAACCACCAGCCCTGCAGTAAAAAATTATGTCAGGACCCGTGAAAAAATATTTTGAAGGTTTTTCATAAAAAATTAAAGTCGGATCCGGCAAACAGGGGGATTTTCACGTTCAGAAATCCGTAATTTGGTCGATCGACCAAATTGAAGTATATTTAAATCTAATACAAATGATTAATGTTTGATGTATCTCTTATGGTTTAGTCGGCGTAAAAGAGGTGTATTCAAACTTTTTTTTTCATTAACATGACATTTATTTTTTCAGCTACCATGAGACTGACCAAAAAGCGACAGTTTTACTGTTTTTCAACCCTGATACTATCAAAAATTTAGCTTGAGATTCCTATAAGATTAAAGGGGGAGGGGGGTATGGTGTTTTTTTTTTGAAAATTTTAAGTGATATTTTTATAAAATTTTGAAATGGTACTCTATAATCTTCATACATGATTTTCTTTAGTAAGTTAAAACAATAACAATGGGTAAAAAGGGGTCACTTTCCAGCAGCAACAAAATAAATGTTTCTTAAAAATAGGTAACGTCTTTTTCTTACAGTTACACTATTTATTATATTATTATAAACATAGTATGTTTCGTTATGTATAACTTTGCAAATATATAATTATCTCCGAGACGTCGGGGATTAAGTAGTCTTCTACAGATTGCGTTTAAATTTACAAAATTATGGGTATATCAGTTATGGGTGGTCAATGAATGACCCCGTGAATGTAATTACACTATTTATTGATTAAAGTAATCATTTTTCCATATTAACGCAATCCAGATCCTGAATGATAAAATACGATTTGATGATAGTATAATATTTGAGTCAAATTTTAATATGCAACCAGGCAAACTGCTATAATAATCAGCGAATGTTCCACTAGCAATAATATGTACAAAATATAGGCTCACAATAATTATAGGTTATACTTTATCTGTATGAAGTCATTTTAAAAGTTAACTGTACGATTATCTTTACCATAATATTGTCATACCTTCTTCTAATATACCAAAGAAAAGCTCCTTTTTCCTCCCGAAAGCTGTCATCGTGACCGTTTCCCACGGTACGCCCATGTGCAAGTCCAACGTGTGCTGCTCGCGGGTTCTTTCCACTCTAATCCAATTGCCACCGTAACTGGAATGAACACAATAAATTATACAGTACAATTTGAGAATGGATATCTAATTGACGACATCATTAAGAATCCTTTAATCCGTTAAGTATGTACTCCCGCCGGGTACCCCGTACGTAGTGATTTCTTTCTATGAAAACTCACCATTGTGAAGAAAAATCAACTTTGGGGGCCTGGGACGTCCAATTGTCACAAATGTCATGTGGTTCACCGTGAAATTCTCTATTAAAAAATATCACTTCGGTCACTATGTCTTAATTTTTTTTTTTTAAAATGTTGCTTTTATTGACTTTTTCACGTTGGATACCCAACTTTTTACTTGTTGATAACTTTTATTAATTATTTGGCACTTTTAAATATTTGTTAGATGCATTACGATGTATAACTTGTTCAAGAAAGGTACGGTTGTTAAAAAAAAAACAAATGATAAAAAATTGAGTATGTTGCCATGTCACTAAATAATTTTCATAGAGTATTTAGTGAAGATAATTATGATTTGTTATAAGTATTTAGACAGTGATTGGTTATTTGGGAATCAAAGCGGATGAAAAATACAAAAAAATACAAGCGAATGAACAGGTTATTAAACTGAAATTTTCGAATGAATGACGGCGCCTCAAAGTATTATACAGCCAGCGTATGATTGCTATGAGATGCCAGCGGTCTCGAAGTGTAAAGAAGTCACGCAACCTATAAGGGTTAAGGTACTGATGTTCACGCTAGTTACCAGGGATCTGATGATCAGTGTTCCTTGTGATCAGTGACCGAGTGTCGCTTCCGGCTCCAGATGTAGAAGGATGTTTGCAGAGCGGTTAATAGAAGTGAGTTAGTTCATGGATGGTGTTTATATATTTTCTGGTTAGCTAAAGATTTCTAAAGTAGTGAAAGGATTGGCCGGGAGGTCCGCATGCATCTACGTCGACTGAATAAAACCATTTTTTTTTTAAAGTTTTTATATTTATCGCTATATTTATTTTATCTGAAAATATGGTCTCGGGGAATGTTGTCTTCCACGGAAAGATTTATTTAACTACTAAGAACTGTTTCCAGGGTAAGAATTTAAGTAATATCAGGGTGTAATTTATTTATTTATTTATTTATTTAACAGGTTTCCCCATGTACACATTATAATTAAAATAAAAAATTAAACTACTAAAAGAAGAATAAACAACACCAAAAACAATAACAATAAAAAAAACAAAATATTTAGCAGTTGAGCGGAGGGCTATTGCCGATTGTAGGTGACAATTTTGATGATCCATACTACATTGGAAGTGAAACTGGAGTGCTTACTAGTTTAGGAGCTACAAGCCAGTATTGACCGATAGAAAAAAAGTTTCTTTTATTTCGATTTTAAAACAACCTACTTACTGACAAATTTGAATCTAGAGTAATCTTAATCTAACTGTATGAATAAACTGCTTTAACTGTGTGGGTAAACTAGCTACTGGGTTTATTGCACAATATTGAAATGTTTGCACTTCCCTTTTTTGCAAAACATATAATTGTAATATTTTGGTTTTTATTTTGATCTGTACTATATTTGAACATTCAAAATACAGATCAGACCTGGCCGCTCTGCAACAGCCATCATCGCTACATTTCACGCGTTCAACAATTACGACAATGATGTAACATATATGAAAAAGTTTAAAGTTTAAAAAGCGCTGATGGAAAATACCTGAAAAAATGCGTCCCTATACTAGGAATGAAGTCATATTTGGTTTTTATCTGTCCCGTGTCCTTTTGTTGGAAGGAAGTTTCCACGCTTAGATGCTGGGTTTTTCGAGCGCCCTTCTCCGTGATCCACTGCAGCAGCCATTGGTAGGATTTGTCTCTACACGGCACCTCCAGGGTTATCATGTAATGCCTTCTGAACAGTATCAAAGACCCCTGCAAGCTTCTCCTCAAAATAGCGGCGCCGGCGCCGATGCCGAACAAACCAAATCCCGCACCAAAATACGGATTATCGGCTAACGTTGACACGTACTCCGTTAGCGTCATCTTAAAATCACAATATTTATTAAATATTCATACATGTGTCTGTCGCAGGTTAAGAAATCATTTCTTTATTTCTAACATTGAGGTTATGTCATATGCGCGAATAAACATATAAGCCGAAAAGAAAATAACAAAATGTCAAATCGAACTGTCAGATGATATTTTTTTTTTTAATTATTTCGGGTCTACAATATTATTACCGCCAATATCATACATTAAAAAAATACTAATTTTGCAAACGTTATATGATTATTAAGGTCTGACTGAAAGCCGAATTTAAATTTTAAATAATTAAATCAGAAATTACTTGAAAAATACTGCTATATTTGCATTTTAAGGATATTGTTTTATTAGTTTTAGGTATAGGTGTGTTTAAATCGACAGTAATCTTTGACACGGCCCGCAACAGGGTATGTCTGTATTGTGAAATCGTGCAAAAATAATGGTAGGGTATAGTAAGAAAAGCGGAATTACATTTTGCGGGCTTATTTCAAGAATTAAGAGATGCTTTCACCGCACCATCGGCACAGCAGAGAGGGAGAAGTTGAAAACGGTCAGTGCTTAGCGCGATCTCTCTCTGCTGTACCGCTCGTGTTGAAGTGTAGCACCGTCATTAGACTGGCATGTCGTATCTATGCCTTCGTAGAATTAATTACAAATATTAGATAATAGTCGTATTTCTCTTAGCAAAAATTAGGTTATTACCCCCTCCCCTTCTCCAATACCTCATATAAATGTTAAATATAACAACTAAATACCTACTTCAAAATTTAATAAATATTTCAAACATTTTTTTGTTTTCAAATCAAATCTTTTTTTTTTGTTTTATATAAAATCAAGTAGAGAATTTATTTTTTGAGTTGCTTCTATGCAAACTGGGACCTGGGACACTTCGGCACAGGATAAACATTGGAATGGGAAGTTTGCAACATTATAGAATAATCATTGATTATATATAACTATATAATCAATGGTATAACCAAACTAGACTATGCCGTATTCTTATAGGTGCTACGTCAATAGAAAATCTGCCTTTGTAATATTTGTAATGCGGTATTTTCGTTCTTCGTATTGATTCCAAATGCGGCTGCGCACAGCCGCGATATTTAGTAAGTTCTGCCAACTGCAGTGGCGTATTTTGTTTTGACATAATGGCAGATGTGTAGTTTAGGGAATTGAAGTGAATTAATGTTATTGGTGACTGAAACTATAAACCATAAATGGCAAATAAAGTTATTGCAAACACACAACGCGTTTTATGATATGTGTTCGTTTTTGGTTGTGTCTAAACATGAAAGCGATGGCATTCTCAGTTTGGATTTTCATAAACCTAGTGTGCTTCGGAATGTGCGGTTATATTTATTTGATCTGGTCGCAGTACTGGATGTATCTGGAGAGGCAGAAAATGTCCACGGAAATAGCTCCGTCGAAGACCAATCGCATCCACTCGAACACCATCACATACGAATCCCTGGCCGACTCCTACAACAACGGCGATTCTGTGCAGCCGGATAACATTGAGCTGCCGTTCGAGTCTCTGTCCTTCGAGCTGAACACCAGCACGACCAGGAAACTCGTCAGGAGGGCTGTCGTTCGTGATTTTCTGGAGGCTCAAAAGGTCTCCTCGCTAGCGTTGGGCGACGTCAGATCGTCCGTCACCCGCAACAGCGGCAAACCACGCTTCCATAACCTACAAAAAGAACTGATCGAATTCGACACGAACCAGTACGATTGCGACAGCGCAAACATGGCGGACTGCGTCGAGAAAATGTCGGAATTTAAAAATAAACTAATGAAGGAGTTCCACCGCGTTCTTTTGCTCGAAGGCAATGACAGATCCCAAAACCCCTACGACGTGAACTATAATAAAACAGACCCGTACAAGGATAAACGCGCGAACGAACTGTTATGCGAACTGAAAAACGCGGACATGAGAACTATAACCTCTCTGGACGCGCCGTTTGCCGCCAACGGGTTTAAAAGCGTCATTCCAGGGCTGCCATTACTCCGGTACAAGACGTTTGACACCTGTGCGATTGTTGCCAGCTCTGGGGCCCTGGCCAACTCAAATTTGGGACGTTTTATCGGTAAGTTTCTTGATTTTACAAATATTTACAGCTCATAATAAAATAACGCAAGAACAGATTTTTTCTCGGCTTACAAAAATAAATAAGGAAAACAACATCGAAAACAATACAATCTGCGTGATATTAAAAAAAAACCTAATTGGCCCTGTGATTTCAAACATGATTTATTTTAACCTCATCAAAATTCATGGTTTCCGAGTAAAAAAGTTGTAAACTTTACGCGAATTGTAAGAAACATTAGAACCTTAGGAAAAAATAGTAATTGAAAGTCAAATTAAGGTTTTTTCATTTTCTATATAAAGAAGCTGTAATTAAATAAAAACCAATATTTGCTTACTGACCACGCAAGAGTAAAACTGTTGCCATATAATAATAAAATACCGAATTTCAAGGTCAATTGAATTTTACCCCTAGCTTTATTTTAAAGATTCTTGTGTTCAGTCAATAAGATACGAGTATTTTTTTTTTATTCAATATGGTACAATAAGATGTTACAACAATAAATGATATAATAACACTGAATGAATTAAATTAATATAATATAGACAAATTAAACACCAGTCATTTATTGTTGCTCTGAAGCAACAATCTGATTTATTGTTGCTATTTACGTCTACGGTTTTGATAAATCTATAGAAACAGATTTTTCGAGCGAATACAAATTTATAACATTTTAATTATCTGTTATCCCAGATAATTATGAGATCCAGTCCCTAGTTTATTCTATATTTACTAATAAGTGAGTCACAATTCACAACACTACAACGTTTGCACTGAGTGAAGAGATTGTTTCTAGAGACGACCGCTTTCAGTCCTCGTATATTCGCAATCGTACCAAATGTCGGTTTATAAGTGCCACTCAAAAGGTTATCGGCCCAATAAAATGCTAGGAGAGTGTGTCACAGTTTCGAGGAAGGCGTCCGTCCCGTCATCAGGGGGGACAAAGACGATTGTCCGCCTCGTTAATCGGTCATTTTCCTTATTTTTTTTGACGACTGTACTTTGTCTTTGACTGCGAGCCAAAGACAAAGTCGCGATTTATCGCAACGCACGTCCGGGTAGTCCTTAACTATCCTTTCAGGCGCCGGGGGGGGGGGGGGGGGGGGTTACGCACGTATTTATTTATTTATTGAATTTATCATAATACAGTGTTTAAAATGTACTACATACGTGAACGAAGGCTACCATTTGAACGATTCTGACCTACAAATAGCCTTAAAATACAAACCGCGGGCCACCATTTTGTATTTTGATTAAGTCGTTTTAAAAAAAATATGAATGTTTTTAAAATAATAACACAAAAATATTTTTATCTGAAAATTAAAAACTGTTAGCATTAATAATCATTTTCGTATTCAAAAAGTAAAAATAATCTTCAGTTTTAGGCAAATTCTGTTATTTTATTTTTAAGTTGTTATACCATATGTCTCAAATCGCTTAGATAAAACCCTCCTATAAAACTATATTTATTTTATGTGATTTTTTGCATAACGATAATTCCCTATTCCAGGAAATTATCCCTGGAATAATAAACTATCTTTAATGTAAATAAACTAAATTACTTATATAAATTTTGTGGATACTTCTCCTAGCGTTTATGAAAACCTGTAAAATTTGCATTTTCCGTATAGATGGACATGTTGAGAGGTTTTAATGTCGTATGTAACCTAACCTAACCTAGGTCATATACAATTATTCTGGGCCTCACTCAACTAGGCCAAATGTGCCTATGCTAGAGTCAGGGGAGATGATAATAGCGTTACATGGTTTGACCATGTGTGGATTCGAACCCTTTGCGCCACGATATCTTTTAACAATACGAATTTACGATTTCAAACACGCACTGGAATATTTTGCTGTAGTTATCTAGTAAAATATAATATGTACTTACACTATGAATAATATTGTAAGAAAATACTTACTACCTTAAGTAATACCTTAAGGCACCCCGGGACGCATTTGTCCTTGAGATTAGAAAGAGTAGGCTTTATTCGAACATTGACGTGTAGAAAAGAGACGGATATACTCGCCGACTCATTTGGAATCGATGAAACATGTTTTTTGTATTTAAATAATTATTATCATTTGAAAAAAATGTTTTTTTTTAAGTAATGTCCTAGATTATTATATTGTCTATCTTTAGAAAGAAAAATTAGGTTCGCGTCACTTACACAACTTAAAAGACAATCGTTGCAAGAAAAAAACAACACTTTCTTATTTATTTATTTTCATTACTATAATAAGGTGTATTTCGTTTATTTTTAAGCAAAGTACTAAATTAATATATGTAGAATATTGTGGTATTTTTAGTTTTAGCCATTTGTTGGGAATAACTTCAACAAAATGCACCAAAATACGTTACAAAACACGTTTTAGGGACTGGCGGCGCCTTAAGTGAGTTGAGTTTTTTACATTGTAGCCACAATTATGTTATATAACTATTTTATACGGGAGCTTTTTCTTGCCAACAAATGTATAACTTTGTAGAAATAAAGTATTAAAAAAAAATATTTAAAATATTTTACGCATAACTTGTGAAGATTATGTATAAAAAACAGTCATAGCGGATAGCGACATTTAGGATACGTTTGCGGTTAAAATTTGGATGGTTTATTTTGAACGGATACACCGGGGGGTGGGGATGGGGGGGGGGGGGGGGAGGGTCACTTGGATTTCATTACATCGCGTTGAATCCTAAAAAAATGATTCATTCAACGGAAGTTTGAGGTCAAGTCAAATTTTGATTAATTTAGTAATTTAGTGGGAGCGTTTCTTTGATTAGATGCCTACCTCCAAAACGAACCACAAATAAGCACATGTTGTTTTGCATAAATAAAAAAACCGTAAAAAAATGATTTTTTTACTTTACTTTACTGTCAAAATACGTAATTACTCCAAAAGTAAATAAACCCGCGATATACCGAAATCTTTCAACTCGAAAAGTACAAATGCGCATGAGTTGATGTTTTGCGTGTAGATTGATGCTCTTGAAAAACAACCTTAGCCGTTTAGATCACATCGGAGGGCGGTCGGATAATGTAGATATTTAACATTAAGGTGACGAATTTTCAGCACTGAAGAATGAAACTGACAGTTCGATAGAGCGCTCATCATATCGTATTCAAACTAATAAATGTGCGCAAATGGATACATATAGGGATGTTTTTTTTAGAGGCGTGGTTTTCAATCTGGCACTACTTTTTTCGTAGTTGGTGTTTTTGACAGCTGTCACTTGATTTATGCTCAGTTTGGTTTGCCATTTCATTATGAATAGACTTACTCCTGAACAACGTGGCGTGGCCTCCAAGATCGTGCGATTTAACACCGCTGGACTATTTTTTGTGGGGTTATGTGAAGTCGCTTGTCTACGCAGATAAGCCGGACACGATTAACGCCTTGGAAGAGAATATTCGGCGCGTTATTGCTGACATACGGCCCAACTTGCTGCAAAAAGTGGTTGAAAATTGGGCCTCTCGGCTGGAATTTGTTCGAGTCAGCCGCGGCGGCCACTTACCCGAAATCATTTTTAAAACATAATGGCAAACCCTTATCTTTATAATAAAACTAAATTCTTAGCCATAACATCAAATTATATGGGTTTTATCTCTTCTTGAAAACCACGCCTCTATAATCAGCACCCTATATTTGCATTCCTATTGAGTCAGAAACTGGTTAGGAACTTAATAAACTACTTGGCGACCCTGATCTGAACTCTATCTCTTCCTCCACCTTATCAGTACTTGCATACCAGTACCAGTACCAACATTTCGAAGAATATTTAGCACGATAGCTTGTGTCATCTTCGCATATCGTTAATTATTTTATAACAATACAAGTGTTGTCGGAAATAAATATTTATCGCTTGAGTTTAAGGTCATTATCATTATTTTCGTCTGAGAATTATACAATCATAGCAGGTGAAAAAATGCCGTTTACACGACACCAAAAAACAACTTCTAGATAGCTTAGAATACCAAAATCGATTCATATTTTAAATTTATTTATATATTTTATTTGTACGAAAAGGAAATATTATAAAATCAAATGCATTATAAAATATAATAACACATATTAAAATATAGTTTCTTGGTCTGGATGCTATGACAGTAGGGAATAAAATATATGTCTAATGGCCGAAATTTCAGTCATTGCTAAAAGTCGTTCTTAGTTAGGATCAACTTAACTTTTAAGCATGACTTAAATTGAACTGTGTATTTCAGTTACTTTTTAAGTTAGACTTTGTTAAGAATATGTTTTCGCTCTCGTGATTAGTTCACTACTCGCCGCTATGGTTTGTGTATACAATATCCGTCGCATAACTTTTGACATATGACATTTTGAGGTTATGTTGTCAGCTGTAGGATTTTGCTTGAATTTAAGATGTTCAAAATATGCAAATCCGGTCAATTTTAATTAGTTAGATAATATAAAATTAAGTACGAGACGAAAACCACAGATGGCAATACACGGCGACTGTAGCGCCGTTAATGTACTGAAATCACTCCTAGCAGCGTATTTAAACACTTAGTTAAGTTTGACTTAAGGCTTAAGTCGTAGTTGTTTTGATTCTTAACCAAGGCGGACTTTTATGTTCGACTTAACGCTAAGAGTGAGTTGAAATACGATGTTTATCGGTTAAGTCTAACTTAAAATTTAGGTTAGTTTTAAGTGGGACATGAAATTTCGGCCATATTATTGTGTATTAAACTTATAGAGATTATTTTTGATTTATTTATATATTTAAATTTAATTTACCTATAATAATATACAGCATGTTTCACGACCACTCCTGAAGACTTAAGGGGGTGTTTATGTTCTCTATTACGCGTAAGAAATTGTATAAAAAAAATGCGAAAATAATTCAGGCACAACTTTATTAATATTATGAAAGCGCTCGTGCAAATTCTCTCCTCGGAAGCGGGCCTTGAAATTCAGTGATTTATTTTTATAGGGCGTCAGATTTTACTCTCTGCGGTCAATAAGAAATTATTGGTTTTTATTTAATTACAGCTTCATAATATAGAAATTAAAAAAAAAAACTTTACTATATTTTAGAACCTTCATTTGCCTTTTAATTACTATTTTTCCTAACGCTCTAGTACCTTTTATAAGAGAGCAATTCAAGTAATAAAGAACTATTGACAGTATAGCATTTATTAAATTTCTCAGAAATATAATTGAATTTTAAAAATCTGCCTTTACTATGTTGAGGACATAAGATCAAGCTATCTATACATATTTTTACTATGATTAAATATCTAATGGTTACCATATGCCAGCCATAGGAAAACAGGGGCTACATTAATCGAAATTAATATTTATCCTTTGGATTCGCCTTAATATTATCACGTGAGGTTTGCATGATATGCCGTCAATACGAATCATGTTTGGAATCGCAGGGCCAATAAGCTGGATTTTTTATCGGGAGTGATCTTGGAACACGGTATATATTTTTTATTATATTTTACCATAACATGTTGACTAATAACTGATATGTAACCTGTAGAAAAGGTAAACGATATAAAAAAATATAAAGAACTTCTGAAAATAAATACAGAATGTCTCGAGCCCTGCGATCTTAATTATGATTAGTAAAAACGGCATAAATTCATTATGCTTTCAAAGATGTATAACTTTACGTGATAATATTAAACCGCTGTTGTAATACCTACGCCAGGTCTACCAAACGCTGTGTCTACCGCCAGTATTGGTTGATATCGATAAGCTTATTTTTATTGTGGATCAGACGCGTCAGTGAGTCATCGCGAAAAAATTAAAAAAAAAAAATGCAGTCGCATTTCTAAGAAATCTTTTGTTTAACTTGAAACAGTGGGCCGATGCTAGGAAATGTTGAAAAGTCTGTCGTGAAAAGTGACTCAGTTTGGCCGGAACGCAAAAAAATAAAAAAAAAAAAAAACCACCAGCAACGAGATAGTCTGCCGCCACCACAAAAGAAACAAAGATATCCATAGGGTGACCATACGCATAAATATTCAAGGGAAATAAGCTTTAACATACAATTTAAGGTAGATTTCATTAGAAAAGTTACCTATTGCAATGGGTAGGATGTTATGACTTCCGTAAAATTTCATTTTTTCGACATATCGCGTTTCACATTCCCTAGCCCCCAAAACCATCCTCAGGTTTAAGGTTTAGGGTGATGATTTTAGAGGCGTGGTTTTCAAGAAGAGATAAAACGCATATAATTTGATGTTATGGCTAAGAATATAGTTTTATTATATTGATAAGGGTTTGCCATTATGTTTAAAAAATGATTTCGGGTAAGTGGCCGCCGCGGCTGACTCGAACAAATTCCAGCCGAGAGGCCCAATTTTCAACCACTTTTTGCAGCAAGTTGGGCCGTATGTCAGCAATAACGCGCCGAATATTCTCTTCCAAGGCGTTAATCGTGTCCGGCTTATCTGCGTAGACAAGCGGCTTCACATAACCCCACAAAAAATAGTCCAGCGGTGTTAAATCGCACGATCTTGGAGGCCACGCCACGTTGTTCAGGAGTAAGTCTATTCATTATGAAATGGCAAACCAAACTGAGCATAAATCAAGTGACAGCTGTCAAAAACACCAACTACGAAAAAAGTAGTGCCAGATTGAAAACCACGCCTCTAAAAAAAACACCCTAATATCTATCTATCTATATCACTTTCTCAAGTATTTTATTTCGCATTTAAATTGTGGCATCGTTGCGAGCCCCATGTGGGCAAATAGCTATGTCGAAATAGTAATAATATTTTACTAAAATTTCATTTCGAAGTAGAATTAATATGAGAACTACTGAACTCATTCTTTCGAAAAATTTTGCTGTGATTCTTTGTTGTCGTCGAATTTTCCTATGATTATGGTGGCGATTGGTGGTTGTGGTGAGGGGATCAACGGATCGTGAACTGCGACCCAGATGCAGCGCTTTTTGTGCGATCGACTACTTTCTCCTTACCAACCACCTAATATAAAAATGATTAAATAATAACTAACACAGCGACATGTTTTAAATAAATTAAAATATTCACTTGAAACCTAATTGAACCATAAATTACAAGGCTGTCAATCATACTACACAAAATGACGAGAGATCGAGTTGTTAACGACAACCCAACTCCCTACGAAACGTATCTCGTTAATTCTGCGTTACTTTCTAATAAAGAATACAATTGATTTTATTTTAATAAGCGATTTAGCTATTAGGTAATATATCTCAAAAGTAATATACAACCAAAAACCTAAGAAATAATAAGAAGTCGTTTTGATGATGATACATAAAAAAAAGAAGCCCCTAATTAATTTTAAGACCAGCCCAGTAAAGTGATAAAATATATGCTAACATAATAAGGAACCTTTATGTACAAATATGATTTGTTTAAATGTAGTTATACTATACATAGATTAAAAAGAAATATGGATGTTAGAATAAATAAATAAAATAATACGATAAACTTCTTATTGTTAGTACCTAAACAATAAAGTAATATATTCACCAAAAACGTCTGCGCAGAAACAATCACCGTTTTGAACTTCAGTATACAGGATGTCCCAAGACCAATCCCACAACCTTTAGGGGTGTTTAAGTTCCCTATTAAGAGTAAGAAATTTTGTAACAAAATGAGAAAAATTTTCATTTTTTTTTTTCACATTTTTTTTTCGAATAGCATAATGAATTTTGATATAGGTAGTTTCTTAACAAATAACACTAGGATTCGTAGGACCTATTAGCTGTTTTTTTATTGGGATTGACCTTGGGACAACCTGTATATCTCCGGAGGACCATGCTAAAGTTCTGTCGAATCTGTGAAAACCTTAAAGAAATACGCGAAATAGACCAATTCAAGAAGGCTATGAAAGTTATATTTGTTAATTTCGAATTTATATAACATTAATGAATTTTGAATATCCTTCAATTTGTATTAATGTATGTATTTATGTATGAATGTACAAATTCGCAAATTGTTTTATGTTTGTTTTTCATTTTCTTGTTCTAAAATAATTCCTTATAAACATTTTTATGGAAATAATAATCTTCGAAAGCACCTGAATAAATATGTCCGATTGATAACCTCTGAATAGCTTTAAGTACAGAATTTAGATAAGTGATATGAGGCTCTCAAAAATATCTTTAGATAGCTGCAAAATATGTCGTCTCATTAACTTATAGCTCCCAGCATGCTCCTCCATTAGTGAGCAACTTCAGAAACCGTTCTATATTGGACGAAAGGACCATTCTCACAAAATAAAGGAAATTTTTAGGAGAAAGAATGTCGGATTTCATTCTTTTCTTCTGCGCACCATTAGAGAGTGGAATAGTCTCAACTGCAGCGTCTTCAAGCCATTCCCTGAGATCCTTCCCAGCTAAGAAAGAGGATAAAAAACTTGGCTTTAAAATAACTTCGTTGCGTCACCTGCCAATCAGCTATACCACCGGAGGAATGGTACCTCCAAAGTATATGTAATTTTAAATAATAATAATAATAATGTCTTGTACATAGTAAAGGCAGAGTTTTAAAATTAATTTCTGTTTCTGAGAAATTTAATAAATGATAAACTGCTAATAGTTCTTTTTTAGTTGAATTGCTTTCTTATAAGAGACATTTAGAGCCTTGGGAAAAACAGTAATTGATAGACAAATTAAGGTTTTTTTTAATTTCTATATTATGAAGTTATAATTAAATAAAAGCCAAAGCCCAAAGGGTGAAACTTGACACCCTTAATAAAATAAAGCAGCGAATTTAAAGGAACGCGCTGCGCGAATCTTCGGGAGTAATCCCGCCGCGGGGACGCAGAACTTCGTGAATCAGCTGATGGGTCCTGCGGGGGTGAATAACTCTTGTGATGAGCATCCGAAGAGTTCTTCGTCCGGGCGGAACAAAGCCGATTTGCGCCGTTGATCATTCAAGGCACGCGCCGCAGGTTCGAGGTTCGAGCGCCCGTTGCATTCGCCGGTCATATGTGGCTTTTGTTCATCATTGGGTAAGTTCACAGGTTTTTATTTTTTACAAAAGTAACACAGCTCACATTTATACAACGTGACAAATGGGCATCTCGTTTAAAATAAAAACGGAGGTAGATTTCACCGGATCAAAGTAGGGGATAGGCGAATTCCAATTGTGCGAACTTGTATCAAACATTCCTTTTTTGATCGGATTTCATCCTGTGGCTGTTGAGAAGTTTTTGAATTTTAAAACCTCAATTTTTCCACCCCTAGGTTAGTGCTATCAAAACAGTTTCCTTAAGTAAGTTTTAGGGGGTTATCTAAGGAATAAAAAAAATAAATAAATTAATTCGATATGTTATATACTAAGAAAGTTATAGCAAATATTCACTTTTTTGAAAATACCTTCCCTCGGAAAATAATTTTATCCAAACCTATTAAACGAGGAATATCTTAGCAAAATAGTTCATCCCAAAACAAAAGTTCAGACAATAAATACTCTCAAAAGGTTTGAATATGTTAGGAAATAACAGTTTATTGAATGGATACTCTTCACGAGCTTTTATTATTATTATATAACTAGCAATCCTTGTATGGCTGCTCAGGTCGAATCTTGATGACCTGACTGCACCCAGGAATGGCTCCAGACAAAGGAACTCCTCAACTCCAAACAGCACAGACACGAAATTTTGTATTCGCCTTCAAGCACTTAAAAAGCTTGTTTTTAAAATTGTTTTTTTATTGTTTCACATGATTTTTTACAGTTGAGAAAAGCTTATCTTGCCAATTCACAGATGGCGCACTGCTTTGTAAAAAACTTTCAGTTTTATGGATGTTTCTACATTCTTATGCGTGAACAATTCAAGTTGATAAAAATAAAGGTCACTTTGTTGCGGACTTTGTTGTATATTTGAACAAAAATATGTAAGTATGGATAATACTATGCCAGATAATTGTAAGAAAGGCATAATTTACCCCCTTAACACGAAAGGTGACAAACTTGATAGCACAAAGTAGGATATTTTCTACTTACGACAAATTCTAGGTAAAACTACTCTCAATACACACGTCATACTATATTTCTGATTTTTAAGGCCGTGTCTTGAAAGGGTTACGCAATGCCATGTAAAAATTCAGAAGGAAATCCCAGAACCATGGATGAACCGGGAAAATAAAATATACAGGTACAAATTCCAGAGGACTTAAGGGGTGTTTATGTTCCCATTAGGCGTAAGAAGTTTTCCCCGAAGTGCTCGTGTAAATTACCTTTTTGCTCGAGGCGCTTGTACAGGGTCGATCAATGACCCGGAGCGGCGCAGCCTAGACAGCGACCGAACTTATGACTTTATGTATTTTTTTCTCTGTTAAGATTTTGTTAAAACCTTAACTTTATGCTAATTCTTACTTATCTCGTGTAAAGTAAATTAAATAAAGCCATCGCAGCGATCGATTCGCGGCCATTGTGATGATTTCAATATAATATTTTCCGTTACGCGAACGATTCAAAAAATTGGAGATAAATTGGTTTAGATTAGAGTAGGTGGACTTCTGAGAAATTCGATCAGACTTAGTTTAAGCAGTCCTCAAACCCTGAAGAAGTCCACGGCTGACTCACGCAGACCACAATGCACTGGATAAATATGGTAAGGGATTAAGTATCTGCGTGTCGATTGGATTGTGCCAAGCGTATGAATTTAGTCCATAACAGCATACCAGCATTTCGAAAACCGGTTTATTAATCGCGAATATAGGGTTCCGTAATTATATTACCTAACTACACATTCTGTGTTTAGTTACTTAACTACAATTCACCCAAAAAATATAAATACTTTAAAGGTGCGAGGCTACTTCATCATCAGCTCTTGATCGCCCGCTTTTTTTATGATGTTCATCTTTTTTCCATTGTTTAGTTCAATGCTATGATGCTGTATTATCGACGTAGTGCTATGCTTTAATTTAATAAATATAATAATATTAGTAGGCATATTAAGCAATAAAACGAAAAAAAAATAAAAAATAAAGGGTTTATTATACAATTTTGTTTATAATCATTTTCTAGCCTTAATCGATGGCTTCCAGGCTTGATTGAGGTTTGCTGGCCAGGGGTCCAAAAGTCAAACATTCTTTATGCCATTAAGATATTTAAATAAATATTTCGAAGGTCGCTCAGGGGACCCCGGGGGACCCCCCCCCCATTAGCTCTAATGAAACAGAAATTGGTCAACACAAGGAAGGCAAACAACACACGCTAATGACGCATTTGTTAACGCTCGCAGACAAAAAATATGTGCAATGAATATAGAGGTATATTCACCTCATTATAGATATACACTCACATACACCACGCGAACTACACATAACAAATAAAAAAAATCTACTGTATATGTACTTATATAATATTCATAATCTATATATATTTTAAATACACTGTTCCAAGTTTTTTATGCTAATATTAATATGTAAAATATCTGAAATCCATTATTGGTTTTGTATACTAGTAATAAGTTTTGTTTGTAATTATAAAAATTAACACTGTAAGATTTTTCAATAAAGAATAAAAAAATAAATAAATATATATAAGAACCTCAATAATGCTCTAACTTAAAAGTTTAATGTGTTACGGTCGAATTTCAACCACTGTCTATAATAATAATATATTGTATTTTAAATCTTGTTTTTTTTTTTATTTTCAATTTTAGTAAAATATATTTATTGGCGGACTCTCGAAATAAATCAATTAACAGACTTCAGAAAATTATGTTTTATAGGGTTCACGGTTGAATTATTTCCTAATATCCTTAGCTTTTATACAGACATACTCGTAGTCTAGTAAAGAAGGCAGGGCGCAAAATGTAGCAGTGTTAATAGCTCCCTGTGCGTTTATAATATTCATTTGTAACTGTGATTTGTATTACTACAATTCTATTTCTTTGTGAAATTAATTATGTATAAATAAATAAATACTGCGTTTTTGTGCGGGGTATGAGAAGAGCGTGCGAGCGAGGTGTACCGAGAACGAGATAAGTCCCAAATGCATTCGAATTGAATGCAAAGTGGAGATCGCGCTCGGGTTCACGGCCATATGTGTGCTCTTTAGAGGAATACGGGGCTATATAGATCGTTTTAAAGGTTTACTTGAGAACTAACAAGGAAAACCTTAAGTAGATCCTTTAAGTGTCATTAAGGCGCCACCAGTCCCTAAAACATGATATTGTAACGTATTTTGGTGCATTTTTTTGAAGTTATTCCCAACAAATGGCTAAAACTAAAAATACCACAATATTCTACATATATTAATTTAGTACTTTGCTTAAAAAAAAAACGAAATACACCTTATTATAGTAATGAAAATAAATAAATAAGAAAGTGTTGTTTTTTTCTTGCAACGATTGTCTTTTAAGTTGTGTAAGTGACGCGAACCTAATTTTTCTTTCTAAAGATAGACAATATAATAATCTAGGACATTACTTAAAAAAAAACATTTTTTTCAAATGATAATAATTATTTAAATACAAAAAACATGTTTCATCGATTCCAAATGTAACGAATTCGCGCTTGGCGAGTATATCCGTCTCTTTTCTACACGTCAATGTTCGGATAAAGCCTACTCTTTCTAATCTCAAGGACAAAGGCGTCCCGGGGCGCCTTAAATCGTATCCAAGTGACTTCCGCATTCTAAAATATATCTAACAGCCTTAGATTTTTCTTCACTCATTCTTATAACAATTTAATTTCTTTTCATTTGCTATATAGCGCCGAAAAAACGAATTATATTATGATGGTACAGTTGACGCTAGACGTGCGCGTGCGCGTTATATACACAGTTTAAATAACGCGTTGCTGAAGCTGGTTAATCACCGAAATCGCTTGCATTCCCGGCCGCAACTATTTTGACAGTCGCCCTATTATTTTTTACTCGGTCCGGACAGACTCCAACAGTGAGATGGAAATCTTGTGACAACGAAACACATGAATCTACAAAAATCATGCAGTTATTTTGTAGCCGTTTAAGTATTAGGCTATTTTGAAATCGCGTTTACCGTAACCCCAGTTATACGCTGCGCCTATTGTTAGTTGATGCACCGGTAGAAATTATTGAGTACAATGTGGTTGTGTTGGTACAATTGAGTGGTGGTATAAATAAACAATTTCCAGTAAGTCGTTTAAAAATATATTTTGCGCCGAAAATGGATTGATTGTTCACACGGACCCCGTTGTCCCCTCAATTCTGGAAGCATGCGTAACTCGTTAGGTCATATAATGTCATGATTTGTTGGCGCAACTTGGAATGTAATCTCCCCATAATCTCCTGATGGAGTGATGGCTGAGTCGCGGACGGCGATAGCTTTGCAAGATGTGCAAGTTATAAGCGCTCGATTGAAATTTGACTGTGTACACCACACCATTTTATATGGTGTGATGGTCTGACGCGCCAGCGACCGATGAGTAACTCCTGGCGCGGTGGTGTCGTTGCTGAAGCACGTTTTCGATTGTTCAATTTATCGAATATTCCGTATCTTTAAAACTTGGAGCTGATTGGCTATTAGCTTCTATACGTTCATATTTAAGATGCTACTATCCCCAAAAGTACAAATGCGAGAGTCGCTCTTAAAAACGACCATAGCCGTTTAAATCGCATCGGAGACTGATCGAATAATATAGATATACAATATTAAGCTATTAATACTCAGCTCAAAAATTTAAAATGGTGTTTTATATTTTAATCTATTCACTATTACTTAACATTGATATTATATGATAGCTGCAGGTTATAGGGTTCCGTAATTATATTACCTAATTACGCATTCAGTGTTTAGTTACTAAACTACAATTCACCCAAAAAATATAAATACTTTAAAGGTGCAAGGCTACTTCATCATCACCTCTTGATCGCCCGCTTTTTTTATGATGGTCATTTTTATTCCCTTGTTTAGTTCAATGCTATGATGATGTATTATCGACGTAGTGCTATGCTTTAATTTAATAAATAAATACATAAATATAATAATATTAGAAGGCATATTAAGCAATAAAACGAAGTAGATAAAAAATAAAGGGTTTATTATACAATTTTGTTTAACATACTTTATTCGATTAGGATATTTAAATAAATATTTCGAAGGTGGCTCAGGGGGCCCCGGGGGGTCATAGCCAATCTTGTTTATTGTTTTATATGTGCGTTTAAAAGTTATTATCATTAGCCCTTTACAAATAACGTTGTATTTAGGTACACTAAAAATAAGTAAAAGGTATCAAAAAAATTTTAGAAAAGATTTTTCATTCGCAGATTCCCACGACCTGGTTCTCCGTTTCAACCACGCGCCGGTCAAGAACCACACGAAGGACGTCGGATCGAAGACCACCATTCGGATCGTCAACTCTCAGGTGGTCGCCAGGAGAAAGTTCCACTTCCTCACGTCGAGGCTGTACAGGAACGTCTCGCTGCTCGTGTGGGATCCCAGCAACTACACGTCCTCGCTGTACCAGTGGTTCAGGAGGCCCGACTTCAAGTTCTTCGCGAACTACAAGAAGTTCATGAGGAAGAAGCGCGGCGCCGACTTTCATATCCTCAATCCGAGGTCCCTGTGGAGACTTTGGAATTTTCTGCAGGACAATACGCCCTATAAGCTGAGAAAGAATCCACCTTCTTCGGGTTTTTTGGGTGAGCGGCCTACCTGATTTTTAATATTATTATAAGTAAAGCACGTAATGGTTCCAGGACTTTGGAATTCAGATAAATACAGCTTCTTGGTACCGGAATTTATTCAAAATGGCGATCACGTGGATTACGAGTATTATGCTCATAGATCGTTATGTTACCTTTATGTAATAAGTGTATTTGCGGGAAAAAACGCTTTAGGAACAACTTAAATAATTATTTTATTCAACAGCAGTGGACCAAAGACATTTCCTTGCGGTATTCCAGAGAGAATTGGTAAATCGTAGAACTCCTGTAACTTACCTTCGGCGTGTATGTTTTAAAATTCCGCCGGAAAGTATCCGTTATTTCACATACTTTTCTATGATTTTATTTTTTTTTCACCATTTTATATAATTAGAAAATGATTCTAGACAGTGTCGAAGGCTCTTGCGAGATCTAGGAATACATGTGGATTTTTACTATCGTCTTTCTGTTATACTTTTATATTCTTTTCTATTTTATTGATTGAACTAACCAACTAACCTTCAAGGGTGCTGGATCTAACCTTGATCAGTGTATCTATGTTTAGACTTTTATCATAATTCATAAGTGGATCTTATTTTTTTTTAACAATTTCAGATGTTGATTACTTTAGATCTGAGCAAAAGCGTGCTGCACGTATAAAAAAATCTTTACTTCCTTTAAACGCGTTATGGTATGTTTAACTCTTCAACCAGTCTTATATCGATTTTCATTAGGTATTTTCCAAAACGTTAGAAAATTAACAATTTATATTAACTAAGAACAGACAATTGTGGATATTTTTAACTATGCAGAGCGAATTTAACCGCCGAATTGCTGCAGTTACTTTTCATGCTCTTCCAAAACCATTAAACGGGTTCGGATAGGGTTTTCGCCAAGGTTCTTCGGCAAGGTTGTATGCTATAAGTAATAGAATAAAGTCGTAAAACTGTTAATCTTTTCAGGGGTAATATATCCCGACCGTCGTATGAAGAGACGTGAAGAACGACACCTCGGGAGCCAATGGGTTCATAGTTCATTCATAGGGTGTTCGATAGAGTTAGTGGACTGTATATTTTTGTAATCATTAAGAATAATTACTTGGTGACGAGATGCAGCGCCAAATATCGGAAGACAGAAAGGAAAGAACAGGGACGTACCTTTGCTGCGATCTGCTTCCTTGACCCACTGGACTCGTCAATGTGAAGATGTAGGTAGCAAGATGACCCACCTCACTTCACCACACACACTTGGTTGCGAACGTGATTGCGGCGAGAGCGCTATACTGACGTTAGGTACTTGCCGGTCAACGCGCCGTGGTCGTGTGTTACCGCAGCTAGATACTGTGCGGGTAACTGGAAATTGGACACGTCGAAACGGTGTTGTTTTTTGGCGGGAAAAAGGTTGGGTGCTAAAGGATTATATCTGGCGCCAACATAGGGATTTCGCTATTTTATAGAGCTTTATTAAGGTTAAACTTAAAGTACCCGTGCGAAATGGTAGCTCAGGTATTAAATAAGAATCATGGTTAGGCAGAAGTATAGCTTATTACTGCGAAATTCAGTGCAAAAAAAAGTTTTAAAAATCCTAGACAATCCAATAGGAAGTGTTTCTACATATCAAACTGAACAATTTATGTTTCCGATTACCACTGGGAAGTAATTTTATTAAAATTTATACGTTCAGTTACATCGTGCGCCTCCGGGCTTAAATATTAATTTTGATTAATTTAGTTTAGATACCTCGAACTTATGCCCTCAACATAGTAAAGGCAGATTTTTAAAATTCAATTAAATTTCTGAGAAATTTAATAAATGACAAATTGCTCTCTTATAGAAAACATTAAGGCCTTAGGAAAAATAGTAATTGAAAGACTTATGAAGGGTCTAAACATAGTAAAGTTTGTTTTTTTTTAATTTCTATATTATGGAGTTATAATTAAATAAAACCCAACAATTGCGCACTGGTCGCGCAGAGAGTAAAACCTGACGCCATATAAAAGTGAAGCACTGAATTTCAATATACTTCGCTTTAATGCTCTCAATACACTCTTTTCCAGGTCTAGCGATGCTGTTGCCTCATTGCACCAGCGTTGACCTGGTCGAATATGTGCCGTCGACCCGCCTGTCGAAGCGCTGCCACTATTACGACCCCGACGACCCGTCTGACAGCGGCGCGGCGTGCACCTTCGGAGCCTGGCACCCGCTGGCGGCAGAGAAGATGATGGCCTACAGGATGAGGACCAACACCGACTGGGACGTGTTCAGGAAGGGAGTTCTGCGGATCAACGGGACTGGAATGTTGAAATGTTAAAATAAATATAAAGCCTTCGAAGCATGTTATTTTTCACAGCACCGTGTGGTGCGGGCCTGCATTTGCGACACGGGGGTGTCCAAGCAGGGGCGGATCTGGAAGAACTCGGGGAGGGGGTGAGATATTCGTCCGTTCGTCCCTTAGTCGATTGTAGATCTAACTACGCTCTTAAACATTCATACCGTCTGCAATAGAGAAATCCTGACGTTTTGAAAACGATCGCATATCCCGTTTTCTCTACACAAATCCGGATACGGTTACTAAATTGTGATGCTCTAGTTTTTAGTACATAATTTTAAAGACAATCGTTGACGGTTTCAAGGTGGTCAGTAGCGCTGTCTATGACCTGGCAAGATTATCTTTTCTAAATTAAACATTCGTAAAAGTAATTTGTATGACGATGAGATCCTGAAAACCAGTGCATTATCAATGCTTTAAATCTGTCAAACGCTTCTGGTTCAATTGGTAAAAAAAAAAAAAAAAATATTAATAGAAGCCTAATAGGTTGTCGATTGCCAAATATACCATATTGTGATTTTATAATTAGATTTATAGTCCTAATATGGCGTTAAGAAATTAATAGAATGTATAAATGTTGCTATCCATTGCACTTCTAGTAGCAGTCACGCCTTTAAAGTAAATATTTAAAGAGAGAAAAAAAATAGGTATTTTGAAAATATTTTGGGCCCCTATATCACTCCCTTAAGGCGAAGTGTAGTCGACCTTTAAATTCGGTACTTTATTTTTATACGACAACAGTTTTGCTCTCTGCGCTGTCAGTAAGAAATTGCTGGTCTTTATTTAATTACAGCTTCATATTACAGAAATTAAAAAAACTAACTTTACTATGTTTAGACCCTTCATAAGTCTTTCAATTACTATTTTTCCTAAGGCACTATAAAGTCTGCTATAAGAGAGTAATTCAAATAAAAAATAACTATTAGGAGTTTATCATTTATTAAATTTCTCAGAAACCTGATTGAAATTTAAAAATTTGCCTCCACTATGTTGACGACATAAGATAAAGGTACGCAACATACTTTTTTTTTTATTAAATATCCAAGGGATTCCAAATGCCACCCAAAGAAAAAAGTGTCTAAATGAATTGAAATTAATATTTATCAATGAACTTCGCCTTAAAAGTTGATAAATCGTTCTCTATCCTAAAATCCAATCAGTTATAATTATCCCGCTATAATAAAATATAAATACATAAATCGGTTTATTTTATTTGAAATATTTCCAAAGAAATGAGTAAATATACTTGTCCCACTCATTTTATAGATTACATTGTGAATTTAGATTAGATTTAATTAATATATTGACAATAATATTAATAAATATATGTATATATTATAGAATAGAAATGATTTGTTATTTTTGTTATACTATAAATAAATTAAATTTTATGCTCAATGTTACCATTGTTACAAATGATCGCTCAAATAAAAAAAAAATATATTTAATTTATTAATAAATATTATTATATACATTTCTCTTGATGTTTACAACATAGATAAATGTAAGTTACATACATGTTTTAAAATAATTTATTAAGACGTAGATTGTATAGAATTATTTAGTGCCCCGATCAACTAAGCTAAGTTGCTTGTACTGGAATCGGGGATGTAGCGTTCCACATTCTCGTGTTCGAGACCTCGTTAATACTCTTTTTAGATAATACTCTAGTTTTTTTTCATACAAATACTGTCACTTTATCAAACCTATATCGTCAAATTGTAAATATTTTTTTAGCATTTTGGGTGTGCCAAGATGTTATTAGCCAATTTCCCTAGGTAATAAAATAACTTCCCTATTCCAAAACACGAGAAAAATAATCTTTTTACTAAACTTTATTCTAATGTAGTTTACCTCTAAATTCCTAGTTTACCTCAAATATTATGTATAAGTGCAATTAAATTAAATTTCATTTTTATTTATTAAAAAAAAAACATGTTTTAGACAATATATAAATTTACACGATAAGTTTAAAAGTAATTTAAGTAATTAAAAAAAAAAAAACTCTTTAAGTGTATAGCAGTAACATTATTCGGGACATCCTTTCATGGCGCTGTTCTACACCTCTCACTGAACAACTTTTGCTCTACGAGTTCGAGTACGAGTACGAGTTCGAGTACGAGTACGAGTACGAGTTCGAGTACGAGTATTTATCGAAAAAAAAGTAGTTAAAAATTATCAATAGAAGAAATCCTATAAAAAATTAAACGCATAGTAACCCTATGCGCCTCGTCAGAGCTGTCGGCGCGACCGTGACCTGCGCAATGAAAATTTTAGGGATTTTTGAAACTTTTTAATGGAAATTAATATGGCCAAATTAAAAAAAACAGAAATTTAGCTTTTAGGGCACTCCTTTTAGGATGTTGATCATCTTGTGGGGGTCACAAGGTCGCTGTCGTCCACACCCAGTTTCTGACATCGGCGGAGCGCGAGGTCACGCCAAAACGCGCCACTCGAGTATGACGTCAACCGGCCGCACCTAATGCGTCACAGCTGAGGTAGAGGGTCTCCCCGCCGGCGCAGGTTATAAGAACGGAGGTCGACGCTTCCACGATGCCTATTCCAGCCAAGTCTCGCGCCGCCCAACACCTGCTCGCCGGGTGGTCGTCACGCGCGTAGTATGGAGTCAGATATTAAATTAAGTAACGGAGTTATATTGTAATGGCTTAATGATAAATAAACTAGTCAACCTTCTTCTCATCGTATAATTAAGCCCGTTACATTCTGGTGACCCCGACGTGATATCGACAGCCAAACTTTAATCAGCATATATTTTTTTAAATAAATATAAATCATGTTATGCTTGAGAACGCTGTTAATGTCGCTATATCGGTCAATGACCCCCGAGCGCGCGGCTCGCGAAGCACTTCGAAGAAAAATAAAGTTCTTATTATTATTATTTTTTTCCATAAGGCTAAGGTCTAATTGGCGATGTAGATCTACCCTCTAAAAGGTGTGCCCTAAATTCAAAAACTGAACTGGGTGTGAGAAAGTGAGGGTGTGTACACACTATTACGGCAGTGGTTCATAGACGTTCAGCAAAAGTAGTTCAATTTGAGGTGCAGAAGGGATGTGTATGAGATGTGTATGTGTATGTTCACACTGCGTAATAATCTTAATATATATAAATCTCGTGTCACAATGTTTGTCCTCAATGGACTAATAATAAAATAATGGACTAATAATAAAATTTGAACACCATGTGCAGTTCGATGTGCACTTGAGAGATAGGATAGTTTAAATCTCAAATTATAGTCGCAATTTTAATTTATCGCTAATTTTTTGTCCGTTATTATTTGGCAGTCATAAAACTGACAGATGTCGATACCTTTTTATTTTATGGGCGATTGTGAAGAGCGCGTGACGACTCGGTGCCAGTATAATTTTATTGAACAAGCAGAGGAAAGAGCAATTGTGATATTATTGGAAAATTTTTTAGAAGATCACAATCAACTAATTCAATTGATCAAAAGAGTTTCGCCACGACTGCAAAATGACAATTATCAAATCGTCATAAAAGCCGACAAAGTACCATTAGGTGAACATGCTGGTAGATTCAGTCATAAAACTGACAGATGTCGATACGGAACGGCACGGAACATGCATGCATACAAGATGCGATGACTTACGTACGTCATTACGGCCGACCGGATTTATTTATTACATTCACATGTAATCCGAATTGGGAAGAGATACAAACTTTACTATTGCCAGGACAACAAGCCATTCATCGTCATGATTTAACTGCACGTGTGTTTAAACAAAAATTGAAATCCTTAATTGATTTTATTGTTAAATATACAATTTTTGGTATCACACGTTGTTGGCTGTATACGATAGAGTGGCAAAAGCGAGGTTTGCCTCATGCCCACATTTTGGTTTGGCTTAAAGATAGAATCCGTCCTGAAGAAATCGATCAAATAATTTCAGCCGAAATTCCAGACCCATTAATTGATCAAGAATTATTTGATATTGTCACCAAACACATGATCCATGGGCCATGCGGTGTTTTCAACATGACGTCACCGTGCATGGAAAATGGAAAATGTAAAAAAAACTTCCCAAAGCCGCATACGAATGACACGATCACGGATATTGATGGTTATCCAATGTATCGCCGCAGAAGTACTGAGAATGGTGGCCACACATTTACAATGCGACTGCCGAACTTTCCAAATCAAGTTGAGTTTGATAATCAGTGGGTGGTACCATACTCACCACTACTTTCAAAAACTTACAAAGCTCATATCAATGTTGAGCTTTGCAGTTCTGTTAAATCAATTAAGTATATTTGTAAATATGTAAACAAAGGCAGTGATTTGGCCATATTTGAAGTAAAAAACATAAATAAAAATGACGAAATAGCACGATACCAAATGGGCAGATACATTAGCAGCAATGAAGCTATTTGGCATATTCTCAGCTTTCCCATCCACGAAAGAGATCCTGCTGTCCAACATCTGGCAATACATCTTGAAAACGGTCAACGTGTATACTTCACTGAAGAAAATGTTCTCCAAAGAGCGTTCGAAGCTCCGAAAACGACTCTAACTGAATTTTTTACATTGTGTCAAAAACCTGATGTTTTTGGCCAATTCGCGAAGACATTGGTGTATGGTGATGTTCCACGTTATTTCACATGGAACAAATCCAGTAAAAAATGGGAGCCACGGAAACAAGGAAAACCACATCCTTCCATTACAGGCATATTCAAAGCTAAGACATTGGGGAGACTTTACACGGTACATCCAAAGCAACGTGAGTGCTTCTATTTACGTTTGTTATTGGTGAATGTTCCCGGACCAACGTCTTTTGAATTTTTACGAACAGCTAATGGTCGAGTATTCAATACATACCAGGATGCATGTCGTGAACTGCAATTGCTAGAAGACGATAACCATTGGGACTTAACGCTTGCTGATGCTGCGTTGACATCAACACCGAATAACATTCGTCAGTTGTTTGCAATTATTTTGGCGACATGTTATCCCTCGCAAGCACAAACTTTGTGGGAAAAATATAAAAATTGTATGACAGAAGACATCTTGCACCGAATTAGACAAACAAATCAATGCCAAAACATAGATTATACACCAGAGATGTACAATGAAGCATTGGTCTTGATCGAGGATTTATGTGTTCTTAGTTCAAATTTACCATTTAATCATTATGGTATGCCATCACCTAATCGTCCAGCCACCGACTTAGTCAATACCGATTTACAACGAGAAAATCAATATGACCATGGAAGTTTAGCAACAATTATCATGAACAGTGAACCATTACTGACAGCAGAACAAAAAATTATTTATGATCGGATTATGCTGGCTGTTGCTGCTGAACAAGGCGGTTTTTTTTTCTTGGATGCACCCGGTGGAACCGGTAAGACATTTTTAATATCGTTGATTCTTGCCAAAATACGGTCGCAACAAAAAATCGCATTAGCATTAGCATCGTCAGGCATTGCGGCTACTTTACTGGATGGTGGGCGAACAGCACATTCAACATTCAAGCTGCCATTGGACGTTCATAATAAACCAGATGCAATGTGTAACATCAAAAAGAATAGTGGAATAGCTGCAGTGTTGCGGAAGAGTTCTATAATAATTTGGGATGAGTGCACAATGGCACACAAATATTCACTTGAAGCATTAAACAGAACTATGCAAGATTTAAACAGCAATAATAAACTTTTCGGTGGTGCTATCTTACTTTTGTCTGGTGACTTCCGGCAGACCTTACCGGTTATACCTCGCTCTACTTTCGCGGATGAGATTAATGCATGTTTGAAACAATCATTCTTATGGCGAAGTGTTGAAACACTTCGATTGACCATAAATATGCGAGTACAATTGCAAAATGATCCATCAGCACTAATATTTTCCGAACAACTACTAGATATTGGGAACGGTAAAATAAAACTGCAACCAAATACGCAATGCATTAAACTACCAGACAATTTTTGCACTGTTGTTCAGGATAAAACTGAATTGATTCAGAGTATTTTCCCGGATATACAGAATAATTATTTGAATCATGAATGGCTTAGTCAACGGGCGATTTTGGCAGCCAAAAACGTTGATGTTGACGAAATTAACTTCCAGATACAACAGTTGTTACCAGGCGATCTGATGTCTTTTAAATCAATCGATACTGTTGTTGATGAAAATGAAAGTGTAAATTTTCCGATTGAATTTTTAAATTCATTAGATATCCCTGGAATGCCACCACATAATCTTCGATTAAAGATTGGTTCCCCTATTATTCTCCTCCGTAATTTGAATCCACCTCAATTATGTAACGGTACGCGTTTGGTCATCAAAAAGATCACCGGAAACATTCTTGAAGCAACCATTTTGGCTGGGAAGTTTAAAGGAAAAGTGGTCCTGCTGCCACGTATTCCGATGATACCATCAGATTCTACCATACCCTTCAAAAGGCTACAGTTTCCAATTCGTTTAGCTTTCGCCATGTCTATAAATAAATCTCAAGGTCAAACAATGTCCATTTGTGGTTTAGATTTGGAAAATCCATGTTTTTCTCATGGGCAACTATATGTTGCGTGTTCACGTGTTGGGAAACCGTCGAATCTATTTGTGTTAGCTAAAGACAGGTTAACCAAAAACATTGTGCACCGATTGGTGTTAAATTAAATTGAAATTGAAAGTATTTATAATTCAAAAAAAAGATATTAATGTTTAAAAGTTTAAGACTGTCTGCCTTGCCTACCTCATTCATGAGTTTAAGCGTCACATGTTATTTACTGTATTATACTGTAATATACTTATATTTGTTATAAAATTAAATGGAAATAATAAATCTGATAAATTTTTATTTTTTACCTATTGATTTCTGCTTAGTATCAAGTGTAAGAACATTTTAATTAATTGTGTTCAACGTACTTCCCCTTCAAATCTCAATCCAGTGAATTTGTATACCAACATCAACATTTTCGTCTTAGTTCGTAAATAATTTCATTGTACTAAAGGGTTATAGTAGTAGAAAGTCAAATAAGGAGATCGCCATATTTTTTTACAAATACCATCTGTGTGAAAAAGCATAGTGGACTCCGTGACTGATGTTCTCTTATTGTTCCTCTTAGATTGTTTACTATAATGTAATATAACAAAAACTTTAGCCACAGCAACGCGTGGCCGGGTCAGCTAGTATAATATAAAAACCTGTTTAAAATGCCTGCAATTGAAAGGTTAGTGATTGCTAGTAAAAATACCATTACGTTGTGATTTACAATAAATAATTCTTAATAAGATCGTGTTTTATTTTGGTGGTATAATTATTATTGATCGATTTAATAAAATATTATAAATATTATTTTTAAATAAATTTTATAGTTTAGAGATTCTTAGAAACATTTGAACGGGGATTGCTTAACCGGATTTTTTGAGTACAACATAGAGTTTGCGCGATCTGAGCAGATAGTGAATTGTATAAACTATACGATGATGTAATGTGGTCAAATTAATTAAAGTTGATCCTTACGATATGGTTGGAACATGAATGACGGAAATCCGCCTAAAACCAGTTCTTGGCACAGAGTTGAGGTTATTTTCAGGTTGATCTATGTCGCTCGGGGGTCACTGATTTCTAATCAATTTTGAAGTCATTTTTCTCGATATAAGTTTTTGTCGATATAGATCAACATCCTAAAAGTTGCCTTAAATTTAAAAACATACTGTATACAGAATGTCCTCGACACCATTTCCGAAGATACATCCCCAGATTTATTATTTTTATAACAACAGTATTTTAAATATTATCAAGTTTTGGGGAGAAAATAAACTGTAAAAGTCGAGTAAAATTTCCTAAGACAATAATATTAGCTTTGCCTACTAGCAATGGGCGTTAAGGCGCCACGAGTCCCTAAAACGTGTTTTGTAACCTATTTTGGTGCATTTTGTTGAAGTTATTCCCAACAAATGGCTAAAACTAAAAATACCACAATATTCTACATATATTAATTTAGTCCTTTGCTTAAAAAAAAAACGAAATACTCCTTATTATAGTAATGAAAATAAATAAATAAGAAAGTGTTGTTTTTTTCTTGCAACGATTTTCTTTTAAGTTGTGTAAGTGACGCGAACCTAATTTTTCTTTCTAAAGATAGACAATATAATAATCTAGGCCATTACATAAAAAAAAACACTTTTTTCAAATGATAATAATTATTTAAATACAAAAAACATGTTTCATCGATTCCAAATGTAACGAATTCGCGCTCGGCGAGTATATCCGTCTCTTTTCTACACGTCAAAGTTCGAATAAAGCCTACTCTTTCTAATCTCAAGGACAAATGCGTCCCGGGGCACCTTAACGGAATAATCATGTAACCGAGGTTACGTTATAAGCGATTTCAAAATAGCCTAGTACAAAATAACTGCGCGATTTGTAGCTGAAACCGTGCTTCGTTGTCACGGCATAGCTCGTAACGAAATTTCCGTCTCACTGAAGCTGGACAGGGTGAAAAATAATAGGGCGACTGTCAAAATAGTTAGCATGTACTGCGAGGCAGTTAAAAACTGCATAAACAGACCTAAATAGTAATTTTGTAGCTGCGTTTGGACGCTATCGGGATCACCCACACCTACAGACGTCATTCCAAAAACGGTTAAGATAGCTTTTCATACCAGGCATATATAAAAAATATAATTAAATTAACTGAACATTTTTCTAGAAAACCTTTAAGCTGGTTTTTTTAAATAAATAATCCTATGTTTACAAAAAAAAAAAAAAATGAAATTGGTAAGTTTTATTTTTTAAAACTCCCGTAAACCAAACTACATATGTGACGTAAGCCTAATTTATACATAGAAATGTCCGCAATAAAATTCTACAGAAAACCTTAAACTTAGTTTTTTTTGATTACCTTATATTTTTAATATAAATAAAAAACTGACAAATGTTTATTCTTTGATGTTTTCGACGGATGCTGGGAGTGCACGTGGGCGACGCCATTTGCAAAGGCCGAACTTCAAGGTCACCTCACGATATATGTCAAAAAAGTGGGGTTAACTTTTGTCTGACGAAAAAGGCGCCAATTTTACAGTTCAAACGCCAAAAAAGAAATGAAAAATAAAATATTAATCTTTATTTGTATAACGCTCGTTTGCGTAAAAAGATATAACGTTTTTAGGTTAAGGCGCCCCGGGACGCATTTGTCCTTGAGATTAGAAAGAGTAGGCTTTATACGAACATTGACGTGTAGAAAAGAGACGGATATACTCGCCGACCGCGAATTCGTTACATTTGGAGTCGATGAAACATGTATTTTGTATTTAAATAATTATTATCATTTGAAAAAAGTGTGTTTTTTTTATGTAATGTCCTAGATTATTATATTGTCTATCTTTAGAAAGAAAAATTAGGTTCGCGTCACTCACACAACTTAAAAGAAAATCGTTGCAAGAAAAAAACAACACTTTCTTATTTATTTATTTTCATTACTATAATAAGGTGTATTTCGTTTTTTTTTTTAAGCAAAGGACTAAATTAATATATGTAGAATATTGTGGTATTTTTAGTTTTAGCCATTTGTTGGGAATAACTTCAACAAAATGCACCAAAATACGTTAGAAAACACGTTTTAGGGACTGGCGGCGCCTTAAACAGTCGACGGGCTGTAGGCGTGGGCGAATTCGGCCGGTCGCGTATCCGAGTAAACACCGGATATGAGTGGATACTTTGGTAAGGTAATGTGGACAGTTGTTTTTTTTCAAGGTTGTATTGATAAGTGAGTCAGGTGCGCCAATTGATAAAAAAAAAAAAAAATGTTGGTGACTGAATCACTTTCGATTGGTAGTGCCGATAAGGATATTAAATGTTATTTTACTGTTATATCAAATGTTATTAATTGAAAACCACTACCGCTGACCGCAAAGATTTATATTTTTTGTTAAAATATCATCCTTTCCTTATTTCATCTAATTAGATGGTTACATAATATTTGACAATATTTTACACTAAAAAGGACAGGTGAGAGTTAAAAATGCATTTTAATAAAACTCAGCGCTGGGTTTAAACCGACATCCTGCGCTCTCAAGTACAGGACCTCTTTAGAACCTTTATAAATATTATGCTATGCAGCACTTTATCAAATTATTAAAAACTTTTTCAATATTGTCAAAGATTGTGTCATTTATCTTTTCAGGCGATTTGCCGTTATTAAAAAAACAATCATCAAATATAAGTCAAATAACTTTAAAACTCATTATACAATAATATATATATATATATATATATGTGTGTGTGTGTGTGTATGTGTGACTAATATTATTATTATGTATGTTCAAAGAGAGTTTTTTTATGTTGAGTATAAAGTCGCCTTTATGCAAATGAAAAATGTTTATTTCGCTGAAATTGTGGTTATATGTTGTAACAATACAGTTTATTACTGAATTCATTGCGTAATTCGTATTGCACTTAGGCAAAAAGAACTTCTTAATTTTATATATTTTTTAGAGTACTTTGAGGCGGTTGATCTGTAACAAAAATAAAATATAAACATCAAAATATACAAAATGTCCCGACACACAAGAAAACTGTTGTTTGACCTAAGTAAGAAATTATATAAAAAAATGCAAAAAAAATATTCCCAATTTTTTTTTTGCCGCGCCGATCCATAATGGCCTTGGCACCGTTACGCCATATTATGTCTAAATTTAGTAACTTTTATTATCTCTAAAATAAGAATAAAATTTAAAAGTGTGACTTTACACACTATATGCACATTTTTTCGGGTAAACCGTATTTATTTATTAATTTAGGTTCACAGGCATTATCGAATGCTAAGCGTTAAAAACACATTTTTTTATTTAATTTATATTTCAAAAGAGAAAATCAATTTAAAGAATCAGCCTCCAAGAAGTACTTCTGGTCTAAATACTTAGGTGGTTGAGGGGTGGTGCATCACCACAAATGTGGTTTTTTTGAAGATTTTCCAATGTTATCCCTCAAAAATATGAACACGAATTATAAACATTGTAATGAATTTAATTAAAATATATATTTTTTTTTTTTTTTTGCCTAATCGAGTAAAATCAGCACGATTCACGTGGCGCGTGTTTTGCGTTCGGTTGGCCCATATATGGGCGTTGAAAAAAATCGTAAGTTGACTTAAAAATTCGTACAATTACAATTTTATTAACGATTTTTTAGGTAAAAATGATCCACGAAAGAAATGTAACGCTTACAAATGCCATGGGAATCAAAGACAAAGGTCGAACCGGTCATAAATAAGCATAGTTCGTTGACATTCATAGTTTATGGTGAACCCCCGATGCATTTGGATTATAATTTGTAATGGTTGACTGGTAGATTATTAATATTTCCAAAGACAATACGTAAGTTAAACGTTTGAATAGTGATAATGTGTTTAATAAAGAATCTCTCGCCTTTACCTATTATATTATTAAAAAAACTTAAGGAATGTCTTTTATTCTTTATGTGTGCAATGAAGTTAGCGTTTAGTCATGGTCGCGACAGCTGTCAAAAGATTCAGTTAGGTTAGACGCTCGTGTGGCAACCATAGATTCATTCGAGCCAGTGTAAATTAAAAAAAAAACATTTCAAAATAATTACAGAAACCTACTTTTTACTTAACGAACGAAAGAAGAAAATATGCATTTTTTATTTAACGATATTTAGATTATTTAAAGTTATACATCAACGGCATCTGTATTTCAAAATGATCACCTCATCTACTCTCAACAATGTTCCCGCTCGCTTATCTATTTAAGAAGAAAACTAAATCGTCTCCGAGCTTGCCGAATGAGCGTGTCGCAGAAAGCTAAAATTTATCATTAATATGTGTTACAAATAAATTAAATTAGATTAAATGAGTTTCGAGCTGTGAATTTTGTATAATTTCAAATGTTCCTTTTTTTTTTCAACTGTTACTAACATTAAATTTGAAATTACATAAGTATTGCAGGTAATTACGGCAAACAACACACGCTAATGACGTATTTGTACACGCTTGCAGCTCACATAATAGGAAAAAATATATATATATATATATATATGCAATAATTATAGAGGTGAGAGAACCCCAATAATGCTCAAACTTAACTCGACTACTCCACTAGTAAAATATAAATAGAGTTCAAAGTATAAATATGGTCAAAAGCTATAAAATATTAAAACAATGGGTAATGTGATATATCTGTATTTGTGGCATGGAAATGTGTGTGTCTGTTTATATATAAAAGTACATATTATTAGCGTTTTAATAAATAATAAAAGTAATTTTATAATATTATTATATATTTATTACGAATAATAAATATTTATATTCAATATAATATCTACCTGGTAGTATCTTATCTTAACAGTAGGAAATATTTAAATATAAATTAAAAATAATCGCGGAACTGCGCTGGTATCATTGGCATATGTCCGTGGTTTCTGTAACCTGGTTCGCTATGGGAATTTCAATCACTATAGTTCCAATGGATCGACGCGATCAAGACCGCCGAGCGCTGTGCGCGGAATCATAATGTTTTTAAACTAAACGGAACATTGATTGTTGGATCGATAAATCATTCTAATATATCGCACGCGATGTAATTAATTCGTTTGCGGGCGAGATCGATAACACTGCAAGGAAACGGTACTAAACTATCGATATTAGTGAGGTGAAGACGCCGTCTCCCTCTTTCCTTAGCGAACTGACGGCACTATTAAATTAAAAGGGTTGTTTTTTAAATTTGTAGGTTGATCTATAGCTTGTAGGTATATATTTCTTGTAATTAAGTAACATTTTTTTCTAAATTTTTTTGCTGATAAATGTTTGAATATCGATATAGATCAACATCCTAAAAGGAGTGCCTTAAATTTAAAAACACTCTGTATACAGGCTATCCTCGAGTCCATTCCCGAATATTTCTGGCGTGTTTATGTTCCCTATTACGAGTAAGAAATTAACCTCCAAATTTATTATTTTTTTTACAACAGTATTGTTAATATCATCAAAGTTTTAAGGAGATAATAATCCGTGAAAGTCGAGTAATATTTCCTGAGAAATTAACGACACCAAAAATGAACCGATTTTGTAATTTTATAATAATGTGCGCTTTACCTACTAGCAGTGGGCGTTAACGGGATAATCATGTAACCGAGGTTACGTTGTAAGCGATTTCAAAATAGCCGAATACTTAAGCTATAAAATAACTGTGTGATTTGTAGCTGAATACGTCACCGTGACAATGTGCTTGCAACTAGATTGGACGCAACTCTGTAGCTATGGCTGTGAATGAAGGCGATTTCGTCACCGCTATTAGTCAGCTTCAGTAACGCGGCTATTCGTTGCGCTAGAATAATAGGGTGATTTAAACGGAGTCGCCTTATAACGCGCACGTCTATTACCCATCAAGATACCTTCCCGAAGAGAGTATCGACTCTAGCTAATATATAGCCCTAGAGTAGTATATTTGTGTATATGTAAAACCAATTATTTTTAAGTTAAAACCAGTTATGCTGTTTTTGCTGTTATATTCTGGTAATTATGTAAATTCCCCAACCCCTCCCACTTCCTAATCCCAAAATTGTTCCCGAATTTTATTAAGTTTGAAGGAAACTCTCATTGTTTTTTATTTTATTTTTATATCAGCTGTTGTTTCTTAAAATAAATAAATAAATAAGGTGCTACGAATGACGTTTCCCATAAAAAGACCAAAACCTCAAATTAACCAAGCACCTAATCGAAATAAAATTATGATTCACATAGCAGTTTCCTGTTAACCACAAAGGAAGTTTGGTAGAGGCAAAATATAATTAGTACTATATCGGTGGTGGCTTAGTAATCTATAGATAGCCTTTGGTCTTGAGATAGTAAGGTGATATGCGACACATGCATCCAAAGTAAATTCCTTAAACACATGAATCCTAAGTCCTCAGTGCACTTTGCAAGTGTATACGATTTTTCTCGATTTCATATAGTTGAATCCTCAACTGAACTAAGGGCAAAAGCTGATGCTGATGCTCAGGGTGACAAGAACAAACGATTTGCTAGACATCCCACGTCGTTTAATGTGTTCAACCTTAAATATAAAATATCCAGAAATGTTTAAGTATTGGAATGCGTTGACAAAATTTCGTATCTGTGCTGTTGATCGTTGAAGAGTTCCATTGTCTGGAGCCATTCCTGGGTGAAGAATCAGGTCTTACCATAAAAATGCGTTGTCATCGGAACACAAACCAACACGACAAAGATAAGAGGAAGTGGTTTAGTTCAGCTCGCAAGATTTGACCTAAACCGACGCACCTGGAAATCGTTTTATCTTATTTCGATCTTCGGTCTTATAAACATATAGATCGCGCGAAAAGCTATTGATAAATAAACACGCATCTTACTATGTTTACGCACATCCTCTCTCTCTCTCACACACACCCACACGCCATAAACCCACTATTAATATTAATCCCCCGTTAGGTTTTTATTATTAAGCTGTTCTTAATACTTTCGCTGTAAGATAATTATAACACTGTTTACAGACACATTTTACTCGGTCATTGTGATTTTGTATTTAATTTATCTCTAATGCTTGTTTTAAAAATAAATTTAAATAATAAACAAAGTGAAACTAACGGTAAAATCTACATACACATGAGAAAGAAAACAGGTTAGGTTTGTGATGTAACAGTCAATGGGTTCAAGCAATTTATTGAATTTTAAGAATTATTATTATCAAATTTTCATATTGCAGAAACGAGATAAATAAAGATAAATGATTTAGTGGTGAATACTTATAGCGATCTTTTAAGCGACTAAAAAAAAGGAGGAGTTTCTCAGTTCGATCAGATTTTTTTTTTTTGAATGTATCAATACTTCGGAATGGCTTGAGGCATATTTATGTTTTTTTTATGCATATGATAGTAAATATCTCATATGGTTACCCAAGGTTGTTTTTAGGTTAAATAAGTTTTTCGTTCAAAATGTTCAAAATCAAAAAAAAAAGAAACTTAAAAAAAAAATGACTCAAGATTAATGTATAACCCTAAAAGTTACTTTTTAAATAAACATACTTTAGTACTTTAACATACTTTAAGTTGCATACTTATAGATGTGTTTCTGCGCCTAATTCAAGTGGTTGTAAATTAAATTTTAGATAAATTCCTTATAACGAAATTTGGGGTCATATTAAATACAACACAAACATATTATGAACGAAATAATATTAAAGCACCAATGCTAGGTTATAACGCGTCTAAGCGTTCTTAGCGCGGCATGGGTACGTTATCATACGGCCGGGCTGCCTGTAACGATTGTTGCAGCGCAAAAGAATGGGGGTGCAGCGTTTTGTTGCGACTGCTAGATGCGTGCCACTATGGCGTCCGGAAGTGCAAAAGAGCGGGAAAAAATCAAAATGGCCGCCATAGAGACGTGTCAACACGCCCCTGAATTATTCATAGATTATTCCGACCGCAAACTGCGGTGTACATTTATCATGCGATTTTATTGCGACGTGTAACAACAGCGTAAACGTTATTTTTCCGTAAATTTTAATGTGATGTTATTACCTATAAGTGAAACGACGGACTGAGGATAAAATACGTTTAAAAGGGAGGAAGGTTCTACGGCTGCGCGATTTAATACTTTAATGCATATTTTGTACAATATACAGTGAAAAAAATATTTTAGTAAAACGTTTTATTATTTAAATCGAACATCAAAGCCAATTTGGTTAGATTTTCCATATTTCTTGCTATGACAGCAAGAGATATAGTTAAAAAATATTTTAGCAAATCATTTAGCTACGATTACAAAACAATATGGCGTCGTGGGTGAACAGCTGACGAAATAACTTTACCATTTTAATTTGGTAGTCGCAACCACAATATTTTGTTGTTTTTACTTGTTACCATTTTAAGCAACCAAAAATTATTGTGCTTACATTACGAAATATGTTGTCACTATATCAACCATACTTTATTGTTGCCAATACCATATTTTTTTTAATGTATTTAAATCAATATGGCTTCCAAAATGGCGTCCATTCAGTGTCTGTCTGCAAAAAGTCTGCGTATTATTTCAAAAATATATGAAAATGACTCATTTATAATGTGAGAAACATGGATGAAAATTATGTAAATATAAACGTAAATCTGTGCATAGCATAAATGCGTTATAATGTTTAGAGTTTTGGAATGTCCAATTAAAATAAACTTATTTTTAAATTGAACTTGAAATCTATTTTATATTACTACTTAATAAGTAGGGGCCTGTAGACGAAATGATTAACAATCAATAAATTTGAACCCGTGTATCTTGGAATCACATTATGAATCAGGCGATGAGTCACTGCCCACAAGCAAACGTCTTGCCCGCCATTGGATCAAATTAAAAAAAATGCCTGTGGTATGTTTTCGAAAATTTCGTGTCGCCGCCCTTTCGTTGTTGCCAATAAATAATTATGATTGTTATGGCTAAAAATTAAATGTTAACATTATCCATATGACTAATAATTTAAATATTAATCTGTAGTTTGAATTAACACAAAAAATAGGGTAAGAGAAAATACACACGTCTCGATATGAGAATGGTCGTGGGACACGGTAATCTGAAAAACTATTATAATAAATAAATAATAATAAATTTCTAGACTAGCCGCCGACTGAGCAGTTTCAAAGACTTAGTCTTTATATCTGCCCAACCAAAGTATAGCCATCGTTTATTTTTATAAAAGCGATACAAACATAAAAACATAAAAAACAATATAGAATAACAAAATAAAGTTTAAAACAATGCAGAAATACAATAATACAACTAGGACAAAACAATACAGGTAAACCATTAATTTCATTTTAAATAATAATAAATATAACAAAACACTATAACACATTGTCCTTAATTATAAAATAACGTTTTTATGACATCGCAGTACTTTAGTGGTTTAAGACGTTTGGCTATTGTGGTTCAAAATAATGGTATATTTGACATAGCAATTGCTCAAAAAAGATTTTGGCTGGATTTACGGAACCCCAAAGGATACGGCTGAGCTTCGTACGCAACCAGTGGCTATCGCCAATAGATGGCGGGTTCCCCGACCTCAGGACGTTTTGTATTACGCGACGCCATCTTGACGAGGCGAAAATGAAACTTCGCGTTTCTTCTTCGTGGCTTCAATGCGACGTTTGCCGAGGGCCGCATTACACTGTTACATTCGATATATTCTCAATTTTATAAAAGTGTGTTTAAAAAAAAGCGTCTCTACATTATAAGGAAAGTGTGCCAATTAATTTAGTCTTCCTTAGAACGAACTAGTCTTTCTGTTAGCGATCCGTAATCTGCAGCTAGAGTAACGCTTTTAATAATTTTGTAGCAATGTTTTAGTACCAGGTGACTAAAGAACCTAGTAGCTAAATTTAAATTTAAATTCTAAACATTTTATTGTCTGTGGGTAAAATAGATTTCACAAGTAATACAAGTACTAACACTAAGTACTCCACAATAACTCACACACACAGTAACTCACAGTAACTTCACAGTAACTCAGGGCTTACAATAAGATATTTCTTATACATATATATAAAATAATATCATCAATTTCCAGTACACATATAATTTACTTAGTGGGGACATTATATATAATATAGGATATTTATACTATATTATGGTCTGGCTCGAAGGACCAGGAAATGTGACCGCCTTTGAAAGGAACGAAAGGTTTGTGCAATTGCACCTCACCTTGTGACTTCCGAATGATGGTCGTCTGAAAGCGCCAGCACTCGCCGTTGGTGGCTTCACGGGAGTTACGCCGATTATTTACACTCTAGGGCCTTTTTATTGTTTAATATCGTCTCAGGATTTATTAGTTTCGAGCACGACTCAAATTTCTACACGTACTGCCGACGGAAATTAACTTTAAACTCAAAACTGACACTTTTGAATGTTGGTATTGCCAGATTCCCACAAGGGGGGAAAACGTGGAATTTCAAAAGGAATGAGGGATTAACTAATTTACATCATTAGTTTAAATAAAGGAATAGATTAATAGTATAGACAGTTGAAGTATTATTTACAATAAATCAGGCTATAATTGCTGCAACTTATGCCAATAAGTTGTAGGTCCATTCACATCAGGCAAAATAGAGCACAAAATAAAATGTTTTAATTTTGATAAAAGTAAATATTTAAAATAAAGTCCAAATATTCATTAGAAAGATTTTAAGCAAATCGAGTAGGTGTCATTTATGTTTGCCAATTTGATAAGGTCTGTTAACTTTCTTATTTGGTAACCTTTCGTACCTGTGTGCGACAACAGTATTATTTATTTATTTATTTATTGACAGTAACTTAACATTAATTTCACATTATACAAAGTACTACCTAACTAGGCAATGCCCGTACTAAAGTAGACTTCATCGTTCTTATAAGTATAACCGTCTCACTGCGCAACATACAATTACAATTATTTGAAATGAATTGTATGTAATAATACATAATATATACATTCAAACTAATAAATAAATAAATTATCCATTGTTATAGAAAATAGACCTATGTTGTAAACGTAAACTCCAAATAATAAACTAATATTAAATCAATACAAGTATGAAATTAAAAAATGTGCTGACGCTAGTCTATTTTACACAGATGCACACATAAACGTAACTTAAATATCTCACTGTTACAATAAATAAATATAATGTATTTAAATGTATTTGTGTATTTAAATTCACTAAGCTATATCGACAACTTAAGTCGGTCTCATGAAAAAAAAAGATATTAAAATAATTATGTTATCAAAAAACTTAGTTTTTCTTCAAAGTACTTAGCCAGCCGAGCGCTCGAGGGTCGCTGCTCGAACTAACGCACGCTCGCTCATTTTGAATTCGTTTTTCTATTAATTGAGAAATATTTTTTCAATATTTTTCGCTGTTTAATATTTTATTGCCGATATAGATCAACCCTCTAAAAGGATATCACTGAATATAAATACAACCTGTATAAATATATCAATATTTATATGTAATTATAAAATATCCATATTTTTAGTGTATGTATCAAATAATATATAATTTATATCGTTTTATCTTTCAGATGCATTCTCTTTTTATTAAAAACGAGCTGACCCGATGAACTTCGTACCGCCTCAGGATCAATAAATGTTATGTTAACCTATTAGCGAATTAAATTCATTTTTTATTAAGAATACTCAAAATTAATTAAGTTCAATGAATGTTTTCACACAATTCAAAATTACGCGATGAAACAATTATCGGTGACAAATGTGATAACCTCACAAAGTGAACATCTTCGAAGGCAACTTACCGTTTGAGAATAGAATTGCACAGAATACAAAGCCGTTCTGTGCAAAATCTATGAGAAAATGATTTTTTTTTACATTCTTTTTTTTACGTAAATTTAAAAAAACACTGATTTTTTAATAGTTATTCTGCTATTCGGGGCGGAGATAAATGGAACAAATTAAAGATCATAAAAATCGGTCCAGCCTTTCTTGGGTTATAAATGGGGCAAATAACCCGACTCTTTTGCACCATATGCACATTTTGTATAAATATCATCTAAAAACGAATAAATTGGATCTTTTATTTGCAGGTAATATATAAAATTAAAATAGGAAAATTATAAACAGTGTAACAGGGTCTTAGCTAATTGTCTGTTTCGAATTTGAAATCGAATTGTTATTCCGTTTACGTAGCCGTCAAAAAACGTGATTGCCATCTTGTTGGAATGCCAAATATTGCCGTCGCATTCATGATATATACAATAATGTCAGATAGAACGTTTATTTTCACAGGCGACGAATAATTTTAAATCAAAAACTGAATTTAGTTAAAGTAAAGTAAAAGTATTTCCCCAGAGCAACTTAATGCATAGATTTTTTTTGGGATTTAGGAGATGTGAAGTGCAAAGGCATGTCGACATTTTCTGGAAGTCACGACATGGTGCCCATCGCAACAGGTCGCTTTCCTAACGAAATCTACATAAAACAGGGAAATTGTTAAAAATCTATGATAATTTAATTAAATGTATTCCTATATCATTGCGGTGTCGTTTTCACGCCTCTAAGGTCAATTAGACAAATGCCAATTATCCATTCCTTATTTCCACACATTAGTCGACATTACAATACTACTCTCGGATGAGTGAGTAGCTATGGCGTGTCGGCTATGACACGGCGCTCGTAGAGGCGGTTTCAATTCACGGCGCGTTTCCTGCTACACGCGGAGATGCCAGCTGCCAGAAAAATGCAAGATATAGTTGAAAATTATTTGAGCTTAAATCAATTCCATAAATCAAAGTTAACTTCAACAAATTTTTAGTACTAATAAATGAACTTTGACGTTCGATAGAGCGCTAAAATATAATATAGGGTGTTTTTTTTAGAAGCGTGGTTTTCAATCTGGCACTACTTTTTTCGTAGTTGGTGTTTTTGATAGCTGTCACTTGATTTATGCTCAGTTTGGTTTGCCATTACATAATAAATAGACTTACTCCTGAACAACGTAGCGTGGCCTCCAAGATCGTGCGATTTAACACCGCTGGACTATTTTTTGTGGGGTTATGTGAAGTCGCTTGTCTACGCAGATAAGCCGGACACGATTAACGCCTTGGAAGAGAATATTCGGCGCGTTATTGCTGACATACGGCCCAACTTGCTGCAAAAAGTGGTTGAAAATTGGGCCTCTCGGCTGGAATTTGTTCGAGTCAGCCGCGGCGGCCACTTACCCGAAATCATTTTTAAAACATAATGGCAAACCCTTATCTTTATAATAAAACTAAATTCTTAGCCATAACATCAAATTATATGCGTTTTATCTCTTCTTGAAAACCACGCCTCTAAAATCATCACCCTATATATGAAACATATTATTTATTAGCGGCCAGTTAAAATTAATAAGTGTGCCTAGTTTATGTAATAGCCCTATAATTTTACGCCACCACATTTAATTAAATTTTTTGAATGTAATATTTTGTGAAATACTATACTTTAGAGAAAATTTAATAAAATATTTATGTAGTATATTATAAATAAATAAAAAATACAAACTTATCTTCGTGCCAAATTTAGAAACATGTAAAAGCATATTATAATTATTATTAAATTGAAATATTGTGTCCGTGTTACTGCATTTGCGCCTCAAAATTTATAAAAAAAAAATCATTATTATTTTTTAAATGTATTAAAGAATATCATGATACCATTGTATGTTTTTTTATTTTAATCTACTCCGACCTAAAAAAATAACACATTGTCGCCTCTATGGCCGTCGAAACGGCGCATCGAACGTGTTAAAAGTGCCGCGGGCGCAAATGGAGATAGGAAATGAAGCAACCCTTCACAAGCCTTCCAACAGCGAGGGGGGGGGGGCGATGACAGCATCCGTGGGTCCTGCTGGCAACCCTATATCCTAGGCGTTGAAACGTGCCCCGTTTTGCGCATCTTTTTCCTCGCGGACTCGTGTGTCGACATTTTTTTTTTTTATTGTTTTTAATTTACTTTAATTTATGTTATATGCGGTGCACTTCTTGCCAGCCGTTCGTCTAATTAGGGCAGGTGCATGTCTCAAGGGACCGTTTCACGATACGACTAGTTGCAAAGGTGGAACCTACGCTATAGCATATTGGAGCGGAGAAATGCAAACAAGTTTTTAAACATAACTATTTTATTCTTTCGAATTTTAAAAGTCCGGCCCTGTCTCGACCTAGTATTTTTCATGTAGATTCGATTAAAACTTTAAAATTCTAAAATCGGTGGTGAAATCATTGAGATCTGACATCACAAACATTTCACTATTGGATTCGATTCGTTAGAGATCCAAGCGGACTCAAGACTATTTAAACGTCATTATAAATAAAATTATACCAAGTCGACAACAAAAAAAAAGTCGTTTGTAGCGCGGCAATGTTGCCATACGCACATCACTCACATTCCCCTAATCATAGACAACACATTGTCTATGGTCAGCGCTCGGCCGCGGTTCGGTCGAAGCGCGCAGTAACAAACAGTCTCAATAAACTCGCCGCTAAACATTAAACATTTATCCAAACTTGTCATTTTTTGTGTCAGCTAACTTATTTGGTCCAGCTCAAAAGTTAGCGTCTTTATCCACCATCCATCTGTTGAACTCTTTCAAGAGTTTAAGACGAAGCAAATTTTCACAGAAAGCTGTCATTACATCAAACAACTTGATCAACCAAAAGTCGTTAGTTACAAAATAGTTACAGGCTAGCTAGCTTAACCGACGCCATTGCGATTTTCGTACAAAAACCCAAATTTCGTATTGTCTGTTTCTGCTAAGGCAAAAACAAACCAAATAAATATGACGTCTTTTTCATCATTCATAATTATATTGATAAAAACGAAATATACCTTTGATTTCATATTTGTTAAGGTTTAGACAGACTAATTATTTATTATTAGTATTAAAACTTCCATAATTAAGACTACGGGCATCGGGCTTTTAAAATATCGTAAGAAAATGTGTTTTTTTTCCGAAAACAACGTTGGTACTCGAAATCTGATCGAATATTACACAAGAAAACATTTTTTTTTCATAGCCTTTTTGCTATATGAAGATTATAGGAAATTGGAACTGCATCATACTATAAAAGCGACAACAGCCCATTCGCGGCACTCGCAATGGGTCGCTTAAGTCCCCGCATTCAGACCGCGCACAAACATAATGATTGTCGAACCGGCCCTTCAGTTTCGATAATGAGATAATTATCTCTGAACATCGCTTTTATTTGCGTTGCGAGTCAATCTAAATAATCTTATCGAAGACGTTATCACCTCGATTTTTTCTCGTCTCTTTGTGGACTATGCATAAGATTTAAGTGCACATATCGATTGCTAAACAAATATTGCATTAAAGATATTTATTATTATTATTATTAGGTGATTATAATGTTTAGGAGCTAGCTGCGGTGATACTTTTGAGTTTAGTAGGTGAGGAAAAAAATGAATGCTTAACAACTTGCAGCCTGGCCTTAAAAACAGCCTTGGAAGGAGGAAAGGGATCAAATACTGACCTATGAAGGTAATTCCACCGGCGAATTGTTCTGGAAAGAAAATAAATGAACCCAATATTCCGTTTTCTCGAGATAGGTTTTATCTTGTATGGATGGTCATTATGGCCAAAATGAGAATGATCTCCCATCTTTTGTGATTTGAGTAAAGCCTTTGATAGCGTAGACAAGGCGACTTTAGATGACATGGGTCTACAAGTTACAGACATGGCATTTTTTCTGTATAACATTAATTGACTATTATCGAGCAAAGAACGCAATCAGGTTGAACTAGAGATCCTCGTACATTTACTTATACCTAAATTCAAGACAAATTACACTAAGAACGTTGAGCAATTAGCAGCATTTTAATTGTTTAAAAATATATATATATAGATATTATACTTATCAGACAAATAAATTGCATTCGAGATATCATTTGTTCACATAATAACTACACTTAGATCATGAAGCCTTTTGTTGTACACACAAGTTTAATTTTAAATATGTAACTTTTATCAGCCTTTCAATTGTTGATATTATACTTTTCATAAGAATTTGTGACGAAGCGTAAGTTAATCTAATATAAAAAAAAAACTATCGTATAAGAGGTATTTCGCTTGATCCAATGAAGAATGATATACATACCTTGATTGATTGAATGAATGATATACATACCTTGATTGATTGAATAAATGATATACCTAACCTAACCTACCTACATAAATGCGTTAAAATAAAACCTTGAAATTGGTTACATTATTTTAATAGGGCGTCAGGTTTTACTCTGCGCGGCCAGTAAGCAATTGTTGGTTTTTATTTAATTACAGCTTTATAATATAGAAATTAAAAAAATGAACTTTTTATGTTTTAGACTATTCATTTGCCTTTCATATACTATTTTTCCTACGGCTCTAATCTCTTTATAAGAGAGCAATTCAATGCAGGCAGGCAGGCAGGCAGGCAGGTTAAATGCGAATCAAAACCTACATAATTAGTAAACTATTAAATCAATACTCATTAAGTACATAAGTCAAAGGAGACTAGATTGATTATACTTAAGTAATATGGAATCTAACAAGATGCCTTATTTTGCGGTCTGGCCCATGTACTGTGTCGGTTTTACCCCTTTACCTCTAATAGCCTTAATATGTCCAATAATATGAGTGTATAATTACATCCTTATTACTCTAATTTATTGATAAATAAGTGCCAGTAGCAATTATTTTCTAATTATATAGGACACTGGAAAAATAGGTTAATTTTTGTTTAATCACTTACGAGAAAAACCAATCTTTTTGGAATTAGAACCTTGGAGTGATGCGTTAGTTTATTGCAAGTCACTGACGAGAAAAATCGATCTTCGGACATTAGACGCCCGCAGTACCGGGACAACTCATTGAGAGTCATTTAGAAGAAATATCTCATACGTATTTATTTTTAAGTAGGCATAATAAAAATAAAAACTCAAAAAATGCATAAAAAAATCTTTCATTCAATTGTTTAATTTTTTACAAAATTAAAAAGTTTTATGGCGCTTGATTATAAAACCATTACCAATTTTGCTTTTTGTTACTTCACATTCTTATAATGCAATTTGTGTGGACACTCCACGACTGATTTTTTTTATAATATAAAAAAATAATGCTTTAATAATCGCCGTTTTGTGCATCAATAAAATTATTTAAGTTAGATAGCAGGGGTGCTATTTTAGTCAACAGTTTTAAAAACGAATTAAACAAATACTTAAAATACAAAATACTATTACGAGAAATACACGCATCGGCTTAAATCCGTCGTGCTGGTGAGTAAGGTCTTTTAAAAATATATGCTTTATTTTATTTAGCCGACCGCGATTTTATTTTTTTTTTGTTTGAGACATCCTTACCCTTCTAAAGATTTACTCCCCTGACGAAGGATATTTATAGCGAAAACTCATTTTCAACCCCCTACTCTTATCCTAAGTAGTTGAAATTTGACATGTTGGTTCAGAACCGATGACAGTGCATTTTTATGTCCAGCACGACCTGATTTATTTCTCCCTTTCTTTGGGATATACACATAGCGAAGACCAGTTAAAAAACTCAAAAAATATTTTTTTGTTTCGGAATTACGGTTGATTTATTCAAATTTTTCGTATTTATCCCGCATTAAAAAACCATTGTAAAATTACAATTTTAATTACGCACAATGAAAGAAGAATACGACTTTTTTAAATACTAAAATTATAAAAGTAATTTAAATTAATACACAGTGAAAATATGCACTCAAGCACTTAATTAATAAAAGCTTGTTTATAAAAATGTGTGTTTTTTTTTACAATTATTCTATTTAACATGTTAAGGGGACTCAACCCGATTATTTCTTCATACATCATAATCGATTTATCTCCTAATTATGCAGGCTTTTATTGAAATGATAACTTTATTTTGTTTGAATGTTAAGAGCCTCAGAATGTCTGTATTTTTAAATACATTTTATCAAAACGTAAATATCTTATTGTTTGAATACAAGAATCGAGAAAATAAAACTACAAAAGGTTAGATTATTTTATAAAGATGCAAATTCAAGTAAGTTTTTAGATATAAATTAAATCTGTTTTTTATAATTAACCAAAACGGTAGTTTATGCGTTAGATGAGACAGAACGATTTTAAATCACGCGCAAGACAGAGAACAGGCCCTTTGGTTCATTTTTCATTTTCAATTAATAATACTTTTTATAATTTATAAACTGTTTGTATATTCATACTAATTGCGTCTCATTTCTGACCCTCAGCTGAAATCTTCAGCTAAAACAGTCAGTTAATCTGTAGATTTTTCTCTCGTACGAGAGTGGTAGCCCTGTTTTTAATAGGTCTAAGTTTATAAGTATACAGTTTATAAATATTTGTTAATGGCTACGCAAAAAAAAAACATTTTTTTTTTGGAGGTGGTACATAAAGACGAACTCTACAAACGAACTATCCCGTCAAAAGTTTACATCGGATGGACCTGTCAATTCAACACCATGGTCAAATCCACAGAAGAGAGGCCACGTGATCATCAGTTGGGATGAATATTTTACGCGTTGTATATATTAAATCTGTAAATTTCATTTTACCTCAAGAAAATTATGTTTTCTTCCATATGGAATATGGTTTTATTCAAATACACAATTATTACTTAATACTACTTTACTAAATATATAAATATTAATTATCACACAAAAGCATCGTAATGTAAAAGACGGTCAAAGATGGTGCTTATTCATGGCCAGAAGAAAAAGAAAAAAAAGGCAAGTGACAGATGGATGTATGGCGCGCGTCGGAGGATAGCGTTGGGAAAGTAATCTTATCGAAATATAGGGTGATGATTTTAGAGGCGTGGTTTTCAAGAAGAGATAAAACGCATATAATTTGATGTTATGGCTAAGAATTTAGTTTTATTATAAAGATAAGGGTTTGCCATTATGTTTTAAAAATGATTTCGGGTAAGTGGCCGCCGCGGCTGACTCGAACAAATTCCAGCCGAGAGGCCCAATTTTCAACCACTTTTTGCAGCAAGTTGGGCCGTATGTCAGCAATAACGCGCCGAATATTCTCTTCCAAGGCGTTAATCGTGTCCGGCTTATCTGCGTAGACAAGCGACTTCACATAACCCCACAAAAAATAGTCCAGCGGTGTTAAATCGCACGATCTTGGAGGCCACGCCACAGGCCCACGACGCGATTTTTACTTTATTTTAGAGTGATTTTTTTCTAAATTTTCACTATTTGCAAACGTTGTTCAGGAGTAAGTCTGTTCATTATGAAATGGCAAACCAAACTGAGCATAAATCAAGTGACAACTGTCAAAAACACCAACTACGAAAAAAGTAGTGCCAGATTAAAAACCACGCCTCTAAAAAAAAACACCCTATATATTCATGTATTGTATTGCTGTGTGATGATTTGATTATTAAACACGCTGTGAAAGCTTTGAGCGTGTTTGTATTTCTTTCAGTAAGATTCATTGCTGTCTCCATGAAAACACGTTTATTAACTTATAGTCTGTTATTATCAAATTTTCATGTTTTATCGGAAAGCGTTTAGTAAAGATTGTAGTAAACTGTAAGAGGTGATTTTGTATGTAGGTGATGGCGTTGTATAAAATTGGGGTGTGTATGGTTGTGTAAAAATGAAACATAGAAAAAAAACATTAGTCAAAAATTACTTATAATCGAAATGTTACGAATTTGTTAGCAATGAATAAATACTGAGAAAACTTAACGTAAGAATGTTTCTAGGGCATTATACTATTATATTACTTATATTATTCTAATTTATAAATATAAAATAGAAGATATGTAATGTTTAGCGAACAGAGAATTAAAAAAATTGAATTATTCCGCTCACAACAGATAATAGCTCAGAAGTAATGGAATATTATTGTCGGTCGCAATGGCATTCGAACCGTTCAGAATGCAAGATTTGCCCACTAACCCATCGGACATGTCCCTGCAGTTGGATGCAGTGCGCATTGCACAATACGCACTGGGCGCGTTTTTTCTTCTTCTGTCCAGTCCTATATAAATGGCGATGATTCAGACGCGAGTCAAACGCGAAGCAACCGCCGCAGCGGAAGGTCGCGACCGCCGCTCGAACGACGCGAAGGCGGGAATAATTTAGCGTATCGAAAAAATAACCTAACTTTTTACAGTTTTGTGTTACGTTTTTCGAAGCGAATCCGTGATTTTGTGCGCCAACTGCAAATAGTACCTTTCGACGAGTATTTTTTGTGGTTTTCTTCGGTGGAGATTTTGAGCGAAGCTTCGCTAAAGGATTTCTCATTTAACCGCTTACGGTAAGTTAAAATTGTCATGTTAATTGGTACAGTTTGTGGAAAAAATCACCAATTTTTGGGTCGAGATCGATACCGCCGATACAAATTCAGCAGTATTTATTTATTTGTTTAATTCTTGCATATTTTATAGAAATATAGAAGGTGTACTTTAAGCTTATTCCCTCTGTCCTAAGGAAGACTTAAAGTTTTGTTACCGCGTAAAAAACATTTAAAAAATACACATACCTACATAATAGTCAAAAATTAATATGGAAATATCTAATTATATATATACAATACTAATATTAACTAATATATGTAACAAACTATGTATTTCTTATATATATTTTTGATCTAGTTTTCAAAAAAAAAAAAAAACAATTGACGGAAAGTATACTGCTTTCACAATTTTTTTAAAGTAGAAACATTTGTATAATCATTTTCAAAATAAAATCATTTCATTATACTTTTGCAAATGTAATTTGGTTTAAATAAATAATAATGAAATGGATTTAATAAGGGCTTGGTAGCGTAGTGATAAGAACTCCTGCTCATAAACTTGAGGTCTCTGATTCGAACCCTGGCTAGACATTTTTCATTAAGTAACACTGTCGACTGAGTTAAGTTACGAGACATAAACAAACACGGCTTATAGAATTATTAGCTTGTCGCAAATGCGTTTAAGAAGTAACGCCCTCCTTCTCTTCTTCCCTCCCAAAAACTATAACTAACAATAACGAATTTACCTCGAAATAAAGGTAAAACAAATATTATATTTTAGATTAAAGTAATATAAATAAAATATTAAAATTATGTGGTTAACTTATAAAGTGTAATATTAAAATAACACTTATTTTATTATTATTAATTTTAATCAAATAAAACATATGTAATCAAATAAACTTAAGCCCGTTACTATCAAATATAAAGATATGAATTGATAGCTGGAGAAGAAAAAAAAAAGTTCTTTTAAATGTTTTTACGAAAAGACACTCGTTTACAAAATTAATTCATAAAGTTCGTGTCACTTATCTAAATTTAAAAAAAACAAAAAATACAATATTTGGTTTGAAATTACTTGATAATTTATAACACCGATAACCCGCGCTAAAATTATCATAAACACATTTTGTAATATCCTAATGTAATGGCCGCCAAGACAATTTGCGTCAATGTCAAAGATTACAATATATTTTAGGTTATTTTTTTTGCATTATCAAACACATATCACATTATGATAATTGTATTATGTTAGTCGTACAAAAAACATTTATCTGTAGGTATTTTTTGTTATTTAAAGATTTTTTTCTACTTTTCTCACTTTCACTCGCGTGCTTCCTTCGCGATAGGAAGCCATGACGCCGGAAAATGTCTGATAACAAAATGGCGACGCGTTTGACAGCCCAGCCAGTCATTTTTCTTTTAATCGGACGCACGTTAGATATGAATTGATAAGCGTATAACCAAAAGTTGTCTCTATTTTACCATAATATTGATATCGCACCACCTCCTAGATTTCCTTCGCGGAAAGGGATAGATTTTCCACCGTAGGAAAAAAGAAACATTTGTTGTCGAGAGCGGAGTTTTGCAGGGTTTGGGCTCGGACCGATACTGTTGATCTGAAATCCCAATCATTGCTCCATCTGAAATCTGATCTTTTTGCCCAATCAATGCCCCATTATAAATGTAACCATATTTCATGAATCAAAAAATGTACTTATCAATTTCTTATTAAAATGTTCATAAACAATATGTCCTCTTTACCGTAACAATGGAAAACGGATAATTCCTGGTTTTCTGCACGCGAAAATGGTTCTTCAATAGTATCCTGAGCCATGTGTCGTTTCCTCCGGAATATAGGATGTTCACCTTGGAGGATGGAATTTTTCTCAAGAGTTTTAAATGATATTCATTTGATGCATCTAATTGGCGAAAAAGTCCTTCAATTTATAGGGAATTCTTATCATGTTCGTAATATTAGCGAAAATTGGGCTATTTTTTTAAAAATATAAATAACTAGTTTGTATAATACTGTGACGAATTAACCTGCCTGATCTCAGCTCTCTAAGCCTCCTTATATTGGCCGTAATGACCATCCTTCCAGGATAAAACCTATCTTGAGAAAACGGAACATTGGGTTAAATTCGTTTCATTCCAGATCAATTCGCCAGCGGAATGCGCTTCATAGGTCAATATTTGACCCTTTTCCTGGTTCTAAGGCTGTTTTTCCTCGCCTAGTATTACCAGAGTTAACTATCACCTAGTATCACCTCAATAGTAGTATCTCCAGAGCTAACTCCCAACTCCAAAATATTGTAATAATAATAATAATAATAAAAATAGATTAATAACCCATGTTTACCAATTGTTCTAATAGGCGACCTTATTGTATAAATTAATTCAGATTAATTGCCTTCAAACATGCTTGTCATGGTCATCGTTAGATATTAATGTCTCCGGAACAAAATATAGTTCGTTAGTACCCTAATAAGTTAAGTTTGAGCGTGAAATCTACAAACAATATGAACTTTCGCATTTTTTTTTTGCCACTACAGAGTTCATCTCTACCGCCCTCCTGACGTATTAGCGTTGCGAACACGACAATATGATAATTGTTAGATATCACAAGTTGGATAATGGAGGTTACGTAATATTTACATTGCCGCAAATGTGTAATAAAAAAAACCTGTTCCAGATGGTGGAAGTAATAATATTATCTAAAATAAACATCATGTTACATGTAACACTTATGTCTCGCTCAGAGCACATTCCTAGAAATTTGTGGACATTAGAATCCATAGAGATTTTGCAGAACTTGTACCGATATAATGCTTTAGAATGATCGCTCCAGTGCTATTTATGTTGATCTGACAAAAGCCTTTGACAGAGTCGATGACGATCTAATAATTACTGAAAAGGTTCGATACGGTCTTTCCGAAGAACTCTTCAGAAAAGGACGACATTGATTTTTGGAATTCCTTTTCTAGACTACTTCGTTGGGGCACGAAAAATTGCTACTTCAATTTTTTAACATCAAAGAAACATTACAAAGAAAAAATCCCGTTCGGCACGTCGAAAGGCGGAGGAAGATTTCACCGCATCAAATTAGCGCATAGGCGAACTCCAATTTGTATCAAATCGCACATCTCGACCCGTCGACGCATCGCTCCCTCTTTTATACTGTGCCGTCGGGGTGGCTGATATCAAAAATTGTTTCAAACAAAAGTTGTAGGGAAATTACGGGTCTACAATTTACACTTTGAACTGATTTTATCCTGTGCGAATTAAGGGAGGTAACCAATTTTTCCCACCCCTAGGACTAATGATTGGTTGGCAAAAAAGTTTACTTAGTTAAGTTTTAGACCCTTATCTAAGGAATAAAATATAATTTAAATTAATTAGATATCTTATATAGTAAGAAAGTTATAACAAAAGTTATTTTTTTAACAATAACCCCCCCATTCCCGTCCCCTGGTCTGATTTTGCCCATTAACGAACTTGGCCGAGATTTTATGCCTTTAAATTTTATATATCAATTTGATAGTGATTATTGGAAAATTGTGGCAGTTATCGTGTCCACAAGAAAGTGATATAGATAGATTTGGGTTCTAGGGGATGTGAAACGCGAAGATATGTCGAAATTTTCTGGAAGTCATGACATGGTACCCACTGCAATAGGTAGCTTTCCTAAAGAAATCTACTTAAAATGATACGGGTCAACTAAATACACCGAACGAATTGTCTATGTAACCATTGAACTGAAACGGGTCGACCTTGTCCGACCAGGTTTGAACCTAATTGCATACAGATAAAACATGTATCCAATTGATACAATATATTGTACTACTCACTCGTATTACTGTTAATGTATGCCTCGATATAAAATCAATATCGTATCCTTAGAGCGCCGTTTTCAGTTGTAAATTATTGTTTTAGTGAAAGATTTTGGAGAAAATACCATCTGCAAAGATAGTCGAGTTTAAAAGTTCTACTGGGAACTTTAAATATTAAATTATAGTGTCCCCGCGTGCATACGTCTTATGACGAATAGGTCCTGCGAAGTATAGTATTATTTGCTAAATTCATTCTTTATTTTGAGCGCTCTACTGTCGCCGTACGCCGTAACGGTGTCAATAAAGTTATGGATCGGATCGGTATCGGAATTCGCGCACTGACCGAATTGAACCTATCTTTTAAAAAATATATTTAATAGGTTACATAACACCTCTTGGGGCAGCCCTGTATATTGGGACATAATGATTCTATAGCGAAATTCAGTCAACCGAAAAACCTGTGTGACACTTATGAATCAGTGAAATCAAAGCGGTTCAACTTTATCAAAATTTGCAATCGCCTTGTGCTAGTATTAAAGTTCAATAAATACAGCTTGTAGCATTTTTCAAAAGTACAAATTGTCAAAAATCTTGGTATAATCTTTCATCTTTCTAGGCCATGCATTCCCGCGAGATGTTTGGATTTCCGTAGTATTTACGGATGAATTAACCAAACGATTTTTCGTTACGTCAAAAAAAAATAACCCTTTTCTCAAGCGACTTACCCGTTTCGGAAGAACTTGAACTTTAAGCTGGAATTGCGTCAAGCGCAAATCGCGTACCTTTAAAATGATACATGACTCCCTAACTATTGTGCTCACAAAACAAATATTTGCTAGTGTTAACGCACACAGTGTTTTATGGGCTGTGAAAAACACACACTAGCAAAGACAAACCACACACACACACACGTGCCGTTTCTATTAATAACTTCCAACACAGCATAAAAAACAAAAATAATTTATTAATCGCATAAATAAAATATTATAAAAAGACACGATATCAGCTCGTCATCCCTGTCTTATAAACGGTGATTAAAAGCAGCAGATTTTCTGCCAAAAAATTGGTTTTACGAAAAATAAAATAAATAAATGAAAATCGTAATCTATATATTAATACGTGAAGGGACAACTTTGTACCGTTTTTTATGTTTAAGATTTGGCATAGTTATTGTTGAAGCTAAAATTTGTTATAAATAAATTTAATTTAATAAATAAAACGTTCATGCAAATTCCCAAATTGAGCAATCTCAAGCTAAAATAATTATTAACGCCATCTTACACGTCTATGAATGTCAAGTTTCATTTTTACACGAAAAAATTAAAAATGACAATGAATTGCATAAGAAAATAATTACAAATACGAGCTGTAATTGGTTTTTTTTTCAACTGTTACTAACATCATAATTTAAATATCATAGGTATTGCAGGAAGTTACGGCAAACAACACACGCTATTGACATATTTCTACACGTTCGCAACTGAAAAAAATTAAAAAAAAGATATATAAATCGTGGTAATATATTAATATCGTGGTGGTCTGGTGGTTAAGGCGTTGGACTATTGACGCAATGGTCGCGAGTTCGGATCCGCACATGGTCATACCGTTTTCAACGCTTCATTACCGCCATCTCCCCTGACTCACACACAGGCACATTTGGCCTAGTTGAGTAGGGCCCAAAATAATTGTATTTCACCTAGGTCGTAGCAATAATATAGAGGTATACTTACCTCATTATAGAGATTTGATGATAAAATATTTTTTAGCTTTCGCCATTTGGATCTTCAGAAAATATATGAAAGATGACGTTTAAAATGCAACCTCCATAAATTCGAAAATCGCATTTTCAACTAAAAGATCCAGCCACTACAATTATTATTATATAATTGCAGTTTTGCTAGATAAATCAATCAGTATTATGAAATGAAACTAATTTCTTAAAATAATATATCAAGCATCATGCGTTAAATGCTGTTAAGTTAGTTTAATTTTGTCTATTTAGACCCGCAGACCTGCAAGCGCCCAAAACCCAAATGTGAGAGAGTTCCCAGGTCTTTAAATCAATTTCGCTGGCAGACTTCAAAACTTTTACATTAAAGCAAGCATCGAAATCCCTGCGGTGAGTTCTCGCGTGAAATTCTCATACCCCATTATATAAGAATCGTAATAACGCTCAAACTTAAAAATCAATGAATTACGGTCGAATTTCGACCACCAATATTTAAACTCTACGGATATAATAAAGTTATTTATATTTTAACAATAATCATTTTTACATTGAATCACTTCCGTCGCGATTTTTACAACCGCAACAGATTAAAATCGTTCTGTATGGAGTATGCGTTGTACAACCTAAAATAACCAACCTTCTATAAACAGTAGAACGCTGAACGTGTTGTCAAGTTGGACAATATTTAAAAAATGGTAATACCTAATGGTAGTGGAATCAACAATAAATTAGGCTGTGAATTATGTATTATTGATTGGCCGACAAAGGGCGACCTTCACAGGACGTGACGTCGCTACCGAAATAAATAATAATTGACCGCTAAAAAGGGATTAACTTCACGCACGACTTATCGACATCAAAAGACGCATAGACAACAGACCCACAAACGGACAGATTTTATAGGAAAAAATAAATCGCAATAAAACATTTAATTTCTGTTCTACGTAATATATTTTCTGTCTTTGACACATGACGCATACATTTTATTAGTAAAAACAGATATTTAGATAATGCGTTTGCGTTGTGGAATGGCTCAAGAGAGCGACTAAATCTATGACTTTATTCAGTTTATCCCTTAGTCATCTGGTGCTCAAGTATGCTGAATTGCTTGTACTAGAGTCAGGACATGATAAAGCGTTAAGCATATTCATTATAGCAAAAACAGAATGCATTTCAATTTATTAGAAAATTGTAAATCTGTCGAAATAAATAAACGGAGCTAAACACTAAAAATACACTACAAATACACTAAAAATACACTAAAAATACACTAAAAATATCGAGCTCTGAGTTAACCGGAAAGTTCAGTAGAACCATAATTTTAGTAGGCCCAACCGAAGTATATTGTAGCGTGTATAATATATATATATATACCGTAAGACCCAATTCCTGTAGATTGATAAATCGTACACCTAACAAACCTTTTTTGTACCCAGCACCAAACAATCTTGTAGTTGTAGCATTCAAATGAAAAGTTGCGTACACATTACAATAAGTTTTGTTACGTCAACCAAACACACATCGGGTTTCTCGCCTATTCCGTCAGTTGAGCTCACTAAAAACTTTAGTAACGGTAACCAAATAGTCTCTTAATGCCTACAAATTACTATATCTACAGACATTTGTTATCAGTGTAGTTATTTGTACGAATGCTGCAAATAATTGAATAAATTTAAGAATTAGAAAAGTGTTTGAACAAAGTTTTAAGTATGTAATATAGAGTAGGTTCTCTGTACTCGGGTATACCACGATTAAAGAAGGCATAACGGTTATTTATTGTTAGATAGACCTGGTGCTACGGGTATTATTGTGTTTTTTTTTAAATAATAAATATCTAAGTAAAATAGTTACTACCTCCTGTTTTAGTAATCAGGACACTTCTTGGTATTCGCCTGATAGCTTAAAAGCGGTCACCTGTTTACCGGCCTAGAAAGCCACAGGACAATTGGGTCAAGTGGTCACGTTCCTATCACGATGGGCGGCACGCGAGCTTTTGTCCAGTTTAATCAATATTTCAATTTATTTAATAGCTATTACATAATAAAATTACAATAAAACAATCACAGCACACACTGAAAAAAATATTTTGTCAAAACGTTTGGTTGTTTAATAATTTGCACGCGCAGCAAGAAATTTGTTAATCGAACATAAGTGTAAGCAAATCGTATAGTTGTATGTACAGACTGATTGTTGTTAAATCATTTTTTTGTTAGATTTACCATTTCTTACTATGACAAAAAGAGATGTCGTTAAAAAACATTTTAGCAAATCATTTTGCTTTGATTACAAAACAATATGGCGTCGTGGGTGAACAGCTGACGAAATAAAACGACATTATCCGGAAATTTGGTAGCAGCAACCGTAATATTTTGATATCTTTACTTGCAACCATTTTATTTCGCTGTGATTCAAATCAAAATGGCGGTGTGACTGAACAGCTGATCGTCAATTTGCAGTTTGCAAAAATTATTGTAGCGACATTGTATTAAAGGCAACCTAAAATAATGGTATTTTTTTTTTTTAAATAATTGCTATGACCTAGGTCATATGCAATTATTTTGGGCCCTACTCAACTAGGCCAAATATGCCTGTAAAGGGAAATGGAATGTGTAGTCAGGGGAAATGGTGGACATTGAGAAATATGTCAGAAAATTATGGTACTTCCAACCAAGTAAGATTAACATTAACCGATGTGTAACTCCAACAAAAATTATTGCTGTCACTATATCAACCATAATTATAGTAAAACATAAATTAAAAAAAAATATGAAAATACAGTAAACATAAAAACAAACTTGTAAAAACATTGGAGCAGATATCACCCCAGAACAGACCTTAATAACTAAAAATATAAGTTTAGTGCTACTTTACTGTTTTAGATTCAATAAAAAAAAAACAGGTTGAGATTGGGAAATAACATATTTACACAATGCCGGGAGGGTAGTTTTGAATATATCGATGGCGCTCAACATGTTGTTGTAAAGTTTACATGCTCGATGTATTTATATTCACTGATCTCCTCTTATGGGGCTGATATAGAACAATCATCAAATATTAACCATCAAAAAATATTGTGCAAATGATTCTCAATTGCGAGAAAAACAAATTCGAAATTTCAAAGAAATTGTTTTAATGTTTGAGAAGGCTTTTAATGTTTGGTAGTGACTACGCGTCCGCGCGGTTCGCGAAGCACTTCGAAAAAAACTAAGTTTTTTATTAATATAGTTATTTTAGTAAGTTTTTTTTTACCTACCTAGGGACCTATTTAGTTGTCGATATAGATCAACCCCCTAAAAGGACATTAGTGAATACACCCTGTGTATAAGTTCTGTGCATAGTTCGTAATCAAATGAGACAGATGCAATGTCTCACACTGGCGAGTTAAGTTGGTTATAATGATAAAACAATGGTGGTAATTATCTGCGCAATTATTAGTTTGCAAGAATTGTCTTTTTTATTTGTATATTGTTCATTTTAACTAATAAAAAGCGTCACTTGCTCGCCATCATTCAATATTTATTTTATTATATTTATTGAAAATCACATTACAATTAACAATACATTAAAATATTAATTTAAACATACAATATATTTATTATGTAAAGAGCGATTTGCACGGCTTCATTTTCTGTACTAAGAAAATTTTAAAAGAAAGAAAAGTTTACTTATTTAACGTAATATTTATTTATAAAATATATTTTCAATTAACTTAGCTGACTTTTGCCTTCCTTTATCTATTAGTTAGTCGTTCTTAAGGATCATAAGGTTTATGGAACGTTATCCAAAAAAAGTGAATATTTTTGGAATTTCTAATAAATAAATGGCTATTATAAAAAAGTCTCATCTAAATTTTTGAACAATATTTTATTTCGCTTATATGACGGAAATCGATAAGGATGTTTTCATATTTTTCTAGTAAAACAAGATATTTACTTATCATTTCAGGTTACACTATGTACAAATTGGGTTAGGTATTTATTTCAGGATAGGTACGCTGCAAATTGTAACAGAAAAGAAAATCCCTTTTTCGTAATATTTCGAAAATATAATTAAAGATCGCTTAGTACATAATCCTGGATTTTCAACGGTTTCGAATAATTACTTAATACAATTACTCAGTGTAATTAATCGATTCACAATAAATTCAATCGATTTTAAGTAATCGCGCTGTGCGACGAACGATTTGTCCACAATGGCCGCCGGACGCAATCGGCCGCCATTTTGTCGCGAAGCCGCGGCAAACCGCAGTTCGATAGGATTTTGAATATTCGGTGACATTTTGAAATACGAACGTCACGCGCGAGTTCATTTTTGGAACGCCAGCGGTGGCCAAGGTGACTTCTTCGAGCGTTAAATAAAACTAATATAACTTTTAATAAAACTAATAATATAAAACTAATATAACTGACAAATAAACATAATTATATATCTATTTTTCTACAGCTTTGTATATTTGTCTACGAGCATCGCACTTAAACGGCGAATTAATCTGCTGGTAAATAATGCTATTGGAGATTTATTTATTTATGTATTCAATAAATTTACATTTTTTCATTTATGTACCAGCCAAACCCAAGGCTTATCTGCTAGAAACCAGATGTGTAATATACAGATATTAATATTTGTGAAATATGTTCACAATTTTTGGTTCTGTATTTATCACGTCCTTAACAAGATAAATATAATAATAAACATATATTTTTATACTAAAACAAATAAGAAATATAATTATATTTATTAATAACACTGTCATAGTATACTTAGTAATTACTAAGTACCTATACTATTATTATTAGGGATTTTACAGACATTTTAGAGCGCTGCCTGTGCTTTTATTGGGACATAATATAACCTAATTCTTATATGTAAATTGTATTAGTAATAACTAATACAGTTAAAAAAAAATATATTAAAAATTTGAACGTCGTTTGAATTTTGATTACTTCTCCGGCCCTGTTTACCTTTGTGCCGGCAATATGGAATACAGTGCAAATATGGAATACACAAAAGAAACTTTATGGCGAAGCATTTTGACATTGGACCTTGAAATTCGATGCTTTACTTTTATAGGGCGTCAGGTTTTACTCTCTGCGCGGTCAGTAAGCAATTGTTGGGTTTTATTTAATTACTGCTTCATAATAAAGAAATTAAAAACACAAACTTTTCCATGTTATAGACCCTTCATTTACCATTCAATTACTATTTTTCCCAAGGCTCTAATGTATTTTATAAGAGAGCAATTTAACTAAAAAAAACTATTAACTGTTTATCATTTATTCAATTTCTTAGAAATTTTAAAAATCTACCTTATTTATAATACGATCAATGTATCTGCACATATTTTATTTATGATTAAATATTACGATTGTGTGGTTACGAAATGCCAATAACGAACAAAATCGGACCAGGGGGTCGAGAATGGGGGGGAGGGGCAGTTCCAAAAAGTGATAATAATTAAGTGATAAAAAGTTATAATATTGACATTTTCTTTTAAATTGAAATTTACTTAGCTTTAGCAAACATGGCAGTTAATTATCGTTTGCTATTGTCAAACAAACAGGTCACTTGTTAGAAAACATTTAATCGCAACAATGCTGATAACAAATTATGATGGCCGTCTAATAAATTAATAATTCGCTTTTTAAATTAGGTATGGATAATAGAAATTAATCGCTTGGGCGAGGCAGTAAGGCCGGTTTATGAATTAATACAAATATCATAAACAATATAAAAACTCAACGATTATAGACGCATAGCGAGGGACGTTTTGTGCTGTACTGTTTATCCTTGTCCTTGGCAGAAAACGCCTTAGGATCTTCGTCTGGGCGCCGCCCACAGACCCTCTCTGTTAACCCACCCGGGCAGGGCGGGAAACGAAGCGGCCCATAATCGAATAAATTAATGAAACTAAATACGAAGGAATAACTGAATACTCCTGAAATGAAGACTACTTTTGGTAAAAAATATTTTCAGAGGTTCAATTTTTTAGCATCCAAATTGTATAACTTAATAATCAAGGAAATAAATCATTCTAAATGTTTACTTGAAAGAGGAGTTAAAAATTCCGAATTGCTTTTTAAATACTACATACATAAAACATGTATTTATGTGTATTTATATTTACTTATAGGTTATTTAGTGTATTTATAGGTAGTGTAATTTAATGATTATATATAAAATATTATGAAGTCCCGTAGATTGAGTCGAAATGCTAAACTACTTCTACAAGTTGGGTCATTGTGCTATTAAGGTGATGCACAAAACAATCCATTACAATAATGTACCTACAAGGAATGTATTTATTCACTATTTTGCTGTTATATATAAGCATAAAAAAATGCGAAGATTTTCTCACCTGTAGTGAATATTTCCTTTCAAATAATCTTCAATTTACAACATCCACTATATTTTCGGCCTAATTATAGCCTGATAATCTTGCGCGTATAGTTCACCGTGAAAAAAGTTGACTTCTTTATCTATCGTATGAATTTCAAATATATGAAGGTACTTTAACTGACCTCTGGTGCGGACTAGGAAGTTATTATATCCAACAGTCGCGTCCATTGTAATTCGCGCGTACAGTCGCTTGCTGAAATATCTCAACGGTCGTCAACCGAATCTACTAAATGGTTCGATGATGATTACTTTATCAACCTTCAGTGCTTACGAAATAACGTTAATGATTCAAATATTTCAAATGTATCCACATATCGAACACAACTTGAGGTCACCCAATTCATATTTCGTCCATGTTATTCTCATGTTGACTGTACATATAATAATAATCGTATGTGGGTACTTATCTATTGTTACTTACGACTAAAAATTTTGAATCACCGTTACGTACAGTTACCGAAATTGATTAGGTAGGCATTTTAACCGAAAATGATCATAATTTAAAAAGCAATTCGTTTGCGAATTATCTAGACTATGGTAAATATGAGATGGAAAACCAAAGAATACTTTTATGAAACTGTTCAACTATCAATTAAGTAAGCCAGTTAATCTATGAATCGATTAATGATAAATATCAGATTAAAATAACGGGCTCCTAGTACAGCTTATGCAAGGCTAGTCTCAAAACGCGAGCGAGAGGACCTGCCATTTTGACGTTTGTTTAATGCAAAAAAAAAAGTCAAATTAACAGCTCATTTTGCTCGCGTTTTGAGACTAGCACTGCTGATCGAACGCCTTTCTTTTTTATCCGACCGAAGTTCTACTATTTAATATTTTATTAAAGACCTGACGTGCGCCCTTGTACAAAAATCGCGCTATAAAAAAAACACATTATAATTGCATAATCCTTAATTTTATTTTACGTTTCGTGTATTTTACGCGCATAAAAATATTCATTAATATAAATAACGTTATTTGTTATTGTTGTCGCCGATGACATAATGGTATTTCCTTATTGGATTACCTTAGAACTGCAATTTAAGCTGTTTAGGTGATGCATCACTGAAAAAAAATGTAATTACAGAAAAATATGCTATTGGAACCATAAAGTATGGTCGATATACCTAGTGGCGGCAATATTTTTTTGTTTGAGTTACACAACGATTATTGTTAAACTTGGTTGTAAGAACCATAATTTTTAGTTGCCTTTAACATAATATCTAGGTATCGCTACAATTAACTGTAAATTTCACGATTAGCTGTTCAGTAACGCCGCCATTTTGTTTTGAATCACAGCAAAATAAAATGGTTGCTGCTACCAAAGTCGTTTTTTTTTCGTCAGCTGTTCACCCACGACGCCATATTGTTTTGTAATCATAGCTAAATGATTTGATAAAATATTTTTTAACTATATCTCTTGCTGTCATAGCAAGAAATATGGTAAATCTAACCGAAAAATATTTAACAATAATCAGTCTGTACGGACAACTGTTACATTTGCTTACACTTATGTTTAATTAGCAAATTTCTTACTGCTGGTGCAAATTTTTGGACAACCAAACGTTTCGCTAAAATATTTTTTTCAGTGAAGAAATAAATATGTATAATTGACATAAATTGATTATTTATTTTTCATGATTATGTTCGCGGAAATTAAATATGTCAAGATAACGCCGGAAGATTGCACGCACCGCACCTAGTCCAAACATTAAACGAACTTATGTTATTCATAGCATTGGATTAAAAAAATTACGCGAAAATTTTATTTCCGCTTTCACAAATGACATGACCTATAGCGGGGCCTGTTTACCTAAATGTGCCAGTATGAAAGTCTTCCCGCCCAAACATACAAGATATTTATTTCCATAACAATTTTCACAATGCCGTAGGGATTATTTTAGAACAAGATAATAAATAACAACTTTACATTTGCGAATTTGTAAATTCATACATAAATGCATACTTGTTTGAGTCTAAATCGAAGGATATGAGAATAATTCAGCAAATATAACTTAATAGCTTAAGGCGCCCCGGGACGCATTTGTCCTTAAGATTTGAAAGAGTAGGCTTTATTCGAACATTGACGAGTAGAAAAGAGACGGATATACTCGCCGACTCATTTGGAATTGATGAAACATGTTTTTTGTATAAAAATAATTATTATCATTTGAAAAAAATGTTTTTTTTTTCAAGTAATGTCCTAGATTATTATATTGTCTATCTTTAGAAAGAAAAATTAGGTTCGCGTCACTTACACAACTTAAAAACAAAACCTTTGCAAGAAAAAAACAACACTTTCTTATTTATTTATTTTCATTACTATAATAAGGTGTATTTCGGTTTTTTTTTTAAGCAAAGGACTAAATTAATATATGTAGAATATTGTAGTATTTTTAGTTTTAGCCATTTGTTGGGAATAACTTCAACAAAATGCACCAAAATACGTTACAAAACACGTTTTAGGGACTGGCGGCGCCTTAAAAAGATTCACTGAAGTGTATTCATACTAATGTATGAATTGCCTTTTTTTTGTAGTCTGAAAACTTTTATTGAATATAGCGCCGAGCCCCACATAAGAACGCCATATGTGAGATCAGTGCTGACAGATCCAGGATGCTGCGCAATCTTAGCAGTGCGTAGCAAGCAGTTCATTCCAATTTAGCTTACAATCCATATATACCCCAAGGAACTTCACAGAATCATCTATTGAGACGGGATGTTGGATACGTTTAGTATTTTTCTTAGCTAAAACACAACCCTGCGGAGTTCCCAACGGAATCAGAGAAGACAGCGAATTACCAACTTTTACTTGCAAACTTCTATTGGTAAAAAATGACTTGATCCATAGGAGGACATTGGCGTAATAATTGGCAAACGACAGAGTTTATTTAAAAGAATAGAGTGTGGAACTACATCAAATGCTTTTGCGAAATCTAGGTAGATCGCATGGAGCACTACTCGCCGATCAAGTGAGTCCGCTTGAGGAAGGAAGTTAGAGATCCACCTGCGCATAAAAACGACTCAGCATTAAGAGTGAAATCTCTTATGTTTCTCAGGAGCTTTTAGGGCAACGATGCAGTGTTTCTGCCTCGTTCTTTCAACCTCAGCCTATCTCTTTCTCTCTTTTGAAGACGCCTGCAGAAAGACTAATAAATGATTCTCCTTCTCTTTCAGTTTCAATACGATAGAAGATGTACGCGACAGAGGTAATCTCCGGAGCATCACACAGCAGAAACGCAGCCTCCTTCCTGTGGAGGTCGTGTTTGGCTGTCATTTTGACAGTTATTTTATCGACGAGATGCGACGCGAAACCCGTTGGAAGCGAAACACAAGCAATGGTAAGTAATATAATTATTTATATATTAAAGTATCTTAAGGCGCCTTAATGCTACAAAAATGCGAAATACGAGTAATCTAGTTTATTATTACTAAAGGTAATTTATCATTCTAGGGAATTACCTAAGGAAATTTCTGTAAACATTATGCAAGAAACAAAATATTTTCGAGATACCATTTTTTGAAGAAACCAGAAAGTCACATAAAACAAATATAGTTTTATGATGAGTTTTTTTTATTTATTATAATTGTTTATTTATTATAATCTGTGTTTTATCTTTTATCTTTAGTGTCTAAAAATGATTGTTAATTTGTTATGTGTTTCAATATTTTGTTAGAGACTACAAGAGCAATTATGTACAGTCATCCCCGAGTCAGTTTGATAAAAAAAAACCAATAATTAATCTAGCCGCTCATTTCTATAACAAATTACCAGAGAAAATAAAACTTATTTCTAAATTTAGCATTATTAATAAGAGATTAAGAAATTACTTTTAGCAAAAAATACATACAGTTTTGAAGATTTTTAATTTATTTATTTATACATAATTAATTTGACAAAGAAATAAAATTGTAGTAGTACAAATCACAGCTACAAATGAATATTACAAATGCACCGGGAGTGATTAGCACTGCTAAATTTTGTGACCTGCCTTCTTTACTAGACTATGTCTGTACTAAGGAAGGCAGTGTTGTATTGTGCTACAACTGAGAATGTCAAACCGTCAATGCACCTATAGAGAAATATTGTATGAAATATATATTAATATAGTTATTCTCTTTTGAGTTTTAATTGTATTTATGTAAATTTTGATTCTTGTTTCTTGTTTTCCTATGTAGGCACTTTATCAGACATCTTTAAATATTTTTTTCTCTGATTTGTTAAAGTAAATTTGTTTTATTTTCTTTTTAGAAAATCTATTTTTGCGATTTTATTTTTTCTATCTACATTATTGTATGTTAAAAGTTATTATGTCATTCCTATATACATATTTGTATATATTGAAAAATAAATCTTATGGCATTGTGGGTAGCAAAAAATATCTCCATTCGGTAAAGGTACTTTTCGATAAACCTTTCAGATTCTCTTTAAGGCACTTAAATTAATGAATATCAGACAAACTCACATCAAAGCAGCTATAGTTAATTATAATTAACTATAGCTGCTATTAATTTTCACATAATTATGTGAAAAATGTTTTGGAAATCAGCCGAGGTTGAGTCAAATGAAAACTGCCTTTGGACAGAGATTTTACTTTTTCTCTGGTAAATTATTTAAGGAATTTTGTGTTCATGTATCGGTATTATTGAAAAGATCTTTACTTGGTTAAAAAAAGTGGGAATTTACGCAGTGAATTGTAATAATAAAATATACTGAATTTGTTTGGTTCTCTTTATATTGAGACTATAAGACACTATTTTATACGATTTACGGGAACAAAACGATGGTCACCCTATCTACCGCTCGTTATCAAATGCGCGTATGATCGATGCGCTGTTATCACACTAGGTTTGTGCCTAATTAAGAGTGTAATTAAGATGGCAGCGACCCGCGCGACCCATTCAAACCGTGACAAACCTACCGGCGAACCGTTTTCCGCGGTCATTCGGATCCTCGAATGACTCATTCGATTTCCTGCCAATAACGAACGAAATGATTCACGAACGAATGAGTCTTTGTCGCTCGCTTTTAGGTATTTGTCCTATGCGACACCGGAAGGCGGAGGTAGATTTCACCGGATCAAAGTAGGGGATAGGCGAACTCCAATTGTATTAAACATTGCTTTACTGAATCCCTTTTAAAACTGTGCCGTCGGGGTGGCTGATATCAAAAATGGCTGATATTTCAAACAAAAGTTGTAGGGAAATTACGGGTCTACAATTTACACTTTGAGCTGATTTTATCCTGTGCGAATTAAGGGAGGTACCCAATTTTTCCCACCCCTAGGACTAATGATTTTTTCAAAAAAGTTTACTGAGGTTAGTTTTAGGCCCTTATCTAAGGAATAATATAAAATTTATTATAATAATAACAAATAAACAGATTCTATTATTAATTAATAATTTTTACAAATAATGTAGTACAAAATAAATTATACAGGTTGTTTCAATACCATTCCCGAAGACTTAAGGGGGTGTTTATGTTCCCTATTACGCGTAAGAAATTGTATAAAAAAAATGCGAAAATAATTTATGCCCGAATTATTTTTATCAAAGCGCTCGTGTAAATTCCCTTTTTGTACCCTCAACCACGGACGTAGTACATCCTATATATAAAATTGTTAAAATAAAAAAAAATACTTTTGATAATTACTCCTTACTCTGTCTGTAATGGTTTAGGAGATTTACTCAAATCAGAAATTAGATTTATTTATTTATCTTTATTTGGGAAATAAAACAGTTACATAAAACTAAACATATACAGGCTGTATACAAAAATAAAAATATCAAACAATGAAACAATATTACCAACTTACAAGTATAAAATTAAACCAATTAAATATTTCCACCGAGTGAGTATTAAATCAATATACAGAGTGTCCCAAGGTCAATCCCACAAACTTTAGGGGGTGTTTAAGTTCCTTATTAAGAGTAAGAAATTATGCAAAATGCGAAAAATTTTCATCACCAAATTATTATTTTTGTAATAAAATTGGTGTAAATCGATCTTATCAATCGATAAATCAATATTATATGTCGACCAATATCATCCCTCTTACAACCGCAGAGAAGGGGAAAGCAGTTACCCCTTCTTCTTAGACCGACCTCTGTTCGACCAGTGGCATCTGACAGCAATAATTTAGCTCCGTCCTAATAGGGCGTTTCGAACAACGCGGCAGGTCATTAACCTCGATCTTGACTGACCGCGGCCCAGTGACCCAGTGACGTAGTTATTCGAGAGAGGAGCCAAAGAAAAATATCTGTTTTACACGAATTAGAATAGAAACTTCAACATTTTTTTTCTCTAATACCATAATGAATTTTGATATAGTTTCTTAACAAATAACATTAGGAATCGTAGGGCCTATTAGCTGTTTTTTTTATTGGGATTGACCTCGGGTCACCCTGTATAACCTAAAAAATACAAGAGCGATGAAGAGAGGGGGAGGGAGAGGAAAGGGAAAGTTCATGTTAACGTTGAACACATTCTATGAATGGGTTCATTTTGCCCATAATGGGTTCTACGACGTGGGATGTCTAGCGAATCGTTTGCTCTTGTCACACGTGAAGGTACCCTGTGACGTTGAGATTCTGACATTATTATGAATGCATACAGCATCTGTGCTTATTTAATCTAAGGATTCAAGTTTAGGATAAAATCTAAATGTGAGTTTCCGTTCAAAGATGTCTTTGGATGTCGAGTCGCGTGCTTAGGCCGTACGTAGTTATCGTCGTTTTATAAGTAAAAGATAGATTAGATATGTAATCACCTCAAACACTTGTTCACACATTGGGTCTAATTTGTTTGCAACAAAGTGATTGCGCATAAAACGTGTGCCTGTGTATTAGTGCTAGTTGACTCACGCGCAGGCTTGCATATTTATTTATTTATTAAAATAAATAGTAATCCCGTTTAAACTATAGCAAACTCCGTATATATAAGTTTATAACTTTGACATTGTGCATGAGGTAAAATGAACTGATATTCCTTAGCAAATAGTATTTCTTGTGGTTTGGCTAAAAAGATAAAGCTATGATTAACACACGACTTAACATTAATCTCGTAGGCTGTTTGTTATACTGATATGATTACTATAGCTGATTCAGAGTCATCGTATGTAGTTCAGCTGCGAACCTCTCCACGCCATTAGTTGGTATACTCGTATATATTCATTTTAAATTGCCGTAAAAAAATTGAATTCTTTAGGATTTGATTCCAACATTAAAAGTTTATGTATAAGTTTATATATTTAACTCTATTATTTTCTTGTGGACACGATAACTGTCGTAATTGTACACCAGTGATTCCCAAAGTGGTCTATATCGACCCCTAGGTGTCTATGACAACCTGCATGGGGAAAAAAATTGAAATGAAAATGGGGGTCTACGATAGTGAATCTCAACATACACTGATAGTACCTATGAATTAAAAAAAATATTATATATGTTTAAAAAATTGTGTAAGTTGTAGGATGTAGGCATTCGCGTTGTGGTCGCAATACATTTTGATCTTTTAAAAACCTGCACATAATGATATACCAGTATCATCTTGTTACAAGCATACGCGCAGCTCAGAGCTTCGCGAACTTGCACTGACTTTTTCAATTCGTCACTCTATAAATACGAATGTGAGACAAATATGTTTATTCGTTTCCTGAATACCAGTACACCAGTTTAATCCAGTTTTGGGAATCAGTGGTGGCTGTTTAATAGTTTCTTGAAAAGAAAAGTGGAAAAAATCAATATCAGCTAAGTAGGGGGGTCTACCCAAAACCGAAAAACATGGCAAGGGGTCTACGACACAAAAAAAGTTTGGAACCTCTGTTTTACACCAATCACTTTCAAATTGATACATAAAATTTGAGGGCACAAAATCTCGGTCAAGTCCGTTAATGGGCAAAATCAAAATAAGGGGGGCAAAAATGGGGGAGTATGGGGGAGTTTTTTCGAAAAAGTGAAAATTTGCTATAAGTAACTTAGTATATAATATATCAAATTCAATTACATTTTATATTATTCCTCAAATTAGGGCCTAAAACTTATCCTAGTAAATTTTTTTTGATATCACCAACCAGTCCTAGGGGTGGAAAAATTAAGGTTTTAAAATTCTTTACAGGCGCACTATCAAATCCGTTCAAAAAAGAAATGTTTAATACAAGTTCGTACAATTGGAATTCGCCTATCCCTTACTTTGATCAGGTGAAATCTACCTTCGCCCTCCGCCGTGCCGGAAGGGTTTTTTTTATTTGAGATATTAATTGTGATTTTTATTTTAGAAGTAGGTGATAGTCGATAGAATTAAGTCGTCTGAGTGGCTCTCAAGACTACCGTCAAAGATTACATTCAAAGTAACTTTTTTTTATGAATAATTGTCGAGAGTCTAACTCGCCTGCCGGCCGTCGGAAGTGGAGTGGCGTCGGCATTGAGTGCGGTCGTCCGTTTAGCAATGCTACCGGCGGACGGTCTTAAAGCCAAGGTCGACGCAGTGTCTACCCGCACACAACTTCACTTCGTTGCGGAATATTAAGGCGAAATGAGACGTGCACGCACTCCGATATGACCTGTTCGTTACGTATCCGTTTTTAAATCTCCGAAAAAAAAACAAGATTGTTTTCGACACCTGTAGATATCATATAATATTGTTTAGTAGTAGTCTTACAGCTAGGCCCTACAGGCATCTTCCACCCAGACTACTCACGCCTGTGGTACTAACTTGCTATAGGTTACTTCATTTCCTGTCTCCACTCGTGCCCGCGGCACTTTAGCCCCATTCGATGCGCGTTTTAGATGGCCATAGAGACGAGAGTGGAGTATTTTTTAGTTATAAGCAAATTAAAACGTTTGCGCACATACTTGAGTTTGTAATAGTTTTAACTAGTTTTAATAGTTTTAATAGTTTTAACTATACGTTTCAACAGCCGTGCTGAAATTCGAATATGATAGATATATCTATATTATCCGACCAGCTTTCGATGTGATCTAAACGGCTATGGCAGTTTTTCAAGAGTTGAAAGATGGTATAGTAGCGTCTTGCACATGAATGTATCCGAGGGTTAAGCAGAGGCCATTCACACACGCGTTGGGTGGATGACATCGGAACCTCGTCTGGACAATGAAGCATTGAAATGCCTCACTCAGGCCAGGTTTGGCAGACAGCTGTCATTGTATGGTAGTGTTTTAAGTACCTAATGCGTCATCTTGACGAAAGCGCTCGAAAGGACACAAACTTTTTTTTTTAAAGTAATATAATAATAATAATATTTATAATATATTATACAGGCGGTTTTTAAATTTGGGGATTTTTTTATTATAATTATATTATAACCAACCATTTTTTCCACTATACACATACACACGTTATCGTTGAATACTTGATTTATTTTAATTAATAATTTTCAAAATGGTCTCTTTATATAATAAAAATAAGTTCTTCGCTAGCCGCGCGCTCGGAGGTCACTGTCCGATTCCGCGCCGTGCCTCCAACCGCCTTCTCAAACATTAAAACGATTTCTATTTAATTTTGAAGTTGTTTTTATCGTAATTGAAAAACATTTTTCTAATATTTTTAGTTAAACGACATTCTAAAAGATTACAGGGAAAAAAACGAGCTAAATCGCCCTGCGAATTCAAACGTGATTTGTATTAACCTCATTTCAGAATTCACTATGGGTTATTTCTTTTTGCTAGCCCAACGCCCCGTGAAAATATCCCGAAGACCTAGCTGCGAGACGAATGCATTGTTTTTCATAACCTAGATTAATATATATTATTTTAATTAATGAAAACGACTGAAATGGACTCGTTATCGCGAATAGTTTGTACCTTACTCAGACCCATGATAAGATAATGACTCTTCTGTTATCAAAAAAAAAAAAAGTCCTAACAACTCGACAAATACAACTGTTTTCAAAAGTGTTTCTACGAAACAAACATTACTTATTGATGTCTATATTTTTTGAAAAATGTATAGCGAATGTTATTTCATTCGCCGTCGATCCGGATGCGTTGGGAGACACCCGCAGGTCTGTTGCTATCCTGCTCTGGCGCGCCAGGAATAATGCAAACCGGATGTTGGAATGATGATGGTCTTCATCATTCGTCGAGGAGGCGCTATTGGGCGCAGCTCCGACTGCCTTATGGTTATTTTCAGGATGCGAAGCCGTTTACTACAGGCGACCAACATCTTGCAAGTCTGTAATTGAACGAGTGTTTTTTTTTTTGTTACTCGACCCGGGACCTCTGGATTTAGACGCAGGCGCTTATACCACTGCGCCACAAGGCCTATGTGCCTTCGTCGGTAGAGCGATATGTGATCGATAACCCTTACGAAGGGTCATGTATTTTTTTCCTTCGATTGTTTGCAATATTTACAGCTAAATTTATGTCCAGTGTATTTATATATAAAAGTAATGTATATTATATAAAATATAATGTGTATTTAAAGGTTCAATACTTAATTCAATTGTATATTTCGTTAGTGTGTGTGTGTGCGTATATCAGTGTGTATATAAATAACCTTTCTTAGAACAGGTAATTCTTACCTAGTTATAAAAAAAACCACCTGACTACCAACATTACCTGGGTGCTCGATTAAGTATTTTTTTAATAATTTACTAATGGTTATTTGTATTTTATTTTAATATTTACTTTAAGTAAATACATTAGTACATATGTTGCTCATACATTATTTTGTTTAATACAAACTTTAAATTTGCAACATACTTAAAATGAGTAAAAATATACATTTTTCGTTACTTTTAGCCAATGAATATTATTTTTCTCTAAAATATTTATTTATTTATATGGTACAATAGGAAGTCACAACAATAAATGATATAATAAAACTGAATAAAGGAATTAATTTATTATAATATAGGCAAATTAAACACCAGTCATTTATCGTTGCTCTGAAGTAACATGGCTACTTTAATTAAGTTAAAAAAACTTGTTCTAAGAGCGATCAGAGAAAGGTAGAGAAAAAAATTAAATAAATACTTATTACGTACGTGGGACGTCACTAATAAGAAGGATCATAAGATAAATATAAGTACCAAAACTTTATAAGGGTGATGATTTTAGAGGCGAGGTTTTCAAGAAGAGATAAAACGCATATAATTTGATGTTATGGCTAAGAATTTAGTTTTATTATAAAGATAAGGGTTTGCCATTATGTTTTAAAAATGATTTCGGGTAAGTGGCCGCCGCGGCTGACTCGAACAAATTCCAGCCGAGAGGCCCAATTTTCAACCACTTTTTGCAGCAAGTTGGGCCGTATGTCAGCAATAACGCGCCGAATATTCTCTTCCAAGGCGTTAATCGTGTCCGGCTTATCTGCGTAGACAAGCGACTTCACATAACCCCACAAAAAATAGTCCAGCGGTGTTAAATCGCACGATCTTGGAGGCCACGCCACAGGCCCACGACGCGATTTTTACTTTCAGGAGTAAGTCTATTCATTATGAAATGGCAAACCAAACTGAGCATAAATCAAGTGACAGCTGTCAAAAACACCAACTACGAAAAAAGTAGAGCCAGATTGAAAACCACGCCTCTAAAAAAAACAACCTATACATACAATAAATAGTGCATATTATTGTCTATATATTATATACACTATACATTTATTAAATGTATAAGTCTAATGATTGTGTTACGTATAATTTTTATACTGAATATACAAAAAATTAAACATAAAGAAAATATGTAAAATTACTTAATTACTCATCTGCGCTGTTGAGAAGTTTAAGTCCAAGGAAGTTGAGATGCCTTATTGAATTATTATATAAGTTACATCTAAAATTATTCTCAAATGCTTTCAGTAATATTTGTATTGTATTGGAATAGATAAGGAATAAGGTAGGACTTACCTACCCTATTATTGAATGAATTTAAAGCACGCTTAAAAATGTCTAATTCGGAAAGATTACTGTTATATTCGTGACATATTCGCTAGTGTCGCGTTTTGAGCATAGTTTAGGTTTGTTTTATTCAATACAAAAATAACTGTTTATAATTACAAACAAAACTTATTACTAGTATATAAAATCAATTATGCATTTCGGACATTTTACATATTAACATTAGCATAAAAAATTTGGAACAGTGTTCTTAAAATATATATAGATTATGAATATTATATAAGTACATATACAGTAGATTTTTTTGGTGTGTTATATGTAATTGTTGAGTGATTTTTGTGGTAGTTGTGAGTGTGTGTAATTTGTATGTATATGTTAAAATAAAGTAATAAATTATGTATGGTTTTAGTATGTATAAAAATAATTTATGATGAAGGTAATATAAATATAATATGTATGTATATTCTATATGTAATTGCAATTACAAGTACTTATATGTTACAATTAACCATTAAAAACATAAAAATGTAACAATACAATTAGGTTTTATTTGTCTTTACTATTAATGATATTGGAAATCTCTTTTTTGAATGATAATAAGGAGGTATTATGGAATATTGTGTTCTTGTGTTAAATACTATTACTATACAATTTAATTTATTTCTTCAAATATTTATTATTACCTATATAGAAGACTACTTTATGGCGTACTTTCCCAGTTGGTACAACTTATGTTACCCATTTTACTGTTAAAGACATGGTTTCTTTCACAGAATTCTAAACACAGTGTGCCTTGTTCTAGATTTCAGCAGTCAAAAAACTTGGGCGGCCGTGAGAATATTGTGTTGTCTTGGGCGGACTTGTGTATTGTTGAGAAGTAATCCTTTTAGTGCTGATGTTCTAAATATGTTGTTGTTTTTAGGATTAGTATATGTAAACATTAAAGGCTTTCCGGAGCTATCATCTGTTGAGATGACAGCCCGTCGAGTAATCGTGTCTAGGCCACAGGCGAAACCTTCGAAACGTTTCAGATAATTTTTAATGATAAAACACACGGATATAACTCGAAATTACCTTAAGTTAAATTTGTACGCCTTATCAGTCAAAATAATCTGTTATTTGGATCTTATGTCAGCGTGTGATCACACCTTAAAATTGTTTCGTTAAATTTGTAGTTAGGGTCGCATTTATTACAACTAGTGGCCGCCCAGTGGTCGAGATTCGACCTTATAACTTAATTATGCCTTAATTCCCTGCGATGCCTATGAAATTTAAAATTTAATATTAGTAACAGCTGAGAAAAGAAACACAATTACAGATTTGTATTTATTTTTTGATACAATTCATTGCTAATTTTAATTTGTTTAAGTAAAAAATGAGACTTAACATTCATAGAAGTAGAAGTAAATAAATAAATAAATAAATAAATAAAGATCGCGTTAATATTTATTTTTGCTTGACATTTTTACTATATTGAAATTGATAGACTATTGGAAAAGTAGTATGAACGCTTTCTTTATTTAATTTAATGTATTTGTAATACGTATCATAGATAAATTTTAGTTTTCTGTAACTTTAACTATGACTTTAACTTTAACTATACCAAATCTCAAACTACTCCTTGCGAGCAATGTGATTAAAAAACGGTACAAAGTTTTATTTTAATGTATAGAAATAAAATAGTAACTTTTTTATTGTATGCGAAAATTTAATGATAACCATCTTGAAAGTCGGTTAAAAATCACGCGGAATAAAACAGCGATGCTCTGGAAGTTAACCCTCGAATTTCATGGCTATAGCATAGCTATTCTAAAAAGATAGTCTATTATACGATTTCCAATCGACTCATTGTCAATATGGCAAATACGTTCCATATAAAATTTAATACTAAACATAAAAAAAGGGCCAGTTTATTGCCGCATAACAATCTCTACCAGCTTACCCCCAGAGATCATAAATTAAAATCCGAATGTGTTCTTTGAGATGCTCTTATGCTTTCCACAGTCGAGCCGCATGATCATTCTTTTCCGCCGCCGACACCAGGAACCACAAGCAATTTAGCATAGTTGAGCAAGTGCCGAAATAATTTAACTGCAATACAATTGAAGCACTAAAAAAAAAGTGTGTTTACCGTAGCTAAGTCGTTATTCAGATAAAGCAATTTATACACATTGAAAATGCAAATAAATAAAAAAATAAAACGCTAAATAAGTTACTTTTTAACTGCGGATCACTATCACATTTTGAGCAATATTAATATTCCTTTTGATTTGTAAACATTTATGTTCGCACACCCTAGGTGGAGTGAATTTCGAGTTGGTTCGAATCTGTCAGTGAGAAATCGAATTCACGCTTATAAAAATCAAGTTTGCTCTTTATGAACGGAATACGCCACGAACCAGCCAGTGTGAGCAAAACACAGCTTTATAGCAATGCATTCACAGACGAAAGTCGATGTTTACACATTTTTTTTTACGATTCGAATTACGGATTACAGTAATTCAGATTCTAAATATTAACCTCGGATTGGTATTTTGTAATTAATTGTAATAATAAGGAAAATGTTGCGAGCGATAAATAATTGTAAGGTAACCGGTTTCGATATCTAGAACGCTTTGCGCCCATACCTAATCTACAATACTATACAATCGATTATTTATCTGTTAAGCTAAATTCCATAAATAATATTACTCGTCGAACATTGTATTATAACAAAGATCTTTTTAAAACAGAAATTAGGAAATTGGACTTTTCTAACCAAACTGACAGCGAGCGAGCGTTATAAGTTGACACCGTTAAAATCACCCTATTATTCTAGCGCAACGAATAACCGCGGCTAATAGCGGTGACGAAATCGCGTTAAATCACAGCCACACAGAGTCGCCCATTGCCTGGTTCGCACATTCCACAAGTGACACAAATGGATTCAGCTACAAATCACGCAGTTATTTTGTACCCGTTGTAGTATTTTTTGAAATTGAAATTATTTTGAAATCGCGTATAAACTAACCTCAGTTATGCGGGATGTTCCAAGACCATTCCCGGAGACTTAAGGGGGTGTTTATGTTCTCTATTACGTGTAATAAATTGTATAAAAGAATGCGTGCCGGTCAGTGCAACGCGGCCTTAACTTACGACAAGAGCTATTTTAATATTATCACAATTTTATACTCGGAAACCATCAGGAATTTTGATATGAGGTCAAAACAAGTCATGTTTGATATCCCAGGACCAATAAGTTGGTTATTTTCGTGTATTTGTATACAGGATTACCTTAAAGCCGGCAGTATCCTTTTAAGGGGTCATTCTGGGCGTAAAACTGACCCTTTCTCTCGGACTCTAAAACTTTTATATAGCTAATAAAAAAAAAACACATAAAAATATAAATGTTATATTGAACGTTTGGCACGCGTATTGTTGTGTATCATTTCAGACCAGTTTTTTTTTTGCTTTATTTACAAAGTTGTTCGCCCCTTAAAAGGATACTGCTGACTTTTAGTTCACCTTGTATATATATTTTTTTAAATTAACTTAATTTAATTGACTCAATCGTGGCAATTGCACAGGTTGGTGATTCGAGGAACTGGAGAGTGGAGGGAAAATTGGGCTGTGCAAGACAGTAGGCACCCTGACAGCATTCTCCTATAATAGATGGTGCTTACAGAGTCCTTTTACACGCAAAATGCAAGCTAGACTGAAAATCAATACGACCCTCCCGCTTTTCAGACACGCAACGGCTATTTTCACAAGACTATTTTCGAAAACCTCGTCGCCATGACTGCGTGAGTGGAAACTCCTTTTCCCAAAGGCGAGGGGAGGTAGGAATGAACAATCGAAACCATCATTATACCATAGACGAAAAAAGAAATGATAAAAAATGTAAATTAAATGTGCAGAATAAATAAATATACTAATTAACAGTTTTTTATACGGGTCGTTTTTTACAGCCCGTATAAAATACTCACTCACATAAAATAACTCACGAATTTTATGCATAAAGTGCCTATGTTGTGTATATGTTAAAAATATTAGCATTATTTTCATAATGAAAATTTTTAAGTAGAAATCCATTTTAGTTTTAAAATTGATAAGTATTCATTACTTATTCGTGTAGTTTTGTTGAACTCTACGTAAATTTATAAAACTGTTGATTTCTCTAATAAATAAATATTTACTCTAAGTTAATAATTTAGTTACTTTAAAAACATTGTCACTGCCATGATCAATAATTGTATTAAACTGTGCGATACGTCATATGTTTGAGTACGTTTCCACTGTAAATGCTGTAAAATGTGTTCAGAAGATATCTATATATAAACTCGTATATATAAATGTATTTATAACATTAGATAAAATCACTCTGGTCTGGTTATATAACAAATTGTATAGCTATAAAATAGTCTACACGTAAAATGGTTGCGAATCGATCTGTGCAGCGAATCAAGGTTGACTAACGATCGTATTGCATCCTACTCTTCACCCTATATCTCGTCTCTTTTCCCCGAAAATAATATGGTAGCTAGCAATACAAAAAAATAATAAGATGTTTCTACGTAAAATTAAACAAAATCGTAATAACTAAATGATGGTATCAAAAAAATCAGTGGTATAAACGCCTGCTTCTAAATCCAGAGGTCCCGGGTTCGAATCTCTAGTGAGTCAAATCGGGCCGGGTCATTTTTCGCCGTTTAGATTACTCAGCGTCGCTTTAATCAACACTGCTGTTGCGAGATGTTGTTTGTATGTAATTAATGACCTCGCATCATAAAAACAACAATAAGGCAGTCGGAACTGCGCCAATAGCACCTCCCCGACATCACAAACCATACGAATGCAGAAGAATTTAAGTTATACCAGTTTTTCTAAATTTTTTAGTCGCGGACGACAAAAAGGCTATTTTTCAATATTTATACAATCATCTTATTGGCCTAATAACTTTTTTTAAATATAAAAGTTAAGATAATGCATAAAAAAATATATCATATTTTTAAATTTGCTATCATTCAGGTCGAAACAGATTTCAAAAAGCTGTTTTTTTTTATAAGAATTTTTAAAATCGAATACGAATATTTTTGAAATTGGCACTTTTAGAGGAAAATAGTAATTTTCGAGGGACATACAGAAATCTTACATAAAAGTAATAAAAATATCACCTAATGTTACATATGTTACAATGTCACCAACGTTATATATGTTACACGTGATTGCAAAAAGTGTTATATTTATTATTTCCCTTTTATAAAGAGGGTTTCATTTTTTGTCGCCCTAGAAGGTTGTAAATTTAAAGGTCAAATAAAAATCAGACAGTCGCAAAAATATCTTGAGTTCAGAATTGATCGGATTAGAACATGTATTTTATATAAGGAACAATACATATATTTTTTTTAATTACGTCTTAGCAAATTATTTTTATTATTATTTTACGCTATCGTCCGACTCTTCACCGTGGAAGGAATACGGTATGTGAAAAATCATAAAATTAAACTATATAAACAAATTACAAAAAATATTAATTTAATTAAATTGCTAGCTCATAGACTTTTAGAACGTGAAGTATTTCAAAATGAAATTGACAATCAGCTGTTTTCGGTGCGCCATTGTTCCGCCTGGTCTGTTGGCAACATTGCATTGTGGCGACAGTCGCGGCTCCATTTTGTTTTTTTTTTTAAATCGTTGCGTTGTGTATAATTCGCGGTCCCAATTATTGCATAGTGGTTTAAATCATATACAATTAAACAGTTATACTTATGAAATTATATACAATTAAACAGTTGATTTGCTCCTGACAAAATCCAGTTCGAATGTCGACATATCACAACCGTTGGCGGCCATTGAAAGCTAATTTTCTTCGAAATTCAAAACTGACAGATCGGCGTTCGATAAAATATATTTATTACCTGCCAGTGCCAGAATTAAATAAATAATATTATAAAAACACATATACGGTAATTATTAATGCGGTTTTTCTGAATTTTTTAAATTAGTTAACCTCATTGTTTGTAAGTCAATCTAATATAATTATAAACCGGCCGACCGCTCTTACAGACCCTAACCCTTCATACGAAACCGAGGTTCGTTATCGGCGTACACGCCTCTTAGACGCGGGGCGAGTAACTGTAAATGCGCATACATTTACAATTTGGATGAACTACCCTTAGTTTTAAAGTTTGAATATAAATTTATATATCTATCTATCTATATCACTTTCTTGTGGACACGATAACTGCCGTAATTTTAAACCAATCACTTTCAAAATGACATAAAATTTAAGGGGACAAAAATCTCGGTCGAGTTCGTTAATAGGTAATATCAGACCAGGGGGGCTATAACTTTCTTAGTGTATAAGATATCGAATTCATTTAAATTTTATTTTATTCCTTATGTAAGGGCCTAAAACTAATCTATGTAAACTTTTATGATAGCACCAATCCATAGGTCCTAAGGGTGAGATAAAGTGGTTTTTCAAAATTCAAAAAAAATCACCTATTAAAGCACATGATCAAATCCTTTCAAAAAGTAAATTATAGGCAAATAATTTCCCTACAACTTTTGTTTGAAACAATTTTTAATATGGGCAACCCTTTCGGCACAGTATAAGGTGGGATTCAGTACACGCAATCTCGCTGCGCAAGGGTACGGCAGTTAGCGCAATGCTTGATACAAGTTCGTACAATTGGAGCTCGCCTATCCGCCACTTTGATCCGGCGAAATTACCTCCGCCTTTCGGCGTGCCGAAAGGGATTTTTCATTTTGAGGAAGGTTCAATGAACACTCTGATACATACACATTTTTTATACGCTTTATAGGGCGTCATGTTTTAGACCCTACATTTGCCTTTGAATTACTATTTTTCCTAAGTCTAATGACTTTTATAAAAGAGCTATTCAACGAAAAAATCAGTAGTTTATCATTTATTAAATTTCTCAGAAATAGAATTGAATTTTAAAAATCTACCGTTACTATGTTGAAAACATAAGATCAAGGTATCTTCACATATTTTTTTTATTATTAAATATTCAGGGGTTACCCAAAGCCAGCTATAAAAAAAAGATCTAAATTTGTCGTAATTAATACTTATCCTATGCATTGACGGCCAATTTCGGATACACTCCAAGTCTTTTGACTTAAATGAGAGGTAAATTTGTGTATCGCCGGCTTTACAGTGATTTAAATCGTTTAAAATATTAAGTGTAGAGATTTGACTGGTTTCATCACCTGGTTCAGTTATCGGGAATGGTCTTAGGAATCCCGTAAAAGCACCTCAATGCGTTGAAGCTACATTTTGTAGAAATCGCGCCGACGTTAAGAAGCGTGAGTCGGTTGCGACGTAATCTGTCATTGATCAAGCGGAGATAAAAACAGCGCAGCTTCCGCGGAGCGGAGACTCGTCTTTATGAATGAATCTTTCCAGGAGTGACTCACGAAAACCAGTTTCTATGTGAGTCGTCATAGAGCGCTAATGTCACTTATCACAGTGACACATTATTTGTATAAATTATTAGTCTCATCGATTTAACAAAAAAAAACTTACGATACTGCAAATTTATGTTAAAAATATAACTAATTAGGTACCTATACAGTATCCCACTATACTTAACGATGTTAAAAAAAACGACTTCAAGATAAACGTAGAACCTAAAGTCTAAGAAAAATAAAACAATAAACTTCTTATTGTTAGTAAAAAATTAAAAAATCATGCAACTAAGTCTCAGAAATTTTGGTTTTTTTTATTTCAATTTATTTATGTGTTTAATAGGAATACAGTGGGCGCGTTTTTTTTAAATATTACTAGTATTTTAGTTAATTTTGAGTAAGTTCGGTATACAAAACCTAAACAATATTAGTATGACAAAATATATGTATAAATCATGGATATCAATGAATATGCGCCGTGAGTGTAAGGTGTATTTTGTAATGCGATTGATTTTATTCGATTTAGATCGATCAAATTTTTCTATTTATTTCGAAGAAAAATGCCTCGCCATGGCAATGAGTTCACAAAATATTATAACCAATTAAGAACTCTAATTAATCATTATATAATATTTAATTAATTAATTATATAAATAAATTGGGTAGTCGCACTCGCAAATGTGAAACCTATGCTAGCAGCATATAGTAGCGGAAAAATGCGAACTTCACATAAATTATTCTTTTTCTAAAATTTAACTAGGGATTTCCCATAAAGAAAATATTTTAAACATAACTTTTTTATTATTATGAATTTTAACATTTTGGCTACGTCACAATTTTGCATTTTTCTTGTAGATTCGATTAAAACTTTAAAATTCTAAAATCGGCGATGAAATCATTGAGATCTGACATCGCAAACGTTTCGCTATTGGAGTCGATCCAAAATTCAACTTTGCAAACCGCGCTTTTACAAAAAAAAAACAGCTATTTCATAGTACTATTATTCAAGTACGACATTACGACAGTTAATGTATGACAGTTATTATACGACAGTTTTGACAGTTTTTTGTTATTTTATCGTTTGTTTATTACAAGTGTAATATTCGTTAAAGTGACATCCGTTTCGGTTGCATAATAGCCCTGCGGCTAGTCGCGCGTGCCGTTGCATCTGCGCATCTCTAGATCAGCCGCCATATTTTTTTTAATCTGCGCCATCTCATGCGAACGTTGAGACACTAATTATTATTTATATGCAACAGAATGTTGCTAGACGAGCCTGCTTTAACAACAACTTTAACAATATTATTGTTTTGAAGTTATTTAAATAGCCCAACGATAATATGGTTGGAATAAAATACAAATTATGCTCGGAAAAACTTAGAACGAAAAGATGAACATCTGATCTGACAGCTGTACATAGTTTTACATAAGATTAAAGATAAAGGAATTTGTTTATGTTTGTTTTTATTTACAAAAGCTAAAAGCATCGGCATAAAACTCAAATAAAATGCATAAAAAAGCCCTAACCATCGATGTACAGTCCAAGGAACTTTCGCATCTCCGTAAGAGCGTAGATGAGGTTAGTATTTACAAATATATACCTACACACTCTATCGAATCGCCTTTCAAGGTAAAGCTTCATTTGCCCTCGACCGTACAATAGAATTAATGATGCTAAAATCGGACATAAAACCGTTTGTGATACAAGAGATAAACCATAGGCACAAACCCCCTCCCCCCCGCGTATGCTGATACTCCACAAATTAAAAAAAATGTAATCGATTTTATCGAACGCTTAGGAAAAGTCTATATACGAGTAAATAGTATCTCACTGACATTCACTATCCATAAATTTAAAAATCATATCAATAAATTGACATAAATCAAATCTTTGTTGATTGGGTATAATTTATGATTTGACACAGTGAAAAAACTGGTCAAATACATTTTCTTAATACGGCCAAGTAATGTTAAATAAAGTGATTATTTAGAAATAATCACTTACAATATACAAAAAAATGAAAAATGAACGGAAAACGTATTTTTTGTATTCTTATTTAAAATATATTTAGCTTAAACATATCACACCTACTATATCACACAAACCCACACTACTATATCACACAAACCCACACTACTATATCACACAAACCCACACTACTATATCACACAAACTGTACTTTTCTTCTCTAGAATATCAATAAAATGCGACATAGTAATACACATTTAGTGATATTAATTTATATGGATATTTTAATAAATAAATAAATAAATAAATAAATAAATATAATTGACTCCAATAGCCAAATGTTCGTGATGTCAGATCTCAATGATTTCACCGCCGATTTTAGAATTTTAAAGTTTCTATCGAATCTGCGTGAATTTTAAAAATTGAAATAATAAAAAAGTTATGTTTAAAAATATTTTCTCTGTGGGGTATCCCATGTTAATTTTTTTTAGTTTGCATTTACCTTTGCGACCACGGTAATATGTTTATAAATATGAAGAAATCCATAATAGGTTTTGTGACGTAATTAATGCTGATTTGTTTAATGTAATGTTGATACAACTGTGTGTTTTCCCGTAAGAAAAAATAAATAAATAAATATTCTCTCATAATACCCCGAATTATCCTAAACACACACATGATATTTTGACATGTCGAGGAGTGTCAGCTGTCATTGCGTCGTCCTTTGTAGCGTCATCGGCGTGTGTGTAATGTGTGTAATGTGTGTAATGTGTGCACAAAGATTGTGCTAGCAAAAGTCGGTAATAGAATCCGCAGATAAGAAACGCGCTTGAAATATTTCGTTATCATTAGATTTATCGTTTGACAAAATACCGCGTTGAACATGCACTCATCATAAAAACTAGATAACTATAGTAGGCGCGCTACGAACTGAGTCTCTGGGTCATAAAGCGTTTTAGCCTTAGGGATGTGCAACGCCGTGCAACTTTTTATCGATAGCTAGCTGCCGGCGCACGCGTCATTACTTCCGGAGGTACTGGCAAAATCAGTGTATTTATTCTGTGCCTCGTTTTTAAGTAAATTAAAAGTCGACCTCAAGAAAATAGCTTATAATAATTTCTATAACCAGCGTTTATTTGTGGACTTTGCAGAGCGACCGATCAGACAATTCGACTAACTAAACATTTCTCTGGATATATAATATTAGTATTATTACAACCTTTTATTATTTTTTTTACATAGCTAAAAATTAGATATTCAAATAAAATTTATTCCTAAAATTGGTAAGGTACATGGCTAAAAATTAGATCACCTACTATATCCGTAGTAGGTCCAATTCTTCTCGACTCCATAAGGTTGAATCCTTAGCTGACGAGACAAACGATTTGCTAGACTCGTAGAACCAATTATGGGCAAAACGAACCCATTTATAGAATGTGTTCAACCTTTGATTTAAAATATCCAGAAATTGTCACCAAATTGTCACTGTCACTAAATTGCCACTGTACTGTACTGTCACTAAATTATTAGTGGCGTTCAAAAAACTAATTTAAAACCAAACGTTAACATGAAATTCCCCTTTCCTCTCCCTCCCCATCTCTTCATCTTGCGTTTCTTAGGTTAAACGCTAATTTTATACTCACCCGGTGGAAATATTTAATTAATTTTATTTTATACTTGTAAGTTGGTACCACTGTTTTCTCTGGTTTTATTATTTCGTTATTGTGTATATGATTTCTGTGTAACGTAACTGTTTTATTTCCCAAATACATATAAATAAATAAATAAACAAATCACATCATATGGCCTGTAAGTGCGAGCGAGATAAATGGATAAAGGTGATTTATGATCCAAAGACTCATCGTAAAGAGAGTACTCTAATAATGTAAGCCATAACTGCGTGTTAATGCTCTAGTATTACATAATTGGTTTACAATTTTTATTTTTAAATCTATATTTTACTTGTAACGCTTGCCGCGACATTGACAGAAGATGATTGATGAACTAATCGCATAGACAAGATCGTCTGCCATAGATATGCCTATTTCTCCGCAAATAAATTAAACACGGAAACAGCGTACTTAACTATAGTTCGTGAGGCCGAACGCCCTCATTGTTATAGTATTTTTTTTTGTCGTGACATTTGCCAACGATCCTTCATAAGCGTAATAAGTATTGACTATTTAATTATGCGTTTGCCGCGCACGAAGCGCCACTGGCTATTTTGCGCCACCTATCGGCGATCAAAATAATTACCGATGATTGTATGCGATGGAGATGCGATTTTAATTAAAAAAAAAGACGCGCAACGCGAATAACGAAATGAATGGTATAGTAGGTTTTCAGTCACGCGTTTGCAAACCGTTTTCTAAGGCTTAGAGCTCAGCTCTAAGCCTTAGAGCATGTCGATTTCGATAGAAGCATTCTTGAATTCTCCTCCCCAATTCGGTCTCCATCCTGTGCCACACAGGGCCAGATTAGAAGGGGTGCAGGTACAGTTCATGTAACAACAAATGAATTACAGAAAGGACATAAAATGGTATCACTTCAAAATAGACACTTTTTTGTAAAATATGCACTCAAAAGTTGATTATCTATTCTTACTGAATGCAATCTCCTTACCTGTTTAACTTACCTAAATGTAACTCAAACTACGCACAGAATGCCGTGTTTAATAGAATTCAGGATACTTATAATAAAAAAATCCAAAGTATTGACTTATTCCATCTTAGCCGTAACCAATTTATTAAGGCTCTCTGTGATATTGTTTACAACTATTTGCCACCTTATTTTTCTGAAATCATTAAATATCTATATTACTCTGCGTGACATAACAACACTCCACTTTATGACCCTTTAAATGTATAGCAATCACACGATACTAATCTGTTAATCTGTTTGTCATATATTACGCAAACTGATTTTAGAATTTCCTTATTAAATGTTATTTGTAAACATAAAAACAACTCTCAGGCACCTCCTTGACAATGTCGCTCAAAAAAAAGATACCTCGACATCACGGAAGCTCAGTACAAGCAATAATAGCATCTAAGTATTTTAATATAAGTGCTTAATTACCTAGAGCGGAGGTTACTTTGAAATACAACTTATTGTTATTTCTTTAATAAATACCCTCAGATTGCGGAAACTATTCGTTAAGTGATGCTTCGATCTGTCGACTTTAAATACAATCACTAGTATCGTCAAAAAGATAAGTACCTGTCGGATAGATTTCATTTTTGCCTGTTTAATTTGTTTTTATTTAAAATTCATTTTTTTTTTTATTAATCATTTGTTATTTTCGGCGAATACTAACGTACTGCGTTCGACAGGTCACTATGGATTATTCTACGACTCTATAGATTGGTACAGATTCGTCTAGTTAGGGAGGAAAGAATGCTTAGAACTCTCCATGAGGACGGAATGTGTGATCATCTCCGAAATGACATACTCTTAGAATTAATTACTTCCGTGAAGACTTAAAATTAATTTCATGAATATTTATTAATTTAGGAATAATTAATAGATACGTAGCTCCTAGACTAGGCTCGAGACATTTACCGGCCATTGCTATTAGTAAATTAAATTCTCTTTGCACAAATAACAAAGCGTAAAACTACCGTCAAATTTGTCGAATGAACTGGTGGAAGATGTTTAAGGAAAATGCTGGTTTTTTCACACATACTTGGGTTTTGATAGAACCCAATTTTCAAGGGTCCCTCAGTGGGTACGCGAGCCGATGTTTAGTTTCCACCGTATTTGCTAAGGATATCTTAATATCTGCCGAGGGCAAACGAAACACTTCGACGCCTTCATTTAATGCATCTTTGACCGTGTCAACGAATAATTCAAACAAACTCACTGGAATACTCGTTCGTTGAACCTATGCACACTTGCAAAATACATTTTTAGTAGGCACACATACAGGATGTTTTTTTAATTTAGCGGACTCCTTTGTTGCACGTCCTACGTTGATCTATATTGTCGAGAAATACGAGAAAAACGACTTCAAAACTAAATAGAAATCGTTTTAATATTTGAGAGCGCGGTTAGACGCACGGCGAGACAACAATCAGTGAACCCCGAGCGCGCGGCTCGTGAAGAAACTTCGACGAAAAACAAAGTTTTTTTAATAATCTTAATATATATAAATCTCGTGTCACAATGTTTGTCCTCAATGGACGGCTGAACCACTTAACCGATTATAATAAAATTTGAACACCATGTGCAGTTCGATGTGCACTTGAGAGATAGGATAGTTTAAATCTCAAATTATAGTCGCAATTTTAATTTATCGCTAATTATTTGTCTGTTATTATTTGGCAGTCATAAAACTGACAGATGTCGATACCTTTCGACTGGGTTGATGGCGCTAATGTCTGTTATTATTTGACAGTGACAGTTATTCGACGCAAACGTATTAAAAGAGCCCATCAGTTGGCAGAACAAATTGAATCAAGAAATCCAGCTCAAAGAATCAGGACAGCAGGTCATGCACAAGAATCTCAAGAACAGTGTAACGAACGTCTTCAAGAGAATATCATAAGAACAAGAAAATTATTATTTTCAGTCAAATGCCACCGAAAAAATCTAACCTCAACAACGCGAGCGGCAAACGTCAAAACGCAAACGTCAAAACTACGATCGGAATAATATATTCACTTACGAGATGCTGTTGCTGGAAACATCGATGGAAATTTAAATCCCAATGACATCGGTAATGCTTTCATTTTACCTTCAAGCTACATCGGCAGTCCACGGAACATGCAGGAATACATACAAGATGCGATGACTTACGTACGTCATTACGGCCGACCGGCCATTTATTTATTACATTCACATGTAATCCGAATTGGGAAGAGATACAAACTTTACTATTGCCAGGACAACAAGCCATTCATCGTCATGATTTAACTGCACGTGTGTTTAAACAAAAATTGAAATCCTTAATTGATTTTATTGTTAAATATACAATTTTTGGTATCACACGTTGTTGGCTGTATACGATAGAGTGGCAAAAGCGAGGTTTGCCTCATGCCCACATTTTGGTTTGGCTTAAAGATAGAATCCGTCCTGAAGAAATCGATCAAATAATTTCAGCCGAAATTCCAGACCCATTAATTGATCAAGAATTATTTGATATTGTCACCAAACACATGATCCATGGGCCATGCGGTGTTTTCAACATGACCTCACCGTGCATGGAAAATGGAAAATGTAAAAAAAACTTCCCAAAGCCGCATACGAATGACACGATCACGGATATTGATGGTTATCCAATGTATCGCCGCAGAAGTACTGAGAATGGTGGCCACACATTTACAATGCGACTGCCGAACTTTCCAAATCAAGTTGAGTTTGATAATCAGTGGGTGGTACCATACTCACCACTACTTTCAAAAACTTACAAAGCTCATATCAATGTTGAGCTTTGCAGTTCTGTTAAATCAATTAAGTATATTTGTAAATATGTAAACAAAGGCAGTGATTTGGCCATATTTGAAGTAAAAAACATAAATAAAAATGACGAAATAGCACGATACCAAATGGGCAGATACATTAGCAGCAATGAAGCTATTTGGCATATTCTCAGCTTTCCCATCCACGAAAGAGATCCTGCTGTCCAACATCTGGCAATACATCTTGAAAACGGTCAACGTGTATACTTCACTGAAGAAAATGTTCTCCAAAGAGCGTTCGAAGCTCCGAAAACGACTCTAACTGAATTTTTTACATTGTGTCAAAAACCTGATGTTTTTGGCCAATTCGCGAAGACATTGGTGTATGGTGATGTTCCACGTTATTTCACATGGAACAAATCCAGTAAAAAATGGGAGCCACGGAAACAAGGAAAACCACATCCTTCCATTACAGGCATATTCAAAGCTAAGACATTGGGGAGACTTTACACGGTACATCCAAAGCAACGTGAGTGCTTCTATTTACGTTTGTTATTGGTGAATGTTCCCGGACCAACGTCTTTTGAATTTTTACGAACAGCTAATGGTCGAGTATTCAATACATACCAGGATGCATGTCGTGAACTGCAATTGCTAGAAGACGATAACCATTGGGACTTAACGCTTGCTGATGCTGCGTTGACATCAACACCGAATAACATTCGTCAGTTGTTTGCAATTATTTTGGTGACATGTTATCCCTCGCAAGCACAAACTTTGTGGGAAAAATATAAAAATTGTATGACAGAAGACATCTTGCACCGAATTAGACAAACAAATCAATGCCAAAACATAGATTATACACCAGAGATGTACAATGAAGCATTGGTCTTGATCGAGGATTTATGTGTTCTTATTTCAAATTTACCACTTAATCATTATGGTATGCCATCACCTAATCGTCCAGCCACCGACTTAGTCAATACCGATTTACAACGAGAAAATCAATATGACCATGGAAGTTTAGCAACAATTATCATGAACAGTGAACCATTACTGACAGCAGAACAAAAAAATATTTATGATCGGATTATGCTGGCTGTTGCTGCTGAACAAGGCGGTTTTTTTTCTTGGATGCACCCGGTGGAACCGGTAAGACATTTTTAATATCGTTGATTCTTGCCAAAATACGGTCGCAACAAAAAATCGCATTAGCATTAGCATCGTCAGGCATTGCGGCTACTTTACTGGATGGTGGGCGAACAGCACATTCAACATTCAAGCTGCCATTGGACGTTCATAATAAACCAGATGCAATGTGTAACGTCAAAAAGAATAGTGGAATAGCTGCAGTGTTGCGGAAGAGTTCTATAATAATTTGGGATGAGTGCACAATGGCACACAAATATTCACTTGAAGCATTAAACAGAACTATGCAAGATTTAAACAGCAATAATAAACTTTTCGGTGGTGCTATCTTACTTTTGTCTGGTGACTTCCGGCAGACCTTACCGGTTATACCTCGCTCTACTTTCGCGGATGAGATTAATGCATGTTTGAAACAATCATTCTTATGGCGAAGTGTTGAAACACTTCGATTGACCATAAATATGCGAGTACAATTGCAAAATGATCCATCAGCACTAATATTTTCCGAACAACTACTAGATATTGGGAACGGTAAAATAAAACTGCAACCAAATACGCAATGCATTAAACTACCAGACAATTTTTGCACTGTTGTTCAGGATAAAACTGAATTGATTCAGAGTATTTTCCCGGATATACAGAATAATTATTTGAATCATGAATGGCTTAGTCAACGGGCGATTTTGGCAGCCAAAAACGTTGATGTTGACGAAATTAACTTCCAGATACAACAGTTGTTACCAGGCAATCTGATGTCTTTTAAATCAATCGATACTGTTGTTGATGAAAATGAAAGTGTAAATTTTCCGATTGAATTTTTAAATTCATTAGATATCCCTGGAATGCCACCACATAATCTTCGATTAAAGATTGGTTCCCCTATTATTCTCCTCCGTAATTTGAATCCACCTCAATTATGTAACGGTACGCGTTTGGTCATCAAAAAGATCACCGGAAACATTCTTGAAGCAACCATTTTGGCTGGGAAGTTTAAAGGAAAAGTGGTCCTGCTGCCACGTATTCCGATGATACCATCAGATTCTACCATACCCTTCAAAAGGCTACAGTTTCCAATTCGTTTAGCTTTCGCCATGTCTATAAATAAATCTCAAGGTCAAACAATGACCATTTGTGGTTTAGATTTGGAAAATCCATGTTTTTCTCATGGGCAACTATATGTTGCGTGTTCACGTGTTGGGAAACCGTCGAATCTATTTGTGTTAGCTAAAGACAGGTTAACCAAAAACATTGTGCACCGATTGGTGTTAAATTAAATTGAAATTGAAAGTATTTATAATTCAAAAAAAAGATATTAATGTTTAAAAGTTTAAGACTGTCTGCCTTGCCTACCTCATTCATGAGTTTAAGCGTCACATGTAATTTACTGTATTATACTGTAATATACTTATATTTGTTATAAAATTAAATGGAAATAATAAATCTGATAAATTTTTATTTTTTACCTATTGATTTCTGCTTAGTATCAAGTGTAAGAACATTTTAATTAATTGTGTTCAACGTACTTCCCCTTCAAATCAATCTCAATCCAGTGAATTTGTATACCAACATCAACATTTTCGTCTTTGTTCGTAAATAATTTCATTGTACTAAAGGGTTATAGTAGTAGAAAGTCAAATAAGGAGATCACCATATTTTTTTACAAATACCATCTGTGTGAAAAAGCATAGTGGACTCCGTGACTGATGTTCTCTTATTGTTCCTCTTAGATTGTTTACTATAATGTAATATAACAAAAACTTTAGCCACAGCAACGCGTGGCCGGGTCAGCTAGTATATTATAAATATAAAACATTCGTAAATATATTTTGTTGTTTTTAATTTATTATATCGCTAATAATATGTAGGTTTATGTAACATGCAAACATGCCCAAGCCACAAATGGCAACGCACAGTACATATTGTTTTAGTTTGATTTTTTAATTTGTTTTTTTCAACCATATTCATATTTAGTACAATTTTTTTAGCCATGTATTGTACTTTCATAAATAAATAAATAAATAAGTAATTATATTTGGTTATTTATTGTTTATTCGGAAAACCAACAGTATAATTTAAGAAGAAAGAATGGTACATACAGTTGTTTGTAAAATTAACTGATGACAGGTCTTCGCAAAAGTACAGAGATACATGTAAAGATTAAAATTAAATTAAATTACACTCGCACTAGCACTCTAAATACATTTTAATTTTGAAACAATATTTTGAAATAATGGTATGTTTTAAAAATAGTCAGAGGCCAAAGAAGAGAAAGTGAAAACGATTTCCAAAGATTACTATTTTATTATTATTATTTTTTGTTTGTTTTGCCAATTTAGTCTGTTTTTTGCATTTAAGGTTTTTCGCAACTCGCAATGAAAAGGATATTTGTTTAATAGAAATATATATATATATATATATGTTATCGATATAGATTAACCTTCTAAAAGGAGTGCCCTAAAGTTAAAAACACCTGTAATATTAAAAGCCGAAAATTAAGGAGTGAGTACTGCGGTTAATTGTCTGTCATTAAGTTGCCAAGGGACGCATTTGTCCTTGAGATTAGAAAGAGTAGGCTTTATTCGAACATTGACGTGTAGAAAAGAGACGGAATTCGTTACATTTGGAATCGATGAAACATGTTTTTTGTATTTAATAATTATTATCATTTGAAATAAATGTTTTTTTTTAAGTCATGTCCTAGATTATTATATTGTCTATCTTTAGAAAGAAAAATTAGGTTCGCGTCACTCACACAACTTAAAAGAAAATCGTTGCAAGAAAAAAACAACTCTTTCTTATTTATTTATTTTCATTACTATAATAAGGTGTATTTCGTGTTTTTTTTAAGCAAAGTACTAAATTAATATATGTAGAATATTGTGGTATTTTTAGTTTTAGCCATTTGTTGGGAATAACTTCAACAAAATGCATCAAAATACGTTACAAAACACGTTTTAGGGACTGGTGGCGCCTTAATAAAAAAAATCTTTTAGCCCGTACACATCATATTATCTTGATACGCCAATTGGTGTCACACGACGTAATTAATCTATCATTTTCCTATTGCTGTTCGTTTCTTCGTGAGATGGGGCATACATTTCGACTGTTAACTTGTGACTCTCTTTTTTCTCTTTTTTCTTTTTCTTGTGACTCTCACATCGGCCTTCACCTTGCAAATATTAGCCGTGAAAATATTTCAGATGTTTGCATAATTTCGCATGTCAAGTTCGCGACATGTCGGCCGCCTAACTGCAGTGGCAAGAAACGCATTAATAAAACATGACTGTTTTGTTTGCAGTGTGCAAAGCGCACGCCATACTACCGCCGATAAACATTTGTTTAATAATGTAATGAACAGTTTTACAAAAAAGATTATTACATTAAACAACAGAAATTTTAAATTTGTCTTGACAAATAACAATAGTGCCTTTGGCTTGACAATCCGCGCGCGTAGATCTGAAGCGAGAAGTACCATTATGGATTATTAAAATACCTCTGAAAACAAATTTCAATTTCAATAAGACTAGACAACATAGTATAGAGGTAAAAATAATATATATAAGTAACATCGTGCTGACATTGGGTCCGATTTGACGTTTTGGCTCAGTCCTACGGTACTCCGAATGGACATTAACTTTTAATTAAATAAATATTACAATTTTTGAACGTATAAGTGTTTGTTGCTAAAAACAATTGCTTTTAGTGTAACATCTCATGATATAAACAATTATAACATATTTAATACAAAAAAATCTATATCCTTTATTTTTTTCTTACAAGAAATTGCTGAAAATATCAAAAACATGTATTCAATTAATATTAAATTGTTTTATATATTTCTTCATGCTACTGAACTGTTCGCTCAATGTGAGTATATTTTTGTTTTGTGGTAAAATATGAGGATAAAATGACTCTCAAAGAACGGATTGCATCTTAACAATTTTTCGGTTGAATGTTTGTATCGTTGGTTATACAAGATATTACAGGACTATTCCCGAGGACTTAAGAGGGTGTTTACGTTCCCTATTACGTGTAAGAAATTGTATAAAAAAATGCCAAAATAATTCATGCCCAAATGTATTAATTCTATCAAAGCGCGCGTGTAAATTCCCTTTTTGCTCGCCAAGGCCGTTCAGTGACCCTAGGAGGCCCGGCCTAGCTAGCGAGTGATTTAATATTATCATGTAAAGTTTACATTTTTTTTACTCAGAAACTACTTATCTTAAGAAAACTCGTATAAAATGATTTTGTGTCTCTATTTTCTCATCTCTTTTCGTTGCAGATGTACCTCTCACAATTCGGATACCTGAACCCCTCCGTGCGAAACCCCTCCAGCGGCATGCTCATCGACGAGGAGAGCTTGAGGAAGGCCATCGGCGACTTCCAGAGCTTCGCTGGACTTAACGTCACCGGTGAGACCTTCAAACTCATTCACGACCTACGACGGCACCTAACTATACTGCGAAATGCTCAACTTTTTAATTGTTTCACACCGTCGTGTGAAACAGTTAAAAAGGCAACTCACGCCGTCGTGTGAAACAGTTAAAAAGGCAACTCACGCCGTCATGTGAAACAGTTAAAAAGGCAACTCACGCCGTCGTGTGAAACAGTTAAAAAGGCAACTCACGCCGTAGTGTGAAACAGTTAAAAAGCTCAGCAATGAGCTGGGAAAGATAGACCGCGTAGTTTATACTAGGATGCACAAACATTTACAGGACAGAGATACATATCGACCTTACAATGTCATAACTTTTATTAGCAAATTTATAAGCAGAGATCGTGGTAGTCTAGCTATTGGCCCAAAGGTCGCAAGTTCGATTCCGCACATGGTCATACCATTTTTAACGCTTCATACCACCATCTCCCCTGATTCGAGTGCAGGCATATTTGGCCTAGTTGAGTAGAGCCCAAAATAATTGTATAAAAAAAAAAGTTAAAGTTAGGAATACCAGAATTAAAACACATTGTACTAAATTAGCAAAGATAATTTCAAAATTGACATAAAATATTAACATGATGTATGGAGAACGCCATTGTATGAATAAATAGTTACGTATAGGCGAAAAGTGCTATATTGTAGGAAGATGTCCATTTAATATTGGATTAAACTTAAGGAGGCGGTAGAAGGAATCATCAGTAACAAAAAAGTATGTATGAATTACAAAGAGTATCCTATTTAAAAGTATAAAAGTTTTGAGATTTCAAAGCGGTTTCATAAAACGTATATATTTTTTATTGTAGCAAACGCCATTATTACCTATTTTACAATATGTTTATTTTAGCAATATGTTTATTTTGTTTTTACATAACGTGTACAAGGTTGTTGTCGTAAATTTGTTACTTTTTGTTACACACATTCGATTAATTAAAAGCAAGCTAGCCTTAAAACAAACATTAAAGCTAATAGGCAAAAATCACTTAACAACGCGATTTGTATCAGCCATGTTTTGATATTGAGATGAAGTAAGGTCTGGTCTATACGCTGAGTTAGTGTACTCGAGGTAATGCGGTTCTTAAGTAAATAAATCTGTCGCAGAATTCGCTGCCGCGAGCGTCATTACTGAACACAGAAAAAAAATGAACACAGAGCATGATGCCGCTACAGTGCGCAGTTCCGACTGCCTTGTTATTCGTCGCAGGTCTGTGTTCGGTTAGTAACTTCGGTTAAGGAGGTCGACCGGCTGATAACAATATTAGATTGATTTACACGGTCTCAGGTTTTACTCTCTGCGCGGTCATTAAGCAATTTTTGGGTTTTATTTAATTACAGCTTTATAATAAAGAAATTAAAAAAACAAACTTTTCTATGTTTTAGACTCTTCATTTATTTTTCATTTACTATTTTTCCTAAGGATCTAATGTCTTTTAAAAGAGAGCAATTAAACTAAAAAGAACTATTAGCAGTTTATCATTTATTAAATTTCTCAGAAACAGAATTGAATTTTAATAATCTGTTTCTACTATGTCATAGTCATAAGATCAAGGTAACTAAATTTATTTTTTTTATGATTAAATATCTAATGGTTACCAAATACCAACATATTAAAAAGGCCATATGAATCAAAATGAATATTTATCCATTGTCTTCGCCTTAAAAAGCGAATGCCTTAATTTGGGGATGAATTGAATTGTTTTCGCAATGTAGGTCTTTGGGAATCGTCTCGGTACACCCTGTATCCCTGTATTGTCAGTAACCTTATTAATTTATTTCAGGAAACAACAGCTAATACAAAAAATAAAGTTACAATAAAAATTTAAAGCCAATGCTAGTTTCCTTCAAACTTAATAAAATAAGAAAAAATACAATCAGGCAACGTTGGGACGTCAGGGACGTTGGGAATTGGATGTAGGAAGGGTTGGGAAATTTAACATAATCACCAGAATACGAAATACAGCTAGAGTAGAATAAATCGATCTTACATGCTCGATGTATATATGAATTCTGTTCATAATTCGTACTCAACCGTGACAGATGGAATGTCTCACACTGGCGAGTAGGTCCAGATGGAACCCGGATTTCTATGAGTCCCAGATGATCCGAGCAGTCGATATTACCTCAAGACTCATAGTCATGAGCATAGTCACGAAATTTTAAATAATTCCTAAAATTATTTTTTTTAAGAAATACATTCTGAATTCGCTCAATACGATTGATATAGCGCGGTGACCAGATTTGAGATACATATTCTAAATACTACGGACCTAAGAAAAATATAAATTAAGTAGTATTTCGTATCAAAAACCCACCATACCATACGATTAGTGATGGGTCAAATAATTAGTTAATTTAATACACGTTACTAACACGCGCGAATTAGACGTAATCATATATACTTAGTGATTCGAACTCAAAGTGATAAGAATAGAGATTGATATGTGTAATAGTTCATAGCTTCGACTCGGTACAAAGTAAAGACTTGTATGTTAGTTTGACTACCTAGGAAGGTGCCTAGTCCATCTTAGATTATGAAAACTAAAACGTGAGAAAGGAATTTATAGAATTTCACACGACGTGACGTCGTGTGAAATGTTATCTAGGGATTCAATGCTAGGGGTTCTGTGCGCAACTCGCTCTTGGCGAACACACCCGCGCAGAGACGGTGTCTAGGTCAGTCACATGCTGCGTTGGTACAATGGCTCCAGCGAAGGCTGGACCTGCCCGTGCGATGCGCGCGCACCCATAATCATCATCCAACATAATTACATTAACTTCATGTCCCATTGTCCGACGGCGCTCACATCACGAGGATCGTGAAAAACCTTTTCCTTCTCGCGGGGGGGGGACGGGGACGTTCGTTTGTTTGTCCTTAACGAGACTTTCGTTGGATCTAGGCTACTTTTCAAGGCTCCTGAAAAAAATATAGAAATTATGTCGAAAATGCCGAATGCGGAATGTTAAAGCCGCCCGCAGGGCCTAGACGCTCATCCGGTGCAATACCCGGTGGTGTAAGCCAGTTTACAATAAACATCGGCCTATTAAAATTGGTTTAAAAACCGTTCGTCTAAAAGCAATTCGTCTAAAAACGCACATTTTCACATTATTTATATCTCCCTTTCCTCGTTGCGACTTGCAAATTAAATTTGTCTGGAATTAAGGTTGATTTAATCTATTTTTTTCGAATTTATCCCTGTTTAAAAATAACATTGCACAATTATGTTCAACGGAAAAGGCATAGTCTTCAAATTCCGACAATTTTTTAAATTAAATTCTCTTGTAGATCGTAGACAATTAGCTGATTTAATATTGTTATACAAAATTTTTAATTGTATTTTTGATTGTCCAAAATTATTGCAAAAAATAAAATTAAATGTACCATACAGGTCAACTAGGCAGCAAGAATTATTCCGTATTCCCCGTTATCATACTAATTCAATGACCAATAGCACCATACCACGTATCTGCTCCCTTTATAACAATAAAGATATTTCAAAAATCGATATATTCAATACCTCCTTATTATCATTCAAAAAAGAGATTTCTAATATCATCAATAGTAAAGATAAATAAAACCTATTGTATTGTATTGTTAGATTGTTATGTTGGTAATGATTAATAGTATCATATAAGTACTTGTTGTTGCAATTACATATAGAATATACATACATACTATATTTTTATCACATTCATCAAAAATTATTTTTATACATACTAAAACCATACTTAATTTATTACTTTATTTGAACATATACATACAAATCACACACACTCGCAACTACCACAAACATCACTCACAAATTACACATAACACATCAAAAAATTCTATTGTATACGACGTATATAATATTCATAATCTATGTATAATTTAAGAACACTATTCCAAATTTTTTATGCTAATGTTAATATTGTAAAACGTCCGAAATCCATAATTGGTTTTGTATACTAGTAATAAGTTTTGTTTGTAATGATAAAAATGAATACTGTTGGATTTTTCAATAAAGAATAAATAAATAAATAAATAAATAAATTTTGTGCCATCTGGAGATAATCTATCACTTCTAACTATAGTGACGCTAGTGGAGGGTTGATTTTTCTTCAGTTCCGCGGTCGCTAGAAAACCTCAAACCGTTTCTCGAAAAGTCAACGGCCCAATTGGCGAGAGGTGAGTTCAAAGCACGTTTAATGTGCGTTCACACCACAAAACCTTGACCTAAGCACCTACGACGGCATAACCTCAAAAAACGTAACGAGACCAGGCCGACATTTGCGTGCCTCTAACGCGAATTGTCACAGTAAATCATTTCCAAGATGGCCGACCTTTGCGTCGCGGAAAATGTGATTTGAGGTAATTCGAATACAGCAAATTGTAAACTCTCGATGTGAAATACAGACTCCAAACATGCCACGGGGGTTTTTTTTAAACCAATTTTAGGCCACTTTTAGAGAAAATAAACTGTAAAAACCTGTATAAATTCTATTTGAAATGTCAATATTTTAAGTGGGTACGGTTAATCAGTATTCACACACCTGCATACAAACAATATTTATTTTTAGTAAAGTATAAATTGTCATGAAGTAGGCTGAATTGAATAAGATTTCCATCCACGCGATTTTATTTATTTATTTATTTATTTATTAACAGGTAAGCATACAGCGTAATAATAGTATAAACATTTTTCAAAAGGTTAATAATAAGGCCAATTAAAGCTTTCGCCTATGTACAAAAATATTTAGAACTCTGTTGAGCTTAACGCTATTTTAGAGTGTGTATGTGTGATGCGTACGGTATAAAAGTGTCAGTGAGGGTGTTGGGTTATGTGTGCGATAGTGTGTGATAGTGTGTGGTTGCGTGTGTGCATGTTTGTATGAAAAAAAGTTGTGATTGGGCGCGCCAGGCCACCGTGTCACTATTACAGGTTTTCCTGACTTATATCAGTTCCTATCTACTCTGGTAAAAATATTTTTAACTTCCATACACTACTTACATTTTATATAAAAAATAAATTAATATTTGCTTTACGGTTTGATTATTTACAAAATTATAAAAATACACCTAATTTGACTATGTTGTATTATTCTTGTTCATTCGTTTTTTTTTCATTTCAGGAAATTTGGATGAAGAAACCTCCCACTTAATGTCACTGCCAAGGTGCGGAGTTAAGGACAAAGTTGGACTAGGAGAGAGCAGGTCGAAAAGATACGCACTGCAAGGTGGGAAAGAAATGATTGTATTTAGGTATTCGGTTAGTAGCACTGTCTCGCTGTGTTGCAGTTTTATCGGAATGTCAAAACCTATCCGGATTATTAGTAATAGTAATATATATATATAGTAGGCCTGTAGTAGATGTCGCACGTCCGTTGAAGGGTTTAGTAGCACACGCGCGGCGGGCTAATCTTGTAAAGTTCTCGTAAGGAAACGATAGTATTGAAACTTTATTTTCTCCTAATCATATTTTAATTTAACCTCGAGGAGGAAATATAAAGGGGAGGCGAGGGGAAGGAAAGCGTGAGGAGGGAAGGAAAAGTAGCTTCATTTAGTTAAAGTAATCACATGAACATAAATCTATAGCTATACCTACATACTATTAACTAGCAGAACACCTACTAAAGTTGATGATTGACACCCCAACTTTTTTTAATTATTTGTAGCACCAGAAGTAATGGGTCCAGGTGGTGAAGTAGCTGTTATATAAACTAAATATCAGATGTTATTGACGTATGTTTAATGCAAATGCATTTTCGGTCAATTTGCGGAATCAGTACAAATAGTGAGGCTATACAAAATATACAATAACATCCGTGTAGTCAAATTTATTGTAGTTGGTCGATTAAGATGTTTGTGACATGTGGACGGTCGTAGACGTGCTAAAAGCCCTAAACTACTATGGTTTGATAGCTAATTCAAAAACCTACACAGGCTAGGAGTTGACAATTCGCTGAAGAAGCGAAGGACAGCCCAAAATAGAGGAATGTACTTAGAGAGGTAATAAAGTCGCTCGTCTCGCGCTGAAGGCGCCGTTAAAGCCCCCTGCAGAGCTTAGTTGCTAACCCGGGTCGAGCTACTTAAGAGCAATGTGTAAAATCATGTAACGCCAGATGCTTATCTCTTTTGTTAACGTGTGGTAAGGATAAAGATAGAGGTCAGATAGGGTCACATAGATTTAAGTTACATACTTATCCTAACCAGTTTCTGACTTAATAAATGGCCGGTAATAGCTTCGACTCGATACAAAGTAAAGACTTGCATGTTAGTTTGACTACCTAGGAAGGTGTCTAGTCTAAGAACGCGGTGAGTAAAGACTGAAGACTAAAAGTACTGTCTTCAATTATGAAAACTAAACGTGAGAAAGGAATTTATAACCCGTCTCAAGACGGTCGCTGGTTTGAAGTCACAACGAAGTCACAACTTAATATTTTTCCAAACAAAGCAAATGCTTGTGACTTTCATGAAGAAACTTGCAAACTTATTAAGTCCAGTTGCCTTTGACGTTAATAGAAATCGTCCAGTTAAACGGGGTATGAGATTCCATCGCTGTATGATCCATCGTATTTGTATTTAATCAGGATCCAGGTGGCGCGTTAAGAACTTGACGTACAAGATCGCCAAATACCCGAGGATGCTGAACAAAGCTGACGTCGACGCCGAGATCGCGAGGGCCTTCAACGTCTGGACGGGATTCACAGACCTGACCTTCACGCAGAAGACCTCCGGACAGGTTCACATCGAAGTCAGGTTGGTTTTTGTTTTTATAAACCCGCGTAACATCGTAATATTAACTTTTCCTTTAGTAGAACACTTACTGACTAAAGTACCACGTAACCCTCGAAAGCTAGGTTTCCTAGTAATTTAAAATTATGTTTTTAAATATTTTTAAAAACACCAACAGACATATTTTAAAAAAGAAATACTCAAATGAAAACACTGTAACTGTCCTTGTTTTTACGGTAAGCATGACTTGATTCTATACTCAGGATTAGCTCCAGATGAAGGAACTCCTCAATGGTCAACAGCACAGACACTAAGTTTTATTTACGCATTTAAGCACTGTTTTTAAAAACGTTTTTCTTACTATTCATTTTTTTTTGGCGAATAGCCTAGACGCAAACCACATAGAAACATGATTTTTTACAGTTTAGAAAAGCTTATCTGATCAATTTACAGATGGCGCACTGTTTTGTGAGTAATTTTCAGTTTTAACCTAAAAAATAATGCTTTTAACAGATTCGAAAAGGGAGAGCACGGCGACGGAGATCCTTTTGATGGACCAGGCGGCACTTTGGCTCACGCTTATTTCCCGGTAAGTGATTTTGAACCGTTTTAAAAATACCCCTGCTCCAGCGCTAGCATATTTGGCTTAGTTGAGTGGGGCTCAAAATAATTATATATTAAAATATATCAGTTTTATCCGGACACGAAGTGCCTACGCCGATTATCTGATATCCGGTTTTCTACCGTCAACATCCGTTCGACTTACAAACAAACGATCCTGTACGGTAGGTTGGGGTGCACGGTCTGCCGCGCGGGGGGTGGATCGCGCGCAATCTTCGATACAATTGGAGTTCGCCTATCCCCTACTTTGATCCGGTGAAATCTACCTCTGCCTTCCGGCGTCCCGAAAGGGATTTTTTAAATCTCTTTATTAATATTGCTACCAAACATCGATCGACACCATACTGCTATGTGTGCTGAGAATACGATCGAACGAAAGCAAAATGGCGCTCACAATGTGTTTTCCCGCGTTTGTGTCACTTCCGGCGTTTTTCAGTAATGGCGGGCATCCGGCGCGCCATTGTCATCGCGTCCCTTCTTCCGTGAAAATGTAATAATCGCACCGAATAAAATAATTAGTCTTATTTTAATTACAACTACGTACTGCGTTTCAGTTCATGACTGTACCCGAGGAACCAATGAATGGATTTTAATAGGGTTTTCACTAACAGCGGGCGTTAACGCGATAATCATATAATTGAGGTTACGTTATACGCGTTAAACGGCTACAAATAACTGTGTGATTTGTATCTGATGCTGTCGCCTGGCCGGAGAGGGTAAAAAACTGTGACTGTGAATGAACGCGATTTCGTCGCCGCTTAGAGCCATAACGCAGCTATTCGTTGTGTTAGAATAATAGGGTGATTTCAACGGTGTCGCCTTATAACGCGCACGACTTTTTCACTATTTTATAGAACTTGAGTTGGGTTTATTTACTGAATACCCATAAATCAATAGTTTTAAAAAAATATTTAAGTATTTGGCTTATTTTCCAGGTTTACGGAGGCGATGCGCATTTTGACGATGCCGAGCAATGGTCAATCAATTCCTACACTGGAACCAACCTGTTCCAGGTGCGTTACAATGCTATATATTTGCAAAATTCTATATCTGATATATGTACCATGAGGGTCGTATTACGGCTAAAGTCATACAGTAAGTTTACGTATTAGGTAATTAATACTATTTTCTTTTTAATTGTGTAAACGTATTTTTCTTAATTTTGTACCAGTTTGACTTTTTTCACATATGCCAAATTTGGCTTCTCTTTACTTAGCCGCTTTTGGAACTATAAAATTTAATAATGCAGTGGTTGGCTGGCTATCGACAAGGGCAGTGAGCTCACTGCGTTGTAGCTAGCTATTCGTTTATTAATAAGGGAGATGTTACCGTTAATGTTCGTAAATTAGTTAATGCGCGGATTATCTAGTTACTCTGCAATGTCCCAGATAATCACAGATCAACGAACAAGCATTTGTTAATGTGAAGATGATAGGTTATTTTCTTTAATAAAACGTGACTTAATTGTTAAAATTAATTTTAATTTGATAGTTGCAATTTTCGTTCAAGTGAAATAGTTTTATCCTTTACCCTAATCAGATTAACTTAATTTATACTACATTTAGCGTTACATAAAAAAATATTTTTGTGACCAGCTATTTGTGAAACATTTACAACTTCGAAACTGTAATAACCTTAAAAACAACAGAAATCAACTTGTCCTGCGCACGCGACGCGATGACATGACGCGACGATACCGGGTAGTAGGGATCGAGAAAAGGAAACTAATCATAATAACGCATTTGTCTCGCTCTCTTAAATATTTTTCGCACTTTAGCGGGTTAAGAATACGCCGATGTGCAGATTAACTAGGTAAAGTGCAGATACATGCTATTTAAAAGGAAATTTCGCACTCTAACGGAACAGACCCGGTAATCTGACCAGTTAATGTGCACATTATCAGCCCATCTCACATTAGCGGTAACAGAGAAAAAATGTCAGCTGCTGGATTGTCTGTTTTGGTTTTGAGAGTAGGCTGAGATGGATTTTAGTCGAATTTAATCATTTGCTTCTAACCTGCTCTCCAGGTTGCCGCCCATGAATTCGGTCACTCGCTTGGCCTCAGCCACAGCGACGTCAAGTCCGCCCTGATGGCCCCCTTCTACCGAGGCTACGACCCCACCTTCCAACTGGACATCGACGACATACAAGGAATACAAGTAAGTTTATTATCATTTTTTTTAATTACTTGTCGAAAAAAGTTTGAAAACCACAGAAAACGGCGCTGATACGATAAGATTCTTTCGAAAAATACCCTGCTTTTAGGATCCTTAGAAATCTATTTATCTGTATGTTTTCCTCATTAATCACCTTTTAGGTACGGACGTTTTTACCGTACATAGGTGGGGTAGACGGGTGGGTCTTTATCTTTACTAGTTTCTTTTTATTTGAATAGTGATAAGGTTTTGAATAGTGCTTGTGATTTTCAATTAGGAATTTGCAAACTGATTATGTTGTCTTTGGCGTCAATCGAAAACTTCCACAAGACCTAGCAATTAATTTGTCCTTTTCCACTTTCAGGCTTTGTATGGACGCAAAACCACAAACGAGCTGGCACCCGCCCCCAGACCAGCGACCGAGGCCCCATCGGCCAGCGAAGATCCAGAACTCTGCAACGACGGTGCCATCGATGCCATGTTCAACAGCGCCGAGGGAGAGACCTTTGTCTTCAAGGGTATGTTCATTGTATATTTCCCGGTCATTTTTCGCTACTACTCAATTTTTCCAAAGACGTACTATTACAGAATCCATTACACAACCACTTAACTCTGTTGGCTTCTGAGAGGGAAACCCATTTCTCTGGCTATCTCCCATTTCCCCACCACTAAGATCATAGAACCACATAGGTGCAGCATCCGCTGCATCAATTTAATGCCACAGATAAAATTAACATTTAGAGTAGCAGAAATCTTTGTATTATATTGTTTTGTGCACTGAACCCTTGTCTAGAGCCATTCCTGGCTAATTTTTGTAAATTTATTCTGTGTGCTGAGGAAAAAAAGAATCATACGGTGTCCATACTTATATTTATAGGGGTTAAGTTAACGAGAATCCATTCCTGATTATTTTTTTAAAGGGTTTTTTAATACTTCAAAATAAATTATTGTATGATGACCCGCATTGAGACCAGCGACAGACCGTGAAGAAGCGTACATGGCGCTCTCTTCGCACCAGTATCGGAATCTGCCGTTACATGAATAATGGAGTAGAACCTGTATGTTAAAGTAGTCGAAAAGATGCCAAGAATTTCACCCAATTCGTAGCGACACAACTAAAGGTGGGACACGGCAATATACTCGTATATATGAAGACTTGGATTTTAAATATTGAGTAGGTACTCTCGAAACGTAGGAACAACTGAATTGGAGACCACAGTCTTCGCTCGAGCCGAGATGCTTATCGTTCAACACACCTTGTATGCGATACATTATTAATACATTAGCTAAACATATAAATGTAATTCCTAAACACATAAACGGATGACGGAAATAAAAAATCTTATCTTCAAACATTCTATATGAAACTATGTCATATTAGCTTTCTTTGTATTTCGTGAGATTGACATCTCAGTTTGTCAATATATGTGTCCTTTAATATGTATTCGAATCGCAAATAATGCTTCGACATTAATAGTTATTGACATTTTAAACATATGCTGGTAAATTGTAAATACCAATACCCTATTTTTGAAATGTTGATTTATCCTAGCATTTTGCCTGCTTTGGCGCGGTTTGAGAAATCCATTGAGAAATTAACAATTGACTGCTGTACAGTGTTGTATAGACAATGTTGTACAGACGATACTGTACAGAAAATTGTGTACAGACAATGCTGTATAAACAATGTCCGTTGCATTCCGCAGGCGACAAATTCTGGAAGCTGACCGAGGACAGCGTCGCCGCCGGTTACCCGAAGCTCATCTCCAGATCGTGGCCCGGTCTGCCAGGCAGCATCGACGCCGCGTTCACCTACAAAAACGGCAAGACCTACTTCTTCAAGGGATCCAAGTACTGGAGGTATCAGGGAAACCGCATGGACGGCGAATACCCAAAGGACATCAGCGAAGGTACGACGCGTTCGATCCATCTACCTACGAAACTCTCGGTATCGAGTAATATACACATTTTGAACGTCTTTAAACTCTCAAAAATATACTTAATATTAATATATCATAGGTTATCTCTCCTCTCACATGCAAAGAGGGGCATTCTTCCTCCTAGTGCACTTGATATGTATGTTTGCCTTGTCCTTCTTGTTAGTGTAAGCGAGAACGAAGAACGCACAGTTCATGCCGTGCAGAGTAGATGCGAAATATGTATGTATGTATTTAAAACTCCAGTAATCCGTCGTCTGTTGGGGCCATCGAAGTCACCCTGCAAATCGAAATGAATACGATGCGTGTACACGAAGACCTTCGCCGCATCGCCGCAAGACGTAAGTTACACTTTCACGCGCACGTTCGCCATCTTGGAGCACCCCCCCCCCGCCCCCCTACCCACCTTCGTTACATGCGTCTTCAGACTGAACGTGTGCCATTGCCGGATGAGGGTCAATGATGCGTACGTCATTGGTGCATGCGCGCACGGAAACCCTGTTCCCTGTTTGCGTACATTCAACATTGCCATTGGCTGTACGGCAAAGGTATTAGAACGTAACGAGACCATCAGATCCGCCACCACCATTAAGTAGTCTGGTTCCGCTATACTTATCTTATCGGAAGCGTAGCTCCCACCGACCGACTCCCATAGCGAAATGTTTGTGACGTCAGATCTCAACGATTTCACCGCCGATTTTGGAATTTTATATTTTTCATCGAATCTACATGAGAAATACTAAATTTTGACATAGCCAGAATTGTAAAATTCAAAATAATAACAAAGTTATACTTAAAAATATTTTCTCTATGGGAATTTGTAATTTCTCGATATGCTGCTGGCGAAGGTTTCGCCTTTACGGCTGCGGCTGCCTAGTATCCATTAAAATAGTTTACAGTTATATATTATAACTAAACGAAAAAGTATTGTAATAAAAATAAACCATCAACAAATATCCGCATAGCGGTTAATACTAAAAATAATAACTATAATGACGAAATCACCTTTGGTACAAATTCTTATATTTAAAGATGTCCGTAGGATGTTATTAGTACAGGTGATAGAAATGGGTAGAAGAAGCTTATAATAAATTGCCAGACGTTTCGGCGCGACGGTGTTGCCTTAATCAATGATGAATTGATTAGTAAGGAATGAGGATTTTCTTACCGGCAGCGAAAGAATTATGCGGATATCTTTACTAATAACAAAGATATTCAACTTTTACCCGACGCCACGTTTGAAATATTTTACGGGCGAAAAATTCGTTACAGCAGATTTCCCAGATTTTTTATTTAAAAAAAAAGGAAAAAAGTTATAACTTGGATATATTTTATTCGTAATATTATTTTTAAGTGATTTATTTCACCGTGGAAAATAATTATTTATGCCGATTATAGGCGAAAGCCATCCCTTTGGCTCATGACACCAAACGGACAGCGCCGAGTATTGGTGATTGGCAACCATTTATACCCATTTGTATCACAACAGTAGCCTCAATTTTATGTACAGTCAACAATATATAAATGTAATATTTCTCCAGGCCTTTAAATTCCTCGTTATCTTATTATTCGTGATCCCGTTACAGGATTCACTGGCATCCCAGACAACCTGGACGCCGCGATCGTCTGGTCCGGCAACGGCAAGATCTACTTCTACAAGGGATCCAAGTTCTGGCGTTTCGACCCCACGCAGAAGCCCCCGGTGAAGAGCAACTATCCCAAGCCCCTGAGCAACTGGGAGGGTCTGCCGAACGACATCGACGCAGCGCTCCAATACACCAACGGCTACACCTATTTCTTCAAGGGAGGCACCTACTATCGATTTAACGATAGGACCTTCAGCGTGAGTCCACTCATGGAATTCGATTGTACTTTTTAATCTAATGTCATCGTTTGTCACTCTCCAGTAAATACCAATTGGAGACTGATGACTCATATACGCTATCGAGAACAGATTACTTGGTCGAATTTCATACGACCCTATACATATAAAATGTAAAAGAGACCGCACTATTCTCCGTTTCAGCGTGAAAGAAGAGCTGCGCTAGACAGTTGCGTCATCTGGCGGCAATGATTTATTTATTTAATTAACACTGACGAAGTTAGAGTACAGAAAACAAATTTAAACAAAGGAAAGACGATTAGTGAGTGACTATGGAATAATATAAGAGAAACGAAAGATATTTCACACGATCAGATAAAAGACAGTTTACATTTCTTGCTCCGAGAGCTTCCAACTCCCTGGACACAAAGATAAAGAATGTGATAGGAAATCAATTTAAAGGAATGGTAAATTTTCCAAGGCTGAGGTCACAGGAGAGATCTTCTTTGCTTACTGCTTGTTTAATTTGTGGAGTTACTAGCTGCTGTGTCTCTATACTTTTCTGCGTAAAAAGAATCAGATTCTTAAGGAAAATCTGTTTTGGTTCAAGCACCTTAAGCTCCATATACTGATTTATAGAGATATAATGTGTGTTTTAGACAGTTCCCCCAACCAATGATTCCATAGCAAAGTAACGATCTTCATGTTCGCATTGTCTTCCAGGTGGACACCGCGGACCCGCCTTTCCCCCGCTCCGCCGGTCACTGGTGGTTCGGGTGCAAGTCGGCGCCGAGCGGGACCATCGGAGGTAACGCTCACCAGACGGCCGGTGCCCTCGGCACTCCGGACTCCGACATGTTAGACATCGACGCAGGTGAGGTAGCGGCAGGCCTTGCGGGGGGCGGGGAGCACTTTTGACATTTGCGACCTCGGAACGCCCAAGCGCGACACGAATCTGGGGTTTAGTTTAATGATAAGGGTTTACCTACTAATCTCATTGTTACAAAACGGTATAAGATTTGCCGTTGGCTGAAACAAACCCCATCAATCCAACGCCCAACGCGAAGGTACACGTTTTAGATTCAAAGTTGGTTAGATTCACTTCGACCGCACTCAAAGATTCCTTAAGGTAATCACCGTACTTTGGGCTTCCGAGTATAAATGTAAAAGTTTCCCCAAACAGGTTCGATATTCTCTCCCCACCTGAAGTGTTAAGGTCCGTGCATATTAGTTAAAGTCCATAAACAAAAAAAAAAATAATTTCAAAGTTATTTTTGAAGATAGCATCTTCATTTCTCTTCACTATCTCATGATTCAGAAGCCAATTTAAGTACCTTTTTTTTATTTTACAAAACTTAACTTGCTCTCATAGTGATTTTTCTATTCTATTCGTTGACCTTAGCATTTTCCCCAATTTCTTCAGTACGCATTTCAACGTCCTTACCACTAATACATGTTTTATGTTTGTCCTCGTAGGATTGTTTTTAATATTATTTTTGTGTGGAATGTTCGCCTGTTTGAATGTTGTGTTTTCGGTTAGTTAAGTGGGCATTTCCAACTGTGCAAAAGTGCTTTTTGCTGCATTAAATGTGTGCTTAACATAACCCTTTACTTTATTAAATTATCCATAACTAACGGATGATGAAAAAAAACTCATACCTTAACCATTATTAACATCTTACTTACTTCAAATTATTGTGGGTTACACACATTTATTTATCATCTAACCAATAATCCTTCATGTGTGGGTAATGGTATTTTTCATATTGTTAATTACAGTTATTGTTAAAATATGTGGAATCGCCGTTTCGGACATGTAACTAGGTCATAAGGTTAGGTTAGGTTATCCGCGCTCAATGGCTAATTTATGGTCGCGGGAACAATGTCTTCCGCCTTACCAATGTAAGAAGGCGGAATCCATAATAACTCCCACAACAACATTTCTTGGTTCGGCTGAAGGACTTTCCGTTCAGTCTGTCGGTAAACGGATGAGGCCGCATGTCATCATCTTAATTTGGGCAGCTTGGAAGCTTTAGAACTGCAGTCCTTACCTGAACTGAAGATTCTCAAACCTTCAATTGTCTTGAGTATTGGCAGTCTGCCGTATTACTCTCTAATAGCCTTCAAATTAAGCAAATAAACGGCAAGTTTTCCTTATAATCCCCTTTCAAGACTTGTCTCTGCAAGTCAACATTTTGACGCTCGCTCAGACGCCTCAAGTTAACACCTTAGCTTTGGCATTTGCGAGGCAATTTTCCAAGGCCTAACCTTCCTCTGGGATAATTAGGGATCGTAAAAAATGCGAGGTACTTCTAACAGGTTTTGAATTTCATTTAATGTTTCTATGATAAGTAACCACAAAGTCTGTAGAATCTCGTCAATGGCTCGACTGTCACGTCTCCGTCACGGCCCGGCGATAGCGGGCATGTGAACGCGTGCGCTTTATAAGGCGACAAGGCTTAAATCACCCTATTATTCTAGCGCAACGAATAGCTGCGCTACTGAAGCTAGCCCATCGCCTGGCTTGCGCATTCCACAAGTCACACCGTATGGTGCATTCCGGTCGTAACTATTTTGACAGTTTACCCTGTCCAGCCAGACTCCAGCTCCAGCTGCAGTGACGAGTTAAGCTACAAATCACGCCGTTATTAATAGCCGTTTAAGTATTAGGCGCGTCCTGCGCATGACAATTCACCAATTAATTGTAATAACGACTAATACCAGCGAATTAACAACATTACGAACTGAATGCTTCTAACTTCTAACTGTTCTGTTCTAACCATTGGTACGGTTTAACTTTCCGCATACTCCTCGACACCATTCCGTGGAACTTTCAGAATATGGGACCTGACCTCGCATCATCTGCCGCTGAATCACCTCGCCGAGAGAAAGTTACAAAAGTCTTCGGAGATGCACTCCACATCACTTTTGTAATTTTGATGATACATTGGAGTTTTAGCTGCGGATTTGAGAAAATCCTTTACTGATTACGCTGTCATTTTTTTTAAATATTAATCCAGTGATAAAGTGGAAAATCAACCCACAATATTCATACTGTTGCAGACGTCAGTCATGATTTTCTCTCATCCGCACTTTTATTATTTTCTAAATATAATTCTGTGATAATAACATGAGTTTAAACTGCGAGGTGGTATACTTATTTTGAGAAATTGGAAGTTTTAGGCGTTTCAACGTTCTGTGTCATTGGACGCTAGGCGATGACGTCACAACTGCCAACGTCGCGTATCCGGTCCCTCGAACCCGTACTCGACTAGCCATAGAACAGTTAAGTTGTATAGAATTGCTCTTTCGTCAGTAATACCTAATGCAAGTACTAAGTCACTCCTCAATCACTAAGTATTTAGACGAGCGGTTTATACGTTTGTGTACGCTGAAGACTTATCTTGGGGCGAATTGTTTAAACAGATTTTCGATTTAGATATATAAATTAAATAAAAAAAAGTGTTCACTTTTATTTTTCGCTTTCCGTTCGATAATGCAGAGTACGATTTGACCGAAAAATAGTGCATACTGTAGAGAAAATAATGGTGTAGTTCTTAGCATAGTCACACTTTTAATTATATTCTCAATTTAGAGATAATTAAAGGTTTCTAAATTTACGCGGCGACTGCCGATCGACACTTTTACGGTTAAAACAGTGTGTTACGATGTTACCGCGGCAAACTGTCATAAGCGCTTCTACGTAATTAAACTAATCTATGGTACTGGAACAGTTATTACAGTTAGTGACATTATTATCTTGACTTCAAACCTAATTTTTGTGTTATAATTAATCAATACTTTTAGACTTACTACCAATACCACCTCAGTCTAACCTTGTGTTTTTATCGCCGTTCATAATAAGATTTTCCTAAATTTTGATTCTAAATTCATACTACAATTTCCCTGTAATATCAAAACTATTATGTTTTCTGTTGATTAAATTTCTTTAGCTTTTAATGTTAATTAATTATTTTTGCAATTCGTCTCTTTTACTTTTGGATTTGTACTTTTTGTGTCCATTTTGAATGTTTTTATCACTGTATTTGTATGCTAAATGTATTTCATTTGTGGTTGTTTTGTTTTAGCCAAGAAGCCAAAGTCGCCGACGAGATTTTGGTTCACTGGGTGATTTTATGTGTCGAATAAAATAAAATAATAAAAAAAATCCACATGCTTGCCATCACAAAGCCGCGTGTCGTTGAAGTAGTATGTCCTTTTTTATGTTTCTTTATTATTTTAATATGTTTTAATTTATTTATTATTGCACTTTTCCGCTTTGCTTCGCGCACGACGAACGATCGCGGACAGATGGCGCGCACGTTTGAAACGCTCCGTATTTATGGTCATATTTTTCAACACACACAGGATTCCTTTTGCGCATGATTTTCCGACTAGTTTCCGAAACAGCGGTTAAGGCGAAGCCAGTGGATAAATATTCATTTAAACCTTTTTTTTATAGCTGGCATTTGGTAACCCCTGAATATTTAATCATAAAAAAAAATGTTTAGATGCCTTAATCTTAGGTCTTCAACATAGTGAAGGCAGATTTATAAAATTCAGTTCAATTTCTGAGAAATTTAATAAATTATAAACTGCTAATAGTTCTTTTTTAATTGAATTGCTCTCTTATTTAGGAAAAATAGTAATTGAAAGGCAAATGAAAGGTCTAAAACATAGTAAAGTTTGTTTTATTAATTTCTATATTATGAAGCTGTAATTAAAAAAAACTTACCATGCTCTGTGTGTTTGAATGTTTATGAATTCTCCAATTTATCGTTGTGTTATAATTTAACTACTGAACTGACGCGCAAAGTGTGATACCAAAGGTCATACAATTTGCCTGTCACTATTTTTTTTTTTTAATCCTAATTTGTCGGTCTAGTGGACGAATTCTGAGAATTTTTCAAACGTGCGCGACGCTCATTATAATGTCACGTTTTTGATTTCATTTCACTTATAAATGCATGCCTCGTGACACACGCTTGGGGCCGGGTTGGTTCGATGTGTGATTGTGGAATGCACGGTATGTGTGGAACCTTTCTACGTTTGTGCCGCTGTGAAAATTGCACACGACATTCGCACACATCCACATGAACTTTACACACTGTTCAACACAAACGCACCGGTCGAGATTTACTCAAACGCACAATGATTCACTTTTAAAGCGCTGCAAATTGCAGAGGATAAATATTAATTTCGATTAATTTAGACCAGAGGTTCCCAAAGTGGTCCACACAGGTACGTGAGGACTGCCAGGGGGTCCCTGACAGGAAGAAAAAAAATATTCAACTATACAAAAACACCTATCATATTGTGGGAATCCATGAAGGATACAAAATACTGGGCTAGGGGTCCACGGGGAAAATAAGTTTGGGAAACATTGATTTAGACTCTTTTTCCTATCGCTGGCATTTGGCAACCCCTGAATATTTAATCATAAAAAAAATATGTTTAGATACCTTAATCTTAGGTCTTCAACATAGTAAAGGCAGTTTTGTAAAATTCAATTCAATTTCTGAGAAATTTAATAAATGATAAACTGTTAATAGTTCTTTTTTAGTTGAATTTAGGGGGGAGCGGGGGTTATTTTTTTATTTGCAATTAATTTGTAAAATAAACAATCATTTATGAGTGTTGTCAGAATATTTGCTTCTTGTTAAAATAGTGCCGGACTATTGAAATGAAGGGTTTAAAAAAAAGAAAAAAATTATGTTTCGACTTAAAAAAAACGCGGGCCACTCTTTAAACTACCCATAGGAGGGGGGGGGGGGGGTTCCAAAACTCACATATTTTTCACACATTCTTTCATCCGTTTCGAGCATGAAATGCATCCCGAGGGCCTCATATAAATATTGCATTTTGCACAGTTACAATGATTATGCACAAAGTTTAAAAAAAGCGCGATGCATTTACGGACCCTATACTTGATACTTTAATAATCTGAGAAATAAATACGATAAGATTACGATATCTAAATTTGCCCCTTCGAGGTAGAAACGGAAAATGCGATAGTCCCTTTTTTAGCATTCACACGAAAATTTAGTGTTCAGTAATGATCGATCGAAAAATTTGTTGGTAAAAACACAGAATAGTGCATAAAAGAGACAACAAAAATCCCTTCCTAAGCGTTACGCGAAATTCGGTGTTCAGAAATGATCGACTTCCATTTCAATCAGTTACACTCCAATAGACGCTCGTCTATCTAAGCTAAGCTATCCTGTCACAAACCTTTCAACTGATCAACAGGGTCCGTAAATGCACGCCGTAGACAGTCCCAGGACGATTTCCGATAAAAAACCTGGGTAATTGGACCTGCCGTTTAAAGCATTATTTGTGAGGACGGTATAACAAAATGGGAGGAAATGTCTTGGGACGGCCCGTCGAGAGTATTTCTTAACCAAAATGGCCACCGTTTTTAGTGCTCAGCGTGAACCATCGAGATCCAATAGCTTGAGCACCACACTCGAACACACACACAGACTCACAGACCAATGAGACGACCGCTGTCGCAGGATCAAGTACGTCTGTCCCTGTTTAGTACCAGTGCGCATGCGTTTGGTTAATTCCACTATGCATCGATTGTCCAGCGTAGTGTCCAGTGGACATAACCACTTTTGCTTGACTATCGATGCTCGTTCTAGTTTGAGCAGAAATTATAGAAAATCAGACGTTCGCCGGAGAATGTTAAATTAAATTAATAAAACACTGCGAAAATGTCTAATTTCCTATAAAAAAATCATAGTTAGATTTATATATTATATATAAAAAATCAAGTATAGTATTTATATGCATTTAAATATAAAGTTAAATTTATCATTATTACTTATTTTGGTGTATTTTGAAGAGACAAACCTGCTATTATAAATCCTTGTTCACGCAAGAATGATTTTATTCCCATCTGGCTTGTATTTTAGTTTATGGTCCATACTGGCAGCTCCAAAACTGAAAATAAAGCCTCATGGTAGACCACAAACAATAATACGCAATAATGCAGTACCGCAGTGTGCGTGCGATTTCAAGCGTTTGCTTTATTTGAAAAAAAAAATGCTAAGTTGCATTTCGCACGTCGCTACGTTATGAATCATATATTCCTTTCGCGCGGTTTAGTTTACATAATCGAAGACGGTACTTTCAGTCTTGTTTCACCGCGCTCTCGGACGCGACACCTCCTCCAGGCAGGCAACCAACATACAAGTATTTATCTCGTGGTGACCCTGACCTCTCACCTTATCCTTACGTACACCTTAAGGAGGGTTCTGTGACCTCCGTCACATAATAATTGCATACATGTTTTCTCTTCATTACCACCGAGCGTTTAGTTCCATAGCGACTTTTTTTTACTTTTACAAATTATGACAATATTGAAATTAAATAAACGACGTTTCGTTAATTTATTGTATTTTAATTCGAGTACATCTTTGAAATGGGTGACACCCTCCGCCATTGTTTTTACGGTTAAATGCATGATTTATTTATTGTTATGTTATTTATTGTTACAATTATTACAAGAAAGCATTTTATCTATAAACATACAAAGAGAAAATCTGATGTTACTTAGATGTTATTATAATTTAAAGTACTAATACATCTTCTCTCATCTGAAGGAGAACATATATTTTTTTAAATGTCAAAAACGCTATAGTTACAAGGGTTTAATGCCAGTGTGTGAGTGAGACAGCGTTTGTACTTCAGCAGAGCGGGTAGAGGGTAGCGTTATTTTTTTTTCAATTTAACGTCGTTCAAACCGTTTCAACGTTTATTTAATTTCATAATATTGTCGTGTATATTTTCAAAACGCACGACTCTACAGCGGGCATCTGGTCTCCGAGCTTTTTACGATGCAAAATATTGTTGCCTGGTTACCATCTTGGAGTCCGCAGGTCCCGGTAAGGGGTCACGCGGTTAATAAAGGAGTATTTAAGTGCACTTAGTTTGTTCGATTTGTTTATTTTTTGTGTTCATTTGTGTGCTTTTGTGTAACGTGTTTTTTTTTCTTCTACGACTTTCGACGAAAACTCGTAAATTGATGAAAATTTGGTAGGCAGTTTGGTAGGTAATTTATTGTATGGGGAAAAGTGTTGCGAGGATTTGGGAAAGCTACGCTTTTAGACATAGAAATTACGCATTGACAGTTTGGGACTTAAATATGAAAAATATGGGGTCGGTAGGGTATAAGCCCTCTATTTCGAGAACCGCTGAACTTAATGCGGTTTTTACCATATTGGTACTTTATCCTTGAGATAGGTTTCAATCTATCATAAGATAGATATATTCATGGGGGTCTCAGCTGTAAAAAAAATGTGCGAAAGTCTTGCATGCGTGGAATCCAGGTATTCCACAAAACGAGCCTTGTTTTAGACGAAAATAGTTACCCTCCGATTTTAAATACATCCTGTATGTACTGTTAGGAGTCCCTATACTTATTGATCTCCTTTTAGGGGGCTGAAAAGGACACCGGTGATCGCAAATACACCCTGTGCAAAAACGTTAATGTGTGCTTTTTATGTTTCCTCGAATAATGTAGCTGGTATGGACGACCGAGACACAACGCCCAAGCAAAGCTCATCCACGATCCAGCGAACGCACGCCGTGGCGCTTTTGGTCGCCACGCTTTCGGCACTGATGACCACGCGGCTCAGCTCATGAGCACCTTCCTAGGAACGGACGCGAGGGTTTGCCAGAAGGCAGGGTTCTTCGGCGCCAACTACCCGCGCGGATCCGCACGGCCGGACCCTGTTTTAAGCGTCCAGCCGATATAGTGACTGTCGAACCTCAGTGATATTTCCGTGTATATAAATAATAATTATAATTATTCAAGTGCCTAAAGATAATTTAGCGAAATAATAGTTAAGTTATTAGGTATTCCATATAAGCGAAGCGCAAGTGAAAACCGCGAAATTTGGTGTTTTCCAATGAAGAGTTTTTGGCTTGTGGTATGATTGTTGTAACGTTCCGACCTAATTGATATAGGGCCTGCTCTATTGACCATTCTGGCCTATTTGAATATGCCAGTGGTCGAAATTCTACCGTAATTCAATAAACCTTGAAGTTGGAGCAATATCTCGGTCCTTATACCTCTATAATCATTGCGTGTGTTGTTTGCCTTAAATTATTCGCTGCAATACCTATGAAATTTAAAGTTTAAGATTAGTAACAGTTGAAAAACAAATTTTATACAATTTTTTTTATACAATTCACTGTCAGTTTTGATTTTTTCGTGTAAAAATGAGACTTGACATTACTACATCGAGATTGACGGATTAAAGAAAAAGAAACATTTGAAATCACACAAAATTCGAAACTCATTCAGCCAATCAGCTGTCAGTTGTATGAACGTTTTATTTAAATTAATTTAATTTATTTGTAACGCATATTATAGATAGATATTTTTCCAAATTCGCGTAAGTAGATGTGTAATTAATGTTATACTGTTACTGTGTAAAGCTGTTGGGTTTTCCAATAAAGATAAATAAATAAATAAAATATCCACGTAAAAATAATTACCGCCCACCACTACTACAAGAAACTTTTTTTAAAATACCAGCAATTTTATAGCAATTCACCACAAAATTAAATAAAATGTCTACGTAAAAATAATTACCGCCCACTACTACTACAAAAAACTTTTTTTTTTATTCTATAGCAATTCCCCGCAAAATGTCACAATCAATCAGATTACATTCGCTAAAACTCTCCGAGAAACGTTCGTGTAATGTCGCCCTTCTTCGGTTTGGACGAAGGCGTTTGTCGCGTGGAAAAACATCAAAATTGAATTGCCGGGTATTTAGTGTGTTAAGACTTGTGTCGTACCTCGTGACATTTAAGACGCATTTTAGTTTTTTTTTAATTATAAAATAGATTAATTACGCGTTGTGAGTGCAGTTTTACAAGCCATAAAAATAATAATAATCAATTTTGAATGATCGAATGCTGCAGGCACTGATCTATGAAATACGCGAACGAAATCTTTCTTGCCTCGTGAAGTATTTGTACATCGACTAATTTTTATAATATTGTCATTTGTTTAATACTGCACATATTTAAATATAGCCCTTATGAAGATGTACAAATAATCCACGTTCGTATAACATCAAATTATTCACCATAAGGCTTGTCTTACATCAGTGCTTAGATCTTCCATTGATCTGTTGTGGAAAATTTAACAGTCTTGAGAAAGCCGTCTTACAATAGCAAAATCTGTTTAATATCAATTAATGGTTAATGTATAACAAGCCTTATTATCATTATAAAATTAAATGTTAGTACATTTATCTTTACCAAAACGTGCCAATACGCTTAGTATGAAATATGGTCGGACAGCATTTTATATATATTTTTTGTAAGTATTAATATATTATAATTTATTTCTTACCGCTGTGTATTTTGTAAAACTGAATAATAAAAATTATGTATACTATTTTAGGTTATAACTATTATGTGTCCCTTAATTATAGCAATCATATCAATATGAAATGACTTGTCCCTTATATGAAATTAAATTCTGTTGTACTACAATCTGAAAATAATTTAATTTCACCATTACTTTTTTAAATTATTAGAACTCTTTTGGTGTGGACTTATAAGTGATTTTGTACTGTATAAACTGCCTATTGAAACGGACAAAATTATTTTTGGCTCTACCTTCGGCTAAACTTGTCAGTGCTTTATCGGTACATCATAGCAATTTTTCTTCGCCGTCTTTATCTGTGATCACATGTGTATAGACACTACTTTGGATTCATTACTTTCTCAATTTAAATGAGTCTATACGTTTTTATAGCCATTTTCAAAATTAATTTGAAAAATCTCTAGCGAGCGCCATCTATAATCCGTCGACATAACTGATTCATTTAAATAATCAGAGGTATAACAGCGCCCTCTGCTGGTTCGCGTCCGAGTTCGGATACAGTTCAACGCTTTAACGTAATACCACGCCGATTTCTGATTTGATAATATCCAATATATTTTCATACACTAATTTCGCTTTGACCTACTTGAGAATTCGTTTACGCGCGTTTTTACAATTGTTTCATCGAAAAGGTGTTCATTTTAAAAAGATTACATAGTAACTAATGTTTATCTGGTAGTCATGATAGATTACGGGATGAGTATGATTCGACTGTTGCTGTGTCGCTCTGACTCGTCGTAACAGACAGAGAAACTAAAAAAATGTACGTCTGTCTCTTTCGTTTCGACGCAGCGCGCGCGTGCGATTAGGGATGGGTCGCATCCAAAAATCGCACCGGTGATTTTCGCACGCGGAACTGCCTCAGCAGTGATTTGGTATGTGAATGGACGGTCCTAAACTATCAAAACACACAAAACGCAATATGTACTTTATAACTTTATTAAAAATAGTTGTGCGAGACTTTATGTAGGATTTTCTTATTTTTTTTTAATTGATAGAATTAATCACAAACAAGTAAAATATTAATTATGTTCATTTTGTCGCATAACACAAGTGACAAATTGTATACTAAACGGATCATGGTAGGTTATGTATGACCTTATTGATTGGCTAATTTTCTTTCATTTAATCTCAAATGATGTTTCCCGTTCCTTGAGTCATCAAAGAAAGAAGAAAAGATACTTTGTAATTATTATCGGTTAATGATAGAAAATCGAAATCTACCTTTTTAAATTTTATAATTATATCATAATTTTAATTTATTTATATTACCTACATGCATATTTAACATTTTGAATGAGTATTATAAGATATTGGTTCGTTGAAATTTTTGTATGACAAAATATACTGTACGTATTTCGAGATTACCGCCTCTTGGAGCGTTTATTTAATGAGCGAATCCAAAAAGATCGTTAATAAAATGTTTAAAACGACTGATGTCTTTTTTTAATCCTTACCTTTGTAAATTTTAACCTTAAATATGTTACGAAGAACATGAAAGCCGATAAATTGAAAATAAATATTTGATCACCTAAAACAAATTGAGTTGACATGGTGAACTTAATGTCATCAGTATCCTTTTAGGGGTGATTTTAGACATGAAATTAAACAACCTTTATTCAAACATTGCAAGTAAAGCAAAAAAAACCATTTCTAAAACCATGTTTTTACTAGAAACCATTTAATGTGATATGCGCTTTTTGAATAAATACTTTATTTAAAAAATAAAAATTTACTCTAAATAAAAATAAAAAGATTCTATCTAGATACACTGATTTGTATCTGTATGTATAATATTATAAAAATAGATCTGGTCTTTCGTGATTGAAAGATTTACAACTTTTGAAGCAGAGGATAATCTATGGGCAACACCTCCTGCGCCGCCGTCGTTTAGGCGGTTTATTCTTGTCGGGTAGTTTGTAAAAAATATTTAAATATCGATTAAATTGACATTTTTTTATTCACATTAACCCCCCCCCCCAACCAACCCTTATTCACCCTAAAAAACTATTTTATTAGTGTCTCATAAAAAAAACATGGACTTTTGCATAATAGGTAATGTTTGATTGTAAACGATAAGTATTCCTTAAAAGTATTTGTTAAAATAATAAAAAACAGTTATTTTCAAATGTTTATTTAACCGTTTTTCAGTTATTCCAATAATTTAGCATCTACAGTCATTCTTCATCAGTAATTATATATATATATTTGTATATATATATATACTTTTTTAAATAATATATACTGCTTATGCGTATATACCACACGTGTCGAGTGTATAACATATGCATAAACTCTATACACCGTAATCTCAAACCGTTCTAACATCTTCATTGAATATGGGAACATTTTTCAACATTTTTTTTAAACTTACAAATACTGAACTCATTCTACGAATATCAAATTAATATCGTTAGTTATTTGTTTTTATTTTAATACATATTTTTCTATACGAAAACGTATCCGCAGCAACAAACCAACTTCTCTCTTAACAAAAATATAAAAAATACAAACATAGATAGACATTCTTCAACAATAAAATAATATCGTAAACGCCAAAATTAAAAAATTTCCTCGATTTTGTAAATGATATATCGCCATATTGAGTTTTTATTTTTTGTAAAATATACATTTAAAGCCATTAGTGTTTTTGCAAATATAGCTCAAAATTGTAGGTATTTAAGGTGGATTTCATATCCGAATATAATATGTAAAAATAGGTGTATGTATTGTTGACATAAAAATCCAACACTAGAGGTGGCAATCATTACAGTAACTCTTTAAAACCTAAGCAATTATGTAAATAAAACTATACAGCAAAACATAAAAAAATGACCTTTTTTTAAACGGTTATCTTAAAGTTTTTTTAACATAAATTATTAGTTAATTACTAAAATGTATATATACAAATTCTTGACCATTTTGTTCGAAACACATGACTGAAAAATATTATATTTATTTTAAGTTACTCAAATTAAATAAAAAGGAACTTCATCACAGGGACATCTCCAGTTTCCACGATGCGAGATGGATTACAAGACGCAGACACTAATTTTTGGCTTAAGTAAAGGAGTTCAAAGTATCAAATGCTCAATAAAATAAAATTAATTTAGGCTGTGCTTTAATTCAAGCTAGATTAAGCCAATTACATTTTTAAATTTATCTTAAATGACCTACACACGGCTTCAAACGCACATTTTTGGCGTAGCATCGTATGTTGAGTCGTGAAATGAGTCGTACCTATGTATATATGTTATGTTAAACCTACAAAAAATGTGCTATTTTGTCTATTTTTTATTAGCCTTTCTCACTTTATACCGTATCAGGGCAAACTCCAAAGTGCTTAAATAAATATAAATGACGACGCATGCCCTTTTTTCAACGTGAAACCCAAAATCGACTACGTAAATTATATTCGCATCATAGCGACAAATTCATTTTAATTTTGGCGTTTAAAAAAATCATTTTATCACAATAAAATTTAATGTTAGTATATTCGCAAACTAACCTTTGATAATTGCACCCATATTGATGTAAACCTGTTCAATTATCTACGAAACATGACAAAACAAAATATTCTTACGGCAAGGAGACATTAAAATTAAAAAGTTTTTCACTAGTATGCCTAACATAAATTTCCACATTTTCACAGTGCTTAAACGTACTTATTTCAGAATTAAAAACATAGGTAATGTGATGGGTAAACTCTTGTTAGTATACTAATAGTTATATCGACTATAAAATAATAAAAAATATATATACCCGTTTGAGCGCTGTTAGCAGCATATTGGAACCGGTTACCCACCACTAGGTCGCCCACCACTAGGCCCTCCATTAGACGTCATGTGAGCGGGCCGTCGGCTGAGCTTTGTTGGTTATGCGCGTAAAAGATTTAATCAAAACAACGTGAGTGCTTTAGAAATCAAACTCAAGTAGTTATTTGCAAATATAATTATAAATAGTTTCTGTGTTAAAAACAAATTCGATCAATCACTGGGTTTGACACTGTTTAAAGCGTGACGTGAAATAACACTGTCGCATTCGTCTTTTGTTATTTTTTTTTTCTGGGGTAACTACTTTGTTCAAATGACATAGTGGACGAAACAGTTACACGAAATATTGTTTAAATGTGTAACATTACGGGCTGTTTTACACAAATAGTTGCGACCAACGTGCGTTTTGTTATTTTTGTTACAGAAAAACTTATGCCGTTAATCGTGAATGCATAAAGGTCTTTTCTGAGTAGTTCGTTGAAGGCTTAGGCGATCATTCGTGACGTAATTGTTTGTAAATATCCTGGGCCATTGCCTCCTGCTGATGGGAATAAAGCGCAGTCACTAAGTTCATGCTCATGTGAGACACTACTTTCATGTTTAATGCAAAAGTAAAACTTGATTCTTAAATTAATACTGTTTTATTGAATGATCCTTTTTTTTTATTTTTATGAGTAAAAAACGTGTACCTACCTTATAAGGTGGTTTGACGTTTGTTTAATGGATTATTGCCATAGACAAACATCAAACTGACAGCAAGCGATCGGAAAATATTAACTAGCGAGTATTTTTTATATTTATATTGTTGTTGTTTATGGTATTTTTTCTAGTTTAATTAAGTACGAGGAGTGTAAACAGCAGGGTTTTTTTTCAATAAAAACATGGCGTAAAGGTAATTAAATATCAAAATACCCCAATTATTTAATCAAATACCAAAAGAACTTCAAGGCATGAAATCAAAAAATAAACCTCAGGGGAGGTTAAGGCATGTAATTTTGAGGTCAAACGTGTGAAAAATAAAAGCGACTCAGCTTAAGATCTTGTGAACTTTGTAGGTTAAGCGATTTATGTAGAATATATTTATCAAAGATGGCAAACACAAAAATCCAGGAACGAAAATTATATAGAGAATAATTGAAATTAAAATCACTAATAATTAATATTGTTAATTTCAACAGCGTTTGAAAAACAGTGGAAATTTATGCTATTATAACTATAATTTATCTCCTGTAACGACAATAACTTACAAAATACACATCCAACAGCTTCGAGACAAATCTCACACATAAATATCACATTAAAAACAAACAATAAACAAAAAACATGCGAACAAATATTACATTTAAATTTATAGTAATATACACAATAATTTTATAGTGGACAAGATATTCTTTACGTCTAAATACCTAACAATTTATAATTTTTTGTGCGTTAGTCTAAGTTATGTTACCGTCTAAAAGAAAACGACTGGATTTAGCTAATTCTTCTTCCTCAACATTTATTTCGGAATGCTAATAATTTTCTTCAGTAGTGATGCAAAATTCGATCGTGTGACGTCATTTTAGCACCGCCTATATAAGGCTGTAGACTTAAAGCGAAAGTATTCCAAATGAATTTTAGTGGGAAACATTTATTTTTAACTATTTAAGTAAATTAGATGTTTGCGTAGATTTTAAAATTACTTCTAATTATTCTGAAGTAAAAAAACAATACCGTTTAGTATCATTTCGTTATTGTCGTTGTGTAAACATTTATACCGGGAACGCGAGCGGTGAATTGCGATTTGTTAACAGTGACACTCCTTCGGTCGAGTAGGAAAACTGGCATTCATTAATTGGAATCAAAATATGTTTTTTTTTAATTGAATTAATTAAACTTTTGACCCTCCTTTTTCATTTGCAGACAAATACGAATTCGCTGATGTCTTAACCGTGATTCTCGGCACACATTCTGCATACAAATCATTCTTAATTATTTTATTTATTTATTTATTCCTGCCTTCTCTGTCGTATGTATGTAGGTACACGGTATATGACCAAGTTATGTGTATTTATGCACCTTTATTGTATTTTAAATTATGTTTGTGTGTGCGTTATAAAATATATTATTTTGGAATATCTAACATAGATACATCCTGAAAATATCCTAAAGAATCATTTGTAAATATTTTGATATTATGTTAAAATATCTGTGGCTTATTTGCGCTACAACCCCTCAACCCTCAACCTGATCTCGTTGGGAAAATCAACCCAGGTAATATTATAACAATTTTTTTGGGAGATGAATGTTGTGGTTTGGATCAATTCCTCCTAAGGCTATTTGTGAGGGAATATCATACGTGTAGATCTAACTAATGTGTATCGAGTCCCGCACACGACGATTGCACTAATAAAATACCACCGCTCGCCAGTACAACCCGTTTAAATTATGGGCAAATTATTTAAATATTATTTCCACGTTTTTACTTATATTTACAAAATAATAAACTTTTTATTCGTGAGGCAAAAAGTACGTAGATTATTTACGAAATTGACTTATTAATTGGTGGCAAATTCGAAATCACACAAGTGAAATAATAGTTTAAAATTACGAATGTAAATAGTACAGCACGTCATACAATATCTACATAAAATAAATATTTTTTTATAAAATAGTCAGGTTAAAATAATATTTCTGGTGTGATTATATTAAAAGGTTGGCGACGTCAAAACAAAATAGTCCGGGTGAAGTATTTTAACAAAATATTAAAATAGGGTCGCGGGAAAGAAACGGAACCATTCGGCAGTGCGAGCGCTCCTTACGCGATCCATTCTCCGTCCCTCTCGGGGGAGCGCATTCTCAGACGTCGCCGTGCACTTTGGCCGAAAGGGCGAGGAGAGCCCGACGGGCGAAAAATCGAAGCGAGCGGGGCGCGGGGCGGAGGGGGGGTCGCGTGGGCGTGGCGCGGCGCCGCGCGCGAGCGGGACAGCTGACAGCGCTCCCGCTCGCGCCCAGGCCATTGATTGAGCGCCGAACGCGGCCTCGTTCTGACAGATCGTCGAATTCGGCGATTCGAATTTGAATCTGACGTTTCGCTAATTGCGTCGTCGTCGTCGTCGGCGGCGGCGGCGGCGGCGGCGGCGGCGTTCGATAACGGCCATCGTGGCTGCTGGCGGCCAGGATCGAAACACTATCATGGCGTCAAAAAAAAAACAAAAAACCCAACTATTATATCTATGGGAAATCTTATAATATTTTCTACTTAGTTGATTTTTATACAGAGTGTACCAAGGTCCCACGCGATAAAAAAACAGCTAATAGGTCTTACGATTCCTAGTGTTATTAGTTAAGAAACTATATCAAAATTCATTATGGTATTCGAGAAAAAAAATGTTGAAGTTTCTATTCTAATTCGTGTAAAACAGATATTTTTCTTTGGCTCCTCTCTCGGATAACTACGTCACTGGGTCACTAGGCCGCGGTCAGTCAAGATCGAGGTCAATGACCTGCCGCGTTGTTCGAAACGCCCCATTAGGGCGGAGCTAAATGATTGCTGTCAGATGCCACTGGTCGAACAGAGGTCGGTCTAACAAGAAGGGGTAACTCCTTTCCCCTTCTCTGGGGTTGTAAGAGGGATGCTATTGGTCGACAGATAATATGGATTTATCGATTGACAAGATCAATTTACACCAATTTTATTACAAAAATAATAAATTTGGTGATGAAAATTTTTCGCATTTCGTTACATAATTTCTTACTCTTACTTGGGAACTTAAACACCCCCTCATCAGTAAAATTATTTTAACTTTTACTCAACGCAAAAGTGAACGCGTTCATAAATAACATTAAAATCATTTCTAAATCGGTAGAAGTTGTATAATCAATTTTAAAACATTAAACAATCACATAAAATTACACATCTTTTTAAAACGATAAACGGCTTTTTAGTTTTGACACCTAGAAAAATCTCATTTTATAGTTACTTAACCATAAACTAACTATTTATTGAAAAAATGTATATTTAAATATTGATATTTTATTGTATGTTCATAAGAATCAATTTGTGTCGTTACAATTTTATTATTACCTATATCACTGTTATTGAAATTAGTAAAATTCCGATCTGCTAAAATATTTAGGGGAGAACAATTATTATTTTAATTATCGATTTATTCAAACGGACAAAACTGCTTTTGATTATAATAATCGTATATTTCGTATTTGACGGTACAAAATGGCGTCACACGTGTCGAAAATTTGAATTGTTCGTTCATTGAATTGATAAAATTAGGGCGGCAGAAACTTCGTTTTCACATTTCAATGGCACTCGTTTTTATATGAAAAATAAAAATAATCTATAAAATACAAACGAAATAAACCGTTTCATTCGACCCGCGTATCCGACACATTGCTTCCACTATAAATTTTCGAAACATCCTTTGTTCATAAGACGGTTTAATAATATAATTTTCTCTATTCAAATACGTCGTACATAGATTGCTATCAACATTTCCCTGCCATGTAACATTAGGTAATCTATAAAAATGGTTAAGTATAGTAGTATTTTTTTTTTTAAATTTAATAAGAAATTTCGGGATATTTTCAACGACACAGACAGTTTTAAGTTTAAGCGCGCGCTGAGGTTCCTAAAACGGACATTGAATAAAGATAAATCTCAAAATTAAACATGGTGCGTTTTCGTTTGGCGATAGTACTTAAAACTCCAAGCGCATTACTTATGAGATTGGTAGGTCTTGCTATCTTACTTGCGAAAAAAAGTCCAGATCCCGAAAATGGTAACTTCTATTTGATTCATCATGGAATAAGCATTCAGTATACGGAAATTCCTAACCATTTTCGGGAAAAAATCTCTTTTAAAATGGTAATTATTGTAAGAAACCAAAATTATAAATCTCTTTGTAAATTCAAATAGTACCCGGGTTTCAATAATAGTATCTACACAATAGAAACACAGGCATGAAACACGTTAAAAAGGAGGATTCACTATATTTCAGACAAATGGTGAAATACATTAGCGAAAAGACTCTGCATATTTATTATTAGGATTCTTAATTTCAGAATCTTGCAGTATATTTCAGTTTTAAGGACCGATATTTTTAAAATAAACACATTGAACATAATAAGGCGTTCCCGGAAAAGATTATATTTCTACCCGGAGAAAAACTTTGCCAAGGCAACTCTTCAGAGAGTATTAATTGGAGAGAAACCATACATACACCAATAAAAGCCCCCTGATTATTCGAAATTACGGTACAGTTTTGTTGCAGTGTAGTTATCCGCTAAAATTTGCACTTGAACCGTCCAGTTTAATATACTCGTATTCTCTAATCCGGAATCGTAGAAATAGGACAAAATGCTCAGAACAGAGTGATCGCGCGCGGATACGACCGAGCGTTTTACTCGTAAGGGTGTGAAGGAGACGAGACAATGTTGGGCTGTAATTCTCACAGTACACCGACTTTAACATCGTGAAGAGCAAACCGCACGATAAACAAAGCGAACGCGCGCTTATCTCTGCTCAAACAATGATTAACAAAGCGTTGATCGCGCGCTTGCCTCTGCTCAAACCGCACGATAAACAAAGCGAACGCGCGCTTATCTCTGCTCAAACAATGATTAACAAAGCGTTGATCGCGCGCTTGCCTCTGCTCAAACAATGATTAACAAAGCGTTGATCGCGCGCTTGCCTCTGGTCAAACAATGATTAACAAAGCGTTGATCGCGCGCTTGCCTCTGCTCAAACAATGATTAACAAAGCGTTGATCGCGCGCTTGTCTCTGCTCAAACAATCGCAAACAAAGCGTGATCGCGCGCTTGTCTCTGCTCAAACAATCGCAAACAAAGCGTGATCGCGCGCTTGTCTCTGCTCAAACAATGATAAACAAAGCGTGATCGCGCGCTTGTCTCTGCTCAAACAATCGCAAACAAAGCGCGATCACGCGCTTGTCTCTGCTCAAACAATCGCAAACAAAGCGCGATTGCGCGCTTGTCTCTGCTCAAACAATGGCAAACAAAGCGTGATTGTGCGATGAGCGTAATTTCGCCGATGTTTTACTTGAAGGAGCACAGATATTGTACGATTGCACTCGCAGATATATAAATTAGTTGTGTGAACAATTCATTTACATTTTTTCTTGAATGTGCATTTGTTCTCAAAATTACTTTTTAATATATTTTTTTTTATGATCGGTAAAAAGGTTTTAACGGCTGCATTGCGTTTCGTGTGTGCTATTAGTGTCTCGTGTGTCCTCACCCTTATAATTGAGGGATTAAAAATACTAACAAATATTGTAGATTATAAGACTTTTCATTGAATGTTCACAGTATAACCTGATTTCATATATTTTGTAAGACAAGTAAAGTAGCAAGAAAAATATTTAGTAGAAATGGTAATATTTTTCATTCAAAATTTGATATGATAGTGTTTATTGCTATTACCGAAAAACGCATTTAAAAGTAGGTAATACAATCAAGTGGTAATATTATTAAATTTTTAACATTTTGTTTTGTTGTAAAATTACCTAAACAAAATAACATCAATTTGACATAGGAAATTATTGTTCATAACGAGGATCAAAGTTTACACTAATGAAATCGATTTTTTTAATGAATCGAAAATTTTATGAAAACGACTCAAAATGTTTTACAATTAATTACACTGTGAGCAGAATTTTGCTATAATAAAACTATTACTTATATTCTCATTTAAACGAAGTGAAATTGTAAACATTGCGCAAACTGCATTAAATACTCCGATCAACAAAACCTAGAGCGGAATACAGAGTGCACTATTAAAACTGCAAAACCCCAACTATGAAGATTACAAGCTATAGATCGCCACCCATAAGGGTATGCCTCAAGGGTCAGTAATAGTACAACACATTTTTCTAAGTAACTGATCGAAATGGAGCATAAATGTCGTGCGTCCCCTTCGTAAATAGTCTCAAAGGATAAACTATACAGAATTCTTTTAAAATATTATCATAGTATGGTGTTTCTCGACCTTGTTTAAACCCTAGTAAACTAGTAAAAATTATAAATTTGCTCGGTGGAAAATCCTCAATTTGAACAGCACATAATCTGTGACCGGCGACGGCACTACAAACCCGCGCGTCTGCGCGCGACAAACTCTAACATTACAATATCCACTACAAATAATGAACAAAGTTCTTCTCCTTCGACATATGGCACTAAGGAAGTGTGATGTCCTAAGGCTACTGGTGACGTCGAGACCCTCGATCGATGCTCCTTCCCTTCTACACCGCACGCGGTTCCCGCTGAACGTGTTCCAGAGGCGAGTCTTCCTCGGCAGCCTGCAGTTGCTCTCCACGCCCAGTCTGCTCCGGCATTTCCTCATCTCATCGCTACACTGGTGCCTTTCGGGGGGCCTGGATATCCCTTTCGTGCGCTTCTTGCCACCCATCCCATTACTAAATATGTAAATATAACCTAGTTTTAACCGCGTTCTAGGCGCGGTGCGTCTCGGCCTTCCAACGTTCAGTTCATGAGGCGAGAAATTTCTTCGTATCAGTCTACAACTCGGGCGTACCACCCCCTGTCGAGGAATTTCTGTATAGGCACAGGTGTCGCAAATACTAAAGTAAGAGGTGCGCTTGGCGTCGCCGGTTCGTCTGCATCTGGGGTTGACGGGAACGATGATGTAGTCGGATGCGGTGGCTTTGGTCCTCCGCCAGCAGAGGAGTTGGATGTTGAGGTGCAGGAGCCAAGCGAAGAGGAGGAGACAGGCGCAGAGACGCGGGCGCTGCGCCGGCGAGGTGCCGATGGCCGGCACGGACGCGCAGGCCGCCGGCGGCGCCGGGGAGCCCTCGCAGACGTCCGCGGGCGCGATGTGGTCGACCGCCGAGTGCCACAGCTGCTGCTCGCAGCGCAGGCAGACGGCGCCCTCGCAGTACCAGTGGCAGCAGTCGGCGGGGCCGTGCGTCGCGTGGCGCTCCTGTTCGCCGGTCATCTTGATCTTCGGATCTGTAAACAAATGCGCGTCAGATTAGAAACCGATTCACAAAGATGGATCCAAAAATTCATTTACATAAAAGACGAAGTTAAGTTAGCGCTAACTCAAACATTCTCTTATATCCATACCCTAAAACATACGTTTTTTAAATAATACATTAGATACTTTTATTGTTTATTTAATATTATAAACTCCACTTTGCAACACTAAGTTAGTTCACTTGTATCAAGGCCTATCTTTACTTAAGTGGGGATCTATTGAATCCCTTAGCCCTCGAGATCAACTAATCAACGAATGAACAATTTTACAACTAGTAAATGTGTTTAGTTTATTTACTAAACAATTAACTGGATTAGATTGTTAAGCTCTTTGATAATTATTTATAGAAATTTATACTGCCGGTTCATAAAGCATTGCATTTTTAAATATGTTCATATTACATGAGTTTGTAACATTTTTAATATATAAAAATAACAATAGTGTTGTTTATTCCTCTCGATAACCCATTTCTCTGTTAAACGTGCCTTACAATATATCCAAATGTTCATCTGTTTGGGACCCTCACATTTCCTATCTAAATTCTGACCTTTAATCAATTCAGTGGTTAACGAGCAGACATGTGGTCCGTCGAAATTTTTACCTGACCTTAAATAGGAGCCTTTAGGTTTAAGGCGTAAAATATGTCGTCTCATTAACTAATTTAAGGCCTACTTGGAGCTCCCAGCATTAGTGAACACCTTCAGAAACCCTTCTATATTGGACGAAAGGACCATTCTCATAAAATAAAGGAAATTTTTAGGAGAAAGAATGTCGAATTTCATTCATTTCTTCAGCGTACCGTTACAGATTGGTATAGTCTCATCTGCAGCAACTTCAAACTATTCCCTGAGACCCCTTCCCAGCTGAGAAAAAGGATTAAAAATTTGGCTACAATATAACTTCTTAGCACTACCTGCCAATCAGCTATACCACCAGAGGAATAGGTACCTCCAAAGTATATGAAATTGTTTGTCCGTCTGTCCCGGTTATGAAGAAAGAAAATCTAGGTCTTCGAAACTTCTAACGTAGCATTTGGACCGAGCGGTGTCTTTCAATTGTGGTAAAGCTATCCATCCATATTGCCCAGGGGTTTCCCCAAATTGCACGCGAGTATTTATTTATACCTTCGAAAAGCCGTCAGCCGTTCGGATGTTGACTGTCAAATTATTAGAACGCAGCGGCTGTCAAAATCTGTACGCAGAGATGTCGGATGGGAAGTGATGTGGGTTTCGGAAAAATAAAGTGTCAATATTTGTATCTTTACCGGAGATCTTAAGCCGGTGCCAGACGTGTGCGCAAATATTTGCAAAGATGCACAAATATGGGAGGCCATTTGTGAATATTTGCACGTATATTTCGTCTTTTTTTAAACTAAATAATAAGAAAAGCTTCGGTTTGACATTTGGGAGGTTAGGAATGACTACACTTCGTTGTAATTTTCGAATTGAGGCTAGACCTTTCTTAAAGAAAAGATTGAAAACGACCCTACGCTAGGCCAAATGTGCCTGTCCTAGAGTCAGGGGAGATGGTGGTAATGGAGCGATAAAAATGGTATGGCCATGTGCGGATTCGAACGCGCGAACTTCGGGTCAATAGTCCAACGCCTTAACCACTAGACTACCGCGATCTCACGATTTGTGTATTACTTTAGGTTAGGTTTGGCGAAAATGGCCCCGAGTTTTTTATAGTTGTCAAACATATGAGTTCGTGTTGTCAGAAATAAAAACAAAACAAAAATATGTTCTAATTTTTCTTACACTCCCATGACTTTAATATTAACGACGTATATATTCTTAACTATGTTTTCTAGTGTTGGTCATTTTTTTTTCATTATAAAACACAGAGGGAGTTAGTCAATGTGCGTTAGTCCATCGGAGAATGGGATAAGTACCAGAAATTATTCATACTATTATTAAGTTGTTTGGGAAAAGATAGATCAATATGTCGAACGTCAAGTTAACGAGATAATTCGTCGATTAATCTTACGGATATTAAAAAAAATGGGGAATGATGCTACTGGCTGCGATTTGTTTTATACTAAAAATAAACTTTTATAGAGGGCGCCTCAGAATGATTGAGGTTATATATAAATGGCGGACTCGCATTGCTCGAAGAGGTTTTATTTCTGAAAAGAGGTATTTTATAAGCTTAATTTATAAGAAACATCCCATTTACAATAAGTACAATAGCTCCAAACGAGTGTGCACCCGTTCGCGATGCAGGAAGGCCAGTCGAAGTGACCGAAAATAGAAGAAATTTTGTAGGGAAAAATAATTTGCTAGACATCCCATATCGTAGATTCAATTATGGGCAAAACGAACTCATTTATAGAATGTGTTCACTTAAAAACAAAAAAAAAAAACAAAATAGCCAGATATTGATGTATTTAATATTAATTTAGTGGCGTTCAAAAAACTTATAAAAAATGAAACGTGACGTGAAATTTCCCTTTTCTCTCCCTCTGAGGAGAACCTCATCTCTTTATCTTGCATTTCTTAGTATACTCACTCGGTGGAAATATTTAATTAGATTATTTTATACATTTTATTTATTTTAGATTAGATTATTTGTCATTGTTTATATTTTTTTATATGTATATGTACTACCTGTATATGATTTCTCATGTAACTAAATAAATAAACATCACAGCGATTAATTAGTTCATTTTAAATGGAATGCATTCATTTACAGTAATGCCATCCTTAAGTTTATTTAATGGTTGACCATAAACAAGAGCGATCGCCCGGCTATAGACGAAAGCCAACCATTTGGCTCTCGACAGTTGATGGGTGTTTGATGGGACAAACTAATTTGTTATTATTTTTCTTCAAGTCGAAGTTTGCATTTTAAATGGCGGTGCGCTGATTAGTTATGTAGACTTTGTTAAGGTAGATTTTAGCCGCTCAAATCTATAGATGATGGTCGACCCTGGCCTCATAGGCGAAGGGATTTATTGCAGGTCCTCACATTGTTGCCTGCGAAAAGAAGCCTTGCACTTTGAACGGAAAGGCGTAAACTCTATGACGCGCATAACGGCGCTTATAACACAAACCGCGGCCTACCACTTTGAATGAAATATTGATAGCATATAGTTTTTTTTTTAAATAGGGATTTTTCCTTTATAGATTTTTTTTTTTAGTTTATTAACTTTTGTATAAATTATAATTTTCATATTTAAAAAATTAAACAGAATGTTATTATTTTATCTCTAATTTGTTATAGAATATGTCTCAAATCGTTTAGGTAAATCCCTCCTCCACTCTAATCTTACTATAAAACTATATTTATTTTATATGGGATGTTTCCAGTTTCATAAACGGGTAAAAATGCTATTTCAAAAAACACGATGGTTTTATTTTATCTTTTTTATATTTTGCATAATGTTTAAAGAAATTTCCTTACGTGATTCCTCAGAATAATAACTTATCTTTAATGCAAATAAACTAGATTGTGGATATCTCTCCTATAAGTCTTTGAAAACCTGTAAAATTTGCACAATTGCAGCATTCAGATAAGTAAGCGCCAAGGCGAGCAAGTGAAGGGTCTCTTACGACGAGTGCTGCAACCCTCGCCCTGGTGAATCCAGGTTTTAATAAGCGCGTGCCACGGTTCAATGACCTCGGTGTCAGCACAAAGTATTCGTTTCGAAGTGCTGGACCTCACCGCGACGCCTTCAAAATAACTTTTGAAAACATTAAACACAATTTATTTACTTACTTTAGTATTTGTATAGTTTATAAAATGCAGTTATTGTTAACATAATACATTTTATAATTATGTTTGTATATTTGGAATGGATTTAGTAGACCACTGACATATTTGTATTGGATACTGCGATTTCTTTAGAAACAAAGATTTAATATTATCACAAGAGGGTATTCATTCTCATGATACAAGCTGTTTGACCTCGTACGAATTTAAAAATACTAAATTTTTACTACAAACGTCCTGAAGATATAAAATTAATAAATAATTTAAGCCTTAATTTTTAAAACCGTTAAAAAATATTTATTAGGGAGAAACCTAATTTTAAACTGGCCGCAAATTGCCGTATGTGTGAAAAGTTGGTTTTTAATTTCATTTTTTTTTTACTTCCTAATTTGTTAAAATAAATGTGTCGTTACTAGGTAAGAACATGTTAATTTATCACTGATCTCTGTATAGTTGTTTTTTTTTGTATATTGTATGTGCCATGGACGGCAGCACAAATATTTCAGAGAGATACATCTACTCTAAGGACATGCGTAAATTTAGATATTACCGATATTGGGTTGTTAATTTGAATTTTCATTACATAACCTAATTTTTTTAGAGTCTTTCTACCGGAATATGGATAAAAATCAACTACAAAATAAACCCGCAACTTAAACACCAAGAAATAATTCAATAAAAGCGAAGTAATATTGAATTACTGGATAGTAGTAATTGTACTTAAAATAAATAATATAAAAACTCCTCCATCAAAATGTTACAATCGTTACAGTGTCAATGCCAATGGAATACGCGCGCAGACCTAATTTGGCGATGATTTTTTTGGATTGGGATGGGATGTTGGTCGAGAAACCGCGTCACGCGTTAGGAGTAAATTCCCTAGAGTGCCTTTTTATACGTTCTCTACCAAAGATACCCCAAGAGTCTCGGTGGGTCAGTGGTCAACGCACTCGTCTCCCACGCTAGAGTCCCTGGTTCGATCCCCGGCTGGGACTTTTTTTTCACAAATTATACGAAAGTATACGAATATACGAACTTAATAATGATAATGTTGGTGTATAGTATAATAATGGTGACTTATAATAATATATTCTGTCTGGCTGTGTGAAGTGTGGCTAAAGAAGTGTAACTTCCACCGTCTCATCCGACGCAGACCCATTTTTTTTATATCATTTCATACTCATAAGTTACATAACACCGCTCTCCTAAGTCTACGGAAATAATGCTGGGACACCCTGTATAGCTACGAAGTTGTCATTTCCAACGCGGAGAAACACGCCGATAATTCAGTTCGCTGCGCGCGTCGGCGAGCTGATCGCGAACGAAATGTTCGGCGAGAATCAAAGCGATCGCCCATTTGGCGAGTGTACGCTCCGCCCGCCGTACCTGTCCGGACGAGAGACGCCCTATTGTGAAAAAGGACAGAGGCGGAGTGGAAATGATTGATGCGAATTGTGTTTGCAATGGAGAATCCCGTCCGGGGCGCCCAGTCCGGCCGCCGATCGGCGCTCGAAAATCGACACGTACTTTAAAAAAAATCAAATCGATTATTTATTTATTTTTGAAAGTACAAAACAGCGATACAATAAGATAATCCCCTAATACTACATTTAAATGGCCTAAAAAATGTACTAAATATGAATATGGTTGAAAAAACAAATAAAAAATCAAATCTTAAATAATGTGTACTGTGCGTGGAGTGAGTGTGGTACCATTTGTGGCAGGGACATGTTTGCGCGTGTGTGTTTAGTGCGTGTATTTGTCCCTGAACGTACGGTCAAAAATTACCGAAAAGTCAGATAGAACGCATTCACATTCATTCAACCTAGCACAGTTTCTTGAATTAGGTGAAATATATGTTTGGTAATTTTTTTTTTTATTATTTATTAAAAATACCAACAGTATTAATTTTTATAATTACAAACAAAACTTATTACTAGTATATAAAACCAATTATGGATTTCGGTCATTTTACATGTTAAGATTAGCATAAAAATTTGAACAGTGTTCTTAAAATATATATAGATTATTAATATTATATTCGTATACAGTAGATTTTTTGTTTTTAAGTTTTATGTGTAATTTGTGAGTGATGTTTGTGGTAGTTGTGAGAGTGTGACATTTGTATGTATATGTTAAAATAAAGTAATAAATTATATATGGTTTTAGTATGTATAAAAATAATTTATGATGAAGGTGATATAAAAAAAGTATGTATGTATATTCTATATGTAATTGCAATTACAAGTACTTATATGTTACAATTAACCATTAAAAACATAAAAATGTAACATTACAATTAGGTTTTATTTGTCTTTACTATTAATGATATTGGAAATCTCTTTCTTGAATGATAATAAGGAGGTAATGGAGTCTGTGAGTTTCATTAAAAATAAAGTTTACGACTTGAATTGAGTCGATAGTCGATCGGCTATCAGACTAGGCTATCCGGCTATCCGGAACGAGTTGGCGCTATATCGATCTCTCGCTCTCTCGTACGGCGAATGTGCCCCACCCTCGTGTGTAAGAGCAGTCGAGCAGATTCATTATTTTTATTATGTTCATTCTATTCTGTAACAGACGTATTGAATGTATAAAATCCGTAAATCACGGCGGTCACCTAATGGACTGTAACTTCGGAAATTTATTTATTTTTATTCAAAGTAATACAGTGTATCCAAAAAGAATCATCCCTTTGTGTTATATAGGGTGATTATTTTAGAGGCGTGGTTTTCAAGAAGAGATAAAACGCATATAATTTGATGTTATGGCTAAGAATTTAGTTTTATTATAAAGATAAGGGTTTGCCATTATGTTTTAAAAATGATTTCGGGTAAGTGGCCGCCGCGGCTGACTCGAACAAATTCCAGCCGAGAGGCCCAATTTTCAACCACTTTTTGCAGCAAGTTGGTCCGTATGTCAGCAATAACGCGCCGAATATTCTCTTCCAAGGCGTTAATCGTGTCCGGCTTATCTGCGTAGACAAGCGACTTCACATAACCCCACAAAAAATAGTCCAGCGGTGTTAAATCGCACGATCTTGGAGGCCACGCCACGTTGTTCAGGAGTAAGTCTATTCATTATGAAATGGCAAACCAAACTGAGCATAAATCAAGTGACAGCTGTCAAAAACACCAACTACGAAAAAAGTAGTGCCAGATTGAAAACCACGCCTCTAAAAAAAACATCCTATACAAGGGGTGAGGTGTTTCTTTAACAAATTTTTTTTTTTTTATAATAGACGGTTAGTACAGAAGATCACCAAAAATGTACGCTTTTTAATTGTATCAAAAAATCTTATTATTTTTTTTTTTAACTGTTAAAAACATTAAATTTTAAATGTCGTAGGTATTGCAGGAAATTAAGGAAAGCAACACATGCTAATGATATATTTTTACACGCTCGCAAATATACGCAATGATTATAGAGGTAGAGGTATTATAGAGGGGTAAACTCACCGTATTATAGAGGTATATTGCTCCAAATTCTAAGTTTAATGAAATGCGGTCTAATTTTGACTACTGGGCGACCACTAGCATTAACATTAATTAATAATCTTCAACGAGTGCCAAATCAAGGTGATGAATACACGTTAATAGGTTAGGTCAAATCTTGCAAGCTGAATTAAACCACCTCCTCTCATCCTGCGAAGTGGAAATTTGGCATGTTACTTCAGATACGATGACAGTGCATTTTTATGGCGAGCATGACCTGGTCGTACACCCAGGATTGGCTGCAGACCAAGGAACTCCTCAATGGTCGACAGCACAGACACGAAATTTTGTATAAATTAAAAGCTCGTGTTTAAAAAGGTTTTTTACTATTTTTTTTATTTAAGTAGGCCGCCGCGTCTGAGGAGGCTATATCACTGTAAATTATCTAAAAAATTAGACGGCTGAAAAAAAAATGTTGAGACGAAGACAGTTCTACAGGAACTGCGCAGTTTCTCTACGTTTCACAGGTTGTTTACAGGGAGATAACAACATTTTTAAAAACGCATTCAAGCACTTTTTTAAAATGTTTTTCCATTAATTTATTATTGATAAAAAATTGATACACTAAATACCTCTTTATTATCATACATAAAATAGATTTCCAATATCAATAATATTAAAGAAAAAATACAAAATTGATATAAAATACATACAGTATAATACCTATTTAAACTATAAATGACTGGTATTGAATTTGTCTATATTATATTAATTTAATTCCTTGTTTAGGTTATTATATCATTTATTGTTGTAACTTCATATTGTACCATATTGAATAAATAAATAAAATAAATAAATTAAAACAATACGCTATTATCCCAGTACGTTCAGCAGAAGTACTCACCTAATCTATATCTTCTTCTAATATTTCTCCACCTGTTTACTAACAATAACAAGTGTTTATATATATATATATATATATATATATATATATATATATATATATATATATATTTTAAGAAGGTAGCACTGTTGTAAATTTCTTATGCTTGCTTATTACTACTATGAAAAATGTCAGAAATCCATAATTGGTTTATATATTAGTAATAAGTTCCGTTTGTCATTATGTAAATTTATAGAGTTGGATTTGTCATTGAAAAAATATAACTTATTAATTAATTTATAGCATGCAGATAAAGACAAGAATGGCTATGACATCCTGTATCATATAATACCAACTGCTTATATACACAGTTTAGTAGTAGTAAATTATGTAATACACCCGACGCCTTATAGCTATGTCCTACAGGCGTCCCCCAGACTACTCGTGGTTTCAACTTGTAATGGGTTACATTTAAAAAAAACATACGTGCAATGATATCAGGACATTCTTTCAATTCATCGTAAATTTGAACAACATTAGAGTTGATTTTTTTTAATTTTGTCATATTTTTGAAATACAAATATCGCCGACCCTGCGCCGCTGGCGGGTCGCCCGTGCGCGATTCCAATGCGCGCCTGCGCAGATGCCGACCAATCCGACGCTAGCAACGGCGATCGCATGCCGCCGGCCAAAACGACGCTGCCAGCCGCAGTCCGATTATGTAGCGCCGTTACAAATGTATGTAAAGAATCTAATAAAGCTCTTCAGCATGATTTGTCTATCTACAATTTTAATATAAAAAAATAAAATATGAAAAAAAAATACACCAAAGTTTTATTTCGTTTGGCCTGCGTTTGAAAGGCGTTTACTAAGCTCTTGTCAAACTCCTCGTTATCGAACTGACGAACTGAAAATGGCGGCCGTTAGTAGGGGAATATTAATTCTACTCAACCACGACCTCTTTTACCCTCCATCCCTCCCCCCCCTTTCCCTCCCCCCCCCCCCCGACCTCTCGAACGTTCTCTCAGATCGACATTTTTAATTTGAAAAGTAGAGTAGTCTAACTTCCCAATGGAATTGCTTACACAGTTAAAGCCAAAGAGAGCGAATCTGTTTATACTGTGGTAGCGGTATAGTCAACAATAACTGTTGGCAACTTAAGCATTTTGCACACCTGCGAAACCGTACAGTTCTCATGCCCAGTTTAACTGGAAATTTTCCATTGACGTCGAAGGCAACTAGGCTTAATAAGTTTGCAAATTCGAGCATTTGCTTTGTTTGGAAAAATGCCAAGTTGCATTTCACACGTCGTGACGTCAATAATAGAACCGTCTTGAGACGGTTCATAAATTCCTTTCTTACGGTTTAGTTTTCATAATCGAAGCCAGTACTTTCAGTCTTGTTTTACCGGTCATTTATTAATTTCTGTTTGCATTCTACTAGTTAGAAATTGATTAGGATAAGTGTGAATCTTTATAAACTACGGTGACCCTGATCTCAACTCTATCTCTACCCTCACCACATGTCAACCAGAGGTAACCATCTAGCGTTACAACTTCATTTTGAATTTATATTCATATCATAGTAACGTGCATTATTGTGACCACTCTCGAAAATCCTTCGCGATGAACGCTCGCGAACGCCGCACGAAACGGGGGTTCCCCGCCCGACCCCGTTACCCCGCCCGCCTTACCGTGGGGTTGGGCGGCCGGGCGCAGGGCGGGCGCGACCACGTGGCGCTGTTCCGCAAACAGCTGTCTCCGAGGGCGGCGTCGCCGAGAGGCACACACACCCTCGTACAACATGTATTCAAAATCACTGCAGAAAAACGAATTTAAAATTTAATCAAAAGGATTGTACGAGTATTATGGGAGCGTTACTGAATATTGGCTTGCTGTTCCCGACCTCGGCCACAGAAATGGCCGGCGCGACGTGGCGCACCGATACAATTAAAGTGTATTTATAATATCTACATCTAAATTTATATCTAAGATTAAATATAAGTTCACCAAAAAAGAAGGCCTGAAAGATGCCACTAAAATTACGAATCTCACATAAGTAGGGCCTTAAACAATCAATCAATCAATCAATATATTTCATTTGATTTAGTTTTTTTTTCGCAAGACCTGTTTAGTGAAAGATATAGATCAACCGCCTAAATGGACATTATCGATTTTAAATACATCCTGTATGTTATGTCAGCCTACTATCCAGTTTCGGTACTTCCGTAGAAGCTACTATCCCTTGTAAATATACTATATTTATTTCATAAGCCTCCGTGATTTTTTTTTATTTACCTAAATATAATATCACTTTATTTGATAATCTTAGCCAAACACCTTATCCGTAACTTGCAAGGTTTTTCCAATATATATATATATATATATATATATATATATATATATATATATATATATATATATATATATATATATATATATATATATATATATCTGTGGCTTGGTAAAAGAAGTGCCTATGTCATTTTTTTCATTGTAGAGTATTATGATGCATTATACTTAAAAATCCCCAAATTTTCAGTACAAGTGCCCATGTCAACATTCCTATTCCTAATTTAAAGATTTAAAAAACACAAAAAAAAATAAAATTTAAATTTGGGTTTTAAAATTTGGGGATTTTTAAGTATATTGCATCATAATACTCAACAATGAAAAAAATGACATAGGCACTTCTTTTACCAAGCCACAGATATATATATTTGATGATTGTTTTTTAATAATGGCAAATCGCCTGAAAAGATAAATGACACAATCTTTGACAATATTGAAAAATTTTGAAAAAGTTTTTAATTTTTTGATAGTGCCGGATAGCATAATATTTATAAAGGTTCTAAAGAGGTCCTGTACTTGAGAGCGCAGGATGTCGGTTTAAACCCAGCGCTGAGTTTTATAAAAATGCATTTTTAACCTCTTTAGAGTAAAATATTGTCAAATATTATGTAATCATCTAATTAGATGAAATAAGGAAAGGATGATATTTTAACAAAAAATATAAAAGTAATGGATTTGTGTTTACGATGAGGATGGTGGTAAAATGAGATGATTTTATGAGTGATTTGTGTATGAAGTTGATGAAAAGAAAAATAATGGAAATGTAAAAGTGTAAAATTAAAGCACATGATTTGTGTGCGTATTATTTATATAATTGTATAATTGAGTTGTAAAGTTATTTGACTTATATTTGATGATTGTTTTTTAATAACGGCAAATCGCCTGAAAAGATAAATTATACAATATTGAAAATTTTGAAAAAGTTTTTAATTAGTTGATAAAGTGCTGGATAGCATAATATTTATAAAGGTTCTAAATATATACGTAGTTGCCTACACTTTTACCTATTAAAATAATATATGTGTCATATATTTTTCACTGGTGAAATTATAATTGCACGGTAGATTGTCAATAGCCTTCATTTCTTACAATTTATTGGCTTAATTTTAGTTTCATTGTAATTTCACGGGGTCACTATAGTGAAATTATAATAACACTAGGTATGCTATGAGTGGAGTTGGCCGTGAGGTACGTCGAACGTTTTGATTGGTCAGTTATTTTCCATCCATCATTTGCAAATATAAAAACCAATCAGTGACGGCCCATAATTATTCTAACAACGAGTGAAATTGTCAAACAATTTCACCCGTGAAATTACAATGACACTAAAATTAAGCCAATAAATTGTAAGAAATGATGCAGGTTGACAATTTACCGTGCAATTATAATTTCACCCGTGAAATTATAATATCATAGCTTTGAAATGTACCAGCGACATATATAAAAGAAATGATCATTCTTTACGACTTTGATTTTTTTGTTACTTCTTATAATACAATCAATAAATAAATACTTATAAGGCAACGACTTTCAAATCAGAAAACAGCGCACAAATTATGTTTGGGGGAATACTACAATTCAAAATACCTGGTTTTCAATATTGTGTAATATTGGTATTTATTTCATTAAATTATTATTTATGAATGCCATTAGGTCGAGGCACCTATTGGCATTTATAAAAATTAAAAACAGCGTTAATTTCGATTCATTTAGACCCTTTTTTTCAATGGCTGGCATTTGTAACTATTAGATATTTAATCATAAAAAAAATATGTTTAGATACCTTCTATATATTAAAGGCAGATTTTTTAAATTAAATTCTATTACTGAGAAATTTAACAATTGATAAACTGCTTATTAGCAGTTTATCAATTGAACTATTGTTCTTTTTAGTTGAATTGCTCTCTTATAAAAGGCGTTAGAGCCTTAGGAGAAATAGTAATTGAAGGGCAAATGAATGGTCTAAAATATAGTAAAGTTAGTTTTTTTAATTTCTATATTATGAAACTGTAATTAAATAAAAACCAACAATTGCTTATTGACCGCGCAAAGAGTAAAACTTGACGCCCTATAAAAATAAAGCCTTAACATAAAATTTCCCTCCCTAAACTCCCTTGCTAATCTTAGTTAACACTGTTCGACAAACGTCATTGCTAAAGTCGCCGTCAAATCTCTTGTCAACGTCAAATATTCAGAAAAATGAAAATGTCGTCGTCAACGACGAATCAATTATTGCGTTCATAATAATTAATCGGAAAGAAAATATTTAGTTTGAATTGCAGTTTGAGTTGAGGATCGCGGAGGAAACTAACTTGACGATTGTTAAAGTTTAACAATAACCATAGCTTTAATCGGAGAAGTCTCACAACCGGCTGTAACTGCTATTTTTTTTTAATTGTAACCGTTTTAATTCCACAATAAAGATAAATAAATCTGCACCAGTTGCAAGGCACTTTTACCTGAAACAGGTTGTGAACTTCAAGTCAGCAGTATCCTTTTAACGGCGTTTCTGGCCATGAATTTCGACAACTTTGTAAATAAATCAAGAAAAAACCGGTCTAAAAGTCCATGATATGCTCACCTAACAAAATACCAGACCGTCACGACATCGTAACCCAGTAACCGTACCTATAAACGCATTAATGACAGCGAACGACGGGTAGTTTCTGTAATGTACATCAATTGGATAGGTCGGGAACACAACAATACGCGCACCGAACATTCAATAGAGAAATTATATTTTGTTAGCTATATAAAAACTTTTCCAGATTCCCAAAATCACGCCTTATAGGGTTATACAGTCGTGTTTAAAAATTGGCGCGAGAAAGACATTGTCGGTGCGAAGAGCACGCTACTATTACACGCTTCTTCTCGCTCTTTCGCCGGTCGCAATACGGATAATAGAAAATAATTTATTTTGAACTATCTAAACACATTTTGAAAATAGTAATCCCCTACCTTACCTAGTAAGGTAGGGGACTCAGGGGGAGGGGGATTAGTAGTAGTGTTACCTGTATTTCTACATCAATAACGTACGGCTAAAACAGGCTTTAAACACCCTATAAATATAAATATAGACACCGTAAGATGTCTTAGGAAATAGTATTTAACTAGTTCAGTGTATTTAATTTCTTTTTATTTTATCTTTTCTGTGAAATCCTTTATAAAAATTGCAAGAAAGTCGGCTTAAAAGGATAGGTGCTGACTTTAAGTTCTCCCTGTTTGCATATACAACGGGGTTGAACCCGGAACTCGAGCGAAATCAGCTACATGTTTGCTAGGGCATCGGTCGTGCTTTCAGGGTAAATATTTCCACAGCAGATGTTCTGAAATGTCCATAGTTGGAACGGCACCAAACGCCCGGCGGGTGCATTCGACCCGACGCAATTATTTACACTTTTTTCGTATCGCAAGACACCGAAATGAGACAGTCTCATTGCGCGTTAGGGCCACCCCAACGCGCGCTCTTGGAACGGTGCCAAAAAAAAAACGAAATTACATTCCTCGTGAATTATTTTGCGGATAATTTTCGCTCGTTTACGGCATAAAATGTAACCAGATGGATATCATCGTAATCACATATTTTTTTGTTAAAATATCATCCTTCCTTATTTCATCTAATTAGATGGTTACATAATATTTGACAATATTTTACACCAAAGAGGACAGGTGAGAGTTAAAAATGCATTTTTATAAAACTCAGCGCTGGGTTTAAACCGACATCCTGCGCTCTACAGGACCTCTTAAGAACCTTTATAAATCATATGCTATCCAGCACTTTATCAAATAATTAAAAACTTTTTCAATATTGTCAAAGATTGTGTCATTTATCTTTTCAGGCGATTTGCCGCTATTAAAAAACAATCATCAAATATTAGTCAAATATATATATATATATATATATATATATATTTTCTGACGACGCCGAATGGCGAAAGCTTAAAAAATATTATATCATCAAATCTATATATATATATATATATATATAAAACACCATTTCACGCCTTGATTGTGTATATATAAACGAAAAAAACTGATATAATAACAAACTAATCTAGGAATTTTGTCCGTGGTTTTATACATTGTAAAATATTTAAGAAACTTTTGCTGAGTTGTTGAAAAAAGATAAATTTGGGAGAACTTAATATTAAATAAATCATAAATTCTGTAAACGGGGGGGGGGAGAAGTTGTTTCATGGCTAGTGGCGCGTCAAAATCTTTAAAATTTATAAATATAAGATTTATTTTCCAATATATACAAAAATGTACATGGGAATGACATAATAACTTTGAACATACAAATATGTAGATAGAAAAAATAAAATAAAATTGCACAAATAGATTTTCTAAAAACAAAATAAAACAAATTTAATTTAACAAATCAGAGAAATAAATATTTAAAGAGATCTAATAAAGTACTTAAAAAAGGACAGGAAATACAAAAAGCAAAATTTAAATAAATATGATTAAAACTAAGAAGAGAAACTGAAAAGAGATTAATTAAAACTCCTCAAAATTATATATATTTTTTTCTAGAAGTAATTTCTTAATCTCTTTTTTAAAAGTTGTTAAATTTATAAATAAGTTTTATTTTCTCTGGTAATTTGTTAAAGAAATCAGCGGCTAGATTGGAAGATTTGAAAGAATGTCTTTTTTTTTATTTTAATCTACCTAGACCTAAAAAATAACCCACTATCGCCTCTATGGCCATCCACAACGCACATCGAATGGGCTAAAAGTGCCGCAAGCACAGATGGAGTGAAGCAACCCATCACAAGTTGGTACCACAGGAACGAGTAGCCTCGGTGGAAGATGCCTTTAATGACGCCTGTAGGGCAAGCTTTTTACAAGCTTCTATTTAGCTTGCAATGTTTGTGTGTCGGTTTAGGTCAAATCTTGCGAGCTGAATTAGAACTTCTTCTTACCTACGGAGTTGGTTCAGTGCAGAATCCAGGAATGGCACCGGACGAAGGAACTCGTCAGCGATCAGCGGCACAGCGCGAAATTTTGTGTAAAATAAAAGCTGGTTTTTCGAAAGGTGTTTTTTTTTGTTATTTCCGTTTTTTTGGGCCACCGCGTCGGAGGACCGTAGATGAAAATTAATTACTTCGCTACATTTAGATTCGTTTCGCAGGTCGATTTACAGGGAGATAAAATCTCGCTAATGTCTTGTTACTTTTGTATCGGTTTTTAAACATCTTCATCTTAACCATAAATTGAAACAAGAAATAGTAATCTAAATCAGCGATCTGACCCTATAAATGGTGTTTAAAATATTATATTGGAATCAAAACATCATTTTAGAATTACTTACCAACTTACTTAACTTTGCGTTTTATTGTAACTTCATTAGCAACATGTTGGAATCAAAAAAACAGAAATTTGCAAGACTCAGTTTCAAAAAATGATTTAAAAAGTATTGATGATACTACCTCATTGTAAATTGGTTTTATTAAATTGCCACAAAACACATTTACATCAACATCGCTGCTTTTGGTTCTGTACGACTTAATGTCGACAATACTCATTATTTGGTAAGTATATTTATTTACAAAAAGCAACTTTGGAGTTGTGTGTAATTAACAGATGAGTAACTCATAGAACAATTAAGTGTAAGCATACACTTATGATGACAGTAATTCTTATACACGGTGCAACGTTATCTCCAGGTTATTCAAGAGACGCCTGTAGAATACCCACGCCCCTCTCCCCCTCTCCCTCCCTACCTCCCTCTATATGCTCCCACTCTATCTGCTTAAGATGGAAAGAGAGTAGGTTAGTTAAGTACGTATAGGCTATAGATAAAAAAAAAATAGTTTTAAAAAAAATAGTTTAAAAGCCTTACGTTCAAGAAAATTCTATTGAAACTTCCCCGATGATGCAACCAATATTGCAACTTACGGGTTCCTCACAATCTTTCCCTAGTTGATGACGGTCACCGGAGGCTCAGGCGTTTCAAGAATATTCAGATTAACCCAGCCTGTCTTCACAAATTTCGTAGAAATCGTTACAATGGGTAGAAGACAGTGCTAGGACAAAATTCTCAGTGGCGAAATTTGAGCTGATCGAGTTCGACCCGCCGTGGATCGAACTCGGGTCGACTGGATCGGAAGCCGGCGCTTATACCACTGTGCGACCAACCATAAGTATTTACTTAAGTTAACAGGAGGTGTAGGAACTATAGAAAAAAAACTGTTTTACCATAAACTGCATGGTTCTTAGAAACGGCGGTAAATAGTGTCAATTTTGTGAAAAATGCGTTACTCAACAATTACGGGCTTCTCAAACTTCTATATATAAAAGAACAAACGAAATAACTTGTTTCAGCGAAACTGGTTACAACGGTTACTGACGAAGGACACTATTCAAACTATTCTGACCTACAAATTGTTGCCTGCCGAAAGAAGCCTTGTACGATGAAAGGAAAGGTGTAAACTCTATGACGGGCATAACGGCGCTTATAACACAAACCGCGGCCTAACATTTTGTGTGAAATATTGATAACATTTAGTTGTTTTTAAAAAATAATCGTTTGTTTTTAAATTAAAAACTTTTGCATAAATTATAATTTTCATATTTAATAACTCACACGAAAATCTCCAATTTTTGGCAATTTTTTTTGTTTATTTCTTCACTTTATTCTCATCATTTTTATATGTGATCTTTCTAGTTTCTTCAAAAAATGCTATTTAGTTTTATTTGTTTTGCATAATGTTTATTGAAGTTACCTTAGGTAATTCCCTAAAATAATAAATTATCTTTAATGTGAATAAACTTGATTACTTATATTTCCTGTGTATATCTCTCCTAACGTCTTTGAAAATCTATAAAATTATCAGCAGTGACCGTCGATTTTTATTAATTGAGTGTTTCGGTTTAAACTAGAAAGTACGAGACTATTCTCGTATATGTTTAGAATGGTTTAGGTTATAGTAGCAACGAAAATATTAATGTCTAATATTAATAAAGACGTTTAATCGCATAATTAATATAAACACGTTTTTATTACAGTGTTAATATCATTTAAATCTCTTCTAGAATTGAAAAGAATTGCTATGACCTAGGTCGTGTACAATTATTTTGGGCCCTGCTCAAATAAGCTAATTATGTTTGTGCTAGAGTCAGGGGAGATGGTGGTAGTGAAGCCTTAAAAATGGTATTTACTTCATAATTTTGTACATAATTAGTTTTTTTTAGCATAACCACAGTGGGAGGCTGGAAGCGTTTGAGATGTGGTGCAAGATTTCGCTCAGGGGGCGGCAATTTATGTGTAATCTTCCCAAACTTTCAGAAAATTATATAAATTTGTTTTAGTTTAATATCCATTTTTTCCGAGTGGCTTTTTTTTTGAAAAGGCTAAAAGGAATCCTAGCGCGCCTCGAATAAGGTTTACGAGTACATTTCAACATACGCGTACATATGGCGAAATTTGACGAATAACGAAATATATATAAAAATATTATAACTTTTTAGGACTAAAATTATATAATTCATAATGAAGCATCGTACATGTGTAAAAATGGGTTGGTATAATAATTAAATGATTACTTGAAAAGGAAGTTAAAAGTCTGAATTGCTGTCAAAACAGACTCAAATGACGTAAGAATAGATTGTGTTTCTATTGTATTTAAGTACTTTAACATGTGTACTTATGTATATTTATATTCACTCAATTATTAGTTATTTACTTTAATATTTATAGGTATTAAAGTATAATTAAATAATTTAATATAAAATCCCGTAGATTGCGTCACAATGCGAAACTAATTTTACAAATGATTGGCGTCCCCTTAGAACAGCACATTGTGCTATTCAGGTGATGCACAAAACTAATCCTTGCACGTGATTACGAATTACAATAATTTATTTATTTGTAAACTTACAAAACAGCGATACATTAAAATTACACTCTAATACTACATTTATATGACCAGAAAAGTGTACCAAATATAAATACGGTTGAAATATCAAATTATTAAACAATGTGAAATGTATGTTTAATATTTACATTCAACAACATAATAATAATACTATAATATTTATTTACACGAATTTCATGCGTAAATAACCCCTTATTCTCTTATATAACAATGTATTTTTTGTGTAAGCATCATTAGTTATTATATACATATAAGGGTAGATACATATAAAGACGATATAAATAAATAAATTCGAAATATATGTACTTATTTTACCATAATTCCCTTAAAAATAGTATAAACAGTAAATTTTGATAATTTTATCAACACATTATTAACTGTTTAGGTAGTCTGTAAGGCGTACTGAGGCAAATTTTAGAGTACTGTGGTCGTGGCTAAATAGTTTTTTTTTGTTTCGATAAAAGCATTTATGAAAATTAAAGAAAATTGTAGGTATTATCAAAAAAAAATCCTCAGCGTTAACCTCTTGTCCAACTTTTTTAATATCGAGCGTTGGCCGATAGTTGGCACGCCTGCCTCAAACGCCGTCAGAATGCTAACCTAGATTTGAGGGAAGCGTCAGGACAGACAATATTACGTAATGCAAGTTACACTTCTGAGGCGTTGAGCAAAAACATTGTTAAAGGAATTTCCTCAAAAAAGCACATTTTAAAACTGAGCACGTTTGAACGAGGTTTAAAAAAATGTCCGATTAGCAAATGGTAGCGTTTTAATAACTGCCCTAGTTTAAAACTGATTTAAATGTTGATTTAAATTTCGCTAAAGAGTAGGGGAAATTTGCATTATTATTAGTATTTATTTATCTATATTCATCGGTAAACCCACAGCGTTACCTTAATAAAAATACAAAATTAACAATTATAAGGCCGATTGTGAGTTACACATTTAAATCAAACAATAATTTGACAAAATGGACAAAATTTTGAAGATGAATGTAAAATTATAAGCGCTCATAACACTTTTTTCAAAATTTTTGCGATTTCCGGGTTCGTAAATGAGCTGTAAATTTATTTAAAAGTTGTATACGCGATTCCTAATAAATTAGTGAAAATTGGAAAATTTGCTTTTTTACGAATTGAATTTTCATTTTGACTGGCCTAGTATCGCAAAAGTTTTTCATATAACATTTTAAGAGGGTAGAAGGAATTCATACGAATGTTTCAATGGAGCAATCGGTTTCAGCTTCTATAATGTATAAGAAACTACTATCTTGTTTGTCTGTCCGTTGCATAAACCATAGCCGTTTAAATCACATCGGAGGCTAGTCGAATAATACAGATATATAATATTATAAGTCAACAAATTTTTAGTACTAATTAATTAAACATCGATAGAGCGCCCGAGTATCATATTCGAATTAATAAAATGTGACATCGGCTGTTGGAACATCGGAAAAAATATTTTAGTAAGACGTTTGGTTGTTTAAAAATTTGTTTATATGTATAGTTGTACGTTCAGACTGATTGTTGTTAAATCATTTTTGGTTTGATTTACCATGGCAATAAGAGATGGTAAATAAAAAATATTTTAGCATAAACATTTTGCTCTGATTAAAAAACATTCCACTCTAAATGGACCGTTATTTTTACTTGTAACCATTTTATTTTCCTGTGACAAATCATAATGGCGGTATAACTGAACAGCTATCTTGAAATATTAAATATGCTTCCGTTTATTTATTGTGGTTACCCAATAGAAATTGCACACAGTAACAATATAAACAATAACAACAACAATAACAATATAAATTAAAGTTAAACTAGGATAATTAATTAGTAGTTGGGTAATAAGAGACAGTAAGAGGTAATTTTACATAGTAGATATTCCGACATCGTACGTAAGTCGCTCATTAAACTATCTCATATTTTCACATCCCTACATTCAATCACATTTCTTAATTTTTTCGTATCTCTCTTTTCTTATTTGTTTTTTTTATACATTTCTTTGATTTATTTATTTACAAGTTAATATTATATCAGTATAATTCTTTTTCCTAATTTCTTAAATTCGTTAAAATTCGTTAAAAAGCGTCTATCTTTAGTTTTGCCTTAATATTTTATACAGTATTACATAATAGTTTTAATTCTCACGTTAACGGAACGGATGAGAATGTATTTTTTATAAAATACCGCGTTAGTTTTAACCGATATTCTGCGATCTCATATTCAAGAACTATTTAAAATCGAAGATAAACAAAATATTGTTGAACTTTTAAAGGCAAGGATCATTAATATTGATAATTTAACACTTATCTAAGCATATATCTTATAGTGCTTATTTATCATTTGGTCACGGTTGGTTAAGTGAGTAAACTTCATACCATTTTATCATTTTAAAATAAATTGTAATTAATAATTATGAATCTTTTCATCTCCGAATTTTTCATCTTGTAGTAACTTGTGCGCACTTATCGATTTTTAACCTCGTCGACCCCTGGGAAACCCGATTTCGGCTTCAAGGGTCGATATCGACCACTTTGAGAATCCCTGCTCTGATTGTTCAATATGTCATTTTATTAATTTTTACCCGTAATCTACATAATAATGACAGCTGGTTTCCATGATAAAGTAAAATCAATCCTATTTATTTTTCTACTTTAACTTTTAACCAGTGACTGGCCCTTATATAATCTACAAGTATATATATAATGTAATCTTTCGCCGTACGCCTAATGGATAAAATCATCAAAAAACAGTATTAATGAAATAAATTTTACAGTTTTACCAATATTTCAGTTCCTCCTGAAACTTTTCAGCACCTGCTGTCTAAAAATACTTCCCTCGCGGGGTAGTCTTTTCGTATCAGCTTCCCGGCGTATCCTTCAGATAAGTCCAAATATCCCGAGCGGGTACATTTCCGGCGGACGGGAAGCGTCAAAATTGAGACGCACCCGACCACCTGATAAACAAAGGGTCCGACGTGCCCCAGACCCTGCTCGCGACCCGCCCGCTGACTCTTTGGCAGTGTTAGTGCCAATCGCTAAGGCGCCACCAGTCCCTAAAACGTGTTTTGTAACGTATTTTGGTGCATTTTATTGAAGTTATTCCCAACAAATGTCTAAAACTAAAAATACCACAATATTCTACATATATTAATTTAGTACTTTGCTTAAAAAAAAAACGAAATACACCTTATTATAGTAATGAAAATATATAAATAAGAAAGTGTTGTTTTTTTTCTTGAAACGATTTTCTTTTAAGTTGTGTAAGTGACGCGAACCTAATTAGTCTTTCTAAAGATAGACAATATAATAATCTAGGACATTACTTAAAAAAAAACATTTTTTTCAAATGATAATAATTATTTAAATACAAAAAACATGTTTCATCGATTCCAAATGTAACGAATTCGCGGTCGGCGAGTATATCCGTCTCTTTTCTACACGTCATGTTCGAATAAAGCCTACTCTTTCAAATCTCAAGGAAAAATGCGTCCCGGGGGCCTTAACACTCGCCGCTAGTTTTCAATGTTAAAAGATTTTGCGACGGCAAAATATTGCCATTGCAAAAGATAAATTACGTTTTAATTCACGATTTTTCCTACTCCTAAAAGGCGTATAAATACGCCGATATCGCCACCTAGTGATGAGTTTGTTAGGTACTAGCAACTTACTTTATATTAAGCATAATCTGATTATACACCCAGGAACGGCCCCAGACGAACGAACTCCAAAAAAATGCATGAATTAAGAGATTTTTTTCGAAATAGTAAAATTTTGCTAAAACTTTCTTAGTACATAAGATATTGAATTCATTTCAATTTTATATTGTTCCTCAAATAAGGGCGTAAAACTTATCTAAGTAAACTTTTTTGATACCATTGGTCCTAGGGGTAGGAAAATGTGGTTTTTCAAAATTCAATAAATCATACCTCCCTTAAAAACTCTGGATCAAATTCATTCAAAATGTTAAATGAAGGCTTATAATTTCCCTACAATTTTGAATACGAGCAACCCCTACCCCCTCTCGCTGCGCAATGGCATGGATCTACCTTCGATGTTCTCCAGCGCGAAAAACCTATATTTACTGGTCTATAAAGCCGCGTGGAAGTATTCTGAGATTCTCTAGGGGTATACCAACTACTTACTGAGAGAAGATTAAAGACCTCCGCGCGATAAAGCTTAAGTGCCGTTGACCAAACGACCTCAGCGTTTCCGGTACAGCGGGGTAAGTATATGAGTACGCATACAATTTATGTTTGTTTTTGGAAAATAATGTTATCTTATCTTATCTTATCTTTTCATTGCAATTATACATTTATCACACAATCGCTGTTTCTAGATCCCGGCGTAATAACATCGACCGCAGAAATTCACAGATTATAACACTCATACAATGTTATTAATATAAATTAGATTATAATAAATTAGATATTATAAATGTTATCAATATAAATTCGTTCTGTTAAAAGTATCTGCTAAATTGGAGATGCCTGTAGTCGGTTATAATTATAATACATTGATTACAAATTATAATAATATTGATTATTCGATTTATTTATTTATTTATTGTGACATAATTAATTTGTCGAAGAAATAGAATTTTAGTTGAACAATTCACAGTTACAAATGAATATTACAAATGCACCGGGAGCGATTAGCACTGCTACATTTTGTGCCCTGCCTTATTTAATAGACTATGTCTGTACTAAGGAAGGCAGTGTTATATTGTGCTAAAACTAAGAATGTCAATCCGTCAATGCACCTATAGAGAAATATGACTATTTGTAAGAAAATAAATTAAAATATATAAATATATATAGTAAAATTGTATAAAATATTGTTTAAATACTATATTTCGATGATTTTTACGTTAAAATATGTAAACGCCGTTAGGTTACCTGATATAAAAGTCTGACAGTACTGACATTTGGAAAATTCGAATGTTTTTTAATATTTTAAGGATTGAAATTTTTTCAAATAAATAATATAGTCAGAATGTTCAAAGAAAAATTAATATTGAACGCACAGATAGTTGCATCGCTTGGGGTAATGCACGCTTATGAAAGCTTTTCACTCTCACCTATCCATCTGTGCGCTTAAGCAATACGGTCAAACTTTCAATGAAATAGTAAAAAAATGATTTAAAAAAGAAACAATAATTATGAAAAACGGTGAAAATCTAACGAATAGAATATATCGAAGTGCACCCACCTGCGCATAGGAAGGTGGGTTCGCCGGCGTACTGCGTCGGGTAGGACGGCGCCCGGTCGCCAGGCAGGAAGTAGGGACACCGCTGCTCGACCTCCTGGCAGATGGACATGCAGGGCCGCACTCGGACGAGCGCGTCGGGCCGCCCGGGCCCCCAGTCCTCCGAGTCCCCCGGCCGCCCGGGCCCCGAGCCGGCGGACCGCCTCCAGCGGCCGCGCCCGCCCACGGCGCCGGGGCCCCTCAGCCTCGAGGAGGCGTTCGCGGCGTATATGCCCAGCTCCAGCCTCGCGGCCCTGTTCCTATGCCTGGATAACCGGTTATCCAGCTGGGCTTTGGAATCAGACTTAATGGCACTAAACATGTCACTCACTACTCTAACACTTTCGGCACTTATGTAATATAAACTGTCGTTCGATTGGCGATAGTCGTCCGTTGGTTTAGCGCGGGCCCTGCGGCGACGGCGCCCCCGCACCGGGGGCTCGTCCGAGATGGATGCGGGCGTCGGACTAGGCACCGCCCCGGCGGACAGCGAGGGTTCCGTTTCGAAGTACGGCAGCAAGGCACTGCATACCCAACGGCGGTAGGATTGCTGTGAACAACAAGGAGAAAAAGACACTTAACATTTATTGTATTCATTTTTGAACCCTAGATTTTTTTGGGGTGACGGGCGTTCACCTAAAAAGCAACTAATATTTATTTTTCATATAAATAAAGTTTTGTCAACTCTGTTTTAATTGGGGAAAAGAGATTGGTATAATAACTTAATAAGCAGCTGACATTTATTACAGTGGTACCAAAAGTAAGCATGTTTTCATGCATGAGGACAAAATGACTTCTGGGACCAGAGTGCCGTTTTAGGGCAATCCTAATCACAAACCAATGACAAGACGTTGAAGGTTTCTGCATTGTACCAGACGCGTTTCTCCCAACGACCTGTGCGACAGCGTCTGACGCTGTGGGGGGGGGGGGGGGGGGAGGAAGACTGAATTTGGAACATCTCAATTTCTTACTCATAATAGGGAACACTCCATTAAACCGCTTGGAAGTATATTGAGACTCATCTATAGGTCGTTAGGATTGTGATATTGTAATTTATTTTATGTAATAGCTGTTGTTTCTTAATAAATATATTTAAAAAAAATTGGAAATTATTTTCTTGTCGCAGCCTGCAAAGGGGTATCCGTATCGACGTGTAGCAATCCAACGGCAGGGGTGCCACAACAAAGCGATAACTATTACAGGTGACAGACTCGAGCAGCGTCGGCGTCCGTCCAGGGCTGTTACGTCTTCTGTTTGCCGACCCTTCTAGCCTTCAGCGGTTGGGGGGTGGGGGGGTGGAGGGGGAGAGGGGAGGGGGGGGTTAAGACGCCACACGGTCGCATTGCAACGTTCGGATCGGCAGTCTCCTTGACAAGTAACGCGCGTTGCGATAAATGCTCAAATCTGTTAAGCACGGAGCAAAAAAGTACCTGGAGAGGGTCTGATTCCGTGTCTCGAGTATGATCCCACAGGATTTGCGTTGTTTAGTTCAGTTAGAAGCTGTGAAAACTATAGAAACCCGTAAAACAAAGAAGGATCATGACTATCATATTATTTAAGTATATAAATAGCTATTATTGTAAAATATTAGTACGATTTTATTTATTTATTTAACAGGTTTCTCCATGTGCTGAAGCCAAGTAAAAAACTGTGAGTCTGAAGGCAATGAGACCGCGAGGCATGCCTTCATGATGAACATCTCACTTTTAGCGTTAAGTCGAAAGTCCGCCTTAGCTAAGAATCAAAACAACCACCACTTAAGCCTTAAGTCAAACTTAAGTCAATGTTAAAATACGCTGCTAGAAGCAATTTCAGTGCATTAACCCATGTGTGTGTGTGTTGTCATCTGTGGTTTTCGTCTCGTACTTGATTTTATATTTTCTAACTAATTAAAATTGACTGGATTTGCTTATTTTGAACATTTTCAATTCAAGTAATCCTACAGCAAAATCCTAGTAATCCTACAGCTGAAAACATAACCTCAAAACGTCAGATGACGCGTCATATGTCAAAAGTGATGCGACAGTGGCGACAGATATTGTATACACAAACCATGGCGGCATATTCTTAACAAAGTCAAACTTAAAAAGTAACTAAAATACACAATTCAATTTAGGTCATGCTTAAAAGTTAAGTTGATCATAACTAAGAACGACTTTAAGCAATGACTGAAATTTCGGCCCTAAGTAATGTATAAATAATTACTGGATGTCATGGTCACTATGTTTTTTCTACATTTTTTGCTCACAAGCGGCTTGCAAAATTGCCACAATTTATTTACAAATAAACGACTTAAATAAACCTTGATTTATAAAAAACCATTTCCCCGGAAAACATACATTTTAATGAGTTCTTTCGTATTAAGTATGGAGGTTGCGAGACGGTAAAATTAATAATTCAAACCTTATAAACTGGGTGTAACTTTCCAAGTAAGTTTCATTTTGAAAACCGCTAACTCCACAAAGAAAACCTAGCTTTATTTCAAAAGCGCTATGAAGAGTTTCAATCAAACTAATTAGTTTAGTAACACAACGACAAATAACTGCAGAAAGTTTTTTTTTTTGCCTTATAACACCGTTTGAAAAGTTAAGTTTTCTTTCGACATAGCGCAATACTATTTCAATGTTTTCGCTACAAATTTGGAAACATTGGTTTGTAATTTAATAAAATATCAACTGGGCACATACACTAACAAAATCATGCACCCTCGCTCACTCACACTCCCTTATACAGAATGTCCCAAGAATAATGTACCTACTATAATATAGTATAATAAATAAATGGTTACTTAAAAAGGGAGTTAATAATTCTGAATTGCTATTTAACAGACCTAAATTATGTAAGAGGCGTTCTTCTATAAAATAATTTAGTGTGTCTATTGTATTTAAATAATAAAGTATTTGTATGTATGTAGTATTTATGTAAATATATTTACTTATTTATATATATTTATTTGGAAAAACAGGAGGTACATAACAATAAAAACAGAGAAAGCAATGGTACCAATTTACCGACTATAAAATAAAACCAATTAAATATTTCCACCGAGTGAGTGATTGTTTATCAGTGAGTGGTTGTTCACTTTTTTATATTATAATATTTATAGGTATTAAAGTATCATTTTATAATTAAATGTACTATTAAGGTGATGTACAAAACTAATCCTTGTAGCGTGCAAATTACAATCTTGCACGCTACAAGCAATGTATTTATTGTGAAAACACTATTTATTGTTATATAATATAAGAGTGAATGTAAATGACGATATAAATAATTAAATATTATGATAGCCTAGTAAGATAAGTTCACCGATCCGTCAAAAATGCCTATCGACCGATCAGATTTCGACGTTTCAAAATGGCGGAAGCCATCAAGTGTCAAATGGGCGGAAATAGGCCGATAATGGCGGCCCTCTCGCCCGACGCCATTGCATCTGCTGTTTCCGGAGGCCGCTCAAATTTGCCATCCTTGCAGCCAAGTAATTACGAAAGTTCAAAATATATAATAATACACTTTTGTTTGTTTTTTTAAGTTATACTTCTTTGCGCCCGTTGTACTCATTGGGATGGGATGTTGGCCGAGAAGTCGCGTCATGCGTTAGGAGTAAGTTTTACGTTTGTCGAGTTGTAGAGTCCAATTGCTTTTTTATGAAATATGTTTGTTTTTCCGAAATTTGAAGCTAGATATACGAACTTAATAATGATAATGTATAAGTGTATAGTATAATAATGAAGTGACTTATAATAATATATTGAAGAGAAATATATTGAATAACAGAGAAAAATGTCTTATATTTTATTTATATATCCTGTCTGTGTGTGTGTGTGAGTGGGTGTGTGCGAACGGCCAAAGAAGTATAACTTCCACCGTCTGTTTTTTTTTAGAGAATAATATTTGCTGCAACTAAACTCTATTACTATGTAGAAAAAACGTGTCTAGAAAAAATATAATTTAATACGACGTCGCATATTTAAGTTCATACATTATTGTTCGGACCTGTTATGACATTTTATAAATCGCTATAGTTTCCTGCCCCCTATGTCTTCACCTTTATGATAAAATGTACGCTCTGTCCTTACCTTAAAAGAAATTATTATCTGGGGGTAGTTTCGCACGAGCCCAACGAAGAATACCAAAACAAGCTACGAGCTGGTGTGCACGGTTCGAGTTCCACCCCGTTGGAATACTAGACGCCGATCGTCGCCACGTCGTGGATTGTGTCGTCTTGAGATCACTCGTGCACTCCGTAACTGGGTAACCAGCCCTCGCCCTGGTAAATTAATCGCTCGCTTGCAAAACTACGAACATGACTAAAGGTTAAAGTTAAAGGTGTGGAAGTGTGGCAGCCAAGCTTCAACCTCATCAGCATCATCGAGGTTAGTGATTTTGTACTATTTGCTAATCCTCCGCGTTGAATTCCATCCGATGGCCTTCACTGTCAGATTTCTGTAACCCGACTTGCCAATAAATAAAGGTATTAAACGTTGGCCTTCTACCAACTCAAGGTCCTTCGAGAAAAAAGGCTGACTGACCCTGAACCCAGGCCCACGTGCCTACAATTATATGTATATATACATACAGGTTGTTTTAAAATTTAGGGCACTCCTTATAGGATCTTCACTTATATCGACAATAAAACATTAATCAGCAAAAAATATCGGTAAAATCGTACTCAATTACGAGAAAAACGACTTTTTAAATGAAATAGAAATCGTTTTAATGTTTGAGTGCCCTAAATTTAAAAATACTCTGTTTAGTAATCATCGAGTATTGTAATGTTTGTATGATATAACATATAATTTATATTGTTTCCATTTATTATAATCTCTGTTTTATCATCATTTATTCATTTATTTTTTTTACTTTAGCGTCTAAGAATAATTGTTAACGTGTCATGCATTTGCATATTTTGTTAGGGTATATTAAAAATAAATAAGTAATAACTGATTACCGTTAATAAAGGTTTTCTTAAGGTGCGGTAACCCCACCCCAACTGACGGTAGAATGGCGCTAATAAAGTTTAGCGTATACCTGTTAGTTTTAGTTAGTCAAACAATAAGTATTCTTACTTTTCCCCTGGTATTACTAACATTTAACCGACTAGTTCATTCTTAGCGAACTCCCTAGGCCAGGAAACATACCTTAGTTCGTCGTAAGTAGGTAATACAGATATTTGAGTCTGAAAGGGAGTGACAGACGAAAGCGAGGCGCCCTCTCTCGGAATTAATAATAATTAATTAACACTGACAAGGCCAATTTAGTGAGATCTACCCGCTCGTGTATTCACAATAACCCGTAAGTACACGACAATTATAAACAAGAGTCCATTTAATGAAACGACAATATTTTAAAATGAAATAGTTACTAACGGAAATTTGGTTAATTTATTTATTTATTATATATTTTTTTTTTATAAATGCAATGAACACAAGAAACAAGAGATGAAAAGAAATCCTAAAGAAATTTATAATCTAGGTTAGTCTTGCATCCTTATAAGTTTTTCACATACAGAGTGATTTATTTCATATCTAATAATAAATAAATTATCTAACGATGATATCGTGTGATTATAATTGAGTTTTACAATTGTTATTTGCATTAAAGATTCTAATTAGGATTTCAAGATTATTATTCTAGGGAATCGCCCAAGGAAATTTCTTTAGACCTAATGCAAAAAATATAAAAAAAAAAGAATACCACCATATTTTTGAAATAGCGTTTTTTGAAGTCGTCCGCTTATGAAACCGGTTTGATCACATATGATATAAATATAGTTTTATTTTATTTATTTATTGACAGTAACTTAACATTATGCAAAGTACTACCTTACTAGGCAATACCCGTACTAAAGTAGACTTTCCTAAAAGCATCGTTCTTATAAGCATAACCGTTTCACTGCGCAACATACAATTGCAATTATTTTAATTAAATTGTATGCAATAATACATTATATATAAATAATAATTATGAGAATAAAGTGGAGGAGGGATTTACTTAAGCGATTTAAGATATATGGTATAACAACTTAGAAATAAAATTACAAAAATTGCCTAAAATTTTCGGTTTAGTATATAAATATGAAAATAATAAATTATGATAAAACTTGTGAAATTTTCAGAAAAAAAATGGTTTAGGGCTATTTAAAAAAAATGCTATCAAAATTTCATACAAAATTCAGTAGGCCGCGTGTTGTGTTATAAACGCCGTTAAGCCCGTCATGGAGTTTACACCTTTCCGTACATCGCGCAAGGCTTCTTTTCGCAGGCAGCAATTTGTAGGTCATAATCGTTCAAATTGTGTCCTTCGTTCACGTGTAATGCCTTCGGATGGTTTTTACGAGGAACACAGAAGGAGGTCTGAGGAGTTTTTGAAAGTGTTTTTGAAACGATTATGAATGCCTTCGAAATGGTGCAAAATAGATTTCCGAGATTCGTATATTCAGCGTGGATATTATTTTTTTATATCTTTCTTCTCGGGATGTTGGGATGTTGAGGATAGAAACGCAGCCAATATGTCACACTTTTCATGTTCTCAGAGGGACGATGGTTGAGGGTCGCAACCTTCCAGGAAGAGTTAGGTTCATTTTTATTGGTCAAAAATGCTTCAAAAATACATATATTTTACAGGAAAAAAAATATAATGTCGGTATTAATCGATATTTATTTATTAAAACCCATTACATATTCATTTTATATGGTTCGTGTATATATATATAAAATTCGTAAAGAAAACTTTGCACCCTTTCTATGCATATTGCGCGCAGGAAGAGTGCAGAATACTAAATTTATCTAGAATATATTAAATTAAAATATTTATACTTTGACAGCTGATGAGTTTCAAACTGTGAATTTTGTGTGATTTCAAATGTTCCTTTTTCAATAATCTGTCAATATCAAGCAAAAATAATTATTAATGTCATTAATTATTATTATTATTATTCCTTAGAAGGCAGTTCTATTTGTTCATATTTTTTGATTAGGTGCCAACTAACAATAGATGATATTTGGAGGAATATTTGTCCTCTGGTTTTTGACAAACGTTTATACAAACATGTATTGTTTTAATAATTGATGTTAGGCTACGATTTTTTTGTGTCAATGTAGGCCGATTTATTGTGCATTTTCTCAAAATCATGTTATAATGCAAAATATGTTTCCTAATTTCTCTTCAATATATTATTATAAGTCACTTCATTATTATACTATACAGCTACATTAAGTTCGTATATTCGTATACTTTCGTATAATTTGTGAAAAAAAACACAGACAACTAGCTTCAAATTTCGGAAGGAACTCTACAACGCGACAAACATATTTCGTAAATTGGACTCTACAACTCGACAAACATAAAAAATACTTCTAACGCGTGACGCGGTTTCTCGACCAACATCCCATCCCAATGAGTACAACGGGCCCAAAGAAGCATAACTTCAAAAAAAAGTCTTGTTACAGTAAACATAGAGTTTAAAATCGACCAGAATTCGGTTAAAACATCAAATGAATGGGTATAGTCTTTCGCACGGTTACTAGCACTTAAGATTAGGGGTCCGTAGGACGAGTATTTTCGGTGGAATCTGGAGGAGGAATACGCATCACATTATTTTGTAATCCACAAGCAAGTCAGACTGATGATTGGTCGGGGAATACCCCGAGGCGGGCGAGAGACGCCCGCTCCCAGAAGGGTTTTCCCCTGATGGCAATGAGGTTAATAGCGCTGGGCGGCGCGATTCAAATTAGCGAGGCGTACCCGTACTTTTTGATTATTTAGGAATGTCATTCTTACATTATTTTACTACATGTAGGTAGCGGTGCTTTTATTTATTTATTTATTTATTCTTTATTGAAAAATCCACAGTATTACATTTTTACAATTACAAACAAAACTTATTACTAGTATAAAACCAATTATGGATTTCGGTCATTTTACATAATAACATTAGCATAAAAATTTGAACTGTGTTCTTAAAATATATATAGATTATTAATATTATATACGTATAGAGTAGATTTTTTTTTTAAGTTTTATGCGTAATTTGTGAGTGATGTTTGTGGTAGTCGTGAGTGTGTGACACTTGTATGTTAATAAAAATAAATTAAGTATGGTTTTAGTATGTATAAAAATAATTTATGATGTGATAAAAATACAGTATGTATGTATATTCTATATGTAATTGCAATTACAAGTACTTATATGTTACTATTAATCATTAACAACATAACAATCTAACAACACAATTAGGTTTTATTTATCTTTACTATTGATGATATTGGAAATCTCTTTTTTGAATGATAATAAGGAGGTATTCTTTTATCAAGTATTTAAGTAGGTATCTATGATTAATATTTATTAGTATATTTATATCTAATTATTTATTTATTAAAAGAATTATGCACGTCCAAATTGAATAAGTTTACAGCTAATATTAAACATAACCTACGGCTAACAATTAGGTGCAATTATTCGCTTAGCTGTCACTATATCTACAGGATTTTTCCTCAGCGCATGGCGCACGCCCAGCATAATTTAAGCAAATCGGCGTGATTCGCGCGGCGCGTGTTTTGCGTTCGGCTGGCCTATACATATAGTGCGGTGGATTGGTTTATTGGCGTTGATTTCTCCTCCGTGACCGGTCACAAAATTGCATTGTCTTTGCTCTCAGGACGGGACAGCTTCCCAAAGTTATTCAAATTATTCCGTGTCGGAGATCCGAGCCGGGCCGAAGTTTGGAAATCCGCTCGCGGTCCGTCCAAGTTTGCACCGCAAAGTTTCCCGACGTCTTGTTAGCTGACCGTCCGCCGTTTCCGTATGCTAATAATCGTGGACACCTACGAATATAAATAGAACGACGCGCGCACTGAAGGAGCATTCGTCGCATATTTTGCGTAAAATATTCCCCGGTTACTGTCCACATAAACGTCCTTTAGGCACTTAATGCTCAATGCGAAAGAAACTCAGAAATAATAACAAAAAAGTACCCCTCGTAATTATCATCGCACATCCTGCGATATAAGTATGTATACGCAATCAATCTTTCAAATTCAAATCCTAAAATATTTTATTCAGTAAAATATTGCACAATTAGGTACAAAAATTAAATCATTATTATAAAACAAGTAGTCTGGCCCAACAATGGCCACCAACCTGAAGCTACATACGGCTTGGAGACAGTAGCGGCTGAGGATCTGTCAGAGAACCATGGAAAGGACAGTGCGCAACGAGGAAATTCGAAGTAGCACTAAGGTCAAGGACATCTTGCGACGAATCGTCAGCCAGAAATGGCGACATGAGGTGCCGAAGAGTGGAGACCGAGGACAACCAAGCGGAAGACCACAGCTGAGGTGGATGGATGGCATCCGTAGGGCTGCAGGGGGAAACAGCTGGCTCCAAACAGCAGACACCTACATCCAGGTTGAGGAAGAAGAACTAGGCGAATTGCCTGTTCCAAGGTAGACTTATTTGTCATTTTTAAATATTGCGTACAGCTTCTAAGCAATGTTTTTCATATATACACTAAAATAATATAAATATTGAGTTAAAAATTAAATATACTATTATAATATTAAATCATACCTTCTATGGAAGAAATAGATATATTGTCTTATTTATACTAAAAATAAATATAATTATTACAAATACAGACACATAATAACAAAATAAAATACTGGTTTCTTATGTATCAGCATAATGAATGCCTTCATCTATCAGCAGTTTAATTATGTATATTGTTTTTGTATGCTGCATATATTTTATGCTATACGAGGACCGCAGACACGAGTCGTCCCACGCCGTAGGCGCCGGAAGGTGGCTGTATAGAATAGAACGATAGGCACATAAGAGAAATAGCAACTTAATCCATGTGAATGACAATTTAAATTGGTTCACAAAAATTAAAATAATAAAATATATAGATATAGTTTAGTTACATCGATATATGCTACATCATACCTAGAGTTCATATTAATACTACACATATTGTATAGCCAAAAGATATACATCACAAACATATATAAATTATAATAACAAGTTTTATAAATTATGTTTAAATATACTATTTAAGAATTGGTATTAAAAATAACTGTCACGCAACATTTCTTAAAATTATAGTCTTTAAATTCACACAGACTTTTTTTAATTAAATACGTTTTGATGGCTTTTTTGAGAATAAATATATTTTTTATGATTTTATATTCTCCTGGTAATTTAAATGAACTGATGTAAGGGTTTTAGTACCATCAATAGTTCGAAGAAACTCGCAAAGGGCTTCTTGTGCATATGAACTATACACAGTTGATATTCCAAGGGTTTGTAAGTGTGATCTGCAAGATTCCCGCTGACTAATACTCCAATTGTCCCTTTTTGGAGGACAAACATACCTCTTACGCGGAATGACGATCCCCATGGAAGAATACCACATCGGAGACGTGATTCCATACAAGAGCAAAATAAAGCGCAGGCAAAGCTCCCGCAGGCGCCGTCAAAGCCGCCTGCAGGGCCTGGGCAAATCCCGAGGTCGAACAGATAGTATTATACAGGGGGAACTTTTTCTCATGCACATCCTTTTATGGGATTATTAAGATTTCTTAATTTTGACATATTTTTTTCCATACAAAATAAATAATATCCCCGGAAACGTTTGGTTTCCAAATATTGAAAAACTCGTAGAATAAAAGTTGAAGTAAGTATAGAATGACCCCATAAAATGATCTGCATGAGAAAAAGTTCATTCTGTATATAATCTCTTTTCGTGTACACCTTACCTGTTTCAATCGCCTAAATGGGATTCAAATTACGCACAGAATGCCGAATAGAATTCGGGATACTAGAATTCAGAATACAGGACTTTTTAAATAACTATAATATTCTGTCAACGGACTATTTGGTTACCGTTACTAAAGTTTTTAATAGGCTCAACCGACGTTGATACTATTACTATTACTATTACTATTACATTTGATACTATTACTATTACTAAGGCGTCTAACGATACGGTTAGATTCTCGCATGACTAATGCAAGCATTGCTATGAGAATTGTAAGGGCATTGTAAAAGGAGCATTTAGTTCGGCAGCGTAGCGTAATAGGTGATAAGTACACCGCTCCAAATTCGTGCCGCGGGAGCTAGCTGCTCAAAAATTCAGCAGCCCCGTGCGAAGTTAGACCGCTTAAGTACGTAATGCGACCCCTAGAACTAACCGCGTAACTTAGTTACACCGCCGAGATCCGCTATTGAATTAATTTGATAGTCGCGCGAACAGTTTATACTGTTTGCCGTCAATGAATAATAGGCCCCCTTATTAGTTAATTTATAAACGACAACGTATGCCGATAATAAACATAAAAACAAATTTATTTATTTATTTGTTTGGATAAAACTTAATTTATTTACGGGATTTATCGAGAATCCCGTAATACTCGGAGATATTGGTTCCTTTGTTCGGGACCGTTTTACTAGAGCGCGGAAGCATATGTTATTTAGGCGGTTAGCGTGTCGTACCGACGCATACAAGTATAGTCCGATTGGGAGAGCAGTCGAATTATTAAATTCTATTTCCGCGGAGATTGATATCTTTGTCTGTTAGGATTAAAAAACTGCTTTCTTTTACACCTTTGTAAATTGTGTGCCTGGAGGCATTATTTTTTATGTTTTTATTGTTAATGTTGTTTTTTTACTTTTTTTGTAATGTGTAAACCTGATTGATAAATAAATATATAAATAAATAATATTATTACTGCAATATAAACTACTCGTCGTAATTATATAAAAAAATATCTCTGCATTATTTTATTTACTTTGCTTAGTATTGAAATGCTTAGTATATAATTGATAAAATAGTTTCAAAGTTTGGAAAAAAACTTAATTACTTAGATACTTCATACTATAATAAGTTTAAGCCCAACGTATTTATATGTTGAATATTCATTTATTTATTTAAAAGATTGTTTATTATTTATTTAAAAAGTATATTAACTGCTTAACGGGTAGTCATTTAAGTTGCATTCATTTCTGCTTAAAACTAAATTTTATTATTTTTTACAGGGTTTCGCAAGGGTCTTTTACGCTCCCACTGTATAAATAACCTTTCTTAGAACAGATTACTAATAATTAATAAGGTAATAGGTAGGGGGTAGGTAATAGGTATCAATCGGTCAACAAAACTGGTACCCGGGTACTCGAATTTATATATATTATTTATTGTAAAATTTAACATTATGTTGCCGATACCTTATCTTCTTTCATAAAACTTTGAATTTGAAACAATCCTTATTGCAGAACTAACCTTATTTTTACATAACCTATTATTTTTTTTTTTAAATAATTGCTATGACCTAGATCATATACAATTATTTTGCGCCCTAGTCAACTAGGCCACATGTGCCTGTGCTAGAGTCAACGGAGATAGTGGTAATGAAGCGTTAAAAATGGTATGACCATGTGCGGATTCGAACCCACGACCTTTTGGCCAACAGTCCAACGCCTTAACCACTAGACTACCACGATCTCGTACGCTTGTGCTTCAGAACCGCGAAAATTGGGTATTTTACGAGTATATCGATGAAACCGATAAACCTCTCCCGTTGAATAAAATGCGTTTGAGTTTATAGCGAAAATTGTTTTATTATCTAAAACGTGAGGACGAAAAAATAAATAGTTAAAAACAGATTTTCAAAAGCAAGCTTTTATTTAAGTGCTTGAATGCGTACACAAAATTTCAGGTCTATGCCGTTGACAGTTGAGGGGTTTCATCGTCTGGAGCGAATCGGGTCATGCTGGCCATAAAAATGCATTGTCATCGGAACTAAACCAACACGCCAAATGTCAACTCCGTATGATAAGAGGATGTGATTCAAATTCAACTCGCAAGATTTGACCTAAACCTAACCTAAAGAAATAAATAAATTCAGTGCTCCAAATTTACACAAGAACGCTGGTGTTTACAAATCTTATTTTTAGGTAGATTTCATTAGAAAAGCCATGTCGTGAAATAGCAGATATAATGCAAAAAATAACAGTTAAAATTTAAATAGAATATTAATAGTAAGTAGATACAATATGAAGCTTTCGTTTTCAGTAATTAATTGTATACAAAACTAACACAATTAACTGCGAATATCTTGGAAATTAGGATTACAATATGTGTAGGATACATAATTTTTGATCATTATTTCATAGCCAATCACATAATGTTATCAACGTGGTGTAAGCCGGAAGTATGTGATCAAAGTTTAGATCTAACTTCCTTATTGATAATCAATACTCATGACACAAAATAATATTAAATTTTAGAATGTATATATTTAAATATATTATTAAATTACCTACTTAACTTATTAAAATTGTATAGTATGCATAGGTTTGAATGATTACACGGCGTATGTTATGTTACTGGGTTCGTTATAACCAGAAGATTTTTTATAAAATTATTAATTGAATTTGTCCATATTAAATTTATTGTTTAGACCGTAGTGAATGTTTTCTATGGTCTTCTATTCGACAACCGATCAATATGTCATGAGTTTTTTAATAGGTTTATTTTCACTATTACTTCGCTTATCCAATAACTAAATTAAATATAATATTAATTGTGACGATACTCTGAAACTTGGTAAGTACGCTTTCAAGAAACATGAGCTAAATTGCTTAAAAGAACCTAATTCTAAAGTTTAATTCATTTTTAACACGTTATATTATATAAATTGTTTTTGGTTTTTAAATTATATATAAAAATATTAGCATTATCTTCTTTTAACATTAATAACGAAAGTAGTAAATATGTAAATTTTAAGTAGCATTCTATTTGTTTTTTTATTTATTTTTAAGGTACAATAAAACTTGCAGCTTATTATAGTTATTATACTTTACAGTTTATACAATAAAAACATTTGTATTAAAGTTTTTTCCCATTACAAAAATAAAACATTCTTGGAGATTTTTTTAAAATGATTCTGAGGTGGTATGTGTGGGTTCAATTTTCAAATTCAATTCAATTTTAAAACGTTAATGTTCATTTACTGACATGGGTAAAAAACGGCCTATGGGGTATTTGACTAATCTAAATCGGCAATATTTTATCCCACATGCCTGGCAACACTGATGACAGGCTGCTCCTGTCACACGTGATCAGATAAATGTTAATAAGTATCTTAAAATTTGCAAATCGCAAACATTACAATGATAAATTATATTTATTTGGAAAAAATATCATTTTGACCAAGCTACCGTTTAATTACGGAATGAGCTACAGCAAGTACCTACTATAAATGATGGATGATAGAGATTCAGAATCATTTCGATCTATTAAACTGGAAAATGAGGAAGCTGAGAATATCGAATGGATTCCACAAAATGAAATTCAAATCGAAGATGCCAAATTTATCAAGCAGGAGTCTACTACAGTCGATATTGCAAATGTGGCAATATGTACAGGAAGACAACACAATAAGAAGTTTCTGAAAATAAACCTTGATTTTATAGATTTTTCGTGTACAAAATGTGGATGTCAACTCGATCAAAGTGGTCCATTTCATCTTTATGACGACAGCGGCAAAGGTTTCAATACTTTTTTGTGTCTGCAATGCGTAAAGGGAAAGAATAAAAGGAGAAATTTAATATGTAACGAATGCAAGAAGTCGTTTTTATATGAATGTTTATTAAGGAGGCACATCGATAGTGTTCATCGCAAAATAAAACGATTTAACTGCAGCGAGTGCAATTATATGTGTAGCCTAAATAGTCACTTAGTTAGACACATCGATAGTGTTCACCTCAAAATAAAACGATTTAAATGCGGCCAGTGCGTTTATATGAGTAGCCAAAAATCTGACTTAGTTAGACACATCGATAGTGTTCACCTCAAAATAAAACGATTTAACTGCAGCGAGTGCAATTATATGTTTAGCCAAAAAGGCAGCTTAGTTACACATATCTACAGTGTTCATCTTAAAATAAAACCATTTAAATGCAGCGAATGCAATTATATCGGTAGCCAAAAATCTAATTTTGTTTTACACATCGATAGTGTTCATCGCAAAATAAAACGATTTAAATGCGGCCAGTGCGTTTATATGAGTAGCCAAAAATCTGACTTAGTTAGACACATCGATAGTGTTCATCGCAAAATAAAACGATTTAACTGCAGCGAGTGCAATTATATGTTTAGCCAAAAAAGTCACTTAGTTGAACACATCGATAGTGTTCACCTCAAAATGAAACGATTTAAATGCAGCCAGTGCGATTATAAGTGTAACCAAAAAGGCAGCTTAGTTACACATATCTACAGTGTTCATCGCAAAATAAAACGATTTAAATGCAGCCAGTGCGTTTATATGAGTAGCCAAAAATCTGACTTAGTTAGACACATCGATAGTGTTCATCGCAAAATAAAACGATTTAACTGCAGCGAGTGCAATTATATGTTTAGCCAAAAAAGTCACTTAGTTGAACACATCGATAGTGTTCACCTCAAAATGAAACGATTTAAATGCAGCCAGTGCGATTATAAGTGTAACCAAAAAGGCAGCTTAGTTACACATATCTACAGTGTTCATCGCAAAATAAAACGATTTAAATGCAGCCAGTGCGTTTATATGAGTAGCCGAAAATCTCACTTAGTTAACCACATCGATAGTGTTCATCGCTAAATGAAAACATTGAAATGCAGTGAGTGTAAAGTAGTGAATAAATGCGTTCTATTTTAAGTACCTAACTTATAAACACATATCAGTGTTACTAGGAAAGAGTTATACGCCGATAGTGCAGCCACGTTGTGTTTTACTAATGTTAAAAACAAATAATTGTTTTTGCATTGTTAATGAAACAGTCTCTATGTTTTTGTTTATTTTTCCCCCTAGTTTTAAATTTATATTTTCTCCTGCATTTGCAGGATTTGATATGTTTATTTTAGTTTTTTTTTCTTCCTATTATATCTATTAAGTAGAACTTGAAACACATAAAAACCATATTTTCTTATTATAACACTACTCAAATCATAGTTGTAATATATTAAATGAATGCGAGCAAGTTTGAGAAATTTGTTATAATGGGGAATTAATAATTTAATTGAATTTATTTGAGTTAGCTCTGCACCCAGTTTTATTGAGAATAACGAATTAGAAGTAATTAATTTAACATTAACATTAATACAAGATTAATGAAGTTTAAAATTATAGATCTCTTAAATTTGTAATAATCTTGTAATATTTACTGATACTTGGAAGATGAAATTAGATCCTAAGTACCAGTCTTGTAAAGTTTGTAGCAAAATAAATTAAGTTTCACAATTTATAATATTTTTTATTTATTAAAGAATTTGTGAAATTAAACATTACAACACAATTTATATCATTTCAATCCAGAAGATATGTACATATAAAAATAAAATCAAAGATTATTATTTATTCATAAAATATGATATGAAATTTTGAATGAAAACTCAGAATACATGTAATTCTTCTGAAATATTTTTGAACTTTTTTATTTCTTTTCTCAAACATATTAAATATGCTGGCAATGTTATGTAATTTGAATATTAAGATTAGGAATATAACTTAAAATATACTTTAACGTTATTAGAAATATAGATGTTTAGATTAAATTGGTACGTACGCTTTCTCTACTCAAGCTATCTCATGTTAAGTATCCGTCTAACTACCACACATTGAAATTATACGCAATTAATATCTTCTCAGATGAATTACCTTTGTCTAGGCAATGCCAAAAGTAAGATTTATCACCTGAGCCATCCTCCCTGGTCCCTCCGTTTGCAGTTAGTCCAATGGCTAAGATCTAAGTTTTTAATTCCGGCATAATGTGTTCTTTTCCATTGATATAACTTTTTTCAATATTTTTTTTTTCACACGATTAGAAGAAAAATAGCATATACAGGGTGTTTGGTGCATCGTTTGTCAAAATGAATTGGCCGAAAGAGGGGCTCATTTGCTATGTCTTGAGGCACAATAACTTTTTTTTCGCACCATGGTTTTTTTTTATTTTAACATTTTATTATTTTTTTGAAAAATTCCAGAATTCAGCATATAAATTTAGATTAAAAAAAAAGTTATTGGTATAGCACCCCGATTTAATTTTTATTTGTATGTTCACTGTTGTATGGTTCTATGAAATTCAGTATTACTTGCAAATACTGTCTAGTTTTATTTTTATTAAATCATAAATTTTTTGGCAGAGGTAAAAATAATTTTAACACTCAGCTTTACATTGCAATTAAAAAAAAACTTAAAGCGATCATGATCTTCGAATTCTTTAAAAAACTTCTTCTGTTTATCCCCTTTCCAACGGTATGCATTATGCCATAGAAACCTGCTAATAACTTTACTAATTTACTAAATTTGCGTATCCGGACACATCGGGTTGATATTCGATATTCAGGATGAAAACTTGTTTTTGCGGAAATAACATGGGCGAGACAGGTAGAAAGTACTATCTCACTCTTGCGATGTAAAATCTATCTATCTTCTTCTTACATAGGGTACTGATGTTCCTCGAATTTGAAATTAAAAAAACCAAATTCCCTTATTATTCACCTCGCCCTGTCACAAATCTTGCTCGAATTGGTGACCTCTGTTGTGTATGCATGCACAACTTCTTACAGATACATTGCATACAGATGTGGATGATCCCAACTTTTTAAGAAGTATTCTCTGGACGGATGAGTCCAAATTTACTAAAGAGGGAATTCTTAGTTTACACAACCTTCACCACTGGTCGCCGAAAGATCAGAACCCACATGTGAAAAGACAAAGGGCATTCCAGAGAAGGTTTAGCATAAATATTTGGGCAGGAGTTATAGGAAATCATGTAATTGGACCACACTACTTACCTAATCATCTCAACGGGGATAATTACCTTGAATTTTTACATAATGACTTGCCCGAATTGTTAGCTGCGGTGCCAATTTTCCATCAAGAGAGACGTATTTTGTTTCAAAATGACGGTTGTCCCGCACACTGGAGATTATCCATTAGAGATTACCTTAATAATGTATTCCCTAATTCATGGATTGGGAGGGGTGGCCCTATTCCATGGCCTCCACGTTCCCCAGACCTAACTCCATTAGATTTTTACGTGTGGGGACGGGCCTAAGAACTTATATACGCCACAGAAGTTGAAACTAGGGATGATTTAGTTCAACGCATTGAGCAGGCTTTCGTCGTTATTAAAGAAGAAATGCGTTTACACACCACTACAGTGGAAATAAGGCGAAGATGTCGCGCATGCATACACAACAGAGGTCACCAATTCGAGCAAGATTTGTGACATTAAGAATAATAAGGGAATTTTGTTTTTTAATTTTAATTTCGAGGTACATCAGTACCCTATGTAAGAAGAAGATAGATAGATTTTACAGCGCAAGAGTGAGATAGTACTTTCTACCTGTCTCGCCCATGTTATTTCCGCAAAAACAAGTTTTCATCCTGAATATCGAATATCAACCCGATGTGTCCCGATACGCAAATTTAGTAAATTAGTAAAGTTATTAGCAGGTTTTTATGGCATAATGCATACCGTTGGAAAGGGGATAAACAGAAGAAGTTTTTTAAAGAATTCGAAGATCATGATCGCTTTAAGTTTTTTTTTAATTGCAATGTAAAGCTGAGTCTTAAAATTATTTTTACCTCTGCCAAAAAATTTATGATTTAATAAAAATAAAACTAGACAGTATTCGCAAGTAATACTGAATTTCAAAGAACCATACAACAGTGCACATACATATAAAAATTAAATCGGGGTGCTATACCAATAACTTTTTTTTTAATCTAAATTTATATGCTGAATTCTGGAATTTTTCAAAAAAATAATAAAATGTTAAAATAAAAAAAAACCATGGGGTTAAAAAAAAGTTATTGTGCCTCAAGATATAGCAAATGACCCCCTCTATCGGCCAATTCATTTTGACAAACGATGCACCAAACACCCTGTATAACCATTTTTAAACAAAAAGTAAAAAAACATTTTTTTCCGATCTTTTAGATTGCGATGAATTTTTAGCATTTTTAAGTAATTAGAAGCTATTATTTTTTTATTATAATATTACATAAATACACTATTTTTTTTATAGGTGTGTTTTGTTCGTGATAGTGACAGAGAGTTGCAAAAATAACGTTTTTGCTTTACGCATATTTTATGATAGGTCCACCATGTCAACAAAGTAAGAAATTAAAATATAAATCGTATTGCTTGATATACTTGTATGTAAAAACATTTAGTTAAACAATTTAGGGATATTTTTTATTGCGAATCAAATAGGTATTCTAACCTCCAATATGTTGGTGTCGTAAATTTCTAAGTTCAGCGGCAGTTGCCTGTTAACAAACACGCAAAGGCAATTTTTTATAAAATATAAGTGTTTATTTATATTGTAAAATCTTTATAATTGATTTTATTTAGAAATGGTATTGTTTATAAACATAAACATGACAATACAATTACTTGACTTCTGGAAAATTTCGACCAATTTCACATTCCCTAGAACCCAAAACAATCTTTTTAATCTATAATTCTAAACGGCACGAAACACGTTATATAAGGGTTGTCGGCTGTTATTGGCGACAACTCAGCATTTACACATGGTTTAATAATTTATACATAGTCGTATAGAAATCTGTTTATACGAGTCGATTGCGTTGTATATAATATTCTAAGAAAACTATTCAAAAACATTGCCCGCCTATGAATTTCTCAGTAAAAACAAAATGGTTTCCTTTAGAAAAGCTCTATGAATTCACTGCTAAGAAGCATGAATATAATCATTGAAAAGTATATCATATACACTGATTTCTCCAAAGCTTTCGATCGCGTCGATCACAATATCTTCATTTCGAATTAATTAATTTATTTATTATGATTCTTTTATTACAGTATCTACACAATTTAGAAACTAAAGGATGCTTATAAAGGATGCTAACTAAAGTACATGCACGTTTTGCTTACAAATAATTATTTTAGTTTATCTATACGATGTCGCACATTCACAACCATATAACCAGAAATAAAATCAATTATGTTCAACCTATAAGACCAAATTCAACTAAAATTAGCAAAATAGTTCTTATTTGGGTCTTTCTACAACAAACTACCCGACAAAATGCTTGAATTCAAGGAGGCTATTAAGGTGTATTCATTAAATTTGAATTTGTATAATACAATGAATGTTGATTCTTATCCTTCTATATGTATTCAAGTAAGTATGTATTTATATTTAAATGTACGAATTTGTAAATTTAAAATTGTCTTTGTTGTCTTGTTATGGAAATAAATATCTTGTATCATGGGAAATAGTACCATGAGGGTTGTTTTTTTGTACGGGATTTATAAGTATTATTCAAAAAAGGTAGTAACAATTAACATAAGATTGTCTGCATAAAATTGAACTATATTTACGTTTTTTTGCTTTTATTTAAAAATATTTTTTAATGCTTCTATCCATGTAATTCGTCTATATTTGTTTTCTTAGAGTAATAATTTCGGATGTCGCGCGTGCAATCATTCAATTGAACCGTACCGCGTTAAACGCCGCGCGCCCAGGAAAATGTCGCCTCTATTACAATCCTCATTCGCTCTGCATTGGCATCTCCGCCAATATCCGCCGGAAGGGGAAGGAGAGGCGACAAATAATTGTCGTCTCACTCGCCCCTTGCATTTCCGTCTGTGGATCGGTTCAATTTGAACGCGTCGACGCGGCGCACAATATTTCCGGGATTTTTTTTTTTCATTTGCAACAATAATTTTCGTACAAACATTGTATTTAAAAGCAACAATGGATGCGATTGTTGCTATTCCAGAATATTCTATGATAAAGAGAGAAATATAACGTTATTTCATTCATACTCATTACGACCAACGTAAAACTTGCAAACCAGCATTATGATAAGCGTCATATATCTTACCCCTTCACTCATACGCGATCAATTAGTTAAGTTTTAAATAGAGCTCTATTTAAAACATTGGGAAAAGTCCAAGACAACCCTAACCTGGTTATAACACTATGACATAAAAAATACAAGACCACAGCGACTTATCTCACGCAAACCATCCTGGAAGAGTGGACAACAACTCACATTAGGCAATTTTAACATGGCCAATGCATGGAAAAGTGAATGGTTTAATAGAAATGACAAGTATGGGTACATCCAAGACCCAACTCAATGCGTTCCCGGTTTTAACCTTCCCAGAAAATCTTGGTGCGCTTTGAACCGCCTAAGAACAGGCCACGGAAAAAGTAAGGACATGCTTTTTAATTGGAAAATGTCAGAAAGCCCCAAATGCGATTGCGGACATGATAATCAAACCATCCAACATACCATCAGTGATCGCCCACTCCGACGATTTAAAGGACCTGCACAAGATTTACACAATCTCACACCAAATGCTATCGACTGGATATACTCGCTGGACATAAACCTATAGTCCTATAGATTATTATGTTTAATACTTTAATTTATATTTCTAACTTCTGACATTTTTTGTACATTTTTGCCATACGATAAATAAAATAAATTAGTTAAGTCAATAAGACAGAGCGAGACACAAAAAACGTTTTGGCGAAAGAGGATCAAAAAACGCCATCTTGAAAGCGGACACTCGACCCAAAATAGTATTTATTTATTTATTAGCAGGTAAGCATACAGCGTAATAATAGCATACACATTTTTCAAAGGGTTAATAATAAGGCCAATTACAAAAATATTTAAAACTTTGTTGCGTTTAACGCTATAAATTAATTTTAATATGCAACGCTTTCATTTTGAATCAGATTGGCATGAAATTCTTCGGATTTTTGTAAGAAACTCGCCACGGTTTAGGTCAAGTGCACCAACCTCGCTGAATTTGGTGTTGTAGGTATTGAGTAAACGGTACAGAAGCGAGTTTCTGGCATAGTTTGCATTGCGCCTTGGCACCTGGAACAGAGTAGATGCGAGAAGGCACTCGAAGGTTGATATCTGATACCAGATATGGACTGTCTACTCTGTTATGTAATAGATCGTGCAGAAGTGCCATATCCGCTGTGGTACGTCGGTCCTCGAGATTCTGCATATGATAATAATTAGCCATCCTGTCATATGTGTTGAATTCCAGGTGCTCGGGGCGTGCGATATGTCTAATGAACCGTTTCTGAATGCTTTCCACTCTGTTCTTGTACACATCATATTGCGGAGGTGCAAACTCTAACAGACTGCGAATATCTTATTGGCAAATTCATGGAGGATCAAAATTATAAAAATATAAAATATAAATATAGATCATCAGCGTAGACGTCGATATAAAGTGGGTAAGACCTAATGGTATTTCACGTTAAAATAAGTTATTGCATCATAAAGGTGGTGCGCGTAATACGCCAATGCAGAGGACTTCTCTCCATATAACAATCATCAAGAGATGAATAAAAATTGTGTAAATACAGCGGGTTTCATGACAACATAACAGCAACAGATCTGCACATACGAGGTCTCTGCGAGGCATCTGCTCAGGTGTCCCAAGAACCAAAAGGTTCTCGACGATGTCCGGCGAACGTCGGCCACAGCCCGGTTGGACCAGCGAGTTCACAATAAACCGAGTTCACAATAAACCGAGTTCACAATAAAGCGTTCTGGTTCCAATAAATCTCGTATGTAAACATTGTCGTAAATCACCTCCTTACAATACAAACAAAACGCACACCAACCCACGCGCATAGAAATTAATTTCGCATTGAGGCGCTCCAGGGTTGTCAGAAATCATTTTCTTCATTTTATTATTAATCATAAAACATAGACATAAAAATAAACATTTTATTATTAATCATGGGTCTCATAGATTTGAGGGTTCCATCTAGACCCACTCGCCAGTGTGAGACATTCCATCTGTCACGGTTGAGTACGAATTATGCACAGAATTCATATACACATCGAGCATGTAAGCTTTACAACAGCATGTTGAGTGACATCGATATATTTAACACTACTTTCCCGGCATTCAAGAGAGTGTCTACTCTAGCCCTTGAATAGTATATTTATTTCATATGTATGTGTAGAATTTATTAGAACTTAAACAACCCCTAAAGTTTGTGGGATTGGCCTTGGGACACCCCCAATACTTTGGTATATAATTTTTGGATGGCGTGTTTCAATATTGTCCAGAGGCGCCACTATTGGGCCAGACTCTTTGTAAAAAAGTTGCAAGATTTGAGAGTTAAGCAATGCGTTTGTGATTTGGAATGGCCCAAGAGTAGCGAAGCTGCACTGCAAGACGTTAGTTTTTTCTCGTTTATTTATTCCTATGGCTTATCGGAGAGGCGAATAAACTTTAAATATATTTTTCTTGTCAAGGGGTACCATTTTTTTTTTTGTTTTAACGGCATAATTTAACGGTTTTGTTGCTGTTAGCGATTGAAATATATCCAGCATATATTGATATTTTAAAATATAATTGCCTATTTTAAATAAATTCCTTTACCGTAGCAAAACCGATGCCTTGTCTGATCAGCTAGCGTATGCATTTTTTTTCTTAGAAACCACGTTGAATTAAATATGTATTCCTAAGAAATCATGTTTGAAATCTCAGTTTGTTGAAATGGTTTTGGAACATTCTGTATAAGAAGTTAAACCGACGAATTGAAAAGAACCGGTCATTATCTACAGTTCTTCCTTGTTTCTTCCTTACCCATCCTTGTCTAACAGTTTCGGAAACTCGAAACTGGACTGTATTCAATGTAACTACATATTTATTTCCCTCATTAATTAACTCTTTAATATTTGAGCCACCCCTGCGCGGTGACGTATAATTCACACACACACACATACACTCCCGCTCATTCGCACACACACACGGAAAAACATATTCCGTGGTGACAGCGAAGAGATGTTTTTATTTACACCTCTCCCATAAATCGTGCTCCACTTCGCCGCCCTCCGCCCCCCCGCCCCAACCGCCCCGCCCAGAACGGTGCGGTGTTGCCGCGCGTGCGATAATTGACGTGTCGTACGAGACGTCAAAAAAAACACTGCACCTGCCATTTTTGAAGATTATCATTAAGGCGCCACTAGTCCCTAAAACGTGTTTTGTAACGTATTTTGGTGCATTTTGTTGAAGTTATTCCCAACAAATGGCTAAAACTAAAAATACCACAATATTCTACATATATTAATTTAGTACTTGCCTTAAAAAAAAAACGAAATACACCTTATTATAGTAATGAAAATAAATAAATAAGAAAGTGTTGTTTTTTTCTTGCAACGATTTTCTTTCAAGTTGTGTAAGTGACGCGAACCTAATTTTTCTTTCTAAAGATAGACAATATAATAATCTAGGACATTACTTAAAAAAAAACACTTTTTTCAAATGATAATAATTATTTAAATACAAAAAACATGTTTCATCGATTTCAAATGTAACGAATTCGCGGTCGGCGAGTATATCCGTCTCTTTTCTACACGTCAATGTTCGAATAAAGCCTACTCTTTCTAATCTCAAGGACAAATGCGTCCCGGGGCGCCTTAAAGCGAACCCAATCATATCAACGGCCATATTGAATCCACTCCCGGCGCGGCAGCTCGCGCACTTCTGCCGTACCCTTGCGCTGCGACAGTGCGTATACTGGATCACTCTTTATACCTACTGCGTAAGGGTTGCTCGTTTATTTATTTATTTCAGGAAACAACAGCACAAACATATGATTTTTTTTTTTTGAATTTTGAAGAACCAATATTTCCCACCCCTTGGACCAATGGTTGGTGATATCAAAAAAAGTTTACTTAGATAACTTTTAAGCCCTTAACGAAGGAATAATATAAAATTTAAATAAAACCCATATCCTATATACTAAACAAGTTATAGCAAAATTTCACTTTTTTGAAAAACCCCCCTTTTCCCCGGACCGAGATTTTGTGCCCTTAAATTTTATGTATTAATTCGAAAGTGATTGGTGTAAAATTCCGGCAGTTATCGTGTCCACAAGAAAGTGATATAGACACTGAGGGTGGCTTTGGGCTCTAGGGGATGTGAAACGCAAAGGTATGTCGAAATTTTCCGGAAGTCGGGAAATGGTACCCAATGCCAGAAGTAACTTTCCTAGGGAAATCTACCTAGAATCACCAATGAATGCAAAACTAGATACCATGAGAATGAGTAAAAACGGTGCCCAACTAAGAAAAAACTTACACGTGTGCGGTTATATAGGTTGTTTTTTTTTAGAGGCGTGGTTTTCAATCTGGCACTACTTTTTTCGTAGTTGGTGTTTTTGACAGCTGTCACTTGATTTATGCTCAGTTTGGTTTGCCATTTCATAATGAATAGACTTACTCCTGAACAACGTGGCGTGGCCTCCAAGATCGTGCGATTTAACACCGCTGGACTATTTTTTGTGGGGTTCGCTTGTCGCTTGTCTACGCAGATAAGCCGGACACGATTAACGCCTTGGAAGAGAATATTCGGCGCGTTATTGCTGACATACGGCAACAAAATTAAATTATTTTAAAAAGTTAACTTAATTTTATAATATCCGGTAAAATTGCAATTATTTGATAATAATTGTAGCGGCTGGATACATTTATTTTTTAGTTGAAAATGTGTTTTTGTAATTTATGAAAGTCGCATTTTGAACGTAATTTGACATCTATAGGTGATGTTGTTAGAGGCGTGGTTTTCAAGAAGAGATAAAACGCATATAATTTGATGTTATGGCTAAGAATTTAGTTTTATTATAAAGATAAGGGTTTGCCATTATGTTTTAAAAATGATTTCGGGTAAGTGGCCGCCGCGGCTGACTCGAACAAATTCCAGCCGAGAGGCCCAATTTTCAACCACTTTTTGCAGCAAGTTGGGCCGTATGTCAGCAATAACGCGCCGAATATTCTCTTCCAAGGCGTTAATCGTGTCCGGCTTATCTGCGTAGACAAGCGACTTCACATAACCCCACAAAAAATAGTCCAGCGGTGTTAAATCGCACGATCTTGGAGGCCACGCCACGTTGTTCAGGAGTAAGTCTATTCATTATGAAATGGCAAACAAAACTGAGCATAAATCAAGTGACAGCTGTCAAAAACACCAACTTCGAAAAAAGTAGTACCAGATTGAAAACCACGCCTTTAAAAAAATACCCTATATTATCGGTTAACCTAAAAACAATACAAATATTTTTAGCCCTATGGTATCAAAACTGTAATGGGTTGTAATAGGTGAGCATATTTGCAAGATATTTTACCAAAATCGGTCTCGTGGATTTCAAAATTTTGAACTTGTTTTGTTTCGACAATTTCTCAAAATTCAGTTTTAAAGTTTTATGACTATTTTTTTAACCTTACACTTAAAGCTTCTTCTCTAGGAAACTATCATAATGGACCGGGAATATAAAGGACTTTGGTGAAACCACTTTTTTTAAGGGTCAACCTTTAATTATTGTGATCAAAACAGTTAAATGCTGCATCCTGAGGAGGATTTAAAAATGTCTAATTAATAATTATATGTTTATTCAAATTCAAAACTATTTTTACATGCTTGCAATGTTTGCGTGTGGTTTAGGTCAAATCTTGCGAGCTGAATTAGAACCACTTCCTCTTATCCTATAGAATAGAAATTTGACATGTTGGTTAAATTTTTATGGTACACATTCAAGCACTTAAATAAAAGATGGTTTTTAAAAACGTATTTTTACTATTAATCTATTTTTTCGTCTTTTCAATATACTAATAGTAACACCCGCAAAGAGTGTTCCAAGAAATAATGCCAAGCAAAAGCGTAGAGGTAAAAGATATTTAAATTTTTTCACAGTTTCCCTCGCCTTTTTTTAAAATTTTATTAGCTTATATAATACAGGGTGTGCCCGGACATTCCCGAAGACTTAAGAATGTTGCCTATTACGCGTACGAAATTTTATAAAAAACGCAAATATTAATTAACTAATTTTATCAAAGCTTTTTCAAAAATTATCAGTTTACTTTTTTTTTCTCGGAAGTCATAATGAATTTTGATATGAGGTCAAAAGGAATCATGTTCGAAATCGCAGGGCCAATAAGCTGGATTTTTTATGGGTAACGTCTTCGAACACGGTGCATAGCCGATATACCTACTCTATCTGAATCTATGTGGGTAGACTACCCACACATAGAGTGGGCAGTCTACCCTCTTTTCCTTGACACTTTAACAGCCACTCGTTTCCGTTTATTGACTTCCGCGAGGGTTATCTACCGGCCATTGTTATTGGTGTCGATAGATGGATAATAGCACCACAAGCGGAGCGCAGCAAAACCTAATAAAAACAGGGTAGTTTGGATAAAGTCTTAATAATCAATGGTCTTACCAAAATTATGTCGTTATATACTTGTAAATTATGTTGAAACTCCTCAAGGGTCAACAGCATAGACACGAAGGAACTCCTTCGTATAGAACCATTACCATACAAATGCATTGTCATCGGAACATTCTTTATTATTATTTATTTATTTATTTATTTCAGGAAACAACAGCTTACATAGTAATTACAATAAACAAAAAAAACAATTAAAACACAAAGCCAATAATAGTTTCCTCCAAACTTAAAAAAATAGAAAACCCATTAAGGAGCGAGGCCGGGACCAGGAAGAAGGAGGGGTTGGGGGTTGGGGGTTGGGGACAATCACCAGAATATAATATAAAACACAATATAATATAAAATATAATAAATTCTACACATACATATGAAATAAATATACTATTCAAGGGCTAGAGTAGACACTCTCTTGAATGCCGGGAAAGTAGTGTTAAATATATCGATGTCACTCAACATGCTGTTGTAAAGCTTACATGCTCGATGTGTATATGAATTCTGTGCATAATTCGTACTCAACCGTGACAGATGGAATGTCTCACACTGGCGAGTGGGTCTAGATGGAACCCTCAAATCTATGAGCCCCAGAAGATCAGAGCAGTCGATGTGAGCATTGACAATTTTATATAAAAGTAACATATCAGCTCGCGATCTTCTAAGCTCAAGACTCTGGAACATTACATTAGATATGTTTAAATTATTTAACTATATTTATAGATAAACTTAGATAACATTAAAAGTAATGAAAATCACAGAAACACACAACTCATCTAAATTCCCCTTTAATGGTGTGTCGGGATATTTACCGTGTCCATCTAACTAGGTGCTAAACATCTGTCCTAAGACGGACTATCTATATGTAGGGTTTTTAAGAAAACTGCTTTTTTTTTTAATTCACGAACCATTGAGGTACTTATATATTTAATAATTAAGGTGAAGAAAAGAACAGAGAAAAAAGATCATAAAAAGAGAAATGCTTACACTAATAAAAGTCAATCTTGTAACATCAATTTTAACATGTTAAATTTAAATTCCGGTTTAATTTATTATTAATTGAACCGACTGTAACGGCGCCTTGAAAATGGTCGAGTTGACCCGAAGGTTTCCAAAATGCCCAATAGCACTTTCCTAGCATGTTAAATGAATCAAACGCATACAATCTGTCATCCCCTATTTCACCCTCTTAGGGGTTATTTTTTTAAGTAGTCTTTGTCCTTCTTCAGGGTTCAAGCTACCTCCACACCAAAATTCTTCAAAATCGGTTCAGCGGTTTAGCCGTGAAAACGTAGCAGTCAGACTTTTTTTTAATATATAGATATAATTTATTATTTTTTTTAACAAAGCATATTGAATAAAAGTGGAAAAAAAACATTCACTACAACACAAAAGTTCTAATAAGCTTAGATAACCAGAGATATAAGAGAAAGGGAAAATAAACAAAATAATAAAACTGGTGCCGTCGGCACTCGGGATGGGTCGTTTCGCTCCCCACTCACGCGTCTACTCTTACCGTTAAGGCGGGTTTCTTCGTCGACTTATGTTGCAAAAGTGGTCTCTACGAAAATCTCTTTTATTTTAAGGAGATAATAATACATCCTATAGGCTATGACCACCCTGAAGGTCCATTCTAAATATTGGCGAAAGAATTTTTGAAATCGGAAAAGTAGTTTCGGGGTCACAAAAAAGAATCCTCCATACAAAAACTCGACCTACCCGTGCATTCAAAAAACGTCGTCGACAGTAATACAAAAAGAATGCATTTTATTTATTTATTTATTTTTTACATAAACAATACATTCAATTTTTCATATGAATTTTACTCAGATTTTCAATTATGAAGTATTTTTATTCATATTTAATATTAGTTTATTATTAGGGTTATACGTTTACAAAATAGGTCACAAAATATAACAATAGGGTTATAACAATAGGTGAAATATATTTATTTGTTCGAGTGTATATATGTGTATTATTGTATTATTACTTTATTATATTTTTATAATAAATAAATTATTATTAAAATTACTTATTATTTATTAACGGAACATTTATGTATTATTATATTATTATTTGTATTTTATGGATTGCAAACAATTACATTTAAATAATTGTAATTGTATGTTGCGCAGTGAGATGACTATGCTTATAAGAGCAATGCTTCTAGTAAAGTCTACCTTAGTACGGGCATTGCCTTGTTAGGTAGTATTTTGCATAATATGAAATTAATGTTTAAGTTACTGTCAATAAATAAAGTAATAAATTTTACATCACCTTTATAGCGTGTACTACTGTTCTAAGGTGATGTAATCAATTATAGAAACATAGATATTCAGCTGACAATTCATAAACTAAAAATGACAAAATTTTCGTAGCAAAAAAAAAATATAATAACAAAATGTGCAGCTGAAAATTTAATTAGCTAGCTCACTGCGGATTTATACAAAATTTTCAGGATTCGTAAATATTGTGCAAGAGATAAAAGGGAAAATAATGTATGCATGGATGCGTAAGTGTGAGGGTTTATTTATTTTTTATTTGGTAAATAAACAGTTAGTAGATACATAAAAAAACATAAATTAAAGATATTAATGTTAACATTTACACATTTTCACTTTTATAATATAATTAATGTGCAATAACAGTAATTCGCAAAAACTAAAACTATCATTTACTAACCAAAACTTTAACATATACAAAAGACATTAGACATTCAAATATTTAGAAATTTGACGATTAAATTCATTCAAATTACAACTAAATATATCAATAACATTATTATTATTATTAGAAAGTTAATTATATACATTAAACACTCTGTATATGTAAGAGTTTTGGCAATAATACAGATATACAGGTATTTTGTAAAAGTTTTCCCTAAAAAGTATTCTATTTACAGGAATATTTATAGATAAAATAATATAATGTACTTCATGTGCTTAAAAAATAGTATGATATGTTTAGTTCGCATTTTGGATATGATATTCAATTTAAATAGAGATCTATATGTGCTTACTATAATAATTTTGTATACCGATCATTTTTTTAGACTCGTTTATGACCACCACTGCGGAATATCTTTTTTTTTTGTAAGTATGCTAGGCGCGTTGAGTCCCGCTGTCCAATTGTTAACAAGTTTTGAACCCAAATAAGACCAAAAGTTGTTTTTATTTAAATTAGGGTAAAGTTGGGTAAAACCCTAATATTAAAAAAAGTTTTTTTTTTTTTACCAAAATAAACTTTAATAGAAATCTTCAATTTGAGTCTACGTTGCCGATTCGCAGTGTCTAAGTAACTACTCGGAATATGGTATAATTACGACAAATAAAAAGCACTTTGGCGCAGATGAGGCGCCTATTAACCCCAATATACCCGATATCCAAAATTGCACGTCGCTCCCCGCCGCCAGTCTCACTATGCCAATATTTCAGAGTCCTTATCAAGCGGGAGCGGTGCAGGGCGCGGCGCGGCGGGGGCGGGGGCGGTGGGGCGGCGGCGGCGTCGACAGGGCCGGCTTGACCCAGAAACCCACTTGGGTGTTTCTTGGAGCGGTGCTGCCAGGCGCTCGAGTTTTTTTTTTTTTTTTAATTTCCTCCACTCAGTCAACGATACTCAAAACGGACCACTATCAAATTTACTATTGACGATATTTTTATTTACTTAATTAATTCTTAGAAATGCTTACATAAGGACAGTTACATAAAAATAGATTAATCAACAACTAAAGCCGACTACGGGCACCTCCAATCTATACATATGTTTAACAGAACGAACTAGTATCTATATTTATATATGTGATAGTGTGAGTGTTGTAATTTGTGTGTATATTAGGGTGTAGAATGTAAGAGTGTGTTAATGTGTATGTGAATAGTATATATAATTTGTTGATTGTTTTTTAATAAATGATACAATCTTTGACAATATTGAGAATGTATAAAAGTTTAGCAAAATATTTATAAAGGTTCTAAAGAGGTCCTGTGCTTGAGAGCGCTGAGTTTTATAAAAATGCACTTTTAACTCTCACTCTTTAATGTAAAATATTGTCAAATATTATGTAACCATCTAATATATATGTGTGTGTTTGGTGACGAGAAATTGATTTTCGTTTTTGAAATAAATATTAAATAAAAAAAAATGGTAATTTTTATTTTTCGCTTTGCGTTCGATAATGTAGCAAACGATTTACCCGTAAAATAGTGCATATTGTAGACAAAATATTACTGTAGTTCTTAGCAGAGCCACACTTTTAAATTTTATTCTTATTTCAGAGATAATTAAAAGTTACTAAATTTAGCCATGATATGTTTCGACGAGGCCGTAAATCGCTACTATCGATCACCACCTTTGCGGCTAAGGATTTAAGGTCGACATTAGCATGATGAAAAACATATTTGGCCATGGGATGCGTCTTGGAGTCGTCCCGTGTGTTGCGACCATAAGATTAGTTGCCACTGCAAATGCACGTCCGTGTGTTTGTTTTTTTATTAAAAGAATTATAAAAAGCGAAATTGACAATGTTTACAGTTTAATATTATACCTACATATCACACCGAGAAAAGAATACATATCACGCCATCTACAGACCACGAGTTTCTTTCCAACAGACAGTTTCTTTCGGACAGAAATATCTTTATAAATATAAAATAATACTAGGTATCGTTTTATCTTCTAAATATCTACGCTTCTATGAAAATAATAACTTAAATTTTTATTTTGTCTAAAAGTTAAGATCCTCAAAATGTTTTTATTTTTCTATACATTTTATCGAAAGTTTAGACGTAAATATCTTTTCGTCTGACACAAGGATCGAGGAAATAAACCTACAGAAGCATATATAAGTTGTTAGATATAAGTTGGTTCTGTTTTCATGATTAACCGACAACGGTATAGGGTGTTTATGCTCTAGATGAGACAGAACGTCACCGGGAAGAGGCCCCAATACTGCTGACTTTGAGATCGCCCTGTAGATGTCACTCGATACTCATAACGCGAACATACCTACGTTGAAAAAGTGAGGGGGAGGGAGAACTTTTGTTCAATAACAATACATTCCTGGTGGGTTCGGAAAGTCGTCGTTTGTTATTATTATCTATTCGGAAGTATGTCGCAGAATGTTCCCGTTCCATCCCGCGGGAATATTCCAGGAGAGATGTGGCGTATTCGGAGCCTGATCCTGGCGAAGGGCCCGCCGGAGAGATCCTTGTCGATCGACACTCGAGAAACTCGAGTATTCCTTGTATCTACTTATGTGCTTGAGTCGGTTGGAGCGAGCGCGCCGACCCGTCCGCGCTAGCGCCGTCTCGCTCGCCTTCTATTCAGCTGGGAAATTCCTGCTCGATAATACATTTGCAATATATGTTACATGCAGTGACATATAATAGAATATATATATATATATATATATATATATATATATATATATATAGAATCCGCAAGTCCGGCTTGCCTAGATTTTTTAAAAAGATCTAATCTATGATAAGAATCTAAATATATCAAGACCCAGCATCTTGGCGATCTTTTTTTTTTGCTAAAAAACCCGCAACGTGTACCTATACCAAAATTCTATCTAGTTTCTAGCACTATCCATTGCGTCTGTGATAGACTGAAGTTCCGACGATTGCTGGTGAGGAGAAATGCCAAAATCTTATTTTTCCAAATATTTAGTCTGAAAAACTGTCAACTGACCAAGCAATGGGGAAATAAAAAAATGCATTTCAATTAAATTATTTGTACAGGCTGTCCCAAGACCAATCCCACAAACTTTAGGGGGTGTTCAAGTTCCCTATTAAGAGTAATAAATTATGTAACAAAAAGCGAAAAATTTTCATCACCAAATTTATTATTTTTGTAATAAAATTTGTGTAAATCGATTTTGTCAATCGATTAATCAATATTATCTGTCGACCAATAGCATCCCTCTTACAACCCCAGAGAAGGGGAAAGGAGTTACCCCTTCTTCTTAGACCGACCTCTGTTCGACCAGTGGCATCTGACAGCAATCATTTAGCGCCGCCCTAATAGGGCGTTTCGACCAACGCGGCAGGTCATTAACTTCGATATTGACTGACCGCGGCCCAGTGACCCAGTGACGTAGTTATCCGAGGGAGGAGCCATTGAAAAATATCTGTTTTACATGATTTAGAATAGAAACTTCAACATTTTTTTTTCTCGAATACCATAATGAATTTTGATATAGTTTCTTAACAAATAACACTAGGAATCGTAGGACCTATTAGCCGTTTTTTTTTATTGGGATTACCTTGGGACAACCTGTATAACTATACATCATTAAATTTATACATATTAATCAGCAAAATATTACTGATTAAAATATTTTTGTTTGTAAAAGTTTCATTACAGTAATAGCTAGCTTATAGTTTTCAGTAGCGATAATTACGCGTGTGTAACAACAGGGGTAAACCAAATATGTCACCATTTTGTGTTGCGTTAATATTAATTAACGTTAATTAAATTAAATATAACTGTGGACTGCAATGGAAACGCAATAAAATCCAATCGAACGGTTCAACATAATTTTCTTTTTCCGATCTGTCAAAGAGCCGACCACCGTTCGAACGGATGCGACGTTGTCAAACCTCCGCCCGTCTACTTGTCTCTTCCTGTTGCGAGCGAACACGCGTTTCCCTTCTCTGTCGCTCGGGTAGACGCGGCAACAATGCACGACAAATTAGAGGTGGGAGAACAGCATTTTCCATTGTACCAACAGTAACAGTTGTTAATTGACTGCTACTGAAGCGAATATTTCGAATTAAAATTTCGTTTAGACTCTAACAATTTATTAGGCATACCGTACACACTAACAATCTATTAGGCATACCGTACACACTAACAATCTATTAGGCATACCGTACACACTAACAATCTATTAGGCATACCGTACACACTAACAATCTATTAGGCATACCGTACACACTAACAATCTATTAGGCATACCGTACACACTAACAATCTATTAGGCATACCGTACACACTAACAATCTATTAGGCATACCGTACACATTAACTATCTACATTACGCAACTTTGTAAGCCTTTATTACCAAGCAAGCCCGGTTTCGAATTAGGGTTCTACAGCGCTATACGACTCCGGCCTACGGCACTCGTTGCAGTGCTTCAAAACACAAATTAGCTAATCAAAAGTAAAGACACACATTATAAAATACTAATGGAATTGTTTTTTCTGTAAATTTTACACGATTACTTTTAATGTAATAACACAGATTCTGACGCCATTGTTAAAAAAAAGTATTTTAAGTCTAACCGTCGAATTATAATAAGTACTCGATATTTTGCGAATTACGTAAAATAGCCCATGATTTTCAAACATATTTAAAAATTTCTCCATTTTGTGGGCAGAGTTATATTATTAAATAATTTTGTTTTGAATAAATTTTTTACTTTGCGATGTGATCAAAACGATGTGTTAATATTTATACTTTTATTATAATCAACATAGTATTTATGCGTTATTATTATTCTTATATTATTATAAAAAATATTGAGATAATTTATCTCATGTATTATGTACATTATAGCATAAACCTACGTCCATTAGAATTTATTATTAAATAGTTATATAATTTCAATGCAGCGCTGGAAATTATAAACATAATTATTATGAACCAACACATATAAAGTTACTTTAAAACGGACATAATTCCGTTAGGTTAGGCTTTGTCATTTTTTGTTATAAGTTTTCTATATTATGTGTGCATAGATGAATAATTTATCTATAGTAATGATTCTAACCTACAAGCACTTAAAAATGGATGCAAAAGTATCGGTCATTTTTAAATAAGTTAGAGGATTTTTACTTGATTGACGGTTGACAGTTCCTACTAGATATCTCTTTCAATCATTGTTACACGAGTAGGAAGCAACATTTTTAATACCATGTAAAATAGCATTAATCTGATGAACAAGATGATTTAGAAAAATACTTTTTGGTACATTATAAAAACCGTATTCGACATATATTCAAACCCACTAAAAACATCTATAAAAATAAGGTATTATAGGTTCGTATGAAATATAACGGATTTACATTTATAAATTGGTCCCCTTAAAAGTGAATTGATATCGAAAAACTTCAAAGGGTTCAAAATATATTTTTTAAAATACCTTTAGAATAAAATACCTAGGCTTTTCTTCGTTCATAGATTCTGTTTTATTTTATAGTATTTTACCACTTAGACCAGATGCCATATAAAATAGCTATGATTTTTGCAATTTGCGTACTCTTAATACGATGCTGATATTTCATAAAAAGTCTAATGCGATGCCATTAGAAAATTTTCTTTGCACTCATGAAGGCTAGGAGTTATGGAGATTCCTTCAACGCTGCAAAATAAACTATTATATAATAATAGTGAAAATATAGTCGCTGCATATTTTACCGTACAAGCCGCTATACACACAGTTTTACGGCGCCCACGCAACGAGAGACGAAACAGTGCAAATATTATCTATCTCTTTTTTTACGCGTCAGAGTTCAACTTTAAGACTTATCCTATCCCCAAATATTATTCGTACACATTCGACATCGTAACACACTGTTTTGTGATCATGCTAATGTCGACCTTATATCTTAGCCGTAATAATGTTGATTTGAAAAGATGATTTACGGTTACGTCGAAATATATTATATCTAAATTAAATAACGCATTTATTTATTTGTATGAGAAATACTTACAGCTATAAGTAATGACAGTTACATAGAAATAGATAACTAACAACTTGTACATTTGTACTTGTACTTGTATATTTTGTACATAGGTGTAAGCTTTAATTGGCCTTTTTGTTAACCTCTTCAAAAATGTATATAGTATTAGTACGCTGTATGCTTACATGTTAATAATAAATAAATAAATAAATAAATAAATAAACTTAAGCCGACTACAGGCATCTCCAATTTAGCAGATACTTTTAACAGAACGAACTAGGATCTAATTTATAGTGATAACATTGTGTGAGTGTTATAATCTGTTAATATAAGGTGTGGAATGTAAGAGTGGGTTAATGTGTATGAATGTGTGTGTGTGTGCGTGTGCGTGTGTGTGTGTATACCATTACTAATATTATGTAACTTTTAAAAGCGTGGCTTTCCTAAGAACTCATATTATTTTGCTAAAATATGCACTGTTCTTCGGGTAAATCGAATGCTGCATTATCGAACGCTAATCACTTTTTTAATTTAATTTATATTTTAAAAACGATATCAATTTTAATAATCAGCCTCCAAGAAGTACAAGATAAGTCTTCAAAGCATAATGCTATAAACCGTTCGTCTAAATGCTCAGTGATTGAGGAGTGGTGCATCACTAAAAATGTGGATTTCTTGAAGATTTTCCAATTTTATCAGCTCTAGAATAAATCTGTGGACGATAGAGGCGTGAAGCTTTAACAGCGATCTGTTTCATTTATCAAACGACGGATCGCTCATGAAATAATCGTCATTTCGAATGCGTGGTCGTAAAAATGTCGTCCGGAGAAAAGCCCCGATGCCGGCCCTGTCATAATCCCGCCGATTCCAAATTCAAATATAATACGAGCGAGACGGGAGACGTCGCCGATCTACGCGGCCATCGCTCACTCACTCATACAGAGCTCATAGCGCGAGGCGCCGCGCCGGGCGGAGAGCGAAGCGACGCGACGTTGCCAGTTCTACGCGCTGCCTGCCACACGCGCGTGGAAAGTTCTCTTTTCGTTTCTGAGCCACGGGAATATTGAGACAAACCTAAATCCATCTGGTACAAAAACACATAAGTTTATAGTGCTACACAATTTTATAGTTGCACAGGAATGACACCAAAATTAAGATGTTTTCATTTTATTTATATACTTTATTTTATTTATTTATGTACAAAACAGCGATACAATAATATTAAATATTTACAAAATATAAATATGGTTAAAATCATTAAATTACTAAAACAATTTGTAATGTGCGGAATGTGCGTGTAGTTGTGGTTTATAATGTGCAGTATGCGTATAGTATGTTGTGCTTCTATTTGTGATTAATATATATTTATCACGAAAGCTTACTATTTATATACAATATATGTACCGCCGCAAGTGATAGATACGACATGACAGACAAATGTGGATGTTAAAATTCGACACCAGCGGTACAGAAGAGAGAGATAGACCACAACAGCTAACTAATTACCATTGCCGTCTCCCTCACTTCTGTGCCAGCGGCGGTGTGAGCATATTTTTGCCATTACCATATCTCTTACTTCATTGCCTAACGAACGATGCGACCCTAATATAGCGAGCTAAATTATTTCTTTTTCTGTTTTTTTTATCTTTCTAATGAAATATTATTTTATTCCTAACAAAAAGTCACAAAAAAATCTTTTGTTTCGAAGTTAGTGAAAGTATTTAATTTGTGTGACTTTAATGATATATTAAAATATTAAAGAGTGTGGACAAACAACTAATATAAGTACTTAATTGCTTAAATTTTTTGAAAACTAAAACAGTAACCTGTGTATTGCGTATCATTTAAAACTGGAAAAGGGCAGAATACAACCTTCATTGGTACAGACGATAGGTTAAGGGGGTAGGAAACAGAGTACAGTAGTGTCAATTGCTCGCTGTTCTATTATTCTTAATTGCTATACCATATTGTCAAAATGATTGTGAACCTAAATTAATAAATAAATTTGCAAATTTCTAAATTCAGCGCAGGGTTTAAACCGGCATTCCGCATCCCAAATCGATGAACTCGTTAGTACCTGCATACATATTTTTTGATTTAGCTTTATAACCAAATTTTTGATGTAATATTTTTAAAATCAATAAAATATTTTAATATTTAAAAACAAATATATAAATTGCCATAATGCATTAACTTTAATATGGTGTAGTACTCGATATATAGATACATTTCGGCAACTGCATGGCTTTGCTGAGGCAAGTAAAATAATATTTTTACTCTGTTTGAATAAAATAAATTTTAATGGCATAATTATATATATACTTTTTAGACACAATACGTTTTTAAACTAAGCCATATTAAAATAATAATGTATTAATTTTATTGGCTTATGTCGCAAATATTTTTATTTATTCTTTATTGAAAAATCCACAGTATTACATTTTTACAATTACAAACAAAACTTATTACTAGTATATAAAACCAATTATGGATTTCGGTCATTTTACATGTTAAGATTAGCATAAAAATTTGAACAGTGTTCTTAAAATATATATATATTATTAATATTATATACGTTTACAGTAGATTTTTTTTTTTGAAGTGTTATGTGTAATTTGTGAGTGATGTTTGTGGTAGTTGTGAGATTATGACATTTGTATGAATATATTAAAATAAAGTGATAAATTAAGTATGGTTTTAGTATGTATAAAAATAATTTATGCTGAAGGTGATATAAATATAGTACGTATATATATTCTATATGTAGTTGCAATTACAGTACTTATATGTTACAATTAACCATTAACAACACAACAATCTAACATACTATTAGATTTTAATAAATCTGTTCTGTATATTTTCTGTTCTGTTGTGCATAATAATAAAATAGTAATAATCTTTGGACATCATTTTCAGTTCTTTTCTTTGGCCTCTGACTATTTTTAAAACCATACCATTATTTCAAAATATTGTTTCAAAATTAAAATGTATTTAGAGTGCTAATGCGAGTGTAATTTAATTTAATTTTAATCTTTACATGTATCTCTGTACTTTTGCGAAAACCTGTCATCAGTTAATTTTAGAAACAACTGTATGTACCATTCTTTCTTCTTAAATTATACTGTTGGTTTTCCGAATAAACAATAAATAACCAAATATAATTACTTATTTATTTATTTATGAAAGTACAATACATGGCTAAAAAATTGTACTAAATATGAATATGGTTGAAAAAAACAAATTAAAAAATCAAACTAAAACAATATGTACTGTGCGTTGCCATTTGTGGCATGGGCATGTTTGCATGTTTCATAAACCTACATATTATTAGCGATATAATAAATTAAAAATAACAAAATATATTTACGAATGTTTTATATTTATAATATATTATTAAAAAAACTTTGTTTTTCGTCGAAGTTTCTTCACGAGCCGCGCGCTCGGGGTTCACTGATTGTTGTCTCGCCGTGCGTCTAACCGCGCTCTCAAATATTAAAACGATTTCTATTTAGTTTTGAAGTCGTTTTTCTCGTAATTGAGAAACTTTTTCGAATATTTTTGCTGATTAATGTTTTGATTGGCAATATAGATCAACGTAGGACGTGCAACAAAGGAGTCCGCTAAATTAAAAAACATCCTGTATGTGTGCCTACTAAAAACGTATTTTGCAACAATATATGTAATTTTACAACAATTGTATGTACCATTCTTTCTTCTTAAATTATACTGTTGGTTTTCCGAATAAACAATAAATAAATAAATAAATGAAACGTCAAAATTAAATGACCCGTGCAAGCAAGATGACGTCTGGCAGCACTAAACAAACGCGCCTGTCAACTTTACTCGGACATATCGCTATCTCGCTCGGCGCGTTCGTTGGGAAGGGAGACGCGTATATTTGCCACGTTGCGTTTTCAGTTAAGATTTCCTCCTTCGGGTTTTCATACATTTTGGAAGAATCAAAATATGGGGAAATGATGCCTTCTGTGCGTTGAAATTAGTGTTTTTGACATGGTATTTTAATGCATTCTTAAGCCTCCGAATCAACCAATCAGAGGTCTTTTGAATTTAACAGAAGTTACAGGCTAAATTCACCGTAAATTCACTAAATTCTCTGTAAATTCACTAAATTCACCGTAAATTCACTAAATTCACCGTAAATTTTGTAGTGAACTCGGTAATTAACCGTATTGACAAAAACACACATATGCATAATTTTAACAAAACAGACATTTTTCATTTGCATACAGGCAAATTTGCCACAGTTTAATCAAGTCTGAAAAATTCATCACGGTGTCCGAGGAAAAAATCTAAACGTCACCCATATACAGAGTGTCCCAAGACCGATCCCACAAACTTTAGGGGGTGTTTAAGTTCCCTATTAAGAGTAAGAAATTATGTAACAAAATGCGAAAAATTCTCATCGCCAAATTTATTATTTTTGTAATAAATTTGGTGTAAATCGATCTTGTCAATCGATAAATCAATATTATCTGTCGGCCAATAGCATCCCTCTTACAACCGCAGAGAAGGGGAAAGCAGTCACCCCTTCTTCTTAGACCGACCACTGTTCGACCAGTGGCATCTGACAGCAATCATTTAGCTCCGCCCTAATAGGGCGTTTCGAACAACGCGGCAGGTCATTAATCTCGATCTTGACTGACCGCGGCCTACTGACCCAGTGACGTAGTTATCCGAGGGAGGAGCCATTGAAAAATATCTGTTTTACATGATTCAGAATAGAAACTTCAACATTTTTTTTCTCGAATACCATAATGAATTTTGATATAGTTTCTTAACAAATAACACTAGGAATCGTAGGACCTATTAGCCGTTTTTTTTATTGTGATTGACCTTGGGACCGCCCTGTATAAATAAATTTTTAAAAAGAATTATAAACAATCAAATAGAACATGTTTATAAATTTGTTAATAAATTTGTGCAAGAGTTTTTAAACAATTTCTTACGTGTAAAAGGGAATATAAACACCCCCTCAAGTCTTCGCGAATGGATCCATGGTTTAAGAATTATTGCCAACGAACCGACCCTAGACCAAAACGGTCAGAGGACTGTTGAAAGCGACAAATTGGTGCAGCTCAAGACTTCAATCAGCTATGAACCAGGTTTTGAACCCCTTGACTAGGTTTAATGTTAACGTGATACATACATACGGGAATATTCAGATATTAGGAACCTATTCAGGGGTGTACAATTGCTAGTGACTTAAGGGATCAGGATATAGTGGTAAATTATACAAATGGCGCCAAAATGTGAACGTCGGTAGTGTATAAGATATCGAATTCATTTAAATTTTATATTATTCCTCAAATAAGGGGCCCAAAACTTATCTTAGTAAACTTTTTGGATAGAATCAACCATTAGTCCTATGGGTAGAAAAAAGTGGTTTTTCAACAATCAAAAAAAATCATACAACTTTTGTTAAAACAATTTTTGATATGAGCAACCCTCGAGGCACAGTATATAGAGGGATCCACTCCCTCTCGCTGCGCAGGGAGTGGATCCTGGCCCTCGACGAAAATTGCTGTCTAATTATAAATTTAACAAGTTTATTGTTGGTTATGAATTAAAAAAAAATAATCGCTAAATAAATAAGGAATTCTACGATTTTACGAGAATCATTTGAAGTGGTGGGAGCAAAAATAAATAGGAAATCACTACCACAATGACCATAGCTATGCGAAATGTTAAAATTGCAAAATGACATTTAGCAAGTAGTGAAGATTATTTTTTGAATGCTGAAAGATTAAAAATAAATAAAATAACACTATTTTTAACTACGATTTAGTTCCATTACACGGCTATAATCTACAGTTCCTAAACATGCCTAAACATAAGATTAAGAGGTGTTTAAGCCTATGCTTAAGGTAGACTTAATATTTGGAAGTTAATGTACAGATCTTAACTTAAACTTGAACTATAACATAAACGTAAACTATACCGTTCAAAATATACCGTACACCCCCTAAAACTATTGTTTTGATTTTTTTTTTGATATGAGCAACCCTTATAGTTGGTAAACATGTGAAACATTTTTACAGTTATACAACATTGCTGAATTAAGTGAATTCAAAGAGTTTATTATCTCACTGAATGTTTGAGTCTTATTAAGAAATATATAGAAAATTCCGAAATATTCCTTCCTGGACAATGTCAGAAGCTTGTAAATTTTACAGATTTGTTTTTAAATAAAACTTTTTCATAACCATTGTGTTTTTTGTATACAGAACTGTCTAAACATAGAGGTTTGTAGACAACCTTTTTATATATTGTGAATCTTTACATCCCTGTTATGGCGACGTCTTAATGAAACATTAAAGCGCAAAAGGTTCTTGAATATTCATGAAGTCATCGCTGAAAAGTTATTAACAGGCCGTTTAATATTAAAATAAAACTAGCGATTTAACGCCGTTCCAACGCAAGGCTGTTAAGTACCTAAATTGAACTAAAAAAGAGATTTATATGCAAATTTACACAGCCGTTCGATTACCTACTTAAGATTTCCTACTCAGAGAGTTTTATTTTTATGCATTTAAAAAAAATGCTTAGGGTTATTTTGTTACATAGAACTATTTTGAATATGCTAGTTTTTTGTGCGTCTGGGTAGATTTATGTATTTATTTATATAAAAAAATATACACAAGTTTCACCTAATATGTACTTTTTATACCACAAAAACTCGAGAATGTATATTAAGTGAGTTTCATTAATTTATTTTTTATTAAAATAATTATAAATAATGAAATTGAGCAAATTTACAAATTAATATTTAAATTTACAGTTACATAACATATGGCCAACAAGTATAATTCCTTTAAAGAGTCATGAATATTTTAAACAGACGAACAGACAAAGATATTAATCTCCGCGAAAATTGAATTTAACCATTATTACGGGATTCTCGATGAATCCGCGAATAACTTAAAAAAAATAGAATACTGTATGGACTTGCCGTCTAAACTTGAATGTATTAAAGCCTAACATCTCTAATACAAATGCTGATGGATACGTATTGGGAAAAAATCCAGGATAATATCCATATCTACGGAGATAAAGGTAACTTAGGAACCTCCTCTGAGTAACCTCCAGGATATTACAGTATGTAATCTCATGAGGACTCCAGGTAATGAAACTATACTCTAATATACTCAAAAATCGACAAGTTTTGTATTTTTATGTAGTTTCCCGCTGTACATTGACCCGTTTCAAATTAGTTCGGTATAGTAAATATAAAAATATTTCATATTTTTTTTTACTTTTTTACCCCCCTCTGTATTAAAAAAGTGTAGTTACGGCTCTGCTAGCAAGTTTTAATAAAATCCTCATTTTTTATTTTATATGCCTGTGGTGCTCTCTTTTTATTTAGTGTCTTAGTTCAATTGTTAACATGTTATGTAATTCAATATTTTGTCAGAGTACCGTCTAAAAATAAATAAATAAATATTGTGCGATTGCGGCCAAACTCACGGTGAAAATAAAACACGAAAATAGTAAATATATATTTTTAAAAACATGCTTTTATTTAGGTGCTTGAATGCGCGTATAAAACTCGGTGTCTCTGCTGTTGACCGTTTAGGAACTTCCCAGCGGTCAACAGCACAGACACAAGGAAGCTTCAAATTTGAACTCCGCAGCTTCCAATTCAGCTCGCGAGATTTGACCTAAGCCGACACACAAACATTGCGAGCTAAATAAAAGTTTGTAACAATAAAGCATAACTGAATACATATTGCTGTTCGCTTGAGTGTTCCAACATCTTTTAATTGCTCGAAAATAATTAATGGCGTCCGCCCTCATTGCGGGCCGTCGGAGAGAATGGCCAGCGTTCTATAATCCATTTAAGCATTGGACATATATTTTCGTTCACCAGCGGCGTAATATTAATGAACGTTTATAATGCTGCGAAAACGTGGATGACTTTGAATTATTTAAGTACGCTCCTGTGTGACGGACAATTCTTCTAAATATGAGGTCCATTGCAGGAACAGTCCATAGTTTTGGGTCGCTTCCTTTTTAAACAAAAACAAATTCGGAAAATTAAAAGCACCCCTCCCCCCCCCCCCCCAACACAAACGGCTAAAAAGATTTTTTTGAATCTGAAGAACACTCGATCGAGTCACCTTTCAAAGAAATAAAATATATTAAAATCGGTACATTCGTTTGGGAGCCATTAAACTTAAAACACCCCTCTGTTTGCGTCGGGGGTTAAAAATTACACTCGCCTATAGCGGACTATTTTGTAGTATTATTTATTTATTTATTTCAGGAAACAGCAGTTGTTACGTAAATAATATTACAATAAAAGTCAAAACATAATCTAATGATAATTTACTACAAATTTAATAAAATGAAAAATACATTCGGAATTGGGAAGTAGGGGGGGGGGGGGGTTGGGTTGGCGAATTTACATAATTACGGAATATAAAAAACAGTATAACTCTTTACAAATAAATTAAATGTTTGTACAAGCTTTTAACGCTTTTATAAATTTTGCAATCTGAATTAGAACCACTTCCTCTAAACCTACGGAGTTGAGATTTGACATGATGGTTCAGTTCCGATGACAGTGCTTTTTTATGGTAAGCATGACCTGATTCTACACTCAGGAATGGCCTACACCAGGCGAAGGAGTTTCTTTGTGTCTGTGCTGTTGACCGCTGGGAAGTTCCTAAACGGTCAACGGCAGAGACATGTAATTGTAAGCACTTAAATGAAACCTTGTTTTTGAAAATGATCTTTGCTCTTTAAATTTATATTGAAAGATGGAATTTCCATCCCTGTAGATCATTAAAAAGTTCATTCGAAATTGCAAATGTCAGGTTATCATATTTTCTGTTCACATCTTAATAATGTTTCATGTATATATATATATATATATATTAAGTATTTTTACTAAATTAATTACCTTTTACGTTGTTATGTGGTTTAACCGATAAGTTTATTAAAATTTCCGTCTATTAATATAGATTTTTTTTTACCCACACAAAAAGCACCGCCTTTGCGGGGAAACGCGTAAAGGTGCTTTTTTTATAGAAATATTGTTTATTAAAAATATATATATATAGTATTATTTATTTATTACAATATATGTAATTAAGGAAAACCAACTAGGTATAGAATAATAGTAAAACGAATTTGCAAGAAAGTACATGTATGAGTGTGTGTAATAAAGTGTGCATGATTTTGTGTGTTAGTGTGTGTGTGTGTGATGTGTTTAAACCAGCGTGCTAACTCTCTCATTACCAGACTTCACAAAACTATCACGACCTAAGTGAAAAATGTCAATCTCACCAAAGCTAACATTGTTAGAATTCTATGAAGCTGAGCATTTTGAGCATAATTTGCGCTGCACTCAGAAACATGGCGTCTGACGAAGACACGAAACGAAATTTTAGATAAAATATTCAATGTGTCGACGACTGTGTAATATGTCATATAGAAATGCCATAATTATCAAAATTAATTATTTATTTAATATTTATTGTGTATGTAATATTTTTTCTTTGACACCCCTGCGAGAGTTCATTTGATGCAGGCGCAGAAAGATATCGGCGAGCCATAAACAACTTATCGCGGCCATCGATAGAGTACGCGTGAGGTGAAAGTAAATCCTTCTCTATTACTAGATATTTAAAAAATTATTGTAAAATGTATATTTATCGTGTAAAATTGTAACTGATTAATAGGTATAATGAAATGAACATATTTGTAAAGAATAAAGAAATATTATTATTATTATTATTCTGTGGCAATATGCATTTAGCGATTTGCCTAATGGCCATACGTGCGGCGACGTTTGTCGCTATGCGTTGCAATCGATAGCCGGCGACAGGGAGGCCGCTATGCGACGGCCGCGGGCGCGAGCGAGTCGGCGATAGTGACCCATCGCGCGGGAAACGCTCCGCCGCCGGCCGCCGATCTTATTATTGATTCGGAACAATCGGTCAGCTGGGAGTCGTTCAATGATTCGATTGATTCACGCATCGAGTGTGCACAATGAATACTTTGCTATACTGTGCCTTAACGGTTGCGCATATTAAAAATTGTTTCAACCAAAAGTTGTAGGGAAACTATAGGCCCGCAATTCACATTTTGAACGGATTTGATCCTGTGCCTATTAAGGGAGGTATGATTTTTTGAATTTTAAAAATCATTTTTTCACACCCCTAGAACCAGTGTTGCTATCAAAAAAGTTTATTGAGATGAATTTTAGGCCCTTATCTAAGGAATAATATACCATTTAAATGAATACCGAACTTAAATTTTATGTATCAATTTGAATCGGCAGTTATCGTGTCCGTGATATTTATTTATTGATATTTATTGATATATATAAGAAAGTGATATTTATTTATTTATTTATTTTATCCATAGTACAATACAAAGTCCATACATCAATTAAATTATACAATTATATAAATAATACGCACACAAATCATGTGCTTTAATTTTACACTTTTACATTTCCATTATTTTTATTTTCATCAACTTCATACATAAATCACTCATAAAATGATCTCATTTAATTTGATGGTTACATAATATTTGACAATATTTTACACTAAAAAGGACAGGTGAGAGTTAAAAATGCATTTTTATAAAACTCAGCGCTGGGTTTAAACCGACATCCTGCATTCTCAAGTACAGGACCTCTTTAGAACCTTTATAAATACTATGCTATCCAGCACTTTATCAAAAAATTAAAAAAAATATTCAAAATTTTTCAATATTGTCAAAGATTGTGTCATTTATCTTTTCAGGCGATTTGCAGCTATTAAAAAACAACCATCAAATATAAGTCAAATAACTTTACAACTCAATTATACAATTATATATATATATATATAATCCTAGTTCGTTCTGTTAAGTGGTCTTATGTTAAATTGGAGATGCCTGTAGTCGGCTTAAGTTGTTATTAATCTATTTCTTTGTAACTGTCATAATGTATAGCTGTAAGCATTTCTCAAAGAAATAAAATAAACATAAAAATAAAAATAAAAATATGAGGGTTTATGTACGTAAGAGTTTTTCATAAAAGTGTTCTGTTTACAGCAATAATTATAGATAAAATAATATTGTGCGTAACTTTTCGCAACACCACTATCCCCTCGAAGTATGTAAAACACACGTATTTAGTAAAGTGATTAGGAAATTATCGAATTTTTTGTAATTTTCACATAAAAATCCATCTTTCCACTGTCAATTGTCAATTGTCGGCAGTCCGATAGACTTCTTTTTTAATATTTAACAAAAAGAAAAAACGCTCAGAGCCAGAGAGTTTTGTAGTAACAACTAGTAACTTTTTTAATACGCTCTTTAGATCCGCCACAACGTATTATAATATATAGCATTTTTGAAAAATCAAAAAAAAAAACTTTTTATACGGCGTGGCACGTTGCATAGTGCAGAAGAAGAAAAAAGACATTGTGTGGCAAGATGGCGTCGGAGTGTGCCGTCGTCGCCATTTCCGTCATGTCAAATAAGTGCTGTGTTCGTGATAACGTTTGCTTAAACCGACGACATGACTTCAGGCTTTCGTCGGCGAAGGCAGGCAGACTTGGAGAGGATGCGCCCTTCGTGACCCCGGAGTTCGGTCTGTATCTTGGCCAGTTCCATTTCTGTAATCTTGTCATTACCTCATCCTTTGTCTCATAATCGAATGTTTTAATGGTTGGACCTTTAATGAAGAGACCACATCACAGTGGACCTCGTCAATATTATTGACACTACATCGGCGTATAGTATTGAAGTCACACGGAGGCTCGTACATAATCATCTGAAGCAGTATGTGATATTTCTTTATATGCATCTGACATGGAATAAAAGATTTTTATGCTAATCTGACAAGTCCATTATATCAATCTGACATAAAAGTCTTTCAACTATTAATCTGACATTTCAATTATAATAATCTGATACTTTAATGATACTTTATGTATTAAATATACACTCTGTTTTCACTGGAAGTCCTATAACGCGTATATTAATTTTGCTTCTATATATCCATAACTATATTTTCTAGCGTTAAAAATAAACAAACTTTGTAGGAATTTTTACATCACTAATAGTGAACGAACGATGAACGAAGTGATTACAATAAATATACTATTTTTTTTTTATTTTTATCCAAAAACAATACATATGAAATAGCATAAAACAATTTAAATAAAACTAGTTACAAAGTAATCTTAAACTATCTCATACAAGCCAAAATAGATAGGTGGTGTGGATTTTATCACCCCACTAGACAAGGTCTGTTCTGGGGTGATACCTACTCCAATTTTACACGTTTGCTTTATTGCTTATTAATTATTTTTATAATTAGTATACGTATGGGTGTATATCTATAGATATATACATATCATATATATGAAATAAATACTCATGAGATACTTATATTATAAAGTGTTAGGTTTTAGTAAATAATTGTGCAAAGTTTAAGAATTTAAATTTAAGAGTAGTTTTTAACATTCGTTTGTTGTAAACGTCATAAGCCAATTGCCGCACTGGAACCTCATCTACCGAAGAACAGAAGGTGTTGTATATCTTTGGAGCGAGGAATGGCCTTTGGCCGTTGGCCGAAGGCTGTATTCATACGAGGCTGCATATTTCGCCTATTCCTAGTTTGATGTCTGTGTTCTATGATTGTGTGACGTCCTGAGTCCCCATGAAAGTGTGCCATGATGGTCTTCATATACAACTGCCTTACGTCTAGTACTTTAAAAGACGCGAAGAGTTGATCAGATGGATAGCAGTATGGCTTCCTATTGATAACTCGGATAACGGCTTTTTGAGCTTTTATCACACAATCCAGATGCGCTTTCGCGGCGCCGCCCCAGGCTATTTGACCGTAGGAGATTAGGGACTGAACTAATGCAAAGTAAACTCCTCTTAGCATTTTAGTGTTGAGGATGTTTCTTATGTTCCTAAAAATGTATATTAATTTGCGTACTTTCTCTGCAAGTTTCTCAGTTTGTATGTACCATTTTAGATGTTGGTCTATATAGATGCCTAAGTATTTAATAAAAGAGACTTTCTCTATGGGTTCGCAAACGCAACGCGATTCGTTAGAGCAGTCATGAAGGATGAGACGATTATTTGGGGAAGGTTGCTGACGAGAGTCAATGCTGAATGCCACATATTTAGTTTTATCAGCATTCAAAGTTAGTGAGTTGCTAACAAGCCAGTCCTGGATAACTTTAAGCCCATTTGATGCTTTCCCATAAACATCTTCCCATCTGTCAGACACAAAAATCAGAGCTGTGCCATCAGCATAGGATACAATATGCCCTTCAATATCCATTTTGCACAAATCATTAATGTAAATCAGGAACAGAGTCGGACCCAATATGCTACCTTGCGGAACGCCAAAAGAGTTACACTGAAGGTTTCACCTAACCGGACGCGTTGTCTACGGTTTGAAAGATAATTACGAAACCATAAGTACTCTCTGCCAGTGATTCCGATCCCGCCAAGTTTCTTCAGCAGGATTTCATGTGAAATGGTGTCAAAGGCCTTAGCAAGGTCAAGAAAAACTGCCAGACATTTTTTATGATTATCTAGGTGCATTGTGAGCGTTTCAGTGATCTTTAGAATTGCGTCCTGAGTACCCATTTTACTTCTAAACCCAAATTGTCCACTGGCCAATATTGCTTTAGATTCTAAATAATTGATTAACTGGTTATTAATAAGTTTTTCTAAAATTTTACTAAGGACATTAAGAACAGATATGGGTCTATAGTTTTTTGGATTCGACTTTGTTCCGGATTTATGAATAGGTGACACATTGGCCTCTTTAAAATGATTTGGGAACTGCCCGTTTGATATACTAAGGTTTATGATATAAGTAAGCGGCTTTGTGATGTGGAAACTAGTTTTTTTTAAAATACTTGCATTTAATTGATCGGGTCCGCTGGCGCAATTGGTTTTCAGGCTTTTAATAGTATTAAAGACCTCACTTTCGGAAACACTTTGCATATTAAAGCGAAGGTCGCTGTTTGGAGTATTGCTTGCTTGCTTAGAGAGGTCATATTCGTTTGTATCTGTGTCTGTCCCGCGGAAGTTAGTTTCTTGATGTTTGCACAACTCTGAAGCTAAAGTTTTAAAGTTTAAACATTTACAAAGTATTTATTAATTACCTCTGCAATTTCAGACTCATTTTTGACAGTTGCACTGTTTATGTTTAGTTCTGATATTTTTGTTTTGTCAGATTTTTTAATATTATTTATATCCCTAATGTCGTTTTTATGTTGTAATTGTCTGCTTCTAGTTTTTGTTTAAAATATTTCTCCTTGACTGACTTTATTAGTTTTACACACATATTACGGTATCTTTTATAATAATTTTGAAGGGAAGTATTTTTAGGAAATGCATTGACCTGTTTATGTAGCCGATCCCTTTTATGAATACTTTTAACCAAACCTTCCGTTATCCAAGGCTTTATTCTCTTGCATTTGTGTGTAATTAATTTGATAGTGGTATTATTTAATAGGTGATTTTCGAAAATTGATATAAATTGATCGACGGCACTATTTATATCATTATCGCTCAGCACAGCACCCCAGGTTTCATTGGCCATATTGTTAAGGAATTTTTCTTCGTCTAGCATTCTAGTATTTGAGTAGTGTGTTTTTTTGGAAGACAAGGCTAAAAATGTACTATAATGGTCAGTGATTGTTGAATGAATTACACCGGATGTGGCATTGCTATTTGTGCGTACATAGATGTGATCAATGCGGCGCAATTCTGGTGGGTGTATTTATGGCTGGAGCCAAACCAAATTCTCCTAAGACATGCATAAGGAAACTTGTCCCCGATTATATTTATATTAATATTTAGGCTACCATCTTTTGCCAGGTACGCTAGGTTACTTTTTACTTCTTGAATGAAATGCATTTTGCAGCGACCATTTTGTATTTCGACTGACAAAAATTGCGATTCATCATCTAGGGCGCACAGAGCGAGACGGACCCGACCGTGCGCGAGAGCGAGACGCCGAGCGCGCTTCTGTAGTCTGTGGTGTGTAGTGAGAGCGCGCCCGCGAACGAAGTACGAATACGTACTTCGGCTCCGTGTGACCCAATTCTGGCCGGTTGGCGCGCGACCCGCCACTATCGTTACGCAACCTCGCGGAACGCCGCGATGCGCCTCCAACATGGCGGACACAGCTGACTGTATTTGACATCCGTCACAGAGCGTCATTTTTAATCATTTTTAATCATATATATTATTTAATTTTAAATACTCTTTTTGTATCTAAGTATGCATAAATGCGTTTATAGTTGTTAATAAGATAAGATGGCATGTCGATGTGCTAATAACTCGATATCGAAGACTCATCCACACATTTAAAACTCTGCGATATATATTGGACTCAAAATGTGTCCAATGCGTTAGCACAATCTATTTGGTGCTACGGCATAGTTAGGTTGGGGTGCTGAAAAGATTATTTATTTATTTATTCTTTATTGAAAAATCCACAGTATTACATTTTATAATTACAAACAAAACTTATTACTAATATATAAACCAATTAAGGATTTCGGTCATTTTACATGTTAAGATTAGCATAAAAATTTGAACAGTGTTCTTAAAATATATATAGATTATTAAGAAGTGTTATGTGTAATTTGTGAGAGATGTTTGTGGTAGTTGTGAGAGTGTGACATTTGTATGTATATATTAAAATAAAGTAATAAATTAAGTATGGTTTTAGTATTTAGTATTATAGAGCTTTATAAAAACAACAGAATGCTATCATTTGAGTTATCAATAAAAGACCGTTTAGATACGATACTGAGGCTTTGTTAAACGAATATAGAGTTTTGGACATCCGTCAATTATACACTAAAAACATAATTCAAATGTATAAGAAAGAATACAAGAAAATAATTTAAAAATCTTTCAACAAAACGGTTAATTCTCCAAGGCAGAGGTTATTATGAGAGATCTATTGTTGACATAAATATATACTAAGTCAAAAGTTATTAGTACATTTATAAAAGTTTAAGTAGTTCTTTTAGTAAGTATTTGAGTACTCATCTAAGATTAATATATTTTATTTTATTTATTTATTTACTGTACATAATTAATTTGACAAAGAAAAAGTAGTAGTACAAATGAATATTACAAACGCACAGGGAGCGATTAGCACTGCTACATTTTGTGCCCTGCCTTCTTTACTAGACTATGTCTGTACTAAGGAAGGCAGTGTTATATTGTGCTAAAACTGAGAATGTCAAACCGTCAAACCCATAGAGAAATATAAAAATGTCCGTCCGTATGTCCGTCTATTATTATTATTTCTTATATCAATTTAAATGAGTGTATATATAAACCGTATTGGTACAACATATAACCACAATTTCATCAAAATGGACATTTTTCATTTCTTTATACTCAACATAAAAAAACTTTCTCTGAACATACATAATATTAGTAATCATTATTAATAATTCATAATATTAGTAATAGTATTCTCGTCACCACACACACGCACACTCCCACACACACACATGCATACACATTAACACACTCTTACATTCCACACCCTATTGTATTCACAACTTATAACACTCACACAATGTTATCACTATAAATTAGATCCCAGTTCGTTATGTTAAAAGTATATGTTAAATTTGAGATGGCTGTAGTCGGCTTAAGTTGTTATTTATCTATTTCTTTGTAACTGTCATTATGTATAGCTGTAAGCATTTCTCATACAAATAAAATAAAATAAAATATATATACATATACATATATATATAATATAGTATGTTTGTTTGTATGCATTCAGATATATCCCGTAATATATCCATATCTATTCATGATTATAATGTACGTAGATTTTTCAAATGCTTTCGACACAGTAACAAGACTTTTTAATTAATGGACAATATGTCTTCCTTAGAACAAGCGATAGCCTAATTAGACAACATATTTTGCAATTTAACATGATTTTTATAACATTTCCCAGAATTAAATAAATAAATCTAGGCACTGTACAATAAACTAAAAGACATGATACACATAAGAAATTTACTTCTAGACTCTATCATAAGCAATGATAAAGGTACCTTACACAAAGTTGACCTTAAAACAGATCTTCACACCTAGTTAAGTAAACACCGTTCTTGCTTTCTCAACGAAACCTAGTGTGCTGAGTTTAAGTAAAACGATTATATTTTCACGTGAAATACGTTTAATTATTGTTAAATATTTCTATTTTGTAACTTAGTATTAAGAATCACTGTAGTTAAACTTGTAATAAATAAAATATATCATAAACTATTTTTTTTTGTTTAAATTAAAGGAAAGTGCTGTATTATTATTATATACACCGTGTGCGAGTCCATTATCGATAAAAAAAAACAGCTCATTGGCTCATCAAAAGGGAATTTATACAAGAACTCTGATAAAGTTAATAAATTAGACAAGAAATATTTCCGCATTTTTTTTTTAACTAATTCTTACAGTATGAATATCAATATAATAAATTAAAAACTGGTTACTATTGATTTAGACAGATAAGACACATAAACTATATTTGAATAAATTCCCAAATATATATTTAATTGTCTGTTGAGAAAATAAATAAGTAATTTCAACGCCAAATCCAATAGGATTTTAAAACAAGTTTAATACAAGTAAGCTTTGTTAGTTTACTCACTGCTTGGCTAGAAATAATCTTCGAAACTTCTTAGTTTGAGAATTCAAGATTCAAGAATTAGATTTTATTTGTTATATTTTCTACAATAATATTTTAATATTTTGCCTTTCAGATATCCTTAATTAGTTTTATTAATCAAAAACGTGTATATTTGAGCAGTAAATATTTTTTATTTACTATAAATATTTATTGAACAAATTAATAAGTGAACATATATTTTTAAATAAATTACCGAGCGCAAAACGTAACCTAAATAAAACCTATTTAAAAACGGGCAATTATAATCAAGTTGGCTGCTATGGGTGAAAGTAAAAAATAACAGACTGATTTTAACTATAGTTTGTAAAAATCCGGTTTTTTTTTGTACCTGTATGAAAATGGAAATATATCTTAAAATCGAATCGAATGTATATCTACGCCGCATTTCTGTAGATCTAAGCTCGACCTAAAATTGTATATCTACGTAGCATATCCGTAGACCTACATGAAGTCAAAATAATACAATACACCGAAAATTCCTAGGATCTACGCCCGTTTTTCGTAGGTCTACGCTCAGGATAATTGCATTTCCGATAATTCCAACCCTAAAATTTAATATTTACCACGGATTTCTATAGATCTATGCCTACTTTTAAATTGTATATCTACGTCGCATTTTTGTAGATTTACGTCAAGTCTATATTTTACAATTTTACTCCATTTCCTTAGATCTACGCCGCATTTCTGAAGATCTAAGCTAGAGATAAAATTGTATATCTACGTAGTATATCCGTAGACCTACGTGAAGTCAAAATAATACAATACACCGAAAATTCCTAAGATCTACGCCGTATTTCGTAGGTCTACGCTCAGGATAATTGCATTTCCGATAATTCCAACCCTAAAATTTAATATTTACCACGGATTTCTATAGATCTATGCCTACTTTTAAATTGTATATCTACGACGCATTTTTGTAGATTTACGTCAAGTCTAAAATTTTACAATTTTACTCCATTTCCTTAGATCTACGCCGCATTTCAGTAGATCTAAGCTCGACCTAAAATTGTTTATCTACGTAGCATATCCGTAGACCTACATGAAGTCAAAATAATACAATACACCGAAAATTCCTAGGATCTACGCCCTTTTTTCGTAGGTCTACGCTCAGGATAATTGCATTTCCGATAATTCCAACCCTAAAATTTAATATTTACCACGGATTTCTATAGATCTATGCCTACTTTTAAATTGTATATCTACGACGCATTTTTGTAGATTTACGTCAAGTCTAAAATTTTACAATTTTACTCCATTTCCTTAGATCTACGCCGCATTTCTGAAGATCTAAGCTAGAGATAAAATTGTATATCTACGTAGTATATCCGTAGACCTACGTGAAGTCAAAATAATACAATACACCGAAAATTCCTAAGATCTACGCCGTATTTCGTAGGTCTACGCTCAGGATAATTGCATTTCCGATAATTCCAACCCTAAAATTTAATATTTACCACGGATTTCTATAGATCTATGCCTACTTTTAAATTGTATATCTACGACGCATTTTTGTAGATTTACGTCAAGTCTAAAATTTTACAATTTTACTCCATTTCCTTAGATCTACGCCGCATTTCAGTAGATCTAAGCTCGACCTAAAATTGTTTATCTACGTAGCATATCCGTAGACCTACATGAAGTCAAAATAATACAATACACCGAAAATTCCTAGGATCTACGCCCTTTTTTCGTAGGTCTACGCTCAGGATAATTGCATTTCCGATAATTCCAACCCTAAAATTTAATATTTACCACGGATTTCTATAGATCTATGCCTACTTTTAAATTGTATATCTACGACGCATTTTTGTAGATTTACGTCAAGTCTAAAATTTTACAATTTTACTCCATTTCCTTAGATCTACGCCGCATTTCAGTAGATCTAAGCTCGACCTAAAATTGTTTATCTACGTAGCATATCCGTAGACCTACATGAAGTCAAAATAATACAATACACCGAAAATTCCTAAGATCTACGCCGTATTTCGTAGGTCTACGCTCAGGATAATTGCATTTCCGATAATTCCAACCCTAAAATTTAATATTTACCACGGATTTCTATAGATCTATGCCTACTTTTAAATTGTATATCTACGACGCATTTTTGTAGATTTACGTCAAGTCTAAAATTTTACAATTTTACTCCATTTCCTTAGATCTACGCCGCATTTCAGTAGATCTAAGCTCGACCTAAAATTGTTTATCTACGTAGCATATCCGTAGACCTACATGAAGTCAAAATAATACAATACACCGAAAATTCCTAGGATCTACGCCCTTTTTTCGTAGGTCTACGCTCAGGATAATTGCATTTCCGATAATTCCAACCCTAAAATTTAATATCTACCATGGATTTCTATAGATCTATGCCTACTTTTAAATTGTATATCTACGACGCATTTTTGTAGATTTACGTCAAGTCTAAAATTTTACAATTTTACTCCATTTCCTTAGATCTACGCCGCATTTCGGTAGATCTAAGCTCGACCTAAAATTGTTTATCTACGTAGCATATCCGTAGACCTACATGAAGTCAAAATAATACAATACACCGAAAATTCCTAGGATCTACGCCCTTTTTTCGTAGGTCTACGCTCAGGATAATTGCATTTCCGATAATTCCAACCCTAAAATTCAATATCTACGCTGGATTTCTATTGATCGTTGCCTACTATTAAATTGTATATCTACGCCCATTTCCGTAAATCTACGTCAAGTCTGAAATTTGACATTTATACTTCATTTCCTTAGATCTACGCCGATATAAAATTGTATATCTACGCCGCATTTCTGTAGATCTAAGCTCGAGATAAAATTCTATATCTACGTAGTCTATCCGTAGACCTATGTTATGTCAAAAATTACACCAAACATTTACACCAATAATTCCTAAGACGTACGTCGATTTTAATACTGTTTATCTTCACCTCATTTCCGTAGTTTACGCTAAGGACGAAAGTGTATCTACATAGTTTAAATAGGGCCCTAATTTAATTTTCAAATCTGCACCGGGCCCTTGGTTACATAGCTACGACACTGAAGACGAGATGTTTATTATTAAAACTAAACCTACATGTTACAATAAAAAACATATATACATAATTTTTCCAAAACAATACATTTCATTTATTTCACCTTTATAGCGTGTAACTACTGTTCTAAGGTGATGTAATCAGTTATACATAGATCATCAACTGATAATTCATAAAATAAAAAAGACAAAATATTTATAACAAAAAAAAATAATATGTGCAACTGAAGGCTTAACTAGAGACACTCAGATTTATACAAAATAGTTATACACGTTTGATAAATATTGTGCGAAAGTTTACCACCACCAGATATACCAGTTTATTTCTGTAATATATTCCGGTAATTTTATATACACTATCAATTAACTTTGTTTATCTATTTATTATATTACAACATTTTAATACAGTATTTATTGCATCGTAAAGTTCATATTTTTGTTTTTTTATTAAGTTGGAACGCTCGTCTATTGTTAGTTGGTTACTAGTCAAAAAAAAAAGAATAAAATCGAACTGCCTTCTTTAGGACACAGGTTACATTGGTATCAGATTCAAAATTATTTTCAATATGTACAAGAATCTGTAACCTATGGTGTGTAATTGTTGTCAAACTAAATACATAAAAATCTTTGAGAAGTTTAATTTTTTAAAATTAATAGTTCTCGTTTTTAAAAATTGTTATTGAAGTTTAAACAAAACGCGGAAGTTAATATGTATTATTTCTGTTTTTTGCACATATATCTTGAATAAAAAATAATTTATTTTATTTGTTTATTTATTTATTTTATTTATTCTTTATTGAAAAATCCTACAGTATTATTTTTTATAATTACAAACAAAACTTATTACGAGTATACAAAACGAATTATGGATTTCGGACATTTTACATATTAACAGTAGCATAAAAAAATTGGAAGTATTCTTAAAATATATATAAATTATGAATATTATATTCGTATATAGTAGAATTTTTTGTTTTATTATGTGTAATTTGTGAGTGATTATTTGTGGTACTTGTGAGTATGTGTGATTTGTATGTATATATTAAAATAAAGTAATAAGTATGGTTTTAGTATTTATAAAATAATAAAAAAACTGATTAACCTGGTCAGATAGGTTTTATTTTTTTTATTATAAAAAATAAATACATATGCTTGCTGAATAAACTTTCCTATAATATGCGAGTGTGTGTGTCTGTGTATGTGTGAGAGAGAGGGAAGATTTAAGATTACTTTTGGATTTATAATCCGATTATGCAGTCTTCACTTACCAGTGCAGAAGCACTCAAGACACTTTACTATGTATGCAATACGGCTTTTACAAAACGCAAAACTAAACGTGTTCACGAGCAGCGTGAATTATGAAAAACACGTTCAGATTAGAGTGTTGCTGGCGTGACGTTACGGTATAAAGTATCACATATTATCCACCCAGACTGCTACGCCCGGTGAGTGGTATACCATAAAGTTCTACTCATCACACTCGACACCGAGATAATTTTGATGTTCCCAAAAGCAGTACCAATTGTGCTATGAACTCGTTTTTGAATCGTATTAGTATGATTCAAAATTCATTTGCGGACCACCCTGTACACACCTATAACTCTACACTCACACTTCGAACAAATAAACATTCACGTAACACACACTCATATATAACACTTACAAACTCGTTGTAATATTATTATTTAATAATTTTACCATTCCTTTATTTTCCTAACTTACAACTCCTTCGTTTATATATACCTTATTATTATATAATTTCTTTTAATCAGCCGTAGTATTGGTATTATAATGTGTATATTATATATTATATTTTATTTTATTATATGGTATTTTATATATTATAATACAAATTAATAAATAAATAAATACGTAGAGAAGGCAATACTCGTAAATAAAACATGAAATTTTAAAACAATCTATGCCTTATAGGTATTCAAATCTGTTATTTTCAAAATTATTAAGAGTATTTCGAACCTCTTAATTTTTTAATTTATTTATGTTAATTTAAGTTATTAATTTATGTTATTGAACCTAACCCAGCCTAGTAGTGATAAAGTCTATAGAAACCTGCAAATCTACATAATAAGGATTCTTTATATACAAATATTTTTTATTTAAAAGTTGTTATACTAATACCTAGATTAATAAGAAAAATAAATACAATAAATAAGTAATAATAATTATTATTTATTCTTTTCTGAGTATATATATGCCTTACAATATTACTAATACGATCCAAGGTAATAAGCTCATTGCCTTTAAATACGATTCAAGCATCCTTTAGTTAATAAATAAATAAAGGACAAGCATAAATGATTAAAGGCATTCATTACAGCTGATTAATTTGGATCATCCCGTATCTTATTTTGGCAATAGTTCCTTCATCATTAAAGCATTGAGACTCGGAAAAAACTCATGACAAATAAATTTGTGGCAAATCTCACTGAAAGAAGCTGTTTACGTTTGTCTTAAAGAGGCAATTACCGGAAAGACTACCAACCATATTCATCTAAACATGGAATAATCGGTGTCAGAGGATTATATAACCTGTGGTGTGGTCATTTTGTAATGAAGAATAGAACTTTAGCGCTTAAGATTGAGTAACCAACATTTATATAATTCATTCATTTATAAATCAGAAAAAACTTAGGTTAGGTTAGATTAGGTACCTCGCAAGCCTGGCAGTCGTGGATGACGGAGAAGGGCTGCCGGCAGTCGTAGCGGGCGATGAGGTCGGCGAACCGGCAGGAGACGGCGGCGGCCAGCGCGTCCAGCGCCAGCAGGTCGAGCAGCGCGGCGCGGCACGCGGCGCCGCCGGCCGCCACCGCGGCGCGCGCGCCCGCGTCCAGCGCGGCCAGCGCGCTGCGCTCGCAGCAGTGCGGCAGCCTCAGCAGGGCCAGCCGCCGCGCGCGCTGCCGCGGCGCGCGCAGCGCGCACAGCGGCGCCGCGTCCGGAGCGCGCACCGCCGCGCACGCGCCGCACGCGTCGCAGCGCGCCGCGCCGCAGTCGGCCGCGGGCTGCTCGCACGCCGCCGCCGCCGCCGCCGCGGCCAGCGTCGCGGCCGCCGTCAGGAGCAGCAGCGGCGGCGCACGCATGGCGGCGGCGCCGTTAGCGCACGCCGCGCCGCGCCGCTCCGCGCGCCGCGCTCATGCTGCATCGCGCATCACGCACCGCGCCGCGTAACGCGCGCCACCATCGCGATCGTCGCGCTCTCCACTCGCACCGCGCTCTCCGCTCGCACGCTCCGCTCGCACTGGCGCTCGGCCGGCCCGGCAGCGCGCTCGCCGCCCCGCGCCCCCGCCCCGCCGCCCGCATCGATCGCTCGCGACTCGCTGCGCGTTACATAACCCCGTTGCGCGCGCACGCCGCTCGCCCCCTTCGCCCTCACTCCACCCTCCTCGCTCGCAATCATGCTAACCAAAGACACCTACACTCTACACTCTTTACCTTTTACTCTATCTACCATTGCTCGAACTGAAATCTTAACGAACTGAAAAAACAAAAAACAATTTATTTTATTTTTATTTTATTTATTTTATTTTATTTGTATGAGAAATGCTATTTATTTTATTTTAACAATTCAAATTTATTTTTCATTTCGCAAAAAGTCCGCAGTCCCTGTGGTCAAGGTGCTCATGCCGTCGGCTCCGCTACCTCCGGCCGCCGCCAACAGAGGCCGCTAGTTTCGTAGCCACCTTATTCTTACTTTTAAGCGGCATTGGCAATAATCATTTATTTGGTTTATATGTATATATTTATTTTTATTTAAACGTCCATATTTCTAATTAAACTAGGTTAAGTAAGACTACTTCTATACATAACATATTTAACGTTAATGTTATACATTTTCGTATTTTTTTCAATCAAAACGTTTATTTTCAACGTTTTGATCGATTATAATGATATTTACTATTTTTGCACTGGTCCTGTGCAACTCGGGCCTTTGATGTCGCGGTTACCAAATTTTATTTTTACAAAACTTTTGAAAAATATACACCTTCCCGTACCCAAAGTGGTTCTCACCTTCGTTAATAAAAATCATCAAAGAAAAGGCTACATTCAACAGAGATTTAATATTCACTGCTGCAAGATACATTAGATTGTCTTCAAAAACATTGTTTTCGTAAATATATAGATCAATGCGAGCACAATAATCAAAATAATCCTAAATCTTTTCGGTTAAGAATATTCGCAAACGTGACTCCATTCCAAAATGTATGAACTTCGGTAGAAAAATAATAATCGATGCACATGCTAACGGTGAAAGTTTTTGGAAGTGCCAAATCTGTTTTCGTCAGGAATATTTCAATCCGTCCACGAGTTTTTTACAAAGCTCATGATATTGGTAAATAAACAAATAAATAAAATAGAAATAAACGTTAAAATAATTGGTACAGACCCAAGGAAGAGAGCTGGAAATGATAAAGCACCTGTAACTTTTAAAAAAACTGCGTAGATCAATTGAAACACCCCGTATATATTTTATTTTCACGATCTATGAGCTCCGGATGTTTCCCCTAAAAATAAAAAAGGCTCAAAAAAAATATAGGCCTTAGTTTTAAGTAAACTATGTGAAAAAATAGTTCACGTTCAAGTTTATCCGATAATCTCCCAGACTCTTCCCTCAGAACAACGCGGGTTCCTACAAAAACCTGTCCTGAGCGAATTCTAACGAAAATGGACAAACGAGCGAAGCCGTTATCATATACATAGATTTCTCTGAGGCATTTGACAGAGTCAATCGCCTCATTCTAATTGCCAAACGTTAGGTTTACGCGGTGATCTTCGAAGATGGTTCAAATCCTTTCGGCATCCCCCGTCGTAGAACCAATTACGGGCAAAATGAACCCATTTATAGAACCTTAAATTTAAAATATCCAGAAAATTTCTTAGGTTAGACACTGATTTTATACTCACCCGGTGGAAATATTTAATTGGGTTTATTTTATACTTGTAAGTTGGTACCATTGTTTTTATTATTGTATACCGCCTGTATACGATTTCTTTTATGTAATTGTTTTATTTCCTAAATAAAGGTAAATAAAATAAAATATATATATATACCCAACTATATACTAATAAACTTCAAGTTTGGTGAAAAAGAGTTAAATGATTTAAGATGGAGGATTAATATATTTACTAAATAGATACATAATAGGTAAAAAATGGATTTAAAAAAGTATCAACCTAACACCCCCCCCCCCCAGTGTGAGTGTTCTTTAGGAAAATTATAATATACTTTTTTTTTGTAAATATTGATGGTAAAGATAAAGTGCATTAAAGAACTTTAAGGTGCATTTTATAAAGAAATACTTACTGAAATAAAAAAAGTATTTATTTTATTTATTTATCGATTTACTTTTTATTAATCTAGTAACTGAGTGAGTGAGTTATTATTATGTAGTACGGGTTTCCACGGATTATATCACATTATTATATTTATTTACTGAAATATATATATTATTTACATTTTTCACAGATATTTATATCATTTTTGAGTTCAATTTTCGCTTAATTGGGAAACATTTTTCTATTTTTTCTGATTAATGTCTGATTGTAAGTATATGTAGATCCAGAGGAAAGGACAGCAGGGATTTTAGGTACATCCTGTATAAATTGATAGCGTAGACGATATTTTATACGCTATAATAAATGAGGCGGTTCGAATTTTTGTGCCTCGACGTTCTTCCAATAAAGATAACTCTCCCGTGTGGTATTCTTCAGCCCTTATCATAGTGATTAATGGAAAAAATAAATGTCATAAGAAATGGATAAAAATCCTCACAATTGTCGAGATTATGACACTTTAAGAAATGTCATTCAATGGGAGTATTCACAAAATGGTGCTTATATTAGCGAAACATTCTCAGCGTATTTCCTTTCTAATCCAAAATTCAATCGGGTATATGTAACTAATTTTAAATTTTATTTGTTTTAAATGTTTAAATATTTATTTGTGGCACAAATCCACTGTTTTTTTTTCTCATCTTGCGCGTGAACAATTGTCAGAGAAAAATATTTCATTATACCACTCTGTCTCTTAACTAACCTCTCTAACTAATATACACAAACAAGCCTGGTGGCGCAGTGGTATAAGCGCCCCATTCTGCTGACAGAGATCCTGTGTACGAATCCCCCAGTGGGTCAAATCCGGCCGAATCGTTTTTCGCGCGCTTTTCTCAACACCGTCGACTGCGTTTAATAACAAGGCAAATATAAAAAGGAAAAACAACACTTTACAGACTTGCGAGTCGACAATAAAACAGTCGGAACTGCGCCCAATAGCGCCTCCCCGACAACACGATCCATGCGAATGAAGAATGAACACAAACAATGCATGAATCAAAGTGCACTCTGCTGGAAATTTGAATAGAAGATTAACACTACAATTTTTTTTTTAATCTGAACTCGGCCTTTTGCGTGGTATTTTAACCGCAGTTTAAAATCGGTGTGACGTAATGCGCCCTCGAGGCAAATATGCTGTGGAGCATATTTGCAATTGTGGAATGCACCAGGGCTGAGGTAGAGGGTTTCCCCTCCGACGCAGTCAGACAGTCAGACACTACATTGTATATCGGAGTTCTTATGTAATCGTTGGATCAGTAATAAACGCTTTAACAAGTTTTCAAGTTATTACCTTTATCCCACGGGACCCACGCGCTGGGGTTCCGTTACAATGCGTTTATATACCAACTTATGTATACGTAAAAATACTTAAGGCGCCACCAGTCCCTAAAACGTGTTTTGTAACGTATTTTGGTGCATTTTGTTGAACTTATTCCTAAAAAATGGCTAAAACTAAAAATACCACAATATTCTACATATATTAATTTAGTACTTTGCTTTAAAAAAAACGAAATACACCTTATTATAGTAATGAAAATAAATAAATAAGAAAGTGTTGTTTTTTTTTCTTGCAACGATTTTCTTTTAAGTTGTGTAAGTGACGCGAACCTAATTTTTCTTTCTAAAGATAGACAATATAATAATCTAGGACATTACTTAAAAAAAACACTTTTTTCAAATGATAATAATTATTTAAATACAAAAAACATGTTTCGTCGATTCCAAATGTAACGAATTCGCGGTCGGCGAGTATAGCCGTCTCTTTTCTACTCGTCAATGTTCGAATAAAGCCTACTCTTTCTAATCTCAAGGACAAATGCGTCCCGGGGCGCCTTAAATTAGCTAATAAGGACCTTTAACCGCAGTAATTTAGCAACCGTTCAATGTTGAACTAGGAATGTTCATAGTTATGGGCGAAGCGTTTAAATATTTAAACGTCAAATTCACGTTCGAGGCATTTGTTGGCATGGGTCGTAATTAAATCGGCGATATTGCATAATTCACGTTTACGAACGAGGCCAGGGTCGCGCGATTATTAACGTCAAATTTAACTGAAAATTAAAAAAAAAAAAGAAAAATATCCACCATCGCTTTAAGAGTACTTTTATGACTATTCGTACAGGAGGTCGGACGTCCAGAACTCTGTCCTGAGGGCGGGATATGCGATCATCTCCTAAAGGTGGGGATTAAATAGTCTTGTACGCGCGGTACGTAAAAATCCAAAAAATATATGTTTTACAACACCAAAATAATTTATTTATTTATATTTATTTATTTATTTATCGTTTATTTGGAAAACCAACAGTATAATATGAAAAAATGGTACATACAATTGTTTGGAAAATTAACCGATGACAGGTTTTCGCAAAAGTACAGAGATACATCTAGAGATTAAAATTAAATTCAATTACACTCGCATTAGCACTCTAAATACAGAAATATATGTATTTATTTTTAATATATAATTATGTTGAAATATGGTATTCATCAGTAAACATTAAAAAATAATAATAATTACAATAGTAACAATTATAAGGCCGATTATGAGTTACACTTTTAAGAAAGACAAAATGGAAAAAATAGAAAAATGAACAAAATGGACCTAAATTCTCAAGCCTAAATCTAAATATTTACAAGGGAGAGCAAATCATTACTGTACGGTGTGTGTGTGTGTGATAATGTGTAAGTGTGTGTCAGAGAGCGGTGGCCTCAATGACCTAAGGGATTTTTTTAACATCTAACTCACCTGCACTGAAAATTGATTAAAACTTACAAATAATCATTTTATATCTTTTCAATCATACAATTCCTAAAATTATCTAATTTATATGCAATCTTTTCAAATCTATTTGACTCGGCGGATGTTGTACTGAGAGTCTTTTTTTGACAGTTTTCTCAAAACATTTTCGTGGTAAATCATTCTAGCTTTAAAGGGACGATAAATCGTTCTCTCTCATCTAACGGCCTAATGAAAGAGAGACAAAATTCTGTGGCGTTACAGGTTAATATTGCAAACTGAATCTTAGCAAAACACTATAACTTTTGTACGATTCGCACATTGCAAATTTTACTGAAATTTAACCGACGACCGACTACTCGCGTTTCAGTTTCAGAAAGCTATTGTGTAGGAAAACGCAGAGTTGCAGTTCGCACGACGTTTGGCGTCGTCTGCGGCACGCGGTGCGAGTCTACCCACGATGAGACTCCCTCGCTGAAGTAGGTACTTGGTTTCTCCAGTCTTCGGCATAAACTCTCACCGTCAATTCTTCGCATTATAATAATTACTATTATTATAACATTATCATACTTTGTAACATTAGAATCTTGTATAAGTTTAATACTAATAATAATATAAAACCGCCGTTACAAGTGAATTAGACTCCAGTCAGGCCTGTCAAAATTTTAACACTATTTATTATTATTTTGTTTACTCTCAGACTAAAACATGAATTTAGACTCGCGTAGAAATGAAATGTATATGTAAGAGGTTAGCCTATACCGATAACTAAACCGGTCTCACGAAAAAATAATATAATTTCGAAAAAAAATCACACCAAAATAAGTAATTATATTATTAAAAAAACTTCATTTTTCTTCGAAGTGCTTCGCGAGCCGCGCGCTCTGGGGTCACCGACCGTTCTCGCTCCATGCATTCAACCGCGCTCTCGAAGATTAAAACGATTTCTATTTAATTTTAAAGACGTTTTTCTCGTAATTGAGAAACTATGGGGGGGTATCAGTAATATTTTCCAAACCTAGTAGCACTAGTAGTAGAGAAAATACAGAGTAATTTAAAATAGTCGCTAGCGCCATCTAGGACTTGACAAGATTATCGTTTCTAAAAAAAAAAACATTTTTAAAAGTTGAACTTGGACGTGGTTTGCGTCTCGCCTATCCGACGTTGAAGAAACAGCGCCATCTAGATTCACGAAATTACTCGTATGCCTACCTATTTGTATGACATTGAGTTAAGTACCTACCTACCTATCTTAAAACCACTATACCTACTTAAAATAATAATATAGGATGATGTTTTTAGAGGCGTGGTTTTCAAGAAGAGATAAAACGCATATAATTTGATTTTATGGCTCGGAATTTAGTTTTATTATAAAGATAAGGGTTTGCCATTATGTTTTAAAAATGATTTCGGGTAAGTGGCCGCCGCGGCTGACTCGAACAAATTCCAGCCGAGAGGCCCAATTTTCAACCACTTTTTGCAGCAAGTTGGGCCGTATGTCAGCAATAACGCGCCGAATATTCTCTTCCAAGGCGTTAATCGTGTCCGGCTTATCTGCGTAGACAAGCGACTTCACATAACCCCACAAAAAATAGTCCAGCGGTGTTAAATCGCACGATCTTGGAGGCCACGCCACGTTGTTCAGGAGTAAGTCTATTCATTATGAAATGGCAAACCAAACTGAGCATAAATCAAGTGACAGCTGTCAAAAACACCAACTACGAAAAAAGTAGTGCCAGATTGAAAACCACGCTTCTAAAAAAAACACCCATTATAACAAATAAAAAAATTAAAGTAAAATAAACTCGTTTATTTATATTTGCATACCTACCTGTGTGCCTAAACCGTCTAAAATATCCGTCAAATAATACGCTGGAGGAATGGATTGCTAGCAATCCATAATAAAAATAAATATTTTTTATAGTATGTATATTTCTTTTTATCCGTATAAATATTATTGTACAATACAGGAATATAAAATTGAAATTAAATATTTTTAAAATTATATTAAAATATGCTGACTTTTACACGTGACAAAATTAAAAAACAAAACGTTCTAACTAAAATCAGTGTTTTAATTATTTTCAATTTTCTTATTACTTAAATAAAAGTGTTTTTTTTTTTACTAATTTTGATATACCTACTCGTTTATGCGATTTGTTATTTGAAACAAAAACATAACACATAAGGACGTAACAAATTGTCATCAAAATTTGTACAAACAAATTGTAACAAAAAATCTTTCACTAGCTCTAACCCTAGACTAGTAGCGTATGTAAAATCTTTATGTTTAAGAGTTTATTATGTATTTTATATTCTGGTAATTATGTAAATTCCCCAACCCCTCCTACTCCCTAATCCCAACGTCGTTCCCGAATGTATTTTTCTATTTTATTAAATTTGGAGGATACCCTCGTTGGATTTATGTTAAGAAGTTTTTTATTGTAATTTTAATTTTATATCAGCTGTTTCCTGAAATAAATAAATACATTCTTTCATTTTTCCACTTTCGTTTCAACACTCACACAAACCCTAATTTCCGTTTTTTAACTTTTTAGGAATCGCTGTAGTTAACTGTAAATAAATAAATAATATACGGTTCTTGTAAGAGGCGGTACCGCAACTAAAAGGCTTTATCCGGTCGCTGCGGGTGGGCATTGTACGCTAACGCGGCCAAGGTTACGCTCCGCTTATAAGAAAGATAATTTACATCAGCGTTTTGACGGTCGAGACCTTGTACTTTATTTTTAAAGGGCCTCAGGGTTTACGTGCATCAGTAAGCAATGATTGGTTTTTATTTAATTACAGCTTCAAAATAAAGAAATTAAAAAAACAAACATTTCTATCTTTTTGACCCATCATTTGCCTTTCAATTACTATTTTTCCTAACCCTCTAATGTATAAGAGAGCAATTCAATTAAAAAAGAAATATTAGCAGTTTATCATTTATTAAATTTCTCAGAAAAAGAATTGAATTTTTATATATTTGTGTGTGTTTGTCATTTAGTGATTGTGTGTCATATGCCCATTATGTCCGTCGTAGAGTTCACACCTTTCCGTTCAGCGTGCAAGGCTCCTTTTCGCATGCAACAATTTACAGGTCAGAATAAAGTCTTGGGACAACTGTTTATCATCTTAGTACCATTATTGGGAATTTGCCTGGCCATTATATTTATTAATATATATTTACTATGGGTAATATTTATAGTTCTTATGGAATGAATATATTTTTTTTTTGCGTATGTGGTAAGGTATTACGACTTATAAGTTCCGATGTAAGCGTTACAGTTTGGACAGCGATGGTTGACGTTCCTGCAGGATGGGCTGTTACAACAGTATGGTATGCAAACACAGGGCCAGCATCTGAAAAAGAAGAATACAATTATGTACCAAAGATACTTTCTTAACGGGGCGGATGCAGAAAGGATTTCCTACCCCTTCCCGGGACAAAAAAATAACCCGTTACTCATAATGTAAAGGGAAAAAAATGCCTTTCGGCACGCCGGAAGGCGGAGATAGATTTCTCACGATCAAAGTAGGCGATAGGCAAACTGCAATTTCAAAAAAAATACATGGCTGGGGTTGGTACGGCAGCAAGAATGACAGTTAATCGTTTTGTGGAGCCTACAGTCCTGTTCGCGCAAACGAACGAGTCCTGTAACCTTAACAGACTATTTGGCTACCATTTGGTACGCCTGACTGAACTCCGGTCCCTGAAGCAGGAGGTGTGTTTGCTAGTCTACTACTGATCGTTTCTCGTTGACGTAACAAAACAGTCTTGTAAGGTGTACACAATTAATTGAGTACCGCATCTACGCAGATTGTTTGGTACGGGCTACAAGAACGGTTTTTTTGGCGAATGATTTATCAATCTACAGGAATTGATTGTACAGTACATCACATAGATTGTATACACTACAACTGTGCCTACTAAAATTTAGTAGGCACAACAAAATTATGATTCTATATACTAAACATTTCGGTATTTGACGGCAATGTCCGAATACTGTGACGGCGGTTGTCTCAGAGGTTTCTTATAGTAGACTAGCCGCTGCAGCGGGCGGGGTGCGGGGTTTCTTATAGTATACTAACATGAACAGGCAGAGCAATGCGGCTATGATATGAGTTCTGGTGCTAGTTTCATAGACGATCTTCGTTGGCGCCTGCGCGCCGCACGACGGACACGTCATGAACTGCGACGCTGGACCGACGGCCGCCATCTTGGCTTAGCTGCAAAGAAATCGTTAAATTTGCAAATCAGTATTTTATTTATTTGTTTAACTTTATTTGGGAAATCATAGAAGTCCTTTACAGGCGGCGCACTTTAATAAAATAATGAAAAAATCCCTTTCGGCACGCCGGAAGGCGGAGGTAGATTTCATCGGATCCAAGTAGGGGATAGGCGAAATCTATCAAACTCCGCGCACCTCAACCCGCCGCACCCTTGCGCAGCTGAATACTCAATCCCTCTTTATACTGTGCCGTAAGGGTTGCTCATATCAAAAATTAGTTCAAACAAAAGTTGTAGGAAAATTATAGGTCAACAATTACCATTTTGAATAGATTTGCTCCTGTGACAATTAAGTGATTTTTTTGAATTTTGAAAAACCATTTTTTCCCACCCCTAGGACCAATGGTTCGTGCTATCAAAAAAGTTTACTGAGATAAGCTTTAGATCAGGGGTGCTCAAACTTGAACTGCTGGCGATCTACCTCAATATTTTTAGACTACTTACGATCGACTCTGAGAGACTGCAAGTGTGTGTGATGCAGGGTTGTCGTACATACACGATACACCCTACCTACCTAGGTAGGGCGTACCGTAGCATATATAGATATTAGCTTTCTGCACAATATAGGTACATTATTTTAGTCAAGGTTTGGGTTAGGTTTAGTTAGGTTCTTCTCTACAATATCAATGAAAAAACTCATAGTTATTCAAAATTGTGAGTTTATTGGTTTTACAAAACAAAAGAGTTACATATACCAGTTGATAAAGCCACCTTTTGCCGCAAGCAGTGTTATTTTATTACGAAATACATTTTTGTAGTTTAGTTACCTACCTACTTATTAAATTTTTTTTTCTTCCCGAGATCTACTCAAAAAGCACTCGCGATCGACCAGTCGATCGCGATCGACCGTTTGAGCACCCCTGCTTTAGATACTTATCTAAGAAATAATATAAAATTTAAATGAAATCGATTTCTTATATACTAAGAAAGTTTTAGCAAAATTTCAGTTTTTCGAAAAACCTCCCTCGTTCCCGCCCCCCTGGTCCCATTTTTCCCCATTAACGACCTTGACCGAGATTTTGTCCACTTAAATTTTATGTATCAATTTGAAAGTGATTGGTGTAAAATTACGGCAGTTATCTTGTCCACAAGAAAGTGATATAAATAGATATATACATTTTTCAGAAGACATGATGACATGGTACCCATTGCAATAGGTATCATTCCTAATAAAATCCACCTAAAATAATAGTAACTAACCCACCCACAAGTATAAAATAAAACCAATTAAATATTTCCACCGAGTGAGTATAAAATTAGTGTTTAGCCCAAGAAATGCAAGAGTGGGGGAAATTTTATGTTAAAGTTCGGTTGAACGCCACTAGGTTGACATTAATTTAAGGTTGAACATATTCTATAAATGGGCTCAATTGGTTCTACGACGTGGGATGTCCAGCAAATCGTTTGTTCCTGTCACGCGTGAAGGTACCCTCAGACGTATTAGTTCCCCAAATCCCGGGTTCGACCTCCCACGAGTACATACAAATTGTTTCATGTGCCGCAGTGCAATACTAACTTCACCAAATTTCCACTACTTTCTTTCTTATGGTTACAACAACTAATTTGACGGGATAGACGTTTTTAATGTGACTATATAACGTGAGTTCTATGGTGTTGAAAATAACACGAAATATAACACTAATTAGTTACAAGCTGACCTGCATCAGGTCTTTGTGTCCAAACACAAAGATGGCTTCTCAGTTTAAATACTGAAAAATGCACTGTTCTTCATATTGAGTCATTCAACGTGATTTACAATATTAAGGATATGTTAACTAATCGTTGACCTGTGAAATCAACTACCACAATCAATCATGGAAGCCAGCAACACCAATCAATTTAAAAATCTACTGCTCAAACACACTGAATCCAGTCATCATCAATGGAGATGTGATCTTGATACGGGCATATCAGCTCGAGCTGTTCACCCATTAACCAATAATAATCTTTATCGCCAACAAACGTTAAAATAATCAATCGCTATATAACATCCTTCAAATCGATTGCATACTAAGAATCTGTTACATAACATTAAACCAATTATGATCGATGAAAAAAAATAATATTAAATAGGAATTGATAAGAATGGTAAGTAAGTACAAAAAAAAACTCGATAATAAAAGGTGTTTTTTTTTGAGGCGTGGTTTCCAAAAAGAGATAAAACGCATATAATTTGATGTTATGGCTAAGAATTTAGTTTTATTATAAAGATAAGGGTTTGCCATTATGTTTTAAAAATGATTTCGGGTAAGTGGCCGCCGCGGCTGACTCGAACAAATTCCAGCCGAGAGGCCCAATTTTCAACCACTTTTTGCAGCAAGTTGGGCCGTATGTCAGCAATAACGCGCCGAACATTCTCTTCCAAGGCGTTAATCGTGTCCGGCTTATCTGCGTAGACAAGCGACTTCACATAACCCCACAAAAAATAGTCCAGCGGTGTTAAATCGCACGATCTTGGAGGCCACGCCACGTTGTTCAGGAGTAAGTCTATTCATTATGAAATGGCAAACCAAACTGAGCATAAATCAAGTGACAGCTGTCAAAAACACCAACTACGAAAAAAGTAGTGCCAGATTGAAAACCACGCCTCTAAAAAAAACACCCGTTATAATAATTGACGGTTTGGAATTAATTTAAAAACTTTCTGTTCAAACAGAACACAATCCCAGAATTCTGAAGAAAATAAAACCGCTCGTATGAGTCGTCGATGGGTTGAAATTAAAAAAAAAACGTTTTCCAAACGACAATGTTTTTCTTCGCCGACTCGACTTGAAAAAATATGAAGGATTCCCCTAGAAATAAAAAGACGCCTGCGCGAGTCGACTCCGCCTCGGAGTCGAGTACTCGACTCTTTGGAGTCGACTCCCCATCACTAATTCTCGACAACGATGACAGCGCCGCCATTGGAACTCCCGATTTTTTTGGTACGGCAATGAGTATGTTGCCGTATGCCGTATTATCTAATTAAAATGAATTGAATCACCATATATTACGGCAATTGCCGTATTATTGGTAATAATGATTGCACATCCTTGAAGCTGGTGAAGTGATATTGAAGTAATAAGTGATTGCTTGTTTGTAAACTATAAACCAAGATATCGCTGTATGTAATAATCGTTTAAAAATAACTTGGCAACTGTGTAATCTGTCCTTGATAACTTATTTATGAATAGTTACACAATTTCGTAATGATAAACATTATCTCTAACATGCCATCCCGTTATTAATATTTAGAAACACGTTTGAGAGTGCCAGTTTTTTTTTATTCCAAAAGCTAAACCTATGTAAATTTTTCTAGGCTGTAACTACTCGTCAAAAAAAAAAACTTTTTTATCCAGGAAACTATAAATGTGTGTATTATACAAATTTATTGACCACGAAGAGATCTTTTAGAGATATAACCAGTTAAATAGAATTATTATTGATACAATATTATTTCAACATAACCAAAAAAAAATATTTCGTATGCGACATAACAAATGCACTCGAGCACACACACGCCCACTTAAGTATCAAAATTAAAAATTCCCTCAGATACAATAATACTTTTAACTGGCCTATGTTTTTTAAAAAACAATGTTTTAACAACAAAATAGTATTTTTTAAGTATTTGTGTCCTAAAAAAATAATTATAAAACAGTCTATGCACCAAACACTCACCTTTGTAAAATTGATTGTTATTTAAAATCCGATGACTCCAAATGCGATTTACAAATCACAACTATGAACAGAATTAATGCTAATTATTGGTTAATTATTAATTATAGTGTTAAACGCAATTTCGCTTTTGCAAAAAGTTGCCACTAGACGGTAGACTGGCGCTGACTCGGTTCGGTTGGTCCGTTTTTGTAGTCTATGGAAGTGTAATCTGCGAATAACCAACCTGATACCGCTGCCGAAATTAATTCCTATCGGAAAACATCAGGGCCGGACCGGGGGCTTGCTTATGTTTTATTGAGATAGAAGAAATATTTATAAACATGTTGTTTCCCTTTTGTGTTTTTTTTTTTAATTTTAGGCGGGACAGTGTCATTTAATATGTAACTGATGTCAAAACGAAACACACTCAGATATTAAACTACAAATCTGATGGATTCTTAGTATAAATTTATACGCTTAAACCTGGCTCGAACGAGGTTTAAACGGTATTCATTTAAAAACCATTATTTAATTTTTGCACTTTATTCGTTATCTTCGTAAAAAAAAATGCATAAAAGTTGAAGTGGTGTTCAAATACCATAGGAATCTCTATACTATATAAAAAACGTAACGCACTGTCACATACACGAACGACGGAATATTTTATTAATTTTAAGGCCTTAAGGGATCTTTAAAAAATCCACATTTCTGGTGATGCACCACTCCTCAACCACTAAGTATTTCGACGAGTGCTTTATACCATTATGGACACTGAAGACTTGTCTTGTACTTCTTGGAGTCTGATTTTTTAAATTAATTTTCGTTTTTATAATATAAATTAATTAAAAAATGTATATGTATTCACTTTTATTTTACGCTTCGCGTTTGAACACGATTTACCCCAAAAATACTGTATATTGTAGACGTAATAATAAAGTAGTTCTTAGCAAAGGCAAACTTTTAAATTTTATTCTTATTTTAGAGATAATTAAAAGTTACATTTAGATATTGTGGGGGTCACAAGGTCGCTGCCGTCCACACCTAGTTTCTCACATCGGCGGAGCGCGAGGTCACGCCACTCGAGACCACCCGGTCAGCAGTTCGAGTATGACGTCAGCCGGCCGACCGAATGCGTCACAGCGGAGGTAGAGGGTCTCCCCGCCGGCAGGTTATAAGAACAGAGGGCGACGCTTACTCGATGCCTATTCCAGCCAAGTCGCGCCGCCCATCACCCGCTCGTCGAGTGGTCGTCACGCGGCCGTTTGCGCGTAGTATGGAGTCAGATTTAATTAAGTAACGAAGTTATATTGTAATGGCTTAACGATAATAAACAACTTAACCTTCTTCTCAATGTATAATTTGGGCCGTTACAATATAATATATTTCGACGAGGTCGTTGATCATCGCTACAACTATCGATCGACACTTTTACGGCTAAGGATTTAAGGTCGACATTCGCATGATCAAAAACAGTGTGTTACGATGTCTCGATTGAACAATATTGGGCAAAATATTACGCCTTAACTAATGATATACACACGTAAGATCGTGGTGAAGTTGGGTGGCAAAATTTATTCTTAAATATCGTACCTGAAGTGCGGTACATATAATACAAATATTAATAAAGGTGTTTTTTTTAGAGACGTGGTTTTCAATCTGGCACTACTTTTTTCGTAGTTGGTGTTTTTGACAGCTGTCACTTGATTTATGCTCAGTTTGGTTTGCCATTGCATAATGAATAGACTTACTCCTGTAAAGTAAAAATCGCGTCGTGGGCCTGTGGCGTGGCCTCCAAGATCGTGCGATTTAACACCGCTGGACCATTTTTTGTGGGGTTATGTGAAGTCGCTTGTCTACGCAGATAAGCCGGACACGATTAACGCCTTGGAAGAGAATATTCGGCGCGTTATTGCTGACATACGGCCCAACTTGCTGCAAAAAGTGGTTGAAAATTGGGCCTCTCGGCTGGAATTTGTTCGAGTCAGCCGCGGCGGCCACTTACCCGAAATCATTTTTAAAACATAATGGCAAACCCTTATCTTTATAATAAAACTAAATTCTTAGCCATTACATCAAATTATATGCGTTTTATCTCTTCTTGAAAACCACGCCTCTAAAATCATCACCCTATACAAATGACTGCGTTACCCGTTATTTTTATTATTTTGTATACCTAACTCAACTAGGCCAAATATGCCCGTCCTAGAGCCGGTGGTAATGAAGCGTTAAAAATAGTTTGACCATATGCGGATTCGAACCTTTGGGTCAATAGTTCAACGCCTCAACAACTAGACTACCACGATCTAATGCCAAATGCCCGCGTACGGCATTAGAAGAGCAATTGATGGGGAACGCATTCGTATTGCTATAATTAAATAATGCGAAGTGTCGCCCTAGTCCGGCCCGCGTGCTTTTATTAAAATTATGTGAGTCACATTTCCTGCATAGGTTAGCGAGTGGAATTATATATGGATGTACAAATAAAGCCTCCATATCAGATAACGGAATGCTATCACCATCGGACGCGCTGATAACAATAAAATTCAATGTAATTCGATTAAATAATAACGAACTGCAAAGAAACATATTTTTTTGGTTTTTCCATCTTTATTTGATTTTATCTTTGTAGTGCCCTGGCAATCTTCAAATCGGTTATTTTCAAAAAAACCTAACCTGCAGCTAAGTACTTATCGTAAGTTATATAGGGTGATGTTTTTAGAGGCGTGGTTTTCAAGAAGAGATAAAACGCATATAATTTGATTTTATGGCTAAGAATTTAGTTTTATTATAAAGATAAGGGTTTGCCATTATGTTTTAAAAATGATTTCGGGTAAGTGGCCGCCGCGGCTGACTCGAACAAATTCCAGCCGAGAGGCCCAATTTTCAACCACTTTTTGCAGCAAGTTGGGCCGTATGTCAGCAATAACGCGCCGAATATTCTCTTCCAAGGCGTTAATCGTGTCCGGCTTATCTGCGTAGACAAGCGACTTCACATAACCCCACAAAAAATAGTCCAGCGGTGTTAAATCGCACGATCTTGGAGGCCACGCCACGTTGTTCAGGAGTAAGTCTATTCATTATGAAATGGCAAACCAAACTGAGCATAAATCAAGTGACAGCTGTTAAAAACACCAACTACGAAAAAAGTAGTGCCAGATTGAAAACCACGCCTCTAAAAAAAACACCTATACATCGTGCATTACAACAGCATCGATATATTCAGCACTACTCCGGGAATTCGGAATACTCTACTCTTGTCCCAAGACCATTCCCGTTAAAAAAAATCAGCGAATTGGTCCTTCGATTTTTAGTGTTATTTGTTAAGAAACTATATCAAAATTCATAATACTTTCAATGTTAAAGTTTCAATTCTAAATCGTGTAAAACAGCTATTTTTCAATGGCCCCTCCCTCCGATAACTACGTCACTGGGTCGTTGGGCCGCGTTCAGTCAAGATCGAGGTTAATGACGCCCATTGCTAGTTAGGATCTCTTCTGCAAGACGTCGATTGAGTCCACAGAACACCCTAAAGTGACACAATGCCTTATTGTATTGTGAAATCGTGCAAAAGTATTGTTTCACGGGTAAATAGTTTAATTTCATTCATTAGAAGCTAGAAAATGGTTCCCTTACCAGATCTATTTGTCCACGAACGGAGCGAGACAGAATAGAGGGATACGCTATTGCGGTCTCCCTCTCTTCTTTTGTTTTCGTAACGTAGAAAAAATAATTATTTAATTCTTGTACATACTTTAAAAATATAGTAGGTAGGTATAATACAAATATCACAATGTGCTAAGGGAGACTTTTTTTTCTATTATTCGAAATATTTTTTTTATTTTTAGAGTCTGTCTGTCCGTCAACAGAACACTTTTAATTAATTTATTTATTTATTGAAGAATTATAAACATTAAAATTGAATAGTTTATAGTCAGCATTGTACCTAGCATATGGCCAACAAGTATCATTCTAAAATTAACAGTATATTATTCTTTTATTGTTTTACATTTAAAGAAACATGATATGAGTGTGTGAGATGCAAATTGTGTGTTTTTTTTTTATTATAAAAATAAATAAATAATAAAAATACATTTCAAATACACCATTTGCTAGAATGGCCCTATTCACTGAGGTCCTTCTAGCGTGGAACATTAAATACATTTATTTTCTTTTCAGTCCCATAGACTAAGGATTAATTTTGTCCTAAAATTTACCGTACTATAGTTTTATAATTAAAATTTCGGTTAGAATGTGTCAAATTTGGCATTTTCAAACGGCGTCGTATTAAAAAAAAACATGTTTCTTACAATTATATCACGAGTTTATTTAGTTTTTTTTACCATGCAAGACTTTTTGACAAGCTCGTTTTTTTTTAAATGTAGTCGCGTGTCATTTTTTATGGGCGACGTTACTGATTAAAATAGTTACATAATCAGCTATACGCCTCCGTGAAAACAATCACTGATATTTCAAGTAATGCAATCGGTACATTTATCACCTTTGATAACTTCGATAATTAGGTTTTTAGGTAGATTTTATTAGGAAAGCTATATAAAAATTTCGACATATTATCATCGCGTTTCACGTTTCCTAGAACCCAAAGCCACCCTCAGTTTTAAAGTTTATATATTTCTATCTGGTTGATATTTTCGATATACTAGTGGACTGTAGGTTTAGGTATTTAGGTTTGGATTATATCTAACCAGAAAGGAATTAGATTACACGGAATACACCAAACTACAAATAGATTCACAGACCTTTAGTTGACAGGCGCACGGATGAGTTCGGATGCTGCAACCGAAGTTGGTGAGTTTCACAGGTGACCCTTCGGTGTAGTTCTGCACTCACGACATGGTAATTTCCCTACAATTTGTGTTTGAAACAATTTTTGATAAGAGCAATCCTTACGGCACAATATTAAGAGGGATTCGGTATACTGCACTCTCGCTGCGCAAGGGTTGGGTAGCGGGCCGCTTTTCGTATAATTGGAGCTCGCCTATCCCCTACTCTGATCCGGTCAAATCTACCTTCTCCTTCCGGCGTACCGAAAGGGATTTTCTTAAACTTATTTATTTATTTATTTATTTCAGGAAACAACAGCTTACATAGTAATTACAATAAAAAAAACAATTAAAACACAAACCCAATAATAGTTTCCTCCAAACTTAAAAAAAATAGAAAACCCATTCGGGGGCGAGGCCGGGACCAGGACGTAGGAGGGGTTGGGGGTTGGAGACAATCACCAGAATATAATATGAAATAAATATACTTTTCAAGGGCTAGAGTAGACACTCTCTTGAATGCCGGTAATAAATAAAAATATTGGTTTGCATTTCAAATTAGCGTATAATTATTCCAAATGTATATAAACCTTACATAATTCTAATGAATTTAATGGATTATTAATAATAATTGTATTATTAATAATTTTGTTGAAACAAACTGAAATCATTCAGGTGCTAAACTGTTACGACTTATAAGTTCCGATGTAAGCGTCACACTTTGGACAGTGATGGTTGACGTTCCTGCAGGATGGGCTGTCACAACAGTATGGGATGCAAACACAGGGCCAGCATCTGTAAAAAAAAATACGACATTTGCAAGTTTATATATTTACTCGGCCGAGTGTGCGAATGAGACAGCAAGCGCGAGAGGGGGACAGCCGCTCCTGTTTGACCGCCTCCTTCCCCCGCTCCTGTTTGGCTCCTGTCTCACTAACACACTCGGCCGAGTCCGCCCGGCATACAACACTCGCTTTTGAGCGCTCGGCCGAGCTACTGGACCGAGTTGGCTTGATTCAGACGCTTCTTATCTACTAATATTGTCACGAAATTCAAATACTTCAACGATAACGATTAATTTGCTTCAATACACATTTACTAATTTTATCTGGCCATGCGTAAGAACCTGGTAATTCTGGTGAATTCAGAAGAAATATTTAAAAAAAATCAAAGCTTTTGAGTAAAATGGTTTTGGTTTGGAGAAAACGGAATCAGTTTTATTGGGTTTGGACAATACGTCGCAGATATCGTAAGCGTTTACCACTGTTCTAGAAATGTAGTAACATTAATTATGTCTGTTTTGGGACGTCAAATATGGCTTATTATTGAATCCCAGTGTCACCCACATAGACGTTCTTTGGTAGATCCTCGTAAATCGAGGAGAGGTCGTGTTGACTTTAGAGTAAAAGGCCCAGTTCTTTTGCAGGCGAGCAGAGTCGCCCTACAAATGCTACCGATGGAAGAATGAGGTTTCCATAGCTGTCCTTTATACGTTTAAAATTATGCAAAATTATCAAAACGTTACACAAAATGTATTTGGGTTAAGTGAAGGACGCTTAATGCTTAAGGTCGGGTACGAACGGATTTCGGTTTGGGGAAGAAGGTGTAAGGTAGTGTAAAGGACAATGAGAACAGCGGGTGGCCTCGTCAAGGTGCGGGCCGGCTCATCATGGTTTACACACATTTCGATAACACAAACACAAAACACAATTCCTACTCATAATAGGGGAGCACAAACACCCCTTACGCCGTCGGGAATTATTTAGGGACAATCTGTATATCAACGATCTTTTAAAATGTAGATACGCCAACTGGGGGTGTAAAATGCACCACGCCAAGTACGCCACATTGCGTATTATACGAGGTGTGATCAAAAAGTAAGGTGACTTTTCAAATTTCTTTGATTATCATGGTGTAGTAGTGCATCAGGAGTTCTTACCACAAGGTCGTACAGTTAATAAGGAGTAGTACTTTGAGGTTATGCGCCGTTTGCGTGAAGCGATACGAAAAAAACGCCCGGATTTGTGGAAATCAGTCATGGTTATTGCACCACGATAATGCACCAGCTCACGTCATTTTTGGCCAAGAACAACACTGTATTCACCGGATTTAGCCCCCTGTGACCTCTTCCTGTTCCCGAAACTCAAGAAACCCGTGAAAGGACGGCGTTTTGCAACGATTGAGGACATAAAGACCGCATCGCTGGATGAGCTGAAGGCTATACCAAGAAGTGCTCATCAGAAGTGCTTTGAGGACTGGAAAAAGCGTTGACACAAGTGTATTGTATCTGAGGGCGCTTACTTTCAAGTGGTCAAAATAAATATTGATTAATTAATAAATATTTTTTGATAAAAATAAAAAGTCACCTTACTTTTTGATCACACTTCGTACATCTCGTTTGCTAAAACTCGTTTCATATAACGTGCAAACCGTATCTATAAGTTCTAAAAGATCTTTGATATATTGTTTGTTGGATATCACAACTAAATCGATGCATACATAAACAGGCACAGCAGGGCTGCTATGATATGTGTCCTGGTGCTCGCCTGGTAGACGATCTTCGTCGGCGCCTGCGCGCCGCACGTTGGACACGTCATGAACTGCGACTCGGGACCGACGGCCGCCATCTTGGATGAACTGGAAAGGGAAATCGTAAAGTACACTCCCCCCGGAGAAAAATGCCAACAAAGATGCCAACTGGTCGACCGCACGCGGTCAAGGCTACGAGATATCGATCGCGTTTTGCCGCAGCAAAATCAATACACAGCAAAATCAATACAATCAATACTTTAATAAAAAATCCCTATTACGCGTAAGAAATTGTATAAAAAAATGCGAAAATAATTCACGCTCAAATTTATTAATTTTAACAAAGCGCTCTTTTATTTTCCCTTTTTACTCGCAGGCGCTTGGTAGGGCCGATCGATGACCCGGCGCGGCGCGGCCTCGCTAGCAACCGAACTCATGACGATTCAGCGATTCATATAATCGCGTAAAGTTTACAAATTTTTTACTCTGAAACCATGACGAATTTTAATATGAGGTCAAAACAAATCATGTTTGAAATTGCAGGGCCAATAAGCTAGATTTTTTATCGGAATGGTTTTGGAACACACTGATTAATGAAATAAAAATTAAAAAATAAATACTGTAGAACTGTCTAATAATAGCTTATTTTGTATTGTTGAGGTTTTACATAAATACGTTTTTTTTTAATTATCAAATGTTATAATGTTGTAGCTAGTTTTCACAGCAATTCTAAAATAGTACAAAATCTAAACACAAATTTATAAAACTTGTTTTCGAATATTTATTATCTTTCTGTGATATTAGTGTACAGATAACCTAACCTAACCTAACATATCGTGTATTTTTGTGCGCCAATCGATAACATTTCATTCCTATCCCATCAAGTTGCTCTTGAAAATAAACTTTAAAAAAATAATTTAATGACGGAAAACTATTTTCAAAGTTGCCCGTGGTGTTCCCTCGTTCGAATCCCTGCAAAACCCCCGAAAAAAATCACCAAAACCTCGACCCGAGCGTGTACCGGGAGTCGGGGTTTTCAAGCCTTCAAACAAACAGGTTTCCCCAAGTTCACATTTCAATTCGACACAACATAACCAGAACTAATCGGGAAAAATACCTAAATTAAAAATCTGATTGCTCTTAATTTCAAGGTGCGTACTAGCCATCTGACCTGGGACTAGGGGTTGGATACCGGTATCCCGGTACTCGAAAATACCGGGATTCCGGCCTAAAATAGACACCCTCTCTTCAATACTGGTATTTTATAATAAGTCAGGCCATAAGTTTAAGTTTTGACCTTGAAATTATTGGAAATTTGCAATATTTATGAATAAAACAATAAAATGCAAAAAAAAAACTAGCCTTTGAAAAACGTTTTAAAACTCTCATTTTCAGTCAATGACGTAAGCGGTATTTTTTTTAAATAATGTTAAAAACGCATAAGTACCTTTAAATTTTAAGCACATTAGTGGAATAAGGTTGATTGTTTGTTTTTTTTTTATATAATAAACTAAATCTTCGAGGTCTGAACCCCCTCAGTCTATACTCTATAGCAGAGGCGTCCAAACTTTTTGCTGCGAGGGCCAGTTTGGTATTTAAATTCATTAGCGGGGGCCAAGCATTGTAAATATGTGAATTAAAAAACGTTATTACAAGTAAAGCAGCATTGATTTTTTTTATTGTTGCCACATATATATACTATATATTTTTTTTTATAGTAAATTACAGATATAATAATACTAAACAAACATGTCTAAATTATATTATTATAAAATTATTTCATGCAATTTTTAATGGGAATGGTGGAACTGGGTTTTTTCCTGGAGAGTTTCTTCAAAGTTGGGATTCAAATCGGAAACACCAATTATTAGCAATGATTGCAAATGATCATCCGATAAATTTGCCCTATATTTAGATTTCAGATACTTCATCCTGGAAAAAGTTTGTTCGCACATATAGGTAGTGCCATACATAGAAATAAATATACCAGCCAATTGCTTTAACGAAATTTGCAACGAAATTTTTCAAAATCCTTGGCGGGCCGGATAAAATCGCCTGCCGGGCCGGGTTTGGCCCGCGGGCCGTAGTTTGGACACCTTTGCTCTATAGCACGCAATACCGGCCGCGGAACAGCGCGATTTCCCGCTAGCTTGTTCCGTTCGGATGGTTTATAAGGTTTATAAAAAAAAACGAATGAATGAAACGTAAAGTTATTTTAAGATTAACGTGTAGGATTTTATTGGCAATCTTAAATTTAAAATATCCAGATATTCATAATATATTTAATGTTAATTTAGTGGCGTTCAAAAAACTTATTAAAAAAGAAACGTCAAAATTAAATTTCCCTTGTCCTCATCCCTTCATCGTACATTTCTTAGGTTAAATACTGATATTATACTCACTCGGTGGAAATATTTGATTAGTTTTATTTTATACTTGTAAGTTGGTACCATTGTGTTTATTATTTTATATGTACCGCCTGCATATGTTTATATTGTCACGTGCTTGAAACAATTCAGCGGTTGGCAAGCTTGAAGCTATTTGAAGCTCCCAGCATGGTCCTCCATTAGTGAGCACCTTCAGAAACCCTTCTATATTGGACGAAAGGACCATTCTCACGAAATAAAGGAAGTTTTTAGAAGAAAGAATGTCGGAAAGAATTCATTCATTTCTTCCGCGTTCAAGGCATTCCCTAAGACCCCTTCCCAGCTAAGAAAAAGAATGAAGAACTTCGCTTTAAAATATCTTCACACCACCTGCCAATCAGCTATACCACCGGAGGAATAGGTACCTCCAAAGTATATTTAAATTTAAATAAATAAATAATAAAACTAACTGATTTATTACCCAAATAAAGATAAATTAAGTTAAATGATTATTTCTCAGGAGGTTTTGGATAGGTCTTTTAAACTAACACTAGCAATTAATAAATTAATAATCTTTCATAGAACAGGTAACCCTTACCTAGGTAGAAAGGTAACAGACCTTCTTTCAGATAAACAGACTTTCTAAATATTTGTATAATTTTCTGGTGGATTTTTCGATTACAATTTGCAAAGACGATATGTCATGGTTTCCGAGAAAAAAAAATGTAAACTCTACGTGATAATATTACACCTTACTAACCTTACTAACAAATACAAAAGCTCTAACGACGCGGGCGCGGCGAGGTCATTGGCCGCGCGTCGTTACGCTGCCGCCCATAAGAAAGGTACTTTACGCCGCTTTTAACAAAAAATAATAAATTTGGGGATTGTTTTATATCGACACCTAAACCGGTCTCACGAAAAAAAAATGATTTCGTACTAAAATAATTATATTATTAAAAAATTTTGTTTTTCATAGACCGCGTCATTCCCCGATCTCGCGTCACGCGTTCAACCGCCTTCTCAAACATTAAAACAATTTCTTTGAAATTTCCAATTCGTTTTTCTCGCAATTGGGAAACATTTTTCCAATATTATTTTGCTCATTAATGTTTAGTTATCGATCTACATCAACCCCCTAAAAGGACGTCAGTGAATATAAATACACTCTGTATAATTTCTTACATATAATAGGGAATATAAACACCACATTGAGTCTTCGAAAATGGTCTCGGGACGCCAGTGGTTTTTAGAGTTTAAGTTCAACTTTACAGTGCATAAACGATAATCTTACGAAAGTGGCGTACTCGTCGCAAAGTGGCGTACTTGACGGGGCGTGTTTTTCACCCTCAGCTGCCGTATCTATGCGTTTTAAAAGACCGTCGAGGGCGACTCTCAAAATGGTTACGACCGGCGAAATACTTCGGACGCGACTCTGTAGGAATGGCTGTGAATGAACGCGATTTCGTCACCGCTATTAGCCAGCTTCAGTAACGCCGCTATTCATTGCGCTAGAATAATAGGGTGATTTAAACAATGTCGCCTTATTACTTTATTTTAGCATATGCATACAAATCACACACACTCACAACTACCACAAATAACACATAACACAACAAAAAATTCTACTGTATTTCAATTTTTTTGTGCTAATGCTAATATGTAAAATGTCCGAAATCCGTAATTGGTTTTGTATACTAGTAATAAGTTTTGTTTGTAATTATAAAAATTAATACTGTAGGATTTTTCAATAAAAAATAAATAAATAAAAAAAAAAAAAAATACGCGCACGTCTAGTGCGTATAACCAAATTTGAAGATTATCAATCTGCTTAGTACTGCGGGTAACCTCCAACCAGACAGAATGACGTGCGGTGAGAACAGAACGGCTAGATAAAGATACAACTTGTGCCGAGAGAGAAAGAGAGGGCAACAAGTCGCGTTCGACCTTTTCGCTTGACAAGCGATGCTTCCGTGGTCCGCGCGCGTTCGTCCATTACGAAAACACTCAATGCTACGCGGGAATTTATGTATGTTTTTAAACTTCAGATTAACCAAAGCTTATATTAAAATGCGTTAACAAGAAACAAACAAATATAAATAAAATCTATTAAAGCGTGGATCGGTCCCGAAGATCACATAAATATATATGTTCATCTTGTAATAATGGAATTTAAGGGATTCAAGTTACGCGCAGAAGGCCGTGCATAATAGAATTCAGGACACTTCCAAAAGTTCCAAAGTATTAATTTATTCCATCTTAACCGTAAATAAATATAATAAAAAAAGTAGATGCCGTGTACACTGATTTTCGAAAAGCATTTGATAAAGTTAATCGTCAAATATTATTAATGAAGCTAAGAGTGTCGGTAAATATGGTAGCCTTCTTTAAAATACCATCTCGAACCGCTCTCAATATTGGTAACGATAAACGACTTCAAATCTTCGCCTGGAGCCATAACATCGGGAGTTCCACAGGGTTCTAAACTAGGGCCACTCGCGTTTTAGATTTTTATTAATGATATCTGCAAAAAAACTGGAATTTCTAGTAGTCTAGTAAAAAATATATCTATATCCAAGTTCCATGCTATTACATTTACAAGGAATAGAGATGTAACGATGAATGATTACTCCATAGATGGTGTAAATATTGCAAGAGTTGACCATATTGGAATATTTTTTAGCACCTTGACTAAATTACTGACAAATATTTGAAAATGATTACGGTAATTCTCTTTGTTTACTTTATAAAATCAATAAATTATTAAATAAAGTTGAGGCTTCTATAGATTTTATTAAAAAATATTTTTTCTCTTTTAGTGCATTTTATATGAGCCGTTTTTAAAAAGTTTTTTACACGTTTTTTTACGCGACTGCACAATAAAGGTTTTTATACATAACAAAAACCTCATTAAAATCGATTTAGCAGTTCTTGCTAGATCGCTGACGGGTGACTGCCTTTTTTTGTATTTTATCTGTAAATAATTATCAAACATAAATCGATGTCAAAAAAACTGGTTGTTGTTACGCCAGACTTTAAATTATACAATGATCAAGAAATGCACACGAGTCTATGCATCAATTTACTTAGGAATAACTAGTTTTTTTTTTTATTATAACTTTATAACAGCTTCTATATATTAGGTTGGTATTTAGTTTTAAAGCACTGCTTTGATGACCGCAAAAAACGCTGATTCCTTTACCTACTACTTAGTATTTGTGTCTATATATTGTAACACTGTTTGTAATTCAAATAAATAAATAAATATTCAAAATGATATTTATTTATATATGTTGTAACTGTTCCATAAATTTATTATTTAATTGAATTACAATTCACAACTGCCCTGTAATTGAATATCATTTCCTCTCAAAAAAAAAAGATATTTCGAAAACTAAAACACATTTTCTTATAAGCCACCATAAAGTGTTTGGTTTTCACGTGATCTCGGCACACTGGGGGTAGTGTTGAGGAAGCTGTTTTCATGTTTACCTAACTAGACGTTCTATATCTCTATATAGAACGTCTAATATCTGTCTTAAAGGTAAGGTAAATTTTACTTCCTTAATCGCCGTGCATTAAGGGCCATAACGCACTTGAATTGCATTTTATGCATGTTTTTGAGGTCTACTGCCAAGATAGCTTTTCACACCAGGCATATATAAAAAATATAATTAGATTAACCAAACATTACTCTAGCAATCCTTTAAGTTGTTTTTTTAAATAAATAATCCTATGTTCACATAAAAAAATATTGAAATTGTTGTTTTATTTTGAAAAATTCTCATAAGCCAAACTACATATGTGACGTAAGCCTACTTTATACATAAAATTGTCCGCAATAAAATTCTACAGAAAACCTTAAACTTAGTTTTTTTTAATTGCCTTATATTTTTAATATAAATAAAAAACTGACAAATGTTTATTCTTTGATGTTGTCGACACCATTTGCAAAGGTCGAACTACAAGGTCACCTCACGATATACTAGCTCTTAAGTATCCGAGCAAGGACACGAAAAAACTAGTTTTTTATTAATCATTAGTCCTTTATTCAACCCCCGCAGTTCGTTAATTATTGAAATTTATACAAATAATGTTATTATTATTTATTACATCTAATAATATTACTTTAAGTGAATATTTTTTTATTTATTATGTATATATGAAAATATAATTGACGGTTATGTGTGAGAAGTGACGTTTAGTTAAGTTTATTTGGCGATTGTTATGGGAATATTTATTTTAATAATTAATTACTTATTAATAATGTCGCAACAATTCACTAATCACACAATTCGAATTAAAATTCAAAGTTCTTATTAAACAAAATAAAGTATCGGCAAAATAATGTTCAGTTTTAATTAAGCTAAATATTAAAATAAAATACACGTTTAGAAAATCGAGTACCTAGTTACCAGTCGTGTTGGCCAATTTGATAAGATCCGTTATCTTTCTAACTAGGCAAGAATTGCCTGTTTTAAAAGAGGTTATTTATAAAGTGTTACAGTGTTAATTATAATTTCATCTTTACGAATTTCACGCAGAAATAATTCCTTATTCCCTTGAAATATATCGATTGCGCTGAATTTTTCATTATGTGTGCTAACGATTACACACCGCGTGCATGGCTACTATTATACCGGGTGATGCGAGATAATTGGATGTTTCTGGTAAGGGATGCTGCCAATCGAGTAGGAGTTTGAGAATGTTCGGATGAATTAAGATGTTTTAATAATCGTTTTTGAACATTTACGATGCAACTGATTTGCATGCATTTTACAATGTGGTCACCATATTTGTGAGCGATATCTAAGATAAGATTAACGCGTTATAAGTTGTTATTGAAGAATTTAAATACTTTTTGAATTATAAGTGCGATATGTTTATTATAATTTAATGGACTGTCTATAAACGTCTTCAATGAGGATATTATTAATTTCATACTAAAAGTTATTCATTTATTTTTTTGTTATTCCGTGCGAATGGGATTTTTTCATTTTACTGGATTTAGATTTATCTTATCAGGTGAATTAGGCAGCTGAATCTTTTTATTCATTAATTTATTATATAAAGTAAACATGCAAACAGTAACCGTAATAATTTTCAATTATTTCACACACAAGTTGCCAGCACTCTCCAATATCATGTTTACAAAATATGCATGTGCATATTAATTATTTGATATAAAATTAAGATAATTATACATAAAAAAAGTTTAAAACGTTTTATTTTATGATTTAATGGGTTGATTTTATGAAGAAACTCAAATTTAAGAGAATTTTAGTTAAATTTTGTACTTTTTATTTATTTTTATAATTAATACTCATTCATCATTTCGACGGGAAATTTATATTGAGCCAGTTTCAGAGAAATATACCGTTAACATATTACACATGTGGATAGGTTAAATACTCACGGTTGTATAATTTACTTCAGTTGGTATTCAAATTACAGTCCTCGAGCGCTCACAGCGCAAATCAAAATATAAATATTAAATACGATTTGTAAGTGAAGCTAGCTGCACGTGGCCTCGCTTGCAAAAATCACGCACTAGACACTATAAAGGCGGCGAAATCGACACTAAAAACCGATTCGGCGCTAACCTGCTTTTGTATAGCGACGTGTAATCTCCAACAAGAGTCCCTCGATTTGCAATTTGAGAGCGGCGCTGCCAACTCAATTGCACAGAGACAAAATGTGGTTTTATAATAATGCAGCAACTTTGCGGTGTTTTAGAACAGTGCGCCTTTTATTATAAATGGCCAATACGTTCGAGCAAATGTCCTTTTTTTTTACTCAACAAGGCCTAATGTGCCCGTCCTAGAGTCAGAGGGGGATTGTGGTGGGTTTAAATGACACTAAAACCACCAAAATATATGTAATTTTAAATAATTAACAATAATAAAACGGTGCGAGAACGAATTACAAAATTTACGATTTTTCCAAAGATGTCCCATCTCAGAAATGTAATGAAATATAATTATAGCACTAATAATCACGCTAAACACATACACAAATAGACGCACCACACACTGTGCACTTAACATACCACCCACTACACGCACATTACACATTGTTCCATGGTATTCTTTTATCGTACCAATTTTTGATACGATTGTTGAAATTAAAAAAAGTGTAAATTGAACAAGACCACAAAAAATAAAATAAAAATGTGTCGGCATGAAAATGCTGTAAAAACGAAAGGTTTATAATAAAAAAAGAGTTTAAACTCTTTTTTCTTTTTTCATTTTTCTGTGCCTTTGCATAAGCCGAAGTATTTTCATTGTAAATGTATAATTTTGCTGATTGTTAGTAGTTTTTAATATTTTAAACGGACTATAAAGCGCATTAGGTATTTTTTGAAATTTTCATATAAAAGTGAAAGACGAATGTGTAATGCATCTTATATTCTTCATAATGCATTTTCGGTAACCGTGATGATTTTTGATAGAGTTTTAATAAATAACACTAGAAATCACAAGACCAATTAGCTGTTTTTTGTTTGTTTTAAGATTTTAAGGTCTAAAAAAATAAATAACCTAAAATAAGCATGTTGAGTTACGTTTTGTAGATTGGTTTTTTTTAAATTACATGCACCTATTTCATATACAGCTGGCAACATCGCCCAGGTATGGTTTTGAATTACGGTAAACTCCATTTTGGCAACAAACAGCGCGGCGAATGTGATTAATATTATGCGCGTAGATTTTTAACAATTGGAATATTTCAAGCATACAATGCGACAATGTGTGTACAAATGTGACAACCTGGTTCGATATACCATAAAAAATGCAGTAAAACCGTCGAAAGAAGTGGTGCTGCTGCAATTGCGGTGGATGCTTCAACGCCGCCCACCTGATTGAAATTGGCGAATCGTCAGGGATGTATCGGGGAACTTCATAGATATTTTTTTTTATTCTCAGAGAGTTAATTAGCGTACAAAACGCATTTATTACTGGTTTTTAGATACCTCATGGCGATAAAAATTCTAGGCGCTTTTAGCTTCTATAAAAAGCTACTATCCACGTATTTTGGCCGTCTGTAAATATATGACCATAGGCGTGACTAGCCAATAGCTATCTGACCGGGGGGAGGGGGGGGGGGGTGAACAAAACATAGCCGATAAGTCAGATATTCATCAATATTTACTTCGTCCCCTTCAAAGTAATCCCCCTCAGATACAATACACTTATGCCAACGGTTTTTCCAATCCTCAAAGCACTTTTCGGTATAGCCTTGAGCTCTTCCAGCGATGCAGTCTTTATCTCTTCAATCGTTGCAAATCTCCGTCCTTTCAAAGGTCTCTTTAGTTTTGGGAACAAGAAAAAGTCACATGGGGCCAAATCCGGTGAATATGGTGGCTGAGGCATGATTGTGGTGTTGTTTTTGGACAAAAAATCTCTCACAAGCAAAGATCAAAATTTAGCAATTTCGGAACAAACTTCGCTGACACACGTCTCATGCCCAAAACGTTAGAAAAAAAATCGTGGCATGAGCCAAGCGATATAATGACATCCTCAGCTACTTCTCTGATAGTGATTCGATGATTTTCCAAAACAATTTTCTTCACTACTTGAACGTTTTCATCAGTTGTTGACGTCCAGAGCGAGGCTCGTCATTGGCATCTTCCCGGCCATCTTGGAAGAGTTTGTACCACCTGTAAACATTTTTTTTACTCAGAACAGTTTCACCGTATGCCACTGTCGACATTTCAAGTGAGAGCACTTAATTTTATTTTTTACACAATATTTGATGCAAATCCTTTGATCCATATTTTTCGATAGCAAAAAATCGCCGAGCACGCAAAACGCTTATAACCTTTACGCCTCTCACAACCAAACAAAAAATGCCATTCACTTTGGTACAGGATGTTCGGGAAGATGTTCAGATGTACCAACATAACAAAACAAAAAAAATCGAGGATCGAACGGACGTAGCCCGCGAAATTTGAAAAGTCACCTTACTTTTTGAACACACCTCGTATAATTAATGCTAGTAGGAAGATACAGTATGTGGTTTATAATAATTAATGTTAATTATATATAAGTATATTAATTTTTAAGCAATGATCGATAATGTTATTATAATAAAAATAATATTAGCTATCAAATAATGTTTTCTTCCCGATGCAAAAAACTTTGAATATCTCAAAATGTATAAATTGATTCCCAAAAATATTGAAGTTTTGGTTGCAAATTTAATGAGAAATCTCATGGTTTTAAGCAAATTCGATTAATATAGACACCTGTTATTTTACAGGTATTGACAATAGTTTTTAGGCAATTTTAAAATTTGCACTAACTCATACCGAAAACTTTCCTAGGTTAGCCTGATTGTAATATTACAATCAGGCTAAACCCCTAAATATATATTTAGGAATTAACTAAAGAGGAGATCGTTGATGGTAAAACGTACGCGGAGCTCACATGCCCTAGGGGCTATTTGAAAGTTGACCAGTCGAGAATTCCAGGTTGACTTTCTCCTACTTTTCAAAACAGTAAAATTACTTACAAATTCCTACAAATAATTTAAAATGTCACTTTAATAACTATAGCGCTTTTATAACTATCAAAGCTTTACTATTTTTTAAATATATAATAATCAATTTTATTGTTTCTACAATATTTAATGTCAAATCGTATGCCAGCTATTTCCTGGAGTGGGGGGAGGAACCGGCCCAAAAGACCCCCTGTTGACACACGGCTGTTGGAACGTATTATTTATTACTGAGCAGTTAAAATTAATGCATATAAAAGAATGTTCAGTGCCAGATTATATTTATTATAAATTGAAATATTATATCTTTATTTATTTATTGTGGTTACCCAAAAGAAATTGTACACAATACAGGTAATGGCATAAATACGATATACATTGAAGTATAAATTCTAGGATAGAACAACTGACTAATAAAGATAGTTAGAGGTAGAAACAATAATATTAAAATATATTAAATAAATTTAATTCAAATATCAATTCTATGGAGGAATATTCATAGCAATTACTTTTAATTACTTTTGGGGTCCCACAAGGTAGTACGCTTGCCCCGATACTTTTTAATATATACATTAATTGTCTATCACAAAATTTAACATTGGGTGAAACAATTACATTTGCCGATGATACAGCATTAATTTTCTTTGGTGATTCTTGGTCGGAAGCATTCGAAAAAGCTGAGATAGGAATTAACCAAGTTAAAAAATGGCTTGACTATAATTTGCTCAAACTGAACGTGGACAAAACCGCTTACCTTTGTTTTAGCCCGTCAGATTCAGGACAACCCTCACTTAGGCACAATATTGTCATACACTCATGTGATTCGCTTAATGTTTGTAAGTGCACATCCCTAAAAAGACAGAGCTCTATAAAATATCTGGGCATCGCCATTGATAATCACCTTAGGTGGGACACGCACGCAGAGCTCCTCTCAAAGAGACTGCGGAAACATGTTCACGTTCTTTACACACTACGAAACGTGTTATCAAAGCAGAAGTTAAAGGAAGTCTACCAAGCCATTTGTGAGTCTGTCCTAACATATGCTATAACGGCCTGGGGTGGAGCAGCATTATCAGTTCTGAAGCCTGTCATCACTGCACAGAAAACACTGATTCGCGTCCTATCTAATGCGTCATTTCTGAGTCCTACTGAGCCAATATTTAAACAATATCAGCTATTAGAAATGAGGCAATTATATATCATCTCGACCATAAAGTATTTTATAACAAATCAGCATACCCACATCCCACTACCACACTCAAAGCATACTAGAGCAAATGCTTCTAAGCACGTAGCAGTACCAAAGGCAAACAAAACTTTCACGAAAAGGTTTTTGATGTACCTAGCGCCTCATATTTACAATAAATTAAACCGGGACTGGAATTTAACAAAATGGACCAACAAGTTAAAATTGATGATAAAAGAGTGGCTCATTGAGCTAGGTCGATTTAAGTCAGAGCAATTAGTCTCTTCATCATTTGTGTAATCATGCTCTATTGCGACTTACTAATATAGTTTCTTTTTCCTATGGTATAATCCCATTACAACCCTTTCTCTATCTCTCTCTTCATTTCCACAGCGCGCCCTCATAAATACCTTTTCTCTCATATTAAAATTTTAAAATATATAAGAATGTTTTTTTACTACACTACTCTACACTACACTACATTACACTACACTACACGACACTAAACTACAGACTACATTTTTACTATTCTATACAATAACAACACTGTATTTATTTTATTAGCGTTAGATATCTCCGTATACTTCGCATTCAGGTCATTTTTATTGGAAACAGATAAATAGTCCATCTTAGGACAGGTCTTCAGCACCTAGTTAGATGGACATGGTGAAGTTTCTGACATGCCACTAAGTGCGATTTTAAATGAGAGGAGATGTATCTCATTTTCTCTTTGTATGTTTATAAATAAAATGTTTTTTTTTGTAATAAGTGTATGTCTAGCTGTAAGTTTTTTCTGTGAAACAATAAATAAATAAATAAATAAAATTACCTTCAATTATAAAATATAATGCTATGTTTACCTAACTGGGCAATGACTGTCCTAAGGTAGGCAATTTACAGTTTCATTAGGGCATAAATTGAAATGCGCGGAAGTGAAATACATTTAATTAATTATTAGGTATGTTCCAAATACAGCCCTGTGCTTTTATTTAAATTACATGAGTCATGTTGATTTTAGCACAAGAATTAATGATACCATATCTGGTAGATAACAAAATGTTATCGCATGCTAGGTGCTGCTTATATTACTCAGAAATAGATATCGCTTATCATAAAATTCGAACATATGTTAGGTACGGCCAGTGCAGTTTGTATGTAGCTCTTGGGGGGCTCTTCCCGACGGCGCTCTTCTCTGTCTTGCGCGTGCTTTTAAACCCTTTTTGTCTCATCTAACGCCTAAAGCGCAACTAAGGGGTTACATTGGAAAAATCTTCAAAAATCCCACATTTTTGATGATGCACCACTCCTCAACCACTAAGTATTTAGACGAGCGGTTTATAACATTATGTAGTAGTAGTATTAGTGGAGAATAGTAGTGTGTAATAGTGTAGTAATAGTGTAATAACAAAGCCACACTTTTAAATTTTATTTTTAATTTAGAGATAATTAAAATTCAGATATAAAATAATTAAAACAGGTGATGCAACTTAGCTATCCCAATTCGGTCTGGCGAAAATATTGAACAAATTTCAGCTGAAAGACTGAAATATTTAGGCTATCCAAAGCAAAGAAGCATCTGAAAAGCTTTTTTAACAATTAACGGCTTTATTAGTTCGCTGCTAAGGTGACAGCTCATGCATTTTCCTATAATTAGTGAGGTCACGTTTAGCGTACTGACACCACTATGCATCGTCCGGATGACATTAAAAGTCTAACCCATGCGTGGTATATTATTAACTTATGCTTATTAAGCCAATAAAAACAATCTGTAGAAATTATAAGAGTAATTCTACGAGCGAGCAATGCAGAGACCTGGTCCATGGGTAGGGAGGGGTCAGGAGGGAGGGCGTTGCTATTAAGATTATAATCCGCACAGAATTGTGGATAGGAGACCAGCAGGGCTAGTCTCAAAACGCAAGCAACAAGAGCTGTCATTTTGACGTTTCTTTAATGCGATAAAAACGTTTTAAGCTGACAGCTCCTCCGCTCGTTAATCGCGCTCGCGTTTTGAGACTAAACCCGCTGCGCCGCTGCCTAAAAAGGGACGTCCGTTCCTCCAGTTACTCGTTCAGGAACACGCCACCGTCGATGTCTCCATATCAAAAAACTTATTTGCTTTTCTGAAACACTCAACTTTGGCCCTAAGTTTTGCATTTTCGAGCGCAGTTGTGTCCCTGCATTGTCACGTACCTGGATGGATCATTAGAGCAGGAAGGGATTGCAAACCTCACCAAATAGTCATTTTAATGTCTTGACAGAGAGACACCGTCAAGCGACATTCCAAATACACCTTTGTAAGATCAGCGTGAATTATTTATTTATTATTTACCTGGAGGCATTATTTCAATTTTTAACATTGTATTTTTCCTGATTATTCCAAGTCATTTTGTTTATAATGTTGTTTTTTCTTTTAATAGTTTAATTTTTTCTTTAATTGTACATAGGGAAACCCGTTAAATAAATAAATAAATCCATCGTCTTCGCACAGACATCACATACGGATGGAAATAAAGCGTCTGCAACACACTACTGCTCTCTACCAAGTGCGCTGAAACTGACCACGTTTTTCTTCATGGCCATTTGCTGGCAATTATTAAAGTAGTATCCTCTTCGCCGTTGAAGTCGTGGACAAAATGAAGGAAACTGTTTACTATGGTACACTTTCGGATGCACATCGCACTAGTAACTCCCTCCATGACAGTTTCACATATTTCAACCCTTAAATACACATAATTCACAAATAATCGTTTATATTTATTACGACTTATACAAGAAGCTGATAGTTTCTTTAATAATTTTATTAGGAATACTCACAACAAAATTATAATAACTCACTCTTCATTCCATTGAGTAAAATCATTTCATGTTGCTGTTTCGTTAAAAATATTCCGCCTCCACCACGTGCCATCTGTGGTAATACTATACATACGGAACCTACGCAGCGTTGACTTACCACAATCCTGACGTCAGACTACGATTTTTTTGTTTTAATATTTATTATTAGTTTTATGAGGAAGAGGCAAATTGCCGAGCCTCTATAGGCTGTATTTAAAATCACTACCATACTTTGAGGGGGTTGATCCGTATTGACAACTAAACCGGTCTAATGAAAAAAATATTAAATTTAAAAAAGAATTCCGAAATTAGTTTGAACATCATGCTGAAGCGACTCTTCTGCTTACGCGATGCCTAGCGCTCAGCAGAACCTGTCATGACCAGGTCAGGTTTGTTTATGTTTCGGAAAGTTCAGTAGGTTACACAGTGCCTATCGCAAACATACAAATAATCTTGATTCATTTAATTTCATGATTTCAAATTCCTTTAAAATCTTGAATTTGTTCGGACTATTAGCTGTCACAATAAAAAGAACAGTTGCCCGCGAGTAAAAAGAATTAACTGCTAAAAATAAATGATAAACTCTTATTTTTATGTAGATTTTATTTGTTTATCACAAATATCCATATAAATTAAGTACATTTAATAAAGAAATTATACTTATTACTAACAGATGCGAATAATTAATAAGAGACACGCTCTGTTTATGAATTATTTTCAGCGAGTTTCACTCATTCTGAGGAGATAAATTCAATGACTATAGTGCAATAGAAAAGAAATTGCTATAAAAAAAAAACATTGTTGGAAAGCTTTGGATTTTCTGCAACTGGAATGAACTTATTTACTATCATACAAATAATTAAATAACAAATTAACACAGAATATTTTTTTATATAAAGGAAAGGTTTAGTTTACATTTTACACTCAGTTATTTGATCGTGTATTCATGCCAACTTGCATAACGAAAGCTTTGATTTGACCTAACCATGAGTTGGATTACCTTTAGGGAAAACCTTACCCTGACCTTAAACCTTACCCTAACCTGAGTTGGTTTACCTTTACCTTTTACATTTGTAAGGGAAAATTACTCTGTAACATAAATGTTCGGATATGCTGAAAATCGGTTATCAGTAGAAAATGGCATGACAGCTGATATTTATTGACGTTTATCACCATGCCTCACCAGATAGCACACAATCTGTTAATAATGAATTTTGCGAATAGTGGTGTGAGGGAATGAAGTCATTTTAGGAGACCCCACCATGAGAGGGGAAATAGTAGTGGGGTAGTTCGGTCCATGGAATTGTCAAGCATTAATACAATATATGAGCAAGTTCGTATTTATATTATATTAACTTTAAATTATTATTTAACTCATGGCTCGTGTTGTTGGGGAGGCGCTATTAAGCGCTGTTCCGGCTGCATTATTGTTTTTTTTTATGATCCGAGGCCATTCACGACAGGCAAACAAATCAGTAATTGTAACTGTGGTGACTTTTGCAATTTCCAATATTATTCTTGCATATGATAAAGAATTTCGCAGGGATGGTCCCATATAAGTTTTGGTTGAGCTATCTCTGGTGTACGGTAGTGATGAATCAAAAAGTATGTTTTTCCATGTCAATGTCATTACTTTTTAGGTTATTTTTTTTTTTCAAATGTCAATTGCTACTTTAACACAGCCGTACTGCGTGCATTCAAAACAAATTACTATGATGATCTGAAATTACTCATGTAGCTTGCCTTTAAATAAAATTCACTAGTTTCACGATTAGAATATTAAATCAATGAAACCTATCTAAAATCTCGGTTATATTAACAGGATAATAAATTATATAAAACTTTATAAAAGTATTTAAACAAAGTGTTTAAATGTCCAATAATATGAATGCCGCGTCGAGATTCTTAGGAATAATTAATATTTAATATCAGTAAAGGAAGATAGATTGTAAATAGTAAAAGATTGACCATATTTCTATGGGATACGAGATCCATAGTAAATTCAGCCCTCGATTACTGATTTAATGGGAATTTTTGTGACTTAGTGACTGTCATAATATAACTAATCCTAATAATTTTGATGCTATTATTAAAAAATAATAATATTCAAATATTGGACGCGTTGATTCCGGCTATGTTGACAATGACACCACATTTGGTACAAAATTGAAAATATCTATCACAAACTGACCAGCTAATTGTGTTTTTGTATCGTCGTTCACAGTGCAGCACCTGGTAACTGTACCAGGTCGTTGCTTTCAGTAAAGATATAAAATTCTAAAAAAAAATGAATATAAATTATATTCTTATCATTCTTTAAATTAATAAATAAAAAAATGCATTCGTACAATAATAAAAAAATATACAATTTAGGTATTAATCGCTATGGATGACATCTTCAAAATGCTTAAGAACGTTACCGTCGGAAACGAGAGCTCTGAAATGGGACTGATAAAAAGCATACAATTTCATTAGGCGGAGACTCGCAACAAGCACGAGCGGATGAGATAGAAAGATTGTAAGCACGAAATGAAGAGGTTCAATATTTGCGACAGAAACCACGGGATTTTCTTTTTATGAAAAAACCGTAAATAATATTTCCGAATTGTCTTGCTTTTACTAATCTTCAGTGACGTATTTTAAATAAAAATAGCGGCTTGTAATAAAATACTTGCACTCAAAATATAGCTTTAATTCTTCCAAAATTCTGCTTTTTAATTGCCCAACTACTTAAATATGTATTTTTTTCTAAACTCTATTGCCATAAATTAGATAATAAATCTTAGCAGTCCAATTAAAATGTAAATATCTTCCTTGGAACAGGCAATGCCCAGTTAGGTAAGACTATGGTTAATATTATTATATTATGTTAAAAATAAATGTAATTTTATTAAATAAATAATAAATTGCCTCAAACATACCTAAAACATAATCAACTTGATACTGATCTAGAAAAAAACACTTTTATGGTCTGAGTAAAAGGAAATTTAAATATGAACGATATTTCGACAAAATATGAGACAAATCTCATTTTAGAAATAACTTACGATTTATTTTGTGTACTTAACTTTGCCAAAATATTGATAAGTACATTGTTTTCACTTATTGGCAGTTTTTTATAACGGTAAATTTATGAGTGTAATAATTCGTTAAGAGATTTATTATTAAAGTGACGGATGTCACTAAGGTAGTGCGTTGTGAACGACGATAAAGTACTTTCATCTGAATTGAAATAAATTATTGATCAATGACCTGCTAAATTTTGTTAGTTAAATGTCACAGCCGGATGTGATGCCACTTCAACATATTCTCATTAAACTATTCAGATCCTCAGATAGCCTTCCAGGGTGTTTACAGTATGACGTTCTCCAGGAACAGCATACAGCCAGCTGACAGGGCGGCAGCAACTGGGACGGTAACAATCCACGCGTAGATTATATGACTGAAAAAAATATGAACCATTTAAGTTATATGATTTAAATTAAGAAATACCTACATAATACCTACCTACCTGGAATTTATGGTATAATATGGCAATATTTCAACTAATGTACTAGGCACCGACAAAACAAGTCACTCTGGGAGAGTGGTCAACATATTCAATTCTGTTTCAGCCGAGACGGACATATGAGGGCTCGACGTTTGTAAAATCTATGCAGCTTTTTCATCATCGTAGCATCCATATATACAGGATGAACGTTTGGTATTATTGTGTTTCTGACCTATCCAATTGACCTACATTACAATATTTGCTAACCTAGCCGTCGTCAATATAGTTGAATAAGAAAAGAACAAAAAATCAATGCTGGCTTGCAGAACAGAAAATTTATCAAAAACGAACAAAAAATATAATTATAAAAATTATAATGAGTTTTTAATTAAATCAAATTGTCATTTTAGGCCAGATTTCTGAAAATTGCCGTGGCAGTCAATGTGTTAAGGAAACTTAATCTGGAAAAAAATATTTATAATAAGTTTTTAAGGAATTTGATAGTTAAGTGATAAATTAGTTATATGCGATTCATTGTGTAAATACTATTCTCATGTTTTCTTTTGTTTGTCCTCTTGTAAAGCAATTGCTATACAGGTATATACACTGTAAATAGTAGTAAAAGTATACTATTGCATTCTGTTGTCTTATACATTTGAAATGTAACTGTATGTACAAATAATTCATAATTATCATTCCTGTACGACAAATTTGTTTATGGAAATAACTTATCATATCAAATTGTATTTTTATTTATATCTAACCTGAACAGCTTCCAATCGACGGCCTTCTTGGCTCCGGAACTTGCCGATCTTCCGCCGGAGCTGTAGGCGCCGACGAACACCACCGAACCAACCTTGCAATGGGTCGTCGAAATTGGCAGACCCGCTTTCGACGCAAACAGAACCGTCAAAGCGGCTCCGATTTCGATGGTGAAGCCGCTGAAATTTAAGTTATTGTGCTCGTAAAACTGAAACGAGTCATAACATGTCAAATACCTCACTGTTATACTAAATTGTAAATTGTAAATTTTTCACAATGGTGAGTTTTCATATTTATTTATGGAAATAAGTTACTACGTATGTAGTTTGCGTGCCAAAATTTTTTGGCATGAATGGTTTTGGTTAAGCATATGACACATTGTGCAGGCCGATGTGGGTTAGGACATTTTTTTTCTGATCATTTAAAAAAAAAACCACAAATACACCCGGTCCATAGCATTTTGCATGTATTTGAGGTTTGGCTTCGTAAAAATCGGTAATAAAAAATAAAGGGAATGAAAATGCTCACGTGTCGGGCGTGATGGTGGTGAGATCCTCACCGACGGTGGCGATGACTCGTCTTCCCCACAACCACAAGCCGAGGGTTATTCCCGCACCGCCGTAGACCAGCACGAGGAGCGGGGTTTCGGCCTTCGATTGAACGTTGCCACCGGTATATAACAACCATAGCGCTACCAGAGGACCAATAGCATTGCTGGAAAAACAATTATATCGGTATATTATAACAAGTTTATTTTATATATTTCTCGAATATTATTATTTTATTATTATTATTATTATTAAGTTACAACATGTAGCAGACATGTGTGTGTGATTATGTAGTCTGTGTATTTCACGTTACTATACTTTGCTATACTTTGTAAAAGGCGTACAGTTGCTGCCATGGAAGGACTTCAAAGGAGATTCACAAAAATACCCGCACAACTAAAACGCTTGGAATATGAAGAAAGGCTGCGTGGTTAAAACTGACCTCATTACAGGAGCGACGTGATCATGGTGATCTCATCGAGACTTACAAAGTGTTAACCGGACATAATAATTGTGCAAACATTAAGGACATATTCATGTTTAACCAAAGCACGTAACTTCGCAGTCATTCTAAATCTAAATCTCTTTATTCCACTAATCCTAGGAAGAACTTTATCTCCAATAGAGTTGTGGATAATTGGAATCGGCTACCACAGGAAGTGGTGGAACTATAAGTGTAAACCAGTTCAAGAACCGCCTTGAAAATTTTCTTGAATCTAGGCAAATCGCTAGCAACTGAGAATGAGATCTGAGCATATCAGCTAAATAGCTGCTTGCTCAACAAAGAATAATAATAATATATTTTTATCCTACAATTTAACTAAAAAATATACTTATATATGTGTATTTACTTAATTTATTTTTTTAATTTGGTAATTATTTTGGTCCGTTTTGGACATATTGCAACATAAAAATATGCAGGAGAAATAACTAATTATTCAATTTTAGGTGCAAAAATAAACTATTGCAATTATTTTTGAAAATCATGAATGAATAAAGTTTCTAATATTGTTATGACCTATTGTAAAATGTTATAAAACGTTACTGTACATTATTTATAATAATATATATCTTTATATGTATTAGCACCATTAAAAACCTAAATTTACAATAATTGGCAAATTTGAGACAATTTAATTTAAAACCAAATTTCATTCTAAGTTGATAATCAAAAACTATACTAATGTAGTTGGGGTATTTTAGAAATGAGAGTAATTTTGACAAAAGTAGTAAATTGTTACAAATTTTTATCTTACAATTTTGCTTTACGAAACATTCGACAGAGAAATGTAAAAAGTCAAATCAGGACACAGGTTTTACACGAAACATTGTGTAATGATTTAGTAGCTGTAAAATTATTTCCAAGATATTATTTTCAGGATTAGATTTCGAGCTGTCTCCATCAATCAATTTTATTACGATATGCTATTCTTTTCATCCTTTACCTGACATCATTTCCACCGTGTGCAAAACTCCCAAACATGGCGGTAAGGATTTGAAGGAAAGAGAAGAGCCTCATAACCCCCTCGCTCTGTGCACCGTCTTTGTCGTCTTTGCAAGAGTCGTCGCTGCGAGACGCCATCTTATCGGCGGCCAGTATGAGAGGAACGGCACTAGAATTGGGCGTCAAGGCAGGGTTGATGTTCACGTCGCTCGGATTATTTTTGAGAACGCTCGAGAGTTTGTGGTCTCCATCGGAGCGGCTGTTCGGCATATCCGTGGCGTTCTGGTATAACTAGCGAATGAAATAACCAAAGCTTAATGAAACCAAATCTTAATGAAGATCTATAGCTAATATAATTTAAAAAAAAGATCATATGATCTAATTTAAAATATTGCTTCTTTTCACATCTCATATGTAACCGCAATAGTAACTAAATAGGTAGAGTCTAGACTGATTTAAAATTGAACCAATCATATTAAAACAAATCCCAACACATTACAGAGGTTCCCGAAGTGGTCCACACAGATCCCGGGGTCCGTGAGGACTGCCAGGGGGGCCCTGACAGGAAGAAAAAAATGATTCCACTATATAAAAACACCTATCACAGTGTAGGAATCCTGGGAGAGGGGGATCCACGAAGGATAAAAAATATTGGGCTAGGGGTCCACGAGAAAAATAAGTTTGGGAAACATTGGTCTAGAACAATGACACTAATAAATTTTGCGAATATTGGGTGGCCCTCGCCACCGTATACATGAGTTTTAAAAAATAGTAAATGATAAATTTAATATTTTATTCATCTATTTATAATTCCTAAAAATTAAAATAAACTTAAGTTACGGAAAATATTGTGATAAATAATAATAATTTGAAAAAATACTAAACTTCAGTATGTAAGATAAGCGCTCGGAGTGTGTAGCGCTGGCCCTGTCTCCGAACGCTTTGGGACTGACGGCTCAGTCGGCGACAGTACGGTGGACGAAACACATGTCGTGAGCCCTCTTTTCTCTAAGACAGACAAAAAGTGGGTCCCAAGATTGTAAATTTTTGTTAGATGGGTCGGAGCCCAGTCAACTTTGGGAACTGCAGCTAAATATTGATAAAAATCTGTGTCAATAACACAGAGCAAAGAAGTACCTGGAAGAGGCACTCAGGGTCTAATTCCATGTCACGGATATGATCCATACGTCAAATGACCTCATTTAAACAGAGACCACCGTTGCGAGCGTGTGTTGCGAGTGTGAAATATGTTACTTTGTTTAATTAGAAGTTATGAAAGTGAAAACGTAAAACAAAGAAGGACATATCATATTATTTATAAGTATATTTGCCAGCTATTTTTTAAAAATGTTATTACGATTTTAGGCAATTTCCTCTCGTCCATGTTTGACGTGCAATGCAGCCGATTGCGGCCCTGCCTGAGGTGTTTAAACACACACATGCAAACAGCCTGGAGAGTGCTATGTGTAAGCTCTCAAATATGGGTGTAGTAGAGGAAGCAATTCATCCCCCTTACGTCTTAGACCTGCTTCAAACATAATGTATGGAAGAGGTAGATTGTAGCTTCTCTAGGTACTTCTGTGATCTGTGGTCGATAAGCTGTTTTTTTTTTAATAAAAATGTCAAAGTCTAGTTTTTGATTTTTATAATTAATGTTCTTGATTTTTGCTAATATCTTATAAACAACTAAAATATTAAGTTTATTTAGCACAAAAAAAAATGCACCTTTCCGAGCAACCTGTATAGAAATTGTGATTCACAAACCTGATTAATATTCCGTGGCGTGCAATGTACGCTATCGATCGAATACTTAAGATAGCTATTTCCGGAGTCGTAACTGTTTGCCATTCCACAAGTCTGGCTCGAATCGATGCTTTTCGAGTTGCTCAGCGTTTCATCGATGAAATTCAAACTGGTTATAGTAAGATCCACGTTATTCAGGCAGTTTATATTGGAGTCCAGCACATCCCTCCGGATCATCATACCCTTCGGGGGGCTGAAGCTCCTGGAGAGAAGACTGCAGTCATCCATGGTCGCGAGCAGGGCTGTTTTCTTGTTCGGTTTGAGCTTGCCGCGCGGAGACAGCGGCTTGTCAAAGTTGTTCATTTGTAGGTTTTCGGTTGTTTCCATTATCGAGTCGAGCGGATGTTTTGCGTCGTTCGATATCAAGGATAGAGGTCTCTTTGGTTTCGCGTCGAATGTTTGGCTCAGCAAGTGTGTCGGTGTGTTGGCTGGAGTTGTATCTGGAAGATTATTAAAAATATTGTAGAAATACAAGTTCCTGTATACAGAGTGGACTTTATCCACAGAGTGCACATCCTTTTATGGGTTTATTCTACACTTTCCCGGGTCTATTGGGTTTCCAGAATAGTTTTTGATTCAATATTCATTGAAAAGTCTAAAATGAAGTATTTTGTCTTAGTTCAGCCACTACAGACAGACATGTCGATGCCAGCGTTAGCACAAAAGACTCTTCTGAGTGAACTAAAGGACCTATTTACCACTGGAATCTCCAAATGTGAAGTTGACATGCGTGGCTCCGTCGGTGCTCCCGAGCAGTTTCTTCCTCCACCTCGGGACTACCACCAGTTGAACGACGGCCGCTACGAAGGCACCGGTCAACGAGGATCCCACCAGCGCAGCCCAGAACGGAATGTTATCCATGTGGAGAACTGGAAATATTTAGATTGCTTCATATGAAGTTTAACATTCACTGTTTATACAGGTTGTCCCAAGACCTCTCCCGAAGACTTAATGGAGTGGAATTACCAGTCCTTCCGGTTCGATTTATACATTGGTAACTTTGGTGCAAGTATTTGATTGGTTTTTTGCGCATCAGGATTCGTACCCTGATTGAATTTATATCTGTTAAATAAGTTATAAATTTTATTAAAAATTTTTCTAAATAATTTCTTTCTCATAATGGACAACATTAGGTCTTCGGGAATGGTCTTAGGACACCTGTAAACAATTCCAGTAATCTGAAATTTCTTTAAATCAATCAAGCTCTTTTTTTAATAGTTCGTATTTTAGAGACTATACTATATAAATAAATTTTCGGAGTGGAGCAATGCGTAACTCCCATGGATCGACTCCAATAGCGAAAGGTTGATGATTAGTTAGTCAGATCTCAATGATTTCACCAGCGATTTTAGAATTTTAAAGTTTTAACCAAATCTACATGAAAAATACTAGGTCCTGAAGGATCCGGAGTTTTCCAATTTGAAATAATAAAAAGTTATGTTTAAAAATATTTTCTCTAAGGGAATTTTTTGTATATTTTTTTTTTTTTGAAATTTAGAAAAAAAATTATTTATTTGAAGTTTGCATTTCTCCACTCCAATATGCTGCTAGCATAGGTTTCACCTTTGCGACTGCGGCTACCTAGTATATTTATCAATACCCTAATACTATATAAATGATCTTGGATATCGTAGTAATTTATTTGATCCACATACGGTACACGGCACAGAGTAGTGTGGTTAAAGCCATTGAAGTAAGCGACTAGACCAGGCCCATCAGTGTCTACGGGCACAAAGAACGATCCTAAAAATTCGAAAGCGAATTTATTAGGTCAGCTGCTCCCAAAACGGGTTGGTATTAGCGCACTTCAAAGTAACTTGCTATGTTAGTGGTACGATTTTTCAAATTAAATTACTTAAAAAAAAATCTAACATATAATATGTTCATGTGAAAATTATTGCATTATTTCCATTGCCAATTCTCATCTACATAATATTTTAAAACAAAGTGCTGGACAACATGGTAAACTCTTATCGTACAGCCAAATGCAAAAGAGTCACTAACCACCAAGAATCACTGCGCGATTGTCGCTTACGGCAATTTCGCTGTTCGCGTGAGTTTTACGGAGGTGTCACCAGCCATGAGATTTTTAATCAATGAGTGATATGCACTTAACCGTACCATATTAGTATCAAAAGATATATATTCTTATACAGAAGACGCTTAACTTACGTTTAGGTCCGTCGTGCATAACGCTCATGACGTTGATAAAAATGGTGACACCATAGAAGATGGGTAAAGACCGCAGCGCCGACTTGATCGGCTGGTCCGACATGATGATCCATTTCTTGATCAAGGAGTAAACTGCCACGGACACGAGGCCACTTAGAACTGGTGATATGAACCATGATAGCACTGATGGAAAAAATAAAAAGTTTAATCAATTATTTTTCTAAGTGAAATATAAATACGACACGACAGAATGATACAAAATAAATCAATACACATATTACTTAATATGTTTGCAGGGGACACAAAAAATTGGCTAATTGGCCGTATTATTTCGAGTGTTCTTTATAAAGATGGTATATCAAAATTCATCATGGTTTTCGAGAAAAAAAAATGTAAACTCCAGTCGATAATAATAAACGAATCTTGTCACAATGTCTTTGTTGTGAGCAGATAGCTGTAGCTCTCGGCACAAACCGATGACTGACTTATATTGGCGTTGAAGGTGAGCATCTTTACTTTTCTGGAAGAGGAGGGCCAAACGATTCCTTGTTTATTGTGGAGATTTTAACTTTTAACTATTTGGGCTTCCAAATATTTTTAAATACATTATGAGTCAATTGAGCTTAACCAGTGGTCTGTCAAAGTGATAGACCACTGGTTAACAGTATCAAAAGAGCAACTGTCAAAGTGATACATCCACCATAGCGATGCATAATGATTCAGGCTAGTGTTTCAGTTTACTCTATAATTATATTTTAAACGGGTAAAGTCAACCTGCTATGACCACCTATTATAATAATGCGAAGATATATTTTTACTCAACTTACCGATGGTTCCAAGTGTACCCCAGCGTAGTCCGGCAACACCTCTAGCGGCCAATGAGAAGCCGACTGTGGCTCCAACGATGCTATGTGTTCCGGATACGGGCAGCTTCAAGGCAGTGGCGGCTATCAACCAAATACCACTAGCAGCCAACGCGCTCACGCAGCCCGCTGCCAGGGCCCTTTCGCCTCCTCCTTCATACACAGACACATCCAGGATGCCCTTGCGCATAGTATCCGACACCTTGTATCCTAAAAGTGTAATAAAATATTGTCGATCGAGGAATTGACAAAACGAGACTTTTTTGTTACTACAAGGTCTGTTTTGGAATTAATTGACTGATTTCCGATTCCGATTCTGAGAATTTAACGTTACGAAAGGATTTAAGTTTAAACTAGATATCTATTAAGTTACAAGTTTCCATTCACTCAGCTGGAAGTTAGTGTCATCATATTTTATAGGACTCGATAATGACCTTCCTTTCATTTCTTTGCTACAAAGTTAGACCTGGTAACCTCAAGCCTGCCTTTGTATTTTAAATACTTTAATAAGAATAGTAAAATGCTGCAGTTGTATCTTTTCTAAGATTAATACCATTACACTCCAGCAATCTAAGGATTCTATATTATCTGGTATCCGAACCCCAGAATTGGTCACACGTTGACACTTATTTTAAACACTGAAAAAGGAGACGGAGACTAGAAAGCCCTTAAAGCAGGAAAGGGCAGATAGTTGTATCTTTTCACAATTGCATGTTTTCCAATTTGAGATCTTCCATGATCTCCCAAATCATAAGCTCCTTTTTTGGGGTTTTTCAGTGCACTTTTTAGTGCATTCAATATGAGTCAATACGTTCTTTCCAGGTCATCTTGCAGCTGCGAACTGATGGATTTGTGAATCTGTAAAAGTACTAAGCGACAGTATGACAGCTTGCAGAACAATAATAAAGACAATAAACCTTATATATTCCTGATATTTTCCTGATACTTTGAGACTAGAGAATGCTCGAATTCAATAACACCGATTACCGTAACAGACTTTAGATGTTAACTACCAACCTATCAGTACGGCTCCCGCCAATTCGAAGACGGTGGCCAGACAGCAGGCCTGCGTGATGGTGACGACCTTTGCTCCGACGCTCGTCCCGAAGGAGTTGGCAACATCGTTTGCACCTATCCCAAATGCTAACACAAACGCCACGACAAACCCAATGACTACAAGCCAGAGAAGTTCTGTTGAGTACGGCTCAATAGTTGGAAGGATGGAATCCGTCGTCGACATTTCCAAAATTGGTTATTTTAAAACAATTTACGTTCTCCCGACTTATAAACCAGTGCAACATTCATTGTTAGAACTATTTTTAATGGGAATATATTAAACATACTTAATTATTGACTGTTTTATTGACGTATAAAAATATTCGGACCGGATCATTAGCCTAAAAATAAACTTCCTCTCGAAACAAATTTATAGAAAAATATAATTGAATTATAAAGGTAACCAAAAATTAATGACGCAACAATAAATAATTAATAATTCTATAAGGGCGCTGGCAAAACTGCCGAGCGAGTGATGTTAGGTGACGCAACGTCACTCCGCCGTCAGATGTCGCGGTATTTGTGGCCTAGAAAGGCGAGAGGGTAGGCGCTGGCGTACATCCACAACATTTCTGAAAAATAAAAAAAATACGTCATACAATGAGCTAGCGAACGAAACGGCAAATATTCCAAAGAAAATTTCATTCTGAAAAGGGGAAACACTACCAGCATCTTTACTTTACAGTTAAATACAGGACTTTTGTTCAACCAAAATACCAGAACCAGAACCGCGAACCAGTAACCGAAACTACAAATGTATTGACGACAGTGAATGATAGATAGTTTCCCACGCACAAATAGTGTAATGTAGGTCGATTGGATAGGTCAGGAACACAACAATACGCCCACTAAACTTTCAATAGAATATTTATACTTTTATATGGATTTGTTTGATAGCTATATGAAAACTTGTTGAACAAAAGTTATTCAGATTTGAGCCCAAAATCACTCCTTAAAAGGATACTGCTGACTTTAAGTTCACCCTGTATATTTTTAACAAAATGAGGCCTAGCAATTATTAATGTGTAAACATTTATACCGGGACGTGAAGATTTGTCGAATCTAGAGTGAATTGCAATTTTATTTCGGGGCATAAGTGCCTATCTCATAGAGAAAGATAATAGTGGATTAGATTTGGAGGCTGATATTTATTAATTAGAATTAAAATAACCTAATAATTGATTTATATTTCATCTAAAATTTTATTACATTTAAATTTTCAATCGCCCTATTATATCCATAGACGAACGCTGTTATTTACACATCTTAACCGTGAGTCCGGCATAACAGTTTTTTAAATTGACAATGGTTTATCTTGCAAATTCATACTCAATGTTTCAATGATCACAAACCATTGGATACATTTTGAAAAAAAAACAAAAGTTATGACGGTCAAAAGATATCTAACTCCTAGACTAGTACATAGCACATAAAGATTTGGACACTAAAAAAGCAAAAATAAGGATGATGCCTGCAAATATTGCATTCAGCTAGGTTCCTAGCTGTTAAAGGTTATTCGTAGAATTTCTGAACTCTATGATATGTTGTATGTTTTTCTAAACATTATTATTTGTTTTTTTTTGTATCTTGTAATGTATTTCATTTTAACCAGCTGTTTAACGAAATAAATAAGTAAAATTTAGATTTAAAAAATGCATAATTTTTTTTTGATAAACCAGCCTTATTTATTTATTTAAATTAAAATATACTAAAAAGAAAAATATAAATTAATTCACAAACATTAGTGGCTACGCTAATCTATATTGACGGAATCTTCGTGGGCGCTGCGAGTGATTTTATTTAAATTTATTTTCTTCGTTTTTTTTTTAGCTTTTGTCTTTCCGTCGGTAAGATTGTATTTTTTTTTTGGTTTCATTTCCCAAATGGCAGAAAATATTGTCATTAGAAGCATGTGAAGTGTTCAGAAAGATTCGACTATGGGAAGTGGTTTAAAATTCGGTTACAAGATTTGACGCATAGCGGCAAGTTAATAATATAAGCGTAGTAAAAAATCCCTTTCGGCTTTCGGAAGGTAGATTTCACCGGATCAAGTAGGGAATACGTGAACTCCAATTGTACAAGCTTGTAAACATTGCGCGAGCTGCCGCGCGGGGAGTGGATCGCGCGGAGGCTCAACCCGCCCCATTTACCCATTTAAATGAATTAGATATCTTATATACTAAGAAAATTATAACAAAATTTCACTTTTTCAAAAAACCCCCCATTCCCGCCCCCTGGGCTGATTTTGCCCATTAACGAACTTGGCCGAGATTTTGTGCCCTTAAATTTTATGTATCAATTTGAAAGTGATTGGTTTAAAACTACAGCAGTTATCGTGTCCACAAGAAAGTGATATAGATAGATGGACATATAAACTTTTAAACTGAGGGTGGTTTTGAGTTCTAGGAGATGTGAAATCTTCAGGAAGTCATGACATGGTACCCACCGTAATAGGTAGATTTCCTAAAAATGAACCGACGACAGGGCCTAGCTGTTAACCCGGCCGGCTTGTAAATTAAAAAACTGAAACCTGAAGAGCTAAAAGTGACTTAACTGCCTACTCAGTATCTAAATTGATTCGTATTGTTTTATTTCAAAATTTGGCGCACGCCTGTGTTTCGTTTGAGTCCTTTTGTGTGCGCCGCCATCTTATTTCAAACCTCTCGCCACCTCCCCTTCCCCCCCCCCCAACCCCACCCCGCGCAACCAACGAACGAAACGTGAATAGTTCGCGTCTGGCAAATTCATAGAGATAGTTAATGGCGAGTGTTGGCGATGCATTTTCATGGTTCAATGGCCGCCTTTTCGTTCGTTTTTATTTGCGCAATAGGGTATAAAGGGTACAGTAAATAGCAGATTTTGTTATTTGTAAAAATATAAAAATACTTATTGACAATAAAAAAAAAATGACATAAAGCGGTGTTGCCAGTATAACCGCATGATCAACGAAGAAATGTTTGAATTTTTTTTTTTTTTTAATTTGTTTTTGATAATAATCCACAGTATTACATTTTATAATTACAAACAAAACTTATTACTAATATATAAAACCAATTAAGGATTTCGGTCATTTTACATGTTAAGTTTAGCATAAAAATTTGAACAGCGTTCTTAAAATATATATAGATTATTAATATTATATACGTATACAGATTTTTTTTTTTTTTTTTTGAAGTGTTATGTGTAATTTGTGAGTGATGTTTGTGGTAGTTGTGAGAGTGTGACATTTGTATGTATATAATAAAATAAAGTAATAAATTAAGTATGGTTTTAGTATTTATAAAAAAATAATTTAAGGTGATATAAATATAGTATGTATGTATTTTCTTTATGCATTGTATATGCAATACAAACACTACAAAATAGTTAAAAACCGACCACACATTGATCGATTATTTTTCTGTTACAAATGACCCCTTTACCACCTCCTTAAGTTTTATCCTCTATTTACCCGGACATTAAACAATACATTCGTTTGATTTAATTTGAAATAAAAAAAAACATCACAGCCAGACCAATCCATATTTTTAACACAAGAAATTGCCACTGTTAGGTACCCACAGTTAAGGAACCTTAATTATTCATACCTTTGAACGCTATGACCGCAGCGAGAAGCTAGGTATGCTAAATCATGGTTCAATATGGCCGCCGAATGAAAAAACCCTTTGATACCGGACCCACTCTTATTCCAAAGAAACAACCAACAAAGGAATTCCGCGTATTTTACCTTGAGCATTTTACAATACGCCATTGAATAAAATCGTTCGCCGGACGGAAAAGAATGACGTAATATTATATAGGGTGATGATTTTAGAGGCGTGGTTTTCAAGAAGAGATAAAACGCATATAATTTGATGTTATGGCTAAGAATTTAGTTTTATTATAAAGATAAGGGTTTGCCATTATGTTTTAAAAATGATTTCGGGTAAGTGGCCGCCGCGGCTGACTCGAACAAATTCCAGCCGAGAGGCCCAATTTTCAACCACTTTTTGCAGCAAGTTGGGCCGTATGTCAGCAATAACGCGCCGAATATTCTCTTCCAAGGCGTTAATCGTGTCCGGCTTATCTGCGTAGACAAGCGACTTCACATAACCCCACAAAAAATAGTCCAGCAGTGTTAAATCGCACGATCTTGGAGGCCACGCCACAGGCCCACGACGCGATTTTTACTTTATTTTAGAGTGATTTTTTTCTAAATTTGCACTATTTGCAAACGTTGTTCAGGAGTAAGTCTATTCATTATGAAATGGCAAACCAAACTGAGCATAAATCACGTGACAGCTGTCAAAAACACCAACTACGAAAAAAGTAGTGCCAGATTGAAAACCACGACTCTAAAAAAAACAACCTATATTATCCCAACTAGGATGGTTAGGTATGGGTATATAATAAGGGCGAGCGACACAAGGGCCATTCGAAGAAACCATACAATTATAAAACATGGGCATTATTTTCTTTTACTTGCATTTATTTATAATAGGTGTCTCTGTTATTTTATTAAATACCCAACGGTGAGTTTGCGTTCATAAGCATAATTTTAGCGAAAGGGTTTTGTCAACGAAAATCGTCTACCGCGCCCATTGAATAAATATGTTTTATGACGTTTATTTTGCATAGCGTGCTTTGAAAATATGCTCAACGCACATGCACCCTCAATCAAAAGACCCTTGACAGATACCCGTTTGAAGATATTATGCAGGAGGTAGTGATGTGCAACCTCACTATTGCCACAGATCCGTTCGCAGCTCCGTCGAGCTTTGAACGGATTGCGATTGACGCATGCACACGGCGCCCGCGCCTATTATGAGTCGATATTATTTTTCCCTAAATAATTTGAGACAATGAAAAGCGCGTACAAATCTCGAAGGACGTTCGAACCTAATTCTAAATTTATAGAAAAAATATGTTTGTGGGTAAATAACTTTATAACAGTACACAAAATTAAAGGTAACGCACGCGCATTGATTTCTAAATCAGATTTAGCAAATAATTCACTATGGTTCTCATTCACAGATCGTGCAAACGGTATAATATATATCTAAACACTAGTCCCGGATCTACGATTTTTTCGAAACGGGGCAAAAACTTCACATTGGCGCCCTTTCCTCTCATTCCGACATTGGCGTTTGAAATTAACTTTATGATTAATAATGTATTAATATATTCTTCACACTATACATATATCTTAATATATATAAATCTCGTGTCACAATGTTTGTCCTCAATGGACTCCTAAACCACTTAACCGATTATAATAAAATTTGAACACCATGTGCAGTTCGATGTGCACTTGAGAGATAGGATAGTTTAAATCTCAAATTATAGTCGCAATTTTAATTTATCGCTAATTTTTTGTCCGTTATTATTTGGCAGTCATAAAACTGACAGATGTCGATACCTTTTTATTTTATGGGCGATTGGGAAGAGCGCGTGACGACTCGGTGCCTGTATAATTTTATTGAACAAGCAGAGGAAAGAGCAATTGTGATATTATTGGAAAATTTTTTAGAAGATCACAATCAACTAATTCAATTGATCAAAAGAGTTTCGCCACGACTGCAAAATGACAATTATCAAATCGTCATAAAAGCCGACAAAGTACCATTAGGTGCACATGCTGGTAGATTCAACGCTCCAACTGTTGATGAGGTTGCTGTTATCATGGTTGGTGATCCAGTTGACAAAAGATCTATAAACATTACACGGCGAGACAACACTGTCAGTACGATTTCGGATCTACACCGTTCATATGACGCACTACAATATCCATTGATATTTTGGCAAGGACAAGATGAATATCACCTTAATATCAATCAGTATGATCCAAATACCGGTAAATTTGACAATTATCTATTTACTTTCTTACTGTATGTATAGATTTTAATTTCGTATTGCATTTTATTATTTATTTTTTTAGGTGATTACAGAAATAATAAAGTTAGCTCAATGAACTACTACGCACACCGAATAATGGTTAGACAACATCAAGACAATTATATCCTTCGATATCGTCAGCTGTTCCATCAATACATTGTTGATATGTATGCTAAGGTCGAAAGCGAACGCTTGCGATTCCTTCGATTCAACCAGGCAAAACTACGATCGGAATAATATATTCACTTACGAGATGCTGTTGCTGGAAACATCGATGGAAATTTAAATCCCAATGACATCGGTAATGCTTTCATTTTACCTTCAAGCTACATCGGCAGTCCACGGAACATGCAGGAATACATACAAGATGCGATGACTTACGTACGTCATTACGGCCGACCGGATTTATTTATTACATTCACATGTAATCCGAATTGGGAAGAGATACAAACTTTACTATTGCCAGGACAACAAGCCATTCATCGTCATGATTTAACTGCACGTGTGTTTAAACAAAAATTGAAATCCTTAATTGATTTTATTGTTAAATATACAATTTTTGGTATCACACGTTGTTGGCTGTATACGATAGAGTGGCAAAAGCGAGGTTTGCCTCATGCCCACATTTTGGTTTGGCTTAAAGATAGAATCCGTCCTGAAGAAATCGATCAAATAATTTCAGCCGAAATTCCAGACCCATTAATTGATCAAGAATTATTTGATATTGTCACCAAACACATGATCCATGGGCCATGCGGTGTTTTCAACATGACGTCACCGTGCATGGAAAATGGAAAATGTAAAAAAAACTTCCCAAAGCCGCATACGAATGACACGATCACGGATATTGATGGTTATCCAATGTATCGCCGCAGAAGTACTGAGAATGGTGGCCACACATTTACAATGCGACTGCCGAACTTTCCAAATCAAGTTGAGTTTGATAATCAGTGGGTGGTACCATACTCACCACTACTTTCAAAAACTTACAAAGCTCATATCAATGTTGAGCTTTGCAGTTCTGTTAAATCAATTAAGTATATTTGTAAATATGTAAACAAAGACAGTGATTTGGCCATATTTGAAGTAAAAAACATAAATAAAAATGACGAAATAGCACGATACCAAATGGGCAGATACATTAGCAGCAATGAAGCTATTTGGCATATTCTCAGCTTTCCCATCCACGAAAGAGATCCTGCTGTCCAACATCTGGCAATACATCTTGAAAACGGTCAACGTGTATACTTCACTGAAGAAAATGTTCTCCAAAGAGCGTTCGAAGCTCCGAAAACGACTCTAACTGAATTTTTTACATTGTGTCAAAAACCTGATGTTTTTGGCCAATTCGCGAAGACATTGGTGTATGGTGATGTTCCACGTTATTTCACATGGAACAAATCCAGTAAAAAATGGGAGCCACGGAAACAAGGAAAACCACATCCTTCCATTACAGGCATATTCAAAGCTAAGACATTGGGGAGACTTTACACGGTACATCCAAAGCAACGTGAGTGCTTCTATTTACGTTTGTTATTGGTGAATGTTCCCGGACCAACGTCTTTTGAATTTTTACGAACAGCTAATGGTCGAGTATTCAATACATACCAGGATGCATGTCGTGAACTGCAATTGCTAGAAGACGATAACCATTGGGACTTAACGCTTGCTGATGCTGCGTTGACATCAACACCGAATAACATTCGTCAGTTGTTTGCAATTATTTTGGCGACAATTTATTTTTTTTATTTGGCGATTTTGGGATAACAATCCCTCGCAAGCACAAACTTTGTGGGAAAAATATAAAAATTGTATGACAGAAGACATCTTGCACCGAATTAGACAAACAAATCAATGCCAAAACATAGATTATACACCAGAGATGTACAATGAAGCATTGGTCTTGATCGAGGATTTATGTGTTCTTATTTCAAATTTACCACTTAATCATTATGGTATGCCATCACCTAATCGTCCAGCCACCGACTTAGTCAATACCGATTTACAACGAGAAAATCAATATGACCATGGAAGTTTAGCAACAATTATCATGAACAGAGAACCATTACTGACAGCAGAACAAAAAATTATTTATGATCGGATTATGCTGGCTGTTGCTGCTGAACAAGGCGGTTTTTTTTTCTTGGATGCACCCGGTGGAACCGGTAAGACATTTTTAATATCGTTGATTCTTGCCAAAATACGGTCGCAACAAAAAATCGCATTAGCATTAGCATCGTCAGGCATTGCGGCTACTTTACTGGATGGTGGGCGAACAGCACATTCAACATTCAAGCTGCCATTGGACGTTCATAATAAACCAGATGCAATGTGTAACATCAAAAAGAATAGTGGAATAGCTGCAGTGTTGCGGAAGAGTTCTATAATAATTTGGGATGAGTGCACAATGGCACACAAATATTCACTTGAAGCATTAAACAGAACTATGCAAGATTTAAACAGCAATAATAAACTTTTCGGTGGTGCTATCTTACTTTTGTCTGGTGACTTCCGGCAGACCTTACCGGTTATACCTCGCTCTACTTTCGCGGATGAGATTAATGCATGTTTGAAACAATCATTCTTATGGCGAAGTGTTGAAACACTTCGATTGACCATAAATATGCGAGTACAATTGCAAAATGATCCATCAGCACTAATATTTTCCGAACAACTACTAGATATTGGGAACGGTAAAATAAAACTGCAACCAAATACGCAATGCATTAAACTACCAGACAATTTTTGCACTGTTGTTCAGGATAAAACTGAATTGATTCAGAGTATTTTCCCGGATATACAGAATAATTATTTGAATCATGAATGGCTTAGTCAACGGGCGATTTTGGCAGCCAAAAACGTTGATGTTGACGAAATTAACTTCCAGATACAACAGTTGTTACCAGGCGATCTGATGTCTTTTAAATCAATCGATACTGTTGTTGATGAAAATGAAAGTGTAAATTTTCCGATTGAATTTTTAAATTCATTAGATATCCCTGGAATGCCACCACATAATCTTCGATTAAAGATTGGTTCCCCTATTATTCTCCTCCGTAATTTGAATCCACCTCAATTATGTAACGGTACGCGTTTGGTCATCAAAAAGATCACCGGAAACATTCTTGAAGCAACCATTTTGGCTGGGAAGTTTAAAGGAAAAGTGGTCCTGCTGCCACGTATTCCGATGATACCATCAGATTCTACCATACCCTTCAAAAGGCTACAGTTTCCAATTCGTTTAGCTTTCGCCATGTCTATAAATAAATCTCAAGGTCAAACAATGTCCATTTGTGGTTTAGATTTGGAAAATCCATGTTTTTCTCATGGGCAACTATATGTTGCGTGTTCACGTGTTGGGAAACCGTCGAATCTATTTGTGTTAGCTAAAGACAGGTTAACCAAAAACATTGTGCACCGATTGGTGTTAAATTAAATTGAAATTGAAAGTATTTATAATTCAAAAAAAAGATATTAATGTTTAAAAGTTTAAGACTGTCTGCCTTGCCTACCTCATTCATGAGTTTAAGCGTCACATGTTATTTACTGTATTATACTGTAATATACTTATATTTGTTATAAAATTAAATGGAAATAATAAATCTGATAAATTTTTATTTTTTACCTATTGATTTCTGCTTAGTATCAAGTGTAAGAACATTTTAATTAATTGTGTTCAACGTACTTCCCCTTCAAATCTCAATCCAGTGAATTTGTATACCAACATCAACATTTTCGTCTTTGTTCGTAAATAATTTCATTGTACTAAAGGGTTATAGTAGTAGAAAGTCAAATAAGGAGATCAGCATATTTTTTTACAAATACCATCTGTGTGAAAAAGCATAGTGGACTCCGTGACTGATGTTCTCTTATTGTTCCTCTTAGATTGTTTACTATAATGTAATATAACAAAAACTTTAGCCACAGCAACGCGTGGCCGGGTCAGCTAGTTAACATATATATATTGGCTACGGAAAGTCCGGTCCGGTTTTTTTATTAATAGTTTACTTACACATTGCATACACACTGTGCGCGCGTTGAACACAACTTATTTTTTTATTTATTCTTTATTGAAAAATCCACAGTATTACATTTTATAATTACAAACAAAACTTATTACTAATATATAAAACCAATTAAGGATTTCGGTCATTTTACATGTTAAGATTTGCATAAAAATTTGAACAGTGTTCTTAAAATATATATAGATTATTAATATTATACACGTATACAGTAGATTTTTTTTTTTTTTTTGAATTGTTATGTGTAATTTGTGAGTGATGTTTGTGGTAATTGTGAGAGTGTGACATTTGTATGTATATATTAAAATAAAGTAATAAATTAAGTATGGTTTTAGTATGTATAAAAACCGATGATGCGTTCAAAAAGGATAGTAGGCATATTATTAAAATATTTTTTTCAAACATATGAATTTTGCACCCCCTTAAACTGCCACCCGGAGCAGGTGCACCCCGGTTTGCACCCCAGCCCCCTTAGATCTGAGGCTGCTAAACACGGACATAACCGATTTGAGGTAGAAACAGAGAATGCCAAATAAAAGAAACGGACCTACCCTGCACGTTACAAACACCCCGGAACGGCACCCTTCATGCTCTAACAGACGATGCGACCGATTGTCCTATCCCTTTCTAAGCTTCGATGCCGTGTGTTACCGGCTTAACACTGTCAGACAACCATTCGAAACAAGAGCATTAGCCTTTAGTGACCTGGGTATAATTATGTTGGTATTCATTATAGATTCAGCGCGTATTTAGGGTCCATTACCTCAAAAGAAAAAATGGAACCCTTATAAGATAGTTCTTCCGTCTGTCGCAAAGGTTTTTTCTCAAAAAACGTCGTGATATAGGAGTTAGAAAATTGGTATATTAGGTTACGTGACACCCACATTTTTCGACAGTCAAAGATTATTAAATATTTTGTTATGTGTGTAAATTGGGTCCTTCAAAAAATATATAAATATATTTGTTTTAGTGTATGTAGTTATTGTTTTAAACGTTTGCAAGGTCGACTTTTGTAGGTTCTAAAAAAAAATGTTTTCCTATAATTTTTGATATTATCAGGTAGAGAAAACAGTATTAAACCTGGTAGCCAGGAAATACGGAACACATTCTGATTAATTTCAAACCCTAATTAGGTACATACGAAGTGTCGGAATTTTCCTAATCAATAAATATGTTGAACTTGTCTTCCTAAAATGGAAAGTAAGGTCACCCGGGGATTATATGGTATATAATCACAGGGGAAAGAAAAACCCACCAGAAATAACTTTATAACAAGGAAATCACTCGGTGTGAGATATTACGTCATTTTGTCAATCGTCGGCAAGAAATTTTACTTTTAAACCCCTGATATCTTCTAAGATATCATTCACACGTTTTTCGCTAAATGTTGCGCTAAAGGAATACAGTTTCTATTTAGAAATAAGCAAGGAAAAAGAAACGAATTATAAGCGTATCACCATATTGTTAGCCGATTTGGCGCCAAAAAATGCATTGTCAAAAGAAATGTAACTTTTGACGCTAATACGTATAAACCTACACTAGTAGAAAAATAATTTAAGTTATTAGCTACAATGAAAATAATATTTATAATGTGATTGCATACGAATGCGGAAATAGGTAACACTATTGAACATATCGATGTGGTTAAATATTATTGGAATTCTATTATGATTGCTAAATAGTACACGAAAAGATAAGAGGGGACTTACTTTTAGAGTTTAAATTATCGGATTCCGTTCGCCGAAAAAACACTCGACAAAACACAATCGCACGATGTCACGAAGCCCAAGTCAAGAATAAAATTGATTTCATCTGCCCCTTGAAGTTGCTGCGAATAGGGTTGTTTCTCAGCTTATACGAAAGGGATGATTCATTTAGAATTTATTTTCTTCTATCAAAATCTAACAAATTATTACTAATTATTTGTTACTTGCTAATAATACTCCAATTGTCAGTTAAGAGATTTTTCATAATAATTATTGTTGAATTTTTCTTTTCGCTGAAAAAAACTACGATCACGCCTGACTGACTGACATTTATTTTTTTTTTTACTATGGCAACATTGGCAACGATCTAATTACAAATTACAAAATGAAGTAAATAAATGTCATGGGAAGGAAAATATTTATACGTGTTATGATCGATAGTTTTTTTGAAATTTTTCTAGGAATTGTAAATAAATAATGACTTAAAACATAGTTTTACACGATGGCACTGCGTACCTTGTTCATTTTTAGGGACGTTGTATCCGCACAGTATGTTTCGCTTTAAGGTTATTTTGTGATAGTATCTTGTTCGCATGATTGCTTAATATTTGAATTTCTTTATTTCAGAGGATCGACGTTATATCGTAGTTGCGGGCGGTATAAACCCGTAAATAGTATATTTTGTAAAAAACCGAATACTTCTTGTTTGTTCAGAAGCGCATCAGGTAAAAATGTTAAACCCCCGGAACCAAGACGTGACAATATCATGCCGGAAAAAATTGAGATGGAAGCTGGCCCCGTCCTTTCCGGAAGACTCATTAAACCTCTCTGTTTTTCAATTGCCGTGAGTACTTTACCAAAAAATATATCTAAAAATATTTTGAATAATTTTTAGAGTGCTTCCGAGTACTTACAACCGTTATAGTTGTTCATCCTGAGCGCCTTGGTCGGAGTTATACCTAAAGAATATGGGCGTTGCCGTTTTTTACAAAAAATAAATGAATGATAGATATTTTATTATGAAAAACACATTAAAAATAAAAAAAATGTGGCATTTATAATTAAGATATAAAATAAACAACATTGTAATTAGAGAATAACAAAGCGATATGCCTGTCTTTCAAATATTCCGCTGGCTAAATATTTTGTGAAATTTAAGAAATACGCAAATTAAGAAAACAAATATGTTTTAAAATCTCTCATAATTTCATATTTTAGAGTTAATTACGTTAGATGAAATGTGTGATAACGTGGAAGTGTTGTAAATAATTAATTGATTTTTGTTTTAATATTTTTTTAAATCATTTGCCACTCCGTTTTTTACTATTATTATGATCTACACATTTAACTAGATATGAATAAGTATGTTTAGTTACATAATTGCTTCTGCCCTTATTCTTTAGTTATTCGGGAATTAATTTAAACTGTTTTCGAGCCTTTAGCAGACAAATCGACATAGTTAACATGAAGGCCTGTTCTCCTACATACATATTCAAATCATATGTATTCGTCGACTGCAGATGCTTGGAGAACATTGAAAATTCACAAAGTGTGTCATATTTCCCATCGCCATGATGGGGTAGGTGTAGCTGTGAAAGTGCCCTTTTGAAAGTAGGCCAATTTGAAAAATTCTTACCCGTAGTTCAAGACTTAAAGCCATTTATTTCTAAGTATTATTCTATTTCTAGGGGATTTGAAATTTCTTCAGGTTAGCTACCTAAACTGGTATTGTAATATTTGTTATTAATATTAATATTTTTGGTTAGTAAAAATCTATTTTTAGTTTTACTTAGGTTTTTTATTCAGTCAAATGTATATTTTGTATCCCACTGTAAAACTGTTGGTTTTTCCAATAAAGATAAATAAATATTAACACATTGTTTATACAATATGTTTACTTGTTTAAATACATATGCCACAACTACAGGTCAATTTTTCTAGACGGTGTAGGTTTTCAAACACACTTGATGGGTGCTAGAAAAATAACCATAATATGTAACAGCTGCCCACAAATATTCGCAAATTAATTGTGCACATATTCTGTTTCTACCAGTTCTCGGCGGCAAGTTTTGCTGGAGCAGCGATATGGCAGTACGAAACAATGCCAAAGCACGCCCAGCGGCTCATCAGACGACCGGTTGATTGGTTTAATAGTCAGCAGAAAAAAATGGTTAGTTTTAGGAGGATGCAACTTTAGGCCTCCTGATATCTTTTTTTCATGAGTTATTATTAAGTTTTAAAACTCGCTAATTTCATAATGATGAAGTTATTATATTGTTGCAGGCCGAATCTCGACAAGAAGCAATGACTTTCTGGAACAGTATCAGTGATAGCGAGAAGATGTTCAACTCGATTTGCCTGGCAAATTTGTTGGTGTTTGCCGCTTGGCGCATACGCCGTCTCCAGCCCTCCATGATCAAATACTTCTGCTCCAATCCCGCTAGTAGTATGTTTCAATGTTTACACACCTGCATCATGTTGTAGTACAGCCAAAAGCACTCGGAGCTTTACCCCGAGTATTTAAAGTTAAACTGAAACGTGTAAAAAAAAAATATAGTACGTGTGTGTACTGTATCTATGAGAACCACCGCTTTCGCATTTCCGTATGAGCGTAGATGAGGTTAATAATTACACATACAAACCTACACACTCTGTCTAATCGCCTTGCAAGGAACAGCTTCATTTGCTCTCGACCGTTCATAGTATTATCATCTTAACACATTCTGCTCCGTACGTAAAACGTTCGTTGACTAAGTGGAATATCCCATGCGAGGGCTGCCACCCAGTTTTTAGTTTAAGTTATAATTAACATTATGTCAATACTAGTAAATTCCTGGTAAACGAGTCGGTAGACTCTTCCAGAACATGTAAATTGGATGTTTGAGATATCCGAAATAAAGGTTGCGACAGCGACATTGAATTTGTATTTAAAAAGAGATATTTAAAACTATATAAAATATTATTTGGGGCTGCTACTAATCTTCTAAATTATAGCTATAGATTTAAAAGAAATATATTTTCTCTTCAAAGTTATAGGAATTTTTGGTAGAATTTATGCTATTTTTTAAGTGTAAGTATTTTAAAATGGTAACTTACATTAGAAGTATCTTTCACAAAGATTATGAGCAACAAAACGTTTTTGAGATATTCCTACAGGTTCATCATAACAAGAAAATCTTAAGGTCTCTGCAGCTATTATTTAGCCTCTTTTCTACGCGTCCAAACACACTTGTCATGAGTTACCGCCTCATCAAATAGCATGTTTTTATGCCTCTCTTACTAGTCCGTTCATCCAAGAGCAGCGCTCTCAAATCTTGACGTTGTCTTCAAAAGACTTAACACACTCATCTACGATGACTAGGTATCTCGTCATTGATGCATACGCGCAAATTGTCATGTGCGCTTAAAAACGTCATTGGCTTACTGCATTTCTATTAATATTTAAAAGCGCGGCATGTAGTGTATACCTAAATTCATGAAGACTAATCGACGATTTTTTATCATTTTGTTCGGTTTTGACGTTTGATTATTTATGTGAAAAGTGTGCTAGTGAATTGAAAGTGTTTTTGACGGATTTGGCGGTAAATAATTTGAGTTTTATCTACAAAAGCTATATTAAATGTAAAAACATATATTTTCATATTTATCTACTTATTATTCGCCAATAATAAGAAACTAAAAAACGAATGGCGGGCCAACATAGGGATATTTTATTCGATTCATGAAAGTCTACCTATTTACAATAATTCTGGGTGGTTTGTGCACCCAATTTTGAGAAAATGTGCATTTTTATATGAAAACATCCAAAAGAACTGATCCAAAGAACATTTTTAGGTTAGGGTGCAAATGATTACTCGTTTATATTTAAAACATGTTTTTTTCCACATTTCAGAGGTGGTTTGCTGGCCGATGGTCCTTTCAACGTTCAGCCATTATTCTATGATTCATCTTTTTGCCAACATGTACGTGCTTCATAGCTTCAGTTTTGGTAAACAATAAATTGTGCACTTATTTTGTGGTCTTAAACCAGTAGATGGGTTCGCTGTCTCGGTATAGAGTTAAGAACACCATTTCACCAATATACAGGTGTATTTAAAATCACTACTGCTTTTTAAGGAGGTTAATCTATATCGACAAAAAATTAACAGTCTAAGTATTAATCTGACAAGACAATTTTTTAATCGATGGTACGACTAACTCACATTCTGCGAATCCTGTCCCATTTTGCAACGAAAGACACCAACCCCATTTATTTGTCCCAAATGTGTCAAGAGGGTGCTAGAACGAACGCCACTCGTTACTGTTATGTCCGATTGGTTTCAAGTACAAGTACTGGTTGGCACTGATCAAGGTCATGCTTATAATGAAATTATAAAGTAAAAGTAGTATAACATCAGATTTTCAGAAAACATGGAAAAGGCCGAAGAATTTTTTACAGCACCAAAATTTATCATCTGCCCAGTTTCTTTTTCTGTTCCCAGATGTGAAACGATACGGTCAGAGTGGTGCCAAACAAAATATAACAACTAAGGATGCTAACCAGAAATTTCACAGGCCACTGCAAGCTAAACAAACACTTGCACTTCATTAAAATATCAGCAAATAACGAGTGCAGGTTCTGCCAGGAAATTCCAGAAACCCCAATACGCATACTCAGTGAATGTGCGCCTCAAACTCGTTAAAAATACCAGAATCACCTTCTAAAAGATAGATACAAGATATATGACTGACATATGGGTTATATCTATTCTCTGCCCTCCTTTCTCTCACCTTGGGGTCACCAATGCACCGGTACAATATATTAAAAGATAATGTTAATAAATTATTATCTTTATAGAAATATGTGAGAGTGGAAGTGTAACTCTCCGAGGTCACACTCGGTGCTCCACTATTGATACGACCGAGTAGGTAAGAAATGAAATACGTAGCGCCGGGTTGAGCTGTTCACTGTAACTCAAAATTACGTGCAGTCGGCCGCCGACCGCAGACATAATATCTACCTGAGGCAGATGGAGTGCGAGTGATATGACATATGGCAATGTTACCACCATTATAGATACAAGCTATCGCATCCAAAAAGATAATAAACATTATCAGCGTTTTAAGTCTCGAGAGCGAACTCTACATTAAAGGATGATAAAAGTACAATAGTTTTTCAAAGGTCACAGCACCCTATATCCACTATCGAACATAACGTGACATTAACGTGATCGGGCTGGGGAACAGACACTTCGAAAATGTCACGCGTATAACCTACATATTTAATATTGCGGATCTTATAGTTAATTTATTGTCCCGTTTTCCAGGTGCAATTTCTACCCTGGGCAAGGAGCAATTTCTCGCTTTGTACCTTAGCGCCGGAGTCTTCAGCAGCTTTGCAAGCCACCTTTTTAAGGTCGGCTCGGGGCAGGCCGGACTCAGTCTCGGAGCGGTATGTATTCTGTTCTACAACCGCTTACATTTCAACGGAATATAGAACAGTTTGAAAATTTTCTAATTGTAAAATGAAGATGTAAAGTAAAGTAAAAGTTTATTTATAAGTACAACTTAATGCATAGGAATGACAATTTTCAATTGGTTCACAAAAATTGATATAATGCAATATATAGATATATCATGCCTAGAGTATTCGACATTTATACTACTCGTACTCGTATTACATAGCTAAAAATACATCACAAAAAAATATATATATATATATAAATTGTCAATAGAAGTTTTCTAATTATACTTAAATATACTATTTTAAAATTAGTATGAAGAATAACTGCCACATTACATTTTTTCCTTTCAGCACTCTTCAGCATAAGTAGGGGGGGTGTGTTTATGTGTGTATGCGTTGAAAGGTACAAAGGTACTGAAAGGTCTCATTTGTTGTTTGACAATCGTTTGAGTTAGTCGATGTGTTTTTTGTGAAAATGAAAAAGGATGAGTATCAGGCTGTCATTAAATATATAGACTTACACGAAAAATAAAAACAAATTTAAATAAAAAATATCTTAATCTTTATTAGGTTGGAAACTTTTCAGACAACCCTCGTACTACCTCATTTACACTATCGCAAAATTGTCCTCATACACCGTTCTCTGGAAATCCAAGAAAATCTTTTATACTGGATCGTTTGTTGACACCTGGGCTGAACTCGCGAAGAAATTAATCTCCTGCTAAATATTTTGCCAAGAGTGATATTTTTTTTTTTTAAATAATTGCTATGACCTAGGTTATATACAATTATTTTGGGCCCTACTGAACTAGGCCAAATGTGCCTCTCCTAGAGTCAGGGGTGATGAAGCATTAAAAATGGTATAACCATGTGCGGACTTGAACCCGCTACCTTTGGGTTAATAGCCCAACACCTTAATTACTAGACTACTACTAGATTTAGTAAGTGATATTGCATTTAGTAGAAATAGTGATTTCGATTCTGTCTGTAACAATTATTTTATTATCATACTAACAAATGTAAATAACTCAATAATTTTTAGATAAGCGCAACATTATTGTTTCTAAACTGTCAATGTTTCGTCAAATCTAACTTCTATACGGTTTGCATCTGGCCTATCTGCCAACGAAATGGTAATATGATTTATACTGTCCAGGGAGATGATAAGATGTCCAGGTTGATAAGGTGCCGAGTGTTGAAATGATTGAGACCTGACAAGATCGGTTTCAGATATTGTCTCCGGGAGTATTACATGAGTCCTTTTGGAAACATTTCAATAATAACGTTGAACTTATAACACTAATAACAAATATAAACGATTTAACACATTCTGCTCCGTACGTAAAACGTGCGGACCACGCGTTGCCGCCCGATCTCCGAAGTTCGTTGACCGAACCGAATATCCCATGCGGAGGCTGCTACCTGTTTTTTAGTTTAACTTATAATTTGCAAATAATATGTACAAAACTATGAAAGTGTTTGTTTTAAATTTGATATTATATTGACATAGCTTTTGTAAAAATAAAACTCGATTTATTTGTCTTTAATGTGATATTTGATATCCCAGGCGGAATTTTGTTTTTTTTTTCAATTTAGGGTCAAATAGCTAAATAGCTTCATTCAAATAGCTAAATAGCTACTTGTTCAGCGAACAATAATATTAATAATAATTCTTCAATAGTCAATATAGTTGTTTTTTTTTCTTGTCACGTATCTATAAAATGATCAAATGTTTATTTAAAGTAAAAATTTTACATCTAACGTTTAATGCGCAATAAAAAAACAATATTCTTAATGATCAATGTTGTCATGCTTTTAAGAGTAATGTATTGTAATGTATTATTAATGGTTGTATATTTTTTTTTTTTGTCAGTCAGGGGCGATAATGGCAATCCTGGGATATGTGTGCTGTCAGTATCCTGAAACGAAGCTCAGCGTTATTTTTCTACCCATGTACACATGCCCCGCCGGAGATGTAAGTATTTTCGCCCATAATTATTTAGCCTAGCGGCTAAGAGAAACCAGAGGTCCCTGGTTGGAATCCCCAGTGGGTCAAATCCGGCCAGGTCATTTTTCGCGTTTAGAATATTCAACGGCGCTTTTCTCAACACTATCGACTGAGTTAAGTAACATACACTTAAAAAAAAAAACCTTCAGTTCTGCGAGATGTTGTTTGCCTGTAATGAGCGGCCTCGCATCATGAAAACTACAATGAGGCAGTCGAACTGCGCCCAATGGTGCCTCCCCGACAACACAAGTCACATATACGAATTAAGAAGAAGATTATATAGCAGCAATTCACACAAAAACACTGACCAATATGGATCCATATTGTTGGAATTGACTGAAGTTGCTCCAATAATTGCCTGACGATGGCAGCCAGGCAATTATAGAAAAAATGGGGTTATTACCATTCATAACTATTTAAGGCTGTAATTATTGATTTAGCTTTAACATTAACCCCATACTTACCTGTGTTCAACTCATTCCTTCCCGGAGCTATCGTCAAATGAAAATTGGGATTTCCTACACTGTTTTCTACTCAAAAATTTCCTAAGACTGCAACCACCTTAAATTTAACATTATAAAAGCAATTTTTTTTACAGGCAATAAAAATAATGGTCGGCATTGACCTCGTTGGAGTAGTCATGGGATGGAAATTCTTCGACCACGCGGCGCATCTCGGAGGGGCACTCTTTGGCATGTGAGTATTTATCCATTCGAAACACGTTTGTCGCAATGCAAATATTTCAAATGTCATCCCTCAGAATTGTTGTTGGCTGTCCCAGTTTGAAAGCATTTTTTATCTCTTATTTCAGAATGTGGTGCCTCTGGGGCAGCGCTCACATCTGGCAGAAGCGCGAACCGTTTATCCAATATTGGCATAATATGCGGACGACCGTGCCCCCGGCGAGATAACGAATGTATCGGCGACAAAATAAGTGATTCACGAGTAATGACAAACACTATATTCATAAAAAGTTCGAGTATATCCTATCCATTATATAAATCAAAAAAACTTCATTAGTACTCCTCAATGATCACGTTTGTGTGCCAATCGCGAAGTTCCCACACTCGGGTGTCTCCCAATGTTCAGTGGGCAAAATGCGACATTTCCAATTTACAAAATTTAATATTTTCACAGCTTCATACTTCGAAAGTTGATTTATCCATTCTGACAATTAATTGCAATCAATTAATTGCCCATTAATTTAGTTCAAATGCGTATTTTAGATTAATTGATTTTCAGGAAAGTGTAAAAGAAAATTACTTTGATATATTTTATGTTATGAAGGATTGCAACTTATATTATAAGATTCGTCCCCAGGTGACATTCTAAATGTCTACCACTTATACAATACAGAAATTCAGAAAGTAACGCCGAGTTTATAACCATCTGAATGGAGTTTTCAGTTTAAATTATTGGATTTACAATTATTTTGAATTTGCCAAAATGGGAACAATTTGCTATTTAAAAAAAAAAATACTAGCTATCAGTAGGAATGTTTTTTGTGATCTGTGTAAGTTTATAATTTAAACTGCAACAAAGGTGTCTTTGTTCAGAACCATGGAGTCTATATTAACAGGAGGGTCAACTGGATAGGTGGGGGTAAGCCGAAAAACGTCCGCTTGGGTTTGAACCGCGCAGTAGCGTCTGCACATCTCGCGAGTACTAAGCCGAACCAATGGCCGAACCGAACGAAAGTTACAGCGCGCGTGTGTGTAATACGTGAGTCGTCTTTCCCCCCCCCCCCCCGCCCCCCACACTCCTGACGACGTTTTGCGTCGCATTGGCTGTCATACATTTGAGGCCGAGTTGATCCTCCTGTGTATAGACTCCATGGTTCAGAACTGACCTACTTTGATGTTATGCCAATTCATTTTTTTATTTTTGATTTCGAAAAAAATTAGCAAAATTCAATGACTGTCTGTTATACGAATACACACCGTTCTTGTATCTGTATATTAGCGTGATTTTTAAACTAGTGTGAACAAATGATATATAGTACAGGAGCTAGTAATTCCAGGTTGAAAAAAAGTACTAAGGCAATGACCTTCAGATAAAAACCTATCTCTTACTATTCACATTGTGATTTCTGCAGCCGTATGGCAAGTTTAGACTGTAGAAATGCATGGCATGACACTGTCTGTCGCTTCTGTCAAGTCTTTCCTGGAACCTTCACCTCGGTATCAATCCTCTGAGTATTTTTCTTCTGAGGGTTATCCAGTTCTTTTTTTACTACGTTTCTATTTTCCTGCCGTAAGGTGCAGGTTCGTTTCCTCTTCCTCTGATGCTCCAAAAATGGATTGGTTTCCCCTCCCTGAGTTACAAAGCAGGAGAGTGTATTTTTCATCAATGCGATTGGTTTTAAATACACCGATGAAGGATTTGAAAGCAGTTTATGTAGGTTGGTGCAGTATTTAACATTACACTGTAATTTGGTAAAAACTGACGGCAAAATAACCGTCAACTACTCGAATATTAAAACATGTCTTTATGAAACCGCACCAATACTAGATTAGTATCCAAGAAATTCATTAATTGTCGCAACAGCTAAAATGTTACTAGTGCAATTAATCTTATACTTCGTGTTTCCATTGTTGGTGTAGATTTATTTAGTAAGTAGTTTTTCTTTTTAAATATTGTTTTATTGTGTATTGTATATGAGATCGTTAAGGTGGTTGAATATTTTAAAAAGTTATTATTGTATTGCCGTAATGATTACCGTTCCGATTAAAAAATTCAACCAAAATATCATTTTGTTGTTTTACAATAATTAACTATTTAAAGGGTAAATTTAGTGCGTTGTAAGTAGTTTTCTAGAAGATTAAATCATGGTAAAACATCGTGACAGTCGTGCAATTGCCAAATGGTAAAAAAAAACCATTGTTTTGGTGGAAAATAAGCGGAATGTCAGGACTATGGCATAGTTTAGGGACACCTCTCGCAAATGTAGCTAGCTGCATGTAAAAATTTTTACATCTCAGTAGGTAATAAATATTTGTCAATATTTTAGGATTATTTTATTATTAGATATATAATTATTAGAGGACAGGGAAAAATTAACAATGAATTTTTACAAAGCTCAGCGCTGGGTTTAAACCGACATCCTGCAGTCACAACTCGTAAGTCTCGATAGTACATTTATAATACCCTATCCTATTCACTAGTGGAAACAAACACTACACTAGTAAAACAGTTCAAGAATCGCCTTGATAAATTTCTTGAATTTAGACAAATTACTAGTAACTGAGAACAAGATATGAGCTGTCAGTTAAATAGCTGATTACTCAGCGAATAAAGATAATTAGTTTTATTTTTTTACTTCATATCCTATCCTTATAAAAACCTAAATAAAACTTCTAAATTTTTCAATATTTACAGAAATGATGTCATTCATTTTGACAGGTGATCAAACATCAAATTTAAAGAATTCGATTAATACTTTTACAAACAAATAAATAAATGTCTTAAATATTCAAGTTAAGGTTTTGACCCCTGGACTGCTATAAGATTTGAAACTGGTACAGCCAAATGCATAATAACCACTCATAAATCGACATGAAATTGCATGCCCGCTCCACTATAAAACCGTAATAACGTAAACCGTCAAACAAAATTTCCGTAAGCGACACCCAGGGATGAGTAACTATTTCGCACTTGACTGTACATCTAGATAATTGAGGTGGGAAACTAGGGAAAGAAAACACGGATTGTAACAAAATAAAGTGTATTTACAATGTGTATTAAAAAGGTCTAATTTCATACAAAATCAGAACGACCGCATGCTTGCGGAGAATCGATGGTACTTAAGTCCGCTTAAAGTGTTTTGCCCATTTTAACAGCCAACAATTTTAGTAGATTTGCTTTCAGATTAAGGGTAATTTTGCTTCTCCAATTCTATTACATTAGGGGCAATTTGGATTTCGCAGTTCAATTAGACTCTTCGATAGTTGAAATCTACTGTGAATTGAGCAGTTTGGCATGATACTCGAGATGCTCGCCAATAAATGTGGCGATGTAGTAGTACGAATGATCGTAACCCTCCCTCATCTTCAGAATTATGGGCACTTGAGCCGACCGGCACGCTTCGACCAATTTTTCAGGCTGCAGCTGCTTCTGCTCGTAGAACTGATCACTTTTGCCCTGAAAATGAAAAAAATATATTTATTTACTTTTATAAAAAAAAAAGACATTTTTGAACCTCGCTTTTGAGCAAAATGTTATTTTGAATAGCCAATATTTTTTTTCTTTGTAAATAACTTAAAATTATGCTTAAGATAAAATTGTTTAGTCATAATCTGTCAATTGATATAATATAGATTGAACTACGGCACCGCCACTGTCCTCTGCAATGTGAACTTTTATTCAAAAACAACTTATAAGGCTCACGGCCAACATAGACCATCCCACGGGAAGAATACCTTAAATTTGAGTGCAAGGTCTCATGTTTCACATCAATATAAAACGGTTGCCTTTAAATTGCGGTTAAAAATATATGATTTACACTTGCGGGAATTGTGTAACTAAATAAAATATTGCGTAACTGCGCTGACAACCTACAATTTATTGAATATATAATATCACATCGCTTAACACACTCAGTGCCGATAACGATAATTACCATAATCGCCGTATAGGCCAGGTGCCGTTTCCGGGTAAAAATGTTACCGTTGTGCATTTGTATTAATATTTAACAGCTCATCCTTTTAGTTCGGTTTTGACGTTTGATTGTTTATGTGAAAAGTGCGCTCGTGAATTGAAAGTGTATTTGACGGATTTGGCGGCAAATAATTAGAGTTTTATTTACAAAAGCTATGTATTATAATATTCAATTTAAAACACAAATACTTTCATAGTTTTGTACATATTATTTTTCAATTATAGGAAATTATAACTTAAACTAAAAAATGGGTATCAGTCCCGCGTGGGATATTCTGTTCAGTCAATGTACTTAACAGATCTGGCGGCAACGCAAATCCGCGCATTTGACGTACAGAGCTAAATGTGTTAAGTAGTAGTACATTATAACTATGAATTATATAAATATTATTAAATAACCTAATTAAAGCGACAAGCGACTGTAACATTGTACAGATGTTTCCTGCCTCCCTAACTAGAAGAATTTGTACTAAGGGAAGCAATTTAGGTTTGTTTTCTTAATGTGCAACTTTCGTCATCTGATAACATATTTTATAACTAAATAAATATAATGTAATTATAAATACAAGCAAATTGATAAAACAATAATTACATATTAGATATACAATAAACTGTTTATATATGGGCATACTTTTTTTTACCTGTCGAATCTCAGTGCCATCAAGCAGATGATTTATCAACGAGGATGTTATAATTTTAGTAACACATATGTTGAATATAAAAAATAACCTGATCTATCAAGAATGAAAGCGGTGGTCCGTTGTATTCTCCGACGAGATGACAAGCGTCGTACTCTTGCCACTGAGTCCTATCGTCGCCCAGATATCCCATGAATGCCTTTTCGCCCCACGGGCAGTTGACGGGATTGCAGATGGGAGCGAACGCGCTGACCGACTTGTACATTCCCGGGTTGCGAAGAGCGCACACCAACGCACCGTGACCGCCCATACTGTTAAAAGTAACACAATAAATGTTATTTCAATAACACAGTTCTGTGCGGCTGCTTCTAAAGTCCAGAGATCGCGGGTTTGAATCTCCAGTGGGTCAAATCTGGCCAGGTCATTTTTCGCCGTTGAGACAAGACAAAAAAAAACACTCATTTAGTTACATACTTACGGCCGGTCATCTTCGCTCAGAACCTTCATACAAACACTATTTCTAATTTACAAATTTGTTAAAATGATTTCTAATTATGAAAGAGCTCTATAAAAACTATTTTTGCTAGAAAAAGAAGTTTTAATAAATATGTGAGTAATGATTAACAAACATTTTGTATTAAATTGTGGCATCTTGCAAGCCCCATATGAGCAAATAGCTATGTTGAAAGAACTAATACCGAGGAAACCTGCTTTGCTTCATTCCAAATATATAAAAGTATAACATTTTGTCAAAATTTCATTTTGAAGTCAAATATGGGACCTACTGAACCCTTTCATCCGAATTATTTTCGAAAATTTGCTTCGATAATTTTCGGTTTTAAAATTTGCCTATGGCTATTGGACAATTAGTGGTTGTGGAGAGGGGGAAGAGCAACGGATCGTGAACAGCGGTCCGGATGCAGCGCTTTTTATGAATTTATAAATATTAGCTATTCCCCCTCTTAAATCATAATTATATCATTTACCTGTGACCTGTTATACCGACGCGATCTTTATCTGCAATACTTGAGAAGGCAGAGTTGATCAGGTCAAATAGCTCTACAGTTATGTATGTGTGCATACGGTAGTGTTTTGACCACGGCTCCTGTCGAAAATTGTAAAAATATATATTATAGCTAAATTAAATTGCACACTCTCTCAGCACACATCAAAGGTGCTAATATGCCAATGATCGGCTATTAAAACTAGGTTGAAATCAATTAAGGATTACAACCAGAACCTTAACACATTCCGCTCCTTAAGTAAAACGCGCGATACTCTTATTTTAGTTTCTTATTTGCAAATATTAAGTATGAAATTATTAAAATGATCATTTAAGCGCACACTGCATTTGGCGATATATCGCTGTATACAGCATGAGGAGATATCTTTTCATTGGCGCAAAGTGCATTAACAGACCACTGCAAGCTAAACAAACACCTGCACTTGATTCAAATATCAGCATATGGGAAATGCTGGTTCTGCCAGAAAATCCCAGAGACCCCAATAAACCTACTCGGTGAATTTGAGCATCTAACTCATAAAAAATACCAGCTTCTAAACCTTGAAGAGATACAAACCATCGCACCCAAAAAGATTTTTAACTTTATCAACAGTAACCGAAGCCGAGGTGAGATTTTTAGGTCTAGAGGGCGAAGTCAAAGTGGCCCATATACTTTGTAGATCTTCGTGATTAATCTAAGAGACCTCTCCTAAAAGAAATGAAGTCGGCGCCTTTGTGGACGGACGGGGGGACAGAAAGCAATATCAATGTTATGTACAAAGCTGAGTTGTATCATTTCCCGACTTTTTTTTATATCTATAGGAAATTATTCGTATTTTTGAAATATTGTCAACCTTAGTGGCATCCAAATAAAATCCAGCACCCGTTCCAAAATCATATGCGATGTCATCGCCGGCAATATTAACGTCTCGAGGTGAAGTGTCCGGTACTACGATAATAAGGCCAAGTTCTGCGGCATATCTAAACGAACAAAAGAATTTATTATATTCAGATTCGGTATTTAAAATCTCTTCTGACTTTTTATCTTTCTCCGATGCTGGTAAGGAAGTATAATACGCGGAATCAACATGTGCTAAATAAATGTACTACTGTATTTCAAGTCATTAATGTGATGATGATACTTATACTTTAGAATTATTAACATTGCCTTGAAAATCCATGCTAAAGTGAGATTACTTGTGATAAGTGTTTGTTGCCTTCCGACCGCAAGTTGCCAAGGTTTATTGAACAAAACATTGAGCAATTATTCTGATCTTGACCAGTTTTGCCATTGATACGGCATACGGCAGCATTCTCATCGCCGTATCAAAAATTACACCAATTACAGCTACACAAGTTTAAGTTGGTGTTCTAATGGCGGCGCAGTCATCGATGTTACCAACAAAGCACTGAGAACTGAAAATTTAGCAAATTTAGCTCTCGACGTTTTATGCCTACCTCATTCTAATGGTAATGGTAATGGTAAAATTCTGGGTCTTTTTTATAATAAATACGGCGATTTCATTACTTTAGATATGGCAGTTAAGATTCTGACGGTGGCAACACTAGTCTTAACTGTAGAATAAATAGGTAATGGTGCATCACAAAACTATCGTTATTTTGATGAGATTTAACCTTATTTATAGTTTACATATTTATTTATTTATTGTTTATTTGGAAAACCAACAGTACAATATATAAAAAATGGCACATAAAATTGACTGATGACAGGTTTTCGCTGAAGTATAGAAATACACGAAAAGATTAAAATTAAATTACACTCACACTAGGCTATTATAAATACAAATATATATATTTTTTAACATATATTATTTTGAAACGGTAGGTTCAAACTGTCAGAGGCCAAAGGAAAGAAAATGATGCCCAAAGACTACTATTTTTTTAGTTTTGCTAATTTAATCTGTTTCTTAAATCATACACTTATACATATAGTTTACATCCGACCGCTCCCGTGGTCCAAACAGGCACTATTTTTGCACTGCTCGGATTATCGAGGCTATGCTGTCATGCAAACATTTGAAATATATAATTATGATCATGAAATATGGTTGTTGTTTAAGCATGGGTTAAGCACTAACCTATAAAATTGTTGCCTGGACAAAAGGTTAATATGAAGGGAATTAACCCTTAAACTACGTAGTTTATTTTGGCGCCAAAACCCGATGACTCCGTAGTTATTGACCTTGAAAAATCACTCACTACTATAAAATCCATAGTGCAGGCATGAGTCGTTCAATTTTTACAAATCTGGTATCATCGGATTCACCGTAAAATTTTCTATTACACCATATCACATTGATTATGTTTGTCTCGTAAATTAAAGAAGAAAAAAATAAAAATGTTGCCATTTTTTTTTTTTTAATATACGAAATAAACAAAATCAACACTTTTTTTTACATTTTCATATATTTATAACTATATATTACAATTTAAAAGTCTTCCAAAATATGTACATTTTTCGGAAAAAAGAAAAAAGTTAAAAAAAAGTTATACGGAAGGGTACGGAGGGGTTATTGGAAGGGTAGTACATTAGTGTATTTTCAATACACATTTATAAATAGTAGTAGAAACTACATTAAAATGAAAAAAAAAAAAAACAAAAATGTTTCGTTGTAATTTTCAATGAAAAAACCGTCAAGTTAATGAATAATACTGAAATAATACTAAAAATAATCAAAATCAAGCAGGTATTCTCGACGTCTAATCACGTCCTACGGAGTTAACGGACACGAAATGTCCGCGCGGACCGAACGTCTAATGACGTTCTACGGAGTCCAGGGGTTAAGGAGGGTACAGACACACGATTTTCTGCAGATCTGAAGAATAATCTTGAGAAGCTTCCGTGCTCAATTTCACACACTGAACTCACTGCAGGGTTTTTATTTGCACACAGCACCTTTTTCGAGTAGTTGACAGAATAAAAAGGGTTCTTTCGCAGGGTAGGAATAAGTGAACAAAAGGAAATGTGACAGATGGTGGGAGATTTGAATGATTTTGGCTTCAACAGCTGCCTCAGAGCTTATACCTTTGAGCTCCGGCTTTCGTGATGAAGTTCTGTTCGTTGCAAGTCAGGCCGGAAAGCCAGTAGACGACGGGCACCTTTACATCGCCACCCTCGACCTGCGGGGGTAGGTAAACGCCAAAATTCATTTTACATTTCAACTCCACCGACTCATGCGAGAAGACCTTTTGGTGGCCGCCGAAGATAAAGTTCGAAGACACCAGCGTTAGCTTGTCCATTGTGGGCTGAAATAAAAAAAAATATATGAATTTATAAGCCTGAAAAAGTGCCAAAAGCACATCTGCTTTGTAAATGGACCGAGGATGTGGGCCCAGAGATATACGGTCACCTGTATGCTTTATATACATAATAATTGGTATGGTAAATTATCTGAAAATAATATATAATTTTATTCATCTTTAATCTTCATCTTTTGCCATCTCTGAAAATTGTGCTGAGCAACGTTTATTTTATATCTCAACATGGTAACTTTTATTTATGTGTGTCTTTAAGGTTTCTCGTATAGGCCTAATACCTTTGAGGTACGAGGTCTTTTAAAAAGCATTTTTTTATTTTGACATACATAAAGGAAAAAGTATATCATAAAATCGTATTTAAACAGCCACGAATACTGGAAATTCAAATTTTATTAAAAAATAAATTTAAGAAAAGAAAATTAGCATAAAATGAGGGAGAATGGGTTATTTATTCCTAAATATTAAAATACGTACAATTTGCTGGTGATACCTTGATTTCTTGTAAACAAGACGAAAATAAAAATACCTCAAAAATGTAATTGAATAAAATAAATAAAAACTACGTTATTTCTAGTTTTAGTAACAGGTAATATGGGAAGATAGATGGTGTTTATTTCGAAACCAGTGTAAATTTAATTACGTTGAATAAAATTAAAAATATTACCTCCACCGATTCAATGGCCTAGTATAACTAATAGCTTTATAACTGGGAGATAATCCAATACTATCAGGGAGTTCGTTCCACAGTCTAGACGCATGAACCGTGAAGGATGCTGTATAAATTCTTTCTCAAAAAAAAGGGGCCGCATTTTAGAACTGCAAAAATATTATATTTATTTCTGAAAACTATTAGAATATTATAATAAATAGGTATAATTGTTATACAGGTTGTTCCGAGACTATTTCTGAAGACTATGAGGTATTTATGTTCCCTATCAGTAAGAAATTATATTAAGTTTTTAATGACAGTATTAATAATATGACAGTATTGCTGAAAGTTTACAAGTTAATCCGTAGTTCTTTTTACGAGTATCAAAAGAAAAATTATTAATTGATATCACATAAAAATAACAGTAAATAGATATTCATGATTTAATTTTTATATTGATAATTATAAACTTACCGCTAAAATGGGATTTAAACTATAAATTTGTGAAAAAACTACGAGCCAGTAGTGCCACCAGCTGCTGCTGTAATCACCGTATCACTGATTGTAATCAATAAATAACCATTTCTAATCAAATATTATCATTCAATATGTTATTAACTTGCTAATAATTAGAGGTTAGTAGGCCTGTAAAAACAAACGTCAATTTCATTTCTTTTTCGTTTTGATTAACTGGCTATCCAAAGTATTTAATTGATTTCAGCCAAGAATATCTTTAAAAAAAACGTTTTATTGAGCGTTAATTTGGGATCTCTCAGAGTCACAAGCGAACTTTCGTATAATATAAATTAAAATCACAACATAAAGGATGTGAATACAGTTAAAAATACACGGTTAACCCTAAAGAAATATTATCGAAAATGTATACTAAATATTTTTTTTCCAAAAATGTATACTAAATATTTTTTGGATAAGGCAGCGACTATTTTTAATTTGTTTATTAAATTGTGTAGCATAATAAAATAGGTGAAGTACATCGTGTGTGTGTGTGTGTGTGTGAATGTGTGAAGTATTATCAGTGACGCTGAGAAAATTTTACTGAAGGAATTTCATAATTGCATTGAGATGGTATGCGGTATAATAAGAAAAAAGTAATGGGGAAAATTTAGAATATTCCCAAATGAGTTCTTTTTTGTACGAAGGGCAAGTATTAGTATTAACTTGAAAAGTGAAATCTGAAAAAGTGTAGGTACATATAAGGCGACTGAACCTGGCCTCAAAAGTACCTCCCACCCTACCACCCAAATATACCGAAAATAGTAGTTACCGACACAATTTTGATCTTCCGTCTCCCTCTAGGGTTGCGTCGCTCACTCATTCGACGTATGTCGATAAAATGATGAAAAAATGGACTGAAGCTGTCACTTTGACGTTTGTCTGTAATTTGTCATATATTGCAGTTTTGCAGACGTGATTTAAACGAATATTTCGCGTTACGCGAATATTTATGTTACTTTGTGGTTATTTAAACCACGTCAATATAATTCTTGCTTTCAAACTATAAATGCTGTGGAATGCATACAAAGAAAATAAATATTAAAATATGTTTCATTTTTTAATTTATTGTATGGCCTGTATTGTAGGGGTGGAGCTTTTAGGAGTAGTTCCCACTGCTTTCTTGTTACCTTATTGATGCGAAGCCATTAATTCTTAAATTACTAGACTTCATCTTGGAATGAATCAGCATTCATTAGAGTTCATTTTTGATTAGAGCATATTTCTATGGCAACACTTTCCCGGGAAAGTGTTTCTGTACAAAATGTTTAATTTTAAAATGTAATGAGTATGACAGAAACGTTTCGCTTTTCGGTGGAACGGATAGGATAGAAAAGTGGCGCTTTCCAGTGGAACAGATAGCTCATTTTTTTTTGTCAAGGATGTTCCCCAATTTTCGTCATTAAATATTTAAAACATGAATTTTTTGCCCTCCATCACCCCCATTCCCAGTTCCGCCTCTTAATTTATCTACATTTTTTTTAACAAATTACACCTTAAAAATTTATCACCTTAATTATGATCTATCCTCTAATATCAACCCTTTATTACAAATGTACCTCAGAACCACACCCCCACAGAACCTCCTATTTTTTACCACCATTGTATGCAGTTACCTTTTCTAGAGACATATCCATACTTTATCACTGATATAATATAGGGTATCCTGAAAAATGAATGAATGTATTTTTAAAAAAAATTGAATTTGCATTTAAATGAAATCAACAATGCCTCTGTAGTTTTATTTTCTCAAATCTTGTATTCAATCAGTAATTATGACTTACATCTAAAGTTATGATAAAATGTATTGAAAAATACAGCCTTTTTGACGTTCTTAATTTTCAAAGTAGAAATTTAACTTTTTATACTACACATACCAGTATAATATTTATATTACATATCTATACAAAAAAGAGTCACCATACTAAACATTTGTATGGAGAAATGACCGGGCTGCGTCTTCTTAACTAGTAATAATAAGTAATAACATGATGTCTGTTAAGTGGAATAAGATAGTATAAATTAATCGTTTTCAAAATGAGTATGAGATTGTGGTGGTCTAGTTGTCAAGGCGTTAGCCTACTGACTCAATGGTTGCAGGTTTAAATGTGTACATAGATCTTCTGTTTTTGTTGCTTCATGGCTGACCATGTACAAGCAAATTTATCTTAGTTAAAAGAGCCAGCAGTAATTGCATATGGTCAAAGGTTATTGCAATAATTTAAAAAAAATACATACAACAAACATGGAATTCCTATTTATATTTTTAATAAAAGCATTTAATTTTTGTAATCTGTTTTAGTTTTATGCGTTTATTTATATATTACCACACTGATGACATATTTTGTAAATCAATAAAAATTCATAAAACACGCAGCTAGACATCTTTCCAAAAATTGTCTCAAACCTGGTATTTTATCCGAGGCAAAATATTTTTTCCTTACAAAACGAAAATTCAATTCAAGTTCATTTATTGAGTATTACTTGATTAATATATTTTAATTAATTAATATATATAAATCAAGTAAAAAAAATATATAAAAATTGGAACTAGAGGAAGAGGTAAGAGGTGTAAAAACAAAAATAGTATGAAAATAATGTAAAGCTTTTTGGTATGTATGTAATGTATTTCTGATTGATATTTCTGTTTTCAGGTTAGAACACTGCGTGGAGTTGATCAGAGTCCTGAGCTCATGGCTGTCAGATAAGCAACACCTCAGCTTGGAGTGGATGATAATAATCCTGATTATGATAGAAGTTGTATTTGAGGCTCTACATTTTGCAGAACGATACATTGTGTAGGCTTTATTAATCATGCTTTCTCAGTGTAATCATGAAGTCATCTATTGACAGTTAGTTTTTAGTTATTGGTTAAAGTTATCTTTATTTGTTGAATTTCCACAGAAAAGTAGCAAAAATGCGAATGATTAATTTATAAAATTTTAAAAGTGTTTTCTGATTAAAAGTGAAACGGAAAGAGGAACCAAGAAAAATACTATAGCACTTGATTACAACCAGTGGATAAAATAATCATAATTGTTTTCATTGATGAGTTAAAACAACGATACTCAACCTTTTTTTGTCTTCGGGCCACATACACATATTTGTAAAACTACACGGGCCATCCGTCATATTGTAAAACTACACGGGCCATCCGTCATATTGTAAAACTACACGGGCCATCCGTCATATTGTAAAACTACACGGGCCATCCGTCATATTGTAAAACTACACGGGCCATCCGTCATATTGTAAAACTACACGGGCCATCCGTCATATTGTAAAACTACACGGGCCATCCGTCATATTGTAAAACTACACGGGCCATCCGTCATATTGTAAAACTACACGGGCCATCCGTCATAATGTCGTGGCCAAATCTCCTGCATGCTAGTCATACTGAATGCCGCTAGTGGAGATTCATCGAAATACTGCTAGTGGAGATTCATACAAATTGCACAACTGGTCCGGAGGTTATTAATATTGTATTAATTGTGATTAGTCCTCATTAATTTTCTATTTACTAATGTGCAATACAGGGAAAACAGTTAATCAACTGAAATCAAATTACATGTGTGAGTTTTCACCTTTTTATTTTTGTAATAAAGTGTATTTTAAGCTAAAGCCTGTTATTTCTGCTTTTTAATAATTTGATTGTAATCATTTAAGTGATAGAAAGATATATGTAATTTAAAGAGAGTTTTGCTTTTAGAAATGTATTAAATAGTGTAATTCAAACTTTGCTTTGATAATATTACCATACAATTCTTCATTATTCTTTTAAGTAATGTAATAAATTAAAAAAAAACAGTGCTTTAATCTTTTATTCAATTCTATTTCAAAAGTCTAAACAAACGCCATAAATAAAAACCGAAGTTGATTGGAAAATAAAGCATTTCTTAGAGATTTCATTAATTGTGAATTCTCGTAGTTTCTTCTTATAAAAGAAGACACCTTTTCATCACCCATCCGCTACATCCATTTAAAACAGGCTCTGTAAAATGTCAGCATTAAAGCTAAACTAGCGCTTGCCATACTCCAATTCTGAAATTATACAGCCCTTAGAGCCATTAGTAACAATAATCAGACACTTTATTAGGAAAATCTACTAAAGTGCCTTAGTTCATCCCTTAGGCGAAGTTACATAAGAACCTCGTATATTATTGTGACGCAGGGCGGGTGTAAAGTGTTACTCCCTTTTACTCTATAGCCATGTAATACCAAAAAATATAGCTGTCCTTAAAAATATAACTTTTTCCAGTTGACCTTTGAATTTCCTCTTTTGGCATATTTTCTTCTCACTTGCTTCAAAATCACATGATTATAACATGTGTGAGCCCGCATACAGGCACTAATTTGAACGTGAGACTCCAAAACCATAATAAATATTGTTTAAATAACAAAAATGATTAAATTTTATGAATATTTCATTTCACTTTAGGAACATAGTTTTTTTTTTTTTTGTTTTTCTATCGGCTTATGTAGATCGCCACTTTTGGCCCTTATCAACTTGTTTTTGATATTTAATTTTATCCCATCCCTCGTAATAGGTTTCCCAGTATTGGTCTGCATATACAACTTGTCTTTGCTATTTATTTTTAAATTAGTTTTCGATGGTTGTTTATGTAATTGCTTTTTGACCTTTGGAGGGATTACTTGTTCTCTTTTAAGTTGCATTTTGGGTTTAGTTATTTTGATATTTGTCTCTTCGATCACTGATTCAGGTTTGAAATTATAATTTTTCCTTTCATCCCCTTCTGCCCTTGTGATATAAATATTTTGTTTCTCTACATCTTTTATATTTTTTCCTTCATTAGGTTTTTGGCTTTTCTCTTCATTATTGGGTTTTTGGTTTTGGTTCTTTTCAAAAAATAATTTGCTATTATCGCTTTGATGAATTTCTTCTATGCTTCTGCTTGCTGTTGACTCATTGTCGTAGTTGGTCAATGTGGCTTTTGGGTCTAAATGACATAGACCTGTGCAAGTTGCAGCACATGGTGGTATTTCTTCCTCATCAAATAATCGACAAAGCGAACCAGACGAACGGGTTACATAGCACAGGCAGAAGAATCCTATGAGCAAACCTACAATGAGTATAATTAATTATACAAATGTAATCAGTTTTAGATTAATAATCATTTTAACAATTAATATTCCAAGGAAATTGTTCATTGCATTTCAAATACAATATACAGGATGTAGTGATAAGCTAAAGCAGCGAGCTAGAGAACCTCCAAGTCCATCTGAAATACCCCATGTATGTTCAGCAATATTTAATAGTTTCGGAGGGGGTTTCGGAATGTTTTTACCTAGCTCAAGTATGATAAATTTCTTGGGACATCCTATATACACCGTCTCCCAAGACCATTCTCGATAAAAAAATAAAGCGAATTGGTCCAGTGATTTCAAACATGACTTGTTTTGATGTCGTAACAAAATTCATCATGATTTCCGAGAAAAAATGTAAACTTTAAATGGTAATATTAAATCGAAGTTCATCCACTTGCAAGGCTCCTCTACCCACCCGGTCATGAATATGGACTCCCACTATGGTATATGGATGGATGGTACGTTAATCTCGGAGGAAAGGTTGCTGAATGTGGGATCACCGATAACTCTTGGTGTGTTTTTAATAGTCAGAATGATATAATATTATATAATCCAATTTTCAACTTTAAATTGATTATCGGTCATCTACGACGAAGCAAACCATTTAGGATCTTTATCTAAATTGAATCTAATCAATCTATCTAAAATGGTTTGCATTTGAGTAGGCGATTTTTCAGTTGAGTGTTTTGGCAGAACTGGAGCATATATATTATCCTGATACAATCTCACGAAATTATCACGTTGTGACCCCCCCAAACTGTCTACGTTTCAAATCTACGCACTCAGTGGAAATGTACAGGCATATTTTTTTTACCAATGATTTGTTAATCATATTATATCATTAATATTTTGTCGAGAAATAGCCTAGACTTAAACCGCACTGAAGCATAAATGTTTTGTTCAGAATAGCTCACCTTGCCAATTTACTGTTATAATATATTGCCGTTGGTCATTATAATTTTAATATGATACTGTCTGATTTTTCCAATGAATTACGATTTTTTATAAATGTTTGAGACTCGTTTTAGTTACAAAAGAGTCGTTACCAACTTCTTAGCACTAAAAACCACTAAATAATTAACGGCACGGGATAAAAACATCGGTCCGGGATAAGCACTGTAATTAATTACGCCGTAAGTATGTTTCAGTGGCTGGCTACAAGCGAAGATCATAAAACTGGTTGACGTGTTGACGGCGTGAGAACGGTTTCCACCAGGACATTGAGCTCGCAGCGGAATCCCTCCAAAACGTCAACTTCATCCCGGAGAAGAAACTCATTGGGCGATACTTTGATGAAATATCACAGCTATATTTCGACAAGGAACAAAACAAGGAAAAAATAATAACAATTTTGATACTGAATAAGATATAGGCTTATCAGTTATTATAAAATAATAATAATAATAATATTTTATTTACAAAATAATTGCCCCACTCTGGTGGTGAGGAAGGGTCCACAGGATTTGCATTTTTTTTATTTATGCCAGCCCAAACCCAGCTTTGGGTTTATTGGGCTAAAAACAGCTCTTAAGTAAATTCTTTAAAAAAAAAAGAGGTAGGTAGAAGTTATCGACCTTTGCGTTGACATGACGCACATGGTCGTCATAAACAGAATGAAATACTTCAATAGAAAATAATTGTTTTTCTGTCACACCATACAGGGTGTTGTAAATGCGGTAACACTACCATGGAAATCACTGTCCTAGGTCAACAGTTCTTTACTTAGCTGGATGAGATTTGACAGTTGAGCGATGCGACTAAAGATTGTATTGTAATAAATTAAAGATTTATTGAACGTAGACGTTCATCTTTTTGCACATTTTTACATATCCAGATGAGAAATGATGGTACTAAACTGTGTACGAAATAAGTTGGAGTTTATGCTCAACTCCAACAGCCATTTGCATAATCGATTTAGCATCTAACTAAACTGACAGCTCGTGCATTTTAGCATACTAAGGTGACTATGCCCGTCCCACAAAAGCTCAGCTTTCAGATCACTTTCAATTTGGCGCATTTGTGGTACAGTTTGATCATCTGTGCGAAAAATCATTATCTTCTCGTTTAGATTTTAGAAAAACATTTAAGCTATTTTTTGAGTGCTAGTATTGTATAAGCTGCTATTCTTAGAACAATGTTACCGCGCATTGGAAGTAAATTTCATGCAGATAACGAAATACAAAACATTTTCTTTTCTAAGGTCTCAATAGCAATTATTGAGCTTCTTTATTTTGCCATACGCTTGTCACGAGTCTCCGCCTCATGAGATATGCAACTCCTATTTCAGAGTTCGGGCGTCTAACAGTTGCACTCTTAAGGCTTCTTTAAGATTCTTTTAGGAAGGCAGAAATGAAACTAAAGCGATTCCTCAACGCCCAGTAAAGTAATCGTATTTATTCACCTTAAAAATACATTGTTTTGGGGATATTGTCTTGTGCATGACCTTAACACACTCAGCGCCGATAACTGTACGAGTATATTCCGTAATCGCCGTTTCCAGGTAAAACCGTTACCGTCTATATGCATTCCTATTAATATTTAAAAGTGTGGCATGTCGCGAATGCTTGAATTCATGAAAGGCATAGACTAATTGGCATTTTTTAAAAAAAATTAATTCAGTTTTAACGTGTGATGGATTTGGCGGTAAATAATTTGAGTGTTATTTTATATAATATAAAATATAAAAAACAACATTTTCATAGTTTTGTACATATTGCTCGCCAATTATAAGAAATTATAACTTAAACTAAAAAACCGGTGTCAATCCCGCGTAGGATATTCCGTTCGGTCAACATACCACGCTGATGGGTGGCAATTTGATGTACGGAGCTGAATGTGTTAAATGATTATAACTCATATAACGGCTCGCAGAAAGAAGAAACACTTGTGACATATGATAATATTGAATAACAGTATCCATATATTTTAAAAAACTTTGTTAAAGTTGGATATGAAATCAACTATGCCCCTTTAGTTTAATCCAAGATCCTTCCGCAAATCTTTCATAAAGTGGATGGGCACAGCTCCAATTGTTGCGCGCGATGGCGGATGGACTCATTCGGGTCTTCCTCGGGTTTTCCTGCTCCACAGCAGCAATAGCGTCTTCGGTGCGCACTGAGGATGAAGACGTCTCTGAGGATGCGCATTATCCACAAGAGTAAACGTGATGCGAAACCGATTCATGATATCTCGAATTGCCGACTCTGCTGGGCGATTATGTCGACCGAATATTGGACGCAGCGCGCGAACCATTATTTTGGTAATAAATTTGCACTATTTGCAAACGTTGTTCAGGAGTAAGTCTATTCATTATGAAATGGCCAACCAAACTGAGCATAAATCAAGTGACAGCTGTCAAAAACACCAACTACGAAAAAAGTAGTGCCAGATTGAAAACCACGCCTCTAAAAAAAACACCCGTTATATAATAAGAGACATCATACTGAGTGCAGAGAATACAAATTAATTGGTGCAATGGCGGCTGACATTAATAGTTTGTCTTGTTTTTCGTACACGATATTCAGCATTTTTCAGAATTAACGAGAAGTATGGTGGTCAAACGTTAAATCAGCTGTTTCCGTCTGTAAAATTATATAACATACAATAACAAAAAAGTCACTTGAATATTTCACATAAATGCAATCGTAAGATCAAAACGAGACAATTCCCCCATTAAATCTCGTTTAAAAAAATGAAATGTAATAAACTTGGCATTTAAAATGATTCCGGAAGGATAGAGCATCTTCGAAAAATGTGAAATAGTGCTTTCAAAAATGCAGTCTACTTATCAAAATCAAATGTTAAAAATACGTTATCATTACGAGGTTAATTTGTTGAGCGTGTAACTCGCCACGCGGCTTATGATGTTTATATTTCAACTCTGTTCCAATTAGTTCAAAATGCATCCAAAAAAATATAGATTAATTTGTATACCTAAATATAGCATAATTTACAAGTAAATATTGATAAAATACAATAGGTTAGGTTAGGTTAGGTTCCTACGGTTGAAAACTTGGCCGTTTCTCATTTGAACACTTTAATAATGAAGGTGAGTGACTCGTTAAACGTGATGAATGAAATTAACCCGGTAACCATATTTTCCATTTGAGATTAATTTAATATCAAAGAAAACATTCCTCTTTAACTGTGCGTTCAATAATAAATCGGTAAGTGGACTGTACTTATATTAAGCCGCCGTTTCACCCCGTTCGAGGACTGTCGATTACACTCTCTATAACTAATTATGACACAGGGCTACTTCGTTCCAAACGAGAATCGGTAACTAAAAGTGTCCTGCTGGGATAAAACTCGCGTTCGCCGTGTTCCAAGACCATTCCCGCTAAAAAATCCAGGTTATTGGCCCTGCGATTTCAAACATGATTTGTTTTCATCTCATATCATAATTCATCATAGTTTCCGAGTAAAAAATTTGTAACCTTAAGTGATAATATGAAATCGCTCTTGTTAAGTTCGATCGCATGCTAGGCATTAACCGGCATTGGCCAATTGCCCGCGAGCAAAAAGGGAATTTACGCAAACGCTTTGATAAAATTTATAAATTTGGGCATGAATTATTTTTGCACATTTTTATACAATTTCTTAGCGATTACGGATGATTTTTGTTGAAGCTTCCGTGCAATTAATCTGTTTCTTAATGAGAAACAGTGGTTTTCAACCATTTTATTTTTTTTATTGCACATTTCCCTGACAGATTATTTTGAGCTTAAAAAAAATAAATTCCCTCATAATATTATTAAAATGAACTTTTCTATGGTCGTTTATCGCAGAGAACCTATTTTGTATTATTTAATTTTCGGTCAAAATGTAACTAATAAATATTCAGCAATGTGCTTCTCGATTTAAAGGTTTCCAAAACTTTTTTAAAAATTACGCTTCGTTACTTTGATGGAATGATCATCTTCGCAACCTCCGCGACAGCTGATCAGATTGCCGTTTTTTTCACTCGAGTTTAGAATCACTGGTTTGACGGCAGGTCAATTCAAAGGTCGTTGGAACCTTCAAAAGGCTTTTCAATCTTCAAAATATTTTGTTCGTAAAATGTGAAAAATTATAATGTCATTTAACGTGTGTTTTAAAGAGTTTGGAGACCTAAAGTAAGACTCTGAACTATTTGAGGCGGTCTGTTTCAAAGCTTGATCATTCCACTTTTTGTTTCTTTTTTTTCACATACAAAAATATTACATAACTAATTGTGTGTACATAAAAAAAAATATTATACTGACATGATACCAACAATTTATACCTGCTAATAAATACTAAATACTACTTTTCAATTTATTTAAATTTAAAATATTGAATAATCTTGCTTTTTTTTTACAATAGTTTAAAGAATTTTTCTGATTTTTTTGTGCTTCTGAGAGAATTTGTCTTATATCGTTCTCTATGGTCTAGTGGTGGATATTTTCGTACAAATGATTAAGTTGGTACTAGATTGTTGAAAGCCGCAAACTATAATTTGATGCATTTGTCGTATTTTGAAGTAAACCACATATTTTTTTTACATGATTTACTACGAGAATAAATACTGTTTGGTACGATCTGAACGGTGGTATTGTGTGGGATTCGAGATATTGGGCTAAAAACAAAAAAAAATGTGGAAAATCACATTTTGAAACAGACCTCCTCGTTTATAACATCTATAATTATTTGCTAGCTCATAATTCATAAACAGCTAAAATAATAATAAATTATATTATTAATATTTAGACAATTTTACACGTGGTATTGATCTATTTCAAATAATAAGTTCTAACGCTTTGTGGCAATTTGAGAAAAAGTTTGCTATGAAATCTAACAATAAAAACCTATCGCTTCAGGAATTGAACCTTCATCTAGCAGTAAATTGCACCTTAATCAAACATGGCTACTTCCCAAGTCGAATTAGATTAATGACAATCTCAAAAATGCGAGGATATTTTTATTTTGGAAAAAAATTTACTTGAAATAAAAATTGAGACAGCAAAAGGGATTTTGAGAAGGTGAAAGGTATGCGTGTCTTTATAATTTTATTAACTAGCAATCAAGACGAATTATTGAAAATACCTCTAAATATTACAAAACAGGAAAAATTTACCGTTGCTAGGTTATAATAAATTAAAATGTATTCTCTAAAATTTGAAAATTATACATAGTTACAATATTTTCTTTTAACCTAGTGACCAAGTTTCGTAAACAAGGCAGCTAAATATTGTTATATTTACTTCTCCTGTTAAAAATTTGAATTTTTCTCAAAATGAAGATTGAATTTAATATTGATAATGTCACTTTTGATGGTTTAATGAATGATGACCTCTCGTTGGATGATTTGTCGTTTCATTTGAGGGTTTATGATCGGTCGATTGATAATTTCACAGTTAATGGGACATATAATATTCATTTGACACATGATTTTCCTATAATTATTCCGATTTTTGTGTTTGCGTTTATCATGACCGTGATAGCGGCGTTCACGTGGCTCTGTTGCGTTGTGATCTCATTCGCATGCAAAGATCATCGTGGCCCATCCGCAAGATCATCCGCAAGGTCTACCCGGTAAGATTAGCCTTTTAACAATAACTTTCGAACGAACCGATTTCAATGGTTCCAGCCCTTCGCCCGCTGGTTAATAGCATAAGTTTTAGAATAAAAAATATTATTGTAAATAGGTATAAGAAATGTAAATTAGTAGATTTTAATAAACGATGGCTATACGATGGTTCGGGCAGACATAATAAAGATTTTAATCTTTTTAACTGCCCGCAATAGCGGCTATGAAACATATCGTAACATTGTATATATTATATTTCAAGCGACGCGCTCTGAGCGATTGAGTGACATTTTTACTTTTTATATATGTATAAATAGGCCAGAATAATTCTCTCACAGGACTGAAAATTAATTTACTCAAAGTTTGTTTAGAGGATAATAAAATTGGGTGTTTTATTCTGCCCAGCGCCTTTTCGGAAATAATAATACTAACACTTAAACACTTAAAAATCATGAAAGCAACGATCGCCTACTAGTACGATCATATCAGCTACCGTCTGTAAGCGGCACAGAAATATGCATAGTCGGTCTATGTTCTCTAATAATCTGCTTACATATTCTGTGCTCAAGATGCCAGGAAATAAATGTTTAAAATGTAAAAATGTGACCTCTTCCGCTTCCTGTCAGAGTGTGTTTCATTATTCTTGCGTTAAGGGTCGTGAAAACACACTCAAATGTTATATATAAAACAACATGGAAATGTGCAAATTGTGTAGAAGATAACTGGGGACGAGTGCTGCCTGCTTGTTGACTGCCTAACTCTAACTCATCGTTTGAAGAATGTAAGAAATATAAGTTTTTAAAGTTTGACTTCCACTTTCGCAGATTAAAGCAGCCCGATTCTAATATTTTAGAAACTTGTGTGCAAATATATTTTAACTGTCTGCACCAGTTAAGAGGTCATCTACATAAAAGTCATGTTTGATGATATCTGAGATAATGCTATCATTGCATTCGTTCGCTAGTTGATTTAAACATCTAACTATTGGTGATATTGGCACAGCTTTGCACCATGCAAAGCTGTGCCAATATCACCGTCTTAAGACAGAATGTTTTTAAAGGATCCGTTGGATTGTCTCGCCATTGGATCAATTGCAGATTTCTTTGTGTTTCATTGACAAGAACTTTGTATAATCAAGAAATTTTTTCTCGATAATTTTAGCAAAAATGGGCAGATTGCATTTGCAGGATTTGATATGTTAACTTTAGTTTGTTTTTTTCTTCTTTCCTTCTGCTTTTACTGTTTGTCTATACTACGTAGAATTGTCTTAAATAGTGAGTTAATTGGTTGAAGGTTGAATAATAAGGTTGAAGTTGGAATCTAACTGTTTTGTTGTTGTCTTTGCAGCTCATGGCGGCTCTACATCCGCGATCTGCCAAATTTTGATATGGAGCAAGTCCGGCGGCAGTCGACAGACAGGTCGCTCAACCGGCGGGACTCAACTTCTTCCCGTCTAAACGAGTGGGCGCCCGGGTTAGTCATAGCACTTTTGTTTTGAGATTAATTATTAATATTTAAACTAAATATTAATAATTACATATATTAAATGGTGTCATCCTTTTTTTATTCATAAACCTCGGTTTTGTTTTCAGCGCAATGATGGAGCGTGTCCCGCTCCGGCGCACCAGCAGCGTCCCGCGACTCTCCCCATTTTAGGTATTAAATTGTGTATAATTTTCACTTAAGTTTGTTATGTATAAACAATTCGTAGTTTTAAGGATTTAAGGAGTCAAGAAAAACATAATTCTAATTTGAATTTCTGTCTGATGAGCCCTCCAGGCGGTGGCAGGACAAGATATATTTTGTTTGTATTCTAATCTGGTGAAAAATAAACGTCCACTTATGGTGGCATTAAACTCAACTGAACTGGTTGGTTACCTCAATGTTTTTATTTTATTTTTCTTTATTTAAATATTGCAATTATGTAAAATCTAACCAAACCAGTTGGAAACCATTGAGCGAAGCATGTTTTGTAGGTTCCCTGATTGAGTAGGGCCCTGATTAGAGACTAGCAAATTAGTATAATATAATAGTATATTACCAATTATTATTACTATTAATATTAGAATAGGTTTTAAGAGGGTTTTGTACATTTTAAATTATATTTTAGTTATATAAATATCTTATGTATCTAAAGTTTTGCGCGTATTTATCAAGTGTCGAATCTCAATATTTATTCGTTATCAAATTCATAGCATTTAGATTTAAGGTCATTTTTGACTAACGCTTTTGAAGTTAAACTTCTTTGCGGCCGTTGTACTCATTGGGATGGGATGTTGGTCGAGAAACCGCCTCACGCGGTGGAGTAATTTTTACGTTTGTCGTGTTGTAGAGTCCAATTGCTTTATTTACGAAATATGTTTGTCGCGTTGTAGAGTCCCTTCCGAAATTTGAAAGTTATCAAATTAACGTCCAATGCCTTTTCTTTTGAAGGAAAACTTTACCTTCAAACGAAGGGACGGCAATGGACACTAGAATGCATATTGTTTTAAGGTGAATTAGAAGGAAATTTTCTTAAAAGTCAATCTTTGCAGCCTTCCTTTAGTTTGGCTTCGTTTTATCGATGCTATCTTTTTTTATAAATATTTTTTCGTTGCAAAATACCGTATTTATTTTTTAACAAATATTTTTTTTTTATTTTCAGCCCCTCAACTTGAATAAATTACAATTGCCAATTGATTTCTGTCAAGTGCGTGGCCCAATCGCACACTCTTTCTTAGTTGGCATCTGTGCTTTAATCACCAGAGCAGTTGGGGCAGGCAGTGGGCCGAACCCTACAGGATATTCAAGTAGGTAAACCGCGTTTTCTATATTACAATTCCAGTTGATTTCCGCCACGTACTTGGCCAAATCGCACCGTCTTTTGTAGTTGGCATCTGTAATCCCCTGTGGGATGAACTCAACAGCGCATTCGAGTCATCATCTTAAAATTCTGTCACTGTTATACCTCGAGTAGTACAGTAGTGTTGGTTGGTTGGTCGCTAAGAGAAAAAAACATTTAGTTTTTCTGAAGAGCAATTTCTGCGGTTTCCACTGACATTTCATAGATCTGGATTACCAAAAGACGTTATCCTAATGCAAAAATGATTTTCGTAAAGATTTCGTAAAGTGTCAATACTCAAGATTGAATAAAACTGCAACAATAAGCATCAAATTTGCTAAAGTTAATCATTAAAACAAGGACATTGTTTAATAATATTTATAAAACAAAGTCATTCTCATCGAATAAAAGTGTCTGAGGCATTCAATATGCTCCGTTGCAGCAAAGAAACCAAAGATTTGTATTGAGAGTGAGATTCATATACAGGGTGTCCCAAGATCATAAACAAAAATTTAAGGGGGTGTATATGTTCCCTGTTACGAGTAAGAAATTATGTAACAAAATGCGAAAAATTTTCATCACCAAATTTATTATTTTTGTAATAAAATTGGTGTAAAACGATCTTATGAATCGATAAATCAATATTATCTGTCGACCAATAGCATCCCTCTTACAACTCCAGAGAAGGGGAAAGGAGTTACCCCTTCTTCTTAGACCGCCCTCTGTTTCGACCAGTAACATCAAACACCGATCATTTAGCTCCGCCCTAATAGGGCGTTTTGAACAACGCGGCAGGGCATTAACCTCGTCTCGAACGACCGCGGCCTACTGACCCAGTGACGTACTTATTAGAGGGCGGAGTTATTGAAAGATATCTGTTTTACAAGAATTCGAATAGAAACTTTAACATTTTTTTTCTCGAATACCATAATGAATTTTGATATAGTTTCTTAACAAATAACACCAAGAATCGTAAGACCTATTAGCTGTTCTTTTTAATGCCCAGAAGCTTGGGGCACCTGTATATGTCTTTTGATGCAATATGGCCTAACCTGTATTATCGGCAACTCATCCTATTTTAGTTACATATGCTTCTTATGTCATGTGTGTTAGATACTAAGCAATGCATTTTATTAGGTGGCTCACTTTGTGCCTTACTTGAGGGAGCCTTGCCTCCCGTCGGAGGCATGATCTCCTCCAAGCGAACTGAATAAAAGCCTCTCTTTCCCGTCCAGGACACATATTCGTCCTAGCTGCTAGTCGAGTCACACGTATCAGACGTTGCATCGTCTGATCATAGCTTAGTTCATTTTAAGAGATTGCTCACTTACTTATATTTTATACTCTTTGATTAAAATTATATCTTTTTGACGATTCTAAATATTTTGTCAAACCAGTCGGTAGGATTTTCGCGAAGTGTTAAATTCAGTGGTACCTGTTTTGAATGCCTAAGTCGCGAAACGATCCAGTTAATAGTTCTAATAATAGAAATCCTTATATAACTTTTGACAGTTCAGTTTTTACATTCGGTCAGTGCGGACGCATCAATTTGAGCGTAAGCCGAGTCAATATCAGCCTCAAATTGAAATAATATTTATCTACCGTAAAACTACATATAATTTTAAAAAAAGGTGAGTTCTAGTGTTTGTTTAGTTTTTGTTTGAGTGTTTTAACTGCAAGTATCCGATAACCGTCGATGCCGATTCGCTTGCTTGTAAAGATTGCAGTGTGATACTTCATATCAAGTGCATCAAAGGAAGAGCGAACGCCCTGAGAAGGAAGCGAGACGATTGGAAGTGCGAGAATTGCGTGGACGCCGCGGGCCCCGGCAGAACAGCGGGTAGCTCGCACCGCGACTCGGCCGGCAGCTCGGCCGAGGAGATGCAACTCGAAAATACGAGGATATCCTACGCACTCTGAAGGAGTCTCAACTCGCACTCGAAGATTCGCAGCAGCCGATTAAAAACCTCACAGAGGCAAAGGCCGAACAGGGTCATCAAATAGCCAGCCTTTCCGAAAGGATTAATTATCTGGAACAACAAACTCGCTCTAAAAATATCGAGATATCCGGCGTTGAAACGGAAAACGACGAAGATATTAAAAATATTGTTTTGATAATCGCAAAAAGAAAATATTTATCGAGTAAATAATAAAGTGAATAAATCTCGCCTCCCGCCAATTGTAGTCCAGTTCAAATCTCAGTCTTCTAGAACTGTTTGGCTGGAAAACCGCACGAAAGTGGTGACAAACGACGATATTTTGCGCAATAAAAATTCAGCAAAAATGTATTTTAACGAACATCGAACGACTTTAATGAAACAACTTCTGTGGAAAACAAAAAACGCCGCTAAGGACTTTCGATATATTTGGATCAAGAGAGGGTTACTATTTGTGAAAAAGAGTGATCAATTAACAGCAAAACATTTTTAATCATGATAATATAAGTGATAATATAATAAATACTTTATTTTGTTTTTTGTGTCTTTTTTATATAATTAAAAAAGTGTATGTAAATTTAGTACGTGTATAGTTTCTAAGACTTGTCATCAAATTGAGTTTCTGGTAGCCAAAACCATGTTTATGCCAGAACAGAAAATATAAGTAAGTGACCAATCTCTTAAAATGAACTAAGCTATGATCAGACGATGCAACGCCTGATACGTGTGACTCGACTAGCAGCTAGGACGAATATGTGTCCTGGACGGGAAGGAGAGGGATTTTATTCAGCGGTCCGCGTCCATCAGTTCGCTTGGAGGGGATCATGCCTCAGGCGGGAGGCAAGGCTCCCTCAAGTAAGGCACAAAGTGAGCCACCTAATAAAATGCATTGCTTAGTATCTAACACACATGATATAAGAAGCATATGTGAGTAAAATAGGATGAGTTGCCGATAATACAGGTTAGGCCATATTGCAACAAACGACATATATATGAATCTCACTCTCCATACAAATCTTTGGTTTCTTTGCTGCAACGGAGCATATTGAATGCCTCAGACACTTTTATTCGATGAGAATGACTTTGTTTTATAAATATTATTATACAATGTCCTTGTTTTAATGATTAACTTTAGCAAATTTGATGCTTATTGTTGCAGTTTTATTCAATCTTGAGTGTTGACACTTTACGAAATCTTTACGAAAATCATTTTTGCATTAGGATAACGTCTTTTGGTAATCCAGATCTATGAAATGTCAGTGGAAACCGCAGAAATTGCTCTTCAGAAAAACTAAATGTTTTTTTCTCTTAGCGACCAACCAACCAACACTATTGTACTACTCGAGGTATTGCAGTGACAGAATTTTAAGATGATGACTCGAATGCGCTGTTGAGTTCATCCCACAGGGGATTACAGATGGCAACTACAAAAGACGGTGCGATTTGGCCAAGTACGTGGCGGAAATCAACTGGAATTGTAATATAGAAAACGCGGTTTACCTACTTGAATATCCTGTAGGGTTCGGCCCACTGCCTGCCCCAACTGCTCTGGTGATTAAAGTACAGATGCCAACTAAAAAAGAGTGTGCGATTGGGCCACGCACTTGGCAGAAATCAATTGGTAATTATAATCAGCAGGCAGGTAGCAGGCCTTCTTTACGGATTCGGAAAAGGATACGAGAACTAGACTGTTGACTGTTGGAGTTAGCGTCTAATAGACCAGCTGTTAGCCGCTAACTCCAACAGTCAACAGTCTAGTTCTCGTATCCTTTTCCGAATCCGTAAAGAACAAATTGCATAAAACCACGACGAAGAGATAACGAACAAATTGCATAGATCCACGACGAAGAGATTCTGGTTTTCTGGTGATTCTGATTCTCTTCTGGGTCATTCGGTTGTCCTCGCTTCAGCATCATCACGATCAAATGCGAAATCGCATAGATCATCATTCAGAGCTATACGACGCAGTCATCAATACATACTGCATCAATATGTACTGTCCACGATATAATAATTTGCTTTGTAAAGAAGGAAATCACATGTGATACTAGCATACCGTTTAACCTATAACTCTTCGCGCAAACATATTACCAATTGCCAATAAGCACGCCGAATGCAATACCACTACGATAGCGAGTTCGGTGTATTGTTGTCGAACGAGGTGAATATCCATAAAGTATTACCATGTAATTTGTTAGGTTGACAGAGGGCGTAAACTTCAATACAAATTGCAATGTTCACACATCTTAACCGTGAGTCCCGGCACGTACATTTTTTTTTTAATTTCTTTGTACCTATAATTATGAAATGAGGTTATATTTTTCATAATTAAGATAGTTTTTTTATTTTACATATCCTATATATGAAATCTTATGTTTTTTTCCTGTGAATTTATAAATATTTTGACTTTGTAGTCTTATTTTTATTTTATTTTGAGATCGTGGTAGTTTAGTGGTTAGGGCGTTGGACTATGGGTCAAAGGTCGCGTGTTCGAATCCACACATGGTCATACATGATCATATTTAATCATAGCAATTATTTTATTAAAAAAAAAAAAATTACTTATTTCGTGATATGTTGTTAAATGTGCCTAATTTTGTTTGAAATAAACTTTTACAGATCACTTGTTTGTTTTATTGCACGTCGAGAAATGAATATAACTTCGTAATCGTGGTTTAACGTTACACGATATACTCGTATAGTTTCATGGTTATTCAATGGTTTGTATCGCCATGCGAGGATTTCTAAAGCGACACCCAGTACTGGAGAAAATTAAATTTTCAAAAAATTAGGGTTTAAGGCGCCCCGGGACGCATTTGTCCTTGAGATTAGAAAGAGTAGGCTTTATTCGAACATTGACGTGTAGAAAAGAGACGGATATACTCGCCGACCGCGAATTCGTTACATTTGGAATCGATGAAACATGTTTTTTGTATTTAAATAATTATTATCATTTGAAAAAAGTGGTTTTTTTTAAGTAATGTCCTAGATTATTATATTGTCTATCTTTAGAAAGAAAAAATAGGTTCGCGTCACTTACACAACTTAAAAGAAAATCGTTGCAAGAAAAAACAACACTTTCTTATTTATTTATTTTCATTACTATAATAAGGTGTATTTCGTTTTTTTTTAAGCAAAATACTAACTTAATATATGTAGAATATTGTGGTATTTTTAGTTTTAGCCATTTGTTGGGAATAACTTCAACAAAATGCACCAAAATACGTTACAAAACACGTTTTAGGGACTGGTGGCGCCTTAACTATGCCCGCAGAAACTCATTACCTGATCGAATTACATAAACGTACTTCGGCATAGAAAATGTATAAAAGAGACAGCATTATTCTGTGTGCCAATGTGAAAGAAGAGCGTTGGCAATACATCATGCGCGAAATGAAATACAATGTATTTGTCTCTCTTCGCCCGCTTGGGTTTCGTATCGCTCTGTGTATGCTATCTCTTTCGCGCCTGGACAAGAAAAAAAGCAATACCGCACTGGTAAATGTTAAATCGAAGCCAAAAATAATAAAATGACCTCAAAACGTTTTATAACCTATTTTTATAAACCTACTGTGCATTTTTCAAAACCGCCAATACTGATAAGTGAGCGAAATACCTAAAAGTATCGGGAAAAGTATTGAGTATTTTATCCGTCAAACTTCATTTTACTGCGTTACTAATTCTAACAAATTAACCACACAATTGCGATAAACTTTTTTTTAATCTTTTAATTTATTTTCGCAGTTTTTTTAATCACATTGCAGTGATTTATTTAATCATGACTGGGACAAACTCACACAATAATTTAATGAATAAAATTCAATAACATCTGCATAAAATGTGAATAATAAATAAACAAAACGTCATGCCACACCCAATACATGAACAAATATCGAACCATAGCAGCTTCTGTTTAACAGCGGCAAGCTGTTTGGGGAGATGGAAATCGTCACATAGAGGTACATTTGAAATTAGGAAAGCCAAAAGTTTGCTACCTAATTTATTAATTAATGATAGTAATTATGGAAATTAATCGATCGATTCTGAGGTATATCCGCCCAAAATTCGTACTAAGTAATCTTGAAAAATTAAATTGCGTGAGCTCAATTCAACATTGTAAAACAAATTTAACAACGCATTCCTACCCTCAGAACACGACGACTGATCAACTGCATTCCGGCAGCTTAGAGTCAAGAAATAGCGCTAATAAAAAAAAAATAATAAAGTTATTTCTTCGCTTGGTTGTTTTTTTTTTTAATAAACGATGCGTTTTATAAATCCATTTTTAAAAAAAACCATAACAAAAATCTCCAATTTTAGGAAAATTTTGTTTTTTATATCTTAGTTATAGCATATATTATAAATCTTTCGCTTTGTTCTTAAAATATAGGTGTCATTAGGTTGATATTAGCGTGTTACGATGACTCGAAGTCGCTTATGTTAAAGTTGTAACGTCAACAAATCGACACCCTCAACGAATAACATCCTAAGTCATTTTTAGCATCTTTTCAGGAGTGCCAAAACAAGTTTTAAAAAAATCTACATACTTTGTTTTTTTATATAATTACTTAAGTTAATTAAGATTGTATTTCACGTAAAAAATAGTCTTCTCTGATGATAATACTGTACTTAACTAGAATTGGGATGTTTTTACATTAAGTATTACTTGAAAAGCTTACTTACGATATTCGCATGCATACGATATATTTGCACGTAGTAATAAGGATAAGATGAATATACAAAAAATAGTCATTTTTTCTGACCCAGAAAACCGCCAAAAAGTGACTGTTTCTTTGTTTATTTGTATGAGAAATGCGTACAGTTATACATAATGACAGTTAAATAGAAATAGATAAATAACAACTTAAGCCGACTACAGGCATCTCCAATTTAACAGATACTTTTAACAGAACGAACTGGGATCTAACATAATAGTGTGAGTGTTGTAATCTGTGAATATAATAGGGTGTGGAATGTAAGAGTGTGTTAATGTGTGTGTGTAGTGACGAGAATACTATTACTAATATATATTATGTATGTTCAAAGAAAGTTTTTTTTTATGTCGAGTATAAAGTCGCGTTTATGCAAATGAAAAATGTCTATTTCGCTGAAATTGTACCAATACGGTTTATAACTGAATTCATTGCGTAATTCGTATTGCACTTAGGGACTTAGGATGTTATGCGGTAAGGGTGTCGAAATTGCCTACCAAACGACTGACAAAGAAGGAAATATTTTGACCGATAGCTCATTAGTACCTCGGCGGGGGGGGTTCTATTATTATTTAAAAAATAGATAATTCTATTATCTAAAACTGAAACATTTAAAAAATAGATAATTATTTATGTTGTTGTCTAATCGGGTCTATTAACATATCTACCGGCGACGGAACCGCCCGCCAAGAAGCCGGTGACCACCAGGTGACGCCAACGGCTGCCCGCCCATACCCAAGAGTGCCACCACCCCGTCAAAACCGGCAGGAAGGCCATCGATAGTATGATCCTTTCAATCTTTCTTTTTCATGTGTTAAAAAGAAGTAGGTTAAATGAGTAGGAATCGATCCTAATATATACAATTTCAACGAGCCGTCCTGACCTGCGCAATGCGCCACGCATTGGGGGAGGAACGGGCACAAGCGACACGAGCAAACCAACTTTTGATGTTGTCAATATTAAGAAAACTTTTAAAATAAAAGTAGTTCGGTTTGAAGTGTAGGATGTGCGCGTTAAACTTCCACGTACATAAATCTGTATAATGTGATAAATTATTAGTAATCGATTTTACCCAGATCTTCAATTATTTTGTGCAACTAAGCCATTTCGCTTAGCCTGTGCTAGAGTCAGGGGAGGGGGGAATGAAGCGAAAATCACGAATAAAATCCATATAAGTGAGGTAACATATGGATATGTTGCATATTGTTATTGCACATATTACCCAATAATTTGTTTAATTTGGTTCAATTCTGGACTATCTTTCCATATTAAATTAAAAACTAATCCTTTTATTTGTTATTATTTTTATTCCTATTATATACGTATTTCTAGGAAGTTTATTTACTCATTTTTTATAAAATTTAAATGATTTTACTGTAACGGCCAGTTTTTTTTTCGTATCAATCGCTTAATAACGACGAACGACGTACGTCGGCATGTGTCTAAACGACGTCTGTCCAAAAATGGGCGTGGCCTAAAATCCATAGATTACAAATTTGAGGCCAGCGTCAGTCCAAATATACCAAATAACTGTCACTACTGTCAGTGTCAAATGTCATTAGTTTATAATTGTGAACAAAATGCTTCTAATAGGAAGTCAACAAAATATATTAAAAGATCATGGCGACTTTATACAAATTTGCCAGAATTAGTAACATATCTTGGTCAAAATTAAACCGACTTAAATTTACAGAAGCACGCGCAAATACACACGCAATTCCAACATTATGTAAATCGTTAGGTGAGTTTTCTAACCTCAAACGAGGCATATATGTGTTGTTACTGCAGTGGTTTTTTTATCGCTGGATTGTACCCGTTCTACTTTCATACTTATTACTAGAAATATAGACTGCTTTACAGGGTCTCACAACTAATTCCTCCAAGCGGGCGGCCTAATCTAACTAATTACTGCTCCGTCAAAAATAATAGTTATATATGACCTATGTACATAGGTCGCAAAAATTTAAGATTTTTAACTTTCACATTAGATTACAGTTTTTAACGCAGGGGTACCTTCTACGTACCTATCATTTGAGGCTCGTTATGAGCTGTTCTAAGTAAAAATGTTAAAAAAAAACACTTTCCGCCGTCATGCCTTGACCTGGAGGATGTTTTTCAACTTTTTAAATATATTTTTAAATGTTATCATTCCTTCAATGCATGCATTTCTTTCACAATAATAACAGATAAGTAGTCTTTAAATAACATAATAAATAAATTAAACAAATTCTCGAGGACGTTAAACGAAGCGAGCGTGCCGAGGACACTGACTTGATTACATTCCCCGTACATTCTCGATAGTTTTTCAAAAAACTTCAGTACATGCAATAATATTTGTTTGGTTTTAGGGGTCATCGGATTTTCATTACAGCAACATTTTAACAAAAAAACCTCCTGACACAACATAACCACAATAGAATAGAATATTTTGAAAAGTGTTAATACATCTTTTTTATAAATAATTTCTTTTGAAAATTTATTTAACCTAAGTATCAATCACATGTTTTCTAATTAGAGCTATACTCAAAAAATAAAAAAAGGATTACTTAGGGATTGCTTCCAGCGCCGACTGTTTTAATTGTAGTCTCAATCGTTAATATAAAGTTTGTAATGTGAAAAATTATATTATTTTGTAATAAATGTATATTGACTATATTGTTACCTATAGTGATACTTTTTATTGAAATTACTTAAGCCTACATTTTAAATTTTATGATTTCTAATTAGTGATATTATTTCCCAAATAAATAAATGTTGAAGCGTGTTATACTTTTCTTGTCTGTAAGTATATCGAAAAACAAAAATATAATTAGTGTTATTTTAAAATTCCACATTTTTTTATGGAATCCAATATAATTTTTAATGTTTCAGATAATTCCGATGAAATTATGCAAAAAATAAAAAATCATTCTAGGCTAAAGTTTCTACCAGACTCGCATGTGTCAGCCAACGTTGCTGTTCTTCAGAAATTTGATATTTGCAAAAAATCAGCCCTCCTGTATCCTAACCTCTTCATGATACATTCAATCAATTTGGAAAATTATTGCGCAATACTGCAAGAGTGCGGTTTCGTCAAATTGCATCCACAGATTATTTCAAGGTAAGACTGTTTTGCTTATCAAAATTAATCTTTTTTTTTTATAAAAGAATTGCTATGACCTAGGTCATATACTAATTAAGCTAAATGGGCTTGTGCTAGAATCAAGAGAGTTGGTGCTAATGTAGCGTTAAAAATTATACGACTGAGTGTGGATTCGAAACGCTAGGCTAGTAGTCAAACACCTTAACCATTAGTCTACCACAATCTCATATGGTTATAGTAATATGACTTGAAATAGGTAGTCTTTGGGGATGTGGTCTTTCCGTGGGACGGTCAAGACTGTGCCGACTGGAACAAGATTCCAGTTACAAATGCAGTACCTGCGAGAGTGCTTAATATACGATTCACACACTTTAAATTTCCATAGAAGTTTAATTAATGGCTGGTCAAAAGGCATACGACAATTTGTCACACTTCATATTTCAGAAATCCATTGTGTCAAAAATGCATAGATTACAGTCAGCAAACCGTTTGACTTCATTAGAGACAAACAGTGAGATACTCAAGAAATTCCTTTCTCGCAATAAGTTTTCTTGACCGAAGTACGTACCTGGCTACTTCAGTCTTCGTCGAGTCTTCATCACACCTCCTTCCTTCTCATACTTTCATTCTTACTATATAATTATTAATTACTAATATCTGGAGTCAAGTTTTTACTACGTAATTCAGTCATCAATGTAACTTTAACTTATGTGATTATTCCGAACAATAAAATATCGGTTCTAATTCAGCTTGCAAGATTTGACCTAATCCGACATACAAACATTGCAAGCTAAATTAAAGCTCGTAAAAACAAAGAATAACTATAATGAATCACGAAAAATACATAGCAACTACCTATAAGTAAAAATAACTCTCTCGGCAAAAAAAATAAATAACTCACGCCGATCTCGTAACGGTGAAATAGAAAGTAGACTTTTAATCCAATCGAGCGAAGAGACAAATATATCAATCTCCGTAGAAATGGAACTTACTAAATGAATAAATTAAATTAATTTAATAATAGAACTATCATGCAATCGTTTTGACCTTGAAATGTGCATTTTTAGTCAAAGTCTGCTTTCTTCAAACTTTTTTGACTTTTGTCCAAAGGCCAGCGCGGTCACTCGTAATGCTCGTGAGGAACGATTGAGTCTTTTGCCATCTTGAGAATGAACTGTTTTGTTACTCTGAAGTTGTGGTTGGCATACAGCGGTAGAAGGTCAGTTCCAGGCTTCAGATCAATGGTTGGTGATCACAGATATGCGCTTTAAGTTTGTCGTTATTTACAGTCCCTAATAACAACCCCATAGGCAGCGTCATAGCTTTGGATAGGTTCATTATAATATTCTTTCATGCTGCAGATATCGTTTTTACACTCAAACAAAAACAATCGGTGAGCTCAAGAAAATGCATTTGATATCCGACAAACTGAACCTGGAGGAGCATCTAATGGGACACTTTGGAGAATGGTCACGAGCAATCGCAGATGATTCCACCTTTTCGAGGCCACTGACCACCGATAGCACCACTCTTCGTAAGTATCTTTTGGTTGCGAATGGAACACTCCATCAGCTGTCGACTTGAAGACAAAATATTATTTAATACTATTTGCATGTATGAGAAAAATAATAAACTATTAGGATCAGAGATAGTTTTAATAGTATTTGTAAATACCAAACTGTTTAAGAACAAAAAAAATATTGCAATATTGCTAAATTATTGACTGATTTTCCTGGCGGTGGATTATATTGACAGTAAAAAAACTCTTTCGCGGTTCAGAAATAATTAATTTTCAAAATATCTTGCATTAATACTACACTAACTTATGCTTCTGGGGAAATGTAGAGTTTAATTATTTTCTTCCGCGAACAATTTGATAGTAAAATGTTCTCCATAAATCAATGTCATTCGTGAACTTTGTGAATATTTCATTTTATCAGGGAAATAAGCAGAGTTAGTGTTTTTATACGTATTCACTGTAGTAGATACAATAACTTCAGGTAATTCCATGCTTCTATAACTTCTGACGGCTGTGATTCCATGCTTCTACAACTCGGTTGGGCAAGAAATGCTTTGTTGAAACTTTTGGAGAATGCAGTACGGTTTAATTTAAGACAGTGCCCACGAAGGTTCTCGTTCTTGTTGAATGTAAACATACTTTTCATTTAAGGGTAATCATAGTAGTCACTTATTATTTTGTCTCAATTAAATCGCGTTTTTCTGTCCTTTCCTTGAGTGATTTGCTCGAAGATTTCTAAGCGGTCTTCATAAGTCCTATTTTTTAGAATTTGTGGGATTTTGGTTACTCGTCTTTGAAATCTCTCCAACAAAACAATGTCTTTGGTGAAGTAAGGACTCCATACTTGGAATCCATATTCCATAATTGGTCTTATATATGTCAATTTTACAGATGTTCTGCGAATGAACTTACTCCGTATGTATCTGATGATTCGAATCAATCTTAGTCCTCAGCGTATGGACAAAATCGCGGAGAAGCATCGAATAATTTGCCACAGAAGCTTCCGTAAGACCAGCCGCATTTTAGACATCCTGCAAAATCAACTGGAGATACCGAATGAGGTAATCGTCAAAAACGGTTTTATTCTTGCTCAAGATCCCGAGACTATACAGAATACTTTGAAGAATGTGAAGACCTTGTGCGGAGCGGATATCGAGTGGGTGTTGCGGAATTATCCCACGCTCTTGAGGCGGAACTACAGGACTCTTCTCGAGGTCGAGAAGGTATTACAGGTTAGTTAAAGTATCACCGCATATTACTGTTTACAAATACTTTTATATTTAGCGCTGTTCTGTGTTCAATGCACTTAAATGGGTATTTGTGAAAAAGTCTCCACATAACACTTCAAACTTACTGCGGATATGACAAAATCGTCAAACTTATTCATTTCAAACGGACATAAATATGACCCTGTGATGCTTAGATCTAATAAATATATTGAAAAAATTATTATTTAAAAAAAAACCCTTACAATCAATTATAATTCTGGTGTTAACCTATCTTATTACTTGTTACACACTTGTAACAATATGATTTAGCCTATTTGAACGGCGTAATCCGTGGATGTATTATAAAGTATGGAAAGGCCACAATTTTTTTACGTACAAGCAACGCATCTGCGCGTGATTTTATCTGCGGTATAGAGGGGGAAAGAGACGATAGGACGGAGTACGCGCTCGTGCTAGCTTGTTCTAAGGTGCGGTGCAGACTTCAGAACAATAAATAATCAATATTGTATGTTTTTTTTGTTTTTAAAAGTAACTTACATTTACATTTAATTCATAAAAGACTCTATATGTTCCTTGTTATAGTTTTAACTAGATTTTTAACAAAATAACTAAATTAAAAATGGTGTATTAAAGTTAATTTCCGATGTTGCGGAGATGATCACACACCACATTCTCAGGGTTTGAAACATATATAAATCAACACAAAATATAAATAATCTTATAATTGTCCATATTTAAAAAAACACCAATTTGTCTTTCTGCAGAAACATGGAATAGCGGAGGCCGCACAACGACGCTGTTTCTCTGTCTTCACTCTGAATCCGGAAACTATCAATGTGAGACTGACGGAGTTGAAACAGTATCCGGAATTTGAGGCACTTTCTTCCCATCTCCGGGTAAAGGCATTTCTTTTGTTTGCCTCATACCATCGGAATCCTAAGAGGGCACAACCCAGTCATTTTTCCGTAGATATCATTTTACCTCATAGCTATCTGAATTAATATAGAATTAGCTTCAAAAAGTCTGTATTTTTCCATACATTTTATTAAAACTTTATACGTTGATTTATTATCTTATTGACTGAATACGATAATCATGAAAATAAAATGATAGTAACATAGATTTCATAAAAATGCAAACACAACTAAGTGTTTTAAAATATATTGATACTGTTTTTCACGATTAATGAATAACGGCAGAGTATTTCTGTTTTTATAAGCCATTAGATGAGATGGAAAGAACATGTGCAAAAAAGACAAGAGCACTTACGGGAAGAGATACACTCAGCGTCGACGACGGGATATTCCGTCATTGCTGTATATGCCAGGTGCCGTAAACCCGTCATCGTTTTACTGCATTTCTATTAATATTCAGAAGCGTGAAACGTTTGAATATTTATGTAAAAAGTGCGCTAGTGAATTGAAAGTTAGTGAGTTAGTAGTGAGATGGATTTGATGATAAATGATTCGAGTTTTATTCACAAAAACTATGTCAATATAATATATATAAAAAACAAACATAGTTTTGTATAAGTACAAAACTATGAAAATGTTTGTTTACCAATACCAATAATAAAAAACTAAAAAACGGGTAATATTTACGTGCGTTTTACGTACGGAGCAGAATGTGTTAATATCAAATTATTTTTGTTTCTTTACAGTTTTTATTTTTAGTGATATACAAGGAAAAAGCCATTGCCAGGTTGATGACCCTCCGTTCTCTGAACAAGAAGTGCACCAGCCTCTTTCACTATATTGGCTCTGTGAAGCAGTTCGAAACGTGAGTAATACGTCAAAGGGTTTTAAATTATCGCGGTGGTTTAACCAAGAGTAAAAGCTGCTTAAGGGGCCCGCTGTATGCTTTTTGAATTACCTAATGTCCTTCCTCCATAAAGTTGCCCATAACTCTTGGCTCTTGGAATATCGGAGAGTCGGAAGACTACAGCTGAGGTAGATGGATGACATCTATAGGGCTGCAGGGGGAATTAGCTGGCTTCAAACAGCAACAGATAGAAATACGTGGAAAGAAATGGAAGAAGCCTACATCCAGGAGTGGATGGCGACGGGCTGAGGAAGAAGAAGAGAGAAGAAGATACGCGAAATATTCAACACCTCATCCATGCTCCGAGACGTCATATCAATCATGTTCAGAACGCTACCTTGCACAGACCATAATCACATACTCGTACAATATTAGATTTAGTAATAATTCATTAAAGTATGGGTCTGTTTGTTAAAGGAGTGACTGACAATATTTCTTAAACATGCTTTTAAACCACGTGCTCACTCTTTTATATGCAAACATTCACACATAAAATATGCCACACTTAAGTACTGCCATATTATCTCATACACTTTTAAACCGAACTAAACGAAAAAAAATTGACGGTCAGTCTATGCTGTTCATGAATACGCTACATGCCGCGCTTTTAAATATTAATAGAAATGCAGTAAAACTACGATGTGTTTACTCACACACAGCAACTAGCATATACAGCAATGATGGGATATCCTGTCATCGGCACTGAGTGTAGAGTGTACCATAGTTGACAGGGAGCGTTATCCGCTTTGCGCCGATCTCTAATCGGGGGCGGCGACGCTCACATTTAGTACCATGTACAAATTATGTGGATTAGTTAAATGTGTATTATTTTTGTTAATAAATCATTTTTTATTAAAATATTACCAGTGCTCATTACGACCATGGTCATTTCCAGTCACATACAAACGTTTGGCGACCGAACGCGCTGCGTGGACGCCGTCTTCGAGATCACGAAGGTGCTGTACTACGAGCTCAAATCGCGCGCTGAGAGCGAAGCAACGAATGCGACATTAGCGGCGGGAGAAGCGAAAAGCCGAAAACTGAGGGAGGAATGCGAGAACTATGAGAATGAGTTGGCGCACGACATGGAGGTAGACTGCAAGGGACACAAAAGAAGGTGCTTTTTCCATTTCTCTTGCACAAAAAATAACACATTTTTTTTGGTTATTTTTATTTGGTTTTCATTCAAACGCTATGGTATTTTTTATTTCGACTTATTGCTTTTGTCATTATTTTGTATATCTGCTGTAACTCGTGTGATGCATTTGACGGCCTAATTACGGGCGCTTACTAAAATGCTTATATTAGAAAAACTACGTACGTCATCTTGATGAACTGCGATATTTTAAGTAGCTTATGAAATTCTCTAGAATATGGTTTTATTACCAACTACAAAATGTAAAAAAAAAAACTTTGGTAAAATATAACTTTGGATAACATTTTTTTTTTTTTTGCAAAATTTTATGTTTGATCCTCAATAAAAGAAATTTTAAAGTGATGATGCCCATTTTTTATTTATGTTTGCTATATATCCTCCTTGTTCCTATATATTGAGAGTTAAAAATGCATTTTTATAAAACCCAGCGCTGGGTTTAAACTGACATCCTGCGCTCTCAAGTACAGGACCTCTTTAAAACCTTTATAAATATTATGCTATCTAGCACTTTATCAAAAAATTAAAAAAATATTCAAAATTTTTCAATATTGTCAAAGATTGTGTCATTTATCTTTTCAGGCGATTTGCCGCTATTAAAAAACAATCATCAAATAAAATCACAAAAAATTTTCTTCGCTTAAAAACCATCTTCAAACTATTACGAACATTTAAATAGTGATACACTATAGGTGCACATATTGCACTATTAAAACACTACCTCCCTTAGTACAGACATTATCTATTGGGGAGGGCAGGGTACCAAATGATTCAGTGCAAATCGCTCCTTACATAATATTAATATATATATATATATATATATTAATATAAATCATCTAATTAACGGTATTTAAACAATACATTTTACTATTTTACTATATCTTAACGATTTGCACGTAATGTGCATTTATTTTACACTTTTCTTTTCTTTTTAGCCATGACGATTCATTTTCATATAAACTACGTTGAACGTAAGTTATTCTTGTAAATATCCATTAAACCATTCACTTCTCATTCATTATACGTCATATTCGTTACATTTTCACACTTTTTTTCATAATTATTGTTTAATTTTTAAATCATTTATTCACTACTTTAATGAAAGTTTGACCGTATTGCATATCGCACAGATAGGTAGGTGAGAGTGAAAGACTTTCATAAAATACAGGCCTGTATTTAAACCAGCGTGCATTACCTCAAGCGATGCAACTATCTGTGCTTTCGGTATTAATTTTTCTTTGAACATTCTGGCTATATATTTTATTTGCAAAAAATTTCAATCCTTAAAATATTAAAAAGCATTCGTATTTTCCAAATGTCAATACTGTCAAACTTTTATATATGTTAAACTAAAGGTGTTTACCTATTTTAACATAGAAATCATCTAATTAACGGTATTTAAACAATACATTTTACTATTTTACTATATATATATATATATATTAATTGATCGACGTGTCATTAACAGCTACCAGTCGCGCGGCGAGGTCATAAACAAAATAATAAATTAAGCAATGGATTCATTTGGCATTTTTTTATATTTCTTACTTATAATAAGGTACATAAACACCCTATTAAGTTTCACGGAATGGTCTTGGGACACTGGGGGATTGACACAAAGGTCACGGGTTCAAATCCGCACGTGGTCATACCATTTTTAACACTTTATTGCCACCATCTCCCCTGACTCTAAGACAGCCTCTATTTCATAAGGATAATGACAATATCCTTTTTTTTTTAATATATTGTAAATGCGGCGTCTGCACGTTTCTACGCGTCTCCGTCATTATCAATTCCAATGTAGTTTATTTTTTATAAATCTGTGTTTCCAGAAACGTTTATCGATATCAACTATTACCATATATATCATCTGGTAACTATAATAAGATTTCAACGTACTTCTGCTGTGGGTGTTGTGGACTTTATGTTTAAGTTTTGATCGGAAAACTTACTTTATGATTTATGACCCCCTCACACTGGATGTACCTTTACGAAACTAATACGGGACCACCCCTGAGAATTTCCTTATCCATATGCAATAAAATATAAGAAATCCCCCCAATCTTTACGGGGTAATGAATGAACATACATATCAAAGAGTACCTCTTCCTTTTTTTTGACTCGGTTGAAGAGTATTTGTTTTTATTCCAGAAAACGTGTAAACAAGCACAAATTGCACTCCCTGCGCCGGATGGTCATCGAACGGCTCCAAACGCACAAGTACTGGAGGAACAGCCCCACGGTGTCGATGGTGGAAGTGCTGCATTGGCTTCTGAAGAAATTCTCCAAAGAAACTATCGTGGATAACATACCCACGCTGCTGTATCCATTGTGAGTATAATTATTGAATTAAACCGTGAACCACACATACACAGCACACTCATGCATACTTTATTACACACACGCATACCAGGTTACACAGGTTTACCTTTCATTTATTTCCCTTACTTACAACTCCTCCGGTCATATATACCTTATTTTATTATTTTTTTTTTTCTCTATTTAAGTCACAATACTTCAACTTTTGTATTGACGAATAACCGGGCTGCGTCGACGCACGAAAGGAAGGAAGGAAGAGGAAGGAAATCTTGATTTGCCCTTCTGGTATTATATCTTCCTCGGTTGATTGCGCCACAAACAAAAAAGACACCCGGAACCGTACTCTGCAGTGCACTGACTTATTTTTTTTTTTTTTACGACAGGCCGGAACTGCAACGAATCCTCAACGCGATGCTGGACGCGAGATCAGCGCAGCTGGCAAACAGCGACACGGAGTGCACGACGTTGGACTACTTCTCCGGAATCGACTTCACGCGGCTCACCGACGGCCAACTGCTCAGTCTGACGATATACTCGCTGGAGAAGGAGTTTCATTTCAGCGGCAACGGCGTCTGGGTCGACGGCGATGCGCCCAAGCAGCCATCGCTCGGAAAGGAGGAGCAAACTAATGAAACATAATTTATTGAAAGATTTTTCCAAATACATATATTTTTTTAAATTATGATTCCGTGCCTTTATGTGCCTCCTCCCGATTGGGGTGGCCGGCGCCCGGTCCTGATCTGCGCCCGGTCCATTTTGAATGAAAAAAAATATATGAAAATGAAGAAAACTTGTAGAACAAAAGTGTTTCAGTTTAAAGTGTACAATGACCCCATAAAAGGATGTGCATGAGAAAATGTTCACCCTGTTTAAAGGATAAAATATTTCCCAAGATGTAATTTTTCTGTACGGGATTTCCAGAACGAGTGAAGGAAGTGAGATGGCGGCTTCAAATATGCATATAATTTAATTATCTCTTTTACTATTGAAAAGGTATTATATTTTTATATGTTTAATCAATATCAAATGGAAATTATTATCGTTACTGGGTTAATTTCATTCATCGACGTAATTAAGTTCAATAATATCGTCCTTTTCACTCACCTTCATTAATGAAGTGTGTAAGTAAGTAAGGAGAGCATTTTTCCAATTGCAAACCACCGCGAAACCACCTGTTGTATCATCTTTTTGATGTGAAGATGATGTATGAACCTTTAAATATAAACTGTAAATACTACAAAAATGTACTGTATATAAAGAGTTAAGAGTTAAGAGTTATCATTGCAGTATAATTTCATCGTTTTTTTTAATACCTACTACCTTTACACTATAGATTGTGTTAAATTAGGAGATCTAAATTGAAATCGTAAGTCCTGCTCAACGGAGCCAATATGCTTGTGTACAGCAGCCATGCTCAAACTGTTGCACGCTCACGCCAGCTACGCACCACAAGAGGCCTGTCACCCCGAACGAGAGTTTTTTACTGCCCCGCCCAACTCATCAATACAACGAGGTGGTTGGATGAGAGTGACGAGAGTCTTGCCCAATTCCGCGGTTACTGGTTAAAACCTTTATAATTGGTTTTCAAAGTATCATCATGTAAATATGTTATGTGACTAGATGTGTAAGTGTGGAGTGTAGGTGTGTATGTGTATATATTTTTTAATATGGGGAGGTGGAGGAAAAGGATATAACAAATTTAAAAAATATATATTTTATCTAATATCCCTATGACTTTTATTGGTTTTTTTATTTCATTTTATTTTATTTAAGGTGTAAGAATGTCTCTAAGACAAAATGTGCATTGTAAAAAACACGGAAGTAAGTGCACACAGTATGCACAATAAGCGTTAACAAACTGCTGCGGAGCCACTCGTAGCATTGCGCACCCGTGCAGCAGTCTGAAGTAGTTTGCACTATGCTGATGCACGCCCCTACCTGTGGAACAGACACGGCGAGATATTTTTACAACTCTAATGTGTTGCCTATATTATAATGTCTAAGCTGCCAAACGACAACCGACTCGAAAGGGTCATTACCTCCCTCCGTTGCCGACACGCGCGACCAAGGAAAAGATATGACGCTTACCGTTTGAGTCGATTTTTGAGCACCCATTAACAGCCAGACCACGTCTCATTCGATCCCCACATTACACGCAATCAAAACTTATTCAAAAAATGATTACTCAGAACTGCACGAAATAACGCCGCCCAACAACAAGCTATATTAACATAAATAAAAATAAAAGTAACTATATATAATTTCATTTTGTTGCATCTACACTCTCCCATAGTTTTGAACTTTGCCTCCATAATAAATAATAATCGACTTACTGAGACCAAAAAAAAACTACCAAAATGGGTGATCTCTTTTTGCCGTGAGACAAAAATGCATAGTCGCATTAGGTCACTGCTAAAATTCATATTTTCCTGTGGTCACTTTTTTACTGGTTCAGAATTACCATCACTTAAGTCATATACAATTTACTCAGTTAAGCTAAATTTGCTTGTGCTAGAGAGACGGTGTTGTAATCAGCTGGCAGTGTACACGCATACCAGCAAGCGTGCCGAAGCGAGGCTCATTGGTGAAGAAGAAATTCGGATTCGGTTTCGAAAGGTTTCGGATTCGAAGTAACCGCCAGCGCCAGCCAGCCAGGCCGACCAACCAACCAACGGAGCGCGCCTCGACATTGTCAATTGAAATGTTTCCTGCTATGGGACTCATGTAAAATAAATTAAAATACCGACAGTGATATTCCGGGTTGCATATTCAACGGATGTTCAATTCCTCCAACAGCACCTCATCCCGGCATTACCGGACAGCATAGTATTAATAAAATGTTAAAATTTCTATGACTTGTGCGGATTCAATCCCAGGACCGCTGGGCCAATCGTCGAAACACCTTAACTACCAGACTAGCGGGCACTAATGTGACTATGCATAAGAATGCGTAAATTTAAAATACGCTTACAAAATCATGGGATCAACGGTCTATCCTAGTTGAAGAACATTATGGGTGACATATTTTATTTAAACCATGGGTATACAATCTACATCCTGCAGGACAACACCGGCCCGCTGTAGCGGGCACGAACTGCTCAGTAACAGATCCACCATAGTCGATTTTAATTTACAACGTAAGAAAAATCGTACAAAGTGAAAGGGAGATGTTTTTCTCTATCTCTGCTACTCACTTCAAGATGGCGTATAGTTAGACTAACCAAGCACGGTTCTTTGTTTTGCGTAATTCCGCCGGTCCCTATAAGATGGCGCTGTGCCACTTTACTTCTCTACTCATCGCAAGATGTCACTACTTCACATTTAGAATTATTTTAAATAATCGTAACAATACGTAACACACAGCACATTAAATTAAAATTAATTATTTAAATATATTACAAATTATTATTATAAAAAAAGAAAAACCAAAAGATTATTAAGAAGCTGCTTTATACAGGTTGGTTCAAAACGTTTTAGTATAATGAAACGGAGTCCTATTCGCAAAAATAAGCTTAAGCAATGAGCCATTTTCACTCTTGAACCTAACAACAGTCATGTCAATATGTTATAAGTCTAATTTTGAGTATTTTAAAAAGATCCGTTTTACTAATTTACAGGTTGTCCCGATACCATTACAGCTAATTGTCCCTGCAATTTCAAATATGATTTGTAAAGACGGCATATCAAAAGTCGTGTAAACTCAGTTTGCATTGGTTGATTGCGTCGGGCTGGTTCAAAAGCACTCCCAAAACATAAAAGTAATAACTTACACCATTTCTTTAAAAAAGTAATCAATTTGGCTATAATGTAGGTTTAGGTCAAATCTTGCAAGCTGAATTAAACCACTTCCTCTTATCCTACGGAATTGAAATTTGACGTGTTGGATCAGTTCCGATGACAATGCATTTTTATGGTAAGCATGATTTGATCTACGCCCATAAATGGCTCCAGACGAAGGAACTCCTCAGCGGTCAACAGCACAGACACGAAATTTTGTATACGCATTTAAAAGCTTGTATTCAAAATATTTTTTTTACTAATTTATTTTTCTTCTCAAAATCACGCCAATATGTACTCACCGTGCCAGACGTGATGACAGGAGATTTACTGATTCTTTGCGTGAGTAAAGGCTGACAATTTATAGCGGTATTCCCGCTTATTTTATGCCATCACTTCATTTCTGATGTCTCGTGTTGTTACACCATTTAAGGGCCATTTAGGTTAGTCTTAAGTAGGAAATTTCATGTCCTACTTAAGACTAACCTAAATTTTAAGTTAGACTTAATCGATAACATCGTGATTTCAACTCACTCTTAGCGTTAAGTCGAACATAAATGTCCGCCTTGGCTAAGAATCATAACAACCTCGACTTAAGCCTTAAGTCAAACTTGAGTGAGTGTTAAAATACGCTGCTAGGAGCGATTTCAGTACATTAACGGCGCTACAGTCGCCGTGTATTGCCATCTGTGGTTTTCGTCTCGTACTTGATTTTATATTTTCTAACTATTTAAAATTGATGACAGCTGACACCATAACCTCAAAATGTCAGATGACACGTCAGATGTCAAAAGTGATGCGACAGTGGCGACAGATATTGTATACACAAACTATAGCGGCGAGTAGTGAACTAATCGCGAGTGCGAAAACATATTCATAACCGAAATACACAATTCAATTTAGGTCATGCTTAAAAGTTAAGTTGATCCTAACTAAGAACGACTTTAAGCAAAGACTGAAATTTCGGCCCTTAATGTGTTAACCCTACAATATTTCCAAAATAACAACGAAACAGTGCCCAGGGGTGGATCTGAAAAAAATCTTAGGGGGGGAGGAGGGTAAAATGTCATGGACACCAATTTTAGATTTGCTGAAAATTCGTTTATTTACAATAAAATTGGGCTTCTTAAAATTGGTTTAATACAATTCGTCTAGAACTCTCAGAAAAGACAAACTGTAGTTATACGAATTGTAAATTAGATTTCCACATTTATTTATTTCTCCCATTCTTTTTGTTTTATATTAAAGTTGATTTTTTTCGTATTTATCCCGCTTTAAAAACCTTTGTACAATTTCACTTACAATTAAGTGCAAAGGGAAAAGCAGTCTTTTTAAACACTAAAAATATAAAAGTAATTTAAAATTAATATTATGGTTTATATGTAAAATAAAAATTTATTCTTGTGGACACCGTTTAAATCCGTATTCATTTACTCGTTTATAACCTCTCTTGTACGCAACTAGGTCAAATGTGCCTGTCCTAGAGTCAGAGGAGATGGTGGTAATAAAGCGTTAAAAATGGTATGGCCGGGTGCAGATTCGAAGCCGCGACCTTTGGGTCAATAGTCCAACGCCTCGACCACTAGACTACGACGATCGTTCATATACTTGGCAAAATGGCAAACGGATAATATTACTATCGCCAATAAATACAAAACGATACCTTAATACTGACATTATTTACTTATAAGGTTAACTTATTATTTTTTAATTAATAATAATAACTGTAAAGAGTACCTTCTGGCCTTCTATTTTATCTTATTATTTTTTTAAATGCTTGACTTTTGGGGTTTCTGCAATACATAGCTATATTTCTGTAGAAAATTAATAATAAAAATATAAGTTTGGTGCATTTTTGAAGGCATTTCCTATACAAACCTGTAGTATTGTGACTCTCTTTTTGTAAATAAAACGATATCCAATATTATTTTCCTTTTATATTATAGAAGAACTATAATACTGAATCATTACCTAGGATTGAAAAGTTCAATTCTCAAAAAGTCTAAGTGCCATTTTCACCAAACCTCACTTAGGGCTAAGAGTCCCTTAAATTGAGATACGTCAAACGTTTGCCTAAGAATAACCTATGCTTAAGAGTTCCTTAGTTAGGGAAGACCTAAGGTGGGATTGGTGAAAACGGCCTTAAACGTGTCATTAGCGAAGGCGCCTGACGCCTCGGCCCGAATGCAGCCTCTATGGATTATTTTGGCAAAATTAGTCAGTCATCATGATGACGTCATGAATGTTGCGAATATGTGAACGTTTAGTTGAAAAGTATAGTTCCATTATCTGAAGGTTACTCAGAGGCGGTTCCTTAGATACCTTTATCTCCGTAGGTATGGATATTATCCAGAAATGTTTCCCAATACGTATCTATCAGCATAGGCTTTAACCCACTCGAGTTTAGGCGACAAATCCATACTTTGTGTTATTATTATAAGGTTATTCGCGGTTTCATCGAGAATCCCGTAATACTCGGAGATATTGGTCTCTTTGTTCTGGACCGTTTTACTAGAGCGCGGAAGCATATGCTATTTAGGCGGTTAGCATGTCGTACCGACGCATACAAGTATAGTCCGATTGGGAGAGCAGTCGAATTATTAAATTCCATTTCCGCGGAGATTGATATTTTTGTCTGTTCGCCCAATGGGATTAAAAATCTGCTTTCTCTATTACACCGTTGTAAGATCAGCGTGAATTATTTATTTGTTATTGTGTGCCTGGAGGCATTATTTTAATTTTTAACATGGTATTTTTTCTGATTAGTTCTAGTTATGTTAAGTTTTTTTTTATTGTTATTGTTTTTTCTTTTAGCAGTTTATTTTTTTACGTTAATTGAAATGTGTAAATGGAGAATCTTGTTTAATAAATAAATAAATAAATTCAATTTCTACGGCATACCTCCCTAAAATTCTTCAGCTGATAAAAATTGTTAATATTTACTTAGTCAGGTACTATTTTACATAGATTAATCTCCATTAATCTCCTTTCTAATGATTCGGGAATCACGGGAAATATATCTCGCAGAATCGATTAATTTTAGCGAAGGACGAGTATTTATTGGGGTGTTTATGCAGGACCTAGCTGCGAAGCCCGGGGCCGAACAGTGGCTTCGTTCACAGTTGTGGTACAAGTTTTGGTGGCCTTGTCATGCAAAACAACCGCGTACCAACTGTTAGAAATAATAATGAAAAAAAATAAATATAGATTAAAAAAATATCAAATTATTTAAACAAAGAAAAATCTAGTACCTAATTTCAAATGTAAAAAATTGTCATATACCACGCCAGTATTAGTATTAAAACTAAAATAAAATAAAGAATATATATGGTGTTTTTTTTAGAGGCGTGGTTTTCAATCTGGCACTACTTTTTTCGTAGTTGGTGTTTTTGACAGCTGTCACTTGATTTATGCTCAGTTTGGTTTGCCATTTCATAATGAATAGACTTACTCCTGAACAACGTGGCGTGGCCTCCAAGATCGTGCGATTTAACACCGCTGGACTATTTTTTGTGGGGTTATGTGAAGTCGCTTGTCTACGCAGATAAGCCGGACACGATTAACGCCTTGGAAGAGAATATTCGGCGCGTTATTGCTGACATACGGCCCAACTTGCTGCAAAAAGTGGTTGAAAATTGGGCCTCTCGGCTGGAATTTGTTCGAGTCAGCCGCGGCGGCCACTTACCCGAAATCATTTTTAAAACATAATGGCAAACCCTTATCTTTATAATAAAACTAAATTCTTAGCCATAACATCAAATTATATGCGTTTTATCTCTTCTTGAAAACCACGCCTCTAAAAAAAACATCATTTATATGCATTTCCAGACATTGCGGCGACGGCACCAGCCGAGTGATATTGGCCGAAACGTCGAGCGGTTATTTTGCGCCCGACTGTACCAAGGTAGGCACGAGATCCCGACAAAACGACTCATATCCTAATTACAGTCAATTGACGGAGTGAACATATTTTATCTTGGTTTTATGACGTCATTGTCCAGCTTGCTGAGCGGCGCGGCGCGGCGGGGCTCCTGTCGGCGAACGGGGATATGTCGGAATCGCCGGGAACGGGGGGGGGGGGCAAGGGGAGGGGTGGGGGGTAAACGTCATCATTGACACCCGGTCTTCGTGTCAACTGTATAATATTTTCAAATCTATTCAGCGTAATCTAATATGGTAGAGTTTATTATGTATTTATATTCTGGTAATTATGTAAATTCCCCAACCGCTCTTACTCCTTAATCCCAACCTCGTTCCTGAATGTATTTTTCTATTTTATTAAATGTAGTTTTATATCAGCTGTTGTTTCCTGAAATAAATAAATAAACATCGTATTCGATGCGAGATTTTTCCCTGAAAAAAATGTTCTTTTAAATGTTCTTGTTACTGGGTAAAAAGACACGATCTTTAATGTACGCAATTATAAAATAAATATACCTAATATGATTTAATCCTATACGAAAATATGAAAAATATAAAAAATATATAGGTATATAATTTATATATACATATATATATTGTTTAGCAACACATAGACATTTATATTGTAATTAGACATGTTTTCGATTATTTAATAAAACGAGAATAACTATGACACCTGTAGCTATCATATATCAACTGCTTCTATACATTGTTTATTGGTAGTAAAATATTTAACCAGAACCTGACGTCTTACAGCTAGGCCCTACAGGCGTCATTAACGGCATCTTCCCACAGACTACTCGCGCCCGTGGTACCAACTTTTAATAGGTTGCTTCATTTCTTGTCTCCATTTGTGTCTGCGGAACTTTTAGCTTATTCTATGTGCGTATGGCCATAGGGGCAAACGTGAGTTATTTTTAGGTCTGACTAGAATAAAATTAAAAAAACACACGGTATCATGAAATTCTTCCAATTCATCATAAATTTAAACACCACTTTAGTTTTTTTTTTTTGTAAATTTTGACGCACGACTATAATATTTCAATTTAATAATAATAACTTTTAAAATGTGGCACTAAACTATTTCTTTAGCGTGTTTCTATTTGCACGTATAGATTAGTTTGTATTAATGTTGACAGGCTATTAATAAATAATACGTCCCAATAGTCATTCTGTCATATTTTTTAAATGATTTTTGAGCGTTCTATCGAACTATCAATGTTTCATTAATTAATATCTACTAAAAAAATTTTAACTTTAATTTAATCTATATTATTCGACCAGCCTCCGATGTGATCTAAACGGCTATGATTGCTTTTCAAGAGCATCGATCTACACATAAAAATTCAACTCTTTCGCATTTGTCCTTTTCGAGTCGAAAGATGCAACAGTCGGACAAAGGACGGGGATAGTAGTTTCTCATACATGAATGTATAGACGCTAAAAAATAAATCGCTAATCCGACTTAACGTGGAAGGCCTTTTATACCCATTACACCTAAGTCTTTCAATTTTCATATTATTTTTATAACCTATAAGTACCAAAATCGTGCGAGCATTTATGACTTATCTCCGTTTCACTCACGGGCTTACAGACACATGCGGGTAGGCCGACGCGTGTGGAGCAATTCGCCCATCAGCCCCAATTGCGTCCAATTTAAACCAATCAACACAATGATGGAGCATTCCTGGACCGGGAGACGAAGCGCTGGCAGACGCGAAAGACTGATTCCATTTTTGTGATCTTCGCGCGTTTGACAAATAAACAACAAACATATAAATCTAACACATACATTCTGTCATCCTAAGGGCCGAAATTTCATGTCCTAAATTTTAAGTTAGACTTAGCCGATAAACATCGTATTTCAACTCACTCTTAGCGTTAAGTCGAACATAAAAGTCCGCCTTGGTTAAGAATCAAAACAACCTCGACTTAAGCTTTAAGTCGAACTTATGTCGGTGTAAAATACGCTGCTAGGAGCGATTTCAGTACAATAAAGGGCGTTACTATCGCCAAAATTGGCGGCGGGAATGCGCGCCAATTTTACAATTCTATTATTTTGTAATTCCAATTAGAGTAAAAGAAAACAATTAAATAAATAAACTACAGTAAACACAAGATCAAAACAAGCATTATATCCGCGCGCCAAAATCCTACAGCTGACAGCATAACCTCAAAATGTCAGATGACGCGTCATATCTCAAAAGTATTGTATACACAAACCATAGCGGCGAGTGGCGAAAACATATTCTTAGCAAAGTCGAACTTAAAAAGTAACCGAAATAAACAATTTAATTTAGGTCATGCTTAAAAGTTGAGTTGATCCTAACTAAGAACGACTTTAAGCAAGGACTGAAATTTCGGCCCTAAGAATATCTCACGAAACAGACAAAATGGGTTTTGTGGGGTCTGAGGGTTTTCAGGGGGCGGGGGGTTATTTTAACGATTTTCCATATCAGAATTAAACAAATCTACGTTTCAAAGCGAGATATAAAAAATATTCGTTTTACCATATCTGATAATACTGTCAAAATATATATGTAAAATAACGCACGTAACAACTCCTCGATAAAGTTAAAGTAGATACGATCTGAGCTTCTTTCAGACATTTAAGGGGCATTTAAGAGGTTTCAGGGGTCGGGGGGGGCGGGGGAAGGAGTAGGAGTAAATACAACTAAGTAATATTCATTATTAAATCATGTTATTTATTTATATGTTACTGAGAAAAGGGTGCTATAAAATAACAGAATCATACAACTGAAATGGACCGAAATTCTCAAAGGCTTATATTTTTTAATTACAACAATCTTATTCTAGGCAGTGTGTTTATAGCGGATGCACCTTGACATAGTTCTCCGCGGGAAGGGTGGGTGGCTACTTTGAGGAGGGGGAGGGGCAACACCCTCACGGACAACTATGCCTGAACAAAGCACGAATAAGATGCGGTTGTAAACGCTTTTTTATTAATCAATTTTCTAATAAGAAAATGGTTCTAGATGACAGTTAATATTCGTATAATTTACTTAGCAAAAATAACGCACCTCCTCAGAAGTTACGTCAAAACGGCCAATGGTTTTTGAAATATGAAATTGATAAATAATTTAGGGCTATTTAACTAAAACAGATTAAAAAATATTTCGTCGGTTGGAGCATAAAGCCATTAACCGATATTAACTCAAATATATGTATAGTAGTTTAAATAATAGTTTTTAATTATTATATTTGTTCTAGTCCAAAGCCGCACAAAAATTGAGTGATATCTGTAACTTTGTATTTTTGTTAGTTAATGACTTTACGCTCCAAACCGACGATTTAACAGGTCGAAACCTTTGTTTATATTCTGCAGAATATTAAAATGGCCATATACCTACCTATACAATAATAGATATACCTAATATCGTTATTTTTGTAAAGTAGTCTTCCCTTTTGTGTTGCGTGGATAGTGGATAGTTTTATGGTGGATAGTTTTATTTTTTTTAAATATTATTTACTACGTTACACATATACCTACTTAGTAAGTAGCTTTGCTTTGCTATGCCCCGCAGTGAGCGATAAACAGCTGGTGATAAATTAACTTAGACCTTTACAGTATTTTTTATATGTTTTCCAGTTTAGACAGTACCCCAATTCGGTGGGGGTAAATAAATAAAACAAGGTAATATTCATTACTAATTCACGTCAATTATTAATATTTTATTGAAGAAAGGATGCTATCAGGCTACGAAATAACAACTAAAATGAACCTAAATTGTCTAAGATTTAAATTTTTTATTTACAGAAATCTCATTCTTGCGGTGTGATTAAAGCAGGGCCGATGCAGTTTTCTATGCGGGCCCTCGCATGGGCTGCTCTGGAGGGAGGTCACCCCCCCCCCCTCCCCTCCCCGGACAAGCACCTGAAGGAAACACCAGCCCCACTGCACTGGGACCCTTGGATACGTAGCTAGGATACTGCTTAGTATCGTTTGTGGTCCTATAAACAACGTATTCTAATTATTGTTACCATTTTTGTATAATATGTTATATTATCATCAATTACTTTCTGATTAAAAATGTATTTTGAATTCGCGGAAATATTAGCCGTGTTTTTTTTTTCAAATATTCACAGATGAAAAAAAAAAATATTTAGCATTAGGTCAACAAGCTTTGTTTTTAAAATGAAACGTATTAAAAAAAAAATAACGGATAACCTCAAAACGGCGCGCCGGCCGCCATTTTGCGTCGTAGCGTTGGGCGCGCGACCCGCGACGAGTACCGCTCGCCCGCCGAATACTGAAAGCGGTTTTGTTTGGTTAATTTCGTGCAATCGTCAACTATTACCTTGTTAGGCGCTCGAAACGCCCGCAGCGGAATGTTTTTATTAATAATTCACAACAGTTTAACACTCAATTATGAATTAAAGCAAGACTCGCGTCGACGGCGGCGGCGGTCAGTGCGTCGCGAGGCCCGCGGCTCGCGATGTCAAACCGTTTTGGCAAAAAAGAAACGCGCTCAAAATATAATGTTTCTTAACCCAACCAAGATGGCGTTCGTCTTCTGTCAATTTTGGTGTAGGCTATGGACTGTGTTGGACAACAAGACTGCCTAATAAATATCTCGTTTGCATTCGAATTGAAATATTAATGTGAATAATTATTTTATTTGTTATTGTGGTTGAGAGTTAAATATGACGCAAAATATATCACATGTGCAATGTAACCTTTCACAAATAGAAGAACAGTAATAAACAAAACTTTTTTGGAAAAGTGACCGCTGATAATAAGGATTTATGTAAGTATTTCTGAATTATGGACGTTTATATTCCGCTACGCGATTCCGAAGTGATTTATGAATACACCTCGACTGACTGACTGACAAATTGGCACCCAAGCAAACCAAAATGGCGGCGTCACCAGTTTCAAATCTCTTTGATTTCCAACGGGATATTAACCGCTAGCCCACTTCGAAAGCGTGGGTAAAAATCGCATCTTTGTTCGACGCCTCCGGTGTCAGGGAACTCGCGACTGCTGCACTCAGGACGAGTCGCGCGCATCATCCACATAAAGCTAACCGCGTTAAACCAAACATCCAATTCCGATTCTATTGCAATTTGCAATTTCATTTCATACGATTCGTAGCTCTGTTATGCATAATTTACTAAATAAATGATTTATATTCTCGATACGCTCAAAAATTAATTTATGCACCTACCTACCTACCTGTGGTTTGGTCTGCAATATCGCATTATTATGAGAACGGAATAATTTCTTCATTTTCTAAGTGCTAAACATTTCACCTAAACATTGCAACTATATAAGTAGGTTGGTACCTATATTTCTATAATTCCCTCTCTTTCTTTCATTTTCATATATAAGCACGTACGTAGAGTAGGTACGTATCTACACCCACATACTCTAATTGCCAAGACCATTGCCGATAAAAAAACCAGCTTTCAGACCAGACACCATCTTTAAAAAAAAACGCATTTTTATAATAGATTACACAAAACTTCCCCTAAGTCTTCTGGAATGGTCTCGGGACAACCTGTGCATTTTTCCGGTGCATAAATGTTTATTTTACCACACAGGAGTTAGTTTTAAAAAGCCATTATATATTGTTTATGTGTTGTAACTTAGTACTAAAATCGCCGTAGGTAACTTTGTAAATAAATAAATAATTCGGTCAATTCACGAAGCTAAGAGCCAATTACTTTTTTGAAAAACTAATTTGAGTTTTGAATTAGAGTTCGAGCGCCTATTCGATATTTTTATTTAAGATATTCTGTTTATTTAGCACTATAAATTATCGCATTTGCATTGTTGAAAAAATAAACATTGCAAATAAGTTTTTCAAAAGCCCTGAAAGCAGATATATAAATACTTATGTAAAAAAATGGTATTTATTAATGTTAATATATTTTGTTAGTAGAAACTAGTGATGTGCCGGAGACCTGTATCCGTAACTTTTTGGCAGATCTTGAACGGATACTTTACATTATTATAAATTTCATGACATATATATATATATATATATACGAAAATCTAAATATAGACGATTAGGTAGCAATTAAATACTTTTATATTCCGTATGAATTATTATTTATTTCTTAAAATCACATATTTAGCACATTTATTGTAGTGAATTACTAATAGTACCTCAAAGATACTAATTAAAGTATCTTTATAATGAGATCAATCTCAAATCTTTGTAATGAATTATTTAAGATATTAATTAAAGTATGAGTCAACTGTCGTCTCAAGGTAACACGCGCCGACCCGACTGAGTAAGGCCCGTATCCGCGGATCTGGACACCATTGATCCGCATTTGTATCCGCGGATCTGGACACCATTGATCCGCATTTGTATCCGCGGATCTGGACACCATTGATCCGATTTTGTATCCGTATCCGCGGATATATATTTTTAGCGATCCGGCACATCACTAGTAGAAAACTATTTTTAGTTTCTTTCTTTATTTTTAGTTTACTTTCTAAAAATACCTTTTCTTGATCGGTAATGCGCCAACATTAATACAATATAGTATACGCGCTTCTGTCGCTATTGCAGAACAGGTTTTCCTAGTGCAATAGCACAGTACTCGTTGCCTGGCACTAGCGGGCTCACACACACACATTTGGCACGCTATGAATAAAAAGTCCGCTTAGTACTGTTAACCTTAGTGTACCTACGATAATTGAAGGTAGATTACTTTAAGCTATCATTGTTAATTGTATATTTATCATATACGATTGTAGTCTGATTGATAGGTATAATAAAGTGAACGTATTTGTGAGGCATGTATTCAGAAAGGAATAAATGAATATTATTATTATTATGAGTTTTACATTTTATTATTTTGTTTGTTTAAAACTATTCTTTTTTATTCAATCAAATATACGAGTATTTAGTGAATGTTACTGTTTTTCCAATAAAAGAAAACAGCCCTTAAGCTTTTGGGAACGGCCTCAGAACATTCTGTATAGTACAGAGAAATAAATTAGTACTAGTAAGACAGTTTTAGTATGACGTAAACAGTATGACTTATTACCCTCGGAAGAGTTCTCACACCGCGTCCACTTCGATCGCGTGTCCACCATGGCAGCCGATGGGGGCTGTCGAGGGTCGCGTGCCGCGCCCGAGGGGCGCAGCGCCGGGGCGCCGAAGGAGCCGCGTCGCGATGCGGGCGACGCCGCCCGCGCCCTCATGGTCCATGCGCACCGCTCCGGGGACAAATCATCTCGACTTATCGGCGCGGACGGCGTGAGATAATCGCCGTTTCGACGTTTCGGCTGGCCGACGCGTTCCCGGCTCAGTAAAACCAGGTAAACCGCGGACATTTCAGGGAGATGCAAGGTGTTAATATTTTACTAACTGTGGTATTTTAAACTGAAAGACAGTTACATAAAAATACATTAAATACCAACGACGTTAATTATTAAAACGTTGACATAAAGGTCGCGAGTTCAAATCCGCACATGGTCAAACTATCTTCCCTGACTCTAGCGCAAACAGATTTGGCCTAGTTGGTAAGGGCCCTAAATAATTATATATGACCTAGGTTATAGCAATTATTTAGAAAATGAATAAATACGCAAAAAAAAAGGATTTTCATTTGTATTTTTGGTAATTCCTCAAAAATGGTAAAAACATAAAGATTCTCGTTCTGTAGATTACGTTCAAAAGTGGGTTAATAATCCATATACGAGGATTATTAACATTAATATGTTAATTACATTAATAACATTACATGTATTAAGGCATTAGTACATTTTGGGAATTTACGAAAACAATGTTCAGCTTTTAAGTTATAAATTCTCCAAATTTTCCCAAAAATGATAATAGATTTTGATGTTGACATTGAAAAAATAATTAATAACTTCTCTTAAAGATTCTAAATTGAAGTCTGATCAAAAGTTCGTCTGATGAAGTACTGAAGTCAATTAATAAAACTTTAAAAAACAATAATTTACGTAAGAATTAGCAAAAATACTAATATATAATAATATCCACTAACAGAGGTACCTTACACAAAGTTTACTTAGAACAGGTCTTTACACCTGGCTAGGTGAACACAGTAACCCCTTTGTCAACTCATACATTTAAATTTTTGGATGTAATATTATGTGATATATTTTTTTCTCTTGTTAAAATTGTTATTAAGTGTAGGATTATCGTATTTCCTTAAATAAATATTAAACCAAGCTGTTAGTGGGTATCTTTTAAATTTTCAAGAGCTTAAGGTCCTGCCCCTGGGTTAAATAAACATTAGGTTAATTAAAAACAAATGTACGGTTAATCTTATTGCCGTACGAAATTGGTAATGCATCTTAAAATCGTTAAATCTCCATATTGCTTTTGCAATATTGCGAAATTATAAATACCACAGTTTAGTCAACTTTTTTTTTAATGTTTTGAAAAAACACTATAGTCAGGCGACATAGATCGCCCACATCTTCAAAATGTTATAACTTATCTAAATCTGTTCAGAATTGATCGAGTTCTTTAGTTGAAGGGTGTAATATTTGTTAAACTGTTGATGGATAACCCATGGCCTAATACAACTGACAGCAAAATGTCATAAATTTCGACTAGTCAGCAATTCATAACCTAAATAAGTCATTTTGGGGGCGGTTTGCGTGTGTCGTATCTACATCTATTCTTTTTTCCGTGATTTGATTTAAACTGACGTGACTCAATAAAATAAAATATTTTATTAAAAAGGCCATTTTGTAACCCCTCCCCCCCGCACCAAAAAAACAACCCTTCAATCTTCAACTAAAGTAGGTACAGAAGGCCTCTTCCTCAAAGAAGAGTCACCTAAAATCTTCAATCAAAGCAAAAAAAAATCCAGTCGGCACGCCAGACGGCGAAGGTAGACTTCGCCGGCTCAGCGTAGAAGATAGGCGAACTCCAATTGTGCGAACTTGTATCCAGTTCATTTCGATGTTTTACGGGCATTTTAGGTTTTATTTCAAGCTACAGTAATAAGCATATGAAGACATTTTTCCTTGGTTCAGTAACTTGATTCATATTTTATCAAGGTTTTAGGGGTTCGTTGAAATATGTGGGCTATACCAATTGGGATACCCAGGGAAAAGTAACAAGTGAACAGTAAATTGTAATAAATTTAGTGTTAAAACAACAAAAAGAAAATACAAATTTGGAAAAGCTGTCGAGTTTAAGTCGTAGGTGAGACAGTTATCCAGTTCTGGGAGATTTGGCATCCCTTACTCCCCTTCCTCCCTTTGATCGTCCCTTACTGTAAGGGTTGCTCATATCAAAATTTGTTTCAAAGAAAAGATGTTGGAAAATTATAGGTCCACAGAAGAATTTTGAAAAACCATTTTTATCCGACCCCTAGGAGTAATTATGGAGATAATTCAAAGAATATTTTTCACATAAGTACCCGACAAGGCAATTAGCATCACAAATACTCATTATACCGAAATTTAAAAATATATATGGAGAAAGGCAAGCTAAAGTTGTGCTGGCACGATTATTTAATAAGGTCCCTTTAGAAATTAAAAAAATTAAAAAAAAATAGTGATGTAAAATTCCTATGTGATTCCTATATAGACTATTATTATATAATATTATATACTTTGCACATTATATATATTATAATTATTACTAAAACCTAACACTTTATAATATAAGTATCTCATGTGTATTTATTTCATATATATGATATGTATATATTTATATATATACACCCATACATATACCAATTATAAAAATAATTAATAAGCAATAAAGCAAACGTGTAAAATTGGAGCAGGTATCACCCCAGAACAGACCTTGTCTAGTGGGGTGATAAAATCCACACCACCTATCTATTTTGCTTTGTATGAGATAGTTTAAGATTACTTTGTAACTAGATTTATTCATTTGTTTTATGCTATTTCATATGTATTGTTTTTGGATAAAATAAAAAATAAAAAAAATGATCTAAAATTATACTTATATTCTTCAATTCATTCTTCTTGTTAATGTAATGTTTTTAACAATAGGTTAAGGTGTGTAAACAAAAAAAAATAATTAAATAATTAAGTAACATGTTGCTAGATAATGTCTATAGTAGTATCTGGTAGACGGAGTCGACAGGCTCTTCCAGGGCATGTAAATTGCTTACTTAAAATATATTAAATAAAGGTCGCGACAGCGACATTGACTTTGAATTTGGACCAATGGTTGGTGCTATCAAAAAAGTTCGCTCAGATAAGTTAAGGCCCTTATCTAAGAAATAATATAAAATTTAAATGAATTCTGTATCTTAAATACCAAGAAAGTTATAGCAAAATTTCACTTTTTTCGAAATTTGTGCCCGTAAATTTTATGTATTAATTCGAAAGTGATTTGGTGTAAAATTACGGCAATTATCGTGTCCACAAGAAAGTGATATAGACACTGAGGGTGGCTTTGGGCTCTAGGGGATGTGAAACGCGAAGATATGTCGAAATTTTCCGGAAGTCATATGACATGGACCCATTTTCTAATGAAATCCACCAACGGCGAACTCTATCCGCAGCCGCCGCGGCCGGGGTACGTAGATCTTTACGTAGATCCTTACGTAGATCCCGTCGCGCCGCCCTGATTGGCTGGCCCCGCCCCCCGGCGAACGGCGCGCGCTGATTGGCCGCCCCCCGCGCCTCTCGTCTTCGTCCTGCTCGTTGTCCTGATTAAGCTCATTTAGCGATGCGCTGACGCCACCGCCGGTCAGCTCAGCATCTAAATTACCATCAATAAAACGGTCCAGCGATGGCAATTTTACTCAATCAGCCGACAATTCGATAACCGCCGGGGGTTGCCAGCAATTGACGGCGATTTTCGAGATTTCATGCGCGCGCGTTAATTGTGGATAATACGCGTTGATTGGCACTCATTGATCTGATTGGGGAGCTTTTTCACTCGACCAATTCGATCGCGCGGCCTAATTAAATTGATCGACGGAATTAGCGATGGAACCGGCCGGCTTCGAGGATCAGATGTTCCACGAGTACGCGGCGCCCCAGTGCGCGCGGGGCCTGCAGGACGGCACGGTGCTCGTGCTGGGCGGCAGCCCCCAGCACGAGCTGGCGCTGTACCACTCCGAGGGCGCCAAGCGGAAGGACGAGGGTCTCATGATGCAGCCCGGCGCGCAGGCGGGCGCCGAGGGTCTCGGCGGCGCGGCCAAGAAGGCGGACTCCAAAAAGAAGAACGACAACAGCGGCATTAAGAAGAAGAAAACCAGGTACCTGCCCTACTCGCACAAACCGCATTCATTTCTATCCATTGAATGTTTGATTTTGTTTATTTCTTTCGGAAAACCCCAGCTGATACAAAAATAAAGTTTCCTCCAAATTTAATAAAATAGAAAAATACATTCGGGAACGAGGTTGGGATTAGAAATTAGAAGGGGTTGGGAATTTACACAATAAACATATTAGATATTACACACTCTACTACTCCAGGGTTAGAGTAGAGACACTCTCTGGAATGCCGGGAAGGTAGTGTTAAACATATCGATAGCGCTCAACATGCTATTTATTTATTTGTATGAGAAATGCTTAGGTACAGCTATACATAATGACATTTACACAAAAAAAGATAAATAATAACTTAAGCCGACTACAGGCATCTCCAATTTAACATATACTTTTAACAGAACGTACTAGGATCTAATTTATAGTGATTTATAGTGTTTCTGCTGTAAAGCTTACATGCTCGATGTAGGTACTCGTATAATATGTATGAATTCTGTGTATAATTCGCGAACTAAATTCTAAATACGCTCAATACGATCGATGTAATCTTCATCTGTGTAATGATTTTATATCGTGTGGCGAATTCATGTTAGTAAAGTTGACATTTTGTAAGTCCAAAGCGGACCCCATTTGGTGTCTTTCCAGTTCGAATGCCGTACATTTGAGGAGGATGTATTTATTGTCTCTAATCTTAGTTTGAATCTGTGGAGATATAGCCTGAAAGCTCCACGTTCAGTCCAGGGACGGATTTGGAAAAAATCTAAGGGGAGGGTATAATGCCAAGGACACCCATTAGCGATTTGTGGAAAAATCGACTATTTACAATAAAATTTGACATATTAAATTCGTTTATAATTCATCTAAAAACCATTCGTCCGAAAACAAATCGTCTATAACTCATTCAAAAAATACAAATTGTAATTAATTGCGAGGAATTATGTTTCAGACGAATTTCCCGCATACGCACATTTTCACGGTTATTTATTTTTCCCTTTCTTTGGAACATACAAACGGTGAAAAGCAAATAAAAAAATTATAAAAACAACTTTTTATTTCGTAATTAAAGTTGATTTATTCAGTTTTTTTTTAATATATCCCGCTTTAAAAATCCATTATAAAATTACACTTTCATTTAAATGTATACTAAAAATATAAATGTAATTTAAAACTAACATTTCTGGTGATATATATGAATTAATATATGGAATAATGGTGACTATAATATGAAAACTATTTATTTATTTATTTAACGTCATTTACACGCACTCTTATAATATATAACACTAAAATAGTGGTTTAAATAATAAATACATGGCTTGTTTGCACACGTTTGTTTGTAATCACGTGCAATGGATTCCTTTTGTGCAAAAGAATTGTTTGTTAAAAAGGAACGAACATTATAAAATGTGTACTAGTGAGTGGTATTGAAAGTGATCTTTACCGCCCCGGGGATCCGCGCCTGGTCCAGTCAGATGGTATGATCGTCCGTAATTGTTGTACCACAGGCGTGTGGTATTCTCAAAAAACAGTCTTGTGACCTCATCTGTAGTCGATTCCTGGTATCTAGAGTCCCATCTCAGTCCGTATCTATCCATATTACCAGCTCGGACCTTGGAAAATATAGAGTAGCGCCGTCTATAGGCAAGGCACACATAATATCCAGGAAGTCAGTTGTTGGCGACGTAAAAGCTGTGAGTAAAAAATTAATTTCTCGATAGAAAAGTTTGGCAAATGTTTTCATTCCTACATTAATTCACAGGGGCACCGTTTGACCCTTGCGGAACCCTAAAAAAATTGTTTAAAAACGCGTGCCGACATCGCACAGAACGCAACCGCCCTATTAAAAGAGCATTCAAATTTTGACCGCTCGAACGCCTAAGCGAATGAATAAAATTAGCCAACCCTCGCGTAGAAATGAAACAAAGCCCCTGCGAACACAGCGCTCGGCAAAATAAATATTTATTTATTTATTCTTTATTGAAAAATCCACAGTATTAAATTTTTATATTTAAAACAAATTTTTTACTAGTATTTAAACCAATTACGGATTTCGGTCATTTTACATGTTAAGATTAGCATAAAAATTTGAACAGTGTTCTTAAAATATATATTGATTATTATATTATATATTTTTTTTTGAAATGTTATGTGTAATTTGTGAGTGATGTTTGTGGTAGTTGTGAGTGTGTGACATTTGGATGTATATATTAAAATAAAGTAATAAATTAACTATGGTAAATAAAAAAAAATTACTAACAAGCATTTTATTTAGACGTTAAAATAACTAGTTTCCTTCTAGAAGGTTAATTCACATCGACAGCTAAACCTAAAATCCTACTAAAATATTTTTCTGATTAATGATTTTAAATATACCCTGTATATCAATCGTGCTAAATTGACGCTTATAACTTCCTGCTATTCAAAACTGAGTTCACAATTAGTGTATAAAAAAAAAAAATCCCTAATTTAGTGTTTTTATTACGGATACGGTGTAAATTCGGCCGGCGCGCGCGGTTCGATAGCCTATCCTTGACGCGTTATTAGCGTGCGGTGACCGTTATAAAAAAAAACCCTTTACACCGCAAGATTATTTTTTTACTCAGGGGTCGAATTACACATTTCAAAAAAGCCATAACTGTCGAGCAAAATCAGAAATAAATGAAAAATCTCACCGTATTTTTTTTTTCCGGATTTCATAGTATTTTTCATAAAAAAAAAAACATTTTTATATCCTCGTGAAATTCGCGATGCACTGAAACGCGATCGGCTGGCTATAGGCGAAAGCTTTTATTACTTAGGAAGTGATATGATCGTTGAAGCGGACACAATTCGGGATCTTGGCTTAATTTTAGATAGCAAACTCAGCTTCGACGCACATATTGAAGCAATCACCCTTAGAGCCAACAGAACTAGTGGTTTTATAAATCGCTTGCGAGTGCTTACGAGTGCGGAAGCACTCAAGACCTTATACGTCGCATACGTACGTAGTGTTTTAGAATTTGCCTCATCTGTCTGGTCGCCTCAATACGCCGTATGCAAAGATAGGCTGGAACGTATACTCAGTATGACAACTACGAGGGCTCATTACACCATCACAACTTACTGAGCCTGGAGAACCGAAGGGTAATCAATGACATGAGCTTATTGCACAACGTGCTACACAACCAGATCGATTGCTAAGCAATTTGCGCCCGAGGGTTCCGTCACGTCTAACTTGAAATAGAGAATTATTTTTTGTGCTAAGTACAATACGAATTACGCAATAAATTCAGCTATAAACCGTATTGGTACAACATATAACCGCAATTTCAGCGAAATGGACATTTTTCATTTGCATAAAGGCGACTTTATATTCAATTTATAAAAAAAAAATTCTTTGAACATACACATTATTAGTAATAGTATACTCGTCACCACACACACACACATTACACACTCTTACATTCCACACCCTATTATATTTACAGATTATAACACTCATACAATGTTATCACTACCCTCACACACACAACCACACATCTCACATGCATATCTAAATCTAAAATAGCGTTAAACTCAACAGCAAAGTTTTAAATATTTTTGTACATAATTGGCCTTATAATGCCAACGCACACACACACACACACACACACAAACACACACCCTCATCCACACACACACACATACATCACATGCTCCTCATACGAATGTATACCTGCGTGTTTGTATTTTAATCATTTGATTTGCATCAATTTAGTTTGAAGTCTTCATACCTACTGTATAATAGTATGTTTGTGAATGTGTAGGAAATCCATAAACGGTTTTATTATCTGCTTAATTCTTAATTGTTAATATTATTGTTATTACTGTGTGTTTTCCCATAAGAAAATAAATAAATTAAATCCTAGTTCGTTCTGTTAAAAGTATCTGTTAAATTGGAGATGCCTGTAGTCGTCTTAAGTTATTTATCTATTTCTATGTAACTGACATTATGTATAGCTGTAAGCGTTTCTCATGCAAATAAATAAAAGCCATCCATTTGGCCCTCGACACCCACGGACAGCGCCGAGTACCCAACCAACCCAACTATAGCAACCCGTCCCTGGGCTCGGCTGGTCTTTGCGCGCGCGCCCGTCCTGAGCGTGACGACCCACTGCGACGGCATGCCGCCACTGCGCCGGTATACGGGTGAGGATGCTTTGTTGTCGAGGGCAGGAGGGTAGGAGGGTAGGAGGGTAGGAGGGCGTATTTATATTGGGATTTTTTTACCGGTGTCATGTGGACACTCGAATTGATAAGGGGAATGACGTTTGTAGTTTTAATCGCTTCGCGAAAACATCGGGGCACTTAAAATCGAAAAATACCAACCACTTCACTTTCTGCTAAATAACAAACGGATCTACCCATATAGTTATGTGGATTATATCATAAATCTAAAAACTTGTTTTTTTTTCTTTAGTAGGAGCATTTTAAAATATATTTTTAATAAATTTGTTATATTAATTAGTTGTTATAGTTGTTATAGTTATATTTTAACAAGCTGACCCGACGAACTTCGCACCGCATCAGAATTAATAATTATTGTATCGAAATATTATCCGAATAAAATTCAGTTTTTTATTAGGAATACTCAAAATGAATCAAATTCAATAAATGTACAGAAATCAAAATGATATGTATTTTAACTATCAATACAAATGCACACATACAGAATACAAATGCATTTTCCTTATATATTTTTTCGTAATTTTTCCTATGTTTTAGACAAATCCAACAAATATCATAAGTATAACTATAAATGGTGTAACTAACCCGACTTTCTTTTATATAGATAGATTGTTATTATTATTATTATTTTATAATAGCTAATAAACCTATATCTTATTCAGTATCAAAATTATTACTTTGATTCTATGACACTTATTATACTAATTAGTATTAAGATTATTACTAATTTTAAAAAAAAAACACCAATTTATGCTAAGTCAAATATGCCCATTCAAATTTTGACACCACGGATTTATTTTTATAATATTTTATAAACAGTAGGTTACTAATTTACACTTATCTCATCACAAACATTATGCTCAAGGGTGTAACCAATAATCCTAAAGTTCCTCATAATCAATTAGCAAGTGCTCCAACTCCTTAAGTTCTGATGTAGTATCTCTTATACTCTTTATTTGGCATTAAGGCGAATCCAAAAGATAAATATTAATTTCGACTCATTTAGAACCCTGTTTTTTTCTATTACTGGCATTTGGTAACCATTGGATATTTAAAAATAAATAATAATAATAAAAAATAAATATAAAATTCATCTTTAACATGTTCTGATCTGTTTATGTTCTGGTCTGTTCATAATAAAGTAGATTTTATAATTCAATGTTCTTTCTGAGAAATAGTTATTGTTAGTTGAATTGCTCTCTTATAAAGATATTAGTAAAAATTAGGCAGAAATTAGGGAGCATTAGGAAAAATATTATTTAAAAGGTAAATGAAGGGTCTATAACGGGAATTCTTGGGGTCGAAATCGGTTTCCCAGGGGTTGGCATAAGCAAAAACTGATTTTGGGGGTGGACGAGATCTAAAAATCGACCCCTATTAATTAACACAAGTACTCATTTGAAACTTTCAAGATACTGTGTAAGTTGTGTTACTTGTACCAATTTGTTATAAGAATGACTAATATTTTAGTATTTAAAAAAAAAACTCTACAAGTCGATAAACTTTCAGGCAACTTTTGACTTGCTCTGTATTGACGCATACCTATGGGGTCAATTGTCTATGGTGGTCTGATTTCAAGTCGGACAAGGGGTATCAGGCCCAAAATAGTTTGGAAATCCCTGATCTAAAACATAGATTTTTTTTAATTTTTACATTATAAAGCTGTAATCAAATAAAAAGCAACAATTGCTTACTGCCAAAGAGTAAAATCTGACGCCCTATAAAAATAAAGCACTGAGTTTCAAAGCCGACTGTCAATGCTTCGCCTTAATTATGAGGGTAGTGCCATGGCGACGTTACAAGTCTTTATATTAAGGCGCCCCGGGACGCATTTGTCCTTGAGATTAGAAAGAGTAGGCTTTATTCGAACATTGACGAGTAGAAAAGAGACGGATATACTCGCCGACCGCGAATTCGTTACATTTGGAATCGATGAAACATGTTTTTTGTATTTAAATAATTATTTTCATTTGAAAAAAGTGTTTTTTTTAAAGTAATGGCCTAGATTATTATATTGTCTATCTTTAGAAAGAAAAATTAGGTTCGCGTCACTTACACAACTTAAAAGAAAATCGTTGCAAGAAAAAAACAACACTTTATTTATTTATTTTTATTACTATAATAAGGTGTATTTCGTTTTTTTTTTTAAGCAAAGTACTAAATTAATATATGTAGAATATTGTGGTATTTTTAGTTTTAGCCATTTGTTGGGAATAACTTCAACAAAATGCACCAAAATACGTTACAAAACACGTTTTAGGGACTGGCGGCGCCTTAAAAATGTCGATCTGAGAGACAGCGTGAAAATATCCCCCTGTTAAAGGTCGCAAATTTTGGTAATATGATCATAGTGCGACGAGATGTTCAAAGAGATTGATACATGGAAATTTATAGGTTGTAGAATATCGGGATTATGTATCTAAAACCTCCCGGGATTTATTTATTTATTTATAATATGCTACATAGATATTTAATTACATTTTCTCTGAAAAAAATACAATAATTCTGTGTGCGTTTTCTTGCATTGCTTTTATAGTCGTTCAGGTATGGGTAAAATACATACCCAACTCAAATTCTCAATATTTAACCTATAAAAGTGTTAGTTTATTAGACAGGAAATTTAGGAGGGTATACAAACTCATGATTTTCTGCAGATCAACAGAACATTCTTGAGAAACTTCCGCGGTCTTGAGGACTCAATTTCATGCACTGAACTCACTGCAGGGTTTTTATTTGCACACAGCACTTTTGTTTTACACAGCAGCTGACAGAAGAAAAAGGTGTACCTTTTTCGCAGGGTGGGGGAAAAAAGGTAAAAAGAAATTGTGACAGATGGTCAGAAATTTCAATTATTTCGGGATCAACAGTTGTGTTCGCCCGAAGGCCGTAAAACGAAAATTTAAGATTTTAAACTACATTCGAGATAAAGTGATCGAATTATTTATTTTATAGTGCAAACGAGGGTATTTGTATATTAAAGATAATATCACAATATAATAATGAATGTAATTAATATATCGTAATATTTCTAACTAGGCACTCAAGGGGGTGGCAGTTTTTTATTAATAAAACATTTGAATATGTACCTACCATAAGAAATAATAAAAATAAAACTTTGTATTTTCATTTTCAAATTTTGGTCGGACCTCTGAACAAATATGGTACGGTAACGCAATCATCATTTTACCAACTTTTGTCGTAGAAAACGTTTATATATAAAGAGCTATTTTTTTAAATGGGCGGCTGTAAGAAAAGTGCCTAGGGGCGGAAATTTCTTAAATCCGGCCCTGCTGCTATACGTAGGTACTTTGTCCATTTTTATATATATATATTTTTTTTATATAATCACAAAAAAAACTATGAGGGTAATACAACGCTCCTACGCTCCCCTTCAAAAACGAACGAAAATGATCGATAGATCTTTGAATCGATAATTGTGTAGATCAAAAATCGATAGAAATTATACCCGTATAATCTGTGTGAATGTAGTTTTTTTTCAGTTAACTGCTGCTAAGCCAAAAAATACCTATACCAACAGTTATACACAAATATCATTTTAACCGTTTTTTAAATTATTATTATTAATTAAAATATTTTGTTGCTTGCTCCGGTGATATTTTTGATACTGGCAAGTGATGGTGGTATTAGCAAACTACGTTTAAATATGGGCTTTGTCTGGGTTAAATATGGTTCTATTAAGGGTATTCCGTTCGCGGATAGTTTTAGGAAGAAAAGAATTGATGACATTTGTTTTTTTGCCCGCAGCAGCGGCTAGTATGTGTATGTATCGTTTTATCTCCTAAATATCTAGGTTTCTATGGAATTAATAAGTTAAATTTTTATTTTGTCTAAAATTTTGTATTTCCCAGAAGCATAATTTATTTCACAAAGACGCAAATTCAGCTCAGCCTTTAGACAAACGTTGATTCTGTTTTTTATGATTATTAACCGGCAACGGCGCAAAGCGTGAAATGAGACAGAATGATTTAAAACCACACGCAAGACAGAGAAAAGCGCCAACGGGAAGAGGGCCCTTAAGAGTGAGTATTACCCTCGCAACCGCAAAGTATAAGGAAGTATGTTATTTTGAGTAGATTTAATTTGAAAAACTACCTATTGCAAACCATGACGTGACTTCCGGAAAATTTCGACCTTCGCGTTTCACATCCTCTAGAACCCAAAACCACCCTCAGTTCAAAAGACTATATATCTATCTATCTATCTATATCACTTTATTGTGGACACGATAACTGCCGTAATTTCATACAAATCATTTTCAAATGATACATAAAATTTATGAGCACAAAATCTCGGTCAAATTCGTTAAAATGGGCAAAATCAGACCAGGGGGCGGAAAATAGGGGGTTTTTTTTTTTCGAAAAAACGAAATTATGCTATAAATTCATTTCAGTTTTATATTTTTCCTTAGATAAGGCCCTAAAACTTATTTGAGTAACTTTTTTGATAGCACCAACCGTTGGTGGGAAAAAAAAATAAAAAAAATATACCTGTCCTAATTGGCACAGGATTATATCCGTTCAAAATGTTATTTGTAGGCATGTAATTTCCCTACAGCTTTTGTTTGAAACAATTTTTGATGTGAGCAACCCTTACGGTAAGGGATGTCCAAAATGTTTCACAGCATTGATCCGGTGAAATTTACCTCCGCCTTCCGGCGCGCCGAAAGGAATTCTTTATAGTATGTTGATTAAGAAACTAATTCAGAGATCCCGTGTTGAAAACCTGGATGGTGGATGGCTAGGTCATTATTTTTTTTTGCAGAATTGAATATTCAACGGGGCTTTTCTCAAAACTAATTAGATTATAGACGCATGAATAATAAAGTATGAAGGACATTTGTAAAAAGTTGAATGCTAATTTCTGCAGGCTAAATCGCAGAAATATCGTTGAGATATGTTTCTTCCTTCATTTCCAGAACCACTTTCACCGCCTATCAGCTGGAGGAACTGGAGAGAGCCTTCGAGCGAGCGCCCTATCCTGACGTCTTCGCCAGGGAGGAGCTCGCCCTCAAGCTGAACCTCAGCGAGTCCAGGGTTCAGGTTAGCAACTTTACTACCTTAAACCCGAGGGTAATTTATTTAATCTACGTCTAATCAAGTGCGAAATATACAGGCGTCCCGGACTATTCCCGGTGAACAATCCAGCTAATTGTCCCTGCAATTTCAAACATGATCCTTATACCAAAATTTATCATGGTTTTAGAGAAAAAAATATATTTTTTACGTAATAATAGTAAACCCTGAAGCCCTATAAAAATAATAAAAAATAGGGAACATATACACCCTCTTAAGTCTTCGGGAGTGGTTTTGGGACACCCTGTATTGTATGTGTATAATGGAAAATCGCATGAAAAGACAAATGAGACAATCTTTAACAATTGTCTTCATAACGTCGCCGGACTTGTGTTTTCATAGCGTGTTAGAGGGTGCGTGTGTATGAGAGCATCTCCAGTTGCCAGGCGAAGGGATGCTTTTATACTACTGCCTAGTAATGATGCCTCTTATTCTTCAGGTATGGTTCCAGAACCGCCGCGCGAAGTGGAGGAAACGCGAACCGCCCCGCAAGACGGGCTACATCGGCTCCAGCTCGCCGTCATCCACGACCCTCGCGAACAGCTTCCCCTCGATGAACGCCAACCTGAACTTCCAGCAGCAGAGCGCGCCGATCAGCTCCACGGCGCCCGTGGACACGTGGACCTACCAGCCGGCGTACGAGATCTCCCCGCACTTGAACCTCCTCTCGCCGAACTCGCCCTATTCGAACTTCAACTCGGGCACCGCGGGCGCCTACTCGTCCTACACCACTATGCTCAACGGCCACGACGGCCAGATGTTCTCGGCGCCCATGCGCGGCCACAACTTCGGAGAGTACGGCCTGGTCAGCTCCAACAGCCCGCCGATAGGGGTGCGCGACTACCCGATGATGAGCGCGCACTCGCCGGGAAACGTCAACTCCATGTCGAACGAGGACGTGAAGTTGGAGGCGTACAATTTGGAGCACGACAAATATGGCGGCCACCTCGTCGACGACGGCACCAAGTACGCGTCGTGCGGCATGCCCGACGACGGCACCAAGTACGCGGGGCTCTCGCCCAAGTACCAAGCGCACAACTCGCACCTCAGCCCCGAGCGCTACGACAGCGAAACGGCCGTCATGAGCGCCGACGGCCATCTCGGCAAGGAGATGTCCGTCAAGATGGAGGGCGGCGCGGGCGCGGGCGCGTTGCCCTCCTACGTGCAGCTACCCCCTTTTCTGAACTGAAGAACTCTTTTTTCAAAGTTGTGCGCGGTGGCAACGATGGCAATTTTCAATCGAATTTATCGGTAGATTGATTCACCTGATACTGGTCAGATTTAACCACAAATATAAACACGTAAGTCGGAACTGCGCCTAATTTACAGCCATACATTTAACAACAACTGTCATAATAAAAAACGAGCATCTTAACTCGAATATTTTAATATTAATTAATTTTAATTGTCCATTTTTGCCCCGGAACAAGAATTTTGAAAAGAGGGTCAGAAATATATACTCAATAAACACTATGATATTTTCAAATAAAATTTATATTTTAGTTAACGTGTGTGTTTTAAAGTTATTATGTTAATATGTGTTATTTTTAAATGAAATTTTAAGTTCTTGGGTGATTTTTAAGTATAGTATTTAGTTACTTATATTTTATTATCTAATTAGATAAATTGTTTTCATTTAATGGTCACAAACAACGAATATGTGATGATTCAGATGCAGTTTTTACTGTTTGAAAAATGTGCCTAACTATTTAATTATAAGTAGGTAGATAGGTTTGCACAAAAAATAAGATACAACCTACTCTGTTTGGCCCTGCGGGCTGTGATGTAAGTTAAGAAGTATAAAGCCGTATAAATGTTTTAAATGTGTGTAACAAATAAACAAACCCCGCCAATACGACAAATTACCATCGGCTCATTCATATAAAAACAAAGTTTTTTTTTAATTGCTTTAAATTGTTTATAGAATGAAGTCTGAGTTTCGAGAAAAATTGTTAAAATGCAACTGATTTTGTTGCAGGCAAAACCCAACGACGCCTCCATTTTGTGTCGTGCTATTTAAGATGGCGGCTGCATTGGGGTTGGCGCGTAACTGACATATTAATTAAATAACCTTTAATGTTTAATAAAATTAATGTTGTTTTGTTTAATTATTACGATAATCTAATTTAAGCATGCGGCTATTGCGTCGGTATGAAAACAACAAAATCACAAAGTCTTTACCTATATTATTATATATTATATTTGGTTTGCCAAAGAAATGTTTTAGGTTATATTCAAATATTTACTAAGTATTTTAGACGTAAGCTGTTTGTTATACGCGATCGCGCTAGTACCAGCCATCGGGCAGGCTGGTTCTGAACGAAAAAACGTCAAAGGAAAGTTTCTAGCCTAAATGCGGTTAGATTAAATCTGTTTTCGAACAAAGTATGTTGTTTATTTTAAAATAATTTGTACAATCTGCAATAAAATTTTATAACCTTTGCATTAATTTTAATGTGTCTTTGAATGTTATTTTTTTATTGAGAAATATTTATAAAAAAAAACGGATACTTACCTACAAACGCCGATGAGATACAATTATTCACATTAAATACGGTTAGGATTAATTTACTCTGACTTCACAGAACAATGTAAAGCGTAGAAGCGGCAAATTCTGCCCTTTCAGCCAGGCTGCCTTCTCTCGCTTCTACCTATTTGACGAGCGTAATTTTGGATTACTTAAAATGCATTCCATTGTGCCTTCTTAATTTTATCGAACTATTTTTATGAATAAATGGTTTTGTGTAATCTAGTGGCGTAGCTAGCACGCGGGTATCGTGGTGTCCTAAAAATGATAACTGTTAAAATTTAGAAAATATATATTTAATTTATCATTATTATCACCGTACCGGTGACAGCTATTGAGCTAAACAAAAAATATATTACCAATAAATTTATAACTATACATCAGTAGGTACTGCCACATGTAAACATTTTAATCTGCAGGAATTATTTAGGTATTTAGGTATTTACTATGGATAACTTGTTTAAAATTACTCCAAGTCTATGGTCAGAATTTCATATCGTAATTAAGACTAACCTAAATATTAAGTCCGATTTAACCGATGAACATCGTATTTCAACTCACTTTTAGCGTTAAGTCGAACTTAACGTCCGTTTTAATTTTTTCCAAATAATTAAAACTGTGACTGTGTTTGCATATTTTGGACATCTTGGATTCAAACAAACGCGCGTGACAACAACCTAGCAATCCTACATCTGACAGCATAACCTCAAAACGTCAAATCACGCGTAAATGTCAAAAGTGATGCGACGGACTAATCACGAGCCCGAAAATAACTGAATGCACAATTCAATGTTAGTTATGCTAAAAAGTGATTCATATTTTATCGTTGAAAAACATAGTGATGGTTTATGTAAGTTTTTATTTTACTCACGGTCGGGTGTGATCCGGCACCTCTTAATAGCTACGCCACTAGTGTATGTAATCTTAAGTAAAATAATTTAACATGTCTATAATAAGTTGCGTGCCAATAAGCTATTTTATGCCAGATATTTCAGTATTACTTATTTTGTATAGATACATTTTTTTCGTAGCTTTTTTTATTAATCGGCCGGTAAACATACCAATTTATGACAGCACACTTAGTGTTTTTATTCAGAAATACACATGGATAGTCCCAATGGATAATGGGTAAAAATTACAACTTAAATAATGATTTTGTGGTGACAAATCAACAAACAATTCGCGAATTTTAAACTATGTACTTAGTGTCACCTATTGTAAAGGTTTAGAACTCAAGCAACGATGATCAATGGAATTTATTTATTAAATACAGAGCGAACTTTTATCAGTATCCTTTTAAGGAGTGGTCCTAGGCATGAATCTGAATAACATTTATTTATTTATTATTTTTTACATAAACAATACTTTTAACATTACACCACCTTTATGTCGTGTATTGCGTTGTAATCAATTATAGAAAATAGATCCTCAGCTGACAATTCATAAACTAAGAAGGACAAAATATTCATAACAAAATGTGCAACTGAAAATTTAACTAGAGGCACACTCTGATTCAACATGTTTTCATATAGCTAACAAAAAAAATCCATATAAAAATATAAATACCCTATTGAACGTTTGTTGCGTTCCTGACCCATCCAATTGATTACATTACAATATTTGCGCACGGGAAACTACTCGTCATTCCCTTTCGTCAATACATTTGTAGGTACGGTTACTGGGTCGCGACCGCGACCGCGCGACGCCGCGCGGTCTTGTATTTTATTAGGTGACCATTTAAAATGTTTTTAGAAATCTTTCTTTTATCATTCACAAGTTTTTTTTGCTTTATTTACAAAGCTGTTCAATTTCTGTCTTTTTCTGTCTGATATTGCTGACTTTAAGTTCATCCTGTGTTGCCCTACTTAAAATGAAGTAACCATATCACAAATGGGGCTAAAATTACTCTCAGGGTAGGTCCTAGTGTCTCGTTGATTTTCACGCGAAGTTTTTTGTCATTATTTTGAAGTGGGTTTTATTTTCGCAGATCTTATTTATTTATTTAATTCAAGAAAGGTTTCACAAATCATGTGCCAATATGAAAAAAAAAACGATGCGCTAAATCGTGTAATTAAAAATAGTTATAGATTTTAAGTATTTTATTTAAATTTTTAAAGCAGCATTATTGATATACGATAATGCTAATGTCATAAATTGTATATAAGTAATTTTTCTAATATCACATTATTGTCGTGTGATTATTAAATAACCATAATGTTTTATCAATAAACAAAATATTATGATCAAAGCACTGAATTCATACAAGGTGCCCTTTTAAAAGTTTACTTGTATTAAATCTAAAATAATATAAATCTTTGTTTTTATATGATAATACATTTTTATACCATCCGATCAGAGTTGAATTATTTTGGCACATACCTCGTATACCCAGTTAAAAAGATACTACTTTTATATCCACTCCGAAATGGGAATGGATATTAAAAAAAAATACTTTTTCATGAGGCGGAGACTCGTGAGAAGCGCGTGCTTACGAGACGGAAACATTAAATCAGGAGACTCAAAAATTGCTAAGGAGACCTTTTTTTATAAAAGATGTTTCAAAATCGATACAAAACCTTATTATGATCATTTTGGTAGATACTGCTTTTGATTCTATATGACTCATGTATTAATGAAAACAATACATACTTATAATTATTATTAATAACTTTGAAGGTCTTTTTTTTATATGAAATCTATTGCGATATACTTATATTGCTGTTTTGGGTTACCCAGTATGGTGTCAAACGATAGATTTTATTAGATGTAATGGGTGTATCTAACCCACACCTTATAAGAGAAACCCAAAGAACTTAAAATTTAATTATCAAAATGTAAATAAATTCGGATTGTTTTGCAATATAATATAAATACTAATTAAACCAATCGCGAGTTGTATCAAATTTGTTTGTTCAAACCATAATTTTCAAACAACAGAATCATTTAGGAAATAAAGCTTCATAGATTATGTGAGCGAGTTTAAATGACAGTCAATTGCGCTATCGCTATTTCTATAAATGTACTTAATACCCGTAGCGCTGACTCTGCTGGCAGGCGGAGTATGTTGCTTGAATCTTAAGCACGCCCAGTTCAGCTACACTGAGGATATTGCCATTGCCAGTGGAAGGCCAACCCGTCGCTGTTCCTCGCCAGAGACGATGTCTTCAAGCAGTCCGCTTCCGTGGAGCTCGTGAGGGGAAATTTTCCTTACACCTGCAGGTTTTAAAGAATCTTAGCGCGACTCGAATAAGGTTCACATTTCAACAGTGTCAAATTGTCGATTACATGTGGAATATGGCGAAATTTAACGAAAAGCGATGTTTATTCATAATATTTCACTAATTTAAAAAATATTAAACCATAATTATTCCCAAAAAAAAATAGTATGAACGGTTTATCAAATTTGCATTATTAATTTGGTAGTCTATAAAACGATCTGAAAGCAAATTTTAGAGGTAACTTTGGATTTTTTTTCTATTGAGGAAATTCTCATTAAACGTGTTTTGGAAACAATAGTTTTTTAGAAATATAGTCAAATATATCTTTTCCTCTTTGCAATTAGTTGCAATAGATTTTTTTGCTGAACATGATTCCCAAACTCTTCAATTGGGTCATTTGGTCCTTCATGCACGTTAAAAGACTGTTCAGTCTTCAATGTCAATAGTGAAATTCGATGGTCCGCCTGAAGTGACGATCAAAGTGACCTTCCTAAAACGCGTCTCAGCATGCATGGCAGTCTTAACGCATTTAAAGGGTACCACTCTATGATAATTTACCCTAAGGCCTGGTTCGCACGAGCTATTTTGGGGCGACAACAGACGTTCGATCCGATTTTACGTAGATCGCTTCTGCGGCACCACTCGATGTGGTCACATCGCATGTTAAAGATTATTTTCTTACTGACAGAAGAAAAGGAAAAAAATGTCGCTACCTTTAAATACCATAAGCGCCACTAAAAAACACATTTCTGACATAGCACACGTCCGCTCAAAACGGTTTTTGCGCAGAACTGAAAATAATCAGATCGGATGCAACACCGGATTTCAAACTAGGCACTCTAGGCATGAACCTAGGGGCGGCAGCGCTAGGGTGCAGTAGTGTTTTAATTAAAGATTTGAGTATGTGCTTACCATAAGAAATCATTTTAAAAAAACTGTAACTAAACTGTTCGTATTTTCATTAATCAACAATACTCAGAGAACCTACACAAATAATATCTATTACCATTAAAAGTGCCATCTATCAAATCATTTAATAAATAATCACCGTTCGGCTATTGTTCATCGAGCCCCCCCCCCCCCCCCCGACATAAACAAACCCCAGCTTGTATTAACATATTTTATAACAATAACGAGACAAATAGGAGTTCTAAATGTAATCGTTGCTAAATTTCATATAACAAAAAAAAAACCTACATTGACAAAGTTTTCGAGAAATATTTTAAAAAATATGCTTAAAAGTAATAAATGTTTGCTAATACTTATCACAAATAGACCGAAAATATGTTTAGCTTTTAAGTGACATTTTTAATAAATCTGTACTAATGTGATAATATTCGTGTCCAGCGCTGTAATGACATATAGTTTGGCCATGAAACAAATATATTATATTAAAGACAAATTCTTTATAAAAACAATTATTTTTTAATATGACAATAAATATCAATCAAAAGTCGATCACAAAATATATTTCCAAAAAAAAAAATTAAAAAGAGTTTAATTTAAGGAAAATTTCCATTTTATCTCAAATTTTGTGACGCACCTGACAATATCACCTGATGATACACAAGCGGCAATAACGTGTGTTGATCCCAATTTACTTGATTCGGTTAATTTGATTCAAAAGCTCACCTTTAGGCGGAGAGGGTCTATCCAAGGCATCGAAACTCACCTAGTCTATTATACAAAGGATTTAGCTTGAGTCACAGACCATTGAAGTAAGCCAAATCTATATACTGCGTAGTGTATCCATTTTCAACCATCGGAAAGGTATTGGTGATAATATACTGATACAAATAACACCGACGTAATCACTGCCTGACTCCGGCCGGAGCTTAGTTTTCGACTGACAGCAATGTCATGATTTTGTCATATCCGCTTCTATGTCATTAACATTAACATTATGTGTATGTGTGGATAATGTATTTGGGCATGTGTGTAGCAAAATAAACTATAGAACCTTGAGGTATATTTAGATGGCCCGAGATGTCAATGAGGCCCAAACCGACTGCCCGCCCTGGCGAAACAAGGACAAGAGTTATACTCATTTTTAGCCACCTTCAATGTGATATCTGTGTGAAAAACCTGTACTGGGCAGCTTTCTTAACACCTGCCTTTTGGGAGATTTAATAACTCCGGAGCATTCATTCTTTTTGATCTGTCACATTGAGATATTTTATTTGCAACACATATCGACGATGGCTATTTTCATCGTCCCAGCAAAGTCAGTATTTTGTGGATGAAAGATTTTTTTTGTCTAAAATCTTCAAATCCAAAAGAATTGGCAAGTGTTTGCATTTACCTCAAAACTCGACATATGCTTTATAGTTTTTTTTTTCATAAAAAGTTACCATAAGAAGTTTTTGTAGCAGTTATTGATTTCATGCTAACGCTTCTATCTCATCCACATAAGCTCGTTGCGAGTCTCCACCTCATGAAATAGCATGCTTCATACCACTCCCATTTTAAAATTCGCGCGTCCGACAGTAGGCTTTTAAATTTGAAGCAACAATTCATACTTAATAATTATAAATACTTTGTTTTAAGTCAAAACTAGCTAAGATGGTAGGTAAATCAACGGAAGACAAGAGGTACATTATATTTACCTCAACACAGACGGAGTCATAAACCATGACTGGACAGACCTACATCACTCGCATTTCCACTGTGGCATCTCGCAAGGTTTTCCGCGCACACTACAAGAGGACCAAGACGTTTTCTTTGCATTTCTACGGCTTGTCACACCTAAGATGGCGGAATAAACAAATCTATTTTTTTAAGTGAAAACTACGGTCAAATTATCTTTTAATAAATACACGATTACAGAAAATGTAACTAGCAAACCAAAAATAAGCCCGATGATAATTGCAAATGGTAAATTATTTTTAATCTATGGGCTGTACGATAGCGATTTGCGTATTGTGAATATGAAAACACTACATATATAAAACTTGTGCTTGTTCCCTTGTATTTTTATTATTTTACAAGATATCTTGAACTTTTGCTCGTCAAATGGACGCCCTGTAAGCACGATGCCAAATAACAACGCTCGTCATCAACCAGATGATTGACTGGGATTGAAAAATCGTTGAATGCCAGAGACATGGCTTGCACAACCTCTCTGGGTCAGCCGGTAGAGTTGTGGTATAAGCGTAGCTGCCACGAACCACTGACCGAGGTCAGTCCAATCAAGAAGTGTAGGGAAAACATAATTATGTAGCTATAGTAGTGAGTTAGGGATATGTGGTCCTTAGATTCCGGCAACAGATGTTGAATTGAATTCGCAGGGGATACGGGTGAACAGCCGGGTGTAGAAATTCCTTACGGTACCAACGTTCCTACTAACCTGACTCTTTTCGTATCCAATTTGGAATGATGCTGCCAAAACGATTATCAAATTACACTTTTGTACCATATTTATTATGCCAGACAAGTATTTAATGTGAACAAAAAAGTGCATGGATAGAGAATTGATCCTCAAATTTTCATTTCATTTTACAAATTTCAACATCACCATTCCCCGTTCATCTCCGTTCACTTAAGATTTCAAATATGAATCAAGAACAAAAGCTAACATTTTGCCTTGCATTTTGCTTTGCTTGCATTTTGCGTTTAGTTGTTTAATTAATTTCAATTAAGTTACTAGAGAGCAATATTGAAAGGTTAGGAATTTAATGTTTTCCTTCTTCAGTTAGGGGTTAGGACTGCGTTCACGTGAGGAACGTCTCTGAATATAGTCATCTGCCTGTTTCCTTGTTATGGGGGAAAACACGAACCAAATGTGATTTTTTTTTTTTTGTTGTATTCATTCATTATCGCTTTGGTTAGGTTTTAGAATCTCCTTCCTTCTGACAGAATGTGAAGCGCAATTTATTGTACAAATTCAAAAATTTTTGAAATACAACGGGGAGCCGTTGTATTTTAATCAGTATTAAAGCATCCGTTTGTGAAAAAATAAAATAAAAGGTGTTAATGTGAAACCTTATAAGGCAATGCACAATGAGCATAAAATGGTAACATAAAATACCACTGATAAGCTCATAAGATAATTTTGAAGTATAGGGTCTTTCGGTGTATGTTGAAAAGAGAATCGCTCCGAACACAGACTGATAAATGTTGATATTTGATATTTGGCATGCACGACAGAATGACCGCAGAACAAGACGTCCAATTAGTAATCAAGTAACACTTCTACGATTCGAATGTTGCGATAATTTTTCTCATCACGTAAAAATAGATCAGAGTTCATAGACCTGAGATTTGGAGTTTACTTACGGCATATCTGACCAGGAAATAAAGTACGCTTACAAAAGAAACTTAGACTTACAACTGAGAAGGAAAAAAAGGAACTCGAGATGGGCAAAAAAAAATAACACTACGAAAAGCAGACTTTTAAATATTTTATCGTATATATTTAATAATGAAAACCATTTACACGCATACATACAAGTTCGCTAAGTACACATTAGAATAGTCGTGTATTACAGAGTTTCGATACATTAAGATGTGTTGTATCAAACGATTCAAAATACAATCAATTTATTAAATGCTAGAAACATGATGATATTCAGCACATCCAAGGGATTTAACAAAATTGTACAACTTAGTCTAATAATATTTTTTTATATACATAAAAGAATAGCTGGCATGAATCTAATAACCTTAACGTGTGTATCATTACAAAATAAGTTAAAAATAATAATCTCCGAATTTCAATAAAAGATTTATGAAAAAAAAGGTAAGATTTCAAATATTTTATAACCATGCAATAACACGAACACACCAACTTTTTAATAAAAAAATAATTTACCGTAAAAGGATAAAATTTTTAATGTACCAATTATTATTGACAAGACTAAAAAGGGATATTAATATTAATTTTAAAATTGAAAAATTAAAAATATCTCGAACGTTAAAAAAAAAAAGTACAATAAACATTCTCAATAATATTATGGGGTTTCTTTATCCAGTATATAAATATTCAACTATGAGTACATTTTACATAACATTACGAATGGTAAACCAACTAGCATCAATAAAAAATAAAATCTTAGAACACTGATAGTTAGCTATCTATAGTGCAGGCCATATTATGATTTTTGCCAGATGATTAAGACAACCCTCTTTGAAGTATTACAGGAATGTAGTGCACAAGTGATTTGTTGCGATTCAATCACAAATTCATTGGGGAAAATGACAGAGCAGTAATTCCATAGAGCTCTCTGAGCTCGATTCAAAAAAATACAATTTGTGGATTTTCATTTATTTACAAGTATTTTTTTGGTGAAACATTTGACACATCACAGTTTTGACCAAATCTAGGACACGAATTTCACTAATTGACTCGCTTATAACGTTAAGACAATCAGCCTGCTAAAATGTCTCTGAAGCACAAACAAACACATGGCACAGACAGACGTAAATTTGTCTTCTTTGGCAATGCTCATTTTGTTTTTTGAAAGAAAATGCCTTAAAGCGGACGACGGTGTAGTCACTACATGTTAAGACACATTCATAGCGTCGGTGTTCCGCCATTTTCATGATGGCAAATTAATAATTTACAACCGTGGGCAAATGGACAGTGAAATGAAAAGAAACTGTCGGCAAAAAATACTGATCTACATAATAACGTGAATTCTAGTTGCACATACTTAATCACTTCTATAAATATCTTATTAGTTTTGAATTGAAAAAACCATAGTGAATATTTTAAACATGGGTTTTTCACTCAGAGTGATATTAGTGAATAGCAATTTGTTTTGTAACGATAAATCAACATGAGTCCGCGAGGCCATGAGGCCGAGAGGTGGTTGTAGTTTTCATCGGTTACGGTGCAGAAGTATTGAAACATTCTATTCACCAACACGCGCTTAGGTTGATAAGCTATGCACGCAAAATTAATAAATATATATGATATGATGTACTATGATTAATAATGAAATACCTAAAATTAATTAAAAGATTTAATTTGACAATACACTCTACTAATGACATTTGATACTAATGGACAAATGTATTTCAGCAACAATCTTCTAAAACGTTTATCTTTACGTCACACAAACCGCAAACGAGACACAAGAAAACTCCCTGTCATCCCGCTAATCGCAGGTCATAACGATGCCAGCCATTCACTTGAACGCGAGAAGCGCATTCGATGTGGTGCGTTTCTGCACTTAGCGTATCTCAAATCTATTGTGTTGTAAAAGATTGTTGCATTAAAATGAATCTAAAACTACTTTGAAATGGGAATTATTATTACCAAAGACTAAAAATTCCCAGCAAAGTACATATTGTTTGAACTAGTCTGTTTAGTTTCATTCGTTACGGTCCGACGAATACTTCTCGAGCTATAGAAGTATGCATCATCTACTGGTATGGATCAAAAATAATTAGATAATCTGTATGTATAAATGTATCCACCTTCTCGCTAAGACTAGAAAATAAGTAAAAAGATGGAAATAATATATTATAATGCAGAACGAATTAGAAATATAACCATAATAACTTAAAAAATGTAATATAAAATTTCAAATTTTGAGTAGGAAATGCACTAAACTCGATCACAAACCAAATGGAAAGCATTTTGGAGCAACATCGCTCCTTTGATTTACCGCAGTGGTTTGCGTGTTTTGTCATCTCTTTCTCTTATTTAAATAAAAAGTCAATTTTGTGCAAACGGCGTAATTTCCTCTGCTCAAAATTCGACACTGTATACGCCACTTAAAGTCAATGCGGTTACGTCTGATACTTCCTGTATATTCTTTTTATTATAAATCAGTTCACAGCAAACTATGTCACTGGTAATGAACAACAAACACTAGTTAAACTAGGATTAACCTCCGAAAAATATTTTCCTCAATCAACTTGCAAAATCAACAATTAACAATAATCTAAATTAAAATTTGTTCAATTTCGCATTAAATCACACATGGATGTAGTGATGTCAATATTAAAAAACTCGAGATAATTATAATATTAATATTACATATATTAACCATTTAGTGTTTAGGGTGTGAGGGCAAGGCAAGCGACATGATCCTTCATCACTAGAAAGCATTTTTTTTTAATGATTGAAATATATTGAATTAAATTTTATTTTTGTAATATTTTAATAACATTCGTAATTAACATGCGCAAATCGTGTATTTTGAAAATTAATTCAAGATCCTTTGGTAAAGTGCGAGTTACGCAGAACCAAAGTCTCGATATGCACTTCAGCCTGCATTAACTCGGTGTGTCTTCCAACCATCATCCTCGACTCTAAACCGTACAATTGCAGGACAGACATAATACGGATACGGTCACGTAACTCTAGAAAATTGACTATTTTCAACGGTAGAAATCGCTGGTGTGAGGTCGAAGCCAATTACAGTGGAATACCATTTTGTAATTTATATAATTACAAAATACGCTTGCATCACCCTTCCAGCCAGAAATCACCATACCGCATACTTTAATAATACATTCTTGTAATACACATAACAGTGTTAAGATAATATCTTATTTTTCTTACATCTAAATTGTATATTATTGTAAATATTAGACATGTAAATATAACCAAATAATGGCCTATTCTGTGACAAAAATTCAATGAATGAAACATTGAAAATTATTCATAAACAATTTCTCTATGGGGGCAGGCAGTGGCGATCGTCAGTCAGTTTTCTATCGAGGATCTCACGTTTTTCCTTCAAATTCAGCCAATTAGAAACGGATCAATAAAAAAATTTACAAAAGTCAAAGATTAGGCAATTTTACATTTGAAAAAAAAACCAACAAATTCTCATTACGTTTGATACAGTAAAAAATGTCAATCAGCGGTTATTGCCGGAATAATTGGGGTAACAGGGAGAAACATCAAGAAAAAATAAAAAATTAAAAATAATCATTTAAAATTAGGAAATTGTTAAAACTGATCAACGCCATACACCACATAGGTGCACAAAACTTGTAAATTAAATATAAATTAAAAAAAAAAATGGCCGACACCGCCCGTGGCCGGAGTAACAGAACTTATCGCCCCTGTAAAATTTCATATGGGGTCTTTGTTTCAATTAATTATTTCATTTGCTTAAAGCTTAATAAATATGAATAAGCATATTACATAAAGCATTTGGCTATTTAGTAGGGAGCACCTATTTACAAGCACTCTACATAAATAGTAAATATGTATTATAGTATGCAGTTCATCATAACATTATGGATATATATTGTAGTATAAATAGGTTATATCCTCTCTGACTGCAAATATTTTAATTATATTTAAAATTTGAATATTTTGTCGCAACCGAAAATATCCATACACTTAAAAATTAAGGAAAGTGGACATAACATTATACTTAATATAAAAATTAATACGGCAGGGTAAATGAAGTTTTTTTTAAATACGAATAAACAATTACTAAATAAGCTCATGATGACTAATGCATTCCTAGCCGAGTTTTGAAGCACGCAGCGCGTAAACTGGTTACAGGGGTTTTTGATGAAGAGTGCTTGAGCGCAAATTTGTGCTTAAGCCTTATCAGTCTTTGTGTGATACTTTGGTAAACAGTTTAAAAGTTTATCAATTTACCGTGTCCGCATCAACTAAATTTAAAAATGCATTGTGAAGATTTTGATGGCAATACATCCAACTCCTGCTCCTCTACGCAGGCGCTGATAAACTTCACCCGATTAATGATACTGTTTATTAGAATTTTCGATACTGATAACACAAAAACACCATTCCGGTCAAATCCAAGAAAACCCGATGCCCGGAACCAGCTACCACAAGAAGTTGTGAATGCAGTAAATGTGAACCAGTTCAGACTGAATAAAAATCAATGAAACATGAACCAATCTGACACGAGCTTATCAGCTGAATTGCTGTCTGCTCGTTCAATAATAATAATAAGTAACACTAAAACAACGCGGCCTTAGTTGCGTTAGTTCACTGGTCAGCTTAAAAGTGACCACCAACTGTACGGAAATGCATGCAATGTCACTTTAGCAGCAGAATTTGTAGAAATGTAGAATGTATAGGTTTATTACGACCTGTGTAGTATGTGTAACAGTACACTATACGATATTAATACTAGAAAAGAGAATTTAGGCACCATCTAAAAACAACCAAATAACCATATAGACGTTATGTTTATGCATGTGAATATTTATGCCGTTATTAGATCATTAGAAAATTTTCGTTAAACATGAGATTCAAGATTGTGCCGTGGCGCTATTTTCTAGCAACATCGCGCCGAAGAGGCAGTATCGCAGCCACGTTGCAGCTGAAGGGCCAGTTTTGTTTGAAGGCCCGAAAGACACGCTAACAACGTTTGCTGGGGACGATATTGAGAAATGAGGCGACGCAGAGTACGAGTGAAGAACCATCAGCTGCTTTAAATCAGCAAGAAGCACAAGTTGCTACCGGTTGTTTCGCAATGAGGAAACTTGATCTAAAAAAAATTTCGGTTATCGTACGAGCGGTTCGCAAAGTAACAAAGCAATATTGAGATTGTGCTAGTCTAGTGGTTAAGACGTTAGACTATTGACCCAAAGATCTCGGGTTGGAATCCGCAGATGGTCATGCCATTTGTAACGCTTCATTACCACCATCTCCCCTGACTCTAGCACAGGCACATTTGGCCTAGTTGAGTAGGGCCCAAAATAATTGTGTATGACTTAGGTCATAGCAATTATTAAAAAAAAATAAATAAACGAGCAAAAACCAATTCATCCTAGAAGTATTGACATTCAGTTTACGATAATAAACTACATATTTCATTAACTTCCCTAAGAAAACAAATTGCACAACACTCCAAGCATGACATGATACAGATGTCATCCTCATAGATTTATAGTATTTCCTCAGAACTAACTTTAGATATCACAAAAAAGTTAAACACAGATATGAAAAAAAAATTGGCCCAAGTAATAAAAAACAATTGCAACTGTAAAAATTAACTATCTTGTTAGAAGACCTTATCAGAAAGTGATTGGGTAGATGAGGCATGATTAATTCCCATTGCAGATAATAAGTCATTAAAGGCAAATCATCCAATCAATAAAACTTAAATCTTATTTATCACTTGTGATAGTAGATTGTAGATTTTTTTAAGTTATGGCTGTCGCTACTCGACAATGCAAATGTCATTCTGGTTAACTATTCAGTATATTTGAGTGCTAAATAACATCATCTTCTAATATATATAGAAATAGGTTATAGAAAAATAACCAATGGAAAGTAATTTAATGTTAAACATTCCCTGGTCGATATTGACCCCTTGGGGTCGAATTTGGTTTCCCAGGGGTCGACATAAACGAAAACTGATTTTGGGGGTCGACGAGGTCTAAAAATCGACCCCTATTAATTAACACAAGTTCTTATTTGAAATATTCAAGATACTGCTATAAGTTGTGTACCAACTTGTTATAAGAATGACTAATATTTTAGTAGAAAGTATCATTGTTGTACTTTTAAAAAACTCAACAAGTCGATAAGTGTGCACAAGTTCGTACAGGCAACTTTTGACTTGCTCTGTCACAAGTAAAAAAAAATTTAAGATGTTTCATTTTTTTAAGATCTATTTCTTTATTTTAGCAGATAATAATACTTGACACTCAAATTTTATTCAACATTAAAATTTAAAAATATTTTCTTATGGGCATATTTAAAAAGGGTAGTTTTTCAATTCAATGCCAATTTCTTTGTAATTTTATCAGCTTTTAAAAAACATTTAAATGGTTTATTTACCGTCAAAATCAATTATAACATGAGCAGAAAAACAAAACTACATAATCAACATGTAGTTCATTTTTTTTAAAATAACATGTAACTCGAAACAAAACGTTTCCACCCATTTCATTATTAATTATTTTTCATCGAAGTACTTTTTAAGGACCTGCTCAATAGAATTTCTACTTTATTAATTTTAAACAATTTGTAACTGATAAAATGATTGAAAACAAAAAATGCACCAACCCAACTTGTAGGAATTTAATTGAATTACAGATTTCATGCATTATTCATTTGTAATTTGTGTATTATCAGAAGCATTAAAAAATGCGGCGAGCGCCCTATTAATATCTTCAAGATACCAGGCCTATCCACGTGCAAACATAATTGCAGCAAGTCTTTAATACGTTGAAGTTTTTGATACTCTCGTTTAAGTGAAAACTGCTAAGAAATACAAAGTATGTTTGAACAAAAATATAATTTGGGAAAATCTATTACCAAAAATTGATGAGACAAGCTTATGAAACAAGTCTGATGTAGTTGTGATAGACTAACTTCGAAAATGCATTAACTACAAACGAGAATAAAATTTAAGTCGGTAATAACGATCCTAAACTTAATGGGGAATGTTGGATTAATTAAAAACCACACACTTTGAACCAGCGTGTTAATCTATTATATATTACCACTACGGATATAATTGTAAAGTTTTAACAGAAGTCCAAAGTGATTGTTGTCAGTTGCAAGCGAAGTCCTATTAAACTATCAAATGTTCCTATCAAACTCGGGCCGTAGAAATGCATTAAACCGGTGATGCTTTTAGGTACACATGTCAAATGGCGTAAACAGCAATGATGAGATATCTCATCATTGACTAAGTTTTGGTGTGTTTGTGTGCTAATAATCATTGATTTTAGAAAATAGCTCATTTAACAGTATTAGGCATCTTAGCTGCTGTTTTAACACACTCAGCGACGATGACGCCATTAGTTTACTACATTTCTATTGATATTTAAAAGCGCGGCACATAGCGTATACCTAAAGTCATGAAAACATAGACTAATCATTGATTTTTAACCATTTTATTTAAACTTTTAGTTCGGTTTTGACTTTTGATTGTTTATAGTGAAAAGTGCGCTAGTGAATTCAAAAGTGTTTTTGATGGATTTGGCGGTAAAAAATTCAGGGTTGATTAAAAAAATCTATGTCAATAGAATAAAAAACAAATATTTTCATAGTTTTGTACTTATCATTTGCCAATAATAAGAAAATAAAAATACGGGTAGTGGGCCAACGTGAGATATTTTGTTTGGTCAATGACCTTCGACGAATAGGCGGCAACGTATGGTTCGTGCGTTTTACATACGGAACAAAAATGTTTAAACATTGACGTAAATTTAACGAAGTTTACGAAAAACAACAAAACGTTTTATGAAATATTCTTTACAGTTTTTTCAGGAAAAAAAATCTTTATTAAAAGTAATTATTGAGCCTCTTGACTTAGTGCTTACAATGTTCCTATTTCATTCACAAACGCTCGTGAAGAGTCTGCCTTATGAAATTGCATGTTTTATGCCACTCGTCCAATAATAGCGCTTTTAATAATCTGTGGAAACACAACAGTGGCAATGCAGAAGATTTTACTTGACAATGACTGAAAGATCAAAATGAAATCGTAAGATGAGATGTTATTTGCTTTTTCGATTTACCCGACCACAAGCCAAAGCAGATACATGGAGACGAAGAAATCACAGCTGACTGGCTGCCGGAGGTGATATGAATAAGTGCCTAGATAAAGATTTAACATATATGACATATTGTGTATGAAATGATGTATTTGCAGAGTATCGCCGAGCTATAGATCGGGATTAAGACCGTCGATAGTTGGGCAGAGGACATGTTAAAAGTGTTGTCTTCGCCCAGAACATTGTTGTTAAAATTTGGCATAAAATTGTTTCCAAAAAAGCTCGTAAAACATTTCTTTGTACTTAAATTGTCGCATCTTTGCATATCCCATGTGAGGAAATGGCTATACAGAAGAAAAAACTAATACCAAGGAAACTTGGTTTGAATAGAAAAAATAAAATATTTTGTCAATATCTCATTTATTTGATAGCTTTAATTACGAGATGTTTCCAAACCAATCAACCAATCGCGAGCGCATAAAGATTATTTGTACTTTTAGTCGACGTGGTTTTAAAAACACAAAGACAGATGAGAGTGGCAGTGCTAAAAATGCAAGCGGCAATATAGATTTGCTCAGAGGCATCAAGTCTGCTCTTACGAGCGATCGTCTACCGTTTCCCTCAAAAGTTTACACACGGCCTCTACCCCTAGTCTCGCTAACAGTTAATGCAGTTACTTTATGTGTCTCTCCTGACTGGCATTCGGCGTTCGGTCGTGACCTGCGCAATTCGACCTGAGCGTGGTGCGTGGACAAGGCGAGCGACGAAACGTTTCGTTGAATATTAATTATTTTCTATGGAAAAAACATGTCAAAACTAAGAGAAGTCGTAGAAAAAAAAGTTGTTAATTTTGAAGTGTAGAATACATAAAAGGATGTTCACAAGGAAAAGTACACCCGTATAAATAAGGAAGCTAATATTGGGTCACATACTAAAGCAATGATTATACTATCAATCTAAATTACAACATTAAATAATAGAAAACGATAAAATATATAGGATAAGATTTTAGTGAAATTAATAAGGTAAGCTGATCATTGTCCACAATCCAAGGATGTGCATAGTAGCAGTTTCATGAGGAAGTGTGTGAAAAATCTTTAAAAAATATGTCTTCCGAAATAATCATGCTGAAGACATGTGTGCGGCCTTTGCGAGTATGGGTATCAAATATGGAAACCATACTTTGTAAAAGATATACAGTTGCTGGAAGGAGTTCAAAGGAGATTCACAAAAATACCCGCACAACTAAAACGCTTGGAATATGAAGAAAGGCTGTCTGTGTTAAAATTGACCTCATTACAGGAGCGACGTGATCGTGGTGACCTCATTGAGACTTACAAAGCGTTAACTGGGTATTATAATCGTGCAAGCATTAAGGACATATTCATGTTTAACCAAAACACGCAACTTCGCGGCCATTCAATGAAGTTATCTAAATCTCCTTGTTCCACTAATCCTAGGAAAAACTTTATCTCCAATAGAGTTGTGGATAGTTGGAATCGGCTACCATAGGAAGTGGTGGAAGCTATAAGTGTAAACCAGTTCAAGAAATGCCTTGATAAATTTCTTGAATCTAGGCTAATTCAGCTAAATAGGTGTTTGCTTGGCAAATAATAATAAAAAGTATGTCTGGAGTGTGTGCAATAGACGCGTCAATAAATAAAACGTCATCGCAGAATAATCTACCGAATAGAGTACAATTATATAATAAGTTATGCCCAATTAAAAATAATATTAAATGCAATGATGGTTCCGGTTAGAAACGTACGTATTAAATTGACAAACACATGCTTAGAAGGGAAAGCTAAATTAAAAAAGTGCAGTGTTAATGCTTATGAAGTGCATACAATAATTTAAAAAAAATAATTCGTACTTTGCATATTAACGCAACACGCACCGTGTCCGTGTGTATATTGAATATATTAAAAAGTGCCAAATAATATTAGATGTTATTTTTGTTATTATAATAAATAATTGCGATAAAAAAACTGGATCAAAACAATAAAATCGTAATCGTGCAAAATGCTCAATATTGTCACAGAAATTCAAGTGCACGGGCCAATAGGAGAACAACTTTGCCCCTATAATAAATACAATTGATTAGCTCAAATATGATTATTGTGAATATGTTAAAACCAGTGATGCAATGCATACGATTCCCCGGCGTGTTAACCGCCCGCCGTACGACGCGCGGCGATTATGAGGCAGCGCGTATTGTCATGAGAAAAAGATCATTGGGCGGCGACCGGAATGACTCTTCACGGCTTCGCGGCGCTCAATTCTGAAAGCAATTAACAAGGCTTCCATTAATTAAACCCTCTTGGATTGAAGATTTTACTAATGTTCACGAGTAAGAATTTATACCTGTCATTATTAGATATTAGTTTGAATGAACCCATTGATTATTAGTGAGAATGTGGGTAAAAGTAACTACACGTTACTTTTAATATAAGCTAAATATAAGTAAAATAAGTTATGCGGTAAAATAATGTAAGACTGAGTTAGTTCCATCATGTCCCATTAGGGACAGTATAAGAATTCCATCAGGACAGTATAAGAATCCCATCAGGATGTTATAAGAATCCCATCAGGACAGTATAAGAATTTCAAGAAACGGCAAGAAAGCTAAAGATTTACCGCCTCACAAATAGAAAAGTTGTCAAATTACATCAAAAACACATTTTAAGTGTGTGAATTTTACCGATCTTTCAAGGTCGAAGTTCATCTTAAAATTAAATTATCTCATGAAGGCAAATACAACTGTGGACTAATCGGTTACTTGGAATACTGTTTAGAAGCTAAAGGCAGGAAGGTGGTGTCTTTCTGCGCTTGGAATGAAGATATGAGTGGGATGAAAGTAATATGGAAACAGAGGTATTTCCCAGTTCTACGGGATTCAATAGAGAAAATCGGATATAGGGAAACATATAATATAACTATCTCTAAATGCGGTTGTGGCTGTTATGGCAAACGATTGCCGCAGTGAAGATCCTATATAGGTCGGTCAAATATGAATAATTATGTGAACGACCCGGTGGTGCAGTAGTATAAATCCTTGCTTCTAAAATCCAGAGATCCACAAAAATCTCCAGTGGGTCAAATCCGACCAGGTCATTTTTCACCACTGAAAATATTCAACGGTGCATTTCTCAGCACTATCGACATAGTTAAGTAACAAGGCACACACACAAAAACACTCATTCAGTTACAGACTACGGAGGTATACACAATGGGCCCCAAGAATGTGGCCCAAGTGTAGCGGCCATCTGGCTGCCCTCCAATCCATCCAATTATTATGCGAAAATATGTGGATAATATAACCACCACTTGCATCCAAAAGCAAAATAAATTCAGAAAACATGACATATATGAATGTTATCAATTGTATATATTAAATCGCAATACGTTCTTAAAAACGCCCCAAAATATTTTTAAAAAATGTGCTACAAGCAATAAGTTTGAGAACTACTGCATTTAACACGACTGTAAATGAAAAACAACAAAATCTTTTCACGGAATTGGTCATGACTCATTAGGTCTTAGTCATGTTTCGGCTTGAACACATACGGCTTCAAACGAAGCGTAACAGCTGCGTTTGTTGGTATTGTGTCACGTTTGTTTTTAGCTGTTTTAATTAGAAAAGAATATAAATTTAGTAGTACTTCACTTATATACAAATCAATGAATAGGAAAGAAGCTATATAAATTAGAACAATAGATTATTCACAAATAAAATGAATAATAAAAAAATAATTTTATTATTAAAAAAAAAAATCGCAGTATCATCATACATTTAGACACTGCATTTTGTATTAGATGATATTACTGTGTTTTCGAAAAAATGTAATTTTGGGGGGTAAGTTAAAAAACAATGATGAGTATTTTGGTGATGATGATGAATAGATAATATATACTGCAGCTTCAATAAATAAACAATTCCGGTGCAATATATATTCACCTTGGGGAATATCCTAGATATGAATTATTCAAATTTAGAGCCATTTTAGGTAAATATTTTTTATTTTAAAACATTAACAGTTAAAAGCATTGCGTACTCGTACATTTATCTTTGAGCGTTTTTATATGATGCTTCATTGCTATATAAATGTAAAATTAGTATTGAATAATATAGAACGAAGTGGTTGAAAAGTGATCATGCTGCGCCGCGCAGTTTGTATGAGCCGTATCGGACAGGGAGACATACATTTTTCTCAGCAGGGTTTCACATTGGCTATTTAGCTAAGACCCAACGATCAACAAACTACTAAAAACGGTTGTTTTTACGCATTTGGAATAACAAGTAATATGACAACCCACAAAACGTAAGTTAAAATGTAAACATATGCCATACGTATGTCTGCATCAAGCTCATTACTAAAAACCTTCTTTGAAAAGTTTGATTGTAGCATTACGGACGGCTGCCAGTTCTAAGTAAGCAATAGTAAGCAATGAAAAGCAAGCTCTGATACGAGTAACTTCATAAATATATATTTCAAGCGATCTTAAAATACTTGTAGCCTCTAACTAATGAAGGAATCCAACGGTTTTTCGGGAATTATAAATAAAAATATTATTTCGGTGATTTAAAGATTACTTTGGTAACATGTTATATTCTTAGGATATTGAAATGTATTTAAAAGTAATAACTATGATACTAGGTATGCATACTATAAACTAGTAAAATATGGAATATGTGCATATTCCGATGGTTAAACTTTCAGTTTTAAATAAAATGCAAAAATTGGGCAAACAAATCCACGAGTAAATTAGCATTGTAAACAAAGAAAATAGGACATACACTACAGCCAGAGAGAGCCGGCCACTTCCAGCGGAATAAGAGTGGGCTAACGTGAGGGCCCCTATTGCGAGATGCCATAGTTGACCCCACCTGTATTGAGGACGGTGTTCTCGTTGGCGACGGGCGGCACCACCAAAGGCGCCGGCGGCGCGGGCATCGCGATGGGGACCGAGGAATTGTCGCCGGGTGGTCGCTGCTCACCGGGCAATGGCTGCGAAGTCACCGGGGGCGCCGCGATGCCGTCCGAATCGTCCCTCTCGAGCGTGTGGTAGTCGCCGCTCTCCTCGGGGGCGCGCGGCTTGCACTTCCCGCAGCAGCAGTTGCAGCAACAGCACAGGCAGCAGCAAAAGTAGCAGCCGGTTAGGATTCCGCAGCCGATGAACAGCGCTTTGCACCACGTCGACGTGACGACGAAGTATGCGTTCACGTTCTCCTCGCCGAACTGCTCCGCGATGTACAGGCCGAGGGAACCGTAATTGTCATAGATATTCCTCTTTGTGTCGTCGCTGAGGATCGTGTGGGCCCGATTCACCTCTTTGAACTTCTCCGAGGCCTCGGGGTTGTTCGGATTCTTATCCGGATGGTACTTGAGCGCGAGCTTTCGGTACGTCTTCTTGACATCGTCCTTGTTAGCAGTTTTCGGCAGCTGCAATATCTGATACAAGCTATCACCGGACGTCGACAATTTTCTCTTGTCCATCGTGGGACTAGATTATCATAAAATATGGTCTCTCAAAACGTCAAACAAATACCACACAAAAATGAACAGAATAAATTAAATCCTCGGGCACTGAAAGGCGATAATAAAATAAGCGGTAGCGGGTGAAGTTTCCGCGTATTGAACGATGTAAAAACTCTCTACTCTATGGACAATGCGTAAAAATGACATCACAATATTCACAATGCAAAATTGATGAAATTATTACCGTAATAAAATTCATGAATTTCCATTTTTTGAAGTTACATTCTGTCATAGTGGAATATGTTTTTTTTTTATTATTATCAATATCTACCTATCGCATCGTTTTTGGAAAAATTATTGATTTTAAGAAAATAGTAATAACGCGAAAAGATGAAATAAATTCAGAAGAACATAGGTAAATCGCTAACCAATTATCCAACCTGAAACATAGTATTATTATGAATAACACGTTTATTTAAATAGTCAAAATGCATCGAATGTGATTGTGTATTTTTGATATTCTCGGCAAAAACATTTTTTTAAGCTAATTAACAACAATGAAATGGTAATATTTAATATGAGTAATATTTAATAATAATTTAATAATATTTAAATAATTTAATAATAATTAATATGAGATCTAAATAATACAATGAATTCGACCTTAATTTTGCATCGTTAATTTTTGGTAACCATAACGCACCCTTCAATGCCCATAACTGCTAAACGCTTCCGAACATTTACCTAATCGGGTTTTGTACCATTCGAATGTGCTATAATACTATACTATAATAATTCAATATAATCAGCCTTAAACGCTTATCGTTCATTTTTGGTAACCATAACGAACCGTTGGAAATCCATAACTACCTAACGCTTTTGCGTAATGCAGGCAGACGTACACTGACATTATCAGATAAGTACTCTGTAGCGTATAAATAGTAAATCAGCCGTATCGCGTATAGTTACCAAAAAACGAATTCCTTTTTATGAATTTCGCGAATCTCCCGGTAACTGAGACAGTAAGTAGGTATTACGATCGCAGCGAGTGGGGGCTCTTCCTCGTTCGCACTGCCTCACCTCCGCCGGCCAGCACCAGCGTGGAATCACCATAAGCCCACTAGTCTGTATCTGCGCTTGAGGGTAGTGTGTGGACTACCTCGAGGCAATCTTCCAGCGAGGGGCTTTTAGGCCCCCTTGGTCTAGGGGTTCGAGTGAGTCGGCCCCGTAAATTTAACTATGTTGCAAATGATCATTCTATTTGACTTTTTAAGAATGTTTAACGATGACTAATTAATAACACTAAAAGAATAAAAACTGTCTGAAAAATTTGGCAAAGCGAGTTATTACATGACCTAAAAAACAGTTTGATGCAAATGAATTGTGTTTTGGATTTTCATTCTGAACAAGCAAATAGCAATACAATAACGTACTAAAGTAGAAATTAAACGGAGCCATTAAACGGTAAAACTATAAGATCAATTAAAACGATTAATTAAGAAATAACTACTTTCAAATGAAAATAGTATTGGATTTTTTAATGTGTAATACTTATTTATTTAGCGAAGGAATTCTCGACAGAGTAATTCTGCGATAGAAGATACAGCTGTTTTTAACTTTTAGGTAAAAAGAACTGACTTCCAATATTTTGTTCGATTAAATATTTTGTCATTTTTATTAAGTTAGGTAGGCTTAATAATACTGTAGAGTTTTCATAGTGTGAGGAATTATATGAGGGGTCTTAATGCATCAAATCTCCCTATTGACTACACTATATTGTTGTTTCCGTCAAGCGTTTCACATTGTACAAGAATGTGGTCAAATAAGTTCCAAAGACTTTGAAGGATCTTCATACCGGGGGCTACACAAGGTCTAAAATGTAAGTAAGTATATATAAGTATATTTATTTAAAAAAAACAATTAAAAATATACATGTAAAATAGTTGAAAATCAAATTGTTTTTAAATCAATTTATTTTATAATGTTTTATGTTCTTGTCACCTTAACGAGAGTATGAAATAAATAGTAAAATTATGTTTTTTAGAAAACAAACTAATCAACATTGTAATTATTATTATAACAAATCTTTTTTGTAACATATGCCTAGAACTTGCGGCTTGTATTTTTCGCATCGTCTCGAACAACGAACTTTTAAAACTTATAGATACGGCATGTTATATGAATCGTCGTTGTAAAAACCCGTCAGGTAGATTCCCCCCGCCGTTCCGCGCGCCGCAACACTCCGCGATGCATGTCTCGCTTACTCGCCGCGAGGAGTGTACTCGACGTAAAGTGACGTACTTGGCATGGTGCCGTGTTTTTCACCCTCAGTTGCCGTATCTATATTATGTTTTAAAAGTCGTTGTTCTCGATTCGTAGTATTTAAGACTTATTGTAGTTTTGCCTAGAACTACAAAATATGATAACACTAGCCACCTAAAACGCATATTATTTACATGCAATTCATCAAACTTCGAACATCTTTAAATAAATATGTATAATCATAACATTGTGATGAATAGAAGTTAAATTATAGCTATTTTAATATGTATGTAATATTTAACACTAGGAATTAGCTAATTACAAGAAGCGACAAACATGTTATTGCTAAGGGACAACAGTTACAACCCTACGTCGTCTGCTGTGCCGTGCTCGACTGACTGCTGATGGCTGCTTGAATAAATTTGAATAATTGAATCATATTAAAATTATAATAGAATAATCCGTTATCTTTTATGATTAATAATCCGACTTTAGATAATTGTATCGAATGAAAATATCGATACTTATTGAAACACCCACTCCCGTTGAATTGTGTGGAGTGTGACAGTTTATTATAACCTTCAAATGTCACGATTCAAAAAAAAAATATTTTGACGGATTTTCGTTACAGTGAATTTTCAATAACATGTTAGATTTAATTCTGTAAATAATTAAATAATAATATTGGCACTCAACAGGAGACCTACGAACGGCCGCTGAAAATTTGACCGTTAGTTATAAATATTATTTTTTACCTGCTCACTTGATAATTTCGGGGAAATAGTTATACTTAATAACGTTCTTAGACTTTCTCTAATATTTATAAATAAAAAATCTGAGTCAAAGATTTAGACTAAAAGTTATTACTATTTTTATTTTTAATTAATAGGTGTGCAGTTTTACAGCTGATAAACCTTTGATTGTTGTGCTCTTGTGAATCTACTCATCTAAGCGGTTTTTAATCTTATTAACTGAATTGGAGGTAATAACACTAGCAGGCAATCCATTCCATAAATCTACCACTCGGTTGGACAAAAGGTTCTTTTTTGGATTAGATTTGAAGACACTTTTGGTAAGTTTTAAGTCATGCCCACGAAGTGGGTATTAGCGTTGAAGGTAAAAATATCTTTAAACTCTGGACAAATAATAATAGAGATATTTTAAAGACTTTTAAGATTATAAAGGGTTTCTATAAAGAAACCCTTTATAATCTTAAAAGTCTCTATGAGATCGCCTCGTTCTCTTCGTTTTTCCAGTGATGTTAGCTTCAAATCTTCATCATAAGTCAAATTCTTAAATCCTTTGAAATCTTAAAAAGTAAAAAAGTTTAGAATTTTTTAAGTATGATATTTTTCCAGATGGTGACAGTAACCGAGCAATTCAAAACAACTTGGCTTACGACACTCTTCAGCGGTGCGCTTTTCATCGGAGTGGCATTTCTTATATTCTGGAATGAGGTCATTTTCTTTTAGTTTAATATAATGTTTTTGATTTGAATATATATATTTGAATATAGTTTTTCTTTTAATTGACGTTTGTGCCTCCTGTCAGTTTTATTTATTAAAGCAATGAATCAAATATAATGCTATTTTCTTAATATATAACATATATATATATATATATATATATATATATATATATATAGTAAAATAGTAAAATGTATTGCTTAAATACCGTTAATTAGATGATTTTTATGTTAAAATAGGTAAACACCTTTAGTTTAACATATATAAAAGTTTGACAGTACTGACATTTGGTTTCTTTTTAATATTTTAAGGATTGAAATTTTTTGCAAATAAAATATATAGCCAGAATGTTCAAAGAAAAATTAATACCGAAAGCACAGATTTTACTATATATATATATATATATATAGTAAAATAGTAAAATGTATTGTTTAAATACCGTTAATTAGATGATTTCTATGTTAAAATAGGTAAACACCTTTAGTTTAACATATATAAAAGTTTGACAGTACTGACATTTGGAAAATACGAATGCTTTTTAATATTTTAAGGATTGAAATTTTTTGCAAATAAAATATATAGCCAGAATGTTCAAAGAAAAATTAATACCGAAAGCACAGATAGTTGCATCGCTTGAGGTAATGCACGCTGGTTTAAATACAGGCCTGTATTTTATGAAAGTCTTTCACTCTCACCTACCTATCTGTGCGATATGCAATACGGTCAAACTTTCATTAAAGTAGTGAATAAATGATTTAAAAATTAAACAATAATTATGAAAAAAAGTGTGAAAATGTAACGAATATGACGTATAATGAATGAGAAGTGAATGGTTTAATGGATATTTACAAGAATAACTTACGTTCAACGTAGTTTATCTGAAAATGAATCGTTATGGTTAAAAATAAAAAGAAAAGTGTAAAATATATGCACATTACGCGCAAATCGTTAAGATATAGTAAATATATATATATACATATACTTCATTTCTCTTTAATGTTAGCTATATCCTTGAATCGCTTAGTGAAGTAATACCCCCAAAATGTACATATATTAAATTATACTTGGTGATCCCTTGCATTTGTTTATGATATATCTTACTTATAATAGCATCCTATGACGCATACAAAATAACCTTAGAATGTAGATTTATCAAACAAATAGAACTTCTGCCTTTATTATTTACATATTCCCTTAGTAGACACACACGTCATAATCTCTGTTTCTTACGCTGTAGTAGCTAACCTATTAGATATTTGGTAGATCATATTGTATTTATTTAAAATCAAATTTATGATTGTTTATGACCATTATATACAACACAGCAGTAATTTGAACATAAAATATTAATATTATGTAAGGAGCGATTTGCACTGAATCATTTGGTACCCTGCCCTCCCCAATAGATAATGTCTGTACTAAGGGAGGTAGTGTTTTAATTGTGCAATATGTGCACCTATAGTGTATTACTATTTACAATATACAATGTTAAATCAATATATATAAATAAATTTATATGACTTATATTTGATGATTGTTTTTTAATAGCGGCAAATCGTCTGAAAAGATAAATGGCACAATCTTTGACAATATTGAAAAATTTTGAATAAATTTTTAATTATTTGATAAATTGCTGGATAGCATAATATTTATAAAGGTTCTAAAGAGGTCCTGTACTTGAGAGAGCAGGATCATCCTTCCTTATCTCATCTAATTAGATGGTTACATAATATTTGACAATATTTTACACTAAAGAGGACAGGTGAGAGTTAAAAATGCATTTTTATAAAACTCAGCGCTGGGTTTAAACCGACATCCTGCGCTCTTAAGTACAGGACCTCTTTAGAACCATTATAAATATTATGCTATCCAGCACTATATCAAATAATTAAAAAAATGTTCAATATTGTCAAAGATTGTGCCATTTATCTTTTCAGGCGATTTGCCGCTATTAAAAAACAATCATCAAATATAAGTCAAATAACTTTACAACTCAATTATACAATTATATAAATAAATTTATATATATATATATATATATATATATATATATAAAATATAAAAATTAAATTGTGGCCGACTGAAGTATTATAACTTGGAAACTACTCAGCAGATTTGCCTATTTTTTTTTTTAAATGTTCGTAATAGTTTGAAGATGGTTTTTAAGTAAAGAAAATTTTTTGCAATTTTAGAAACTATAGATTTTGTTTTGGAAATCTTGTGGGTGGTAATATACACGTTTAACCATTTACTTATCCTATTTAAACCTTCATTTGCACTATTTGTTAAGGAAGACCACGTTTTCCGGTGAATGTGAGTAAAGTGTCAACTGCAAATGAAGTGATAATAGCCAGATTGCCTAATTTACAAAGGTCTTTTATTTAGATATGGAATTTTATAGCTTGCCAACATTTGCCCCCGAACAAAGAAATTATTTCACATATTTAAGGAACTTAAGCTAAAGTGGTTATTTCCACGATGCTATTTTTGGATGCCTTTTACAGAAATTTGTTAGTAATGCAGTACTAATAATGTGTCATAATGTAAATTTTGACAATCATAGTAATTTACAATGAGTGCATTTTGGTATGATGAATCTTCCGATTTTTAAGGGGCCTCTTCCCAAAAATGCTCTTCTCCGTCTTGTGTGTTCTCTTTAATCATTCTATCTCATCCGACGGCTTGTAAAAACAAAAACTCTCTGTGCCGTTATTGTTTAATTGTGAAAAACAGAATCAATGTATTTTAAAAACTTAGTTGAATTTGTATCTCTATGGAATCTAGTTTTATTTCTCGATTTTTGTTTTCAGTCAGTAAGATATTTGCGCTAAACTATTTAACTTATAGAAAAAGTATAAATTTTTAAATTCTGTATAAGACTAGATAATTATGAGATAAAAAGATATACAGCATATTTTTTTTTTATATCTACAAATAAGAGATTTAACACTACAACTTTTGTATGGAGAAATGACAGATTGAGTCCTCCTTGCAGGTACTTGAAATAAATTTATTGTCCAGGGCCAAGCGATCACAACGTGGGCGTCATACGATGAGTTCATTAAGTCAGCGGTGAGTGTGGACGTCACCACGGGCCACCGACACGACTCGAGCTTCTACCAGGGCAGAGTGGTCCATGTAGTTGGACCTATCCACATAGGCGAGCCCCTCATGCAGCTTGACTACAACATCCAGGTGCTGTCAGCGAAACTCAAAAGTCGAGTGCAGGTCTACCAATGGATCGAAGAAGAGCAGTATGCCATTCTATTTATTTTGTTCCTAGGTCATATCAATTATTTTGGGCCTTACTCAACTAGGCCAAATGTGTTTGTCCTAGAGTCAGGGGAGATGGTGGTAATGAAACATTAAAAACGGTATGACCATGTGGCGATTCGACCCCCGACCTTTGGGTCAACAGTCTGAACCACTAGACTACCACGATATCGAACTTGCTTAAGGAGATTATAAGGAGGGAAAGTAGAAGTGTAACTTTTTAATTCTATATCAGCCAATTTCTTCTGTATCCACAAATAAGATAATCACAACATATGATCATCGCAGAAGGCTCTCAGGGGCAATTAAAAATGACACTGGTGTTGCCGTACAGTATTTTAGGTAGCCATTTTAAATTCTCTTGGCGGCGACAAGGTTAAATGCTCTTAACAAGTGAATTTTCAGCCATTTGCTGTCATTTAAACATTATTAAATCGTTGGCGATAGCTCTATTAACTGACGTGATTCTGCGAAAACTGCACTAAAATATACATTTTATATTTTTATCAATCCACCTTTAAATAATGTGGTTTTCACTGGTTAATTTTCATTTAAAAAAAACTTTGTTACTTTACATTTTTAGGGTTGGACCAAGTTGTTACTTTCTATTAAATAGGGGAGGGAGAAGAGTTAAAATTGACTTTAACACGTGTTACGTAATATGCCCTTTAGCTGTCATTTTTAAATGATAATCATTTTAATAATTTGTAGAGTTTATTAAAAATGTCACAACAAAAATAACAGTTTATTGCATCAATTATGGTATCACAGCGGTTAAAACAATTCATTAAATACATGACAAAACATACATAAACTGTTCGCAATATTTAACGTTAACCTAATCAAATCCTAATTTTTAGAATTAATAGCTTCCAAATAATCAAAGCAATGTTAAGCTGAATCATGAAAGTCAAAATAGTCAATAATCAAAGAATACGCTTTATGTTGTTTGATTTCAGCGGTCGTGACGTATCACACGACACCGTTGTGTCAAATACCGAAGTGACGTACTCTTACCATACCGAATGGAAGGACTACATCGTCAACTCCAACAACTTCTACATCCGTAGCGGCCATCACAACCCCACAAGTATGCCCGCCTCTCCGGTCAGCGAGACAATGGTGGCCGACGAGGTCTCCATAGGATGGATCAAATTAGGTTCGTCAAATGCATTTTACAAGCTTCTATTTAACTTACAATGTTTGTTTAGGACAAATCGTGCGAGCTGAATTAGAACCACTACCTCTTAACCTACGGAGTTGAAATTTGACATGTTGGTAAGTTCCGATGACAATGCATTTTTATGGTAAGCATGACCTGATTCTATACCCAGGAATGGCTCCAGACGAAGGAACTCCTCAGCGGTCAACAGCACAGACACGAAATTTTGTATACACATTCAAGCACTTAAATAAAAGTTTTTTTTACCGTTAATTTATTTTTCTACTTTTGTGGTGCGTAAAGTCGAGTATTTAATTTTTAACAGAACTACATCAGTGTAATTTGTTCTAGGTTTCATTGAAAAACGTGATGTTTGATGTTGTCACGCAATTAGCCAGACACATTTTTTGGCATCCCTCCCTCACCAAGGTGTTTTTCAAAAATTGACAATTTGTTAACTCTAACTGATTTATATATCATTTTTATAAAAACTTTTTGTGACTCTTAAAACGAACACCTTATAAGTGTTAATGAATATCATTAAATTTATTAGCTTTAATATAGTTAGTTTAGATTATTTTTATTTTCAATTTTCATAATTTTAAAAATTATGTATTAGTTATTAACGGTATTATTATGTATTATTTATGTATTATTATTTATATATTATGTATTATTGCATACAATTTAATTCAAATAATTGTAATTGTATGTTGCGCAGTGAGATAGTTATGCTTATAAGAACGATGCTTCTAGTATAGTCTACCTTAGTACGGGCATTGTCTAGTTAGGTAGTACTGAAATTAATGCTAAGTTTCTGTCAATAAATAAATCAATAAATAAATAAATAAAATAAATTACTCAACTAATTTATAAAATTGTATTGATCGCCTTTTAACGTACTTACACATCACTTGGTAAGTGAAAACAACTTATAGCCCCGTGTTGAATGTCTGTTTTCAGGAACGGAAATAAAGAGAAAATTCAACGATTATTACGAAATAACCGGTGACTCGCGCCCCGACATACCCGAGATACGCCTTCACTCGGGCATGTACTACCATGGCGATCCGCTGAACCATCAGGTCGGGGATGTAAGGGTGCGCTTCTCATACGCCGGACGAGAAGGAAACACCGTAAGTTTAGGCTTATATTCGCATATTTTGCTCTTAAGTAAATATGAAAATTTGCAAAATGTTTTGCCCCTGTGTGTTAGTGAAATCGATCCCAATATTAATAATCTCTTATTTCAAGTTCAAACTTCCCATTAATTGAAATTTAAAACTATGAAAATGTTTGTTTTTATATTTAAATTATATTGACATAGCTTTTGTAAATAAAACTCGAATTATTTACTGCCAAATCTGTCAAAAACAGAGTTTTTCCGTTGCTTGTGTTGGTTACATGATATTTAAAAAAAAATAAATTAGACCTTAAAGTGTGCAATATTGTCTACAGTATACGGCCGTTGGCGTACTAGAGGGTCAAAGTTTGCTGGCGTATGACAGCATTGCCGGCCCTCTAGTAGTTCTCAAGAAAGGATCATTCTCCATTGACACGATACCATACGAGGAGTCGGGCACTTGGAAGTACAGGGCTGCCTGCTGGTTTCAGTCATTTGCCGCATTGATGACTCTACACCCGACGTGGATGGCAATCTGTAAGTATATACAGGCATCTCAGAAAACAATTTTTCTAGGGGAAAAATCCTTTTTCTGTCAGCAATAGCAATACAATTTGATACATTCTTACATTCTGGCCTACACTGAGTAGCCAGTAGTCGGAATTTAGCACGAGTTGTTGCGCGCCGATGGCACCGTCAAAATCGCCTGCAGGGTCTAGCTGCCCGGCGCAAAGCCTGGGGTTGAACAGCTAGTTGTAGAATAAAATGTTTAAATGCTTTTTTTAATGCAATTCCACAACTTTTCTTTATTAGGCACTAAATAAAATTGCACTTACATTTCCACTTTTCAGTACTCCGTTCGAGGTTGGTCTCGCCTCAACTGAGGTTGAAGTCTCGACTCGTCATCAACGTGGGCCTCGCCAGCTGTTTCACTCTATTCTTTATGTCCTTCGCATGGTGAGAATATTACTTTGCTCAATTTTACAAAATCTAGACCATTACTCGCTGTATGAAGCAGTTTACTGACCTGACATTATTGTCTTTTTACTTTAATTCGGACTAGAGATTACTTTTATATAATTAAAATGCCCAATTACAATACTTTTTTCTTATTTATCAGACAACTTTTAATTGTGCATTTCTTTTTACGTTTTAGCATTAAGCATAAATGCTTTACCTCGTTTAGGAATACCCAGAAGATCCAGGAAAAAAATTAAAACATTTTGTTTATTTAAAAAAAAACATTTAAATAAAAAAATGAAATGAAAGCATACTCAACCCTTTTACTTGCTTGAATGGACAAAATATTTATTAAGTACCTACACAAATGAACCTGCAATCCGGAATATAGTAAGTCTTGACAAAATATAGAACAGTTGAGAGTTCTCTTTCTAAATGAGTGAGTTATATCTCACTATATAAGAAAGTTTATACTCTAACAAACTTCTGAATATCAACCTGTTCACCCCCCCCCCCCCTCCTCTTATTCCCATAAAGGATTCTAAATATGCTAATTTGTAAAGTTTTCAAAAGCAGTTAAATCCTTACATTTTTTGTAAAATTTATTCCTAGTCAAAAAAAAAATAGCTACTTTTAAATTATCTTTGTTTCAGGATATATCACGGTGAAAAACGCGGTGCGTTCTTGATGATGATATCATTGTTACCTATCATTTACCATTCATCATTTTATCATAACGGCGGCCATACCTCTGATGAAGACGATTAGCAAATGATATACCTTAAAGATGAAACTTTAAGGTAGTATATTTTCGTTGCAAGAACATTCAACGAGGATGCTTAGTTCTCAAAACCTTCAGTCACCGTTGGTTTAAAAATAAAAACATTTTGAGTTGTACCTCAGGAAAGAAAACATGAGTTAACCTAAACCTAATGATACTCGCAGATGATCATTATGATGTGTATCATCTTGCATTCTTTTAAGTCTTGTTGCTCACACCGCTATTGAGATCACGTATTTTGTCAGTATTTAGAAATTTTGAAAATTAAAAGCGGTACAGGATCGGGTTAGGAATGGAGTGGCCAAATTGCTAAATCTCAGGACTTCAGTAACAAAATTTCAGAAAACCTCGGGCAAATGTTATTAGGCATAAAAAAAACCAGGATCGAGGATTTTTTTACACCACCCTTTTTTTCCTAATTTAGCCTTATTCCTAGATCCATTTTCGGGGTACCTTATGCCTAAAATTAAAAAGTGTGAAATGTGAATGTACCACAGGGAAGCTTTTAGAATTATTTTATAGGAAAATAAAAATGAAATCTTTTATTTTGACCTCAATGCCAATTTAATTTTATTATTTTATTAATAACAAATTATTTTACAATCTGTACAAATGAAGCAAATTGAGCATTTGCAATGGAGGTAGTGAAATTTTGATGAATAACAGATGTTTTTCCACAGATTAGAGAAATGCATAGATGTCCAGTAAAACTAGCATGTGAACTTCCGTAGATTTATATTCTCAGCCGTCAGAATATTCCATCATCGCCGTATAGGTAAATCCTTCACGGTCTTATTGCATTTCTATTAATATTTAAAAGGGTGGCATGTCGCGTATACCTAAATTCATGAAAGGCATAGCCTAATCGACGTTTTTTTTTATTTTAGTTAATATTTAACCGTGAATAAAAGATGGAGATGAACTAAAATACTTGCGGGTGTGGTTGGTTTGACTGTCTATGATCAGTGGTACTCATAAAACAATCTGTGATCAAATGGTAACCAGTCAAATGCCGCAAACGAATGCGTGTTTTAAACTTGTTACAATTTAAAATTTATGTTTGATTATTGATTTATCTTTATTTGACAATTGTGATACTTTTTACACCACCATGCTATCCCATTCCTTCGTTTGTGAGAAGATCGGGTACCTGGCGTGTGGCAGGCAGTTGATAATTAATAAAGCTCGCTCTGTGACTTCTACCAACTTCTCTATTCTGTGGAGTTATCTTAAAACTGAACAAACCATCTTATCATAACCTCAACTTTGCCAGTTCCGAAAGTAGTGCTTTCTCAGACTCTATCTTTGTGCGTTGGTTGAGTTCCAGGGTCACTCCGGAAAGCTTTTTCTCTTTGAGCTTTGCAATATCAGCCAATTTCTGAAAGATTACAATAAAGATATATTCATTAGATTTGGCGGTATTCAAGAAGCAGAGGAAGTGTTTCAATTAGTAATAATAATAAAGTAACTAAGAAATATTTCATAAACTAAGAAATTAATGTAATTTCTGTCAGGGTGTAATTTTATTTAATAATGGCAACAAAACCCTTTAATTGTGAAGTAAAATGAAGAAACATGAATAGGTAAAAAATTATACAAATATGTTTCCCAATTACGAGAAAAATGAATTTAAAATTTAATCAAACCTTGACCTGGTTACGTCTGCGCTGATTAATGCAACGTAACGCAAACACATTCTTAACTGTCAAATTGCAATATTTGACAGTTAGTGATTAAGAATTATTCAAAAGGAAGATAGCTTTTGCACCGGAGCGGTGTGTCGCAGAGAGGCAAATGTAAGCGCCTGGGCGCGAGTTACTAACTGCGATAAACAACAAAGTGTATTTATAATACAATTACTTTACTATTAAACCTATTTTCTAAAAATTTTTTTTTCTGACACCAGTTTAGTCATTGATATAGATAGACACGAATTTTTCAGGGTTTCTTCAGAGAAGCCCAAGCTTAAACGACTAAAATAAGATTTCAAAATTTACCTTAAATCAATCTTATTATTTCTCTATTTAGATCCTGGGATGTTTGAATGTTAACACTTTACTCTTGCATGCCGGACAAAATCTACATAGCTTAGTTAAAATCTTTAAGTTGAGTTAATAATAATTGCTACTTTTTATGAGGAAAATGAATTATCTTAAATATGTCATCAGTATGACTCCGTCTTTAATCATTCCAAGTGTACTTTAATTGATTTAAATGCAATTTTATTTATGATTCAGCAAGTTTCTGGTGAATTTTATAGATTACGTTATTAACTGGGCTAATAATCGAGTAATTGAAAATTATCCTTTATTTCACGCAAGTTGCATGAATGACCTATAGAGGTGATGAAGAGACGGGTACGTATTTTAATTTTAAACCAATTTTCACGAAAAGTTTGTGTGTGAGCCTCACCTTATTCAAATTCTTAATTTTTTTATCCTTGTCGGGATCCCCCGTCGACACGAAAGGCGCGTCCGCATTAGTATTGATCGGTATCGGCCTAACTGTCTCGGCTGTGGGGCTGTCGGCGGAGTCTGGCACTTCAATTCCGTCCTGCTCTTCGGCCTTCCGCGCTTTCTTCGCCTCGCGTTTCTTGCGCTGCTTGAGAGCCGTCTTCGATGGTGGGGCTGAAAATTGCCACTGAGTCACTTTATTTTATTCTCTACAACGTATCATTGATGTTATAGTGATTTAGATAGCAGCTCAACCTCATTCAATTAGTAAGTGCCCAAAAAATAATATTTCATTGGCAAATAGCCCAGACACAAACCTCATAGAAAGCAAATGTTTACAGTTTAGAAAAGCTTATACTGTCAATACACAGATGGCGCACTGTTTTGTAAATAAATTTCATTGTACTTGGTGGTGGTATATATAAATCATATGTAAGACCAATACTAGAATATGCTTATCAAATATGGAATCCCTACTTCACTAAAGAGATAGATCTGATAGAAAAGGTGCAAAGACGCGCAACGAAAAACCAAGTCAACTGAGAAATCTGGAATATGAAGAAAGGCTAAAGCCACACGGATTAACAACATTAAAGCACAGGAGGGCGAGAGGTAATCATATAGAGACCTACAAGATATTGACTCGCTATTATGATCTTTCAAATTTTGAAACCATACACAATACAAATTTGCACGTGCGAGGACAAGATTTAAAGCTCTCTAGTACAACCTTTAGTTCTAATCCGAGGAAGAATTTCATGTCACTAGTGGTGAATGCATGGAATAAGTTACCAAGTCCAGTGATAAGTGCCGGAAATGTGAACGAATTTAAGAACAGACTGGACAAGTTTATCAGAGACGATACAAGTGCAGATTTAGGCTTATCAGCATAAGCTGCCTGCCTAAAACTAATAATAATAATATTAATCTAAAGAATTTATTGCCACCTGTCATTAAAATTATGAAACAGTGTTTTTTCAATCAATTTACAATGTTTTATGGATATTTGAGACTTGATGCGAATCTACATTTTGTTTTAGTTACTAAATAGTTAGTAGGTAGTTAGTTGTTTAGTTGTAGCAGTTTCCTATTTCTTTTTAATTGTTGAGCAATCTATAAACCACTCTATAATCAATTGATTATGTGATTTTTAAGTTGCTTTACTTTGATGACCACTCGTTATTTTTTTTTTATTTTTAAGTTAAATACTTACAGATAAACAAGCAATTATTAAAAAAAAAACAACTTTTTAAAACATAAGCCAAGTATTAAGAATTAACTTTAAGTATTTCTCTAAAACATTTTATAAACAAAAACATTCTGAAGGCATTTTTAATTAAGATACTGAGGTGTGAAGTGAGAAAGCAAATTTCCCCGTGCAATCTTGGTGTCTTTACTTTACTTGCCAAAGCATAGACAATATTGTACGAGTATTTTGTTTGAACTCTATTTAAAAAATATTTGAATCAAGCGCAGGTGTGTCGATGCATCAAGGCATCAGCTCAATCTAGTGATTATAATTTTTTCTCTTCAAGGAAACATTGGCAGAAGATTATCTCAGTTTATTGAATGGTTTTGACTCGAGAGCAAGCCTACATTATCAGACCCATAGAAATAGTTGATGGCAGTCAAAACTAAACTCCACCCCTACGCCCGGTGTCAGGCAGTGATTACGTCGGTGTTAGTTGTGGGTTACCAATACTATTTCGATGTCAGAATGGATACACTACGCAGTACATATATTTGGCTTATTCTACCTAATTCAATGGTTTGTGAACAGATCAGATCGGGTGTGTGGCTTCGTGCGAACGGTAACACGTACTTAAGTAGCTGGACTTTTAGACCTCTCTTGAGAGTTTGACGAGAGTATCAAACGGTGTAGTTAATGCTGAAGAAATAGGTCTACCGATATTTTAGTTTTTGTCTTCGTTTAGTTACCGTCATTTGGTCCTTGTCCAGGCTTATGAGGTGCTACCTCATCATCATGAAGTTTGACAGCTTTGGTTAGACCTCTCGCGCCGGGCGGTCTGCAACAACAAAAACACATACTATTTCTATCACTATTATTATTATTAGGTTATACTCGCTTCTGGTGATATAGCACGCAAGGTGTATTTTATAAAGTGGAAACACAAAAAGGAAGGGGTCGCGTGAGTGGGTCGCTGGAATGCAAACCACAGACCACATTCTTACAGGCCCACTTATGGCCACAATTGCACGTTGGATACCCAACTTTTCACTAGTTTTGACAAAATTTTATTAACTATTTATCACTTTTACACTTTTAATATTTACTAGAAGTATAAAATATACATTACCATGTATAACTTGTTCAAAAAACGTAGTCGTAGTCGGTGTGGTATATTCACAAATCTCACCTGCAATTGGCATATAACGATGTAACCATATGAATGTTTATGAACTAATTAATATATGCGTAGAAATCAGAAAATAAAATTAACAAGCATCACAGTGAATGCTGCTTTAGAGGGTAAACCAGTCAAGCGTTAATGATGACCGTTCAGATGCGGCGCCCCGGATTTTTCTCTTATCAATGGAGTAAATATATCACCAAAATTAAAAGCGTACTATTGCATTAGACTAATTATTGACAGGCCTTTCGAAATAGCTACCCAGACTGGATAAAAATAAAGTTTAATCAAACTCCATAACCTGTAGGGTTCCGATTTAGGTGCTTTTTGCGGCGATCCTGTCAATCCGACTGGTGTGGTTGTGGCCAATATACTCGGAGGAAACGATCCCGTCTGCCAAGCGGCGTCGTAGAGCTCGGAGAAGTTGCGTGCGTATAACAGAGCGCCCGTGTAGTGCCACACTTTCAAACTGAAAAAAAAAAATAAATTAACAGAATTACTTTAGTATTGTTATGGTGTGTGTGACAAGTGGGCTATCCTGTATCCGGTGTATTTCGATGCATGCGCAGTTCACGATTGTCTAAAACTTAACCTGTACTACTAAATACCATGTCTCACACTCTTTGTGGATTTGTAAACCGAGCTATGGCATGATTATCTAGAAATCGGAGGCTTATTCCACCCAAAGTAGAGTACCCTTGAGAAAGGCGCATCTTTAGTGTACAAAAGTAAATTTACAACCCAATATTAGTAAATAGATCACCCAATATTGATTCCATTATAAACCTTAAGACAGGCACGACCGCCACCTTTATAAACAGAGTCGTATGGGTTTTATGAATGTAAGTGTGAATGTGTAGACATTTCTATTAGGACTACTTTCTTCTCTTTTGTTTGTAAATTCCCCTTAACTTATATTATTTGCCTTTTTTATGGGATATTTCCTAAGACCAATATTGGGTGCTGAACGTAAGATAAATTTCATATCAATGAACCTTTAAATCTTGGAGCAGAATGGCACTGTATAGTAGTGATAGTTTGAATATAAATCATCTAAAAGTTTATAAAATATAGTTGATGTAATTTTGCATAATTATTTAGCGTGTCAAATGACTTGACCGACGGCCACAATAGAAATATAAATATACTACAATATGACACGAGCAGCAAAGCTTTTATCGACCATAAACAAAAAAAGTATACTCAAGCAGTCGTCATTTAACCAATTTCAATGATGCTAAATTATTTTGAACACTTGTATGTCTTAAAGAATATTTACCCATTATCAATGCGCAATCGAGGCATTGTGGTAGCGGTAATAAACGATTCCGAACGCGGGTCCCACTGAAGAAGTGTCGTGCTGGGCACCAACAGAGAAGCGGTCTTTGTGGCGCTTCTCTCGCCGCTGAATACTCCTCCACTCCCTAGCCGAAAGATGTCGATGGAGCCCTGAGACAGGTTTCCAAAGCCGCCGAGCAATAAGCGTGCGTATGAGTTGAGGAAACAATGATCAAAATAATATTAGCAACAATGGATTGTTTTCTATTGTTGCTAATATTGTTTCCATTTCCGAGAATATTTATCTTTTGATTTTATAAAAAAAATATATTTGATATATTTGTATGTAAAAACATTTGGAAAAGGTATTTTAGATGAAATTTTATTATGAATAACATAGGTATTCTAAAATATTTACACAAGATATACTGACGCGGAATTTTCGTAGTTTTGCAGCGCTCGACACATTTGTTTACTTCTAATCTATGTCGTGCTTACAAATAAACACTCACAATTGTTTTTTAAATATAAATATTTAGATATATATCATAACATATTTCTGATTTCATTTAGAAATGTCATTTTTTATCGAAATAAATAGAAAAGATATTGCATTTTCAAAATAGTGCAAATTATCAAGATAAGACTACAGCATCCGACCGAGTTTATTTAATTGTTTTTTAATGCTGGCAATATCAGGGTTTTTTTCCAAAGCCATAAAAACCTTCATTAAATTCTACATCCGATAAGGAAGAAAAACAGTACCTTGCCGTTTTGAAATGTTAAAAAATTGTAACAATTCAATTTCAATTGTTAATTTCTTCTTAGCAGTTGAGCGATCTAAACCACTGATAATCAATGGTATGACCTTGAGTAATCCAATTTAAAAAGGATATGACTTCCATCGGGACTGAAGTAGACAGCGTTCTTTGGACCGGTCCCGAACTCGAAGACCGGCTGGCAGCGAGTGTTGAAGAGGGTGCTTTTGGCTGGCTGATGGCCGTAGACAACGCAGAATTCAGATACGCCCACGGCTGGACTCCAACAAACAGCGTGTACCGGTCCTTCTTTACCTAACAAAATTAATCAATCTGTTAAGAAGGTAATTCGATGAGTACATAAATTTAATTTTCTGCCTTCTAACAGTTTGCCCTGCTACTACTTAAAAACAAGAATGGCCCTGTAACTATCATTTAATATCAACTGCTTCTATACATGTTTAGTAGTAGTAGTACATTATTTAAGCAGAACCTGACGTCTTACAGCTGGGCCTTACAGGCGCTATTAATGGCATCTTCCACCCAAACTACTTGCGCCTATGGTACCAACTTATGATGGGTTGTTTCGTTTCTTATCTGCATTTGTGCCTGCGGTACTTTTAGCCAATACGATGCGCGTTTTGGATGGGCATAGAGGCGGTTATTTTTTAGATCAGAAGATTAAAATAAATAAAAAAACATACAATTGTATCATGACTTTCTTCAATTCGTCATAAATTTTCACATAATTTCAGTTTTATTTTATAAATTTTGACATGCGATTAGTAATGAAACAACATAAACATAATATTTCAATTTAATAATAATTTGATAATTATTATTATTATAATAATATTATTATTATTATTATTATTATTATTATTATTATTATTATTATTTTTATCTTTTGTGTAAAAATTAACTGTCCTGAATTCGTGTAGTAGATATGTATATATATTGATATAAAATGGTTTTGTTATTTTTGTTTATTAACTTTAATACTTTTTATTAGTAGAATCCTATTTTTAGTTTTACATAGTTTTTTTTATCGTTCCATCAAATGTATTTTTTATTTTGTATGTACTGTGTAAAATTGTTGGTTTCTCCAATAAAGATAAATAAATAGATAAATAAATAAATAAATAATGTGGCACTGAATATTATTTTATGTTTCTATTACATAGGTGTTCACATAGGTGAGTTTGTATTAATTTTAACTGGCCAGTAATAAATATTACATTCTAACACGCATTTGTACTTTTCGAGTTGAAAGATTCAACGATGGACGGAGAGACAGACAATATTTAAAGGGTAAAAACGAAAATGGCTACTCACTAAAATGCAACGTAGCTGAATTCCCTTTCACATCCAAATGGTGAAGAGACTGCTTTCCGTAATATGACCCGCCCGTTTTGTCTACCTGCAATTTTCATAATTCCAAACATATAAAGTCTTAAATGTGTTTAGTTTTAAGAATGCAGCTCGGCCCATACAAGCGATGTTTTCAGATTACTTTCAAGTTGACTAAGTTTTAGTGTCTAAAGTATAATTTGAGTGCTAGGAATAATTATTTATCATTTTATAGCAATAGATTTTAGAAAAAATGACAATTGGTTTAGACGTCTGTTCTGCGCGGATGGGTACATAAGATCGCCCCGTCGGTACAGTATGTAGGAACTTCGTCACCACAGAGGTGTAACGAAGTCAGTTCACGTAATGTCGATCTTCAAAACAGGTGAGCGTTTCGAACCAGTTTTTATTGGGCAGCGCCGGTCTTGGCAAATCGTCCCACCTCACGAATTTTGGGGAGTCGTAACAGTTTTTTTTTCCCCTAGATCGGACAGTAGTATCATAGTTCGATTCAAGTAGTGAGAGTTTATGTTGGTAAAACTTATATATATTATGTTATATTACCGCCACTCGGTAGTACTTTGCGAATTCAGTATTTTGATCAGTATCCTGCCTGTCACGCGAGAGACAGGCGTTGGATTCCCTGCCGGTGGATTATGCATTGTATAATATTGTCAATCACATGTGCGATTTTTAACTAAATACTTCGAAAGACGATTTCTAGAACATAGTTATATTAGTTATCAAAATAATCAGTGTTATATTTTGTTTTACAATAATTGCGTCACAGGAGAAATTTACAAATCATCTCAAATCACCGCTTTTTATCCTCGCATATGCTATAATTATATTTATAGCAAGCTCATCATTATGTCAAAACTATTCTTTTGTCAAAATTTCTTCTTTCTTCGTCAAAACTGTTCGTCTTTCTGTGGCTATAACCCATTGACGGCCTAAGCCTTTTCCTTGAGTAGCCTGTCCCATTTTGCCCTATTCTCTATTGTAACCTTCCAATTAGGTTCATTAACATACTCCACTCCGATGACAAGAATTCGAGTAATTGCTGTATATCGCCAGATGCCGTGCACTCTATATCGAGTAATGTCTTTCTGCATTTACAATTATATTTAATATGGCATAGACTAGTAATTGATTTTTTTCATCTCATTTCGGTTTTGACGGCCATTAGGATTGTTTGAGTGGAAAGTGCGCGAGTGAATTGAAAGTTTTTCTGGTGGTTTGGCCGTAAATAATTCGAGTCCTATTTACGAAAGGTATGTCAATATTAAATTAAAGTAATCAATATTAAATATAAAAAACAATCATTTTAATAGTTTGGTACCTATTATATGCTAATAATAAGAAACTAAAAAACGAGTGACAGTACACGCATGCGTTGTTGGTAATATCGTGGGATATTCCGTTCATGGCACTGCTGTGACCACGGGTTTTTCGTTTGGAGCGGAATGTGTTAGGGCATCAAGCATCCTCTTTTATGCAGTCATCCCATTGCTCGTCTACCATAGTAAGCATGAAGCTAGAGATCGTTTTAGCGCCCCCTTACTGGAGTGAGCAAACTACTAAAAGATGCAAAGCCATTCTCAGAGGTCGGGTGTGGTGAGAAGTGAGAGGCAACAAAACGATTCTGTCCATTTGTGGTTAAATGCGTTTCGAAATGATGCTCCTTAAATGTAAAATACTTTGTATGGTATACTTTTGGTATTGCCTATACTGACTTTAGATAATGAAGGGTGCAGAAAATAAAGAACTTTGACCAAAGTGAAACTCTTACATCGGCAATGCTCATGGCCAGAAGACTGTTGCCGCGTGGATTCCAGTAGTAATCGACTCGATCTCCTTGGAAGAAGCTCTTGCTGGCCAGGCACGTATCGAACTTTGGATATTCAAATAGGCGACAGAACGCTGGCTGTCCACTTGTACCTGCCACAAAGACCGCAAAATATGTAAATGCAATTTTTATTTTGTGAATTTGTTCAAAATCAATTTAATTGATAAATAGGAGTATTCTTCGTAATGTCGAAATTGTGAAAGTCGCAGTTGTGGTCACAGAAACTCTTTTGAGAGTACGCAATATAAATTTGATGGTGAGAAAATGTTAGAGAATGAAAAAAAAATCACTTTTGTCGAAATACGTTCGTTCTTAAAGTGTGATCATCGTTTCGAAACCTGAAGTCTAAATGGCGATATTTGACTTATTTATGAACACAAAATTGCTCTTAATCTTAATAAGTCCCTTTCCAGAAGGTAATATTTATCAAAAAACAAAAAAAACATACTTGTTATGTATGATAATTTATTATCAAATTTAAAGGATAAACTTATTTAAAGAGCCAAAATGCTCATGATCGCAGGTACACGCAGTTTTTCAAATTTATATATATATATAAATGCTCATATATTTATAAAAAATATAAATTTTACAAACCCGTTACGAATGTAGAGACATGATATGGCGCTGCGCAATTTCCGGACAAGCTGAACGAGGCAACCTTACCTCCGGATAATCTATTAGAGTGTCGTTCGAAATTGCCATCCTCGTAAAATTCTACATCCGTTCCGTTCAAGCGGCTGAAAATCTTTTCATCTCCCGTCCATTGAGGTTGCCTTTAATAATAAGACAAATAATAAGCGCGAGCACCAGTCTCTTCTCGGTACGACATATTCTGCAAACCATGAGTGGAATCAGTTTTTACGTTGGAGATAGGCAGACAAATCTCTTCATCATCTCCGAAAACCTGGGGCTGATCAGAAAAGAAATAAACACCTTCGTACCCCTAAAACTGTTCAGGCTACATCATTTCACAACTGGTTATGAAAAAAGGGTCCTAAGTTGAACGTTGGCACCTAAAATTATTGAAAGGAGGAATACATATCAAAAATCCTCCTGCCGTTCTTCAGTTTTCCTGCAATTTAAATCATATACCCTTTTATTCTATCAAATCGTACTTATATTATTATTATTTTTGCTTACCTTTTCGTGATAAGCATGTTACTAAATTTAATAAATTATATTATAATGTTAATAAAGTTACTGATACATTAAAATTATAAATAAATGTTAGATTTGCGATACCATGTGCTCGAAATCTTACAATCAAATTAATATGATTCAAACTGAATGTAAACATCCTTTAAAATGTGTAGTTTCGTTGGAAGATAGCAGGAACAAAATTTATATTTTTTTTATCTTGTTACCTAATTATTGCATTGCCATAGGTCAAGATTTTTTTTATTTGTAAACGCTGTGGCTTGGAATGGTTTAAAAACATAACAAAATTTAACATTTTTTAGACTTTGGTCACTCGTGCTTAACGATCCAAAACCAAATAAAGTTTGTAACAAGAACAGGTGGAAGACAACATACCATCCAGCCTGTTTTTTGCTGATGAATGAGCGCACCAATGAACCATCTGCAGTACTGAATATGTGAAGATTTGGAGAGCCCTGGAATTAAAAATGATAATTCAGTAACTTGAATCGTTTCAAAGCAACTACTAGGTGGTTGCCACTTTTCACATGTATTTCACAAGCAATCGAGCAGATGAGCTCACATTTTTTTGAAATTAATTAGATATTGTAGAATCTAAAATTATCAGTGACCTAAAAATATGCAAAACCGCATTGAGGCTTAAGTTTAAAAAACTACCTTTGAACACGATAATATCTCCTATGACCGCATACTCGTAATAAATGCCTTTCAGCTTCTCAAATACAGATACAATAACTCTGCCTCATTGTATTATCAGTATATATCAGAAGTTACAATGGAGAATGATGGTACCGTTTTAATCAATAAGAATTCCCGCTAAACCTATTTAATTTACATAATTATGCCACTTCATGAAAGCCTCAACATTAATTATAATTAGTGGATTTTAGATTGCTTAACTCCTTAGAAGAATTTGACAACCACTCTCTAGTATCTAACATAGTCATATACCGGAAAAGGACAATTTCATAATTTTAAAGACAGATGGCAATATATTGATTAAGTTTAAAATGCAAATCAATGAAGTAAATAAGCGCCATCTATTAATGAGCAAGATTATCGTTTCCAAACCGTAAACATTCTGACTGACTTCTATGCGGTTTGCGCCTAACCCATCTGCCAGCGAAAAGTTAATTTGGATAATATTTTGCTGGCAAAAAGATAACGCCATCTACATTATTTCTTGGGTCCCCACCAATTGTCTTATTGGTTGATTATATGGCCTTAATTTTGCCGAAATATGTAGACTTTCTACTGAAATTTAATAATCAGGTAGCAGACACGTGGGATCCTATCTCAGCATCCTAGTGCCTATAGTTGTAAGAAAGGGTGCTAAGACTCCTAACGAACACCTTCAGAGAATCGAAGTAGACAATCAACTGCGTGATTCAGAAGGCAAAATAGATTGATAAAAAGCGCTAGATAAAAAGATGGACTACGTAATCATCATAAATCAATAAGAATACATCGACTGGATAAAAGTAATAAAGAGATGCATACCTTGGGATTGGCCTCGTTTGTCGTGAACGGTTCCCACAGGAGTAGGTAGGAGTCCAGGGGAGAGAATGCAATCTCCATCACTTTAGGCTTCTTGATAGTGATGACAGTTTCCCAATTTGAACATTTAAACAAACGCACGCTGTCCAATCATAATAAACAAATTATATTATTAGTTAATTCGCAGTGAATGTGATCATTCAGCACAACTTCCTATTAACAATTTACTAATATTATACATCAATTTAGTGAAAAACTGAAATTTGCCCTATTACGGAATACCTTGCCTTCAGTTCACGGTTAAATAATTTTAAACATTTGAAGGCATTAATTATATTATATCAATAAAAAGTCTGTCTTCTTACAATTATTTTAATATAAAAACAAATTTTAAATATACGAATGAATGCTCACAAGTTCACAAGAGGCTTATAAAATGTACTGACAAAATACCATAAAGTCTACAATTATTTTTTTCTTGAAAAACAAATTATTTTTACAAACTTTTTTATCAAATCCATTGCAATTTTCCTTTACGGAAGTATTGGGTGACATTTTATAGAAGACGTCACAATTTTTTCTGACAATTTTTTCTGCTAAAAGTTACTTGTACCATCGACCTTTTCGAATATGAAATGCAGACACATACTAAATCTACCTATTCATCGTGTGACGAGTGATCTAGGAGGCTTGCTTCAGTTATTTAAGATGCTGTCATATTATAAGAACTATGAGCGACTGAAACATGTTTCTTCATAGCAGAAATGTGAACTTATGAGAAAACCATCTTAAAAAGGGCTCTTATAACTCGAACCTATATAATAACTTATTATCTGAGTGAATGAACAAGTTACCAAACAGAGTATTAGGACTAGAGGCGACATCCATCATTGTATTTATGACCAGACTTAAAACAAACTATGCATGGCCAATGGCCACTAAAATTAAAAAAAAAAGTGTCAAATTAGAAAAGTTGTATACTTCATACTTTTCAGATATTGATATATAAAATTTATAAGAGAAGTAATGAAATACTATGCATAGACAAACCTTGTATTTACACGCTCGTATCATTTAAATTTAATTGTACAGGTACATTTTTTTAATTTAACGTACAACATTTTGGAATTGATGATAATATGTAATTAAACCATTTTAATTACACAAAACTTGTATCGATCATTGTTAGTTTTTCATTAATGATAACTTACCGAAGCCTTGTGTAAAGTTGTCTATTCTGTAAATTGGAAGTCATTTTCAAGTTATGGTGAAAAAAATATTCAAAAAGTTAACATTCAAATTAAATAATACATTTTTGTAATTATGAATTATTGAAAATTATATGAAAAAACTAAATCAAAAATGTACCCATTTTTACATTTTATAAATAACGAATCTCTCTTATTTGCTATGTCTGCGGACAGGGTTATGCGTACATTGAATTGCACTTAAGTTACATGGAAAATGACAATTCCTAAAATTAAAAAATGGAAAATGTATTTTACCCATCGGATACGATCCACGTGAAGAAGTTCCCTTTGGGACTGAATTTGATCAATCGGCAAGTCTTGGTGTCATCCCTGGGTGTGTTCCACTCCTTGTAAGATTCGTGACCGTCCAACAGAAGAACACCCTGGCCACAGCGGACTGAAATTGTATATTGTATCTCATTGTTACTTCTCCAATGAAATTACTATTGTGCACTTTATGCTTAGTTTTGCCAATATTCATCACTATGTTTTGAAAGGCTCAAAATAAAAATAAAAGGTCACAAATTAAACATGCTTATTTTAGGTTATTTATTAGACTATTTACAACCATTATCTTTTGAAGAATGATGTTTGGAGTGGTTGATGCTCTTATTAGTTTTATTAAAATATTATAACCTATAAAAGTCACGCTTTCAAAATTATCAAGCAAGAATTATGGAATTATTAAAATCTAAAGGCTAAAGATATCAAACTATGAATAAAATAAACAGTACAAAAAATCAGAGCGCAATTAATGTGTAAATAAGGCAAAAAAACGTTACCTGCTATGGTTGGAACATTCTCACTTTTTTCAGACATTCTAAAAAACGTTAATTATTATAAAAACGTAAAGTTCAAATTCTTCACCACATCAACATTGCACTTTGCTTACATTTATTTACTGGCTAACTAAACAATAAAGTAACTCGGCTAAACAAGGGCCATACGAACTAGAATGAAAAATCAACCGTCACCACCGCGAACGCAACATGCCATCTGTCAAACTTACATTTCTTCTTTTACCATTTATATTTTTGGCAATGTCGCTTATTTAAAAAAACAATATTAATTATTGTTATTATAGGGTCATAGTAATTTAAATATGCTGTAAAACAATAGTTAACATTAGATTTATATTGCTATGATATCGTAAGCTTTGTAATTTTATAATATGTGTTAGATTAATTCACTTCCTAAGGAAAACACAAAAAAAAAGTTTTTTTTAATGAAAAAAGAATTGCTATGACCTTGGTCATTATACAATTATTTTGAGCCCTACTAAACTATACTACGCTTGCATGTGCTAGAGTCCGAGAAGATGACTACTACAATCTAATTCACATATCAATGGGAAGGTACCATTCATATTACCTTATGTTATCAACTCATATCTGCTCCAATTTATTTTGAAAGTGTTATCCTTTTCAGCACTTTTTTCAACGTTGGCCCACAATTTTTGTTTTAGGTTTAGTCGAGGTAAGATTCCCAGTCATCTTAAGACTAAATATTGTGATCTTCAACGATGACTTCAACATACTATATGTAGAATGGTATAAATCTTCGTGAACACATATTCGGATCGGTGCCTAATACGTGATTACTGTGGGCCTCATTGATTTTTGAGTTGAAACAAGCGCGAGATAAATTTTATTGTGCCAATATTTTTTCGTATCTTGAGTAGGATTGGTTTTATGTGATCCGAATGCACATTTTCCGGTTTCTCGGTCTATAAGCAATGTATCGTCAATAGCTTTATTAACTGCTACTAATGTAACTATAAATGGTGCTACTTCCAGTGGACGCGTGCTGGATGTTGAATGAGGTACAACAATATTACGCTATTTTTTTAAATAAATAATTAATAAACCTACGTAACATTTTTATCTTACATCGTACCATACCAAATCCTTGAATTTTAAATTTTTATATTTATCGACCTTAGGTTACATAACAAAATTCTTTTTCCAATTGATTAATGAAAAAAAAACACACACACCGATGATTCAATGAACGTTGAACACCGACATAAATATACAGAAATTTGGAATATGTTATTTCAACATTAAATTTACACATTCTTAAATTTAATAAAAAAAAATATTTGCCAACCAATTTTTTTTCTTTACATACCTCTTATACCTACTTTGATTGTAGATATACTTGATCTTATTTCTAACACATGCTAATAAAAATTGACTTTTTTTTTTGTTTAAAAATAGGTTTAATATACCAGGTGACTGAAAGGCCCTGTGACTGAACCTGGCCTCAAAAGTACCTACATAAATTGTATTAAAACTTATATTGCTATGTTGTCTATAGAGGAAGATTTTATATGCCTGCCCGATTGACGGTTATTGTTTGACGTTTATTTAAAATCCGTTAGCAATTTGGTTGTTTTTCTCTTGTCCGTGGATATTCGTTCATATTAATATATCAGTATAATATTATCTATTTATTAAATACATTATGTTCATTTTTTTTACGGAGACCAGTTATAAAATTAAAATTTAATTAACATCGCGCTTGTGCCTGCTGTGATGCCTCCGAAATCACATAAAAGCTATAATTTCGGAAAGAAAGAAACATTCCTTATGAAACGAGAAGGTAATAGTAATACATTTCAACTATTTAGAGGTTTCACATTAGAATGCATACCATTAATTATGCGTTTTTCCGACATTTACATTTTACATTCTGCACTGTCATTATACATTTTACAGAGTAAAAGGAAATAAAAATAAAATAAAATCGTACAATAAAATGCCAAACACTTTTAAATTACTAACTTTACCTTCGTTAATTTATATCATATATATTCATTACAAAAATGCTAAGAAAGGGACTTGCGGTTTGTTGATAATGCTTTTTTATCCTAACCGATCGCCTTGCCCTCTGTTGCAAGTAAAATAGTATTACTTTAGGTAGTCTAGCAGGTAAGGCCTATCTAAAGTATTCAGAATCATGACTTAAGTCACAAGACATACACAAAAAAAACACACTCATTCAATGACAGACTTGCGAGATGTTGTTTGCCTATAATAAACATCCTCGCATCATTAAAACAACAATTAGGCAGTCGGAACTGCGCCCAATAGCACCTCCCCGACAACGCATACGAATGAAGAATGTTAGTATTTAATTATCGTTGGTTTTGTATTGCGAGTGGGGACAATACAAAAGTTTTATAAAAATTTTATAATATTATTTTATAATCGTACTGCAAATAATTAATAGAATTAATGTGACTACTTTATTATATAGCAAAATAATAAAAAGTTTATAATTCATTAATTGTAAGTAGGAAACTATACTACCTTTTTTTACAGGTGTGGTAGATTACGAGACATTGGGATTAAAAGCAGACATTGCAGATCTGAAACAGCAGCTTATCAACGCAGAACTAAGACTATTCAACGCCAAGAAAGAAGCATTGAGAATACGTCGATATCCCGATAACAAATTAAAGAAATTGCCCAAAGCCTATGTTCACAGTGTCGGAATTAAGGTAAGTATTTTAGTCATTTTATACCTAAAAGATCTCCATGAATACGATACCACAATACCACATTTTTTCGGTAACCCATGTATTAACTTTAGTCACTTACAAGCTGACCTACACAGGATATCTGAATGGATACAAAAATAGCTTCTTAGTTTAAATACTGAAAAATGCACTCTTCTTATTATCGGAAAGAGTAACCTTAAAAAATATTATTGCTTAAACTGACAGCCATAATCTCCCAATGAGACCTTGGCATCATCATTTCACACAACTTAAAATGGGGCCACATATAATTTCAATGAATTAATTTCAACTCTTAATATGAATGAGCCTGCCTGGTCAGCTTTAAGATCCTAAAGGCTCTCTAAGCGTCCTTATATTGGCCGTGATGACCATCCTTCCAAGATAAAACCTATCTTGAGAAAACGGAACATTGGATTCAATTCGTTTCTTTCCAGAACAATTCGGGAGTGGAATACTCTTCATAGGTCAGTATTTGATCCCTTTCTTTCTTCCAAGGCTGTTTTTAAGCGTAGACTGCGAGTTGTTAAGCATTATTTTTATTTTCCTCACCTACTAAACTCAACAGTATCACCGGAGCTAACTCCTAAATATTGTAATTACTTAATAATAATAATAATAATGGTAAAAAAAGCCCACCCCTTGATTTATTTTATAAGGAAGTCTTTCCGCAACATGAGCCCAGACTTGATGTTGAAGATTTACAAATCGTATGTACGACCGCTTCTTGAATATCGTTACCAACTGTGGAGTCCTATTTCGTCAAAGTATTCAGTTACTCGAAAAGGTACTACGGAGGTTTACAACGAAATCCTGGAAAATTGAAAAATTTTAAGTACGAGGAGAGACTCAATTTTAAAACTGCCAACATTGCAAGAGTGGTGTGAACGTGGTGACCTTATTGAAACGTTCAAAGTGATTTCAGGACACTACAATTGTGATACTCATCTCCGCGGACACAAATTAAAACTCTCAAAAACCCCTTTCTCTACAAACGCAAGAAAATATTTCTTAACTAACAGAATCGTTGACATGTGGAATCAACTCCCACAATCAATCATCGAAGCCAACAATACCAATCAATTTAAAAATCTACTGGACAAACACTCTGAATCCAGTCGTCATCAATGAAGTTGTGATGTTGATATGGGCATATCAGCTCTAGATGCTCACCGATCAAGTGTGTTGTAGTGCGCCAGAAGCGAAATCCACCCAATTCATTAAATATTATATAAGCTCGTTTTCTTGTTCTAATGTTGCTGTATGCGTAGAATGGAAATGGTGTAGTGACATTATTTATATTTATTTATGTTCACGCAAACTATGTATTTATTTATTTATTTATTGTACATAATTAATTTGACAAAAGATAGAAATGTAGTAGTAGAAATACACAGTTATAAAAGAATATTGCAAATGCACAGGGAGCGATTAGCACTGCTACATTTTGTGCCCTGCCTTCTTTACTAGACTATGTCTGTACTAAGGAAGGCAGTGTTGTATTGTGCTACAACTGAGATTGTCAAACCGTCAGAAATATGACTGAAAGGAAAACTTTTGGAAAAGTTACACGCGTAAATAAACTATAAGAATAAATATTGCAAATTTATAAACATTTGCATAATAAAAGGTATATATATTTATATAAAACATAAGCGATTGTAAATATACACATAAATATATATACATAATTTATAATATATAAAAGTATATGTACCATATATATAACATATAAATGAATATATAACTATACATGTTATCAGTAGAAGAGATAACCATGGGTATCTCTAGTAAGCGTGATATTATAAATAGTTTTATATTATAGACAATGTATAGTTGTACGGGCTGTCCATGCGATGCTATCCGGTCTCCAGAATAGCATTTGAAATGTAGATCCAATAGCTGTGAATTAAAGGCAGTATTTTTTTTAGCTATTTTTAATCAACTCAGTTCGATATGTCTATATTTCTATGCATAATATGGCAGGGAATTTATCAGGAGTAAAGTTTTGTTTAGTTACGTCCAGGGTATGGTGCCAATAAATCAAAACGTAAGTTTTCTATTTTTTCCAGTATTTTTTTATATTTTAATTATTTTAAGATCGAAATAAGATGACTCACTTATAAATACCTGTGTCTTGTGATACTCCTGCATCATTAGCGATTATTTTATCCTTTGTATCTTTATATATAGGACACCATAGAAGAGGCGGATCGCATCAGACTCGAAACGAACCTTGAGCTCTATGAGGGAGTGACTGGCGTGAAGGTTTCATTCACCGATGACTCCCGCTACTGTGTCATGTATGAAATCTGCTTGGATGGGGTCGTAGTGGGAAAGCATGCCATTGAAATCTTGAAAGACGGTGGGTGTACTATATATTTTCTTCTGTAATACTTTCTCTGCTACCATAATAAGCCAAAATTAAACCGGTAGGGGCTGGTTCTTTCTGGTTCTGTACCCTTGCACCTTTTGGGTAACTATGTCCTAAAGTGTCACACCCAGAAAACAAAATAACGATAATAGTGTAAATTTACCGTAAATAATATTTGGGAGTATTTATTATATTTCACCAAACGCAAATGCAGTCATGTTTAGGGAAATTTATTTTTTTTTCACTGTTTTTAATTAAAATATTTTAACTTTAATACTAGCAGCAGTTTTCATCTATAATGGTTTCAATGTGTCAAAGACCACAATTTTTTTATTTTGATTCGCTATTTATTTAAATAATTTGATTACAGAAATCCAACACAGAAATTACAAACTGTGTCTGAAAAATATTAGACCGGCAAAAAAGCTTTTTACATTTTACTCAACGTAAAATTCTTACCGCTATTTCCGAGGAAGGTTTCTGAATGTTCATCATGTCAACATGGGTCGTTCTTCCTCTACGCGATGTCATCCTTGGACATTAGATGAACATTTGATGTTGTTGACAAATTGGAAATATATATCACATATTGCTCACAAGTTTATTCATTCTCACTTATCACCAATTACCAACTGATACGTTTACTGATTCGCTGCTCTTTCATAGATTGGGTTGTGACCAGTGGCGGTACTTTCTGTAGAAAGCATCGTATATATTTCTCTATTAAATAGTGGATTATCATATATTTTTTTAAATTTCATATTTTAATTTAAAATCCTTTTTTTTTCAGTAAACTTAGTTTTATTACTAAAATAAATTTATAATAATTTTTCAGTCTTAAAATTTTTTGTTTTATTTCTTCTGGAAAAGTAAATAAAGTGAGTTACTTCGTTGTCCGTTGGGGTGTCGATATCATGTAAAAAAAATATAGTTCATATACTTTTATTACACTTTTAGAGCCAAGCAAACTCGGAAAATGCTCCATGCCTTTAGGATTTCAGTACAAAGCTATTGCTAAGAACTACAGAGACATCCACGTCGAAGGCTTTGTCTTAGAAATACATGAGGCCCTGGTTGCATACTACAGTCGAGTTCGACAAATTGAAAATTTAAAGGTAAAATTATTTGTTTAATCGAGCGGTCATTTGCTACGTTTCTTCTTCTGTTCATTTTTGGCTGCCTCTATACAATATTTATTTAAATGTGTCATCGAATCAAACAATGCACATCTAGTGTATATTTGAAAAATCAGCCCGCATTGCCAGTTCCTGGCTTCACGAGGGTAGCACCGAAGCAAATTGCTCGACAATCAAACAATCATTTAAAGTGTGACTTCTTCGCGATATGAGCAATATGTAGCATGAATACCAATAAATTCCCAGTCCTAGATGAGCTTAGAACCCAGCAAGTAAAACACTTTTCACGTCCTTAAGAGGACGTGAAAAGTGTTTTACTTGTTGGGTGGGTGTTAAGACACACTCAGCGCCGATGACGGTATTATCCGTCATCGCTGTATACACCAGCTGCCGTGTACAGGTAAACACGTCATCGTCTTACTGCATTTCTATTAATATATAAAGCGCCGCATGTCGCGTATACCTTAATTCATAAGTCATAGACTAATCGACATTCTTCTATTCAATTTAGTTCAGTTTTGGCGTTTGTTTATGTGAAAAGTGCGCTAGTGAATTGGAAGTGTTTTTGATGGATTTGGCGGTAAATAATTCGAGATTTATTTACTTATTTAAAGCTATGTCAATATTATATTAAACATAAAAAACAAACATTTTCATAGTTTTTTACATATTGTTTGCCAATTATAAGAAATTATAACTTAAACAAAAAAAATGGGTGTCAATCCTGCATAGGATATTCTGTTCGGTCAACGTACTTCACGGATCGGACGGCGTGGTCCGCGCGTTTGACGTACGGAGCAGATTGTGTTAATCAAACTACGAAATTAGCCAATAAGTAAACCACCAAAAACTGTCCTTAAAACTATATAGTTTGACGAAAGACTTTTATCTGACCTCACTCATCGGAACACCACTTCAAAAAAGACATTTCCACGTTACATTGCTGAGAAAAATAGCCGTTGGATGATACGAAAGAACTATATATTTATATATAGAATATTTTTTTGTATTTACAATATTTGAATTTGTGATATTTAGAAAAAATGTTTATTTTTTTTATTTTTTACTTTTTTGGCCCACAGTGACATTTCTTAAATTTAAACAGACACAATACCATGGACGGAATTCCTAATTTAGTTCTATATTATATTGGGTTTTTTTTCTTGTTTCTATAGAGGTGTATTTAAATTCACTGGTGCCCTTTAAAGGGGTTGATTCATATCAATAATCAAACATTAATCAGCAAAAAATATAGTAAAAATGTTTCCTATTTACGAGAAAAACAAATTTGAAATTTAAAAGAAATCATTTTAATGTTTGAGAAAGCGCTTCAACGCATGGCGTGTGATCGGGCAGTGACCTCGCTTCCGCGCAATTCACGTTGTATCTTAAAGAAAGTTTTTTAATAATATAATTATTTTACTATGATTTTTTTTTCCGTGACATCGGTTTAGTTGTCGATAAGGGTCAACCCTCTAAAAGGATATCAGTGAATATGAATACACCCTGTATATATAAATAATCAAAGCTAATTGATGTATTTCATGTTCTTTTTTTTTTATAAAAATGTTTTATGTATCACGTAAAATATCTTATTTAATATTATTCTTTTTTACCTCTATCTTTATTACCCTAGTTTATAGATTGTTTACTTCAATTTATATGGTCTTACGTCATTACCTGTAATGACGTAACCTGTTTCTGTTGTTTAATCACAATAAAGAAATTCAGAAGTTTTTGATTCCATATATATATTTTTTGGTGTGTGCTATTTATAAAAAAATATTCTTTGTAACTTAGTGGTTTATTTACTAGAGTAGTGGTTTATCTATCATTCTTATGTTTTTTCTGATTTTAAATATTGCAGAAGATAACATCAAGCGATCAGAATGTATTCTACACGATCGATGGAACCACTGTGGAGCTATCTTTCCCTGTAGGCCACACGGTGCTCAATTGGATTGTGAATGTGTGCGTGAGGTTCACGTATACTCTCACGGTGGACAGACCAAACTCTTTTGAATTATTTGCTCAAGGTGAGATTCGCTTACAGCACGTTCTTGAGTAAAACTATTAGAGCTATTTTCTGTATTGGCATGGTCATAAATCGTGCTATTTCATCTAACGACTGTTTAGTTAGCTAAGCTTGATGAGACGCACAATATTTTTAAACAAAAACAGCGCATCGGACATCAACTATGCACTAGCTTTATTTTCTCGATTCTTGTATTCAGTTTTAATAAATTGTATGGAATACAGACATTTCGAGGCTCTTAACTTGTACCTTTTTCATTCTATATTAGCTCAGATAATTATTAGATAAAACTAAATACGCTAATATTGTTCTTCTATATCAACGATAGTCAACCTTTTTTGTCTTCGTGCCACATAAATATATTTGTAAAGCTACGCGGGCCGCAACACTATACTGGTATGACAAAAAAATATGTACGTCAAAGTCAAAATTAATCTCAAGATATACGAAATATAGAATGCCAGATTTTGTAAATCACGTCCGTGATAATAAATGTGTTTAGGGCCGCACAAAAAAGCTAGCCGGGCCGTAGGTAGAGTATGGTTGTTCTATATCTACAAAAAAAAGACTGCCACAACACTACAACTTTTGCATGAAGAAATGACCGTGTTGCTTCCTCTTAAATGGAATGCCGCTAACGCCTGGATAGGTAGCAAATGACGATAATTATAAATACTTAATTTCCAAGCAGCTTTCAGCTGATGTGTCTATATCACTCTATTTGCTTTAAATAAGTATTCAGCTTGCTTTTAAATTGGTTCATTTTACCATGTTTTTGGCTCCCGCTATCTACTTAATACCTGTTATAAATATAGAACTCTCAGCACATTCTTACAGCTAACTACCCAAACAAGAGTGAAGAGTTAACGATCATGTAACATTTATATGATTATAATTAGGGACAAAATATTTTCTCCTATGAATTTTTTCTCTGCCCGAAACTGGTTAAATGTTTTACATTGCGCTTGCAACACATTCATTTCATCAAACTTGTTATTGTAATAAGACAAAAACCAGCCTCATAAATCGGAGTCTCGAGCTGCACTGGTTTTCGTAAAATTTCCTCGACGGCCAAAATGGCCGCTGTCAGTCGAGCTTGTCCCCCTCGTGTGCTGCACTTGCTCGAGGTCAACTCAATGTTTTGGGGAAAACAGAAATATATGCCGGGTAGAATGATAGCAAAATTATTCCAATCGGCGTTCCAATAGTTCAATGGTTTCTTATCGCCCGGCAAACGTTACATTAAGAGTATTTAGATTAGACAATATTTTATAAAACGCATAAAAATTAATAAAAAGTAAATAAATACGTATTAGTATTAAGAGAAGTATTTGGCATCCAGGAACGGTGAAATATTACCTCCTTAATTTATGGTAAATTGTTTTGTTACATACTGTATATGCATATAATAGTTTTATTTTATGATGATTTGAAGGCAATGAAGCCTCATGACGAGGCATTTTTCCGGAACTGAGTTTGTACAGATAAGTGCAAATGAGTCGCTCACCTCAAGGTTATGGCACGACTATCAAATTCAAATTTAATGTCGCTGTCGCCACCTTTATTTCAGATATTTTAAGTACGCAGTTCACATGTTCTGGAAGAGAGTGCCGACTCGTCTACCAGATACTCACTAGTATAGACATTATATCTAGTAACATATTACTTTTTTTTTTTAAACCTATTGTTAAAAACATTACATTACACAAGGAGAATGAAGTGAAGAATATAAGTATAATTTTAGCTCTTTTTTTACATTTCGTGCCATCACAACTTTAGTTTACCTTTCTCCATATAAATTTTTACATTTCGGTATAAGAAGTATTTCTGATGATAATTGCCTTGTCGAGTATTTATGTGAAAAAGACTTTGAATTCTTCGAGTGAGAAATAAATAAATATTTTAAAATTAAACATTACAAAAAGCTACCGTGAACACCTTGCAGAATTCAAAGAGCCCTCCAACATCGTCTCTGTACATCGTTTTTACTTTGTTAGGTACAATTATTTTAAGTATACAAAACTGTATTTTACTTTTTAGGTAGGTTTTATACGCGCTACCATAAACTATCAGTTCATAACTGATAATGGATTCCACCAGCGCTTTGTAAACTGTTAACAAGGTATTCAAATTTAAATCGTGCTTAAGGTGGTAGATTTTTTGTAAACATACGCGTAGTTTACTACATACGAGGTCAACATACCATCGCCGGTGGAATGCACTATCAATCATGATACATTACGCTTGTCGCTTATGGCATTTTCGCAGTTTACGTCAGTCAAGTTTTATGGTGCATAGCTGTCTGAATTGATTTATGAGTGGTTTTTATGCACTCTACCATAATGGGGACTGTGAATAACTGAACGTCATCATTTGCACTATTTTGTTTTAGGTTTAGAGCCTGAGTTTGTGACCACCTTGGAAGATCACCTCGAGAAGTTTGTTCAATTTCCCCTTGACGAAGCGTTCACGAGATTCAAGAATGACTTCAGCGTGGAAAACGGCGACTTTGCCATTATATTGAAAAAAAAAATATTCAGCGTTCAAGATAGACCTGAGGGCAGTAAACGAAAAAAGGTTACCTTACACTTACCTAAAAAAGATTACCTTAACACTTGATCGATTAAAAGTTGGCCTGCATAATATTAAAATTCGATTTTAATTTTTAGTAGGTACATACTAAAAAAAAATCTAAAACCTAGTTCTGCATTCCCGGTTCTTAAAAATTGCCATCAATTTTAAAATTTATGGATTTTCCACCAATCTAATAACGGATTATTCTGGACCGAAATTGAGTAACTTTTGTTGTACAATTTGTGAAAACTCCAACAAAAGTTTCATGTACAGTGCAACCCCTCAAAAGGATACCGCTGATTAAGTTCACTCTGTATATGCTTTTTAGACGAGTACTGTACTTTTTCCTTTCAGGTTAAACAGTCGAGAATCCAAAACTCCAAGGAGTACCTGTCGGATGCGGAGTTACATCTACTTGATGATACGGAGCACAAAGCGTCCTCAAACTTGCATATGAACAGCCTTCTTCAAATAGCCATGGACAAAGCTAACATAAAGCGACCAGCCAAGAGTGCTGCTCACCGTCAACAAGAACCCATTGCGGTACAAATCGATCGCCAAAAAAATATTCCTAAGGTGAAAAACATTTTTCCATTTTACTAAACACTATGTTGTACATGGGCAGGTATATAAGTGATAATAAGTAAGCGATGAAAGGGTTTTTATAGGTAATATTAGTATCATACAATAGATTATTCAATAAAAAAAAATGCAAAAAACGTTGCAACTGATTTGAAACCTTTTGAAGTATTACTTTTTAAAGTATTGCTATGATCTAGGTCATATACAATTATTATGGGCCCTACTCAACTAGGCCAAATGTGCTTGTGCTAGAGCCAGGCGAGATGGTGATGGAATTTAGATTATATATAAACTAGAATACTTGTTTTCTCAAGATTCTATTTTTAATTCCAATCTACATATTTCAAAGGGTAGTCAGCAGCTCTCACATATGGATATTATACAGGAGCAGTACTGATTATTTTATTCCTTTTTTTTTTAAACAAACTATATGGCAAATTTCAGTAAAATGTTGACTACAGCCTATAAATTTTTTTTATTAAATTTGATTAATTTAAAATAATTTTCAAACCAACGAGATGTCTTGAGAAACAACAAAATAGTTGAAAATATATTTTTATTATTAAAAATATAATAGCGAACAATAATAATTAGGTTCCCTAGCGTGACACCGCGCGAAAATGGAACACGGATAAAATAGCACATCGCAACCACTGAATTCCTGCTTCAGAGTAGCTCAAAAGGATAATGAGGGTTTAGGAATTTCAGATCATTCGTTTTATTTTAATTAATTTTCACATAGGAACATTCAAACGGTCAAGTGCGACATCTCTCTCTAAACGCATCGAAGTACATTCCGAGTGAAAGCGGGTCGAGTTCCGAAGACGAGAAACCGGTGAAAAAACTAAAGACTCCGGTTCAAACGCATGCAGTTCTCAGCGCTAATCGGGGCAGATCCAAGCAGAACTTACAAATTCAAAGCTCCACTAGTACACCTTGCGCCCATCTCCCAGGTAACTCGTTTGGATTCTCTTTAGTATAAATTGCAGAAATCTATTCAATTTTACAAATTAGTAATTTAATTATATATGTTGTTGTTTTTGTTGAAATTAGCTATATAGAAAAACTGCAGGGGTTGTGAGGTTTGCAGACGTGATACTATGCGACTCAATGGCGAACCCTTAGGTAACCTCAAAAAAAATCCCTTTCAATACTCCGAAAGGCGGAGGAAGATGTCACCGGATCAAAGTAGGGGCTAAGCAAACTCTAATTGTACGAACTCGTATCGAGCATTGCGCGATCCCGTGCAGCACCGCAATCCGCCGCCGCACCGTACCCTTGCGCAGCGAGAGTGCGTATACTGAATCCCTCTTTATACTGTGCCGGTAGGGTTGCTTGTATCAAAAATTGTTTCAAACAAAAGTTGTAGGGAAATTTTAGGGCCACAAATTACATTTTGAGTAGATTTAATCTTGTACCTATTAAGGGAGGTATTATTTTTTGAATTTTGAAAAACCACTTTCCCACCCCTAGGACCAACGGTTGGTGCTATCAAAAAAGTTTACTTAGATAAGTTTTAAGCCCTTATCTGAGGAATAATATAAAAATTTAAATGAATTCGATATCTTATATACAAAGAAAGTTATAACAAAATTTCACTTTTTCGAAAAACCCCCCCTATTCCCTGGTCTGATTTTACCCATTGACGAACTTGACTGAGATTTTGTACCCTTAAATTTTATGTAGTGACTGGTGTAAAATTACGGCAGTTATCGTGTCCACAAGAAGCTGATATAGATAGATAAATAGATATATAAACTTTAAAACTGAGGGTGGTTTTAGGCTCTAGGGCAACTATACTCAACCTTTTTTGTCTTCGGGCCACATACATACATTTGTAAAGCTACGCGGGCCGCAACACTATACTGGTATAACGAAAAAAATATGAAAATGACCCCCGATTTTTTTGGAAAACAATTTGTGTTTTTAAAAGATATACGAAATATAGAATGACAGATATCGTAAATCATGTCCCTGATAATAAATGTGTTTAGGGCCACACACACGCGGGCCGCAGTTTGAGTATGGTTGCTCTAGGGCAGGGGTGCTCAAACGGTCGATCGCGATCGACCGTTTGAGCACCGTGCAGAAAGCTAATATCTATATATGCTACGGTACGCCCTACCTAGGTAGGTAGGGTGTATCGTGTATGTACGACAACCCTGCATCACACACACTTGCAGTCTCTCAGAGTCGATCGTAAGTAGTCTAAAAATATTGAGGTAGATCGCCAGCAGTTCAAGTTTGAGCACCCCTGCTCTAGGGGATGTGAAACACGAAGATATGTGAAATTTTCCGGATGACATGGTACCCATTACAATAGGCAGCTTTCCTAAAGAAATCTACCTATAAAAGGAGGATTTTTGTTGTGAAACCACAATGTCAATCGTTGAAGTCACTAACTAGGCCTTGAACATTAATTAAACACTAAAGTATCGCTGCCTGAATATTTTATTATTAAAATAATTTATTTTATTTTATTATCTGCCGATTGTCTTGGCAATTTGGTTTATACCAACCCATCTTGGTTTATACCAATGTATCTCAACGGGACCTTAGGCGTTGAACTAGAAAATAATAACACGTTTATTGTTAGGTAAAGTTGTACTAATAATTTAAATAAATAAATGAATAAACGAGCAGATAAAAGTCATTGCGAGTCTGCAATTGAATGTGTCTTGTTTACCTAACTTAGTAGGCGGTCCTGGCCTGTTATACCAAGAGTAAAACTATGGATGGTGTTTTTTACATTTATGAGGTTAAGAAGTCCTCAAACAGTCCTTGTGACCTCCACTCCCCATCCCCCCCCCCCCCGTTTTCTAATCGTGGTCCTTAGTGCAAATCGCAAACAAAACACCTAACTGTCAAAATATTTTCTCAATACAAAAACTTGGATAATTTCACATATCAACTGCTCATGTTAAGACAATAACCTTTAATGATGACACATTATTTTTATTATATATTTTTCTATTTTAGAGCATCGCTTACATCGACGTCTGCTGATTAATAAAACATTGAAGAATAACGAGAGTAACTTGGACGCGGAAAAGGCCGAGGAAGAGGAATTGGACAGAAAGGCCATAAAGAAAGTGAAGGAATGGCTAAGAACTACACCGTTGCCCGAAGAAATGCAACACACCTAGTTTTACACTATGAAAATATGCTCCAGGCGGAGAAAACTATTGAAATCAACCGCTGAATTCTGTTTCCTCAGTGAGACATTTGTATAATGCGTGCGATTGTTAAAGATTTATTCAGCCGTATGTCAGTACACACTGTGCGCTCTCTGACTGGCGGCGGTAGTCTGTGCGGTAGTGATTTGTTATCAGCTGTCTGACGTAGCGTTTGCAGCCAAAACCTTAACTCTTAGAATGCTTTTATAGTGAAAAATCCCATTTTGAAAGAACGTCATTCGAGAACTCTCGCTGGAAACTGACACGCTGCTATGTTAAAAAGAAAAAAACATCATGAAAGAAATTTTATACTTGCAGCCAGGCAGCAGGCAGCCGCTTAAAGTTACACCACGATTTTAGGATCCATTATAAACCCAATTCTACTTTTTAAAATAAAAATTAAGGAACTTTAAAGAACTTTATTCAAAAACGTCAAACAATATCTACATCTCTTTGTTCCACTAATCCTAGGAAGAATTTTATCTCCAATAGAGTTGTGGATAATAGGAATCGGCTGCCACAGGAAGTGGTGGAAGCTATAAGTGTAAACCAGTTCAAGAGTCGCCTTGATAAATTTCTTGAATCTAGGCAAATCACTAGTAACTGTGAACGAGATATGAGCATATCAGCTAAATAGCTGCTCGCTCAGCTAACAATAATAATAAAAAATAATAAATATTTTTTTAGCATTTACAAATAATTTTAAATTCCGTGTTATCAAAAATTATTCACTGGAACGAGGTAACGTTAAGGCTAACAGGATTTGACGATATTTTTGCAACCAGAAATGTGCCCGTTTATGAATCTTGACGTTTCTTGAAACTTTTCTTAAGGTATATACAATTGAAAGCATCAACTATTAACGTTAGAGAATTTCCGCACGGCCAATATTATTCCATTTCTTAAATTTATATATTTTTTCAATAAATGCAATATGTTTATTTTTCTGCAATTTTAATTTACTTGAGATTAGAAGTATAACTTTTTTAGTTATATAGTTTTTTTAGAAGTTATTTTTTTCAGTACACATTAATAAAAAATGTACATTCTTATTTTCAAATGTAATACAACAAAGATGCTATTACAAATTTGAGCGTATTAACAAATAAGCGTAATAAGCTAGCTATAAGTGAAAACCAGTTCAAGAACCGCTTTGATAAATTTCTCGAATCTAGGCAAATCGCTAGTAACTGTGAACGAGATGTGAGCACATCAGCTAAATAGCTGCTTGCTCAACAAACAATAATAACATTTTATTTATAAAATTAATTGTTACAAAATATGTTATTTCAATCTCTGTTAGGGAAAGTTGTGATACTCATCTCCAAATTAACAATGGAATCAATCTCTAAATCAACTTGCCTTTTTATACCAATACAATTTTGGTAAACTTTACTAATTGTTAATTATTATGACTATACCAATTACAGTTTACTAAAGTCTATGAACACAAGCCGATAAAAATGAGGTTAGGCCTCAATCTTAGCTTAGCCAACGATGATATGAAGATTAAAAACATGTGCAACCTCAACACAACCTCCTGTCTTTCACTTATAACATTTAGGTTAGTAGGTACCGCAAAAAAAAAACAGTATATAATTAATATATTTATTTCACTTACTCTTAACTACGAATTACACTTAAATCTTCCTTATTCACAGATTTATATGCATCAATATATTAAAAAAACGCACAATAAGCAATCAAACAAGGAACACTAGTTGGAACGTTTAAAGTTTCACGGTCCTATGTATAGTCGCGTTAGTACCCAGTTACTCGTATGCTTAAAAATGACCACTAACCATAAGAAAATTTATGGGCTGTCACTTTAGCAGCGAACTAACGCGACTGCCTAAGGCCATTACATTGTATATTGTTGATAATTTAGTGTAGTGATATAAAATTAGCGAGGAATCTGTCTTCTGCGTTAGCACGCTGCTAAGCTTTAGAGTAACCACAAATTAGAACCCAGAAGTTTACAGGCACAGTACAACCAAAAATACTTGAATGAAGACCATTGTGACAGAGACTATGGCCAAAACGCAAGGCTACAGATGTAAATTGGCAATATATATTTTTTTTTCAAAATTGGTATTGCAACTAGCTTATAATATTATGATTATTTTTCCATTTTACGGTAATTATTTTTTTACTATCACTGGGACCATTCTGACTCCGTTTGTAAAGTAAAGTTTGTTAACTAAAACGCTTGGAATATGAAGAAAGGCTGTCTTTGTTAAAATTGACCTCATTACAGGAGCGACGTGATCGTGGTAATCTCATTGAGACTTACAAAGTGTTAACTGGACATTATAATTGTGCAAGCATTAAGGACATATTAAAGCCTCACTATGACTGCGCAGAATTGAGAGAAATATTCACCCTTGATAAAAACACCCAACTACATGGGCACTGTATGAAGTTGGATAGGACGTCCTTTTCAAGCAACCCCAGGAAGAACTTCATCAGTAAGGATGTCGTGGAAGCATGGAATGGATTGCCAGAAAGTGTCATAGAATCAAAGACGTCAACCAATTTAAAAACAATCTAGACGAGAATATAAGAAAAATAAAAACAAAGAAGAAATAATAACAATTTTGATATGGAATAAGATATAGGCTTATAAGCTATGCCGCCTGCCTATTATGAAATAATAATAATAATAATATTCATGTTTAACCAAAACACGCAACTTCGCTCCCATTCAATGAAGTTATCTAATTCTCTTTGTTCCACTAATCCTAGGAAGAACTTTGTCTCCAATAGAGTTGTGGATAATTGGAATCGGCTACCATAGGAACTGGTGGAAGCTATAAGTGTAAACCACTTCAAGAACCGCCTTGAAAATTTTCTTGAATCTAGGCAAATCGCTAGCAACTGTGAATGAGATATCAGCATATCAGCTAAATAGCTGCTTGCTCAACAAACAATAATAATAATAATAATAATATACTGATGCAATTTATGCATATTATATTAGTGAGTAGTCCTTAACGCATTCAGCTCACGCATTGCCGCCCGATCGGCGAAGTACATTGACCGAACGAATAACCCATGCCGGGACTGACACCCGTTGTTGTTTAGTTAAGTTATAATCGATACTAATATTATAAAGAGGAAAGATTTGTTTGTAACTAATAAAGTCAGAAACTACTGGACCGATTTCAAAAATTCTTTCACCATTCGAATGCTACGCTATCCCTACTAAATCCCTACTAAAACTTCAATATTGTAACCTAAGGTCTAAAAAATTAGCCATAAAATGTCTTTCATCGCATGCGCTGCGGAAACTATTGATGATAGAACAAAAAAATATTTTACAATATTAAAGAACATATCAATATCTACATAAAAATTCGTGATACCGTATGTCCAACTATTGTAGTTATGTCACTATAACTATGTTTTTACATTTTAAAAGTTGATAGAAAAGCCGATCAATTTCAGACCATGTTATCCATAACCTTGGTATTAATCCTTATCCTTATCCAAGACTGTTTCAATACCTGTAGATCACTTTTTGAATTATTCAAATCGGACATTCCATTCAAAAGATATTACGAATTTCACGATATCACATCGATAACACGGTCACAGCCGCCGTGCTGTGACCGTGTTTAACGCGGCGAGGGAGGGGAACCGAAATGCAGCAGACGGGCGTGCATATATTAGGTTTGTGAAATTAAAAAAAACTTGAAATTAAACCATTGGAGTTTGTATGGACCTTAAAACCGTCGGGTCTAGAAACTCAAATTTGGCATATAGCTTCTTTAATAACATAAATATATTGAATGAGAGATTATTTTTATATTCAACCGGGGTCATGGGGATGAGTTGTCGCCCGCCGAAGATGCCGTCACAAAAAATGAAATTAAGGCGAGCGGATGGCCCGAAAGGACCCATCCTGAGTGCCGCAGGCACGAGTTGTCGTTCGCTGAAGGCGACGCCAAAGCCGCCCGCAGGTTAGTTTCTTATAATTGGCAAACAATATGTACAAAACTGTGCAAAATGTTTTTGTACAATATGTACAAAAATTGTGTTTCTACAGATTTCAATGTTTACTCCAAACAATATTTCGACAGTTTTAGCGCAATAAGCCACAAAAAATACAAAAATGAGTTAATTACACAGACGTGTTCCCTATTCGGTGTTCATCTACTGGCAATAGGTCGTTAAAATAGGGCACAATAATTCGCATACCACTTAAAACCAACACGTCTCAACAGCATCGCAAAAATTTGTAGGTAATATGTCGTATCCAAATTTAAGGTTAGCATAATGGGAGCTATAATAATAATAATCAAAACATTTTTCTCTCTAAAATTAGATAAATGTGGGTTGTGACTTTTTGCAGTATAACCGTCGATTTATGTTTTTGATTAGAAATATAGTTAGATACAAGGCGGAGATGAGATAAAATGTCCTTTTAGGAGCGAGATCTCATGTCGTAGCTCAGCCCATACAACTGGTATTTTTAACTTACTTTTAGGTAGATTTTGTTGTATAATTTTAGTGCTAATAACATTACATTCTAATGTAAAGCAATAGATTTTAATAAAAATGATTTAAAAAAACTATTTTTAGTTGAGTGTAAGCAATTTTTCAATTAACAGTAAAATATACTTATACATTAGAAGTCAAATTCACGAAGATTACAAAAAATGATTTTTTTTCCATAAGTTCATTACAGTTTCTTTATTAAATATCTCTTTTATACGGCTCCTATTTTGGAGATCCGATAGTGGCTACTCTTAAGGTATAGTTTTACACCGTGTCCTTAGACCATTCTCCCGCCGGGTCATTGATCGGCCTTGGCCAAATGCGAGCTAGCAAACGAAAGAGCGTAATATAAAAAAGAAATTTACACGAGCGCTTTGATAAAATTAATAAATTTGGGTATGAACTATTTTTCATTTTTTTAAACAATTTCTTACGCATAATAGGGAACATAGACACCCCCTTCGAGAGTCTTCGAGAATGGTCTTGGGAAATCCTATATATTAACGAATAGGGCTGACTATTTGACTATGAATATATAAAAAAAAATGCGTTTGCGCAAGTTGAGACACCTAAATCGTAATTATCATAGTTGCAACTATACTTAAAAAAATCCTGTAATATTCAAATCATATATTATTATTATTACATGTTGGGAAGGCACTTTCATGTGCAGTTCTGGCATTTTATTTTAATTTAACACTCATTACTATATAATTAACCAAAATTGACACAGCTGATATTGCCGTTGCAACGACAATAAAGGTATACCTAGCGTCGCTGTTCTTAGGATACGTTTTGACTGGTGAATTTTTATGAAGTAGCTACTCTAGTAAAATATACCTCAAAGAAACTTAAAATAAAATAACTTAGGTAGTAAGCATTTTCCATTCCATTGAAAATTATTTTAAAAACGCGGTCGCAAAAAAATAAAATTTATTACAACATAAAATAAACACCTAATAAAAAAATAAGGATTTTTAAAACTTAAAAATAACAACAATATTACTGAGGAGTGTGACCATATCGAGACAAAAAATAAACACTAGAAAAAATGCTACCAGCATAGAACTGATTTCACCGCCTCTTTCATGCAATAATGACAACCTATGATGGCTACTTTGTTTTCAATAGAAGAAATAAGGCGGTTAGAACTATTGTGACAGTTTATGAAGATTGACAGCGTTATAGAACTCATTTTCTATATCTAGATAAAAACTGATAAATGCAAGAGGCACGAATGTCCAGTGATTATTTGTATGTGAAATCTACATTGATGCATATTTGATATTTCACTTTTATTAGACACCTCGATTCCGCAAGTCTTTCACCTTGTATATTCTGACCAGCCAGTGTTCAGTCGTATACGCCTCTTCCAGGACGTCCAATTCGAAATCTTTGTTACCGATTTCTGCCGAACGGACACGGTCGTAGCCGGGTGGCCGACCTGAAAAAAAAATGCTTATCTTGAAAAAATCTATAGAACTCAAATAGATTTCGGTACTTTCGTCAAGAGATCGTGGAAGTCTAGTGGTTAAGGCGGAACTAATAATAACCCAAAGGTCGCGAGTCCGAATCCGCACACGGTCATACCATTTTTAGTGTTCATTACCATCATCTCCCCTGACTCTGGTACAGGCACATTTGGCCTATTTGAGTACGGCCTAAAATAATTGTATATAATCCAATTCTTTTATTAAAAAAAAGAAGGTATATTCGGTTTAAGTCCATCTTGAGGTTAACATGAAACCATTAGGACGCAACCCGGTCAGCTCTCCATACAAAAGTCGTAGTATTGTAACACTTGTTATTTTTTAGACTGGACTGTTTCGGTAAATAATCATCTGGGTTATTCTAGAATGAAAAGGTTACATTTATATATTGTCTAAAAGTCAAGAGCCTCCAATTTCAGGTATTTTTCCAAACATTTTATCAACACTTTAGACGTAAATAATATCTTATTGACTAAATACAAAAATCGAGAAAATAAACTTAGTGACGGTTGACAATAGTTAGCCTCACACTTATTGCTTTTATTGTTCATATTTTTAGATCCCCAAAGCAACCTTAAATTTAATTTTTAAATTAAAAAAAAAGTCCCTATATACATAATGACAACATACGGCTAGTTAGCGGCCAAATGAAGGTAGATATGTGTTACAAATTTACGAAACCTCACAAAGGGGTCACGATGTACTGGGTGGAGCTTCAACAAATAAAAAAAATAAATCCGAAACTATCAAATATCGCTGAACATTCGTGGGGATTTTTAGGATGGTCCTAGAGGTCCTATAACTCCCCGTAATATAAGTTTTCATGGGTAAATTTATATCATTAGGCCTCCGCTACTATGAATCTAAGGAATGAAATGACCCTGTACCTCCTTCGGTGTAGACCTGCCCAAAGCGGTAGTAGCACATCTTGTACATGAGGCAGTTGAGAAGAACGGGCGAGCCCTCCGAGTCCACTCTGAACTCTCCGGCAGATGTGTAGTAATCCTGCTCCCGGATGTGCGCCCCTCGGTCGGTACTGCCTCCAATTCGCACCATCCACAGGAACTTATTTATGTCTAGTTGATAAAAAAATAATTTTGCAGAAAAATGTTGACAATTCTGAATTAAAAACACGAATCTATCAAGGGCAAAATATAAGCTTCAAGATTGATAGCTTTAAGATCATAACTTTAAGTTTGCATTCTGAATTTCATTGTAGCAATTAGTTTCAAGTGTTATATCTTAAGAATTTATATTTCTAGTAAATTTCTGTTAGTTTATTTAAAAATAAATATTTATACATTATATATAGGATGTTTTTAAATTAAGGGCAATCTTTTTAGGATGTTGATCTATATTGACAATCAAACATTATTCAGCAAAAAATATTGGAAAAATGTTTCTCAATTACAAGAAAAAACGACATTCTAGAGCGCCGTTGAACGCAAGGAGCGTGACCGGTCAGTGATCCCGAGCACGGCGGCGTGGAGGCTCGTGAAGCAGTTTGAAGTAAAGTTTTTTTAATAATATAATTATTTTACTATTTGTTTTGCAAATTACATTTTTGAGACCGGTTTAGTTATCGATATCGACAATGTATACGAGAGAGGTGTAATTGGTGATATTTTTTGCGCTGGCGCTATCTCTTTAGAAATCGTCTTGAATTATTTGCATTACATGTGTTATGCCTAAGGTTTTAGTTCCAGTCAATAAAAGGAATAAACAAGCTTAAAAATGGTATTTAACATAGGTAAATTATTTTCGAGACATCTTAAGAAATTTTAGTTAGCGCTTGTTAATCGTAGACAGATTATAAAGTAATTTTGAAGTAGTTCATAAAAACTAAATTCAGAAAATATAATACCCAATAATATAATATAATACCCCTCAGTTGATAGGAAATTTTTAACATAAAAATATAATATAAATTATAACCTATTCGAATTCCACTAAAAAAACAAAATCCCGTTTCCTCCTATTATTCAAAATTTATGTGTAAATTAAAATAAAATTGTAATAAATATTTATGATGTAAAATTTCATTAAAAATACAGTGCTAAAAGAATTGCGAGGAAATATTTATAAGTTATTGAGTAGTATTATTTTAGCTAAGGTACGGCAAAAAATTACAAATAGTTGCCGCTGCACGTACAAGCAGTGACAAACAAACAGGAGTGAGAGTGGGAGGAGTGGTTTTGTTGACAGGAGTGAGGTTAATAGAACTTATATACTATGGGCATATCATATTAGGTATTGTTTATAGAAGCAAAATTGCAAATTTATAGTGCAAATCCAATTCTTACCATCTGAAGAGTACCCTGTTAGACCACCAAAAATCACCAGTACATAATCGACATCCAGCTCGCGCATTATTTCATATGCCTTATCTTCCGAACTGGCCATAGCCTGGCCGACCCTCGAAATGTGGGTGTTATTCCATGTGTTGTTATCGACTATGATGGTCCGATTGGCCATGGCGGTTATTTGATAGCCGTAATCCCACCAGGACATAACGCGTGCGTCCTATCAGCAAGAAATTAACGAACTTTAAACATTAAAAAAAATACATTTTTTTAGAGATTGTTTGTGATGAGGGTCAGCGATCAAAGTGAATTTTTCACCAACGGAAATCTGAAGAGAGCTTTGCGCACTCAATCTTCGATCTCAACGTCTCCAGATTTGTTTTTCATCATACTAGTTATTTAAAAAAAAACATACAAGTTATTTCGTGTATAAAAAAATCTGAAAATGATTCATGCACAAATTTATTAAATTTATCAAGTGCTTGTGTAAATTTCCTTTTTCCTAGCAGTCGCTCAGCATGGGCGATCAATGATCCAGTGGTATCTTTGCAAGCCCCATGTGAGCAAACAGTTATGTAGGAAAAACCTAATTTCGAGGTAGCCTGCATAGGTATTTTGTATAGATAAAATTAATAATATTTAGTCAAAATTTCATTTTGAAGTAGAAATATGGGAACTTCTTTAGAAATATTTTTGGAAATTTTGCTCTGATTCTATGTACTTGATAAATTCTTATAAAAAGAGATTAGATAAACGAAGGTCAACTTAACTTAAAGATACATTAACCAAAACTGTAATTGTATAATTTCCCAATTTATTGTCACATTTACCCGATAATGAAAAATATACCAGATCTTAAAAAGGTTAGTGGCTAATAGTTTCTAAAATAACTTTGTGTATCTGTCATGAATCGCCGATGCGTGCAATCAGCTTAGTAAAAACTTTACCACAGTGCGATGCCTACACATTTGAAAACTGTACTAAAAAGTATTTTAGAAATGAGTTGTAAAAAAAAATATTTTTTAAAGTAACCCTTACTCACTCTATGGATTGACAGGTTATTTCTAGCTAGTTGGGTTTACCTTGTGGTACCTTGTGGGTTTACCTTGTGGTGGTGGTTGGGTTTACCACAAGGTAAACCCAACTAGCTAGAAATAACCTGTCAATCCATAGAGTGAGTAAGGGTTACTTTAAAAAATATTACCAATACTACCTTCCTTATTGCAGGTAATGTTTTTTTTTTCTGAATATTATGTATTTCAATATTTTATAGATTGGTAGGTAATGAGCAATTTGCTCATTACCTACCAATCTATAAAATATTGAAATACATAATATTCATAAAAAAAAAAACATTACCTGCAATAAGGAAGGTAGTATTGGTATTGTCTACCGACAGCAAAGTTACTGATCAAGACAGTTCTTGGATTGGTTGATGTAATATAGTTGTTTTTTTATTTTCTCAAAAAAAAAACTGCAAAAAATTACTATAACAAATATTTTTTTTAATTATGTTAAAATTGGACAAGTTATAGTCTCAAAATTGGATATTTTAAAAACATTCTGGTTTATTAGATGCAGGCGATGATGTCACAACTGCTAACGTTGTCTAGCGGCGCGAGACAGAGCAGGAGTTGTGATATCTGCTTGTTATTTGAGATGCTCGACTTTAAAACTCATTAACTCGGGTTGTATTAAAAATATAAAAACTAAACATAAATATAAAAACTATAATTATTTTCTAGATTTTTTTACTTTGTATAGTATATTGTGCAAATATAAGTATTACCTCGGGGGTGTTGGATTTGAGCCAGCCGTAGGCCTCGCGGAAGTCGTCGAAGATAATCCGTCCACCGTCATGCGACCTGGCTGAGAGGACAATCGAAGGAGAGCTGTACGCCTCGCTCGTCACCCAAGTGCAGTGAAAAGTGTATGATACTAGCAAGCAAGAGACCAGCGTTACAAAGAACGTCGCAACCTGCCAAACAACAATAATGAGGTATGAAATAGCATGTTTATTTTACTGACATTAAAATGACAATATTGAGAAGGTTCACCCACCTGTTAGCCTATAAGCAACTGTGAATATGTACCACATTTCTAATGGTCAACCGTACAAGCATTTTAAGACATAAATCCATCCTAAACCATTAACCAATTGTAGTTTGGGATACATACTTATATATGTTTAATTTATTTATATTCATCGGTAAACTCACATTGTGACATCAATAAAAATTACAATATTAACAATTATAAGGCCGATTATACATTTAAATCTAAAAATCTAATAAGGTGACAGTTGAAAAACAAAATGGATGAAATAAGAAAAACAAAATGCAAAAAACTTAACAAAATGGATACAAAATCGTATGCCTAAATACTAAAAAGATATTACAAGAGAAAATAATCATTACTGTACGTTACATAGTAGGTATGAATGTAGTGTATGGGCATATGTGTGTGGGAGAGAGTAGCAGTGTGTAAAAATTGTTTTTTTTTATTGGAGGAAATAATATCTGAATCCCGAATGCAATTTATAAATAATTTGTCTGTTAGAACTAATATTGGCCCGTTGCTAGCATATGTTCCAACGATCCGATGCTACCATTATTCGTTTTAAAGGTCTGTTGCTAGCATAATTTGTTTGAACGATTCGTTGCTATCATAATTAATTATAGCGTCCCGTTACTAGCATTATTTGTTTTAAAGACCCGTTGCAAGTATAACTTGTTTTCGTGGCACGTTGCTAGAATATAAGTTGTTTTAGCAGCTCGTTGCTGGCATAATTAGTTTAACAATCCGTTACTAGCATAAATTGTTTTATCAATCCGTTGCTAGTATAAATTGTTTTAACAGTCTGTTGCTAGCATAATTTGTTTTAGCGGTGCGGTGCGTTGCTAGCATAAGTTATTGTAGCGTCCTGTTACTAGCATTATTTGTTTTAACGACCCGTTGCTTGAATAAATTATATTAGTAGCCCATTGCTTATAATTTGTTTTAATGATCCGTTGCTATCATAAATTGTTTTAGCATCCCGTTACTAGTATAAAAGTCTTTAAAAGTAATATTATATGTGCTCATTGCTCTGCATATAAAAAAAATCTTATCGTAATTGGTCTTAAATTTGGGTATTTCAAATGTGCGAGGGTCTAGTTCGGCGAGATGGTACTTTTAGTTCGATTTTAGACGCCAAATAAGGGCAGTGTACAATGTTGTATAAAATTTTGTTTAAAAAGGCCATGTCTGTAAACATTCGCCTATCTTCCAAAGTCTGAACAGAAAGATAATTTAAAGCTTCCCTTATGATTTAAAAAAAAAGAAATCTCTAAAATTTAAATAACTATAACACAAGGTTCAATGAAACAATGATAAAAAGACATTTCATATGTATGTAATTAACTGTCGCCTCAAGTCAGTATACAATAATTGTTTAGGTTTTAATGTAATTATTTGTTACGTTTTATTTTCAGTATGTAATGAATTGTCATGTTTCAATGACAGTAGAAAAGTAATCTATGATATAATGATCTTACCTCACCCTTCATGGCAAAGTTGTTCTCAAATTTCTTGGCCTTCTTGTCAACCTTGGCTTTGTTCTGGTCCAGTTCCTTCATATATGTGGTGAGGAGAGAAGACACTGCTATCCCGGAGAGAATGCACATTACCGGTGCCAGCACCAGCATTAGGCGTACCATAACACCCTGAATTAAAAACCGAAAAATATTGTATAAGGCAGTAAAAAAACTATGTTAAATCTGATTGACATCTCGTTAAACACATGCGGTCTCATGCCCGCACTACGGATTTTACAGTAGATAAGTGAGTTTACAGTATTTCTTAAAGTAAGGAATTGACTCTTACAGCCTTTTTAGGGTACATTTTTGGAGCCAAATTAGCTACTTAGGGGTTAACCTGTCTTGCCCAACTCGGGTATGCGAAGTCGACCATTGACTGTCTATTTAATTAATATTAAATTGTTGCTGTATCGGGAGCTGGGACAAAAACATAGGCAAAAAATGTATAATTATTTTCCTACTCAACTAGGCCAAATGTGCCTGTGTTAGAGTCAGCTATGGTGGTAATGAAGCATTAAAAATGGTATGACCATGTGCAGATTCAAACCCAGTCAATAGTCCAACTCCTTAACCACTATACTACCATTATATATATAGATAAATTTGGTGCAAAAACATATTAGATGTGATCCTATGGGATTCATGATAAAATTTTACAGATAAATTATATCTGTATGTTACTAAATATATCAAATTGTATGAAATATCTATTTTACGTATCGACAATTCACAATATGGTAGACCGTGCTTTCGTTTTTCGGTAAAACCGAAATAATTGTTTGCAACTTTTATGGCCTTCCGATGCAAATAAACATTTATAATACTTTTACACTATGTTTACGTAATATTATAAAAAAATAATGTGTTCTCACTAATAGTATAGTCCAAAATTTACAACAACGAGTGATCACAGGTGACGTTCGTATAGAGGCGATAAAGTTAGGAGAAATGTGGCAATCAACTTTTCAATATTTATTTTTGATATAGCGATGAACGGATTCGAATGATGTATAATTCATTCGATTATTTTTTCTATATTTTTGTCTCATCACCCGAAATGGCAACTTTTTAATAATAATTAAATGCAATATTTACACAATAGCCAATAGGTAAATGCAATAAAAACAAATTGTCTAAATTGTTAGATACCGTGACAATATCAATATAATTGATATGCGATTATTATTAGACTCGTAATATTGCAGTGCAACTTATAACTTAACTCGTGAAGCAATGAAAATAAAGTACAGAAAATTAATAACTTACCGCAAAATAAATGCTAGTTACGCCATAGAGAATTATGAAAATGTTTGCATCGGTCAACTTTGAGAAACAGAAGTAGAGACCGGCGGGGAAGAGGAATACCAGGATTTGAAGATCAAAGTAGAAAGATGACCAGGACGTCGGTTGATGTTCCGATACAGACGCTGCAAATAGATAATTTTAACCACATTAAGTCTTCTATGGACGCATGCTCGTACATTTAAGTGATTAAGTAGGATATTTATTCGTCATGGAAAAAGAGGAGGAGATATTAGAATCAGGAATCGTAGTTAACCATGGTCCCACTTGACACATAGCAATAAGCAGTGGGCGTTGACGCGATAGTCATAAAACTGAGGTTACGTTATGCACGATTTCAAAATAGCCGAATACTTAAACAGCTACAAAATAACTGCGCGATTTGTAGCTGAACTCGTCACCGTGCTTCATTATCATGGTGTCGCTTGCAACGAGATTTCCGTGTCACTGAAGCTGGAGTCTGGCCAGACAGGGTAAAAAATAATAGGGCGACTGTCAAAATAGTTTACGACCGGTGAAGTACCTAAATGCACCATACAATATGAATTGAAAGTGTTTCTGATGCATTTGGCGGCAAATAATTAGTTTTATTTACAAAAACTATGACAATATAATATCAAATGTAAAATATAAACATTTTCATAGTTTTGTACTCATTACTGAAAATATGGGTGGCGGCCCAACACGCGATATTTCATTCGGTTAACAAACATCGACGATCGGGAGGCAACGTGCGATCCGCGCGATTTACGTAAGGGGCGGAATGTGTTAAGTTGCAGTCTGAATGATTGAGAGCAAAAATATGCACTATTCCCGTTTCTCACCACACCATACTCCTGAGAATGGCATCGCACATTTTAGTACAAACAAAATGCGTTCCTCACTCCAGTAAGGGGATGCTAAAATGATTTCTAGCTTTATAGACAGTAAGGATGCATGCATAAGGCCGCACATTTGTACATACAAGTATATTTTATTACAAGTTGAAGCTTACCAATTATTGGAATGTGATTCTTGGCGTAACTGGGATCCAACAAAGAATAGAATCTACCGGTCCATGGTGCTATTTTGCCTGCAACAAAATTACATAACATATAGTTACTCAATTCCTTAACTCAGTTATGAAATATAAATGTGGTTTCACACATTTTGGCTGTGCAAAAGCACCACAAACCTAATGATAATTTATAACAATGTAAAAAGGAGTATTGATAACAACAGTTTGACTTGCCTGTGACAGTGAGTATCAAGGCACCGGTTCCAAGAGTCGCCAACAGGAGAGTGATTAGCGCTTTGAAGAGAGTCTCAAAATTTTGCTGAGATAGCTTCGATCTGAGGTATTCCGCAAACGCGTACAGTTGACAAAGGCCAAATGTACCCAGGGCCTAAAACAATTTAATATTTTTTTATGCCATAAACTATTATGAACATAGCGTTCTACGAAGTTGCATTAACACAATCTAACCAACAAAGGTTTTAGTAACTCTTAACATGTATGTATATCATATCAATTTATGAATTAAAAATAATCATTAGCCATTTGAGAGAAACAAATCCTTGAAAGTTCATTCCCATAAAACATGGTTTTCAGAATAGCATAATATGCAATTCTCTTTTAGCTGCAAAAACTACAAATAATAAGCAAATTAAATCCTTACATTGTTTGTACCGTGATGCGAACGTAATAGTAATTTAACTTAAAAAAAACCAAAGTTTATGTCCGAAACCGCAAAAGCAGAAAATGATTCAAGATACATCATCGCTGCGTGAATATTTCGAAAATATAATCTGCGACTGCTTGAGTATGCGTAGTATGAAAATCTACACAAACCACAAATACCAAAAGTCGCCTTAAAACCATTTTTTTCCTCCCATCTTTGATTTATGGGAGAATACAGTTTGTGGATTGTTGCGGGTATTTTGATGTACATTTTAAATAATGCTACCTCTTATTATTTTAGTATCAAGCAAGCAATTTCACTACTACTACTACACATGGCTTACCGTGCTCAGTATTTTTAAAGCCAATAGCTCGAATAGTTTACGAGTAAGAATCCTGTGAACGGCAGGTAGTATTGGATAAAATAAAAAGGGGAAAAATCGCTGCGTCGAGCCCACGTGAGGCGACTGTTGGGACCGCCTGAGCTCGGCACATCCCTCTGCTCCGCACAGTGTAGCCAGGGCATAGTAATAAGATCCGAATTGTAAAACAAATATATTTTGCTACTCTGTGGGTTTCTTTCTAATCCCGGTCCACTTAAGTGTGATACACGTGTCAGCAGCATTATTACGGCGACGCCTGATAGCGGCCACCTAGAACACGTTAAAAACGAATCAGTTCATACTTACAAGCATATGCTCGGAGCTCTGAACGGGTTGAAATCCGACGAAACTGATTTGCATGGAGAGTATGGTACCCACACAGTAGAGGGTGCTGTAAGCGACGTATATCCTGTGAGAAAATCGCCCCGTCAGCATGAGAGTGAGCACATGTAAGGGCATCAGGTTTATGAGGAACACGTACCCACCCCACGATGACACCTGGATCACAATGTTATTTTCTATAAAAATAAAATCTTATTATTCAATTTCAATTTTTGGATCTATCAAACCTTTATAATAAATCAGGTATAGATTTATGCAAATGCAAGAATACATACAGTAAAGTATGAAATCAACTTCCACAATTAATCCAGCAATCATTAGTTTGTGATTGATGATACTGTGATTACGACATACGCTTTTTTTATTATTTGTTTATTAAAGAAATCAACAGTTTTATAAATTACATAAAGTTCAACAAAAATACATGAAAATAAGCAATGTTCATCAATTTATGAAACAAAAATAGATTTCTACTTAAAAATTACATAGTTAACAATATTGTTATAAAAATAATGCTATTTAATAATGCTAAAAATAAGTTTCACAATATAACATATTAAGTTTTATTTAAACTTTAGAATTAGCTTCTTTTATACAATTTAGCACATGTTTCTTCAAAGCGTGCTTACCGCACAAGCGATGTAATGGTGAAAACCAAGTGTTAGGGTAATCAGCTTTAGCTGCTCGGTCTTTGCCAATACTAATATTTGATAGTATTTTATTTTATAGTACTGTTTATGTAGAAAAAACCGTCAACTCACCATGTAAAAGTATGCCAGGGCAGTCATGGTACCCCAGAAGATGGTCCCTGTGTTAATGGCCTTTAGCCAGAAATAATAGGTCAGCAGCATACAGAAGATTGCGATTCCTTCATTGTCGTAGCTGCCCGCCACTGAGCGCGATATATAACCGGGTACTATAGCAATCATCGCTGCTGCTACGAGACCAGCACCAGAATCCTGACAATTTATATATTATTATAATTTATTTTAGTGCTGTAAAACAATATAGATAAATTCTAATGTGTCCATCATCATTCATATGGCTTGTGTTGTCAGGGAGGCGCTATTAGGCGCAGATATACCTTATTGATTTCATGATGCGAAGCCGTTCATTACAGACATACAACATCTAGCAAGTCTGTAACTGAGTGAGTGTTTTTTTTGTCTTGTTACTTAACGCAGTCGACAGTGTTGAGTAAAGCGCCGTTGAATATTCTTTACGGCGAAAAACTACCTAGCCGGATTTGACCCACTGGGGATTCGAACCTGCGACCTTTGGATATAGAAGCAGGCGCTTATACCACTGCATTATTTTTATTGTTGGTTATTGTTTAAATTAAATTAAAATAAAACTATTTGCCTAAATCTACTTAATTTCACCTTCGCAGATTTTTTTTTTAATGCGGTAATGCTCTAGTACCGGGTTTTTTGGCTAGAACATTCGACCTGAATCGCGGTTAAATAAACATGGCAAGGTATCTATCCTGCGAGTAAAAATTGGGAACAAACAACTTGCAGTGTTCCGAAACTGACGGACTGCCAACAATGCTTTTCAATAAAGAATAAAAATACCTTGTCACAATGTCTCAATGCACTTATAAAATATTTATATTTAAACACCCTAAAATAAAAAGAGTCATAAAATAATATTCATAGACACATTTATCGATTTCAAAATTATCCGATATCTGCGAACAGAGTCACACCAGGTGGGGTTTTAGGCGGAAGTGTATACACATGTGTAAAGGTGTAAGGATTTGCACAGAAGGGTGAAAATAGTTTACGTACACCGTAATTAGCACTGGGAATTTAGAATATTGGATCAGGTCAGGATGCTATTATCTTGATAAGTATTCTTAGTCTAATACTTTATAATCTATCTCAATTTTTTGTTCCTGGACAATACGTTAATAAAAATAAAGAAATTTACTGACCCTACAGCAATAGCTTATACGTACATCCGATCTAAAGAACTCCACACATCACATCGTAAACAAAAATCCTGAGCCTTGCTCAACTTTGCTAAATTGATCGTATTCAGAAAATGTGGCGTTACTATATGGATTGCCTTAAGCACTAAACCACGACCATATTTTGCAGGTACTAAAATAAAATCTAAGATCCTCCAAAAGCTGTTCCTTTCATTATTTCAAGAACAAAATCATTAAAATGTGTAATAAAAACACTAGTTTTTGTGAAAGATATATTAAACACCTAATAACAGCCACTATTCTTTAAAAAAAAAATAGATTGTACTGCCTTTTTAGAATGATTTTTTTTACATTAAGGATTTTTATGATCTCGGTAAAATAATGAGAAACACACTAAGACACCACAAAAGATGGTTGGATGAACTGTATAAAGAAAAAATTTTTATTATTATTAAGTAATTACAATATTTAGAGCTAGCTCCGGTGATACTGTTGAGGTTAGTAGGTGAGGAAACTATTATTAGTTATTGCCCTAAAAACTAAACAAAACTAGTTGTAATTTAAACCCAAAAAAACACTTTTGGTCCAATAAAGTAGCGGATAATGGAATGAACCAATTCAGTAAAGGATAAATGCTATACCAACATACAATTTAATCACACCTACAAAAAAAATATTACGCGCCCGCAACATGTAAAATACACTCATCCGAGTAAATAATAACAAAAATATTTTATTTAATGTAAATTATCACAATGTTTACTAATATGAAATGACGAAACGAGCGAAAGTAACAATCAAACGAAAGTAATACCGAAGAAGTAAACCTACCTTCAGTTCCTTTGTGAGTAGATAGGTAACGATGGTTGTAAGAGACGAAAAGAACGGTGCCAGAAATACGCACACGTTCCTGATGTCTACGGTGATATTCAAATATTGCATTGCGTGATAGAGCGCCGCCGAGGTCACCATGAGACCAGGGTATATTGTACCTGCAAATTTTTTTTTTTAATAAAGATGGAATTTATACATTTTTAATTTATTGTAAATTCAATTTTTTTAAGATGACTCACAATGAGCGTTAAATGTCAAACGGGATTCAGCGTGTCGCATGGAAGACGCATTGATAATGAGCAATGTTTAAAATCGGTAAAATATAATGAGCAACGACCAGGCACAATCATTTTTGTTCAAATGATGATTGTGCTACAAAAAATAATAAAAACATGTTTGAGCATATGTTTACATGTTCTCGGACAAATCAGAAGCTACAATCACCGTTTGAACCCAATGCCTTCAACAAACTTAAAGCACATTTGTTAATCACCATTGCTAAAATATAAAAGATTTTCAGAAACAACTTAGATTACAAATTGCATAGTGAAATCGGTTCAAATCGGCATATGAGGACAAAATAAGTTCCACATGCAAATATTATTTTTAAGTTGCCTGCTGCGCATGGGTAAAAGAAAAGGCATAGAGATAAAAAGAGGAGGGGAAGACGGAGAGGGGTAAAAGGGTTTTGTTATAATGTCCCGTTCTGGACCTCAACATTTATTGCCACGTTAAGTATATCAAACGAAGGTGCAATAAAACACGAATTTTTTGAATAGCGAATTATTTTACCTCCTATAATTCTTCCAAGTGGATACCATGCCCGATCGTCGAACCAATTATGAAAGTTATAAAATCCTTCTTCGGCTAAATAACGAGTCGTCCGATAATTAAAATACGGATCAAATTCATGAATAATGCTTTCAAATCTTAGCACCGAGAATAATCGCGTTGCAAATGCTAAAACAAACAAGAAATAATTAAAAAATAGGTACCGCTCTCTAAGCTTAACCTATATTGACGTTCTAAAACACTCTTGTGTTCTTACATAGAATAGCTGCTAATGAAAGTATAAGTAGTTTTAATAGAGTCGTTTGCTTTTCTGGGGAATCGAAGAAACCCTCGGCCCTTGTATTTGAAGCAGTAACAGTCATTTTAAAATCCTGAAAAATAACTAGAAATAAGCACAAATAAAAATAATTAATGCAATAACATTCAAATAAGTAGTATCGTACGTTTCGCCCTGAACAAACCAAGATAACCGCAGTACGCTTATCAAAATTAGAAAATCATTTTATAAACACGGCACAAATTGAAAATAAATTTATAACAAATCTGACTGACACCGTCACGGCATTCGGGTAAAAAACTAAAATGCCGGCAAGCCACGACATTTTTATCTATGGGCAAGCAGCACAGCGTGGCAGCTAAAACTTGCCATAAGATAATTTATATTTTAATACAATAATGATTATTTGAGAGATGTTCCTGTTTTGATTACAAGCAGAATATTATAAATTAAGTATCTGTTCAATCCTGGACTTTTTCCATGCTGGCTCTACAAGTAGCGCAGGCGACATTTGCTTAAGACACTGTCTTTTTATTATACATTCGTGCTCAGGATGGGTTTCCTATTCACGCGCGTGTGTAACAATAATAAATGAAATTCGATTAACCTTTTTTGAGTTAATGGTGAGTTCGTTTGTTAATTTTTTTGAGTTACTGTCAGTCAGAGAGGTACAAATTAAATTAAATACTCATCTTTTACGATTAGATGACAAGTGAGTGAGGTAGTTACGGCCTTAATTATGGTTATTCGCATTAAAACTCTAATAACCACTAGCCATAAGAAAATATAGCTATTCATTATCATTTTAGCCGTAAACTAATATGACATAAAGCATTGTCAGTTTACCTAATTATATTTAAATCTTCGTCAGGGTTTATTTTCGCCTTACCGCGAAGGTAGAAAAGGGCTTACGCTTTCCATGAACCATTCCAAATTACAAACGCATTGGTAATCTGACAAATTTTGCAATTTAATTATTATTTTTTTTAATTTATGTATTGTATTAAAAAAAAGACATATAATACATTAAATGGGTTCTGTCAAAAACATGGTTTTGGCTGCCAGAAACTCAATTTGATGACAAGTCTTACAAACTATACGTACCTAGTAAATTTACATACATTTTTTAAATATATAAAAAAGAACCAAAAAAAAAATAAAGAAACATTAACACAAAGAAAAAGAGTACATAAAAAATAAATCACTTGTGCATATCCATTGGCCGAATGATTTTAATGTACATAACTCAGATGTAGATTTTTTAATTTTTATTTCTGTTGGGATTATGAAATCGGCCCTTGTGCTCGCGGGCTGCGCTTTCAAATATCGAAATATTTTTTTAGTGATCGTATGTGGAGATGCAAACCTGTTATTTTATTATTATTATATTTAATTTGCTTATGCCAATGTAATGTTCTAGATTTTGATGAGAAGTATTTATTATAGTTATTATAACTTATATTATCATGATTAAAAATGTTCATTTATTGCTGTTAATTTAAAAAGTTAAATGTTTTATAATAATTAGGATGTGAAATAAATGTTTTTAAATCTTTACTTAAGGTTTTCAATATCTCTTTCACACTTTTTGCACTGATCATTCTTTTTCACAAAAAGTAACCCTCTCTTAATCCAAATATATCGGATAATTGTATAATTGTAGGTACACAAAAATGTTGTCAGCTAAACAATGCGTTTCTTTTATAAAACGGTCAAAAATAGTTCAGAAGTTAATTGTAACTTTTAGAAAGAAAGTAAGTAGAACTACTTTTGTTTCGAAATAAATCGTCTAAACTATAAAAAGCCGACCAACGGGACGCGACAGCCAACCATAAACCGACCAAAGATTACAACCTTCAGTCAGTTACGACCTAACCAACTGTCATGTCAATGACGGTGGAAAAGCTGTCAGGCGGTGAAAGTATATTTTTTCCTAAACTGGAAATTCTGTTTCATATTCCGGTATTTATGATCAAGTTTCGTTGTTAAAGTCTACGCGCACACATTTTAAATGATTCAAGTTTACTGAGTATTATAAAAGATAAAATATTTGTATGAGCACAGTTATGATAAAATGTGTGACATCCTGTTTCCGTAATTGTGAGATAATGAGTGTTGTGGGTTTCCTGAATGTCGAGCATTATTATTAAAGATGCCTCGCGAAAATAAGCCAAGCATTCTTCTCAATAAGGAGGAGAATGACTTGGTTTTTAAATTAGTTGGAACCAGTTGCGAGGTATGGCATGCCAATGTTTGTTTTTTTTTATTCTGCACCTTCAATCTTCGTATTTCGCGAGGCTTACGCCCATGAATCAATCATACATACTAGCTTTTTATTTATTTAAATTCAACCAAATTTAATGGCTTTATTTATTAGGCTGCTTATTAGTTTGTGAAATTGGTGAATTAGAATTATGTCAAATATAAAAACATGCATAAAACCTATCTAAATAAATTCATTAAAAATAACTTAGCTGGTAGAAAAAAATATTTTGCCTCTGAGAAGAGTAAGCGGTATTTAGCACTGGATTCGCGGAGTTACGAAAAGACTCATAAAGGCTTCTCTTAGGAGGCTAAATACAGGGTGTTTCGACTTAATTATTTAGTGAACTGTATGTTTTTTCAAAGTAGGAATAAACCCTGTTGGAAACCTAAGGAGAATATGTAAGACAAACTTTTAGCTGGACCAGGAACACTCAGGAAATTTGCTTTCCACGACTTTGTTGATGGTCTTCGGTTACCACCGGATGGTTTTGTACAGCACTCGCACTATATTATTTGTAAAGGACAAATCGCTCGACATGTATCCGCACGTTGTCTTCCGTGTCTAGCGATCTTTTGCAATCACCAAAATATAATATATAAAATAATTAAAATAGGGTAAACACAAGGAAAGCGAGTGTGAGGCCGTCAGCACAGAAAGTGGATGGATGTCTTTAAGACGTGCTCAAAATAAAGCTGAGTTTAGGTTATTGATTGCCGAACTCCACAATAAAGCATTGTTAAGTTCCTAATAAAAAGCTATTATATAAGAGATTTCATTTATATTCATTTCTTATTAAAACTGCTTTAACATAAATAAAATGGGCCTTTTTCCCACCTCCTAAGGATATACTACAAAAAATAATGTTTTAGTTGTACATCCATACATCAGTCAGTGTGGTGTAAACCACACGTATATTCTTCTACTTTATGTATAGTAATTTTCAAAACACTATTGAATAAAACTAAGGACATAAAACTGTCATTGATTTAAGATTAACCGCCATTTTGCTGGCATCAAAAATCACTATGAATCGCAAGGCAGCGAAGCTTTACGGAATCTTGTACATATAAAAATAAAAAACAACTATAAGATTTAAAAAAAAAATAAAAGTACTTATGATATTATTATTATTATTATTAGTTTTAGGCAGGCAGATTATGCTGATAAGCCTAAATCTGCACTTGTATCGTCTCTGATAAACTTGTCCAGTCTGTTCTTAAATTCGTTCACATTTCCGGCACTTATATGATATATTTTTCTTGCCTTATTTTTTATAATTTACATTTTTCAGACTTTAATATTAATGTGCGGAATAGGTTCCAAACAATCCCGCCTATCTTCCCTTAACACATTCACTGCTCGGCTGGAGGAATAGAAATATCCAGATGCCACGGGAAGCAAGCAGGAATGTGAGTCAAAACAAAAAGTCAGCCGCACAAGAACAAGCCGCCTCGGCTTGAGAATTATGTCACTAACAAACATAATTTCAAAGAAATAAATATAACAAGTTTTATCTTCAAATATTACATACAAAATAACATAACATACTTATTTTATGTACCTAAAAAAAAAACAACATTTAAACTTCATAGAATAATTACACGTCCGGCTTTACAAATGTCGGTGAAAAAAAAAGTTCTTTTTCAGCTGCCTTTAGCCGTAGAGCCAAACCAGCCATGCTATTTGCTTTTAAATACTTTGCGATACATATTAAAACGACACATCCAAGGCACTCCTTGATTAACCTGTAAGATATGGGACGGCTAGTAAGATGCCTACCGAAAAGGCACCAGCCTTCGTGGGGTTATGTACATGGTGCATTACTCAAATAAATAATAAATTAAAATAATAAAATTTCAATAATAAAATAACAAAAATAATTAAAACCCAAACAAAAATATGAAAGTATAGAGACTGCGCTATTTTTAATAAAGGCGGCTGGTAGCGTCGTGGCCCGCTGCAGCCATGCGCCAAACAGCCGGAACGACTTGTTTGACCTAAATAAGCTGTGGAGGAGAATTCCTGATAAATTAAAGCCATTCCCTAAGACCCCTTCCCAGCTAAGAAAAAGGATAAAAAACTTGGCTTTAAAATAACTTTGTTGCATCACCTGCCAATCAGCTATACCACCGGAGGAATGGTACCTCCAAAGTATATGTAATTTTTAAATAAATAAATAAAATAAATAGACTTTTAGATGGCCATCAAACGATCCAGAACAAAGTAAAATGAATTGTGTTGAAATATTCGGATTTAATTTAATCACCAATTAGATTAATTTATTATTAAATAATCACTTATGTGTAATTAGGTTAACTACATAACTTCACAAGGGTTTCAAAACCCTAATTAAATTTATAGTGTTAAAGAAAACTACAAAAAAAAATGTTTGCCTCATATTCATCATCGTTTAATAACATTTAAAATTTTCAAGTGTATTGGTATAGAGTTGACGTAATAACAAAAATATGTCAAATTTACTGTCACAAGTCGATTTATAATTTCAAATATTCAATTATTATTGACTTTATAATTTTATCTTATCCTGAGTAGGTAGCAAATTAATTTTTACATCATTAGGATCTTATCATCAGTTTCATACTCCGTTTGTCGTGTAACTATTTCTTTCTCGCCATTTCAGAGTTTGGCCACAGCCGTCGTGCAGCTGTTCACGACGGAGGGCCCAAATCATAACCAGTGGTTGAAGCGCGACACGGGCATCTTGTGCCTCATAAAGGACAACCAGAAGCGCTCCTACTTTTTCCGGATATTCTGCTTGCATAGGAGGGCCATGATATGGGAACACGAGGTCTACAACCAGATCGACTACAAGAGTCCGAGAGCGTTCCTCCACACCTTTGAAGCCGAGGTATTTTTAGAACTCTTTACCAGTAGATCCAAAGACAACCTTTTTTGCTTGTTCATTTGTCTGTCTCTCATACGCTGCTATGTTATGTTCTATAGTGGATATACACTCCCCGTGTGCCGCATCCTTTGCAGAACTACTGTACTTTTAACATCCACCTAGAGTTTGCCTTCTAGTCCTATACTGTAGATAAAGTTAAGTATATTTTCTCAGGGTTAAGAAGATGATTTCCTAGAAGCTGGAACCTTCTGTGAATTAGAGGCCCACATTCACCGAGTGACTGTATAGGAATTTCTGGGCTCTCTTGGCAGAGCCTGCACCTGTCATTGGCTGATATACTAATTAGGTGCAGGCGTTTCTTTAGCTTGCAGTGGCCTGTTATGGTTCTGGTTATAATCCTCAATTGGTTCCGGCTTAATTTCAGTAGCTCAGAAAGTCTTTTTTGCGAGAATTCTATTATGAGTTTTTGGCTTGCTTTTGTCTGGGTAATTCTTGGTAGTACTTTAGGCTTTGGTTTCTAGCCCAGATTTTCAGCAATCTGCGAACGATACCTGCATAAAAATCTTCGATCGGACATTGAATATTTTTTTATAGTAATCTTTTTATTTTCGTGATAAATGATCACATTTTCCTGTTATCTCTCTTGTGGTTTATCAACGTCAAAAAATTGAGATATGTATCATACGTACCATTACACAAACACACTTTTTTTGTGAGAGTTCATTGTCAAATCAATAGCCCTAATTTGTAGATTGAAAGAACGTGTCACAAATAATGGTATATATTTTTTTAAAATTACAAGCATATGAGATATATTGATATTAAAATATGACATTTTATATTATTTCCAAGCCTGGAGAATGTCCTTTGCTTGTTATTCATATTTATTCGCATGTTTTTAAAATATTTAAAACAATTTTTAGAATATTGAGAATATGTTGCATATACTCAAATATGGAGGTATTAAAAAAGACCTTAGGAGTGGGATACTCTATCAGTATAACATATGCTTTGATCCGTCATGTCTACCAATTTAAACGCTAAAAAGGACTCGTAATTGTATGGTTAAAACACTTATAGTGGTTTCTTGTTAAAAAAAGAAACCACTTAAATATTAAATAATTTAAGTTGTTCAACAGATTGGGCATTTGGGCGGTAGTTGGGCATTTAAGTTGTTAAACAGATACACTGTTGAGACATTCTCAGACAAATTTTATATATCCATTATAAAAGTTTTTTTTAATAGCATTTTGTAATGACTAAGAATTTATTAAAGAAATTATCTACTTACGCAGTGAAGATTTAATTACGGTGATCCGTCTAAATAATAAAACTGTGTATCCCTATTCTAACTACATTCACTTGTGCAGTTTGGTAATGTGTGTTTTGTTTTTGATAAAGTGTTTTGTGCCATTATTTTCTCGATATTTACTAAAAATATCAAATTATGGATGGCTATTGTTTGTTTATTGAAAGTCTATGGAACCATAATAGATTTACAACAGAAATATAAAAATATATAATTTTTTTTTAGGTATCTATTTCACACAATATACTTTCTGTGGCCTTCCAAACTATTTTTTCATTTATTATTTATTTTTCAACCTATCTACATTTGGGTCAGTTTAGCAGGGCTAGTCTGTGTCACATTTTTGACAGTTAAGCGAAACTTTTGCGATTTGGAATGGACCACAGCTGGTGGACCATTCACGTAAGATCATCTGACCACCAACCAGACTCAGGGCAGACCCGGAACTACCATGTTTGCTCTCCAGTAGGTCCATCCTGACTAGGGCACTGTCAAACACATTAATTGCTGTTTATAATACTGTAGTGTTTCAATTTTTAAAATTCCAGGATTACATGACCGCTTTTAACTTTGCCAATGAAGATGAGGCATCGCAGCTCAAACGCAACCTTATCGAAAAGATTGAACTTAGGAAACAAAAGAGGGAGGGTAAGTTTAATGAATGTGTATTATTGATGCGTGAACATTTATACAATGACCCCCTAGGTGGTGTAAATTTCGATTTGGTTCGGATCTGTCTGGCATTTCCGTTCAGTGACGCTCATAGTGACTATCAATTTTCAACGTAGAGCCGATGCACCTGGACGACAATATTGGTATTCAATTACTAAGCAACTGACAGTTGTTATCTAAATAGAGCTTTATCAGTATTGTTTATTATAAGAAATTAAATTTAAAAAACAGTTGAATATACGTTTTATATAATAATTTAAATGAATTTACTACAAAAATTACCACATTAACCCTTATTTATTAAGTTATTAATTTAATATATTTAATTCCATTTCAATTTTTAACGTTTGTCTGTGAATAATCACAGACAAACACTGATGTTTACACATCTTAGTTGTGAGTCTTGGCACTGATGCAGACTCAACAGATAGTAATAGAGAACTGAAAATAGTTGCGTTGACATAGACCTAATTAATTCCTACAGAATCTTCCATCCCCTATTTCTCTCTCACGGGAGGTTTCTTTTGTCCTTCCCCGTGGTTCAAGCAATCTTTTTTATCAAAATCGGTTCAGTAGATTAGTTGTAAAAACTTAATAGACAGACTTTTGCATTTATAATTTTAGTGTGGATATAATTAATGCATGTATATATATATTAAATACCCATAATATTTTTCCATTGACAGTATTATTATTTTTTTTTTATATAAATTAATTGAAATAAACTTAGCGCATTTAACTTTTTAAGTAACCGTTTACTTTATTAGAATTTGGCCTACCTTAGTACAAAATATTTTATATTGTAAATCTACAATTTGCATACACCATAAAATTTTGCTCGTATAATGATTATTTACGTCCAATTTTAATGATGGAATTTGCATGATGCACTGTGATCATTCCAAAATTGTCAACATTTACGCAAACACATGTAAACAAAGTCAGTATGTTGGCGGACAAAATATAAGCATATTGCTTTACTAAATTGAACTCTTACTAAATTATCTCATTGTAAGTGCAGAGCGATTGGTGTCTGTGTATGCACGTAAATTCAAAATACAATTTAGTCAAATAAAATTTAAAAAATCTTGATGAAGTGACAAATTGTAGAATGTAAATTAAAAAAAAAATACGCTCAGGTCGAGGTAGGATTAAACCTGTATTTACTCTTTTGTGTTTAAATTGTGTTAACAAAACAAAAGAGTGAATCTCTATAACTTAATTGGGTTTAATATCTCATTATTAACATAAACTCTACGAATTTTTATGTACCGTGTATACAAGAATCAAACCAAACGTTTCGGAGATGATCACGTGTTCGACGAGTCCATCCGACGCGAACTAATAACAATAAGTTTCCGTCGTTTGATCAATTGTAACAACATAGCAATTTTTATAACGTGCCAGTTGTGTTAAATTACAAGCAACAATTCACTCGAAAAACGGTCATTTCTGTTGAGTGGGTATGGGAACATGATTGGATTCATTCTGTTATCCCGTTACCTTGAGCCCATTTTTACTCAAACCCGTCTCCATCCCAAGACTGGGTCTTCGTCGATGAATATATAGTATAAAAAAGCTGAATTTAATTTTCACATTTCAAATAGGCTCGAATGCTCGTTAGTGCCGTAGTTTGGCAAACTGGATCCTCACAGCACACTTAATATTTTTTCAGTAGTGTGATTCTCTTGTGTACAATCAAATGTCAATTCAACTATATGACTTCATTAATTATCGGAAAATATATCTCACGGTACCTGAGTAATCCATGATTGAATTTAATCTTACCTTGGTCATGGTGTATATTTTTCCGTTTATTTCAATTGACTTTTTATTTAATGGGATAGATAAACACCACTGGCGTGTATAAATTTGCAATGTTTTCCTCTGCTTTAAAAATTTCAAACTTCGGTGAGCACGCGTGCCCATGTGTAAAAAAGTTGCACAACGTTTGGCTCTGCGGAAATACCTGCCGGTTTGGATGTGATTTTTACAATAATAACTATCTTCACTCCAAGATTACCTGCAGTCACTGTCGGAGTAAAGGTTTGATATGTTTTTTTTGCTTATGTTTGAAATTTTCTGGGGAAGAATTACGAATTAAGAATTAAGAATTAAGAATTCTCGAATTACTGCATTTTTCATGGGTATGACAGATACAATTTTGATATTCGTTTCACAAACCTGTCGGAATATTGTATCTGAATCACAAAAACACAAAAATCACAAAAATAATAATAACTTTTTGCTTATCACAAAAATAATAATAACTTAATTTGAGAATTTGTTTGCGTTGCCCTTTTTTATTTTTTTTACTAATGAAGATGTTAAACCGTGGCCTGTCACTTCCAATAAAACCTTGAAAATTTCAAACCATAAATCGCCCTACGCGGGTTCATGCGGATAGACTGTGGAATGAACTCTCATTTATTTATTTATCTTTATTGGAGAAACCAACAATTTTACATAGTACATACAACAAAAAAATACATTTGGCATGATGATGACATTAGAGAATCTGGCAATGTTGCCATTTTCAAACGCCGTTTCAAAGAACATCTTGATTCTTCTTATCTTTGCTTGGGCATATTGGCTAAAGTGAAATAGATCATTTAACTTTAGTTTTGTTAAAAAAAAAATTCGCTGACATGAAAATATATATTTTTAGACAACCTTTTTGGGTTAGCTGGAAGAGATTATCTAACACAATAATAACACCCTTTTATAACGTATTTCATTCATATCAAATAGTATTTCAAATAAGTGTGTTCAAGGTATAAATCATCTCAAATGGGAGCCACACTTGTTGGAAATTGTTAAAAAAAGCAAACGCGCTTCTGTACATATCAGAAAAGCATTCTTCAACATCCCAGTTGATTTGTTTCTCAAACTATATCAAACATATGTTTGACGTCTCGTAGAATGCGCTTACCAGATCTCGAGCCCATACTTTGTGAAGGATATCAACTTACTAGAGAGAACACAGAGACGGGCTACTAAGATGGTACCGGCCTGAGGTACAAATCGTTACTACCTTGGAACAAAGAATACAGAGAGGAGACCTGGTTGAGACCTATAAAATTTTAAATGGACATACGACATACCAAATATTAAGGTAATGTTCACAAACGAGACACTCCGTGGACACTCTTTGAAGCTAAATAAGAATAATTGTAATACAAACCCAACAAAGCATTTCTTGCCCAACCGAGTGGTGGATTATTGGAATGAACTATCTCAAGAAGTGTTAAGTGCTATTTCAATGAACAGTTTTAAAACCAAATTAGACAAATACTTAAAAAACAAAAATAACTAAAACTAAAAACACTATTAAGTGTGCTCAATACGGGAAATCAGCTTGAAGCTCTTAGTGTATATAAAATAAATAAATATATTAGAACTAAACAACCGTTTTCTCTTCGGCTTATTCCTGAGGTTGTGCAAACTTGTGCCATTATAACCCGTGTGTCGATTTGATCAACAATTAATCTATTGTTTGCAGAACGCCAGCGTCACCGTTCCATGCAGACGGCGCGGAACAGCTTAGGTGCAGACGCCGTGGCTCCGTCGTCGCTTCCTCCAGCGCATCATCATCATCATCATCATCACAGGCAGCAAAATGGAAGTGCCATCAATCATCAGCCGCCGGCCACTCCGCCAGTGCCCCAACAGGCTCAAAAAGGTTTTCACTGTTCTTTTATTTATTTCTTCTTTGTGTTATTTTTTAAGCCAAATCGTTCTTTACCCCGTCTATTGTTCCTTGTATGTTGGTTTAAAACATGTCACTGGATTTTGTTTCTAGCGACGTATCTGAGATACATTTTTATTATTATTACGAAATTACAATATTTAGGAGCTTGCTTCGGTGATACTGTTGACTTAAGTAGGTGAGGAATAATTAATGCTTAACAACTCGCAGCCTGCGCTTAAAAACAGCCTTGGAACAAGGAAAAGTATCAAATACTGACCCATGAAGAGTATTCCACTGGCGAATTGTTCTGGAAGGAAAAGTATTGAACGAAATGTTCCGTTATCTGAATATAGGTTTTACCTTGGAAGGATGGTCATTGCGACCAATATAAGAAGGCTTAGAGAGTTGTGAGCTTACTAGTTTTCATTTGCCTACTTTTCTACCTTTTTGCGGGCAATAATTCAAAAATATAAATGCTTTAGCATTTTAATACGCCCTAATTTAATTGGTTATTTAGCGTTTTCGTGGAGACTGTCAGTTAAGTCAGATGACGTTTTTAGCAACTAGCATAGTTGGTTTTGATAAATTCATCCTTTTTTTAGTATTTTAATAGGAGCTAATTTAATATCCATTGTTAACATATTATTAGAGATAACGTTAATTGACCCTTTTAGCATCTCAGGTAACCTTTTTAGCAACTTACATAGTCATTTTTGATAAATGTATCTCCGATTTACTATGGAAATGTCTCATAATTAGATGAAAACTGACGGCTATATGGATAGTCGCGTTAGTACGCTGCTAAGCTCAAAAGCGACTACTAACTAAACTAAAATGTCAGTTCTGTAAGTTAAGTTCGATGACAACTCTGTTATGCATTTGTCAGGTTATTTATATTAATAAACTAAATAGTTTCAGTAAAATTATATAGAAAAATGCTTACTACCTAAAAAGAAGCATATGATATGACATTGAAACAAATTTAAGGAAACTAATATGAGACCATCCTTGAGAAATTCCTTATCATAAGCAAAAAATATACAAAATTGCTTGAGCCACTAAGGAGTAATTATAGGTTTATTTATTTTTTTTGATCCTTTGACATATTGATCCTTTTTATTATATTGCCATGAACTATTTTGGGCCTTACTCAACTCAGCTAAATGTACTTGTACTAGAGTTGAGGGAGATGGTGGTAATGAAGCGTTAAAGATGGTATGACTGAGTGCGGAAACGAACCCGTGACCTTTAGGCTAATAGTCAAACACCTTCAGCTAATAGTCATCACTAGACTACCACAATCCATTGATCCTAATGGCTTTATATGTTTTCATTTGGGTGCAACCATTTTTTTCATGATGTAATTAACCTTTATAGTATCTCAGTGTGCACTAATTCGACTATACGTATGGTGTAATCGTTTTCCGTCGTGGTTTCTGACAGGTGTGAAATGTATTGTCATCTTAAAAGCCCAACTATTGTTTTTTTTTTCCAGTTTTAGGTAACATCCCAAAGTCATCGGGAAAGAAGGCGAAGTCAAGAAAATTAACGAAGGCTGATATTGGCATGCCACAAGACTTCAAACACGTTTCGCACGTCGGCTGGGATGCTAATCGAGGTAATTTATTTATTGAAAATATAATATTACAACTTTTAAATAGTACAATATAACTAGCGACAAGCGACTGTTACATTGTACAGATGTTTTCTACCTCCCTAACTAGACGAATCTGTACTAAGGGATGCAGTATGGTTTTATTTGCTTAATGTGCCACATCCATCATCTGATTGATGCTATAATAACGTAATAAAAACTATATAAATACAATGTAAGATAAATATTGCAAATCAATAAACAATAAATACATATACATTTTATATTTTCATTACACAAAAATAAAACCATTAAATTACTATATAAATTTCATTCATTAACATTTTGATGTTATAAAATTACTTTTCCCCAAGTCATAATATAATCTGTGTTTATATTTTCAGGTTTCGATATAGAAAATCTCCCCGAACACGACATGAAGGAGTTCTTCCTTAAGGCTGGCGTCTCGGAGAGCCAGCTCCGTGACAAGGAAACGCGTGACTTTATATATGACTTCATCAAGCGGAATGGCGGCTTGGATGCCGTCAAGGAAGACCTCGTGGTCGATCCAATCACTATGACTGACTCGCCTGGTTTGACACAATCTACAGGAAATCTGAGCATGCTTAAGGGTGACTAAGATAATTCTTTTTTGTAGGCTTGTAACATTAAAAATTAATGCTCTCGGCGACACAAGACGATCGCTCTAAATAGTCCATGCAAAAGTTGCAGGAAAATATATAATAGATGGAAGCAATCAAAGTTTACTCGGATTAGTGGAATATGGCTTATCATGTACTTTGTTTGAAGATGAGTTCGGGCGTACAATTTAATTTTTTATTTTATTATAATCCGGCAAACTTTGAAATTCCCGGGTTCACTCGCACCATTTTCTGCGTACTCGTTCGAGGATCGTGGCGTAAATGACGCAAAACGTGTTCTTCTTGAAGGACAGGCATTTCTTGACTCACACCTGTGTTAATAGGTACTATAGGTTTATTATCAATAATTCTGTATAATTACCCCACTAGATTTTGGATGTCATGCATATCGCATACGTGTGCAGTTACTTGTACTGCCTTTCTAGTAGTCTCGAGTGGTTAACCTCAAGCAGTCCGTAATGTGACTGGCTACTATTGGTTCTTTTGATGTTTCGGACTATTTCATCCAAAGTGACAACATTATAGGATTTCAATTTTCAAATATTTATCGTCAACGACACATCAACTATCATAGTTTTTTTGTAACAGCAAAACATACATGATACGATAATTATACTATTAATAATTTTGAGTCGATGCTAGAAACAATTGCGAATACGATAAAATAAACTACTGATATGTTTTTAATTTTGACTAGATCCTAATAATTCTGTGAATTCTAAAATGGTATATTCTTTAAACTTGAACTTCTATCGGGTATGTTAATAGGATTAAAATGTTCGTTAAAACATTTTGGCCGGATTAACCGGAATGGATATTAGCTACAGTTATTCGAAAACATAGATTCTTGTTTTTTTTATTATTTATACTTTCTGTGTTCAATTTAGCAAGTTTTAGGTAATAGACGTTATGTACCTGTCAGTATTATAAACAATCAATAATTTTACTTGCAGTGACCACTCAAAGCAGATCACCCATGCCCCCGGTACCCCCACCCGTTCCAGCAAGAGGTCCAGGCAACTTGCAGCCATCACCGCCCATTCAACGTAAGCCATTCACATAACACAATCATTATAATTAACTCGGGTTAATAAAGAATCATATCCGTGAACATAAGTTGATACCTGTCGTATGCCCCAACCGACGACACGTCTTGGTAATTTAATTTAATCTTAATTTGTTGACAGTTTTGATGTTTTTCCTATGACTAACCATGACATGAACCGCGCGCTCGGGGACACTGACTTGCCTCGCGCCATGCATTTAACCGCGCTCTCAAAAAAAAGATTTCTATTTAGTTTTAAGTCATTTTTCTTGTAATTGAGAATGATTTTTCCAAAATAATTGGTTGATTGACGATATAGATCAACATCCTGAAAGGAGTGCGCTAAATTTAAAAACATCCTGTATATATTAGCTTTTATTTACGACTGTGCCTGTATTTTTGTATTAATCTAAATATAATTTGTCCTTACCTTACAGAGGTCTCGAGTGGTACTCGCATAGCGCCTCCGCCTCCTCCAACACGGTCTGCCGCCCCCCCTCCGCCGCCCCCCATCTCCACCATCCCCTCCTCGCCACCTGCACTACCATCGACCGCACCACCCTCGAGGATTGTACCGCCAAGACCACCGCCGGTTCAGAATATAGCTCAACCACCAGGTAATTTATATTTACTGCTAATTACCATCAATGTATGATTTTGATGTAACATTGGAGACAGATTATTAGGGAATTGACTAGAAAGAGTACCATATACGGCTGATTGCAATTTTTTGTTTTTTGCAAAACCTTTTGATAACATTTCTCTAATCGGGAATCACCGAATTATCTGAATGTTAAAAGTGAAGAAAATTTTATTGTTTTGTTTTGTTGTAATTTGAAAATATTATGATTATGAAAATTATGTTATACTTTAAAATGTTATAATTACTCATTCTAGTTGTATACAATCCATTCAATAAAAAAAATATCCTTAGCCCTTTGTGTTACGATATTTCCGCCAAAATTTCATACAATGTAACTGTAAAATCGGCTGGGCATTCAGGATACATCAAGTTGCCACAAGTTTAGTGTCTTGTGATTCGTCATAAAATTCTCTATTGTCTATTACCTATCAGCAATGCACTTTAAACTGCTCGTCAGATAGCCAAAACGGTCGATCAGTACTGGCAGTCAATCAGCCCGAAGTTCATGTGTACTTCATATGAATAAAAATATTATTAGGAAAAAATCAGAACCACTGAACTGAAACCGAAGGCAGTAAAAGCCACTCCCATGTTGTGAAGTCATCGTAAATTAAAACCCATGAGTCAAGTTTTTCCTGATGTTATAAAATTTTACTTAAAAAATTAAAAGTATGCAATAATCAATGTACATTTTTGCAGCAGTGCCGCCGCCCCCACCTCCTCCGCCCCCTCCACCCCCCATGGAGGGGTTGCAGGCGCCACCACCTCCTCCGATTCCTTCTGCCGCAGCCAATCGACCACCGGCAGTGCCAGATACCAGGAATGAGCTCATGGATCAAATACGCAACCGCTCTAAAGTGCTCAAGGTCAGTGTGGCACTTTAACCGAAATTATACTGACCGTTGAGCAAACGACATAGGCAGCAAACGACAAAAACTCAATTTATTGCGGCGTTTAAATTAAATTTAAAATGAATTTCTCGAATATTTGGAAACATTCTCGCTTCGTGGGTTGATGACGCCAGCCAATCAGAGCATCGGGTGTCAACGATAACTGCTGATCTAAACCGATAGCTGATTTAAACTGATGAGCGTTCGATAGGCGTTTTAAATGATAGCCGTTTGGAATACAGTAGATTTTTCTTGAAACTTTTGATTTTTCTCTGAGATAGGTAAGAAAACATCGCGGAAATCAACTCTAATGAAATATTCCAGAACATTTAGGTTATATTTATACTACATATAAGAGTGTTGATTGTTGATAAACTAAATATCATCCAATAAATAGTATTTATGTGAAGTATGGATACAAGAACATTATTTATAGGTTATGGTTACATAAATTGTAAGTATATATTTGACATATCCAGCTTCAGGCATATAAATTATGAATAAGATAGACTATATTGCTGACACTACTGCACTGCCCCCTTAACCAGCCTGTATAAAAAAAATAGCATTTCTGTCATGTTTTGAAAAAAATTATAATTACTGTAAAAAAATATTTTTATTTAGTGATTCAGAATATTCAGAAGAGAATTTTAAATTGCATAGCCAATTTAGCTTAGTTTTTGTTTGTGTTGGGTGTGATCTTAAACCATTCTATTTCATCTAACGGCTAGGTTTGGTGTAATGTGTGATTTTTAAAAAAAAAAACAATACAGTGCTTCACTCCGTTTTAAGGGATTATCTTGCAAAAAAATAATCAATGTATTTTAAAACACTCAATTGAAGTTGCGTCTTTATGAAATTAAGTATGTCGCTGCAGTTTTATTAGCTTATTCTTGTATTTAGTCAGTTAAATATTTACGTCTAAAGTTTTGATAAAATGTATGGAAAAATACACTTTTTGAGGTTATTAACTTTTAGACAACATATTCGTGCTATATTAAACCAAATAACTATGAGTTAAAACAATGTTTAGTACTATTTTACAAAAAAGTCACAACATTAGAACTTTTGTATGGTTAAATGACCGGGTTGCGTTCTTCTAACATCGCTTTTATGCATATTTTTTTTTTAAATTTAAATAATTTTAATTTGTGTACGCCGATAAAGGTGGACATTGCATGTACATTCACATTAATTTTATTATTATTATTAATAACAAACTATGAGAAACTTAATATTGAATTCTGTTTGCCAGCACGTTGAGGTGCCGAGTAAACCAACAGACGAGAACAAGAGAGGGAATCTGCTCAGCGAAATTCGACAGGGAGTGGAATTACGATCGGTGAGTCCTTGCGGCCTCTTACGTTTTAGTGGTATTGTGACAGATGTATCAAATATTTCCAGGCTCCTAAACTAAGTATTCTCTTCTGTCGTACCTTATCCTGCCTTTACACAGATTATTAAGAGCGCTACGGGACCTGCAAAAAAAAAGCACACTATTTCATGAGGTGGAGACTTGTGACAATTGTGGCGGATGAGATAGAAACATTGTAAGCACGAAATTAGGAGGCTCAATAATACCTAGATTTTCTTTCTTACTACAAAACTAAGGATACCAAATAAAAATTTTAAAAACCCACGAGACATTATTCGTTCGCTGCTCACTTCATGATGCTAGAGGAATATATAAGGAAAAAGTCATGCTCCTACACTTGTCTAATTTAACCAAAAATGGGTAAAATCAAGTTTTAAACATTTTTGGTAAAACATAAGAATGCATAAGAAAACTATAATATGTAGATTAATAAGGTTAGACTGTAAAATGCATAAATTTTAGTTTTAAAAATGAAAAAAAAGAGTTCTTCTTAATTCAGGCAACACTACCCAGTTCAATAACCCTTGCAAATTATCTACGATCGTACTTCGTTTTACAGTCAAGTGCAAAAGAATCACCACCCTGAAGGCGATGACGCGTCTGTCTTTTAAGTCGCTGTTCGCGTCATTGAAAGTATTATGGCGCAGGGCGGTGCGCGAATGTCACCCACCACATGATTTCATATCGATTATGAGTGATTTTTATGCACTTGATTTTACCAACAACGCATTTGTCACAGCAGCTAAGATTCTTTGGATTTGAGCCATTTTGTATTACGCTTTGTCGTATTGTTAATTATTATTATTGTTCGCTGAGCAAGCAGCTATTTAGCTGATATGCTCACATCTCATTCTCAGTTACTAGTGATTTGCCTAGATTCAAGAAATTTTTCAAGGCGGTTCTTGAACTGGTTTACACTTATAGCTTCTAATTATCTACAAATCTATAGAGATGAAGTTCTTCCTAGAATTAGCAGAACAAATAGATTTAGATAACTTCATTGAATGGCCGCGAAGTTGCGTGTTTTGGTTAAACATGAATATGTCCTTAATGCTTGCACAATTGTAATGTCCAGTTAACACGGACAGCCTTTCTTCATATTAAAAGCGTTTTAGTTGCGCAAGTATTTTTGTAAATCTCCTTTGAACTCCTGCGAGCAACTGTATGTCTTCCATAATATGGATTCCATAGGCCGCACGTGTGCCTTATAGATCTTAGGCGAAATGCTGCAAAGCAATAACTCACATTCCGCATTACATAGACGCTCCTCATCCGCCGGTGGAACGGATTTGAGATCCACCGAAAGCACACTTGTTGATGTATTGTCTGTCGTCGAAATAGTCACAGTGCCACTGGTTTGTGAACTTAACTGCATTAACCTATAGGCCAGTTTTTTTTTTAAATTGCCTTCAAGTGCCCAGCAAATATAAAGTAATAATGCAGTTTTACATCCTGCAGGAACAGTTTTGCTAAGTCGTCCTAAATTTAACTATTATGGGGCTTTGTAATTTTCTTTAAAAAATAAAGCAATATGTTGAATATGGAATAATAACATTAAAATTTAGCAAACAATCATAAGACCAAAATATGTAGTAAATGGTGAGATTTGTATGTGTCGTATAATCACACTTTACCTCAAATATCCTTGGTCTATGGCCTATCCATAAATTCAGTTTCCCCCTCCCCCTCTACTGTAACTGTCAATCAGTGTTAAATGGTCAGTCGTAGCACCAACAGCTGACTCTCTAGCACTTGTTGAAGTTAGCCAAAAAAGTCTGGATTCGTGCGAGGTATCAGCGTTCTCCACAACCTGTAAAGACGGTTGCAGAGGCACCTGGATTCCACAATCCATCATACAAAATTCCAGCACCTAAGTTATTATTCCATTGGGCAAGTGATTTGCGATTCATTTACGAATTTCCACGCATTTCCTATACAATAGTAATTGTAAAAAATTGTGTTCAGGTTACGACAACCTCATCAGAGGATCGTAAATCGGAGGTGGAACCATCGGGATTGGCGGGTGCGCTCGCGAGAGCCTTACAAGAGCGATCGAAGGTGATGCACTCCTCGGACTCATCTGACAATGGCGATGGAGACTCCACCACGAGCGATGACGAATGGGAAGATTGAGGCCGTTTTTCCATTAAGATATTTTTTTTAAACCGAATCGGTCATTTGAAAAGGGTACAAAGCGACATTTTTTCACAGAGATACGTTTAGATAATATCACATAATTTGATACACAGATATGATTAATTAAAGTACGCACTCTGTTTCTTTTGCATGAGGCACAAACTGCTCGCAGCCTCAGAACGTTTAATGTTTTTTAAGCCATCGTTGGCAATGCAATGTGAATATAAACCCAAAATAAAATGGATGTCCGCTTTGGTGATCATATACATAATAATACTATAAAAACTAATATTTTATTATGACCGACACTTGTTATTGCAATTTTGATCCGCAATAACTATTGTGCCTTTAGGAGTATTTTAGTTATATCATTTATTTACGAGATGGACCACATAGCTGTGTTTTAATCTAGTTCTGGTGATACTATATCATTTTTATCTCCTGATATATTTTCAAAATGACCGATCCTGTTTAAGTTGATGTTATATTTTGATACGTTAAACTTGAACTTTTTACCAAGCTCTTAAGCTACTTCTCACTTAAACTGTTAAAAAAGTTCTGTGAGAGAACAAATGGACCATTACAGATATAGAAATAAAGAGCTATAAAACTGTCAGTTGAGTTAAAAGATTGATCTTGCCTTGGAGTTGTACAGTCGATAATAATGTAGTCTAATCGTATTTGATTGACGTACAGATGAATTTTGGCAAAGCCGTTTTCGCTTGGGAGTTGTACGGTTAATTGTTGTAAAAAAAAAACCCTGGGGATTGTTGCTGAGTTTGTGCTTTGCCTAGTGATAAATACACCCAGGACTATTTCTGTAACAGTTATTCTTGTATATCATACATACAACTCGCATTATCGATTATATTTGACTGTATAGCAACTGGATATGATTGTACCGGATCGTTTGAAGGTTTTGCCCTCAATGTCCATCAGAAGGATTGCAAACCAGTTTGTGATAAAACGTCTATCAAAATAGTGCACCCTACACAAAGCTTACAATATTTTTTTTATTTTACAATTACTTAAATAAGCTCGATTTATTTTTGCTTTAATTAATAAAAAAAGAGCACAGATAGAACTATGTACCTATTTATTTTATCATGGAAAATATTTCCATAACAGAGAAATTTAACTAAATAACGTACATGCAAATAACACCCCCGTAATCATAATTTTAATAAAATATTCAGGATTATATTATTTGTGGTGGTTAGACTTTCAATCAATCAATTCCTGAATTTACGTTTTAATGTTTCACTATTCACTATTTCAGGATCTAATATAATTTTAGGGTTAAAAGTTACGATTCAATCATAATGAGTAGGGTTTAAAAATCTCCTCTTACTCGTTACAAATGTATAAATTTTCCCAGTGATATAATTATTTTGTTAAAATGGACAAAACTTTCTCAGTAGAATATTGTAAAAGCTTTGTAACAAAATAAAGTTAAGTGTGCCAAAAGAGAAATAATAATCGAATGCCTGTCTGTCAAGTTAATATATAATATAATATTTTCTTATAATATTTCTGTATTATATCTTGTACTTATTTTAACATAATTTAAATCACAAAGTAGAAATTAAGTATAAATATTATTTTTACAATTTGTAAAACGGCTTTTGTGTTAGTTAAAATAAAATAATTCTTATTTTCATATCTATATACTGGGATGCATAATATTGATTATAAACTAAAACTTATATTTCCTAAAAATAATAACAATGTTTCAAAATTTAAAAACTTAATACAAAAGGCTTTGTTAACTTGTTGAGATAAAAATAAATACCAAATACACAAAAAAAAAAACGCCAATTTATATTTCTAGAACTTTATTTTTTTGTTTACTGTAAATAATAGTTAATTTAATTACTTAATGTTTTTTTTATAATAATAATTATTATTTATATGGTGTTTAGGATGCAAAATATCTGGGGTGCTTATGTGGGAATACAAAGCAATAAGAAACACACAAAAATAAACGCCAAACCTCAATTTACTTTCCTTGTATTATATTTTTTATTTTTAGGTTAAATAATAATTTATATTTATTATTAAATATGGTGGAAAAGTTTTTTTAATTTGAAATTTACATTTTGTGGGTGGTGTTAAATATCTATTTTAATAGCCACAGTGAGATACAAAGCATTAATAAGCTCACGGAAGTTAATTCTGACTCAAATTATTTTTCTTGACCTGTACGAGGTGGGTCCCAAAAGTTTCCAACCTGCGTTCATGTATTATTCTTCGTCATCTGACTCGTGGCATCCTTTGAAGTAATCCCCATTCGACTGAACAACATGCACCCACATCCTGAAGCAGTTCCGGAAGTCAGATTACAGAATGACCCTCGGTGAAAACGTTGCTTTCATTTTAATTGTATCTGTGTTGTTGAACCAGTGCCCCTTTGAACGGAATTTTCAATCTTGAGAACAGCCAAAAGTCGCAGAGAGCTGCGACTGTAAGGAGGCTGGTGAAGTTGTTTAATATTGTTTTACCAAAAAGTGTAGCACAAGGTACGACGAATGCGCTAGCGCATTATCATGGTGAAGAAGCAAGTCGCCTTTTGCCCAAAAATGAACTTCGTTTTTGAACTTCAAGGTAAAATTCTTTGTTGATCGTCTGACCTCTCGGGGCTTATTCATGGTGCACAACACCTTCATAATCGAAGAAACGATCAACATGGACTTGACATTGCTCAGACAGACGTGCAACCATTTTTAAACTTCTTGTACCACCCTTTTTTCTGTCCATACACTCGTCCCCAAAGGGCTTTTTTCAATAGTTTCCGCAAAGCTTGTTACAAATTTGTTGTTCACACCTCTCCGTCATTGACAAAATCCGACGAATGCAAAGAACTAACCTGTCCCGTTGGTAACTGCAGCAGCCAGCGATTTCATAAAGAGTCACTGTTTATGTTGGTACTCTTAGAGGTCGTTCTAACATTCTTGCGTGGAGTTATGAACGCAGGTCGGATACTTTTGCAACGCACTCACATAGTTCTTTTGAGGTTGAATAAGTTTTAATGTTCATTATTTATACTAGCTACATTTAATCTTTGTCAGTATTTTTCTGTGCATTGTCTTAATAATATAATGGTTTCAATATTCTTTAGAAAATATCCTTAGAGGAAAGAATGTATTATAAATTTTAATTATAAAATAAACATTCCTGACAGCTGAGGTTAGATTATTGTATATAGGAAAAAACGAAGATTTTAAGAAATTCAAACTGTCCCATTAGCAGTTCTTTTGGGCACTTTCACAACCATCTTTGATGATGCATGATCATTGCCGAAGCTTCAAGCTATGATAATGGTAAAAGAGGCCATAGACCGACCGTACACGAATAGTTAGAGGATTTAAGACCTCTCTAACTGGTTTAATAATATTCTAATATTTCTCTAATATTCACCCAAAAGTGATCTTAGTATGTGTAAAATATATCCATTTTGATGGGATGTCAAATTTAGTCGCATAAATTTTGTCTTTCTTTTTAAAAATTGCCTAATTTAAAAAATCTAAATAATGGGGTTATTGCAATTAAAATTCAACTTCAAACTAAAATACTGTAATATTTTTCATTTCGAAAACATGTTCATAATTTTGAGCTTTTCTGTTGCCAGTTTTTTGTTGCTCAATAAACATGTGTCCACATTTTTTTTCATACTGGTAATTTCATTTAATTTCAAACATTTTATTTACTAAACGAGACACCATTTCAAGTAGTCAGCAGTGAAAGGAACTCGTGCTGAAGCCCTCTTGTCCAAGATTATAAAAGGTAACAGGTTGTGAATTCGGTGCATTGTTTTATATTTGACTGGGTATGAAAGCAAAGTTCTTTACCGAAAAAAAAAACATAAATAATTGTTAATTACCTTTTATAAATGATTGTGGAATTTAAAGCATCCTTAACGATGCGGTTTTAACACATTAACCGCCTCGGAGAATGAAAATTTCCAGCACGAACGCGAGGCAAGGTAAAGATTGGCTGCTCGAGAAAAAAACCACTGCATGTGTTTTTTTTTTAGTGTTTTTCCTGGTATTTGGGCATTTCTAAAAACTGTTGAATATTTTCCGATCTGATTGATGATGAAAATCGGGCATTTGCGGGACCACTCATACATTATTGTAAATACTGATATCATTGGCAGAGAGTTCGGTTTGAGGTTAGAAAAAATATTAGTTATTTGTTTTGTTAAAATGTTTAATTATTGAACTTTTAAGTTGAATAAGAAAGTTCAATGAACAAATTTAAATCTTGTACTTTTTTCATTCTAATTTCTGTTAACAATGTGACTGATAATGTTTAATGTTCGGTTGCTAACAATTTGATATTAAAACGCATATTTTTACTTGTGGCAATAAAAATAACCCTTCACAAAATAATACATATATTTTGGATTATAACCTTAAAACGTAATAAATGTTTGGAAAGCAGATATGGGTTTTATTTCTTATTTTTCTGAGAAAAAATTGAGTTTCCTTATTCCTCTTCAAAATGTTAAGAATTAACTGGTGGGATTAAGCTCTATAGATTTATGAATAGGAAGCTACTATACCTGTTTTACTAGAAAACTTAAAACGTGAAAAAAAATTATAGATATATGAAAATTGTTGCTTATTGTTATCATTTTAAGGAAAGTTACAAAAAAAAAACAATGCTAATATATCAAAAACTGTGAGACATTAAATAAGGATACATATCAAATAGGTTCTAAATGACCTCTTCTATCACCCTTTAAAAACGATTCTAACGTCAGTCAGGTCTCTTAACTTCTACTATAAAAATATAGCTCATGGAAACAGAAACTTGGTTCTCCTCTCTCTTTTCATAGTAGCCTCTCAAAAAAGGCCAAGCTTTCAGCGCTGTCACTACGATCAACGTTCTCAGACTCCCTTTTATATATGGCATATGGTTCATTTTAGGTTATTATATTATCGGAAAGGTCACTTATATATTCATCTAAATAACTATAATACCTAACGTTTCAAGAATTACCATCTTCAGAATGTGTTCCATAAAATAGGTTTATCCAAATATAAAAAAAAGCTTTAGTTAGATATCTGAATAATTAATTAAAACTGTATTTTTTGAAAAAGTTGAACAATGTGCATAACTTGTAAAAAAACTTAAATCTAAACAGAGCCAAGATGTATAAGTTAACCTTTCGGGACAGCCCCTATAAAATCTATTTCAAATTCTTGCTCAAACTTCATGCTGGTCGAGAGTCAAAATGTCACCGCTGGAGCGCTGCAGCATCCGGCCGATTGAAGTGTGCGACACTTGTTTCTTGCGTGAAGTTTTCGTAAAGGAATGGACAGTACAACATGCATCGGTCACATCGCGATTTTTTTTCTATATTATTCAATAATTTTAATTTAATATTTACTTAAACAATGTTATGTTAGTGGATGTGGGGAGTATGCCCCCCCGTGTACTGCGTCCTTTCCAGAACTATTGTACATTTAAATCCACTTAAAGTTCGCCCCCTAGTCCCGTACTGTAGATAAACTTGAGTAACTTTTTAGGTGCGATGGTTCTAATCTCCTCAGGCTTGAGGAAAAGGTTGCCTAGAAGCTGGTACCTTTTGTTCATGAGGGGCCCACATTCTCCCAGTAGGTGTAACGGAGTTTCTGGGCTCACTTGGCAAAGCCTGCACCTGTCGTCAGACGATAGGCTTAAACAATGATAAAATAATTGTCATTCAATTGTAGAAATAATCGAACAGCTCAATCATTATTAAGAAGCGACAGTAAAATATAATTACCTACCTGTGGAGGGTTAAAGTAACAATAAAAATAAATAATAAAATACCTTTCTATAACAATCTTTATTTCGCAACAAGAACATTATGATAAACTATTTACAATTAGCATTAAATGAGCAATAAACAAGAAGGGTTATGACACCCTGTAGCTATTATACAATTTCAAATTGACCAGAACAGACAAGTTTTACCAGAACCTGACGTCTTACAGCCAGGCCCTACAGGTGTCATTAAAGGCAACTCCCACCCAGACTACACACGCCTGCGGTATACCAACTTTTAATGGGTTACTTCATTTCCTATCTCTAATTTTGCCTGCGGCACTTTTAGCCCATTCGATCTGTGGTTTGGATGACCTTGGATAAAATCATCATAAATTTTAACATCATTCATTTTTTAGTTGTAAATTTTGACTCGTGCCTAGTAATGAAACAAGACGGACATAATATTTCATTTTATAATAATTATAACGAGGCACCGAATATTCTTTAACGTGTTTCTATTTTGATGGGTTTGTATTAATTTTAACTGACCAGTAATAAATAATACGGTATCAAGTTTCCAGCAACTGTGCTGTCATATTTTAAAAATTCGAATATGATATTTGCACTTTCAAGTGAACTGTCAATGTTTTATTTATTAGTACTAAAAATTTGTTGAATGTTATATATCTATATTATTGGACCAGCCTCCGATGTGATCTAAACGGCTTTGGTTGTTTTTCAAGAGCATCAAAAATTCAAGTCTCGCATTTGTACGGACGGATGGACAGACAGACGGGCAAAAGATAGTAGCTTCTTATGCATGGTTCACAATAAATTGCTGAATAAGTCAATACTATATAAAATACAGGTGGTAGTATTAAAATATCTGATGCGACAACACCTGACATAATTAAATTAGTTGTACATTTTAAAATTATCATATTCAGTTTTTTCAAGCCAGTGTTGTAATTTTAAATGGATCGGTGAAAATGTTTGTCCTTAATATTATTGTCAACATCCTTACTGGTTAAAGGATTGAGTCAAGCGCGACTTAGGCGCGGTTTCTGCTTGACTAAGACACGGTCTACGCTTAGACACGGTCTCTGCGTGAATCAGACCGAAGTGCGTGACACAGGCAATGCCTTGGAACACCATAAATTTCATCTAAGAGCTTCTGTGACCAAGACACGGTCTATGCTTAACTGACTTAACACGGTCTCTGCGTGAATCACACCGTAGTGCGTGACACAGGCAATGGCTTTAAGGCAGCTACATAGGTATCCCTCTGTACAAGTGAACATCCGGTCTTAATGCAGGAAAATGGAGTCCCATTTAGCTTATAAATCCCTCCAGTGACAATACATAATTTTAGATATGTTACTTAATAATTGTAAATTTTAAGAATTGCTATGACCTAGGTCATATACAATTATTTTGGGCCCTACTCAACTAAGCCAAATGTGCCTGTTCTAGAGTCAGGGGAGATGGTGGTAATGAAGCGTTAAAAATGGTATGAACATGTGCGGATTCGAACCCGCGACCTTTGGGCGAATAGGCCAACGCCTTAATCACTAGACTATCACGATCTCTGTTCTATTGATTTGCTTCTACACTATTTCCCCTTTGTTCTTACGACGGGCCTGTCCTCGGCAGTGATTTTCATAACTCAAAATTTTTATTATAAGATGACATCTAATAAAGAATATTGAACATAACTTAATTTAAATTTTATTCAATATACTTTTCCGTTATCCGACAGTGATCCGACGTTGGCCCATTGGCAACCTAATTCAATTGCAGTAATGCAGCTGACATATATATGTTATATGTGACTTGGAACCATCAATTTTGGGTGACCATTGACTTTTACACCTGAGCGTACATATAAAAAAATATTTTTTTATCACTTTTAAATCAAAGGATAGAGAATTTCACTCTCGTAATAACATTTGAACGCTAACGAGGTTAATTTTTCTTTCTTTCAATAAACATGAAGCCATGCAACCTTATGCATAGTCACATCAGTAGGATGTTAAGCCAATTATGCTTACGGCGTAATATGAAGAAATTACACATTTTGAAAAAAATGTCAAGAATAATAAAATTAAATAATTAGGTACCAACCCTACTGAAATACAGTCATAAAAAATTAAAATAGATTTCGTCCAATTGATTGTGGAACTAGAAGGATTCATCTATATATAGTAAAAAAGCAAGAAGCTATGTAACGCACAGTTGCATGCGTTGCATAGCTTTATAGATTAAATTTCCAGTTAGGTTTAGATATTATACGACCGATACGAAGGATGTTGGCAGTTTTTCATTCTGTATACGGTATGAAAAACCATCACAATTAATACTCCCCATTCAACAGGCCAGCTTCATTTTATTTTCGATCGTTTTAAATACTATGCTGGCGCTGGGCGGCTAATCTTAAGATCTTCATTATAAAATATATTTGGTGTTAATCCACACACATCTCCAAACCGTCCTATGGCTAACTCATTGCCTAGAAGGACTCAAACAAGATAATGGCAAACAAACATATTTATAAGAATCTCTATCTATCTGAACTGGTATGCGGATTGCTCGAAAGTTTTCGACGCCTGTCATTTCTCGTAGCGGAAAATGACGGAGAAAATTTGTCCGCCGAGGCGATTGGCGAGCCACTGGTTCTTAACGACAGCCATCTTGAGACATTCGCATGTCAGCGAGACATTGAGGTTTGTGTGTAGCGTCCGTCCCATGCCCTCGATGACCATCAGGTCCACTTCATTGTCCACTATGGCATCGCAGAGGTCTAAGGACAAAAAAAAATGGGAAATTGGGTGAAAAATGCGCATTTTCGTTTATACAGAGTCTCAAAAATAAGTATGCTGTTATTTAAGTAGGTTAATACGTAGTATATCCTACAAAAAAAAACAAATTGTTTACTCTTTTATTTAATCCTAAATATTTAATTAAATACTAAACATACCATAGCAGAAATAATGCAGGTTGAAAGTTTATGGTCTTTTTTATTTTCAGTAAAAATTATATGAAAAAAAATAATTAAAAAGTCTTAAATAACAAAAATCTATCCTCGGTTTGGTCATTATTGAATCTATGTTTGATGACTGATACTGCTGATACAACTCTAGTTTTAGATAGTAACCGAGTTCAGATAACCTAAGAGCCATTTTTAGATCTTCAGTAACTTTCCATCCAGTGTTTCAGATGAAGCCTGTTTCAATATTTTTTTCGGATACTATTCTGAAAACGACTGTTTAAACTCAGCCGAAATCCAATTCGGCTAGATTATCAAAATAATCCCCACTACAGAAAAAAACAATAATAAAAAAACTTACCGCCGTCGAGTTTCCTCAAATCCAAACAAGGCCCCTTCTGCCCGTTCTTCATGACAGTCAAATCGCCAGAGTCGACGGCGTTCTTCAAAACGTCGCAGAACTTCTTGGAGCTATTGACGACCGACTGTAGTTCTCCGCTGGTTATGTCGTTCAGAGCGGGCTCAGAGTTGGCGCAGAGGATTACTCTGGTTCGCCTCATGAGTAGCTGACGCACGAAAGGCAACACACCCAGGATTACGTCCACGCCGCTGTTGTCCACAAACACCGTTGCGCATTTGTGGGGTGGGCCCTAAAACAATAAGCCGTATAATTAAATAAATAACACATAAAAGGCCATTAAACAGATAAAAGGCGATTTATTTAGCCCACTTTTATTTGTTCCATTTGTCTTTTACATCCTGGTCTGGTTGACCTAGAATATGTCCGGTGACTACAATAATAATTATTATTGCATTAAGAGTTTAGATGATGTAGAATCCGTAAAATATTTATTAATATTATTATTTATTTATTAATATTTAATAGAAAAAGGATTAAATTCGCAGGTTTTTTTTATATTTATAAAAAATAACTTGAACCTTTTAGTCTAAATTACTTAATTTTCTTCATAAACTTATGGCCTGTCAACTGTCGAGAGCCAGAAGGTTGGCTTTCGCCTATAGCCGGCCGATCACTCTTGTTTATGAACGACGATTAAATAAACGTAAGGCTGGCATTACTGTAAATGAATGCATTCCATTTAAAATGAACTAATTAATCACTGTGATTATTGACAAGTCAATCGACATAAGTACTGCAAAATATTTTATTTTGCCCTCCAAAGTTTCTTCTGTTTTCGGTCACTTCGACTAATTCAAAAGTCATTGGCGATTTTCCTCCAATCTATTCTTTCTTTGCAGTGTGGCATAATTCCTTCAATTCATTATTTATTTAAATGTTGCTATTAAGAGGGTCACATACGAACGCACAAACTCTGAAAGGGGAATGACATTAAACATGCTTTTTCATACGAAGACTCGTGACAAGCGGTTACGAATGAGATATAAACTTTTTAAGCCCGAATTCAAGAGGCTCAATAATTGCCACAGAGAACTAAAGATATTTATCATATTGAGAAACTGCATTTTATGGACATTCGCAAAACGTTTTGTTTTTCATAATCTCCATAATATTTACCTCATAATATTTAATAACATTTTTCTAAAAATAGCAACTTTTAATAAAATACTTACACATGAAAAATAGCTTAAATTCAACCGAAAATGGCCTTTTTAACACATTCAAAGCCGATATATCGACTTTGATATTTGCTGTATATCGCCAAGTGCTGTATTATCGAGTTTGATACATCGTCTTACTGCATCTCTGATAACAGAGAAATAATAATAATAATAATATTAAAATGGTATAGGATAGGCATAGACTAATCACATTTTTTTTATATATCTCAGTTCGGTTTTTACAACTTTGACAGGTTATGTATGAAAAGCACGCGAGTGAATTGAATGTGTTTTTGATGGATTTGGCGGTAAATAATTCGAGTTTTATTTACAAAAGCTGTGTCAAAATAATATTAAATGTAATAAACAAACATTTTCATAGTTTTATAATAATTGTTTGCCAATAATAAGAAATGATTACTTTGAAACTAAAAAACGAGTGTGGTTTGCGCGTTTTACGTTCGGACCGGAATGTGTTAATACCAAATAAGTTTTTTTGAATTTAAAAAAAAACTATAGCTAATCTGAAAACATCGCTTGTATGGGCCAAGCTACGACAGCCGCGACTCAAACTAAACATAAAGCTATGAAAGGAACAATTGCAAAATCACAAACCTTTAATCTGCTCAGCCACTGGTCGAGGCCGTCCACGAGCCACGGTCGTGTCTGAATTCTATTCAACGCCTCGTGCAGGCCAAATTGAGCGTTGCTCTCCAAGATTTCTGATATGGCGCGAGCGCCCCAGTCAAACATGTTTCCTAGAACAAACATATTAATTTATTTAACAAGGCACTAGATAGCTATAACAATAATAGTTTTTGCCAAAATTAAATATGAATGCACTTAGCCTATTTAATAAAATACCTCTAGAAGTTAGATAATTGAAAAGAGAAACTTTAATTAAAAGAATTTATGGAAAAAATCCAACTAAAAATTATTCAGAATTAAATTAAATCGTACTTTCTCGCTATATTCTCTTTTTACATAACACGAATTATGTTAACTCAATTTGTAGGTATTATGTATTTTATTTTATTTTATTTCATTTTATGCATGTGTAAATTAATTGTATTTTAGCCTTAGCTAATTACAATTAATTTTCTTCCGGTTTCTTAATCTTAATTAAGAAACCGGAAGAAAAGACAATGTTTTAGCTGGATCTGTGTACAATGTATTTGTAAACATTTGATGAATATAAGTTGCTTCTGGCAACGTTGAAATTGGGGAAAAAAACAGAGAAATCCATTATGCTCTACAAAAGTCTTTTAAAGAGCTGTTTGTTCCCTGCAAACAAATTACACGGCAATTCTGTAGGGTTATTAGGTTAGAGGTCATAATACATATGTAGATTTCTTATAAATTGGGTTTTGGGAGAACCGCTTGACCGTGCCTGCCCTGATCGATCCGCCGCATGGGTGCCACCTGTTAACTTTACCCAGCTTGACCATCAGCTTCCATTCGAACCGTGCGTAGTTTGGCAGACATTGATTTTTGATAATGCATAACTTTTTATGATTGCTTCTTATTATAAAAATGCTGAATCTGTTCATATAACATTTTTTACTGGTGATATCTGTAGCAGCTATACCATATATTTGTAAATGTTGTTATGAAAAACAACCAGGAAATTAGAGCCGGTTTAATATCGTTATCTATTACAATTCCTGGCCGTGTCGCATAATCATTAAACAAATAATGTATCGCTGATTTGGCCAATGATAATTATACAATCTGTATACTTATGATAATGGATAATTCAAACATATATAAATTATAACATAATACTATAACAAAAGATTCCTTCCAATCTCTATCACTGATTAAACAGAAAATTGGTTTCTCAAAATGGACAGCCGTGACCGAAAATGCCACTTTCCTACAGTGGGGAGCACTCTCTGCATTAACCCTCATTTGATACTGCACTCCGTGTTTTTTTTTTACTTCTTAATTTGTTAAAACAAATGTATCGTTAATAGGTAACAAGTCGTTAATTTATCACTGATATCTGTATAGTTGTTTTTCCTTTTATATATTGTATGTGCTATGGGCGGCACCACAAATATTTCAGTCATCCTTTTAGTGGGTTTTAATTCCGATGCTAAAGCTAATTATGTTGTTATTTGAATGTATTTAAATCTAACTTGTACTCTTTGTACTAGTTTTAATCTAGAATTGTTGTACTATTTTAAACCACTGTTCTAAACGAAAAATATGTACCTTATGTCATTCCTGCACGTTAAAAATGTGTTCGGAAATAAAAAAAGTCTTGAGTAACAGTCCCATCGTAAGACAAGATCCTAAAGGCTAGGTGAGCACCACCGTATTCTTTAAGCACTCCTTGTTCATTAATAGAGATTTATGTATTAATGAAAATATACGTATTATGAAATAATTATGTTTAACAACCATGAAAAGTTACCAGCCAATAGTCCCTTACAGAGTTCCGTCCACTTGTCGTCGTGGTTGTCTATGGCATCTATTTCGTCCAAGCGTTCTTTAAGTCTCTGGATGGCCGATTCGTTTTCCATTGCCTTCTGCTTCTTCCACAGGTCGATGAAACCCTGCGATCGCAGACACGATTCGTTTAAATCGAGCAGTAGTCGAATGTTCAGGTCCCCGTATATCCTATAATTAGAAATATTATCAAAAATAACTTCCAATAACCTGGAATAACTCCAAGTTACTTTTTTAAATTTAAAAAGGCAATTAATGACGAAACGCACGCAATGTTTAAAAACCAATAGATCGTTTGTCAAAAATGAAATATATAAATAATAAATATAAAAGTGCAACTTCAAAACTTACGGTGGGTCGTCGCGGATCTTTTGAATGGCTTCCACATAGCAAGCTTTGAACTGGTTCGCTCTAGATTCAACTGTTAAATCGTCGCCTCTGTTTTTAATCGCATGGACCACATATTTATCCACTAGATTCTCGAAACAGTCTAACCAATATTTACGTGCCTCGGCGTCTTTTAAAAGATCGAGCGTGTCTGGCTTGTATTGAGCAGCGTTCTGCAAAAGAGGGCACGATCTGAGCTCACCCATTCTGTCGGCATTGAATTTTCTATAGCAATATTTTGAATTGGTTAAATTAAATAGAATCCTGTGTAAGCCTATGCCACTGACAGATGACAGCGTAAATTAAATGCGATTATCACAAAGTAAACAAAAGCCTGAATTATCTAACACCGTGACTAGATATGTATCAAAATATAATTTATGGTAAAACACACAGTAATAGAAATAAACAAAACACCGAAACACTATTAGCGGGACAAAAAAAAACTCAACAGACTAGGCAGAACTTTTTAGGTTAAAAGTTATTTTCTTTTTTTAAAGGAACACAATAGATATATTTTGCTCGGCCATGTTATAAGAATAAAGTATATGATGTGAGTGACATAGTCAAAACCTATCTAATCTTCTTCTACTTGCGGTTATATTATTTTTTATTTAATGTTTATAATTTTGTTTTTCTGTTGATTAAACTTCGATCGGGTTTGATTATAAAATAGAAAAACTGGTTGTGGTTTCACTTCCTCAAACGATGTCAACTTAATATACATTATTTATAAAAAATATATGAAATAGTTGTTCAGTTTGAAAATATTTCTTATCTAGTTTAAGATTAATTTTTTAACATCAAAAAAGTTCATTTTCATTATTTTTAATTAAACCTCAGCATTGAAGTTGGATTACTAACCTATCTGTGGCATAGTTCAAGATTACTGAATACGAATTAGTTATTTTATTAATATAAAACTTTTAGTTTCGAAGTTACAAGAATTTTGTTTTTTTAATGATAGGTTAAAAGAAATTTTTGTCAACATACAATACGATTTCAGAATGTAAACAAAACTAAACTTATTTTTTTTTTTTTTTACAAAAAAGTTCAAATTGTACATTAGCACCATATAAAATTACTAACTGTTTTAATCTTGTGTCCACAATGTTTGTAAGTGTTAGATTGTAACAATAGATGTATATATTTGATAAATCAACGATCTGTTAAGATCGTTGTGATAAATAGATGTTATAATTTGAATAATGCAATTTTAGTTACAAAAATATAAATATATGAATGAATTTAAATGATTTTTTACGTTAAAATAGGCAAACACCGTAACTTTATGCGAGTCTGACAGTATATTGACATTTGGGAAATTCGAATTTGAAAAGTGAATTGGATTTTAAAAGCTGAAGTTCTTCATATAGTTCGAAAGGATGTGTCGCTGTTTTTGCACCCCCCCCTGCAGCGTAGTAAAAAGACCTGTTTCCAATCCGTGTTTAATGTATTCCCGTCGCCTAGGCGTCGGGCTCGTAACATGTTCTACACTTGCACACAAGCAAAAAGAGTGTCGAAATGTTCTACCGGGAGATAATTTTTCATTGTAATTTTGACAGTCGCTAATATTGTTTTCGTCAAATGGCATCGGTCAGCAGCGTTGATTGCAATGGACACGACAAACGAAATGATAATAAACAAAACAATTGTCACGTCAGCCAAAATTAGGGGTTATTTTTAGACGTTCCTTCCGTACCAGTCTGGCCATCGTCAGAATCTTAACTGCCGTATCTAAAGTAGTGAAATTGCCGTATTTATTATAAAAAAGACCCAGAACTGCCGTACATGGTAATATTTTTTAGAAAAACATTAACATTGTGTAGCTGTAATTGCCGTATTCTTTGATACGGCTGCTGTATTATCTAATTACAATGAATTGAATCGCCGTATATTACGGCAATTGCCGTATCTTTGACAACACTGCTCGCAATCCCAACATGCCATAGATTCTCAAACATTTAAACGATTTTGAATAAATTTCGAAGTCGTTTTTCTCGTAATTGGAAAACATTTTACCAATATTTTTTACTGAAAAATGTTTGATTTTAGATACAAATCAACCTCCTAAAAGTAGCACCCTGTGTGTTGTTTTGTTTATATATATATCTATAAACATTTTAATAAAAAAAGTTACAAATTCAAATAAGTTTACTAAAATCATCTACATTAAAATTTTGAACATAAATATCTCCAAACTGTCATTTATGGTATCGTATATAAGATACAAGATAATTTATTTCCATTATGAAACAAGTTGTATAGGAATGGCATTACCATCAATTTAAAATAATTAAGTACATACTTTTATCCATATAAAAATACAATCTTAATAGAACATTAATTTACAGCAATAACTTTAAGCCCAAAAATTATGTAGAGGTAATTAAGAGTCCTCGAAGCGGTATAGTGCCTTCTGCATGAGGTAAAACCGTGTCATAATAACAGAGCGAACCGCGTTTTTTTTACTTTAATTAACATAGTTTTTTTACTTTAATTTATTTTATGTAATATTTTTAACATTTTGGCTATTGTAATATTTTTAATGAATAATGATAGGTATCTAAATATAAATTGGTATTTAGAAAGTTTCGATGTGGTTTTAGCTTAATATAAATGTGAGGACGGGATGCATCAATTTCACGAAGTTATAAATGTCAAATAAACTTCAAAGCTTACTCGCCTAAAATGTCAAAGTTGTTTTAAAAATATTGCAGAGGCAAAATGGAAAACCCGTTGCACCTTTTTATTTTTGTTCTGTTTTTGTACATGCCGTCTGTTTTTCCACAAAACAAATGCTTGTCTGATGATTATTCATGCAATTCAATTATACGTAAAAAAGAACAAAAGTATTCGAAAGGTACGATTCGATCTGGTATTTCCCGCCATTATTTGTTGTCAAAGCGTTTTATCTCTAAATGTCCAGGGTGCGTTATCTCACTTGTTTACTTTTATGTTTACAGCCGCAAATGACAAGTCACGAAATATTTTAACTACGATTGAGAATGCGTTGGATCATTATCTGCCCTGCGAACAAAAAGATAACTGCTCATGTTTTACCGGCGTTATAAACGACGACTTAGAACCATTTCGAGATGGTGGTATTTCGAAAGTCATGTTTGAAATGGCCACTGGGAAAGGTGTAAAATATCAAATAATCGAAGGACGGCTGTACAGACAGAAAGAATGTAATTTTCCAGCGCGTTGCGCAGGGGTAGAACACTATCTCCTTGACATAGTGGATTCGATGCCCAATCTAGAATTTATAATCAATGTGCGGGACTGGCCACAAGTCAACTATAGATGGGGACATCGGCTTTGTCCTGTGTTTTCATTTAGTAAAGTGAGTACCCATTCTACAATGCTTCATTTTGAATATAGTAGAACCATTTGTAAAGAACCTATATGATGGTCCAAATATTGACCTACATTGGTGACCTATGCAGAAAAACGATCACACTGTATTGTGTAATCCTTCCAATAACGCTCCCCATGTCTCAAACCTACATATCTATAAAAAATTCCATCGGTAATTGCTCAATTTAATTTGTGAAACGATCTGTCAAATTCTTTTTTATTCAAGAAAAATATCCAAGGAAATTCAAGCAATCCAGAGCGCACGGCGAATGACACATATATTTTAATTGTTTCAGTTTAATATCATCAGATGGCGTTTCACGAGTTCATTTATTCGAATCAAATAAAATCACAAATAAAGGCCATATAGAGTTTGAATTTTTAAATAAGAGGTCTTCCTTTATTACATTTTATAGTAATCAGTGTGTCTTATTTCCATTTTTAATATTTTATAAAAGAATGTTATTTCAAATAGTGTAACATAACATTGTGGGTGATTTGAACCAGTTTGAATAAAAATATTCAAAATTAAATTAATTTTTGAGGTTTTGTTTTGCAGACCGAAGACTATAGGGATATAATGTATCCGGCGTGGAGTTTTTGGGAAGGCGGCCCTGCAATTAAGCTCTACCCTACTGGTTTGGGCAAGTGGCATCAACATAGGAAGACTCTTAAAGCTGCTTCTGAAAAGTGCGTTTTTATCATTATTTACTAAATTAAATTTAATTATTATAAGACGTATTGAATTGATCAATTGATAAAATAAGAAAATTTAAATAAATAATTGCTTTCTGGCATCGATGATAATAGTTATAGCCACCCAACGCATACAAGCAAGATATAAACTGGTATCATTATAAATACGCAAGACGTTCCACCGTTATCTTTATTTGTTAGTTAGATGTTCGACTGTTGTCATTATAAGTTTGCAATACCGCCAGTTAGTTCTGCCACAGTTAGCAAATGCCATTGAAAAACAAAACCGTCTAAATCTTTGGTTTCTACTACATTGACATTATAAATTACCGCTTTTCCACTTTTCCACGCTGTTCTCTCACTGTCCACTGAAACAATTATATTATGTAAAGCAGGGTACTCAAACTTGAACTGCTGGCAATCTACCTCAATATTGTTAGACTCCGATCGATCGACTCTGAGAGGCTGCAAGTAAATGTGATGAGGGATTGTCGTCTAGGTACGTAGGGTGTATAATGGCGCAGTTATAAGTATATATATATAGCAACATGCAGAATTTCATGGCCATGAATCCACGTAGGAACGACAGCAATTAGTTTTCCACAATATGCATTTTTTTTAGTCAAGGTTTGCTCTAAAAATCAATGAAAAAACTCATACTTATTCAAAATTGAGAGTTTATCGGTTCTTATAAAACAAACAAGTTCTAGTTTCGCTAGCTAGCAGGGGTTATTACGATAAAAGAAAGTAAGGGGGCAATTTTTTCTCGAGATCGACTCATAAAGCACTCGTTTGAGCACCCCTGATATAAAGTACATGTGGTTCTATGTATGCACTCGGCGTAGCCATTTCTTTATTCTTTTGAATTAAAATATAAAGCATATGAAGGTGTTTTTAAAATGTTTAAGTATATTGTGGAGACTCCTTTATTTGATCGAGGTATGCTATATCTGCATAGTCGAGTACAGAGGGCGTCAATAACTAAACTGGCATCTGGTAGTGTCCGAAGGCAAATTAAGTTACATTTGAGACTTGCTGTAAAATAAGGATGTTTCGTCAGTTAGAGGTTGCAGAAAAAAGTTTTTTTTTTTTGAGTTCGCTTTCTAGGTAAAGTTAAGTATCTTTTTGGGTGCGATGGTTAAGAAGATAATTGCCTAGAAGTTAGTATTTTCTGTGAATTACAGGCTTATATATTGCTGAATTAGTGACTAAACAAATGGAATTGCCACAGCACGTAACTGTATCTACGAGGTCACAAAATGAGTGGTTGGCACCTGGAACAGTAGGAGACTGTTTCAAGTGTCAACCACTCATTTTGTGACCTCGTAGATACAGTGGCGGGCTGAGCCAATGTGATAAGTGCAGTGCCGATAAAAACTAAAGCTAAACAAAAACTTAAGATTAATAAAAAAACGCCCGCTACGCATAAATCAATTCATTTTCACATGGGTCAGGAAGACAAATTTGTGCAAACCGTGAGACCTCGGACAACGAAGTATAAAAATATTAGTTTATATATGGGCTTACTATGCTTCAATAAACTTTGTGACAGAATTAAAGTAATAAATTATTACATTAAATTTAAAAGAACTCTAAAGGGGTACCTAGTCAATAAAGGACTACCTAGTACCTATTCAGAGTTTTAAGGATTTTATTTTTCTATCAATTTATTTAGTATTTGATTGATTTTTTTACAATTTTTGAAATGTCCCAACATTTCTTTTCTTTTTTGTTTTGTTGTTTTATTGTTTAATATGTACATATTGTCTTCCTATACATGCAAAGTGGGAATGGAAAATAAATAAATAAATAAAAAATGAGCTTCTAAGCTTGAAGCTGCACGCTCATTACAGTATAATATTAATAACATGAATGAAGTTCTCAAATCTCAATAATTTTATATTGGTCATTTTGAATAACTTCGAGTTTGAAAATGATAAGTAATGTCTATTGACTACGCTTTTGTTTAGATGGCCTTGGGACACAAAGAATCCACAAGTGTTTTTCCGCGGCTCTAGGACGAGCAACGAGAGAGACGCCGTCGTATTGTTGTCCCGTTCTCGTCCAGATATTGCCGATGCTCAGTATACCAAGAATCAAGCCTGGAAGTCGGATGCTGTAAGTGACAAGGATCACATAAAAACTATGTATTAACAAATAGTCTATTTGTTTCAGTTCAAGTTACTAACTGAATGTATATTTATTTAAAATTATTGTTAAACATTTCTCTTCCTCTGCAGGACACACTTCATATGCCGCCGGCCGCAGAAGTCTCCCTCGAAGATCATTGCAAATTCAAGTACCTTTTCAACTACAGGGGCGTCGCGGCGAGCTTCCGATTCAAGCATTTGTTCCTCTGCAATTCGCTCGTTTTCCATGTTGGTCACGAGTGGCAGGAATTTTTCTACTCATCACTTAAGCCCTGGGTTCATTATGTGCCCGTGAGACCCACGGCAACCCAGGACGACCTCCTGGAGCTGATAGAGTTTTTCAGAAATCACGACAAGCTGGCGGCCGAGATCGCGCAAAGAGGATTTAATCATATTTGGGATAATTTAAGGATTAAAGATGTTAAATGCTATTGGAACAAACTTATGAATAGCTATGCGAATCTTCTCAATTATACTGTCGAGAAAGATATCAATCTCATTGAAATTAAAGACTGATTTTTTAATGCTGTTTATTATTTACCCGTGTAGCTTAGGAATAAATTGTCCCGGCGGAAGAACAGTCTCGCAGGTAATAGAAGTACTTGGAGGTTCACCAATTATAGAAGGGTACACCGCATACACGTAACCAGATAAAAATATTGATTCCGCAACACCATTTATATTAAGAAAATAAACAAGAACACATTTTAAAATGTAATTAACTAATTAACACATTTAACCTCTAAGTCGGCAATTTACGCACATTGGCACCATTTAAGATCAATAGAAATTTATGGGAATGCGATGTTTGACTGAAATAGTGATTATGATGGCATTTTGGAATAGAATAACCTCTTAAAGGTACGGTCCCCTCAGCGCCCAACTTCTGAAGGTTCATAATTCTTCAGCAATCTAAATGATAATGTCTGTCGCTTTCTCTCAATAAGAACTGTGAGATTGTATGACAAACCAAAGCGGCAAACAGCCGTGAGTGCCGCCGCCGTATGATTTTAAGGTGATGATAGGCACTTACTGCAGGGTGACGATATTACCTATATAATCAATGATATTACGATTGGACTAAATAGCTCGTACTAGCTTTGTTTGACCATTTGTGCGCTTTTATTTTGCTGAATGGGTAAATACCACCACAGCTTATTGAAAACAGAACAGAGTTTTGAAGGTTAAATTGACGTTTTAAATGTTTAAATATAGTAATTATCCTAATGCTAGTTAGTAGCCTAATTAATTAACCTATAGAGTGAATTTAATAATTATGGGAAGGCTATTATATTATATTATAATTTAATAAAGTGGAATTACACATCAGACATAAGTGTAAATTGGTAAAATCCATTTATATATTTATTAGAAATTGGTGCTTAAGGATTTGTATGAGATTGGTATGAATTTTTGGTTTTATTTTCTAATCTAATATAGAATATTCGGAACCATCAATGCCTATTTGAAACTGTTACATACGTCACTCATTTATTGTTTTGACCACCCCCTTTTGAGATGAAAAATTATTCTGTTTGTGTTGTGTAAACACGCACAATTTAAAATATCCAACAATCCAGATAGTCTTCACAGCACATTTATTATCATTAATCATTGTATCATGTATTCATTGCATCATCTATAAAACATCATTATATTCAATTAAATTGACAAATTATCATAATATTCATTATCACCAATCGATAAAATGGAGATAATTAATATTGTCATTGTGAATATACGAGAAAATATAAATTATTAATTTAAAATGACAATACAGGTTGTATGTGTATAGTCGAGATCAATTTTAAAGGAATGTCGCCTTGTATGGATGGTGGCGAAAGGACATATTTATTTTGCAAGTAAAATATACATTAACTAATATTTCAAACTACGATATTGTACTGTATTATTTTTTTTGCGTTTTTCGGATAATATAAAAGTTTCATTTCATATTTTTAGCTATTGTCCGCTGCGCCATTACCATATCTAGGTCAAATACTTGCCAAGGTGTAGCCAAGTTCTGGAACAGCCAGATTCAGTACTCCTCGAATCCAGGGAAACGTAATGGAACGGATTTTATTATATTTCAAATTAGTTTTGATTCGTATAGATCCACGACTTAAAAAGACGCTAAGTAGTTTAGAAATATGTTTTTTTTTTATTAAATGTTTTAGAAATATTTGCAAATTTTTGTGTTAAAAGTTAAACCTGTTTACCTATTCATTCCTGTTTACGAAAAAAAAAATACGCAAAAGAGGTTAATGGGGAATAAAAGGCATGGCGTTTGATTAAATACCTTTATTTTAGAGGAAAACAAAGAGTATAGTCACATAATATAATTTGGTTAAAATATAATTCTTAGCATAATCATACCTATCACAATGAACTTTTATACTATTCACAGATTTACAATAATAAAAGAAGGAGCAGATATCACCTAAAAACTTACTAGACATATAGGTACCATGACCATATTTTGCAAAAATCTAGTATTAACAGTTTTCTTAGTAAATAAAGCAAATTCAGTGAATTTGTTGGATTACTTAAAAAATTTTGGAAATGTTGAAAAAAATGTTGGACTCTTTAAAAAATAATATCCGATAGAAGTCTGCTCCTTTAATAAATCATAATTAGTGATACTAAAACATTTTAATCGACTGCGGTTGGCTTTCTCCCGATTCGACATTTCTATATGAAACCTAACCTAACTAATCATATTATTACACAATAGTCTTAAATAACATAAACTAAAATATATTTAAATAAAACCAAACCTGTAATTTAAAATAGTAAAACAAATGTTATGTACATACGGCAACACCATTGATCGTAATATCGAGATTTGACAATTGACAAACACGGTAAAAGAAAGGAAGAAAGAGTTATTCTCATTTTGATTTCATTTCATTGCCTTTTACGGTTAAACTCGGACAGCCAGAACCACGGAGTCTATACACAGCAGGATCAACTGGGCCCCAAATCTATGACAGCCAATGTGACGCAAAACTTCCTCATGAGTGCGGGGGCGGACGGAAGACGACTCACGTATTACACACACTGAGAGAACGCTCAAACAAACAAGCGCGCTATAACTTTCGTTCGGTTCGGCTTAGTACTCGACGTGCGCAGAGCCCTGCTGCGCGGCTCGAACCCAAGCGGACGTTTTTCGGCTTACCCCCACCTATCGAGTTGACCCTCCTGTTAATATAGACTCCACGGCCACAACACATGTGCTGTAAATAAACACAATTATATTATATATATAAGTTTCGAAGGGAAATTTCACACTATTATTAATTTATTTCCGGGTGGTTCAGGCTTAAAAGCCAGTGGGGGTCAATTATTCTTCGATTTTTGGCAACAGCAAGCGATCAATATTAATTTGTCGAATATCACTTTGTTTACGGGTTATGATTTACAGTGGAATCATTTTAAAGTTATTAATTATCGGGGCAATAGTAACTTATGAGGGAATAAAAAAAAATAGATGCTATTTGTCTAGTGATGTAGCGTCATTTTTTTAACATAAGACGGGTTAAGACCAGTTCGATATACTTCAAAATGGAACTGTTATAAAATGTATCATTCTGCAAATATCACATGGTTAAGAGCCGGGTTTAGGATTTAGCATCAACATAAATTATATAAAAGTACATATTTAATTGTTTTCGTAAAGTAAAGGCTCTGAGAAAATTAAATTTAAATAAACATTAATATTTAAATATAGGATAACATATTAATTAAAAAAAAAACAATTCCTCATCCCCACCGCACACTCAGTCAAACATGCGAGATGGATGAACTTAATGAAGGTAAGAGAGATACAGCGATTAAATCGGAGGCTTTTTGAGATAAACTGATGATAATATTAGTAGAGACAACGCACTGTTCAAAATATTCATTCACATTTCAATACGAATGGTGTTTACTAAATTTCACCTATGGCTGCTTGTTTACCTAGCAAATAACAAGTTACGTGCTGCCGTTATTTAAAACGCACAACACTTACAAATTGAGTTCTACACATTGAGACAATTAATTGGAGTATTAGATGGATAGTAAACTTACTTCCTTCCTTAGACTTGTAACATTTATATAAATCAAACGTTTTAGACAAAATATTGTTAGACCAATTAGACCAGGGGTGCTCAAACTTGAACTGCTGGCGATCTACCTCAATATTTTTAGACTACTTACGATCGACTCTGAGAGACTGCAAGTGTGTGTGATGCAGGGTTGTCGTACATACACGATACACCCTACCTACCTAGGTAGGGCGTACCGTAGCATATATAGATATTAGCTTTCTGCACGGTGCTCAAACGGTCGATCGCAATCGACCGTTTGAGCACCCCTGAATTAGACTACTTATAAATAGCCTTTTTTGGTTGTAGGATAAACTAAGAAAAAAAAAAACACTTAAAAATTATATATATGTAAAGTAGGAATAAAAACTAGGTATCACATATGGTTACCGTTTTGTTTAAGATATATTTTACAGTACAATAAAGTTTTCAAATACGTTGACGTGTGTAGGGTTTTCAAATACGTAAATGGGAGAAATTCATATTCACGTTTTAAGGCTGCATTTGCACACGTCATCTGTAGGCGATTGACCTGTACTCTTATAATTAATAGAACAAAATTAAGGTCATCATCAATGTATTCAATTTTGCAATTCAATACGCAAAAACAACTACAAAAGTTGAATTGAATGTTATTTTGTCTTTTGTATCTCTCCCTACATTTTGTGGAATTCGGAGTCAACAGCTTAATGCACTTTTACATTCCGATTATCAATAAGAGGTTAGTTTTTAAGAAAGGAATAAAAAGTTTATTTAAGTTTTAATTTTTAATTGTGAGTTATCTTTCACGACCTAAATTTACCCCAAAGTACGGAATCATTTCCATTAAAATTGCTATATGTATTTTTCTTAATGAGGTGTGAGTGTGATAAAAAATGGCCAGTCAAAATGAGGGTGAAAAATGTGATTTAAAATTATATGCAAAAGTTTTCAAATATTGTCTTATCCAAAGCATTGCGCCGTTATTTATGTACCTTTGTGTGTTTTTTGCAACTCATTTACGAACCCGGAAATCGTTAAACTGTTATAAGTGTTATAAATACTAGAATTTATAAATAAAAATTTGCAAGATGCGCTTAAAAACGGATTCAAATCAAAAATCAGTAAATGAGACTGAACGAAACTACGCATAAACAAAACACCTTCCTGCCCGGTCGCGGCTGTACGCTTAGCCAGGCAAACGGGAAACGTCGCCGGAATGAGGCAACATTTAATACCTAGCAAACCATACAATTTTTATTTAACTCTCTTTTTAATTTTCCATTCTTACGGTGCCTCAATCGGGTTGCAAATTTGAAGATCGTGTAAAATTATAAACGTTTATAACACTTTTTTCAAAATTTTTGCGATTTTCGGGTTCGTAAATGAGTTGCAAATTTATTTAGAAATTGAATACATGATTCTTAATAAATTTTTGTGAATTGAATTTTTATTTTGACTGGCCTATGCTCTTTCTCTTAACCACTAATGTAATAGTAAATATACATACACAAAATACGCTCACTTAAGCAAGACAATGTATTTTAAGAGCGCAGACCACATTTAGAGACGAGAATAAATGTAAAAAGATAAAGCTGGCTGGCGAGAACTGCACCGTCTTATGACGTTCGTTCATCTAAACGTGCGGAATTATTCGAAGACCCTGTCGGATAGAACGACGGGTGCGATCATGGTCCAGATGTAAAGCACGATGCAGAGCCACGATGAGATTATCTTCACCCACATGGAGGCCGGATTGGCGTTGAGCGACAGTGTTGAATTGGGCCTTTAAAGAAATCAGAAGAGTATATTATAGCTCATTAAAGTCTTTAGGAACTTTAACGTTGCAAGACATACTCGTTAAAAAGCGTGACAAGCATGTCATATATCGCAGACAAGAATTACTTTGAGCAACTACATCGAGCCATTCCAGATGTTTCTTTTGTACGTGGATAAGCTTAAAAGTGACAACTAAAATGTTTGATTTTAGTTGGTGGTAACTAAATAATGCACATGGCTGATGTGGTTTTATATTTAGAGTACAGTAACTTATATTTTGTATCAGGTATGTCTTGAGAAATTGAAAATATTTCAATAAGGGATACTTTTTAGTTTATTTAGTTTAGTTTAGTTTTTGACAGCAAGACAAATTGTCTATGACATCATTTTAATGATACTTGTGATCATTTTGACGGTAGCAACAACAAGACTTGTGATGCTGTGGTAGACCGATTTTACGGCGGCGGCACGTGTCAACATGACAAAATAGAGTCTTCTAGCGATGTTGTTACACAAGAAACATTTTAATAATCTGATAACTGCTACCGATTGTGCAAAAGTTTAATATGGAGCTGAACTTAGTGTTTTGCAATAGGCCTAAACGCACATTGAAAAAGCCATTGTAACAAAATTCCCCATAAAAATGGTTGCTTTATTCCAAAATGTCGCCTAAATGTAAAAATCCTGGAACTGAATACAATTCCCAATTTTCGAGCTGAAGACAAATCAAATCTGAAAACAAATGAAATAAATTCGTAGATGGTATGGAGTGATTGTACTCACTTGTACCAGTTGGTGAGCGTCATCATGATATAGAGTGTGGCCAGAGCGAACATGGTGTGGAAGAAGGACCACGAGTACGCGACCGTCTCGTCCTCATTGTCCCAGACCTTTGTGCCCCCTGAGGCTCCCCGCGCTCCGCCAGATTCTCCGCCATCGTGACTCGCCGCATCTGCGATAAGACGATCTGCGTTGTTTCAAAATTTTAAGGATTACCGTTGTATTACTATAATATTAATAGGCAATGAGATACTTCAATATTTTAACAAGCTGCAAAGAGTTTTTATGAATATGTCAAATGGCAGTAATGTTCGCAGTAGAACCTCGATTATCCGTCAGTGTTTGGCACCAGAGGAGTGATATATATATATATGAGAATTCAGAATACAAAAAAATGTACGAAAAATGCATAAAATTTAAAAAGTAGGCACATGGCATGCTATTGACATGAAATTATTAAATGGAAATTTACTTTTCTTATACTAGACCCAACATGTCCGAAGTTAATATGGGATCACCCTGAAAAATTCCTCATGTAAAAAAAAAATTTGAAGTGACCGGGTTTGTTCCAACAAACCCGGTCACTATATATGTTTTCCAAACATATAGTGTTTTTAATTTAGGTCTTTTTTTAAAGAGAATTTCTCATGGGTAAAAGGGGCAAGGTAGCAAAAAACGGTTTTCTATCAGTTATTAAGTTATAATGCTCCAACGTCAATGGGGCGCGGTTGGAAACTTAATATTTTGGCATAAAATTAAAAAAAAAAAAACGGTGATATATATTAGACAGATTATATTATAGAAGGTAACTTATGAATGGTTGACAGATAATAAAGGTTTTACTGGAATTATTATAAAATTAAATAATATTTGATGGCTAATCCTGAAACTAATTTGATAACGAAGTTGTTTTTATAAGATAAATTAGTGGTGAACTGTGAAGGAAACATGCACACTACCAAAGGACATCACGTGAAATTTAAAAAAAAATACTAGCAGGTGTACCACAAAACAAAATAATATTCATTAATGAACTATCCTGTGGGCATCAGAGATCATTATCATTTCTTTTTGGTCTGCTATTTTATAAACACTTATTCGTATAAAGTTGAATCGTAGTGATTTACTGCTGAAATTTTATGTCCATTGGGTATATATTGTGAGATCGTGGTAGTCTAGTGGTTAAAGTGTTTGACTATTGACACAGCGGTTGGTGGTTTAGTCTGCGCATAATCATACAATTTTTAATGCTTCATTACCATTTTGTTATATATTTAGAAGATTTTTCATTTAGCTAAAAAGAGCTTCTAACTATAAATGATTGAAATTACTGAAAAAAGGATACTTTTATTATTCAATCCCCTCTAAAATAAAATTGACAGTTTTTTCTTGTTTTAAATATTTTAAAGTAGGACTTAAAATATTTTTAAGTATTTATGTACGCGAGTTCCGTTATGTTGAAGCTTGAAATTTGATAGACATGTATAGATCTCTATAGACTTTGTATAGCTATGAAGACTTACTTATTTTAAAAAATTTATTATAATATTTATTAAGTAGAGATCGTGGTAGTCCAAGGGTTTAGTGAATACCCAGAGGTCGCAGGTTCAAATCCGCTCTGAGCCATACCATTTTCAACGCTTCATTACCACTATCTCCGCTGACTCTAGCACAAGCACTTAGCTTAATTGAGTAGGGCCTAAAATAATTGTTTATGACCTAGGTGATAGCAATTCTTTATAAAAAAAATCAAGAGAGTTAAAACAACGGTATGTTCATGGACGATTAGCAGAACGGGAATGAGTGAAATGGCATTCCAAACTAGAGATAGCAAAACTAAGAGTGACGAAGGGTGAATACACACGTCTGATGATGAACGGAAAACGAAATCTAAAAATGTACAAAATCGACGCATCGCTCGAGCGCATGTAAAAAAATGCAGTGTTTTAACGTAGTGTGCACATTTACCTTCGTTACCGACTAGACCGACGCCACCGGAGCCTTGCACTAGGGGAAAGCGCAGGTCGCACAGTCAGCAGCCGAGGGGGAATGGAACGGGAGGGATGCGGACGACGGAAAGAGTGAATCGGAAGGGACGCCACAAAGTCACGTGGGAAATGCGTTTGGAAGGGCGGTGCAATAAAAAATATATTAATATTTGATGCTATTGAGAATGCAATACGTTTATAGTGATTTACCATAAAATAACGAAGGAGATTAGTAAATTTATGTACATAATCAAAACAGTGACAAATATAGCAAGTTTCCTGAAAAAAAATCCAAATAGCGCTATTTTACCATTTGTAAATTGCTTATAATTACCGTATAATCAGCGATTAGTCAAAATGAATCAAACTTGTTGTTTAAAGGTTACAAGTTCGCTGCCCGAAGCATAAATACGTGCCGACGATAGAATCACAGCTGCCCGCCCGAAACATGTACGTGCCCAGAGACAAAATGATGCCTGACACTATTTTCTAACTCAATAAGTTTACCATACATTTCTCTTTAATTGCTATAGAAAAAATAGTATTTACACAACTTTAAAACTTATTTAAAAAAAATATACATTTTCATCAAATATATGCAAGGTTTTAAAATAAATAAAATATGTTATTGTTATACGTTTAAAATAATACCTAAAATACAACAACCGTTACAATCGTAACAAATAAAATAGGCAATCAAGGGTTATAAATAAAACTTAATAGGCCATTTTTTTTTAAATTCTGTAGATTTTAATCTTTTTTCAACCTTTTTTTCAATAAGTCTTTTATATAATGAAATATTTTTTAGGCATCCCTAGAAATTTGTACTGTATCCATTTTAAAACCAATCCTCAGTGGTTTTTTGGCTTTTAAACAAAATTCGAGTGATATAGCTTGAACCTAAAACAACTAAAAAACACTAGCTTCAAAACAATCATTACACCTTCCTTAAATATATAGTTTTTCTTACATTGAGTCATTTAATTATTATTATTCAGCCATATTTATTAGGCGGTGACTTTTCCGAACAACCTGTAGGTGTGATATTTCCATAATTTTAACATATAACATATACATTTAACAAATAAAACGATTTCAAAGAAACTCGTTTATTATTTTTATATAATTTATATCATACCCAGACTTATTCACATAATGTTGCAATTTTAAAAATAAATAAAATACTACAAAAATACTAAAGAATATATTATCATTTTTCTTCATTCAATATCCTAATGGTTAACCGCTTTAGGACCATCGACAGGCCGAGAAGCATGCATTAGTAGTGTGCGCGGCGCTCTCTTTGCACGAGTGTCAGGATCTGCCATGATATGAACAATAAAGTAGGACGTCGCGATAAATATTTTCATATTTAAATTATGCATTACAAAGAGCGCAAAAAAAATTTAGACATACAGAATACATCGATTCGAAGAAAGTTTGTGTTTTCCAGATTGTACCTTTGCAGTATGGGGAGTTTTTTTTATTTTTTTTTGATAGGGCTTTATATAACAATTTAAAATGATCAAAGTAAACTTACCAGCGCCATTCTCCTTAGCCAGCACATGTTCGGACATGGTAATCTTGGAGCTGCTGGAAGCTGTGCGAAGCGAAGAGTACAGGACGCAGCACATCCAAATGGCCAGTCCAATTATGGATTCCTTATCGAAGGTCGCCTGGTAAGATAATTTAATTTTACATTTGTGGAACAAACACCCCTCTGACTCTCTAACTGATATATTATAATACCTTAAGACATTCACCTCTGTACGGCAAACGCGCGGACCATACGTTGCCGCCAGATCGGCTATGATCGTTGACCGAACGGAATATCCTGCGCGGGACTGACACCCGTTTTTTAGTTTAACTTATAATTTCTTATAATTGGCAAAAAATATGTACAAAACTTTGAAAATACTTGTTTTTTATATTTAATATTATATTGATATAACTTTTGTAAATAAAACTCGAATTATTTAATGCGAAATCCATCAAAAACACTTTCAATTCACTAGCGCACTTTTTACATAATGGTCCAAAAAATAAACAATGATTAGTCTATGCCTTTCATGAATTCAGGCATACGCGACATGCCACGCTTTTAAATATTAATAAAAATGTATTAAGACAGTAACAGTTTTATACGGAAACGATACCTGTCGTATATGACGATTACAGGATTTACCATCATCGGCGCTGAGTGTGTTAATATATTGGCTGATATTATGCTTATTAAAAAAATGCTACCCATAATCGCATATTAACAAATTTTCTTTTGAAAGCGATTTGCCTTTTAAAATGTATACCAACCATAATTAAATTATTATATTTTATCGAGTGTAATGACTGCCAGGAGTTTTTTGATTAAAATATATTCTATGACAAACAGACTATAGTTAGAGAAGAAAAAGTATTATCATACATTTTTTTTGTCACTCAATCCTACAGTACTATTGTCATTAGTTTTTAGTATAAGTTCAGTAAGAGAATATATTTTATGGGATATACTATGAAAACTGGGAGTTTTAGGTTAACGCTATGAAAAAAATAAAACAAATAGAATATTACCTGGAAGTATTGCTGGGTCCATGAAAGCATTGACAGAAAACTCAGTTAGAGTATATAGACAAAATATAATTGAAAACGATTGTAACATTGTAAAAAAAGCCATAGTTTATCAAAATAAATAAAATAAAATATTTATCAAAAAATTACATTTTCAGAATGTTTTATTTTCCTTTGTTCCTTCATTTTTTTTTTTGTATTTTACAATACAATTTACATAATACCATACATTACATAATAAATATTTAAAAATTATTATTACGGTACTGTAGTGAGTAAGGTAGGTACAAGGCTTACTGTTTTTTTTAAATTTTCTTCTCATGTAAAAAGTAAAATATAAAATTTCGCTTAGTTAGTAATAAAACTATATTCTAGCGAATTTCATGAGCTATCCAAAATATTACAGGTTATCAAGATAACATTCAGTTTATCTAAAATAAGCGTTTCAGTAAGCGCCCGTATTTACGTCATGTTTTGAAAATCTCCCGTGCAATCTTTGACGCCAGCCAGGTTAAGTAAAAATTTAAGTTAGTTTTAAGTAAGAGATGAAATTTAGCCTGAAATAAAAGATGGATTAAAAAGGCAAAGATAATATGACGTCCGTAGTAGCATTTAAGTTATAAAAAATGTAGTATCACTTACGACATAAAACAATTATTATCGAACACTGCTAGGTACTGCTTAGCTGAAGGCATAATTGTTAAAAAAAATAATATTTTCTCTGTAAAATAAATGACATATTAAATATATTGTGTAGTTACCGCGCTGTTAATAAAGTTATGTTAAAGTAGAATTTTAAATGGATAAACACAGAAATATTTACCTGCTTGGAATCAGTCGTTGATGAGCTGGCTAAAAAGCTCGCATTGCATTCGCGGTCTGCAAGAAAACACATAATCTGATTGCCATCCATAATACTGTTGGAACTTAATCTAGCGGGTATTTGTTACATTTATTAATTAAGTAAAATAATGTTTTTTATTTATTATTTAATATTTTTAATGAATTAATTGGTTAAATTTCGACCACTTGGCGGCCACGAATATTAATAAAACCATACTGTATTACTGTATTATATGTTTTATATATATTATGTATTATAATGAATGGACCAAATAATAATACTAACAAATAAATTATATTCAATATAAGTTTATCGTTTACGAGCCATTTTTTACTTTTAATGAAATTATGCTAATTTTAAATCACTATTTTATTTATTTATTTATTCATTATGGTACAATATTATTTGTCTAATTTAATATATTTTACGGAAACATACAGCGTAACTTAATTTATAAAACAATAAATGCATAGTTATTCATTTGGCCAATTACATGAATCCACTGTTTAACAATTGAATTAAGAGGTAAATTCACCTAGAACTGAGCACATAAAAAAAGGTAATAAATGAGAAACGTAAATAAAATAGTTTAGTTTTTACAAATTTACACTGATAAAAATATGTATTAATTTTGATAAACATAAATATTTAGGGCTTTTACCTTCTAATTACCTGTATGAGACATGTATATTTTATTTACGTAGTTTTTAAATGAATTCAAAATACAATTAAAAATGACATATGTCGAAAGATGACTGTTATATTCCCGATTCTGTGAAGTGTTGCGCTTTGAGCATAGTTTGTGTTTCCCACTTTCAATATTGCATAATTATTCTGTTACCCGCATAATTAACTCAGTGAACTAACCGGAATTGGTGAGAGCGGACCACGTTAGGTACGTAGTGTACAGCGTGACCACGGCAGACTGCAGCAGCCCGGAACGTGGCAATCTCTCCTGGACGGCCGGCAGGATGGACACGATGCTGGCAATCACGCAGAGTATCAGGTTGAACGAGATGAAGAACTTGCTCAGGTCGCAGCCTTCGGACTGTCGAAATAAATAATGAAATAAGTGCAAGTGAAACGTTTTTTAAGCGTAGTAGAGTGATGCCGCCCCCATTGTTCTGTACCGTTGAGCTGGAGTGAGTACTGCGAAGGCTTTGTTGCAGCAATCGTTACATTTTTAAGTTTCAAATAGTTTAAGTATTATTCGCTATAACATACTCGCATTTGTGATTTGATATTTCTTTGTGTGTATCATTGTGAATTTTGTTTGATACTAGTTGTTCAAAGCGCAACGGCTTGTATCTGCGGCACTAGGGACTCACCTTTTGGCCCTGTAGACGGCTTTGCGATGAGTCTTACCTGCAGCACTCGGGTTTGCGACTAATCCCTTAATTAATAAAGTACAGAGTAGTAGACAACAGAAATTGACGTTGACGATAATGAATTTAAATTTTTATTTTCGAAACGCTGTCAAAAAGCATTCCAGACTGATGATAATACTTTTGTACTATATATATATTAATAATATTGTTTCCTACCTCCTGTGTATGTCAATTTTGCATAGATAAGTTTCACTTCTGTAACGTGTAGGTAGAAATACTTTATACTCTAAATAAACTCATATAGTGTAAATAATATTATAGTTAAGTCATACTTAAAAGGACTCAACCCTGTCATTTCTCAAAACAAACGTAGTGTTATAACTCTCTTATTTGTAGATATAGAAGAAAAAAAATACTGGATATCGTTCTTCTGTGAAAAATGTGACTATACTAAGTTTTTCTTTCACAACCAATATTCAAGAGTTTGTTTGTATTTGTATACATGTTTTATTTAGATAATATTTATTAATTGTAATATTATCTAGGTAGTAGATTGATATAGTATTAGTTTATTTTTTACTTCATATGTAAATGTAAACCTGTAGATTTATTTAAAATTAAATAAATAAATAAAAAACAATAAAACTCATAATTATCTGGGCTTATATAGAATTAAAAAGTTACATTTCTACATTGCCATGTTAAAAAATGTTTTGTCTAAAAGTTAAGAGCCCCGAAAAGTCTGTTTTTCCAAACGTTTAGACGTAAATATCTTACTGAAAATTCGAGATTCTATTTTTGTAAATGATCCTAAAACGTGACAGAGCGTTTCTCTTTTTACAAGCCGTTAGATGAGATTGAAAGATCTAGGACCAAGAGGAAGACGAGAAAAGCGCTTTCGGGAAGAGGCGATTAAAGAATCGATACCTACCCTAGTATAATAGGTGAAGAGCAAAACTATTCCAGTAATAGCAAGTGCGTAGCAGCCGATCATGGCAATCAGCAGAGCGGCGTACCAACCTTTGGATTCAGTCTCGTTGTAGTTTTCTGCAATAGATAATTATTTAAATTTACCGAATTTGAGGACTTTTAAATGAAGAAAAAGCCCTATTAATGATTTTGGCATATTTATGATTCACTTTTATTGCTTAGATATCACAATATTTAGGAGCTAGTGCCGTTGGATACGATTGGGTTTAGTAGCTGAGGTAAAACAAATGTTTAACAACATAAAACCAACGTTTTATAACAGCCTCGGAACATAGAGAAAAGGAAAGAATTAACATAATGTTAGTTTATTTCTAATATTAGTTTTGTTTCGTAAGAACGGCCATTTTGACCAATATTAGTAGGCCTATCAAATTAGGAACTTAAATCCCAATTAACCCCGCTGCCGCTAACGACTGTAACGTTTTCACGTCAATTCCTTGATTGTGCATCCAGACATCCTTTTTTTTATAATAAATTCAACAACGTAATTTAACAAAAAGGAGAAAGATATATTTGTCATAAAAATAACCTCAGATAGCCAATTCTCGTATACCAATAATCGAAAATTTATAATTTATGAGTAAGAACACCCGCACAACTAAAACGCTTGGAATATATAGAAAGGCTGTCTGTGTTAAAATTGACCTCATTACAGGAGCGACGTGATCACGGTGATCTCATCGAGACTTACAAAGTGTTAACTGGACATTATAATAGTGCAAATATTAAGGACACATTCATGTTTAACCAAAACACGCAACTTCGCGGGCATTCAATGAAGTTATCTAAATCTCTTTATTCCACTAATCCTAGAAAGAATTTATCTCCAATAGAGTTTTGGATATTTGGAATCGGCCGCCACTGGAAATGGTGGAAACTATAAGAGTAAACCAGTTCAAGAATCACCTTAATAAATTTCTTGAATCTAGGCGAGTCACTAGTAACTGAGAATGAGTTAAGCATATCAGCTAAATAGCTGTTGGCTCAGCGAACAATAATAATAATAATATAACTCACCGACCCAGGACTCAGCCCACGTGTGAGCAAAGTCAATGATGAGGATCAGCTGAATGAGTATGAAGAGAAACCCGCCCACCATGCCAAAGTACATCCAGGTGATGCCAAAGTCTCCCTTCTCGGGAATGAAGAATGCACCGATTACACCGCCTATTACCAGCAGGTATTTTATCGCCCAAAACCTGTACAGACGAAAGGAAAAATGATACATGGTGTATCCTGCTGTAAATATGAATAGAATTTGACTCGTTTCTCCGTGTGTGTGTTTTTCTATGAGACCATCCGGGCTGCGTTCAGTACCCTCGACCCTCGTCGATTACAATGAATTCAGATTCTAGGTCCTCTTAAATTTTTTAACTTCACCTATGTTTATGCGATTGTGACTTTATTATTTACTTTTTATATGCGAAAAAAATAAAATTTTCCGCGTACAAGGAAAAGGTAGACAAGCATTTGTAAATAGAGGCAACGTTTTGATATTAATATTTTTATTAAGAATATATTTATTTAATGTTATATTATATTTTATATTGAGAACGTGAATTAATTTGTGAGACAGCAATTTGAATCAGCAAAGATAATAAAGACATTTGACTATGGGATCATCGGCAACCATAGTTGCTTACGTAAACAATGTCATAACCTAAAATGTAATAAAACATTCAATTTCATTTATTTTTCATGAATACATAATGTATATAGGAATTACATTAAAATAAAATAAACAAAAAATGACTCACTATTTAAATAGACAAGACAATTCTATGCAATATAGACAAACAATAAAAGCAGAAAGAAAGAAAAAACTAAAGTAAACATATCAAATCCTGCAAATGCAGGAGAAAATATAAACAAAACTAGAAAAAAAAACAAAAAAAAAACAAAGACATACGAGGTGTGTTCAAAAAGTAAGGTGACTTTTCAAATTTCGCAGGCAACGTATTTTCGATTATCGTTTTTTTTTTTTTGTTATGTTGGTACACTCTTCCCGAACATCTGTACCAAATTTCAAGTGAATGGCAATTTTTGTTTGGTTGTGAGAGGCGTAAAGGTTATAAGTGTTTTGCGTGCTCGGCGATTTTTTGCTATCGAAAAAAATGGATCAAAGAATTTGCATCAAATTTTGTATAAAAAATAAAATTAAGTGCTCCGTAACACTTGAAATGTCGACAGTGGCATACGGTGAAACTGTTCCGAGTAAAAAAAATGTTTACAAGTGGTACAAACTCTTCCAAGAGGGCCGGGAAGATGACGAGCCTCGCTCTGGACGCCAAAGCACGTCAACAACTGATGAAAACGTTCAAGCAGTGAAGAAAATTGTTTTGGAAAATCGTCGAATCACTATCAGAGAAGTTGCTGAGGATGTCGGTATATAGCTTGGTACAGTGGCAACGCAATCTACTTCGAGTGCTTCTACTGTTCCATGAATTGAATTAACTTTCTAGGATTTTTATATTATGGGACCGGTTTGGTTGTCGATATAAGATCAATCCCTTAAAAAGCCAAATGATTATTAATTTACCCTGTAAACACCGTGTCCTGCGACGTTTTACCATAACAAAAGCAATCTAACTAGTCTTGCGACTTTAAGTATTATTTGTGAAGATGATATATCAAGTCACCATGGTTTTAGAGAAAATAATATGTAAACTTCACGAGATTATAATGAAATGATCGTGAAACACGGGGCGGCGCGTCAGCTGGCCACCCTTCAAAGTCGAGCCAAACACCGTTTTTTGCGACGAGTCGCTGCAAATTAACATAAAAGTAATGGTAATGCTAATGTTGTAATTAACATTAATTACACTATTTCATAATAAAAGCAATCAAATTTGGCCATAAATTATTTTAGTATTTTTTATATAACATGTTTAGAATAGTAAATTAGAACACACCTTTGAGTTTTCGTAAAATGGAGTGGGACTAGTGCTCTTACCCATTTTGTATTCCAGCCCGAGGGTCTCTCGAAGTCTTGACACCGATCATCATCACAGCCATCAGAACAAAGAACAGACACATGATGAAACAGATTCTGAAAGTATAATTAAGATATCATTAAGATCCAGGCACCAAAGTCGCTATTAAATATTTAAACCAACCAACGCTTTAACACGCCTCATATTTAGTAATAAAGAGCAGAATAAAATGGTGTTACGACTATATTGTGTCAATTTTAGGGGTCCAGACCGGAATCCTTATATCAGAGACTTCGCCATTTTATCCCAGTCAAGTTATCCCTGGGTTGTATCCTTTTAACGGTAGGTCACACAAAACTGTGATTTGATATACAGATTAGAATGTCAATTATCGCAGGCAAATCAGGTAGTTTGTTCAAAAAGATATTTTATACCAACATAGTGCACATTTTTTTTTTTTTTTGATAGCAGTTTAAAAAGTTTTTAAAATACACCAAAAAAGAAACCCCTCTCCCCGCCCTTTACAAGATATAAATTAATAGTCCAATGAAGACATTAATAAACATTACAGGATAAGATTATTAAACATGTCCGTCTACCTGCATTTCCATCCTCATATTGTAACTCAGAAATTTAATACATTAAAAAGTTGGATTTTTCTTTGATTATTGAACTCAAAAACCAGTTGAAAGATAGCCATGGTTTCAAGATATATGACCTCAAACTTATACTAAACTCAATGGAATATATGAGGTAATTCCAGAGCAATAACAAAATGATGTCGAAAGTATATATATATTTTCCTGTTTAGTTTTATTTTTACATGCAATTTTATTAAGCAATTATTTTTAGACCATTTTAATTTAAAGCGTTTCCTCTATTTTTTTATTTATGAAAATAAAATTATAGGGATATTATGGAAAAACGTAGCAACGTAAAATTTTTTCATCATAAGAAAAAAATATTTGGCGCGTAACTTTCACTTAATTGACAGTTTTTTTAATAATATTCACTTGGTTTATTTTAATTTTTATGTATTCATCCATATTTTTAAAATGTTATCTGAATTAGCTACAATCATATCACTCGGTAGACCATCCTAAGCATCCACACCTCGATTCACCGAAAAGTGATTTTTGAGGTTAGGATTGAAAGGGCTACAAGAAAATTTCACAACCAGGTTATCATAGTAAGAAATTGATGGCCGGTGGAGATATATCCTCTAAGTTTCAAGGAAGCCATTTTCAAATATTATTTAAGACATTGGTAACTATTAAACTTTAGAAATATATACAATGGAAATATTTGAGAGTTTAAAATAAAGAGATTCTTACAAATAATAACAATAAGTAGTCGAAAAACCAGTATCTAAAACTATTAAAGTGAAAACAATGTACCAATTTTTACCGTCGAGAGTCAACTTCTAAAAAAGAGTTACAAATTGCAAAGAAGCTGTTTTTTATACCTGTATACAGCGAGGTATCCAACGGCATCCTGACAGTTAAATTTGAAGCTGTCGACGAGAGGCAGCAGCGAAGACTTTGTCGCATTAGTACAGAACGGAACCTGTTAATTTAACATAAATACGCTAAATTAAAACATAATAATTTTGTAAGGAAAACTAAATGACATTTGTATTGACAATGCCATTTATTATCTGACATTTTAAAATAAAAACAATGAGGCCATTTTGTCAAAAATAGTTAAGATGACCGTCTTCGCTCAGCCACATCATAACCTAAAGTGAAAACTAGCTTTACAGTGATACTAAACGATCACTCATATTTTTTACTATATTACAAATGATTATTTGTAACCTAATTTTGTGAATATCTAAAAAACTAATAAATACAAAAGCTGTACCCATTTACTATTAAAATTTAGGATAAAAATGATTTCTTATAAAAGAGCTCAACAAAATCTGTTTACCGAAAAATGGTTTTTTTAAATTGAGGCATGTTTGCAAGCTATTTGTGAGATCGTGATAGTCTAGTAGTTAAGGCGTTGGACTATTGACCCAAAAGGTCTCGGGTTCGAATCCGCACATGGTCATATAATTTTTAATGCTTCATTACCACCATCTCCCCTGACTCTAGCATAGGCACATTTGGCCTAGTTGAGTAGGGAGTATATTACGTATGTCATAGTAATTCTTATCTAAAAAAAAAATTTAGCTATGTAGAAAAACAATCTGATTCCAAGGAAACATACTTGGCTACATTCTGTAAAAGTAATAAGATTTTGTCAAAATTTCATTTTGAAATACAAATAAAGACACAAGTAATACAGTGTGCGTTTGGCAATAAAAAAGCCCCATTATTTTTACAGTAACGCAGCACTAGACTTCTCATTGCAAAAATATAAAACCTGATTGACCAAAATGTATTATCGGGAATTGGCCAGGTTTACTGTTATATGTTGGCAGTTAACCTGTTAAAAAATAATTTAAAAAATATTGACGCTTCACCTTCCGCAATGTGTCCTGCAGCCCGGGCGACAGTGTGATGCAGGCCACGATAGTGCTGACAAGCAGCATGACGGCATACATGAGACGCGTTGAGGTCGAGTTGCGGCAAGATGGGCATGCCGAGCAACAGAGGGAGCAAGCAGCGCTCGTGCAGCAGCAGGCCAGCTGAAAAAGGGAGATCAATTAAGGAATATTTCCATATTTACGTGTCAGCCTGCATAAACTTAAATCCAGTGAAGCCCCATTACAATATTTGCCAAATTTTAGGGGAGTACCTATTTGTGTAAGTGGGTATTTTGAGTGTATAAAATGTGGCAAAATGTTATGATCGGCAACATTGATTTCTTCGTAACTAATATTTTTATGAGAATTATTATATACTAAAAACATTTTTAGAGTAACCAAGTAAGTCTCTATTTGGGAATAAAAAACTGAGTGCCTCTGTTTTCTGCCTACTGTAGAAAGGGTTGCCAGATGGTATCCTACAGAAGGACATTCCTCCTTTTCTGTGATTTGTCCTCCCGTCTATATGATTAAAATAAAGTAAATATAAAAAATCTTGAATAGTGAAAGTCCTCCTTTATTTGGAAAATCCTCAGTTTTAAACCTCATTGGTCCTCCTTTTTCAAATTATCATCTGGCAACCCTAACTGTAGATTATTAAACAGAGTTTTTAATACTTCACTGTAAATTTTTGACCATGTAAAACTTGTGTGGGTATTCAAACAAAATCCTTAAGTTGTGATACACAAACAAGTGGTGATGAAGTGACAAGGTTTTTTACCGTGGATTAAGACGGGTATAACAGTGGTGGCATATCAATACATCGAGCTTTTTCCAACATAGTATGCTATATCCAACCATTCCAAGCGGAACATTGTATCCAACGAAAAACATTTTTTTCAGGAGGAATAAAAACCTTTTCTTTTAAATTCGTATAAAGATATATGTACTAATATTTTAAATAAAGATAAGTAAGTATATACCAATAGAACTTTACCATAAAAATAAAATAAATTGAAGACAAAATTAAAAGATTTTTGTTATGGTAAAGATATTAAGGCGGCCACAAAAAAACATCAATTATCTCCCTAAAATGTTAACGATACACTTACGACCTATTGGCAGTAGAAACGTGTCCATTAGGAGTTAAACCCTTAAGGAGTTTATGTTGAATACGATTTCATCCTGTGATGGTTTGATCTTTTGAATAGACCAAAATATAAAATACGAAGTCAAACGATAAAATGTGAACGGTTTGTCAAGACTTCTTAGGTCGCTCTGTGGCTAGGATCATTTGGCAGTTTATGTTATATGACACAATATTAAGAATAGTAATAAAAATTACATTTTAGTAATTTTACTGAAATGCTATATTTATTTTATTTATATTTAATTATATTATTATATTTTTTAACCAACAGTACAATATATAATAAAAGAATGGTACATACAATTGTGTGTAAAATTAACTGATGACAGGTTTTCGCTAAAGTACAGAGATACATGTAAAGATTAAAATTTAATTTACACCATATATTAATAGGTAAACCTGTATAAATATTTCTTTAAGTGTTGTTTATACACATCAGCTTACCATTATTCTTTTATTTAAGGTAATAAAATATTAATAATATTATTTGATAATTGAAAAAAATTGGAAATTGAAAGAATTTTTAAAATCTAAACAGATCGTAGGTTTGCTCCTGTGTTTACAATGGTTGTTACTCAGTAAAAGAAAATAAAATTTTGACAAAAAAACTTTTGTTTCGTGTTTTTTTAGTTTTTTTTTATACATTTTGTATAATTGGTAATAAAATTATAACTAGACAATTTCACAAGCTATTCAAAATAGTGCAGGTTATCAAGATGACACACGTAATTTTTCTACTAAGACCGTCAAAAATGCACTAAATTATTTTATTAAAAAATGTGATGTACTAAACAAAAATATTGTTTAGACAGATTACGAAGGTATCCAACAAAAGCTTCCCGTTCGCTAGCGATGTTGATGACTCATGTGCATATTTGCATTCTTAGTATAAAACCAAATCTTATTCAAAAGAATAGAAAGCATATACCTGAGCTGCAGAACACAGGCCCAAAACTGCTCCCATGTCTACGGTCTGTATTTATCACTAAATTGATATTCTTTCTTCCAGTGACACTACAATGACTGCACAACGCAACGAACACAACACAACGAATAAACAAAAAAAAATATATTTTACACGAACGTAATTTAATATTACAGATTAATCAAGAAACCCCCAATTTTGACAACGAATTCGATCTAGTCAATAAACTTTTTATTTTGCAATATGAATCTAACACAGGCAAAAGCAGGAAAAGGAAAATACGACTCAACCCCCACCCACGACCAACATCGAATCAACCATTAGTCAAGCTTTTTCTTCTTTTTATCCAAAAATGGAAAAAATATATTATTATGCCATTTACCCTATATCATCATGGCCCAATTTCTTATTGTAAGAAAACGTCATATTTAAACAATATGCTATAAAACCTACATTTAGGGAGGTTAAGCAATTAATTAATAAAAAAGGCCTTATTTTTTTTTTAAAACAATAATCATTTCTCGTTAAAAGGGGCCTATATGTATTTTTTTTAAATAACATTCATTTATTATGTTTTTGCGTCATGACCGCAGGAACGAGTTGCACGGACACCAAAGGAAACAACTCCGATGACAAGACTAGTAGGTCAATAATTGGCAATATGTCATTTTTTTAATGTAATATATACCTACCAAAACTCAAAAATACATATAAACTGAATGCTAAATAGTAATCTAATTCACCGAAAGCGTAGCAATAAAAGATCGTTGGTAGCAATAGTTCATCTGTAGGATTTTAATATTGTTTTTGTTCTACTGCAATATCGTTTCGTAAAAATTAAATACTACCCCAAAAACTATCACGTCATGATTAAAGAATTAATGACCTCAAGGCGTGAAGATGTGATTTATATGCGCTAATCGAAACTGCAAACCGTAAAGCCTTGCTGTGAGAATGAATATTAACATCAACAACATTACTTAGGTATTTCTCTTTTCATCAGAGTCCGTATATGATGTTTAAAAATGCCTTATTTTAAATATGAGCTGCCGGACATTTTTTAAATAATTGAGTTATGCTATGTTTTTTCTGTTAATATCACAATACACGCATAAAAATATACACTTAAATTAAGTCTAATTCATCAGTTTTTGCGGTGAATAAAATGAACACTATTACTGCCTTTATTACTCAATTTAACACATTGGCTCGCAACTAATGCTCCATTTACTGTAGGAGTTATCCAACGATTTCTTGATTACGCCATTATATTGTTCACTCTCTTAAAAATGTGTTCATCAACTCTAGTCACAAACGCTCTCGCGACTCGCTCGCTGTCAGTTTGACGTTTGTCTAATGCAATATCCATTGTACAAACGTCAAACTGACAGCGAGCGACCGGCGAGCGAGTCGCGAGAGCGTTTGTGACTAGAGCTGCATGTGTGTGACAATGAAATTGTACTAAGTACGAATCTCGCCAATGCTGCGCATTGTTACTTCACTTGAAAATGTGTCTGGTCGTATCTTAATTAACCCAGAGAAGCGATACACGTGGGAAATCGGCATTTCCGAAAATATTTATATTCTCCATTGCTGTATATTTGCATACGGCAACGATAGGCCCGCCGTACAGTCATCCATTTTTAGTGCTGATTACCGGACAATACGGCAATTGCCGGACTCGCGGCAACACTGACGCTGACACTACGGAAGTAGCCGCAATGGCATACATAAAAAGGTGTTACCAACGTAATCATAAATAACGTAACAGTAATAATAAAAATAACCGGTGTTGCTCCTTGCTGATAACAAAATGATGTTTTGATTGTGATATAAAATTGGCTATAAGGTCGCTCCATGGTTAGACCAGCAGAAATCTTAAAATAGTTATTTTTTGTGTTGCCTTACTATTTGTAGTAATCTTAAAGCAGACAGAACCGATTAGAGTCGCAATAAGTTCTTGGGACGAAAGAGACGTATATTTTGACAAGTGACATATTGCTGATCGAATGCCGAGTCGTTTATGTGCAAGTGAGAGCTTTTATCGCTTTTATTTCGCAGCTGATCGATCGTACGTCGCAAAAATGGAGATAATTTTCCTCATCGAATATAGGTAAATGATAATAGGCGCGGTTTAAAATGAAGTCTCCAGCATAAGATGGACCCGAGTACGTCTTTTCAGCCGTGGACCTCGTCGGACGATACCGCCAACGTGAAGGATGAGAGGCCATCTTCGAGTGAGAGCAAATCGTATCAGTACGATAAGAATCTGCTTCCTTCCACATCTGGCGCGGGTCAGAGTCAAGGACCACGGCTAGCGAGCGACCATGGCGACGACTCCTCCCCGTATGGCGCGACCGAGGAAACTCGCGATCCATCCGAAGTCCACGGGGAGCCTAGAATGGATACCGAAAGGATTGATCGAATGCAAAAGATCGTGGAGAATACACTAAGGTATTCTTCCTCAACATGCTTACAACAACTAAACAATATCATAATTTGCTTAGTTATGGTCCATTTTCTTATCTTTTATCAGATAGTTGACCTTCGATATGATAGCATCTCTATAAACTCTATATACCCTGATCTATTTGACTTAACCCCATTGATATACAACTTCAGTACTAAATTTGCCGCCTTATGTGATTCTTGAAAACCTTTATATATTTGAACACACCCAATAAAGTTATAAACAAGGCAATGTTTATACCAACCTTACTGTTGTAATATTTATCATAATATTATTTTTATGGTTGAATTTAACATGCATGACTGACTGATGTAATACCTTTTTTGTTAACAAGTTTATTATTTAGGTACCTACTATCAATTTTATGTTTATAGATTATAAATATTATCTTTTATACCCTTAAAGGAACAGGCTATTTTTAGAAGCAAAAGAGCTGACAATATAGTCCACGGTTTTTATGCAACAATCTATACTTGGTGTATATCCTTAGCACTAGCACTGAAAGGCTAAACATGATAAAATAAATATCTGCTTAAGGCAATGTCAGAACAAATCCTGCATCTTTTCCCGACTTTATCTGATTTGGAATACTGTAATTATTTCCTTAGACATAGCCTAGTTATTAAATATTAAACTTTTTTTTTAATTCAAATTAGTTTTTAGTTATCCTTAAAAGTGAGAAGCATTAAATGTTACTGTTAGAAACATTTCATATATATACTTGATAACAATAATTGGTGTAATTTTATATTTTTATTAACATTTAAGATAGGTACTTAAAAACAATAGGTAAAACAGAGATATTAAAAAAAAATATGAAGAAAGTAATGATAACAAGATGAAAAGATATCAAACTGTCATTGCTGAACTTGCGTGATCATTATCTCGTAAAGAAAATGATCCTCGACTGTGGTTATTGAAACCTGTTGCAGTTTCAATATTTTTTAGATTTAGTTATTTTCTCAGTTTTGGGATATCTTACTTATTTTTGTGGTAAATATGGAAGCTTTTAGAGGAATTAGGGGTGGGGAGAGGCGGCGGTTCACATACAGACTGACACACGTGTTATTACAAATATACATTTTTTTGTACCGAACTTATATTTTTGTGGTTTATTTGATGCAACTCGGCTATTTATTTATTTTTTTTCAAAATTTCTAAAATGCTAAACATCATTGACTTTATACAAAGGAAAGAGAGGTCTTCTTAAAGAAATTCCAATGATGAGCGAAACAGCTACTGCAAATATTTGCAGAAAGTTTTATTTATGAAGAAACCAAGAAAGATTTTAAACATTTTAAACATCCATCATAAAGAGGCCTCTTCTGGAAAGAGTTCTTCTCTTGTTATGCGCATGGTCCTAAATCATTCTATCTCATCTAACTGCTGTAAAAGGAGAAACACTGTGTTGTTATAGGACAATCTTGAAAAACAGAATCATGTATTTAAAGAAAATAATGGTTAGGATGTCAATTATGTCTCTGTAGTTTTAATAGAATGTTTGAAAAAAATATAGACTTCTCGAGGCTCTTGAAATGACCTGCCTTGTGCCATACCGCGCACCGGTACGGGCTCTCAAAGAGTTCATTAAGAGCTCAGCCCGCACTGGTGCGAGGCACCAGCGAGTCACATTACACAAAGTGCGCAGGCACCTGATAGGTTAATGTAAAAAAAATACGGTGTACAGAGTAAAAGAAAGATGTTAGGGTGCAGGAAGCGGCGGGGATCAAAAATAGCTTTAATTGAATACTTAAGAGGACTCAACCCGGTCAATTATCCATACAAAAGTTATAGCGCTGTGACTCTTCTTTTTGGAGATAAAGAAAAAAAATATGTACTATATTTGTTTCATCTGATAATAATTATCTAGGCTTATTATATAGAATTTAAAAGGTAAATCTCTACTTTGTTCATAAGTTAAGAGCCTTGAGAAATAAAAAGTTTAGACGCTAATATCTTTTTACTGAATACAAGTAATGAAAAAATTAAACCATAATCTTATGCGATTGCGAATTGAATGCAGGCCCTAGAACATGATTTATCAAGGGTTACGCAGTGGTCTGGGGGCTAATTCTTGAAATCAATCCGAAAGTTTAGCATGCTAAATCAAGCGTTTTTAGTTCAGTTTTGCCGATTTTCGTTCGGTTTTGCATCAAAAATGAACTAAAAACAACTAAATAATACATATCGATATCGGCAAAAATAACAATAAGATGCTTGAGCTAATTATATCTCAGGCCTGCATAATAATATACTGAACATTATGAACATAGCAGTGGCTACTTTTAATTAGTTTGCATGTCCTAAGCTCGAATCTGTCAAAAAGCATAAATATTTAGGTTTAATAGTAGATAATAAATTTAATTGGCTGTATAAATATATTGTGTGATAGGTAAGACTTTGATTAAATTTGTGCACTTAAATCTTTATCATAATGAATCAATTTTACATAATATCTATATGACCTTGGTAGTCATTTATCACATTTGGAATTTGTAATATGGGGTCTTACTTATGAAACATATGTGAGGTGCGGTTATTTAAAAGTGACACTGACCATCATAAGGATAAGTTGAGCCGCATGGGGTGGGTGGATAAAAGGGGCGATAGTTAGACACTTTGGAATCTCACGAATATAACGGGGCCACTTTTGTTTTGCTCTGTCGTTTAGTTTGTTGCGTTTGCGTGTCGTTGGAAGCGGACGTTGCTTTGTTTAAAGTAAATAGAGTGGCGCATTAATTTGAAATTTATTATATTATATTTTAACCTGTGTAGCGTCCGAGCCACTTTTAGAAAAATAAACTGCAGAATGTCCACTTACATTTTCAAAGAATGGCCTATCTACGGGCGCCTAGTAAAATGCTTATTTTAAAAACTATGTATGTTATCTTGATAACCTGCACTAGCTTATGAAATTCTCTAGAATATGGTTTTATTACTAACCGTAAAAAATGTATTTAAAAAAAATGTTAAAGTTAAAAATATTTTTTTTTTAAGATTTTTTTGATTCCTAATAAAAGAAAGTATCAAGTAATGACACCCATTTATTATTTCTTAATTGCGTTCCTAGATATATAAAACCATTTATAAGTAATACCATGAACAGAAAATAAAAAATAATTAAATACACATAGATACGTAAGGTGGATCGTCATTGGTGCTGTAATATTTTTTTTTTATTTATCGTCACTATAAATTATTCTTCAATTATTATTTTTTATTTACCAAAATTTTGTAAAATTTTTAGAATAAAAATAAAACTAAGGCATGGTAGAAAAAAAAATGGACAGTTTAAAACATAATTAAAAATGGAATATGTTTCTTCTTGTGGAATATCTCACTAAGTATGTTTTTGTAATATTATAATAAAAATAATAGATTGTCCTCATTTTTAAGGGCCAAAAATCCTTCCAAAATAAAGCACAATTTCACACTAACCTCACAATAAACACCGAAAAAGTGAACTAGTATTATTGTAAGATGTTTGACCTTTTTTTCTTGACGTTTCAATACAGTAAACTTATTTTTCTTTTTAAGACGGGAGTAGAATTTAATGGAGATATTTATGGTGTTATGGCAGAAAATGTAGACCGATGCTGCCAGTATTAAAGAAAAAATATTAAATTGTATGTACCCTTGTGCCAAACTTGTACCGCACCGGTGCAGCACGGACATTATACTAATACATTTTTATTGCCACACGAGTGCGGCACGTACACTATTGGGGTTAAGAGTGAGCAGCTTCAAGATGATAAGCTCATGTCTTTAGTGTGTTTGTGTATTTCTTGTTAAATTGAAAAAAAAATTGATGGAAAGTTTGTTGAAGGAGTCTACGAAAATGCGTGGTGATCAATTGATGAAAACATAAACTATTTGTGACGTGGAAAATCACAAAAACTACTTTTAAGTATTGTAGAACTTCTCGTGATTTAGTGTCCCAGAAACTTCTTTAGAAGCTGTACAAATTATTTTTATTTTTAGATCTTATATAAATTGTATATTCAACGTACGAATGTGTAAAATTTTAAAATGAGAAATAAAACCCAAAATATTTGTTATTTTAGTCACTGATAATCAATTGTTAAAATGTGTCTATTACTTTAATTATTACTTTTTTTATTTTTATATTATAGCCTAAAGACAATTTTTTAAATTGAATGATGCATAATATTAAAAACATTAAGATTAGATCTGAGTGTTTTTAAATAAAATATTGAGCATCCCACATACACTTTTCTATTTTTAGTTCATATTAAAACAAAAATAATAAAATAATGATATCGAATTATAACAAAACAAATAAGAGCAATGTGTGAGGTTATTCTACACTTGTTTTGTTTACTTCACTTTTGTTCTAAAAGTTTTCTCAATTATAACATATTTCTTTCATTACAAATTAAATAATATCCCAGGAAACGTTAGGTTTGTTTGAGGCGTCTCACCACGCAGAATACTTCTGTGTCTATCTCAATGCACGGTGCATTGAGCAGGTCAGGACCGCGCGCCGGCTGTTATGAGGAGGCACACAAAGTAATTGCGTTTAAATGTTAATAGATTTTTTTTCTAATGCTCATCTTACCAAATTTTTATCCCATAAAAGAATGTGCAAGAGGAAAAGTTCATCCTGTATATTTAATTAAAAGGAAATTTAATTGATTTTTTAACATTGACATTTGAAATGAAACTTTCAACAAATTTGATAATAAAATAAAAACATATTATGTTTAATTAGATTCAACCAACATTTTCATAAAAGTACACCTACATGTTAAAAGTGACCCACTAATCTGTGTGATAATTTCATTATCAATTATATTTTTTTACACACAATATACTACTTCCTTAGTAAAGTTTATGATATTGTCACAAATACATAAGGTTTACAATTTAAATTTTATATGTCTAATTTTTTGTAATTTCCGTAAATTTGTAATGTAATTAAAACCTCTTTTTCTTATATTTCCAGTCCAGAATCCAAGCAGAGGATAATGCAACTCCTGGACCAAGTGGATCTGTTGAACGGAGCGGAAAAGCTGCTATTGTACCTGAAACTGCCGGCTGGAGCACCAGTGCCGGATCCACTCAAACAACCACTCAATCCACTCGGTTCAAGGTTAGGTTATGTTTTTTTTTTGCCCGAGAAGCATCTTACAACGGCTTCATAAAAAAGTGTTCATTAGATTGTTATAAAATTATATTATGTTATCTGCACAAGTTTAGCAAGCATGCATTTTCTTATCTGGTTCTTGATTTGACACCAGAAATATGTTCTCTGTGAATATTTGGGACCTTTTAAAGGTGAATATTTGCAACTGTAGTGGGACAATATTTTTACTCAACTACGCTTCTTCTTAGATCGACATTTTCAATCTAAATAGTAATAACGTCACCATTCCATTACCTACAATAATTAATGACATCGACAGAGCGTAATGTCATAAATACTCAATAATAACTCCTAGATAACACATACTTAGTGGTTATAATGAACTTTAGCAATAATGGTTAGTTTATTTCAATAACTAACAAAAACAACACTTCAAAGGAAACATATAAAACTCTCATACCAAAACTAAGGATTTCTATGAATGAATTTGGAATGATACGTATTATTTTTCTTGATGTTTATGTAATTTTTTACTATAATTTTCTAACCGAATTGTCAAAAATTTCAGTATGACAAAATTTGTGGGTTATGATATATTGCGCTTTCATAGACAATGTTCTTTATCAGCATATTTAAGTTATTTTTTTATAAATTCGATTTTAGTGATGACTTTTTTTAAACTTTTTGGTACTCTTTAATCAACAAATACAACTCGGTAAAACATATTGGTTTACTAACTAACTAACACCAAAAGCTGTATCCTATCATAATTGTTGTTAGGAACGTCTGTCCGAAAAGACTTTTAGAGTTGCACGATTTACTGTAGACACCTTTTAGATTGCAAATTATCTGCAACGGGTTTAAAAGTTTCTTCGTTTAAATTTGTTTCCGCGTTGGAGGAATTTCATTACAATCTTCCTGGGAAAACATTTTTTAATAATACCACTACACCTAGGAATCATCTTGTCATCTAAATTTTATTGAGGAAGTCTTATCGGTGATTTATTCAATTTTATACCAAAATATACAATCCCATTCAAATCCATCTGATAGTTCCCGAGATTAGCACAAACAAATACTTAGCGAGGAATTTATTGTATAGCATGTAGAAACACTGATCATTTTTATTTGATTGACTCACAAATCTGTATTTGAAAGTATGAAAAAAATATTTTGCAGAAGTGAAATTCAGCAAACTGTAATGTGGATCCAGACACACCTGGAAGTCGACCCTGAGGTCTCTTTGCCCAAACAAGATGTTTACGATGAATATATGTACGTATTGAAAAAAAAAATCTCTTTTGTACTGATGCACATACACACTCCTATTCCAACAGTTGTTCCACTCGGACCGTTCCAAAAAACGCATTGTTTTACTGTCAAATATTGCAATTTTTGTACTATGCAAAATAGCAAGATTTGACAGAAAAGTACTTTTATCTTAGTTGTATAAATAACCCAAAATAAGAGCGTTTGAGTTTCAACTTTTCTTAATTTTTTAGCCTTTCAAAAATTGTGATTTTTATTGTAAAACAGTTTATACGGTAATGAATACGTATTAAATGTAAAAAACAATTTAATCATATTCATTCCTTAAGGAGCCTAATTTCGGTGGCGCTCTTCTCTGTCTTGCGCGTGCTTTTAAATCGTTCTATCTCATCTAACGCATAAACACTCTGTACCGTTGTTGTTTAATTATGAAAAACTTTGTCTAAAATCTTACTTGAATTTGTATAGTTATAAAATAAACTATGCTTCTGTAGGTTTATTTTCTCGATTCTTGTATTCAGACAATAAGATATTTACCTCTAAACTTTCGATAAAATGTATAGAAAAATACTTTTTGAGAGTCTTAACTTTAAGACAAAATAAAAATTTAACCTATTAATTTCAGGAAGCCTAAATATTTAGGGAATAAAACGATGCCTAGTATTATTTTTGTTCTACGTCTACAAATAAGATAGTCACGACGCTACGGCTTTTCTATGGAAAAATTGTTTTGACACTCTGTTCGCTAAAAAGTAGTCCTTCCAGTCAACCGCCATTAAGGCTATTTCTAGGCAATACAATTATATGAATATTTAAATCGATTTATTATACCATATATCATGTGAGTTCAAGCCATGTCAGCATTTTGATATGATTAAGAGTTAAAAAGCATAATTAAATTATACATTTTTAGTTTTTAACTTAGTTTTTAGTGTTTATAGTGTTTACAATAGAAATCTTTTATTAATTTTACAAATATTTTTTTAAAAGGAAAACTTATCATTAATTACCAATTGTTTGTAAGACTGTTGATTTCTCTCAATAAAGAAATAAAGAATAAAGAAAAAATGACCGGGTTGAGTCTCCTTGATAAACAAACAGATATGTTTAATTAGCTTTTATTACTGAATTTTAGGAAATCATCAAAAAATTAAAAAAGCGCTGATATTTCAGAAACAGCGAGACTTTGTATACAAGCAAATGTGGTTAAATTGGTTTCAAGGTGACCCTATTCCCACCTATAAGGTTCCTATCGATCTACCTTAACACCCTGTAAGTCTATCTAAGTTGAATATGCATAAAAATCTGTGTTTAAGTCTGTTGCATATATTTTTTTCAGTGCTTACTGTATGAGCACCCAAATGAAGCCTTTATCGACTGCCGACTTCGGTAAAGTGATGAAACAAGTATACCCCTGCGTTAGACCTAGAAGGCTGGGAACTCGAGGAAATTCTAGGTCAGACTTCAATTTTTTTTATACTAACTATTCCATATTTTTTTTTTGATTTCACAAGCTACAACTGCCATTCATGGCAGTCCTTATGCGCAACTTTTTAGCGCTATAACCCTTGTGCATGGGTAAAATAACCAACCCAAAATCTCAAAAATTAACCTTTAAAATGTTGCCTGGATCAAAGGTTAATATGAAGGAAATTTAGGAGGGTACAGACTCATGATTTTCTGCAAATCTGAAGAACAATCTTGAGAAGCTTCCGTGGTCTTGAGGACTCAATTTCATGTACTAAACTCACTGCATAGGTTTTATTTGCACACAGCACCTTTTTCGAGTAGTGGACAGAATTAAAAGTGTTCTTCTTTCGCAGGGTAGGAAGGAAGCGTTCACGGGAGGTGTTTGTTTGTTTTTGGTTAACTGTGATCTTTAAGAAGGATTCATCCGAGAGGCCATACTTCTCGACCTGAATGCTCTGACCACATAAAAAACATTTTCAAGTCAAATAAACATGTATTTATTTGACATGAAAATGTTTACTTCGGGATGTAGTCTCTCCGGAAGATAATTAAATCAACCAATAAGATTGTTACTATCGACTTTCTCAGGAATATCAGTCATTATTCATTAATTTTTCTGGTAAAGTTCCTACTGCTGTTATACAGTCATGTTTTTTCAATGATTTTGATTCAGCAATTTTGGTAAACCCTGAACTTTTATTTTTCTTTAATTCCTCAAAATGTCTTTAATATCTTATTTCAAAACAGGGAATGTTTTAAACGGTTCCTACAGGAATTAAGAGCGGTCGGTCTTATACCTAAAAGCTAATGTTTCCTTTTAAATTTAACCGTATTAGAATAACTTTAAACTTAATATCTTCCTAACTATCAATCCAAAAGATATAAAGATAAAAGATCATTAAAAATTTTTTAATTATTTATATTTTATGCATTATTTTTATTGTGGACTATTGTGATATTTCAATTTATTGGGTTTTATAAGCACATTTAAATCCGACATATGTATTTATTGTATTTTATACTAAATTTATAAAGTTAAATATTTTTGATTCAAGTGCCTATCACCATAATATAAAATGTAATGGAATATTACGTAATATCATTTTTTTTACATAATAATAAAAATATACATCATTATTTGGTTCCAGATATTGTTATGCTGGCATGAGGAAACGAGTCAAGCTAGAAGTGCCACAATTGCCCGATCTGGGAGAGAAGCCAAAGGTGATATGAATATTAGATTTTTACCAACTTTCTATTTTTTGACCTGCCCGGTGCCAATGACGCTATATTCAAAATGTTTTTAGTATAAAATAATATCCCTATATGTTAGACAATTTCATAAAAAATTCAAATAATCCATATTTAATAAGTGTTAATACATAGTTTTCCCAAAATCATAAATTTAGTGGACGTATATAATAACTATAAAACCGAAAATTGGCCGTGCCCTTTACGGTTGAATTGTTTTTTCGGCCGAGCGTATGGCAGGTTATTCTCCGTTAATAAAAAAAATAATGGGTTCTAATGCTGTTAACATGTGCGATCAAGTCAAGCAAGTCGATTAATAAATAAAGTATTTTCATTTTTTGCAATGTTGACATTTGAATGCCAAAATTTTGTATCAAGGGAGTTTTTAGGATGGCATTTTCATAACTATCGAAAAAAAGATCCTAACTAACACTAGATATAATAATACTAGAACAGGCTTATCTAGAGAAAACGAGATAAAAAGCTATTGAACCTGCGGCTGATTTTAGGAATGGTTTTGTTTTTATTATATAAAAATAAATTATCCAAAACTAGAACTGTCAGATTCATTTCCTTTGACATTTGACATTTCACTCCGAAATGTCATTTACGTTAAAATTGCTATGCTAACCATCCCTTATTTGGTATATACCCCTAAAACATAGGTCAATTTACGTTTTGATGTAATGCCTGATATGAAAGATACGTTATTTTGCTAAACAAACAAAAACATGCAAATGTACGAACACTTACGTTTATTTATCAAGGAATTGCTACATGCGTTATTTTAAATAGATGCATATTTCTCACAGTTATCACATATGTTTATATATAAAAAATTGTAAAAATACTTCCATCCCCCCCTCCTAAAACCCTTAGGACGGCAGTACTCAGGAACTGCACTTGACTTTATATAGATATCGACATTTTGAACTACATGCGTTATTATAAATAGATGCATATTTCTCACAGTTATCACATATGTTTATATATAAAAAATTGTAAAAATACTTCCATCCCCCCCTCCTAAAACCCTTAGGACGGCAGTACTCAGCAACTGCACTTGACTTTATATAGATATCGACATTTTGAAAAAAAAAGTATATATATTTAGTTAATTATTATTTTTTTTACGGGGACAAAACATAGGGGTCGTGAGTATTGATTTTAAATTTGTGTTAATACTAATTAATATTTCTTTCAGACTATTGAGATACCATATATACAAAACGAATTGTTGATGGCTGCATCGCAACTTATTAGAGAATGGGCGGAGAAGTCATTAAGTAAGAATAAATAATTCAATTATAAATATCAGTTAATTTTGACAAATTTACTTTAGATATTGCAAGTCTTGCTGCTGATACTGTTGGGTTTAATAGGTGAGGCAAACTAATGGCTTACCAGCTCACAACCATGGTTTAAGGGAATGGAATAAACACTGAACTATGAATGAGCTATTTACACCCAATATCTTAAAGATGAGCTAGAACGAATTAAAAGGAAAGCCAGCAGACATGTCTTTAGGTGTTTTGGTTGATAAAATAGTCCATCAGAAATAATTTCAATTCTTTATTGGGAGCCACTAACTAGAAGGCGTTTTAACAAATTCAGCTACGTTCATCAAGCATGCGGATTACGCGTTTCTGCCTGATCGGTGACGTACATTGACTGCACGGAATATCCCACGCGGCACTGACACACGTTTTTTAGTTTAAGTTATAATTTCTTATAATCGGCAAACAATATGTACAAAACTATGAAAATGTTGTGTTTTATCTTTAATATTATATTGATACAGCTTTTTGTAATTAAATCTCCAATTATTTTCCGCCAAATCCGTCAAAAAAACTTCCATATCACTAGCGCACTTCACATTTATACAATCAAACGTCAAAACTAAACTAAAATGAAAAAAAAAACAACAATTAGTCTATGACTTTCATGAATTCAGGTATACGCGACATGCTACGCTTTTAAATAATAATAGAAATGAATTAAGATGGTAACGGTTTTTCCCGGAAATGGCACCTGTCATACATGCTGATTACGGGATATGTTGTTATCGGCGCTGAGTGTGTTTATCTCCAAACTTTCTAAGCCTTATTATATTAGTCATGATTGGTCCTGAGAAAATGATGACAATTTTTGAAGGGCAGTTAAGGAACCAATTACATTTAAGCCACAGTTTGTTTGGGCTGTATACCTCCGGAGAGCATCCCCTAAGCTACAGGTCCTGCAGCCATTCCATCTCTCAAAAGAGCCGGTGTCAGATCACACGTTCCGCGGTATCGTCCTCCGGGCTATGCCGTATAATTTTAATGAAAAAGAAAAAATAAGTAGATGACTAACTTAAAACTATTTAAAAATAATTATCATGGTGTACCATGATAATTAATTTGTGAGACTGAGATCCCCTCCCCTTTTTTCATCTCATGTTAAAAATATACCTATAATCAGTTTTATGTGATATCTAAAAATATAAATCAAAAACTAGTGTCATCACTTGTTTTATTGGGTATCAAAAATAAAGTTTTGCTTAAAAATGTATTTTGCAACTTTTGACATTTTTTTTTTGCATTTTTTTTATATAATTTCTATCTGGGCATACATGTATATTTTACACAGAGAAATATTTATTGAAATAACATATTTGCTAACAATAGATACATTCTAAGTTCCTAATGAAATTTTATGTGCGTGAACAAACTTGATACTTGACTAAACTGTAGTTAAAGTGATATTTTTCATTTCACGCAGATATAAAATTCATCAACCTATGTGATCTTGCCCAGTATTTAGTGAATAAAAATTTGGTGGATCCAAATTCTGCAATGGCTCTCACTTTGCTCAACGTTCAGGCCGAGGAAGGTAGGTTGTTTTTTTTTTTAATTTTAATATTATTGGTCATATAATTGATATTTTTCATAATAGTACTGAAATTAATAATACTACTAATGGGCGCTACCCAATGTATAGAGGTTGAATGAGACTTGCAGAACTGAGCATAGAGAAGAGGATAGAAACGAAGAAAGAAGATGGTTGTAGTGTTTTTGGTGGGTACAATTAATTTTATCTTTAATTCGTAGCATCTTTTTACTACAGTAATAAAATATGCATTTTTTGATAGATAAAATGTGCCTAATTGATCAAAAAAATAAATAAATTTAGAATATATTGTAAAAATATTTGAACACCATTTTAATAAAGTTTATTCGCTTTTGTTTAGAAATTTCCACCATTTTAGAATCGTTCTATTTCTCTTCAATGAAGTAATTTTTTTTTTTAGCTTATTCTTTGTTGGATAGATAACTTTATTTTTTGCACTGAGATCAAAATGCCTCCTTCCCATATGTCCAGTGATAAATCGAACTTTTGATTTTGCTGTGATTTGTTCGTCTACAGCATGTTTGTCTTCGTTAATTATTTTGTTTTAATAGAAATAAACCTGACATAAACCTGAATAGACCCTGACGTCTCGTTAATAAAATACTGCACTCAAATTCCTGTTTTGAAGTTACGTATTTGCATTTTCACGTGTCAAATATTGTGTTACAGTGCCAAACAGACCATTGCCCGAAGAGATAGAGATTAGCAGTCCGTCACCAAGTAAACAACCTCGTAGCGGGGTCATCAAACAGCTAAAGAGGAAAATACAGGTATTCAGTATATTATCACACAATCCGCATTGGTTCTAAATATAAGCAGTCCGCCGTATTCCTATACAGTTACCTTAAAATTAAACAGCTTAAGTGTTTTACTCGATATCCGCCCGATTCTAAGATGTTACTTTTGATATTTGTTAGATGTTAGCGCCAGATATATTCCTTTATCACCCAACCTTTTCCTGTAGAAAAAACAACACATTGCAATGAAATTTCCGAATTAAGGTTGGACTTTTCTAGAGTAAAAGTTAAGTCAACTCGCTCACTTATACTTATATTTGAGAAGTGTCACTTATTTACACTCCTTTGGACTGCTTGTTCATGCAATAACTTAAAATATTTATTATGCCAAAATTGTTATGACCGGTAACATGAAAAAATATCCTAATTTCATAAAATAATCTATTTCAGGCTCAACCACAACCTGTAACCACAAAATTCTATGGCAAGCGTAACAAACTGCCCTCAACCTCTGACCAGTCCCAGGCCGAGAGCCCTCAACCTGGGAGTTCGTGTCAACCCCATTCGCCCCACATAAAGACAGAAGTGGCGCCGTCACCGCCTGAGCATTCGTTGCCCCATTCCCTAGCCATTACGAGACAGAAACCTGTGCACCCTGTTCACAAACCACCTGATGCAGTACATTCTACATATGCGTATGAGCGAGCCCATGCTGTTAACTTGTCGCAGCAGCAACAATTTGACTCCCGGCCATACTATACTCCCGAGCAGTACAAACCTCTCTACCACGAATCATATAAATATGTTCCTTACTATGTCCAAGATATGTCTGTTCCACATAATCTCAGCACCTCAAACTATATGAACCCCATGAGCAGTCCCACTTTATATCCTCCTGAAAAATATACACCTTCCTCACCTCACCATCACCCGGCTTCGAGATGTCTTCCTATAAATCTTAGCTGTAGCGGATCGCAGGATTGCTCCACTGTAGAGGATTACTACAAATCCGTGAGTATAGAAAGAGAGCAACCAGAAATGTTGAATCCGCAAGATTCATCACGCAGCTTACAACCAGAAACTCTAAATTTAACAGTGGGAAGTAAGAGCAGTGATTGGCCTAACATTGCGCCGCCTACCAGACCCAAACTTCCTCTACCCGGAAAGAAAATATTCCTAGAAGCGTACAATAATGAAAACCAGTTGCAGGTCAACCAGGCATTAGGTCAAGAACACGGTAACAAGTTAATCTCGCCCGGAAAAGACATGTCGGCTTTTAACAGTGACGAGTATCGTCCGAAGAAAATGAGAGCTTCTGAAAGTTTTGGAGGAAAACTGGCTGCTCGAATGGCTACCTTGACACCCTCTCAAACGTTTGATCCTCATTACAGGCAAACGGATACCAAAGAGGCCTCTTCAAATATTGGACCTAGACCGCGGCACCCTTCCCCCATTCAAGAATCTGCTTTTACCTCAATAGGTGAATATGGTGAATCTCCTATTGCGGTAAGTGAAGAGCAGGGCAGGATTGCTGCTGAAGAGCATGACACTGGTAAAGATTTCATTGTGAACACCATGGCCCACAGTCATCCTGCTATAATTATAAGGCCATCGAGACCGTACCTCAGAGGAGGTAGAGGCGGAAGGATGTCTGCAAACTATTCTAAACCTGAGAATTTGGAAATGAGCAATGAGGCAAAACCGGTGAAGCCTGGTCGCGGTCGGCCACGGAAAAAATCTTTGACAAAAGCAAAGTACACAAGGAGACAGCCTCGTATACAAAAGCAAGCCTGCAACCATCTTTTACAGCCTAAGAGGTCCAGTGATTCCTGTTGCAGCCTCAGCGAGGACACAATCAAACCCATTTGTAAGGAGAAACATTCTGAAATATTAAACAGGGAAAGAGTAATCAGCATATGCAATTTGGATAAACATGCTCTCGACGATTATCTAAATGAGGGAAATAGCCAGGAACATGAGGAAGAACTTATGCAATACTTTCAAAATAATACAGATGGTCAACCGAATGAAAGTACATCAAAGGAGCCCAATTTGGAATCTAAAGATGCAGTTTCCAAAATGTTAGAGAAACAACTTTCCGATGAATTGGAAAAAAATATATCATCACTGGAGACTGAAACAAAAACCGGTGACTCACAAACATTACCGGGCAATTTTTTAGATTCTAATCTAGATCTGCATGATGAGCACAGTCAAGGTAAAAGTGAAAAGATCTCTCAGCTGAGAGAATTATTGGAAAAGAATTTGCTACACGGCCAAGTTGGCATTAGTCCACCACCGCCGATGTCGGCAGGTCTAGATAACAATGCTGAATCTGTAGAGGCCTCTCTAGAAAACATTAATATGTCTCTACCACTTCCTGGCAATGGTGAAAGTGCTTTTAAATCTATTAACGGCAGAAACATCACCATACCTTGTAATAACTTCAGTCAAAACCTAGATTTCAAAGAGGGCTCCGCTTCTGCAAGTCTTACTTTGTTGTCCCAGCGTCAGCAGAATAAAACTAATGATAAACCAAATTTAATGAGTGCATCCTCTCTGGTTAGTCGGGGATTGAACACAAGGCGCAGGGTGAGCTTTGAAACTCCGATCATGGATCCGAACATATCCAACTTAAATTTAAACAGCTTAAACAAAGGCAGACAGAGTGTACCACAGAGTCCCACATCTAGAACTCAACACTTTAGTTTTATGCCTATATCCCCCAGACCCCACTCACCCATTTCTAACAAGGATTCTCCCATTGGTAACATCAAGCAGCTAAGCCCGAACAAATCATATCCTTGCCGTATGATTAGCAAAAATTCTGGAGCAACGTCGCCAATAGTCTGCAGCACCAATGCGAGTCCATTCGTTAGTCCTCGTAATACTCCGGTGCCGCGAGCCGTCAGGAACAGCTGTCAGCTCAAACCGGTGCCCAACAGAGGTAGAAGAGGCAGGATATGTGGAAGCAAAGCATTGAGATTGGGCGAAGCAACGGGTTTCATACAGCACCTCGAGAACTCTTATAACAGACACTGCGACAACTTTGCCGTTCCCAATGAGCAGAATTGTATACAGAGGTTTCATGGCTGCAAGGTTCGGAATTTTCCTATGTCCGCACCACCATCTCCCAATATACTGACACCTCGGTACAAGCCATACTATTTGAGCCACAACAATAATATTATGCAGAACTCTCCGACTGATAACTGCAATATATTACAAAATTCTAGTATGTTTGGAAACGTAACCAATATGCATCTACTCGATTCTCCCTGCAATGATCAAGCTCAACCTGCATCGGCCGATCCACTCTCGAGCGAAGTTAGCCAATTCTTTTCCGATTGCCTCCAACCGGTCCATTGTGACCCAGGAGGAGCGTTCCGCTCGCAATCAGCACCTCTGAATAAGGACGGCAATTTAGTCATGTATGATCAGCAGTGCGGCAATGGAAATGCTGCGATGGGCTTCCTGAGTTACCAGAACACACCTTGCAACTCCATTCCTCCTACGCCGATTCCGGCAGAATTTTGCGACTTCGGCAATCTGAACGAAACATGCGAGTCCATAAGTAAGGCTGGTCTCAACTCTGAGAGTTTAGACAAGATTTACAACATTTTGGATTCAAATGCTCAGGAGACACTGCAAGAAAGTATGGCCGTTGAGAGTGATGCCCTTAAGGGTGTGATGGAAAATCAACTTATGACTAATGGCGACCTCCGTCTGTCCAACTTCTCTCAAGGATTGTCAAACGGACCTAACACATTAGATTCTGTCATACCTCCAAATGTTACCCTCGATAGAATACTACCGCACAGTGTAGACACGGTAAACAAAGTAGAGAACTATTCTCCAGCCATGGATAGTATGTTCCAAAATCAAACTAGAAACAATTCAGAACTAATGAAACGGTCGCAAAGTATCGAGTTTAATCTGGATATTTCCGATGACCGTCGAAACTTTGCATCACGATCCGTTCCCAGCACCCCGTTGCCTTATCGGAAGGCCACTATGCCCAACTTGAGAATAGACAAATACCAAAGCGATAATGCCTTCCAAAATTTCGGCAGCGAGTACATCCGGGGATACGGCATGAATATAACGTCCAAGTCGGTGCCGTCGACTCCGGTTATACCCGACGACAGGAGCGTTTTTAGCTATAGCAATCGGGATTTCTTGATCAACGGCAACTCGGTGGAAGTGAACGTGTCAAGTAGTTACGTGGACAGTATCACTCCTACTTCAGATAGTTTAAAGCAAGATTTTCTCAACGAAACAGACAGCTTGATGTCTAACGGTAAGGGAAATGCATCCATGCTGGGGGACATGGAGCAATCTCCCCTTCAGGGTATAGTGAATACAGAGCTTGTATCGTTCAACGACGATTGTATAGGTATCGGTCAGGACCTGCAAACATTCAACGATCAGGGTATATCAAATGATAACGATTTATTAGAGGACTTAGATAAGATTGAGTCGGTTGCATATAATAATTTATAAACCACCCCGAGAGTACATACATGTTTTGGTTCCGCCGCAATAGTTTTCTAGTCCACTGTAGTGTGACCTCAATTTAGTTATTTTTTTAATTTTAAACAAAACCCGCGCGGGAGAAATTTTATTTTATAGATTAACGTAAAACGTAAGTGTAAGTTATGTAATTACGAATTACATATTATTTAAGAGATAATATCTCGTTCATGTGTCATAAGAAAACGGTGTTACTTTAAAATATGCGACAAACCACCACCAATTGAAGGCAAAAATGTATGCAAACATGCAAATTACCAAGGCTGTACCGAGTTGAAATTCTAAAGGCATATCGATAAGGTCAAACTAATGAAAAAATAAACACTGATTTGTATTTTTTTTATAGGTCCTATATTGGGAAAGTATTAGATTTTTAAAAAGTATAAAATTACTAAAAGTTCATTTAAAATGTTTCTCATTATTGATCTAAGCCATCGGTATACCAGTATCCTTTTAAGGGGTTGTTCTACACATGCAAATGCAAATATTTTTTTGCATTAATACAAAAAGTATTTAGGAATGACAATACAATATTAAAAAGAGTATAATAGTTTATAACGCACAATCATTAACAACAATAAGTATTCATAAGAAAGTAGACCATAGAACAAGTGATAATTTGAGTAATTGAAACCGAGTAACTTTCGTTCAGCGAGTTTTCATATCGCTAACAAAAAATCCACACAAATACAGATGGTCTGGCCCAGTTTTGCCATTTTAGCTATTTTCTAGATAGATTTAACCGCTTTTCCGAAAAAAATGAGTCATTGCGTTTCATAGAATGATCTCATCGATACTTCCTCTAAATTTTAGCTTTGTATTCTCGGAGTCTTCTTTATTTGTTCTCTCAAGTCGGTCTGCATTATAGATTCATTTAAAAATCTGAGAAAAAAAAACAGTCGTTAATAAATGTGATAATTTTTTAACCATAATTTTAACATATACTTTTAGGTGTAAAAAGATAGCGTTTATAATTTTACTGACAAGAGATTTTATAATTATAAATTTAGTTTATCCTGTGTCAATTATGATTTTTTTATTTATAGAAATATTCTATTTTGATTTTTAAATAATGAAGCTTGTATCGAAAAAAATATTGTAATTGAAATTTAAGATTTTTTATAGTTAAAAGTGTTTTGTAAATGAGACTGGGATTTGTATATGTTTGGTGACTTTAGTATTGTGAAAAGCTTAGATTATTGGAAAAGTTGGGTTATATCATGTAAAATTAAGAAAACTTAAACATGTTCACATTAATGAATTACAAAATAATTTTTAAAATATGTTTTATAGTCAGGTTTTTTTATTTAGTGAATAATTCTAACAACTCTTGAAAGCAAACTATTTGTTGAGTTTCGTGAAAGTTCCGTGTTATCACACAAAATATTTTATTTTATTATGAAATGTGTGTATTCAAATACGCAGTTTTTCTTATTATTCTGTACCTATTTTTATGCAATAGTTGTTTTGTTGTTTTTTTTTTATTACGTGTTTAATTATCGATTCAAATATTACTTTATTGTTACAATATTAATAAGCGCATTGTTATAGTACACAGTCCTAGCATTAATGTGTTTAAATAAGAGATTAAAATTTATATTTCATTAAATTCATATCAGTTGTGGTGTGATGTTCACTTTTTGTCAATAATATTTTTATTATTATATTAAATCATCCTGGCAGATTCACAAAGCAAAAAAAATAATATTCTGGGGCAAAAAAATTATAAATAATTCACTTGTCTTTTGAGCCAGCGGCAATTAATATCTGATAATATTTTTAATTTTGAAATTGTTATGTTAACTTTTTTGCTATACAATTACAAGCATAGTAAATTAAACCTTTCGTGTAGAATAAAAACAATTATTAAAGTAGCATTATGAAGAAAATTTACACGTCCTGTTCCGTATAATACAATATAATCTAAATTTTCTTCAAACAAAAATATGATATTTAAATCACACTGTTTTTAACTATCATTGTGGTGGCAAATTGATTTCTGATTACTGAGCTCGACTCGTACCTGGGTTAAAGTCATTTTGACCATTTTCGACACATTTTAATTCTGTTGCATAATGACTATAAATGTCATTAATCCAACGAAGGGAATGGATCTACCTCCACTCCACTCTGATTTAACAAGATACAGGTGTATAGAATAATTAATATAGGCGATTACGTACAATATTAATAATAATATCAACACAATAAAAAAAGTAACAAAGTAGCAGTGGGCGTTAACGCGATAGTCATAACTGAGATTGCGTTGTACTGATTTAAAAATAGCCTAATACGGCTACAAAATAACTGCGTGATTTATAACTGAATTCGTCACCGTGCTTCATTGTTATGGTGTCGCTTGCAACGAGATTTCCGTGTCACTGAAGCTGGAGTCTGGTGGGACAGGGTAAAAAATAATAGGGTGACTGTCAAAATGGTTACGGCCGGCGATGTACCTGAATGCACCACACGGTGTCCATCTGTGTGGCTTGTGGAATGTGCAAGCCAGGCAAAATGGGCAATAATAGGCAAGCGTTGACTTCGTTGAACGCGACTCTGTAGTTATGGCTGTCAATGAACGCGGTTTTGTCACCGCTATGAGCCAGCTTCAGTAACGCGCTATTCGTTGCGCTAGAATAATAGAGTGAATTAAACGGTGTCGCACACAAAGGTGTCGTCTAGTACAAAGCAGTTCATGTAAGAATATAAATATTTAATATTAATTTGTCATGAAAATAAGTTCAAAATGCATTTACGGAAAATACAAAGCACAAACGGCTCATATCGGGACCAATCTCCACGATAAGAAGATTACTTCGTTAATTATATTCGTAGTTACTACTTTCTTAGATGGATGTGCCGATGATGAGTCGTATAATTAGCTATTTTCATTAGAACTTTTCACTGCGCTATCATTTCATCCACAAAAGGATCTTCGGGCAACATTCCTTGTTGGCAGTTTTTTGTAAAAGTTACAAGAATAGATAAAAAAATATTTTTTAACCAAAAATGTTCCAGGCAACGCCTAATAATATGATTGCTTCCCATAGTTTATATTTCCCATAGAAATAGTTAATGGTATAGAAGCACCCTAAGCGAGTTACAGTGGATATGACAAAACCATGACACGAGCGTCAGTTGAAAACTAAGCTCCGTCCGGTGTTGGGCAGTGTTTGCTTCGGTGTTAGTTGTGTCGGTATATCATTACCAATACCGTTCTAATGTCTGGAAATAGAAACGCTTGGCCATACGAAGATTTAACTTAGGCTGAGTCTACTCAATTCAAGTGGTGTGTGATATATCCATTACAAAAAATACAATATTCGCATCGGGGAAAAGAGTAGATTGTAAAGCGTTGTAAAAACTGCAGTACGAAAATTAAGAATGTGGTACGCGTATAATTTACAACTAGCAAATGCATCTGTTTATATAGGTAAATTTAAAGTCCCTACTGTCTATTCAGTAGGTTGTTCTATATCAACAATCTAAAATTGATCAGTAAAAAATATTGGAATAATGTTTTTCAATTATAAACAAAACTAATTAAAATTTGAATTAAACATTTTGATTGAATTGAATTGAAATGATTCAGATTTTAAAAAAGGTCGCTTATTTTAAATACATTCCGACTTGCACTAAATTTATATCCGTAAATATCCATTTTAGTAACAGCTGATAAATATATGTCCTGTAGTGTATCAGATGTAGCCAAATTGGATTTGATGCCATTTTTTGGAAGGTTTTGCTAGACATGTGTCATATAACTAAACAATATACCCCAACTGATTCTACAAAATTCTTATTGTTCAAGCTTATTGTTATGATAACAATATATTCATTATGGCCGCTGAATAAAAAATGAGTGCCATTTTGGGTAAACTGTTTACTGAATGCACGCCCAAGTGTATGGGTCCACTGCCTTAAGACTCAATTAGATCTTGTAAGCCGAAGATGGAGATCTTCGGTCAAAATTAGACACGATGTGGTTTTCAAATGACCCAGTTGTTGCGAACAGCATAGAGATGGTGGAAACTAAACTTGTAGCGTACCTTCTATGGAAACGACTGACCGAAGTAAGGCCCATTGTGGAAGAGTATAGGTTAAATGGCTTCCTAAAAAAGGGTTTAAGAATTGTTTATAGTACCAACATTCACCCCGTGGAATAGTTTCCCTCAGATGTGGAATGGTACTGCCAGAGGAGTTTCTCAAGAAAGGCGTTTAAAATTTTTCTTAAAGGAATTCGGCAGGGAGGCTGTCTACCTCGAATGCCCAAAATAACACTTTGAAGTTATATCTGGTTGCCGACATGGCACCAGGATCATCAGGCACAATTTAGTGGGACAAGAGGGTTTTAGAAAAGATGTATTACCAGTATGTGTCCATTTTAAGAATTCAAGAATGGAAGTTTGAAGAAAAAAATGAAAAGGGGATTTTTTGTTGATTTTAGTTTTCTGACCAGGCAATACAAAACAATGGGTAGTTTCATTGAGAAATGAATAGCGGTATGAATATCTACTTTGTCGTGTGCAACTTCACAACCAGGATAGAAGGTTGCAAAGTGCATGCTGGAATGCGTTAAAGTGGAGTTTTTTTAAACCCTTTTATTTTTTTTACAAGATTATCCTATGGAGTGAAGTTGATTTATCATTTTATGACTGTTTTTTTATAGACATCGCGTGTCTCATTACGCTTAGCTAAGCTAAACAGCTGTTATACATGACCGCGCCCAACACAGACTACAGCTTTTCAGGAAGAGCTCAAGGGAGTTAGACCCAGATAGGTTAGTGCTCGTATATACAAGCTTTGCGTGGGCCTGTTAGCTGAAGAATTTTAACTTATCAGATGTTAAGAGAACTCTGAGGAGATTGGGCTTGAGGTCTTTTTCCTCGAAGGTAAACTTCTTGCCGAGAATTTATAAAGTGGTGTCAGAGCCAAAAGAGATGTGCCAAGAGAGATTTAGACCAAGACAATGTCACCAGAACTTGATTGCGGCGAGGCAAAGCAGTTTGCTCAGGTTTAGGCAAAAGCAGTTTGATTTGATCAGATTCAGGTCACAGTGTTGACCATTCATATTTTAGAGGTCTTATGAGTTTTTTTTAATCTTTCTGATTTTATTTAAAACCCACTAAAATTACTGAGACATTGTTGTCCAAATCCTAAAATTAACATTCTCTGGATGCCTGAAAAAAAACATGCCTTTGCAAACTGGGATGATAGCTATAAAATGTAGGTACCATTAAATACACTTACGAACAGTTAAACAATAAAAAAATCAACTTACCAAAAGAAACCTCAAGTTTTTTTTTCAAATTTAAAGCATTTTTTTTTTAAATTGCTTATTCATAATACTTTTATTTTATACTATTTGATTCCCTATTTTATAGGCTACGACTATTGTGAAAGGCAGCAAGTACTTAGTTAAACCTAACAGTCAGAAAACACTGATATAATTTTAGAAATTTGTTACTATTCCCAGCGGGTGTACGTATAATGACTTATTACATGCGTTATAGTCGAGTGCTGCAACTCAAATCGAAAATTACACATTTTTTTTTTAACAACAATAGTTTGCCCTATTTTGTAATGTTATATATGTATGGCATGATATATCACCATCAAAAATTATGCAGGAGAAATAGCGTCAAATTTAACACGCCTAAATAGTTTCTTATCATCCTTCCTTATATGAATTTATATTTTATACCATTCTACATTTTATTTACATAAAAAAAAGGTGCCAGCTATGTTGTGGACCATTTTGTAAAAGTAGATTTTTTAAGAAAGTAGTGTTTTCTATTACTTGTTATATGATTGTAAAATAGACGATTATAGGGGACTTGCACCAAATTTTACGCAGTTACTCGGTAACAATACAATATAATTATCTTTGACAATATACAGGTTATCCCGGACCATTCCCTATTAAGATTAAGAAATTATATAAAACATATGCAAAAATAATTAGTCCTCAAACCTATTATTTTTATTCAAGCACTGGTGTGATTTGCCGACACAATCAATATTTGTAGCCTTGATCGGAGCTCAGTCAATGACCCGGCGGCTGAGCGGACGATCAGCTGGCGTAGTATTACAACAACGGTTTAATATCACGTAAAGTTTACTTTTTTTTTTCGCAGAAACCACGATGAATTTTTATATTTATTTTCAAATCTTATTTGAAATCGCACGGCCAGTTAACTGATTTTTCTATCGGGAATGATCTTGGGCGTCCTATATACTATGTAAAGATGTACGTTTTATGCGTTAAAGAACCTCCGGGTAAGGAATTGGTGCGAGTGGCCCTGTATTAATAATCGCATCATTGGCTGTAAGTTGCACGTTAAAATTGCACTAGGTTGAAAAACTCGTAAATATGTAACTACAATGGGTGCCTAAAATTAATAAACCCCGTAGGCATTTAATAAACACAAAAACTCTTCTTAACTGAATACTTGCACTGTTAGCCGATTTTTAAAATTATATATATTGCATTTTTAGTCTACTTGCTGAGAATGCATGCTATCATTACTGATAAAACTCTATTTTGTACAAATTGCTACAGAGGCAACGACTTTACAAAAGTTGTTGCAAACGAACTTAGGAGTCGTGTAAAATGTCGATGTCTTGTAGAGACTTATATCAAACTTGTCTGAAAGACACGCAAATAGTTGTCAGTGCAGGTTATCGCATAGAGAAAGTTTGTAAAAATTTAGGTCGACGTAAGCGACGGGCATCGAACCATTGATTTGATAATGTATCAAGATTAGTTTTTGCATCATCGTTTTATAAAAAAAGAATGAGTTTTTGAAAGGGTTTTATGTAGATCACGGATGTTCACAATAAATTCTAAAACATCGAATATAAGTGTGTTTTAGTCTGCAAAACTTTTAAAAGTTATTATATGTTATTATGAAATATTTTAATAATATGACTAAAATGTTTAAAAAAACGCCTTTAAAATTATACAACATATCCATGTTTCAAGGAAATATTTTTTGTAAAAAAGAAAACTTTAACAGTTGCATTTCATAAGTCATTATTTGAAATAAGGCAGAGATCGGGAACCATTACACGGATGCCAAACTTGTCAAATCCGCAGAGATGAGGTGCAACTTCTAATTACAGTTACCAAAATAATTTAGACTTATAAGACTATTCGGTCGTGCATCAGGACAGCTCTAACTTGCTAAAAACAAAAGCGAGGCGCTTGGTTGTTATTTGTACAGAGAATCTATGTTTTCACACAACTAAACAAAAAATACACTATCACTATTAATTCCAAAAAAGTTAGCGGTAGAATAACCCACATAATCAATGTTCTGTCAATTTCAATGTAGGATTAAGTAAAATGTGTGATTCGAGAAATGTTCAAGGAGACATTGTTTTTACAGTTACTATAATGTTTGTGTTGAGTGAGATTTATATTTTAATATCATTGTATTTTGTAATAATTTAGGATGAAAAATCATCAAAAAAAATTGGTCTAGTTCTAAGTATTAGCCTAAATTAGGTTGAAAAATAAGGTACAGATTTGTTTAATATGGTTGGATCTTCGATTAGTACTACAGTGTTTCAGAATGAAACTGCAATGTCGTGTCCGGGAGTCCAATTTCATCAGCTTATTATGTTTCTCCCTCGCATACCCTCGTATTGATGTTGCCGTTTCACTCTGGACCTGTCTATTTTTAAAATTCTGTTATGTTTTTTCATTGTGAACAATTAATTAATCGTCTCCATATGCGCTGTTTGTTGATTATTCTAATATAAATATTTGATATTTTAAAAATTGTTTATATTACAATGTTAGTTGTTCATTATCATAAATACTGATGTTATTTTCTAATGAAATTTCAAATTTTTATTCGGTACATTTATAGTACATATATTTTATTTTCCGTTTTCATTTGTATTAATGATCTGCCCCAGTTCGGAAATGCGCCATACAGTTGGCAACACCGCACCATTTGTGGTAGAGTTGCCAACTAGGGAGGAGTAAATTTAGTCTCTACTCTAGCATCTAAGAACTCAGCCGTGCTGTCTTCTCCTAGCTCTGCCCGAGTTCAGAATAATTCCCTTCTAGATCCCTGCAGCTCCTGTGTGGCATTTGACACGGTTCTTTTTCGATTGCCATCCTGGCATTGACATTGTTTTTTCGACAACAAAAGACCATAGCAGAATGGCTTTGGCTTTTGGCTTTTTTCCCAACAGAAGTCTCTGTTTTGAAAGTTGCTTCTTAGTACAGCCAAACTCGGTAACTTATTATTTGGTGACGAGCTTCTTAATTAAACGGGGGTATGCATGCTTACAAAACAGCAAAGTAAACTACTTTTAGCGCATATCTATTCCAACTTGGCATAAGTGCTAACCTAAACAACAACCTTTTCCCTAGAACCTGAGAATTTACACATGCTTTGAAAGAGTAATCAGAATTTGAAAGTGTATAAGTCCCCTTATGTATTTTTCCTACTACCGTTTGTACTAATTAAAAAGTTGAAGTTTGAAATTGTTTCATTATGTACTTGGATTTATACCATATTAGAGAAATACATTTAAAATACATTGTTTTTTTTTTTATGATATGATATACAAATGGATATCTGTGATAAAGCTTTAGTAGATTATTTAGCCGGACAGAGTTGGTTGGATTGTATATCTCGTTCACTTGATTTTGTTACGAAATATAATATATTCATATTAATGCAACAATTTTGTTTCAAAATAGTATATGTAAATAATAAAAGATATATTTTCAAAGCTGATTGTTTCATTTTTAAATAAAACAAAATAGGTATTTTATTGCGCCGCCGCTGTGGTTAAAAAGCACTTTTAGAGAGTTCAAATGTGAAAGTTGACAGGTGAAAACGGTAAAAAAATGCTTTTGTTTAACTCTTGAAACACGAAAGTTTAGCAGTCCACCTTCTCCCAACATCTTTCACACTTATGCTTTAGAACTATATTTTATATAAACAATATTCTATAATGTAAATCATACGGCAAGAGAAGCCCTTGTTTCTGTATAAATAGAAATATGGAGCAATTTATCGTAGTCCACATTGTTTGTATGTATTTGATATAGGTTATGAAGCAAACCATATTCTATGGGCAGACATACTATGCCACACATTACGCACGTAAATGACAGTTGTTTTGGGGGTTCATTCCTGTTAGGTGATAATTAATTTAAAAAAAAAAACATTAAAATATTGATTAAATTGTCATTTTTTAATTATACAAAAATATTGCATAATATAGGTTACGCTCGCAAAAAACGTATGTCGTAACCCACAAAAACAACATTTTACAGAATGCATGTAAAACTATCTTAAACTGATATAAAATGATTTTTAACTCGAATGCAGGACTAAATTATCATTAATCTTATTTATGAATGATTTACATAATATTTATGAAAGAATGTGGGTTTTGTTTTGCAATAAATAGATTATAAATGAACATAACTCGTGTCGGCATACGGACGAATATATTCGCCAAATCGGCCGGCGGCCTAAACGGTTGCGTTTGCATGGCGACGGATATATCCGTCAGAGCGAGAAAGCACTCGATTTGATTATTTCTGCTAACTTAACAGTATGATTAATTGATTTGATATTTGCACCATTGAAATCGCAACGAGCCAATCAGTACCTCTGATTTTATTCAAGTCAATGCAGTGTCTAATACTATTTATAAATTTGTATTGAAAACACACTGACGCACTTTCGTCCCAGCCGCCGCTGCACCGTATTTTTTTTTGTTCGACAACTGTACATTTTTTGGAAGAGTTATAAATGGTAGTGTATAGTGTATATATCTAAAGTATTTTGGATTTTAAAAGCCCTATCATTTTCCAATTCATTGCTTGGGAAACGGCACATTAAAGATATATTTAAACCACAAAAACATCACATTGTGATCAATTTGTAAAGGAGAATCCTGCAAACCTCATCACAGGAAACTCTTGAGTTTTGACTGTCTATGGACTTTACATTTTAGAAGCAACTTGTTTTTATTTAATAAAAAAAAAATTACAAAAAATGATTTATTCTTTAACATGATACTCATCATGAAAAAAATTATGTTCAACCGGTATCATTACGTAAAAAAAAATCTCGTTACATAGGTTTAATTTTTCAATATGCTACCTAAAAACTAATTATTAATTTTTTTATAATTTAAAAAAAAACTCAATTTTTTTGTTATTTATTTGTAATTAAACTAGTTTTTTGTGGTAAGGAAATTAATCTAGTCTCCTAATGTGCACACATTGTCATTTTGGAAAGAAAGCTTGAACTCAAACATTCCCTGCACTTCTATTTACTCAGTCATATTTGTTCCGGGAAATATTTCTTATATAATGATAATTTCCAATTGCGAAACCATAAAACAAAATATTGCATCCCTTATATTGCATGCATGCTGCTTCGAAATCAATGAAATATGACGTGCTCTTTCATATAAGGCTTCTGATATATTGAAAGGATTTCTATAAAGCGATATGGGACACCGGATATGTTGTATGATGCTTATGACATTTTAAAAGGATTTTTATGAATCAACATGGGTTAGGATATTTATTTGGGGAGTTAAAACTCATCAAAAGTATCTTCAAATCTAACCCAAAAAAGAATTTTTTGTCCAACCGAGTGGTTGATTTGTGGATTTTACCTCTAATTCAGTTAATCAGTTCAAAAACCGCTTAGATAACTACTTATTCACAAGAGCGCAATAATCAAAGATATAGGTTTATCAGCTGTAAATCTGCACACCTATTATTAAAAATAATAATAATAACATACTATAAGCTACTAAAACATTAAAGGTTGCATCCAAAGTAATTTGTAATGTGATTCAAGGACGGGAACTAGTAAGGCATACAGTATTGTTCTCTGGAAAATTCAATAAAACAAAACTGCTTGAGTTGTAATTCTTATAATTATGAGTAATATATAATTACGAAGTGTAAAATAAAGTTGCAAACTTTTAGAGACCGTTTCGGCGGCGAAACAGCATAATGCTCTGCTACCAACTGTAAAATAGACTGTCTTTTCCATTTTCGTCTCCTCTACGCCGATGTTCTTCTAATCCAAAGCTCCTTCAAGAATTTTTTGTAAAGTAAATTTCCCTCAACCAACTAAATTTGCTTTTCACCGTAGAAATAGGGCAACTTGTAGCAATAGGGCAATGCTACATATTTTGCAGCGCCGCCGTTGAAGATCGTTTCCGTTTACAGGCTAGTGTCAAAAGCGAGTTACCCGACGTGGCCCGATGGCAGCTGAATTGGATTGCGCCGTTGCGAGCGAGAGAACGAGTGTTTGAAGCGACTGAATAATATTGTTATATTTTACCATTGCTTTTAGACCTGTTAACTAGTTTCAATTCATTGTTGTATTTATTCAACAATATTATTGAAATATCTCTCCCTTCTGGAGGAGCATTTAAATAGAGAAATACCGCCTGAGGAATAAACGGTCAATGTTCATTGGTGACTTCATAATTTATTCTTCCCGCATCCTAATATAGACTTTACACCAACATCCCTGGCATTATAAATTATTTGGTAATATCTCAAAACACTGAAGGGATCCTTTTTAAACAGTAAGTAGATAAAAAGTATTAAATTACTTTTATTTCTCAATGCTCACATTTCGGAACCATAAAACCATAATGATTTAAAAAGCATGCTAACAGTCGAGTAAAATCATTCAAACATTACGTCACTTCCACCAAAAGCTGACAGAAAAACTGACGGAAAGAGACTCGACGTAATGCCACCACTTTGGCGGAATGTACAACATGTCCCCGGGATTTAACACGCATAAAATTGGCCGAGCTTTTACGAATTCGGGAAAGTTAACAAAGTCTGGATTTTTCGGATCCACCTTAGCTGTGTTATGAAGCAATTCACTTTGGAAGCAGTACAGGTGCGGTGAGTCTTCTGGCGGGTATAAAATTATACTTTTTTTGCCCACAACCTGTAATGGAATAGTTATAAATTGTTTAATTAAAAGTATTATATTTATTAGTGAACGTACGTATTATATTTTGCTAGACAAATTTTATATAGTACTCATATAAAGGGATGTTCCAGAGACAGTTGCCTCAGGTAGGCATTCATCGACTAAGTAAGTTTTTAAAATGACATACATAGATTATGTATTAGGGTAGTGACAAAACACTTTAAAATGTTCAAAATTATTAGTGTGTTTAATTGCTCCTATTACACTTTCAATAATTAACTGTACATTTTTGTTAAATTGGAGTAGCGGCGGCCCACGCTGCTGCGCCAATCTGTTTTGAGGTGTTGTGAATGTGGCTTTTTCGACTATCCTACTGAACTACGAGAGCTTATGACATTTTTTTTTATCTTAATCATTGAAAAATCAACAACATTGAAAATATCTGTAAATAGTTTTGTTTTAACCTCGGTAGCTTTTCACAGTGCAAGCGGACATTTTAGTTTATTTTCTGCACAAAACAAAATGTACAGGCCTGCGGCCAAATAGTAACCGGCGATGAAAACAACTATGTTATATAAAATAGTTGCAAGTGTCATATTTTTAGTATGCGGACACGGCACTTAATTTAAGTAACGCGCGACCTGTCATATAAATGCATTAGTACCTACTTGTGCAAAAGTGATAGTACCCACAATAACTGTTCAATGAACCTACCTTAGTATGGGCAATTGTATATAAAATAATATTTAATTTATTTAATGTGGCCGTCTGTCATAAAGGTCGGTGGGGAGGGGTCATCAATAAATGTGTTATACAATACATAACTTGACATGTTGCAATTACGATATTATTTTGTCAAAAATTGCACAAACCTGAGTGAGCATATTATGCTTTGGATCATAATGCAGTGGTGATATGGTGCCTTTAGGTCCAAACCAGGCATTTATCTCCACGTCTTCTTCGTCTTTCGTCTCACTCACACAGCAATAATCAGGCTGGTATATATCTCTTAATAACTCAGGTATATGATGGAACAGCTGATACTGAGCTAGGTATCCCTTATTTTCGCTGGATTCATTCATAAACGTGCCGACAAATTCTTCAACCGTCATCAATTTCTGTGTCCATTTGGCATCGGTATACTTTGAACCGATTTCTACGGGAACGGTTCTTTTACCAATTTTCGATAAAATGTATTCAGTATTATTCCATAAGCGAAGCGCTGGCCAGTGATTTATGCAGTTCTTCAGTTTCACCGGCGTACGTCTGCCGAAGTGCTCGGTGAATTTCTCAATGGAGGGACAATCCAAAGCGTTCACCGTTTCACCCTGAATCTCCGTATGTTCATTATTTGATTGATCAACGTTCGGTGTGTCTGTCGTGGTGATTTCATCAATTTTCGAAATATCGTTTGCTACAAACAAAAAATAAATACTATGTTAATCGCACGAAATATTTCCTATAAAATAACCTTTCTAGGACAGTATCTCACAAAATATAGCCGTGATTGCTTTTATCAGTGGTATTTACTTTCCTAATTCGCATTATTGTAAATTTATTATTTTTTTCTTATGTTAAAAAATATAAAATACTTATTAGTTTTATTTTATATCAAGGAACATAAGTAAAAAATAAAAACAGGTTTCATGACTTTACTTTTTCTTTTATTGAGTATCAAATATGAAATTTTGGAACTTTGCATTATTTTTTTATTTTTTTTTAAAGTTTTTAATAAAACCATTTGTAGCGACAATGTGGCTACATATTCCGGCATGTCATGACAGCTGGCAGCACCATACTTCCACGCAACTAGCCCACCGTCGTCGCAGCTCATCGGTGATTGGCCGACCGTTTGTGCATGTGCATTCGCATTCGTACGGATGAAGCGAGCACCCCGCCAGCCGGCAGTCGGTACTATGGGCTTGCAAGCCACAGCGCGCATTATGAGTCGATGACTTTTATTATACCTGATTAAATTTCGATTTCCACTGTTATAATCCCGCCGGTCGTAAATTTCGCCGGCGAAATTTTAGCTGTAAAGTCCCACGGACACTTGACAGATTAATTCAATTGCTAGGGGTTATATTGATTGCTACACTAGTTTCCTGTTCTTTCATATTTGTAGATGTTCAATAAAAATCAATAGTCAATTAGAAATAAAAGGGAAAAAACTATGAATGGAATTCAAAATGTCACTGTAACATAACGTATATTAATGCCGAATTAAGTACTTATTACGTATCTCAAAGGTTTAGATATATGTTGTAACCAGAAAATAATAGCAGGTGGGCAGTTCGAAACTTGGGATTTATGTATGGGGTCCGAGATGGTCCTTTAATAAAAATACAAGATAATATAATATTGAAATTGATATTTCTTAAACAAACTTTTAGCATTCGAACTAGCCATGTCATTGCAAATTGTTGCACATTTTTGTAACAGATCCGGTACACAGGGGAGCGGAGCACCAAATATTAAACCCAAGTCAATGGCGGAAAATATCTTTTGCAGGTCATGCGCGACTTCTGGATCTGATGCTAATATTATTACCTGCAAATGGAAAATAGAACCATATTGAAAATGAATTGTTTATTTCCCAGCCTCGGACATACCTTACTAATTTATACTGAAAACGGATCTCTTTACGATATTTAATTTCTTTCCTATATCATTGATCATATAGCGATATTCTAAGATGTAGATGTATTTTTGCCAACAAAATATTTATATTTTGTTATATTATTATTCCATTGGCAGATAGCTTAGACGCAAACTGCACAGAAACATAGATGTTTACAGTTCAGAAAAGCAAATTTTGCCAAGTCACAGATGGTGCACAGTTTTGTAAATAATTTGGAGTTTAAACTTAAAGAATATATTTCCATCTGCAGTTAATATTATGAAACTAGGTGCTTTTTTTCAAAAATTATTATGTTTGAGACTTGTTGCAATATCTGCATCGAGTTAATCAAAAGTGGTACTTTAATTCTTCATAGCAGTTGAGCAATCTAAAAACCGCTATATAATTAATGGTAGTATCCTATGTAAATGATGGTATTAATCCTTGTGATTGGGGAACCAAAGTTTTGTCTTGTACATCCATATTTTTTAGGTCATGTTTAATATTTAACAGTTTTTCTATATTGTGAACTTAGTCACCAGTAAGATGATGTTCTGGACACGAGTCTTATGATCAAATATATGCACAATCATGAAACTGTCTTCAAACCTGATTAAGCTACAATATAATAATTATTTTAAAAAATTATTAAATTATTACTTAAAAAAACTTTGACACGACTTTTGGTATTTGTGACATTCATAATATAATTAACAGATGGTGCTTTCTTGTTGTGGTACATATAACCACGGACAAAGGTTAATTACGGCAGGTGACTGAGCAAGCTTACCCACCTGTGTTTTATAGCTTATTATTTTAGGTAATACGCTAGATTTTTCCTTTGTTTTGTGCATAGTAAGTATAAACTGAGATTCATAATAATATAAAAAAAAATGCTTTAATGCAATACTTTCGAAAATTCAAGTAATTGAGCCGTGAAAATGCATTAGCATGTCAAAAAAGCCAAACTCCATCGTTAAGCAATCTGAAACTGATGCTATTTAAGGATTAAATACTATTAAGTAAATGCTATTTAAGTTAGCTATATATTTAACTGATTTAACCAAGAATTTTATATTTAAATTTATAGGATAAGAATAATTCTATTCTCATTTTGAAATGAACTAAGTCGCAGAAAAACTGATCGAACACTCAAATGTTTACCAAATGAATACTGTGACAATTTTATCGTACTACAGTCGTCGACTGATCAGTAGAACTGGAGAAAAAAGGAAAATCAATCTAATTCAAATATGTAACCAAACATGCTTACCTTTAAAAACGAAGCAAATGTAATGACATATCTATGCTCAACAGCAACTTCGCTATAATGTCCAATATTTATCTTCTCGAGTGCTCTATCAAGGATAGATTGGACTAAAAATGTATGTTTTTCATGCAAAATTTGATCATTTAGAATAGCGTCGCTTGTCGATCGTAGCACAGTAAAAGTAACCGGATCAAATCTTTCCAGATATGATGGGTCCAATATTTCGAGAAGCGTTTTCATTGCTTTAATATTCATATAAGGATAATTAAACGAGAAACCGATACGAGATCGTCAAAAATACAATGCTACTCGACAAAAAGGTAAAATAAATACTGTGAAACAATAACATAACCTTAAAATAATAACATCACTCATAGACTGACTGGCAGTTTGACGTTTATTATCTTTTTCGTCGTAATGATACAAATAAGAATAAATTTTCATATTTATTTTGTTTTGATTCAAAGAACAAAACAGAGATATTTATATTATAATTATTAATATAATAACTATTACAAAACAAATGTTTTGTAAGAGTTATAACCATTACAAAATAAAAGAGCACTTTCGTAGTTTTTTCCCATTAAAATTATAAAGAAGAATTTAGTAATTTGACAACAGCTGTCTTCCTCTCCCGCCTCCCGATCGTTTTATAACCTATAAATGATTACCTAAATATTTTATTGATAGTGTACGAGCTGTAAATAATTAAATAAAACACGCAATGTCTGATTTTAGTGGTCAGGGCAAAGAAACATCTAGAGCGGCTTGTAAGAAATGCGGATACGCGGGCCACCTCACCTACCAGTGCAGAAATTTTATTAAGGTCGATCCGAATAAAGAAATAGTCTTGGACGTGAGCAGTACCAGCAGCAATAGCGAGGATGACTATCTGACGCCTTTGCAGGACTTACGCGAGCAAGAGCTGCGGGAGAAATTGGCTAAAAGGAAACTATCCAAAGAGAAGAAACTTTCAAAACACAAAAGTCGCTCACGTTCACGGTCGCCCATGTAAATACAACTTTATTTATCTTAAATATCCTAAAGTACTTCTGGTAACAGTAGGTTATATTCCTTCTTTACTTAGTCCTTTAAATTAATTTTGCTGTTCGTCCTAAGGGTGCCCGCTCATTAAGGACTGATTAGACGAGGCCTTGGCATTAGATCTCATAATTGAGAGGGTTGCTAGATATGTATATGTTAAGAAGTATCTGTAAAAAAAATATTTGCCTATTTTCTTTTCATTATTTAATTTGTCTAAAGCACCACTGTGCAAAGAGTTTGAAGTTTGTGTTGGCGTTTGGCTCTACAAATTTAAGCTTGTAAAATTAGCATGTAAGTTATCAGGTGGCTGTTTTGTCCAAAAACTGATCCAAGAACAAAATTTGACTGTAATAGTATCTATAAATACTGAAAGACAATGTAACAAAAAATAAATAGTTTAGACTGGAAATTTAGAATGTGAGTCGGGTGATTGCGATTTGGCTAAATAGCCAATTTTAACATTAAATGCAAAACAATCTTGCCTGCAATACAAGTGGGAGGCTAAACCACACTCTTACACCCGGAATTTGTGATTGCCTTCGCAGCCAAAATCAGCGCCTCGCTTCGATGGACCGTTTGGGCCCCAGTGGGGTATACAATGCTATTAAAACATAACTGTCCCCGCATCCTAGACAGCTGAAACTCCCATAAGCGGCTTCTATTAGTCGGACATTTTAATATATGAAATTATAAGTTACTCAACGTCACATAATTTATGGAAAGCATTGATTATGTTATTACATTTAAAGAAGTATAACTTGTTACCTATCAAATTTTTTTAAACACATTAAATCTTTCAGCTCTGGTTCGAGCAGATCAAAAACTGAAACTGAAAAAAAGAAGTCGAAGCACAAGAGTAAGAAAGAACACAAGCACAAGAAGAGCAAGCACAAAAAAGAAAAAAAGAGTTCAAAATCTAGGAGGCATTCAAATTCATCATAGATAATGGGGTATTTTTTGGTGTTTTTGTAGGTATTAATAATTATTTGGTGGGTATAATCATTTTATCTTCGATGCATTCCTCACTTTATGGTTAGTGTGCTGTGCCAAGTCAACTTTATATCATCTAACTATTTTTTATTATGTATTAAAAAAACTCAAATAATGAAATCAATAAAATTGGAAACAATCACAAACATGACATTAATGCACTATAACCAATTTCTGGCCGAACTTTGATTTTTCATGATGTAGTTTTGATTTTTGGCCTTACGTGGTTTATTATTATTATTGTTTTGTAAACAAGCAGCTATTTAGCTGATGTGTTCATATCTCGTTCACAGTTACTAGCGATTGGCCTAGATTCAAGAAATTTATCAAGGCGGTTCTTGAATTGGTTTACACTTATAGCTTCCACCAAGTCCCGTGGTCGCCGATTCCAATTATCCACAACTCTATTGAAGATAAAATTCCTCCTAGGATTAGTGGAACAAAAAGATTTAGATAACTTCATTGAATGGCCGCGAAGTTGCGTGTTTTGGTTAAACATGAATATGTCCTTAATGCTTGCACAATTGTAATGTCCAGTTAACACTTTGTAAGTCTCAGTGAGACCACGATCACGTCGCTCTTATAATGAGGTCAATTTTAACACAGACAGCCTTTCTTCATATTCCAAGCGTTTTAGTTGAGCGGGTATTTTTGTGAATCTCCTTTGAACTCCTTCCAGCAACTGTATATCTTTTATAAAGTATGGATTCCATATTTGATACCCATACGCAAGCAAAGGTCGCACATATGTGTTATAGATCTTCAGCATTATTACTTCGGGAGACATGTTTTTAAAAGATTTTTTACTAACTATATTATATTGCATAAATATGTTTATTTTGTAGTTATTACTGATTTAAGACGTTTTTGAAATGCTTAATTTCTGCTAAAGAAATTTGAAGAAAATAAGATTTGTGGACCACCACCAGGAGTCAGATTCATACTGTCCAGAAAAACTAAAAAATTTAAAAAATCTTAGAAATTGAACATTTTTATAACTTAAAATACTACTAGAAAAGTGGGCTCTTTTTACTGATTATAAAAGTAAGTAAATATTATATATTTTATTATTTCATCATGAAATTGTGATATTAAAACTGATATAAATTTACTATTCGTATGTTATCTACAATTTTGACAAAGTGGGACTTTATCTAACACTATTAATGCTGATAAAAATACAAAACTAATTGAAAATGCAAACTATTGTAATACGCATTCTTGCTAAAAGCGCAGAAAAATTATGTTTTGTTAAATGGCTGCTCCCCAAAAATAGTTAGTGGTGTTTCTAAAACTTTGTTTAAAGATAAATTGTATTTTTTTCGAAAGTTTACCGTTTTTGTTGAAAATATTTTCTACCTACTTTCTTAAGTAGGCTCCTTTCACTTTCTTATTAATGCTATTTAAATTCGCAATTGTATGAAAGTAATATTTAAACTAATAACTTATAATAAACCAGGCAATGTAGATTTTTCCACTTAAGACGTACTTTTTATTTGAATGTTCAAAATTGTCCATAAGTATCACAGAAACTAGTACCGAGCAGATATCTTCCTGGCAGGCATCCACATTTACTTTAGGTACTTAATAAATGTTAATGATAATCAAATAGTATTTAAGCCAAAAATATTAACTCAATTTTCAGAAAGTTCTCTCAGTTTCAAAGATACCAGAATCAACTGTTAAGAGGCTTACTATGGTTCATGGGCGTTTTTTCCTGGCTTCGGAGGCTACTATGCGGCTTTGTATCACATAGTGAATGGACATAGTCATAGTTTAATATTTAAATTACAATAAAGTGCACGTTGTTACCGTAAACCAAGGATACATTGTGTCACTTTTGACTGTTTTTTTTTAAATATTTAATAATGGATCAAATATATATATTTTTTGTTTCACTAAGGACTTTAATAAGTTATTAAAAATAGGTTGACACAAAAATAAATTCCGGTATTTTTTTTCTGTAAATTTTCAAAAGTGTCATAATCTATCTGACCCTGGTGTTCGGGTAAATTGGGTTGCCCACTTGATCCATTATTAGAATTATTATAATTCAGACAATTCGTCCCCGGCAGCAATTAGGTAACTACTAAAAGTACCTTTTGAGCTTGGGTACCTTTTTGTTGCAACTTAGTATACAAAAGGCATGATTGAGTATTAGTTGTCTAATTATTGCATAAACTCAATTTGTCACATTATTAAGTCATTATGTATTCAGAGTTACCAATTTTTTTTATTTCAGTGAATTATGCAGTAATTTCAAGCGATTTAAACTTACTAGCCTTAAGGATTATTTTATAACATGTAAAAAAAAATCTGCATTTAAATAGGTACTTAATTAAATCAGAATAAATATATCAGTATTATTACATTTATTTATAAAACATGTTTCCCCATATACTGTATACTTGTGCTTATTATATATTACATAAATGTATCAGTATCATTTGAACCTTATTTCTTGTTTATTTTACTAATCATATGTTAATATTTTACGATTGTTTAAGTATTTTAGGCATCCTGTTAGGAAGCGTGTGCACGTATCGAATGCTCAAACGCTATGATGAAATCTACCTTAGTGGGTCAGCTTAGTACGGTATAACTTTTATATACTAAATAAATTAATCAATTAATATCAATGTTTATTTGCTACTCGTAACCTTCAGAATTTTATACCAAAATTACCTCTAATACGGAGAATATTCCTATTTCCCGTATACTGATCTATAAGGTAACTGGACTATGCATATTTGAGGATGCTATTTCAGCCCTTATGAGGTTGCTCTGTCGTTTTGGGATATCCTGTATAAGTATTAGATTTCAGATATAAACATAACATTTACAAAATAAATTATATTTATATTTCTGTCTTCGGAAGGTGATTGCTGCATAGATGAAATATGAAAGCCTTCGATTAACATCTGGCAGTCAAACTAAAAGGCAAATTAAACATAGAACTGTACGACCTATGTACACCTCTGAAGCTGTGGCTATCGCCTTGATAGATGGAGTCATATCCGAGGCAGTTTTGAGGTAAAATAACCGAAAACCAATCACAGTGTCACACCATGCGACGAACAGATGTTAGCAATGGTTAAAAGAATGATGACTAGCTCCTCTTTCATCATTACAAGAGGAGCTAGATGAAAATGTGCTATATTAAAAGGCACTATAAAAAAAGTTCTCAACGGCCTAGACTTTACACTGCTAAGCTTAAAAGTGACCACTAACCATAATTTAATGTATGAGCTGTCACTACAGCAGTGAATTAACACATTTATGTAAAAGGTAATAGGACAACCCATTTTGTTTCAAAACAAGCGGCCCCATATAATGGGATAAATGGTGAGGGTTAAGAAGTGATATTTGTATTAGTATATCGTAGACTTACCAGCAAAATTGGTTACCAAGCAAAAAATTCATTATTGTCAGCTTAAAGCGAATACCACATTTTTACACTACAACATTTTTTCCAGTTGTATGCATTCAATTGAATCCTTGTTAGTACTTTCAAAAAGAAATGTCAGGTCTGCCTGAGTACGCCTACATTGTAAAGTGGATTGAATTGGCCCCTTTATTACTCAACTAAAGTGCTGGATTAATTCCAGGTTTGTGGTTATGTGGTGTTGTTCGGTGTGCGTTTGCCCGTTCTTTATGCCTTAAAATAAAGTGGATTGTTTTTAAACAAAAATGAGGTCCATGACAATATCTTCAAATCTGTATTTCTTCAGAAACTTGTTTGTTTTTTTCATGACATACGTTTCTATTATTCTCGGCAGTCTGTCATTGCTTTTAATTATCTCCGGTATAATTTGTTCCAAGGCGCTGTTCAAGAGCTCATCAATATGGCCGCCACCAAAAAATCCCGTTACGTGCGACTGAAAATAACATCTAATATAATATTTATGTAGAAAATATACCAGTGTGAAAGCTAATATAAGTTTTGAAACGATGGATGTTAGTTAATAGAAGTGACGACGCGGGGGAGAAAGCGGTGACGCTTAAAATAATTTACTTATGCATAATTTGAACTGCCATTGTAAACTTTTTTAGAAATTATAAAAACAAAATGTCAACCCGGTACTATGTAATGCGAGCATGACTATGATAGGCCCGGAACCGGCCTGCGGCATAGCTAAAAGCACCACCAGCAGACTGCAGAAAATCTGGGCTTGGAAACAAAGCCAAATACTGGCAAGAACTGCTCGGACAAAAGCAAGCCAAAGTAGGATTCTCGCAAAAAAGACTCTCGGAGCTACTGAAGTTAAGCCGAGACCAAATAAGGATCCTAACCAGAACCTTAACTGGCCACTGCAAGCTGAACAAACACCTGCACAAATTAAGCCTATCATCTGATGACAGGTGCAGGCTTTGCCAAGTGAGCCCAGAAACTCCGTTACACCTACTGGGAGAATGTGGGCCCCTCATGAACAAAAGGTACCAGCTTCTAGGCAACCATCTCCTCAAGCCTAAGGAGATTAGAACCATCGCACCTAAAAAGATACTCAACTTTATCTACAGTACGGGACTAGAGGGCGAACTTTAAGTGGATTTAAATGTACAATAGTTCTGGAAAGGACGCGGGGGGCAGACTCCCCACATCCACTAATATACATAACATAACATAACTACGTAATTTTTTTGAATTCGTAATGTAAACAAATTTAGTGGAGAACGAAACCGATCGAAAGTTATTTTAGTGCCAGCATTGTATCTTACGGAATGTTTGAAAGCTAGCCAGGGAGCGCCGCATAGGAAGGAAGTAATTAGAAGTAGGAGTAGTAGTAGTAGGATTTGAAATACCTACACTTCTGATGCAAACTGTAAATGTAATGTAATTCAAAATGTAAATTTAGATTTAGTGGGGACTAAAATTGATCAAAAGTTTTGATATTTGTGTTCAATTTACAAAACTTTCTGCCGGCGTCAGAAATAACTATTAGTGAAAAGTCTGAAAGGTATATTGTTGAGGAATTGCTTTACCTTAAACGCAAGGCTTTCTAATGTCCCTCTCCTGATCTATTTCTTGAAATATTAGTCATATGTAAGACCACTTTTGGAATATAGATACCAGATATGGAGTCCGTACTTTTACAAGGATGTAGATATCTTACAAAAGTTTCAGCGGCGAGCAATACAAATACAATCTCTTTGAAACACCTAAATTATGAAGGCGGACTAATGGCCCTTGGTTTAACAATTCTGAAGTAAAGGAGGAAAGAGAGGGAGCATGATTGAGACTTACAAGATAATTATAATATATTGGGATGTTTTAAACCTCGAAAATATGAACCCCCAGCTGCGTGGCAATCAGCTAAATGTAGCCAAGTTCAAAGCCTAAAAAACATTTTTTACCCAACAGAGTTGTTAGTACTTGGAACAATTTACCAAGTGAAGTATTTAGTGCAAAATCAATTAATCAATTGAAAAATAGACTAGACCTTATCTAAACTAGATCTTATTAAATTAAGTCAAGCATAGATTTAGACTCATCAGCATTCTCAACCATATTTAGAAAGTTTTCAAAATTTCAGTTGTTTCCCCCACATCCCCCGCGCACAAAATCCACATCCACATTGCCACTCGGACAAAATTAATAATATGTTGAGGCTTAATTATTAAAATTAAGTTAAAATAAGTTGAGTCTGATCACGGTCAGTAGTTTCCATGGCAGCTACGCTCTTACCACATAATAAATTACTACCTTCAGTTCAAAAAATGTAACAAAGAGTTTCATTTCTTCCACATATATATAATTATTTATTATTTTCATTGAAACCAATCCTCTGAACGTTATATTCGGAATGCGGAAACTGAAATAAAAAAAATATATTTAATAAAAATTGTGCATTGCTTTAATATTTTAAAATGAAAGTAATATATTGGAATAAACAAACTTTCTGGGATTCTATTTTTCTTTTAGTTGTGATGATATATGTTGTTGGACCCACACGGTATAATTTACAATGAAAGTCCTCTATATTAAAAATATTATTTGATCTCTTATGGTCTCACTTCCGACCGGTGTACATATAAAAGTAATCATAAAGGAAATTGTGCAGCGAGATATATTAGTCATACGGCATAATATCTATTAGAAAATGAAAAGAACGAGTATAGCAGGTTTGCATGAAAGCGATACATCCAGTCAAAACAAATATAAGGCACTCTTCACAAAGTTGCCCTTCTATAGTTATGTCTGAATAGCCATCACAAAAGTTAATTGGCGATTGGGACTAAATAACAGATGGCGCTGCATGTCACCTGACTGCCAATAATAAACCGTAATAATAAAAAAATGTTTTCTGCTTAGAACAGTACCTTTTCTGAGATTCAAAGTTAAATCAAAACAAAAAGGGGAATAACTAACTTGAAATCACGCGATTAAAACAGCTGAAATGCATTAAAATGTGAAAAAGTTTTTCAATACGGCGGGGCCGTTGGTCGAAGACGAAGTGCGATATGACAATCCTTCAATGGTCTGTCTCCGTGGGCGTGGACATGTCCTGTGCCAGATACTTTTTTTAATTTCTCGAATTTTATTATGATTCTCGAATTGATTAACATGCAGACACTGTTTTGACATTGTTTTGTTTGTATTAATAGGTACGTTGAATTATGTTAGTTACAGTGCACGATAAAATATTTCGTTGCATAAAACAATTACCTAATTGATCCATTTGCGTAGAATAAGTTTGAATTGTTGAGGTCAATGTTGGCTGAATAGTTTGCTGAAAATAATGTTTTTTTCTTGTTATAAAATACCCTTGGGTAGGTAGTCCATGGCTCCACAAAATCGTACCTATATAACTTAAAAATATTTACATATTTAAAATTATACATGTAGACCAAAACTTCAGCATACTCAGCTTCAAAAGATTACGGGCCTGATGTGTCGAAACTGCTAGTAAGAAGATTTTATGTTTTTGAATGTTTAGTATTTACAGACGAAACAGTAAAAATAATATAATTGTCAGTTTGTGCCTTTGTAAAATAAGTCTTATTTTGTATAAAATAATTAAAATGTAAATATTTATTTATAAAACAATTATCCGGAAGTTGGTTAACCCTGTTTTCACTATGGGGCAAATCCGGCATACTAAAAAGTGACGCTTTTGCCCCAAATTTGTTTAATTACATATAAAATTAACATTGATGAAATAACGAAAGAAGTATTCATATTTTAGAAAATAAAAACATGTATGCTTGCAGTATTCAATATTGTTTTGTATAAATGAGGGTAAATAGAGGAAAAAAAAAATAAATAGACATTATTACCCCAGAAGTAGGGCAATTGCGTCTAAAATGCCATTTTTACCTATAACCCCTTTTTTTGAAGAATTGTCTTAATTTTTTATGTATAAAGAATTATTGGGTAAACAATAGAAATATTATTCATAGGACAATATTTAAAAAAAAAACTTTTATATCAATGTAGCCACCTGAAGTTGAAATTCCCAAAAATATGCCGCAATAACTGACCTTACATATTTTATGCTAAATTTATTTTAAGTTTTAACTATGGTGCTCACCTGCCTTGATATCCAAAAAAGGAATGTTTATGGAATAACTCAAAAGTAAAGGGATAATTGAAAGGTTTATTTGTGTTGAAACGAGTTTTCCAAGGCCCTTGATTAAAATGTCTTGAATGTTGACGCTGAAACTATTGAAAAAACATTTTAATTACAAACTAACTTTATTCTTGAAAAAAAATCATCTGTTTTTTTAGGTCATGACATACTACTCACCGCAATAGGTAGCTTTCTTAATGAAATCTAACTAAAATCATACCAAATGATCATATATACCATCATCCATTCAAAATGTTAAGTTTATATGGGCTTAATGTTTGAAACAATTTTTGATATGAGCAACCCTTCCGGCACAGTATAAAGAGAGATTCAGTATACGCACCCACGCTGCGCAAATTGGGGATTGGGTTGCTCGATACGAGTTTGTACAATTGGAGTGTGCCTAGATCCAGTGAAATCTACCTCCGTATTTTTACATTTAAGCAACATTGCTGAATTAAGTAAACTCCGGAGAGTTTCAGAAGCTTCTATAGAAGGTTCTACAGATTGCTGAAAGGTCGTAGAAGCTTCCGGAACAATTTTGACTTTCTTGGAACATTCGAGAAGTATGAAGAATGTGGTAGAAATATATAAAAAGCCCCTGAATATTTTCAGAAGCTTCTAGATTTGTTTATAAATAGAACAATTTAAAACCCATTGTCTTTTTGTATATAGAAATAAGAACCCCTGAAACCTCTCACTAATCCTAACAACATGAATCAAGTCACGTAACCAAGGAAAAAATCACAATACGTTTTTATATGTTTAATATTGTAATTTGAAATAAAACGTAAAATGTCCATTTATATGTATCGCATTTGACATATTTTGACAACGAAAAGAGAGTTGACACCCTGATCGTTGAGGCTATCTGCAGCTGACTCGTCGATCGCTCTCTGTCAATTTGACGTTTGTTTAATATAGGTAATGCATCAAGCAAACGTCAAACTGACAGCAAGCGAGTGGCAATTCGGCTTCAGACTAGCACCATAGATATTAACGCACAAAGATTTCAGTTTTTTTTTTAGTTTCTATAACAAATATATATTAAAAATAATCTTTTTTTGCATGATTTAGTTTTGGTGTCTTAAAGGAAAGATGCTTCAGACTAGTGCGCGCGCTATAATTTCTATAGCGCGCTCTAAGACCGACGTGAGCGCACAGTAAGGTTGTTTAGAATTCGTTATACCGTCAATTGGGGTAACATGACACACACAAAAACAGAATACGAGGGGCTGCTGCCTGTACTTTAAAAATAAAACTAAATAAACCCAATTTCAAAATAAACCCATAGCAAAAAAACTAGGAAATAATAGGTAAACTAATCTTTTTACTGAAAGTAAACAATAAAAAAGTGATCTACCAAAACGATGATGTCGGCGCAAAAACACACCATACTAAGTTACTTCAGTACACATAAACCATGTCTCGACACTGACATCGACGAGTTACTGGATCCGTTTTTTTTTATTAACAATAAGTTTATTCCAAGTTTTTTGGTTGTAGGTTTATTTTGAAGTCGATTTTTTTTTATGTTTTTAGTTGCCTTGCACTAAAAGTTTTATAATCAAACTTTATTAAAAACAATCTCGAGCATTTGGCTCAATATGTAGAAAGAATAATCGAAATCACTAAATCCAATCAAACATGAAAACAATTTTAACGGAAAATGTATTTTTTTTATCATAAAGTATTTTTTATTTTTTACTAGTTTTTACAATTTGAAATTATTATGACCACCCCTGTAAAATTTCCGTAGCATATGCAAAAAAAAAATCGTTCGAGCTGTTTCGGACTAAGGTTGAATTATTGAGAACCTCCTCCTTTTTTTAAAGTCGGTCAGTAAAACGAAACCAAGGCAGTCGATACTGGTCACAAAAGAAACTTTCCATATAAAAAAAAAACAATAAATATTAAAAGTATATATCGAGGAACGGCCACTTGAGAGTGTTTCGACGTTTTCAAAGTTTAACCCACACCATGAACATAATAATTTAAGTTAGAATATGATTTTCAAACTTGTTACTTTCAAAATTTTAATTATATTGAAATGTTTGAATGTAAACATTTATAAAACCTACTTTAATGCTTTCGATTTTATGTTGACTTCAATTTTGTCTAGCTTTAGTGGTTCTAAGATTATCTTGTTGTGTTCATTTCCACGTAGAAAAAGTTTTTCCAATCTTTTGGTGATGTCTTTTAATAATGGCTGCTGCATATGCTGAGTTGTTATCTCTACAACATAAAAATGAGATAACATATTTAAATAAAAATAGAAACATAGCACATACTCAAATTTTATATAAAAAAAATACTTTTTAAAAGTAAGTAGGTTGTGTCTGTTTCAAGTCAACTCGTTCTAGGAGCTGGGCCGAGTGCTTAAAAGCGGGTGTTGTATGGCGGGTGGACTCGGCCGAGTGTGCGAGAGAGACGCTCCTCTCCCCAGCTCCTGTTTGGCTGCCGCACCATTTGTTTTGTCTAAAGGCAAATCTGTCATATCAAGTACGTGGGATTTGTGACTTCTGTGTGAGTTGAGTGATAGGTTTAAAAAACAGCTGTCGCATGGTGTATTCTATAATTGATCTCTGTAATAATCTTTCCTTACAGCCTATGAAATTTACAACAAAATGTAAGAGCTATATAAAACACATCTTATTTATGACATTTGAACATAAACTACATGATTTAATTACCTACAATAATTTTCGGTTTTTCTTCGGTATTTATTTATTAATCGCCTTCTAATAGTAGAATCAAGCGCGACCATGCTGGTTGGTCAAACCGAGTCGCCAGCACTCAGCAGACAATGAGTAAATTTTGAGTATAGCTAGTGGCGTCATAATACAATCACCTGCTTATTGTTTAATAATATGGTTATTCGGCTTCAATTGCGTAGTACAATTTTAATTAACATTAAAATTAGTTCACCTGTAAAATTCACGTCTTGCATGTCTATTGCTAAACATTGCATTAGTTTGTTGTTAGTATACACATGATTATAGCACATAAAAACAAACACAAAAACAGCTCTTGACATGTTTATGAGATCTCTTGTAATATGTAAAATCATTAGAACTGCCCGTTAGTTAATCTTCACTGATTAAACAAAGACCAAACTATTTCTAATTTTGTTGTAATGGTTGGATCATAATATTTTGATTCGATAAAATTTATGTTTTATAAATAATCTACGCTCAAACGAAATGCACCAAATTCGCAATATTGCCTATGTACCTAAGTACGTTAGACTGTTATATCGATCGGTATGACGTTTCAAGCTGTTTATAGGAACTATTGGTGGTAATTTAAATGTTGACGTAATTAATCGGTATGACGTTTCAAGCTGTTTATAGGAACTATTGGTGGTAATTTAAATGTTGACTTAATTAATCGGCATGACGTTTCAGGCTGTTTATAGGAACTATTGGTGGTAATTTAAATGTTGACGTAATTAATATATAATAATACTCATCTTACTGTATTGTTTCTGAGAGTGGACAGCGTCATCGTGAGAAACGATATGTCCCCGAACGATTTATTTTGGCCATTATTAGACAGTAGGCCACCCCCAAAGTTTCGTACCTAGTTTCTTGAACACAAAATGATAAAATTAAACACCAATGTAAGGACATTTGAAATAGCATTTTATTTTAAGTTTTATCATAGTTTGAAGATATATATAAATTTAATTTCAAAATGTTTGTTTTGATTTTGATTTTTTTATTTATAATAACATTAGGTAGTCAATTTTATACAAAAAAATAATTCATAAAAATAGAACAAATAAATGTAAATTATATAAATTGTATTAATTGTATTATGTATGTATGTCAATTATTGTAAATGTAATTATTATTGTGTATTATAGAAAACAATATTAAAAACGTTGGAAATGTAATGATTTTAATGTATAATTAATGGCAATGATGAGAAAAGTAAAAAAAATAATGAATATTTACAATAAATATTGATATATGTGTATGTACGCCTTAATTACGGTATTTAAGAAATACATTTTACTATACTATTTACAACTATTAGACAGATGGAGAAAAAGTGGAAAAAAGATATACAGGGGCGGATCTAGAAAAAATCTTCGGGAGGGGAATAAAATGTCAAGGACACTCATTTTCAATTTGTGGAAAGTTCGTCTATTTACAATAAAATTCGTTTAATACAGTTCGTCTAGGAACTTTCTCTGTAAAGATACATTGTAGGAAGATGAAATGTAATTAGACGGATTTCCAGCAGAAACACATTTACACATGTGTTTATTGCTCGATTTCTTTGGAATATCTTATTTCTCACATAGCAAAAAGCAAATAAAAAACTAAAAAAAAAACATTATATTGGAATTACGTTTGATTTATATTTGAATGTATCCCGCTTTGAAGCTTCTTTGAAGAGCTAAAAGAAGACTTACTGGCCTAGTTAGCCTAGATTTCTCATCAGTTACTTAAAGTACCTGGTTTACACGTTCATTTACTTGTTAGTGCTATTGTGAGTGAGTGAGATTGTGTTGAAATGCATATAATATAGTAATGAATTATTATTTTCACAATTTTTTAAGAAATGTTGATTTTAGATATTTTAGTCCTTTTCACTAGTATTAGATCTGGATATTATAAATAATAATACCATTATAAGCACATTAATATTACATTATCTAAATTGTTAATACTTTATATACATATTTTACTTAATTAAGAAATTAATTTAAAAATACAGCTTATGATATTTTTTTTTATTTATGCTATTTATTTTTTTAGTCTACGTATGATATTTATTTTATTTCGTGGGCGATTGAGTATCAAACATTTAAAGAAATATTTATAGATTATAATTAAGTAAATACATGGATAATTTATTTTACCTTTGTATTAATAAACAAAATCATTACTCGAAAAAAAAAATGATTAGAATAAAATAAAAAAATAACAAGTATAGAAATTATAAAGAAAAACATGTTCCACCATGTTATTCGTACAACCGTTGTTGAAATGTCTGTATTCAACGTTGACAAAAAACATTTTATACACGGTGATAAAATATTAAAAAAAAAATATTTGTTTTGATAATGGAGGGTAGAATCGAAACTAAGTTCATTACTTCTATTTTTGGGTTAGTTTAGTAAAGTGTTTCTTTGTGTCGAGCGAATCGTATTAGCAGCCGGGCTAAAGAATGAACAAATTCTTTGAACGAAAATGGTAACAAATATTTTCTTTTTTCTAATCGATTGTATTATATTCTAATGGTTCATAACAATATATATTTTTTCATTATTTAAAAGAAAATTTTCATGTTTCAGAAAAGTGGTCACACTGTCGAAATCCTGAAAATGACATTAGAAAACTTCATTCTCTTTTGGCCTGTGGTGTATGCTATCTCTTATCTCTGTCACGCATTGTCCAGTTTTTTATTGAGATCCGCCTGCAGAAATTGGAGCCATTTTGTTTTTAACCAAAGTGCCGGTGTTGGCGTTTCCATTTCATCTGATTCTAATGATTTCGTCGATTTGTTACCGGTTGAACTGGATTGTGAGTTGTCAACTAATTGTGTGAATAAGATGTCTATGACCGCTACGAAAGCAGAGCCGATTATGCAAACTTACATTCAGGTGACTGATGAAGAGGTAGAGGATGATAGCATCGAGATACCGTGCGAGGAGGACGGCACGGTGCTGCTGTCCACGGTGGCGGCGCAATTTCCGGGCGCTTGCGGCCTTAAATACAAGAACCAGGAGTCAAAGAGCTATCGTGGAGTGCGGCTGAAGGATGGCCGCCTGCATCCGCCGACGGACGAGGGTTGGGGCGACAATGAGTACATCTGTGTCTTCAACAAGGAGAACAAACGCAAAATGGACGATCTATTCGAGAACACAGCTGCGAAAACGAAGCGACTGGAAAAAGTAATCCGGCAAGTGATCTGTTCTGACTTGATATGCCTCGGCCTGCCGTGGAAGGCTACAGAGGATTCGATAAAGCAATATTTCGAGCAGTTCGGTGAAGTGGTCATGGTTCAATTGAAGAAAGACAAAGCAGGGAGTTTTAAAGGCTTTGGATTCATTAGGTTCCGCACTTACACGTCTCAAATGCGCGCCTTGGCGCAGAGGCACAACATAGACGGTCGGTGGGTGGACGTGCGCATTCCCAATTCTAAGGAAGGTCTCGTGCCGTCCATGCCCTGTAAAGTCTTCGTGGGCCGATGCACCGAGGACCTCACTGCGGAAGATCTCAGAGAATACTTCTCCTCTTACGGCGAAGTGACAGATGTATTTGTGCCTCGCCCATTCCGTGCCTTCGGCTTCGTTACATTCCTGGATCCTGAAGTGGCAAAAAGTTTGTGCGGAGAAGATCACGTTATCAAGGGTGTCTCTGTGTCAGTTTCAAGCGCTGCACCTAAGATAAAGCCTAAGTCGAACTTTGGCGGACGGGATGACGGTCCCCAGGGCTCCCAAGGCAATTGGGGTGGACGTAGCAGCAATGGAAACGGTGGAAACATTGAGTCGCTCAATTTGCAAAATCTCGGTTTGAATCCGGGAGGCGGTGCTCCCACGGCGAATGTCAATCTGCCGATCAGCTTGGTAGCAGCGGCTCTCAATCAGGCTGGGTGGGGTGGATTTCTCGGTAATCAGCCGCCGCAGGGTGGCGGTCCTCAAAATTGGCCTCAGAATGTCCCTCCGAACCAAAACAAGAATTGGAATCAAGGTCCCTCTGGCCACGGCCAGGGAAATTGGAATCAGAATGGACCTCCACCCAATTGGAATCAGGGAAATAACCAGGGCTGGGGTCAAGGGAAGAACAATCAGAACTGGGGCTGGCCCCAGGGTCAGGGTTCGGGCAACTGGAACCAGCAAGGAGGCGGCGGTGGCCCTTGGAATGGTGGAAAAGCTTCCTCTTCATGAAGGTCATAAAAGGTGGGATTTTAATTTATTTTTACATTAATAGGTAGACTGAAAGACACACCAAAACACTTTTATATATTTTTGAAGGCGACAACTTCGCAGGTAAGACAAATTTTGATATTTGTGGCTTGATTACACCCGAGTAGGTTGCAGCCATAAAGGAAGAGTATGCCATAATCAGATTCTACTTTTTTACACTTTTAAAGCTAGAAAGTCATCAAAATTAGTATTCCTTGGTAACCGCGATAACAGAGATGCATGATTGACAGATAGTTCAAGCGCACATTTTTTGTAACCAAGCTGCCATTGTGAGATGATTTAGCGCAAGCTCCTGAACTAAAATTGACTTTAAATGACAGGCATATAAGCTAGCCTCTACAAATGTTTATTTAAGTGCATGCATACTTTATTCAATATAACCAAAAAACATTCAATGTGCCCATAACTAAGAACACAACCTGTCTACGTATCTGGTTGCTTTTTGCGTCCATTCTTGAACATAAGCCTTTCCGTAAAGCATAGCCTTGCTTGGCTGCAGGTTCTTGCAGCCGTTCAAAGCATCACTTTTGATGTTTTTCGACCATCTCATAAGAGATCTTCCTCGTCTACTTTTTCAGCAACTAGCATGCAACATAAGCTAGCTATATTTTCGGTGCAGTGATCATGTTTAATCAATTAACCATCCTAGGTACGATCTAGTGGCACGCGAAAGTTTTCCCATAAAGGCGGTGAGGCTTAAAACAAAAAAAAATAATAAACATAAGCTGTCTACGATAGACGTGAGATCTGAGGTTCGATTCCTGGTGCGTTAGTGTTTTATCCTGTATTACATTGCATTTTTATTTAAAACATTTAATGAGACACAAATAATATGGTGTCTCATAGTGCCATTTTAATTAATGTGAGTGCAATTGTAATTTTGAGGTTATTTTCCCCATTATCTCGTTCTTACAGGTAAAACCCGATAATTATTTTTTTTTGTTCCACTGCTGTACGGTTTTTATTTTAGAATGACAAATTTTACTAGGATTTTAAGCGGTTTAATATTGCATGTGATACTTTTTACTAACTTAACCGCTCTACTGTCGCAACGATTCTTCGCTATTTTGTCACACGACAATATACTATACGCGCGAGGCGTAAGCAGTGACGCTCTCCCTCTGGAAATTGTCATTATTTTAACTATTTGCAATATATGTCGTTTGCATAGAGGTTTTAGTTCCAGTCGATAGAGGGATGAACAAGCTTCAAAAGGAAAATGGTCAGAAAGAATAATAAAAACACAGGTTTTTTTATTAAACATATACTTTTATAATGCGAGTATCTCAAAACAACCATTTTGCAGCTATCGGGTTTTTTTTCTCTAAGCAAATTATACCCAACCTTCGTTGGGCGAAATATTTTTTTGAATCTATCTACTGTGGAATATAACTTTTAAGAATTTCAGACTGCTATGCTAAAAAATGTAGGTGTTGGAGACCTGTTAATAAAGTACGGTAAAGAGTAGCTTCAACTGATTGTAATTAGTAACCTCCGAAGGTCTTGAAATGATTGGCGAAAGTATAGGAAAGTAAGATTAGGATATTAAACTAACCGAAAATAATTAACCAATACCGAGTCTACTAAGGGCATTGTGATTAAAATGAATTCAGAGAACGTCTTAAACATGAATTACACGATGTAAAGGTATCGCTTTTTTTAAGCTGCTCGTCTATTGCAAAATAACCAAAATGCTATTTTAAATTGGCCAAAACTTAAACAATGAATTATCCCGATGCGAATCCCGTGCGGCTGTTATTTACTTTTTTAACCCCCGACGCAAACAGAGGGGTGTTATAAGTATAAGGTGTCTGTGTATATGTGTGTCTGTGTCATTGTCGCTCCCAAACGAATGAACCGATTTTATTTTTTTTTTGAAAGGTGGTTTGATCTAGAGCAGGGGTGAGCAACCTTTTTAATCAGCGGGCCAATTTAAATTTTAAAATTTTTTGGCGGGCCGCACATAAAGTAACACTTATTAATAATTTACAAAACTCGTATTGCAAGTTTGGCACTCCACATAAACATGTTTAACGGGGTGCGCGTTGCTCATCACTGATCTAGAGGGTTCTTAGCTATGATTCAAGAAAATCTGTTGAGCCGTTTGTGTCGGGGGTTTTTTAAATTTTTAATAATTAGATTTTTTATAAGCTAAATTTAACTATCAAAATCATCTGATGTGTTGGATGAAGAGAAACCAACGCGTTGCAGTGATCTGTGTAGGTTACTTGCCAAATGACTTCACTGAGAATCTTCTTGGACACCTTTCAGTTTGAATACTTCGTGCAATATTACTTACTAAAATGAATAGCTGAACAAATTGGTAAAACCGGCGGACTAGGATAATGTGTAAATATGCTTGTGTAATCAATTTAATAATTTTGACTAGTTTTCAGGACAGCGTTCGCTTCACCCCGTCCGCTCATCATTTAACGCACGAATGAATCTTGACTTTTGGTTGTTTCTGATGCTAAATTTGTGTGTAATGCTTTTGTTTAGAGCTCTGATATGGAATGTGGATGGACGGAGAAAGAAATGATGTGTCATCTTGGCTGAGAAGATTAAATTATATATTTGGAGTAATTGTGGTTTGAAAGATGCAACACGTGTGGCCTATAAACGCATGCCGTCAGAGTATCATGAGTGACTGGAAGATGATGTTTAGCTGTATCAAGATCTATATATAATATAACAATAATATCTATTAATTTTGTGTACTAAAAGTGAGTGGAGGTTATGCTTTGTATGTATAAACTATGATGATCGTAAGGAGTTACATATTTAAGGTGATAGTTGACATGCAGGCGTTGATTTGAACAGCCCACGTATGTTTTAAGTTGTAGTTCTATTAGGAGTTGATGCTAAAAGAAATGTGCATTGTGTAAAATTGACGGAGTACTATAATATATCACTTCCTGGCACACTTATGGAGAAAAAATAGACCAAGTGGTGGAAATTTGAGCAGATAGTTAATTGTTTATCTGTTAGTGGAGTCAGAGGATACTCCTAAGACAAATCTGAAAGTATGAAATGTTATTTTGACCCTCGACAAATATGAATTAAACCAGTTTTATTGTTCAATATACACCCATTTTTTTATAGTTTAGAATTTCTACACTGCCCTAATAAAAACCCATGAAAAGGTTTGAAAAAAAATGTCAAGATTTCTAAAAATATATATACAAGCCTTTTCATTAAATACGGTTGTAATAGATACATACAATTTATATATTTATGCTGTATTTCAAAATACACATTAAACATTTAATTTTGGGCTTATATAAACTTTTTTTTGTACAGTTTGTATTTAGTCACCTTTATTTTTAAAAAAAAATTTAATTTTAAATCAAATTCGAGATTAGTTTGAACATCGCACTGATGCGACTCCTCTGCTTCCCGGTGCGTAGCGCTCAACTGAACTTGACGTGCCTTAGGTAAGGTTTGTTTCGGATAGATTGATGGACTTTCACCACAGGTTTCCAAACATTGGTTAGCGTTTAATCCAATTTTAAATCAGTTTTTTATAGCTTTTGCTGATTGTTGATATAGATCAACGTCCTGAAAGGGACTGGGAGGTGATTTCAAACGCATCCTGTATAATCAGATATACAACTCGATATAGAAGTCATAAAATCATACTCAGATTCAAAATAAAAAGATTTGATTGTTAAATAGATCTGTTACGGGTTGCAAAGACGATAAAGGCAGAGTTAGGTAAGAAATAAATATTTTAGCTCGTGCCATAATTTTAACCTAAGCTTGTTACATTGAAAAGTTACCTTCTTTAGTTGCACCACATTATGAATTTAGTTCGTCGATCTTACCTGTGAAATTTATCAACACAAGTGCTTCGTATATGCATAGCATTTTGTGCTATTATTTTTCTGCTAGTATGTATCTTGATAGTGTTCATTTAATACAATCAATCAAATCGCCGCCATCCAAAGATTGTTTGATATATTTGTAAAATACCTTTGACATGATCTTTAGCAGACATTGCAATATTGTAACCTTTATTTGATGGAAATCATTAAAATACAGATTAACGTCTATGTCTGCGACGTTTTTTGCTGACGAACGTGACAGTTTTGGAACCGCAGCTGACGAATATGTTAAAATCAGGCGGACGCCGTTTTCTAGTATTCAACGACAATGACATCCATTTTCTTTTTATAAATTTTGCTCATACCTAAGTAAAAATGTCAATTACCGTATTTCCGCCGCTTTGTGTTTTTTTCTACCATGGTGCCATCTCTGTAACTGAATCTTAAGATAAATTTTTAGACCCTTTTAGACTTTGTCTTTATTTTGAATCTAGAAAACAGATTCCTAGAGTTTTGAAGAAATTCTGATCAGTCGTTTTAATTTACATTTTGAAGTATGCTTTGTCCGAGAGTGTGCCCGAAGACAGAAGTTAAAATATATTAGGCGACAGCTTTAATTTATGAGCACACATTATGTGTGCCGAGTCGTATTCACATGAGGTTTGTGTGATCGTAGATTCATCGAAATGTTTTTTTTTGTTTGTGGATTTCTATTTAATAAATTTGTGTGCAAATCACAAAACTGACGAATGGTTTTATTTTTAGATTGTTGATTGTGAGGATGTTTAAATTGGTTGAATTATAGTCAGTGAGAAAAATATTTAAAAAAACCCTTATTTGCTCAAAAACCGATGTCGGAGCAAATTGACTCTTGAGATATTTGAGGTTGTGTTCGTGTTGGTACACCGTGGTTAAGGCGGCTTTTCCCAGAGAGCTGTCTAGGGGTGTGATCATAAAACATTCTATTTTATCTAACAGCTGTTTAACACCTGCTGTCTAACAGCTGCTAAGCTTGATGAAACACGCAATATTTTTAAACAAAGACAGTGAGTATAAATAGATAAATCAATTTCTTTTATAGGACAATCTTGAAAAATAGAATTAATGTATTTAAAAAAACTTAGTTAAATTTGCATTTTGGTGCAAATTCTCTTAAAAACTCTTAACTTTATAAAAGATATAGGCGACAAATATTTTAAGTTATAATATTTGATAACAAACCACAAATTTTGAGCACAGGCAACGTTTTCCTGGCAATGCAATGTAATATAGCAATGCAAGAAGAAATTTCATTGAATTGAGTTACTTTGCAATTCTTTATTATATTGAACTAAAGCAAACTTAATCAAAAAAATTAAGTAGTAAAATAATAAGTAATAATAAAAAACGCACAAAAAACAAAAAAGCAGATGTATTCGTAGGGCTAATTTAATATGCAAGTCAGATTCAAAAACACCTAATGCGTTCAAAGCGTTGAAGAAAGTTTAATGAGTAAATTAATGTTCTTGTAAACTGTAAAAATAAGTAAAAAAATAAAACATGGGCAAATCATGTTTATGACAAGAGATAACATGGTTTAGCTGGGAATTTAACAGGCCTCATATTCAACAAGACATTTATAACAGCCTACCGCGGATTGTTTTGACGATACCTAAAGTCTTCTAGAGAGGCTTTGAATTCAAAAGCAATTCCTCAACGGTGCCGCAATAAACTGCACCGGCCTGGGCTATGGACAAAAACCAAAATCTGAACAATCTTTAAATACAGCGGACCACGACCAAAAGCGCATAGTTCACACTCGGTCTTCAGTGCCAAAACGATTGAATTGTTGTGGTCTACGGTACACTGAATTTTGTTTCCCTCTAGCTCTCCTCTACCTCTAGGAACTAATTCTGCACCACTGATCTTCAACAATGCTCAAGTTCCACTTAAACAATAGTAAAAGTTAAGGAAAATGATATGTACCAAAGGAAATGATGCAAAAATTACCGATTCATTAGAAATTTTGGTGTTAAAATTGATAGTAAGATATGTTTTCTATAAACTGGATTTATTCTGTTTTTATATACTGTGGTCCCACGACGTCTTACGAAAACTTAAAGGAGTGTTCTCGTTCATGTTTCGAAAAAAAGTACTAAATTGTATTAAGTACTTTTTTTCGAAATCATGAAATCACCTCAGTTTATTTCGCTCAGGGAGTGGATTCGATGCGACGCGTCGCAATAAGGCGAGTGCTTGAAGGGTGGCCAGCGATGCGCCACCCTGCATTCACGATCATTTCATTATAATCACGTAAAGTTTACAAATTATTTTCTCTAAAACCATGATGACGTTCGATATACCGTCCTCACAAATAATACGCTAATTTTAGTGTTTATATTAATAGAAATCTTGAAAAATAGAAACTTATCATTAATGCCAATTGTTTATAAGACTGCTGATTTCTCTCAATAAAGAATAAAGAATACGTGGTTTTGAGTATTTTTAATTGAAATCTCATACCAATAAGCTGGATTTTTAAGTCATGGGACAAGAGGGTAAATTGTATTTTTCAAAAATACTCCAAATTGGACACAAAATATGAATTTTGCGGAGATAACGAAAATAGCCATCGACGTTTGATAGTTTAATATAACATCTGATCTGAGATGTATTAAGCGTTTTGATTGAGGCCGCAAGTCTCTCATTGGATTTTCTGAATATCGGCAACGTTCAAATAACATTAAAACAGAAATCTGTAAAATTCTCCGCAATTGCATAAAACCCTCGAGTTTAAATTACTATTAATCGATCTAAAGGAGGATATCGGTAACCATTAAGTGACATTTGGATGGGAGAAGTTTTTTCCAGGTTTCCTTTGCCAGACATGTTCCCGGCCGGAAATCAGTATGTTTTTCGCGAATTGTGTTGAATAACAAACAACTACGAGTAATTATACCAGCTGAACTGGCAAACGTTCTGACAAAAATAATTTGTTTAAAATAAAAAAATAAAACACGAACCATTTTTTGTCTTTATTTTCGGCATGAACAAATAATTCAGGTCTACCAACACGTGACCAGGATGTATACAGCTGTTGATAGGAGCATGAATTTTCTAAATCCAGGATACTTCTTGGAAGCAATTCAGTTCAGTCCAGTTTTGATGCAAAACCGAACTAAAAGCGCTTGATTTGGCATACTAAATTGTTGGATTGCTTTCAAGAGTTACCCTCCCCGGCCTTGGCTTCGTTGATGGTCATGGCAAGTGCTAAACGAACCGGAGACTAATTGTTTAACTTGATTTGCATCTAGCAATTAATTTATAATTTATACTCTGTTTTCAAGTGGTACTGGGAGCAACAATCAATGTTTATAATTTAGTTTTTTTTATGATTATGACGCTAAGGGGAACTTTTACTGCCCCACTAATATTACAGATCGCCTGCGACCAGGAACAGAAAATGTCCTAGCCTATGAATGTGACCAGGAGACACGCAGTTTTAATCTGATCGTAGAGGTGGTACGTATATTATTTATGCCTTTATTTAGCTGCCTTATGCTTAAACGCGTTACTACACTGCCAAGCTGGATAGCGACCACTAACCGTATGAAAATGTATGGGTTGACGACATTTTAGCAGCGAACTAATGCGACTGTATTCAGTCCGGCTGGTATAGGGCTGTATGTGTCTATAACAAAAAAAAAAAATGCTAAATAATTGATCAAGATTTGAAATTGATAAAAAAAACTGAATACCGGTAATTATTTGTACTGCATGAACTGTCGTTCTAAGAGAGGATGTTTTTATAATACGAAAGAGTGGATGGAATATAATGAGAAATTTAACAATGTTTTCTGGCAACTTTAGCGTAAGTCAGGTTAGTTAGCGCATGGTTTTTAACCATTTTGATAAGGCCGGATGATCATTTTCAACGGGAGCTCTGCTTAACCCTCAATTAGAATTTTGAAGACGCCCAAATTGATAGGTGAAATATTGATTTAGGCAAGCAAACACTTACTTCTGGAGCAAATCTGTCAATGAAAATCCCTCGGTGAAATTTGTTATCAATGCTGACATTAGTTTGTCATCCAGGCTTTATATTTTTCTATGGATTCATTTATTTTTTTTTTATGTTTTCCGGCGTCAAGTGCTGCACCACTTTCAAAAAAATGTGGCTTTGCTGTTGCCGGACGAACCCCGAAGTATAAAATTTAATAGGTCGATTTGGCGGAGGCAGAGTTTCCCGCAACGCGCAGTACACTCCAGTACAAAATGGTCTTTTACTTCTCGTTAAAGCCTATATTCTTTTTGTATGGTCGTATCGTGTTCTTCCTTCCTGTTTTATAGGTTTAGCATGATTTCACTTTTGATAACATACAAAAAATGATATTTCTATCTCTTGGGCCATTCCAAAACGCAAACGCATTGCTTAAGAGGATTCAATCTCATGTCTTCATACAAACACTAGTTTTGCGACTTAATTGTGGATATAGAAAAAAAAAATAATGTTGGATATTGCTTTATCTCACGATAATCTTGAATGGTTAATTTCTACTTTGTCTAAAAGTTAGGAGCCTCGAAAGTCTGTATTTTCCATACATTTTATCAATATTTTAGATATCTTATTGATTAAATACAAGAATCGAGAAAATAAAACTTTATATAGGTGTTTTTTTTAGAGGCGTGGTTTTCAATCGGGCACTACTTTTTTCGTAGTTGGTGTTTTTGACAGCTGTCACTTGATTTATGCTCAGTTTGGTTTGCCATTTCATAATGAATAGACTTACTCCTGAACAACGTTTGCAAATAGTGCAAATTTAGAAAAAATCACAAATTTTTTTTAAAATCACTCTAAAATAAAGTAAAAATCGTCGTGGGCCTGTGGCGTGGCCTCCAAGATCGTGCGATTTAACACCGCTGGACTATTTTTTGTGGGGTTATGTGAAGTCGCTTGTCTACGCAGATAAGCCGGACACGATTAACGCCTTGGAAGAGAATATTCGGCGCGTTATTGCTGACATACGGCCCAACTTGCTGCAAAAAGTGGTTGAAAATTGGGCCTCTCGGCTGGAATTTGTTCGAGTCAGCCGCGGCGGCCACTTACCCGAAATCATTTTTAAAACATAATGGCAAACCCTTATCTTTATAATAAAACTAAATTCTTAGCCATAACATCAAATTATATGCGTTTTATCTCTTCTTGAAAACCACGCCTCTAAAAACATCATCCTATACATAGTTGATTTCATGAAGATGCAAATTCTGTTTTATTTTAAAATACATTCATTCTGTTTTCCATGGTTAACCAATAATGGCACAGAGTGTTTCTGTTTTTTACAAGCCATTAGTTGAGACAAAAATTTAAAAGCACCAAAGCACTTTCGGGAATAGTCAAATATTGCAATTTTTACAAGATTAAACCATCACTTAAATACTTTTCAATAATATTTTTTTCTCTAGACACATCTATTTATGTTGCCCCCTGTCTGAACGAGTTGGGGGTGAAATGAACATAAAACAAGATAAATCGAACTATTATCACAAGTGTTTGTGATCCTTGCCAACAGACGGTTTTTGATTCCTAAGGCAAAACTGCTTAAATATTCAGTATTATAGGTAAGGAATTCCTACCCAGTATTGTTCCCACAGACTTTCCGTATATTTTGTGTATCGTCTCGTGTGAGCGCTGGCGCTTAAAAACAAGATTGAAAACCGTATTCAAGCTGGGAATTCGGACTCACGTGGATAAATAAGATAAGATAAATAAAACAGGTACAACTATAGAGTGCAAATTCAAACCTGTGACTGCTCGGGTCGAAAGTCAAACGCCTAACAACTATACAATCTACGTCTTTAAATTTGAAAGTGTACTTTTTTTATATGATTTCTTTGTCAAACGTTCAAGCGTAACGCAGCGAACTTTTCTCGTTATCCAAGAAAAGCACTTGTTATTTATACGGCGTCCCTAAACCTGGCATTCGAAATACCCAATTATGGAACATTATATAAAATTTCTTTTGGTTAACCAGAATAAATAAATTATTGCGCTCACATCTCGAAAATGGACAAAGATCCTCTCCTCAGCGCTCCAGTTAGGGAGTTATGAACCAACCATCTTTTTAAAACGTATAGATACATATAGATATTATTTTGCGAACAAGTGACGTCGCCAAAGTCAATTTTGACAACTAGTATAAAATCTCTTAATAGTCAAGGAAAGCGAATTTATAATGTCTTTAAATCAACTATATATTTAGCCTATAAATTATAGGTAACAATTATTATAATTATATATTTAAGAAATGTATATTGTATTTTGTGTTTTGATATTTATCCTATGATCCCCTTTGTTAATAGTAACATCTCGCATACATAATAAGTATTGTATTTTTCTGCAACCTTCTTCTAGCCACTCTTAGAACAGGTTTTTTAACCTAGTTAGAGTAGCCATGTTACTTCAGAGCAACAATAAACAACTGGTGTTTAATTTGTCTGTATTATATTAATTTAATTCCTTGTTTAGGTTATTATATCATTTATTGTTGTAACTTCTTATTGTACCATGGTGAATAAATAAATAAATAATATAAATAAATTTTATGACTCAAATGCGTCCTTTAGAGTGACAAATTACAAGAAGATTTAACAATGGTCCGACCATGAACGAACGAAATTCGATGTCAATTGAAATAAAGAAAGAAAGATCTCCTACTTATTTGGATAAGTAATGGCACTACACAATATGTTTAATTTTGCAAAAATCCACTGACCGCACAATTTATTGGGGCTTCTCCGAAGCGGTCTCGCTGCATAACCCACAACTTTTGATATCTGCAAGAAATCATGAAATGTGGTCTCCATGCAAAATTCAGAGCGTTTTTACCTTGTGTAAATTATGAAAAGGTTAAAAAGTTTGAAAAAAAAAACCAACAATACACTTTTATTGCTTTAATTTCGATATATATATAATATATATATATGTAATCATTTTCAGATAGCTTTATAAGAAAATGTAGGGACCACAATTAGGTGGTATTTTATTTTATTTATAGTAATGATAAACAATACTTAATAACATGTTTTAAATATTTAGATACCACTAGCATGTAAGTCTACATAAAAGTAGATATGACGGTTGACAGCCATATCTCACCATTTCACAAAAATGACCAAAAATAAACGATTATAAGGGCTAGATTACACTTGCAGATTAAATTACTAGTATTTATAATGAGTAATGTTCACTTTGCACAAATGAAATGACAAACATTTGGACAAAACAGTACAGATATTGTATACTCCCAGCTTAACATGCCACTCGCCACACTCGCACTGTATTTATAAGAGACGTGACGAAGAAGAAATGGTCTAAAACTAGTATTATTTAATTTAATGTATGCTACGCAGCTCTCGGTCTATACATTTACGGTTTATAAACATGTGAAAAAAATAAAACTAAACATAATATAAAGATATTTTGAAACAAGAGAAACACGCCATTGGAAAGATCACATATGCTTTTACTAACGAGTTCAGTCAATACGAGCGGGTAAACGACTCGGTATAACACCATTCACTTAATGTTTTCTTTTCATTAAAAGTCATTTTTTTGCATAAATGTCTCTCGTGGAGGAATCGGTATATAATTTACACTAAGGTTTGGAAGTGATGAGTCGTTACAAGTTTGTGCTTAGCCAGCTGCGCGATTTCATTGTGTAGTCCGCGCGTTTCCATGCGTCATGTCTTATAAAGGTGTACACATACACCGGTCACGTTTTCACACAAATCCAAAGTTCTTTGTCTTGATGGAGAGTAGCAGCTTCTGCTTCAGTACTTGCTTTGAGCTATATAGGGGTATGTAGAGGCGGCTAATGCACGTGTTGGCTGTGGGTAGGTGCCCGTCGTCGGCCGGTCGTATGGTCACCGACGGCATGGGCTGGAAGCCCTCCTCGGATGCGGGCAGCGCCGGAGAACCGGTCCAGAAGTAAACCTGAAAGACAAAAAATAAATCAAATAACGTCACATTAAACAATGTTACTTTATTCCTTTTTTTATATATTTTTTATAATTGAAGTAATCTTGTGTGCCACTAGATGGCAAAATACTAAATCAACATGAGGTGTTGATGATCAATATGCTTTCTGTACAGAATATTTAAGCTAGCATATAAAATTGATAAGGTGATGTGAGAAGTGTTCTTACCAGATCCTGTCTCTCAAGATGTGTCATCTTGTCAACGATGGCCCAGAGCCAGCGCTTGAAGCGCGCCAGCCTCTCGCTGGACTCGCCGCTCTCGTCGTTGAAGGATGTGTAGGAGATGAGGGCGGAGACGTTGATGTCTCCCACACCGTTGAGGAGCAGGCGAAGATCCTCCGCTGTGAGGCCGTCCAATACGCCTTCCGGCAGGACGTCCACCACGCCAGAGCGGATTGCCTGTAAAATGTTTTAGTTTATCTTAAACTATCTTTAACCCATATAGGTTGCGCAACGTTGCGAATGTTTTTCATCAAGCTAAGCAAAGATTGAAAATACTGATTCATAGTAATTATCACCTCGAGCGCTTTTTCCTGTGACTTGAGCATCCTCTGATTGGCGTATTTCCTAACGTAGTCGTAAACATTGTGCTGGGTGACTTCCAGGTCTCTGCCACTCGTGAGCAGCTCCACACTGCCGCCACCTTCCTCAACGCACAGCTCCAAGCTGAAAAGAGAAATGTCCGTTATTTATTCACTCTAATCAGTCTCCTAAATTTCTGCATTATTCTACGGTTCTAGGATACTGTCGCTGCAACTACAAAGGTCCCGTGTAATCCTGAATCGCCGATATTTCAACAAACGCTGAATAGAAAACAGCCGGTTGCAACAATGGTAATTTTTTATGTCATAGTGATGATTGTCAGAAAAACCTGGTGGAGTGGGGAAAAATTTGTGTTGCACGATCAACCATCAATATCCAATCACATGTTATATCTGGACAAAATGCGCACAAATTCGGGATTAGCTCCCCCTATCTATAAAATTTGTGAGTTGTTTAAAACCAACTTTTCCAAAATTGATCTTTTTTCAACGACTCGTAAAGTTTCGCAACACTGCTTAGAATATTATACCAATGCACATAACCACGGACATTTTAAGATTAGTTCTACAAAACATAATTTTTATAAAATGAAACAATGAGTGTGTTTCATTTTTATAATTTTCTATTTTTTAATTTAACAACTAATTGGGCTATTCTAGTTTAACCTGTCAAAATTCCGTCATATGTCAGACACTGTACGAGTGTCGATACATTTAATTAATATTGCATGCTGGCAATATCGGGTTTCGAGACTTGTAAAACAAAAGTTGATCAGTTTGAAGTATAGAATGACCCAATAAAGAGATGTGAATGAGAAAAAGGGTCACCTGTATATATATGTATAGGTATCAATAAAACCATATTTTAGATAATTTCGTAAGCTATCTTTATTTAAAAGGGATTGTATACTTCAACTCACATTGTCTATGTCATTGCCTGTAAAGTATTTTTTGTCAAATAATCATAATAAATAAATGTTTCTTCCTGCCCTTTTCCAAAATTGAGTATTTTTTTAAATTTATAGGTACACTTATTGGTACTTACGTAAAATTGAGGTCCAAAGCGGCGAAAAGTGAGTGAGCATCTCCGGTCTCAGCGTCGACCACCAGCTGCCGTAAGCTCTCGTAGACGACCGGATCGAAGAAGGCCAAGTCGTGGAACCGTATCTGCCTACCTAGGATATACTTTAGTACGTGTCGATTCAGGAACATGGGGCAGAGTTCGTTCTGAAGCAAGCACAATCCTATCACCCTGAAAATCAACAAATTTTTGTTTTTAGACAAGCATTGTCGGTATCGTGCACTGCACAAGTGACTGAGATCTCCCCCTTTGTATCTATGATGTTTTTTTTGTTTTATTTTTTTTTTGTCTTGTAAAAAATATAAAATACTTATAGCTAGTTTTGTAAATCTAAAAACATAAATATTTTTTTATGCCAAAGAATATTTGCAAATTTTGACATATTTTTTTTGTATAGTTAATAATACCATATTCTAGAAAAGTGCAAACATAATATTATTATTATTAATATACATAGTTTTTCCAAAATAAGCAATTTACTAAGCGCCCAGTTTTACAGATTACTTGCTTTAGGTGGAATTAAATAATTGTTCATCTAACCTGCCGACGTTTCTAAAGGCATTCAGTCTCTCGGGAGTGGCATGACCCTGCCTGGGGCTGTAATACCCACGCCGTCCGGGCGCATAGAAGAGGGGCGCTGTATCATCAGCAGGTGGGACGGGAGTGGAGGCACTCGCCGATGCGCCTGCTGCCGCGGACGAAGTCGATGCGCCCGTGCCCGTTGCGCGCTCCGACAACGAAAACACATCTAGGTCTGAAAATTAAAATTAAAGTAGTTATAATTTTGAAACTTATATTAGTTTATGTGTTCACAAAAAGCGCTGCTTCCGGAACACTGTTCACATTCCGTCGTCCACACAATCACATTCGACAATCACAAAGAAATAAAATAAAATTTCTGAAAAAAGGGTTCAGTAGTTCCCATATTTCTACTTAAGATTAAATTATGACAAAATATTATTACTTTTATTTATTCAGTTAGCAGCAATGCAGTTTTTCCGCAGGTGCCACAATTTAAGTAAAAAAAAAAAATGACTTCAAACGCTAGTTAACTAAAAAACCATTTTATGGCAAGCATAAATTTTGATGAGCTCTTTCATAATAAGAAATAATTTAACCCTAAATTTTAAGAATAGAGTTTGTGTGTAGGTTCTGAGCGGAGACGACCCTCTCAACAATCAGCACTGAATCTAGTCTGTTTCTAGTTAGGTAGAAGATACAATAAAACTCCTTAGCAAAAGGTTCCCAACCTTTTATTATAATATATTTAAAATATCTAACATACCGCAATAAACTTCTTTTTTGGCAATATACCATATGTACACTTTATATATATATATATAACAAAGTCTTAAACATTTCTCAAGTTTAAATTGAAAGTTATTTACAAAATAGTGCGCTGCCTGCTAATTGGCTTGATTATCGTTTCTAAACTATGAACAGTTGTTTAATCCAACTATTATTAATGTGATATTTAATTATATAATATAATATTAAAATTAATATAATTATCATTTCATTGGAAAATATTTAAACATACTGCATAATTTTTTGAGCGCTTACTAATTATCTTTAGTTAACACTATCAAAAAAAAAAAACCTATATAATTAATAGTATTGTGCTTTTTACAGAAAAAAAGGTTAAACTGATGCAAAAAAGAATGATATTAATTATAAGTAATACCCAATAAAGGCTCGGAAGGATGCATGACAATTAGATCCATGGCTTCGCGCACTTTCTGCCTCAGGGCCTCCTCGCTGGCTAGCAGCATCAGCAGTTGCGCCGGCGTCAGCTCCAGAAGCATTCCCGTGATCTTTCCGGCAAACGTGGGATGCATGAGGTGCACCTTGGGGTAGAGCCGCTCGCCTAGTTGCGTCTGATGCAGTGTCAGGTGATCATTGGTGCCCGGTGGATGCCGGTCACCACTGAACGACGAACCATCATTTACGAGGGCAATCTGAGAGAAAGACAAAAACAAAATTTTAAAATGCATGAAAAGATTTCCATAATTTGACAGTGGACGTATTTTTAAAGATCTATAAATCATACGTAAGACCAATACTAGAATATGCTTATCAAATATGGAATCCCTACTTCGCTAAAGACACAGATCTGATAGAAACGGTATAAAGACACACAACAAAAATACCAAGTCAACTGAAAAATCTGGAATATGAAGAAAAGCTAAACATTCTGGTGTACCACAACTCGTGCTGCGGCACTCAGATTTTTTTAAATGAATTGTTAAACATGGCCGTCTGAGACGTTAAAGAACGATATGCTAAATGATTTGAGCCCACCTGTGGGGAGTAAGGTCTGGCGTCGGCACTGAGCGTCCGCCGTTCTCGCGGCGCCGTCAACCGGGTGCCGGTTGGCCGTGTGGGGGTCCGCCTCGTTGAGTCCTTTCCTCTGCCCCTTGTGATGCCGCTCGTACCACCGCTACTGCTCCCGCCCGCGTTAGAGTATCGGCTGCCTGACGATGTACCTAAAGAAGGATTAGAAATTGAGCAACCTTCGCAATACTATCTCCCTAATATTTAGCCTTTTTTGCATCGCCATCAAGCTTTCTATCTTTCTATACGTCGGTCTATATTGAAAACAAACGACTGCTCTTTGGTTTTTCAATGATGTAAAGTATTTTTTACAATCAGCACCATGCAGGTACTAAATAGAAATTCTCTTTCAACAAAGCAAATCGCAGGAAGTGGTGTCTCACAGGATCTGTGCTAGTCACTATTTTTAAAGAAATCTACAGATTTACGGTGGCAGAGTGACACGCGAAAAAAAGAATATTGTAAATAATAATATCAAATATCCTATACATTTTGCAGAAATACAATCGTCTGCTGCTTAGCAAATGCCCTGAACAAAGTTCAACAATGAACGCAAACAAACCACGTAAGGAACAATGTGAACGTGGAGATCTCATAGACTTTCACGATTCTGAATGGACTGTCCGGGATGCAGTAAAATGTGTAACTTTAACGAAAACCATAAATTAAGAGGTCACGGAATCAAACTGTCCCATACCGGATTCACACAAATAAAAAGAAATGCTTAACCATGTATTTGTGTTGAATATCTACCTACCTACTGATAATAAAGAAACTCAAAAGGCATTATTTCCTTAGGTGAACATCTCACAATAGGGCAGGACGCATTTAAAGTTGCAATTAAATCATATGTCAATAAAATTGTGAATTGTTATTGCATTTTTAAGACCTTAATTGGGTGATAGTTAAGCATAATACACAACAGTACAAATATATTGGAGAGGCATTTAAATAATCATAATTTGTTAATAAAAAATACTCCATTTTATTCATTTTAAATTTTGATGTAACGTGCTAAATACAGATGAACTTAAAGTCAGCAGTATCCTTTTAAGGGGTGATTGTGGACCGAAATTCAACAACTTTGTAAACAAAGCAAAAAAAAACAATGACAAAAGAAAGAGTCTCAAAAACATTTTAAAGTGTGGTCGTTTTACAAAATATCAGACCGCGCAGCGTCACGTCGCGACCCAATAACTGTACCTACAAATGTATTGACGAAAGTGAACGTAGGTTGTTTCTTGCGTATAAATATTGTAATGTAGGTCAACTGGATAGGTCAGGAACGATACACCAAAAGTTCACAGAAGTAGTTGCCCAGATCACCCCTTAAAAGGATACCACTGACTTTAAGTTCATGTATAGAGATTTAATAAAGTTTGTGTAGCTGATGAACTATGCAAACACACCGGGAGTAAAATATCATTAATGATATCTTATGAAAATAAAAAAATGTCCTATAATAAAAACACCATCTTTCATTAAAGATAGTGTTGCCTGGTCAGGAAACTGCTATGAGATAATCTCAAATTAGGTTTAGAGTTGAGACTGACGTACGCATCACAACCTAGTTTGAGACCTTTGTATCAGAACTCGCTCTTTTAAAAAAAATGAGAGATGACTCACCGCTTGTAACGACACTTGCCGTCGTGTTGGTGGGAGTGGTTGCGTTTGTGGTGGTCGCGGGCGTGGTGGTACCGCCTCCGTTTGCGATGCCCGTCGGTTCCAGCACGGGGAGTTTTTCATTTGAAAGCAATGCCTAAAATCATATCACAATTCATTGAGGCGATGTGCAGGTTGTTTTATACTAAATGCAATTAGTACCTCAGAATTTATTCAAGTTAATATAGTATCTAATACAATTTTTAAATTTGTATTGAAAATATACTGATGCACTTCTGCCATCAGCTGCCTTGTAATTTTTTTTTTTTCGACAACTATATTTTTTGGAAAAGTTATACCAACGTACTTATATTTAAAAGTGTAAACAAAAAAGTGTAATATTTGACAAAACTTGTCAAAATAGTATGACTAACAGGAAAAAATCGATAAAAGTAGTTTTGGTTTTTTTTTTATAAATTGTGAGATAAAAAAAATCAAAGTGTTATTTTATAAAGAGAATTTTATGGTGAATAAGATACTATGTTATATAAAGATTACTATGGATTTTATAGTCGACGAGTGGATTTTGTTAAATTTTTCTTAGAAATGAATGAATTTTCAAGCCCTTTTGGCGCTAAATCCTATGTCAACGGGTTAAGAGCCTCGAAGTCTGTATTTTTCAACTAAGTTTTTTTTAATACATTGATTATGTTTTCAAGATTCACTTATCTTTCTATAACAAACTGTTTTTGTTTGAAAAACGTTGCATGCTTAGCTAAGATAAATAGCGTTACATAAAATAGTATGGTTAATGACCACTCCCAAAACAACAATCAGCTCTTCAGGACGAGGCCCCTTAATATTGGTTCAGGGTCAATTCCATTGTAACCGTCTCATTCTACATCTGAATGTGGAAAAAAAGGAGATCGTGGCTCCGATTAGGAGTTTGGTGAGGGAATTCTATACATTAATAGATAAAATGTAACTCACTTCTGCTACACTGGTGTAGAAGGAACGCGCGACTCCGCTGCCCTCACCGGGCTCATCCCTGAACGTGACTTTCACTCTGTTCACGGCCAGTGGTGGTTGGGCGCCGTGCGCGCGACGATTGTGACCGGCGTACGCGGTATTGAGCTCTGTGAACGTCTGCTGGAGTAGTTTGCCACGATCGCGTTCCATCTATTTCAGAATTAACCGGTTAGATTTAATGTAAAATGAGGCAAAGTTAGTAAACATTAATAATTTTAGTGAGTTCAGTAAATATGTACAGGAAGACAAACAAGAGCTAGTTACATTAACCTCTCTGGTGACCAGCCGGCGCCAGTGCGGACTGCACCATTGCTGGGTATCCAATTAATATTTAAAAACTATGTTCCCATTTAGAAATATAAAAAAAAAATGTGATCTTAGTACACAATTTCATTTGTTTACTGTGAGTTTAGCACTGTTTTCACGGATGGGCTTTCAAAACCAAATCGGACATTTTTTTCATACACCAATATGTTTTATATTATTCAAGGGCATTTTAATAAGACATTTAGTAATCTTTTTAATATAATTGTTTTTTAAAAACAATTTAGTCCTGGCCTTGGTGTAAAGGAAATTGTTGATTATTTAGGCAACCATGAGAGACACCTTGCTCCATAGTATTTCTCTTCTGTCTAAGATATCCTTTTTGGCCCTGCGAGGTTATTAGTATGCATCTTAAAACCTGTATTAGACGCATGGTGTGTTACTCGCACAATTTGGTCTGCTATAACTGCTAACAAACAGGAGACTAATTCGGTTGACCTGAGTCCAGCTCACAGGAGGTATCTACAAAATCGAGGTCACAGCCCGGTCATTTCTCCGAAAAAAAGTATTTGTAATGTTCTTTTTTGGTTTATATAAACGGAAAGATACTTTGTAGATACTGGATATCGTTTTATTACGCAATTATCTGGGTTAAAAAGGTAAAAAGTCTGAATTTTCCATACATTTTATCAAATTTTTGAATTGATTGAATACAAGAATCAAGAAAATAAAACTAGAGACATTAGTACTTGATTTCATAAAAATATATATTCGAGTAAGTTTTTTTATGGACTGATTGTTTTTATCCTATAAGGAGTAATTTAGTGATTATTTTGTGTTTTTATTTGAAAATAGCACATGTCAAACTTAGCTAAACTAAACAGCCGTTCGGTGCTACAGCATGATTTACGACCACGCCCAACACAGACAACAGCTCTTCGGGAAAGACCCTTATACAGAAATAGTAATATAACCTTATTAAGAGTGAGATCGCGTTGCTGTGCATTCCTCAATTTCTCCATGTCTCTCCTGAACTTTGCCTCTTTTACGGGAAAACCGCCCAACTCGGCAACCACCGAGCCGGGCTCCAAGCCCACGTCGTCGGTGAAAACGCGTCCAAACAGGTCGAGCGAGAGGCGCCATCGGCCCAGGAGCAGTTCATGGGAAACGGCTGTACCCAGTGAAGGTAGCGGTCTGCCAAACAGAATACCATAATAATAAAACACTGAATGACTGATGTCATACTATAATATACATAAATAAATGGAAACAGGTTATTATTGTGTGTGAGAGAGAGAGAGAGAGATTGTCACTGTTCTTTTACAGTAGACCGGTTAGCGTTTTCAATGGGGGTTGCACCAATAAGCATTTTGTGGTCATAGATTGAAAAGTGATCTAACAAAACAGTACTTCAGAGATGATTCCACTTTTAGTTTTGGTGCAGACATCTGGAAATATACATTTAATTATTAGAAATTAGTAGACTATAATTCTTAGCATCTTTATTCATTGAAATAAAACACCACGACACATTAAAAAAAAATACATCAGAAAATAGAAAAAAAAATAATAAAAACTTGTTACTTAAGTGAGTTTTCGCAGTTTATTATTGAACTTGATATGCACTTATTTTATTTATTTATTTTATCGTCATTTACATGCACTCATAACAGTAAAATAGTGTTTACATAATAAATACATTGCTTGTACGTACATTATTGTAATTTGTAATCACGTGCAATGGATTAGTTTTGTGAGTAGCCTTAATAGCACAATGTGCTGTTCCAAGGAGACGCCAATTACATACAGCAGTAAATACCGCCATGACGGTTTGTTCTCAGACTTGGTCACTTTTCGCATAGATAGAGGATGTAGTTTGATAAAATAAACTCAATTACGGAAAAAATGACACACGTCATTCCGACAGCAGCGCTAGATTACAATTATTATACTAAAAATTGCAAGATTTGGCCGTATAATTATGAGATTCTATTTTGAAATGGTTTAAGAGTAGCAGCAGTGCTGAGTACTGCTCTCAGGTCACGAACACATTCAAGCCTAGTGAGTTATAAGTACGCTTTACAATTAATATTACACTAAAGCAAAGCCTTTACATTTGTAGAAATATCTTCCTTATCACAAGTATGTAAATGGTTTAAAAGTGTCATTGCTGTCAAGCCAAACTCAAGAAATGACTGACGGTGGAGACCACCGCATCCGATGGTACTGGTAATGGTAGTTTAGGACCGGTGTCCGGCTATGATGCGGGCTTGGGCTTGACAGCAATGAGTATTTTGCTGTTTGCGGTATTGGCTGGGTAATCGTTACTGTTCAATGCTGGCAATATCGATTTTTGAATATCTTCATAAAGATGAAGAAATTATACATTCTGTGAATTTGTCCAACAGTACTCGTTAAAGCACAGGCGGGCGAGAGGTGATCTTATAGAGACCTACAAGATCTACTATTATGATCTTCCAAATTTTGAAACCATATACACAATTAATACAAATTCGCACTTGCGAGGACATAATTTAAAACTTTGAAGTACAACCTTTAGTTCTAATCCGAGGAATAATTTCATGTCTGAGTGGTGAATGCATGGAAAAAGTTACCAAGTGCAGTGATAAGTGCCGGAAATGTGAACGAATTCAAGAACAGACTAGACAAGTTTATCAGAGACGATACAAGTGCAGATTTAGGCTTATCAGCATAAGATGCCTGCCTAAAACTAATAATAATATTAATAATCGATTATTGTAAAATAATTTATACATATCTAAATAAAATCAGTTTTTGAATGTGCGAAAGATCCTGACAGATAGATTCATTGCATATTACCCGTACTTTAGGATGGTGACATTCTATATCATACATGTCTTGTAAATACGCAAAAGAAAATACAAAGAGTCTAAAGGGCCTGTGCTCGCTAATATACCTAAAAGGTCTCAAGTGACACCATAAAATCTTAAATATGGCCAATCGCAGACGTTGCATTATGGCACTTTTATATACAAAATTAACTCGGTTTTGGAACGAAATTTTTCACATGTGCGTATAGGTGTCAAGTGCCAAAAATGCATAAAAAAAATCTTAATAAATTGAGCAGATTCAACATTTTATCAAGACCGTTGCATATTAGCATAAGCTGCCTGCCTAAAGCTGGACGGCTCACTTACCTTGGCATATTCTGCCTGTCGTCCTGAGAATTCCTCGAAGGTGAATGCGCCGCACAGCCGGCTACCGGTCCTAAACCACCATTGCCAGTAGCACCGGATGCCGTGGTCTCCACAGTCACGTGCGCAGATATTTCTTGAGTTTCCAGTGGATCCGCTTGAGCCAGAAGGTCACCCTGTAATTAGGAAAAAAGAATTGTAATACTAGCCAAAGGGCAAGGATTTATTTATATTTACCGTTAAAATTGCATTTCAAAATTTTATTTTCCACATTCATTGAAAATTGATCTTAAATAAACCTATTTAAGAGACAAAATATATATATATTACTGTAAGGCTTGTGCGGCAGTAAAAATAAATAAAAAAATATGCTTATTATTTATGAGACAAAAAAGCATCTTTTCCACAATAGTCGAACATTATATTTTAACTTTTTTTCCTCTCCATCTAGAGCGAACGAAGATTGAAAGTTTTGATATGGCATATTTTGAAAAAGTCAAACAATTTTCTTTTTGTGGTACTATTTCTTCATTTTTACGAAGAATGAGTGAACGGCAATGCTACCAGATTCAAGACAGATGATATATCTACGGATTTAAAGAAATTTAATCCAGCATCCCTCGTGTCTACGAAAACTATTCAAAGAAAACACGAGTGTTGCCGGTGGCCAGCGTCAGTGGCAGATTGCGCACACGGGTAACGCTTGATTGACGGGTTGAAAGTGTTGAATAACCAGTTAGTTGTAATCAACATTAGTTCTTTTTTTCAGACAGTGGACTAGATGTACGGGTAAGGAACAGCTATTATGGAAAACCTACTGATCAACTGTCAGTATAACAATGTAATTTTTAAAATTGGTAGAAGAAAAGCTTGAGGATTTAATTATGTCCTAAATTAGTTTAAATTAAGTTGTTTGTAGCCAAAAATATGTAGTAATAATAACTCTTTATTTGACACACGTAACTACGATACAAAAGTCAGAGCTTATTGCTGTAGCATCTCGTCCAGAGTGATTGTTGTAAAAATATATTGTCGTTTCGGTGAAAAAGGAAAGTCTAAGCCTGCGATATACGAGCCACATTTCGCAGTTACAATCGACCACAAAGTTGCACTCGCTTGATGCCCGGTTTCGGCCGCACGCGTCATATACTGTGAGCCTTAAATGAAATAGTTTACTTTAGCCACAGTGACTAAGCAATGATAGAACTCAACATGTTAAGGATGTAGAATTCATAGCCCTCTACTTAAATTGCTGCATCAGATCCAGAACAATTAATATTATGTGATTAATGCCTTGTGAGAGCAGCGTTTGTGTTTGTGCTTTGTATAATTTCTTTTACAAATTACTTAGGATCTATGAAAAAGATGTTTCAACATAGGTTACCAAAATATTATTAAGTATACTGACCGCTCTTACAATTACACTTTTTGCGGGACTTCTTGATGAAGATGGTCTATCTACCGATCCTGGAATTTAAAAAAAAAACAATTTAGGTTAAATAAAAATATTTTTTATTTTTTTTTATACTACTCATTTTTATAATATACTACTCAACATAATATACTAAACGTTTTTCATTTATTATTATGCTTAACGAATATACAATATTGTCCACTAATTTCTTTTTAACTAAATTGTCAAGAAATTGGTGTCACTTAAAAGTCCCATTGAAACATATACCAATGCCGTAGAACCAATTATGGGCAAAACTAACCCATTCATAGAATGTGTTCTACCTTAAATTCACAATATCCAGATATTGATGTATTTAATGTTAATTTAGTGGCGTTCAAAAAACTTATAAAAAATGAAACGTTAAAGTGAAATTTCCCTATCCTCTCTCTCTCCTCTTCATCTACTCATCTTGCATTTCTTAGGTTAAGCACTAATTGTATAGTCACTCTGTGGAAATATTTAATTGGTTTTATTTTTTTATATGATTGTATATTATTATTATTATGTATTATATGTACCTGTCTATACTACCTATATATGTACTGCCCGTATATGATTTTTCTCATGTAACTGTTTTATTTCCCTAATAAAGATAAATAAAAATAGCATGATTTATGAAACACAAAGAGCCCAAAATTAGTGACCACAAATTGTGTATAGATAGATGGTTTCAAATAGCAATAATTTAAAAACTGGCGAATTAAAAAAAGTAAAAATTAAATTGTATCTGGATTCCTCACCGGGTAATATATTAGTGAAGTTGAATACGGCCTCCTTGAGGTGGTCTATATTGTCAGTGGAATTCGAAGAGTTGTTCATGGCCGTCTCGACCGCAATGGCCGCCTCTATAGCGGCAGACACCTTGCCGTGCGTCACAATCACCTTCGGACGGCTCCCTCGGTGATCTGAACATAAATGGAACAAACTAGGGTTTAGAATGGTGCCGATAAGGACTCCATGGTGTTTTGTAAATTAAATATTTTGATTGTTATCTGTTCAGAGAGCTGTTCATATCAGGTTTCAGGTTAATTGTCTAATAAGAATGAAAGGTGCATTCCAGCTCTTACGAGTATTTTTCTTGTATGCAGAAAGTAATGATTTACCATCTTTAGAGGTGATACGATTGGTTACCTAAAATTAGCAAATATCCAATGAATACCATTTGCATTTGATTTAAAAAAATATATGTATATAATTTTATATAAATCTATATATTTTATTATAACGAATTACAAATTTTACTCAGATTATATAAAGCGATATAAAGGTATTATTTTTGGAACATATATATATTTTTATAAGCTTTTATTTATCTTGCAATCCCAGGTCAAGTCCTAGGTATGTCGCCAGGCCAAATCTCGCAAGGTGAATTAGAAGCACTTCCTCTTATCCTAAGGAGTTGAAATTTGACATGTTTATTCAGTTCCGATGACGATGCATTTTTATGGTAAGCATGACCTGATTCTACATCCAGGATTGTGGCTTCAGATGAAGGAACTCCTCAACGGTCAAAAGCACAGACACGAAATTTTGTATATGCATTTAAAAGCTCGTTTTAAAAATGTTTTTTTACTATCAATTTTTTAAAATAATCTATAATGATTACTTTACAATCATATTGTGACGATTTGGTGTCTAAAGTGCTTTTAATGTTTTATACTTGGCATTAGAAGAGTTATATTTCTGTTCATAAATTCATATTTGAATAAAAAATATAATTCTTTGAAATCTGTCAGGTATAAAATAAGAAAGGTATGAAAAATTATAGTAAAAGTACTCAACGTTTAGATTTTCTTTTTAATTATTTTTATATTTTACATGTAAAACGCTTTTGCTGAACAATATAGAAAGGGAAAAAACTTCCTGCGTTTTATTAATGAACAATCTGCGTTCTATAGTCCTGTAAAGCTCCGCTTTATATAAGATCTTGAAGTTTCGTCACATTTGAGAATTCACTGCCAAGCTATTGGTTATTTTAGGCAGCCTTATCACATCCTTTAATGTTGGTAAATCGATACACCTGTATATATTTCAACCTCGATAAAAGCGATCATTTCAAATTGTATTGTGTAGTGTTTTGAGTCAAATCCGAAGAATGCCCTTTTTGTGCAACAGAGTGGTTAATGCTTAGAATAGTCTATCAGATAAAGTTTTTAAAATGATTAAAAAAGTGTAAACGCTTTCAATAAATAGCATACTGGTCGGTTTTTACTTGCACTGATATGTTTAATAGTTCTAGGACATTACTTGAGGACTCAACCCCATCATTTCTGCATACAAATATGTAGTGCTATAATTCTCGTTTGTATCACATAGAAAATAGAAAAAAAAAATTACTGTTATGTTATCTCCAATTATCTGGGCTATATAGAATTAAAAAGTTAAGAACCTCGAAAGTCTGTATATGTAAATTTCTTAATAAATACAAGAATCGAGAAAATAAAACTACAGAAGTATAATTTATATTATAAAGATGAAAATTCAATGCAGTTTTTTAAAATACACTGATTTAATTTTTTAAGGTCATACTATAATGTCACCCTTTTATATTTTTTACAAGTATTTCTCTTTCAATAAGCCGTTAGATGAGATAGAATCGCAAGACAGAGAAACGAGTTCTCTTGGGAAGTGGCTCCTCAATTTTAATTTCAGTTAAGTTACACGTGCGATTAGCATATGCCTATTATTATTATTAATATTATTAAAAAAAAAAATAATAAAAACAATCAATGCAGGCTGATGGAGAGATGACGTACAGAAAGGCATGGCTGTCGATAAATAAAAGTGGCAGGTAGACGATGTATGAAACACAAAAAGTATGCACCTGTATTGTTTGGCAATCCGTCCATAGAACTGCTACTTCCAGCTTCGTGGTTATTTTCATAATTATTAACACTAGCTCCTATGCTATTATTAATTGCGGATTGGTCGCGTATTAGACTGCGATTGCGTGTCGATTGTCTGAAAATAAGAAAAAGAAACTTATTGAAAGTAGTTTGTAAAATGGTAAATTGCTACGGACAGTTGCTTGACATTAGCAAAGCTATGTTGATAAGATCAGGACATGTTTCATATTTAGTTCGCTGCATATTTGTAATTTAATTAACTGATTTTACTCTAAAAACATTGTATGTTTTAATTATTGATTTATAGACAAGAAAGAGATATTCAATAATTAAATAGCCAGTTATAATATATATCAATTATAGTGTATACTTTACAAAAGTATTGTTCCCAATATTTTTCGTAATGTTAATCTATGAAAAAATAAATATTTTTATTGTAATGGCAATCCTGCATAATGAAGCATTATCCGCCGCCATAGGACCGTAGACCGTATGGTGGATAATGCTTCGGAACTGTCTATGATGTAATTTAAAATGTAACAGCTGAACTATAAATACAGTTGCGTGGTTACTTTCGCTTCATAACTTCGTTAATCTTTAATTTTTTTTTTCTTTTAACACACTTTAAATTACTAATATTGGTGGAATGAACGTGGCTCTTCTGAGAATGACCCTCAACAAAAGTAAATATCAAACGTTTGCAAAAGAATAATAAATTTAAGGAATGTTTAAAGGATTACCAACCTACGATATTTTCGTCTGGCCGATGCTCTTGTTTCTGAATCGGAATCGGAGGCGATGTCTCCGTCCGAGTCCACGTCCATCTTGGTAGAAGTGTCTTTGCCGCACGACAGGTCCTGAGCAACAAACAGAAAGCCATCAAACCACTTAATTTAAATTAGTAATGTAACAAGTTATACATATAAAAATATATCTTTTTCATTAAAGAAAAAATGCTATAAACATTTATTACAGTGACGACATTGTCCTGTTACATCACAAGTAAAGAAATTATTGAATGAAGGTGGTATGAACATTTCAAAAAACGTTCAAAATTCAATAATACTTATGGATTTGGCAACATCTGAAGGGGTTATGTTTCACTATTTTTTATTAACGAATGAAAGAACATCCTTAATAATTAATAATATTTTAAATTTAGAGTTATGTAACGAATACAATTCATAGTAATTTTCAAGGTTTGTCTTCGAAGACTGTCTTGTTAGTTTCGTAAGAATTTTACGCATGAAAGTATTTAAATATTTCTTTTCACTGTAACATATGTTTGTTCAATAAACCCCTTAAGTTCTACTCATTGTTTTATTTCAGTTAATCTTTCTTAAGATGAAAGTGTTATGTAACCATTTACTAAAAAAAAAATACACAATAATTATAAAAGTGTATTAGCTTTGTGCAATGTAAAACCGAGATCTGATGTATATGTATGAAAAATATTTATTAAAGATTGTGTAGTAAACCTGCGGTTCGTCGGGAAGCGTGTGATTGACCCGAATAGTTGGGACAGTTGGAATAGGCGGAGCAACTGATGGTTCCGCTATGCTTGTTGTTCCGACGGCAGAAGCAGCTGGTGTCGGTGGCGCTGAGGCAGGCCTAGGCGGCGGAGACCACGACCGGGATCCCGAGGCGCCGTTCGTGCCAACGCTGGCGTTGTTGTGCCATGGCCACTGCGACGATAGCGCCAGTCGCATTGGCAGCACTGTTGGAAGTTTAACTAGTTGAATGAATGAGAAACGGACTCGAGAATCAGTCTAAGAATTAAATAACTTATACGAGGGGTTTATGGTGGCCACATAAATTAGGTATTAGTATTACTACATTATTTAAAGCATACATATATTTTTAAAAGATAAAGGTAACTTTGGAATAGCTATACAGTTTGAAGTTGTACCTTTTCGGGGTAACAAATTTACACATTAAGTTAAGATACCTTACGGATTTACATTAAACTGCTTGTCGCTTAACCCCGTAAGTATATTTTCCATTATGCATAGGATAAGATAAAATTGTTATATTTCCAATATAGTATACAAGAATGCCTTACAATACGTTTATAAATAAATAAATAAATAAATATATGTAGAGCTATCATGCCCTAGTAATAAATAACAAACATTGACATGGTTCCAAAATCTCTAAATTTCTAGTAAGTCTAACCCGGTAAGGTATTGCCGTTATAATATCAATGGAGCTTTTTTAATATCGCTAACTGATTTAAGTAACAAGACACCACAGCCGTTTCACCCCGATAATACGTTAATAAAATACCTCGTGGGTTCTAATCCAGAGGCCTTATGATGGGGACGTTAGATTAAGGAATAGATTAGTATTTTACCTTCGAGGGGATTATCCACTCCAGGCGGTCCATCTCCTGTCTTGGGCACCGTGATGGGTTGGCGAGGCATCCCAAATAGTTCATCGCGCCTTGCGCCAGGCTGCAAGAGCTGAGGTTGATCAGCCAAAGGCAGAGCCTCTTGTAATGAACCTGTAAATTTCAAACATTAGATTGCTTGAATCTAGAATCTAGAAGGTGATAACATTATGAGATTTTTAAAATCCTCAATAATAGCGAAACCCTTCACTGTCTCTTTCTATTCTATTCGGTTTCGTGTCCTTGTCAAATCCAGAAAATTTCAACTACGAGATACAATGGACAAAGAATTTGCCTTCCATTGCTAAAAGATATCATTGGCTTTTATCATTGTTTTTGATCAAACTATGTATCGTAGTTAGAACAGAAAGTTGGCACGAATTTTTTGACACACGACAGACAGCTCTAACAGATATGACGGAAGGTTGGCCTCTGCCGAAAGTAGACTATCTCAAGTCGAAGTGGCAATCGGCTCTCCGCTTATTAAGATCAGCGCGGATAAGTGGTAAGTCGATGTGACAGCATTCAATTTAAAATATTGTTTCCATACAGATGGTTGTGTATTTAACATCATAGTATACTCAAAATGGTCTATTATAATATAATTTCAGTTTATAAATTGGTAATTATGTATTTTTGTAATCCGGGAATTCAAGTTTGAACTTTCTGGAAAGTCACATTCTAGAGGTAGTGTTAGTTGCAAATCAAAACAATTTAAATCTCAGTTATAGTTCCAAAATTGTGACAACCAAAGACCAAACATCGGAATGAAGGGTCCTCAATCTGATGTTATCACTCTGAAATATCTCAATAAAATGTGAACAGCCGGGTTGGAGACTAAGAAAGAGAATTATTTGTCAATGCAAAAAGGCGATTTAAAAGCAAACTGGCAATGAATTAGTCTGGTCGAAGGCAGCCATTGAAAAATTTCCACTCAGAGATTAGGTATGTCCGGGAGAAATTGGCAAAATGAGAGATAACAGGTCACGCAACTGACGAAAATGCCTGAAATCCGGTTAAAACTGCCTGGTGGTCATGACTTATGGTGCTATAATGAAAAACAAAGGGCTTGGACAAGGATAGGCGAGGATAGAAAGACAACACGAGTAGGGGTTTTCAGTACAAAATCTGCATAGACAAAGGAAAAATAATTTTCGATTCAATTTTAAAATTGATTTCCTGTTGTAGATAAAATCAATAAATTTTCATGTAACTTGTACCATTACAATTTTGTTAAAGATAAGAAATTCTTAAAAAGGTGGGTTGGTTGAACAAAAAAAAAACTGATTGTAATGGGTTGAGTGTAATAGATAAACGTTATGGTTACATCTCTCCAAGGCTGTGTTGATGTATCCGGAAAAAATTAAGATAAAATTAATTATATTGTCATATTGATGAATTAATGTACTTTGATACGGAACCAAACTACATTGGGTTTGAAAATTACAAACTGATAAGAACATAGGTTTTAGACCTATCTCAAACTGATAATATGAAAAAAGTGATCTTACTGTTAAAAGGGTCCGGCGGGGGACAGCCAAGGCAGAGGGTGGAGTCAGACCTTTGGAAGAAGGCATGTCTCCGCCCGTTGCCTGGTTGCCGTGGACCGGCAGTGGGAGGCTCCAAGAGGCTATCGCAGTCTGTTTCCATGACGAGGGTCGCCGGAAGAGGTAGAGCGTTGCTGCTGCTGCTGTTAATGTTGACATTAGCCGCCGAGTGGAATAGCTCATCGTCTAGTTCTTCGTTCTCGTTCTCATCCTAGGAAGAAAAAAGCAATCATTTATATACATAATTTCATAAGCTCTCCACCGTTGGTTGACTTTTCTTCAAAATGTTGATCTTCTTCGGTAAACAACAAAATAAGATCAACCAATATTTCTTACAACTGAAAATCTTATCGAATAAATAGGACTTAGTTATGGGTAAAAGCAACTAATCTCGCCTATCCCATTGACCATAGGGCTAAGTAATCATTCTTGTGCTGGTAGTACTGGTTTTTGAGACTTCAAACGCCATAAAAAAATCTCCATTAAATTCTACAACTGATTTGAAGAAGTTGGCATTTGTTTGTTTACGATTTAGTTTGTGCTATTAACTGTTTGCCTTAGAAAGCGGAAGGCATCCAAAGTTTATCTACTACTATGGTCATGCACCACTAATAATATCTCATCCCTGCACTATATAATTAAAGTAATTTTGGCTATTGAATTTCTCCTACACGAACGGTGAGAGTTACTTCTTCGTCTTAACGGTCAAGTAAAGAATAAAAACATTTTGTACTTAATGGTAACTCACTGGGTCAATCCACGCGTCGGCTCTCGCATTGGTGGGCGAATCATCGCGTAGTCTCTGCGGTCCAGCGTTGGTGTCGCTCGATAAGCCTGCTGCGCCCGAACGCATGTAGTACACGAGAGCGTCCAAAACGTATGCAACATGTTTGAGAGCGCCTATATCCAGCACGGGCAGCTGATCGGCATGCTCTGCGCTGTGCGCACGCATTAGGGACAGGCAATAGGCGAGAAACTCACGGCGAGCGCTGTGCGCTTCCAAACCTATAAAGGAAAAGAAATCAAAACATGTGCAGAAATAAATTAAGAAAATAATCCGTAACGAATAATCAACTTAATACTTATTATTATTATTAGACTAGAAATCTTTATTTCTGCCGGAATAATATTTTTCTAAAATTTAATTTACAGTAGTTACCTTAGTCTAAAATATAGTAAATATGCATTTCTAACTGATTTCATTTGGAAGAGATCACTTTATCAAAAATTACATTACAAAAAAAATATTTTTTCTACTAGTCATTCATTCTTTTTTGTATTTTAAAATTAACATAAAAAATAAAGTATAATAACTTAAAAAAGAGACAAGAATAAATAAATTATATTGTAGTTATTTAATAATATTTTTTAAAGACAAAGAACATAGGTAAAAAATAAAAACAGGTGTCACCGCTTTATATTTTCTTTTATTAAGTATCAAAAATAAAATTTTGCACAGTCTGTACAGTAATAAAACCATATTCGAGAGAATTTCATAATCTTTTCAAAATAGTGGAGGCAATCAAGATAACATCTAATCTAAATAAGTAAACGGCCATAATAACACCATTTTAGAAAATCTTGCGAGGCAAAGTGGCTCGGACGCCAATCAGGTTAAAAGGTCTAGAAATAGCATTACAAATCCTAAATTAAGCAAAAGCGTTATCGCGTTAAAGAAAAATAATTTACACTATTCCTTCAATAAAAATAATAAAATTCTTACTCATAATAGGGAACATAAACACCCCATTATGTCTTTGGAAATGTTCTCACATATATTTCTAACTTTTTTTTATAGATCCAGATAGGTTTGATAGTGGATAACTATTTTATCTCTATACATACCATGATCTCGATGCGAGCGCGGATTCTCAGTGAAAGCTACAATTCGTGCTGCTGGTGACATAAGCCTGACGCCCCTCGTTCGGTTGACGTTTGTGTTTTGTGGAGTGCTGGTCGATGGGCCGGGAGAGTTTGTCTGGCTCGGTGGCCTCTCCGCAGTGCTCTGCGTAAGTGAAGCGCCAAACCTGGTGACAAAAATATAAATAAATAATCATTATATAGAAGTGTCTGAAGCCATCATATTTTTAGTTATAATTGGAGCGAAGCTCCCATGTGGTGACTCAAATGTCACTCTGTTCACGGACTAAGGCTTTAGAACTACAAGACCGATTTTGATAATTATTTTTTTAAAATGACCACGACAATGTCTTCTGTGCATAGATACCAAAAAACATATACATTTGATTACGCAAAGAATTATAAAAAATTAAATGGTATTCCCTATGGAGAAATACCTTTATATACTAAACTCCGCTCCAATGTATGCCGCAGCGAAGCAAAGCGGCGCCCTGTTAACTAGAGACCAGTGGGCCTAGTCTGCAGTTGACTCGCCGATCACTCTCTGTTAGTTTGACGTTTGTCTAATGCAATAATGCATTAAACAAATGTCTAACGGACAGCGAGCGAGTGGCGAGTCGGCTTCAGACTAGCGCCACTGGTCTTCGTAGGCAATGAGCGAATGGATGAGCAACACGTGCCAAAAATACATAAAATACGAGGTGTGTTCAAAAAGTATCGCGAATTTTGAATTTTCGCGGGTTACGTATATTCGAATTTCGATTTTTTTGTGGAGTTATGTTGGTACTCATGTCTCTCACTTATGCCGACAAGCTCGGCCATTTTGAATGTTCACTTAATTGTTGACAGCTGCTTTGCTTGCACGTGTTTTGGATCGTCTTCGATTTTTACCTATTCAAAAAAATGGATCACAGAACCTGTATCAAATTTTGTGTGAAAAACGAAATTAAGTGCGCGGATGCATTCCAAATGTTGACTGTGGCATACGGAGAAGCTACCTTGGACCGAAGCAACGTTTATCGGTGGTACAAAATGTTCTCAGAAGGCCGAGAAGATGTGAACGACGAAGAGCGTGCCGGACGCCCGAGCACTTCAACAACAGACGAAAAAATTAATGAAGTGGAGAAAATGGTATTGGCCAATCGTCGAATCACCGTTAGAGAAGTTGCTGAGGACCTAAACATATCGATTGGCTCGTGCCATTCGATTTTTATCAATGATTTGGGCATGAGACGGGTCGCCGCGAAATTCGTACCAAAATTGCTCAATTGCGACCAAAAACAGCATCGCATGAACATTGCTAATGAGATGTTAAACTCTGTCCGCGACGACCCAAATTTGCTCCAGAGGGTCATAACTGGTTACGAATCGTGGGTTTATGGTTATGACGTGGAAACCAAAGCTCAATCATCTCAATGGAAGCTGCTACGCTTGACGTTACGCTACGCTTGACGAGATAAAGACGGCATCGAAGGAGGAGCTGAACAAGATAAAAAAAAATGATTTTTTGAAGTGCTTCGAAGATTGGAAAAACCGTTGGCACAAGTGTATAATATCTCATGGGGATTACTTTGAAGGGGACAAAATAGATATTCATGAATAAATAAATAATTTTTGAAAAAACACAAAATTCGCGATACTTTTTGAACACACCTCGTACATTAAAATGTGTGTGTGTAAAATATATTAAATTAAAAAATACTTAAAATGTGTGCCTTTTCGGCATATATTTTTTTACGATGTAACCTTATAACAATGAATGGTCACTTTTACTATGGCATTTAATAAATAATTTAGCAAGTAGACCAAGTATGGAGTGTGAGAAGCAGCACATCCCCGCAAAACGGTAAAGTAAAAAAATTAACTCACAAAAAAAAATTAAAGGTTTTTTACATTCATTTTACATACGGTTCGTTTTTACGTCGATCATCAGAACATTTTTAAATGTAGTTAAGATGTAGTTTTAATATTTATTAAAATATTAATTTTCTTTTATTACATTTCTATATATAGATTTATGAAATTAACATCAAGTGAGCAAAAACATGCCTATAGCAGAGCAAATTTACAAAACTGCAAAAACCAAAAAAAAAGGGTTCATCGCATTTGGCCGAAATGGTCAATATGCCAAAATCATCGCCAAATACTATAGAATCATTATTTGCAGAGATAAATATAAAAAAATATATAAAGATGTATATAACCTAAAAAATAAGCACATATGACTTTGATATGAAAACATATTTATTTTTTTTAGATTTATTGCTATCTACTAGATGTACCCTAACCTAACGCAACACTGAGAAATTCCTTATAATATGCAAAAACAAGATCAAAATTGCGTTACTACAGAGTAATGAGTAAACATAAAGGAAAAAAACACTTTTCTCGAAGCGGGTTAAAAATGTAAAATAGTGAAAATCTTTAAAATTGCATAAACTGATATTGGGGTGATGAAGATATAATGATGGCATGAACGAAAAACTAAGTATTTCTCTCGTTAGGTGGCGAAACATTGAGGAGTGTGAAGTTGACTTTCTATAAACTATGGATGCCACACTGATAGAGGTGTGCCTAGATTAAGGTTGCCATAAATGGTTTGGCTCCGACCGGGATCGATATCAAATAGGAGGAAATATAAGGTAGTTATAGGAGGGGGAGGGGTAACCGCCCCTCAATAGCGCCGCAACCTGGTTTGTGGAAAAAGGAAATCTTTCAATGGTTCCCACATTTTCAGAATATGTTCAATGGCCGGCAACAAAGGCGGTTAACCACCTAGTTTTTGAGTGAGATCATAAATTACCATGAATTACATCAGCTCTCTTAAAAAGGTATTTCAGTGTTTTATTCAATACTGTAAATATGGAAAGATATTTGTAAAATGTCAGTAGATCCCTCGACCTCACACTTTTACCGCCAGCCAACGTGATCTAACTTCGTTGCACGAATTTGTCACCTAATTTTAGCAATCATATAAAACCATGATTATTGATTTACCGGGACATATGGTGAGTCAAATGGGACAACCGGGACCGAGGCTCTAAACCGGTGACATGTCCCGGTGTACCGGGACGTATGGCAACCCTAGTCTAGAAAAATGACGACAGAGCTGGTGGCATGACAGGACATTGGTTGACAACTTTCATATGAGAGAGAACTTTTAATAGTGATTTATATCCGTTTTTGACAATGTACTGTGATTTCCTATGGCACCCTTTATAACATACAAGTAATGTTCTATATAAACTAATTACCTTAATTGAGCTTCGGTGGCATCCATGACAGTGACCAACCAATCCCACGTGGGTTTGAGCTGTTTTTCCAGATAATGTTGGAGGTACAGGGTGTCACGATAGGTGAGGTATAGTGTTCCCGAAGACGGTTGATGGGCTTCATAGTCTCCTTCCGCAGACAGAAGTGTAGCTATTTGTCTAATCACTATGCCTGCGGGAAAATATAAAAAAAATCTATATTAATAAAAACATGTCTTTTCAAATATACAAGCACCTGTCCTAATAACCGATTTATAACATTCAGTCGTTATTCATGGTGTCTGCCTTTGACTGGTTGCCAATCAAGAGAGACGGAACAGAATTAGCGAAATAGGTCGCTGGAATTGAATGGATTAGTGGACTGTAAAATAGGAGCGTATAAGTGTACCTCATCTCGTGTCTTCGGTACAATGGTCGCCTGCAAGCTCTAGTCGGTGGCTTCACGGGAGTTACGCTGATTGTTTACACTCTAGGGCCCTGAGATTCGTACTTCAGTCACCTTTTATTGTTATATCGTCGTTAGTTTCGAGCCCGGCTCAAATTTCTATATGTAGAATTAAGTGCTGCCCACGGAACGGAACGTTAAACTATACCTCTCTGCAGGTAGGCGACCAAACACTGACAGTTTTGAATGTTGGTATTGCCAAATTCACACACACATCCTTTTCGTCCGATGTGGACAGGAAAAAGGAGGAAACAAAAGATTTTAAAAGGAATGTAGAGTTAAGCAATATTTACTTCAATAGTTAAAATAATGTATAAAAATTGAAATATTATCTACAATAAATCAGGTGATAATTTCTGCAGCTTATGCCATTCTTTATGAAACATTCATCATAAACATAATTTCAATTTCAATTTTGCAAATTTTTCATACCGTGTGCATTAGAGTATGTAATCCCAACATTACGGAGATGATAACACATCTCATCCTCGAGGGAGAGTTCGTCCGTCCGATACACATTAATGACGAGAATTAATCTGTAATCATCTCTGAAACGTCAGGATTAACTAGTCTTGTACACACAGTGAATAAAAATCTGCAACATTATAGTTTGTTAACATGTACTGTGCCCACCTTGCGTATACATAGGTAATAATTAAAAAACGGGTGTCATCGCTTCACTTTTTCTTTTATTGGGATCAAATATAAAATTTTGCTTAAAAATAAATATTTTTTAAAGTTAGTAAAAACACTATATTAAAGAGAATTTGAAAACCTATTCAAAATAACGCAGGTTATCATTATAACATATATAGCTTTTCTAAAATTAGCATTTTACTAAGCACCCGGTTTTAGACCATTTTTGAAAATTTCACCAGACACCAAGTGTGCAGGTGCTTAAAGTCGCTCGGGCACTTGACAGGTTATCCAATAATCGCTTACAAGGAACCCTCAACAAAATCTTTCTTTTAAAAATTAATATATAAAAAAAAAACACGAACCAAATGCGCGAGCCAAACAGCTCGCGGCCGTGGCAGTCGAGTGTGGCTCGTGATGAGCCGCCGCCGCGGCTGCCGCAGTGGCCGAACGGCGCAATGATGAAGGGTCGATGAATACGAGCGACGAACCTCCCGCGAGCCGAACACCACTGCTCGTGCCAGACGTTCGCGGCTCACGAGACCTGAAAGTAGTGGACCTGTTAGTTTAAAAAGGGGTTATTTAAACCAAAATATATATAAGATTTTCATATTAATCATAAAATTTTATAATAATATCACGAATCAAATGGAAACCAAACATAACCTCAATTGAAGGTAGAAACTGTATTGGTTCTGAGTGCTTAAAAATTAATAAATATAGGTAAAACGATTCTTTAAATTTATTATAACTCAAATTAAGATGCCTCTTTCCGGAGGCTTTAAGAAAAACAATATCAATGTACATCTTAGTTGAATTAGCACCATTAGAAATAAACTATGCATCTATAGTTTTATTTTCTCAATTTCTGTATTCAATCAATAAGATATTTACATCAAAATTTTTTATAAAATGTATAGAAAAACACAGACTTTTCGAACTTTTAGACAAAGCAGAAATTTTACTTTGTATTTAGTTAGAAGCTTAAATAATTAGGAGATAAAACGATATCTAGTACTATTTTTCGCCTATGTGTACAAATAATGTCACAACACTATGTTTGCACTAAGAACTGTCCGGATTGAATCACCAGCATAGGCATGAGATATCATTAAGACAAAACCGACCTGTGAGCAGCACAGGTCTCTTCCAATCAAATAGAGCTACATACCTAGAGAAACCTATTTTTAGTTTTACATAGTTTTTTTATCGATCCATCAAATGTATTTTTTTTGTGTATGTACTGTGTAAAATTGTTGGTTTCTCCAATAAAGATAAATAAATAAATAAATAAAATACGTACCCATAAGGTAAAAATATAAAGAATGCATTGGAATAAGCTTTGATTTTTTTAAAGAAACTAGTGAAGATTCACATCTTCCCAGAAGTGGGAATTGCACCGAATTCTCGACCTTGAAGAATGTATGAAATTTGCACTATTTGAGAGTGATTCTTTTATAAGGTCGTTGCACCCTTCACTTAAGACCTCTTTGGTGCATCTTAGAGTGGGACCTAAAGGTGCCTCTGTGTGTGTGTGAAGAGTTGAGTGAATTTCAGTAACCTCTATCGACCGGTGAAATTATTATTATTATTGTTACGGCAAAATATTTTAATTTTATTTTATTTATAAATTGCAAAGACATTGCGATATACTTAGACCTATACGATTAATTTTCATGAGCATTCATCTTATTGAATCATACTGGAAATTCTATTCCCAATATACTAAATAGAGATAAGAATAAGTAGTTTTTGGAAAAAAAGGGTAATAAAGCACTTTTAACAGACGGACTCACGGATTTAATAAATAATTACCTTCTTAAGTGCACCTCTTAGAGGGCTGCCAACCCTTTATGAAATGGGAGAATTGGATTTACAGGCCGTTGGATATGTTTTAAACTACCCATTTAATAATTAAGGCAGTATTTCCAACCAAAATCGAAAAATAATAATTATTATTGTTATAAAATGCTAATAACCTGATAGCCCACTGCATGGTATGCGGTGTGAGATTACTCCTGGGGCTAGCAGAAGAGGCCGTCTGGGGCCTTCGCTCCAAAACCTCCACATCGTTGTTGGAGCCTCCGTTGGCACCTTCGCCACCCTCGCCTTCCGGGTCGTCCGTGTCCCCGCCGTCCGATTCCTCATCTTCGGGTTGCGTTGAGTCGCTGCTCTCATCCTCTGGATACAGCAGCAAAGATGCTATGCCTGCGTATTATAACCATTCATAGGAATCAGGTTTATTTAATATGATCACAATATTTTAGTTCAAGTACACTGCTTCCTAGACTTCTCTTAGAAGGTCGAATATAAATAAAAGCGAGAGGCCATCAGCGCAGAAAATGGTTAAACTTCCTTAAGGACTGGTCACATATGAAAATGAGAATTTAAAGACTGCTCAGAACAGCACTTATGTATTGTTTTTTTAAAATAATTGGTATGACCTAGGTCATATACAATTATTTTTGGGCACTAATCAACTAGGCCAAGAAGAAGAAACCTGGATATTAACATACTTTATTATTATATCAACCTTATTGTATAATAGATTTACGAGAAACAAAAAAAAACTACATTTTTGGAAACAGCGTATTGTGGACATGCATGGCAATGGCTCGTTCCTATAGCCATGTTTTAAGGCAACAGAATTAGAGCCAATTGTTAACGATGACGAGACATCGGACGTATTTGCATTCAAATAGTAAAACATAAATTAGATAAAGGATAACTAACCAGCGTTGGATCCCTGCGTTGCGCCAGTCTGGACACTCCTTTGTGCCGATTCTGGGTTGTCGTTGTCGTCTGAGTCGCTTTCCGTCTCAGCCTCAGCTAGCAAGTCCAGTTCGGATTCGGATTCAGGGTCACCAACCACTACTGAGCCACCGCCGCCGACCGCCATTGAATTGTGATCATCATGCACCCTGAAGTCAGGCGAGAGATTTGTTAGATTGATCAAAAATAAACATAAACACCTTCCTAAAATACACTTCTAAAACCAATCTGTCAGGATCATTTGACATCTGGATTTGAAAAAGGGTTAAGAGGGTTAATGGTTAATAAAGAATTTTTAAATCCATTTAGGTAATAAATACTTTTGACGGGGGATCGCACAACGGGAAGTGAAAAATTGTCATTTTTTTTTCCCACTGACACAAGTTTATGAAGATATTTTTGGTGTTCCAGCTACATAAACCGATATTCTTCTAAAGATATAAAGGGAATATTACGCTGAACGCACCTGTGCGGTTGTAGAAATGGATATAGCCTGAGGAGTCATAGTCAAAATGGATTCTGCGATTGATTTATTTAAAATAATGTTAGAACCAATGATAGAATGCCTCACACTGTGTCTGAATATGGTCTGATAGAAAATTACCTGTGATCGGCGACAGGATCTTCCGCATCCATCGGCACGGGAGGCTGCGGGGCATTCACATCATTTGCGGCCCCATTCGCATTTGGAGCACCACTGCCGGAGGGCTCGTCGACGGATTCATCAGCATTGTCTTCATCGGCCGCGGCCAACGGATCAATTTCTACGGTTTCATCATCTGGTGCTACGGCCGCAGAAGCGGCAGGGTCTAGAGTTGCCACGGCCGCGGAGAGTGCCGCAGCGGCACTGCTCTCAGATTCACTATAAATAAGTGGACATTGCTTATTAACATTTTATTAACCATGCTTGTTTCTTTAGAGAAGCAATCTTTATTTTCCTGTGAGGTTCAGAGTTAATAATACAAGGGATGGGAGGAAGGTGAAGAGAGACGATGAGCAGTAGCGATATAACAGAGCCAATATGGCATCGGTGTGTAACTGTTATTTATAGTGTCTCTTAAAATCGGAAATGAACGTACAATTCAAATTTTATTTATTGGGTTATGGTAATTGGATTCAAACAGCGCTTTGTGTAGAGGCTTTTATTGCTGTCAGAATCCTGACAAAAAAGAAAAAAGGGAATTACTTCACTGACATTAAAAGAATTATTTGGATTCAAAATCCCAGTAAAAAGTAATTTTTCCCAAAAGTGATTAAGAAATAATTTTGGAATGTTGATCCCCCACGATAAAGGACGCACTGACTGATTTGAAATGTTGGCATGCTTGTTATATTTTTAAGGAGAAAATTAAAGGTGAAAAACTTATTTCAGGAATATAATATATTAATTTTTATGAAGTTTGAAACAGCTGATTAAAGCTAGAAAGCGTAATTCATGGTAACATCAAGTTGTTTTGGGTAAAATAAATTACTCCTTTGACAAGATATATTTTTTGACCACTAATACAAGATATTCTCGAACCTTAGTTATTATTATTATTATTATTTTATAATAGGCAGGTAGCATAGTTGATAATATTGATTTTAACGTCTTTACCATTTTAACACAATTTTTGGGACATATTGCCTACAGTATTGATTTTATTATTACTGGTTATTAATGGTTGTGATTAAGATCACAACTTCATTGATGACGACTGAATTCAGTGTGTTTGTCCAGTAGATTTTTAAATTGTTTGGTAATGCTGATTGAGTATTGATTTTAGGGAACTTATTTATCCAAGTATAGTAAACGTAAATAATATTAACCTCCTTGCACCCGCGGCAGCAGCAGCAGTTGCGATAGCCGACATCAAAGGCTCTACGCCAAAAAGATCCTCGCTTCCATTGACTACGTCCACATAGCTGGTGGCGAGAGCAAACGGCGCCGTGGGCCTTACAACACCAAGCCGCACGGGAGCCAGCAGCGCATCGGCGGCCTGCGCGAGCTCTTCGACCGCGAGGCGAGGCAATGCGGCGAATGCTCGTCGACAACGAAGCAGCGCCGACGCAGTGGGGCCACGCCGGCGCGCGACTGGCGCCATCTCGGCAGCAAACACAACATAGACGCGCGCGGTGGACCGAATGAAGCGGCGAGCGACGGCACGGGCTCGGGTGGCCGTTGGCCCGCCGGCTCTGATAACTTTCGCCAGTGTACACAGTAAAGTATCAAGCATCTGAAAAAGTTAAATAAGATATTAAGTCTCAGGTTTGAAAGCCTTTTACCATTCGAACGGCATTTGACCTTATAAAGTTGTAAGCTATGGTAAATAATAGAAAGAAACAAACATCTTTCAAAAAGTGTTTACATAATTCAGTCAACTTCGGTCAACTGCAGGTTGATCTCAATAATATAATGAAGTGGACAAAAGACTGGTTGCTGATCCTCAATATAGAAAAATGTATCGTTATGCACATTGGAAGAAATAATCTAAAACTTAAGTATTACTCCATACTTCATTAAGGATTGTGATTTATTGGAAAAAGTGCAAAGGCGAGCAACTAAAATTCCAGGATCTTTGAAAGGTTTGAAGTATGAAGAAAGGCTTAAGCGACTCAAATTGCCTACTATCAAAAGAAAGCGTGGTGATCTCAATGAGACATAAAATGTTGTTAGGGCACCATGATTGTCAAGAGCTTAAGAATATATTCACAGCTAATGAGAACACATCTCAGTAACAGAAACGGAAACAGACCCATCATGCTGTCTGTCTATTAATATAATAATAATATATAATATAAATGAAACTCAACTCAAACCTGTGACTTCACGAAAATATCTCTGTGTAATTATATCAGCTAATTTGGAATGGGAGACCCAAATTAAAGCAATTGTGAAAAAAGCTTACTTCCTTCATATATTTAATAAAAAAATCTTTTAGAAACCCGAAGTAATGCTGAAGATCTCTTCAAGACATGCAGTTGCTGGAAGGAGTTCAAGAGAAATTCACAAAATCCCCGCACAACTAAAACGATTGGAATATGAAGAAAGGCTGTCTGAGTAAAAATTGATCTTGAGAAAATTAATCGCGGCTATCTGATCGAGATTTACTAATTGTTAATTAAAATTTTGCAAACATTAAAGGCATATTCATGTTTAACATAAACAGGCAACTTTAGGCCATTCAATAAGTTATCTATAGAGTTGTGGATGATTGAAATCGGCTATCACAGAAGTTGTGAAAACTACAAGGGTAGGGTAAAACAGTTCAAGAATCGCCTTGATAAATTTCTTGAATTTAGACAAATTGCTAATACTGTAAATAGCTGCATGCTCAGCGAATAATAATAATAATTCCATTTCATTAAAACTGATCTAGTTCTATTCAACTAGAAATGAAACCTTGGCAAAAAGTTATCCATGTTTACTAACAAAAATATACTGGAAGTGCGTTTGATACAAGAATGATTTTCTGGCCAAACATGCCTTAGACATTTGGAATCAACTGCCAAAATATACAATTTCATAAAAACTCCAAAAGTGCTGGAGTTTTAATGAAATGCTTTGCGCAACAAACTAATAATTTACATTTAAAAAAAAAAGGAATTAACAATTTCTAATTACGATTTAAAAACAAAAAAAATAGTTAACATATTATGAAACAGGCTGGTGCAATTAATGTCTGAAATGTATACAAATATAAAACGAAAAAAAAAAAAAAATATAAATAGGAAAAATATTTTCATTTCATTGTCATATTAAGATAGTGTCATAAAAAATAAGGTAAATTTTTGACAAAATTAGACACTCGCTACAAAAATATACCATTTTGCATGCAAGAAAAATGTCAAATGAACAATATATGCTAATGTCCATAATTTTGTGCAATAAAATAAATGTCGACATTATTATTAATATTGTTCGAAACAGGCTTAATTCAAAATAGGCATTTGTCGCACTCAAAATTAAAAACATTTATTAGTTTATTGTATTAATGTGGTGTGTAATGATTGGGACTTACAAGGTAAATGAAAAGGTTGACTGAGTGCTACTTTCAGCGCATGGTTATGAAGAGAGCCCAGTCAAAGGACAGAATACTTGATGAAAGCATTTGGAGTATTGTGGATGCCTTAAACTCCTCGGGGCAAGAGGATTAATAAACGTTTTATTACAGAGAGACTACATTAAGTGAGCGACGCGACTATGTAAATTTAATCATTTAAATGACATTGTTAGAGACCCGTTGTAAGCATAGTTCCAACAGCCATGGTATAGTATCATTACAGATATCTTGCTAAACATTTAATTTGTATGAGTAACTTATTGTGTGTACAGTATAGAATACCCACCTACACATGCATTGGATAGGAGTCTTGCTAACGAATACATAAATACATACATATTATATAAGTTAGGCATTCGCATTGGAAAAATAACTCGCTCTATGCTTTGAAATAAAAATCAATAATTTAGGTTTTGGCACTTTCATAGATAGAAATATTTATTCTAGATTAATAATTTATTTAAATAAAATATCGAGTATGTTACATTCTGTATTTTAAGGCTAATAGTTTTTATAAATTAGTCTCCATGTTCGAATTAAGCTTAAAGTAATAAATTTCAGTACAAAACAGTAATTTCAAAATGTTGGCAATAAACTATATAAGAAAAACAGATTATTCGAAAAAGCTTTGGCGCTATAGTAAAAAAAAATGGGCCAATTACAAGAACTTTAATACATATTTTATAGCGATGATGCCTCCTTTTCATGAAAAGTTTTGAAGTTAGGATGAGCGGTTAAACTAAATCTAGCGTATGCCTTAACTTCTATAAAGTATTTAAAGGGTTTCATTACATTAGGTACCTCGTTGGAGCATTTAACTATGAGGGCATGTGTGAATTTGTCTAGCAGGGTGGCACCCGACTGGTACATGGCGGGGCTCATTTCTCTATCGTCGGCGGGGGGCACGATGGGGGGAGCGGCCGCAGGCGCTCCGTGTGCTACCGTGGGGTACGGTGTGGTTGGCGGTGCGCAGACTATAGCGCCGTCGTCGTCGTACACTTCGTCGGGGGACGCGCCGCACATTAGAGCAGTCTCAACTGCAGCCCAATCGCCTGAATACAACCACACATTGTTTTATTTACATCTTATTTCACTTATTACTAATATTACATTAATGTAGTATTTAAATGAGAGAGAGTGGTAAAAGAAATTGTATAACGATATTTATGATTAGCGGTTTGAAACTAGTGGTTTGGGAACACTGGGTTATTTATGAGCTACTATGTGTCTAACGACAGTAAACACACAAACTCTCAGGCAGCACGGTCCGCGTTTGTAAACTTTCATATTGATACGAATGTCCTTTTAACACACAAATTATAACCGTAAACGACTTCGTAAATGTTTAAGTACGTAGTATTTTTGGTTTCAGAAAATGAGTGTTCAACCATGTAAAAGAATGTGGAATACTGAAGAAGAGATAGCTGTAGTTGTGAATATTTTTTTCATCTTCTAGTCTAAAACATTTTGAATATTTTATTAAGGACTGCATAGGATGAGAAGGCTCATTAGTTATTCTTTTCGATAAAGTAAAAATATTAGGAATTAACAAATAAAAAAACCCCGTTTCATTGCAACTCTCCCCTACAATACAGCTACTGCTATACTATTTTGCAATATTATCAAAAATATAAGCTATTACTGAATGAAACATCAAACATCTTTTTTTTACGATTATAGAAGCATTTCCTTACCAAAAATATCCGTTGATCTTTGGACTAGTTTGCTATCTCTAGTGTATCAAATTTAATGACAGACCAAACTAAATACTAAGCTAATTAGTTATGAGATGTTCACTAATTTAATTACAATAACAAGAAATAGATCAAAGAGGGAGAGTAGAACCATTTAAATAGAAAGATAGAACCTATACTATATCACAATTTTTTTTTCTTTTTCAAGAATTATTTCTTATTTTAATAGAAGTTATCAGAATATTTATAATATTGTTACTAAAAGATGAATAACTGAAACTAAATACAATGTCCGCATACCGAGTAAATGTAGCAGAGCCCTCCTGGCAAAGCGCGGCGGCTCCAGGTCGTGGTCGGGTGCATCGGCCTCAGCATCGGAGCCAGCTCCCTGCCCGGCGCTTCCGCTGGCCGGTTTGCGAGCGCTGCCCGTGTTGACATTGTTAGTGGCGCTGGTGCCTCCGCGGCGAGGTGCCGCTCTGAACTGGCGCTGCTCTGACGACTGGCGGCCGACCGTCTGAACGAGGAACAACAGCACGCTCTCACCCCTGAAAGACATCCCATTCTATTTTAACTTTTTTCGAGACACTTTGCACAAATATTTTACGGGTGTTTACTAAAATGCTTATTTTAGAAAAACTATTTATGTTATCTTGATAACCTGTACTAATTTGAATGGCTTATGAAATTCTCTAGAATATGGTTTTATTACTAACTATACAAAATGTATAAAAAAAATGTCAAAGTTTATTATTTATGTTCCTAGATATGATGTTAAACTATTCATAAGCTACATAAACAGTAAATAAAAAAATTGAAAAACACCCATAGATTCATTAGGGGGTCGTCACTTGTGCCGTAATATTTTTTTAAATAATTGTTATACAGGAATTATTGGATTTTATTTTTATTATCTACTTATTTTTTTTTCACTAAAATAGTATAAAAAAAAAGAAAGGAGATATATTTTATTTTAATTTTGTAAATGTAATTTTTTCAGGAAGTAATAAAAAATGGAATATTTATTTCGATAAACAATAACATAAATAAAATCAGTTAGAAAGATGTTAGAGGTTTATATTTAATCATTTATATTAAAAAATATAAATATCTTTTTGATGGGTTTTGAGGAAGTATTCATGTCAATGGTTTTTGAATTAACTGTATGCAATTCACTCAAATCGACCACTCGGACAAAAAATCTTTTCGGGTTAGATTTGAACACACTTTTGGAAAGTTTTAGCTCATGCCAATGTAGTAGTAATGTAAAAATATCTATAAGCTCTGATCAATTATAGAGTCCTTTTACAATCATAAAAGTCTACATGATGTCACCTCGATCTCTTCGTTTTTCAGCAGTGTTATATATTTTAATATTATGGCCAAATGAAAAAGAGTAAATAAAATAAAATTAAAAAAATAATGAAACGGGAATGAATAGCTTACTTCTGATTGTGCAGTGTAGTAAGGTTGGTGTCCCTGGCCAGTTGGCTGAGCAGCTCCATGCGAGCGTTGTTATCGCCGGCGAGTAGAGCACGGCACCGACACTTTTCCCAGCAGTCGCAATAGGCAGTTGGCGACGTGCGCTTCAGTTTACAATCGTGGCCTTTGTGACAGACCTAACAGAAAAAAAAAACAGAATACATAAAAACCGAATATTAAATGGCTTCTTTCCAAAGGAGATAATTTTTTTTTTAAATGTATATTTCGTTAATTGTACAAAACTACACATTTTACAATCCCTCACAAAGACTGTATTTCAAAAAAACCTAGTTGAATTCGACCAAGATTAGTTACACTCCGGCAAAATTGGTTTCTTAAATGAATAATGAAGAAGATCGACAACTTAGTAAAGTGAAAATGAATTTTAAAATCCATTTAGATCGTAAATATTTTACCTGTTCTCCAATCTCCTTCCCTGTTACCAAACAAAAAGTCTAAATTTGTTAATTAATATGCTATATTTTGACGGGGCTTAAATACCCCACTTTTTTAGTAACTAAAGCCCTAATCAAAGAATTTGAACATTTTCACTTATCAAAGATACAAAATAAGTGGTACAATCAATAAAAAATACAATGCAAACAACAATCACTGTGAACAGCGGGAACCGTCAAAACAAAAAGGAGTATACCGTGGTTATAGAGTGAAAAAGGACTGTCATTTTTTAAGAAATTGAGTTTATATTATCAAATTACATATTTTGATGTAATGACTAAGTCTGAGAACAAACCGTCATGGCGATATTTACTGTAGTATAATGGATTAGTGCATTTCAAGTTCAGTAATAAAATGTGAAAACTTACTAAGTGACAAGTTTTTATTATTTTTTTTTCTATTTTCTGATGTATTTTTTTTGTGTGTGTCGTGGTGTTTTATTTCAATGAATTAAGAATTATAGTCTAATAATTAAATGTATATTTCCAGACGTCTGCACCAAAACTAAAAGTGGAATCATCTCTGAAGTTTTGTTAATCACTTTTCGCTCTATGACCACGATATATTTGCACATAAAATCACAAGTTTAAATAAAAAAAAGGTTTATCAGTACTAAACGTGGTACTACATATGAATATAAATAAAGTATAAATATTTTTTATGTAAAGAAATGGTGTCGCGAATGCAATTCAAATAAATATGCATGCTCATTGCTCTGGATAAAAAGGAATTCTTAGCGTAATGCAAATTTATGTAATATTAATTATTTTTAATAATTATTATTAATTGAAAGGGCAAGCAATAAATTGATGGAAAAAAACAAGCATTTCCACATTTCTAATTGGTAACTTTTTAAGATAATGCATAATGAGGACTAACCGAATTCGGTACTAGCATTGATTATATTATAGTGATTTTAGATTGCTTAACTGCTAACGAGAAATTGGAAACCATTCTTTAGTCCATCTACACCACTAAATCATTTTTTGGTGTCTACTAATTGTATGAGGTTGAGGTATCTAAAACCAAGATATAATATGATGGCACTAGGATGAAGATTAACTAAGATTTTGAAGAATAAAAAAATGACCTACCTTTGCGCACTCCGTACAGCAGCAAAGCGAACCCGTGAGGCCACAAGTCCGGCACTCATATATATCCTGATTGATGTGCTCCTGGCCTGTCCACGTGAAAGAACAGGTGTCATTGCAACAGAGGACGAAGAGAGGCGACGAGTCGGCTGGAGTGCCCGGCGGAAAGATGGCCGACTCTCGCTGCGCCTGCGATGTCGCACAACGCTGTATCGTGTCGAGGATGACGAGGGCAGCACGGTATGCTCGCTCTGATACGGCCGCCATAAATGGTGTTTGGCCACGACCGTCCCTGCATCGAATTAATCAGTGTAGTGTTACAAATGCAGGATTTATTTAGAAGCAAATTTTTTCAATAGTTATTTCATATTGCATAAATATGAAAAGTGTACAATAAGAATACATACACAATTTTTTTTAAATAAATACTGTCTACATAGTTTTTCGTACAGTAAATAAAAACTAAAACTTGTGAATAGAGTAAAAACCACAAACTGGAAACATTTTTTAATGAATCGGATATATTGGCCACATTGAACATCGGCAAGTTATATATACCGTATTCCAAGGCCATAAGCGATAAAAAAAAACAGCTAATTGATCCTGAAATTTCTAGCGTTATTTGTTAAGAAACTATATCAAAATACACCATGGTTAAGAACACCATATCGGAGATGTGATTCCACGAGAGCAAAATAAAGCGAAGTGACTTGAGATCGATACAAGGAACCTCTTGTTCGTGACAGGGCGTAGCAAGCTGAAGAAAGCTTTGATTTAAGTTAGTCACTGCGTGCTTGCAAATTGGGTTTATTGTCTAGATATATACCCAGAAATCAGATCTCCTCGGTTTTTCCTATGGAGGTATAAGTGATAATAATTGACGCTAAAATGAGTACCTAATAATGCATCCAATAAGAAGATATTAATACGAAAGTCCATCCCTAAAATAATCATAGATAACTCACTCTTCAGTTAGTAAATGCATAATGTGCGGTCTCAGCGCTGAACTAATGCAGATCATGCGTAACGCCGCAATGGCATTGTTGCGCCTATCGCGGGCATCGCTGCCTGGACCGGACGCTGAGTTGTTGGCTGCAGCAGCGCTCGTTGAGTTTGATGACGTGTTCAGTTTGGCGCTAGAAAGTCAGGAAAAAAATATGTAAGCGATAAACAAGTTACATAAATATAATTCATACAATAGTATGCTTAAATACTAACAATATCGAAGGAACCATAGCAACATTTAAAAAAACTTTTACACCCAAACCCAAAACCCCACATATATGTATTTAAAATTACTATTTGCCTTTTAGGGGAATATCTTAAGTAAATCGATCTCATAAAACAAAAACAATGAAATTAAAAAAAAAATCATAGAATCTTAAATCAATTCTGTAAATAGTTGGAACTCTATTGGTTTCCCCTACCTTGGCCACCTGCCGATTCGCGTTCGATTGGTCAATTCATGGCTCACCTCACATCTTCAAACTTGATTGCTTTTGATTAAATTTTTAATTTGTTTTTCTCATAACTAATTGGTAAACATTTTCCCTATATTTTTTGGTAATGTTTCATTCTCATTATAGAATCAGAAATTTTGTTGCCAATCGTGAACCCTTAAACATCCAAAACTGAGTGACAAGACTTTTTTTACATCGGCTACAAATTTACAATCTACAATTTTACAATGGATACAAAAAATAAAATATTTTATTTCATCAAACACCGTTTATTCAATTTGTTAGCATTCTTCAGTTTGGAACCACCAGTACAGTTTACCTACCTGCCGTAACGCAGACAAGGCAACATTGCTCTAAGAGAATGAAAATTGAAATTAAACTTACGTGTTTCCCGTAATTCCCATAAGGCTGTCTTCGTCACCGGAAGTGGTTTCAAATGTCTCCGGTGGCCATTGGAGGGTGGGCAAGGTGTCATCTGCGTTGACAGTTGCACTACTTGTGTTTGCCGTCGTGGTGTCAGTTGCTGTAAACGAATACACTTTTAATAATGGCACAAAACACAATACGTAATTAAAATTTTTCTGTATGTTTGTGCCAAACATTGTATTTTTGGCATCATGAAAAACAAAAATATGTATACTTGGAAAGTAATTTACTAAATATTTAACAAATAAAATACAAAACTATCTTAGTTATTTTATTGTGCCATGATATACTTTCGCATGTGTATTTTAAAATAGTTTATTTATTTGTTAATGTTATTTTTTAACACCAAAGCTGGTGTGCCTATATCTACACTAGTTTATTTTACATTCGCTATAAAATAAATGTTTTTCTGATTATAAACACACCTTTAACAAACTAACAAATAAAACAATATTTAAAAAAAACTACTAAACCATAAAAACTTCAATTGAAACACAAAATACTTGTAAAGTACCGTAAGAAACTATTTATACAACTTTGTTTAATTTAATATGAAGCAAAACCACTTTTACGAAAGATACTCCGAATACCCGGAGAGATTTCAAAAGATGGCGTTATTACGGGCGCTTACTAAAATGCTTATTTTAGAAATATTATGAATATTATCTTGATAACTTGCACTATTTTGAATAGCTTATAAATTACCCTAGAATTTGGTTTCATAACTAACTATACATAACATATGTGTTTGTATAAAATTTATTTCGAAGATGCAAAATAATTTAATGAAACAAAGTTTCGATACTCATGGCGACATGTAACACGTAATGACTAACATAAATTTCATATAAGAAAATAGTTACAGATTTATATACAGTTTGTTCGCCATGTGATTCTTGCAGCATATGCAAAGTTTACAATAAATATAACATACCTGCATCTTCCTCTTTGTTAGAGGTGGGCGCACACATTTGGACGCAGGCATGCAGAATATTCCTGTTACCATCGCAGCGCTCCGAGACGATCGACGGTATTTGGAACTCTGAAATAATCGAGAATTACAAAAATTTAAATCTTTGAAAAGTTTGATAAATGTCATGAAATTTACTTTTAACGTAAAGTAACGTAAATTATACTAAAAATAGCTTCTTAAATGCCCAATACAACAGTCGCGATCTTTACAGATATACTAAACTATCTAGTATTAAATAACGAACATTGTTCCCGGATATGCCACAATATTTATCAAAATATATTTTTTTAATAAATTTGTGGGTTACGACATATTGTCCCTCATATTAAAATTACATTATTATCTCTCTTGGAAAGTTACTTGAAAGTAGTTTGGCACTTTCCTGAGTTGATGGACGATATTGCCAATTGCCTGTGAACATTATATAATCAGCAGAGTAGCAGAAGCCTTTGTTTTATCTTTCTCGTGTACAATTTGCATTTTTTGTTGCAAGTTGTTCTTTAAAAGTATATGTATATCACTCACTAAGTATATGATCACATCGTTGCAGCAAATCTATGACACCGGCCAGATCGCAATGTAACACTCTTGGCATTAGCAGCTGCGTCTCGCACACCAGCACTATCAGCGCCACGTGCTGCTTTAAAGGCTGCGTGGACGAAGGCTGTGATGAAGCGCCGGTATTGCTGGGGGAAGACTGGGTAGACAGCGGCACCGCGTGGGCGGTGGCGCACACCAGGGGCTGCAGAGATAGTGGAGGAGGGTCTCGCACGCCGCCTGTGCAGTCACGCGATATTGTGTAAATAGCGGAGTTTGCATCGCGCAGCAGTACCACACTATCGCCAGACTGAAAAGAAATTAATAATATAGGTTCTAAATAATGAAAACTAATTTCAAAATAATCAAAAAATATCTATAAAATTAGAGCCGGTGGCGACCCACGAGCTGTGGACTTCTATTCCAATACAATCAGTATGGCCTCTCATTCCGCATTGACGCAGCGTCCGTCACTCGCTGAGCGAGCCACACACTGCGGTAGAGACTGTCTGCCTGTTTGTGGCTGCCACTCACCACTGATCTTTCGCACACACAATGCCACAGCACAGCCACTCTGCAACTCAGTCGTTGCGCGCTCGCCTCGATGACCGTCGCTAAGAATGTGACACCGCCGCAAACACAGCTACTTGTGGTCGCCAGCGAAGGCTGTATCAAGACACTTGTGACGACCAAAAGTAGCTGCCTGTGCGGCAGGCCTAAGATAATGCAAACTTTACCAAGTGTGTTTATGATATTTTTGTGACCACTTTAACCTAAAATTTATTGGCATTTAATGTTTCAAGTGACCTACTGGACTACAGTTTATTGATTAAAAATCACATTATAATTGACAGTAAAATATAATCAGCAGTAATTTGAACATATAATTTAATATTATGTAGGGAGCGATTTATTCATTCATTTGTTGTATACAAACTATTTATATATATATATATTTTAAAAAAAACTGTTTAGAAATTACAGGACAAAGGAGTCGCACCATAAGGGTTCCCCATTTTGGTACAGAACAATAAAAGGTCAAAACTGAATGTCTATCTTTTGTTTTTAGTAAGGCCAATATAGCACACTAACATTTACCATATAAAAACTCCCGTGTTAAAAATAAAACAGCTCACAAAGTTAGAATTAGTAATACTTAAAAAATAGTAGACTCATTACGTTGTTTTAGGCTTAAGCATATTCAGCAATCAGCCTATATGCCCAAGAAACATAAATAAATAAAGCCATTTAATGTATTATTTTATCAGAGAAGGAAAATTATTGAACCCTTAATATGTTATCATTATCAAATGACTAATAAGTCATGATATTTGAATGATTCAAGTATCCTAAAAGCTCAATCACTTTAAGATAATATAATAAGATATGCATAAATTACATATTTTTAAAAGTAAAGTACAACAGAGTTCATGAGTACCATTTTTCTTCTCCGTTAATAATAGGAAACTTTTTATTAAGGATGCGCTGAACATTCGGTAGTTATTTGTATTCGGCATAATTTTATATGTTCGAATTTGGCCGAATCTTTGGTTGAGTTGCTGAATAAAAGTGATTTTGGTTCATCGTATGAAACATAATTGAATCTTATCATTTAAAGTATCAATTAAATTAATATGTAATTAAAATGTGCAAATTGCAAATGTGATATCAAATGATCAATATCACTCTTATGTTTAGGAATTATCATTATTGATATTTAATAGCCCTTTAATCCACTTTCTACAAAACTTATGTTTAAGCAACTTGAAACTCACCTCTCCAGCACAGGTTAGTGTAAGGGGCTTCTGTCCTGAGTGCGGGTGGCTGGGAGCAAGAAGGGCCTTTGCTCCCGATGGAAATACTCCGTCAGCTAGGGCGCGCGTCGCCCCCACTGCATAGAGAGCATAGTGGAGGGCGCCGCTCGTACCACGACGTATTACTGCATGGACACCGCGAGAGTCCACCTGGTCGAATGGTAAAATAAAATAATATTGTAGAGATAGTTTAACAGTACATCTGACATTTTATGGTTCAAAAAGTGACAATTCCTTATTAAAAAATATTTTCTTGGAGATTGTACAATCATCAATTTCAATTCAATCTCAAAGAAAGTTATTATTGTCCGTATTAGTCATTTACAGCATAGTGGATGGTTTTATTTTAGAGTTCGTATTCTATATTTTAGTTATTTAATCTTTCTTGAACATAGTACTATAAAATATAGTAAATGGTGAAGTTTGTAGTGTCATATAAACACACCTTTACCTTAAGTATCATTGGTCTATGACCCCTGGAAAATCCGATACCTCTCCCCCTCTACTGTGATGGTCAAGTTCAGTGTTATATGGTCAATTGTAGCACTACAGCTCTCATTGCCAACCTAACTAGAAAACATTTGGATTTGTGTGAGGCACCCGTTTTCTCTACAACCTGTTAAGACAGATGCAAAAAAGCACTTGAGCTCCACAATCCAGCTCACAGAATTTCCAGTAACTAAGCTCAACTAATAAGTATGATTTATTAACATGATGATACAGTGAAGTATTTATTTATTTTAGTGAAATAATTCGTAAGAGAACTCACGGCTATGGCGAGTATGTTGACATCAGAAGGCAGCATCACACGTTTAGGCAGCTTTTGAATACAGTCTGGAGAGCGGGATCCGCTCACAGCGCTACCGCCACTGCCCTTAATTGCGATGAGGTCGTCCTTCCGAACCAGGCGGCAGTCCTGCAGAAGGGAAGACCAGTCGTCGGAGACAGGTGCCGAAGACGGAGACGTGGAACCCTAAGAGGCGACACAGGAATAATAATCATTTCAGTCCTTTAATGAAATACTGCACGTAGTAAACTATTCAAAAACATATTGAACTCCTCAGCACACCTTCAAATAATGTAGTCATAAAAATCGTGACAGTAACCATAGCCCGCACTCTCAAGAATTTGGTTAAACTATCCTGCTTTAGCAATAGAAGTTAAACCAAGCATAAAAAACAGTGATTAAGTAGCACTTATAAAACAGATTAGACCCTAAATCACCCTATTATTCTAGTGCAACGAATAGCCGCATTTGTTCACAGCCATAGCTAGAGTCGCGTTCAACGAAGTCGCTTCGCCTGCCTATTACCTGGCTTGCATATTCCACAAATTACACAGATGGACACTGTATGGTGCATTCGGGTATATCGCCGGCCGTAATAACCGCCTTATTATTTTTTACCCTGTCCGGCCAGACTCCAGCTTCAGTGACACGAAAATCTCGTTGCAAGTGAGACCATGACAATAAAACACAGTGACAAGTGCAGTTACAAATCATGCAGTTATTTCGTAGCCGTTAAGTATTAGGTTATTTTGAAATTGTGTATAACGTAATTTTATTTTATTTTTTTTTTATTTTTATAAAGTAAACATACAGAGAGTAATCTTAAACATTCTTACATATTTTATACACAGGTTGCCAGCAGTCATTACTTTCCAATTTCATGTTTACAAAACATGCATGTGTATGAACTGTTAGTTATACATACAAAATTTGATACATTTGACTTTATATAACATTAGAATTTGAGAGAGAAAAAAAAAGAAATAAGATAATAACAAGTAGGTGCCATTTAAGAGATATAAAATAATAATAATAATTTATATATATATATATATATACATTAAAATATAAAGAAAAAAATACATATAATATATTATAAAATTGTCTAGATATGTATTAAATATGAAATATGAATTATATAATATTTTTGTTCTATGTTTGTATATAATATTTAATGTCAGTTATATCACGTTAAAACCCACGCTAGTACAGATCGTCAGTACAAATTATGAAAAAACTATACAAGATGAATTACCTGGAGTGGTGCATCCCTAACGTCCTTGCCAGCGGGAAACCGCACGGCAGCGTAAGCGCCGTCCACCTTGAGCACTCGTCCGAGCGGTGCACTTTTAACATCGTCAATAAAGACCACCTCTTTGAGGGGCCACTCCTCCTCGTCGCGACATCCCCCGGAGCCGCCACCCTCGCCGGAGGCTGCATCCTCGCTGCGGGTCGTCATACGTTTTGCTCGTTCTGATTTGAGGAAATTATCAAACAAAGCAATAATTTAGATTCAGTTTAGGAATTCGCCTTTCTTCCTCAATCGCATAAAGTGACTTGTTTTTATTGAAACTGCTCCAAATGTACACATACAAAAAACCCGCATTCTATTAGACTTGTGGAATATATGGCCTATCATCATGAGGGTAACAAGGCTGTTAATTAAATTATTTATTATTATGACAGAGCTGATCGAAATGTGTTTGCTGGGTGTTTGTGTTTGTAGATTTGCTTATTATTAGAGTTATTGGTAGTTGCGAGGTATCCGATTTTAGTAGAATTACAGGTAAATTGGACAAGGTGCCATTTTTTAATGTTAAGAATAAGCTTCATGTTGCGCAGTATGAAGAAAACCGGTTAAGGTCTTCTTGTAAATTCAAACAATCTGCCCCAGTGTCATGTAACAATAAAGAGTATAACAAAGGGCCTAAGTGGCTTCCCTGCTGCACTCCAGGCGGGATTATAATGTTTTGATTTGTACCTCTGGTTGTTATGGTTAATTTTATCAAAATATTTTAAAAAATCTGTATATATGGAATCTATTTGGATGCACTGATCTAGAGATATTTTGATGTAGTCAGTAAGTATATGATATCAAATTTGTATCAGTGGATCTGTTTGAGAAAAATCCATGCTGTTCCGATGGGATTATATTTTTCACAAGAGGAAGCAATTGGTCGTACAGTATTTTTTCAAAAAGTTTGAAAGACAGATAATTTAGAAATCGGGCGGTCATTTTTAATACCGGCTTTGTTCTTGTTTATGATCACAAAACCAGATAATTAAATGGTAATATGTCATAGGGTATGCCATTTAACTACTTATATTATAGCCCGGTAGGTAGAGCAAATTGGCTATTTTTTTTTTAATATTATTATGTTGCCATAAACTAGCTTAGAAGTAAGAAGGATGAGAACATTTTGAACTGGCTATAAGCTTAAAGACGTAGAAAAATATTTTTATTTAGGTGCAATACTATTTTTCTATGTTAGTATTACAATTAATAATATAAATAAATCAAATATAACATTTATTATTAAAAAATATTTTTGAGAAAGATGAAAGTGGAATAAGTGGTAATTACTGTGCGATGTGCTGGTGTCACTGCAAGTCGAGGAGGCGGGACTGGGCGGAGGCGGCATCTCCATTCTGTCGGCAGCGTCCTTGTTGTTTCCACCAGAGTCCTTACTGCCGGCACTGGCCGCAGTCGCCGACGCCGCACTCGAGCTGGAAGTCTGCGTCAGATGTTTCGACGAGGATTGATTTGAAGGTGACTGATTCTAAATTTGGCAGAAAAGTGTTCATGAAGAGTTAAAGCAAAGGCCTAAAGTTGAGATGTTCTACTATTATCTTTTAATAGTGGAGTTTTAGGGCCAACATCCACCATGTTACTCAATAATTCATCTCAACACTAATGATCCTAGTGCAAATAAATGACCTTAGTTAAGCAGGAAGTAAAATCATTGTATGACCTAGATCAGGGTTGAGCAACCTTTTTAATCAACGGGCCAATTTAAATTTTAAAATTTTTTGGCGGGCCCCGCACATAAAGTAACACTTACTAATAATTTATAAAACTCATATTGCATTCGCGTTCGTATTGCAAGTTTGGCGGGCCGCATAAACATGTTTAACGGGCTGCAAGCGGCCCGCGTGTTGCTCATCACTGACCTAGATCATAGAAATTACTAATTATAACTAATAATGAAAATAAAATATTACAATAAACTGCCAAATGTGTATTTCATACAAAAAAAATATATACTCTAAAAGATTTGATTTCAACCAGAGCAAAAAATCTATTCCTCTTATTGTCTGAGTGGTGGAATGACCTACCTCAGGAAGTGATACATGCTATTTCAACAAAAATAACAAAAACTAAAAAGCCCCGTATTAAGTGCATTCAATACGGGAAATACACTTTAAGCTGCTAGTGTATATAAAATAAACAAATAAATAAATTGTAGTGCCAAAGTGATGGTTGAAAAGTTAAGTTGTGCCTTTTGGAGGTTATATAAATTGTTAGGCAAAACATTGAATGTTAACCTGATCTCTTCGTTCCCTGTCGAGCGATGAAGAGCGTTCGTCGTGACGCTGTACTGGCGGTGACCACAATTTAAATCGGCACACATCAGAGAGATTCCACGCGGCATTCTGTAGGACACCCACTTTGGGCACACCGCCGGCTATAGTGAAACCTTAAACAAAAATAAAATTGGCTTACAATACCGCAGCGAAATTTCGTTTAGAGCAGAATGTTTAAACTACAGTGGAAGTTAAAAATCTTTGCTCTCGATCAATTTACCAGCCGTTTCAAATGCCTCACATGATTCAGCAATATTTCATTGTTAGCAGTTGCTTTGTGGCTAGATTGTATTTTATAAAAAAATTGTTTACGATCGAGGTTACTTTGAGTGTTTTCTATAAACCCTTAATATGCTACAGTTAGTGTAAATAAAAAATACACTTAAGCATGTATTCTGTAGCATGTATACTATTTTTAGGAGTTAAAGAGTTTGTTTTAGGTATTCACCTTTTAAAATAAGTGTGTCCCACTGATATATCTTTCTGCCTGCATTGCGTATTTTAATAAATATTATTTTTTTGACTTTAATATTAATTTTTCATGATGTCACTTTGGGTGGTATAAAATAAACTTTTGCAATATACGCTATAATAGCTACTTAATTAAATAATAGTATGTTTTATTAAAGTTGCTGTTCATTTTATATTAATCTAAAGACTTGCAACTTACCTATTGCCCCCGGCTGGTACATGGGAGCATTCTTCATCGTGACAAATGAACCAGCAGCAATATCAGCGTGCGTGTTACCCGAATTGCCCGAGTTCGACTTAAGAGGGGTGGTAGCTCTCTGTTGTTTCTGTGAACGCGCCCTGTGCTTCTCCCAGAGCCGAGCGCGCTGTGCCGCTGGTAGTACGCCCCTGAATTAATCAAGGATAAATAAATTATTGACATCAAGCATTACAGTGGACCATACTAGGTTAATGTTTTGTTATTGGTAAGTTTTACAAAAGGAGCAGATTTCCTTCCGGCCTCCTGGCTGCTATCAGCTTACTTCAAAGAAAAATATTTGCCATTTGGAAACATTATTAATTAGAAATATATAGAGAGAAGCTAGCTGTCGTGGTTGCTGTGACAGATAATCGTGTGTTCAACTTCCCTAAACTATTCTGGCAGCATAATTTCACATTTGGATAGTAAAAATGCTACACTGGTCAATCTGTGAAAGTCAATATCATGAAAAAAACTTACAAGATGAAGTATAAAAGTTTTTTCCGATGAAAAATATTCGTTACTTGTATATGAATCTTATAATATTAAAAAGGAGTATTATATTACAACTTACCACCAATAGAGGACACCGCTGTCGAGCTTGGCAAGCGTATAGAGCGAACATACGTGCAGCGACAGAACGCGCTCGCCGCTGAATTCAGGAAATGCCTGCGCGGAATGCTCGAGCCTCGAAGCACCCGATGCATGAGCTGATGAAAAATAAAGTCCACAATCATTAAATAAACATAACAATCAAAACATTGGAAGTGTTTAAACAAAAAACATCTGCAAACGAAGGCTAGATTTTATTATGAAAAAAGTGTAAGTTAGAAGAAGCTTCTTTAGAAAACAATAAATGGTTTTATTGGGATCTCTATTGATACAGGCCGGCACAGATGATCGATCAGTCTATAGCAGAGATGGATGAAAAAAACCGAAAGCAGGAGTCGGAAAAACAAAAATAGTAAAAGTGCCTTCGAAAGTTAAGGAGCTACTTTCGACATCCATCAATAGAGTCCACAGGAATACGAAGTTATAGGCCTTTTATAAGGTTAACAATAAAAATTAATATATGTATGTGTAGAGCGGGTTACCTTATTTATTGAATTAGAAGCTAACTTCAATAATATCAGGATGAACTGAATACAATATCCAAAAAAATCTTCCAATCTACCCTCCCTGACACATTACCTACACACAGTAGCGGTAATCCTATAGCAGCCGAAAAGCCAGGCTTGCCTAGATTTTTTAATGAAGAACAAAAAAAAAACACAAATATACGCATAGATTATTTTAAAGTTTGTGTAGGTAAGATTATCTAATTTTTAATTTATTTGTATTTTTTAGTTTTTATTTAACTATTACACCAAAATTACTAGGTATCTCATAACAAATTTCGCTTCCGACGGTTAGAGGGAGCTGGGGATAGGAGCCCCCCAGCGATATGGCTTGCCTACTATACAAGCTCTGGTCACGCCACAAATATCACCTAGTACACTCTGGAGGCAAATTCAAATAGATGAAAGATTAATGTTACTACAATTACTTTTATTATAATTAACTGACATTATAATTTCGGTAAGTTACCTTCGGTAATTTGGGTATCAGACGATGCATATTTAAAAATGTTTAAATAATTATAAGATATCATCTTATCTTAATCTTAATTGCAGCAATATTGGATTTCAGAATGAAGTACACTTTCTGAACTAAAATAAAGTCTGACAAAAAATGAGCATTATTAAAAAAAGTTAAACGTCATGATGAAATGATGAAAAAACGACAAATGATGAAATAGATTTTCATACCTATGGATTCGTCGAGGAAAGTGGCAACACGGCCGGTGTCCGTGAGCAGAGAGAAGCGGACGCCTGCTCCGGCAATAGCTTCAATACGTTCGCCTGTCATCAGGCTGATGAAAGTACAACGTGGATGATGAATGAATGCATTCTGAGACAAAAAAATATGTTAAGAGATAATGGCACCGCAGACAAATTGTGAACACATACTTAATTTAGTAATATAATTAGAAGTCCTCTCTAATTCATTAACTTTCTGTGCAAAACAAAAAGCAAATCCAAATACACACACACACCACACAAGCTCCACATCTTCTATATAGTTTAATTCAGTTTGTTAGGAATGTCATACAAAATTAAATTTCATTAAAACAACTTGCCGAAGCGAGAGGGAAACACAATTGGGTAGAAAAAAAGAGTGAAACAATGAAATATGTTTCAAGGCAATCCTTCATAGAATGTTTATTCCGGGGTAGTGTAAAGAATTTGTTACCCTAGATTTACACGAACTTACACAAACCATTTTTATTTTCAATTTAATTCATTTATTTACACTTATCACATAATTACATCGAAATAACTAAAATATTATGCTCAAGTATGTAATCAATAATCCTAAAGTTCGTTATATGATCACTAAGCAGTTACAGAAGTTCCTACTTCGAAGTCGAGTATCCCACTACTCTTTTTCTACGGCATTATTTATAGTAGGTCCTACTCTTAAGACTACTGCCTCAATTATGCAAACCTGAATTAAACAACAACTTTCAAAACAACAACAATAAGTAACTACATTTGTTTACTTGACACTCGGGACACCCATGAAAAGCGTTGGTATTCAAATTTGTTTTTTCCAGCAGCACTTAAAGAGGCCTCTTCCTGAAAGAGCTCTGCTCTGTCTAGACTCTAGAGCAACTATACTCAACCTTTTTTGTCTTCGGGCCACATACATATATTTGTAAAGCTACGCGGGCCGCAACTCTATACTGGTATGACGAAAAAAATATACGATATACGAAATCTGATTTTGTAAATCATATCCCTGATAATAAATGTGTTTAGGTCCACACAAAAAGGCTAGGCGGGCCGCAGGTTAAGTATAATTGGTCTAGAGCATGGTCCATAATTATTTTATTTCATCTAACGGCTTGTAGATAGAGAAACATTCAGTGACGTTATAGGATAATCTTGAAAAACAGAATCAATATATTTAACAAAAAATGTTGAATTTGCATGTTTTGAAACCATATGCCTGTAGTTTTATTTTCTCGATTCTTGTATTTAGTCAATAACATTTTTAATTCTAAAGTTTTGATAATGTATAGTAAAATATGACTTTTTGAGGTTCTTAACTTTTAGACAAAGTTAACTTTTTAATTCTTCAAGAGCCTAGATAATTATGACATAAAATGACATACAGTATTATATTTCTTCTATATCTACAAATAAGTGAGTCGCAGCACTACAACCTTTGTATGGAGAAATGACCGGGTTGAGTCCTCTTAATGTGTTCGGTTATGAGCTGTTAATTTACAATGTAACAGGTTATCCGGTCTAGTTTGACCAAAACGGTTTTCCTCGATTATTTTGATAAATTATTGATACTCACATCTATATGCCTGTACGGATGGGTGTCATGCCACCGCCACTGGTGTAGTTGTCCATTGGCCGAGAGAGCTATTAGCTCCGAGTGCATGGCGACGAGATGCGTGAACCTGTGCGACCCACCGCAGCAGTCCCAGAACTCTAGCTCATCCGAAGTCCACAGGGGACTTGCCGTGCACGTCGGCTCCTTTTTCTTTGTTTCCGCTGGAGAAAAAAATAAATTTCCACAAGTTCATGAAATAACGTAAAAGTGATTAATTAGTAATTATAGAGCAGGGGAAAATAGTATAGGAATAGATTACTGATTATAAATAAATAAAATTGAGGTATCAAAAATTGGCAGGGAAAACCGGAGAACGGCTGGATGCTTTAAGGCATGATAGAGACGATCATTTTGGTACTTTCAATAGTTTGAGTGGTCATTACAACCTGTAAGTAGGCTTACACCCTATGTAAACTCAACTAACAATTTTTGTCTTTTTTATATGACCCCATAATGCAACAGGAAGATGATATCTTATATCATAGCGAATTTATAAATATTAATAATTACAGGCGCTTGCTAAAATACTAATTTTAGAAAAACTATATATGTCATGTTGATAACCTACACTATTTTGAATAGCTTATGAACTTATGAAGCTTATAACTATAGATATTGTATATATATAAAAAAATGTTAAAACGATAACCCGACTTTTAAAATATATTTTTTACTTATACTTAACGGAGATCGTCATCACTGGTGCCGTATTTTCAGGTGTAAAATTTAACGGAGATTTAGAATTGGAAATGAAAAGATCGATGCTACTAACATTTAACATAACAAAAACATTTAACATAAACAAAAAAAAGCAAATGGACGGAAATTTGGTGCTCGACAGGTCAAATACACCCGCATAATCAATGGTATTGACTTACCAGGATCCTTGTCCCACGAAGTGTCCCTCAATGCCGATTCTAGCCAGCGCCTTGGGCCAAAGTACTGCCTGTCTCTCCACCGCGAGAACTCGCTCGGCCGATCGGTGTTGGCACTGCTTGTTCCGGAAGCATCGCGGCTACTTGATGAAGCGTTGCGTGTAGCTCCTGATGCCGAGGCACTATTTCCGCTACGGTTGCTGAAATAAATCAAACAAATGATAAGAATACCAGAAAACCAGCATATAGTAAAGTAAAGTAAAAGTTTATTTCCAAGAACAATTCAATGCATAGGAATGACAATTTTCAATTTTCAATTGGTTCATAAAAATTGACATAATGAAATAAATATACAGATACATCATGCCACGTCATGCATGCCAGATGCATGATCGACATTTATACTACTCGTACTCGTATTACATAGCTAATAGAAGTTTTATAAATTATGCTTAAATATAGTATTTTAGAATTAGTATGAAAAAATAACTGGCACATAACATTTCTTCCTTTAAATTATAGTTTAAATTCATTGGTTTTTTTTATTTAAATATGTTTTGATGGCTTTTTTTGAAAATAAATATATTTTTTATATTTTTATATTCGCCGGTAATTTTATGAACATTTCTAGTCCTCTATATAGACTAGTTTTTTGAAATTAGACGTACGAGGAAATACCAGCTGAATAAAATTATCTTTATTCCTTGTGTTGTGGAAATGAACCTATGTATGAGTGTTATTATCTTTCCTTAGTTCGGATAAATTCGCAAAGGGCTTCTTATACATATATACCATACACAGTTAATATTCCAAGGGTTTGGAAGTGTGATCTGCAAGATTCCCGCTGATAATAGCTAAAATGCTCGAATGGCTCTTTTTTGGAGGACAAATATGTCTTTAACGCAGGATGCTGATGCCCATAAAAGAATGCCATATCGGAGATGTGACTCCACGAGAGCAAAATAAAGTGATATAACTTGAGATCGATCCGCGACAGGGAGTGGCAAGCTGAAAAAAGCTTGGATTTAAGGTAGTCAATTTGTGTTTGCCAATTAAGTTTATTATCAAGATATATACCCAGAAATCTGATCTCCTCGGTTATTCCTACGGCATATAGGTTTGTTACTAACTATAAAAAAAATATTTTAATCCAATCAGACCTAAAAAAATAACCGTCGCCTCTATAGCCATCCAAAACGCACATTGAGTGGGCTAAAAGTACCGTAGGCACAAGTGAAGATTGGAAACAAAGATACCTATCATAAGTTGGTACCACAAGAGGTTAGAAGATTCTGTTAATGATGTCTGAAAGGCGTAGCTTTAAGATATCAGGTTCTGGTTAAATAAATTATTACCACTAAACAATGTATGGAAGCAGTTGATGTTATATGATAGCTACAGGGTGTCATAACCATTCTTGTTTTTTTTAGATTGGACTTGCTAAAACCAGGTTAGGTCCTGAGGTTGATACTGCCTTGATGCAATTTGCCCCCTCCCCCAAATTAGGTGATTAAGATCAGCTAGTGCCTTAGTCATCTTTAATTATTGTCAAATGAGTTATATAACTAATATGACCTAGGTCATGTCAATTCTTAAAAAAAACATAATTTTTAGGTTAAAGTCTGTTCCCAGCTGTGACCTATTTTATTGTATTGTATCATACATATAAATATTTTTCTCATAAAATAATATTGTTCAATAAAAAAAATATAACTATAGTGTAAAGTAACATTTTTCAGACATTGTAGCTAAAACATGTATCCTAGTAAAACATGTTCTAATTGTCATTCTTTTTCAAAAATACAACCTTTTTATTTTAAACCTCTTGTATATGAAAGCCCTATAGGCTATGCTTAGAGTCTATGGTCGTTATAACCAATTGAAGATAAGGAGTATAAAATGAGAAGATTATTAGGATTGTTAGGGGTTGTCAGAAATTCCGCTCCCTCATCCATAAAGCAAGTCAACAAATAACTAACGCTACCTGCGTATGCCAGCATAGCCAAACATATCCTCCGAGAACATAGAATCGGCGTCGATAATGACGGAGTGATCGGGCGGAGCGGCAGCAGCGGCGGCCGCTGCAGCGTGGAATCCCCCGTCGAGCAGGGAAATGAGGTCCTCGGGGACGTAACTGTCTCCGGCGTCAGCTGCGTCACCGTCATCCCCTTCCTCGTCGTCGCGCGACAGCAAGTTGTTGACAGCCAGGTTCACATCCAAGTTTGTGCGCTACAAATTCGTAAATAAATTCAATTGAGACAATAAGTGCTGAAAAACAAATTAAAACAACAAATACTGTTGAACATAGTATAATAGTCATAATTTCATTTAAAAATATAGTTGGTAATCTCAAGATGTATAGATGTATGTATCAAGGTATCAACATTCTCCGCAACTTGTAAAGACAGTTGCACAAGCCACAACACAACCCAGCTTAAATAATTTTCGACCATTAGGTGATTAAGTGATTTACGAAATTTGCCACACATAAAAAATATGCTATAAAATAACTTTGAGTAACAGCATTCTGAAATATTTGTTTTTATTTAAAATATATAAAAATATCTTTGTTTTGTTTTTATACTGTTTAATTTAACCTTCGTAATCATTTTTGTTTGCAACTAATAAAAAAAAATTGAAAATTTAAAAAAATAAAGCAGAATGCAGTCAATGAAATAAACGCTTCAATTTTTTCATATTAGTTTTATTTATGAGGTTAAAACAGCCGGTTTTGAGTAAGCAAAATTATGAAAATATTGATACTGCCAAGAGCAGCGATGTGCCACTAATGTCAGTCAATTTAAGACCACACACTAAACAACCTTTTTCATAACTCACAGGAAAATACTTAAGACTCAACACGATACTAATAACAGCTTTTGCTGTTTGCCTATTACCAAATAATAATATACGCTCTTTAAACCATTCTGGTGCGAATGCAATACAGCGATACCGCTGCGTGCCTAATTATTATTGTTTGTTATTATATTTTTAATAAACGTATATTTTTGATTATTTTGCAGTTTCTCAAGACATCTCGTTGGTTTGACAATTATTTTAACATTTATACCGAAATAGAGGCATACGGCAGGTGCCGTTTCCGGGTCAAATCGTTACCGTCTTAATGCATTTTATTTACTATTTAAAAGCGTGGCATTTTGCGTATACCTGAATTCATGAGACATACAATAATCGTTGTTTTTTTTTTCTTCATTTAATTTGGTTTTGACATTTGATTGGTTATGTGAAAAGTGCACAAGTGAATTGAAAGTGTTTTTGACAGATGTGGTGGTAAATAATTCAGGTTTTATTTACAAAACCTATGCCCATATAACATAAAATATAAAAAGCAAACATTTTCATAGTTTTTTTTAAAATATTGTTTATCAAATATAAGAAATTATAACATAAACTAAAAAACGGGTGACAGTCCGGTGGGATATTCAATTCCGTCAACGTATTTCACCGAACGGGCGGCAACGCGTGGTCAGCACGTTGCCGCCAGTGGTGCAGAGATGTACGGAGCTGAATAATAGAATGCTTCTTCTATTATTGATTTTGGCACAATTTTATTTGAAAAGTGGGAATGCGTGGGAAACAACGAACATACCTGCAACTCCCGAATAATAAGACTGCGGCTCTTCCCCTGCAGCACAACCTGCGCCTGCGCGACCAGGTCCTCCGGGACAAAGGGCGCGGGCATCTGCACCACTCTGCCAGAACCCGAGGCGCCAATTATCACGCCGGGGCCGCGGCTACTTGTGCCTGAGAAAAATATCTGTATAAAGTACCTTTCGTGTGAATGGTCTATTAGACCATTAAAAGTCTTAAGTGTTAACCTGCTTACTTGCTTAATCAAACTTTACAGGAGACGATAACCATAAAGAAAAAGATGGGGAATTGTTTAAAATCTAATGTGAAATGATGCTTTCAGAATCACAGGTCACAGCATTTTCAGGAAACAATTATTTAATTAAAAAAAAAAAGCACCGCTACATTTAATTTGGCATATTTGGTTGTTTTGTTGCAAAACTATGTTTGTTTTCAGTAGTAAACAATCCAATATGAGTCGTATAGCATCAAAAGCAGCAATATGCCAAAATTATCATTAATAAGGTTTTATATCTATTTTGAAACTATTTCATATTTACCACAAATCAAAACAAGAAATAGTAATCTAAAACAGCAATCTGACCCTATATAACGTGTTTAAAATATAAGGTTGGAATCAAAACAGGTAATCTGCAACCATTTTAGGATTACTTATATTACTGATATTAAATTATGATTACCTACACCTGTGTTTTATTGTGACATCATTAGCAACATGCTGGATACAAAAAATGGCCGTTTTCAAAACCCAATTTCAAAAACCACAGGAATTAAAAATTTTGATGATATTACCTTTTTCTAGATGTCAATTATTTTTATTAAATGACCACAAAACACATTTACTGCAAATTGCTGCTTTTTATTCTATACGACTCGCATGTTTATGGACGTCGGCTCTACTATACTATAAATAAAATGTTTCATTCGTATAAAAAAAGCATTTTTTTTCTCACTTTGCGACGACGATGCGGCCCTGATGGCATTAGTGCGCATGATGCGAGCGCGCGTGCGCGGTTGTTGTCTTGAACTACTGCTGGTAGTGCCCGTGGTCTTACCGCCCAGGGTCCCGCTTCCCCCACTGCTGCCTGCTCCTCCACCGGGACCATTGCCGCTACTAAAATAAAACAATACTTGTTAATTAATAGGTTCAAACTCTCACCCGTTGGTTGGTAGATGCCTACCTACTTGTGGAAAATAAAAGATCCTACCATATATTTTTTATTCTTAATGATTTTAATATTGCAACAACTTTTGTTGGGGTACCTTATGGCACTACAGATAATTATTTTAAATGTCGAAATCCTCAGCGGGATTTTATTAATAAAACAGAAAGCCCTTTCTGCCACCTCCATCTTTATTTGGAAAAATCTAAGAGCATGAAGGTCAGAAAATTCCCTTAAGAGTCGTGAGAAGGCCGAAATACTTAATGTTACATTTACTCTTGCTTTTATTTACTAAATATCATTATTATTTATATTTTATTGTAATTTGAACTTATTTTTTACTTTTACTGACCACTGCAAATAACCAGCTTTGTACAATATTTACGTATATCTCTTTATAAGACTTATATTTGATGATTGTTTTTTAATAGCGGCAAATCGCCTGAAAAGATAAATGACACAATCCTTGACAATATTGAAAAAGTTTTTAATTATTTGATAAAGTGCTGGATAGCATAATATTTATAAAGGTTCTAAAGAGGTCCTGTACTTGAGAGCGCAGGATGTCGGTTTAAACCCAGCGCTGAGTTTTATAAAAATGCATTTTTAACTCTCACCTGTCCTCTTTAGTTAAAATATTGTCAAATAATATGTAACCATCTAATTAGATGATATTTTCATGAAATAACAAATGACTAATTGTAAGTAAGGATAAATTATGTCAAATGGATAATATATGGCATCACCTGTGTACAAACACAAATTGCAATCTACCACATTGTGTTTATAACAGTGCAAACTGAACAGGGTTTGCATCATCAATAGAATAATGTTTCAAAATTTGCAATTGCAAGGTTTAAATGATTTTTTACATTAAGCTAAACTTATTAGTAACCCACCCTACCCCACTCACCCTTTTCCAGCGTCTCCCTTGCTGAGATCCAGCCTGTCCGGTATGATGGAAAATGCCGTCCGACAGACACGCCCATCCTCGAGCAGGCAGGCGATGTGAGACGGCCCAGCGACTACTTGCTGGACGCCGCGCAAGGACGCCAGCACGTTGCCCGCGCCACTCACTCCATAGCGATTGTAGCGTTCCGATACTTCTTTTAACCTGAAACAATCACATGTATTTGTTATTAATGAATCCAAAACAAACAGTATGGCATAATTTTTCCATTATACAGGGTGCATTTACTTACATTCACTTATGTCCTTTTTGGGGGGTGATCTATATCGATAACTAAATCGGTCTCACGAAAAAAACTAATACTTTCGAATAAAAAAAATCATACTGCAATAATTATATTATTAAGAATCTTTGCTTTTCTTCAAAGTATTGAATTGGTTCAAATTATAGGAATGCTAGGGAATATAATTGGTAAAATGATTTCAAAATAATAAAAAACTTTTTAGTAAAAATACTTCATACTATATGTTTATGTACACCGTCACTTTATATGGAATGTTTATTTAAGAAGTATGTGTATCGGTTAGACATTTCGGTTGCTTTTATTTGTGTGTATCGTTAATATGTGTGTATATTTGTGTTAAACGCATACATATTTATTATTTTTTACAGGGTTTTGCATAAAAAATTTTATGCTCACATTGTTGCACTTAGTAAAAAAAACCTTTCTAGAGTACTTAGATAACTCTTACCTAGTTAGAAAGGTAACAGACCTTATCAAATCGGCTAACATGACCGGTACCTATTCAATTTGCTAAAGTTTTTATAATTTACTAATGGATATTTGTTTTCAATATTTACTTAAACATTAATGTTGCCATTATCTTATTTTGTATAATAAAAACATTGAATTTGAATTTTAAAAAATGTAAAAAAACTTATGGAAAAAAATTGATTAAATGTTTATCAACGCAGGATAACATTTATTGCAAAAAATTATTAAGTGTATAGTTAATCTATTTGGCTCACACAATATTCCATAGCGAAGATAAATTTTTGATTTCATAGTTAATAACAATTTTGTAGTTACTAATTTTAGATGACTCCATAGCTTTTAAGAGTGTGATGAATACGCATTTAAAAACATTACTAAAAGATTGGCCATGCTTTAAAACGTACTTGGCACTTTTTAACTAATTTTTGACAACATTCGGTGACGATATCAGCATTCCCAACTTTAAGTTGCGTTTCCTAGGTGTACTTGATCTGTACCTATTCTTTTTTAAAGCTTTGTGAAGCCCTGCTTCAGGGCTTCACTTTGTATATCAAAACTTGTGAACTAAATCGCATATGCGCAATACTGAACATTATATTCTGAGCCGATCAATACGAGAAAATTTAGTTTGTGTAATTAGAGCGAGCTTTGTCCATTGGGAATTACATATTTCATATTTGAATCAATTACTTAAACCAATGCAGAGGTTATGTAGTTATATTTTTATAACTATAACATTATGATGTTTCAATTCAGCCATTACAATGATAATTGATTTTATTTATAACAAAAATTATTTTATTCGGAATTTATTCACATTACCAAGTATTAAAGCTTAATGTATTTGAATTTCGTAAAAGGATTTTTCCTCTTTTTTGAATTAATGATAGGTTCACAGACAGTATAAAATAAACAAAGGATCTTAGTTGTCTAGTTAAGATGTTTGTCGATCGACCTAGAGGTTGATGGTTCCAATCCACACATTAAAGTTATGCCATTTTTAACGCTTAATCACAATTATCTCCCACCATAACTCTTACACCACTATCTTTAATCAGGAATAGTAAGACTTTTAAAAAAATAAAAAAAAAAACATTGTAATTATAATTCCTTACCTGTAATTATAAATAAATTACATAACTTTTTCTTTTTTTTTCATTTACCTACCGTATATCATTTATCACATTCAAATCTTGCAGATTTGCAATGCATAATGATGGTGCAATGGAGGTGGTTTTTGAAGTTCGTGATTTGAAGCAGAATTTTGGCCACAATAGCGTTCTTGCGAAAAACTTGCTTGTTTAGAAAAAAATGTGTATATATATTTACATTGACCGGACTACTATAATTAAAAATATTTAAGACCCATGGTAAATTTTTTTTCTATCTTTCTAAAATTACTTATAAACAAAATAATTACTTTCCTATTGCCATTCAAGCAGCAAATAGAGTTTTAGGCCGAGCAAGTATGGCATCAGCTGTTCTTTGGCAAAAATCTGTCAACGCCAAGGGGGAATACTAAAGGCCTTAGCGAAACTCACTTTAGCAACGGACGAAACGATAATCCAAGGTCATGAAAATAAGGGATAAAAATGAGTAAAAATTGATTGCAACACCTCCCGCTAACGCCATCGCCATTTATAAGCTACGGCACGACATCTTGTGATGCGATAAATTCCTGATTCAAAATCCATAATGGCAGGCCAACCTCTGCCTGCATAAGAATTTTCCGGTTGCTTTTCGACGAGAATGGTGATTTGCATTTTTAGGAAGTGCAAATGAAAGATCTCAAATTGATTATTACATCGAACTATGCGTGCAATAGTTTGCAAAGATGAAAATTCTAAGCGGATACTACCTTGGCACGATAACTAAAATGAAAGCAATGGAGTCAGTCTTTAAAGAATGTAGCATGCTTACCTATCAATCAGTTGATCCTCTGTCCCAGGCAGTGGGTGAACTATAAAATGCATTGAAGACATTTTAGAATTTGTTCACAATGATAATCACCAATTTTTGTAACTTAAATCACTTTGATTCCGACATAATTTTAATTTATCACTCACAACAACAGCCTACCAGATTCCACCATCATGTTTCTTTCTAGATTATGCATGGCGAACACGCTGATCTTAGTACATGAGTAAAAATGAGACAGATAGAAAAATGTCCACCATTCGGCATGAAGTTCGCCAACAGAGTTCAAAAAGTTCAATGTAAGTACCGAAACCATAGAGTTAGCAGAAAATTTCTAAAATGTTTTGTAATTACTTAATACGCTATGTGGTTTACATGAATCACCTACCATTAATATTAAAACCGGAGCAGAAAAATAATAATTTAAAAGATTTACATGTTACAAAATCAAAGATAATGGCTGTGTGTTGTGACAGTTAAATAGTTGCCTAAAGATAACTTACAGTTTATTAAAAAGGAGCGATAAAATGGCGGCCAGGTTTAAGAAGAGGCCGTCAAAAATTGAAAATAAAGTACTAAAATTGGATACATTAAAACTTTGCGATCTGTTGTGCTCAATTTGCCATTCCATTATTGTTGAACCCGTCACTTTACCATGTTTCCATGATTTTTGTCGCGTTTGTTTCAACGGTACGATCGAAAATAATTCTCTGTCTTGTCCACTTTGTCGGATGAGGATCGGTTCATGGCTGAGAACGGCAACAAAACAGAATAGTTTAGTGAATGTCAAATTGTGGAACTTCGTCAAGTTACGATTCTCCCAGGAGATCGCGGATAAACTACAAGGAAAAGATTTAAACTTGCCCCAAGGTATTCGTATTGCAGGCATAGTTTTGTGTTTTTATTGGTTAACTGCATTCAGTGTCTTATCGCGATTTTTATGTTGCAGAGAAATGTTTGTATCATCTGAGTGCCCCTGGTGAAATTCGGTCTGAATACGAAGCCGAGATTGAAAGGCACCGCAAAGAGAGAAGGCTCTTGGAGGAGAAGACTGCAGAACAGACCAAGGTTCTTATCAAGTAAGACAATTTGTGTTGTTTTCCTCTAAATAAAAGTTCGTGCCGCTTACCTTATTATTTGCGCTTATTTCCAATAACACATTAAAATTTATTCATAGATAGAAATAACAAAGAGAAATAAATAGCCACTCCAATTGAAAGTGACATTGATTTATTTATTTTAGCTTTTGTGTAAGTACTTGAATATCTACTAAAAGGAAAAAAATCTTTTTATATCCCATTCAAGCAATGTAATAAAACCTATTTTCCTATGATTGAACATAATAATCTGGTTTTCATTTACTTACTTAGTGTTAGTCTCAAGATATGTATGTACTTAAGTGGCCTGTTCCCGAAAGAGCTCTTCTCTGTGCTGCGCTTGTCCTTAATCCATTCTTTTTCATCTAACGGCTCCTAGAAAGAGAAACACTCTGTGACGTTATAGGATAATCTTCCAAAAACAGAATCAATGTAGGTGCCTGTTCCAAAAAACTACGCCTCTAGTTTTATTTTTTAATTCTTGTATTCAGCCAATAAGATATTTACATCTAAAGTTTTGATAAAATGTATGGGAAAATACAGCTTTTTCGAGCCTTTTAACTTTTGGATAAAGTGGAAATTAACACTTTTCATTCCATGTAAACCAAGATAATTTTATTATGAAATAAAAACATATCCAGTATTATTTTTCTTCCATATCTACAGAAGAGTCACAACATTTGTATGGAGAATTGACTGGTTTGCGTCCTCCTCTTAACCATAGAATCAATTGATAGTGTATTACTAAAGTAATCGAATGTGGAGATTTTGCTGGAGATTATTCTGAAGTATATATAGGTTAGACCAAACATTAATATACGGCCAAAATGAAGGATGAAAATTTCAGGGGAATCCCACTGATGAAATGGTTTAATCTAGTAAAGACACTCCTAAAAATGTCTTCATGAATCTGCAACGTATTCAAACGACGCTTGACGTCTTCTTGGTGTCAAAATAATTTATTGCTACTACACTAGAGCATAGACAAGAAGAAATATAAATATACGTACATAAACAAATATTTAGGTAGAACCAAATGATGGTGTTGCTGAACTCACAGCCCCGTGGAACAAAAATAGAAGATATTTTCTTGTATTTGACCTACTGGCTTTTGTCTAACTTTTGTTGTATCGCTCTCCGGCATAACGGCTTGATAATTTCTGCCAGGGATTTGGAAGAACAAGAGCGCCGAGAGCAGCAGGCGAAATTAAAAGAGCAGCTTCTCCGGGATGAGATACTGGCCAAGCAGATTTTGCTTCAGGAGGATGGCACAAAGAGAAATCGCATGGCCAACAGCTCAAGCGGCGGCAGCACGGCGCCGCTCGCTTCCGAGGCTAGCGCAAGATTCTATCGACAGATTGCCGCTGACAAACCCAAGAGGGGCACATTGGATAAATTTATCTTGAAGGCCAGCACGACCATCAATGAAGAGTAAGTTTTTACCTTTAAGGTCAAGCTAGTCCAAACATATTGTAAATATTACTTAAACACCTACATTTCAACCATCATTATTGTAGTAAAATAAAATTTATCACCTTGGCCACCTTAAAATCAGACTTACAACTTCCAAAAACTAACACTAAGCTAATTATAATTTATAACTAATTAAAACAAATATTTTTAAATTATTTTCTTTACAGAAGCTATCAAATACAAACTAAGGCTCTTATGGATTTAGGTGGTTAATTTTAGCATAATTATAAAAAAAATATAAAAAGTTAGTATTTATAGTTAGTAATCAAAATTAAATAGCCTTATATTATGAGATAAAAACAAAAGCTTCTCCGCATTCCCGTCTAATAAATTGCTTCTGCGGTCGCCCGTCAACGAAGACGACGCAACAGACAAACAAACACAGTTTCGGCGGTAGCCGAAGTTTTAACCATCATTTGGCCAAAACTGAATCTTCGGACGAAACTCGTATTTATGGCTGAATTCGAAACCGAACTTTTGGTCGGTCACTAGCTCGTTTCAAGAAATGCTTAAACTAATTTTAAAAGCAGTGGACACTCCCAGACTCGAGCAACCCTGTCCAAAACCTCCCAAAATCTCTTGTACTGCATAGTCAGAAATCTAAAGTTAGTATAACTTGTCCCGATATCTATTTGGACAAAGCAGATGATTAGTTTCTCAAAAATACCCCACAGGCATCTTCTCCGCTACATTATGTCCCAATATTCTATATTACTCCCTTAACATTCTCGAGGTAACCATCTCCTTAGACCACATCTTTAGGTCAAATGAATATTCTGCACATCATCATCATCATCGATAAAACTGCTACCATAATATTATATTATGCGATCGCTGTAAGCGCCGGCCTTCTGGCCCAATTCTTTCACCGCCTCCTTAAAGATCTTGGGCAGACTAGAATTTAAATAAATACTTTCTCCGAATATACTTCTATAATATCTTTTACAGCATCATTCCACACTGTAAAACATTCTTAAACCCATTCACAAGGTCATAACTTCTTCAGCTGTTTTCAAGTTTTCGTAGTGATTCCTACAAAAGTCAAGACATAAATATGTTTATACCAATTTGTAAAGATTACAACTTTTGGGCTGTTTTCATGAACCATTTGAATATGTAAGCAACCGAACAAGAACATGGCATTATCATGTCAAATTTGCCGTTTGCCACCAGTCGAAAAGCAGATCTCTGCCTGACAATAAGTGACTCGTATTTGGACTTTAAACATGGTGTGTTGCACTATAAAAAGTTGTAAATCCAACAGTAACACCAACATCGAGAAATAAAAAAAGACCCCACATATATCTTCACCGAGACCATTCTGATGTCAGTTTTTGGCTACAAGATTTGGTTCCTGAGTTGACGTAAGAGTTATTCTACCTAATTTAACTGTTCTATGGTTTTTCTCATGATGGACCGGACCTCAGTCAGTGATTTATATGGCAGCTACATTCATTTACTACACTCTTTCCTGGTAAATAAAGTAATAAATAAACACATATGTCGATATCCGAAATCATAACAAATTTGTTCAAAATAATTCAAACTTTCCACCAACATTTCTCACGTCTGCAGAAAATCGTGAGTCTGCACCATACTAAATTTCCCTAATATTAAACTTTTTGTTCAGGCTACAATTTCACAGGTTAATTTGAGAATTTGGAATGGGTATTTTACCCTTTCTTAAACAAACATAATTAAGCTAATTAATTATTTATTTCTTCAATGTAGTATTGCTATGATGATGCAATCCCTATATAGTTTATAATAACCTACTATTAAGCTGTTCTTCAAATAATAGTTATTGATTTTTAACGATCAATCATATTATTAAAATAAAATAATAACAACAATAAAACATTTATCCCAAGGGCCAGTGAGGATGATTCAATCCTTGCCACTTATAAATACATACATAAAAGAAATTTAATGAAAAAACTGCATAAATAGGAAAGATTATAACATTATTATTATTATTATTATTGTTTGCTGAGCAAGCAGCTATTTAGCTGATATGCGCATATCTCATTCTCAGTTGCTAGCGATTTGCCTAGATTCAAGAAAATTTTCAAGGTGGTTCTTGAACTGGTTTACACTTATAGCTTCCACCACTTCCTATGGTAGCCGATTCCAATTATCCACAACTCTATTGGAGATAAAGTTCTTCCTAGGATTAGCAGAACAAAGAGATTTAGATAACTTCATTGAATGGCCGCGAAGTTACGTGTTTTGGTTAAACATGAATATGTCCTTAATGTTTGCACAATTATAATGTCCAGTTAACACTTTGTAAGTCTCAATGAGATCATCACGATCACGTTACTCCTGTAATGAGGTAAATTTTAACACAGACAGCCTTTCTATATATTCCAAGCGTTTTAGTATATATATAAGAGTAATTTCTTACATCAACTGGTTTAAAGCAGACGTCTTATTCATCTGCTTTGACCGATATTTGTTCTTTAAACCCTCCACAGCGATGATGGATTGGATGCATTGTTGTATAAGAAAATAGTATTATTTTGTTGCTTCATTTGATTGTTTATTTTCCATGCCACGTCCCATAATGATTGTAAAATGTTATATACGCCTAGATAATTTTAAATATGAATGTTTATTTTGGTCATTTTAACAGAAGTCCCCTAATGACAGACGATAGCAGCGGTTCGGTGGCCTCGTGTGCGACATCCGCGAAGACCGCCAGCCCCGCCGCCTGCGATAACTCGCCGGAGCTCACGTCCACAGCGGGACGCTACAACCGGTTCCTACGTGACTACCTCGACAGGAAGTTCAGGTTCTTCTCGGGAAACTCATCGGACAAATCAATGGAGCATGCCAGGAAGCCTGCTATCACGAAACATTTGCCAAAGGTGTGCTTAGTCTAATGATTACCACTTTATTATCTATAAAAATAGAATCAAGCATATTTGTTGTGAAAATGCAAAATATAGAATACAATATGAAATATAACTCAAATAGTTTTATCAACAATTCATGATATAATAAATATCGGCTACGGAAGTCGTTAATATTCGACCCGATTCCGATATTATCCATACTATATTACTAATAATCAAATTCGATAAACTAAAGAAATAACGTCAACCACTTATGAAGAATTTTTCATTAATTGTCTTTTTGTTTTTCCGTTTTCTTTGTCAAGAAGTACATTAGGAAATTTTTCTGAAATTCCTAACAATATGAAAAGGTCCAGAACATAACCGGACTATTAGGTCAACCATAACTTATCAAAAATTGGCAGAAACCTGGCATTTGCATAAATAGTATTTTGAACATGAAGAGATAGACATACATTTATTTACCCTAAAATATACAATAGTATATTTCTACTTATTGTGATTTTAAGTTTGGAGAATTCATGTTTTGATTCAACTGTCGGGTGTTAGTTTATGGTAAATAATAAAGTTTTAGTTTTATAGTAAATCTTCTGTGTAATCAGGTCGAAATCTATTTTGTTGATCTGGGAATATTTAAAATTATTCTTAGAAAAATAAATGTGGCCTTTATGATGAACTCTTTTGAAAACAAAAGCATAGTCTATGTAAAAAGTATGAGTATACCTTCAATCTGCCCATACTTCTCTCTTAGTATATTAGGACGAAAGTGTTCAATAATAGCACAAGTTTGTTTTGCTAGGTACGGCTGAATCTGTAACATGATTCGCAGCCAAATTAAGATACTGGACATCACAATGCATCCCAAAGCTGACACGATAGACCTAACTTTATTCATTGGATGAGGCTGCCTTAAGAGTATGGTTCCGATATTTATGCATTCACAAAGAGCGCTGCATCTGAACTACACTGTTCACGATCCGTTGTCCTTACCTCTCCACAAAACTACCAATCGCCCGATTATCGTAGGCAATTTCGACACCTACAAAGAATCGGCAAAATTTCTGAAAATATTATTGAAGAAAGGGTTCAGTAGCTTTTATATTTCTATGTTAAAAACTAATTTCCGATAAAACTATTACCTTAAATATTAAACCAGGTTCCTTAGAACTGTTTTTTATACAGAGCTATTTGCTCATATGTAGCCTGCGAAGATGCCACAATCTAAGTACAAAAAAAAAACTTTCTTACAGCAAGCAAAGATTTTGATAAGTTCTTTCATGATAAAAAATAACTTTATACTGAATTTTAACATTATCGTTATTAAGGACAGTGTTTGTATTAAGGTTCAGAGCGAAGACTTGCCCTTTTAAGAAAGGGAGGTGTGGCCTTCAATAGAAGTGGTGGCGGTCTGAGGCTGACAATAGTACTTTTCTCTTTGCAGACCTGGGAGCCGGGAGGATGCATTCGTAACAGCTCAAAACCGGTGCAACTCAATGATCAAAAGGAGTTCTGCACGAACATTAATGCACCGCGCTCCTCCAATACTACCATTGTACATTCGCTGCCCGTTTCAATACCATCATCCGTCCTCTTAAGGCGACAGGTGGGATTATTTATTTTATTCTTTTGAGGTACATTATGTGTTAACTCGATTAACAACCCAGTCAGAGAAGCACGTATTTTTACTAACGTGCTTAATTTGGGGATGAAGAGATGTTGTCGGTTTGGGCACTTGACCGTTGCGGTATGGGTATGGGCAGGTAACTACCAAAATTTTTGAACAATGTAATTAATGTAATGTGTTTTTCAGACAATGTAGTTATTTTATGATAATTTTATTTTTACCGTGTTAATTCATTTCGATTGTCCATATTTTGCTCAGTACTTTTATTTATCGCACAAAAACAGTGCGTCATAAAACAATAACTCAATTTCTCTTTATAAAGGATAACCTTAAAAAACAGAATGTTTTTCAAAAAATGTTAAATTTTCATCGTTATGAAATCTAGTATATCACTATGGTTTTAATTTCTCGATTCTCAATAAGAAAAGTCACAACACTACAACTTTTTTATGAAGATATGACCTGGGTGCTTCCTCTAGTAGTTTTTATGTGGCCAGGTGGTCATGAAGGGTGGTGCCGAAACGAGCGGAGCCAGCACAAAGATCTCATTGGCCCTGGAAGAGGTGGCGAGCAGCTCGTTCAGCAGCCGCCTGCGTGGCCTCGACACCGACAGCGAGGATTCTCTCAAGCAGGAACTCTGCTACTTCAAGCCCGTACACTCTGTCACTCAATCATCAAGGTTCTTGAACAATTTTTTACCTATTAACCGTTTGAATATAAATACACGCTTACGAATATAAATACATTATAATTTATATCTAAATATTTTATATATCTTATATTTAAAAAAATTGATTATCGCGTAAAAACTCACCTGCGGTGAAATGCAAAATTTACCATATCATATTGGGTATATATATACATTTTAAAATATCTATCTTTTTGTTCATAAAATTTTACCAGAAAAACTCCTGAATGAGTTTACTTCAAAAGTTTTGAATTACTGTTATTTTAGGCAAATACAAAAATTAACATGGTAGGCGGTTGCCATCGAAACTGCGAAATAAAAATAATTTTCAATTCTGGGGCATTTTGGATTAATTTATACTTTTATATTACTAGCCATACTTTGTTTAGTAAAATCACAAGAAATATGTATTGTGTATTGTCAGAAACGTCCAAATCTGACACAAGGTAATACGCACAATGACCATCCGCCGCTAGTACAAACAAGGAATGACTTCAAAAAAAGTTTCTCAAACATTCCAATATGGAGACTTATACTTTTTTTTCTATCATAGAAACTAATAGCGGATTTTATGGCGTTGGAAAAAAGACCAATGCTGCCAGCATTAAAAAAAAAGAAATGGACGGTACGGTACATACATTTTTTGTTTTGTTTTGTTTCGAGATAGGTAAAATTATAGTTATAGAATTATAGTTATAGGTACTGACTGTAATTATTTGAAATTGTGTAATATATAATATAAAAGTACATCTTTATATTTTGTTGGATTACAATATATTACAGAAAGCTTTTGATTTTTTAAAAAAAAAGTTCAAATATTTTACATCATAAATGAGTTACTCATACATACTACTCATCATACTGGTTAAAAAGCGAGTGTACATTGAAGTCTACCTTAGCTTAGTTAGGTATGACTTTTACCTTAATATTTAACCTAAACAAAATAAATAAAAAATGTTGTTTCCTTAATACGCAAGAGAAGGATTTACCAAATTGTGTGAATTAACAATACGTTTGTCATCAGGCTGATCAATAGTAATCCGACAAAGGTGCTGCGGATTCCGGCCGTGAGACCGTCCAGTGCCGATTTGCACCAACCCGCCAAGCATCCCGTCTTGGACTGCTCGGAATACCTGCAGGGTCTCTATCAGCTGAGGGCGGCTTGCGAGGATCCTGCGTCTGATTCGTCTGCATTTGTTTGTCTCATCAAAATGGCCCATAATCAACAGGTAATGCGTACTATTTTACAATCGTAACCAGTTATTTCCTTTGACTATTTTGAGGTTTTCAACTGTTCAACAGTCGTCTGGCTATGAATACATCAAATTCACTTTTATTTAATAATACTTTATTTATTTTAAAATAAAGAACCTTTAAATTCTCCCACGACAGTTCCTTTTCTCTGAGTAAAAAATAATTTGCATTACTTATTAATTTTTAATTAAATATATATGTAGAAACCAAAATAATCCAAATCTCCCACAATCTGTCACATTTCCACCTTTTTCACTTCCTTCCTACCCTGTGAAAGAAGAACACTTATTATTCTGTCAGCTACTTGAAAAAGGTGCTGTATGCAAATAAAACCCCTGGAGGTGTTCAAGACCACGGAAGCTTCTCAAGATCGCAAAAAATCGTAAGTCCCTCTTAAATATCCCTCATATTAACCTTTTGTCCAGGCAACAATTTTATAGGTTAGTTTTTTCTTGTCAACGTTCCTCTTGCAGTTTAGCAGGATCTATAAATTTTATGTATTTTTTTTGTATAGGGTTTTTGGCTTCATATTGAAAGTGCAATAAAATTATTCTCATTCAACAGGACATGATATCTAAGAAATGGAAGCAGTCCACCAGCGGTAAGAAGTGTTTCAAGGGCAGTAAAGCGAAGCAGGATACTTCTCCGATCACTGACAAAGCAAACACCGACCACGAGAACAACAATTGCATTGACAAGTCCGGCGCATCGGATAAAATACACATAGATAACTTTGAGAACCTCCACATATCACCCAGGAAGCCTACGCACAGGAGACGCATGCTCAAAAATGAACCCAGCGAGTCGGTTCAGTCATCGAAATCAGACAAGGTACGCACGCTGCGTTCGTATATGAATACAAATGACAAAGTCTGCTCCGATACGGCTCTGAAAACCAAACAATCAATGGTGAAGAAACGTGTGTCGTTCACGCAGAAAGAGAATACTAAGGACGATGTCCGGTTGTACGATGGAATGCTGCATCCGAGCGAGCATAGCAAAGTGAAACATCTAAATGGAGAAACCAAACGTGGCATTAGCAGGTATTTAAATAAACTACTATATAAAAAACACAATATTCCTCTGTGTTTGGCTTAGGGTCACAATATTATTATAATACCACGGTAACTTAACTTAAAAAACTATTATGAGATTCCCAAAAACTTGAACTTTTTTTTTCGTTAAGATATCGATCTGGAACTACGTTCAATCGGTTGCTCTATTTGGGTAAACATCTACATTTTCATGCAATTCATTTTACAGGTCATTTTATTCAAACCGTTTTAAATGTGTAATACGTATTAAAACTGAGTTATTGAAACTTAAAAATCAAATTTTGGGTAGTTATAAAAAAACAAAATCTTTATGTCTAATGCTTGAGAGTCTAAACACTAACATTTGTGGTTTCAGACTGAAGTCGGTGGAGATGGATGTAATGGATGGCCTCATGTCGGACCCGTCCCTAGTCGAAGAACAACGCCGTCTGGAGGAGAAGTTGGCGCAGGAGAAACACGACTTGGAGCTGGCGTTGCGCATTCAGAAGGAGTGGGCGCAAGGTGTCAACCGAGGGGGCTACAGCCTGAGGGCGAACGCCAGCAAGAGGCAGGTCTCTCTGCTTGACATGATGCACGGCGCCAAGAAAATGAAAGTTTAGTCAGAAGCGGGTTGGTCCTTATTTTTTTAGGTTTTTATCTTAGTATTTTTTTGTCTGGATCATCACATTTTTCTTTTACGTATATGGACTTATGCATAGTCGCATTAGTGTGCTGCTAACCTTAAAAATTACCACTAAGAAATTGCATAGGCTGTCACTTTAGCAGCGAATTAAAGAGACTATGCGTAAGGCCGATACTATTTAACAGCTGCAATGCCCTAGTAATATGTGTTTGGCTCTAAAACATTTTTTGTACATTGCGGTAAACTAAAAAGGGCATGTCGCTGTAGGTAAAAATCTGGAACAAATTAATTACTTTCTTCCATAACGGCTGGATTGAAAGATGCTGTAATCATAAAGAGCCACAATTAATCGCATTTCCAAATTAATAATGTCAAACGGCCTCAAAATAGCAGTTAAGTAATAAAATATTTCGATATTAGCGAGTCAAGTAATTTTCTAAAGGACAATCGAACCACTTCCTCTTATCCTACAAAGTTGAAACTTGACGTGTAGGTTCAGTTCTGCAAATACTTATGTGGGTACCAGGCCACTCAGGCATTGTTGGCAACGAGAAAGCAGACGAACTGGCCAAGAAAGGGGCTGGCATGACTATGATAGGCCCAGAACCGGCCTCCGGCATAGCTAAAAGCACCACCAGTAGGCTGCTAAAAATTTGGGCTTGGAAGCAGAGCCAAAAATACTGGCAAGAACTGCCCGGACAAAAGCATGCCAAAGAACTCATAGTAGGATTCTCGCAAAAAAGACTCTCGGAGCTATTGAAGTTAAGCCGAAACCAATTAAGGATCTTAACCAGAGCCTTAACAGGCCACTAAACATCCGCACACATTAAACCTATCGACCTTCGACAGGTGCAGACTGTGCCAAGAGAGCCCAGAAACCCCTTTACACCTACTGGGGAAATGCGGGCCCCTCATTCACAAAAGGTACCAGCTGCTAGGCAACTATCTCCTCAAGCCAGAGGAGATTAGAATCATTGCACCCAAAAAGATACTTAACTTCATCTACAGTACGGGACTAGAAGGCGAACTATAAGTGGATTTAAATGTACAATAGTTCTGGAAAGGACGCGGTACACAGGGGGCAAACCCCCCACTCCACTAACATACATAACATAACATCAGTTCTGCGGAAAATGCGTTTTTATGGTAAGCATGACCTGATTCTACACCCAGGAATGGCTCCAGACGAAGGAACTCCTTAGCGGTCAACAGCACAGATACGATTGTTTTAATACGCATTCAAGCATGTTTTTAAAAATGTTTTTTACTTATTTATTATAGATATTTGTATTTTATTTTAATATTTACTTTAAGTAAAACCGAACATTGTAATCTTGCCTATAAAAAAATGTTGAATTTGTATCAATAATGTTTATTTATATTTCAGCACAAATCCGAAATACCAGCATGTAGTGCATTCCAGTGCGTCGGCGTTGGAAATGAAAAATATAATCACGTCATGGTCTCACTTTCCAAATAGTTTATTGTGCTAATATGAAATTTATGTATAGATATTATGCGAGAGCTGTTGTGCATTGAGCATTTTCTTTTTAAATGTGTTGTCTCTCTGCAACTGTTAGGTTCATACCTCGTCAAGTTTGCAACACCTATGCCGTCAGGCTGAGTAAAAAATTGGTGAATGATTGACATAATTTCATCACATTTTGCATGCAATGTTGCTCTGGTTTAGTTTAAGCAAACAGATGCAGTTAATTTAAATATTGGCCGCCTTTAAATTTTCATCCACCTATCCCAGATCCTAATCTAATTTAATATTTCTATACGGCTTGGCAATTTTTGAAACCATTTGACAACTGCTGAAGCCTTGTAATTGTAAAAATGCCAAATTGATACACTGTTTTTACAGAGTCAAACTACCAGTATATCACAAGAGCCCGGATTTTTATGCTGTGATACTTGTTAGATAGTGGCGCTGTAGTTTAGACGCCGCCGGAGGCGAGTGTCCATGCGGGAAGACGCAGGCGGTAGGTAGTACCAAGAAACGGTGAGCGCCGAGTGAGAGAGAATGCTTAGGCTCGCCTTATTGCGACTGCGGCGGAGACTATCTAAATGTGGATGCAGGACTATCCAATTCAGAGTTTCTGCTGACACGCATGCCAGCACAATAATTTAATTGCTATTTCAAATACGATTTGTAAAGACGACGTATCGAAATTCATCATGGTTTCGGAGAAAATACGAACGCCAGCTGATCTCTCAGTCACTCCACCCAGGTCATCGACCACGCACTTTCAAAGCTATATAGATAGATAAAATGACACCAGCGCTTTAATAAGCGAATAATAAATTTTCGGATGAAATATTTTCGCATATTTTAAAAAAAAAATCCTACTCATAATAGGGAGCATAAGCACCCTCTAAAGTCTGTGGGAATGGTCTCGGGTCACCCTGTATATTATGCGTTGGAATATTCTACAAAAACACCCCTGTCTAATTATTGTCTTTTTACTAGAGAAGAAAATAAAAACCCAGTTTTTGTACTATAAGAAGTTACAGCCTCTCGCAAACAAAAATATATAATACTTTTATGATTTTTATGAGGGCTGTTTTTAACATAATCATAGTTTACTCAGCGGATTTTCGGTCGTATCCGAATATACTGTGACAAACTGATGAAACATTAAGTGAGATAGCTTTAGGCTAAAGTAGATCCCTCATTGAGTGACTGATAGTGCTTTTACAATTACATGACTTCAGCTGGATTGTGGAAAACTTCTAATTATACCAGATCTTCAATGGGAAATAACTTTTCTGTTTTTTCTATGAATTACGGAGCATCAATACTTGAACATTTTTACTGGGTCCAGATTTCTAAATAGCCGCCTAACATTAAACACATTTTCATCGTGTAGTGTCGGTGATGTCTTTATGACGCTGACTCATACATCAAAATATTCACAGTGCCTGTTTTTACATGAGTTATGCTATGCTAGCTTTATGAATCCGATTATTTGTAATTTCTGCAAAACGTGAATTTAATATATAAGAAAATATTACGAATTATGATTTTTCCGAAGTAGAAGATGATTTTTTTCATTACATCTCTCTTACTTACAGGATCTACCTATTTATTTAATGTTTCTTTTTGAAAACCAACAGTACAATATAAAAAAAAATGATAAGTACATTTGTATATAAAATAAGAAGGTTCCGTTGCAGTAATGATAGTAGATAAATTATAAATAAAAATCGACAAATCTAAACAATTACGATCGCAAGCAGTCGAGAGGGAATTCTCGAGCGAGATACACCATAAGGCATTCAAAACTTGCACGTTTCGGTCGATGCGCTACTCTTGTACTGTTCCAAAATAAAAATGCATTGTTCATCTTTCAAATCTTGCCAAATGGCAAAATTTGACAGTTAAACAACGCTTTTCTATTTTAGAATAGTTGGGCGTGCTGCAGCTTTTAGAATCTTCAATTGAACCTCTTGGAATCGTCAATGAAACCGGTGTCAGGGGCACAATCTCAAAATGAAGTCTGACCTTTCGGAGTCTCTTTACATCACTAGCGCGGACGTGCATTAATTCTTACAAAAGATGTCCGGATCATTCATACGTAAATTCCTGTTGCTGTAGATTAACATAATTCTAACACCAATCATCTCACACCTAAATTTTATTTTGAGTTCAGTCAAAACTATGGGTGCCATAGATTATGTATTGATGCTCAGCAAATACATTTCACATTTATTTTATATAATTACAATTTTAAGTTCTTGCGTAAATCTAGGGTGAATACTATGCCATCTCTAATTAAAATGATATTACTTATATAATGTGTAATTGATACTAAATTTTATCTATATTTTTGGATGTCTTTCAATGTACTAGTTATAATATATTATGAAAATGTTGTGGTGTATCTTAATAAATGTATTGTTAGTTAAGGTAACATATTGGACTTTTTAAAAATTACTAGTTTTTACATGTTACTCTACATAATTATTACTTCCTTCCAAGTAGAGCTCCCTCCAGCGCTCAAGTTGTAAATCTGACAGTTTTCGGTGAATCATAAAAATAATAAATAAATTGTGTGTTAAGTTTTTAAACAAAGTGCCCTAAAATTTTGTCTTCGATAATAATTTTTCATAGAATCGACACATCTTTGATAGTGTCCAATTGTCGCCGCCTCGCGTCACTCTTAAGTTTGGGTGAGACGTCGGCAGAAGGTTACTTAACAAAGGTATGCGTGTCATTTCTATTACAAAGCTTCTATTAAATTATTATTGTTCATTGTTAGAAAATAAGTTGCCAACTCGATTGATATTGTTAACCATATATCTTTTAGACTTTTTCTTAGTAATTGTCTCCTTTCTGAGGACTGTGATCTTCCAGGAAACTTGATGTCTTCACAAATGTCTTATTTATTTTTTATTTATTTATTTATTTATTTAACAGGTTTCCCCATGTACATTATAATTACAGTAAAACAATTTAAATTACCAAAAGAAAAACAAAAAGCATTAAAAACAAAAAACAATAGCATGAAACATACTAAACTAAAAAATTAAAATAATGCCTCCAGGCAAACATTAATGCATAAATAAATCACGCCGATCCTACAACGGCGTAATAGAAAGCAGATTTTTAATCCCATTGGGCGAACAGACAAAAATATCAATCTCCGCGGAAATGGAATTCAATAATTCGACTGCTCTCCCGATCGGACTATACTTGTATACGTCGGTACGACACGCTAACCGCTTAAATAACGTGTGCTTCCACGCTCTAGTACGACGGTCCGGAACAAAGAAACCAATATCTCTGAGTATTACGGGATTCTCGATGAAACCGCGAATAACCTTATAAAAATAAAACAATGTATGGATTTGTCGCCTAAACTCGAGTGTGTTAAAGCCTAACATCCCTAATACGAATGCTGATGGATACGTATTAGGAAACATTTCTGGATAATATCCATACCTACGGAGATAAAGGTATCTAAGGAACCTCCTCTGAATAACCTCCAGGATATTACCGTAAGTAACCTCATGAGGACTCCAGATAATGGAACTATACTCCAATATGCTTACTTGGCTCTTACTTGGCTTCACAAATTATCTTTTATATAGTTTTTAAAAGATTTTGAAAAATCATTGGTCCTATTAAATTTAGACTTATCCCACTACCACACCACTTTGAAATAGAATTTTTCAATTCAACTCTCCAAACCTTTTAGTTTTAATTTAAATTTTGCCTCATTTAAGTGCACTCGAGTCTCCTAAATTAATATTTTATTTTTGTAAGCGCACATACAGAGCTTTGGATAAAACACTTAGATGGCAGTTCATGATGGTGATTTAATGAAACTATTACATCAGAAGCATAAATGTAAGCATATTAAATTACTGTTAGTATTTTGAAAAGGTATGAGGATATATGTGAAAATTTACATAATAAGTAAAGGAAACCTTCATTTAAACTGAAAAAAATAAACTATCACATTTTAAATTTAATAAAAAAAACATATGTTTTACTAAGTGTACTTTGCGTGCCGGTAGTTCCGTAAAAGTTCTGTTATACAAACGCGGGGTCAGAGACAGAATGCTCGCAATACTTGTTGGTATGGATTCCTTTTAAACATTTTATTTTCTTATAACTTTATGATGTCACAGTCCCTACGATTTAACGTAATTTACAATTTTTAACATGTTTTAACTATTGGATGCATTTTTTACCCAAAAGTCTTCCTTTGAGCATATCGAACTCTTGACTTCCTTCAGATGCATTTTTTGATGCGACGTGTACGCACAATTACATTTTTTTTTACTATGGTTTTGGCTTAATCTGAAAAGTAGCGAATTAGCAGATTCGCAGCATGAGCGCTGGGTGGGCAAATTTAAGGTTACCCATAATTTGATTTAGAATAGTCATTTTAGTGTGTTGTATTGCCGGCAAGGCAAACTAGAGAAAACTCATTAAAATATTGGCTTAAAAATCTTCCCTGATACATATTTTTTTGAACGTTGCAAAATAAGCAATATATGAATTAGTTGCGTTGAATAAAACCTATGTTTACTCTAAGATTCAACCTATTAAGTTACATGATTAGTTTTAAATAACTCCCGGTTAGGTGATTTGCGAAACGGGTCTGCTAGTTTGAAATTGTTTTTAACTGCAATTATTTATTTTTTTGTAAATCATTAAAAATAGATACCTACATTATTTCGAGGACCTGTATGGCTGATATGATCGTTTAAATTCTAGAGGTTTTTATTCTGAAAACAAACATATATCATTAATTTTATAGGCTGCAATAAACAATAAGCGCTGCATCTTCAATATGTTATTCATGAGCAAAACAACGTTATTACGCAAATTAAATTAAATAAATTAAAGGGCAGTTTGTTATTGACAATTACCTTAATTTTTTAAAAGTACCCAGTGACGAGTTTGACACAGCTCTGTTGCCATTTTCAAATCATTAAGACTTCACAAGCACTAGCTGCTTGTGAACTAAAAAAATCAAGTAAGAATAAGGATTTTTTTTAAATTTTCAACAATGACAGTAGTACCTAATGTAAATTCCACCTTTACATAAAATCCATATGATATAGTATAACTCTGTATACCTTAATTATAATGAATTGTATAATTGACTTGTAAAGTTATTTGACTTTTGTATTTGATGATTGTTTTTTAATAGCGGCAAATCGCCTGAAAAGATAAATGACACAATCTTTGAATTATTTGATAAAGTCCTGGATAGCATAATATTTATAAAGGTTCTAAAGAGGTCCTGTACTTGAGAGCGCAGGATGTCGCTTTAAATCCAGCGCTGAGTTTTATAAAAATGCATTTTTAACTCTCTTAGTGTAAAATATTGTCAAGTTTTATGTAACCATCTGTCGCACTCTCAAGTACAGGACCTCTTTAGAACCTTTATAAATATTATTAAAATACTATTAAAATAAAATAAAATATTATTAAAATAAAATAAATACTATTAAAAAACAATAATCAAATATTAATTATTATATACATTACAATGTGGTTGACTTTAATATCAAATTTGGAGTATTGTATATTTTTTCATAAGAGATTTGGTATCCAGGGAAGAGTCGGAGCGCTAGTTTACTATTTAATTTTGAGAATGGTGCTGGAAAAGTCTTATCATGATAGAAATAAGGTTACCGTAGTATGAGTGATGTAATATTATAAGTTATATTTGTGTATATTGTAGCTTTTAGATTTATATACAGAATGTATTTAAATTCACTATGTCCTTTTAGGGGGTTGATCTATATCGACAATTAAACCAGTCTCACAATATACTTCACAGAGCGCCCGCCCGACTTGCACCATGTGTTCAACCGTGTTCTCAAACATTAAAACGATTTCTATCAAATTTTGAATTCCTTTATCTCGTAATTGGAAACATTTCTCCAATATTCTCTGTTTAATGTATGAATGTTCATATAAATCAACCCCTAAAAGGACAACAGTGAATTTAAATAAACTGTATATTTCTGTATAAAAATATTTCTGTTCAAAAGAGAACGAGACTATATGTAAGGCTAATTACGCACTCGAGTGAGGAATGCAAACATCTAAAGATATTGCAGTTTTTTCTCGTTTTTATGTGAATGTGTCCCCATGACTGCAATGACTGGGAGTGGGTACTTATCGAAGCGATTATTAAATAATCTGAGAGCGACACATTCCCCTGTCATAGCAGGGATGTTTTTTTTTTCTTCAACAAAAATACTCGCCCGTAAATAATTTATAGTGGTTTATATGTGCGTAAGAATAATTAGTTGTGCATTTTAATGTATTGGGTTGTTATTATTATTTTTTACTAACATTGTTTTGCCTCGCGTTCATATTTGTAAACTCTATTTAGACCAAGCCAAGCATTATGGCCGACGGTTTATATTTTTTGTACACGCAGGACTCGTATGATTTCCTGTTATGTAAAATTTTGTATGAATAAAACGTGTGCGTAGTTGAGATTAAAAAAAAATCTACGGCGTACAATTTTCTTACGTCTTTAGGACCAGTCACTATAGCAACTATAGTGTTAACTTGAGACGCATTGATCTTTCAGCTGGTTAGTAATACAATGGCCTAAACGATAAGTTACACTTTCTGCATTTCCGCTAATGAAAATATTCAATAATCAAAACCTATTAAATTTTAGCAGAGGATCGCAAATTTTTAACATACAATATTTTACATCTAAAAATACTTTTATAAAATATTAATTCTTTCGTATGTGATTGGCTTACCGTTGATATTAGGGTTTTAACGTTACAAATATGCACAGGTTATGTATAATGACGGCCTCACATCATGGGGGCAGTCAGGCCTGCGCGCTCTACAGCGCATCCCGCCGACGACACAAGCCAGACAATGATTTTATAATAATGTAATAATACTTTTTATTGCATGCGTGTGTGCATTATTACGAACATCCCAGTGTTAAGAATAATTTAACGTTACTAATGGCGAGGCTTGCTGCCGAGTTTTGAAAAAGTATGTTATTTTGTATATTTGAGAGACCACTGTGTTGCGGATGAGCTAATATCAGTAGTACCGAATGATGATTCTGTTGTTTCAACATATTATTTTATAAAAAAATGTATTTAGGTAGTTTTGGAGCACAGTGCTGGAGACGGAGAATGAAATAAAATATAAATTATTTAATTTATTAATTAAAGAATTATTCTCGGATTATTGAGAAAATATACCTCACACTGCTCTTGTGTTAACCACGATAATGAGCCAACGTGATTGGTTCAAAAAAAAAAAATGTACAGTCAAATGCTCTAGCAATACAAAAATCTCTATTATTTGAACTGCACATGCGAGGAATTATTTCTTTTTATGTACCAATATGTATTTACTCAAGTTTGATGAATCATCATCGTTTGTGTATTTCTTCCTATTTTCGAATTAATCTGAAGCGACTCGAATGCTCCTTGTGTCGAGCGAAATTTTAGCAACTATATTGTGTGTCACTGATCAAATGAAAAGATTGCTCATTTAAATATACCTTTAAATAAACCTTGAAAATATTCTAGCTACGTATCGATAGGTCTGGATCTGGGTGTTTTAGTCTTGCAACATCGCTCTCGTCGAGGGCGACTTTGAAGCGAGTCGTATTCAGACGATTTTCTCATAATTTGAACTCTTCAGAGCTTATAAAAAGATATGGATCACTCGAAAGTGTAGAATGTGGAGGTAACTTCACCGTTTTATACAGGTTGTATTAGAAATTATATTAGTCCTATTAGGGGTCTGATCTATATCGGTCTTTTGAAAAAAATTCTTTCATACATTTACAATTCATCGTCAATTACCAAATCAATTTAAACCTAACCGCGACGAACATTCAAGTGAACTTATGCCCTCGCTTTGCGACCAACGGCGACATCTAGCATTAAATTGATTTTTTGCAGAAATGTTTGATGTTGATATAGATCAACCTCCTGAAAGGACAGAGTGATTTAATCACAACCTGTATAAACCTATTCTGAAACACAGAGTTCAAAAGTTGCTATAATTTAAATGAAAAATTGAATTTATTTCTAGACAAGTGCTATTTATTGTAGTATTTCACGATCTCACCGGTATTTATCCTAATGTAGAACAAATAAAGCAGTTGTAAAATTCCCGGATCCACACTTGTTCAGTCAATAATTATAACTTCCTAATTTCCATGAGCTTGTTAATGGATGGATATAGAAATTAGTTAAGATTGTAAATGTACGCAGGGGAGCCATGGATGTAGCAATCCTTGTGGCGCCCCAAAAATTCAATGAAAACAATATGGATTCTTCCTTACTATAACCCTGTTTGTGAAGATTGGTTATTTGTGTTGTAATGACAATTTATTACGTGAAATATTATTTCAGATTTGTTAGTTTAAAAGTTTGATCTCATTGTTATAAATGTATTTGTTGCATCGATGGCTGGAATTAGTGGAAAAAAAACTCCACGGGGTGATTTGCAGCTGTAGTAATATTAAAATAAAATTGAGACAATATTATTGTAAATTTTATGTTTTTTAGTTTGTAGTTTTTAATTGTTAGCATTGACAGCCCATTTTGTTTAGTTTCAAAGTTGAGGTTGTGATAAGTAATCATTTTACTATTGGTCGCCGTTTGCGTTGTGCTTACGACCGGGTGTAACGACATTCGTTGACCGTGTACGACTGAAATTTTTTGATAATTTTCGCTACTAAAATAATATCGGCCAAATTGTTTTGAAGATATTGTCATCTTTGAAATTAAATTATAGAGAATTAATTTGTTTGTAATTTTATTTCCTAACCCAAAAATGTACATATATTTAACCGTCGATTGATGAGACAAAACCGGACTTATCTACTCTCATCATTGCAAAGCCGGACTCATACTGTTAACTGTTTAAGATATAGGGCTGACCAGACACCATACAAACATCTCTTTAGAACATACTTCTAAAGCGTTTCTAAGCAGTATGATTCCACACACCCGGATAGTACTGGATACGGTAAAGAGGAGACTGATCATTTATCGTTATGAATTCCAAAATACATTTAGAAGATTGTAACTTCATTGTAGAAATCACAAACCTTTAACACACTCCACGCCGATGACACGAAATCGTCATTGCTGTATTTCGCCAGATATCGTGTTGTCTTATCGCATTTCTATTATTATTTAAAATGGCGGTACGTCGTGTATATCTGAATTCACGAAAGGCATAGACTAATCATCGTTTTTTTCATTTTAGTTCATTTTCGACATTTGTTATATCAATAAAATATTATATATAAAAAAACCAACATTTTCATACTTTCGGCAACGTGTGGTCCGCACATTTTACACACGGAGCGGAATGTGTTAACTTCATAAAAATGTACGCTTTAATTTAAAGGCTCATATTTAGAAACTTTTATTCAGCTATAATTTAATTTTCAACACTACGTAAAAGAGTACACACCTTAACAAAACAATCATTAGATTACTATAGTTTCATAGATTTTTTTAAGTTTGTGAATGATTTTTATGTATTATGCATTTAGCGATAAGGTGATGTACTGGGCGCTACAGGGATATAACAAACATACGACTGGACACGTAAGGGAGTGCCGGAGTTGAACATAGAGTTAAAAAAAAAGGAAGTAATAAATTTACATACACATTTATTTACCATATACCTACATAACTAACTTGTCTTTTAAAATTTAAAATTAATTTAAAAATTATGACACATTTTTACCAAATATAGTTTTTCTTTATTACATATATTCCAAGGGTATTATTACCCCAAAGTAAAAAGGCATATCCGTTGAATAATTTAAATTTTTGACGCCAGAATATGAATATTACAAGAGTTCATTTTGATAGTTTACTCACTCGACCAATTACTATAAACAAGATATTTCTGTTAAAAAATAATATTTTCGATATACCAAAATATTATGAAATACTTATAGAACTTTCATCAGATTCAGAAAATACCATATTCGTATTTTGGCACAGGTATAATGCAGATATATACATTTATTGACCTATTTTTAAATAAGACTAAATTGAACAAATTAGTTCATTTACTATTTTCTACACACATGAATCATTCATCTTAACCTACGTATACATTTTGACATTATTAGTATAGTAGCAATAACGAATAGGGGTACAGCAACTTCGTACAAGTGATTGACACTACTATACTCTGCTTCCTGCCCCTTATTATATATACTAAAGAGGTTGATATACACTTCAACCAGAAACATATACATATCGACGATTTACGAATTAAGTTTTAATATATCCTTCTGGCACAGAAATACATGTTTATTAAACCACTTCAATTAACCAGTCATTTGTAGCTTTTTCTGTAAAGCTAACATCCCCTCAAAATTATGAATGCACCAAACTATGTAGATATTAAATCATTTTAAGTAGAGATGCAACGAACAGTAGTGTTGCCTAATAACTGAATATTGAGTGCCCGAACGCCGTTCGGACACACTCGAGTTTGGCCGTTCGGATTACTTGTTAACATTTAACAAAGTCGGTAAAGTCAGTTACCATTTATCTTAAATTTATGTAGTTTATTTTCCAAACCTTTCCTGATACAGCAAAAAGTCATTTGGCACAGTTATACTTGTAGTTTTCCTGATTCGCTTATTGCATTTTTTTTTTGACAAAATTTAGAAGGGTTACCTGCCAAATAATAATCAAAAAATCGTAAAAAATAATCCAAGTAACCTAGTTATATCACTAGTTTTAAGATAGATATATTTGTTATAAATTTATTGTTTATTCACAATAGGAAAACAAATAGTGCTTATCTTGTGGAAAAAGTAACCTAATCCTCACTTAAATACATCTTGAGGCCATTTACACAAACTTCTTAACCAAAGGTTAACTTCTTTAACTCGCAAATGACTTCATGTTCGTTATTTGACTAACTGTCCTTAATCAATTATGCTACTACACTACATTATGTTCTTGACTACATACAGTATAGTACCATACAACAATTATTTATTTTCAGCCTTGTAGTTAACACATAATTTAACCTGCATTTTCAACAAATAATTTTGTGACCTCTCAACATCCTAACCTTTTTTTGGCCAGTTAATTTATGGACAAATTAAAGTGTTTTTTATTAAAGAAATGGTGCGAGATGTTTGATTGGGATTATTAAGTTAAGGTATTCAAAGCAGTCATTTTAATCTCAGTTTTAATAGCTTCAGCACTATCTCCCTTGACTAGCACGAGCTTGTTGAGGCCAATTAGTTCATAACAAATTATATACAAATACAGTTAATAAAGAGTTTCGAGCGAAATCATCCTTTCCTCTATAAGTGGATTTTAGAAAGAAATTTCTTAACTAAATACAAAAAGCTTGCAGGCATACTAGAGTATAAACGTTTAAAAATGTTTTAAAAACTAATATTCTGGGGTCCCAGGAGTCATTAGGATATGCTTTTATAATATGTAGGTATGTGGAAGAAATTAAATAACCATGGTTATATCAAATATAAAGAGGCACATGTGATGGTTTATGAAGTTGATTGCATATTGAGCTTCATTCAACTTAAGTTACATATACAACACAAATTCTAGATAAATATAAGCTACCGTAGTATATTTATGATTACATGTCGAGCCTAGTTAATTGAGTAGCGGAACTAAAATAGAATTCAATAGGTGGACCACTCGACTATGTGATCGTTCTGTAATCAGCGACTAGTTTGTTTATTTTGAATTAAATCAGTAATAAAAACTGAAACCTATGTTTACACGTCTTGTATTGGCAATACAGGTGTCCCAAGACCGTTCCGGAAGACTTGAGGGGGGAGGGCGTGGAGTGTTATGTAACCTATTATGAGTAAGAAATGATAAAAAGAAATCATCAAATTTATTGTACTTTTTAACAGATGGTGTCAATTCGGTTAACGCGCGAGTTTCGATAATGGCCTTGACACGATTACAAACAAAGACATTATTACATGATATTTTTACTATTTTCACATAAAGTCTACATTTTTTTTCTCGGTAAACAAGATGAATATTTATATAGTTTTTTAACAAATGACACTAGAAATTGCCGGACCGATTAGCTGTTGTTTTTTTTTATCGGGAACACAGTATTTAAGCTACCATTTAGGTAACTAATTAAATGTAAAGGGATTTGACTTTTTAAAGGTGTTGTTTATGTATATTTATTTTTGTGCCATTGCAGTTTTTATTTCATGTCTTAATTTCGAATAAACCCCCCCCAAAATAGCAATATGACAGACATGCAAGAGTCCACTGGAAAACGCAGTACTCGGATATGTGTTCCAGCAAAGCTCGATCAGTGCAAGCAGTAAGAACCTCCATTTAACGGAATAATTATTGGACCACAGCAGATATGGAAGACTGTGGAAGTACCACGAGTAGAACTGATAATGTAGGCTCCTCGCGCAGACAATCCCGATCAAGTTGCAGACGAAGATCGGCAAGACGCACAGCTGCGTGATCACGTCAAAGTTGATGCTATAGAAGGGCTCCTTCTCTTCGACCCTCGGTTTGACAGTTTTATTCGCCGTCCCGGACGACTTCTGGAGCATTGTCTCAAACGATTTCAAAAAGTTCTCTTGGTCAGGAGTGATTTTTTCTGCATCCTCTTTTTTTGCATCAGCTTTCCGTTGCTTAACGTTGCCCTGCGTTTTTGGTTTCACCTTCCTCACTTGGTTTTCGGTATTTTTCCTGTCAATTTGATTCTGCGCTTGCGACTGAACCTGCCGCAGTTTGCAATAACTATTGAAATATTTTGAAAACATTGGGTAGAAAATTGCCAACAGAATAATATGTATGACTAGTAAGGACAGATGAAATGCCTTACATTCAAATGTCTCAATGTCGAGAAATCTATAATTCACAGTCCACGTGTGGTTAAATACTCTGCCCAAGTCGAAACTTCCCTTTATATATGAAACTGGACTATGTATTAAAAATGGTAACCCCAAAAACAGTTGTATAATAGCGCATATGAACAATTGTACGACGGTCGATCTAAATCCCAGATTGATGAGATAAAACATCAATATGGCTGGAGCGTATAGCAAAATGTTCATTTTGACAGAAACGGCAAGACTGTAAAATATGCTTGCGATGGTCCACTTAGAATCAATATAGAAATTAAGGGCGATATAAAATAGGAGTACGGCTATCGGATCGTTGAACAGTCTCAGGATGTAGATAGAGTGGATTCGGTAGGAAGTTAAAATCGATATTGCCAACACGAAAGGGGGCACTTTCCTCGTTTTAAGATAAATTCGCATCACTGCCATCAATTGCATGATGTACAATCCAATGAAAATGTACTGTCCCAACCGCACATTCATTCCCCGGTCCGTTAGGAAGTACAGCAGCGAGTAGACATAGACGAAACCCGCAGGATACACCAGCGGTCCCGTGTCGCCGCGCAGCTCGGAATAGTCGAGAGTTCCGTTCAGGAATCCTTCGCACTCTTGCATGTAAGCTCTCCAATCGATTTCAGTATAGGGCACTTTGTTGACCACTATAACGTTGATCACCAGTTCGGCAACTAGCAGCAACGCCGCCACAAAGGGAAGGCGGGCTGGATTTACGATCGCATCCCGAATGAATGACCAACTTGCGTATTTCTTCAGCCACGATATTTGGGTTTTCATTGCATATTTTGGCGCCATTTTTACAATGTTTGGATAAGCAAAATCATTAACTTCTTTGTTTATACTTACAAACCATTGCTATAGCGTAAAGTTGCAAAATATGTCCTGAAACTATTTATAACCTGCAGCCATATGTTTAGCCGGGATCGCACTGATCTCCGGTCGGAAATCGGATTCCATAATTTTGACAACCAAGTGACATTTGACTTTTAGTTTAATATTGCCATTAACAATAAATATTTTATCGATTCACAGTTATTTCTCAACATTGATATACTACTGGATATTAACATTGATACTTTATTCATACGCATTTTAAAATTTCTAAATTAATAAACAAAGATATTTTTTTTTTAAATTACTACTTTAATTAAAGTAGATTTTTGTACGATCTGAGAAAACAGTTTTTAATGCTTCAGTCAAATTTACAACTAGAAATCTATATGATCTGCTAAGAAGGTATAAAGATTTTTGTCATCTATAAAAATTTAAGTTATTTTGTAAAATTGTCATTATTTGAAAGTTAAAAAAAAAGGATTTCATTTACCGTCAAAAGCCACAATAAAGGGATTCACACTGCCACAAATCAAATCGTTATATAGTTTTAAAATCCAGTTTTTAAAAATCACATGTTTAACGAACTTTTTTATACTTCTTGGTTTATGTCCATCTCCCGAAATATTACATAGCATAATAATAAATTAATACAACACAGCTTCAAGTCATTTATTATTAATTCAATAAAAACATGAATAATTAGCTCCCAAATTATTAAGCAAACTCACCTTAGTCGGAATTACCATTCTGCTAAATTTAATCGATTGTTTAGCAAAGGAATGTTATTTTCCATAATTTTATTTCTAAAACAGTGCACGAATGGAAACCCCTACGTAGGTTTATTTTTACTCCCTTTTCTGTTAACCTGTGGTTTTGGAAACACACGATTGATTGGATGGCAGAACAGTACTCATTTTATATGGATATTAAATATTGTATGATTATTTATCCCCGCGAAATTGGCTGTCTTTAATTGATGAAATTACAATAAATAAACGTCACTCAAAAATGAGGTATATGCTAAAAATAAATAAAAATATTGTTTTCTACTAAAAACGTGTATTATATATTTATGTATTTTTATATTAACACATAATATTAGAAATTCAACGGGTTCTGACCTAGCATAACATTTTCAATAGGTATCGTGATGGTTTTGTGTAAGTGCTTTAAATTCCACTTTGACGTGTGTATGCTTTTATTCGCAGCAATTGTTTAAAAAAAAGAAGAAATAATTTTGGTAAAATAAGTTTTTTTAGATTATTTTATTTTTATAAAAGTTAGATTTATTTCGATTCCTATAATTACTTCATGTGAATGCATAACGCACTTTTTTCGTCCTTTGTTTTTCATAACGTTAATAATAGGAAACTTTATATTTTGGTCTTAATTTTGACAATAGAAACTAAAACAGCTAAAATTCTGATCTGCCTATCTGAACACTATTACCTACATTGTATCATTTACCCTATTTCGTGATAATTTTACTATATTCTAGACATAGGTTGCAACACTGAGATCCCAACCATCAATATCACTGGAGCCTATTTCTGACATATTGAAATATAGATAAATCATGTATATTTTATAAAAATGCTTACTAATGTGTGTACAATTAATTACACAATTAACCATAAGACCCTGAGGAGCCAACGAGAATAAAACACAGTACTTAGATTTATGGTAAATAAACTTATAATTTATTTGTCGATTTTAGGAAATGGAGGCTTTCTTTGTACAGACGATTCGTAGCATTGTAGATTACGACCATCGAAAAAATGGAACTTAAAATTCGATCATATCTGAAAAAAAAACTTAGCACGTTTGTAAGGTGTCTCAACTATTGTATATAATAAAATCGAAATAAAACTAATGAAAATCTGGGGAATACCATGAAAACAAAAATAAAACTGACTTCAAAATAAACCCACAACTTATATAAACAAGGAAACTAAGAAGTATTACCATTTTATTGTAATATCTGTTAGTTGCCTAGTAATAGTGTATTTTATTTTAATACTGTCAGTACCTATTATTTTATATTATCTTACACAAACTTAATAAATCTCCAACGAATCATCTCCTTTATTATACAAAATGGGGCATCGGCAACAGTACAGTACAATTTGCAAAATTAGCAATCGAAATCAGTTCAACCAATTCGAATGTAAAAGGGAAAACTTGTATCATTTTTTAGACATAACTCAAAGACTTGACTTAAATGAAAAAATCTAAAAAAAAACCTATTTCGCGACCAGAACATTTTTCCAATATCTTTTACTGATTATCGATTTAGATCCCTGAAAGGAGCGAATTGAATGAAAAACATTATATATGACCTCACCAGGTCATTTTGCCGGTTACGCGTTAAACCTTGGTCAGAAGTAAACTCACACCATTGCACTGCCAGCATGCCATAATTTAGTTACATATTTACAGATTTAAAAATATTTTAAGAGCTATTTAAAACCATGTGTGTAGAACCATTGATTATATATTATATAGTAAAACACTAGTCATTTAAATGTCTACGTTTTTGTTCACATATAAAAAAACCATTTTTTTTGTTGGGTTCTTGAGCTCGGTAGAAAGCAAACAGAAACTAAAAAATTAATTAATTATATACCATTATAATCTTCTTTTTTGAGTAGGCACTTAGAAAATATATTACGTGTGCTATGTATCAGGAATGCTCTGATTTTCATATGAAGTATTTTATTACATATTTAATAATAATTTATTATGAGATTTATACGTTTACAACATACCGGTACCGGTAGTATATACCGGTATGACTAAATAAAACGACGTGTTAATATTTATATGTTTAAATTTATGTTGTTATTATTTATATTGTATTAGAACCAAAGTTTATATTTAAAAAGCGCTGGAAAATATAAGCATAGTTAATTATGTCTATCCCATGGCATGGTCTACCTTAGACTTTGAATTTTCTTATGAGTATGAGTGAATGTGTGTATATTATTGCTATATTAATTAATTAATTAATTTATGTATTTATTCATTATGGTACAATAGGACGTCACAACAATAAATGATATAATAACACTGAAAAAGGAATTAAATTATTATAATATAGATAGACAAATTACACACCAGTCATTATATTATATTATTGTACAATAAATTCATTTTTTTTATAATGTTTTATGTGGTTTTAAATCAAAAACAATATAATTGTTCGTTCTTCGACCTGACACATTTAATAATCCACCACAAATAAGGCCTACCTTGGTACGGGCGCTGCTTAGTTAGGTTTTGAAAATATTTTGTGATATTTTAAAAACTAACAAATAAATTATTAATATCAATTAATATTACCTGTCAAACCGTTTACGTCGACTCTTTCGAGCATCTCGTTGACTTGTTGCTCTAGCATTTCGGACGCCATCTTGGTGATTAGTTTCTTTTGCGTGCTCAGAATCGAACCAGAAAAATAGTTGATAACTCTATTAATTAATTGATTTATGAGTCCAGTGCCGAAATCGATATCGAACTGAAATAGGCATGTAGGTAAATATTTCTATTATACTACAAAAAGGTATTAGATATTCACATAATTAATACAGTATATATAGGGTGTTTTTTCTAGAGGCGTGGTTTTCAATCTGGCACTACTTTTTTCGTAGTTGGTGTTTTTGACAGCTGTCACTTGATTTATGCTCAGTTTGGTTTGTCATTTCATAATGAATAGACTTACTCCTGAACAACTTGGCGTGGCCTCCAAGATCGTGCGATTTAACACCGCTGGACTATTTTTTGTGGGGTTATGTGAAGTCGCTTGTCTACGCAGATAAGCCGGACACGATTAACGCCTTGGAAGAGAATATTCGGCGCGTTATTGCTGACATACGGCCCAACTTGCTGCAAAAAGTGGTTGAAAATTGGGCCTCTCGGCTGGAATTAGTTCGAGTCAGCCGCGGCGGCCACTTACCCGAAATCATTTTTAAAACATAATGGCAAACCCTTATCTTTATAATAAAACTAAATTCTTAGCCATAACATCAAATTATATGCGTTTTATCTCTTCTTGAAAACCACGCCTCTAAAATCATCACCCTATAGTATACAGGGTGCCCCGGGACTCCCGAATTATTACGAGTGAGAAATGCGAAATTAATTCTTTCCACTCAATATCAGAGGTTTTAACTGAATTCTAATTATTAAGTTATGTCGTATTTTGCGAAAAAAAAAACGACTTTTAAGGATAGATATACAGTAGACAGTAATAATTTAATTTTGCATACGTAATTTAATTTGAGCCACAGCTTAGAACATTTTATTTATTTATTTATTTATTAAACAGGTTTCCCCATGTAACATTACAATTCAAGTAAAAAATTAAACTAATAAAAGAAAAAAAACAACATTAAACTGACCCCCCGACTGCTCCCCCCAAATCGGACTATCTGTCTCTTTTTTTTTTTTTTGTTATGGAATATAAATTGGCCGATGAGTATAAGTCTATAACCTTCCTAACTAGGTAATAGTTACCTGTTCTAAGGAAGGTTATATATGAAGTGACACAGCAGAGACCAGCGCAAACCCCTGAGAAAAATATAAAAATAATAAGGCACAAATATACACACTGATATACACACATGAATACAATTTAAATGTTTACTCAAGAATACTTAATATATGAAAAAATAAACTAAATAAATGAAACAATTAAATAATAACAAATAAATGAATAAACAATTATTAAATATATAGGTAAATAAATATTCGATATAAATAAATAAATATTCAATATAAAAATAGTGTTATACTACATATAGTATAGAAACATATCTTATAGTGATATATACTATATACATTGGGCATAAACATATTGGTATGACATATCTAAGTAAGCATATTTATTTTTAAAACATTCTAGGTAACTAAAATAATATTTTTTACTCAGTAGCTAAAGTCGCTTAAATTACAGTATTAATAAATGTTATCTAAACAACTATTTCAGAAATTAATTTCTCAGCAGCATCTCTACCCAAAGAGATTAACCATTTTAAGATAGATTTAGCGAGGCAAGCTTTAGTTTTAGCATCCCTAATTTCATCGCTTATCTGGTTATATATTTTTGGGCCCAGAAAAATGAGATGTCTCTGTCCAAAAGATGTTTTTTTTAGCGCGTTTTTTGTTTTTGTCCAATGGATGGGACAACTGTGTATGCTTTTGAGAGTTGTTGTGTGTACTTATATATTGCACTGGATGACATACTCTATACTGACCTTCAAGTCCTCAAGACCGACGATGACTTCTATACCACCAAGCTTGAATTTGTCATCATTGTCGACGTCACTCTTCAGCTCCACCGCGCCTTGCGTTTTCAATTTGGCGAGCGTCGCCCTGGGCGACGGAATTATATCTTAGATTAATCTGTTTAATAACCAAACATATAGGGTGTTTTTTTTTAGAGGCGTGGTTTTCAATCTGGCACTACTTTTTTCGTAGTTGGTGTTTTCGACAGCTGTCACTTGATTTATGCTCAGTTTGGTTTGCCATTTCATAATGAATAGACTTACTCCTGAACAACGTGGCGTGGCCTCCAAGATCGTGCGATTTAACACCGCTGGACTATTTTTTGTGGGGTTATGTGAAGTCGCTTGTCTACGCAGATAAGCCGGACACGATTAACGCCTTGGAAGAGAATATTCGGCGCGTTATTGCTGACATACGGCCCAACTTGCTGCAAAAAGTGGTTGAAAATTGGGCCTCTCGGCTGGAATTTGTTCGAGTCAGCCGCGGCGGCCACTTACCCGAAATCATTTTTAAAACATAATGGCAAACCCTTATCTTTATAATAAAACTAAATTCTTAGCCATAACATCAAATTATATGCGTTTTATCTCTTCTTGAAAACCACGCCTCTAAAAACATCACCCTATATATATAATACGAAGAATAACTCACTTCACGGGTCCGCGAAAAGTCCACGGGTACGGAATGAAACCCAAAATACGAACGTTTGCAACATAATAAGCTGCAAAAGACAAATTAATACAAATTTGTTAGTAAATTATCAATAATCGACCTTACGCTTGCTTGACAATTGTACCTACTGCTTGGTACCGAAAACTCCCTTTCGGCACGCCGGGAGGCAGAGAGGTAGGTTTCACCGAATCCAAGTGGTGAAACATTTTGGTCATCCGTAAGGGTTGCTCATATAAAAAAATATTTTAAAAAAATCACTTTATCTCACCCCTGGTTGATGCTATCAAAAAAGTTTATATGAATAAGTTTTAGGCACATATCTAAGAAATAAAATAAAATTTAAATGAATTCGATATCTTATATACTAAGAAAGTTATAGCAAAATATCTCTTTTTCGACCAAACCCCCTCATTCCCGCCCACCTGGTTTGATTTTGCCATTGACGAACTTGAACGAGATTTTGGGCAGTTATCGCGTCCACGAGAAAGTGATATAGATAGACAGATATACAAACGTATATATAAACTGAGGGTGGTTTTGGGTTCTAGGGGATGTGAAATGCTAAGGTATGTCGACATTTTTCGGAGGTCAAGACATGGTACCCATTGCAATAAAGTAGCTTTATAATGGAATCTACCTAAAAACACTGCTTGGTATAGTGATGGGCCTCATGTGAAACTAGGACTGATCCAGGAGGGGGGGGGGGTACGGGGACTCTCGCTCCCTACTCGAGCTAATTTAATTTGTAGTCATTTTCATAGCTATGTAAAAATATAATGGTTAAGTGTACTGTGCCATATTAGGAACTATTATAGAAATCGCGGTAATGGAAAGGCACTTATAACGTTGACGTTATACAGGGTGAACTTAGTCAGCAAAATTCACCATTAAAGGGTGGTTCTGAGCATGAATTTGAACATCTTTTGTTCTAAATGTTTTTATATAGCTAACAAAAAAAAACAATATAAAAAATAAATATTCTATTGATCGAATGGTAAGCGTATTTTATCCTGTTCATTGTTTTGATTTGATCCAACTGACTTTAAAAGAAAGGTCTGCGGGGTATGAAAAGTATCAAATACTGTTAATCAACATACATACCTTCGATGCGTACCTTCGGAATTCTCACTTCAAAGACGCCGCTTAATCTTAAAATGTCCACCTTCAAATAAGTGATGTTAAACGACGGTAGGCCCCTGATCAGGATATTTGACACTGTTATTTTAGCCCTGAAAGTAAAATCAACTTTTTAAATATTTTCAGTTTCTTTATCTATTAAGAATTTCTATGATCTTTGCCCCTACTCTTTGCTTGTGCCAGAGTCAGGGGAGATGGTGGTTTCGAACCAGCGAGCACTGGGCCAATAATCAAACGCCCTAACCACTAGACTAACACGATCTCATATAGCGTAGCTCCCATGGATCGACTCGAATATAGGGTTGCCATAAATGGTTTGGCTTCGACCGGGACTGATATCAATATAGGAGGAAATATAGGGGAGTTATAGGAGAAGGAGGGGGGGGGTACATATGGGTTAAATATGGTTGAAAACATCAAATTAATAAAACCCTACGTCTAAAAATGGTTTTATCTTTGTGTATTCATCATCACTTCTGAGAACTACTTTATCTAAAAACACACAAGAGAGAACACCACTTTTGGGAAGAGGAAGCGTCCCCAAGTCGTCCAATTACTCACTCCTAATAGGGAACATAGGGAACACCGCGAGAATGGTTTCGGGGCATTCTGTATACATAATTAGATAGTAAAAAAACTTACTCGACTATGCCTGCAGCATTAATTGGGAATTGGATTTTCCCTTTCATCTTAAATGGAGCTATGGATGGTATTCCCTTTTTTAAATCACCTGAAAATTAATGTTTTTTTTTAATTTAACATTTTTTCATTTGTTATTAGATCCAAAGAAGATTGATTACGCTGAAGGATCAAATATATTAAAGACACTACATTTCAATATTGTTCCGCAGTGGACAGGTTGTCCAACCCGGATGAAAAGGATATGTGGATCTGCCCATACCGACAATAAAGTGTCAACTGTCAACTGTCAGTGTGTGTTTATTTACCTGCCGAGAGATTGGAGTTTGCAGCGGTGCTCGAAACTATAACAAATTCGTGGGACTATAATTGGATGGAGGGCCAATCTCAGGCCCTGGAGTGTGAATAATCTGTGAAACCTCCACACGACCGATATCCAGATGTCACGAGATTGAGGCGCCCTGTCATAATACCATTTCACAGACCATTGAGAAAACCAGACATAATGTTTGATAATTCATCAACTTACCCTTCATCAACTGTGGTCGCAAATGCTGAACCTGCTTTAGGATCGAAAGAGATATTGCGTTGGGCGGCTTTTCGTATATACTAGAAAGATTCATCTTTTCCGACAGCTCACCGGCAAACATTTTGAAAGGAAAAAAACTCTTCATTATCGCTGTTATTTGATCGTCTGTAAAATTAAATAAATATTAATCTACGTATGGCTTGTGTGAATTCACACTAAATTTACAAACGAGGCGAGATCTCTGGTTTAGCTTGGATCCAGTCAAAGTCGTGAAGCTACCATCGAAACCAAAATTTACATAAAAAATAAAGACATTAGGGTTCTTTGATAATTACTCTTCTTTTACTGTACTTATATCACACTCTGGGTAAAAATAGTATACTATCTCGAACAGGGGATAAGAATTTTAATGCGTAATCGATTATTTATCTATTTTATATTGCAAAGACGTAATATACTCGTTTATTATTATTATTATTATTAGGTAATTACAATATTTAAGAGCTAGCTCCGGTGGTACTGTTGAGTTTAGTAGGTGAGGGGAAAAAATGCTTAACAACTCGCAGCCTACTCTTAAAAACAGCCTTGGAACAAGGAACAGGATCAAATACTGACCTATGAAGAGTATTCCACTGGTGAATTTTTCTGGGAAGAAGCGAATTGAACCCAATATTCCGTTTTCTGAAGATAGGTTTTATCTTGGAAGGATGCTCATTACGGCCAATATAAGGAGGCTTAGACAAGTTCATTCGTCACAGTTTACAAACTGGTTAATCTGAATTCGAAACATCTTCTACTTAGCTGTTTAGTATGTTTAGAAAATAAGGTATGGTTTTTTTATGATTACGTTACTTTAATTCTCCATATTTTTGGTATTTGATATTGAATATTTTACTTTTATGTAAGCTATCTTGTCACAACAGTTTTTTGCATCTTATTTAGGTATGTCCCCAAAATTTTGGTCAGGTTTAGGTTTAGTTAAGTAAGTTCACCAGTACGCTCTACGCATGGGCGCTGAGCGAACAACCGAAAATGACTTCGAAATAGGCTATAGGCTATTTCGAAATAGTTCGGACTACGAACCACCTGTAAAAGCTAGCTTGCCATATTATATCTCTCGCTCACCGGGTGCCATCATATTAAACGACCTTCGAGTGATTTCATCCGAACCAATGAAACCAGGGTCGCCGGGTGTATTGTAAGCCTGCAATCCATTCGCCCCAATCGATGAATATCGAAAGTCTGGAAGGTGAAAATCATCACAAAATCATATTCTTAGCAGCTTCGTCAAGTTGGTTAAAAATCTCTCTTATTCATCTATGCCAATATTTTTTACTGTTGTTATATTTCGAAAGAAGTCTTCGAAAAAATTTATAAGAAAACGACAAATAAAGAACAATTAACAATTGCTGTGTTATTGTTAACTCTCCTTTGATAAAAAATCTTAAATTAATAACAGAAATAACATAGAAATAGCATAGCCATTGATTAGATTACATTCAGAATATACAAAAAAAATTACAAACTACGCATAAAGATAACAAATATCCATTAGCCTGTTTTATCGCATATCTTCTAATCGTCTAAATATAGTGGTTTGTTTATACTAAGTCTGGGCGTTTAACGCGATTAACCGTTTAAATAACTGCGTTAATTGTCGTAACGCAGTTAAACTAGGTCGCCGCAGTCGCTCGCATTTTGCTTCGCTGCAGCACATATTAGAGCGAAGCGATTTACTAAAATTTTCTAAATAAAATTTAGTCTGTGACAATAACTTTTTAACGACGGGATAGATTTAAAAAGCGCGTGACTTTTTTATAATGGATATTCCCATAGACAATTTTCTTTTGACCCCAAAAATTTTATTTTTGACAATATTTAAAATCAAGCTCCGTCACGACCTTCACTTTTTCATGTAGATTCTCTCAAAATCAAAAATTTTTCAAATCGGTCAAGGAATGACCAAGTTAGCCCGTGACAAAGTTCTAATTGGAGTCTCCTTATGAGAGCTTCGCTCGCTACGCTCGCTTCGCTCTAATTAAACGTCGGTCCGAAACGACAGTCACGCAGGTGTTTGGGTCGTTTCGTTTCACGTTTTATCTATTTTTATTAAACTATTTTCATTAAACATTATTTATTTGGCGGCCAGGCGTCGAAGTGTTTAACTCTTTTGGTATGTGAGGAAGTTTTTTTTGTTAAATCGTGTGGTTTAGCCGTTTAACGGAAAGCGCGCGGGATGCCGACTGTCGAATATCGTTTAATTAAACGCCTCGTTTGTTAGTTCTTAGCTTGTGGGATTTTTTAACTTTACGATAGTACGAACCCCTTAATAGACCGTTTAATAGTATTTGAACGTTCGTCGACCTAAATTAATATTTTTGTTGTATTAATTCGAACAATATTTCTTTAGAACTGTGTTGTTTAGAACATGTCACCGGGTGGTAATCGGAATAGGGAGTTTACAAGCAAACTATAAAATTACTTCAACAGGATAAATGCGTAATGTATCATATAAATCGACTATATCAAATCTTAAAGAACATCTAATATCCCGGGACCGCACAAAACCTCTACTGAAATTTAATTGTAAAAAAGAATATTGACTAAGTTAAATTAAACTGTTTAAATAACCGGTTAATTGTAATTAGCTTTAACCTAAACGTTGTTTTTTTCTTAGAAAGCTGAACGCCCGTTCCTAGTTTATACTACTCGTGCCGACGATTTTTTAAAACCTATAGATACGGCATGTCATACGAATCGTCGTTGTAAAAACCCAAAACATAGATTCCCCCCGCCGTTCCGCGCACCGCAAGCATGTCAAGCGAGACGTGCGAGGAGCGTACTCGACGCAAAGTGGCGTATTTGAGGTGGTGCGTTTTTCACCATCAGTTGCCGTATCTATGGGGGTGAGAGACATTTTTATATTTTGTATGAAAGCGTAGGAGGAAGATTAAATTGCCGTCTTGCCCTAACACAGACGAGCTGCTTAAAGCCAGGCTCTTCGCCGGCAGACGGGGGAACTTCCAACTGCCTTAAGATAATAATCCGTATGCCGTTCAATAAATTTCCTTCGCAGACAAGGCCTCCTGCTTAAACACAACACGTTTTCAACAAAATAAATCGTTCATCACACTTAGTTTGTCGAACTTTGCGTAAAGGCAATAAAATTCTTATCAATGGCTATAAATATATGTATATTGATTATGTCATGTAGCAATTTTAAAAGTATCAATTTCTCGCATGGATTCAATATAACTATTAATAAACACATTATGTCTACCGAGGCATTAAATTAAAAATAATATATTTTTTCAAGGTTCTGTACTAAAATGGTCATAAACAGTGAGATTTACTTTGACGTAAAGTATAAATATTGTTAAGACGATGCATATTAACTGTCGACTGAATTTGGTGTTTTATTTTTATTGGGCGTCAGGTTTTACTCTCTACAGCTTCATAATATAGAAATAAAAAAAAAAACAACTTTTCTATATTTTAGACGCTTTATTTGCCGTTCAATTACTATTTTTCCTAAGTCCCTAATGTGTTTTATAAGCAAGCAATTCAACTAAAAAATAACTATTAGCAGTTTATCATTTATTAAATTTCTCAGAAACAGAATTGAATTTTAATAATCTGTTTCTACTATGTTGAAGACAAAATTAAGGTATTTAAAAATATAATGTTTAAATTTCCAATAGTTACCTACCGCAGATATACAATAGGTCATTTAAATTTTATATTTTAATGATTTAACTGTGACATGTCGTTGGAGAAGCCTTTTTTATATTTTTTTGATGACTGTTATTTTATCACAACTATATTGTATGTTTAGGGGAGGGGTCCTTTAATATTAAGAAAATTAAAAAAAAATGGACAGTTCATCTGTATGAGTAAGATAGATGAAGATATCGGTAAAGGTTGCAGGAAAAACTATAGCGAAGGTTAGGTTATCACTAAACCAGGCGTCAAATTATTTATAAATTCATTAAATATTATGTTATCGATTATGCAACCTTTTTTCTTAATATATCTTTCTCTATAATTTTTCAACATAAGAACATTCCAGTTCCTTTTACTTACAGTTATCCTTTTTGACAGCGTTGTTTCATACAACATATGACAACATAACTTTAGCATTGATTTTTTCCTGTGAAAAACTAGTCTGCGTGACATTAATTTGTTTCTCAGCATTAATTTTATAGACTTATCTCAATTTGACCAAAATTACTACAACGACTTTAGTTCTGGGCGGTAGATTAAAGCGGACCAACTCGACCGAGTGCGCGAGCGAGACGGCAAACGTGGTAACCAAACAAATCGGTCCGACCAATCACAGTCTCGCTCGCACGCTCGGCCGTGTTGAGTTTGTGGGGGTCACAAGGTCGCTGCCGTCCACACCTGCTTTCTCACGCCACTCGAGAACACCTGGTCGGCAGACGGAGTATGACGTCAACCGACCGACCGAATGCGTCACGGCGGAGGTAGAGGGTCTCCCCGCCGGCAGGTTATCAGAACAGGCCGCGACACCTACTCGATGCCATTCCAGCCGAGTCGCGCCGCCCTCCAACACCCGCTCCTCAAGCGGGCGTCACGTGCGCCGAGCGCACGGAGCACGGAGTCAGAATTAATTAAGCAACCTTTTATATTGTAACGGTTTAAGATTAACAGTTTAACATTCTTCCCTTCGTCATTTATTGGGTCCGTTACAAGTTAAACGACTAAATTCAACAATCTAACCTAAAATGGGTACTCGCGTTTGCCGACATCCTTCCAGTGGACCTGGTGTTGTTTTGAAGTCAACGTCCCTTAACAAAATTATGTTTTTTTTTCAATCCCACTGACCATAGTTAATCATTTTTTTTTATACAATTTTCCCTTAAGGTTCGGCAATGGTCTCGGAACACTGTATGTTTACTCGAGGCCTGCTTGGTTCCCTAATATTGAACCGAGTTTTCGGGTTAGTTCATGATGATAAAAATTCAACTACTTAATTTTTAAAAATGCACCCAAAAAAGAGAAGTCAAGTTATCATTTTTTGAATAGCAACTAACGCGTGTCTCATCAACCTTAGCTAATCTAAGCATCCGCTAGTTGAAATAGATGATTTATGCTCTTCGGATACAGACAAGCTCTTCGGGAAGAGCTCTTATAGGAAATCTTTAGAAATATCAAAACATGAGTTTTCTAAAAAATAAAAGGCGTTCTATGTAGAAAACAGTTTATTTTCATTAAAAAAAAATAAAGGAAAACACTCCAATCCACATTGTTAGATATTTTTCCTATATACCAAAAAAAAAACATTTCAAGGTTTAGGAAGCACATATGATTTAAAAAACAAACATTTTGAGTTGCAAGTAAAATTGGTGCGGATGATTATTTAAAATTTTAGAAAATTCAGGGACGTCAGGATATTTTCGGATAAGGATTTTTTAATTCCACTCTCAGTCAGGATTGAATGCACTGTAAAAAATAAAGGAATATAATAATAAAAAAAATAAACAATGAAGTAATAGTGAAACAATATTAATATAGCATCGTTTATGTTTAATTTACTATATACGAGATGTGAAATACCCTAAATGCAATGCGATTGAAAATTGCAATAGTCGATTATCAGCTGAGTGACAATTTCGGAACTATGATTTAATTACATGGTTCGATGACTAAATATGGGTTTCATATTAGAAGACAAAAAGTTAACCAAGAAGATCAGCTAAGCTGTATTTCCCGATGACTTCGGAGATGATGTCGAAGAGCACCTCACTGAGATACTCCGACAGCCTGATGCGTTGGTTCTGGATGAAGTTGTCGGAAAGTAAGTTGAGGAGCCAGTTCAGGAAGGAGTTGACGACCCCGTTTCCAAGCAGACCCTCGATTTCGAGCTGTGGGGCATATGATGCAAATGCAAAATTATAGTCAATGATTCGTGATCAGATTTATAATTAATACATTTTTTCTTAGAGAATATAAAATTTATATTTAAGCATAAAGAAAGTGAACTAAAAAGAGAGTTATAACTAACTCTCTAATCTTAATCTCTAATAAAAAGAATATGGTCTAAGGTTGTTACTAAAGTCGTGTTACTCGGATTACGAATCCAAAGGATAAATATTAACTTAGATTCATTTAAACTCATTTTTTATGGATGGTATTTGGAAACCATTGGATATTTAGTCATAAAAAAATATATTTAGATACCTTAATCTTATGTCCTCAACATAGTAAAGGCAGATTTTTAAAATTCAATTCTATTTCTGAGAAATTAAATAAATAATAAACTGCTAATAGTTCTTATTTAGTTGAATTTCTCTCTTATAAAAGGCATTAGAGCGTTAGGAAAAATAGTAATTATAAGGCAAATGAAAGGTCTAAAACATAGAATAGTTGGTTTTTTTTTTAATTTCTATATTACGAAGCTGTAATTAAATTAAAACAAACAATTGCTTACTGACCGCGTTAAGTGGTAAACCTGACGTCATATAAAAATAAAACGCTGAATTTCAAGGCCGATTGTCAATATAGCTTTCTTACACCCGTTTGATAAGGTTACTTCAATAGTGTGATACAGTATATATATTTGTTAAGTGTATTTGTTTTATTAAAAAAAAAAAAAAAGTGTCGCGTGTCCGCTTCAGAAATTATTCACGAAGCCTGCAACGCACGACGCAAAATAATATTTCAATTAATGCTGGAAAATTGTATTAACTGCACTCAAAATAAGACACTGCGGTTTTTACAATTATTCTAAGTCATATACACTTATTTTGGATGGTGATGAAGCGTTAAAAATGGTATGACCATGAACGGATTCGAACCCGCGACTTTTGGGTCAGTAGTCCAACGTCTTAAGGCGCCCCGGGACGCATTTGTCCTTGAGATTAGAAAGAGTAGGCTTTATTCGAACATTGACGTGTAGAAAAGAGACGGATATACTCGCCGACCGCGAATTCGTTACATTTGGAATCGATGAAACATGTTTTTTGTATTTAAATAATTATTATCATTTGAAAAAAATGTTTTTTTTTAAGTAATGTCCTAGATTATTATATTGTCTATCTTTAGAAAGAAAAATTAGGTTCGCGTCACTTACACAACTTAAAAGAAAATCGTTGCAAGAAAAAAAAACAACACTTTCTTATTTATTTATTTTCATTACTATAATAAGGTGTATTTCGTTTTTTTTTTTTAAGCAAAGGACTAAATTAATATATGTAGAATATTGTGGTATTTTTAGTTTTAGCCATTTGTTGGGAATAACTTCAACAAAATGCACCAAAATACGTTACAAAACACGTTTTAGGGACTGGTGGCGCCTTAACCACTAGACTACCACGATCTTACACTCAATAGTAATAGTTGTCGTTTAGAAAAAACCACTCACGTCAGTCTTGCGAACGTCGAATTCAACCTGGAATCCCCTCAGCACAAGGTATCCATTGCTGGTGGCCAGAACAGCTTTGCCATATACTTCGATGTCCTTAGCGACAATACTGCGATGGAAAAATACGAGTATTTAAAAAATAATTATTAAAATATGTATTAGTTATTAACAGTATATTTATGTATTATTATTTATATATATATAGTACATAGTATTATATATATATATATAGTATATAGTATTATATATATACATATAGTATATGGTATTATAGATTTGATTATTATTATTTAAGCTTTCGCCATTCGGCGTCGTCAAGTATTATATATATATATATATAGTATATAGTATTATATAGTAGCGCTGAAGCAATTCCTTCGCCTATCCGCGGGTCATGGTTTGTTTAGTTTGTGACAGATCAATGCGATTTGAAAAACCTTCGATAGATTTTGATTGAGTTTTAAATTTGTTTTTCTCTTAATTGAGACATGTTTCATGCTACTTCACAAGTTGGGGGTTTTGTTTGCAACTTAATCTATAACTTTCGTTCGTACGAATTTTCTATTCAATAAGTTGGAATAAATTAAAGACAATCTAAATGGTAAAGTAAATGGTAAATGGTACGATAAGATTTTTTTTTTATTAAACAATATCCCATATTGTTTTATTTGTGCAAAAAAAAAAAAAAAACGATTCTGTTCTAATAAAATATCTAATGCAAGATTTCATTCGTTGAACATTTAAAAGCAACTCACTTGGCGTTTCCTGACGGTTTCCACGGGAAGATGGTAAGGACTCGACCGTTGATTTTGTAGTGTGCTAAAAGAAAATTGAAAAATATTAAAAACACTAGAATGTCCAGTAATGTGCGTTAAGGAGGCTTATATATTATATATATATATATATTTATATATTTTTTTATATATATTTTTTTATTTATTTGTTTTGAAGTTAAAATGTAGCCACTCATAAAAAAAATACATTTTAATGGCAATACAAAAGAAAATAATATATCATTTGTTAATTTTAAAGGCTTCGTGAATGGGTAGCTTAATTCCAACGAAAAGTTCTATTTAATTGAAAAAAAAAAACAATATGTCAATATGTTCAAAATTTACCGCCCAGTTGTTGGCTACTCTGCATACTATCTTGTTAATTTGACTTGGCGGTTGTCAACATGAATGAGCGAGCGAGACGGCTGACATTCTGTTGCTCTGAGCGAGCGGGAGGCAAGATGGCGGCTCGCGTGCCGGGCGCGACCGAATTGTGTAATCCAAAAGAACATTTTATTTCGCCCAAACTGACATTACAATAATATTATAAAAATAACGCAAAAGCATTGTTTATAACTATTATAGTGGTTTGAAGTGTACTCAAGTCGAAATAATTATTTTTTGCCGGTCCGGTTTAGTTGTCGATATAGATCAACTACCCTAAAAGGACATCTGTATACACCCTGTATACAGAATGATTCACATCGAACGAATTTTATTACCACCGTGTGATTCATAATTAAATTTGCTACAAAAAATATAGTAAAAACATGGATATTTATCTCGACAGGCGGATTTAGCAACAATACTAGATCGGTGTCATTTAGTAACTGGCGTCGTTTACAATATTCTTTCAAAATCTCATACTAACATATTAACACGCCATTCCATTCTCACACTTCTCTCACACACTCATTTCATGACTATTACACGTTAATAATCTGTTAATCTTTGATTTATACTTATTGACCATATGTTATTCTTTTTTCTTTATTGAGAGAAATCAACAGTCTTACAAACAATTGATATTAATGGTATTGGTATAAACTAAGCAAAGATTTCTATTGTTAATATAAACACTAAAAACTAAGATAGAAACTAAAAATGTATAATTTAATTATGCTTTTAACTCTTAATCATATCAAAATGCTGACATGGCTTGAATTCACATGATATATGGTATAATAAATCGATTTAAATACATATATTAATTATTCATATAATTGTATTGCCTAGTAATAGCCTTAATGGCGGCTAACTGGAAGGACTACTTTTTAGCGAACAGAGCGTCAAAACAATTTATATATTTATTATAATATGTATAATATTAGCTGTAAACTTGTTTAATTTCGCTGTTCATAATTCTTTTAATTAATAAATAAATAAATAATATTGCTTACAAGTAAAAAATGAACAAGTACACATAACTGATTACCTTTTTTTGAAAAAAAAATAATGTGGAAGTAAATTCGGCGAATATAAATCAACCTGTGCAATTATTGGTGTTAATGTTAATGTTGTGTTAATGTTAATGTTAATGTTAATTATTGTGTTATAATCGATCGAGTCAATCATCGCTGACTTTGCGTTTGTTTGAATTCATTTTAAAAAATACTGGGTATATCGAAAAAAACTAATTGTATCAATACTTATTTAAAATATACTCACAATTGTATTCAATTCTGGGTATGGTGAAGTGAAAGTCCAGGTTTAACCCTACGATGCGCAGAGCCAGATTCTCAATTTCGAATCCCTGAAGGCCGGCTATATGTAGATTGCTAAGGGTGATGTCCGCCCTAATTAGAAAAACATTACCAATGTAAATATCACAAATTTCACCGGATCAAAGGAGTGGACAGGCGAACTCCAATGGTACGAACTTATATCGAACACTGCGCCGCGTGCCTAAACCCGCGGCGCATACTGAATTCCTTATAGGCCGTAAGGGTCTTCCCCCCCCCGTAAGGGATGCACATATCAAAAATTGTTTCAAACAAAAAGGGAGGTATGCTTTTTTGAATTTTGAAAAACTATTTTTCCCACCCCTAGGACCAATGGTTGATGCTATCAAAAAAGTTTACTAAGATAAATTTTAGGCCCTTATCTAAGCAATAAAATACAATTTAAATGAATTCGATATCTTATATTCTAAGAAAGTTATAGCCAAATTTCACTTTTTCGAACACGAAATGTATTAGTGAAAGATAAGTTACGTATTACCTCATTTTTAGATACCTACTTCTTGGATGCCCGTCTAACTTAAGTTACAATAAAAAACTAATATATTTTTTTTTATATTCATTATGTTATCACTTTAATAACATGAAACATGGTTAATACTTTAAATTAAAAAAAAAACGCCAATGAGAACCGCCTTAATACTTACTTAAAAAGCCCACCTTCCTGAACTTTGAAACTCAAGGAGTCATCATATTTGAACGGGTCCAGAGGAGGAATTCCAGATTCGGGGAAACCTAAAAAGTAAAATTTAATAAAAATGTAACCATTAAAAAATAAAATAAAAACAAATAACATGATAAAAAAAATAAATAAACATCATAAAATTATTCAAACAGACGGATCAATTGCTTATGAGACTTCCAAATAAGTAGACATCATTTCTGCCGGAAGTCTACATATTTTTCTCGTGTATCCCCCCCCCCCCCCCCTCCATCTCAATGCATTTAATTATTATAGCTAAGTTACACCAATTTAGTTAGGAAATGTGTGATTAAGTTGTTTCCGAAAATGTCATAGTAAAGCAAGTGTTTAAAAAAAATTAAATTGAACGAAAAGTATTTTTTTTCGGCGAGTAGTTGAGTACAGCGCAACTATTTGAATTTGCATATACGAGATCGTGGCCGTAGAGCGAAAAGTAACTAAGTGTCATTTTTTCGAAATTGAGTTTATTTTACCTATTTATTATTTATGCGAAAAGTGACTTAAGTCTGAGAACAAACCGTCATGGAAATATTTACTGTTGTATAATGATTAAAAGTGCATTTAAAGTTCAATGAAAAAAGACGCTAAGAAATATAGTCTAACACACGTTTTTTTAACCTAGTTAGAGTAGCCATGTTACTCCAAAACAACAATAAATAGCTGTTATTTAATTTGTCTATACGATAATAATATTTTTTTTTTTCAGTGTTTTAACTTCGTATTGTGCCATTGTGAATAAATAATTGTTAATTATTTTTTGCATATTTCAATTGTTATTTCAACGCGTCTGCGCCAAAACTAAGAAGCATTATCTCTGAAGTACTGTTTTGTTAGTTAATCACTTTTCGCTCTAAGACCACGATATATGAAATCAAAATATGTCTGTAGTTTTATTTCTCGATTGTTGTTTTCAGTCAAAACGATATTTAGGTACGTTTAATATTTTTATAAAATGTTTGGAAAAATACAGATTTTTACTCCTTTCATTCTATAAAATGATATCAGTATTATTTTTGTTTTATACCAACAAATAACACTACAGCGTCTAAACGGAGAACGTACCCTCATGGAACTGATCCCTGGCATTCTCGAGCAGGGCAACGAGGCGATCGTTGATGGGATTGCTGGTGGTGACCTGGGAATTCGGCGCCTGAACACCCTTCGACAGCTGCAAGTGGCCTAAGGACTTGTACCGCGCGAGGACAGCCTCGTCTGAAAGAGAAAATGTCACATTAGATAGATGATTTTCAATACACTGAAAAAAAAATTGTAATGGCAGTAAAAATATGGTATGGATGGTTACAGCAATATTTTTTGTTGAAGTTACACATCGATTATTGTTAAACTAACTTGGTTGCAAGTACCATAATTATTGGTTTCCTTTAACATAATATCTAGTTATCGCTACAATGATTTTTGCAAACTGCAAATGTCACGATCAGCTGTTCAGTCACACCGCTATTTTGATCTGAATAACAGCAAAATAAAATGGTAACAAGTAAAAACAACAAAATGTTATGGTTACTGCTACCAAATTTTTAGTTAACGTCATTTTATTTCGTCAGCTGTTCACCCACGACGCCATATTGTTTTGTAATCATAGTAAAATGTTTTTAACTACATCTCTTGCTGCCATACCCAGATATAGTAAATCTAACCAAAAATGATTTATCAATAAACAATCAGCCTGCGTGTACAACTATGCGATTCGCTTACACTTATGTTCGATTAGCAAATTTCTTATTGCACTTTTCAAGCTTTTAAATTAAGAGAACTACTAAGAATTGCAATGACCGTACAAATTGATCAGTACACTTTCTTTCATTTATCTCCGATTGGTATATTCCTAGCTTCTGGAGCTATAATTGGAGTAATTGTAAAGGCCGTTCCCACCAAACCTCACTTAGAGCTAAGAGTCCCTTAAATTGAGATACGTCAAACGTTTGCCTAAGAATAACCTATGCTTAAGAGTTCCTTAGTAGGAAAGATTTAAGGTGGGATTGGTGAAGACGGCCGTAAGCGTCGAAATGTCAGGTAGTTGCTTTTCCCGGATTTCCTCTTGCTTAGATAATTTATTAACAATGAATCTTGTGCAATTTAATATCCTGTAAATATTTGTCGGGCGTTCCCTTGAATTGATTTTTTTTTATCTAGGACTGCCGCACTCTGGGCCATTAGTGGCGGCCACAGTCAAGCAACTTGTATCTCTATGGCGTCGCCATAAACTAAACGAGTGGCCGCGTTTTGTCGCTCGCCTCCCGCGGCCAGTCTCGCTGCAACCGCCGCACTGAGTGCACGTAGACACGATGGATTCTCATTTCGATGACTTTTCATTTCTGATATTGAAGTGCTATTGACTATTTGAGACTTAGGGTCAGAATTATACAGCGACACAGGAGAAAAACTGAAGCTTTTATGATTTTAATTCTGTATAATCCACGTTCATTGCGTTAAGTTAGAATTGGGTGAACCTAGTAACGACGACGAATCTGCGTCGAAATTGACAACGTTTTACGTTTAATATAATGATTAACAATAACAAAATCAAGAGTGTTTCCATTTTTACACGAACAAACACGTCCGACCTCTGTTGAATACTGAACGATGGATTCTAGCCACCAGTGGTCGCGTTTAGTAGCCGCCGCTAGTGGTCCAGTGTGCGCGGGTGAAATGACCGCAGATGAAACCAAGTAGCTGTTCATTTAAGAATTTTGCTGTCAGAATAAATGTTATTTATATTTGCCTGTCATACTTCGCTGCTTGTATTTTAAAATAGCGATTCAAATTTTATAAACCACTTCATGTAATTACTCCCGGTAAAATACGACGAACGGAGAGAACGCGAGAAGCTTAGTTTCAGATTAATTCCTGTCGAAATGCGCGTATTTTTGCATTGAGAAAATGTTCATTGACCTAAGTATTAAATTTTATGGACTCTCGGCATACTGTACTATTTTCCTCCACAAAAATGAAAAGCGCTCAACAGTTTAGTTTCAATTTCTTCTACGAAAGTTTTTTCACAAACTGATTTCTTCTATGCGTACATTTTAGATGATTAATAATGCCGCATCTATAAAACCTAATACGGTAAACAATTAATCAAAACACCGCTTTACATAAATACGAGTAAAGGTACCTAGTTCAGGCAAGCAATGTTTGAACACAATAGCTGATAGCACATATAGAAATTTAGTAATGACAAACATATCAATTTACATAAAAAAATAAACACTATTAATACTTGTTTTATTTCTGAAATCGCGTTTCCATCCTCGGCGCATTTCATTTGTTCAGAAACGGTTGGTAAAATGATTACTTACTTCATCTTACTCTTGGAAGATTACACATTTAGAAAACGTCATTATAAAAATGATTGCGGACCCATTGATGGAAGCATCGTAGCCTTTGTTAAAAAAATAACCTCTCTTCCGTCTCTCTCTGGCGGGCGGTATTTTGTATCTTTCTATGATCCTATCTGTCATTTTCTTTAGTTTACGTAAAAATAGAAAAACTAAAATTTCACTTGACGTTTCAAAATTTGACGTTTTTAAGGTTAAAAAAAAAATACACTGAGATAAGAGATTTTTTAAGGATTTTTAAGGCCATTACACACATTATTTTTCTGATAGACAGCGTAGAGAGATACCTAATGCTGTCGTTTCGTTTCGAAAGTCCCTAAATAAAAAAAAACATCTACAAGTTACTTTAATATTTAATTTTTTTCGTAGATTCATTTTTTTTTATTTAAAAATTTTCAGTCATTTTGTACTAGAAGTAACTTAATACAAATTCAACCACGTAACTCCAAGTATTACGGTACAGTTTGTAATATTAACAATCGAAATCGGTTAAACCAATTCGTCATGAAAACATTTTTAGCAATTTTTTTGTTATGGTTTGCAACCTTATACACACTTGATCAAACTACCCATACCCCTAGACACAGGTCAGGAGATAGAACTAACCCTGAGAATTTCTTTATCGTGTGCAAAAAATCATCGAAACGTGTAAGTTATTTCATAGTAATGAAAAATAATAAAAAAATAAAAATAATAAAAAAAAAATAAACATACAAATCGAATTGCGAACCTCCTCCTTTGTTGAAGTCGGCTGATGAATAAATTAACTTCGACATAGGTGAACAAAAAAGGTGATGCTAACCGTTTGGTAGAAATTAACTTTCGTCTTAGAAGGCTTCTATGAGTACACTATGGTAGTGTATAGTCGAAAAACTATAAGCTGACCGTTTTTCAATTAGGTATAGGTGTTAAATTTCACACCTATACGAATTGCTAAAATATATTATAGTTTTTTGACTATACACGCGAGTCTTGGTTGCTCTAAATCTATTCATCGTCATTGGTTATAATATTTTAAGTCGACACTTTATTTTATCAGTTGAAAACTCGACTAAATTTAAATGTAATTAATACAATACTTACCGATTGGTATGAATTGGTCGGCTATGACCGCCGAGACGCAAACCAGAATAATTGCAAGGAATTTCATCGCAACTGTAAATGTGTAATTTTAGCATTTAACACAAATATCCACTTTAATATGAAAACAAGAGAACAGCGTGTGAAAGGCTTTAGACAAATCATGTTATATACCGTAGTGTCAGGGCATTTCATTACGTTTTCATACGAAACCATCAATTAAAAAAAAACTGATTTATTACAGGATTTTGGAAAACTATGTTATTTAAATTTTTCCATAAGTTTTATTACTGCAGTTTTTTTATTAGTACGTTTATCTTCAAAATTATAACGTATGGCAGCAACTAAAAAGCTGCGTATCGACTTCATTAGTTTGCATATTTGTTTACTTATTTTTAAATAACATTTTTATAATGTAAAATTAGAAACAATGAAACTAAAATGCAATGTTGAAAAAAAAATTTAAAAATTTTGATCAAAAATATTAATTGTATCAAGTACAAGTGAAAAATTATAGCATTTCAATTGTGAACTTTTGCCGTGTGAACTCATTTCAAGATATTTATTTTAAATTAATTTAAGGCGACTTACATCCTTTTTTATTTGCAACGGGCGCACTAATAATGTTAACTATTTACCAAATTCTCTTTTTATATTAAACTTGAATTTCGATAATGTAATCAGTAAACATTGTAATCCCAACGTAATTTCAGGATTATAAATATTTTAGTTTTTAGCAACAGGTGTTGGATTTGCAATGATTCGTGATAAAAGATTATTGTATTATAATGGCTTCTTATCAAAGGCTTTGTTTATAATATTCGATTTGCTTTTCAAACTTTGATTTATCTTGCTAATTATACGATAGCAACATTTGCAGACATCAGGACATAAGGGACATAACTTAAAAGTGTCCACCTTTGAACCTTCAGCAAAGGTCAGATTATAAGTATTATCGGGTGCATTTCTCCCTAAGAGCCATAATGCACTCGAATTGCATTTTATGCAAGTTTTTGAGGTCTACTGCCAAGATAGCTTTTCATACCAGGCATATATAAAAAATATAATGAGATTAACTAAACATATTTCTAGAAAAACTTTAAGCTGGTTTTTTACACAAATAATCCTATGTTTACATAAAGAAATATTGAAATTGGTTAGTTTTATTTTTTAAAATTCTCATAAACCAAACTACATATGTGACGTAAGCCTAATTTATACATAGAAATGTCCGCAATAAAATTCTACAGAAAACCTTAAACTTAGATTATTTTAATTGCCTTATATTTTTAATATAAATAAAAAACTGTCAAATGTTTATTCCTTGATGTTGTCGACGGACGCTCGAAGTGCACGTGGCCGACACAATTTGCAAAGGCCGAAAGGTGACCTTGAGGTCACCTCACGATATACTGGCTCTTAAATAAAAGCTTGTTTTTAAAAATGTTTTGACGATTAATTTTATTTAACAATCTACACACAAAAATTAAACTCTTTCGCATTTGTTTGGTTTATGAGATTTTTAAAAAATAAAACTTAACAATTTCAATATTTTTTATGTAAACATAGGATTATTTATTTAAAAAACCAACTTAAAGGTTTTCTAGAAATATGTTTAGTTAACATAATTATATTTTTTATATATACCTGGTATGAAAAACCTTGGCAGTAGACTCAAAAACACGCAAAAAATGCAATTCGAGTGCGTAATGGCTCTTAAATAAAAACATTGCATTTAAAAGTTTTTCGCTCGAAAAATGTGTACCCCAACGATAGTTTTTATTCTGATTCTTATAGATTATTCGAGATATTAATATATGATATGAATAGTTGAAGATATTGCAAAGTATCGTACATTGATCTTGGCACTTCGATTATCCGCCAAATAATTTTCTTATCAATCCACATAAGGCGTGTGATGTGACGCTGTCGGCTGTAATACCTTATGCTGTTTGCATAATTGAGATATCATAAGATAGATATCGGAATTGCTAGAGCCCTCAGGTTAGTGGTACAGTCGTTGAGGAAAACAGAAAATGTTATATGCTGAGAATGTTATGTTATTCAAACGCTGTTGAACGCTTATGTTATGTTATGTAATTACATTTATTATTAAGGCGCCACCAGTCCCTAAAACGTGTTATGTAACGTATTTTGGTGCATTTTGTTGAAGTTATTCTCAACAAATGGTTAAAACTAAAAATACCACAATATTCTACATATATTAATTTAGTACTTTGCTTAAAAAAAAACGAAATACACCTTATTATAGTAATGAAAATAAATAAATAAGAAAGTGTTGATTTTTTCTTGCAACGATTTTCTTTTAAGTTGTGTAAGTGACGCGAACCTAATTTTTCTTTCTAAAGATAGACAATATAATAATCTAGGACATTACTTAAAAAAAAAACATTTTTTTCAAATGATAATAATTATTTAAATACAAAAAACATGTTTCATCGATTCCAAATGTAACGAATTCGTGGTTCTCGAGTATATCCGTCTCTTTTCTACACGTCAATGTTCGAATAAAGCCTACTCTTTCTAATCTCAAGGACAAATGCGTCCCGGGGCGCCTTAAAAAACCTGTGGCGGGACGCACAGTCGTGGGATCGACGTGAGATTCCCAATCCAACGTCGTACGCGACGGCGGGCTTATTATTTATTTATTTATTTAGCCTTTGAATGTGAATGAGAATGGCTATGACACCCTGTAGAGTGTAGATCAACTGCTTCTATATGTTGTTTAGTAGTAGTAAATTATTTAATCAGAAACCGACGTCTTACAGCTAGGCTCTACAGGCGTCATTTAAGGAATCTCCCTAAAGAAACTTATGATATAGGTTAGTCTTGCATCCTTACAAGTTTTTCATATATAGAATGATTTGTTTCATATCTAATGCTAATTATACATTTTCTGACATTGATATCATGGTTGAGTGCTTACAATTGCAAGCATAACTAACGCAGTAATACTTTAAATTAAAAAAAAATCAAAATAGTGGCAAGCAAAGAGCCGAGTTCAGGATGCTGTATTTTGAAAAGACAGATTTCTTAAAAACTGTGTCCGTCGAGAAAACATCCTCCTCTGTTGGACCTGTGCGTTGTTGCTTCATTTCTTATCTCCATCTGTGTCTGTGGAACTTTTATCTCATTCGATGTGCGTTTTGATGGCCATAAATGCGACAACGTGTGGTAAGGATGGAGATAGATATCTGACAGGGTCACTTATCATAACCACTTTCTGACTCAGCAGGAATACAAATCGAAATTCTTATAGAACTCGATATAAGGTAAAGACTTGTATGTTAATTGACCACCTAGTGAGGTTTCCAGTCGGAGAGTGCGGTGAGTAAAGACTGAAAGTTTCTGTCTTCGATTATGAAAACTAAGCCGTGAGAAAGGAATTTACGAATCATCTCGAGACGGTCTATGATTGACGTCACGTCGTGTGAAATGCAACTTAGCATTTTTCCAAACAAAGCAAATGCTTGTGTCTTTCAAGAAGGAATTTGCAAACTAATTAAGTCTAGTTGCCTTTGAAATATGCTTACGTACCAAGTCGTATCTAGCAAACCTTTAAGCTGGTTTTTTAAATAAATAATCCTGTTTACATAAAAAAATATTGAAATTGGTGAGTTTTATTTTTTAAAATTCTCATAAACCAAACTACACATGTGACGTAAGCCTAATTTATACATAGAAATGTCCGCAATAAAATTCTACAGAAAACCTTAAACTTAGTTTTTTTTAATTGCCTTATATTTTTAATATAAATAAAAAACTGTCAAATGTTTATTCCTCGATGTCGTCGACGGACGCTCGAAGTGCACGTGGCCGACACAATTTGCAAAGGCCGAAAGGTGATCTTGAGGTCACCTCACGATATACTGGCTCTTTAATAAAAGCTTGTTTTTAAAAATGTTTTGACGATTAATTTTATTTAACAATCTACACACAAAAATTAAACTCTTTCGCATTTGTTGGTCGAGTTGACAGATATGCAACAGACGCACGAATTACAATGATTTTTTATTGCGAGATAAATGCGAAAAATTTGAATAAATCAACCTTAATTCTAAACAAAGGTTATTTATATAGTTTTTTTATATGCCTCTTGTTACGTATTCCCAACCAAGACAGTTCTAGACGAATTGTTTTTAGATAAATTGATTAAACGAATTTTATTGTGAATAGACGAATTTTCCGTAGATCGACCCTCCCCCCCCCCCCCCCCCACCAACCCAAGGTTGTTTTCAGAGGCTCCCCTGCTGCCAAAGGACAGTAACGGTAGCGTCTTATATATGAATGTATAGAAATTAAAAGTAACGTATTATTTACAAGTCAAAAAAAATAAAATTATTTTGTGATCAAAAATGGCACTCTGAGTAGAACGATTTGTAAAATTTGGAACGGATTTTAGCTGCCAAAAGCAAAATATGTTTTTAGGCGTGAAGGTCTTTATTTTTGCCCTCATACTTATTTATTTATTTAGCAGGTTTCCCTATGTACACGTTGAATTCATATCATACAAGCAAAGAATCATAAAAATACAAAGTAACTACCTTTAATTAAAAATGACGCTCCCGGGCGTTTATAATAAATAAATAATTCACGCCGATCTCACGAAGGTGTTGTGGGAGTCACATGGTCGACGCCATCCTACACCATGGACACCTGCTTTCTCAGGCCACTCGACAACATCCGCTTTCTCACGCCACACGAGGCACCTGGTCAGCCACCTGCCGGAACTCCTGCGTTCCCACGGCGAAGCGCTCAAGACCACCTGCTCAGCCACCTGGCGTATGACGTCAGACGATCGACCGCAAGCGTCACGGCGTAAGAAGAGGGTCTCCCCGCTGGCAGATTATAAGAGCTGGCCGCGACAACTGCGCGGTGCCTTTTTCCAGCCGAGTCTGCCGCCGTCAACACCCGCTCCTCAAGCGGTCGTCACGTGCGCCGAGCGCACGGAGCGCAGAGTCAGATTTAATTAACTTAACTTTTATATTGTAACGGTTTAATAATAATAAACAAGTTTTAACTTCCTTCCCATCATTCATTTGGGCCGTTACAGTGTAATAGAAAGCAGATTTTTAATCCTATCGTGCGAACAGACAAATATATCAAACTGCTTTGCCAATCGGACTACACTTGTATAATCGCCTAAATAGCGTGGAATTCTCGATTAAACTGCGAATAACTTAAAAAAAATAGAACTTTCGGCGCATAAAGGGTGATGATTTTAGAGGCGTGGTTTTCAAGAAGAGATAAAACGCATATAATTTGATATTATGGCTAAGAATTTAGTTTTATTATAAAGATAAGGGTTTGCCATTATGTTTTAAAAATGATTTCGGGTAAGTGGCCGCCGCGGCTGACTCGAACAAATTCCAGCCGAGAGGCCCAATTTTCAACCACTTTTTGCAGCAAGTTGGGCCGTATGTCAGCAATAACGCGCCGAATATTCTCTTCCAAGGCGTTAATCGTGTCCGGCTTATCTGCGTAGACAAGCGACTTCACATAACCCCACAAAAAATAGTCCAGCGGTGTTAAATCGCACGATCTTGGAGGCCACGCCACAGGCCCACGATGCGTTGTGCAGGAGTAAATCTATTCTTTATGAAATGGCAAACCAAACTGAGCATAAATCAAGTGACAGATGTCAAAAACACCAACTACGAAAAAAGTAGTGGCAGATTGAAAACCACGCCTCTAAAAAAAACACCGTTATATTCCTTAAACGCGAAAAGCATTCCTGGCGCATTAATGATTTTGGCACGTCTTGCGCAAGAATAAAGGATATTGTTATTTATTATTATTATCAAATTTCTTGTTTTATTTTTTTTTTCATTGTTGCAATTCTATAATCTTCTTTGACGCTTTGTAGTTAATGAATAATTAATTCCATGTTATATTTTGGTATGCTCGTGGATTATGCGCAATAATCTTAAAAAATATGGAATATTCATTCCAACAGTTGCCACAATATTCCATTGCTGATTCTAATAAGATAAAAATAACGCATCAATCATGCATCTGATTATAGACAAAAGATAGATTATTTGCGTATTTTTTTATTTACTGTTACGATAAGTTAGCTGTTGTCAAAAAAAAGTGCGTTTTAAATTTTGTGACTAAATAAAAAATACATTAGTTTTATGCTGTATTTTTCATACTAATATATAAGGCATTGTAGTAAATATTTTAAATTGCGTACTAACTGTTGCAAGAGTAACTCAATCCAAAATGTCGCAGTTTTTCTCCTTGAGAATATCTGGATCTTTGTAGCAAATACCATTAACTATAAACTACTTTAATTAGGCGGCCTGGTATAAGCGCCTGCTTCTGAATCCAGAGGTCGCGGGTTCGAATCCCCCGTTGAGAATATTCAACGGCGCTTTTCGACTTAACTAACAAGACAACATAAAAAAAATCTCATTCAGGCACAAATTTACGAGATGCTGTTTGTCTGTAATGAATGGCCTCGCATCACGAAAACAACAATAAGGCAGTCAGGAATGCGCCCAATGGCGCCTCTCCGACGACACAAGCCATACGAATGAAGTAGACTATAATTATAAATGTTATTAAGTGTCACAAATCGAAATGTGTCATTTGTGCATTAAAGCATATGGTATGGAATGGAAAGATTTTTACTGTTTAAAATGTCGACATATTTTATCGGAAAAATCGTAAAGAAAATTAACACCAAGTCCGAGCGACTTTATCAATAGATTACGCGAAACATAGTCTTCGATTTTGGTCTATTTTTCGAAAATAAACGCCTTATTAATTGGATTTTGTAAAATGGCGACTACGTGCACCAGCACTCATAAAATTAAATGTAACAATTTGTGCAATTTATTACAAGCTTTTATTTAGCTTGCAATGTTTGTGTGTCGTTTTAGTTTGGCATAAATATTATGCTATCCAGCACTTTATCAAATAATTAAAAACTTTTTCAAAATTTTTCAATATTGTCAAAGATTGTGTCATTTATCTTTTCAGGCGATTTGCCGCTATTAAAAAACAATCATCAAATATAAGTCAAATAACATTACAACTCAATTAAACAATTATATATATATATTTCTGTATTTAGAGTGCTAATGCGAGTGTAATTAAATTTAATTTTAATCTTTACTTGTATTTCTGTACTTTTGCGAAAACCTGTCATCAGTTCATTTTATAAACAATTGTATGTACCATTTTTTAGTATTATACTGTTGGTTTTCCGAATAAACGATAAATAAATAAATAAATAAATAAAATCATTAGGGTATTCGAGAAAAAATATGTTGAAGTTTCTATTCTCAATCATGTAAAACAGATATTTTTCAATGGCTCCTCCCTTCGATAACTACGTCACTGGGTCACTGGGCCGCGGTCAGTCAAGATCGGGTTTAATGACCTGCCGCGTTGTTCGAAACGCCCTATTAGGGCGGAGTTAAATGATTGCTGTCAGATGCTACTGGTCTAAGAAGAAGGGCTGACTCCTTTCCCCTACTCTGGGTTTGTAAGAGGGATGCTATTGGTCGACAGATAATATTGATAAGATCGATTTACACCAATTTTATTACAAAAATAATAAATTTGGTGATGAAAATTTTTCGCATTTTGTTACATAATTTCTTACTCTTAATAAGGAACTTAAACACCCCCTAAAGTTTGTAGGATTGACCTTGGGACACCCTGTATAAGACAGCGCAGCAATTGGAACGTTTAATTTATTAAAGGCCAGTATAAATTAATATTTTAATTCATCTATGAGCGCAAATAGGAATATGTAGTTCAGTGCCGTTATAATTATTATAAATTGAAATAATATATGCGTGTTTATTTATTTATATAATTATTTATTAAATAGAAATATAATTTAGTAAAAAGAAAGGGAGGGGGGTTGTTTCATTGCTGGCCGCGCCTCAAAATTTACAAAAAAAAAAACAATGAAATGGTATTAAAATTTATGATGAATTGAAAGAATCATTTTTTTTTATATTTTAATCTATTTAACCCATCACAAGTTGAAACCACAGTCTGTGGTCTCTCTAGACACGAGTAGTCTGGAAGGGAGATGCATTCAATGTCTGTAGGGACTAGCTGTGAGACGCCAACGTCTTTCATATTTCATAGAATTTTCATGTGTATTTAAATAGTGAGACATTTTTTGTTGATTTTATTTTAATGTCATTCCTATAAATGAAACGCACGGCCATACACACTAGCACACATTATACGTATACATACAGGGTGTATACATACAGGTAGTGTGAGGGAATAAGTACTTATTAGATTCGACGTGATAAAATATAATTTCATAATGACATGGAAGTCAGGAAAACAACATTTCAAATGACGAAATAAACCTCACTTCAGCCATCATTTCCGCATTCTTCATCTTTCTGTGGCTGCAGCCCGTCGAGGGCCTTGGCTTTCCCCTCGAGCAGCCTACCCCATCCTGGCATATCCTCGAGATTCGAGATCCAGTTCAGAATAAACCCCCCTTGGACGCTAACAGTAGCGGTCCATTCAAACCCTGGCCCAAAGTTGGTCCTTCGAGCCGGATACACAGTATATCTCGTCCCTTTTAAGATGCGCGCAGGATTCCATCTCAAGGGAATGTTTTTAATAGTATGCTGAGGTCCCTTCACGTCCCTGGCAAGGTAAAATATTTTCAGTTTACCGTTATGCTTATGATGTGTTCTAACCTTAGCGATTAGCGTGAGGGGGACAGAGCGATGAGATGAAGCAACGCGGAGTGGGTTTTTTCGTTATATTTGCAACAGGCATTTGCAAAATTCTTGCGTTTTCCAGGTTGGTAAATGTGCTGAAAATGTATTTAAAAAGTTGAATTCACGATTCCTATTAAATTAGTGAAATTTGGAAACTTTTGTGAATTGAATTTTTATTTTGACTGGCCTAAGTCGGTTCCCCTCGTCGACGGGGGTCTTCCGGGTGAACGTCAGCGTTTTTTACCTCCACAGCCCCCATGTTGTGGAAATTCCCGCGTCTGTGATATTGTGCGTCTTTTTTCTTCACTATTTTGGTATAACAGAAGCTAAAGCTGAAGTAAATTTGGGCTATCTAACAGCCGCTGGCTAGTATCCCTAACAGTTTCGCCAAATCCCTTAGATTGGAGTGCGTTTGTGTATCCCGGCATTCCCTTTCTGAGGAGTTTAGAAATCCGCATTGTGTTTGTGTTGTTTAGAGTTTTTCGTTTAAGATGTCCTCTATACTCCAGTCGGACAGGTCCAAATCGCTGTTCTGTCGTTGCTTGGGTGTGGGTGCGGTGGTCGGACGCGCGCTCCTCTGATTCTTCACTGGAGACATGGCGCTGCCGTCAAGGAGAGAGCTGCCCAGGCTGGTGGTGCTGCCACTTCTAAAGTTCGTGGTGGAGCTCGGCGCCATAGACCTCATCTGTAATATGCATTCATGATAAATGGTATATACTAGCTATGTGATCCGCGGCTGTGGTTATAGCATTCCAACAATTTGATTGGCTGTTGCGCCCAAACGACTGATACCTGCAGCACATCATTTCGGCGGTTCTCGGATAAAAGGGAATCATATTTGTGAGGTAGGGATCAATTTCAATCGACTAGATTAGTTGTTTTTATCGCCTTGATTAGAAAAATGAATACAGGATGTCCCTAGACCATTCGTGATAAAAAGTACACATTCCCAAAGGAGTGTTCCGGAATGGTCTCAGAACTTCCCGTATAAAGAAGGCGAGCATTCTTTTACCTGAAACAAAACGTCGACGGAACCCGCCGGCGGTTTGACAACCCTCCCGGTCAGCTGCCGTTCTATACTCCTGGATATGTCTAAAACCCTGGCGCGTTTCTCGGCCGGAGCTGGTGCGGCTAGAGTCTCGGGCGTCGAAGGTGGAGGCAACGGCTCTTTGACGGCCTTTCGGGACTCGGGGCCGTTCAAATCATCAATGCTGAAATGATTTAAGTTTTTTTTAAATAAAAGAATTGGTATGATAGGAGGTCACATACAATTATTTTGGACTCTACTCAGCTAGGCCAAATGTGCCTGAGCTAGAGTCAGGGGAGACGGCGGTAAAGAAGTGTTAACAATGGTATGACCATGTGCCATGTGCGATGGGAACCCGAGACCTTCGGGACTACCACTGTCTCGAAGTTTCGACTACCACAATTGAAGTTTCGCTAAATCCAATAATTAATTGCATAGTAGCGAAATGTTATATTTAGCTGTGAATTTGGAAAAAAAGCTAAATTGTCTTGGTTTGGAATTTCAAAAAGTTTTTTTACTATTAATATTAATAAAAGCAGATATGTGTATATTTTTCCTAGTAAAATTATTAAGAAACAGTTTGGGTTGAAACAATTTAGCGAACCTACCCAATACAGGAGTGGAGTAAAACAATCTGTAATCTGTGAAAAAATCACCTGGACACCTCCCACACATCCTCGCGTTTATCCGTAACTTTTATGTTCTGATCAGCAGCCTCCTGTTCAAGGCCATCGATCTCAGCCGTCGCGCTGTAGGATGGCGTGGCGCTCATGGACTTCATCTGGTTGGACTCCAGGTCGAACAGCACCTTCTTCTTGGCCAGCGACCCGTTGGACGGGAAGCTCTTGAGCACGCCCTTGGCGGACAGCGGACTGTCGTGCTTCCTCGTCGCGCTCACGTTCTCCTCCGAGATAGACTTCTTGAACTGCATCATACGGAGCTGCGCGTTCTTGGTCTCCTCGCTCGACTCGCTTTCGCTCTCGGATGTACTAACGCCTCTGTACATACCACGAGATGCCGTATCGATATTCTCCCTGGAATCGAATTCTTCGTGAATTTCCAGCGATCCGGCTGAGATTATCGTCGAAGATCCGTTGCGAATATGCACTCCAGTCAAATTCGCGTTGGACTGTGATACTCTATCGTCAGGTTTTCTTATCGGAGAATTTAGTAGATTCTCGAGTGATTTTGAGTGAGATTTATATTTCACAGTTCTCTTGCCAACTCTGAGAAGTTTTTCTTCTTCGATTGCTTCTGAATCCTCATCTGAATATTCATTAAACGCTCCTTCTGTCTCGACGTACCTTTTATTATCATTGCTGAACAAACTGTCCGCTGAATCTTTGAGATCCTTTAGACTTTTAGCGCGCTTTTTGGATACTGTACCTTGGAGTGGAGATCTAACACCAGATTTGTGTGCATTCCTAAATGAAGCATAGTCGAATTTGCGCGGGGTTTCAACTGCACCGACGCTTTTCCCAGATTTCGGACTGTTTGCCTCCGAAGACGGGGGCGTTTTCAATATGGCAGCGGCGCGCTTCGTCATCGAACGCTCCAGCAGCTTCCTCTGGTGCTGTCGTTTCTTGTCGGGCGTCGTTCTGATCATGGCCAGGGCCCTGCTCTTGACGTTGCTGAAGATCGACGTCAGCGAACGATTGCTCCTGTTCGGCTTTCCCTCCGCGGATTCTTCGGCCCTCTTCGGGGACGCGTGTTTGCCAGTGCGGGTGTCCAGGTATCCTAAAATACTCTCGCGTATCTTTCCATACGATTGGTTTCTCTGAAATGAAATTGGCAAAAATTATTTAAGTTAAGTTTTGTTTAAACATAATGAAATGTGATAAAAGGGTTCGCCGTCAAAATATACCATTAAATATTGTGATATGTATAACGGGGGATATAGATCTCTCGATCCGTGTGGTAAGGATAGAGATTGAGTTCAGACAGAGTCAACGAGTAGTTTGTTGAAGTTACACACTTATCCCAACCAGTTTCTGACTCAGTAGGAATGCCAATAAAAATGATTAAATAACCGGTAATAGCTTCGACTCGATACAAAGTAAAGACCTGTATGTTAGTTTGACTACCCAGGAACGCGGTGAGTAAAGGCTGAAGAATGGAAATTACTGTCTTTGATTATGAAAACTAAAGAGTGAGAAAGGAATTTATAATCCGTCTGAGGACGGTCCGATTTGACGTCACAACGTGTGAAATGCAACTTTTCATTTTTACAAACAAAGTAATTGCTTGTGACCAATGGTATAGTGTGTGTAATAAAGTATGTATGAGTGTACTGAGATGTGTGATGTGTTCGAACCAGCATGATAAGTTTCCCATTAACAGACTTCACAAAACTATCACGACTTTCAGTTCTGTGAAGCAGAGAAAATTTGAGTATGCTTATACCTTCTTAGCCACAGCCTGATTGTGTTTGAGCGCAGCCGCAAGCCTCTTGTAGTCAGCCGACGAGAGTCTTCGTCTTTGCGGATCTGCTCCCAGGTCAGCGAGACGCGAGTTCAGTTGGGCGCGCAACGTGGCGCGCATGGCGCCGGTGCCTGCGGAGCCCGCGCGCGACCTACTCTCCGCGCTGCCGATGAATGGGATGCGTCAGTTAGTGATGACTCTACGGAGAAAAAATGGCCACTGGCAAAGGACCTTAGCGAGAGGTCATCGAGCATGCATCTATCTATAAGGTATGCTAATATAGTTCTATTACATCTTTAGATTACCAATCAAGAAGAAACATGGATATTTCGCACAATAATGAGGAAGGTAGCCATCAGAATTAGTTGGAGTAGTAAAAACTTTAAATGAAACATAATAATAAAATGAATATGAAAGAATAAATACAATAATCTTACTTCGCAACAGATGGATTTTGATTCTCTTTTTCTTCTTCTTGAGACTCTTCTACTTCCAGACCTTCGCTTTCACTGACGCTAGATTTACTCCCGCTCACCGAGTCTACTAAATCTTCGTTGCTTTTTTGCCTCCTGCCCATAGCCATAGCACTTTTAGTGCGATTCGTCGCGATAGTTGTATGCGCATCGACTTCAGCGACTTCATCGGGAGCAGACTCAATCGTAAATGTAGATTGCCTCACCAACTTCGCTTTGGGGGTAGGTTCATTGTTGACATTACCTTTCGAATTGGCGCTGGATTCTCTGAACTTCTTTCTCGCTTCGACCAGCGCTTGAATTATGTCAGCTTTCGGTGTTTTTTTGACCGGTTGTCTCTTTTCTCTTTTGGGTCCGTTCGAGGGTGCAGCAACGACCTCCTCTGAAACCTCAGAATCGGTAGAATCCGATGGAGTCTTGGACCTGCTTTTATACTTATTGCCTACCGTACTTTTGGTGTTCATCAGTTTGGCTCTCTCCCTGGGCGCGGGCTTCGGCAGTACCGGCTTGACTTCTTCGGTGTCCTCATAAGCAGGCAATGTTTCCACGCTATCCACGTTCTTCAGACGCCTCTGAATACCAACCTAAAATCAACAGTTGAATAGTATTTTTCTTTGATATTTATACACTCTTATTGGAACGATTTTAACAAAGATAAAACACTCACCATATTCCTCATCTTTTGTTCCATCTGATCCATCTCGGCAAACTTCTCTTCCAGCTTGTAAGTCAGTTCTTGGGTTTTCGTCTTCTCTGACTCTCCAAAGGCATTTGCGTCTTTAATCTCATTTGAGAGAATTTCGACTTTGGACATCAGGTCTTCGATCTTTTGCTTATGCTGTTGTTCCAAGGTCATCACACGGCTACGCCACACGCGATCCTGGGCCTCCAATTGCGAGGATATTTCAGCTTTTTCCACATTCGTCACCTGTTTTTTTTTTCATTAAAGTTTAAAAAATCCCTTTCGGCATGAAGGTGGAGGTAGATTTCACCGAATCAAAGTAGGGGATAGGCGAACTCCAATTGTACGAACTTGTATCAAAAGTTGTAGCGAAATTAAAGGCCTACAATTAACATTTTGAATAGATTTGATACTGTGGCTATTAAAGGAGGTATGATTTTTGAATTTTGAAAAATCACTTTTACCCACACCTAAAACCAACGGTTGGTGCTATTAAAAAAGTTTACTAAGATAAGTTTTAGGCCCCTATCTAATGAATAAAATAAAATTTAAATGAATTCGATATCTTATACAGCTCAATCCCAATTTAAAAAAAAACAGCTTTCAAGTCCTACGATTCCTAGTGTTATTTGTTAAGAAACTATATCAAAATCCATTATGGTATTCGAGAAAAAAAATGTTAAAGTTTCTATTCTAAATCATGTAAAACAGATATTTTTCAATGGCTCCTCCCTCGGATAACTACGTCACTGGGTCACTAGGCCGCGGTCAGTCAAGATCGAGGTTAATGACCTCCCGCGTTGTTCGAAACGCCCTATTAGGGCGGCACTAAATGATTGCTGTCAGATGCCACTGGTCGAGCAGAGGTCGGTCTAAGAAGAAGGGGTAACTCCTTTCCCCTTCTCTGGGGTTGTAAGAGGGATGCTATTGGTCGACAGATAATATTGATTTATCGATTGATAAGATTATAAAAATAATAAATTTGGTGATGAAAATTTTTCGCATTTTGTTACATAATTTCTTACTCTTAATAGGGAACTTAAACACCACTTAAAGTTTGTGGGATTGGTTTTGGGACACCCTGTATACGAGTACTAACATAGCTATAGCAGAATTTCACTTTTCCAAAAAACCCATTCCCGTCTTATTGGACTGATTTTGCCCATTAACGAACTTGACCGAGATATTGTGCCCTTAAATTTTATGAACCATTTTGAACGTGATTGGTGTAAAATTACGGCAGTGCCAAACGAACATGATATAGAGGGGATGTGAAACGCGAAGATATGTCGAAGGCATGACATGGTACCCATTGCAATAGGTAGCGTTCTTAATGAAAACTACCTGGAATGCATCACGCCCTTTATCAATCAACAAATGTATACCTTCTCGTCTAGTTGCTTCTTCAGAACCTTAATCTCGTCCTCCTGCAGTTTGAGATCATTTTTCAACTGAGTCACATCGTGGTCGATCTTTCCGCTTGGCTCGGAGTTGACTCTCAGCATATTCACACTGTCTACGAGCTGGTTCCTCAACTTCTCAATCTCACCCAAGTACATTGCCTGCTCGGCCTTCTTCCATTCCTCGAATTTATCAAGGGAAAGGCTCTCGAGGCCACCGCCTTCGCCCACCATCTGTACCTTGTGGCTCGTGTTGCTATCCACCGTATCATGTGTCACAAATTTGTACTGGATTCCGCCATGATTATCGTCTGCCTTCTCACCTAAATCCTTTTTGTTAAGCATAGACTCAGCCGTGTTCAGTCTCTCCTTCAACTCCTCGATTTCAGAGTAGAGTTTTTCCGCGTCTTTCTGATACATTTTTTGAGTTGGACTCGCCTGGTGTTCACCTCGATCTTCATCGCGAGGGGTTGCAGCCTTTTCACTAATCGGCACCTGATCCCCGTGTCTCCGTGCTACGTGTCCGCTTAGGTAAAACCCGTTCAGGAATACCTGAAAAATGATTAAATAAAAATAAGAGTAAATTTAATATTGTTCAGATTGTAGGTGCCTTGGTTGTGTGGTTGTTTTAAAAATGAACGGAGGAAGAGAGATGCCTTATTTCCGGTGGCGCCCTTCTCTGTCTTGCGTGTGCTTTTAAATCGTTCTGTCTCATCTAACGCATCGATTCTTGCATTTAGATAATGAGATATTCACTTCTATAGTTTTGATAAAATTTGTGGAAATTACGGACTTTTCGAGACTCCTAACTTTTAGACAAAATAAAAATTTAACTTATTAACTCCATAGAAGCCTACTCCATCTCCATCTACTGTATCTCCTGAATATCCATAGATATTCAGGAGATACAACAATAGCTACTACACTACAGCGTTTGTATGGAGAAATAACCGGGTTGAGTTCACTCAAAAACAAATTTGGCTTCTTCCTAAAGTACGATTTGTTGGAAGTTTAGATTTTTGGGTAAACTAAACAGTGTCGGATGGGTTGTGCTGGTCCATTGAATGAACATAGTGGAGTCACCTTATCGCAAAACGTGCACTTGCTGTAAGAGTCCTGATTCTGGGGTCCGTGGGTCAAGGTCTTCAGAAGCATGGCGGCTATGTTGTCGGTCGTGGAAGCCAGGGTGGCCTTGTTGCCACCATTCCGCGACTTCTTCCGCGCCTTGCGCAGTTCGCTCTCCTTGTGGTACAGATCCTTCTTCAATTTCTCATTATCCTGCGAGCAAAAGATAAACCGTGAACTTTTACTAACTACCAAGTATGCAAGTATGTTTTGTATGTTAGTGGATGTGGGGGTTTGCCCCCCGTGTACCGCGTCCTTTTCAGAACTATTGTACTTTTAAATCCACTTATAGTTCGCCCTCTAGTCCCGTACTGTGGATAAAGTTAAGTATCTTATTGGGTGCGATGATTCTAATCTCTTCTGGCTTGAGGATATGGTTGCCTAGAAGCTGGTACCTTTTGTGTATAAGGGGCCCACATTTCCCCAGTAGGTGTAAAGGGGTTTCTGGGCTCTCTTGGCAAAGTCGGCACCTGTCATCGGCCGATAGGCTCAATCTTACAGTGGCCTGTTAAGGTGTTGGTTCCGGCTTAAGTCCAATAGCTCAGAGAGTCTTTTTTACGAGAATCCTACTATGAGTTCTTTGGCTTGCTTTTGCCGGGCAATTCTTGCCAGTATTTTTCGCTTTAAATATTTAAGTAGGTATATGCAACATGCTAGTACACTGAGCTATAAGTTAACCGAAAAGTTCAGTAGAACCATCATTTGTTGTGGCTACTGAATTTTAGAAGGCCCAACCGAAGTATATTGTAGTGTAAGTTGGAATAAACTCCAGTGACTCTTTTAAGCCATATTTTAGTAAGCTTGGGATCTTGATCTTGAGTGCCACTTCCTTATCAATAAATTAAGCTCAATGACACACCAGTCTATCCACAACCATAACACCAGAAATACAATTAATTATTTTCAACCTAAAGCCAAGACTTAAATTTAGTAAAACTAGGTAGTAAAGTAGGGCCAATTCGATTGAATTTCAAACGGGATGTGAACTGCAACTATGCATTTTTTGACACAATGGATTTCTGAAATGTGAAATGTGAGAAATGGTCGGCTGCCTTTATCCAGTCGTAAATTAAATTTCCACGGAATTGTGCGAATCGTCTATTCGACGATTTCACACGGGACTGAATTTGTAACTGGAAATGCAGTGGAAATGGAAACTAGCTATAGTACAATTGTTGCAAACCTTCAGGGAGGCACTTAGGTCCTCCCTCAAAGCCACCACGCTTCTGTCCAGGTACTGCTTGCAGTACAGAAGAAACTCCACCGCCAGCTGGGCCAACCTGAACAGTTTCACCACCCCGACGTCCAAGATGCGCACGTCGAACTCCGACTCCAGGTTGCAATCCAGAACCTACCCGCGAAATAAGGTTTAGGTTTGTCAGCATACGTTTTTAGTTTATACTTTGCGAGGAATAAACTTTGATCATAAATACAAATAAATAAGATAATAAATACAAAATGTCTTAATATGTTTCTTTTAAATATTTCAATACATTGTTATACCCACATTAAATTGGTATTTTAGTAATAGCAGCAAAAGGAGAATGTTATTAGTTGAACAAATTGTTTAACAAATTGTTTAATCATCGGTTATTTTATGTATGTAAAACAATTCGATTTACAGGTAAAAATATCTATCTTTGCTTACAATCAATTTTTATTTAATTTGTTTAGTCCTAGTTGGGTTTTTTTTGATGTCATCAAAATTCATAATGGTTTCTGAGAAAAAAATGGAAACTTTACGCGACAATATTAAATCGTTCCTTTCATAAGTTCGTCCTCTCGCGACACCGCACTGCGCCTGGTCATTAAACGGCCTTGGCCGAGCGCGAGCGAGCAAACGAAAGCGCGAAATACGAGAAGAAAATTTACACGAGCACTTTGATAAAATTAACAAATTTGGGCATGAATTATTCTCGTTTTTTATTATACAATTCGTAACATAACACCTCGTTAAATCTTTTAAAATGGTTTTGCGACACTGTGTCTACGTAACAAGTGCTTACAGTTGGCAACACAGCGAACGACTCGTGTGCGCGCTCTATACACCATACTCCAAGACCATTCCCGATAGAAAAAAAATAGTTTAATGGCCCTACGATTTCAAACGTGATTTTCTTTGACCTAATATTAAAATTCATTATGGTTTCCGATTAAAAAATTGTAAACTTTACGTGATAATATGGTAAAGGTCTCGTCATAAGTTCGGTCGCTAGCGAGACCGCGCCGCGCCGGGTTATTTACCGGCCCTGCCGAGCGCCTGCGAGTAAAAAGGGAATTTACGTAAGCGCTTTAAGGCGCCCCGGGACGCATTTGTCCTTGGGATTAGAAAGAGAAGGCTTTATTCGAACATTGACGTGTAGAAAAGAGACGGATATACTCGCCGACCGCGAATTCGTTACATTTGGAATCGATGAAACATGTTTTTTGTATTTAAATAATTATTATCATTTGAAAAAAATGTTTTTTTTTTTAAGTAATGTCCTAGATTATTATATTGTCTATCTTTAGAAAGAAAAGTTAGGTTCGCGTCACTTACACAACTTAAAAGAAAATCGTTGCAAGAAAAAAACAACACTTTCTTATTTATTTATTTTCAACACTATAATAAGGTGTATTTCTTTTTTTTTTTAAGCAAAGGACTAAATTAATATATGTAGAATATTGTGGTATTTTTAGTTTTAGCCATTTGTTGGGAATAACTTCAAAAAAATGCACCAAAATACGTTACAAAACACGTTTCAGGGACTGGTGGCGCCTTAAGGGTTAAATTAAAAGTGTATGTACCTCATACACGTGTTCATCGACTGCAGCAAAGTCCCTGTCGTGAACAACCTTGTTCAAATCCAACAACCCTGAAACACAGTGTTTTCATAAAAATGTAGGTTGAATCGAATATTGCCGTGCGTTTAAATAGGGTAGTTTCGCTAGGAAATCATGATTTAAATGCATTTGTATTAAGCCCTCCTTTACAAGGGCAACTTCGTTCGTGACTGCTCTAGATTTGAAAAGCGTTTTTCGAAAAAAAAATGCACACGTCACTATTTCGCGTCACCTATAATGGATTCAAAATCGTATCAAAATGTTAGAAATGTAACAAGCAACAACCTTAGAAAACTGCTTATAACCCTCAATATAATAATAAATAATATCTAAATATTTATTTATTTATTCTTTATTGAAAAATCCACAGTATTACATTTTTACAATTACAAACAAAACTTATTACTATTATATAAAACCAATTATGGACTTCGGTCATTTTACATAATAACATTAGCATAAAAATTTAAACAGTGTTCTTAAAATATATATAGATTATTAATATTATATACGTATAGAGTAGATTTTTTTTTTTTTAAGTTTTATGTGTGATTTGTGAGTGATGTTTGTGGTAGTCGTGTGTGACACTTGTATGTTAATAGAGTAATAAATTAAGTATGGTTTTAGTATGTATAAAAATAATTTATGATGAATGTGATAAAAATATAGTATGTATGTATATTCTATATGTATTTGCAATTACAAGTACTTATATGTTACTATTAATCATTAACAACATAACAATCTAACAACACAATTAGGTTTTATTTATCTTTACTATTGATGATATTGGAAATCTCTTTTTTGAATGATAATAAGGAGGTATTCAGAATATCGATTTTTTAAATATCTTTATTGTTATAAAGGGAGCAGATAAGAGGTATGGTGCTATTGGTCATTGAATTAGTATGATAAATAGAACACATAAAAGAATGCAATATAGAATTCAAGAATAGAATGCTTTGTTCTAGCTAAAGAAAGCCTTAGTCATTATGTCCGTATATTGTTTTGAGTTATCTAACTCGTGAAGGAGGTGCAATGGTAGCTTCAAATACGCATTAGTAATATTTTTAATACTGTATGGATCGTTGAAGAGGACCTTTTTTTTAAATTTAATTTACTTATCTTCAATGGAAAACTTTTATGAATTCAGGGTTAATTCATTCATCGATGTCTTCTTATCGACTCCAATATTACAGTCCCTCTCACCTATAAAGTTTCGTTTTTTTTTTAAATGCTTTCAAAGTTAGGTTTTCAAAATTAAAAAATGTTCATTTGTTGATCTTTCAAATACCTATGATTGAGACGTTGATTTATCGAGCATTTAAATAAACAAAAAACATAAGCAATACAAAAAAAAACCTTTTACAACTTTGGCTCTACGACATAGCACCGATGCATGTAAAAGAGATGCTAAATTGGAACCCCCCCCTTACCAAAACTATAGACAAACAATTTACACATCAGCTCTTTTGCACGAGCCAGTATAAATTTGAAATATTTTTGGAAAGGTGGATATTTTTGTTTATATAGGATGTTTTTTTTAGAGGCGTGGTTTTCAATCTGGCACTACTTTTTTCGTAGTTGGTGTTTTTGACAGCCGTCACTTGATTTATGCTCAGTTTGGTTTGCCATTTCATAATGAATAGATTTACTCCTGAACAACGTGGCGTGTCCTCCAAGATCGTGCGATTTAACACCGCTGGACTATTTTTTGTGGGGTTATGTGAAGCCGCTTGTCTACGCAGATAAGCCGGACACGATTAACGCCTTGGAAGAGAATATTCGGCACGTTATTGCTGACATACGGCCCAACTTGCTGCAAAAAGTGGTTGAAAATTGGGCCTCTCGGCTGGAATTTGTTCGAGTCAGCCGCGGCGGCCACTTACCCGAAATCATTTTTAAAACATAATGGCAAACCCTTATCTTTATAATAAAACTAAATTCTTAGCCATAACATCAAATTATATGCGTTTTATCTCTTCTTGAAAACCACGCCTCTAAAAACATCACCCTATACAAAAGTTGTGCTAAATAAATAACCTACAACTCTAGCAAGCGGAACTGTGCCCAGCTCTCTTTAAACAAAACGTTTTTTTTATTTTTTTTATTAGAGTAATGCACCATATACAACCCCACGAAGGCTGGTGCCTTTTCCGTGGGTATCTTAGCTTACAAATTCAACAATTAAACGTCTCAACATATTGACACATTGTTCTTATGACTACGGTGACACTTTTCGCGACACATTAATTAAATTAAAATTAAAACACTGCGCGCTGACAGCAATCTCAAGTAGTCCTTCCTTCCTTCCTTTAGTATACAAATGTCAAAAAACATAATTAAACTAAATAAATTTAAAACATACTTATCGTGTTCCAGTCAATATAAACCCTCGGTCTGTGAACATTAAAACTGAAACCAGATTCGAGGGCCAACTTGGGAAAGTCATGGTTCCAATTATAAGACGTCTTTCGCGCCATTGCAACATCGAAACTTTAATATCATCACAGTATAAAAAACATACAGCCGTGTCGCGTTTTCTTAAAATATATATTTACTCTTATCATTGTCTAAATATAAAAATCAACACAACATCGTAAAAAACCTATCTGACGTATGATTAATCAAAACGAGATCCCCTTAGCAACGGTTTGTTTTCGTTTTCGCCCCTAGCAACCGCCGCTGCGTTGCTAGCCTACGAAAATGTTTGGCGACAATGACTTTTGTTTTAATTTTAAATGGCTATTGAATAAACAAATAAACTACAAATAAACATATAAAAATAAACTATATTAGTATTACCACGTTTCCAAATTTATTTATTTGTTGACAGTAACTTAAAATCAATTACATAAAATGCAAAGTACTACCTAACTAGGCAATGCCCGTACTAAAGTAGACTTTACTAAAATTACAATTACAATTACAATAAAGTGAATTGAATTGTATGAAATAATACATAACATATAAATAATAATATGTTATATATAAATAAAACTAAAAATAATACTAAAATAATACATAATTTTAATAATAATTTATATATTTAAAAAAGGTGTTAATAAAATAATTATATATAATACTCATGGAGCACGTTTTTCGGGAATCATTCATATTTAATTTTTACAATAAATGGAATAATGTCGTGTGTATTAAACATATTAAAATTATATTTAAATCGTGTTTTTAACGATTGCAACGCGATTCTTATTGTTTCTAAAAGAACTATTATTGTTTGTATATTTCAAATAAACTGTTAGATATTCATTATGAACAAAAAAAGCGCACCAAAAAAAAAAATAATTGAAATAACTAAAAACCTAACCTATATTTTCCCGTCACAAAAAATCTGGCGGCCGGAGTATTTCTCGATATATAGTTCTAGAAATGTAGAATCTAGGGGTTCCGCAATGTGCATATTTGTACCTACTCGAGGGATATCTTCCCCTTCTAAATGAACCTTGTAGGAAACCTTACAGATTTTAATAAAACAAATGACGGCTGTCAAATGCGAGTTTAACATTCAGTTTCCTGCACGCTATTTAAATAATTGATGAAACCGTATAAAATTTGCTAAAATCGGAATATAGATACGAATTTGGTTGATTGACAAATCCTATAATAATCGCAAGAAATAAAAACCCATCTGTCAATGCGCAAATTCGCAAAAGTAATAATAATGTGAAGAAGTTTGTGTTTGATTGCATTTGGTGCACATTAACTACTAGAAATAATAATTAAAATCTTTACATTTTTACCGAAACATAATTTCTCTTCATATGTGAATTTAAATTACTATGTAAATCTGTAGATTTTGCTTAAAATTAAATAAATAAATACTTTAAATTATACTATTGATTACATCTTAGGTAATTTACCGCGGATTCGACGACAAAGAGTTGCTATGGCCTAGGACGACTAGGTCATATACAATTATTTTGGGCCCTACTAAACTAGGCAAAATGTGCCTGTACTAGAGTCAAGGGAGATGGTGGTAATGAAGCGTTAAAAATGGTATGACCATGTGCGGATTTGAACTCGAGACCTTTGGGTCAATCAACGCCTTAACCACTTGATTACCATCACCTCAAAAGAAATAATATATGGAATAACAATAGAAAAAAAAGTGTAAAATAAATTAATAGAAACGTTTCCGTGCCCCCAAGTAAAAACTATTTTTTAATAAAATAAGTAAGATTGCACTTTCGTTAATATAAAATGTCGTATTTTACAAAATACCGCCTAAATACTTAGATTAAATTTTAAATGAAAACATGTTTTTTTAATCAATTCTTTGTTCATGTTGCATTTGATAAAATTGTTTTTTTTTCCTTATTATAAAAGGCTTGAATTGAGTTATGCATTTAAGTTTTTGTGTGAATTTGAGCATCGGGCCTTTGGCTTGAGAGGCACTTTACAAATGTTGTTATAATCACTAAGTTGCTTCGCGAAGAAAATAAATGTTCCAACCAATCCCAGCAGGCCACGTGAGTAATGGAAAAAAACTTTTTTAATGTGTAAACATTTATATAGGGAGTTATTTAGGTGGAGTGAATTGCGTTTAGTTAACGCTCGCGACTTTACGATCATTCACGATGCGAGTCGATTCGTCTGGACGGGATAAATGGTATTCCATTGCAAAGCAACTGACATTTATTATTTATTAAATAGAGCATAGTCAGCTGCGTTTCAATTGGAGAATGGGGAGGTTGGTATTTATTACTAAGTGTCAAAAATTCAATAATTGAAATCAAAATAAAGTAATTATGTATCAAATTCTATTTAAATTTTCAACCCTCCCATTGAATTCACAGACGAACGGTTTATAACCTTATGGGTATCATAATACGAGGTGGCCTGCTCTCCCCTCGGAAGTACGTACAGGGCTTGCAGCTGGCAGCTCTATAAATATTTAATATTACTCATTATAGTTTGAGTTTTCAATGAATGCAAGATGCGTAATTCTCTTTTAATTTTTATTCACAGCAAAGATCCGCTTAAGCACCGAGGATGGAACGAGCACTCTTGGCCCCGCTCGCCCAGAGACAGTGGATCTCCTCCAACCTGACGGTGGTGGACAAAGTTCCCCTGGACATGATCCACCTGGTCGATCCACACTGGTCTGTCTAATATTCAATCTCGTTGGCGTATCAGGCGTTTGACTGGATATTTCATAGATAATGATTGTAGTGTATCAATAATAAAGTCCCAGTTAATTGAAAATTAAAATATTTAATATCACAATTAATATACCTAAGTTGACAAAAAAAAAATGTCCCATTCTTAGTTTAAAAAAATATATATTAGTAACTTTAAAAATGATAGTAATAATAGTAAAAAGGATAATAATAAAGTTATTTATTTCAGTTTATTTATTTCAGCTTAAACCACCATGAGAAATTATATCACACAATGAGTGCTCTCTGTTGTCGAAGTTTCAAAGTTTCTCCGGAGTCGGGTTTTTACAAGAACGATTTGAATGACGTGCCGTATCTATTAGTTTCAAAAGATCGTTACTCAGAATGATTTGGCAAAGCTTTACAATTTCATAGTCACAAACAACTAAATTAATTAAAAGTTAAATTAATTACAAATATACATTTTAATTATATAATTTTAATTATATAAGATATGTTTCTATACTATATGTAGTATAACACTATTTTTATATTGAATATTTATTTATTTATATCGAATATTTATTTACCTACATATTTAATAATTGTTTATTCATTTCATTTATTTGTTTGTTATTTTTTTAATTATTTCATTTTATTTTTTCATATATTAAGTGTTCTTGAGTAAACACTTAAATTGTATTCATGTGTGTGTGTGTATATTTGTGCCTTACTTATTTTTTATATTTTCACAGGGTTTTGCGCTGGTCTCACTGTAACGCTTCATATATAACCTTCCTTAGAACAGGCAACTCTTACCTAGTTAGGAAGATTATAGACTTGCACTCATCGGCCAACATGTTTTCTCAATAAAAAAAAATAAAAAATTACGCTCACACAGCTCTTGTCATGGCGATGGGCCAATTAAAGGTTAATTCGGATTAGTTTTGATAGGATTTGATTAGAATATATTTATATTGTTTGTTTTATTAGCAGCGCCCGTACTAATGTTAGTTTAGGATCTATAAATGCTTGGGCTTTATGATTTGGGCTTGAAAACAAAATAAAAATTTATAGTAAAATACACTTTTAAAAATAAGCTTTTATTTAAGTACTAAATACAACATTTCGGGTCGGTGATGTTGACCTTCCAGGAGTTCCTTCGTCCGCAGCCATGTCTGGGTGAAGAATCTGGTCATGCTTACCATAAAAATGCATTGTCATCGAAACTGAACCAACTCCGTAGGATAAGAGGAAGTGGTTCTAATTCAGCTTGAAAGATTTGACCTAACCCGACATACAATCATTCCGAGCTATATAAAATCTTGTAAAAACGAATTAATTGTACCAAATATTTATTCTATTCATTGACGGATAGTATATATTTCTTTCCAGGTATCGCTTTCCTCCCATGAACCCACTCTGGCATGGAATTCTAGGTATATGCATGATCATCCTTGGGATTATCAGCTGGACGGGAAATGGGGTTGTCATCTACATCTTCTCTACAACGAAGGTTTGATCAGCATGTCGCAGTATTGTCAATAGAGTATGTTCCAGAACGCTTGGGCATCCTTGGATGGCGTGAAATGGCGCCTTAAAATATGCTGTATCTAGTAATTTGTTTCATAGGCCGCTATTTGGATTTATTAACGTGTATAAAGGCTGTTTTTAAACTATTGTCCGCTGAGGAAAAAATCTATACGCTCTACGAGAAGTTTCTGTTGATATAGTGACAGCTAAACGTTTTTGTTAAGAGCCATTATATCGTGAGGTGACCTTAAAATTCGGCCTTTGCAAATGGTGTCGGCCACGTGCACTTCGAGCGTCCGTCGACAACATCAAAGAATAAACATTTGACAGTTTTTTATTTATATTAAAAATATAAGGCAATTAAAAAAATCTAAGTTTAGGGTTTTCTGTAGAATTTTATTGCGGACATTTCTATGTATAAATTAGGCTTACGTCACATGTGTAGTTTGGTTTATAAGAATTTTAAAAAATAAAACAACAATTTCAATCTTTTTTTATGTGAACATAGGATTATTTATTTAAAAAACCAGCTTAAAGGTTTGCTAGAAAAATGTTCAGTTAATCTAATTATATTTTTTATATATATTTGCCTGGTATGAAAAGGTATCTTGGCAGTAGACCTCAAAAACATGCATAAAATGCAATTCGAGGGCGTTATGGCTCTTAACAAACTGCTTTGTGAGCGCTACCGAACTGTTCGGTAGAGAAACAAATAGCGGCAATAGCATAGGCGAGAAGCGCGAGGCGTGTTTGCAGGTTAACGTAACAAAACAGTCTTGTAATGTGTACGCAACATTTAATTTAATAGCCCATCTACTGATAGTTTGGTACACTTAACAAAACCATATTGTAATGTGTACACAACTTTTCATTTGATTACGAGATTGTTTCGTACAGGTTACAGGAAAGTTTTGTTAGGTGAACGATTTATCAATCTACTGAAATTGGTTAGTATAGGCTATCAAACACTATAATATAATTCGGTTGGGCCTACTAAAATTCAGTAGCCACAACAAATTATCACTTTACTTAAGTTTTTGACGTTGACAGTTCATTTTAAATAGATCTAGCTAAGACAATGTCTTTTATGATGGTTTTGTTAGAGTTAACAAAAATACAATTAATTTATACATGCATAAAATTATATAAAATAAAATACAAAATACTTAGAAATTAAGTTAACATAATTCGTGTAGTGTAATTTTTTTAACTAGGTTTTTTTTTAATTAATTCTTTTAATTTTAGTTTTATTAGAGCTTGTCTTTTTAGTTGTCTAACTTCTAGAGGTATTTTATTAAACATTATTAACTAGATTAGAGGTATAAATTAGAGGTATTTTATTAACTATTTTAATTGTCGATACCCATACGTATTTATACATCTTTCGACAATACACTTTTCATTCGACATTTGTTTAGTAGAGTACTTATTAGTAACAAGATTTTTACATGTTTAATGCTTTATTTGAGATTTTTTTATCGCTTTCAATTGCTTGACCGCTTTTAATAACGATTTTTGAGCGATTTTAAGAGATTTTTGAAGGAAAATGTAATTTAATATGAAAACCATAATTTGTGTTTCAGAGTCTGCGCTCACCTTCAAACCTTTTGGTCGTGAACCTGGCCTTCTCCGACTTCCTTATGATGGTTGTCATGTCGCCGCCAATGGTTATCAACTGCTATTTCGAAACATGGGTTCTAGGTAATAATAATAATTAGTTAGTGATAAAAGACGGTTTGGTTTTAAATTGTAAACGCTATTTTTAAAGCCTCTGTAATCGAAAAACTGTCATCTGACCGTTTTTGCATTAGGACGGAGATATGGTAACAAAAAAGGTCTTGATCATTAATGTATATTAAACTAGCTGTACTCCGGGTTGGCAGCTAGGCCTTTGGCGCGCGACAACTCGTACCTGCGGCCCTCGGGATGGGTCACTACGCTCCTAAAAACTATCCTATCCATCAAGTTGGACCAAACTGCACACTGTGTGCAACATTTCATTAGATAGATTTCTTATAACTGTTAACTTAGTGTTAAATTTTAATGTCCATACATATTATTATATAGGATGATAATTTTAGAGGCGTGGTTTTCAAGAAGAGATAAAACGCATATAATTTGATGATATGGCTAAGAATTTAGTTTTATTATAAAGATAAGGGTTTGCCATTATGTTTTAAAAATGATTTCGGGTAAGTGGCCGCCGCGGCTGACTCGAACAAATTCCAGCCGAGAGGCCCAATTTTCAACCACTTTTTGCAGCAAGTTGGGCCGTATGTCAGCAATAACGCGCCGAATATTCTCTTCCAAGGCGTTAATCGTGTCCGGCTTATCTGCGTAGACAAGCGACTTCACATAACCCCACAAAAAATAGTCCAGCGGTGTTAAATCGCACGATCTTGGAGGCCACGCCACAAGTCTATTCATTATGAAATGGCAAACCAAACTGAGCATAAATCAAGTGACAGCTGTCAAAAACACCAACTACGAAAAAAGTAGTGCCAGATTGAAAACCACGCCTCTAAAAAAAACACAATGAAATATTTTTTTCTCTATAATTCAATATATTTCTCTTCAATATATTATTATACTATACACCTATACATTATCATTATTAAGTTCGTATACTTTCGTATAATTTGTGAAAAAACAAAATCCCAGGGATCGAACCAGGGACTCTAGCGTGGGAGACGTGTGCGTTAACCACTGACCCGCCGAGACTCCTGGGGTATCTTTGGTAGAGAACGTATAAAAAGGCACTCTACGGCTTTTACTCCTAACGCGTGACGCGGTTTCTCGACCAACATCCCATCCCAATGAGTACAACGGGCGCAAAGAAGTATACCTTCAAAAATATTTCTAAATAAATCAATGATGCAATGTATTTTTGGCTACCATTTTAAGTAAGAAACATAATATTTTATTGATCAAGACCTTTTTTGTTACCATATGTCATTTCAGCAGTCTTTCTTTTAGACAATTTTTGAAACACAACTTTCTTTAGCGTTCGTAACTGTCACGATCGTGTTTAATCGTGCCAATTACGCTATTCCTGAACGCGTAATTATTAAGAATATATGTATATATAAATATTAATTTATTTTGATAACGCCAAAATTACGTTCGTAGCTAACTAGAAGCCACCTATCGGCAATCCTAACTAAGTAACAACACCCTAGTTAGAAGGCAGATATGTAGTTCCACGAACTCACACCAAAAGAGGGCGGTACGGTATTTTTTTAGCGAATTTTGGGTTACGAAATAATGTTAGTTATTGCTTAATACCGTAAAGAATATTCGCAAGATAAATTTTAAATAAATTAAATAATAAATAAAAAGATAGTAGAAGGAGAAAAGTAATGATATAGTATATAAAATAAAATAATATTAAATTTTAAACAAGTACTTAGTCCGGGCGAGAGCTCTGAAGTCAGGGGCGTTGAATTGCTACCGTGTTCAGAGGAGTACAGTAATTAGTTTTCGAATAGATAGAGTAGGTAGAGCTCTCTTACATCTTGGTTCGTTTTGGGGGTGGACGTATTTTTTTGAGTTCGGCGTGCTTGGTTTTTTTTGTTTGGTTGGTTTTACTAATCCAACCGCATCGGGCTATATAGAAGTTTGTGGAAGGTGGAGTATATCACCAAGGGTTTCAAAGATAAAACGCCGCGGAGTCAACGTAATATTTCGGCCACGCGAATTGGTTTTTCTTCTCCGTGCGAGTATCGACCCTGGATGCAGGGTGGGAACATTGCCTGCCCCTGTAATGCACCGGGAGTTGTGCGTTTGGTGCACATCCCCATGATTTGCCACGCAGCAGATATACCATGGCGTTTTCTGGAGGGCCGCCGAGAGAGTAAATCCCTACATCGGAAAAAGAGTCTGGACGTACTGGACGTCTCCCCGGCGCTTACGAGGCAGGCCGAGACGTCGCCAGCCTTATCCCGTCGGACTATCCAGTTCCAGGGAGCAAAGTCAGAGAAACAGAGGTCAGTCCAGTGTTAGAAGAAATAGTCGTTTCATTGCATTCACTCGTTAATTTTTTTTAGTTTTTTTTTCTTTGTTTACATATTTAACCTTTTGTAGAAAATATAGTGACAGAGCTTGAGCTCCACGTCATTGGATTGCTTTTCAGTAAAGTTCGTTTTTTTTTGACAATTAAAATGATTAGATCGTCCTATTCCAAATTATAAAGTAGAATAAAATAATAGCTATTGATAGCCTATTATAAAAGATTGGCGTTGCTTTACTATGAACGCCGGCCGACTTGCGGTCGAGTATATTGCCTACCACCGAACAAGAAGAAAAGAACGGTTCGCGATGCCGGGGGGAGGGGGTCTGTTTCCTTTAATTTAGTTTTTTTTTTTTTTTTTTTCTGTTGTTTTTGTAGTGTCAAGCGGATTCAGTCCGGTAGTCACTAAATGTAAATCTTGATATTTCTCTTTAATAAATAATTATACAGTAATGCTCTATAAAGTACAGATCGAGTCGCCAGAACGCCCACACCACCCAAATACATGTATATTGTCATTTGTTATAGTATGTTTCCAGCACGTTCGTTGTATTGTTTGTTTATATTTTGCCGAGGATGTAAAAAAAAAGTCAAGTTTTGCCATGCCATCGTATCAAAGGGCCACACCATATTTGTTTATTTTAAAATAACCCCCTGCAGGTCAAATATATAACATTTGTTTTGTTTGTTTAAGTTTTTCTTTGTTCAACAATATGTTGAACCGTTGGTTTTGATAGTGAGTAAAGTACATACAATTTTTATAAATGTTTTCGTATATTCGTCTTATATATCAGCCGTGCCAAATGCCATGCCACTATAATTGAGTACCTAATATGAAATGTTTGTTTTGTTTATTTACATATCTTTTTTTTTTTAGTAAACGAAGTGCTTATATATATTTTCTCCGTACAATTTTTGTATGCACCGGCAGATGCCGAAATGTCTTGCCACAATAATTAAGAACACAATATGAAATGTTTGTTTTGTTTATTTACATATTTTTTTTAGTAAACGAAGTGCTTATATATATTTTCCCCGTACAATTTTTGTAGGCACCGGCAGATGCCGAAAGGTCTTGCCACTATAATTGAGTGCCTAATAGGAAATGTTTATTTTGTTTATTTACAGATTTTTTTTTAAAAGAAGTGTCAGGCTTCTATATATTTTCCCGTATAAATTTTGTTTGCACCGGCAAATGCCGAAATGCCATGCCAGTAGTGAGTACCTAGTAAATAGCGTGATAATATTATTTTGTTTGTTTACATGTTTTCGTTTCGACGAAGCGTAATAATTTTATATTTCTCTTGCACGGCCACACGCCCGAGTATATGCCACATAACATTTAATCGTGCTGGCACGAAAACATAAACAATAAAACGTCATTATGACGTAATGCCATTGTTTACAAACAGTCTGTTTTTTTTTAAGGTTAAAGCAATATATTGACCCTTAATGTTTTTTTTGCTTTTCGTATTTATATTTGGTTGAGTTAACGTAAGGGCGTTAGTGCATTAAAACAAGATGTTTGTTTATTCATCTGTGTAATGAATTGCCGTATTTATTCGTCATAAGGCCATCCTTACGACTAAAATCGGGTAGACTTTTAATATTTTATTTGGTCACTTAATATAATCGCTTTGTTTACGAAATAGGTTCGTCAAATTGTAGAGTCAATTGCGAAGTTTGAAATTAATTGTTTTTTTTTTATACATTGGCACCAGTTGTTTTATTCACATATCTCGCTATACTGCAGATGATGGCCATGTTTGTGGCATTGCAAATTTGAAGTTAACTGTTTTTGTTTAATGGTATTTTGTTAATTTACAACATCGCGTCTTAATGTAAACATTGACATGTTTGTCGAACTGAAGAGTCATTACCAAAGTTTAAGAAGAACTGTTTATTTTTTTTTTACATCGTTATTATGTTATTTTGTTTACAAAAATCGGTTCAGCCGGCAGTCAATTGACATGTTTGTCGCATTGTGTCGTCAATGCCAGAATTGAAAGTAATTGTTTTATATTGCTAGTATTGGATTTTATTTACGATGTCGATCCGCCATGCAGTTAATTGACATGGGCGTAGCATTGTGAAGTCAATGCCGAAATTTGAAATTAATTATTTTTTTTTATTATTGATAGTATGTTATTCAGCTACAATATCACTCCATCGTGTACTCATTGTCATGTTTGTCGCATTGTAGAGTCGATAACAGAATTAGAGATTAATTTTTGTTACATGATGATTATTTTGTTGTACGCACGTCGTCGCGTCATCCCAGGTCCTTCGGACCACAGGATGACGGATGTTGGTGAAGTTGTAAAGTCAATTCCAGAATTAGAAATTAATTTTTGTTACATGATGATTATTTTGTTGCACGCACATCGTCGTTTCATCCAAGGTCCTTCAGACCATAGAACGACGGATGTTTGTCACATTGTGGAGTCGATTTCAAAATTTGAAATTATTGTGTCTACCCGATCATTATTCTATGTTACATACGGCGTCGGTTTATCTAGGGTCCTTCAGACCACAGAACGACGGCGGTAAGCCTATTGTTCAGTTTTGTTTATTAGCCAGTTGTTCAATTTTGTTTATTAGTCATTTGTTCAGTTTTTTTTCTGTTTATAGTCACCTAGTAACTTCTAGACCATTTGGGCCCTTCTGGTTCAAATGGTCTCTCATCTGTTGCAGTATTGTGTTAATCGATTTTAATTTTGTTCAACATTTAACCTCACCAGTTTTAATCAATAAATGTACCTCTCGTCTTCTAACACCGTGTTCATCATTCATCTACCTTCATCTTGTACTTTATTATTTACTTGTGACACGGGGTCATAATGCTTCATGGGACATGACCCAGACGACCCTGAGATCTTCTTTTTTTTATCTTGAGCTAGTCCCATGATAGCGTCCTCTCATCTAGAGGAGTGACCGGTTATTTTTTTTGTTAAGTCGCGGTCTGGACTAGCCAGACCTGCCATGTGACGGGAGTGAGTCGAGGCGACCTCAATCCGCGGTAGACCAGCCGGCCGGCGGAGCCATGAGAGAGGGACGAGGGGCAACCCGTGACATTGCTTGGACGCCCCGTCTGGCGCCCAAGCTCTCTTCTCCTATCATCCTGACGGGCAATAGGGGAAGTTCGTAATTTGTCTCAAATTTTACTACCATTTAAATCTGTAGTTGACGCGGTGCCCGACCAATCACGGTTCGTCCCTCGCGGTCCGACAACTCCGGCGGATCAGCCGGCCAAGGAGAGCCTGCGAGAGGGAGACAACGCAGGCGGTGGCGGCGAGTAGCACCCGGACGGAAGCCGAGACGAGCTCCACCTCGGTCGGAAGCGACCGTGGTGAGGCGGCGCTCCGGCGAGGGCCCTGTCCGGCCCGAGGAGTGGGCGCGGAGGGGTAAGAATCGTAACATTTTGGCGCCCAACGTGGGGCCCGAGAACGTGGGGCCGCGCAAGGATTTGTCGGCGAAGAGGTCAGAAGTTTTGTTCAATTTTTTTTTGGATTTTTTTTTGTGAATTTGTTGTCATTTACATATGGAGTCTTGTTTTTTTTTTTTGTCTTTTGTTAAGGACCTTTGTCGATTCTCGTCAGGCCTTTTTGCTGATGAGGGTGTACATTTGGACATTCATACCTTTACGGGACATTTTTTTGTCATTCGCTAGGAAGCGAGCAGATTGAGAATCATCAGAAGTGGGATGTTTTTTTTTTTATAATTGGTTTTGTCTTCAACAAAGTTCCACGGGGTTTAAGTGGGGTGAAAGTCTTTCAATTGTCCTTATTTATTTTGTTTTTATTTGCCTAAATAACATTGTACTTTTGTTTGGAGTATTAAGATTGGTATTATTTCGTGTAATCTTCTATTTCTATGTATGTGGTATCGCCGAGTGGCGTGCTTCACTTTTGTTTTACTGTTTTTTTGCTAAGGGTCGATTCGGCAAATTTGAATACAATCTTGTTTGTTTTTTTTGTGATTTGCTATGGTGACAAGGACGCGCAGGTTGTTGTAAGAAGAGGGTGAGGTTCTGGTATGTCGGATAGGTCGTTAAGGAGAGTCCAGTGGAATAAAAGGAGGGAAAATTTATTGCACGTTCGGAATACCAAGGACTCTGAAGACACTGACATGGAGTTGGGAGAAGGGACCAGTTCCCAGAGGGATGAGAAAGAAATTCATTCGACACCCATACAGAAGCCACGTGCAGGGCAAACAGAGATTCAGGAAGGAGGCCAAGATTCGGAAAGAGAGCTAAGGTTGGAGGAAACGTCATACATGAAGGTACCAGGCAAGTCGAGCAAAGCCAGAGGAGGTCGGAGAAGGTCAGGTAGAAAATACGAATCGGACTCTGACGAAGATGACGAGCCCAGTGGAAGGGTGCAAAGGTTCAACCCGAATGTACACAGGTGGAACCTGAAATTCGATGGACGTTCCTCGGTGATGGAGTTTCTGGAGGACGTGGAGGATAGGGCACGAGCAAGAAATGTAAAGCTGGACACGATTGTCTACTGCTTTACAGAACTATTGGAAGGAACCAGTCTGAAGTGGTTTCGAACTGTGAGGGACTCCGTATCCGGGTGGCGACACCTGAGGGAACTCCTCATCCACAAATACGAGCCACTCAATTATCAGGCCAGGCTAGAGGCTGACTTAAGAAACAGGAAGCAGCGATCGGACGAAAATATGGACGAGTTTGTCACAATCCTCCGGAGCATGAACAACCAGCTTACCATGGAGATCCCGGAACGGGCATTACTTGAAGTGATCAAGCTGAACCTATCATCCCAGTACAGGACGTTACTAGCCGGACATTTGGTAGACAGCATCAGACTTCTGCTTCAGTTGTCTAAAAACTACGAGCAGTACACACCAGCTACATCACAGGACACGAGACAAGCAGTGGGAATTTCACCACCGACGAGAGGAGGCCGTGTGCCATGGCAGACCAGAGGGGGGCGATAGCGACACTTGAAGCGGGCCCAAGGCAAGGAGAAAGGTCAACGCAGTCGGAGGGACACTCTCAGCAAACCATGACGTCGTTACGGAGGATAGTGTGTCTGAAGTGCGACCAGCCTGGTCATGGGTACATGGTTTGCCGGGAGTATCCGTGTCCGATGTGTTTTCGTTGCAAGGCACCGCTCACGACTTCAGCAAGATGCACCTTTTGCAATCCGGGGACACCACCTGCCGGACCTCGCCGTCAACCTGAAGCCCAGATGCGTCATGTGGCCAGTCGAAGGGGAAGACAATAGGTACGAGCGAAGGAACCATGGAGAAACCGAAACGGCGTACTCTTACCATATGGTACACCTGCGACACTACAACTCGATAACGCAACATACTTCACGTCAAATAAATTCAAAGAGTTCACGGAAAAGTATAAGATCCCAAATGTATTCTACTCGTGTTCATATGCGCCCCAGTCCAACACCGTGGAGCGGTACAACCAGGTCATCGAGACATCACTGGCAATCATGATAGGGGAAGATCAACGGGTCTGGGACAAGCATCTTCCACTGGTGCAGCACTCGTTAAACAATTCGGAGAACGTCACGACAGGGTTCACACCCTCATACTTGATGTATGGAAGGGAAGTGACCATCGACGGGCGCTTTCACAAAATATTTGGATACAATCCGACCAGGGCAGCCGACTTGGCCATAGGAGACCCCATGCCGTACAGCATAGGTCTGGAGAAGTTAGCGGAGACCTACGACCTAGTGCAACAACGCATGCTTGCATCCTACCAAAAGAGCGCCGAGCGCTATAATCTGAGGCGAAAGCGAGTGATTCTGTCACCTGGAGACGTGGTATGGGTGAAGAACCATATACAGTCCAAGAAAGCGGAATTTTTCTCTAGCAAGCTGGCCCCTCGTTTCCTAAAGTGCACCGTGCTCGCAAGGAAGTCACATCTGGCATATGAATTGGTGGATCAGAACGGAAAAAATAAAGGCATCCACCACATTAAGGACATCCTCAAGGTTGATCGGTCCGACAGCCAGTAAACATACCTGACCTTTGCACAACCAGCAGCGCGAATAAAAGCCATAAGCAATCAGTGTGATAGCACTCTGAAAGTTTTGACGTGTTGTTAGTTTAACCCTTATTTTGTTTAATAGAGGTTTTAAACTGCGGCGCATTGATTTAAAGCGCGTGGGATCCCTTAATATCCCTGTAAAGTATTCTCTTTTGTAACTTCAGAGTACCACGTACGACATCTTCAATGTCGGGACGGTGGTGTTAGCGTTATATTGGTAATTGTTATTAAATCTATCCTGCTGGCAAAGCATTGGCAATTGGCATGTTAATATTTTTAGTTATTATTATATTTTAAAGCCCATAACGACTTCGTGTATAATGGAGGCGTTTCCCCCTTGTACAAATTTTTGGTGTTTATATTTACTTAACGTGGCAGAATCCAACCCGTGCGCGTGGCGCAAGGACGATGTTAAGTTTATTAGTTGAGCAGTGGTACGTTTTAAATTTTTTTTTTTTCTTTTCCCCACTAACCCGGCCACTTGCCGAGGTCCCATGGCGTACCGTCGAGTTTTCCCCTTTCCCTCATCGATCTACTCAGTGATCGACACTCGCTACGAAATACCACCGCAATCAGTTGCGAACCCCTACGAATTTACTGTACTCTATTCACACTATACAGACTATATTTTTCTTTCTAGAGGTTGTTTTGGAGTTTTTTTTTTTTTTTTGTTTTGGAGAAGTTTTTTTTTGGAGTCCCTTTCCTTGGAGAAGTTTGTTGGAGAAGTTTTTTGAAGAAGGTTTTTTTTTGATAAGTTTTTTTTTGGAAAAGTTTGTTGTTTGTTTCTCCCAGCTTTTCCCTATCGCACACACCACACACCCCACACTGCCATATTGCGAGTATGCGCTGAAGGGCCGGCGGACCCTTAACCCCCTGCCAATAGAGCAGGTTAAATAATACGTGACACAACGTTGGTGGTTTGATTGTTCGGAGTAGCGACTGTTCGCTGCCTTCTCCACGGCCTTGCGACTGGGTGTCGTACTTGACGACCGAAAGAAGACCGGTGTCACTGAAATTGCCAATATCGTAATTATTCGGATACCGCAATATAGACGTTACCGGCTTCCCATAACAAATGTACTGTACCGTACCATAGTTTCCTACCCTTCAATTGTACCTTAATGGAAGTGCATCATCGGAGAATCTTACAAAGATACACGTCAATGTAACCGCGATTTTTCAATGAGTAACAGTCAGTCATGGGCTCATGCTATTTAGTTATGGAATAACCAGCTAGTATTACGGCAACTGTCATAGGGATGATATGCGTTCAAAAAATTTTTATTAAATTTCCAGTCCATCCCACAACTCTCCTGTACGTGTCCTCACTGAGTGACTGCATGCCAACGTGTGAGGGGTTATTGGCCCTGTCCCACACATTTAGGTCTGCCCCTTTGCATCAAGACAAACCACCGAGTAACTCGGCTAACACTAATGCTTGTATCGATCTGCAATCGTTAAGCGGAAAAGCGTAATTTCATCAATCAAGTATTCAACAGGATTGGATGCTCTCTCTCCAGTTAATTTTCATAGAACAAACGCACAACTTTTGTTTGCGTGGCGAGCCGGTTTGGGATACTACCGTGGTGCGGCTGCCCTCCCCGGCTCTATTTATTTATCTTTTGCTTCTACTTTGCAAGTTGGCATGAGATACACTTGTGAGCATTGTACGACCGTCCTCCCCCTATGGGGATTTCGATCCGGTATTGATTACGTCACCTTGCAAGGATGACGGCGGCCTTTTGCCATTTTATGGCGGCCTCGAAGGGCGAGTAACTCTCACCAGAGTCGGCTCGTTGGTTCACTAACTATTGCCCCCCCGAAAAGAGACGATAATTAATGAGTTGATCAATCTGCCTTCTCAATTGCGTGGTCGGACACTAAAGGGGGTAGCCCACTGACCCTTTTCTGTTTTGTTGTTGTTTGGACCACCCCCACTTAGCTTTACAATCGATTGTTCCACTCATTCCGTTACGTAGTTACCCATAACGGAGACCTGGAGAGAAGGGGTCGGACCGGGAGCTTCAATAAGGCATCAGCTTTGATGAGTAGTCAGGGACCTTGGTACCCATTGATAGACCGCTGAAACTGCAGTTGGCCAGGGTCGTTCTGGACTCGGTCGGAGCTTTACATACAGTCGGCCGCCCTGACACCGATCACTTCCGTGTTGCACGGGATAGAACCACATGGATTTCAAACAATGGGCGTAAGGCGGGCCCGAAGTACCCGCCTCCCACACACGGCCCTCATAGGTCCGGGGAACACAGCCCACATGGGGTCCAAGGAACACAGCCCACATGGGGTCCAAGGAACACAGCCCACATGGGGTCCGGGGAATACAGCCCACATGGGTTCGGGGAATACGGCCCATATGGGGTCCAAGGAACACAGCCCACATGGGGTCCAAGGAACACAGCCCACAGGGTGTGAGGCGGGCCCGTAGTACCCTCCCCACTTTCCCAGACGCCTATCTTTCAATTGCGTCCTGCCGATCGGCAAGCGGGAAATTCATGTTCCACACTTCCGATATCTCGGCCTTTCTTGTTTAATAGGTAGGGCTCTCTTGCCCGCTGGGTGCCACATGGGGTCCGAGGAACACAGCCCACATGGGGTCCGCGGAACACAGCCCAGATGGGGTCCGGGGAACACAGCCCAAATGGGGTCCAAGGAACACAGCCCACATGGACATGCCCAGCCTTCAATTACATTCCATGACACTACATGGGCGGACAGCAAGGTTTCATGTACCAGTGTCCGGTTCACCGACTTGTGTCGGGTTTCATCGTTATGTCGGGCGGAGAGAAGGACACCACGTGCCCACATCCGCTACCGACCAGAGAGTACAGGGAGCGATATATAGCTCGGGTAAGTTCTGACAGCTACCGTATACTTGTCCCAGATTCAATTCAAATACAGACTTTACTTGTAACGCGCCGTTCTATCTTATCTCGTTAGTCCGGTCAGTTCAGTTTAATTCAACACAATTTTTGGGCACCGCCCGTTAAGTAGTCAAGGTCGCTTGTAATCACGAATCTGTCCTACGGGTCATGGTCCACTAGAGTTATTTCTCCAACTCCCAGATCGTGGTCGTAAATCACATCTGGTTGGGGTTCAAGCTTTATTCTATGGCATTGCTATAAGGTAGGACCAGTCCTTAGGTGTATGATATTATTAACTTAATTCAAACATGAAAGAACATTATCGATTATATTCAGGAATGAGAGATTATTAATAGATAGTCAGAGTCTCTGCTTCTTCAATCTCCTCATCGAGCCATATACCCACTGGACCTTGGGTTGACTTCAGCATATGAAGGTGGGGGGCATCTAAAATAAAAGGATTTGATTGATATTTAATGTCCCTCAGAGACGAACGAGGTTCCTTGTTCGTGACTCATGGGCAGTTAGGAATGAAGACGGAGATGGACAAAGCCCGGCGACTTCTAGCCGGTTGGACCTGCCGGCCATACTCTGGTAGGTTCCATCCCTAACACCTAGTAACAACACATATAACAATAAACATTGAAATTTTCAAAGTGTATGTGTTGTGTAATATGCTTTTTCAAAAAATTTAAATTTTCAAAATTTTGCAAGTTTGGAGTCAACGTGCTTCGGTGCAGCCTGGTGAGACCTTCGTATCAGTTCAGGGATTGCGACCTGAATTCCGAATTTAAGCCACGCTTTTTGACATGTCAACGCTCTTCGGCTGATATGGTCAATCACCCGCTCATCACGGAAGGACACAGATCCTCACAAGCCCCTCCTTGAATTTAACTAGCCTTGAAAAGGCGTGTAATCCCCGTGTGTTATTATGAATGACGTGACACAAATGAGACAGGTTAAACACAGTTAAATCTAGTCCTACCTTACTGCTTGCAGTCGCTTGTCGAGATCAGCGGCTGAGGCGTCCCGTCCGAGCACTCCTATTTCATTTAAACTTAAATTGAGTCTTTTCTCACTATAACTATTTATTCTAAAATCTATTGTCTTTGGATCACAAAAAGATTTCAAATATTAGTTATTCAAACACTATGGCTGTGAAATGTTTCATCAGCTTTTGGCGCTTACAGACGAATATTTATTTTCAAATTATTCGAGATGCTATCATTTTTAATTTATAAAAATGTTTCGTTTAGGCGAGACGAAGAAGATCGCTTCTTTATTTCGAACGTATGTGAATATCTATAATTTTAGGAATGTTTGGCCTCCTAAATTTCACGATCTTAACAAGAGTTTACTGCGTTTATTTACCGTCAGAACTTTTCCATGTTTCGTTATTTGCCACTCGCCTAAATGCGTTGCTACCGAATCCACCGGAAAAATTGACTATTTTAAATATTTTTGGTTTTCAATGAAAATTCGACTGTCATTTAATTTTTGAAAAAATTTCAAAGTTTTTTCAAAGTCGTCCGATTTTTATCTGGTTAGGAGCGAATTGCCTAATCGACTGCGGCGTTAACGAATCTAATGAGATAATTGATAACTTTAAACTTTTTGAAGTTTTGCCGCAAAAACTTAAATCAACTGTAAAAAGTTTATTTATTGTTAGATCTTTTTCAAAGCCTATTATTTTTCAACCGCTCGGATACGGTGGTACCGAATTCACCGGAAAAATTGACTATTTTAAACATTTTTGGTTTTCAATGAAAATTCGCCTATCAGTTAGATTCCGGGAAAAATTTCAAAAGTTTTTTCAAAGTCGTCCGATTTTCATCCGGTTAGAAGCGAATTGCCTAATCGGCCACGGCGTTAACGAATCTAGTTAAATAATTGATAAATTTAATCTTTTTGAAGTTTAACCGCCAAAACTTTAGTTAACTATAAAAAGTTTATTTATCGTTAGATATTTTTCGAAGTCTATTATTTCTCAACCGTTTTATTACGTTGTCAACGAATCTGCTATAAAAAATAATTATTTTAATTATTTTCGAAATTCCCGACTTGTAATTTTTTCAAAAAATATTATCGAATTTTTTCAGAGTGATTAAATTCGCGACCGAAAAGATGTATGTAACGTGGCCGACCGAGGCTTAATGATTCTAAACGTAATTAATTTTGAAAGAATTTACTTTTTAGCTAACACTTGCTTTTAACACTGACTCTAGTCGCTGATGGCTTTGAAAACACTGACTTTAGCTATGGGTGGTTCAACGCCTGAAATCGCCAAGATTTTCCAGGCGGAGCCTTTGCGCGTACTTTTCCGAAGATAGCCTCGACACGTGTCGACAACGGCCATGTAGGTATTTTCACTGAATGCAGTACCCCCCCGCGCTCCTTCTTTTAAGCACTGTTACAATTCGGCTAGCGCCTCGCGGAAATTCGACTTTCCCTGCGCTGTGATTGGTCCATTTTGTGACACGTGACCATCGAGCTTTTCTAATGCCTATATAAACCTAATTTTTCGCGCAGCGATTTTTTCGATTTTCGTCTAATCTATGTAATTTATAGCTCAAACGAAGCGCCCCATCGAGCTGATCTCGAATCTGCAATAAAATTCATTATCGGACCAAAGACTAAAAAGATAGAACGGTTTTAATTTTCAAAAAATTTTATTGTTTAAAAATGTTCAGAACAACATTTCTGAAAGATAATTGTATGACAATTTTGTCGTAACATTAATATATCAAAAGTTACAGGCACTCATAACTCCAGGTTTTGTTATGCCACTTTGGCTGTCAGCATCTTTGTAATGGTGCGTCCAGCGTAATTTCAGATAGGATTTTTGAGTCCGTCGTTAAGGCTTTAATGAGCTTCGATGTCCCCCATATCACCCCCTGCAAGATATTTGTAGTTATTCATCTTTTGAGGTTTATTTCAGCCATTTTTATAGCTCTTCCTTTGTTAGAAAACTCAATAGCTTCAAAGGGTCACGTGAGCGGCGTCCGAATTTCGGACCATTCGCTAGTCCATTAGCATAGCTAGCTAATGAGTATTTTTTCAGAGTTTTAGCTCTTCAAATTGATTTTATACGAGTTTTTCAAACTCTCACTTTTCTTTCATATCGACCCGCCAGTGACTACCCACAGTTTGGCAAAAAACTCAATAGTTCAAAAATGGGTCGATGAAAGTTTTCAGATTTCGACACACAGATGCTCAGTTAGCTTCCGCATGCAATTATTATTTTTCCAGGATTTTGACTCTGCAAACCTGATTTATCAGAGTTTTTCAAGAAATCCAAATTCGGCTTATTGACATGAAATTTGATGGCCGGCGTCGCGCTGTCCGCGCGGTCTGTCGCCCTTTATGGCCAAAAATTTGAATTGTAACGGTTTTTTCACCGGCGTTCCATTCGCCTTTCTCCGTTGCGCTGTCGACTTTAGCGGGATATTAGATTGAGTATTGATCGTTTTCATAGTAATTCAGAGGTGAATTTATTTCGCAGGTATTTTCATACTGCGCTGTCATTTAGTTGCCGAATGCTCTTAGCAGCTGATTTCATAGAATAAAGAAGGGGGGTTTTGGCTGGGGGTGCCTTATTTCGCTTGCATTTTCATACTGCGTGAACAGGTGCATTTATTTCGCAGATAATTTCATACTGCGTGGTCATTTTCATTGCCGAATGCTTTCAGCCGGTGATTTCATAGAATAAAAGAAGGGGGGTTTTGGCTGGGGGTGCCTTATTTCGCTTGCATTTTCATACTGCGCGAACATTCCCCCCCCCGTACTTAGACTGCATCTACAGTACTCTCTCGTGTCTGCACTTCGAGCGGTATGACTTTGTTGACGGGTCGTTTCATTGTGCCTGCTCTTGTTCTGATTTCTACTACTCGCACTTGATCGTCTTTGCCGGGGTATGTGTTGATTATGATGCCCCTTGGCCACGCGTTGCGCGGTAGGTTATAGTCTGCTATCAGTACTAGGTCACCCTTCTTCAACTGCAGCCCCTCTTTGTGCCACTTGGTTGTTTGGTTCAGTGTGGGTAGATATTCCTTTACCCATCGGTTCCAAAACATATCCGCTAAAGCTTGAGATATTCTCCATTGCTTCTTCGAGTCAAAATCCTCGCTGTTATGCTCTCCCATTACCATGTGCCCTGATGATGCTCCAATCAAGAAATGATTTGGCGTCAAGCTTTCATCATCTTCGTGATTCAATGACACTTGTGTCAGTGGTCGGCTGTTCACCATATGTTCGACTTCAGTGAAGAGTGTTGCCAGGGCTTCTTCTTTAGGGGCCCTTTCTCTTAAGGTGCTGCTTAGTGCAACCTTCACGGAGCGCACCAATCGTTCCCATGAGCCTCCCATATGAGGAGAGGCTGGTGGTATAAAGTGCCAGGTTATACCACGCATGGAAAGGTCCTCTTGCATTCGTGTGTGGTCAATTTCCTCGAGGGCTTTTCTGATCTCATTGTCAGCTCCCCTCAGGTTAGTACCGTTGTCAGAATACATGTGTCTTGGTGTGCCCCTTCCGGCTGCCATCCGTCGGATGGCCATTATGGCTGAGTCTGTAGACAAAGACGCTGCTAATTCCAGATGAATCGCTCGCGTGCTTAAGCACGTGAATAGTACCCCATATCTCTTCTCATGACGCCTCCCGATGGTCACATCGTAGGGTCCGAAGTAGTCACATCCGCAGTTCGTGAATGGACGGATGTGGTGTGCCATTCTCACCTGCGGCAGCTTTCCCATCATTTGAGCAGGTGCCTCATTTTTTCGCACCTTGCATTGTTGGCAGCTTCGCACGATCTGACGAATTGCGGATCTGGCGTTTAGAATCCAGAACCTTTGCCTTAGTTCGTTGAGCACTCTTTCGTGCCCGTGGTGCAGAGACTTCTCGTGCGCGTGTTTGATTATCAAACGCGTATACTGATCTTTGGGATCCATAATTGCCGGCTTCCTTGTTTCAATAGGGATGTTCTCTGCCAAGCTTGTGCGGCCATCCATCCTTAAAACTCCGTCCTCATCGATATACGGCATGAGTAGTTTCAGACGGCTGCTAGGGTGTATGGCTCGCCCTTCCGCCAGGGCTTTCAATTCGGCTGGGAAGTGATTCCGTTGACTGGATTTTATCCACAATGTTTCAGCTTCGTCCACGTCATTAATGTTGAGTGGTCCGTCTACTGGTTGCTTCCTGCAGCGTTTGATAAATCTTAGGCACCAAGCCGTCGCTCTCACCAGGCGTATCCAAGATGAGAACCTACTGATGTTTGGTAGGCTGTCAGTATGTTCATGAGCCTTTGGTTCGGTTTCTGGTTTACACAGATTGGACAGGTTCGTCGGAAAGCTTTTTGATAGCGACCTCCTTGCCTGTCCCTGTGCCTCCCCTTCAACCTCCTCGTTTGCCATCAGTACGATCTCTCTCCTGATCTCCTCCTCTGTTGTTATCGGCCTGGATGGTTTTGCCACTGGCCATTGGCTCTCGGGCAGACGTAGGAATTCTGGACCGGCGAACCATCGTGAGTTAGGTGTCAGGTCAATGGGTGCGTTATCACGCGTCGCTTCGTCTGCAACATTTTCCTTCGTCGGTACCCAACGCCAGTCGTCGGGAGTCGTCACTTCATCGATTTCGCCGAGTCGGTGTGCAACGAACGTTTTATAGTTCCTGGGATCTGAATGTATCCACTGAATTATGGTCTTGGAGTCACTCCATATTACTAATCTCTCGATCTTCAGTTCGTGAGCTTCTTTGATAGCGGTCGCTAGCCGGCTGGCCAAATGTGCTCCTTGTAACTCGAGTCTCGGGATGCTCATGGGTTTTAATGGGGCAACCCGAGTTTTACTCGTCACAAAACTGACCTTCACTCCTGCATCAGTTACCTGTCGGAAGTAGGCCACTGCCGCATAAGCCTGCTCGCTTGCGTCACAGAAGATGTGGAGTTGCACTGCTTTATTAGCCTGGAGTTGGTACCATCTCGGGACTTTGATGCCCGAGATCGCTTTCAGCTCCTCCATTCATCTCGCCCATTTGGCGTTTGCTGCGTCGCTTAGTTTTTTCGTCCCATGACGTGCCCGTACGCCATACATCCTGCATTAGGATCTTTGCTTTTATCGTGAATGGGGACAACAGTCCCAGCGGGTCGAATACTGACATGGTGATGCTTAGCATCTGTCTTTTCGTTGGTCTGACAGCTCCGGTCAGCACCATAGGAGGCACCCTGCTAAATTTCAGGACAAACGACAGTTCATCTTCTAGTTGGTTCCACTGCAATCCGAGCACTCGCTCGCTCGGCAAGGTCGTCCCCTTTTCCGATGTGATATTCAGCTTTACGCTCGACTTAGAGTGTTTCTCCATGGGTTATATTTTCAGTACTTCGCTGCTACTGCAGGCCCAATTATATAAGTCAGAACCTCCCTCACAGTGTGCGCCTGACACTTGAGTTATCAATTCTTTTGCAGTCGCGACGTCGTCGACGCTATCCAAATAATCATCCATATAATGTTTTAACAGTATAGGGTTGACTGCCCGAGGATACTTGGTGGCCAACTCCTTGGCATTGATGTTCTTCGTATATTGGGCTGAGCAAGGAGATGATTTTGCTCCGAAGATCATTGATTGGATTTTCAATGTTCGTGGTTCGGCATCCAGATTATAAATTTGGTTCATCATTCCCTCATGACTTGTCCGATCGCTGCTTGCACTGCATCAGTATCTCCGACCTGAGTTGTACAATGGAGGTAGTTCCCCGCGTCTGAAGACCGACATCTACACGCTTATCATTTGGCGCTACGTGGGTCTCCTTTGCACAGTGTTTCACTTCACTGTACCTTTACTTTACCTTCACTTTACCTTCACTATACCTCAAGGTACATTACCTCACTTTTACCTCAAAAGGATTACTCCATTGTACTTCAGGCCGAACGGTACCTGATTTGGTTTAATTGTACCGTCGTTGCTAGTGCCTTTATCAGCTACGGGTTGTAAGTCCGTTCCGGAAGTCATGTTCAGGTTGTTCTCGAGTGTGTTCGAGAATCGCGCCGTCGCTGCTCATTCAGTTGGACATTAGGTAAGCTTTATGCACATTTATGGGTTGTATGGAGTTTCTGCTGCGTTGTTGACAGCACTGTTCAGATCATCATTCACATGATGTTTGTAATGTATTGGTTTGCCACAGACGTCCTTCGGGGACATCGGAACCAGTGGCAATCTGCCATGTATCACCTAGCCCAGTTGTGATAGCGTCGCCATGGGTGCGTTCCTTTCTGGTCTACAAATCTCCAGTGGAATTATCAAATTCCAATTATCTTGTCCGATGAGTAGCTGAGGCCGGCCCCTTATGTTTCGAACGGGTAGATCGGCCAAACGTGGCCATCTTCGTATCTGCTCCACGATGTCCACATCGTGCACAGGCAGCTTCAGATCGTTGACGGTCTTTGCCCGCTTGACTGTTGTGTAAGTGTCTTTTCACTTCCTCACACTGAGAAGTTTATTAACTCAGAGTCCCTTTTGGTTGGTCGCATCGTTCCTGCGCCGTTGAGTTTTAGGGCTATTCGCTTTCTTTCGGCTCCGATACGCTCGGATATGGTCCCAATCCATTACCGTTATCGTTGAGCCTTCGTTGATCAGGGCCAGTATGTTGGCCGTGCCCTTCATTTCTTTTAACTGTTATGTCGTCGACTCTGAGAAGGCTCTTCTCTTGTTTCGTAGTCTAGCGCTGGCATACACTTTAGTAGTTTCCGCCCTTCGCAGTCGAAGGTTGGAAACCTTTAGATTTCGTAGCTCTCAGCCTTGCGTGCTTCGGCCTAAGCTTGTTCTTGGGTTGCTGTTGCTGCCTCTGTGGGTGGAGTGGTTTATTGTGCATGGCGTGGCACTTTGATTCTCCAGCTGGCCCTTGTTTGCACTGCCGGGCTGTGTGCCCCTGACGCAAACAGTTGTAGCAAGCCCCTGTTCTGTACGCCCAACGGCGTTTGTCGGCCACCGTGCCTTTTAGCAATTTTCGACACTTGGCTGTCGGGTGTCCCCTTTTCAAGCAGTAATCACACTCATATGAGTTGACGACCGCGTTCAGGGGGAGTCTACGCCTTCGAGGCGTGTTGGGTTTTCGGGGAAAAATCAAATTTTTCACCGTCACTGATTCATGGTTGTCGTTCACTTCCAATATCATATTTTTCCACCATGCCTTTGGCGAATCGACAGGGTGTGGTCCACTGCGGTGTGCGCTTTTGTGAACCTTTCGGCTCCTTTTCCCTTTGGAGTTCTCGTCGGACCAGCCCTTCAGCTTGCGCTTCTGGCGGCTGCTTGAGGTGTCAGGTTCAACTGTGATCGGCGATTTCTCGATCTGTTGATTAGTTTCTGGTGCAACCTTTGAAACTTCGACTACCTCTAGTCCTGTGGTGTCGCTCTCATTGATGACAGCTTCTAGTTCTCTTATTAGGCGGTAGAACTCACTGTCATGTGGTTCACCGACTTCGACTGACGAGTGTTCAGTTGGTGTGCGTTCACGCACCTTCAGCACAGTGGTCGTTTCACCTGCTGAAGCAATTTGGAATTCCAGCGCATCGCGCACATCTTCCAGAATTGTTTGTCCGGCGGTTGTTTGCCCGTCTCTGGTGCAAACGTCAGCTTTCTTGGTTGAGCCCTTATTGAAAACAGTTGATGCTTCATTCAATCTGGCCTCACTGGCCGGCTCCAATGGGTGACATGGTAATGGGGTCTTCTTTTGTCTTGCGGGGGTCTTCGACATAACCTTCTCGGCTATTGCTCGCCTTACTTGTTTCAATTGAGCTTGCAATACTCTGCGACGCACTTCGTGGTCGTCTTCAATCGACTCGGTCTCACAGACCTGGTAGTCTTCATTGTCACTCATTTCGCGTTCCTAGCCTTCCAACCACCAATTGACAGGGTTTTCGGATAAGCTCGTTGGCTTAGATCCGGCTCGAAGGACCAATGTTCGCTGCCTTCTCCACGGCCTTGCGACTGGGTGTCGTACTTGACGACCGAAAGAAGACCGGTGTCACTGAAATTGCCAATATCGTAATTATTCGGATACCGCAATATAGACGTTACCGGCTTCCCATAACAAATGTACTGTACCGTACCATAGTTTCCTACCCTTCAATTGTACCTTAATGGAAGTGCATCATCGGAGAATCTTACAAAGATACACGTCAATGTAACCGCGATTTTTCAATGAGTAACAGTCAGTCATGGGCTCATGCTATTTAGTTATGGAATAACCAGCTAGTATTACGGCAACTGTCATAGGGATGATATGCGTTCAAAAAATTTTTATTAAATTTCCAGTCCATCCCACAACTCTCCTGTACGTGTCCTCACTGAGTGACTGCATGCCAACGTGTGAGGGGTTATTGGCCCTGTCCCACACATTTAGGTCTGCCCCTTTGCATCAAGACAAACCACCGAGTAACTCGGCTAACACTAATGCTTGTATCGATCTGCAATCGTTAAGCGGAAAAGCGTAATTTCATCAATCAAGTATTCAACAGGATTGGATGCTCTCTCTCCAGTTAATTTTCATAGAACAAACGCACAACTTTTGTTTGCGTGGCGAGCCGGTTTGGGATACTACCGTGGTGCGGCTGCCCTCCCCGGCTCTATTTATTTATCTTTTGCTTCTACTTTGCAAGTTGGCATGAGATACACTTGTGAGCATTGTACGACCGTCCTCCCCCTATGGGGATTTCGATCCGGTATTGATTACGTCACCTTGCAAGGATGACGGCGGCCTTTTGCCATTTTATGGCGGCCTCGAAGGGCGAGTAACTCTCACCAGAGTCGGCTCGTTGGTTCACTAACTATTGCCCCCCCGAAAAGAGACGATAATTAATGAGTTGATCAATCTGCCTTCTCAATTGCGTGGTCGGACACTAAAGGGGGTAGCCCACTGACCCTTTTCTGTTTTGTTGTTGTTTGGACCACCCCCACTTAGCTTTACAATCGATTGTTCCACTCATTCCGTTACGTAGTTACCCATAACGGAGACCTGGAGAGAAGGGGTCGGACCGGGAGCTTCAATAAGGCATCAGCTTTGATGAGTAGTCAGGGACCTTGGTACCCATTGATAGACCGCTGAAACTGCAGTTGGCCAGGGTCGTTCTGGACTCGGTCGGAGCTTTACATACAGTCGGCCGCCCTGACACCGATCACTTCCGTGTTGCACGGGATAGAACCACATGGATTTCAAACAATGGGCGTAAGGCGGGCCCGAAGTACCCGCCTCCCACACACGGCCCTCATAGGTCCGGGGAACACAGCCCACATGGGGTCCAAGGAACACAGCCCACATGGGGTCCAAGGAACACAGCCCACATGGGGTCCGGGGAATACAGCCCACATGGGTTCGGGGAATACGGCCCATATGGGGTCCAAGGAACACAGCCCACATGGGGTCCAAGGAACACAGCCCACAGGGTGTGAGGCGGGCCCGTAGTACCCTCCCCACTTTCCCAGACGCCTATCTTTCAATTGCGTCCTGCCGATCGGCAAGCGGGAAATTCATGTTCCACACTTCCGATATCTCGGCCTTTCTTGTTTAATAGGTAGGGCTCTCTTGCCCGCTGGGTGCCACATGGGGTCCGAGGAACACAGCCCACATGGGGTCCGCGGAACACAGCCCAGATGGGGTCCGGGGAACACAGCCCAAATGGGGTCCAAGGAACACAGCCCACATGGACATGCCCAGCCTTCAATTACATTCCATGACACTACATGGGCGGACAGCAAGGTTTCATGTACCAGTGTCCGGTTCACCGACTTGTGTCGGGTTTCATCGTTATGTCGGGCGGAGAGAAGGACACCACGTGCCCACATCCGCTACCGACCAGAGAGTACAGGGAGCGATATATAGCTCGGGTAAGTTCTGACAGCTACCGTATACTTGTCCCAGATTCAATTCAAATACAGACTTTACTTGTAACGCGCCGTTCTATCTTATCTCGTTAGTCCGGTCAGTTCAGTTTAATTCAACACAATTTTTGGGCACCGCCCGTTAAGTAGTCAAGGTCGCTTGTAATCACGAATCTGTCCTACGGGTCATGGTCCACTAGAGTTATTTCTCCAACTCCCAGATCGTGGTCGTAAATCACATCTGGTTGGGGTTCAAGCTTTATTCTATGGCATTGCTATAAGGTAGGACCAGTCCTTAGGTGTATGATATTATTAACTTAATTCAAACATGAAAGAACATTATCGATTATATTCAGGAATGAGAGATTATTAATAGATAGTCAGAGTCTCTGCTTCTTCAATCTCCTCATCGAGCCATATACCCACTGGACCTTGGGTTGACTTCAGCATATGAAGGTGGGGGGCATCTAAAATAAAAGGATTTGATTGATATTTAATGTCCCTCAGAGACGAACGAGGTTCCTTGTTCGTGACTCATGGGCAGTTAGGAATGAAGACGGAGATGGACAAAGCCCGGCGACTTCTAGCCGGTTGGACCTGCCGGCCATACTCTGGTAGGTTCCATCCCTAACACCTAGTAACAACACATATAACAATAAACATTGAAATTTTCAAAGTGTATGTGTTGTGTAATATGCTTTTTCAAAAAATTTAAATTTTCAAAATTTTGCAAGTTTGGAGTCAACGTGCTTCGGTGCAGCCTGGTGAGACCTTCGTATCAGTTCAGGGATTGCGACCTGAATTCCGAATTTAAGCCACGCTTTTTGACATGTCAACGCTCTTCGGCTGATATGGTCAATCACCCGCTCATCACGGAAGGACACAGATCCTCACAAGCCCCTCCTTGAATTTAACTAGCCTTGAAAAGGCGTGTAATCCCCGTGTGTTATTATGAATGACGTGACACAAATGAGACAGGTTAAACACAGTTAAATCTAGTCCTACCTTACTGCTTGCAGTCGCTTGTCGAGATCAGCGGCTGAGGCGTCCCGTCCGAGCACTCCTATTTCATTTAAACTTAAATTGAGTCTTTTCTCACTATAACTATTTATTCTAAAATCTATTGTCTTTGGATCACAAAAAGATTTCAAATATTAGTTATTCAAACACTATGGCTGTGAAATGTTTCATCAGCTTTTGGCGCTTACAGACGAATATTTATTTTCAAATTATTCGAGATGCTATCATTTTTAATTTATAAAAATGTTTCGTTTAGGCGAGACGAAGAAGATCGCTTCTTTATTTCGAACGTATGTGAATATCTATAATTTTAGGAATGTTTGGCCTCCTAAATTTCACGATCTTAACAAGAGTTTACTGCGTTTATTTACCGTCAGAACTTTTCCATGTTTCGTTATTTGCCACTCGCCTAAATGCGTTGCTACCGAATCCACCGGAAAAATTGACTATTTTAAATATTTTTGGTTTTCAATGAAAATTCGACTGTCATTTAATTTTTGAAAAAATTTCAAAGTTTTTTCAAAGTCGTCCGATTTTTATCTGGTTAGGAGCGAATTGCCTAATCGACTGCGGCGTTAACGAATCTAATGAGATAATTGATAACTTTAAACTTTTTGAAGTTTTGCCGCAAAAACTTAAATCAACTGTAAAAAGTTTATTTATTGTTAGATCTTTTTCAAAGCCTATTATTTTTCAACCGCTCGGATACGGTGGTACCGAATTCACCGGAAAAATTGACTATTTTAAACATTTTTGGTTTTCAATGAAAATTCGCCTATCAGTTAGATTCCGGGAAAAATTTCAAAAGTTTTTTCAAAGTCGTCCGATTTTCATCCGGTTAGAAGCGAATTGCCTAATCGGCCACGGCGTTAACGAATCTAGTTAAATAATTGATAAATTTAATCTTTTTGAAGTTTAACCGCCAAAACTTTAGTTAACTATAAAAAGTTTATTTATCGTTAGATATTTTTCGAAGTCTATTATTTCTCAACCGTTTTATTACGTTGTCAACGAATCTGCTATAAAAAATAATTATTTTAATTATTTTCGAAATTCCCGACTTGTAATTTTTTCAAAAAATATTATCGAATTTTTTCAGAGTGATTAAATTCGCGACCGAAAAGATGTATGTAACGTGGCCGACCGAGGCTTAATGATTCTAAACGTAATTAATTTTGAAAGAATTTACTTTTTAGCTAACACTTGCTTTTAACACTGACTCTAGTCGCTGATGGCTTTGAAAACACTGACTTTAGCTATGGGTGGTTCAACGCCTGAAATCGCCAAGATTTTCCAGGCGGAGCCTTTGCGCGTACTTTTCCGAAGATAGCCTCGACACGTGTCGACAACGGCCATGTAGGTATTTTCACTGAATGCAGTACCCCCCCGCGCTCCTTCTTTTAAGCACTGTTACAATTCGGCTAGCGCCTCGCGGAAATTCGACTTTCCCTGCGCTGTGATTGGTCCATTTTGTGACACGTGACCATCGAGCTTTTCTAATGCCTATATAAACCTAATTTTTCGCGCAGCGATTTTTTCGATTTTCGTCTAATCTATGTAATTTATAGCTCAAACGAAGCGCCCCATCGAGCTGATCTCGAATCTGCAATAAAATTCATTATCGGACCAAAGACTAAAAAGATAGAACGGTTTTAATTTTCAAAAAATTTTATTGTTTAAAAATGTTCAGAACAACATTTCTGAAAGATAATTGTATGACAATTTTGTCGTAACATTAATATATCAAAAGTTACAGGCACTCATAACTCCAGGTTTTGTTATGCCACTTTGGCTGTCAGCATCTTTGTAATGGTGCGTCCAGCGTAATTTCAGATAGGATTTTTGAGTCCGTCGTTAAGGCTTTAATGAGCTTCGATGTCCCCCATATCACCCCCTGCAAGATATTTGTAGTTATTCATCTTTTGAGGTTTATTTCAGCCATTTTTATAGCTCTTCCTTTGTTAGAAAACTCAATAGCTTCAAAGGGTCACGTGAGCGGCGTCCGAATTTCGGACCATTCGCTAGTCCATTAGCATAGCTAGCTAATGAGTATTTTTTCAGAGTTTTAGCTCTTCAAATTGATTTTATACGAGTTTTTCAAACTCTCACTTTTCTTTCATATCGACCCGCCAGTGACTACCCACAGTTTGGCAAAAAACTCAATAGTTCAAAAATGGGTCGATGAAAGTTTTCAGATTTCGACACACAGATGCTCAGTTAGCTTCCGCATGCAATTATTATTTTTCCAGGATTTTGACTCTGCAAACCTGATTTATCAGAGTTTTTCAAGAAATCCAAATTCGGCTTATTGACATGAAATTTGATGGCCGGCGTCGCGCTGTCCGCGCGGTCTGTCGCCCTTTATGGCCAAAAATTTGAATTGTAACGGTTTTTTCACCGGCGTTCCATTCGCCTTTCTCCGTTGCGCTGTCGACTTTAGCGGCATATTAGATTGAGTATTGATCGTTTTCATAGTAATTCAGAGGTGAATTTATTTCGCAGGTATTTTCATACTGCGCTGTCATTTAGTTGCCGAATGCTCTTAGCAGCTGATTTCATAGAATAAAGAAGGGGGGTTTTGGCTGGGGGTGCCTTATTTCGCTTGCATTTTCATACTGCGTGAACAGGTGCATTTATTTCGCAGATAATTTCATACTGCGTGGTCATTTTCATTGCCGAATGCTTTCAGCCGGTGATTTCATAGAATAAAAGAAGGGGGGTTTTGGCTGGGGGTGCCTTATTTCGCTTGCATTTTCATACTGCGCGAACAGCGACCGTCTCTTCGATCCTCCAGGCGTTATATTAGTATACCTGCACCTGGACCGGAGGTCCCGTGCCTATTTATATATTTCACACTCACATCGATACACTCACATTTCACACTACGGGTATCAGTGGTCTCGAAGATTGTAGTTGATTATCTCCTATCTAATTTGAGGTCATTTGAACCCATGTCTCTTCCTGAGACAGAAAATGCTTCTGTTTGGATCACGTATTCCCGTGATACTGTTTATTACTCATGTCTATTCTCAAGCCCCATTGTTTGGTTAGTTTAGAAGTCATCTTGGCAAATTCCATTCATACTCGGTTGTTTTTAGAATTTTCTCTACCCAGGCGGTAATCCTCACCGTCACCCGACTAACTCTCGACTCTAAAGGAGGCGAGCTATTTTGGTGTTTTGATATTCTTGGTATGAAAGGGATGGATGACGATGGGGAACGAATGGTGATGGATGTACGGCCCCAGTGAAAGGAAGAAATTCAGAATACTAGCGTAGTGTATCCTTCCGACTACCTAATTTTCCTCAATCGTGAGAATCATAAAATAGAAAATTTCAAAGTTAGTCCAGATGTATAATGGAGGTAGAGAGTCTATCAAAAGAATTCGCAAAGATGTTAACTAGCAACAGCTTATCTCTGAGTGCAAGCTGCATGCGTTCCTCGCTGGCTCAGTGATTGATTCCATGTAAGTCCACTGAGGCATGCTAGCATCTTCTTCTCTCATTTAGGCACACTCTGGATATTTGTATTCAGTGTGGTTTATTCCATCGACTAAATAATAAGTATCTCCTGAGACTAGGCTTTGGAGGTGTATTTTTGGTTTAAGGTGGATTCGTTTCCAGTTAGGCTCGGTGGCTAGGTTACCGACCGGTAAGTCCGCTGGTACGAACTCATTTTTCACCCCTTACGTCAATACCATAGCGTCGTCTTTTGCTTCTTTGACATGAGCAAACACACATTACCATTGTTTTAAGTATCATCTGCGCATAAGAGCAAGATGTATACCAACACCCTACTGAGATTCCCCCTTACGCCAGTAGCAAAGTTGCTACTAGACGGGTATTATTTTGTTTTTCTTATTTTGTTTTGAAGAAGTTTTTTTAAAGGAGTTTGTTTCTAATGGTTAAGACATCGAATCTTTTTGAACTTATCTTGTATATGTCAACGACCTTGCTCAGCTAAGTTATTAGTCATTTTTTTCAAATCATTTAATGTACTTCTTTGTTTTAAATACTATGAAGAACAGAGTGGTAAGGCATCATGGCAAACAATATTATGGCATGGTAATAGTTTCAATTTAGATATTAAACTTACTTCAGAATAATACAACGGAAGAAGTTGGTCGGAACTGTTTCAGTAGAGCCTGTTCTACTAGTACAGTACGAGATTGTGGCACAGATGTTTTCTATATAACATGTACCTTTTGTTGATTTTGTTTCCCCATCTTCCATAGAGTAAGATGAGGTGAAGTATCTGTTTTGTTTTGTAGAAGCCCATCTGGCAAATATTTTTATCTATTTCTGTATTGAAACGACCCCAAGACATTCTTAGATTTAAGAAGTGACAGTGATTTTTTTTTAGCGCAAAAGCGCAAAGTAATTTAAAGATGGCTAGTGAATGGGCAATTTTAAAATAATAAAAGCCATCGAGTGTAATTATAAGAAGTGAAATTTTAATTTTAATTTTTCAATCGTTGCAGAGCGTGGTCATGTGCGATCCCCTATTACTTAATTGATGTAACTCAATGATGGTTATATATACCACGCTATTGTATTTGTTTCTAAGTATAATTAAGAACGAAGAAGTAATGTGAGGAGTTTAATGTGTCTGATTTCTTTGTTTTTCTAATGTACATTAATTGCTCATGTTCAAGGCATTGGTAAAGCACCGGAATGGCAACCCGGAGAGGCGAGCTTCTCTCGCCAGCAGGCACCTTAATGGCACCCATTCTAATGGTATGGCAAAAGTATGTTGATATCCGTGTTTATAGTTTATTTTTTTTATTCCTCTAGCACCCACCTTGTGGACGAGGGTTAGGGATTAGTGGTGTTGATCTGAGGGCAGATCAATTTCCCACTACCCGGCATGTCACGATCGTGTTTAATCGTGCCAATTACGCTATTCCTGAACGCGTAATTATTAAGAATATATGTATATATAAATATTAATTTATTTTGATAACGCCAAAATTACGTTCGTAGCTAACTAGAAGCCACCTATCGGCAATCCTAACTAAGTAACAACACCCTAGTTAGAAGGCAGATATGTAGTTCCACGAACTCACACCAAAAGAGGGCGGTACGGTATTTTTTTAGCGAATTTTGGGTTACGAAATAATGTTAGTTATTGCTTAATACCGTAAAGAATATTCGCAAGATAAATTTTAAATAAATTAAATAATAAATAAAAAGATAGTAGAAGGAGAAAAGTAATGATATAGTATATAAAATAAAATAATATTAAATTTTAAACAAGTACTTAGTCCGGGCGAGAGCTCTGAAGTCAGGGGCGTTGAATTGCTACCGTGTTCAGAGGAGTACGGTAATTAGTTTTCGAATAGATAGAGTAGGTAGAGCTCTCTTACATCTTGGTTCGTTTTGGGGGTGGACGTATTTTTTTGAGTTCGGCGTGCTTGGTTTTTTTTGTTTGGTTGGTTTTACTAATCCAACCGCATCGGGCTATATAGAAGTTTGTGGAAGGTGGAGTATATCACCAAGGGTTTCAAAGATAAAACGCCGCGGAGTCAACGTAATATTTCGGCCACGCGAATTGGTTTTTCTTCTCCGTGCGAGTATCGACCCTGGATGCAGGGTGGGAACATTGCCTGCCCCTGTAATGCACCGGGAGTTGTGCGTTTGGTGCACATCCCCATGATTTGCCACGCAGCAGATATACCATGGCGTTTCCTGGAGGGCCGCCGAGAGAGTAAATCCCTACATCGGAAAAAGAGTCTGGACGTACTGGACGTCTCCCCGGCGCTTACGAGGCAGGCCGAGACGTCGCCAGCCTTATCCCGTCGGACTATCCAGTTCCAGGGAGCAAAGTCAGAGAAACAGAGGTCAGTCCAGTGTTAGAAGAAATAGTCGTTTCATTGCATTCACTCGTTAATTTTTTTTAGTTTTTTTTTCTTTGTTTACATATTTAACCTTTTGTAGAAAATATAGTGACAGAGCTTGAGCTCCACGTCATTGGATTGCTTTTCAGTAAAGTTCGTTTTTTTTTGACAATTAAAATGATTAGATCGTCCTATTCCAAATTATAAAGTAGAATAAAATAATAGCTATTGCTAGCCTATTATAAAAGATTGGCGTTGCTTTACTATGAACGCCGGCCGACTTGCGGTCGAGTATATTGCCTACCACCGAACAAGAAGAAAAGAACGGTTCGCGATGCCGGGGGGAGGGGGTCTGTTTCCTTTAATTTAGTTTTTTTTTTTTTTTTTTTTCTGTTGTTTTTGTAGTGTCAAGCGGATTCAGTCCGGTAGTCACTAAATGTAAATCTTGATATTTCTCTTTAATAAATAATTATACAGTAATGCTCTATAAAGTACAGATCGAGTCGCCAGAACGCCCACACCACCCAAATACATGTATATTGTCATTTGTTATAGTATGTTTCCAGCACGTTCGTTGTATTGTTTGTTTATATTTTGCCGAGGATGTAAAAAAAAAGTCAAGTTTTGCCATGCCATCGTATCAAAGGGCCACACCATATTTGTTTATTTTAAAATAACCCCCTGCAGGTCAAATATATAACATTTGTTTTGTTTGTTTAAGTTTTTCTTTGTTCAACAATATGTTGAACCGTTGGTTTTGATAGTGAGTAAAGTACATACAATTTTTATAAATGTTTTCGTATATTCGTCTTATATATCAGCCGTGCCAAATGCCATGCCACTATAATTGAGTACCTAATATGAAATGTTTGTTTTGTTTATTTACATATCTTTTTTTTTTTAGTAAACGAAGTGCTTATATATATTTTCTCCGTACAATTTTTGTATGCACCGGCAGATGCCGAAATGTCTTGCCACAATAATTAAGAACACAATATGAAATGTTTGTTTTGTTTATTTACATATTTTTTTTAGTAAACGAAGTGCTTATATATATTTTCCCCGTACAATTTTTGTAGGCACCGGCAGATGCCGAAAGGTCTTGCCACTATAATTGAGTGCCTAATAGGAAATGTTTATTTTGTTTATTTACAGATTTTTTTTTAAAAGAAGTGTCAGGCTTCTATATATTTTCCCGTATAAATTTTGTTTGCACCGGCAAATGCCGAAATGCCATGCCAGTAGTGAGTACCTAGTAAATAGCGTGATAATATTATTTTGTTTGTTTACATGTTTTCGTTTCGACGAAGCGTAATAATTTTATATTTCTCTTGCACGGCCACACGCCCGAGTATATGCCACATAACATTTAATCGTGCTGGCACGAAAACATAAACAATAAAACGTCATTATGACGTAATGCCATTGTTTACAAACAGTCTGTTTTTTTTTAAGGTTAAAGCAATATATTGACCCTTAATGTTTTTTTTGCTTTTCGTATTTATATTTGGTTGAGTTAACGTAAGGGCGTTAGTGCATTAAAACAAGATGTTTGTTTATTCATCTGTGTAATGAATTGCCGTATTTATTCGTCATAAGGCCATCCTTACGACTAAAATCGGGTAGACTTTTAATATTTTATTTGGTCACTTAATATAATCGCTTTGTTTACGAAATAGGTTCGTCAAATTGTAGAGTCAATTGCGAAGTTTGAAATTAATTGTTTTTTTTTTATACATTGGCACCAGTTGTTTTATTCACATATCTCGCTATACTGCAGATGATGGCCATGTTTGTGGCATTGCAAATTTGAAGTTAACTGTTTTTGTTTAATGGTATTTTGTTAATTTACAACATCGCGTCTTAATGTAAACATTGACATGTTTGTCGAACTGAAGAGTCATTACCAAAGTTTAAGAAGAACTGTTTATTTTTTTTTTACATCGTTATTATGTTATTTTGTTTACAAAAATCGGTTCAGCCGGCAGTCAATTGACATGTTTGTCGCATTGTGTCGTCAATGCCAGAATTGAAAGTAATTGTTTTATATTGCTAGTATTGGATTTTATTTACGATGTCGATCCGCCATGCAGTTAATTGACATGGGCGTAGCATTGTGAAGTCAATGCCGAAATTTGAAATTAATTATTTTTTTTTATTATTGATAGTATGTTATTCAGCTACAATATCACTCCATCGTGTACTCATTGTCATGTTTGTCGCATTGTAGAGTCGATAACAGAATTAGAGATTAATTTTTGTTACATGATGATTATTTTGTTGTACGCACGTCGTCGCGTCATCCCAGGTCCTTCGGACCACAGGATGACGGATGTTGGTGAAGTTGTAAAGTCAATTCCAGAATTAGAAATTAATTTTTGTTACATGATGATTATTTTGTTGCACGCACATCGTCGTTTCATCCAAGGTCCTTCAGACCATAGAACGACGGATGTTTGTCACATTGTGGAGTCGATTTCAAAATTTGAAATTATTGTGTCTACCCGATCATTATTCTATGTTACATACGGCGTCGGTTTATCTAGGGTCCTTCAGACCACAGAACGACGGCGGTAAGCCTATTGTTCAGTTTTGTTTATTAGCCAGTTGTTCAATTTTGTTTATTAGTCATTTGTTCAGTTTTTTTTTCTGTTTATAGTCACCTAGTAACTTCTAGACCATTTGGGCCCTTCTGGTTCAAATGGTCTCTCATCTGTTGCAGTATTGTGTTAATCGATTTTAATTTTGTTCAACATTTAACCTCACCAGTTTTAATCAATAAATGTACCTCTCGTCTTCTAACACCGTGTTCATCATTCATCTACCTTCATCTTGTACTTTATTATTTACTTGTGACACGGGGTCATAATGCTTCATGGGACATGACCCAGACGACCCTGAGATCTTCTTTTTTTTATCTTGAGCTAGTCCCATGATAGCGTCCTCTCATCTAGAGGAGTGACCGGTTATTTTTTTTGTTAAGTCGCGGTCTGGACTAGCCAGACCTGCCATGTGACGGGAGTGAGTCGAGGCGACCTCAATCCGCGGTAGACCAGCCGGCCGGCGGAGCCATGAGAGAGGGACGAGGGGCAACCCGTGACATTGCTTGGACGCCCCGTCTGGCGCCCAAGCTCTCTTCTCCTATCATCCTGACGGGCAATAGGGGAAGTTCGTAATTTGTCTCAAATTTTACTACCATTTAAATCTGTAGTTGACGCGGTGCCCGACCAATCACGGTTCGTCCCTCGCGGTCCGACAACTCCGGCGGATCAGCCGGCCAAGGAGAGCCTGCGAGAGGGAGACAACGCAGGCGGTGGCGGCGAGTAGCACCCGGACGGAAGCCGAGACGAGCTCCACCTCGGTCGGAAGCGACCGTGGTGAGGCGGCGCTCCGGCGAGGGCCCTGTCCGGCCCGAGGAGTGGGCGCGGAGGGGTAAGAATCGTAACATAACGCAGAATTTTGATGTGTAAACATCTTAGACGGTGATGCACCGGGAGAGTTCACCGAAAGGGTCACCGAGGTCATCTTGTTTCTCAGTGGAAAATAAAATGTCAAAAACGAAATTAATGCATTTTTTTTTTTAATTTCAGGTCCGCTTATGTGCAACATTTACGCCATGAGTGGGTCGCTCTTCGGGTGCGTTTCCATTTGGACCATGACGTTCATAGCTCTGGATAGATACAACGTCATCGTGAAGGTTTGTACCTTTGAGCTGGAGCGAGACGGAAGGTGATATCGTGAGGTGACCTTGAATTTCAACCTTTGCAAATGGCGTCGACCGCGTGCACTTCGAGCGTCCATCGACAAACATTCGACAGTTTTTTATTTATATTAAAAATATAAGACAATTAAAAAAAATCTAAGTTTAAGCTTTTCTGTAGAATTTTATTGCGGACATTTCTATGTATAAATTAGGTCACATTTGTAGTTTGGTTTATGAGAATTTTAAAAAATAAAACAGCAATTTCAATATATTTTTATGTAAACATAGGATTATTTATTTAAAAAACCAGCTTAAAGGTTTTCTAGAAAAATGTTCAGTTAATCTAATTATATTTTTTATATATGCCTGGTATGAAAATCTATCTTGGCAGTGCGTTATGGGTCTTTAGTAAGCCTAGAAAAGTAGTTAAAGTAGTTAAAGTAGCCTAGAAAAAAACCATATTCTTGCCAAAATGACTGGTTAATAACCGTGAATAATAGAGTAAGTCTAAAACATTTTTTTTTTTTGTCTCGAACAGCTTTATTACGCATAATTTGCCTATTGTAAAAGGAAGATAAACGACAAAGTACCAAGAGCATTCCCGATTAAAAAAAACTTAAACTTATTGGCCCTGCGATTTCAAACGTTATTTGTTTTGACCTCATCAAAATCAATCATGGTTTTCGAGTAAAAAAAATGTAAACTTTACGTGATAATATTAAACCCGTGCCGTAATGGGTCATGGGCCGACCTTGGAATTTACACGAGCTCTTTGCTAAGATTATTAAATTATTTTTGTATTTTTGAATACAATTTCTTGCGCGTAATAGGGAATATATACAACCCCATAAGTCTTAGAATAAAAATGTATAATAAAAATAAAGTTATACATTTTTTTTCTATTGTATTTTTATACAGCATGGATCCTTTTAGAGGGTTGATTTATATCAACTACTAAAACGGTCTCACGAAAAAAAAAACATGCTAAAATAAAGATATTCTTAATAAATATTTCGACGAAAAATAGGTCATTAGATAGCCCCTTAGTAGGTACCAAACGAAGGACCGTTCGGTGTGGTACACCCTGCTTTAAAACCTAACTTTAGATCAACCTCCTAAAAGGACACTGGCATTTTCAAATACAACCTGTATAGGTTCTTACTCATAATAGGAAACGCAAACACGCACAGAAATACACCATGTTTGTTACTGGCGTATTTCCGTTCTTTAATGAGTCTATGGGTATATAATAATATATCATATAATAATATATAATATAATATAATAAAAATATATAATAATATATCATTTTTATTACAGGGCATAGCCGGAAAACCGTTGACAATAAAAACGGCGCTTGTACGCATTTTGATAATCTGGACCCTCGCATTGCTGTGGACCATTGCCCCGCTCTTCGGTTGGAACAGGTGGCAAATTTGTAAATAGTTAATAGGGCTAGTGTGATCCATTTGTTTAGTTAGAAGCTGTGAATGCGATAGAAAACGTAAAACAAAGAAGGAAGATATATCGTATTATTTATATAGGATGTTTTTTTTAGAGGCGTGGTTTTCAATCTGGCACTACTTTTTTCGTAGTTGGTGTTTTTGACAGCTGTCACTTGATTTATGCTCAGTTTGGTTTGCCATTTCATAATGAATAGACTTACTCCTGAACAACGTTTGCAAATAGTGCAAATTTAGAAAAAATCACTCTAAATTTTTTTTAAATCACTCTAAAATAAAGTGTTAATCGCGTCGTGGGCCTGTGGCGTGGCCTCCAAGATCGTGCGATTTAACACCGCTGGACTATTTTTTGTGGGGTTATGTGAAGTCGCTTGTCTACGCAGATAAGCCGGACACGATTAACGCCTTGGAAGAGAATATTCGGCGCGTTATTGCTGACATACGGCCCAACTTGCTGCAAAAAGTGGTTGAAAATTGGGCCTCTCGGCTGGAATTTGTTCGAGTCAGCCGCGGCGGCCATTTACCCGAAATCATTTTTAAAACATAATGGCAAACCCTTATCTTTATAATAAAACTAAATTCTTAGCCATAACATCAAATTATATGCGTTTTATCTCTTCTTGAAAACCACGCCTCTAAAAAAAACATCCTTTACTTATATATAAAAATTAGGTATTTATAACATTGAAATTTACTTAATTTTAGGCAATCATGACAGTTACTAAATTAATTTCATTCCCCTTCGAACATAACGCGCTGAAGAGAGGATAGTGCCTCCTCTAGGTACTTCTGTGCTCTGTGGTTGCGTAGATACCTGAAAAAGTATAAAGTTAAGTTTCATCTTACCATAGATACGTGCCGGAAGGAAACATGACCGCCTGCGGCACGGATTATCTGAACAAGGAATGGCTGAGTCGCTCGTACATCCTCGTTTACTCCGTCTTCGTCTACTATCTACCCCTCTTCTCCATCATCTATTCTTACTGGTTTATCATAAAGGTGAGTTCAAACGGTGTTTAAAACATATTAAAAAAGTTTTCAGATTTCTATCAAGCTTTACTTTTGTTGCGTTTTTTTTAACCATAATGCGAATTTATTTATTTATACATAGTGGAACCATTAGTCGCAACAATAAATGATGTAACACCGAGAAAAAAAACTATCACACGGGTGAACTTTTTCTCGTGCACATCCTTTTATGGGTTTATTCTACACGCCAAACTCAAAAGTTTTGTTCTGCGAGTTTTATTAATTTTGACATTTTTTTCCCTTACAAAACAAATAATTTAGCATAGTTACCCGATAAGGGGTAACTATGCGTTTAAACGCCAATAGGATTTTGTTTTCTATTGTTTTTTGACATATTGAAAAACTCGTAGAACAAATGTTGATCAGTATAGAACTCCATGGAATGTTCTAAAATGTAAATTCCTATTGATATTCTAAAAAGCGATTTATGTGGAACCGGCCTAAGACTTTACTCAGAAGTTTATCAACCGTTCGTTGAATTTATTGCGCAATATTTTTAACGGTTTGAAATTAATGTTTAATATTGTTTTTATTTATTTATTTATGCACTCCTAAGGCGGTCGCAGCGCACGAGAGGGGAATGAGGGAACAGGCCAAGAAAATGAACGTCGCCTCCTTGCGATCTTCCGAAAGCGCCGAAAGTGCCGAGTTCAAACTGGCAAAGGTGCGTTTTCACGGTCATCATTTTTGTTTTTTTTATATATGTTCTCTTTATATTTATTTCGCTACAACACAATATTTGTTACCTTCGTGATTAATTTTCTTGATAACTACGAACATAACTGAGGTAGAGAGTTTCCCCTCCGACGCAAATGGCCGTCTATAAGAACGGAGGTCGCCCGCTAGTGCAGGGCCTTTTCACCTGAGTTTGCCGCGCCGTCAATACCTACTCTAGTCTGCGCATCCTCACATAATGGAGTCGTAACGTTAGATCGGAGCATTTATGTAGACATTGGATAGAGTAATAAATCTTCTAACAAACTCTCAAGTTATTACTTATAATGGGTGATGATTTTAGAGGCGTGGTTTTCAAGAAGAGATAAAACGCATATAATTTGATGTTATGGCTAAGAATTTAGTTTTATTATAAAGATAAGGGTTTGCCATTATGTTTTAAAAATGATTTCGGGTAAGTGGCCGCCGCAGCTGACTCGAACAAATTCCAGCCGAGAGGTCCAATTTTCAACCACTTTTTGCAGCAAGTATGTCAGCAATAACGCGCCGAATATTCTCTTCCAAGGCGTTAATCGTGTCCGGCTTATCTGCGTAGACAAGCGACTTCACATAACCCCACAAAAAATAGTCCAGCGGTGTTAAATCGCACGATCTTGGAGGCCACGCCACGTTGTTCAGGAGTAAGTCTATTCATTATGAAATGGCAAACCAAACTGAGCATAAATCAAGTGACAGCTGTCAAAAACACCAACTACGAAAAAAGTAGTGCCAGATTGAAAACCACGCCTCTAAAAAAAACATCCTATATATATCTCACTGGCCTACGCAATTTGGTCCATTACAAATTCATATAATTAACTTCTTTATGGTCTCATTTTTCCCCCTGAGTGTAGTTATTATTTTAGAAAGGAATATATTTTTTAAATACGAAAATTGATATGAACATAATAATTTAACACATTAAAAAAACATTTTAAGTAAGAAACATATAAAATATATTATTGATCAACACCTTTTTATGGTACCATATTTCGTTTCGATTCGTATAGGTGGGAAATTTCACACCTCCCTCCTTATTGAGAAGCGGTCAGCTTATAGTTTTTCGACTATGCCTGTTTGTATTCCAGGTGGCCCTGGTGACGATCTCCCTGTGGTTCATGGCTTGGACGCCATATCTGGTCATCAACTACACGGGGATATTCGAAAGTGCCGAGATCAGTCCCCTATTCACCATCTGGGGGTCACTTTTTGCCAAGGCCAACGCCGTTTACAATCCAATCGTCTACGGAATCAGGTATATGCCTAGTTCGGTCAAACACGCGTGAATGCCCGCTCTAACAACCCGAGCGTCTACAAACAATTCTATGGGCCTGTATTAAAATTATAAGGATTCTAAGGATTTTAAGGATTTTTTTTAAGTAAAACTTCTTTACGAACACTAGAGTGAAACTAATTCATGCGACTGAATACCTCCGCGCCGTTAAGCTAGAATATAGCGCTGGGTTAAGTCATCGTTGCAGCAATCGTTACAGGTTGCTTGGGTGGACGAATTCGCATATCTTGCTAAAAAAAAAATTACTGCGCTTATTGTTACTCAGAGGATGCCAAGGATGAGGATGAGAATGTTTTAAAATGAAAATTAACACATGTCAACTATACAGTTTCTTACGTAATTAAAAAACACAAAAATTTCATATTTAAATGGTTCTAGCTTAACCAACCAAGCCTAACCTTTGAAAATATACCAAAAATTTAATTTAATCATAAACCCAGTTATTTTTATTTAAAAAAAAAGAGAATTTAAAATACAGGGTCTATTTTACACACTACAAAAGTGAAACCTATTTGCCTACATACCTGAATTTGTAGTCGCCTTAAGGGGATTCTGACCTAGAAATTGTTGCACGACGAACGGAAAGGTGTAAACTCTATGACGGTCATAACGGCGCTTATAACACAAACCACGGCAAATGTATAAAATATTAAGGCGCCACCAGTCCCTAAAACGTGTTTTGTAACGTATTTTGGTGCATTTTGTTGAAGTTATTCCCAACAAATGGCTAAAACTAAAAATACCACAATATTTTACATATATTAATTTAGTACTTTGCTTAAAAAAAAACGAAATACACCTTATTATAGTAATGAAAATAAATAAATAAGAAAGTGTTGTTTTTTTCTTGCAACGATTTTCTTTTAAGTTGTGTAAGTGACGCGAACCTAATTTTTCTTTCTAAAGATAGACAATATAGTAATCTAGGCCATTACTTAAAAAAAAACATTTTTTTCAAATGATAATAATTATTTAAATACAAAAAACATGTTTCATCGATTCCAAATGTAACGAATTCGCGGTCGGCGAGTATATCCGTCTCTTTTCTACAGGTCAATGTTCGAATAAAGCCTACTCTTTCTAATCTCAAGGACAAATGCGTCCCGGGACGCCTTAATATAACTAAGTTGTTTCTTTAAAAAATAAGGTATATATTTTTTTTAAATAATTATACAAACACTAATCTTTAATGTAATAAACTAGATTGGCTATATTTCTTGTGGATATCTCTCCTAACGCCTTTGAAAACCTGTAAAATTCGCATTTTTTGTAACATTCAGTTATGTAGGTGCCTTAACCGCCATCTATCCTCTTTAATTTCAGCCACCCTAAATACAGGGCGGCGCTGAACGAGAAACTACCCTTCCTCGTTTGCGCGTCGACCAGCGAGGCGCCGCCGGCGAAAGACAACACTTCGAACGGCTCAAACCAGACAAAGAACGAGGAAAAAGCTTGAAATTCACTTCTCTTTTCACCATTTTAAGCCAGCCAGTACTTTTTTTTGCCCACCGACTGAAAGTCATATCCGTCTAATGAACCATCCACAATATTCGCATTTCTTTCCGCGAGGGATAACTGTCAGTGTAAACTCAGCCAAAGATTAAGGTAATTGTAAAATTAAATGGATCGAACCTCTTATAAAACCTCTCTACTAATTAAGACAGATTATCGATTAGGTTAACGTGATCACTGTTTAAATTTTTAATATTTTATCAAACATTTGCAGTGTTTCGGCTTGGGCACTCCCAGTGCAAATTTAAACGGGAGCTATATTAGTCTATTTTGAGAATTTTAAAGTAAAATAAAACAACCATTGTAGATCTCTATAGAAAAAGAAGGGATTTGTAAATAAATAACAGGCGAGACTGTGTCATACACATATTTCATATTCTAAAAATACTAGGAATAGTGGTCCTGGATATGCCATGAGTTTTGAGACACATGACTGCCAAAGACGAGTCAGATCACTTGATACCGTGGCCTTGAATGGTAGTTATAAGAATAAGGATGAGCTGAGAATATTGTAATTTGTCTCATGTTAATGTGAAAATTATAAGTAATTTATTGTTGGACGATAATAAAATATATCAACTGTTTAAACATATTTTTCCGCATGCATAAAAATAATAAAAAAAATGGTATTTCAGTAAAAAATAATATCTATAAAATTAAAGGTTTGTTTTATTTGTCAAATCAATAATAATCCTAAAATATTCTTTGCTATTTGAATCCGGCATTTTTTCCATCGAAATATATCCCATACTCTTTTTGGCGGTAAATTAACCGTCATGGCACTTATCGGCAATTTTTCAAATGTAAATATACCGAAAAATATGACTTTTTTTGTCACCAGCGCAAAATTCAAGAAAAAAATCAGCTGTCCGGTGAGACAAAAGTCAGTTTGACGTTTGTCTAATGCAATAATGCTAGCGAGTGGCGAGTCGGCTTAAGACTAACCCCACAGTATATGACAGTAGCTACCTTACTTTTAGGTACATTTTTCTCACATCAATTTTTTCTTACAAAAAATTTAAGTCCAGACCCAGTAATTTAAGTCATCTTGGTGGAGAATCAGCCCTTGGAAGTAGTGGGCCAATACGTCTACCTAGGCCACAGCATGAAGCTAGGTAAGTATAATCACACCACAGAGGTGACCAGGAGGGTGGGTCAAGTGGGGGAGCTCGGGTTTATACTCAAAAACCCAAAACAGCCCACCAATCTGAAGCGGAAGGTGTATGGGTCCTGCGTGCTACCATTAGCTACATATGGCTTGGAGACAGTAGCACTGACAAAGGTGAGCGTCAATCGGCTGAGGATTTGTCAGAGAGCCATGATAAGGGCAATGTTGGAATCAGTCTCAGGGAATTGGGGAAATTCAAAGTCGCACATGGACATCTTGCGACGAATCGCCAGCCAGAAATGGCACCGGCCAAGTGGGATTCGTCCAGTGGAGACCAAGAACAACCAAACGGAACGTTGAAGATAACAGCTGATGTGAATGGATGACATCGGTAGGTCTGCAGGGGGGAAACAGCTGGATCCAAATAGCAACAGATAGAAATACATGAGAGGAAATGGAAGGGGCCTACATCCAGGAGTGGATGGCGACAGGCTGAGGAGGAGGAAGAGAAGATTTCTGACAACCTCTTAATCCGAATTCGTTCTATTATAATTAAACAACAACTTAACTTGAGTTCCGACGGTTAATATTTGAGGGTATTTTAATATTGAGATATGTAACAGCTGTGAGATAAATATTTTATTAGGTGGCAAAAGTTGATCAATAATCATACCATTTTTAACACTACATCATCACCACATTCACCGAATCTAGCAAGGTCAAATTTAGTTTAGTTGAGTAGGGCCCAAAATCGGCAAGCACTGCAACTTTTAGCACTGTCGACTGGGTTGGGACACAATGCCAACCCTATAACAGCTGTAAAAGTAAGCCTGTTTGTATATTTAACTTTACTATAACTTAAAATAAAACTCCAAAACATTCAGTTCCTTGCATCTAAAACTTTATTCGAGTTTGAATAATAGGACAAATAAAAAAAGAAGATAATAATCGTATGAAAAGTAACATTGATATTTATATACAGGTACAATGCTAACAATAAACGATAATTTTCCTCAAAACATTATTAAAAAATAAAAACTTTTTTTTGTATTTTTTTTTTGGCCCTTTGCTTTAAGCGCTTTAACCCGTATGCATTTCAGTGTAAAAAAATAAAGATTATGCATTTATTATCGTTCGAATACACAGAGTTATTAACATTCACTATTGTATAATTAACTCTTAAATTCGGCGATTGAATAATCCACAATGCTTTAAAACGAAGATCCTTCAGCATAGCCAAGTCGTGTTGGGCTGTTCTATGTTATTTATGAATGCGTTTTGTATATTAATCAGAAAATAAAACTACTCTTCGTATTAAAACGATTGCATTATTGCTAGGAGTCTCTTCGTATTACAGTAGGTTAATGCAATCATGCGCATCGAGAAATTCACTCAATCATTACAAATAGCACAGACAGCGGTCATATTTCGTTTAAATACTTCTTTCTGCGGTACATTTAGGCAGCAGGTTTCTCATCTATGATGTTTGTGACTCCAGATGCGACGGAAGCACTTTCATCTTGTTTGGCCTGGCATGAGAGCGAAGGGAACCTCTTGTAAAGGGCTGCTCTATATTTCGGGTGGCTGGAAAAATGAAAAATGTATGTAGATTTCATTGTCGCGTGTAATCTATGGTTGGCGGGATACTGTAACAATTTAATAGACTTCGTGTCCTAATAGTCCCATGTCCTAATAGTCCCATGTCCTAATAGTCCCATGTCCTAATAGTCCCATGTCCTAATAGTGACGTAGCAGAAGAATATTTAAATTCGATATAATATATCAGATATTATATCGAATTATATCGGGCCGTTCCGAGAATCCAAATCGGAAAAAATACGATTTTCGAAGCCCTAGTATGTGGAAAATAATAAGAACCGTACCGAGTTCCGTAACTACGTGTGATCAGAAAGCCGAGATTTCTCAATTAACCTATAAGGTCTTAATATAATATTTAATTTTCTTCCTTGTATTTTAACAGTTTGGTTTCCTGTGTATATTAGACCTTTTTTTTTAAATAGTTACTGAATATAAAGTTGGTATAATTACCTGATGCCATAAACGATTGGATTGTAGACGGCATTAGCCTTGGCAAACACTGATCCCCATATGGTAGCAAGAGGACTAATGGGCGCACTCTCGAAGACCCCTGTGTAGTTGATGACCAGGTATGGAGTCCACGCCATGAACCACAGGGAGATAGTCATAAGAGCAACCTACATAAGGTAAAGGATACAAATTATATTAAAATATCACTAGATATAATTATAACTACTACAACGACTGTGACAACGGCTGTGTGACGATGACTAAAAGTAGTAATTCTTTCGTCGATAAATACGCCAATAGTCATTATAGCTATATTGAACTATCCGTCCGTGAATGCTCATGTTTTAACTCGAAAACGGCAATTCAAGAAAGTGGAAATTTTATGTATCCAGTCAAATTTATTACTACAGAGAGTTTTCGGTAGTACAGTTGACTGGAAAAAATACTTTTTTAAACCATTATTATACTTGTTAGTTTTATCACTTATCCAAAACAACACAAACTCACCAACAATAGATTTATTAATTAGGTATATAGTATTAAACACACAGAACTTTCGCTTCATCGCGAATTTATTATTTCTATTAATGACGATCGACGGCATTTTTTTTTATTTTCATTTGACGTTTACTTTGTCAAAATGGCAGCTAGTGCATTAAACAAACGTCAAACTCGCGTTTTGAGACTAGTCCTGAAAGAAAGGCGTTGGTTAATACCTAATCTCGCGAAATACTTATCTTATCGTAAACAGTACCTTGGCCAGTTTGCATTCGGCGCTGGTGTTAGCATTCTCCGAGGATCTCAGCGAAGCCACGTTCATCTTTTTGGCCTGTTCCCTCATGGCTTTTTCGTGAGCTGCCACTGCCTGGAGGGGACAAAATTATAAGTTGCCAGCTTTATTAATCAAAAAAAAAATATATCGTGCGCTCAAGTTTAAATTCTACTTCTTTAATAAAGATGCGTTATCATGTGACCTTTTAGATTTTGCTTTCTTTGTAAAATACCGCTATTTAAATACACTGAAGAAATTTGGGAACACCGGAGACTATTTTAATGTTGGGTTAAAATTCGCCTACTTCCCGGCATTGTCTCTAAAAGTAATCCCCTAAAGACCTATTGATTTTACACACCTGGATGATGAAGAAGTAGGAATAGATGATAAGGAACAGCGGCATGAAGTAGACGAACACTGAATAGACGAGGATGTACGATCGGCTGAACCAGTCCTTGGTGAGGTAGTCGGTGCCGCAGGCGGTCATGTTACCTTCGGGTACGTACCTATGCAATCAGAATAAATGTTTTGAAATCGAATTTAGCAAACTCTCTGTAAAAAATCTTCGCATCGTTTACTTTTGGCACGTATCATATAATTTATTAAACTATACCTCGTCACTTAGGATTTGGTACAAAGGTTTTAATCGTAAAATCTTCCCAAAACGGCGACTAGTCTAATAAATATACAGGGCGCTCCAAGACCATTCCCGATAAAAAAGCCAGCGGTTCAGCCCTGCGATTTCAAACATGATTTGGTTTGACCTCATATCAAAATTCGTCGTGGGTTCCGATTAAAAAAATGTAAATTTTACGTGTTAATATGAAATCGTTCTTGTCATAAGTTCGGTCGCTAGCAAGGCCGCGCCGTGCTGGGTGATTGACCGGCCTTGCCGAGCGCTGCTTGCGAGCGAAAAGGGAATTTACACGAGCGCTTTCATAAATTTAGACATGAATTATTTTCGCATTTTTTTTTATACAATAACTCACACGCAATAGGGAACTTACTGGGTGAAATTTCTTCTCGTGTGCACCCTCGTCTCTCGCGGACTCCTTACCTAAATGTAACTCAACTACGCACAGAATGCCGTGCTTAATAGAATTCAGGATACTTATAATAAAGTTACAAAGTATTGACTTATTCCATCTTAGCCGTAACCAATTAATTAAGGCTCTCTGTGATATTGTTTAGAACTATTTGCCACCTTATTTTTATGAAATCATTAAATATCTATATCACTTTGCCATGTGCGCCTGTCACTCATCGTGACATATCAACATTCCATTCCGCTCTCCTGCCTACACACTACTCTCACACTTCATTCACACTCACTTATCTCACAGTTATCCGAGCTTCTCTCACACACCCATTACACGACTTTTTAAATTTATAATAATAATTATAAAATAAACACGACAATAATCTGTTAAACTGGAAATTATAATTGTTGGGCATATGTTATGTGTAACATTAATTGTAATCGTGTTATATTTCGTTGTATCTAATTATTTTTAATAAATAAATAAATAAAAATAAGCACCCCTTATGTCTTCGGGAATGGTCATGGAACATCTTATATTTATTTGTAATATCTAGCGAATTAAATTACCTGTTCCAGCCAAACATAGGGGCAAGCGTCCATATCAGAGCAAACGCCCATATGCCGAGGATCCTCAGAAGGGCCCCGCTGTTGGTGAGGGGTTTCCCAGCTAGGCCCTTGACGATGACGTTGTACCGATCGAAGGCGATCATAGTCATCGTCCAGATCGAGGTGCAGCCGAACAGAGATCCGAGACACGCGTAGATCTCGCACATAAAGGGTCCTAAAATATGCAGTGATTTAGAATGATCATACTAAAGTCATATAATAATATTTCCTTTTTTTTTTTTCGATACTTCTTCTTTCGTTTGTTCGTTTGTGCATGGGATCCGTGCATTCCAGTAAATATCCAGAATAAAATCGACATATCTTCCCGTTTCATATCCCCTAGAACCCAAAACCACCATCAGTTATCTATCTATACATATATGACTCTTGTGAACAGAATAAATGCCTTAATTTGACACCAATCGCTTTGATACGAACAATTTAAAGGCACAAAATCTCAGAAAATTTTGGTATAACTTTCTTAGTATATAAGATATCAAATTCATATAAATTTTATTCTAATCTTTAGATAAATACCTAAAACTTATCTTAGTAAACATTTTTTATAGCACCAACGATTGGTCCTAGGGCTGGGATGAATTGGTATTTCAAAATTCAAAAAATCATACTTCCCTTAATAAGTACATGATCGAATCAATTAAAAATGTTAATTATAGGTCCATAATTTCCCTACATTTTTTGATAAAAGCAACCTTACGGCACAGTTTAAAAAGTGATATAAATAATCAATATAAAATAATCCGTAAGAATTCTCTTACCAAACATCCATGTTTCGTGGTAACAGTTTATTACCATAGGCGGCGACATGGTTAACATCATAAGGAAGTCTGAAAAGGCGAGATTCACAACCAGGAGATTCGATGGTGTCTTTAATGACTAAAAATTAAAAAACAACGATATTGTATTATCGAAATAACGGAGGGGGTTGAACAAATTGAACAATATTTGCAATCAAACTAATATTTATGAATGGAAACGAATCTCAGTAGTAGCGAGCCCATTTCGTATCTTAAGTAGGTTCGGAAGTAATGACATGAAAAAACACATGTTACTATATCCACACATGTTACAACACACATGTTACACACACATGTTACATGTTACTATATCCGATACTCTTCTGTAATAACTAAACTAAGTAAATAATCAATAAGGTACTATTATTTTATTACCAGAAATATTTCTGATACACCGATGTCGCGTATGTTTGGTCTACCAAAATAAGTTTGAATTTAAATTTGTGAAATGCTCACATTTGCTTAAATATCAGAATTATGATATTATGCGTCGTTATTTATTTAAAATATATAGATACGGCATGTCACACAAGCGAGCAAGCGAGGAGTGTACTCGACGCAAAGTGGCGTACTTGGCCGTGGTGCGTTTTTCACCCTCAGTTGCCGTATCTATATGTTTCAAAAGATTATTGGTTTTAACGATGTCCGCCCGAAAAGAAATCAATAAACTAATAACAATAAATAATTATTAAGAACAATCATTTTTTCTCAAATCTAAAAATACAAGAATTTAGATAAATGAGATTTATATTAAACGAGTATGCTACAAAATGATATAGAATTACCTATATTTAATTACCGTAACGTGGCTAATCTAAGAATGAAAGCAATTAGCCTGGGCTGGAGATAGATTAATTAGTGCTGGATTAATGGATTAATACACTGTGTATCTGTTCATTTATTTTTTCAGCCTATAATCAAGATGGTTAATTTGAATACTATGCAAAGACAGTATCTATCGGGGTTTAGAAACATTCGACAGTCTTTTCGTATGGTCATAGTTGGCATAGAAAATATACCATGGTTAATCTATAACAATAATATCTATGAGTATGTATATGTATCATTACTATATTATATTATTTTATTAAACCATAAATTTAAATTATATATAATATATTAATCAAAAACAGTATAATTATTCGTTCTTCAACCTGAAATATTTAATAATCTACTACAAATAAAGCTATCTTAGTACGGGCGCTGCCTTATTATGTAGAGTTTTGAAAATATGTTTATACAATTTAAAAACCAATAAATAAATAATTAATATTATTATTGACTATAGGCGCTAATAAATATTATATTATCACCTTTTCGCCGGTGAATATGTAGACAACCATTCCATTGCCGGCAACTGATATAAAACCCAACACCCCAATGGCAAAACCTAGAAGTCCGTGCCACATGGGATTCATTGGAGGGAACTGGTACCTGAAAATAATGCGTTCTCCATTAATATCCTGATTTACCTACTAAAAGTTTCAGTGGAGGTCAAATCTGTTGGTAGACAGAAAAAAATATTAAAGCAAAATTGGTCTAGTTGAGTAGGGAACAAAAGTAGTACTAAAGAAAAAACGTTTGGTTATTTATAAGTTTGCACCCGCAGCAAGAAATTTGCTACTCGAACATAAGTGTAAACAAATCGCATAATTGAACCTACAGACTGATTATTCTTAAATAATTTTAGGTTAGATTTGCCATATTTCTTGATATGGCAGCAAGAGATATAGTTAAAAAATATTTTACCAAACATTTTGCTATAATTACAAAACAATATGGCGTCGCGGGTGAACAACTGACGGAATAAAACGACGTAACCTGAACATTTGGTAGCAGCAACCATTTTATTTTGCTGTGATTCAAAACAAAATGGCGGTGCGACTGAACAATTAATCGTGAAATTGACAGTCAGCTGTTGTTAATTGTTGGCTAGGTTAGGTTAGGTTATATTTTTGCTGCCATTACCATACATTTTATATTACATACCAATGTGGGTCGACTAAATGCAGCATCTCAGGCGGGACCTTGTCGACGACGGTTTGGTTGGATTGGCCATAGGCGGCCACCTGCCCGCCCCAGGCCTGGAGGGCGGCGAATCCGGGGCTCACCTGATCGCCCATCGCTTGCAGGCCGAAAGTCATTATTGGAGTATTTCTGTCTGAAATCAAAACAGTCATTATCAGATTGCTTAAAGAAAGCAAAACGTTATCTAAAGGCCACTTGACAATTGGCATAGAATTGTGTTTCTCATTACCATCAGCATAAACAAAATTGTGTTTTTCCCAGGACAGTGATTAAAAGATATTGTTATTTTCTACTACAATAGAATAAATACATATATTATTGTATGTATTATGTTTTGTATTTATGATATTTATCCTAAGTATGATCTATTTTTATTAGTAACGTCTCACGTACGTAATAAGTATATATTTTTTCTGCAACGTTCTTCTGACCGCTCTTAGAACAGGTTTTTTTAACCTAGTTAGAGTGGGCATGTTACTTCAAAACAACAATAAATGACTGGTGTTTAATTTGTTTATATTATAATATTTTATTTTATTTTTCAGTGTTATTATATCATTTATTTTTATTCTTGCGCGCACGCAAAATAGACCTTACCGAAACGCGTTAGGCGTCCGCCAAATAAACTCTCGCAGGGGTCTCAAAGAAAAACACTATTTTTAATTTATGAGTACTGTAGACACACTAGTGCAGTCTCCTTTCAAAACTTAGTAAATTAATGTGAAAAATGTACGAACGTCTCTAGTGAATCCCTGGCGCCTAGTTTGTGAAAGTCGCGAAGAAAATCGTATCGGAGAACGAACTACTTCCGACCTGGCCCATCAGCGCTAACCGCTGGAGACTCACTCGGCTGGTCTCCACGCTGCGCACATATTTATAGTCTCCCGAGGAGGTATTAGGGTCAGGGGAAATATTACAAAGCAGTGTCGTAAATATGAACGGCTTATAATCATGTAAGCTCGCGGAAGGGTTAACTTGACACTTGTGAGACGTCTATTGAGCGCAGGGTTGCATCGGACGCGTGGTCACTTAAACTTAAATTATCTTCTAAATCATCTTCATCAGAGTTCTGACTTGGTATACATATAGAATGCCAATTAGCGCAGGCCATTTTATGTCATCAGGTCATTTAAAAAAAAAAAAATATTGAACCACTGGGTCAATAAGTGAACATTTGAAATATAAGTATTTAATTTAATATGTGCTTTATCGATTAAAAAAACTCATTCAATACTCATTTGAAAACCTCTTTTACCCACCCCTAGGACTAACGGTTGGTGATATCAAAAAAGATTACTTAGATAAGTTTTAAGCCCATATCTAAAGAATAAAATAAAATGTAAAAGAATTTTATATATTATATAGTAAGAAAGTTATAGCAAAATTTCACTTTTTCCAACCCCCGGTATGATTTTACCCATTAACGTTCTTGACCGAGATTTTATGCCCTTAAATTTTATCAATTTGGAAGTGATTGGTGTAAAATGAAAGTAGCCACAAGAAAGTGATATAGATAGATAGATAGATAGATATATAACTTTAAAAGTTAGGGTGGTTTTGGGTTCTAAGGGATGTGAAACACGAAGATATGTCTAAATTTTCTGAAAGTCATGACATAGTACCCATTACAACAGGTAGCTTTCCCAAAGATATCTACCTAATTGGAAGAAGTATTTTTATTATTATCAGTATAACCAAGCGTTGCATTTATGCATTTTTATTTATTACCTATTTAAATTGAAGCTTAAACGTTTGGAAAAAACCGAATATTTTCACGAGCAAAAGAAGTGTTTTTTATCATCCTGAACTTTAACAACCGCGATGAAAGATATACACAGTTTTTATATGGAGTTTCGAGTGAATTCTTCAGATGACTCAACCCGGTCATTTCTCCATACAAAATACAAACTTTGCACTATTGTGACCCTCTTATTTGTAGATGAAAATAATACGGCATACCGTTTTATCTTCTAATTAATTAGGCTTTGTACTTTCTATGAGGTTCGAAAAGTTGGTACCTTTTCATACATTTTATCAATACTATTGATATCTTATTGAATAAATACAAGAGTCAAGAAAATAAAATTATAGAAGCATAGTTCATTTTAGAAAGATGAAAATTCAATGATGTATTTTGATTTTGTTTTTCATGATTAACCAATAACGGTAGATACAGTCGAGGGCAAATGAAGCTTTACCTTGAAAGGTTAGATTAGGTTGTATAGGGTGATGTTTTTAGAGGCGTGGTTTTCAAGAAGAGATAAAACGCATATAATTTGATGTTATGGCTAAGAATTTAGTTTTATTATAAAGATAAGGGTTTGCCATTATGTTTTAAAAATGATTTCGGGTAAGTGGCCGCCGCGGCTGACTCGAACAAATTCCAGCCGAGAGGCCCAATTTTCAACCACTTTTTGCAGCAAGTTGGGCCGTATGTCAGCAATAACGCGCCGAATATTCTCTTCCAAGGCGTTAATCGTGTCCGGCTTATCTGCGTAGACAAGCGACTTCACATAACCCCACAAAAAATAGTCCAGCGGTGTTAAATCGCACGATCTTGGAGGCCACGCCACGTTGTTCAGGAGTAAGTCTATTCATTATGAAATGGCAAACCAAACTGAGCATAAATCAAGTGACAGCTGTCAAAAACACCAACTACGAAAAAAGTAGTGCCAGATTGAAAACCACGCCTCTAAAAAAAACACTCTATATATTTCGAAATTTATATGTAAATATTAATCTCGTCTACGCTCATACGGAGATGCGAAAGCGATGGTTCTCATAGATACAGTACACACACACACGTACTATCTCTCTTTTTTTTTTAATGCGCGGGGTAAAGATCCGAGTGCCTTTGACCGGACAATATTTCTGTTTTTACAAGACTTTAGATGAGACAGAATAAGAGTTGACCACGCGCCGGACAGAGCAGAGTGCTTTTGGTAAATATTAATATATTTAAATATATTTTTTAAAAGTTTCCTTCGCCCGCTCCACGCGCGTCCGCCTGACGGACGCCGCAGGCCTTACCCGCGCGACTTACTCCTGGAGTAAGTCCACTCAGCGCGGAGGCCACTCCGACACCGCATCGATTGCCATTCGTCGACGATCCCCTCAGTTCATCCCACCCGGAAGGAAGGAAGACCTGTCACCCCCCACTGCAAGTCGGCTCACCCGAATCCCCAGACCAAGGGGGCCTAACAAGCCCCTCGCTGGAAGAGTGCCTCGAGATAGTGCCCGCACTACTCCTGAGCGCAGAAACACAAACGTTCCATCGAAATTGATGCCTTTCCCCCTCTAAATTCTAATTCTAAGTAAACAGTTTTTCAGCACTGGCAATTGTTTGCCTTTCTTGTATCCTTTTAATAGAGGCCCGATAGCGCAGTGGTATGACTGCTCACTCTGATACGCAGGTGCCGGGTTCAAGCCGATTGGATCGCACCAGGCTTGATCACAATACTGTCGACTGAGTTCGTTATCGAGGCACACATACTTACCTTTTTAATCATTACAGACTTCGTTTAACCTTAATAATTCTCCCCTGAGAAAACTAAGCACACAATAAAAAAAAACATAATCTAACATTGGTTTTATTATTGCAAATTCACAAATGATTTTTTGCATTATTAATACAGAATCAAAAATATAGGTAGCAATAAAAAATACGCATTTATTTAATAAAACACATAAAATTCAGTTCCTTGCTTGATATATTTTATTCGTAATGATAATTTGATTTAATGATAAAAAAAAAATAACATTAAACCAATAAGTAACATTTAACCTTAAAAAAAATAAAAAATAATTAATTTGTCTTAATTAATATTTTCTAAATTAGTTTTACTTTTTTTTTATACTTTTTTAATGCCTTTTTTTTAGGCACATACAATGCAGTAAAATACTTGAGTTAATTTTAATGCCGATCGGTCGAAAAAGAACATATATTTCCTTCCGCCTATTCGAGGCACATGGTAACACATTCCGTATGAGAATCGCTGAGTCGTTTTCGCAATAGTAAAAAGATTTCGCTTAAGATCAACCGCAAACGCTATAATCAAGAGTCCAATTTCAGTGCATTAGTCATTATTTCTATAAATATTTTCTTTTTGCATAGTCCCTAACTCGTCGACATGTCAAAAATTAAAATTAATAAATGCTACCAACACAAAGAAAACAAAACGGGTGTTAGAATGTGACATTTCATTTAACAGGTCTTTTTAGGGTTACTTCAAACTGTTCAACAACTTTTGTGCTAACTTTTTTGCACACCAAATCGTCTTTAACACAATTATAACTAACTTCGGAACGATTTAATTATAACAAATATTTCTCTATCGTTAAGCCGGTCGCAGACATTTGTCGCAAATACACTTTAAAGATGCGCAAATGTCTGGGAGGCCATTTGCAAATATTTACACACATATTCCGTTTTTTCTTTGTTATTTGCCAGTGTTAGTTAAGAGTCAGTATATCGTGAGGTTTGCAAATGGTGTCGGCCACGTGCACTTCGAGCGTCCATCGACAACACCAAAGAATAAACATTTGTCAGTTTTTTATTTATATTAAAAATATAAGGCAATTTAAAATAAATCTAAGTTTAAGGTTTTCTGTAGAATTTTATTGCGGACATTTCTATGTATAAATTAGGCTTACGTCACATATATAGTTTGGTTTATGAGAACTTTAAAAAATAAAACTTACCAATTTCGATATTTTTTTATGTAAACATAGGATTATTTATTTAAAAAACCACCTTAAAGGTTTTCTAGAAAAATGTTCAGTTAATCTAATTATATTTTTTATATATGCCTGGTACGGAAAGCTATTTTGGCAGTATAACTCAGTTAGGATGGATTTTGTGTTATAGTTACGAACAATGGAATGATACGAAATTATAAAGTTGAAGTTAGTCGTCCATAGTGTACACATTTTTTGTAAAAACAGACCCATAAACATTTCTTAACGTATTTGCCTATTATTTTTTAGAATTTGACAAATATTTCGAAAAACCTCTGTTTTGCGCACGTGTTTGTAGAATTTAAAAGGATAGTAGTGCATCGACGAGCGTTATTTTTGTGTGAGGGTAGGTTCTAAGCTGCGGGTTTGTCCTCTGAAATATTCGTGGTTCCGGACGCCATGGACATGGTCTCGTCAGGACTACTCTGGCAGGATAGCGCCGGGAACCTCTTGTGCAGCGCGGCGCGGTACCTTGGATGGCTGTTGAAGAAACACAACATTAAAAGTCTTTATTGCTGTACCACCATACAAAACCGAACGAGGTAGTGAATAATTAAATTAATTATGTTTATTAGCGTTAAAATAATATCTCTTCAGTTGTGGTCGTTTGACAGCAGATGGTTTAATCGATCGTGATAGTTCATTGACGCGTTCCTATGACCGAAATCGCATGACATCTTCTACGCAAATTCTGGGCATCATTCTGGGCATTCATGCCTGACTAAAAGGATACCGTCGACTTTATATTCATCCTGCATAATACATGTGATGTTCCCCACACTATATAGGGAATTCGCGTATTCTGAGGAGCGTCCATCAATAAAACTGGGTAATAAACGGCTTTTTCCATGGACACAATGACAAGACAGTCGGAACTGCGCGGACGTGCAGTCAGACGGACAAGTAGTGAGAATCTGACCTTCGCAATAGTGTTAGTGTCAATAATGTTAGTGTCAGACGGACAAGTAGTGAGAATCTGACCTTCGCAATAATGTTAGTGTAATATTTACTGACCTCTTCGTTTGCCATGATTGTATTCAAGTTGTCTTTATAAGAGACAAGGCAAACCTTACCTAACCTAACCTAACCTAACCTAGCCTATATCACAGAAGAGTGAAATAGCGATACCCTATCTATTTTTATTTATTTATTAATTTATTTATGAAGTATTTTTTTTTGTTTAAAATACACATATTACATTAAATATCTTCTAGCAAAACATTGTTTTGGGGCTGCCAGAACAAATTTACATTCAAATTTAAGTTAGATATAAAGAAAAAAAATATTTAACAACAAAATAAAATACATGAAATATAAACATAAAATAACATAAACCCAAAGAGATACATATTTCACTATCCAAGAAAAAAACAAGTTAAAGTAGGTTTGGGAAAGGGCGATTACTAAATATCACCTAGAAAATTTTATATTTGTAATATTTTATTAAGTAATTTAAATTTCCTAATCACGAAATGTTAATATAAACTATTGTAAGTGTATGTAGAATACTATATATTGATACTATGTATATTTAATCTATTAGTTAAAGTGTGTATAGGTAATCTTTGGGACGAATTTTATATTGTTTATTTATCCCGCAGTAAAAGGCAACACATGTCTAATTTATTTACCTGATGCCGTAAACAATGGGGTTGTAAACCGCATTCGCTTTGGCGAAGACGGAACCCCAAATGGTAGCGAGGGGACTGATCGGCGCACTCTCGAAAATGCCCGTGTAGTTGATGACCAGGTACGGAGTCCACGCCATGAACCACAGGGAGATAGTCATCAGCGCAACCTTAGTACAAAATACATAGGTAATTAATTAATTATTTTTTACATTCTTTTATTCGGCTTGCAATGTTTTTTAGTCTGTAGTGTTAACACATAAACACATATTGTTTGAGCCATTATCAAAATAGGTTCAGCCAAGTAATTTACTCTTCTGGTCTCTTTTCTACCCACAAATAGTCCCCCGTCTCGCTCTTCCGCACCAAACGAACAGAGACGTTTCAGCAATTGAACGGTGCGGTTGTATGAATCCTTTGCTCTCCCGCAGCAGAACTACACCGACGTGTCACCTGTGAAACTCACCAACGCCGGTTGCAGCATCCGAACTCATCAGTGCGCTTGGCAACTAAAGGTCGGTGAATCTATTTGTAGTTTGGTGTATTCCGTGTAACCCAATTCTTTTCTGGTTAGATATAATCCAAACCCATATACCCAAACCTACAGTCCACTAGTATATCGAAAATATCTACCACATATTTTTTTTTATTTCTTTACGAAAGCTGCAAAATTAAGAAAAAACGTGGTATTCCTTACTACCTTCGCCAGTCGGTATTCTGCGCTGGTGTTGGCTGCATCGGCGGACCTCAAAGACGCCACGTTCATCTTCTTCGCCTGTTCCCTCATGGACTTCTCGTGGGCGGCCACCGCCTGCAGACAATAACAAAGGTGCGTCAATATGTTAGGAATCTCACTAAAAATTAAGGCAAATATTTATTTATTTATTTCAGGAAATACATTGCAAAAAAGCTTATCGATTCGTAAACTGCGCACATTTTGGTAATATATAAAAGTAATCTAAGGCAATCTAATCTAATTGTAATTAATATAAGGCGTTAAAAGATTTAATAGTGGCTAAGAACTGAACATAAAACCAATTTAGTAACAACGAATCCCTTTTTAGGGGTCCCAGATAAATACTTGTAACGGATATAAAACTTAAATTACCATTGTATGATAGTGTAAAATTATTAATAATAAACTACTTGGAAAGTGTGTGGCTAAGAAACTTAAATTAAAAACAGGGTTTTCTAAATTTAGCATTTTTAAAAAAGAGATTAAGAAATTAACTCTGGGAAAAAATATATATAGTTTTGAAGAGGTTTAATTAATCTCTTTTCAATTTCTCTTTTTAGTTTTAATTATATTTATGTAAATTTTGTTTTTTGTATTTCCTGTGTATACTTTATTAGATCTCTTTAAATATTTATTTCTCTGGTTTGTTAAATTAAATTTGTTTTATTTTGTTTCTTGAAAATCTTTTTGTGTAATTTTATTTTATTCTATTCATTGTCTATTTGTTTTCTATCTACATTGTTGTATTTTAAAAGTTATTATGTTATTCCCATGTACATTTTTGTATATATTGTAAAATAAATCTTATCTTATCTTATTAGTAATAAAAAAAATTATTAATAATTTAAGGGGTATATTATAAAGGACGGGTTCAATATAAATATTTATAATCATTTCTCACACTCAAAAACTCTTTCACGCATACCTACTCCTCGAACCATCTTTATATGAAAAAAATAAAATAAAATGTCATTACACCTTCTTATGTCCGTAATTAGGTTCATGAAAGCGGCTGTTTGTTTATAAATATCCAAAACTGAAAATATTTATTAATCGCCGTTTTATACTTTATGACGTTTAAAAAAACTTTTAATAATTTAAACATTTGATCGAATCACAGGAAGTTTGTGCCGCAAAGAATAGAATGCGTTCTTATTTATTGTTACATCTAGTTTTAACTAGATGTAATCTAGTTTTACATCTAGTTTAACGCCAATAGAAGGAACTTATCAAATACTTTTCGACTTATTTTCACAACCAAAGTTTTAATTTATTTATTTATTCATAATGGTACAATATGAAGTCAAAACAATAAATTAAACATTATAAATATTTTAAATATATATCTTAAGAGATTGCGGTAGTCTTGTTGCTGTTAAGGATCCACTGCACCGGTTGCGGATTCAACGAAAAATATAGTTGCACAATTCAGTGCAATTCAGTTGGGTAGGGCCTAAAATTAGTATTTTATCAAAATATGAATAAGCTATTTTCTTTTTAATACTAATATATCACTATTTTATCTGTGGGTTAATATTTTTTCATAACTGATTTAGATACAATTTTGTTATGCCCATTTAGTTGGTTAACAATCCTAAATTTTATTTTTGCGTTTCGTTGCGTTGAAAATAACTACACGAAGGTGCTTTACTTAATCATCATTGGTTTTATTTATTTTTTATAGCGGTGTTAGCCAAGATTTAGATTCTGTTTCCTAACCTAGGATTAATTGGTAAAATGGTTTCCTGTGCGTTATTGTAATTTTAAGCTAAAGCCGAAATTAATACTAACCTGGACGATGAAGAAGTATGAGTAAATGATGCAGATCAGAGGAGTGAAATAGACGAAGGCGGAGTAGACGAGGATGTACGATCGGCTGAGCCAGTCCTTGGTGAGGTAGTCGGTGCCGCAGGCGGTCATGTTACCCTCGGGTACGTACCTACGCAATCAGAATAAATGTTTTGAAATCGAATTTAACCGGAAGAACCGGATCTCGTGCGAGGCACCAACAGTACTTTAAACGACGAGTTTATGCCCTCTACAATATTATGCGAAATGGGCAAGTGGGTTAAGGCTCTGGTCTGAGATCGCGGTTCGAATCACGGCGATGTGGAAAAAAAGTGACGTCATCAGCAGAGAGGGGGAGATGACGTACGCTGTCTCCTTCGCCTCCTAGAGTCTTATAGGGAGGGGATATAGGGAGGGGAGGGGGGTTATTATTAGCCAGGGGTTACTTGAGGTCAAAGTGGTCTCATCCGCACACTTGGTTACTACTTACCTGAACCGAAAACAAAACCGCTATCACCCGAAGACGGCCGAATGTTGGCTTCGTAAGCCAAAATGTAGGAGCGATTCATAATCAACCGCTCACATAACCAATCAGCAAAGCGTGGTATTTTCTCACGCCAGTTATTCTTAATAATTTTAATTAATTGGTCACAAAAAACCATAAATTAATATGTTTATTTTATAAGGATATTTTCCGGCCTTGAATTTTGTAATTTTGCGATATTAGTTGTAACAAGTCAATCGGGTCGCATTTTTTGTCGGCAATTCACGTTATTAGAAAATTTATTTATTTATTATTTTTTATATAAAACAATACATTTAATAATAAACAAACAGTGCTTATAAAGAGTACGGTGTTCCTCGGGGTAGTATATTGGGTCCCTTAACCTAACCTCACTCTAATGCTAACTGTGAGAGATGTTACAGTGAAGTTAACAATATGAAAACGAGGCAAAGAAACAAATTATAACCTCAACCGTCAATGGGTTGAACAACAGACTATGAGAAATTGAGGCGAAGTTTCGGGTATCCCACGGCATGTGCGATAAAATGAAAAAGGAGAAATATTTTCTGAATGCGCAAGAGTTTGACCTAATTTGACACATTATGGCGAGGAAAATAATAGCAAATAATTAGTGTTCTATAAGTAACTTGAATAATTATAGAAATTTAATGTTTTTCCAAACAAATAGTACGATTTACGGCAGTCTTTTTTTATAATAAATACGGCAATCTCTACTTAAATAGACGGTGGCAACACTGCGTTTCAATACGAGTCCCTCATCGTTTGTTAGGGGCTGAGGTAGATATAGCTACCTTCAAATTAATGGCTCGTTTTTGCTAAATTACACAACCATTTTCGAGATAGATATTCATTGTTGCACTAAACACTAAAGACAAACGTTTTACAGCCATCTTTTATGTTTTCGAGTTAGAGCGACGAAGCAATAGTCACTCTCGTTGATTTCGAAATGTTTCCTCAACACGTCAAAACGTCTTTACTCACATCACTATAAGATAGTTCATTTAGTATAAGATAGGTAGTAAAGAAAACGATTACCGACAGTATGTAAGTATGTCGGTACCTGTTCCAGCCGAAGAACGGAGCGACAGTCCACGCCAGGCAGAATACCCAAATGGCGAAGATCCTCAGGACGGCCCCTTGATTGGTCATGGGCTGTGCGGCGATGCCCTTGACGATCACGTTGTACCGGTCGAAAGCTATCATGGTCATACTCCAGATGGACGCGCAGCCGAACAAGGAACCACAACAACCGTACAGTTCGCACATGAAGGGTCCTGTAATAAATACGTTTGATCATGTGAATCATGCTGACAGGTGTCATCAACAGTCTGAAGTACCTAATGCCCTCTTATATTCTTCAATAGTGCGTAAATAACAGTAATGAGTATAGTAAAACCGCTTCCAGATTCTGGAGAAGTGTCAGTCAATTGTGCGTCGCTGTTGAGGTCGGAAGGATTGTGTGTTATAGTTACGAACAATGCAATGAACGAATTAATGTGTCCTAAATTAAGAGTTTTAAATTTTAGATTAAATAAATAATTAAATGAGCATAAATAATACGATAATATTGCGTCCACCGAGTCTTTTCAAAAACTGTGATCTTTGCAAAGTTATTTCAGTCTAGAAGTTGACAAATTCAAGAAACATTTGCGCAGGTATTTGAGACCGGCTTAAGAAATACGAAATAAAGTTTCACGGCTAAATAATTAAGTTAATTTAAATACTTAAAACATGAAAATAATTTTCTGACTAAACCATTCATTCGGTTGGCGGTGTGTGAAGTTAGTTCGCTTTTGTGGTGGTTCTTATAGTCATGAGCGGGTAGGTACAAGAATAAACAGGAGATGAATTTAATTAACCTGCAACTTTTGTGAGAACACATAAACTTAGAAACGCGACTTTGCGACGAGTGCCGTGTGCGGTCGGCAATAAGTCAAAATATAACTCTTCGACTCACCAAATACCCATGTTTCGTAGTAGCAGCATATCACCATGGCAGGAGACATCGAGAGCATCAGCATGAAGTCCGAGAAGGCCAAGTTGACGACTAGCAGATTCGATGGTGTTTTGAGGTTCTGTCGTCATTTAAACTTTTAGTCATCGAGTAAGTACTTTTTGTAGTCACACTCAGGTTGGCGGTTTCACCTACTTAGTTTCAAGTTCTATGCTAAATAGTTTTTGGCATTTTGAAACGTATTAATACCAACCAATTCGACAACCCTAGAAACTGATTTCGAAAACAAATTATATAGGTTTTTATTAAACAAAATAAGGTATCGGCAGCATAATGTTCACTTTTACTTACAGTAGATATTAAAATAAAATACAAATATTCATTAGTAAATTGCAAAAAATAGGAAATAGAGTACCTAGTTACCAGTCATGTTGGCCGATGCATGTATTACTTCATTAAATTATTTATTTTTAAATAATACCTTAATAAAATATTGAAATACATGTTAACAATTATTCTTAGACACTAAAGTAAAAAGAAACCTTATCAATATTCAAATAAAAAGAGAAATCCAAATGCATCTTTTATGCTTAGTAAAGACAATCGAAGATAAAACAAAGGTCAATTATGGTCTACGAAAACTGGATTGACTAAAGTCCTTATAAAGCAATAAAGCTTGACTCCGAGGGATAACGACTTAACAATTAAGAAATATGTTCGGAATAAATGATGATGAGCAATTAATGATATTTCAATTTACTGTTTTTCGGCTCTAATTTCTTGTTGTTTATTTAACGATAATTCTTTAATACTACCTTAATGTCATTATTTCCGAGCAAATAAATTAATATTTAATTTATTGATATTTGGCCTAACCTAACAGTGCGCAGTTGAATTACTATACAATATACAAAATAAATAAATAATATAGTTTTGGTTCAAAATTGCGTAGTCCGCCTATACAAAGCGGGGGTCGATGGTAAACATAGCGTTCGTCAAACTATCTAGAGTGCATTTGAAGCATGTTTAAGCTAAAGTCGATAGTTAATCAGACGATTAGAACATTTTGAGAATCGTTGATTATTTTATTACTTTTTTAACGGCACTTTTGTCAATTCAGTTTACGTAGACCATAATTGTTAGGATTAATTGCTGCTCACGATGTTTAGGGGATTGTGAGTACATCTGGCAGTTTCCTTGTGTGAATTGCGATTTTTTTTTATTTATTCATTATTGTCCGTGTTTTGTTTATTATATAAATCTCAATCGGTGACAAACCGAAGCGAATAAATAATACGGGATAATTTCTTACCGTTCTCCAAAGTCGCCAGCCCAAATCTTGCCATTATGGGTTGACGCTTCAAGTCGAAGCCAAAGGATAAATAAATATTCATTTAGATTCATTTAGACCCGTTTTCTATGGCTCTAGCATTTGGCAACCATTGGATATTTAATAATAAAAAAAAATATGTTTAGATACATTGTTATGTCTTCAACTTAGTAAAGCCAGATTTTTAAAATTCAATTCTATTTCTGAGAAATTTAATAAATGATAAACTGCTAATAGTTCTTTTTTAGTTGAGTTGCTCCCTTATAAAACATATTAAAATTTTAGGAAAAATAGTAATTAAAAGGCAAATGAAGGGTCTAAAATATAGGAAAGTTTCTTTTTTAATTTCTATATTACGAAGCTGTAATTATATAAAAACCAACAATTGCTTACTGGCCGCGCAGAGAGTAAAACCTGACACCCTATAAAAATAAAGCACTGAATTGGTCGACTCTCAATACGCTATGGATTAAAACAGCTCAATATGGACTCAATAGGGTGGCACAGTGGCATGTCATTCGCTTCGAGCAGTTTCATAATTTTATAACCTCATATTTTACACTACCTTTGTCGTTGAAAATATGTAGATAACCATTCCGTTGCCAATTATTGATATTACTCCCAGCATTCCGATTGTAAATCCTAGAAGTCCATGCCATAGGGGGTTCATGGGAGGAAACTGATACCTAAAAAAATCCTTACATTAGCAAAAAAAACATTAATTTTCACTTATTTAAGACCTAGGTAAGTGTTTGGGGTCAAAATAACAAAATAAAAAACATGTTGACGCTACCAGAAATTGAACCAAAGACTTCCAATTTGGTGGTCTGATACGGATCTTTGATATTTTACCATGGTAAAAGATTCTTAAAAATCTAGCGCAGAATTTCGATATGATAAAAAAAGGTTCAATTACCAATGCGCGTCGACTAAATGCATCATATCAGGTGGAACCTTGTCAACGACGGTGATGTTGGAAGACCCGTACGCAGATGCGTGGCCATCCCAGGTCTTCAGGGCGGCGAAGGCGGGACCGATGTGGCCATCCAATGATGCAGCACCGAAAGACATGTCTACGTTTGTTCTGGAAGTAATATAATCGGGAAAATATATAAGACGCCATAATAAATAACCTGTCGAAATATAATTGGGCGGTGCTGTCGTAAAACTGCTATAAAATAATCAGCAACTCCCTAACATTTTCTCGGAACACTTTGAGAGCGCTCTGTTTTACGAAAAAAGCTTCATAAACGGCGCAACAGGATCGATTGCATGGTCTTGAACGCTCGAAAAATGGCCTCACTATTTTACTAAGCATTTCAATACAAAGATATTAGCGAAAACCAAAATTAAGCAATCATTCCGTTCAAAATCGTTCAACTCTAACTTTTATGTTTTTATATGTATGTTATCTTTATAATAAAACTAAATTCTTAGCCATAACATCAAATTATATGCGTTTTATCTCTTCTTGAAAACCACGCCTCTAAAAAAAACATCCCTATATTTAACACTACTTTCCCGGCATTCAAGAGAGTGTCTACTTGAGTAGTATATTTATATTCATATGTATATGTAGAATTTATTATATTTTATATTATATTGTGTTTTATATTATATTCTGGTGATTGTCCCCAACCCCCAACCCCTCCTACTTCCTGGTCCCGGCCTCGCCCCCGAATGGGTTTTCTATTTGTTTAAGTTTGGAGGAAACTATTATTGGCTTTGTGTTTTAATTGTTTTTTTGTTTATTGTAATAACTATGTAAGCTGTTGTTTCCTGAAATAAAATAAATAAATATTGTCCCCTTTACTAAATAAATGTACTTTAGCATCGTAATTTGAGCTCCATCCATCACGCTAAATAAATAGAATATGTTTGGCCTAGGCTATGCGATTACCTGCCTTGGAACAAACTCTACCATACACAAGCGAATCCAGATTGGTCGTGTAAAAAAATATGTCGAAAAGAGGTTTAAAAGAAAATTAAATTATTGAAACAAACAAAAAAATATCAAATAATTAACGGCATACATACCTAGCATATACACAAAGATACAAGACGAGACACTTGGCTTACCTTAGAAATTAAAATAATGTAAATAGACTATTTTCTACCGCCAGGTACCAACAATTGCCACGGATCTGGAGAGAAGTCTTGAAGAAAATCGCTTTAAGAACGAACTACTTCAGACATGCCATTTGAGGAGTTGGTGATGAGCACCCGCAGGTGCCGCTTGTACTCAAATGAGCCAAAAATCAAGTAATATTTATAGTCGTTTTGGGCAAACAGGATTAGGAATATAATACTTTAACGAAACTTAAAGTATCGGATAAATGTCGTCTCATAAGTGACGAAAATATAATATAATTAGAATGTTATAAGCCATTTTGGCAGGTTGAACGTCTTTTTTAGACAGGGCCGCACTAACTTACTCGTATCCGTAAATATTTCATTTATAATATTAAAAAGACTGCTTGTGTTTCTAAATGGTTCAAGTGTTTGGCCGTTAAAAGTAAATTTTTTTTTTTTTTAATTTTTATCCAAAATAATACATATGAAATAGCATAAAACAATTGAAATAAAACTAGTTACGAGTAATCTTAAACTATCTCATACAAGCCAAAATAGATAGGTGGTGTGGATTTTATCACCCCACTAGACAAGGTCTGTTCTGGGGTGATACCTGCTCCAATTTTACACGTTTGCTTTACTGTGTATATATGCTTCTTAATTATTTTTATTCTATTTTGATAATTAGTATACGTATGGGTATATATATATAAATATATACATATCATATATATGAAATAAATACGCATGAGATACTTATATTATAAAGTGTTAGGTTTTAGTAATAATAATTGTGCAAAGTATATAAGATTATATAATGATAAATCGTTAAAAGGAGGCGGATATTGGAAAACTAGTCTGTTTAGCTGTTTAACTATATTAATTCTAATTTAATAAAAGAACTAATTTAATAAAAGAACTTTTTTCTTTTTTTTTTATATTATCAAAAGTATTTTCTATTCTTTTCTAAAACATAAAATACCGTTCATTACCTTCATTGCTGAAAACCAGTGCTTTGCTCGCTAAACGAGTAATGAAGCTAAGCTTGGCCCATTTATTGAGACATGTATTAATAAGCAATTGTAAACTACCGATTAATGTCGATAAATTATTTTTATACGAGATCAACAGTCAGATTTTCCTATTTTTGAAAAAATTAAATAATGATTTTTTTTATAAAAATCTTACGGAATTTTAAGGAATACATTTCTAGGTTGCTAATGGACGTTTTCACCAAACCTCACTTAGGGCTAAGAGTCCCTTAATTTGAGATATGTCAAACGTTTGCCAAAGAATAACCTATGCTTAAGAGTTTCTTAGTTAGGGAAGACCTAAGGTGGGATTGGTCAGGAGCACTAACACCAATAATTATGCAGAGTCGTCCTCAAGTGATCACAGTCCTTCAAGTGAAGTGAAGTGAAGTGATCCTTCAAGGCATTCGATTCCTAAACCTTCAATTTATTTGAATATTGGCATTTCGTCAAATTAGAATTAATATAGTTGTAGCGGCGCTACATATTTGGACTGCGGCTGGCAGCGTCGTTTTGGCCGGCGACGGGCGATCGCCGCCGGGCGCATCTGATTGGTCGGCATCTGCGCAGGCGCGCATTCGAACGGCGCACGGGCGATCCGCCAGCGACGCAAGCAGTCAGTCGGGTCAACAAGCTAGCTAGCCACCGCGCGCATCACGCGCTGACGACTTAAAATTGTACCTGATAATTAATATTTTCACTGTTATTTCCGTAAATTTTACAACTGTTATTTAGTTTTATTATCATTATACTACGCAATTGTTGAAGTGTTTCCCAATAGGGATTCATGTAAATAAAGAATACCGCCGGCCTCTAGCGGTTCAACGTTCTACTGAGTTTGTCTTTTCTACTCATCCTGGCCGCTAGACATCCCCGGCATATAGTTAAACAGCTAAACAGACTAGTTTTGCAATATCCGCCTCCTTTTAACGATTTATCAAGCAAAATATTGACGATTGTTTATAATTAGTTGGGGTTGGTTACGGTGACCTTATGGAAATAAACAATTTGGTTTTGATATTTGTACGTTAAGAAATGTCAACAATTTATTGAAATTTATTAATTATGGCCGAATCTTTCTCGAGAAAAGTTAGGGACGACTTTGCATACGGATGTAACTACTAAGTAGGTTCATTGTGGGAAAAAACACATTTATGTAACAGATTTTTTTCGGGAATATATAGTTAACATTTCCATATCGGGCGGCTCTGTTAAAAATTGCGGTTTTGATGGTGAAGCAACTTGAAGAAAATGCCCGCGCGTGAAGTGAGGCAAACCAAAGAGCAAACGACTCGACAAGGGTGGGCAACATAACAGGATTATTAGTTGGCTTGCTTTGTGATTTCATGTCAACGCTACTCGGTAGTGCTGTGTCGATAGCGTGTCATTATCGTGCATCACTCCATGCACGCGTCAGGCTTGCGTGTTAAAATAACGACCCTTCAGCCTATAAACTATAAAGCATTTACAAATTTCGTTTTTAAAAATACAAACATTTCATAGGTTTATTTATTAAAGAATTGGCTATTATTAAACGTAACTAGAATAAAATTATATTTCTGGATTAATTATTAATACAATATTTTAGGAGCCAGGCTCCGGTTATACCGTTGAGTTTAGTAGGTGAAGAAAAATCGCTCACCCAGTTCTTGTTTGTTCAATAGACCAATTTTTCCGAAAATGAGTTATGAACACAATATTTTTTAAAACCAAATTCCTCGTCGTTATCGCAAAAGAAATCTTAAGTATTATAACCGTACGGCTCATTACTCCATAATTTGCACATTCAATATCCACCGTTCGGTACAATATCTTAGGCTTGTTTGCCCAATATGTTTGAATTTTAGACAAAACTGACACAGTTTCTTTGTTTAAACCAACGATCTTTTAAAAAATATAGCGGGGGTATCGTGGTGTCGGGTTTTCAGCAAAACGATTTGTATGACATGCCGTATCTATATGTTTTAAAAGATCGTTGGTTTAAACGAAATCCTACGTAAAATTGACAATATTACAAGTGCTTGTTTGTTCAATATCATACGGGGGCTAATCGCAGACTATCATTCTTGTGACGTCAACACTGTCTGCCATTTTAAAACAGTAGATTGACCCCTCGACATGCACAGGCACGTGTTTGCATTGTTTTTTAATTAAAAATACTGCATAATACATGTGAAAAACATGTCTTCTAGTCTCTCAAAATCACTACATAGAAGATACAAAATAGATTTTGAAAGGTAAGTTTGATATTTAGGAGTTATTCACAAAAGTAGCCGTTGTAACTACATGCTGACCGTTGGACGGATTGTTCAAAATATCAAATGAGCTATGTAACTCTAAACGTTTTTTAGCGTAATTTAAAATTTTATTTAATTATTTTTTTAATTGTTTCTTCATTTTAGTTTTTCATATATTAAGTGTTATCGAGTAGACACTTAAATTGTATTCGTGTGTGTGTGTGTGTGTATTTGTGCCTTAGTTAATTTTTATATTTTCACAAGGTTTTGCGCTGGTCTATTGTATGCTCACTGTAACACTTCATATATAACCTTCCTTAGAACAGGAAACTCTTACCCACTTAGGAAGGTTATAGACTTGTACTCATTGGCTAACATATTTTTCAATAATAAAAAAAAAGAAAAGTTTTTTGTTCGAATTTTAGAAAAAGAATTATTTATTTGAAGTTTGCATTTCTCCGCTCCAACATGCTGCTAGCATAGATTTACGCAGGTTTCACCTTTGCGACTAGTATTCATATTTTTTTACTGTGCTGTCATACCTAGACGCCCTAAGGCCGTATTTAGGCGCAGGTTATCTTGGCTTGCCTATCAGCCCGCACCAAAAAAGTACATACACATACCTATCTAAAGAATTAAAATTTGTTAAAAATACGAAAAATATTTTTGCTGACGAAGGTTTAAAGCTTGTGTAAATCGGTCCTATCCGGAAAAAGATGTCCGTGATGATCGTAGAAATTAATGTATTTTATAGGCTTGTTTTAGTTTTGTTACCTTTTTTAATGAAGAAGTTAACCGGTGAAATATATGAAATGTCAGATTAATGTTATTTTCAAATGTCATCTTGTGTCCACTATCAGTAATTATTTTTGGCGGGATTTACTTTGGCGCTTCGATTTATTAGCTATTATAAATGGATCCTGATTTAAACCTAGGTCTAAGTGATGATGAAGAAGAAATAACCGCGGAACATGTCCTTAAGACCATTGAAAGGGCTTGGATAAATGAAAAACTTGCGCCGGAAATTTTACCACAACAAAACGACATGATCGAATGTATGTTGCAACAGATACAAAATATGGAGAGAAACATAAACAAGCTATCCAAAACGGACATCAGAGCGGACGTCCACAGCATGGAGCTCAGCAGAATAAAGTATATGATAAGTAGCTACTTGAGAACGAGGTTAGGAAAAATTGAAAAGCACATCATTCCCATACTTAATGAGGAACGCACTCGTGCAGACATGGACTCATCTTATTTAACTTCTTCTGAATTGAAATATGCACATGATTATTTGTCGAGTATTAAACAGCACATGCAAACAGTGGCTTTGAAGCACATGGCGAATAACATGCAATCGTTTGACGAGGCAAAATTAGCTGTTCCACCTGATTTAAACAGCCATGTATTCATCAGAGCTAATGAGACAATTAATGGACTTATTTTGGAAAATCCTCTTGGTGATCAGGATGAGGAGGTTGATTTAGAAGGTCAGTGATGTTTTTGATTTATATTTTCGTCAGGACAAGCATTTGTGAAGCTTCTGCTGTGGGACCCTTGAAAGGACATTTTGCAGTTATCAGTTAAAATGCTGGTAATTTAACAAGCTATTGGTAATTTAGATTGGCCAAAAAGTAAAAGCGACATGTAGATAATATAACCAAATGATGATGTAAAATAATATGCTTTTAAAACAAAAATATATAATTTTAAAAAATAGTTTATTTATTATGTTCTTTTTGGATTTCAGAAGGCTCGCAACATTTACTACGATACAAACCGATTGCGGAGTTCCTCAAAAATGGAAAGGTGCAACTTATATAATGTAAATAGTTCAATTTTGTACATATAGGATTGATTTATTTTATACAATATTCTAACCCTTATCAAATTATACATAATTTGTAATTTTTGCATATGTATATATTTTTTTAAACCTTTTGACTCCTAAAAAAAATTAAAATTTTGTATAAGACATCATTATTTTTGTAGAAGAACATCCCACTTCTGAATATGTTGGAAAATTATACAATGAAATAAAAAATATTTCATAACTGTAAGCATGTAACACAGTAAGCAAATTAACTGGTTTCCTTTAACAAGAAATGGCCCCCACCGACATTGTGTTATAACCGTACACTAGAAGTTAATTTCCAAGATAATGAAAGTCCCCAAAACGTGTTCCACTAAGGCAACGAAAGCTAGTTCTGATGGACTTGTGATGTTCAGTGATCAGTGACTTTAATGACATCTGTTCCACCACCACCACCAGATCTTACTTCTTTAAAAGTTCTACTGTCGGACGTGCTAACTCTGAAATGGGAGTGACATGAAAGCATGCTATTTCATGAGGCAGGAACAAACGTGCGCGGTTTAGCAGTGGGCATTAACGCGATAATCATATAACTGAGGTTGCGTTATGCGCGATTTCAAAATACTTAAACTACTAAGTACATATAACTATGTGATTTGTAACTGAACTCGTCACCTTGCTACATTCCAATGAGATTTCCGTGTCACTGAAGCTGGAGTCTGGCCGGACAGGGTAAAATATAATAATAGGTCTGGCGATGCACCTGAATGCACCATACGGTGTCCATCTGTATAACTTGTGGAATATGCAAGCCAGGCAATAGGCATGCGAAATTCGTTGAACGCGACTCTGTAGCTATGGCTGTGAATGAACGCGATTTCATCACTATGAGCTGGTTTCAGTAACGCAGCTATTTGTTCGCTAGATTAATAGGGTGATTTAAATACTTTAAGCACAAAATCAAGAGGCCGATAATCAAAGACCTTAGGATTTTCTTTTTTGCGAGAAAACCGTTAAGAATGTGCCGAAAACATTTAGTTTTTGTAATCTTTATGAAATTTACTTCTAATGTCCAGTACCGTTTTTCTAAAAATAGCAGCTGTTAATAAAATGCCATATTTTTCGTTTAATCTTAATATGATCAATTATTTTCATGTTACAAAAATCAGGGGTTTCATTAACCTGTTCCACTTTATTTGTCATAAAAAATATATATTTATTCGGAACCTAAAGCTTATTTCATTACCTAACTTAGCAAGGTCATAACTTAAAATAGTTATATTTTTTACAAGCTTTTATTTAGCTTGCAATGTTTGTTAGTCTGTTTAGCTCAAATCTTGCGAGCTGAATTAGAACCACTTCCTCTTATCCTACGGAGTTGAAATTTGACATGTTGGTTGAGTTCCGATGACAATGCATTTTTACAATAAGCATGACCTGATTCTACACCCGGGAATGGCTCCAGACAAAAGAACTCCTCAACGGTCACAGCACAGACACGAAATATTACATACAAATTTGAGCACTTAAATAAAAGCTTTTTTACTATTCATTTATTTTTGTTCCGTTTAACTTACTCAAATACTCCAAATTGGATATACAAAATTTTCTTTCACTTTACAAAATATGGAGTTTGCAACACTTGATAGGTTAAATAACCAGTTTAAATTTATTTACTGTTCTGTTGTCTATGGAATTGTCAGTTGCAAAAGTAAGCTTCTCTTGCTATGAGGCCTGTTTACGAGTAACTGATGACTCCGGATATACACTGGAGATTATTGTAAATAGGTTCGTTGTTGAGCTGACATTCTAATGAAGAACATTTACGTATCAAAAGTTGATCTGTCAAGAGAAAAACAAATAAATTCAAATTCCAACGGGTCCCATTTTTTGATATTTGCAAGCATATTTCTAAAGAAAGGATAAGGGAAGACTGATCAGGAGGGTAAGCGTCGGTAGGTACCGAAAAGAATTCTTAAATCCATATAAGAGATTGTGAATCGTCCAGCTGTTCTCCAGTCTCCCGCAAACCCAATTAATTTTAAGGTCTACAAATTCTTAACCTATCTCTATACTATGTCCCTTATGGATTTTCACAATGGGTCTGACTTTGGTCAATGATTTCCATGGCAACTCTAAAATCCTACTTTTTCCTGCCAGTCTAAATCGTGTTGTTTTATATAAAATACATAAAACATTGGTTTATTCTTCGTTTATAATATCTGAATATGGTTGTTTAATATCATATTGTATGGCTTATTCCGCCGTAAGGCGCTGATAAATTATATGCTGTTCAGCGCGAGGATATTGATTTCAAGCAGACAGCTCCTTATGAAGTCTAATTGAACGGTACATAACTAACTCGGTCGACAGTGCTGTGAACTTACCTCCTTCTCCAAAAGTGCCTGTTCAAACATTATTACTATTGAGCCAGAAGGTATTATTTATGGGAAATGTCTATATGATTCTTTGTTTATCTGTTCTGCAGGTTTACGATCGTTAATGTATGGCTTACATTGTAGGCGATACACTGTCAGGCGCAGTTCCGAATCTCTTAACGTTGTCTTCATGACGCAAGGCCATTCGTTACATTTCGCATGAAATAATTGTATGTATGTTTTGTTACTCAACTTTTTTGACGGTACTGAAGAAAGCTCCGTTGAATATTGTTGAAAGAGAAAAAATACACTTGGCCACAATAAAAGTTATAGATCAACCTCACCGAAGATCTTTTCCATTCATGTAGGTAATATTAAATTGGTACAGTGGACAATCGTATACAGTAAATGTAGGTATTTAATTTGAGCGATAGCTAGGAAAAAGTGCCGACATACTGTGGTGCCGGTATTGTTGCATTCACAGTCCTCCCCCACCCTCCCACGCCTGCCTACAAAAGAGGAACACAAAAACAATATCCGTCTCTTCATTGCGTTTCTTTGTTTTACCAAATGGTTCCGAAGTACAAGTGAGTGAGTGTATAAATATTAATAAAAAAATGTATTTTGACATACAAATGCTTTATTTCGTATATAAGGTAACAATTGTTTTAACTTAACTAAGTACTTAGGCACTAAGTGTGATTAAATAATAATACTTTTAACTTAAAGCTAAACTAAATGTCTTATTCCAAAAAAACTCATCAAAAAATATAGATAAACAATTTCAAACGAACCCATATTAATGAAGGGTTAAATAATTATGAGAAATTTGCCATAATCAAGTCAGTTGTTTAATAACATTACATATTTGTATATTTTAAGCACTTTATATACCATGTAGGTAAGAACTTCATGTTTTTATATTCATTCACAAGGCCACAATCAAAGGCACATATAAAACATTTTATAAACAATTTATTTTATTCTTGTGAATTAAATACATCTTTTGTATTTTTTTTTCCAAATAAAACAATAAAAAATTGAGTTATCAGCTTGCTTAAGAGGGCTCCGGTCGCTGCCAGGCCTATACAAATGGAGTTTGCTGGTTGACTTTTTTTCTGGTTGACTTGTACAATTTAAGTGGCAAGTATCATTATCCTACTAATTTTCAGTAATAGAAAAAATAGCCCGAAGAGAAGTTATTTAGAATTTTAAATTTCTCATACGAATGTAAAATGTCTAATAACCTTAAAAGAGGCCTTCTTCTAAAATCTATTTCTGTAAGTTAGTAGATAGTGATATTGTCCCTCAAATACATTGAAACATAGTCATCCGGAAAGAAATAAAAACAGCATTTGTATGGGCCTGGCTCTTTGAAAGAAATAACATGATTATTGAAAAATGTAAAACAACAAAAAATGGTAAGTACATACATTTCAATAGCATTTTTTTTAATAAAGCCAATTTAAATACTAGCCGATTTTCATATACAGGCTGTATTTATATTCACCGATGTCCTTTTGGGAGATTGATCTATTTCGACAACTAAAATAATTATATTTTTAAAAAACTTTTGTCTTCGGAGTACTTCGCGAGGTCACTGCCCGACTTCGAGCCATGCGTTCAGCTGCTTTCTCAAACATTAAAACGATTTCTATTAAATTTCGAATTTGTTTTTCTCATAATTGGGAAACATTTTTCTAATATTTTTTGGACCTAAAAGGACGTCAGTGAATATAAATGCATACACTTTACGTATAAACGATTTTATTTTTACGTGTAAATAAATAGTTATATATTCCAGATGGTAACATTATAATATTAACACACTCAGCGCCGCCAATGGTATATCCCGTAATCGCCGTATATGACAGCTGCCGTTTCCGGATAAAACCGTTACCGTCGTAATGCATTTCTATTAATATTTAAAAGCGTCAGATGTCGCGTATACCTAGATTCATGAAAGGCATAGACTAATCATCTATATTTTGTTAATTTTAGTCGATTTTTAAAAGTGCATTAGTGAATTGGAAGTGTTTTTGACGATCTTGGCAGTAAATATTCAAGATTTATTTACAAAAGCTACGTCAATATAATATTGAATATAAAAAACAAAGATTTTCGTAGTTTTGTACATATTGTTTGCCAATTATAAGAAATTATGACTTAAATTAAAAAACGGGTGACATGGGATATTCCGTTCGGTCAACATACTTCGCCGATCAGGCGGCAAAGTGCAGTCCGTGCGTTCGATGTACGAAGCTGAATGTGCTAAGAGATATTAAAACATCATTTCCTCTAGGCCACTGTTTTAGGCATACGTACAAATAGCATGTGGGTACTATTAAAAATGTACAAATATTGAAATAATCTGATCAATGAAACACGGTATCAATTAGAGGTTGCCATTTCTTGAACAACCTTGTAACAAGAGACTTATGAATATTAATTTTCCTTAAGAAGCGAAGCCCCTTAAGTGCTTTCTTAAGTGACCTTCGTGGAACGCATGTACGACATTTGCGTCACTTGCTTGTAACACTAAAACACGGCCGAGGGATTATAAACTAATAATGCGACCGCAAAACAGCTTCTAATGTCATTAATATTGAGTTAGCCACAAGTTCTGAGGGTTTTCAGGCTTACCATGTAAATGTATCTAATACAATAACAAACACAATGAAAATATTGCACCTTAATGTTACGATATTTACAGGAAATGAAAAATTCTCAGTAATTTTTACAAAAAATTATAAATATAAAATACTTTTGTTTAAAAAAATATATATAAAAGGGCTACCGTATAAAACTAATTTTATAAAGTCAATTATAAATGTTTCCGACATTGTCTCATGACAGATTTGTTACATAACTCTCTTATAACAGATTTCCTTAAGTATTTATCAAAAACCAAAATTTTACTTCGCAAGAAACCTGTGAATATCTACATTTTTTTTGTTCATTTTATGTCAACTTATCTAGGATAAAAGTGGATGTGCACCAAATCGTAGTTTTAATGACTTTTAATGTAGTTCAAATGAGTTTTTTTATGAATTTTCCAAATTAAGTACACATAAATTAAGAATGTTATCATAAATACAATAACTGCTAGGAAAATTAAAAAATATATTCTGATTTCTACAGTGAACAAAAAAAAAATGCTTTCAACTGTGAAATTGCATACTAACGATTTGATTTTCACAACTCAGATCAGTGGCTAAACAAGGACGGAATAAAATGCTTTCTGAGTATCTAACTATTTATTTAAACTAGACATTAGAAAGTCACTTTAAAGGGAGTTAGAGAGGGCGGATGAAATAATGTAGGTAGTTTATTAACGGCATCTTCCCCAAACTACTCTGGTACCCCAACATTACATGACATTCTTCAATTCATCATAAATGTTAACACCATTTTAATGATTTTTTTTAGTAATGAAACAACACCCCCTCCTATTTATTGAATTTGTGGTTCAGCCGATCTTGTTTTATAACTGTGAAAATTTCACAACGCTTTCTAAACACGGACTAAATTCCTAGTTTAGTTCTGTATTAAATCAGTTTTTTGTTTCTATATATATATAAACAATCAAAGCTTACAGGAATGTATAGGCACTTCAATTTATATTGTCTTTACGTCATTACCTGTATTGTGTACAATTTCTATTGGATAAATAATAAATAAATATATAAATAAATAGACATGGACGTAATAATTTAATTTATAATAACTATAATTTTAAACTCTTGCTATTCCTATGGAGTATTTTATGTGCATAATGCTGAGGACCAACAATTTTAATGAATGTGAAGTGACTGACATTATTTGAAGCTCCTCAGTATTGTTCTATTCATTGTAAGTACGAATAAATAAAACTAGAGATAATATAACTTTTATGGATAATATTTTGTAAGACATCTAACAAAATATATTTTCAACGACTTAAAAATTAGCGATAAATATGCCTACATTAACTTACCATGTAAACATACATACAAAACAGTTTCATTCCCTTATAACTAATACTGGCATTCGAATCGTAACATGAATATATACTTTTGTATAAAATTAAAGTTAGGTTTAAATTATTTTGCGTGTCGAGGTGCGGCTTAACAGATCATTTTGATGCTCTCCGTTCCGCTGTAAAAAATACGTAGTGTGTTACTTGTAACATATTTTGATATATCTTTAAAAAACATTTGTGGCAGATGAGGTTAGCAAGCAGACAATTCATTTTATGGAGGTTATGATTTCTTAAAGCTTGTTGATTTTCAACCCGGTAGTAAATTTAGTTTTCCAAATTATAATAATATAATATTTACTTATTTCAAATTAATTTATAAAATATTACAATATTTTTATCTAAACAATTTAGTTTATCAAATCCGGTAGATCATTGACCTTTTTTTTAATTTATTATTATTATTAGTTCGATGGGCAAGCAATATACTGCTGATAAGCCAACACTAGTAGTAATTTGGATTAGATTTGTATCGTAACTATATACCATTCGTGAAATTCGTAAATGACAGTTACCTCTGTTTGCCACGAACGAAACGGGGACACACATCATCTGTCATAATAAAAACAACATTTATAGGTTATGTGATAAAAATCATCGTCCACAAAATGACTCGAGCAAACACACATATATTTTGAAATCGGCTTCCCTATTTTTAACATAATTTTCCACTCTCGGCATTGCCTTAGATCTTTTGGAAATATATGGAGAATAACATGATTCGATTTGTAGTTCTGACATTGAGGTACCGAACAATATTTTCTGGTTTTATTATAGGGAATCAAACTCATTTTTAATCAAAATAAAGCATAAACACATTAAACTAAGGCAAGCATAACTGATCAAGCAGTTAAAATTCAAAATAATATCAAAAACCTAATTTCCGTGTAAAAACAAATTCTTAATTGTCAGCCAATTAACAACCAACCGTTATTAGTTTGAAGTTTGTAATTTTTTTTAATTTCACGAATAGCGTTGTAAATTCTCTGAAGTTTGTCCTGCTGCAACTATAGTAATTACACGTCACTAATTCATACACTCTTTCGAAAGTGGTCAAAATGGCTTCAAATGACTCCCATGAAACACAAAACCTTGGGTATCTATGTATCAAATGGGAGTCACTCTGAAGCTGTTTTGACCACTTTTGGAAAGACGTCTGTATTTATGTACTTCTATGAAGACGATAGCAAATGAGGTAATAAATCAATGCAAACTTAACAATTAGCCTAAACTAAAATGTTAATATTGTAAACACTATGTTTTACTTCAAAATAAACTTAATCTATACCTCTGTTCTTCATTCCCTGTGATCCTCGTCCACAAATTTGATGTGAGTCTGGTATGCTTCCTTAGCAATTTCCTTAAGGCCGGATTCCGCGACTTCGCCCAGTTGTGCCACCATCTGGGCAAACACACCCTGTGTATCCTGAAGCAAAATGTGCGGGTGGTCGAACTGGATTCCTTGTCCTGTTACCACAAACAAAAAAATATATTGAGTCAGACATATTCACACATCTATTATATATTGATTGACATAGCATTGACAAAACAAAATTGACATTAAAGTCAATATTTTCAAAAAATTACCACCTACTATTGGTAACAACCTCTATATTGGCCACTCTGCATACTATCTTGTCAATTTGACTTGTTGGCGGTTGTCAACTTGAATGAGTGAGTGAGATGGCTGACATACTGTTCATCGGCCATTGTTCTGTGCGAGCTGAACCGTCCGTTAATTTAAAGTCCGTTACATATTTATCTGTGTTTATTACGTATTATTCTATTAAAATTGATGGATAAAACTTGAATTTGAAAAATCATACCACAGATATTAATGACAATCAAAAAATGTAATCCCTTTTCTTTCCCTTAAAACGTGACTCTATCTAAACTCAAAATTTAAAACTCATATTTTTGCAAAGTACAGGGTCGGCAAAAGTGTAAGTTGACATGTGTAAATCACAAGCGCTTCAATGACAAACAAGACATTTGAAATGTAATATCTGTTTCACTTTAAACTAAACAACTGAACCAGGACCTGAAAAAAAATGTTAAATTACAATTACAAATAAATTAAGTTAAAAACTCACCAGAATCCATTACGAGAACTCTGTCAGAATCAGCTACTGTGTGCAGTCGATGTGCAACCGTCAAAACAGTGCAAGAGGCAAACCTGTGCCTGATGGATTTTTGAATAAGAGCATCGGTCCTGGGAACAAATAATATTGTTAATTTATCTTGCATACTACCATTGATTAATTATAATATAATGGTTTTGAAATGTTCAATTGCTAACAATAAATCGGAAACCACTCTTTAGTAGCTAAGATACCGTGTAGAAGTCACACCAAGCACATAGTTTCATCATTTTAATGACAGATGGTTAATATATTCTTTAGGTTTAAACTGAAAATTATTTACAAAACAGCACCATCGGTGAACTTGCCTCGGTTTGAGATACACTATAGACCTTCTCCGAGTACATTTGGTAATATAACTGTGTTCAGGAAGTATTTAGTTGAAAATCACACATGTGATTGACAATATTTTATGACTCCCGGTAGGGAATCCAACCCCGGTATCCTGCGTGACAGGCGGGATACTGAATTCACAAATACTACCGAGGAGCAGTAATATGACATAAAATATAAGAGTTTTTCAATTGATAAAAAACATGGCGACAATTCATTTCCGCCAAGACTGACAGTTGACATAAGGGTGTGAGTACAGTGGATCAAGGATGGATAAAGGTTAAGTAGACACGTTACTGAAGTTAAAGGTAAACTGCTATCTCATATTTAAGGTTTCAAATATGTTAGGGAACATAATAAGAGTTTTATTGTAAGGTAAAACTCATATATTTATTACCACTGCCAGTGGTGATTACCTATAACCACTTACTTGGGATCGACATTGGCTGTGGCCTCATCCAAAACTAGAATTTTGTTGTTGTTGAGCGCCGCCCTGGCGAGACACAGAAGTTGCCGTTGACCCGCGCTAAAGTTGGTACCTCCTTCGGTAACGGTTTGAGACAGTGAAGTGATTGAATCCTTCAGCTCCACCTGCAGAAAAAAATACATTATAAAGCTTATTTGCATCTCATACGCAGCAATGAATAGGAAAACTGTATTGCCTTAATTAAGAAATGGCAAAAAAGACACACAACTGACAAAAAGGCAAAAACCGCATTTTCATTCATTAATTATAACACAGGTTTCCACATTGTACGTAATATTTTTTGTACGGTCAATCTCTCGTAAGACCAAACTGCATATATATTATGGTAATGATCCAAACAGCAGGACTATTTCTTACTCAGATATTTTGATGGTTTGCGGCCAGTACTTTGAGTATAAGCCCGGGGAGATTTTTAAAAAATGGCATAATTACGGGCGCTAACAAAATGTTTATTTTAGAAAAACTATGTAAAGTTATCATGATAAGCTGTACTATTTTTAATAGATTATAAAATTCAAGTATTTTAAATGTGATTAACAATTAAGTATTATATTAAGAAAAGTCACCTGTCTACTATAAAATCCGCTATGCAGGCATGAAACATCAAATTGCCACAAGTTTGCTGTGATCTGATTCTCCATAAAATTGTCTATTGTGTATTACCTATCAGCCTTGCACTTTTTAAAACAAGACTGCTCATCACTTCCGGCCAGGACTAGCTGTCCAATCAGCAGCGACCAGTTTTTTTTAAAGTTATTCGCGAATTCATCGAGAATCCCATAATACTCGGAGAGATTGGTTTTTTGTTCCGCAACGTTTGACCAGATCGTGAAGGTGCACGCTATTTAGGCAATTAGCGCATCGTACCGACGTATACAAGTATAGTCCGGACTGGGAGAGCAGTTGAATGATTAAATTCCATTTCCACGGAGGTTGATATATTTGTCTGTCCGCACAATAGGATCAAAAATCTGCTTTCTATTACACCTTTGTGACATCAATGTGAACTATTTATGCCTGGGACTGTTATTTTTAATTTTTAACTTTGTTTTTTCCCGATTAGTTCTGGTTATTTTTTGTTTTTTTCTTTTAGCATTATAATTTTTTACTTGTATATTTCGAATTGAAATTGTACAGGGAAAACCGGTTCAATAAATAAATTAATTAATAAGAAGTTCAGGTGGTTAGTTCATATTAATAAAAATATTATTACTTGCTGTATTCACTCAGAGCCACTAAAATAATCAGAGTTCGTTGATAGATGAAACAAACTGAAGGTAGTGAAAGCCAAAAGTGAATTTGATAATAATGTCAAAAGCCAAGGCAAGAGTAAAAGCCAAAATTAATTTACATATTAAAATTAATGGACCTATATTACATAAAAACGGCAATACTTACATCTCCTAAAGCATTCCAAATATCGGCATCGGAATGCTTGTCAAACGGATCCAGATTATACCTCAAAGTAGCGGAGAAAAGGACGGGTTCTTGTGGAATAATCGACAGCTTCTGGCGGAGATTCTGAAAAGATATAGAAAAATTATAATATAGTCGCTTGCTCAAAAAAAACGCGTCCCGCGTGTTAAACGCGTGTCCGCAGTCAAACGCGTGTCCCGCGCGTTTGACCTACGAAGCTGAACTCAAAAGTACTTATGTGATTATCATATTCGCCTGAGAAAGGATTTTGAGCGTAATTAGTGTACCAACAATTCATATTAAAAGGGGAATGGGGCAATGGAATTGTACGTTTCCATCTAAATAGCTCGAGTCAATGTTAATATTAGTTTATTATCAATAAATACCTTCAGGCCAATATCTTTAGTATTGATGTCATCGATGTAAATGTCCCCATCGACCAGCGCCAACCTGAAGAGTGCAGAGATCAATGATGACTTTCCAGCACCAGTGCGGCCAACTATTCCAACCTAAAGAAAACAATATTCAGTTGTTGTTAAAAAAAATGGAATACCTATGGCCTTCCTGTAAATGTGCCATGAACATCCCAACATTTTGTGACATTCAAAAGATAAATGAAGGATGACTTCTGCTTTTCTCATGTAGCAGTTTGAGAAAATTTGAATATGCCAGGTTTAGGATTTGATTTGAAGCTTTTCGCACCGGTCGTACAGTGCAAGTTAGAATTGGTGATGTAGAATAAAGTGGAAATGGAGAGTGGCGCTCCACAAGGAACAGTTACAACCGCTATGTTTTCTCTCTTTATATCAATGACCTAACATGTGTAACAAAATCACCTGGTAGGTTTTTTACTGACTCAATTTTTTCTAAAATCCGTTAATAAGTAGCAGTTATTTATCAGAAGATTTACAAAAAATCCACGAATGGTATAAACATGGCTTCTCAATCGAATGTGAACAAATTATGCCACGACACATTGGAAAGAACAACCCCCATACGCAATATTATCTTGACGGAGTACAACTTGAATCATCAAACTGCCAGAGAAACCTTGGTATAATTATCTGCAATGACTTGAAATGGGAATCATCAGCTTCAAGCTGCTAGTGTATATAAAATAAATAAATTGTAAAATCATTCTAAATTGTTCAGAGCTTAGAGACATTTTTACCTTCAATGTTGGCATAAGCTAATAATTGGCATAAGCTGTCTTCAAATCCAACCCAAAAAAAAACATTTTTTGTCCAACTGAGTGGTTGATTTGTGTAATTAATTGCCTGCTTGTGTTGTTACCTTTAATTCAGTTTAGGTAAAACCGAAAAAGGTAAGTACTTACTCAAAAAAGCACAACCATCAAAGATATAGGTTTATCAGCTTTAAATACGGAGAGATCGTGGTAGCGGGTTCGATTCCGCACATGGTCATACCATTTTTAACCCTTCATTAGCACCATCTCCCCTGACACTAGTACAGGCATATTTGGCCTAGTTGAGTAGGGCCCAAAATAATTGTATATGACCTAGGTCATAGCAATAAAAAAATAATAACAATAACATAATATATAGTACAGTAATTATTACAGTATATCAATATATAAATATATAGTAATAATATCAATAAATACGCTGCTTTAATATTACCTTCCATCCACTCTCAATGACGACATTCATATTTCTCAACATGGGCTCACCGCCCTCGCAGTATCTCAAGTACATATTCTTGAAGACCACCCTTCCTCTACTCGGCCATTGCTTCGGCGGTGCACAGCCCGGAGGATTCTCAAGTGGGTGCTCTTGTGGCAGGTCGGTGTATTGCAGTATGCGTTCGACGGACGTCATCTGTGCTATGACGTCGGTCAGCTGTCGGAGGCCATGTTGCAGCATGCCGATCAGGATAAGGGACTGGCTGATGGCTAGACCTACACCGCTCGAGCCTGCAGCACCTGGGAGCAGATTGAAATAGAATACTAAATAAACAAGGTGATAATGCCGTTGATGTAGGTCAAACATGATAATGACACATTGTGCTGCCAGCCGTCATGTCGTGCCGGAATATGTAGCCACATCCCAGGACCATTCGATTCGTAACTTTAATATTCTGCTAAGGAAAGGAGAGAGCGATGTAATTTCATTAATACATTAACAGCACCACTGTCAGCACACGAACTGAAAGCAGTATAATAGCATGATATTTCATGAGATGGAGAATCATGTGCGAATGAGACAGAAAGCAGGCACGAAATCCGAGGCTTAATAATTTGCTACAGGGACCTTAGGATTTTTTTTTTACGAAGTAACCGTAAAGAAAATGTCGAAGTCGTTTTGAATTTCGTGATCTTTAAGAAATTTACTTCTAATGGTTGCCCGCTGAATTGCATATCGTCCTTGTTATTTTTAAAGTATGGCGTCTTTTCTTCGTATATTATTGTGGACTTACCCAAATCAATGAAGAGGAAGCTGTACGTGACGATCCCCACAAACAGAACACAGGCCATACTTAGCCACAAGCTGAATGAAGCGTTGGATGCCAGTGTGAGGTACCTGGAATGCAAACAATACTAGATGATGAACCATCGTGACTCAGGACCTTTCTGAGTGAACTCACATACCAAGAATCGGGAGAGTCGATTTTCGATTTAGCGTAATGTTATGTTATGTATGTTAGTGGATGTGGGGGATTTGCCCCCCGTGTACCACGTCCTTTCCAGAACTATTGTACGTTTTAATCCACTTATAGTTCGCACTCTAGTCTCGTACTGTAGATAAAGTATCTTTTTGGGTGCGATGATTCTAATCTCTTCTGGCTTGAGGAGATGGTTGCCTAGAAGCTGGTACCTTTTGTGTATAAGGAGCCCACAATTCCCCAGTAGGTGTAAAGGGGTTTCTGGGCTCTCTTGGCAAAGTCTGCATCTGTCGTCGGTCGATAGGTTTAATTTGTGCAGATGTTTATTCAGCTTGCAGTGGCCTGCAGTGAACCATCAATGCCCTTCTGTGACTGAGGACACTACCGAGTGAACTCACATATCAAGAATCGGGAGAGTCGATTCTCGACTTAGCGTAATACTCTTACGATTATATTTTTTCATGTGGCAGCCAATACTTTTTACTGCCTGCATATTATATGGCATGTTGCCACATATAATACATATATATAACACATAAAATATGCATATTGCTTGTGCTGTCAGGAGATGCACAAGATCACAAGTAATATGAGATCTACATGAAAGAAAAAGAGATGGAATTCAGTTTTCTATGCTCGATAAAATAAATGTAGTACATTTTTAGGTTTTCCCAATGTGATTTGTACGCTAGGTTTTAATTTACTCATTATTGAAAAGAATCACTGATGTGCTGCAGCGTTTAAAAGATTAAACTTACCAAGCGGCCGTGTGTAGATCCTGATGTTGGTCGAACTGCTTGCGTATCATCAATTGGGCGTGACTCGCTCTCACGGTTGACAGCCCTGACAGAGTAGCCGTCACGTGCGAGAAAACGGGACTTTTCGTCACACCTTCGATTCTAAAAAAAGAGAAACATATGTGTACACAAAATACCGTTAATCGAACTCAGAGATTACGGAGAAAAGAGCGACTTGGTTTGAAAATATTTTCATTTTCTAGATTCAAAGGCATTTCTTCATAAATCACAATTTTGTAGTGGTAAGTTTTACAGAAGTCTATCTATTTTATTGAAACTAATGGCAATATTGAAAATGGTATAATATGACTCGCCATCATATGCAGAAAACAAATTATTTAAAGGTATAAAAAAAACCTTTTAACATCCTGCGCTGTTCTCAAATAGACAACAGTCAGCCAATAGAGTATTCCACCGCACAACAGCGTAGTGATGATCATGTACGGATTCACTATTGTCACCATCAAAATGATACCACTCATCACCATTGTTATCTGCAAAGAAATATTACAAAAATTGAACCTTAGTTTTTCCCTACACCCATGAGGTGTTAAGTACGATAGTTAATTTACTACCTGTGTGAACCATAAATTATTGATTTAATTAAATCTTTGCTATCCACTCGGTCTGCAGCATCCCAGTACATTTTGCGTACCATCGTCAAAATGTCTTCTTATTATATAAAAATCGTTCACAATCCTAAAAGAATCTATGGAACGATAGTAATCTAGCAATAGCTCTGTTAAACCAAGACACAAAATGTTATTATTTTTTTCGTTCACGGCCACTCCATTTTTTTTTATAAATCCACGAATAACAAAAAAGGTTTAATTTTAAAATCTTATGTGTCAACCACCACTTTTTGAAAATCCAAAATATAGCCGCATTGCACCTCCTTTCAAATGACATCAAAAACTAAATTATAGTTCTTAAAAAAGTTTTATTACGAGCCGTAAAATAAACATATTGATTTGAGAACCTCCTATTTTTTTGAAGTCTTTTAAAGTGTCTAAAGACTTGCAGCACCATCTATTATTTACTAAAAATACTATGTCAATACGTAGCTAAGAGTATAAAAATTATGCTTATTTTTGCATTTAAGTACAAAGAGAATGTTAAAAATAGTACAAGTATAGGGAATCTACTTTTTTACATTGTTATTTTTTTTTTGACATTGGTTATACGTTTATATTCATTTTGCACATTTGTAGGGATATGAGAAGAATTATGAAGGTTTAAAAATACCTGGATAGTGTCGAGCATGGCTCTTGGCAGCATTTCATCGGTAGTGCCCATGTCTTTGCTGAAACGGTTGAGGATCCTTCCGGAAGGGTTGGTGTCGAAGAAGCGCATCGTCGCACGCAGGACATTGCCGAACATGTTGTCGTGGAGGCCAATCGAAGATCGTACACTCAGCCACATGAACATCAAGGATCTGCAACATATTTTTAAAAAAATCAATAGGCGATATTCTAGCTTACGATATCTATATCTGAAGAGAAGCACTGGTACCCTAGAAGGCTTTTCACAAAGTCTGGCATTATAGGCAAAAAATATTGTTAAGCCAATGACTGTACACTATACAGTTCATGGCAGGCACATACTAAAACCCGCAGCATATGACATAAGATATTTAACAAAGCACCTGGTATTCAGCCTACTAAGAATTAACAAATGGGGCGATGTTGATAGTCTACTTGAGCAATACTTCAAAAAGCTTGCATTTTCCACAAAGTCCCAATCCACTAAGTGTCCTTTGAGGGACGTTGTCTATACAACATCCCTCAATGTAGCCTATAAGTACTTCTACAAAGTACTTCTACTAGTAGCCATTTTTACTATTTAACCAACTTCAAAAAAAAACTCATAACTCTGGATTGACTTAAGCGATTATGAATATTTTTTTTGCATATGATAAGGAATTTTTCAGGGGTGATCCCATTTTAGTTATGTTTACTTTTTAGTTTAAGGTAGAAAAAATAAATAAAAACTAAATTTTCCATTCAAAATGTTTTCATGTTGAATTGGTTCAAGTGATTTCGATTATTTTTGCAAATTGTACCGAAATGCTTGAAGAAGGTTATTTAGCTGCTTCTAGTGTATGGTAGTCAAATTTGAAAAAAAAAATGATTTCTGATCAATATTAATTTGATTATTATTTTTAAAGTATACAAGTATACAAGTAAATAATAAAAATTAAAAAAAAAACGACCGGTCGGCAGACACGGTCTATAATGAAGTTGCATAAGGTGTGTTTCTGCGGCGACTTCAATGTTTTGGTGGATCGGTAATGTTTACTATCAATAGAGTTTATTGTATTATTTCTTGGTGTTTTGATTGAAAATTAATTTAGATAGCAGTTTTTTTTACTTAAGTGTTTAGTAACAAATTCAGATTATCATGACTACCTTTGGCTGGTTTTTTTTTTATCAAATAATTGCCATGTCATTCGGATTCGCGTTGGATATTTCGGAGTTATTCGTTAATTTATATTTTTCATATATAAGCTAGTTGAAATAGTGAAACCGATACAACCCACTACTTCAACCCACTTAACTGGAGTTTTGCTTACATTCTAAATCTCACATTATTAATTACAAGGACCGTGGTGCTAGTCTAAGCTGACAATCAACTCAAATGCCACCACTTCCATCCACTACCGACGACGTGACGAAGAAAAAGAGATAGCGCTTACAGTTTGGGTCGATTTTCGAGCGCCGATTGGCAGCCAGACTAGGCCCCTGCTTAAGGTCCGTTACAAGCGCAATAACTATATCACAACCTGACTGGGAACTATCTATATTAGGCTAGGAACCACTAAATTGCCGGTCCGCACAATAGTCCATAACGTTTTAATATCTAACCTTATCGTTGTCACCACAATGCAGAGCAGAATGAGCACGGACCAAATGATGACAGACGTATTGGTGGTGAAGTTGAAGTAAGCCACGACCGGGGAAGTGCTATTAGTTGCATCCTCAATAAGAGTCGTTTTATTGACGGTTGAGAAGAAAGGGTCGTTTGATATACTCAAGGTTTCATTGTCTATGCTTCGTTTGTGCAAGCGGATCGACGAGTTTCCATTTTCGAACGCAAATGTATTGGTTTCATTGTTGAAAGCCTTCAATTCTTCTTGGTTGGTCCTGAAAATTAAAAAGCTTTTTTATTATTTCCCTTAAATTATTACTTTTTATCCTTTCACACTTTTACTTGACACAAAATTGAATCCGATAAGTTAGGAAGAGGAGAAATGTCGCTATGTCAGTGGCAATGCCCATATATTATGAGTGATTGTGCATTGTTAATTTAAAATATTTTGAAGCTAACTTCAGCATGGAAGGACATATTTTAGAAGATATTATCCTGCATATGAAGGTTCCAGAGAATAGGCCAGTTAAACTAAGGTTGAAGCATGCTATGATTCAGACTAGTCGTTTCAATAATTAAACGAAAGTATGGTATTTTATTAGGGGTATTTTTTGAAATCATTAATTTTCACATTAACGCATTGGGTAAACATCAAAATTAGCCAATCTCTTTTCTGAAGCATTATGATGACCATCACAGGAATACAGAGGTCCAGCTCGCCCGTGCCAATCAGCACAAGGCATTTTTCTGCTGATGCAGAAGTTCATTGATCGCTGACACGAGTCGCCTAATTTGGTCAGTTCATCGATCGATGCACACGTCACCACCATGCGGCAAGGTACCTACTACCGACGTTTTACACTATCATAATTATGTACGCCAAAGTTTCTGAGAACCAAAGTTTGAACGCTGCTACCTTCGTTTGCGTCGCACGAGGATCGAGGCAGCCCGTATATAGCCCGTATGTAGCCCGGTATATAACCCAGGTATTGAGGCATTCCTTGGAACATCACCTCGCGTATGACAGACAGTCTAATACAGTCCTATAGAGTATTTCGATATGTACAAGCCTCTGGGCTATGCAGCTACCGAGGTTGTGACAGCAAGAAGTATCGCTAAGTCTTAACATCTCGCAATAATCTAAATGAAGCATGTACATAGTAAGAAGTTAATATTACGATTCTGAACTTACAATAAAACCCATTCCACCACGTCTTCACATTATTAACATCGGTACTAGTCTATACACTCCGTCACTAGAGCCGTTACACCATTAAAGGCCGTGTTCTTTATCCAGCACATTTAATTTTTTTTTATTAAAACAATTTTTGTTTTAAAAAATGCTTCTGCTCCAATATGGTAAATTAATGGTTAAAACAACAAAAAGGAAAAAAAACTAAATTTAATAATATCTACTTAATAAATTAAATATTGACATAACAAATCCCTTAATCAATCAAAATATATTATTATATAAATTAAATGCTGATTCATTTGAGACTCACCTTTAATGAATATTAGAGAAACCCTATATTTGCCAAAAGGGAGGTATTCTGAGCATAATTGGCGTGGCAAAGGTTTATATTAAAAAAGACTAATTTCTAGTAGTGACTGGGGCATTGAGATCAAATGCTTTCAACGTGCGACTCGATATATAAAATAAATAATTTAATTTTTAATATCTCTCACCAATAAGTAAGCCACAAGTCACCCAATGAGGTTATGACCTGAGCGAGGATAAATGCAAACATTGTGGACATCACGAGAAACCAGGAGCTGCCGGCGTAGAAGTATTTCTTGTAAACTGAGCTTGAGAGGTGACCTAAAGGTATAAACCACAAAAAAAAGTACAATCAATATATTTCAAAATAATTAAGTTCGGATTGCTCAACTACTGAGAAGAATTTGACAATCACTCTAACTAACTGCATGTAGTAACTAAACCACAATGCAGATGATTATTATAATAATAAAATTGTTGAATAAAAACATAGTGTCTCTTATAATTCATTTAGCATATTTTAACATCGTAACTTTATAATTGTATAGGTATGTTCATGTCTCATAGTTTAGATATTTTATAAATTACTTTTGTATATTTTCAATCATATTTTTACATATATTATACTGAGGGCACCAGATAACAGACAAATATTCCAGTTGACTGTGAACTATTTATAATGCAAATTATTTAAACAGTACAGTGAATGACTGCCATCTGTGACATGGTGTGAATAATCAATTAAACTAAACAATAACATTTCTAAACTGTAAACATTTGATAAACCTGACTTTTACACGGTTTAGCCTATCCGCCAACGAAAGATTCATGATAGGATAGAAAAAAAATAGCGCCATCTACATCTAAGCATCATTTCATGAACGCCTACTAACTGAATGAGGTTGAGCTATCTAAACACCTATACACCGTGTTCCAAGAACATTCCCGCTAAAAAATCCAGCTTATTGGCGCTGCGATTTCAAACATGATCTGTTTCGACCTCATATCATAATTCATCATGGTTTTTGAGTAAAATTTGTGAACATTACGTGATGATATGAAATTACTCGTCGTAAATTCGGTCGCTAGCGACATTGACCAGCCTTGGCCGAGCGCCTACGAGCAAAAAGAGAAATTTGATAAACTTAATAAATTTAGACAAATTATTTTCGCATTTTTATACAACATCTTAGAAGTAATAGGGAACATAACACCCTCTTAAGTCGTTGGGAATGGTCTTAGAACACACTGTATAATCAATGGTGTCACTTAGGCAAGTAAAATTATCCTAATCTTTTAGTTACATTATGATGTGGTACCTTTTTCCATGAGTTCTTCTGTTTCCTCTGCGTCTTCGTGGTCGTCTTCTTTAGAAAGAGTGTTGCTCAAACGTGACTGAAATTTATATGAACTTTTATTGCAAGACAAAAAGGCAGTCGAAATCACATTTGAAAGTACATTTTCACAACATAATCGTGTTCAGAGGTAAAAGGAGATTTCCATGAGAATATGGTGTATGTTTGTCTGTATGAGAGATATGTTTTGTTTTTTTTGTTCTTTATTGTTTGTTTAGTTTAAGTTTGATCTGTATTTGATTAGTAATTTTTCTTGCTGTTTTTTTTTTTAAAAATACCAAACAGACAATTAACGATGATATTACAAAGGTTTAATAGAAAGCAGATTCGAAATCCGATCAGGCGAAGGGACGAACATATCGACCTCTGCAGAAATGGAATTTAATCATTCGACTGTCCTCCCAATCTGGGACTATGCTCATACACATTGGTACAATGTGGCTCTGCAACGTTGCACACAAGCTTCGTGTATTTTTTTCTAATATTGAGTCATAGATTTAGCACTATTAATTCAGGCAGGCGGATATAGACTGTAAATTCTAAGCGCCCTGATTTTGTAAAAGTAGCAATATTATGTTAGGAATGTCAAATAAGTCTAATTTCTGTAACGGTCTAAAATATTTATACAGAGTCTATTATTATTAAGACCTTTTTAAAGTGTTAGGCTGGTAAGAGTTAAATGTGGTTTAGTTATTCGATCAAGGCAAAATAAGCACAAGTGAAAATAAATCTTATTAAAATAATCATCCAAGTTAGTCTTGCATCATTACAAGTTTTAGAGATTTATTTTAATACAAATTTGTTATTATCATTAAAATATTTTTCTAACATTGTAATCTGAGATGAGTTACCTAGGTATTTATAATGTCAAGCAATTTGGCAATGGAGGTTATTTAAAATTAAAAAGAGTTGACTTAGGAATATTTATTTTCGAAGATATAATATTTAATAAAGATTTTTTAAAAAATATGCACTTCAAGAAAATCCTGCTAAACCTTTTAAACCTGTGTTGAACCTGGGTATTACACCAGTTAGAGTGTTATACTAGGCATTAGATAGAGATAGTACACTACTACTCTCCACCGATTACTGCAATAACTAGTTGTTTTAACACTAGTTAATACTAGATGAATTAAGATAGTAATCTAGTTAGTATGTTTGTGATAACTCTTTGTGCGTGAACATTTATCTTAAATAAGAAGTTATTTATTTGAACTATTTGTAATCACCCTCAAACAAATAAAATATTAGCTGAAACTTGGATAATAAAATAAAAATATAGTTAAATGAAATATTAACCTGAATGGATACAGTCCTCTGACGGATATAAGAGAGCTTACGTTCCAAGATGGGTTCTTTGCCATCTTTTTTTTCATCTTCTTTTTCAGCCAGCAACTCCGAGAAGAGGGCATTCGAGGACACCTCATCAAACTTGCCTTGCGTCTCAATTTGACCCTGAGACGAAAAGTTTATTATTCTTTGCATTTTGATAATTTTTCTGAACAACTAAGAACAGGTAAAATTGAAGTTAATTAATGTTTCTTTAATTTTAACTTTAGTTTTAGATGAATTTCTTAGTCTGTGTAAAGAAATAATGATGAGAAATATTATTATAAAAAAAGGAAAGCACTCACATTCCGTAAAACCACAACGATATCCGCTCCCTTCAAATGGTGGAGTTGATGTGTGATCAGGATTCGAGTTTTGTGGAGGAGGAATCCCTCGATACACTCCTGCATGAGATGCTTGCCAACATGTGTGTCCACAGCCGACAGGGGGTCATCAAGCAAGTACAAATCTGCCTGGAATATAACAAGTTTATTTTAGCGTTCTGCATCACGTTATGCACGGCGGCGAACAATTATACAACATCAAAACCTGCGGTGAAATGATCAAACATCAGCAATATGGTCAGGTGATTTGATTTAATTTGATTAATTATTGGCATCTTACGGTGATTGAATTGTACAGTAATATGTAGATCATCAGAATTTAGGCAACAGCGACCGTTGTCCCTACCTACCTTACCTAGACAAATCTGAACCAAGAGAGGCAGGGAAGATAATCACATAACCTCAAGACCATCAGCAAGAAGCTAAAAACGCCATTGTCGGACGCGCAAAAAACAGTCAACGAGAATGTAATCCGTAAAAACACCGCTTCTATGATTAGATTATTTCAAAGACTGTAAGAAGGTCTGTCAAAACGCAGGATAATATTTTTTGAGCCTCGCATGTGATACATGATTATGTGAATATGTAGGTATGTAAAGGTTCACTTCCAGATTTATTATTTTATTGTGTTTAGTTCATAGTGAATACGGCTAAGAATTTCAGTTCACATTCACCCGAGATTGGACCACCTTGAAAAGTTACTTGGTGGGTGGGAAATAGTGGATACACTATGGTACTTCCTCTCTCGTTTGACATTGTACAATTCCAGCACCAACCTGCCTGTAAACAGCCCTAGCCAAGTTGATCCTGGCCCTCTGACCGCCGCTTAAGCTGACTCCTCTTTCTCCGACTAATGTTGCATCACCCTTCGGAAACTGCTCAAAATCCTTCAGCAAGGCGCACACCCTGACAACCTAAAATTAAGACGACATTTAGTTTTATCATCGATTATCCCGTCACATGGCGAGGGCCCTCATGAGAGCCCTCATAAAAATGTTTTCGCAAGGATAGGGCTCCCACGACAGCCCTCGAGCATAAGGTATTTATTTAATTAATTTTTAATACTGGTAATTGCAGTGCTTGAGACTCCCAAAGCCATAAAAATCTCGATTAAATTCTACACCCAATTTTAAGAAGAAAAACAGTTTGATGGCATTTTAATGTCAAACAAAAATTCAAACGTCTAACTAACCTAACCTATTATATTTTTCCGCGTTACTGTGAAATGTGCTCGGTTTTGAAAGAATTTATAGCCATAAAAAGTGAGTACAAGTTGTTATTTTTATTATTATTATATAATATGATTACAGAAACATAGTAAGAAAGTATTTTATAATTGTTTTTTTTTTCGGAATATATATCTCAAAGTTAACACCTACTAACTCTGATACTATCGAAATGTTAGCTTTAGCAACCTAGAAGATTAGGGACGAGAGGGGGTATTGTGTTTTTCGCACCTTTTTAGCTATATATTTTAAACCGCCTTACTAAAAAGTTTAGAAAAAATATTTTTAAAACTCTTAAAAATAGCCCTTCTAACTACTTTTTTTAAAGGGTTCAAACTCAACCCCACTAAAAAAAGAAAAAAATATCTTATAATCTTTGACTCAAAATGTATCACAAAGACTAAACCCATTATACCAAATTTGAAAATCCTAAATCACGGTTCGAGAAAAACGCCTGTGAAAGATAGACGGACGGACGCAAGAGAGATCTTAAAAGGGTTTAGTTTTTTTCCTTTTGACCTACGGAAGCGTAAAAATATATAGCAACTAAAATATTGATAATAAAGCATTAAGATGATGTCTAATAAAGACGCTTGACAAAATATATTAATAAAAAGATAGTTTTGTCCTTAGCCTACGCTAAGGAGAAAACTAGTACCTTTTTATAACGGTCCTTCTCGTAGGGCTCTCCAAAAAGTATATTCTCTCGAACGGTAGCGACGAACAACCACGGCTCCTGTGCCGCGTACGATACCCTCATTCCGCCGAGGTTGACAATACCCTTGGTGAGCGGCAGCTCGCCGAGTAAAAGTTGAAGGAACGAACTCTGAAATTAATTGATTTTTACTATATGATTTCAAAAAAAGGGTATTATTTTATATCAATAGTAAATAAAAAATAATTTGAATTTGAATTTGAATATTGACTAGTACCCAAATATGTATGAGTAATCTTATCAATTTAGAATGTTTTAAATCAATAAGATAAGATCGAAGCCTTGTCATCAATTCATATCGTAATAAAATAGTTTGTCGGCTGGGAAAGTAGGTTAGGAGCGACATTTTTAGGCAAGTTCTAATTTTTTTGAAAAGGTTAGTTTTTTGTAGAAAATGTGTTAAAAAGGAACTAAAGACAGTCTCTTTTAACTCTCAGCTGTCATAGCCGCCCAACCCATAAAATGGTGGGCATCTTAGCCATGAGGATACTTGAACCTAACCCAGCATGGTCCTCCATTAGTGAGCAACTTCAGAAACCATTCTATATTGGACGAAAGGACCATTCTCACAAAATAAAGGAAATTTTTTGAAGAAAGAATGTCGGATTTCATTCTTTTCTTCCGCGTACCATTAGAGAGTGGAACAGTCTCAACTGCAGCATCTTCAAGCCGTTCCTTAAAACCCCTTCCCAGCTAAGAAAAAAGATAAAGAACTTGGCTTTAAAATAACTTAGTTGCACCACCTGCCAATCAGCTATACCACCGAAGGAATGGTACCTACAAAGTATATGTAATTTTAAAAAGAAAAAAAGAAAAGAAAGGATCCAGCTAGCATTGATTTTTCTATATTTTTTAGTAGACCAGAATAAATAAACAAGTAAATCCTAATTTTCAAATTCAAACCCATTCAGAAACACAAATAAATGATAATAATAACCTTTCCTGCTCCGACGGGTCCCACTATAGCACAGAACTGCCCTTCGTTCAGGCTGAGGGTAATGTTCTGCAGAGTGTCAACGATTGGATCCAACACCCAGCTGGCGTTTGCGTTCTTCACCATTACCTTCTTGGCTTTTTTCTTCTCATCCAAGTCGATGGATGGGATATCCTCGAGGGGCTCGGGCATTTCATCGTAGTTCAGAAACTCCTGATCGAAGAAGAATAATAATAGAAGTGAAAAATTTTGATGCGATTTCACGGTTATTATATTTTTTGTTCACCAAATGTTAGAAACCATGTCGATGATATTCATCGATCCTACAATTGTAAAATTGTTGAGGATATTTACAGCATTTTTATTTTGGTACAATCATTTGATCATTCAACAATATGATATTCAATCAGCAAACTTATGATGGTAATATTTTCCCAAATTCTTTTATATTACAATAATTTATTGTTTCTTTGTCTCAAACATTGCAAGCTAAATAAAAGCTTGTGAAAAGGTTGATCTACTATGGTTTATTGTATAAAAAAAATAAAAACCGGAGACATACCTCAATCCTCCGGACGGATATAAGTGACTCGCCTAAGAAAACGAGCGCCAAGGGCAGCAGTATGCAGCAGGTTAACTGCAACACATTGAAGTACTGAGCGAGCGAGAAGACTATTTGGCCCTTGAGCTGACCGTCGGACAGGACGTACGCTATAATGGTCGAGTACAACGCCAGTCTCTCCGAGAACACCATTATAGCAACGGAAAAACCACGAATAAGCGACGTCTTGAGGATGAAATTCATTTCAATTCTGAAAAAATAAACTACGTTTTTATACCAGTTTCGGAAATTCTTAAATAACAAGCGAAATTTGAATCTTCGACATGTAATATGACGACATTGATATGAGGTGTAATATGACGACATTGATTATACAGACAAGACGATCCCTGTTTAAAATTCCAGCAATTTTAAGTGTTATTTGTAAAAATGGTATATCAAAGTTCATCAAAAATGTAAACTTCACGCGATATTATTAAACATTACTTGTAATAGGTACGACAGCTGATGCTAAGCGTCATAAAGGGTAGGTAGGAAAGCGGCGAGAGTAGCCACCATTCATGTGAGGTCAATGTACGCGTAATGTGGTCAAGGTTACTTTATCGCGTAGTGCCGCGTCGAAATTCACTCGCAGAAAATAATAAATTTGGGAATGAATTATTTTTGCATTTATTTATATAATTTCTCACTCATAACAGGGAACACAAAAACCCCAATAAGTCTTCAGATAAGGTCTTGGGCCATCTGCATAGTGATTTATAGATTGTTCAACTAAGAAGAAGAATTTGAACCACTCTTTAGTATGATGCAGACGTCGCAGCAACTCTCAAATATTCATAAAACATTCTTTAGGTTTAATCTGAAAATTATTTGCAAAATAGTGCGCCATGATACAGGTGTCGCACCAAATCCCAAACATTGTGATGTAATAGAAACATCATTTTATAATTTTAGATTTTTAATCTCATAATTTTAAAGATTAAACTACAAAAAATGGGTTAAATAAGTGCCATTTATGAATAGGTAAGATTATTATTTCTAAACTGTAAACATTTGTTAAATCTGACTTGCGGTTTGCGTCCGGCCTATCTGCTAAAAATGTTAATATGATTAATATTTCGTTAACAAAAAATAACAGCATCTACATCTCAACACCATTCTTTGGGTGCCTACAAATTGTATGAGGTTGAGCTATCTAAAAACCATTAGGTATATGACGATGAATAATATCGTCACTTCACCTCATTTAGAATGTCTCGAGAATTCTTAATACTGTAGACTAAATTATAAATAAAACTAATGTTTAACACATTCAGCTCCATACGTCAAACGCGCTTGTTCTCAAAAATATATCCGATGCCAACCAAAATGGCATAAAATCCTTTACTTTTTCGCAAGGTAAGTCTTACTGTCTGTCTTACTTAGTGATTTACTGTAACTATGTACATATATGGGTGGTAATTTGTTATTACTTGAAAATCACCTACATTTAAGCTTGTGATCAGTAATGATGGATTGTTGATGGGAAGAGAAACCAATTAGCAGATGCCCATGAGATATTTTTTAATATCAATAATGTAGCTATAGGTACCTTCTGGCGATGGCAACCATTTTCTCGAAAGGCGTCTCCCAGGCATACATCTTGATAACCTGGATGCCAGAGACGAGCTCGCTCATCAGCTTGACACGGCTATCGGTTCGTTTGGCAATCTTCCCGCGTAACTTTGCTTGTAAATTACTCAAATACCCTGGATAGATAAGTCAATTATGTTTATAAAAAATATTTTAAGACGGTTAATTTTATGTTTGCGTAATTTTTAAATTTTGATGAAAGTGCAGTGTAAGGTATTATACAGCGTACTCATTACACTAACAGAGGAAAATTGCTCTGCACTTAACAGCAGTTAAAGTCGAGGGAAATTTTCTATCCATTCTTCAAACATCCAATCGTGTTGACTAGAAGTTATGATAAAACAAATACAATTAGAAATGTTACATTATTCTCATTTAGAGCAGTGCTCCGCAACCTTTTCTCACCTACGACCAAAATTCTTTCCGAAATTCCGCGGCACACCAAAAGTGCAAATGCGTTTAAAACATGCGCACGGACATGTGTCTTCAACGATGAGCATAAGGGTTATTTTTTCTTTATTTATGACTAATTTGGTGCAGTCATGGCGTGTACAAAGCACACTGCGCAGTTTTCAACAATTGGCACCAGGCGCTGGAGAGACATTGAAAAATTATATAATAATTATTTTTATTCTATACTCTGAATTTTACCGCGGCACACCTGTATCTTGCTCACGGCACACCGGTTGCGGAGCACTGATTTAGAGTATGGCTTATGTCATAAGGGACTTGCTATCGAGCAGTTTTAACTGCTTGATAGTAAGTCTTGATTTTTTGCTTGGGAGTGTCTCTGCAGAATGTATTTAAAATCACTACTGTTTTTTTAGAGGGTTAATCTATATCAACAAATATAAAAATACAATATCCTTGCATTTGTAGAATTCGTTTAAAACATGCAGATTGACATATGAAAGCACAGTTTCTCTGCAAGGTAGATTCATTTTAAAGGAAATCATTGTTAGTTACTTACCTTGCACAAATATAGATTGTATGACGAGAACACCCAACCCGGCCAGAGTAGCAATGTGCACGTCCTGCCACATGAAGTAGGCGGTGATTGGCACTTGTATGGGCATTATCCAGATGTAGTGGAGGAACATGGCCGCCGCGTCGAAGCGGTTCACGTCGTTCGACATGATGTTGATTATTTGACCGGCGGCCGTTTGGCCCAATGACAGACGGTTTAGTTTCAGGATCTGCATAAATGAAAGCTTCATTATTTTAAGTGTATAAAAATCAAAATATTAAGTGAATAAAAAATGTAGAAGATTATTACTGCCATGACACCGAGGATATATTTATTTATTATTTTGTTGGTGCTTTATTAGCCTTTGGTATAGAAATATTTTGGTTAGAATTGGCTCTAGTATGTCTTTCATGAGGAAGGGGTACTTAAAAAATCTTATTTATTATAAATGATTTAAGAATAGTCTTTACTTAAATTTGTGTCACATCTAGGATGTCTCTGACGTGTGTGACGATTTATTTATTGCCCTTATAATTGCCTTATCAAAGGCTTTAAAACTGCACGAGTTGCTCCTCCCCAAGCCGATATACCATACGCTAAAACCGATTCAGTTACTGCTTGATACACCTCTTTATACTGCCTTTTATGTTGGAATAAAAAAGATAAAAAAGTATTTGTTTTTGCAATTTTGAGACTATTTCTACGTCACTACAACACTTGAAGTGATTATCTATATTTATTCTTAAGTATTTGACAGATTTAAGATTGAGGGGCACCCGCAATCAATCCGGTTTACGCGATCATATTCGTGTACCTTAATCTCGTAGCTATCTTCAGGTTGGCCGGTTTCGGTTATGCTGAAAGAAAGATATGCTATCTTTTCAAAATTACGTTTAAGTAAGTTATAATCAAATTCAAGTTCTTATATTATTGATATCAGTTTCAACTTTGGGAAACGCGATTTGCCAAGTCGTTAATAATATGTTGAATAGAATTGGAGCAATTATCTTGTGGGACCCCGGAGAAGATAATCATAGAAGATTCATTTTAGCCACATACTATGTTGTTCCCACCACGATTGATTGACGTTTTATTTGCAATTAGTATTATTATTTAATTATGACATACCACTTTAACAAAATAAAAAAGTACCTTTCTATATATGAGCGAACAACACCCTGTTCTGACTCGCATTCCTACGACGCCGCAACCGAGCGAGCCATGATTCATTGTGATGGTCAGTACGATCGATAGACCGATCAGCAGCAGGGCGTAGATGTGAGCCTCTGTGTACGTTAGTGGCCTTTCAGGGTTGAAGTATGAGATAAGGAGTGCGAGCACAAACGGCTGAGCTGTCCTAGAAATAGACAAGCATCCATTAATAATCCAGTGGGTTGGAAAAATCTCAACGCCTAAGTTCCTTACAAATCAAAAAATCTGGATTAAAGAGCTATAAGAACAAAAACATTCCATGCCACCCTGCATTTTACCCCTTCGCCTTCCCCTCCCCTCCCCACTCCAAAAAGAGTTTTTTTTTTTCACCAGTAAAAGTAGTATTATACTTCACCATTTCATAATACCATTCGAGTCCTGCAGACTTAATATTATTTATTTATTTTTCCATGAGTAATTTAATACATAGGAATGGTCTTAAATTTTTAAAAATAATATATTTAGATTTATATTTTATACTGCATTACAACATTTTATTCTACACATTTAAATTACCTACACAATAATAAACTAATTTAGCAAGAGCATTTAATACAATATCACTACAAAATACTTGAATATAGAGTTAATTTTAGAAAAACACCTTTTTTTCCCTATTATAATGTATTATTTCCAGAATTAAGTGTCGCTTAGTGCGCTGTATTTATAAAAGCTTTTCCTAAGTAAATACGTTTTGAGAGTTTTCTTGAATTGAGGTGTATTTTCAATTTCCTTGAACTTGTTTGGAAGTTGATTATACGAATGTAAGCCCAAGTATGCACTTGTATTACGATATTTTGCAGTGCGAGGTTTAACTGGTTGTGCATAGTTGGTCTTACATTCGTATAATCAACTTCCAAACAAGTTCAAGGAAATTGAAAATACACCTGGAATAGATGGTTCTGCGAATTTTGCAAGATGGATACGCAACTCGGACAACAATACCTACCATTAATTGTTGAAACAAAGCAAAACGGTTGTTCGTTGGAAGTTATATTTATTATTTGCATTCATATCCGTCACTCTGTTTGATATATATAAATATTTTGAAGACAAATTGAGACCAATTACTGAAGGAGAAGCCATTTTAAAAAGTAATTAAAATCAGCAGTGTTAACATGACCTTATCAGTAACTATCTTATTATGTCCGTCATAATATAAATGCAATGCAACATGAACTTTGAAATCCTATAGTATTTTCGAAATTACAGTTTTCTGTTTTAATCATTGGCCGCTAGGTGTCAGCGCTGCACTTCGTTGTGGTTCGCGAATAGTATTCTTAAATATGCACACACACACTACTTATTTCAAAAAAATTATAGCAAAAGGAACTCTACTACACTTAATGACTCTATCGAACTTAAATACTACCGGTGTAAATATCCACGGTGAATCCACGTGTAATTTTGTTTGTTTGTATGTTTGTTGAACTCATATGTATTCTTTTTAGGCATAACTCGTATGTTTCTAGTTTCAGAGACACCCGACAAAAAATGATGGTTCAAAAATATATTAATTTTGTTTTTTCCTATACTATTTTTTGCATAATATTTAAACAAATTTTGTCTAGAATAATTAATTACCTTTAATGTAAATTAACTTGATTATTTATATCTCTTCTAACGACTTTGAAAACCTGTATAATTCGCATTTTGGTAACATTGTACATAGGAGAGCTTTAATTTCTCTATTAACAGGGGAACCTTGATAGCAATCAAATTGAGTTCAATAAAATCATTATGCGGCAAACACAAATATTTTTTTTTTTATCACTGTTAACATAATACTTACATAAGCCACGCTATTCCCTTAACAAGCAATAAAGATAAGAAGGTTGTGGTGAATGAAGCGATAATAATAATGAAGTGATAACGGGTTAGCTCACATAAACAAATCGTTAACTTGGCAGTTAACCTAAGAACCTTGTAAAATATGCAAATTATTATGTAACATTAGGTCATTAATATTTTTCTATATCTTTATTGAAAAGAAAGAAAACTTATTAAATTAAAACAATACAGGACTAATGCATAAAATAGTTTATTTTTATTTTTCAGAATTTTGTATAAGATTGTACGTATCGCACTTGTCAACAGCAGAGGGCATTGCAGTCATACGTGTGTCGACCCAAATTATACTCAATTCAAATAATATAAAGATCTAACCTGTAGGCCTAAAGATTATAAATTAAGATTACTTCGCATTTAATTAAGTCACATTTCAATGGACATCTGATTTTTGTTATTATTAAGATTAATGATAACAATAACAATAATAATAACAAATAAAGATGACAAATATTAAAGAACACAGTTAATATGCTATCAATGAACATCTGTAAGAACATTTCGTGTAAAAGTAAAAACAATAAAACATTAATACTTTGCCGACACTGAATTAAATAATGATTTTTACACCAAGATGCGTCGCGCCTTTGATGTTAGCGCATTTGTGGGTTCGCAAAGGTCCCATCAGCACCCCAATTTTTATTTATTTTTGTGCCAAAATATAAGTGAAATACTGCTCAAAATATATACTTATATCGCCCGCTACTCGTTTAGTAAGTCAGCTTAAATGCACCTGTGAATTTGAAGATTCCTCAATTCACATAGTTTGAAAATGAGAGTAATTCAATTAGCAGCAGGTCAGAGCCAATTATTTTCCTACACCTAATTTAACAGGAATTATTTGCCATTGACTTCAGAACAATGAACACTTAATTACACTAGCAAATTCGCGAAACCTATTTTAAAGGAAAAAGTATTTTCTTTGCGTGGAAATGCATAGATTGCATCCACACACCATCTGACGTCAATCATAGATAGACTATGAGAGGCTCAAGAAATACCTTTCTTACAGTTAGTTTTCTTTACCGAAGTCAGCAAACACTGACTTTATACTTCTATCGCATGCCCGGACTCATCCGCCACCTAAAGGTAGGCGATGTATCTCTAGAGTTCAAACATATTAATTTCTTATCATATTCCAACGGAGTTAAATACAAATTGGATTGGATAAGTGTGTCAGTTCCATAAATAATATGGTGACCCTAAATACAAACTCAATCTCTCTTGCCTTCACCTTATATCTTCCAACACCGTTAACAGCACCTTTACCTTTAGGATTATTACATACTAATTTAAGAATATGATAATTCACACGCAAGCACAGTTTAAGGCTTATCAGCTTATATTACCTTCCTAAACAAATTTAATATAATACCGTGGTATTTACCAATATGGTCTGTCCACCATAACAGATCTAAGTAATCCAGCTTACCTAATAATGACGGAGTAGAAGAACACAATGATGCCCCAGAGCAAATACTGCGGAAGAAAGACCCTCCCGATGACCCGGGTCAAGCTTGGCGGCCGTGAGGCGGCTTTAGCCCTAACTTGCTCATCACGCCACGATGTCTCCAGTGTGTCTCCCAAGGCTTCTGACAGATTGCCATCTCCGGGATGAAAGAGATCGCTTTGAGTCAGATCGCGCCGATAGCCGTCTTTGAAGAGGCCAGACGTCCATCTGTGGAGGAATATATAAACCAATTTAGGAAATTTTAATATCTTCTCGTTTATCTATATTCTGACATATGACAAAAACAAAACGTCGCAGGATTAATACTTATGGTTCGGAAAGAAATTGGTAGCTTAACTAATAAAAAATAGTAATATTGTTTAACATAATGTCTACCTATACTAATATCAGTGGCAGTCCTTCATAATAAACAATTTATATAGTGCTTCACCAAAAGATTGTTTTGAAATATTTTTAAAATATTTATATCGATTATCATAATATTTTGTTGCAATCTACATATTTTAACGGAAACTTTTTAAGTGAATGTATTGTTTGAACGAATACAAAATAGCGATCTGGCGACCATGAAAGGAATCGCGAGTGTTGTTAAGTACTGGAAATTGCATATATATGACAGCGTCAGTAATCAGGGTCAGTAATTTGGAGGAAATTATTAAGTCATTATTAAGGTTTTATTTGCTATTTAAGGGTTACCATTAATTATTTTCCTGATTGAGATTGTGTTATGTTAGCAGCATTTGGCTCGTAGTACAGAGGTTAGGATTTGTGATTGACATTTAATGATTGAGTAGTCACTCTCATTAACGTTAATGACAAAAACACTATTATTAATAAAAAAAATACCTTTGAAGACAAAATTTTAAATGTCCTAATTCACATAAGACTAGAAAACATACCCACAGATATAGACTTTAAAATAATACGGCTGTCTCTAATATTAAAGTCACAGGAGTGTCAGAAAAAAATAAAGATGTGTTTACACGCTTTTGTTTAGCTTGCAATGTTAGCCTGTTTAGGTCAAATCTTGCAAGTTGAATCAGAGCCACTTCCTCTTGTCCTACGGAGTTGAAATTTGACATGCTGGTTCAGTTCCAATGACAATGCATTTTTAAGGTACTCAGAACCTGATTCTACACCCAGGAAAAGCTACAGACGAAGAAACTCCTCAACGGTCAACAGCACAGATACGAAATTTTGTATATGCATCCAAGCACTTAAATAAAAGCTTATTTTTTTTGTATATTCTATATAAATAAGTGTCGCAAAACTATAGAATTGTAAGGAGAAATGACCGGGTTGCCGACGAAAGTAGAAAACGCCGAATGTAAAAAGTAGGACCCGACTGAGTTGGACTCCGCTGCAAGCAAGGATACCGTTCCACTATTCTGTCCAAACATTAACACTGCCAAGTTTGCAGCAATGTCGATTTAGTGCAGGGTGTTGTATGGGGAGGAAACTAATTTGGTAAAATCAGAATTCAAACAGATTATATCTAAAATTAGATATTATGTACTTAGTGTTTATCTATCTTTATAGGATGTAGCGATGCAGTAAATAAGATTGTACCAATATATGAGTCTATTCTCATAATGTCTACATTAGGTTTATCACACTATAGATTCTACAAGGCCAATAATTGCTGATAAAAAAATCTAAAGATAAGGAAGGAACTACGTACTGGCACATATTCCACAACTGATGAACCTAAAATTCCCATAATAGGTATGTCCGTTTAGACTGATTCTAAAAACACCCATATGTAAAATACCTATGCGGCAGTGTTGCTTGATTAAAAAATCCCTTTCGGTACGCCGGAAGGCGGAGGTAGATTTCACTGTATAATGTAATAGTATAAACTGATATAATCTACATATATTTATATACATATGTACAAAAATATTAATCATTAATAAAAACTAACTATAAGGTTGTTTGTGTTTGTCATAAAATTTGTTTATTTAATTGAAAGTATGCCTAATTACAATACTTATGGTTTGTTTATCCAACAAATGATTATTATTTATCAGATTTTTGCATCGGGAGTCACCCATTAAATGTTACAAAAAACGTAACCATGTGTGAAAATAGGAGTACGGGAGTCAGTGAATTGGGTTTTGTAATACCCACAAAATATATGTATATATTAGATGTGCGTCGTTAGCTAAGCGGCAAAGAAAAATACATTCACAGATGGTCTTACTTTCAAAACGTTCCGTCGATTGCTAATTATTTGCCCATCTTAGAGGTACGGATGTAGTGAGATGTGTTTAAGTATTTTTTAGGTGGGGTTGACAGAGTGTGGTGATGACAGAGTGTAAAGTGTTAAATTGATAACCCCTTGAATAAAAATCATAATAGGCGGATGTCTTTTCTAATATATTCCTAATATAACTCTAGCGTCCTTCCGGTTGGCTGATAGCAACATCAGCACTGTGGAGGCTTTTGTCAAACTGAAAGAAATACAAACACGCACACAGCTATGTCACAACATGTTTATTAATAAAATCATCACACAGCAATACCCTACATGAATGTTTATTTCGTTATTAACAAATTTCAGAACGCGAACAACGCCATGCGACTGTCATCCATTCAATTGTCACTTTTATTTTTTTCTTCCAGCTGGCAATGAATAAGTACTATTATTAAGTAATTACAATATTTAGGCGCTAGCTCCGGTGATACTGTTGAGTTTAGTAGGTGAGGAAAAAAAATAATGCTTAACAACTCGCAGTCTACGCTTAAAAACAGCCTTGGAAGAAGGAAAGTGATCAAATACTGACCTATGAAGAGTATTCCACTGCCGAATTGTTCTGGAAAGAAACGAATTGAACCCAAGGTTTTATCTTGGAAGGATGGTCATTACGGCCAATATAAGGAGGAGGCTTAGAGAGTTGGGAGCTTAAAGCTGACTCATTCGTCACAGTCTTATATAAACTAGTTAACCTGAATTCGAAAAGACTTCTACTTAGTGGCTCCCAATTAAGAGTTGAAATTAATTCAGATGGACTATCATACCGACTAAAACCCCTAAAGACATGCCGGCTTGCTTTTAATTCGTCTTTAAGACATTGGGTGTAAGGATCCCATACTGATGAGCAGTATTCGAGGGTAGGACGAACCAACGTTTTATATGCCAGTGCTCGAGCTATAAAATCAGTTTAATGTTACCATGTTTAATAAGTACCACATTTGACACTTACCATTTTTAACACCATTATTTGACATTTACCCTTACACATCGTGCCCAACAGTGTTGCCGCGAGTCCGGCAATTGCCGTACTGTCCGGTAATCAGCACAAAAAATGAACGAAAGTACGGCGTACGGTAGGCCAGTCGGTGCCGTACGCAAATATACGGCAATGGCGCTAATATGAATATTTTCGGAAAAAACCCATAATAGAAACTAATGAATTTGACTTAATCCTCGATTTTTAATGTTAAGTGTATAGTTTAATGTGTGTATTGTGATTATAAGAGAAAAAACATAGCATAACTCAACTATTCACAAAGTGTCCGGCAGCTCATAATAAAGTACGGCAATTTCAAACTTCATAAACGGCAGATTCGCGACAGCACTGATTCCCAATGTTTATTTTATATTTTAACAAACGTCAAAATTAAAATCGCCACATAAAAAATATAGTGCCTAATTCGCGCTAATACCCAATTTACATTTACGTATAGGCCAATAAATTTGAAGTTTGGCCACGGCTAAAAATTAATGACAGATTTATCTAAAAATGAATGACAGATTTATCTAAAAAGCGCTGAACAGCGCGGTAGTGATTAGATCCGTACACTCTCTGTTGAGTGTCTAACTAAACTCGATATGATTCCATTATCTAATCACAATGACACAAATTTTGCAACCTACATACAAAGCAACCACAATGACACAAAGCACACTGCTCTAGTTCCGATGACATAAATAAATGTTGCAATATTTAGCATGAAACATTAAATAATTTGCACATCTATAATAAATAATATAAAATAAAGTAACTATCCGCGTCTGCAACATTGATATTAAATTGTAATAGGGTAGTAGAGAGATTGTTTTGTAATCAAGTCGTAAAAATACGTTTACGCTGATTAAACTATTAGAGATATATCAAATAAATGTATGACAGAATTAAAAAGGCCCACAGAATACTTTATATCTGTCCTCTGTCCAAACTGTAACCATTTTAGATTGACCATTGTAGAATTTGAACATATTTCACAATTATTATTATCTGTATTTTACACATCTGGTTTCCAGCAGATAAGCCTTGGGTTTGGCTGGTAGATAAAAGAAAATAAATGTAAATTTCTTGAATAAACCACATAAATAAATAAGATTGATTCCATTAGAAAGCTATCTATTGCAATGGGTACCATGTCTAGACTTTTGACATACCTTCGCGTTTCACATCCCCTACAACCCAAAACCACCCTCAGTTAAAACTTTATATATAAGTTTACATATCTATATATAATATATATCATTTTCATGATAACTACCGTAATTTTACACCAATCAATTTCAATTTTTTACATAAAATTTAAGAGCACAAATCGCGGTCAAGTTCGTTCGAAAAAGTGTTTTTTTTCTAAAACTTTCTTAGTATATAAGCTATCGAATTAATATAAATTTTATATTATTCAACGGATAAGGGGCTAAAACTTATCTCTGAAAATATTTTTGATAGCACCGACCATTGGTGGGAAAAATTGGTTTGTTAACATTCAAAAAATCTTACCTGTCTTAACAGGCACAGGAATAAATCAGTTCAAAATGTTTATTGTTGGCCTATAATTTCTTTACAAATTTTGTTTAAAACAATTTTTGATATGAGCAACCCTTAACAGTATAAAAAGGGATTCAGTTTACGCATAAGGCATTTTTTAACATTGAATTTTTGATGCCAAATACTAAATAAGTTATTAGCAAAGCCATTTTGACCGGCATGGTATTAGTCCTAGTCCAATTAAACACATTAATTAGATTAGGCAACTCATTTAGATCAAAAAAAAATATTTACACCATATCATTTAAAATAATATCTTAAAAGATCTCACAGGATGGAAAATCGCATCGCAAGTCATATATTTTGTAGCGAGCACGTCTAAATGAGGTTTTTTTTTAAAACTTGCTTCAATTAAACCGTGATTTTAGTGTGATTTTATTATTAATGTAAGTAAGTGTTTTTTTTTTGTCGGTTTTAAAAAAAAAGTTTTTGAGGATTAAACACAAGTTTTTCTTTTATTATTTGTCGTTTTTAGTTATCTGCGCATTAAGTCTTATTTGCGCAGTACTTCCTTATTTGCGAGAAGATCGAGAACCGTCTGTTGAACACGTGGTTCGCCATAGTCTTGGCCGTGGCATACATAGATCTCTTGAAAGGTGACTCCCATTGGGACAACTTCTTAAACCTAAATCTAACGAGAGTCATTTAGGTGCCAAACGCGCCCGTCAAGCCGTCTGCAGGGCCATGCAAGCTAATCCTGTACTGGAGACTTGAAGAAGTAATGATGGGAGCGAATCGACCCATCCCGAGTGCCGCAGGCATGAATCGCCGGGGTTAAACAGCTAGTTTATTTATAAAAAGGGTTTTCCACATACACTATACAGAAATAAAACTAAAAAAGACGAAAAATCAAATAATAATTAAATAATGTGAGGAAAAAAATAATAACAAAGGTAAACTACGTTTTAGACATCGTTACAAAGTTAATAAATGAGTGCTATGTAATTTTTTATTTCCAAGATTACTTCTAGATTAAAACTAGGTACAAAGAGTACAAGTTAGATTTAAATAACAACATAGGGATTAACATAGGAATAAAGCCAACATAGGCTTTAACATAGGAATTAAAATTCACTAAAAGCATGATTGATACAATATACAAAAGGAAAAATAATTATAAGGAGATCGGTGATAAATAAAGACTCGTTACATATTAACGACACATTTATTTTAACAAATCAAGAAGAAAAAAAAAATAGTAAAAATTCGAGACCCATATTTTTCACACATACGGCCATATGCGACCAGCTTAAAATTCTGAATATCGATATAGGTTTCTCCCTAATAAATATTCTTTAACGGTTTTTTTTTAACAATCCCTATATTTATTAATTTGATATCGTTAAGAAGTTTGTTGTGAAAATTTAATCCCATGTTACTATAGGAATTTTTAAATTCATTGGAGCGAGGTCTAACACCTTGTCAATATTCATGCATGTATCATGAAATCTTTGTTTCTAAACAAATGTTATTTATTGTGAAATGTTATTTATTTATTTTACAAATTTGTACGGCCTTGTGCATAGTCGCTTTAGTGACACACCATGCATATATTTACTCTTATTATATATTTATTTTAGTTAATGCATAATGTGATAAGGCACATGGGGATTAACCTGTTTTTTCTGTGTAAATATATCTGCACATCGCCCCAAAACTACCTACCAAACGACGTTAATAAATTGTATACTTACTACCAGTCCGAAAACAACGCTATATCTAAGTAAATTAAATACCCGATCCCATTCCGAATATAAAGCCAAATAAATTATATTTGTAATGGAATAAAAGACCTTGAGCCAAATGTCGTAAGTGCGCATTCAGCGCCATTTCAGGCAAAAAATGTTTTCAGGAAGTATGCCAGGGTTTTCTTATCGCCTAAACGACGAGGTGTCACGTGCAATGTTTTAACTAAATGGAATCCGATAAATGACCATTGATAAAATACTTATAGAATTTGTTTATAGTAGATATGTTAAAGTACTCTATTTCGAATGCGACGGCACACGGTGGACTAAAATCTGAGCTCAAAATCAGAGAAGAAAAATTGACTTGGTGACTAAATATAATTAAAAATAACGCTCTCAGGCAAAAAAAAAAAGATAAAATAATAATAAATATTTGTCGAGTAGTTATTTTTTAACATTGTGTGTTTAATGTTTCATTTAATCTTCTAATGTATATTTATGTATTTATCCAGTACATTAAATTTTACAAATTTACGAATAAATTTCATTATTAGGTATCGACGATTTAACTTATAATTTTCTTTAGAAAATAGGTACAAGTATATTGGATTATGACTTAATTAGATATGGCAAAATATTTTAGAAAAAAATACCTCGTTCAAAATTAATGTGCATTTATAAAACCCTTTTTATTTGAATTTAAGTTTTTTTTTGTAGCATAAGTATTTTAATATCAGCTGCTTATAACAAAAAAAAAATACTTTATATTTTAGAAGTTAATTTGAGATAACGAAAAAAAAACGTTTTTGGCATATCCTAAGGTGTGTGTGTGGCAATTGTAATGCGATAATCATATAACTGAGGTTATGTTATACGCAATTTCAAAATAGCGTATTACTTAAACGGCAACAATATAACTGCGTGATTTGTAGCTGAATTCGTCACAGTGCCTCATTGTATGGTGTCGCTTGCAACGAGATTTGCGTGTCTGGGCGGACAGGGTAAAAAATAATAGGGCGACTGTCAAAATACCCGTATACCGTACGGCAGGGGTGCTCAAACGGTCGATCGCGATCGACTGGTTGATCGCGAGTGCTTTTTGAGTAGATCTCGAGAAGAAAAAATTTTTTAATAAGTAGGTAGGTAACTAAACTACAAAAATGTATTTCGTAATAAAATAACACTGCTTGCGGCAAAAGGTGGCTTTATCAACTGGTATATGTAACTCTTTTGTTTTGTAACAACCAATAAACTCGCAATTTTGAATAACTATTAGTTTTTTCATTGATATTGTAGAGAAGAACCTAACTAAACCTAACCCAAACCTTGACTAAAATAATGTACCTATATTGTGCAGAAAGCTAATATCTATATATGCTACGGTACGCCCTACCTAGGTAGGTAGGGTGTATCGTGTATGTACGACAACCCTGCATCACACACACTTGCAGTCTCTCAGAGTCGATCGTAAGTAGTCTAAAAATATTGAGGTAGATCGCCAGCAGTTCAAGTTTGAGCACCCCTGACGTACGGTGTCCGTCTGTATAACTGGTGGAATGGGCAATAAGAGGCAAACGAGGCGACTTCGTTGAACGCGATCCTGCTGTGAATGAAAGCGATTTCGTAGCCGCTATTAGCCAGCTTCAGTAACGCTGCTATTCGTTGCGTGATTTAATCTGTGTTGTCTTATAACTAGTGATGTGCCCGAGATCTGTATCCCGTAACCGTATCGACGAAACTCTTCGGGGATCTTGAGCGGATCCTTTACATTATTTTTAATTTCTTGACACATACGAAATTCTAAATATAGACGATTAGGTAGCAATTAAATACTTTTCAATCCCATCTGAATTATTTTTTATTTCTTAAAATCACATATTTAGCATATTTATTGTAGTGAATTACTAATAGTACCTCGAAGATACTAATTAAAGTATCTTTATAATGAGATCAATCTCAAATCTTTGTAATGAACTACTTAAGATATTAATTAAAGTATGAGTCAACTGTCGTCTCAAGGTAACACGCGCCGACCCGACTGAGTAAGGCCCGTATCCGCGGATCTGGACACCATTGATCCGTATTTGTATCCGCGGATCTGGACACCATTGATCCGTATTTGTATCCGCGGATCTGGACACCATTGATCCGTATTTGTATCCGCGGATCTGGACACCATTGATCCGTATTTGTATACGAATCTGCGGATATATATTTTTAACAATGCGGCACATCACTTCTTATAACGCTTACATGCCTGCCGCACACGCTTTTCGCGAGTCTCCCGTTTTAGAGTTCGCGTAATATCGCACTGCTGATATTACGATATTATCTTTCAACTGATAAGATATTGTAAAAGTTTTTTAAAGTGATCAAATCTGATATCTAACATAGCAATGTAACAGTTTATTACCTATTTCCTATTATTATTACTTATTGCCTGATATGCTTACTTATTTACTCTCAATTAAGTTAACCTACAGTTATGGATTTACAGGGATGAAGGAAATTAATAAGCATAGGGTTCCGTCGTCAGGAAAATCATACCCCGAGTGGGAAGAGATAAACATTTGACAGTATATTTACCGTGTAAACATTTTTTGCAAGATTCCAATGTTTTAGTATGTATTTCGGAGCTGAAAAAAACGACATTACTAAAGACATTTATCGCGGCCACGTCACTGGTGCGAAGTATGAGCGACACATAAATGTGTTAAAGTTATTGCTGCCAAACGACCGCAACTGATGTGACGTGATTTGCACGCTTAATGACGGGGTCAATGAAATGCATTTATATTGCGCACAAATACTGCGATGAATCGCCAAATCAGTTCCGAGACAGTTATCAAAATACAAATACAGTAAGAGAGATTTTATTTGTCGCAAAGTGTCGTTAAAAAGTAATAATATAATCAAACATTGTTTTAATCTTGTTTACTGTTGAGTTAGCTCATGCGTAATCTCGTTCGTCGTAATTTGACTCTTCTGCATTTTAGATAAAGGATTTCTTAAAATTGAAATAATGACAAAAATCTATTTTATTATTTTATTTATTTAATTGCAATAATGACAAAAATCAATACATTGTATAACCAATCCTAACTGGGCGGAATCAGGGAGGCCAATTTCCAAAAAGTTAAATTTTAATTAATTTGTTCAGAACTAATGAATTCAAATGTAGATAAACATATTATAATAATATCAAAAAACTACTGCATCATAAACATTAATTAAATAAGAATTAATTAGAGATGGGGGTAGCAGGATAACGGATATTTGAATTTATTTTCATTGTATTTCTTTGTAGTTTTAATTTTTTTCATTTAAACTTTAGTTGAATTATCATTAATGGATCAAGATAATGTATTCCAACCATGGAAGTTTTGACAAATAATTTTTCGCGCATTAAATGCGTAGACAAATATTAACACAACACAGTATAAATAAAATGCTTAACGTATAAGTCCAGACGCGCGCAATTATTAGATAAAGTTAGACGAGTTTAATGACTGCAGTTGTACAAAAGAGTGAGAGCGCAGCGTCTGTTGCTGTCTCACTCTTCTGTGTCCGTACGCCGGAAGGCGGAGGCAGAATTCACGGGATCAAAGTAGGGGATAGGCGAACTCCGATTGTACGAACTTGTATCAACCATTGCGCGAGCTACCGCCCCGCCACGCCGTACTTAGCTTTGCGCAGCGAGGGTAGCTCGTATCAAAAATAGTTTTAACCAAAAATTTTAAGGAAACTATAGGCCTCTACAATAAACATTTATTTTATTCATATGCCAATTAAGGCAGGTAAGATTTTTTGAATGTTGAAAAACCAATTTTTCCCACCAATGGTCGGTGCTATCAGAAATGTTTGATAAGATAAGTTTTAGGCCCTTATCCGGTGAATAATATAAAATTTATATTAATTCGATAGCTTATATACTAAGAATGTTATAGCAAAATTTCACTTTTTCGACCCCCCCCCCTCCCCATATTCCCGCCACCAGGTCTGATTTTGCTCATTAACGAACTTGACCGAGATTTTGTGCCCTTAAATTTTATGTATCAATTTGAAAGTGATTGGTGTAAAATTACGGCAGTTATCGTGTCCACAAGAAAATAATATATATATATATACATAGATATGTAAACGTATATATAAACTGGGGGTGGTTTTGGATTCTAGGGGATGTGGAACGCGAAGATATGTCGAGATTTTTCATGACATGACATCATGACATGGTACCCATTGCAATAAGTAGCTTTACTAAAGAAATCGACCTAAAACGGTCAGATCTTAGCTTCTCTTAAACTTCATGACTTCTTAAATGTACCAACCTATAACAATTACAAGATAAAATTTGTAAATTTTGAATTATACTTGTTGGCCATATGTTTATAATTATGTTAAAAGTAAACATTATATCGTGCGCTTAGACAAAACATTATTTTCATTTATCGCGCAGTAATTCCAAAATAATGAATTACGCATTTGACCGCAGATCGGCTATAAAATATCTGCCGGACTCACGAAAACCACCTTCACATGAAAAAAAAATAATAAATGTAATTCGCCTCACTTCTGAGCGAGATTCCTGCAAATTGGGACGATGCGCCGCCATTTTGACGATGCAATAAAATTTATTTTGAGGTTACGCGACGTAAACGTCAAAACGACTCGCGGTAACCTCAAAATAACAATATTAAACAATAACAATATTAAACAACAACATTAAATTAACAATATTAAACAACATTCAAATATTGTTATTATCCCCGTGTGTTTAGCGTGCGGTTCGTACCTACTTAGTGACTTGAGTATGTATAGTGCCGATAATTGACTGTAACTTAGTGTGTCGGGTAGGTAGAGATTTAACAAGAAATAAGCTTTATCGTTCGAGGTTTACCGTTTGAGCTACGATCAAAAAAAAAATTCTATATCTATTGTCTGGGTCCCAGGACACTCGGGAATTTAAGAGCCATAATGCACTCGAATTGCATGTTATGCATGTTTTTGAGGTCTACTGCCAAAATAGCTTTTCGTACCAGGCATATATAAAAAATATAATTAGATTAACTAAACATATTTCTAGAAAACCTTTAAGCTGGTTTTTAAATAAATAATCCTTTGTTTACATAAAAAAAATATTGAAATTGTTAAGTTTTATTTTTTAAAATTCTTATAAACCAAACTGCACATGTGACGTAAGCCTAATTTATACATAGAAATGTCCGCAATAAAATTCTACAGAAAACCTTAAACTTAGGTTTTTTAATTGCCTTATATTTGAAATATAAATAAAAAACTGACAAAAGATCTAAATTTCGCGGTTCCTTTTATGCCGGTTTTCAAAACGTAATTTGTAATAAACCCTGGTGTCATGAAAAATATCTCACTAGAGTACAAATTTCCTCCTTGTGCCGAAATTTTATTCCTGAACGTCCAGATCCGAACCCTATGTACGCAGGTGATTCCAGGATAAAAACTGGCGATTATACAAAGATATTCATATGTCTGGCATATAATAATATAGTTTTGGCTCTAAATAGACATTCTATAGGAAATGTAAAACTTGTCTCAGACCTTGAATTATTACGAAACCGCCGGTGGTTGTCGAAGGTGCAACAACTTTTTAAATATTCACAACAAATATACATAAGTCATTTATTCAAGTTACCCTTAATTAAATAAATTTTAAGTTGCTCGAATTAAAGCCGCCGCGTTTTACAATCATATTATAAACATATAAAACATTTTAATTTATAGTGAAATACATATCTTTTATTACACATTAAAAACAGGTCACGGATGACATTTGAAAATCTCAAAAGTTTAACAAAAGGTTTAGGTCTGTATCCACGTATTGTGTGCCCTTCGTTATTTATTTATTTATCTATAAAGATGAATTAATCGACATGAAATCGTATTAACAATTACTACGGATCACGTACTTTACGATATTTAATCCCTAAACTATTCAATGAGCTACAAAATGACATTAAAACATTTAAAAACGAGAAGACTTTTAAAAAAAGACATAAAAATTACACTTATGTCAAAATTATAATTTATAAATTATTACGTTGTTGTTTATGTTGTTTATGCTGTATTGTTTATGTTGTTTGTTTATTATGTATGTTTATTATGTTGAGTGATTACCCAACAACTTTAGTATACAAAAACATTTGTATACGCATTATATTGTATAAAGGAAGGATTACTTGGAATTGCTCTCGTCGCGAAAAGTGTCACCATAGTCATAAGATCGATGTGTCAATATGTTGAGACGTTTAATTGTTGAATTTGTAAGCTAAGATACCCACGGAAAAGGCACCAGCCTTCGTGGGGTTGTATATGGTGCATTACTCTAATAAAAAAAATAAAAAAATCCGTCGAATATTAACTGATATAATGTACGAGTGTAAAGTACGAGTGTAAAGTACGCACTAATTTTTTTGTTACCCGGAATGCATTCAACTAAGCATACATTCTAAGAACTATGTAAAAAATATGGTGCGACGGGCCAGTTAATAAAAGATCATACACGATTTTACAGATATTGTCGAATGAATAAATAAATGAAAAATAAAGCCTAGCATAAAACGGAATTATATAACAAGACAAAAAACAAACAAACTTAAGAAACAAATATAGATGTATTAAAGTCCAGTTCAGTTGATTGGTAGGCCGAAGCTGATTGTAAAAACATTATGTATAAAAAAATGAATAATACCTTACAACTAAAGTAATAGTCATTTAAACCGGATCAATTTACTAAAATTATAGATACACGAACCTTAAATATAAAGAAAATGTTTTTGTTTTATTTTTAATTACGTTTTACTTAAATTTCCTAAATTATTGAGGCACTATGTATGTATCACCTCATTGATTGGTTTGTCAGTATCGAGCACTAAGTTCGCTATTATTAAAAATATTATTTTCGCGCATATAAATTATATTATTTTAATATTTACAAAACGTTGTTGCATTTCGCTTGGTATAATTGGACGTAAAATCGTGGGAGTTTTTCATAGAGATTTTATGGCCTTAAACCTGAAATTAATAGCGCATGTTATGACATAAATTATATCAGTGATCGGATGAAATCCAAGGACATGCCTCATCTTCATCTAGGATGGTATTGGGTATAGTTATTAGCATGCTTTTTTTTATAACATCTAATTAGGTACAGACAGAGCCACTCGGAGCTTTACACCAAACATTTAAAGTTGAACTGAAACGTGTAAAAAAAGAGATAGTACATGTGTGTGTACTGTACCTATGAGAACATGTACTGTACCTATGAGAACATGTACTGTACCTATGAGAACATGTACTGTACCTATGAGAACCACCGCTTTCACATCTCCGTATGAGCGTAAATGAGGTTAATATATTTACACATACATACCTACACACTGTCGAATCGTATTTCAAGGTAAAGATTCATTTGCCCTCGACAAAAAATACAAAAAAAATACAAGAATTAAGAAAATAAAACTGTAGGACATAGTGGACTTCATAAATTTAAAATTAAAGTTTTCCTGCGTAGAAAATAATATGTTCATTGTAAAATCGGTTTCCAAAATCGCCTTTTCAGACAGCCAACAAATTCTCGGAAATAATCTTAAATGCTGTCGATAATCAGGTAAATGTTACCTCTGCTGGTCACCGCATTCTTTCCTACTTAAAATTCTAAGAAATCCGACCCTTTTAAAAAGAGCGACTCGTAAAGGCTATTTGGAGGTTAACTATACCTACCCGTACGATTTTATTTGTATGCCATTACTTCAAATTCTATCTTCTATTGAAAATAGGCTTCTATTGAAATTACAAGTTAAATTTTCATGTTTCCTCAAAAGTCTGTCTTTTTTTTTATACTTTATCAAAAGTTTAGACGTAAATATCCTATTGTTTGAATACAAGAATCGAGAAAATAAAACGACAGAAGGTTAGATTATTTTATAGAAATGACAATACTAGTAAGTTTTTAGATATAAGTTGATTCTGTTTTTCCGTTCACACAAAATAAACTTAATAGCCGGTATGCCAACTTGGTCCAGGAAAGTTGACGGACTGCGACATCCAAAATGCAAATCTTAAAATCTTACAATCGATTAATCAACCCGGTTCAATGTTGGCACTAGATGGCACACAATTTTTTTGTTAATATCTCGAATTGCAGTAATAACTTATTCTCGTGTGTGAGTGTATAGTTCCCTCTGTTTTATATGCGTTTCATGCAAATGAGACTCGATTATTACCATAAATATACAATAAACAGCATGTTAACTACCATAAATTGTTATCGGTACATATATAATAAATGGTTTTTGTTACATATTAATCGATGATTGATTGCAGAGTCGGATGATGTTTACATCTCAAATAAAGTCTCCTATTTTCTATACATTAGTAGCCATTCATTCATTCATTTCATTAATTACATTCATTCTTCGGTAAATGGACCTATACTAGCGCCAATTTCGGATAACAATAAATGGGTTTCATTGGGTTTTTGATATTTTTTATACACATATCTTTGGGGCAGGTTTCGCTTGCGTGCGAAAACAGCACGTTATTTATCTATTTATCGAAGTACAAAACAGCGATTTAAGAACATAATCTAGTACTATATATGGCCAGAAAAATGTGGTTTGGAAATACCTGTGTGTTTAGTATGTGTATATGAGTGGATAATAAATCATTTCTTATGTTTATTTATATATTTATACCTTTACCTTATTATTATTACACGTTACGAATTTAATGCATAAATAACCCCTTATTCTCCTGAAATATAACGATTGTGCTGAATTTTCATATGTCCCAAAGACTGCACGTGCATGGTTAGTATTATATAAATTATTCATGGAAGTTAGAGAAATTTAGATAAATCTAATTGTTTTATATTATAAAAAAAACCCATATTGTATTGAATTAATAAAAATAATTCATTTTATATATATATATAAATTTCTCATTTTATAAATCTCGTTTTCATATATTAAATACGGTAAGTAGCTTTGATTCTTTCGTAGAAAGATTATGTTCTTTGAAACATGACAAAGTTGTCATAATTCGTTTGTTTTTTTATTCACGCGTTTTACATAGATTTGCCCCCCATCCCTCACTCCATTTACCTATTTATATCTTTTTATAACTTGTTTTTCTGGTTTAAATTTGAATTGAGATAGTTCACAGCCACAATTAAGGACACAAAGATAGTTCAAATTGATCAAAAAAGCAGTCTATGCGATCAAATGCTACCGAATCTTAAAGAAATAGCTAAGAGCAAAACATTCGTAAAAGGAGAAAAAAAAATCGAAGATTAATCAAAATACTTGCGTCAGGAAAAGCCGCGAGAGCGGATTGGCCTTCTTCGCCGGATGGGGTTTCTCCAATCCTTTCGGCAGATGCATCACAAATGACAATCCAGGCTTCGAACCAGTGTTCCTACAGATACATTCACAACGTCGCGCGACGACACAGACACCCGACCACTGCGCCAACTATCCGCTACTGATAGAACCGCGCGCGAGGATTGGCTCTAAACTCACTCTACAAAATAGATATCACGAATCGACGCGAGCTGCTAATCCTAGCGACATCTTCGGTGGAACGCGAACTGCTTGCATGCGATTTCGTGGAGGTCGCTTCTTCGCCGGTTGGAGAATCTGCGAAACAAAGGGAATAATCATGTATTTGTATTGCGTTCGTATTATTACAACCCTGGAAGACTTGTCGCGGGTCAAAACTCACCACGAGGTTTAAATCGTCATCGTCCTATTATCCCATTATCTCTCTACTTATAAAGGTTGTTTTTTTTAGAGGCGTGGTTTTTAATCTGGCACTACTTTTTTCGTAGTTGGTGTTTTTGACAGCTGTCACTTGATTTATGCTCAGTTTGGTTTGCCATTTCATAATGAATAGACTTACTCCTGAACAACGTGGCGTGGCCTCCAAGATCGTGCGATTTAACACCGCTGGACTATTTTTTGTGGGGTTATGTGAAGTCGCTTGTCTACGCAGATAAGCCGGACACGATTAACGCCTTGGAAGAGAATATTCGGCGCGTTATTGCTGACATACTTGGCCCAACTTGCTGCAAAAAGTGGTTGAAAATTGGGCCTCTCGGCTGGAATTTGTTCGAGTCAGCCGCGGCGGCCACTTACCCGAAATCATTTTTAAAACATAATGGCAAACCCTTATCTTTATAATAAAACTAAATTCTTAGCCATAACGTCAAATTATATGCGTTTTATCTCTTCTTGAAAACCACGCCTCTAAAATCATCACCCTTTATATTTCAAATAGGTAACACCTCGACACAGGCATTTGCCTAGTGAGTTGTTACTAATCCACACAATCTATACTTTTCTTTTATGGAATATCAATAACATGCGATATATTAATATACATGTAATGATATTACTTTTTATGGATATATAATAAATAAATAAATAAAATAAATAAATAGAGGGTGAAAAAAGTGTAATTTAACATAAATTGCAAAAGTTTTCAAATATTGTCTATCACAAAGTACTATGCCGTTGTTTGCGTACTCGTTTACGAACCTAAAAATTGTTTTAAGTGTTCATTTTTCACAACAAATAAATAAAAGTTTTGCAAACTATAATATCAATTCAGCTATAGTTTACAAGCATTATTTTTTTATTTTGACTGACCTGTTATTTTGTAACCTGATAGCATTCTTTCTTCAATAAAATATTTATAATTAATGTCAATTTAATTATTTAAAATCACGATTTAAATACGTGCAACTATATTTAATTAACGTGAAATATTTTATTTGTTTACTTCCCCCCGCCCCCCGAACCCCCAACCTCCTGAATGCCCCCTGACTTTTTTCTTTAGGTATATAATCTAAATTAATTTTACGGCGATACTTCTCAATATTATGACAAAAGAAACATATTTCGTGTGTAGATTTTTTTAATTTTTCATTATAATAACAGTACTTAGTAAGTTTTACAACATGTGATGTGGAAACATTTATACAGGAACTCTAGGATTCTTCGAGGCTAGAATGAATTGCGATTTGGTTTCGAGGCATAAGGACTTATCTCATAGAGAAAGGTTGATATATATATATATATATTTCATTTCTATTTAAATTCTCAACCCTTCCATTACATTTACGTACGAACACTCATAAATTTTCGGTTTGTCATATAAATGCGTCAAATTCGCTAAGGAAATCTACAAATTTAATGGTTTAATGTTAGACACGTTTAATAACAATAAAATACTAAAATAATTTATATATCTATATTTCTTTTCAATGTAGTCATTTATTTTATGCATTTTTCGTATCCGGAGAGCTTTACAAATTTATACGGTTGCTTAGAGTAATATTTATTTTGCTAAGGATATTTAACCAAATAATACATTTATTAATAATTTTCAAGTCTGAAATATTGAACAAGACTTACTTAGACATTTCTTTATTTTATTATAGATTTTCGGGGCTATTGGGGTGTACTGCCATTTTAAGGCGCCCCGGGACGCCTTTGTCCTTGGGATTAGAAAGAGAAGGCTTTATTCGAACATTGACGCGTAGAAAAGAGACGGATATACTCGCCGACCGCGAATTCGTTACATTTGGAATCGATGAAACATGTTTTTTGTATTTAAATAATTATTATCATTTGAAAAAAATGTTTTTTTCAAGTAATGTCCTAGATTATTATATTGTCTATCTTTAGAAAGAAAAATTAGGTTCGCGTCACTTACACAACTTAAAAGAAAATCGTTGCAAGAAAAAAACAACACTTTCTTATTTATTTATTTTCATTACTATAATAAGGTGTATCTCGTTTTTTTTTTAAACAAAGTACTAAATTAATATATGTAGAATATTGTGGTATTTTTAGTTTTAGCCATTTGTTGGGAATAACTTCAACAAAATGCACCAAAATACGTTACAAAACACGTTTTAGGGACTGGTGGCGCCTTAAACTAACAACTATTTTTTTTGTAATACTTATGTCGGTACGAAAAACACCACATCAACAGTGAAGGGTTGATCCGACACAAATATCATCATAGGAAGATTCTCACAAGGTCACTGACGCCCGCCTGCGTTGGCTTTATAAATCATCCGCTGCATTCATACAATTGTTATGTCAAACATTGTAATGTCTGTGTAAAATTGGTTTTATATTGTCCTAGTTCGTAAATAAATAACGCAACCCAGTCATTTCTCCATACAAAGGATGATGTGTTGTCTATTTTTTTTGTAGATAGATATAAAATAAAAAACTTTGTCTAAACGTGAAGAGACGAATACAAGAATCTATAATATAAAACTACGGCACTATGCCGGGAGGTAGTGGGTCCAGGGTAAAGGATGTGTCCCAATAGGGGGACATGTTCAATGTTTGGAAACTTAAAAACCTAATAACATTTGTAAAATCAACGGAAAAATATAAATAATAAAAGCTTGTAAAAAAAACCGTTTAAAAACTTTTAAGTTAAACGGTTTTATATTATATTGTCATCTAAATTGAATATGTGTACCAAATGTACCCACGTGAATGTGGTTTTTCTTTCTACAAGCCATGTTTCATGTTTTGAAACGGCCCGCAAGAGAGGTTAGACTGAGTTTCCCGTGATTTCCCCTACAAACTAACTAGTAAGCGTAGGTACCAAGATGTCATTCTGAGCATTTTAGGTTATTACTGTGTGATATTTTCGTTTTTTTTCTTGTTTAGAGTAGTAAAGTGTCACAATTCAATCAAAATGAATGCAAAGCTTTTGCGCAAATTAGAGTAATTTTGAGTAGCTAAAATGAAAGAAACTTTAGGTATTTATGTATTACAAACAGCGTTCAATATAATACATGAATGCAAATACAATTATTAAGGTCGATTGAAAGTAATCATATATTAAAAGGTATAAGGTAATAAGGTAAGGGGAACGAAGGAGTTATAAGATAAGGGTAGGGAAACCTATTATACAAAACGAAATTGCAAGTGTTAGGAAAGTGCACGTATAGGGTGTTTTTTTTAGAGGCGTGGTTTTCAATCTGGCACTACTTTTTTCGCAGTTGGTGTTTTTGACAGCTGTCACTTGATTTATGCTCAGTTTGGTTTGCCATTTCATAATGAATAGACTTACTCCTGAACAACGTTTGCAAATAGTGGTTTGTGGCGTGGCCTCCAAGATCGTGCGATTTAACACCGCTGGACTATTTTTTGTGGGGTTATGTGAAGTCGCTTGTCTACGCAGATAAGCCGGACACGATTAACGCCTTGGAAGAGAATATTCGGCGCGTTATTGCTGACATACTTGACAACTTGCTGCAAAAAGTGGTTGAAAATTGGGCCTCTCGGCTGGAATTTGTTCGAGTCAGCCGCGGCGGCCACTTACCCGAAATCATTTTTAAAACATAATGGCAAACCCTTATCTTTATAATAAAACGAAATTCTTAGCCATAACATCAAATTATATGCGTTTTATCTCTTCTTGAAAACCACGCCTTTAAAATCATCACCTATATAAGTGTAATAAAGTGTGCATGTGTGCACTGAGAGGTTGAGGATGTGTGTGTGAGAGACTTCACAAAACTATCACGACTTCGTGAAAAATGGCAATCTCACCAAAATTACAATGAGAATGTTTAAGAATTTAGCATTTTGAGCATAATTTGCGTTACGCTACATTTAGAAACATGGAAAATATGGCGCACGGAAGGAAATTTTAGATAAAATATTCGATGTCATATAGGCATACCATATCAGAAACAGTTCACCTATTACTATATGTTGCTATAGGTGCAAGCTCTGCCAAGTGGGCCCAGAAACTCTGTTACACCAACTGGGTGAATGTGGGCCCCTAATTTACAAAAGGTACCATCTCCTCAAGCCAGAAGAGATTAGAACCATCGCACCCAAAAAGTTACTGAACTTTATCCACAGTACGGGACTAGAGGGTGAGCTATAAGTGGATTTAAAAGTATAATAGTTCTGGAAAGGATGCGGTACGCAGGGGAAAAACCCCCCACATAACTATATGTTGCTTTAAACTGTCTTCGTAATTATCAAACCGTACATGACCCCTAAAATTATGTTATTTCGTAAGCAGACATTGAATTCTGTCAATATTATTAGAATAAAAATCACATTTAGGAGATCTCATCTGAGATGCAAATCCCATAATAGTAATACATTCTAATAGTACCTACTCAAACCCAGACTTTAAAATAGATCTCCGTTTTTTTTTAATTTTATTTTTGACCGACGGTAGAAACCTACCTGTTTTTTTATTCTTACAACCGGTTGTTTCGAGTTAGCTAATGTTAGATCATAAATCATATTTTGGAAAATTTATAATTAAACCTAGCAAAACGAGTTATTTGGCCAAATGAATAAACCATACGAAATGTTAAGTATAACCAAAAAATATTCTGTTTTTCAGTAAAAAAACGTTAACCAATAAAGGCACCTACAGCACACACACATTTGTAAGCACACTTCACGTATGCACACACACACTTATTTACCATTTAATTTGCTACAATAAACAAAAATTGTAGTTTTGTTTAAAAAAAATCGATATATGCCAGATTTGACCATTCGGAAATGCCAGTCGGAAAAGGAGGCAATCTCTCTTTTAGGGGATTTTAGGAAATATTTTTATTTAGCTCCACAGGTTACAAAACTAATTTGGTGTAATTTGATAACTAACATCTTTTACATTATTTTTATTATAATAGCAATGCTTACAAGTAAAAATATAAAAAAAAATACATGCAATAATCTCAAATAACTAATGTTGCACGGCGTGCCTCGATAAAAGGTATTAAATGTATATTAGAGAGTTCTTTGTTATTATTATATATATAGTTATTACAATTATTTAAATATATAGAGATTTAAATTTTTCAAATAAATTGTGAACCAGAATGTTTTATAGAAAATGATTACCTAAACGCACAAAAAGTTGCATCGCTCGAGTGTAATGCAAGCCGGTTTGAATATAGCGCTGTATTTTATGAAAGTAGTAAAAAAATGATTTAAAAAGGAAACAATAATAATAAAAAACGGTAAAAATATATACACAGAGGCATACATGAAAACATTGTTTCTAGATCTGATTGGTGTAACAGGATTTTACCCTATTTTATTATACTGCGAGAAATCTTTAAACTATGTTCGGTAAAATAAATAAATAATGCTCACAGTGGGTGCAACATTTGAATTAGATATTAGGCACACAATTCGTGAAATTAAATATACGAGACGATAAGTTATCAGATAACAGATATTAGAATCAAGATTGTGACAGATAAAAGCTGAAATCGGCTAAAAATAAACGCGACTAGGTGCCGGCAGGCAAACAAACTCTCAAGGTTATTAAACGCGAGCTATGCTCGAGTTGAAAAACATCAAACTGCATAAAAAAATAATGGGACCATAGAGTTTCGGTTTGTTATGTTTGCAGCCTTTCGTGAGGACGGTGAAATTAATAAAAATATATTTAAAACTCGAAAAGAGAAATTCTGTTTCTACAAAAATCGCAGCAGTTTGATAATAATAGATAAAATATAACCATTATAATTGCGGAGTGCATTTTCATTTCAAAATAAATAAAATTTATCTTATCTGCCAGAGGCGAATGTTAACTTCTTTAATTCTGATAAGTGTCATGTGTCAAAGTGTCGGAATATACGATAGCGTTTGCAGCCATTTTTAACTTACGGAAGATAACCTCTAATTTTTTTTTTTTTGTATAATTCATTTCAAATTACAAGCTATATATTGGTTTGTTTTTTGTTCAATGCCAGACTTCTATGGAATTCAGCAATATCGCTTGTGAAAATACCCATTTTCCGCATTTCCGGCAATAGGCAACCTTGGCCGCATTATTTTCATAAGTATTTCTAATCAAAAATCAACAAACGCGCAAGCGAATATGTGTCCCGTTCGACGCGACCTCCAACAAAATGGCGTCTTGTAAGCGCGCGGCGATTAACCTCTCCGTAAGTACAACAAAGCAAACAGCTGACGCATTCCATCCGCTGACAATCGCGATTCAAACAAAAGATGTCTATGGTCGGAGTGTCTACAAAATAATAATTGCTGTTATCTTTGGAAACCGAATATTTATTAATTTTTTAAATAACACAGCGTAACGATATAATAACATAGGTTCCTACTACCCTAAGCTTACACGCACGCTTTCACATATACACCTTTCCCTGATTAGAGTAATTCATATATTTATTGCTGGCATATAGGTAAATTACTATATACGGTCATTAAATACTTAGTTTTTCTATTTCTAACACATAAACACATTTTTTTTGGATCTTTTTTATATAATTAAAAAATGTATGTAAATTTAGTACGTATAGTTTGTAAGATTTGTCATCACATTGAGTTTCTGGCGGCCAAAACCATGTTTTTGCCTGACCCATTTAATGTATTGTGTCTTTTTTTTTTTTAATAAAAATCAATAAATAAATAAATACCTTTTGAAAATTATGAAAAACAGAATCAACTTATGTCTAAAAACTTACTAGAATTAACATCTTTTTAAAATAAACTATGCTCCTGTGGGTTTATTTTCTCGATTCTTGTATTCAGATAATAAGATAATTACGTCTAAACTTTTGATAAAATGTATAGAAAAATACAGACTTTTTGAGTCTCTTAACTTTTAGACAAAATAAAGCAACAGGTCTAGGTTTCTATTTAATTATTAAATAGAAACCTAGACTTGTTGCTTTAAGACCTAGATATTTAAGAGGTAAAACGATACCTAGATTTATTTTTTATGTATATCTACAAATAAGAGTCACAAAACTACAGGATTTGTATTGTGAAATGACCGTGTTTAGTCCCAGCAGTAATAAAACTTAAAAAACGAGTTTTAGTAAATAAATGAGGAAAAATGAATAAAAATTCGATAATTAATGGCATCGTCGTTTTAATTATTTTTTTATAGTATCGTTGGGTGCTTATAAACTATCATTTGTGTCGTTTTTTGAGGGAAAATCTGGGGAAGATAGGTTGATAGTTAAACTCGCCGTACAAATGTCTCATTTTGAAGGTGAACGGATGTAATGTATCAATTTAATTAATTAACTTCCCATACTGTGTCTCGGAAGTCCCGGCATCCGAACGGCGCCCCATTCAGCCCACATCCCAAAAACGAATTGGCGAATGCTCGCAACGGCAATATCCCGCCACGCAATTCACTCGCTGATTAAAAAGACTGGTAATTTACAACATGGCTAGTCTAGTGTAACATCTGTTAAAATTAAGGGATGAACTAATTTTGTATTTTTTTTAATATAACTTCTTACTCATAGTAGGGACACACAAACTCCCCCCATAAGCCTTCGGGAAATGTTTTAGGACATCCTATATTATGAATCATATAATTGGGTGGTTCTTTTGCACTCGACTGTACAATTTGGTACGCCCTTAAGTTCTTGATCAATGTGTATGACATAATACGGTCGCGCCTTGTAGCCGCTCCGCAAACAATTTTATGACTGACTGGTAAATTAAAAGGCTATAAGGCCGGTATTACACCATAGAACATAATAATTATTAAAAGTTAAATTCTCTTAACCTTACTCTTAAGAAAAACCTAGTAAGAAAAACCTTATCAATATTTAAATAAAAAGAGAACACCACATGCACATAAAAGATAAAACACAGATTATAATAAATAGAAACAATATATTATATGTATATGCATACACTACAAGTATGGATATTATATGATTACGTATATTATTTCGGATGCAATTCATGAATGTGCTTTTTGAACTACCTAAGATAAATAATTGGATAAAATAATAAAAGGCTAGGGGAAAAACAAAGGAAAACTTTGGGGCAATTGTAGTTAAACTGGATTACCCAGTGCCAATTACGGTAAATAAATACTTACATATGTATATTACAGAAAAAAAATATATGAAATGTAATAAATTTTGCCATAAAAGTCCCGCGGGTTATTTTATTTATACTATACTAGTAAATTAATATATAACACAAAAAAAAACGAAAAAAATATAATTAATAATCTTTGCTGGTGTAATACCGGCCGCACGGACATAATATAGTTAATTCAGTTCATACAAGAAAGCAGTCACGCTAGCAGATTACCCATATGGTAACTTTCAATTTGGTTCAATCATAAGTTTGTTTAAATTTCATACTCGATAAACGAAATCAATAAAGGACATGCCCAAAACTAATTACAGTTTACTCCAGCATACATATGGGATACTGGAGTGCCATCGTTCCCTGGAACTGATGTTACAGTCCATGAATGAAGCAGATAAGCTGGAGAGCTTATCCTGCCACTATCAGCTAACCGCCCTGGGCATCACAGATGGCTTCAAACCAGAGGAAGATACTGCGGAATACTGAAAAAGAAGTGCTATGGCCGAGGCATATATGCTGCGGCACGTATTGGATACTGACTGACGACAGCAGCACTATGAATAGAAAGTATCTTTTATTTCTACAGGTTTTATGTCTGATTTTACCATCATTGCTTCTGGCGTACCCACCGGGGACTTTATTATTTATATTTATGTATTTTTCAGGTAGTTATATTAAATGACATCATTAAAATCATTAAAAAAACGTAGCTCTATTATTTAATAGTCTATCCCGGTACTAAACAGAAAACCAATTTATACACTTATCACATTATGCTCAAGTATGCAATCAGAGCATGTCTCTACGCTGTTTGTTTCTATAGCATAAATTATAGTATGCAATGCCATGCCGACATTACTTCTATATAGATTTATACATAAATGATCTGAGACGGTGCGTGATTGAGTATTTCAATACGCATTTGGCACGAAATTTACAACCTGTGAAGGTTAGAGGTTAAGGAAATACTCGAATATATCGATCCAGAATATATTCTGAGTTGAGTTTAAAAGGAGACAATCCAATATGAGTAGCGATAGGTAGAGTAGGTGGGATATATTTTATATAAGTTCTCACATTGCGTTAATTATAACTCATTGTGACTAATGTCACTTGCGTCAATTGTCAAAGCGATTGTTTTCGATTGTGTGCTAAATGTTAAAACATTCTTCGTAAGACATTGCATAATTTAAATCGACCCTAGCTATTTGCAAACAATTCCGCATTAACGAACCGTAACTGAATTAGCTTTACTTGTCTATGGTTGATTTTATTTGTTTACACATTATGTAGACTATTTACAATAACTTTCGTTCAACGTAGGCTATATACAAATGCCTAAAAATAAAAAGGAAAGTGTAAAATATTACATTACATAATATTCCACAATATTACATTACGCGCAAATCGATTAGATATAGTAAAATTAATGTATTTCTTAAATACCGTATTTAGGTGATTAAATTTAGAGGGGGGGGGGGTTTAATTACACCATTCACCCTCCCCCTGCCCCACAACCTCTAGCTGATGCTGGTTCGTAATGAGATACAGCCGACGCGTCGCGGACAGACGGACGTCGACCTCAGTTCCGCGGGCGTTCACTTCGCAAACCATCGAATAATAACCTCCGAATTTTAATTTGATAGTATTTATGGCCACGTCCGTACCCAAGCGCAATTATATATACAGGGGGAAAAAAACGTAATGTGGCCATAAATTTTGAGGTTCAAAACGGGACACTGCAACAAAAAACGAAACCCCTTACAACCCGCCCTTCCACATCCTCTATCTATGCGTTTCCTTCTATCCTAAATGTGGAATTTAGGTTATTTTCGAGACTCTTAAGGCGCCCCGGGACGCATTTGTCCTTGAGATTAGAAAGAGAAGGCTTTATTCGAACATTGACGTGTAGAAAAGAGACGGATATACTCGCCGACTCATTTGGAATCGATGAAACATGTTTTTTGTATTTAAATAATTATTATCATTTGAAAAAAATGTTTTTTTTATGTAATGGCCTAGATTATTATATTGTCTATCTTTAGAAAGAAAAAATAGGTTCGCGTCACTTACACAACTTAAAAGAAAATCGTTGCAGAAAAAAACAACACTTTCTTATTTATTTATTTTCATTACTATAATAAAGTGTATTTTTTTTTTTTAAGCAAAGTACTAAATTAATATATGTAGAATATTGTGGTATTTTTAGTTTTAACCATTTGTTGGGAATAACTTCAACAAAATGCACCAAAATACGTTACAAAACACGTTTTAGGGACTGGCGGCGCCTTAAATAATAGCAATAGCGTTTAGTAAATCTTTCGGATTTGTACTTTTCGAGTTGAAAGTTGCAACGGACGGCCAAAGGGCGAATGTATAGAAATTACTATCCCCTCTACTCTTACGGCTTGTATTATTGCCTAGTATAGGGTTGCCATACGTCCCGGTACACGTCACCGGTTTAGAGCCTCTGTCCCGGTTGTCCCGTTTGACCCACCATATGTCCCGGTAAACCAATAATCATAGTGTGGGGTCAAGGGATGTACTGACCTTTTTTCAAATATTTTTCCATATTTACAGAACGGAATGAAAGACTGAAATACATTTGTGAGGGAGCTGATGTAATTCATGGTAATTTACGATCTCACTCAAAAACTATTCTGAAAATGTGAGAACCATTGAAAGGTTTCCTTTTTTCACAAACTAGATTGCGGCGCTATGGTGGGGCAGTACCCCCCCCCCCTCCTCCTGCTATAACTCCCCTATATTTCCACCAATATTGATATCAGTCCCGGTCAGAGCCAAACCATTTATGGCAACCCTAGCCTAGTAACTACTCCAATTTAAATACTTACTCTAAATATGAGGGAGATTATTATCAAAATGACAGTTCTAAAAATGCTAAGTATTTCTGGGTTTTAGGTACTATAAAGCTTAGTTATATAATATAATGAAATGTGCGGGTAGGTGTGTACCCACTTAGGATCTAATCTCGGACATTGTTGACATAATTTGACATAAAATCGAATAATAACCAGCTGGTTGGTCTTTTCTGACCTACCCCAACTTAAAACTAATTTGTAAGTATTTTGTATTTCATTTTATGCATGTGTCAATAAATAGTATTTTAGATAAGATAAAGAAACCGGCAGAAAAGACAATGTCTTAGCTGGATTTGATTAATAGAAGTTGCTTATGGCAACGTTGAAATTGAAAAACAAATAATATTACTATTAAATTTATTTCAAAAACAACAAAATGTAAATTGACGTTTTCTGAAATACTTTTTCTATGAATTTTCTAAATCAACAAGTCAACGCATAACTTTTACTCGAATTAGGATGACAAACTAAATCTGCAAAAAATATTAGTAAGTCACTCGTTTCAGTCAGCTGTTTGCGACACGAGGGCTGGTCTATTTTGAAAGATTCTAATAATATCAACGCTTAATACACCACAGACCAGATACTACTAACCAATGAAAAATGAAGCCGGTAAAAACGGCGAATTATTGATTTATCATCGCCGTTAGTTTAAACGAAGGAACTCGACGCAATGTTTACAAATGAAATTCAAACTTCGCCGATAGGCACGCATGCACAGCCTAACCCATAACATTATAAATTAATTTAATGAACTTACTTCAGAAAGTAGCACGTATCACTGGGTATAAACAATCCCGAGAGAGTTCTTTTCGGATGTAGGTAGATATAATTGTTTCTGCAAATAAAAAAAACAAACCTTTCGGCCGAATAACCTACAACAAAATGACAACCGACGAAGGGACCGCCCAGACCGACCAACAGTCCGGTACTGACTGACAGCTCAATCACACAATATGAAGCCCTGTTTCATATCACGTTTCACGCAGCTATCAGACGGTGAAAATCATCCCTTAACGACGCGTAGGACTACTACCTACGTGCTAAAGAAAGAGCGAAATTTCTGTTTGTAAATTAAATTAACATTTCATTGATAAAAGTGTAAAATATATATTAATATAGTGTTAAAATATTAATATATTGTTAAAAACGCTTATTTTGTATGGATTGAGTTGTGTAAATTCGACAGCTAATCGACATAAGCACACAAAAATAATTGTTTCATAATTATTATTAAAGTTATTGAATTCGCATGCTTTTGTCATCATACACATTTCAATATTATGTTAAAATGAATGATTCTGCTATGTCGTATCGTATAGCTTACGGTTGAGTTGATGTTTTTAATTGATGGCTTTACCAATGGACTTAATACCTATCTTAAATTAGTCAGTATAGTGATTAGAAAAAAAACGATTCCATGAGCGTTCTCATATTATTCTCATTATATTTATAAAAATTGTCTCGAAAGCGAAAATGTAAGTCGATTCTAATGTTGGTTGTTACTTTAACCAGTATCAGTATTTTGTTTTTTCGGTAAATGGTCAGAATGTGGTTAATTAAAACAAATTGGTACTATTTCATTTTGCCGCCCCACTCATTCGACGTCTGTTTTCGCTATTTATTTTATTTTGTGTATTTTATATGTCGCTAGGTTCACCTTATTTTATGCGTTTCTTGCGTCACATTATGTCCAAAATAATTATTATATTTGGAAAGTTTGATTGTATAAATGAAATCTTATCAGGGTCATTTTACGTCGTCGCATATACATCTCGTTTTGATTGGCCGATAGTATGATACATCTCGAGCCCACTTGCACCTACCTGATCTAAAAATAGTGATCCAGCAATTTTTAAACGTATGTTATTTGTGAATTTTGACAACTACGTTTAAACCTTGGTGTAAGTACGTTGACATGAAATCTTTTAGAAATATATTCGTAGATGAACCGATTAGTAATAATAATCGGGCGTAGGTATAAAGCAATGGAAATATGATATTTCTGCCATTTGATATTTCAATTTATTAATCTGTTTACTGAAAACATGAATTTTTAACAATATGATGTACTTGCAATATGTATAGTTGATCGCTGGTTACAATAGTCATAAAATTTATTAGAAAAAGGTATTTCAATTGCAATCTGTTGCTACCGTTTATATATTTCGACTATACAGGTTGACGTACAATAATACAATTGTTATTTAATATTCTATTATTTTTTTGTTAATTGTTTCACCCTCGGTTCAAGATAAATAGCGCGTTCTTTTTAAATTATAATGATGTGTATGAGCAGTGTTCCTAATTATACCGTATGTTTTAAAAAAAATAATACTCTGTTTTTTTTTAGTGAAGTTAGCGGCAGCATAAGTGTGCCACTGATTTTGCTGTCACGCCCGCTTGACGTGATTGGAGTGAAGTTTGTAAATGTTGCTGAAGAATTGTTGAATGTTAGAAAATGGTGACAGACGTGACAGTCAGTGACAGCCGACGTGACAGGACGGCGCGGCGCTCGCTGAGTTGATTGTTGGCCGCCGCTAATAAACATAAATAAATATTATTCTATTTTGAGTGCATAGAATATTGCCTGATCATGTTATTAACTCTAGGCGAAGAGCATAGAAAACATCTACAAATATTTGCGTCTCACACCGGCCAAGGTATGTATTAAAGGTATACTTTCAAATTAATGTAATGCATTTTATTTTAAGCATTTTTAACTATTTTTTTTTAACTTTCAGTGGTGGTGGATTTTTGTAAACTGGCCCTAGATTATTTACAAAATGGTTACAATTTGAGACGTTATAATGTAGCTTCGCGTGAGTTTTTGAACATTTTGAGGTTACGTACTTAGCGAATTTGTTTTTAATCGAAATTTCAATTATTTTTTTTTTAGAAAAACTCTGCGTTTCACCAGAGCAAATCCAAAATGTTGTTGACGGATTGGTTTATTTGTTAATTGAAGCTTGTAAATATAAAGTAAGTAAAATTATAATGAATTAAGAGTAGTAGTTGTTTTAAATATTTGCTTATTTAACTGTCGGTATTTTTTTCTTTCACTATCGTATGACAAATACCACTGTTTAATAGTTTAAAATATAACCCCGTTATCTACTTTAGGGATGGATACCCTATCCTGAGGATCTCTTAGACTATCTACCTTAAAGGTTTTAATTTGTCACATTGATGTACGATCATGTCATGGATTTAGTAAGTTGTTCAGGAGGATGACTTTGATGATTTATGAGTAGGTACTTCTAGTTTTATTATTAAACAAAAGAGATCCAGTTTTCTTCAATTGTGTTTTATATGAGATACGTCATATTATAGAATTACCTTCATAAAACTACGTCTAATAGCTAGTAAATGTTATAGCTAACAGAAGATGAGCTCAGAAAGTGCCTGGAGACTGCGGGATTTTCCCAAGAACATCAGCTGGTCTTCGTTCAGTTCTACCAAAACAAGAAACACGATGTCTCCATTGCGATGTCGAGGTTGGGATTGAGGCTGCCAACTTACCAAGACCTGGAATGGAGATTCGAAGTACAGGTATTTCATAAACTGTTAGTTTAAGGTACGGATTCCAATTCCTGTGGGTAGAACGTAGCTGTAATGAAAATCTGGGTGAGATAATTGTGAACCGTTTTTCCAATATTTTTTGCTCGTTATTGGTCTATATCAATCCCCTAATCCTGTAAAAATACATATTGTTGATATTCTGAAATAATCTAATAATAAATGGGGCTCTAGTAGTAAATTATATTTAAAAATATTTATTTATATAGTATCAAAAAAAAACTATTTATTATTTAACTGATATGCTCATATCTGATTCTCAGTTACTAGCGATTTGCCTAGATCCAAGAAATTTATCAAGGCGGTTCTTGAACTGGTTTACACTTATAGCTTTCACCACTTCCTGTGGTAGCCGATTCTCCTATTATCCACAACTCTTTTCCTAGGATTTAGGTGTGCGGGTATTTTTGTGAATCTCCTTTGAACAGCAATTGTATGTTCTTCATAAAGTATTCCATATTTGATACCCGTACCCAAGCAAAGGTCTTGTAGACCTTAAAGATTACTTTAGGTGACATGTTTCTAAAAAAAAACTTTATTACAAATAAGTATATGGAGGAATTAGCTTTCTTCACAATTGCTAAAATATGATTGTTATATTTAATATAACAGAAACCAGTAATGGAGCGAGAAAATAACTGCAAATTATATTTTTTTTTCTGAAAATAACATGTGACAGCTGTCTTTGAACTTTATTTTAATTTCAGATTGCCACCAGCGCATCGGACGAGATAATACCGTCCGTAACGATGGACTTGATTCTCAAGACCCTCAAAGCGCCGCCGCAGAGCAGAAGCGCGGCTCCGACGCCGGAAGCGATGTCGAACGCTTCCGACGACAGACTGCTCAAGCTGACGGCGGAAGGCGACGAACTAAACCAGCAATCGGTCAGAAGCGCCAACGAGTTGACGCACGACGTCGAGCACGTATTGCTCCAGACCGACCTGCCTAATTTGGTGAACGCGGTAAACGTGTTAGAGAGCGCGTTGCTCGAATCGAAGACGCATCATGTGAAGCGCATGCAGAGGGCTTTTAAAAAAAAGCAATGATATGGGAACGATCGTTATAACGTTCTTATGATTACAATTAATTACACAAGAGACTCTCACGTATCTGGGCTAAAATAGCTGCGGATGGAAAGGGTATGGGATAGAACCACCCGTAACAACTTAACTGTGTTTGAGGTTTGGTTAAAAAAAAATAAAATTCTGATGGGTGGTTGAGTGTGGGATCATAACAAATTCGTTACAATAGACAAACTTGTTGCCGCAAAAAAATCTCTAGCAGCCAACTCAAAGAAATTGTCTAATAACTGATTTCGTGTGCCCAAAAAAGTCTTAGGGAAGTTTAAACATAAGAGATACATTTTTAAATATATTATTAATTTAATGGTAAAACAAAAAAAAAATACATCTAAAAACTAAAATATTAAATAATATATTTCATTCAAACTACTTTGAGAATTGTTTATAATGCGAAATGTACCTAAAACGCTTGAATTGCAATGCTAACACGGGTCACCACAACAAATACATTTTAATTTAAAACCAATCACATTTATCGTATACACGGGGAAACCTGTTAAATAAATAAATAAATAAATAAACTTTATTACTTTTTTACTCCAAGAGCCTAATGTTTCTACAGAGAATGCCAAAAAATCATATCCTTTTTTAATTTCTACATATTTCTTATGCTTCAAACGAGTGGCGGCATCTACTGCGGCACCAGGCTTCACACTGGTCTGCCGGATGTAAGAAGCTGCCATTGTGTCAACGCAGGCAGCGTCCCAAACAAGAGCTTGACCACGATGTTAAAGTTATCCCCTCTGGATGCTTTCATTCCGCCCATGGTGCCTCGGAGTGTCAAAATTATAATCGCTGTAGATTGTCCTACTTCGAGGACTCAGCATGACCGAAGTTTGTTAAATATAAAAGATGTTTGGTAACTTTAATCAAAAGACAATATTACGGCAATATCGACTTTAAATATTAGATAGCTTTCATTTTAATCGAACAAATTTGCCATTGAACGTTTTCTGTGAAGCGGTTGCGCTCGTCTGTTACTTTTTACATTTCGATAGACACGCAATTAAGTAACATTTACAATGTGCGTTCATAAAAATATTCCATATCGTATGTAACCAACTTTTAGACAAATTTGTTTGTTTTCGTTTTAGCAATCAGTTTAGTCACATTTACACATACAGTCATAGTCAGTTTAGACACCTTAGAAAAAACCGTATTACATCATGAGTCGAAGGCAATTCCACTACAATCAATTTGTGCAAACAATATAAAATATTGGCTTTGTGTATTTCAAATAACGCAAGTGTAGCACCATCTCCCTTAACTCTGGCAGCACAAGAACATTTAGCTTAGTTGAGTAACGCCTGGGTCACAGCAATTTTTTGTCCAATTGAAATCAGAGTGTCCCATTAAAACCCAGAGTATCCCCTTAAAAGCAGAGTACCTATGTAAACTATTGAGTACCTCGGACAATGGAAACACTCATTATTTTATGGCGAAATAAAAACAATACAATTGCAATGATAAAGTTATATATTTATTTCTCCTTAACATTGCGTTAAAAATATAAAAGACTAAATAATATATTTTTCATATTAAATTTCATATAATGGTTTTTCAATCAACTCAACAAAAATACAGTTAGCTTAGTATTTTATTTGTATTTTTCACTGAATGAAAGTAATTAAAATTCAAGATACAATACCGCAGGTAGTAAATTCATACAAGTTTTGAATCAAATATTTTGAGTAGAAAAAAATGCATAATAGAAATATACTACGGAATTCATACCAGAAACTGGTTGTGACGACCAACTCGGGCTTTTAATATATTGTAAGGAAAAATTGGGTGCTAATTTTGAGTATGATTGTTCGATGTTTAAATTATCTGATAAATAGGAGAGGTTTAGTCTATGCTAATATCTCCCCTCAATGCGCTCTGCATAGCATCTTACACAAAATGGCGCCCAATATTGTCGGGTCGTCGCTCGAGCACAGGTATTTAATCACACACTAAGTAAGTAATGAGCAAAGCCGATCAAAAGTACCGGGTAAAATTTAAAAGTATTCGTAATAATCAAGTATTCCAAAACGCAGGAACGACCCAATACTAATCATTACCAGCCCGTTGGCATCATTTGCGGAATCACGTCTCGTCTTTCCAGACCCTGTATACTTATAAAATTTGAACTACAACTAGTTTTTTTAAAAGGCGATATAAACTATTTCATGTCAACTGTATGAATCGACGAATTGTGTAAAAACGATATATCAAAGTGCATAGAATCCAATTAGCATTTTAAGTTCATTTTCGCAACTTGCACGATTGTTATTTCATGCAGTTTGTTTCATATCCACAATTACAATACACGGTGTAAGAGATTAGGACTGAAATTCTCTGAACGAACCATTACTTTACAATTAATATGAGCATTTCTGAAGCTGTAACTATTTTATTTTCTATATTAACACACTCCACGCCCCGATGACACGAAATCGTGTCATTGCTGTATATCGTCAGATGCTATACGCGATATCGTGTCATCATCTTACCTGAATTCATGAAAGGCATAGACTTATGATACATTTTTTTTTCATCAGTTCGTTTTTGGCGGCCATTGGGATTGAGTGAAAAGCACGAGAGTGAATTGAAAGTGTCTGGTGGATTTGGCGATAGGTTTTGTACCTATTATTTTCCAATAATAAATGATTACTTTCAAAACTAAAAAACCTGGTGGCAGCCCCATGAATGCGTTGTTTATAATTTCGTGGGACATTCCGTTCGCCAAACGACCTTCGCAGAACGTCGACATTGCTGCGTCCACGGGTTTTTCGCTCGGAGCGGAATGTGTTAAAAACAATATTGATTCGAGTATACATTTAGCCGTCCTGAACAAAGAAATACTGGTCTGCTCTCTCACCCACATATACACAATCCCACTCTTGTTTTCTCTCTTACACTCAAATATATGCACAGCAACTGTCTCCTCATAGGGAATATTAAATATATGGTCCTAACCCCTTATAATTTTGCAGATATTTATAATTGACATAGGAATCAAAATATATTTATTCTCTTTAAGTTATAACGTTTATGCGCTATAAAATTAAATAAACAGCTTATGAACATAGATAAAATGACACAGAAATGGTAATTTCCCGGACGACACTTCCCTCGAATGTTTATCCTAACTATTAACACTATGCGACATGCTCAGATGCGTTTAGAAAGGGATTAATGTGCGTCAATTATGGCGCGATTTTGATATCGACATTGGGAATTTTCTACATTGCACAAGAAACCAAATATTGCACATTTTTAAAGCTGCGAAAACTGATTTTACGATAATGACATGAAATCAGGAAATTCGGCACAGGCCGGAAAAGCCATTATAAATTATGTAACTACCGTAATCGCATTTCTTAATACTTGAAAAAATATATTTAAGTAGTTTAATTTCTGTTGATTGTTTCTGTTTAACCTGTTAATTGCGCGATGAGAGAACAGTAACCTTAAATGTTGTAGTATATACACACATTTGGTAAAAGTCTGATTTAATTGTAATTTGTTTGTGCTATTCGCAAGTCTCAACGTTTGAAGTAAAAAAAATAAACATATTGTAAAATTTACGTGCGAAAAACATAATCAGTAACACCAGCTTCATTGCTATGGCAATTTTTAAAATTGAATTATTTTTATTGATTCAGTATAATTTGCAGTAAAGATAGTTGAAACATATGAACGATCAAAGTACTTATTTTTAGTCTATGGTCGTCAGAATACGGCGTTGGAGGACACACCCCAATTATTTTCATGAACTAGCTGCCCCTTTTTTTAATGTAACCTCAATTCAAGTTTTATTCAATGTAAACCTGCCTCGAGCATTGCTTCTTCAAATCGTGAAAACCCTATTGAACCATGCGTTGGCTTGAAACATTATCACAAAACGCGCACCGAGGACTTTTGCATACAAGATGAACTTAAAGTCAGTAGTATCCTTTTAAGGAGTTGTTCTGCACATGAAACTGGGCAACGTTTGTTCAACGAGTTTTCATATCGCTAACAAAAAAAAAATATTTATCCTCTATTGCGATCGCTGTGCATATTTAGGTGACGCGCCCCTAAACTTTCTTGTCAATCGGATTAAACAATACGCACGGCTCACGGTGCCGGCCGCGCAGAATCAAAAATCACCAATCACGCACTGCGCTAACGGTAACCATACTTTCTTGAATTTTTTCTCCTTTTTGTTTTATCTACTTTTTTTTGCATCATTTACAAAGTTGTAGAACAAAAATTATTCAGATTCTAGAATCTGAATAATTCTGAATCTGAATCTGAATTGAATGAGGGGTTGTTCTAGAACAACCCCTTAACTCCTGTATGCTATGTGGAGACGAGATACTTTATGAGTACAATTCACAATATTTATAAATAACATTTGCACATTTGTATTCGGTCGCCTTGTTTTAATGCTAAATTAAGTGAAGTATGCACAGAGGTCGGACGCACTTCACGGCACGGCAGACGGTTGAATAGTCACAAGTATGTATAAATTGTATGGGCCAAAGCAATATACAATTACAGGGTGTATTAACTGATGTGCTTTTTGAGGGTCTCACGATTTTTTACGAAGTACTTCGCGAGCCGCTCGCTCATACTGTTGCTGGACCTTGCTCCGTGCTATCATCCATGTTCTCAAACTTTAAAATGATTTCTACTAACTTTTCAATTTGTTTTTCTCGTAATTGGAAACATTTTTCCAATATTTATATGTACATGTGCCTTTTTTCTTTCCAGATTAAAAGCGTTTTTGCTTTTTTTTTTAGCCTCTAATGGTGTTTCAGTTCCAGATTGGTGATCAACCCTCTAAAAGGACATAAGTGAATTTAAGTACATCCGTGTATCAGCGTGTGTGTGCTTTCAGCTATTCTTAATTCCATGGTTATGTCAATTCAACCTTATGATTAGTGGAAACAAAAGTAAAATTTTCTCTTCAAGTAATTTTAAACTTATTAACCAAGTATTGAAATTATTGAAGGGATTCAAATTGCATAATATGCTGAATAAACAATACTAAGCTAGTTAACCTAAAATAATTGGTAATTTACGTTTTTTTATAAAATATACACATTATTTGCTTAAATATAATGAAGACGACCATTTTGTGAGGATGTCACTAAATAAATTCTTTGCTTGGAGTGGATATTCCGAGCGCTTCCTCATAGCCCGATTTTGATTCGGGTTTATCTGAAAAACAAAATGACAAATTATTTAATAAACGAAACTGAGTATTTACGAGATTTTTGCATTTAGTCGTCAGACCGCTACTAGCGGCAATGCGGTCAGTTTCGACTTCGGCGGCCAATCGGTCATTTCGAATTGTTTTTAAAACACCGTAATATGTTTTCAGAAGTTCCAAAATAATACCAAGTTATGTGTCTTCCAATTAAAATATAATAATCTGTAAGGGTGAGAGAAATTTACCATAAAAGCTCGCGGTGATCTCATTGTGACTTACAAAGTGTTGTAATTGTGCAAGCATTAAGGACATATTCATGTTTAACCAAAACACGCAACTTCGCGGCCATTCAATGAAGTTATCTAAATCTCTTTGTTCCACTAATCCTAGGAAGAACTTTATCTCCAATAAAGTTGTGGATAATTGAAATCGGCTACCACAGGAAGTAGTGGAAGCTATAAGTGTAAACCAATTCAAGAACCGCCTTGATAAATTTCTTGAAATCTTACCTTTTTTAGAAGCCCGTCTTTCTTTTTTCTTGTCTGCGGGTTCCTTTTCTCTGCTCTTTTTCTCTTTTTTCGCCTTTTTCTTCTTGACCAATTCTTCGACGGCGTCGCCTCTATCCTTCGTAGCATCCGCGTGTTCATTGTTTATGGCCTCTTTCATATTTGCAATGTCTTCCGTGTCTATGAGCATATCGGTAGCGGCGCCAGCGCTTTCCTTCTCCCTCTTACTCCGTCTGTGTTTCTTTACTTCTGTTTTGTGTTTGACATCCTTCTTGGACGACACCTTATCTTTTTCGGTCGGTAATTTGGTGTCGTCCTTGTGTTTGCGTCGCTTGGTCTTGCCGTCCGCTTTTGTTTTGTGAGCTTGCGATGTTCGGTGCGTGCGCACCGGCAGTACTTCATCCTCTCGAAGTGGTCTGGAAATGAAAATAAAAATTCCAACATCTTTTTTAACCCATACGAAGCACTCCGAGCATTTAAATAATTTATTAACATTTTAACCGCCACTATTTTAAAGCGTAATTTCTCCTGTCATCACGGTGAATTTTATCCGCATTCCATTTTTGCAAGATGATTTAAAATATACTACATTTTTTACTATTTTGTTTTATTTTATTTTCGATCCAAACTCGATCCAGTTGATACGCGCTTGACAGCTGCATTAATCATAATTTTAAAAACTATCGGATAATAAATTGCTGTGAGTAAAAGTTACCTCACGTACGATTGCAATCGGGTTGTTTCAACACAAAAGCTACAAATGGAATTCCGTTCATTTTACAACGTTTCTTGTTGGAGTTGGATTAGCTGTGCTTGATGACATCGACCAAACTGTCATATCTAAGATATCTATCTATGTATTTGGAGATAGATTGAAGACAAAATTTAACAACATAAAATGTATTGACAGGACGCTCGTTTCGGACAGAATGGTCAGAGAAAATGACAAAACGATCAGCTGTTCATTTTTCAATCCACCGCCATATTTATTAAAAAATAATTCTAGTATTGTCGGGTATTTAGAAATAACGCTCTACTATGTAACTTTCGCGGCTCGCGAAGGACTTCGAAGAAAAAAAAAAGTTTTTTAATATTATTTTTTTCGTGAGACCGGTTTAGTTATCGATATAGATCAACCTCCTAAAAGAAGTGTCCTAAATATAAAAACACCTGTTAATGGAGACTTTCGCTTAAGATCTTAGCGGTATACTTACTGCTTGATTATTCGGCAATACTAGAAGTACATGCAAACTCTTTAAATACTCACAAGTCCAAATCGATATTGAGTGCTCTGTGAGGATCGTTAGCCGGTACGGACGCGTCGTCCCCATCAGACAGGGCGGCACCTTCGGGAAGCTCCGTTGTCATACTCACCACATATTGACTAGTGGGTTCTGTACGGAAAACACATTTTGTTTTTAAAAATATTATATTAATATTAATGACAGTTGCATGCTATTGTCATACGCGATGTTATTAATTATATTATCATCTAAGCAGTATAATTTAGGAATCTGTGTTTAGATTTATGTAGTATCAACTTTTTTTTGTATCAACTATGTAGTATCCAACATTTGACATTTCACCCTGTAACAAATTCACACTTTTTAAAAAAAAACAGCCACAAGGGCTGGATAATCGTTATTATTTAACGCTGGCAATATCGGTTTTTGAGATTTCTATTGCCACAAAAAAGATGAAGAAATTATACATCCTGTGAATGTGCCATCGGTACTCGTCCAATAATCGATTATTGCAAAATAATTTATCAAAAATGATGCTTAAACATGCTAGAATATGACGCACGGTTATCTGGCTGTATTTACGGAATGGTTGTATTTGTTTTTTGTAGATTATTAGAAGTAAAACTTAAGTACACGCTATTTTGTTTCTAATATTATATAAACATAGTGTGGAAGGTATAATCTGTAAATTTATTTTTAGTAATAAAACCATATTCTAGAGAATACCATAAACTAATTTGAAATAAATCTACTATAGAAATTTTTCAGATGTTTAAATTTAAGATCGCCAAAAAAGTGATTATTGAGTTAAAATAAATGTGCTTCAAGACTGACGACGATATCTGCTACCATTAGAAAGCTGCTGTTCTAATACAGTGCAGGAATATTTATTTACCATCTTCGCTGTCCTCCGACTCCTGCTTATTTCTCCTAGAGCTCTTCTTCGACTTTTTCTGCTTCTTCTTGGAATTCGAGGATTCACTGGCGATCAGATACTTGTCCGAGCGTTTACCTAGCAACCAAAACCTCCAATTAACACCTTAAAATTACGCATTAATGGAAACGAAGAAAAGTCGCCCGTCTACTGTAAAATCAGCAGGCATGGGATGTCAGATTGGTGTAATCTGAGTCACCATTAAATTATCTTGTCATCGGATTCCCAAAAAATGCTATCTGAATTGCACTTTATTAAAAAAAAAAATACCAGCGGGTCAGTCATTAGCGAGTACTAATTGGTCCAGCAGAGCAGCCGAGACATTCTAAATAATTAGTTGCTGTACCTACTCTGAATGGTTCATTGAGAAGTGGATGGAGTAAGCAGAAGGTATTCAAAGCCTTGTCAATTGGCGGCACTGTTTAAGTGAGTCTCTTCGTTTTTCCAGTGATGAAAAATGTGTCAGACGTTCTTCGAAAGTCAAATTCTTAAACATACATTTCACGTGATACATTTTAATATATTTAAACTTTATGTATAGTATGGTTTCCTGGTCTAATCAGACTAAGGTGATTATGAGCAACTTGCAAAATAAAGTGAATACTGACTTTGTATTTCAAGTGGAACCTCGAGCGCTATCTCGGCAATGGGTACATCTTCATAATCGTACGTTGACCTTGTTCTGGTCGGTGATCCATTTGTGGTGACCGCCGATCCCTTGAGGTAGTGCGGGTTGTGAAGCTGCTCCAATCGCCGCGACTCCCGTAGCTGTAGGCAAAAAGAATATATTCTGTCCTTAATATTCTGCCCACGTGCGAGCACTCCGTCGAATGTTCTCTACCATTTTGGTACTATCAAGCAGTGGTACGTAGTAACTTGTAGCATTTACTTTAATGGGAGCAAAGAGAAGGCAGATAGGGTAAGGAGGGGGGGGGGAAGAAACACAGTATGCAGGTTTTGCTATTGCAAAACCAGAAAAAATAGTATATTGGAGCAAGTTTTTTAACGTGTTTTACAACCTTTCTTAGGACAATTCTTAGAAAGGTAACATACCTTATCAAATCAGCCAACATGACTGGTACCCAGGTACTCAATTTTATATATTTGGATATTGTATTTTTATTTTAATGTTTAGTGTAGAACATTATGTTGCCGATACCTTATTTTATTTATTAAAAGTTTTGAATTTGAACAAGATGATAGAGGGCATTGTTGTGCATAGTCATTCGTACGCTTTGTCACGTAGGCTTTGAGAGATTTTAAACCAGTTTTCACAAGAATTGTTCAATGGCATTAAAGGGTAAAAATTTCAAAATAACATCAAAAAAATAATTGGCAAAATGAAAAGAATTTAATATTTACCTCGGGAATAAAAAATACATTAAATATGAAAACTTTGAAAAATTAATTTTCAAAAAGAACGAAAGAAACTAATAATGTAATATTTTAGAAATCAATTTAGATAAAGAAATACATTATCATTTAGAAAAAAATAAATACTGTTAGGCTGGAAATCAACAAGCTTTAAAAAACCATAAAAAAGAATACTACTTTGTTTATTAATGAGCATAACCTAATCTGCATAAATGTTTTTTATAGATATTATACCAAAATATGTTACACTGTATATGTGGAAGTTATGGGCAGACCACGCACGTGAGAGTTAATGACGTAATCTAACCCTTTACTGACATTAGTGGTATTTAAAATGTTAATTATTTACACAACGAAAGGACTATACACTTTCTCAGTAAGATTCATAAAAGTAAAAAATTGTTTACCGCATCTCTTTCCTCGAGAGTGAGTTCCTGTAGAGGTGCCTTTTGCCCAACGGGCGACACTCCCCTATCTAGGCTGAAGAGGCCCCCTTTTCCATTGGTCGCAGTCTCGTCTTCGCTGTCCGATGGCGAGGCATCCGAATTCTGGTCATCCGAGCCTCGGAATTCCAGCCAGTAGTCCAGGTCCAAGCTATACGGAAGAGACGTTAAATATTATTGATCGGTAGAACTTTACTCGTCTGGGCAGAACCAGATGATCAATCAGTCTTGATACGGAGGGATCTCACACAACCGCTCAAGAGGACTCAACTCGTTCATTTCTCCATACAAACGCTGTAGTGTTGTGACTTTCTTATTTTTAGATATAGAAGTAAAATTATACTGTATGTTGTTTAATCTTATTTGTTTAAAAGTATCTGGGCTTATTGTATAGAATTAAACAAGAATGACTATGACACCTGAACCTGTCATATAATATCAACTGCTTTTATAGATTGTTCAGTAGTAGTAGTAAGTTATTTAACCAGAACCTGACGTCTTATAGCTAGGCCCCACAGGCGTCATTAACGGTATCTTCCCCCAGATTACTCGCGCCTGTGATTGCTACATTTCCTATCTCCACTTGAGCCTACGGCTCTTTTAGCCCAATCGATGTGCGTTTCAGCTAATAATAAAACAACTTGGACTTAATATTTCATATTGGCAACGAACATTCTTTTAAATGTTTCTATATGCGCAAAATAGATGAGTTATATTAATTTCAACTAGTCCATAATAAATAATAAGTCTTCAAGTTCCTAACGGCCGTGCTGCTATATTTTTGAAATGAATGTGATATTTGGGTTTTCTATCTATCTGACAATGTTTCATTTATTAGTACTATTTTTTTTTTAATTTAATGTTATATATCTATATTATCCGACCAGCTTTCAATATGATATAAACGGCTATGGTCATTTTTCAAGAGCATCAATTTACATCGTATTTGTAAACTTTTCGAGTTGAAAGATGCAACAGACGTGCACGGGACAGGGATAGTAGCTTCTTATACATAAATGTTCGTACAGAAAGTTAGGTGTATAGAAAGCTAAATGTAAAATTTATTGTTATCTGAAATTTAAGAGCCTCGAAAGGTTCTTTTTTTTTTCCATAGATTTTATCAAAACTTTAGATGTAAATATCTAATAAATAATGAATATAATAATCGAGAAAATAAAACTACAGAAGTACATTTTTTTAAATACATTGTTTCTGTTTTTCAAGATAACGTCAATGAATGATGAATGATTTAAAAGTGTGCGCAAAAAAATGAAGAGCTCATTCGGGAAGAGTACCTTAAGGATAGTTGCCAAGACTAGAAAACGTTTATATGGCCTGCCCTGCTAGGGATGTGCCGTTAGAAGCAGTTCTGACTGCCTTGTTATCTTAATGATGTGAAGCTTTCTTTTACAACACGCACAGTCTGTAATTTAACAAATGTCTTGCTACATAATTATAGTGCAATTGTGCATCAAAAATAGATGGAAAACAAACGACTGGAGATTGGAATCAGGGACCAGGTGTTCTGGCAATAAAATGTTGGCAAGAGTCTAAAATATAACCTCCCTCTCCTGGTTTCATTGTGTTTCTTAATACTTTTTCATTATACACATTACTTTGAACAGGTTAGACTCATCTTGATCCATAATCCAGGGACTGGCGAATGAAGGGGATCACCCTACACGCCGAGGCGTTGCAAGAGCTTAACAGGCACCATTCCAGGAATTTTATGAAAACTCGATCACTAAATTGTTGTAAATAAAAAAAATCAAGTGTATTTACAAATATCAGTTACTTAATTTGAAATGGACGAATAGTATCCAAAATTGTTTCTACACAACCTATGTTCGAGGGTATGGAAGTATTATTTTATGGATAGGCAATTATTTCAGATTTGTGACTTATGGTTTTTAGTGTTTTGGTGGGGTTTGGGAACCCATAAAAATACCACTTGCCCTGGGCGCCAAAAGACCTTGGTACGGCCCTGACAAAAGGGTGAGTTTATTTCCAAAGAACAATCTCTACCAAGCGCGCTTTTCAATAATATTATAACTTACTCATCAGGCAGTAGGACCTTCTTCTGCGCCTTGGGCGCGACCGGGTTGAGTTCCCCGCCGAACAGATCGTAAACTTCCGCTATGAGCCCGCCGCCGATCACATTCACCTTTCCGTTGACCGCAGACAGTCCATTTTCTATCGGATCGAGGTTATCAATGAGTTTCTCATTCAGTGACTTCTTTTCAATTATTTCAGTCTTGATGTCTTCGATGAGCTCGTTCTGCAGCAGCTTCATAATCATGATCGCTGTGCTAGCGCGCTCTTGCACCTCGATGTCCTCGGACATTAGGTGCGGCTGGAGACGGACCATCAAATCGGCGATAAACTGGAAAATAAAGATAAAATTAATTAAGTTCCTCTTTGGTAACCATCTGTCCATCGTTTAAATAATGAAACTAACCGATATCATCCTTTAAGATTGAAATAAAATAAACGTAAAACCCGCATTTCCGTCATCAACAAAAAATATTTTTTATTATTGACCAAAGCACACCTCTACCAATTCAATTCCTTGTACACACTTTGAAGTCCACCCTAGCAACCTACATCCATCCTTCAGATAAAGATCATAGAAGAATTCGAAGATCAAAGGTGCGACTAGCTGAGATGGTGCTATATCGATAAGAAGGGCTTACTTAACCTGTTTAGAAATGTTTACCGCCAAAAAAATTTGGAGCGCAAATCGAGTACAAAGCTATATTTCTATGAAAACTCAACACTTCTCTATTAGACCATATCACTTTGGTCACTATCTATTTCAAAATTTTTTTAAAAACAAAAACCCGTTTTATTGCCTTTTTTTGGATACCCAACTTTTCACTTTTTAATAATTTTTATTAACTATTTGCCACTTTTAGATATTTGTTAGATTATAAATTATACATTTCTATATATAACTTGTTCAAAACAGCTAAATTTGAAAAACATTTTTTTTCCAAATGATTACGCCGCTGTGTCACTAAATATTTTCCATAGAGTATTCAGTGATGATGATTATGATTTTTTATCAGTATTTAGCCTGTGATTTCTTATTTGTGAATCAAATGACAGCATTAGGATGAACTGATAATTAAGCGGCCAACGAATGAGCGCTATGAGGATGCGCCAGCTCGATGTGTAAAGACGTCATGCAACCTTAACAGGTTAAAAGATTTCAAATACTATTTTATTTTGATTTTATGATGAAATTACTATGTTTTTTTTATCAACTACCTACTAAAAATTATTGTACCCCCCCCCCTCCCACTCTTATCTCTATAAAAATGTATAATAAAAAAAAAATGCCAAATGTTGAGTTTAGTAAAGTTACATGTTGGTGTCAGTCTTTCCGTCCTTAAGTTCTAAATAAAAAAGTTGATTATATCAGAAGGTTTTTCATATGATTATTCATAAAAAATAAAAATCAGGTCAAACGAAATTTTATAGCACTATACACTCACATGATAGTGTATACTGTAGAAAAGAGAACATTTCTTTGCTGATATCACGTTAGATTAGCGTCTCAAAAAAAAAATCTATATATAATCAAAATGCTATTTCTAAAATGCAGCACACCTTTATAGCTTCCTCGGTTTCTGAATCATTCTCCATTTCCCTGAGTATTTTAGCTGACAGCTTGAGGGCATTGTGCAGGGCGGCCGCCCTCGTTCGACCGCTCAAACGCGTCGTCGATAGGAGATTTCGAACGGCATTCCGCATGAGCTGTTGGTCTCTGAAACACAAAGGCGTTTTAAAATGGCGAAATACAAAAAAATATACATAGATTTTACACCTCATTTGAGTGATTGATTGATTGACAGAGCTCACAAAATCGTTAATGTATATTAAAACAAATGTTTTTAATTACATCATTGATTAGATAGCTCAACCTCATACAATTAGTAGGTGCCCAAGAAATGATGTTGAGATGAAGATGACGCTATTTTTTTGTCAACGAAATATTTACATTTGGCAGCTAGGCCAGACGCAAACCGCATAAGTCAGATTAACCTGCCCGGTGCCAATGACACTACGTTGGCGTCATGCACAAATGTTTATTTTAGTTTTATAAATTGGTAACTATTCATTGCTTTTATCTGTGTATGTTTTGTTGAACTTTTTGTAAATTTATAAAACTGTTGATTTCTTTAATAAATAAATAAATAAAAGCTACTTCAAATATTTCTTATATTATAAATATTGATACAATATTGATAAATAAATATTAATATTAATATTAATCAATATTGATATTGATAAATATTGATTGATAAATATTGATTGATTAATATTGAATCTAGGCCAATCGCTAGTAACTGTGAATGACATCTGAGCATATCAGCTAAATAGCTGCTTGCTCAACAAACAATAATAATAATAATAATAAAGTTTTCCCAAAGTTTGGCGGACGTTTATAATAACTGTCAAGATATGAAAATCTACCGGGCACTCTACTACTATGCTGTTTTTTCAACCGGGCACATGGTTTCAGTTAGAAATGATAATCTTGCCCATTCATAGGTGGGCACTTACTTAAATCATTGATTTTCAGTGATATGAAATATATTGACATCTGTCTTTAAAATTATGAAACTGTGTGCTTTTTTAACAAAATTACGATGTTTGGGGCTATGCAAGTAAATATATTTTTGGTCTCACGTGGCGAATTCTCCTACAATGTAGGCGGCCGCGAAAAGAACTTCGTGTAACGTGGCTCCTGCACCCCCGCTTGTGTCTCCTGTCGCCCAACCGCTCAGTAGGACTGCCGATTCCGTCACGGCGAAATTGCGGACTGTCGACACACGCACTGCCACGTCCATCAGTTGCTGGGATATCAGGACGCCTGTGAGAATTGATAAATGGTAAATAAAGACCTATTTATAGTCAATATGAAGTTGCATGTCGAACCTCTAAAAGAATGTGTGAAGAATATATTTTTTTTTGTAAAAAAAAGTCGTAAATAAAAATTTAATTATTTAAACATTACCAGCACGCAATTGATACCATAGTCTAGCCGTATACCGTGAAGAAAACCAGCCACTGTTACGGGCAGTTTTAACAATTGCTATCGATGTGTCGGCCCCGAAAACAAAAGTAGGCCATAGTTTATTCATAATTATGTAACATAATTAATTACTCGTAATTGACTGTCAAACCTATATTTGATAACCAGAAGGTGGCCTATCTTATAATTATAATAAGTTAAATTGTGCTACTTAAGCGATGTAATATTATATTTTCAATAAATAAAATAAAAATCTAAAATAAATATGTTGTTTTAATATTAAAGTACTAAAACACCCCCAAAAAGGAAGGATAAGCATAAAAACACTAAGTTATGGGTTGTTCATCATTCACAACTCATTACACAAGCGCTAAACTATGCAGGCTCTCTCCGTGACATCACAGACTTTTTAAAAGCAGCATAACTCTCTGCTACCCACCAGATCCTAGAACCACCCATTCCTAATGCTACCGCCAATCTTCTCAAGCATATTGTATAGGACTTTGTGAAAAACGCTGATTTATGATTTGAAATTTCCAAGGTTTTATTAAAAGCGGATCGTAGGGGAGAAGGTGGTCATGATCGACTGCCATTTTATTTTAAAATCATAGTCATAGTCCTCTGTCGTAATATCATGAACACCCACTTCTTTTGGCTGTCGATCATTTTGTGCGGCACCCATCCCGAACACTGCTTGCGAAGAGAGATGTGATTGTGAATAATTGTTTCGACCTTTGCTGATCCCATTCTCAACTATCTCTATAAAGAATGTCACTCGACTGTTTTAAAGATATCTACAGGCGTCCTGTCCTGTGCTAATTCTTCATTTATATTATGATTTGTAGAATATTAAATTAATGATCAAGAGTCACGGACAACAGTTAAATTACCATGCTTGCTTCCCGTCTCCATTTGCGTTAACTCCATGAGCACCATAATGTACCATTCGAAGTTCACAACATGCTGATAGTTATTCTGCGAGCAGATCTCCACGATCTTGGACAGCAGCTCGTCCCTATAGAGAGTTCCCTCCGCTCGCTCCATATGCAGCATGAGCTTCTTCACTATCTCCATCAGGTTCTTCTTCGAGACCTGGCGATAAGAGAAAATCATTATTTGGTTGCACTCCGCATACAATTATCATTTTACCTAGTGAACTGGTGATGGATTATGACCGACTTCAAAAAAAGGAGATTTTCAATTTGACATATTTATGACAAGTGTATGTTCACTCCAGATTGACAGAGAGAATTTAAATATTTTTTTTTGCTTTTAATAGGAATTTAGTGGACTTTAGTTTAGGGTGGTGGACTTTAGTTAAGTATGTCTAGTGTTAGATAGGAATAATAAATAATATAAAAACTAAGTATTTAGTTCGAAATTATTTTATATCAATATTAATATGATTTAATCTTTTAAAAATATACAAGCAAATACGTTAACTCGTAACACTAAAAATTAAAAAATAAAAAAAAACACTAAAAACCATAAAACTAAGAAATAATATAATCAACTTCTCGTTAGTAGTAACAAAAAATCGAGCTACTAAAAACGTGAAGTCAGCGCAGGGACATGGTTCATACTGAACTTGGATTTGGTGTATTTCTTCTGCACAGACTTCAGTGATATGGTGAATCGGTTTTTTCATCGTTTACAACGTTTGAAAACGAAACAGAGTTGTCTATTTTGCTAAAAATGGGACTAAGATTTCTCGGTTTACTGGGCTATGTGTTTAAGGTTCACTCATATATCAAAATATTTGGTAAGGGTTTTTAGCATTTTTATTGGTTTTTTTAAATTTGAGATAGTTTATTTATTCAAAAAATAAAAACATGTCTGCCATCTAGAATCGGCTATATTGAAATTCTTAGAAACATATATTATTAAACAATAAACAGGATTAGCTTAGGTGATTTTTTAATTATTCCTATCACTTTGGATTAGTGTATATTGTCGTGCCAGGTGTGGATAGTACAAATGAATATTTAAGAGTTCTATACCATTCCATAAAGTAGACCGAGCGCCCTTAGCCTGATAGACTCGTCTTTGTCATCCAGGCACTGGAGCACCAAATCCTTGTGCGCTTGAACGCTCTTCGGATGTGATTTCAATATTCTTGACATCGCCAGCAGCCCCAAGTATTTCACTGTGAATCAGAGACCATTTTCAATTATAGTTTTTTTTTTAAGGCACACACGAGTTACACATTATTCACTAGAGACACGGTAAATTTCTCAGAAACTTTGTTGTATAAATTTTTATCCATAGCTTAGTTGTATAACACAATTATTTAGCTACCACGACACGTTAAGGGGAAAAGAGGGGTACACAAAGTGTGTTGTGCTATGACATAAGCTTCACACGTCACTATCTTTGTGAGGTAAAATCTAAAAATTTAAAACGATGAAATAGTCATTAATATGCAAAAATGAACACTCTGCAATATTTTAGTCTTAACCTGTTTCTTTTGATATATGACATTTTCGTTGATTTTGAGCTTATTGTTTCGAAACCCGCAACCCATTTTAAATGAAAACAATTAAGGAAATATTTAATCTAAATTAATTCTTCATTTAATTCACAGGTTACGAATGTGACAAGGACAAGGGAGAGGGTCAAAAAACCAGAAAATTTGTGTGACAAGTATGGTCCCTAATTCTAAAGAGAAGAAACTATAAACAAAGGGTTCAATTCTTAATATGTATAGTTAACAGACATAAATGAAAGTGGTGGTTTATCGGCGTACTAGGAAAGAATACTTACAGTTCTGATCGGAGTCCTCGATGAGTATTCTGAGCTTCTGTACGCAGAGCTGGACAGCGGCGCCGTGACCCGGCATTCCACTGCTTATGCTGATCAACACTGCTATTACAGTGTTTACACACTCGTATAATAACGACATAGCCGATGTGCTGAATAGAAGCAAAAAATATTTGAGAAAAATAAACTTCATTAATAAAAATAGTACCAACTTTTAAATAAACGCACAATCAAAAAATTAAAAATAAGTAATACAAACTGATCCACCAAAGCATTGAAGTCGGCGCAAGAAATAAAGCGAAGACAATAAACCTTCAACAGATTGGTGGATTGCTTGTTTTTATTGTCTACTGTATTATTTATATTATTTCTATATTAGGAAGTTTATTGCACTATTTCTTAGTTTTTAAGTTATAGGTTAACTTTAACTTTACTTTTACTTTACGCTAAATCACTCAAAAATTTACATATCACATTGAGAACCTAATCTTTTTTTACAAGCTTTTATTTAGCTTGCAATGTTTGCATGTCAGTTTAGGTCAAATCTCGCAAGCTCAATTAGAACCACTTCCTCTTATTCTACGGAGTTAAAATTTGACAGGTTGGTTCAGTTCCGATGACATGGCATTTTTATGGTAAGCATGACCTGATTATATACCCAGGAATGACTCCGACGAAGGAACTCCTCAACGGTCAACAACACAGACACGAAATTTTGTTTGCATTCAAGCACTTAAATAAAAGCTTGTTTTTAAAAATGTACTTTTACTATTATTTAAGTCTGTTAAAAATTAAATTGAATTTACCGGATCACTGAACTACACAAGTAAAGTCTTTGCATTCGCTTAATATTAAAAATACTATTTCAGGCTGTGCAGACTGCTAAAATGTTTCCTCAAAGATTTTCGGCATAACGCATAGTTACGTTAGTATGCTGAGAAGCTTAACATTAACCACAAAATACACTAAAATGCATTATGCTACCATTTTAGTGAGATGTCAGTTTGATGGCGCATTCGGCCAGATCACTCCGGACTTGGTTTGGTCGTTAATATTAAATAACTTCCGATACAAATATTTTTTTTAAGATACCTGTGTATAAGATTAGTTAGAGGTTCTATCAACTTCTTTCCCAATCGTGGCTCTAGCGGTGTGAGGGCGCCGAGCTGAAACGAAATGGAAAAATAGCAGCTACAGGAAATGCTTACGCTAATAACCTACGACCATAAAGCAACGACAAAAGCAAATTAAATACTCGACAAGATAGTATTCCGCCCGCCACGGCAGTCAGTCAGCGATGATTGAATTGGTCGGGCGATTTTATAGATTTCTTTTAGTATTATGAGATGCGATTTACAACTTGAACATTGCATAATATTGGGCAGTTTTATTAAAACAACCAAAGAGCATCTCATATTAACGAAGAAAATTCTCTAATCTTTTATTATATTTTCAAATCGGATACACAGAGTGAGCAAAAAACAAACATAAAATATTATAACTATTTTAATATGATTTTTTTTTTATTTTTACCCCTAAAACCCCTAAAAGGACATTAGTGAATTTAAATACACCATGTATACAGTATAGTCTTTGTAATCCGAACTTAATAAATTCTAGGCATCAAGTGGTCATTAACAACCACACGTTTACACAGTATTCATTATTTTACACAAATACCAATTAACGAATTTGACAGAAACTACCTTCTTTCGTATAAATATTATGTAGCTAATGGCAAATTTAATATAAATTAAAAGTTACACCATACGTTTGTTCTCGTTTTACTTTCTATTGGATTCCAGCAATCCGAAATTTCTCCAAACCGAATAAGCTCTCTGGATTATAGATACTCTACTGTACTAATATTGTTATACTCTACACATATCAATAATGGAAAGAAATAGCGTACGAGGTGTGATCAAAAAGGTGACTTTTCAATTTCTTTGATTATCATGGCGTAGTGCATCAGTAGTTCTTGCAGTTAATAAGGAGTATTACCTTGAGGTTATGCGTCGTTTGCGTGAAGCGATACAAAAAAAATTCTGCCCGGAATTGTGGAAATTCTGTCATGGTTATTGCACCACGATAATTCGCCAGCTCACACGTCATTGCTTGTTCATAATTTTTGGGCCAAGAACAAGAACAACACCGTAATCATGCCACAGCCACTGTATTCACCGGATTTAACCCCCTGTGACCTGTTCCCGAAGTTCTAGGAACCCATGAAAGGACGGCGTTTTGCAACGATTGAGGACATAAAGACCGCATCGCTAAATGAGCTGAAGGCTACACCAAAAAGTGCTTTGAGGATTGGAAAAAGCGTTGGCACAAGTGTATTGTATCTGAGAGGAGTTACTTTGAAGGGGAAAAAATAAATAGTGATGAATGAATAAATATTTTTTGATAAAAATAAAAAGTCATCTTACTTTTTGATCACACCTCGTATACGATTCAAATGTGTTACAACTATTAGCACTTACGTAAATTTACTACGCACACATTTTAATCAAAGCACTTTTTATTACATAAATAAAATATGTGCTTCTCTTTATTTCTTCCTATGCGTACCTGCAGATCAGGCCTATCAGAGGCTGCGAGATACTCCTTCCGATTTGGGGCTCGATGTACGACAGGGAGCCAAACTTAAGGAAGATATTCACGAGATAAAAAAGTTTTTTTTCTTTTCGAAAGAATTTCTTTGCGTAATAAAGTCAAGCTCTTAACAAAATCAATGGTTACTTGCACTTTTGGCACATTCATAAATAAATGAAATGAAATTTTGCATTTTTTTTTCAACAAAAAATAATGGGGATATACACCTGAGCTAAAGAAAATATAATATTGTTGTCGGGACAAAAATCTGGAGGGTTTATAATTTATTTTATTGTCTAAGGCTCACATAAATGTCAGCGTAAAAAGTTCAAGAAAGAATAATATTATGCTTAGTTTTAATTATTACAAATAAAGCATTATCAATAATTGTTCCTAAATCAATAAAATGCAAACTTTCTGTTTGTCCGATCAATTTCGCAAGGACCGAACTGCCACTGCATTACTTCTTATGCAGTTATAGTAGCATTTGTTGCATTTCAAATTTGTAAATAAAGTACATTAGTGAGTTGTTAAATTGATTAACAGTGACCTTTCTGCCGATGTTACCTACACTCTTCTTTTAAAATGGCCATATGGTTTAAAAACTCTGTAAAAGTTCTTTAAAAATATGTCAAATGGTTAAATTATTTAGCATTAAGATTGTATTGAAAAAAAATATATATTAAAAAGAGAATATATTATCGTCTCCCACAAAATGTATTACTACTTTAAAAAAAATAATAACTTTAAAGAACCAAAAGAGTTTAGGTCTAATCAGAAGAAGGGTTCTGATTTGTTCTAGTACAGAGGCTTCCGTATCAACCATGCGAAACCTTGAAGTACTCTAAAATAAGAACTATCTCATACACATTTATAGGCATGGGCATAACTCTCAATTGATCACTATAAATTATAATAAATAATTTCAACGTTAAAAAAAAAATTGAGTAGGTATCACCACCATAACAGACAGTGAATGATAAAATCCACACTAACTGTGTCAGTTTTGTAACTTAAAATATATAGACCTACTGTTTGTGTAAACAATTTTTGTACTAATTATGTTAAGCTGTTGTAAATTTGTTTTGTAGTTAGAAAAACCTTATAGCATGAGGTACACAACGCGTCCTTAATGATCGCTCAGTGTCCGCCGGCATATGACACACGGCATATGGCCGCCGGGTTTTAAGAAAAAAAACTACAATTTGATATAGGTAGTAGGTAAAATATTTTTTAAATATTCCGTGAAGAATATTCTTCATTTTAATGAGAAAATAAATTATATTTATAGCGGCAAAATACCTATTGTTATTGAAAAAAATAATTTTATGGTTATAAAAACTATTTTATTTTTTAATTGTATTCAATTTTGGACGTCTTTTCATTAATTTTAATTTAATGTGATTAATTGATAAGTAATAAATTATATTAAGTGTGTTTTTTTTTTGTTTCAATAAAATGCAGGTTAAAACTTGGCAAAATGTTGAGTTTTGAAATGAAAAAATATATAGGTCAATGCCATTTGAAACAAAAAACTTTTTAAACGAAATTTCACGCTGATTTATATTTTTTATCTATACTAATATTTGGAGTATTTTATAAATACGCTAATTCAAGTAAATATTCCCAATTTTTCTCTTTATGGTAAAGGTGATAAGCTTGCAATTTAGTTTCACAAGAAATTTGACAGTGATGCGTTAAGGTTAGCGAAGACGAAGATGGTGGTGTTGGGAAAACTAATTAGTAAGTACTCACAAGTTTAATAATTTTAATTAGCATCCAGTTGTTTGTGGAGGTAGTCATTAGCTTGAAAAATATAGGAGCTAACGAAAGGTAATTTTTGGGATTTTTCCTAGCTAGTTCACAGATGACGTTCACGGCCGCAGACTGAACTCCTGAAACATGTACAAAATATTGTTATTTATTTTTTTATATTAATCAACAAAATTAGAAAAAATACTATGTGATAATAATTAATCTAGAAGCGTTAACACAATTAATAATAATAATAAATTGTTAATTCGAAGAGGCTGGGAGGATAGTGCAATCCATGCCTCTTATAAAAAAATATATAATTTGTGATTAGAAGTTTGCATGGCGCTTTCTGCACTCTATCCACATTTGAATGGTGTCTTATCCTTAGGTAGGGCATAGAGCTTTCTCAAAACTCCTCAATCTTGCTATCTCTTTATCGGTAACAATTCTGCGGTGTACATCTTAGAATAGACAATGGTTTTTTTAAAAATGGGAAGAACAAGGCATTAAAAACACCAATAATTTTAGAGTTCATTTTCAGTGGTTCCACTTTCTTCGTCGTATTGATTGTTTTATCGGGGAGTCGCCGATATTATCTTCATTATGGGTCCATCATTGAATCTTCAATTATGTGAGTGTTTTTTTGATACACAAATATTCACCAAAACTACTAGTTTTGTTCGCAGGTGGCATTACGATTAAAATATTTCATGTGCAAATTTTCCAGTTAAATTTGTCCCGCTGGTAGTAAATGCAAAATAATTGTGAATGTTTCTGAGACAGGGTGTTTCACGGGTAACGGAATATTATTTCGATCGGTTCACTTCCGATTTCACCCCCATGAAGTTGTAAATCATTAGAAGAACCATACATACTAAAGCATTTGCTTTAACAAAACAAAGTCACGACTAACCTGGATCAGGATCTTCCAGTTTTTCTTTTAATTTGGGAAAGGCAGGCCGGAGTGCGTCCGGAAACCTCAGAAATACTTTGTACATCATTAGGACGGCCCTCATGCGGAGATATGGTTTTGTGGAGCTCATCTGTTAAAAATAATTGTTTCACAATAATATGCATTGAAACTTTTTACATAAATGAAAAGAACTAGTAACTCAGTAATGTGCTTACAGAAAAATCACAATAAACATGGTTTCTGCTGCTGGTGGATTCTGCTGTGCATTTATTATAAGTTCTAAAAGAACATTATATTAAAAGAGTATAAACATTTCAAGGGTTATTTGTGAGTTTTTTTTTTTTTAATATTACTTTCCAAACCAGGGCCGCCGGCCCTAGATTTTTAGCGGCCTGGGCAAATAAGTTTGCCCCCCCCCACACACATATATTGGATTTATTCAAAGTTCTTTGAAAGTTTATAAAAATGGGATTGAATTGGGAATGCAAATAGAAACTCAAAGTATTTCATCATAGTCTATGGACTTGTAGCGAGGTAACAATTCAAACTTCAAAATGTCTCACATGCAATATTGTAGCGAAGAATGCAAGGTTAAGTTAGCAGACAGACTTGCAATTCACGAAGACATGGGTTTCGGGAAAAAGCAAATTTTTTAGAAACTCAAGTGCATGCTATTTGACCATCTTTTGGTTGAATGATTAACTGGACTGAAAATTGGACACATATTGTGAACCGTATATTTAATAATGCCCATTGTTAAATTTAAAGATAAGATAAATAAAATGTAACATACCAATGTCATGATATCGTTGGCTAGATCCCTGGCCAGATCGTGTGATATAAAACAGCTGAGGCCACTGAGAGCGAGACCTGCATCGTATTGGTTTTGTGAGTTGAGATCTTTGCGGATCATATTCGTCGTCAGCATCAGCAACTGGACAGTAAACATTAAAATGTGAGTTTTTTTTTAATGTTATTATTTCTTCATAGCACACTACGACTATATAGCACAGCGGTTTTATTAATACCTCATGCAGTCTCGGATGGAGCTGATTAATTTCAATCGAGATTGTACTTACATTGTACTTGCTTTTTACATAATTATAAACTAAGAATTACAAATGTTTGTTGAAACATTAATTAATAATAAATAGTTTAATTTATTTATTTATTTATTATTGACATGTAAGCATACAGCGTAACAATATTAGTATATACATTTTACAAAGGGTTAATTATAAGGCCAATTAAAGCTTACGCCTTTGTACAAAATATTTTGAGCTTAACGCTACTTTAGAAGGTGTATGTGTGTACAGTGTAAAAGTGTCAGTGAGGGTGTGTATTTGTGTGAGATGGTGTGTGGTTGCGTGTGTGCATGTTTGTATGTATGAACATCATATGTGTTGCGCATAGATAATTAATTTTATTATGCAACGCTTTTATTTTGAGTCAGATTGGCATGAAATACTCCGGATTTTTGAAAGAAACTCGCCACGATTTAGGTCAAGTACATCAACCTCGCCGAATTTCGTGTTGTAGGTATTAAGTAAACGGTACAGAACAGAGTTTCTGGCATAGTTTGCATTGCGCCTTGGCACCTGGAACAGAGTAGATGAGCGCGTGGTGCGAGAAGGCACTCGCAGGTTGATACCTGATACCAGATATGGACTGTCTATTCTGTTATGCAGTAGATCGTGCAGAAGTGCCATATCGGCTGTGGTACGTCAACAAGTGTAAACATCATTTGCGCTAACAAAGTCGCCCTGTAACACTACAATTTTGATGCAGAAACCCAAAAGCACATGTTTCAGTAAATAAATAGGTTGCTCACCTCAGAATCGGCGTGAAATGATTGACTCGCCGCTAGGTACCCTATTCTTTTATAAGTAAATTTGTTTGAGCTCATCACCTCTATTATGTTGAACACAGCCCATGAGATGTCATAGCCTAGCATTTGTAACTGAAAAGCAATAATATTGAATTAATTGGGCTAATTAATGTATGAAAATTAAACCTAGAAGAACATAGATAGGTTCATAATATAAGCACTTTTGCTGATATCTTGAGGGCTGGTAGTGCGGCAAGCTAGAGCGAATAACTGGTTCTTTTTATCCGTTCTGCTGTGCTTGCTACTCTTAGGTCAACCCAAATTGCAAAATTTGACAGTTAAGCAATGCGTGTGCGATTTTCGTCCAAGATTAGTTTGCCCAAGAGTAGCCCTGCCGGTGGAATAATGGTATTGCCTGCTTGCAACCAAGAGGCACAGTCAAAACAACTCACACGACATCTAGGGAACCCTAGTTTTACTAGCACGACTTATGGAATGCATTGCAGTAATCCACTTTCTCACCCTTCTAAAATTTGGGTGTCTGCAAGGCACATCGGGACCTGCAGCACAAAACTGGTCATCTGGGACCTGCATAGGTTATGATCACACCTCTCAGTTCTAAATAGCCAGAAACTATCTCCAATGAAAATGTTAACATTAAGTAATTAATTAGGCATTCTAAACGTAATTATACAGAAAACAAGGTCGTTATTGAACGGCAAACTAATACATAATTTTTAAAGAGCACTTTTGTGGCCAGAAAAGTTTCTAGTATATCGGTTAACATATTGCAGATAATCAATCATTTCAATCACTGTATAATTAGCCGACGGTTTAATACAGTCTATAAATATTGAATCGCTAGAATATGATCTAAATTAAAAATATTCTATACCTGTCTTTTATGAATGTTTTTTAGTTAATTCGGAAGTGACAAAAAATACTCACGTAAGTTAATTTAGCGACTGCGTTAGCTTTAACTGCTATATTATCTTGTCGCAACTCCACTTTAATCTCATCCATACATTGGGTGATGTATTTGGCCTGCATTTGTAAAAAAAACATTGTCATAGCTAGTAATGTAATGTCAAAAAAAAAAAACAACAAATTGCGCGCAAGTGCAAACTGATGAAATAAGGGTTCGAAGACCTATTTCGTCAATTACGAATAGAAATACAAACCTCATTGTCTTTATTGTTTCTAATTCCTCTAACGAGATCTGTCAAATTCTTATCAAACAGCCTTTCGAAGTTTCCTTTAACCTTTTTGAGTGCCATTACGAAACTGACTTACGAAATATTTTTTTCAACACCTTATTTAATTGCACATCGACATATTAAAATAACATATTTTCAGTCAAATAAGAAACCATAAAATTTAAAAAGAAGAATGAAAGAGATGTCAAACACACAAATTATGACAAATCTCCATTTTCATGCAGCGCTGGCGCTTTCAAAAGTCAAAAGCTTTCGGCCAGTGACCGGATTCATAAACAATGAATCTGTCAAAGTGACATTACACTATGGACACATTTGATTTTTTAATTGTTCAAAATAATAAAAATATGCACAATGCTTTAAATAATATTACAAACTACTTAATTTATTATTTTTTAACAAACCATTAAAAGCAGCCTATTAATTGTAAAATAAAGAACAAAGGTGGTCGTAGGCAAGAAAACAACAAGCAGCGCCAGCGATGTCAGAGCAAGAGGCTATTAGAAAGATATGTAATTATTTCAGTTAGAAAGAGAAAATATAGATGTAAGGAGTATAGTGTTTTTAAAAAACGTCGGTTTGGAGCAAAAAGTCAACTAACAAAAGACGTTTTGGAGAATTCAATTCAATTATTTCAATTTTTGTTGGGCTTTGCGATACAATAAATGTGATAACAAAAAACTATTGTTTAATTTATATTTTTGTTATGGAACATTACTATCTTGTCTAGGTATTGTTTTATGTTTCAACATCGATAGTTATTTAAAATAAATTAAAACGTTACTTGTTGACTCTATGCACCAGTGAAACTATTAAATAAGATTTGTTAGTGATTTTATAAATCCTTATGTTTAGGATCTTTAGGAGCATTAAAAGTTCTAACGTATTTATAAATGGAAAAACATGATAAAATAAATTCAGAAGCAACTATATTATGCTTTCTAGATTTAATTCCAATTCTGCTAATAGTTCTATATCAACATTAAGTTCAACATCAGACTTCGGTAAAAAACTTTTTCAGAAGCACTGTTTAAACTTTATTACCAAGCTTGTAACTCTCTTAGCACTCGCTGTAGTGGCTCGCTTTTATTCAACTTGCAGAGTTTAGGTAAATCTTTTTTTTTAACATCAGTTATAGTTAAGATGCGAGGGTACGATTTTATAGAGATTATTGGATAATCTTTTGCCGTAAGATAGGCTACCTCAAAGTTACTCCTTGCATTTTTGCCTGCCTGGTTTTGCACTAATAGAAAAGATGTTTGCATATTTTTGTTTTAAATCGATCGCACTTTGCATGTAATCGGCCTCCATGAAGCTGTGGCGAGATTCCAGATGTTTGCACAATGTTAAAAATGTTTAATGTCTTTTTGGACGAAAGTGAAAAATAAAATATGTGCAGAAAATATGACGGTATACATGTTTTGAAACTAGTATAACCATTGATTATTGATTTTATGATATCTTTCTACAAAAGTTGAATCCTAGTTCAGGAAATTCATCAATATATTTTTTTGCTAGATTGCCATCTTTGTGTGTTACCTGATTGCAATTTACCATGTTTACATCGGCCAACGTAAGTTTCTAATTCCCCTACTTCTCTTATAAATCGAACCATTAATAATGCAGAAAGTACTCTATTATTTTTTCTCTTGTCAGTTTCATATCATACCTGAAGCACTGCCCGTTTCTTGTGTTGGTTATCAAAATTAACCGCTCGGGCTCCGATTTTTACGAAAAGCATCATAACTTATGATGCCCAACATAAACTTATTATGTAATATAAATATTTTAGTTTTTAAAATATGCCAAAAGTCGAAATTTTAAGTGATTTAGCAGAGTATTTTAGTGTATTATTGAGTTGATTCACTTTGGAAACAATCCATTTTCGGGAAAAGTAATGTGTATTGTTATTAAATCATTTTATGCTGTACACATTTCCACTAAATCGTAGATAATTTGGTGGGAATTTGATCATAACACCGATCATAACATCATCATAACATAACATGAAATTGGAGTAGACTTTACGAATGTTTAATTTTGAAAATTATGTATTTAGGCTAAAAAAAGAAAATACTTAAATTGCCAGTTAATGACTTTATGCTCCAAACCGACGCTATATCAGTAGTTGTTTCCGAGGGCTCTAAACCGAATTGAAAACAGGTAGGTAGGTATGTAAATTATCTTAGACCCCCTACCCCACTCAACGACCCCTCCACACGCCTAACGACTGTAAACATAAAAAAAAAATGCAACAAAACTTGATCGCATGTTTCAGAAATGTACTTTCGTTGTAGTAAAATGTACTTTTGATCCTACCTGGATTTCGGATATTGTCATATATTTGCAATTTTTGTCAGATTTAAAGACTAAAATTGGTTTTCACTGTAATAGGGAGAGATGCGCTCCATTGTAAGTTCCCTGGCCTCGTAACTAGATGAAGTCAATTTAAGAATTTAAGAAATTTATGATAAAAGCATTTATTTTCAACCCTCAAGACTGGAACCCAAGTCTCAAATTGTTCATATTTAGCATAAAATTGATAATAAAAAAATTAAAGTAGATAAAATATATACTTTTTTTAATAATTGCTTACCTAGGTTATATACAAATATTTTGAGCCCTACTCAACTACACCCAATGTGCCTGTACAAGAGTCAGAGGAAATGGTGGTTATAAAGCGTTAACAATAGTTTGACCATGTGCGGATTCATACCCGCGACCTTTGGGCCAATAGTCCAAAGCCTTAACTACTAGATTACCACAATCTCAACTCGACTATGTATCCAGTTGTTAGTCTTACTAAGAGTTACACTTTGGATCAGAAAATAGAAACAAAAAATGTGTAATAAATAACAGCTTTATTTAGAGGTATTAATGCAAAAAACAAGTATCAAGGACATTTACAATAAAATTACTCCACATACATTTTGCTGCTAATTTAATATATTATGACTAAAACAAGTTTTCATTCTTTTAGTTTTAATTTGGATAGATATCTAAAAATGTTTTTCTGAAAAGGAATAGAAATTAATTAAAAAATAAATAGCAGGACAGTTGTAAGATTTAAAAGTACGCATCTCAGAAAAAAGAATATACAATTATGTCGATAGTGCAGTTACGAAGAACTGTTTTCTAAAAAAAAAAAACACATCACATTTCATTTAATTCTAAATGTAATCGTCACAGCTTAAACATCTAGGTAATTTATATTGCAGATCGTAAACGCTTATCATACATGTCACCAGAGCCCTGAATAATGTTAATAATACCGAGCAATAAACAAAATAATCAACGAAAATAGGGCGACATCTAAATTAAAAACTAAACGTTTCAAATAGAGCGTAACGAAAAAAAATACATCAAAAATAATTATATAGTACGATAGAAAAATAAGGAAACCAAATTAATACAACCGATCTCGATCATTGCCGCTATTCAGGCACCAGTCAAATAAGCCTATGAAAATCTTAAACAACTAAGTTTTAATTTTTTATTATGTCACATTATCATTTCAGCAAAAACATTTCGATGTTTCACGTATAGCATTTGCTGTTCAAACATCTACAGTTCTTTGGGGCTGTAATTAATAATGTTAAACCCATAAGGCTGATCAAGAAATATATTTCGTAAACTAATACAATTCGCAACTTCGCGGCCATTCATTGAAGTTATATAAATCTCTTTGTTCCACTAATCCTAGGAATAACTTTATCTCCAATAGTTGTGGATAATTGGAATCGGCTACCACAGGAAGTGGTGGAAGCTATAAGTGTAAACCAGTTCAAGAACCGCCTCGATAAATTTCTTGAATCTAGGCAAATCACTGGTAACTGTGAACGAGATATGAGCATATCAGCTAAATAGCTGCTTGCTCAGCAAATTGACCCAAAGGTCACGGGTCCGAATCCACACACGGTCCCACCATTTTTAACGCTTCATCTCCCCTGACTCTAGGACAACCACATTTAGCCTATTTAAGTAAGGCTGAAAATAATTGTATATGACATCGGTCATAGCAATTATTTAAAAAAAAGATGTGCGTATTGTAGGTATATTTAGATATAAAATAATAGGATTTTAACGTTTAGAAATAGCCATCAATCCACAAATTTCAATGTGCTTACTGTCAGCCATAAGACAGATTTAAACTAGTTCGGCGCTTTTTGCAATACAATGCTCACAGGCTGTTTTCCTTTTGACTATTTGGTACCATAAATTATTAGTGCTAATGTATTTTTTTTCAAATAAATATGTCATCAGAATGAGCCAATTTTTGTAATATTTAAAATAGTAATTACCAATACCAATAGCTATATTACCAATTTATATATTCAATATACACCGTGTCACAAGACCATTTCCAATTAGCTGGATATTTTATCGGGAATGGTATTGGGACACGGTGTATTAAAGCAATTGGCATTAATAGATTTTATAACTACCATTCTGCATTATATACAAATAATTTGTAGATGGTAACTTAGTTTTACTTTATCGATCGTGATTCACCGTATTGATTGAAATATTAAAATAAATACCTAACCGTAAATAATCTTTTGAACTTAACAAATAAACTAATGATCTGTCATTTAACATTAAGATTACAAATACTGATATTTGTATTGTGATATTTACAAAAAATTGTTTTAGAAAATATTAGTTATTTAAAAATTGGGGTAAAAGATGGATGGGAAACATTTGTTGAAAAATATTTATATATCGGCAATGATGAATTTATGCAATATTGCGCGGATATTTTTCAACTGCAATTTTTTTAATGAGGCAAGAATCATTGATAGAAATAATGAAACGTGCAGTATTATATGATAAAAAATCAAAATTTATTTATTCGAGTACTCAAAAGGAAAAGTGAAATATAATAAAGATTATGTTTATAGATAAATATTACATCTAACGTTTTGCACTATGTTTGAATTTGAATCGTGGACTTTTTACTTCACTCAACGGTGACCGTTCATAAATTGTAAATCTAATATTTAGGTCGTTCTGAGAAACGGTGTCTTCAGGTGCCTATCCGCACAACCTAAACTTAGCTGTAAGTTTTACTGAAACTGAATCATGAAAAAACCGAAAGCATTTTGTAAAAAGTCGCCGTTTGGTAAAGGGCGAATTACTCTTTAATTAATTGTCTTCCAAGGGGAAAGTTGTATACGTTCTTATAACGTAATGATAGTGCAATAAAATATACGAAATAACCACTCGACCTTTATAACAAACTGTACCAATCACGATGCCACCTCACTGACTCGTCTTCATATAACCCGGTTAGGTTCATACAAAAACCATTTATTTATGTAGTCATTGTATGTTATCGATCCTATAAAACGCAGGTTTGAATAAAAATACTCGTTAATAATATAAATAAGTTATTCACAAAAAATATAATACAAAGCAGAGCCATTTCAGACACTCCGATGAATGAGCGACAGCATAGCTCCTTCGATGTTAACAAATAATATTAGTATCTAAAGTATAGTTAATATCCGCGTAACTTAGGAACTGCTGGTATCCGATGCAAAATCGAACATTGAGAGTTTGTAATATATGCTATGTGCTTCATTATTTATACACAAACACTTTACACACATTTACGCACATATGTGATCATATTTTTTTTTTTTTTTTATTCAGACATTATTCTACAAAAAATACGTCAGATCTTGAGACAATTAAAATCTTTGCGAGTTCTGTTAACATTTTTACATTTCTTATTAAAATATAATCTTAAATCATACATTATGTTTCAAAAATTAATAAAATAATAAAGTTATACAGAAAAATATACATGACTATAATTCTATGGAATTTATTTAATTTATTGCTTAATCTTTTTTTTTGAGGCGAAATTAGAAAAATGACGGCCTATTGATTTTTGAGATCACACGAGCATAGACAATACTGTAGACGCACGCAGAACATAATTTAATTTCGACAATCACACATAGCAGACATTACAAGTTCGTACGCAATAACATTTTTAACTAATGACTAAATCGCGAATTGCGATTATTTGTATTTGGGTATTTCGAACTTAACGTGGAGACCCTTTTCCTTGGCGAGCGCTATTATCTTGGTTAGGTGGACCGCGAGGCCGGCGGCCTCGTCGAGATCGTCACGCGGGAGAATGCGCAGGCCGGAATCCGCGATTATCTTCTTAGCTTCCTCTACTTTGGTGCCCTGCAGGAATATAGGACAAAGCATTTTATTATTAAAAATCATTCGCATTTAAAGTTATATTTGAGGCAAACCATCAAGAGGACGCAACCCGGTTCAAATGAAGCAAATTAATTGGAGGCTAAAGTCAAATAAATACAACGGCCTCACATCAGCTCTTAGAAGAAATGGCTACATGGTTCCTGCCAAATACCTCCACCATATTAAAAATCTAAACCGCACGAGAAAACGTATAACCTGTCAAACCTTCGGCCGTTAACTGTGTATTTAATAAAAATTCAATTAATGCCATATCGGGTGCTGTGACTGATATAGTATGGGAGTATTATACAAATGTTTATTTGCATCGGAACGCTATAAAAATAAAAAAAAACTTTTCGTTGCTGTCGAAAAATTAAAGCGCCATGTCAAAATTATGGAAGCTTAAAATAGATATTTCATACAATTTGATATATTTAGCTGTAAAATCATAGTGATAGTATATAGTGAATCTCATAGGTTATTTAATTAGACCAAAATTAGAACTCGACGAAAAATGTAAAATGTCAATAAGTAAAAACAAAACCAATTTGCGGCAATTTTGGTTCGAAAGAAAATGCTTTCATAGATTGATTTTAAATGCGGATTTAATTAACTTTATTTTTTTTTTAATTTAACTGATGATTGCAAGATTGGCCCCGCGAGGAAGTGAACCCACCTGCAGCCTGACAATGACGGGTATGGCCAGTTTGAGTTCCTTGGAGGCGTTGACGATGCCCTGAGCGATAACATCACACCTCATGATGCCGCCAAAGATATTCACGAGGATGGCATATACTTGCGGATCGGCCGTTATGATTTTGAACGCCTCCTGTAAAACAAAATTATAGATAAATAAGTATGTACCGAGCGAAACTGGCAATCAAATTAAAAAGCATTTTAATAACGCTTTTTTGATTTTATGGCTCTTAATATTAGTTTATTTATTTAATCAAGGGAAAACAACAGGGAGTCGAGTTCAGGACGCTGTATTTTGAAAAAACTATAAGAATAAGTAAAGATTTTTTAAAAACTGTGGCCTTTGAAAAAGCATCTGCCTCTAGGAATAGTTTGTTGTACGTTTGGCATAATCTGTCAAGCGGTGCTCTTAACCTGCGTTGGACCTGGGCGTTATAGGCTCAAAGAGCAATTATTAACGGGAGAGTCTCTGTGGTACATGGAAGTTAATTCGTTCAAATAATTGAGGACAGCCGAAGTAATTATTACATATTTTGAACGGTACAGTCGTATCTAACAACATGCGTCGATTCTTTAAGATTATGTTATTATTCTATAAGTTTTCTAACAATGTTTTATTCTGCATGGTTTAGATATTTCAGTTTTTCAATAGAATATGATATTTATATGTTCGATTGAGGGCAAATGAAGCTTTACTATGAAAGGCGATTCTACAGAGGTGGACTGGGGACGAAGCAAAATCCTATTCATATCTATTCTAATAATAAATAAATAGTTACCATTACGGCCTCTGTGCTGGCGTTTCCGCCCACATCGAGGAAATTAGCAGGCTTGCCACCATATAAACTGATTATATCCATTGTAGCCATCGCCAAACCAGCGCCGTTCACCATGCAACCAATGTTACCTGGAATTGACATCAAAATATTCGAGATTTCTACTAAGCAACCTTTTAAGTTTTTGCAATATTTTTATTGCGCGTGTGTGAACACAATATTCAAAAGTTACAAATGCATGCAATTTGTTTAAAGAAAAGTTTAGATAATAATTGTGATTATCTGTATCTTGTATTATAAATGAACAATAACATAAACAAAGTTTATGCATAATAACGGAATATTCAATTGAATTCTGTTTGTAAAATAAGTTTTCATATCACCATCATGAAATCATTATTTCATGTGACATACTTGTGATTCTTAGCGTTTTTTTGAAATATATATTTTTTATTATTACAATTAAGGAGTGTGTTTACAATTAAAGAACCTATTTCAATAATAATCTAATTTTATTTTACATAAAATGCAAAAACTGTATCACTTATACTGGAATATATTAAAACTATTGGCTTTTCGTTCAAATAGGATTTTTAACCTGCATTTTTATATGTGAAATATTGGTCTTTGGAACAATTCATGTGAAAATTTAAATAGATTTTAACTTTACACTTCCGATGATAAAAAAAAGCAATAGTTTTTAAAGTAGAAATAATGGTTTTAAAAAAATCACTCAATTATAAAAAAAATGAGTCTGCCGCACCTTACTTAATTAATTCAACAGAAGGCATTATTGGTTAAGATATCGTGTAGTTGAAGAAAGTGTAAAATTCTATTTTCTGCTGCAGTTTAAATAATTAAGCATGATTACCGTCGAGTGCGATGTAATTTAGGTCGAATTTTCCAGCTTCGATTTCTTTGGGGTCTTCTTGTGTTGTGTCCCGGAGGGCAAAGAGTTCCTTCTGCCGGAACTCGGCGTTGTCGTCAAATCGAAATTTGGCATCCAGGGAGAAAACTGCGGAGAAAGCAATGCCAAGTTAGAATCGATCAGTTATATGAGATATGGCAGAATGAAATATTTTTAGAAGCATTTGATTTTTTATTATTATTATTAGGTATGGTTATGTTATTCATTATCTAAGAAATATGTAGAAACATAAATCAATAAAACAAATTACAATATTTAGGAGCTAGCTCCGCTGATACTATTGAGTTTAGTAGGTGAAGAAAAAGAATTAATGCTTAGCAACTCGCAGCCTACGCTCAAAAACAGCCTTGGAACCAGGAAAAGGGTCAAATACTGACCTATGAAGAGCATTGCACTGGTATTTGAAAGCCAATACTCAAACGCAGCCTTTCCTAATTCCTAAATGGGTTTAGAAAGTGAAATTGTGTGTTTCTTTTTAATATTCAGCTTTTCAAAAATGATCGTCTGATGTTTCCATGGGACGTATAATATTTTGGGGCATAATTTAAATAAAACTTGTCTTCAGCGCAATAAGAATGCATTAGGTACCATAAAACAGTATTTTTTGAAGATAAATTTGCAATTTTTTGACTAATTTGCTGTATGCGCAATTTTATATCCTCTTTCGGGTCCTATTATTATCATGTGAACCCATTATTATCATGTTTTATGCATTAAAAATCATTAACAACTTTATTCATGTAAATATCGTTGATAAAGTTTTATATGGTTACGTATATTTTACGTATTATTTTTAACTTGTATTTTGACAACCAACAGTGTTTCCAAAATGGCCGTAATAAAAGTTGTAATAATTAAATAGTGTATTTAATTAACAAATTATGTCATATTATTAATGGGATGGAATGGGTTAAATAACATAGACTACCGTTAATACTTCGTCGCGTTTAATCTGGTTATTTATGACCGTCTCCCTATCAAAGTTTTATATTAAGCTCTATGGCCGGGGTGCTCAAACGGTCGATCGCGATCGACCGCAGAAATGATTGTGCAGAAAGCTAATATCTATATATGCTACGGTACGCCCTACCTAGGTAGGTAGGGTGTATCGTGTATGTACGACACTTGCAGTCTCTCAGAGTCGATCGTAAGTAGTCTAAAAATATTGAGGTAGATCGCCAGCAGTTCAAGTTTGAGCACCCCTGCTCTATGGTAAAAGGCTTGTCTGCTACTAAAATACCACTATTAAATTTAACAAAATACTATAGGTATCAAAAAAACTGATAACTAAACCGGTCTCACGAAAAAAAAAATTGTAAATTTGAAAAAAAAATATACTAAAATAATTATATTATTAAAAAAAGTCACTGAACGGTCTCGCTCCATGCGTGTAACCGCGCTCTTAAACATTAAAACGATTTCTATTTAATTTTGAAGTCATTTTTCTCTTAATTCTGTCTCATCTAACGGTATGTAAAAAACAGAAAGAATCTGTGCCGTTATTGGTTAATCATGAAAAAAGAAAATAAATGTTATTTCAAAAGCTTAGTTGAATTTGCATCTATACGAAATGACTATATGCCTCTGTAGTGTTATTTTCTCAATTATTATATTTAGTCAATAAGATATTTTATGTCTAAAGTTTTAATAAAATGGAAAAATACATACTTTTGGAGATATAACTTTTAGAGAAAGTAGAATTTTATAGAAGCCTAGATATTTAGGAGATAAAACAATATTTTTCTTCTATATTAACATTTAAGGGAGCCACAACCCCTTCAGCGTTTGTTTGGAGAAATGACCGGGTTGAGTCCACATAACACGCTCAGTGTCAACAAAGGGATATTCAGTCATCACTGTACACACCAAGTGCCGTGGACGGGTAAATCCGTCATCGTTTTACTGCATTTCTATTAATATTTAAAAGTGTGGCATGTCACGTATACCTGAATTCACAAAAAGCATAGACTAATCGTTGTTTTTTTTCATTTTAGTCTGGTTTTGTGTGAAAGTGAATTGAAAGTGTTTTTGACAGATTTGACAGTAAATAATTCGAATTTTATTTATTCTTTATCAATATAATATAAAATAACATATATTTTCATAGTTTTGTATATATTATTTGCCAATAATAAGAACCTAAAAAAATGGGTGGCAGCTCCGCGTGCAATATTTCGTATGATGACCTTTGCGGAATGGCGGTATCGTGTGGTACGCGCGTTTTACGTACGAAGCGGAATGTGTTAAATGCAGTTAAACTGTTCGATGATAATTTATAAAGTACTTACAGTCTTTGCTGATAACATCCTCGGCGTAGGGGTTGATTTCGATGAGGAGGGCATCTTTCTTTAAGAAGAGGTCGTACATCTTCAGTAACATCTGGGCCGTTTCATCAGCATATTCACCGAGGCCCACCTAAATTCAGAATTTTACTATTACAACAACTATTTAATCTTTTTATTTCAACATCTTCTTTTTATTTTTGATAACAAAAACGGAGTTTAATTAAATGGGCAAAAGTGATAGCTCCAGCCTACTAGACTAGGTTTTTAAACTAACTGTGAATCTTTTGACCTGGAAAACTAAACTCCAGTTTAACCGACTATGAGTAGAGTATGATACTGCTTTCTGTCTCTTGATATGGCGGTGCATCCAGCATGTTTGTCCAAGGTAAAGTATCCAGCTTCTTGTAATCGTCAGCTTCAGACCAGCCGTTCCATGAAATAATAATTATTTCTATTTTATATATAAGTATTCTCAAATATAATTACATTGAAAATTTTTTAAAATTATACTTAATTTTAGTAAAAAAAAATAAATAAATAAGAGAATAACATATATAAAGTGATAATAACAATAAAATTTCGTAGTTCTAATATAATAATTATTTAAAAATAAATATTAAAACTTTTTTAACTGAGATAGATCTATAGGGTTTTTTTTCGCCTCATGTAAAAAATATAAATTACTTATTTTATTTTACTCAGGTTATTTTAAAATACATGGTTTTTATAAAATAAACATTTTACTTTATGTCTATTTATTTTGGTAAGTATTTTGTATCAATAGGAAAAAAACTATATATATGATTTTTTAAGTAATTTGGTCTGAGGTATCAGTTCATTTTGGAAAATGGGTCTCTTGCCCAAAATAGTTTGGGAATCCCTGTGTTAAAGTGATCACGTGCTGTATGATTTTTGGTTTCTTTATAATATAACATTTAAATTCAAGTATTTTCATTTAAATGAAATTATATCAATAAGAACACTGTAGTTATGCCGATATCGCTTCTAAGCTTAAAAGCGACTTTTAATCATAATGTAATGCATACATTAGACACTGACTCGACTGTGCACAAGGCTGCATAGGCAAATCGAAAAGGTTACCTTATTAGCTACCGAGCAGGCCTGTTCGGCGGTGAGGCCTACTTCAATGTCGATAGGCTCGTAGATGATAGCCTTAGGGTCTGCCGCCGCCACATCCTCTATGTTTACTCCGCCCTGTGCCGAGGCTATTATCACTGGACCCTGTAATGGAGAAATCACACTTCATATAACATTAACATATTGAATTTTACTGATATTTTCAACATTTTACATTTATTGTCATCTTTAGAGACAATCTCGACGATGTTATTCGCGATAATTGGCAAAAGCAGTGAGTTTAGCAAGCAATAACTTTCTTTGCAGCAAAATGGTCAATTTGTACACCCGTATGGGGACTCCGTTGTCTACCTGTCAGTGACAGGCTCGGCACTTTCCAAAATAAAATCCACTGGGCTCAATAAAGCGAAGATAAAAAATATTTACTAGGGTATGGCATAACGTTATAAACGGTCAACGCTGAAGATACAAAAAAAAAATGATACGAATGAAACAACAAAAAAAAAAATGACACCGACCAGTACATAAAATAAAAAATCATAATATATAATAAGTCAGACAAGATTACAGATAAGCTATAGCGCAAGTTGAAGTTAGTTTGGATGCCTTTTAAAGATAGGCGCCGCAAGAAGCAGATTTACCTTGCATTTGAAGACAAAATTTATAGGATGCAGATGAATGTGGTGTCGGTCAGAGTATCTAATCGATTTCAAACTAATCGAATAATTGACCGTTCGCCATCCCGCAGAGCGCTATACTGACTGTTTCATGATGCTATGCCAGACCCATCAGGTCAGGCCTTACACCAACACTGAAAATCTGCTATTGGAGGTTTCGGCCAGCAGGTTGTGGTACTTTCACAGATGACACTTCCTTGTATGTTACATTTCAATTTGTTATAGTGTAGTGCTTTGAAGTATTTTTATATGCCTGGCAATCGGACGATCTTATGATTATCAATTTCTAACGGCAATGTCATTTAATAATTCAATTGCCCTCTCAATTGGAATAAATTAGAGACATGGTAACTTCCTGATAAAATGATGCCATAATCATTCGGACTGGCGGTACAATTGACTATTTTTATGCATCAACAGCAGCTTTATAATACGACATTAAATCATAAAAACTGGAGCTTTACAAATATTAATAATAAATATAAAAAACACTTTAAACCTATCAAGTGCCGTGGTAAAATTTAACAAATATATGTGAAACGATGCAAAAACTTAACGATTCATTAGAAATTTTGGTGTTGAGTTTTGGTGTTCTTTTGTAAAAACTGAGTTTTAAAGGTATTTATTCAATTAACATAATAAATAATAATCAATTTATTTAAACGTCAATTTTTTCCAGTTACTTAATTATAAATATTATGAAAAATATCAGTCGAATCTTCCTGAAGATGAGTTTGATTCTTCAGATAAATATTTAAGTAATTATTTTGAACAACAAATTTTAAAAAATGCTTGTATTCTTCATCAGATTTAAAAAAAAAATCTATATTTTCAAGTTAATAGATTTTATAAACGAAAAGAGTCTTGAGGACGCATTTTCTGAGTTGTTAAAGCAAGCATATTTGATTGTCACTGTGCCAACAAACTCCTCTGCAGAAGATCAACTTGTTATGTTATGTTAGTGGATATGGTGGATATTTTACCTGTGCCTTGCGTCCTCTGCTCGCGTCTTGATCAATAGATCAATAGAATAAGATCAACTTACTGAATCCTCTATGATTTCCATAACAAAGAATTGCTTTTAATTCTTAAACACAGAGGGTATGCAGTTGCCAGTAATAAATAGCATGCCTTCCAAGGGCTTTGGTCTCGCTCGATGTTCTGAAGAAAATGTCACCACATTGTTTGTAAAGGTAAGACTATACGCAAAAATTACCAGTTACCTCACTCACACTGGCTCACTTTAACTACTTTTTTTTACGCATTGAAAGAGTTCACTTGCATAATAAATAAGCAGTAAGTGCGTACGTTACCGAGAAAGCGCGCTCCATCATGACGGCGAAGTAGAATTCCCTCCTGTTGAACTTTCTCTCGGCGACCATGACGGAGTTGCAGATCCGGCCGGCCTCGCCCGTCTGCTTCGTCACGAGCAGCTGGTTGAGCATCTTGCCTGCAACCTCTCCAGCTTGGTTGGCGCTGCCAATAGCAAAATACTGTTAAAAAAAAACTAAAACAAAAAACACTAGTTACGTTCTTCGCATTTGGAGATTTATCTATTTTAAATACCACCTTTAAATATCTAATAGGAATTTTCTTTAGTACAACGTTGTAATTATAGAGCCAATGTATGTATTTCCAATAGAGGTAAATAAATATGTCTAGAGTTCTAAAGGGTAATGTCTCAAAAATTATAATTTCGTAATGTCTGTTGTATTAATGTTTGCAGTGTTTGAAGACTTATGCATTTGTACTTCTAGCTATTTATGCTGTTTGTTGCTACTTATATTGATGAATGCTCTGAAATATTCCTTAAATTTTAATGCAACTTGTCAATATTTTTTGTTCAAAAGGGAAACATTTTAAATAATATAGATCAAAAACCTATTGATACAGGCGTTGACTATTGACCCTGTAGTCGCTGGTTCGAATCCGCCAGTCATGCAATGTTTAAAGCTTCATTACAACCATCTCCCTGACTCCAACACAAGCAAGTTAATTTAGTCGAGTAGGGGCAAAAAAACCTGTATATGATCTATGATTTATGAATGTTTTCCCAACAAAAAAAATAAAAAAAAAGGAATTTAGTTAGAAATGTTTGGTTTAGGAACTGATTAATTGAGTCTTTAGGGGAATTTTTGCATTTGTTAATCAAAACAAAAATTTCTATGTGTTGATACATTTTAAAATATTCTTACCTTACAAACTCTACCAAGTTTACATTTATAACACTAAATAACTATGTAACCATATTAGGTAGATTTCATTAGGAACGTTACCTATTGCAATGGGTTCGTGTTTCACATCCCCTAGAACTCAAAACCACCCTCAGTTAAAAGTTGATATATCTATCTATTTATATCACTGTCTTGTGGATACGATAAATGCTGTAATTTTACACCAATCACTTTCAAATTGATACAAAAAATGTATGGGTACAAAATCTCCCTCAGTTTATATATCTATCTATATCGTAATAAAAGTAACCAGAAATAAAAATTATTAATTATATAAATATTAATAAATTACAATTAAGAGAAACTTACTCGAAAACCATTTTTACGCCACCTTTAAAACCGTTTTTAAATGTGCCCCTCCCCCGTCCACCAGCCAAAACCTAAATAAATACAAGAGTATTAGTTTTTTTTTAATTTATATCAGTTAAGAAACGTAGAATCAATGACATTTATTGATGCAGACATGAAGTTTAGGAACAGGCCTTAATCCTATATTTGGGCTGACACATTGGACGCGGACAATGTGTCAGCTCGATGCTCGGCCAATGGCCGATAGAGAAACCGGTGTGGCCACTCCTATTTGAGGAATAAGCAATAGTTATAGGCATATATGTATCATTGAAACTAAATAAAAAAATGCTTGTTCATAGCTTGATGGTATTTCTACATTATTTTGAGAGTTCCCTAGTATTAACCAACATCCTTACACACGTGTTTGCTTCCATATTAATTTTGATAAGGAGCTTCATTTAATTTGATAATTATTAATACAATGCAAACCAAGCGTGCACAAGGTAACAATGAGGTTTAAAAAAACTTTTATCCTCGTTATACACTTGCATCCCTTTTACTTCTTGAAACAACTAAAACTGCATTTTAAATCTAAATATTTGTGTATATTTTAATATATTGAAATTATTTTTATCATAAAACATATTCTTGTTAATTTATTGTTGTTGCATTTTTGAGCTCGCCATAACAAAAAACTTTTGGGGCATTCACCCTTTTAGCGACACCGATGAATTTATTCGACTTTATCAGATAATGATTTATATTATTATCATATCCAAAGTTTTTCTAAAACATAGTACAATGATAGCTGATTACACTGGAAACAAAATTAATAAGTATTCTAATTATTTAAAAATATAAAAATAGTTTAACAGAAATCCTAGTAATTAACAGCCTGAGTGTACAATAAAAACCTGTGCTTTGATGACCATGTTTTCCGATTTGAGATCCTCGGCAAACTTCTTAGCCTCGGCGGCGGTTTTGGCCACGTGGAAATTGGGGACCGAAATTCCATGGTCCCTGAGAAGAGTGTAGCTGATATGCTCGTGCACGTTTAAATGGCGGACGTGCTGCTTGTTGGGCGGTGGTACTGTGCCAGCACAGAGAATCTGGAATGTAACATATAGACACGGGCGGTTAACACGCAATATTTGTTTCTCGTACTGGTGCGAGTTGCGATTCGAGTACCATCTGTAAAAAAATTTGAAAAAAGTAGGTAAACTACTTATTGGGGAACCCCCCTCATTTTACACCGGTGTTGGTTCTGCTTGGTTACAAAATGCAGACAAAAATTAGTCTGACTTATTAGTACTCTAGTAATAGTTTGAGTAGTGACGTAGTGTTATAGACATGTAATTGTCGCTTAAGATACTAATAACATAGATTGTAAAGCCCTTCTTTACTCAATTCCATTACGAATCCGAAGCAGAATTACAAGATCCAATAATATGGATCAGGTAAGTTTGGTCAGGCGACACAAAAACAGATCTAGAAAAACAAAGCGTATATCACTGGCTCCAACTGCAAATATACAAATACCGGGTAACTCGTTTAAAAAAGAAACTTGTGTTTACGGCAAATTTATCGACGATTCTCATTCGACCAAAAATTTCCATAAAACTAAAAAAAACAAATACTTTATCAAACTGATTAAAAAATAAACCAAGAAAAAATAATAAGAACATGCAACGAATTTACTCTTTTAAAAACTTGTTGACACCTGACACCTACTTATAGAGTGTTTCTCTAGAGAATCAAATGTGTCTGATATATGCTATGTCAGTTGAAACAAAATAACTCTCTCTGATTGGTAAAATTCATGTTTTTTAACCAATCAATGCGTTGAAAAAAAAATCATTTGATATACATAACTCAAATTTGTTAATTTCTTACTTATGCTGCATTTGCTCTACTGAAGATATGTCTTCAGCTACAAGAGTTATTAACTTACATGAGCCTAGTTCAATTTTTTTATTCTAGTTCTAATTCTTCCACTTTTCCAATTTTTTCACGAGTAAGTAATGGACTTTTAGAGTGCGTCTAAAGCCTTCTCTGCAAATTTTAATAATGTCACAGTCACAGAAAACTCCAAAATAAACACATATTTCTAACTACCATTTTTAAAGAACGATACCTGATGACTTTGCGGGAAAATTATGTTAGGTCTGGATTGTGTCTCTCCATATTTCTTTCAATAATGGTAAAACTACTGATATGATTATTACGAAATAAATTAGATAATACATTTTTAATTGAACAAAAATGGTCAAAGCAACTAGTTATAATCAACAAACTTGCACTTGACAATGAGCATAATTACTTATAGATAAGACACATAGATCTCGGTAAAGTAACACCTGAATAATTTTATTTAAAAAACATGACTGGGCAATAGAATATAGTCCATTTCAGTTCAGTTCAGGGCTCATTGTATAAACGGTTCACGAAAATAGCATTGTACTTGAACTAAATACACAGAAGAATATTATGTAATTGGAATTTGTAGAGCACAATTTGTGTTATGGGTGTTAAGGTTACCTACATAGCACATACATAGTAATTGACGTTTGACATATCCAAATTATCGAACATAGAATTAAACATATCGTTGGAAGGGCAAATAGATGCTGTAATTCATCAGAAACAAAAAAAAAACTCAAACTAATTTATAGACAATAATACTACCAACCTTTACTCCATGTTTTAAATGTGTTTTTTCGAGCAAGACGAGACCACGGTACACCAGCGCCGCCATTTTTAAATTTGAGAGAAGAAATCGGTCTAGTCAGGAGTGGTGGTCGGTTGGGACTGCTGACTGACAAGTGACAGTTGGGTGACACTTCACACACAGGTGGGAATGTTAGAACTGAGAACGGGAATGTAGTGTTTGTGTGGCACAGAGAGAAAAACAGTTTCTACAAAACAATAAAAAAAAACTGATTTACGAAGTATAAGCGATCGTTTTGTATTTTGATGTGCATTCGATCGCACATTTACATACATATTTACTATCATCAATTTGGTCGAATCGAATGTTTCAATAAAATGTTTTATACACTTTCTAAAAACCTATCAATTTTTACTATTACACTATTATCTGTTTTTTTTAGACAAAAAAAGATTAATTTTCTGAGACACGCTACCGCGTCGAATTTTTTTAGGTTTTATAAGCTCTACCAGCTACCTATACACTTTTTTTAGTGTACCTCTTTTTTACGAAAAATCTTGTTATATCTATAGAGATAATTCATATTTACCGCTTCATTACCATCATCTCCCGTGACTAGCAAAAGCACATTTGGCTTAGTTGAGTAGGTCCCAAAATAATTGTATTTGACCTAGGTCATAACAATTCTTTTTATTTAAAAAAAATACTATCTATATAACATACTTTCCTTGGTGACTTTATTTACTAGTGATTACTACAATAAAATCAATTTTATGTAATTTATGTACATCTATTTTTGGTTCCAATAAAATGATACTGAATAATATCACTATTTATAGGATCGACTTGTAGAAAAAACAATGGTAGGCTAGAATAGATAACTTCTTTCGTCTTTTAAACAAGATTCAATGGTTTCTATTCGCGAAATTGAAAAAAACATCTGCCACTTTTTAAAGTAACATATGGGTTGATTGCCAATCGGCTATTGTTTAGTGTACCTTTGTTTATTCCACAGGAATTAGATTTTGATATTGTTTTGAATTTTAGCTGCTTAATTACTTGTGCTTGCGTTAGTGTCATGCGCTTACGCTTTATTTTGATTAAAAGTTGAGTTTGATTCCATATAATAAAATATTCTTAGGTACCTCAATGTCAGAACTACAAATCGAATTATATAACTTTCCATCTATTTCCAAAAGACATAGGGCGATGTCAAAAGTGAGAAATTGCACTGAACATAAGGAACCCGTTACTAAATATATGTTTGTGTACTCAAGCCATTTTGTGGAAGAATTTTTTTATCCAGCGAATATCACATACCTAACATTAAAATGTTTTATTTTTATTATTACAGATGACATTTATCCCCCATCGACCCCAGCAAATATCGCCATAATTTATAAATTTCGCGAAAACCGTGATAACTTCTGTTGACAGGCATTATTGGCTATATATTGAACTTTATTGATAGGCATCGTTAAAAATAAGTGTTTAATAAAAAAACATATGCATTAAAACATCCAATAATTCAATTTGAATATTTTAATATTTTTGTACTTTACATTTGATTAGTATTATCACACATTTTGCACTTACGTTATGAATACAATATTTGTCTTAAATAAGTAATTATTGCCCTTTATAAATATGTAAAACTATACAAATACACAATATTAGGTTTTTAATAAGTCACATGGCAAACAAAGCGAAAGACCCAAAAAGCATAGCAGCTATAGGAACTCACTTCGAAAACGAAATATATGTACATAGGTATATTTTATTAACCAAAGTACGTACATTTCCTTGTAAGACAAAACTTTCGCGGCCCTACGCATAATCACTTTAACTCACCGCTAAAGTGGCAGCGCATGTATTTTAATATAGCTAGTGGTCACTATTAAGTACCGTGAAGCGCAGTCTCTATCAGTGACTGTTATACATCGAACTTGTCAGGTATTACATTAATTTCTCTCTATTTCACTCAAAACCCCTCAACCCCTGTTTATTTTCTACCAAACCTAAATCGTGATAGCGCTATCTCCGTCTTGTGTCGTTCACGCGTCCGTTAGATTTTACTAATTTCACAGTACAGTAGGTATACACAATAAACGCATATGTTATACAAAAAAAAAATATACAAAAATTCTATTAGTATACTTACTTATTATCTATTTGAATTTCAGTTACATAAACTTTTGTGACTAAAAAAAATACATTTTCAGTTTTAGTAGGTTTATAAAAGAAAAGTAATTATTTTAGGAGATAATTTTACACTAAATTATATTTAACTAACAAATAGCTATATTAATAAGTTACATTACTTTACAATTGTTGACCTTTAATTATTTCATTATAAACAATGCGATTGTTATGATTGTATTGTTATGTTTCTCTTTGCTTTAAAAACAAAACGACCATTCTGTATATTTTAGTCCGCTAGCTGGTTACAAAAACCTGTATATTATTTTATTTGATCTATACGTATAATCGTTTTGAATTCAAAATCACTTATATCATTATAATACTTTTATGCAGTAAAAACAGTTTATATAATCTTAAAACTAAGCCGTCAATATTTCGGCGATGTGCTATCGTATACAGGGCCGAATTTACGAATTTTCTGCCCCTGGGCACTATTCTTACAGCCGCCCTCTTTAAAAAAATAGCTAGATACTTTTCATTTACAAACGTTTTCTAAGAACGAAAAAGTTCGTACAATGATTATTGCGTACAATACTATATTCGGTTAAAGGTCATTTTTTTAGATCACACAAGACTGCAGACATTTCAAAATATTTTCTTAATAATTATTATAATATGATTTGTATTATTGGTTAATGAAAATACAAATAAATCTGTTTCAGTTTTTTTTAAATGCTATCTCATGGTAGGGTACATATTCAAATCTTTTATTAAAAAACTGCCGCCCCTAGGCATGTGCCTAGAGTGCCTAGTTAGAAATCCGGCATTGATCGTATAAATAAGCTAAATACGGTTGAAATACGAAACCAGAAAGGACAATCAGTGCAATCAGTGCTGCGCTGAACTGCGCCTAACCGATAACACAAATCATACGATAATTTAATAATTAATGTAAATGTAGTGTGACAATTAGATACAGTACTTGTCGTGTATGTTAGTGCAATGTCAAAAAATGAGCCCCGTTTTTCCAACACTCATGGTTCTCATCAAAAAGTTCTTTTGGTACAGCAGTATTGGAGCGCAGTGAAAATCTGGCTGCTTCTAATGCGACAGACACACATATTTCTTCGGGAGAACCCTTTAACATTGAATATATGAAGGCGCTTGCAAGGCAATCACCTGCTCCGGACACACTTACAGCATCTGTGATATGTTTAACTGGATAAAATCTGCATTCAAGACGATTTCCAGGTGTTGTACGTATATATTCTTCTGTACTAAAAAATGGAGCAATGGAACTTTCTCTCCTTGCGATTATCAATCCAACACCTCCAAGTGTTACAATGACATTATCTATATATTTTAGCACTGTGGAAATCAAAGACAACGTCTCTTTTATTATGGCGTCTTCGTTAAATGAAAGTTTACTCGGTGCTATATGCTTCTCTTTTCCTTCTACCGCTGCAGCTATGGCATGTAATTCATTTAAGTTAGGTGTTGCAAATTCCAATTTATGTTGCACATTTTTCGAAAATGGTTTTCGTGCTTTACGAATGTCCGTTGGCTCAAAAAAGACTGAAACAATAGATAATATCATATTATTGCACTTTCTAACTTATGCATATTACGTATAAAAGTAATAGTCTTGGTGAGTGAGAAGTGGTTTTCTTTTTATAAAAGGATAAGTATGTATAACATCTTAGAGTCTCAAAAGTTCATAGAATTCAGAGCACTCCTTTTAGGAGGTTGACCTATATCGATATTTAAACCACTATAACGAAAAAAAAAAATAGTTCTATACTAAATTAATTATATTGCTTTTTAAGTTTGAGGTATTTTAAAAGCTTCGTGGCATAAAGCGTTCTCGAACATTTTAACGATTTTGAATACGTTTTAATGTCGTTTTTCTCGCAATTGAGAAATATTTTTACAATATTTTTTGCTAATGAATGTTTGATTGACGGTATTGATCAACATCCTAAAATGAATGCCCTAAATATAAAAACAACCTGTATAAACCTAACTTACTATATAGTTATTAGTCTTACTATATAGTTATACATATCTTGGAAATAAATAATTATAATAGTCGCAACAGAGTTTTCACTATTGAACGTTCTTTAACTGACGGCTTAAGCATATTTTTCGGAAATTCTTGAGAATTCTCTTATTTTATCCTCCATTTACTACATAAAAGTGTATAAAAGTGGTGTATAATTCTAAAATGATAAAACTCCAAATTTTAAAACAGTTTACATTTTTATAAGTAACCAAAAACAAAAACGCATATTGATCTGTCTGAGAAAGTAACTTATAAGTACGATTTAAAGGGGAATTTGTAGCAGTGTAGTTATTAAGGTATTTGACTATTGCACCCAGCGGGCCCATATTCGAATCTGTACATTAGTCAATAGTATGTTTTTTAACACGACTCCCAGACACAGGAAAAATTAGATTAGTTAAGTGAGGTCAAAAATAATTATCTTGGGTCATCGCATTTAATAAAAAAAAAAATAGATCCACTCCATACGTTTTTACTTATAGAACCGTATATTATAGTAACAACACAATGTTTTTTAAAGTTTTAGGAAATTTTACATACCGTAACTACTTTGTAACGTTGAAATTTTGTTGGCTAGCCCACCTCTGCGAATGACATTTATGACTACATGGTTTAGTTTGTTGTTGTCGATATGAGGTGAGTCGAACAGACCACCTACTAGCTAGACTCACTAGAGTGACAATTACTGACAATAAAAGTTCACTCAACTGTCAGGCTGTTGTGTCGTTTCGTATTGCTATCGTCAAATTAGCAAAACAATCAGTTCGAGGGATGACTTCTAAAACAAAAACGGGGATGGTTGCCTTGGGATTTTTTATAGCTTCCTTTTTTTTTACGATTATAGCCTTTGTTTCGCCGTATTGGCTTGTTACTGATGGAAAATTGCTTAACCCCAAATTCATACGAATAGGTAAGTGTCAAAGTAGGCGTGGCTTTAGCTAAATAAATAGTGTTTTGATTAATTTAAAGTTAATTGTTAAGCGTTTTCTAATATTATTTAATAATTTTAGGACTATGGGAAGTCTGTTTCAACGGTTTCCAAGACGTCAGACATTGGTACGATACAGTTTTCTCCGAATGTTGGTGGGTCTTCGAAGAGGAATACTATATCATTCATGACACATTGCTGCCGGGATTTTTTGTAGCGACGCAGTTCTTTTATACCCTGTGCATGACGCTTTCCTTGTTCGCGTTGTTTTTGGTTTTCCTTTATTGGAGGGCGAGGAAAGACAGCGATCGCTACATACTGTTGCTCTTGACGCTGGGGACAGACCTTGTCTTAGCAGGTATGCTTGGTATCATTTTCGCCTATTTAGAATATAGTTAAATATATATGATTTAAGTATTTGATAATACTTAAATAACACTATTTAAATATACACACGCACATCAAAAAACAAACAATATGATATGCAACAGAGACACTACACAAATAACCATAATGTGAGGGCCTTTGAAATAATATTTAGTACATGTTTATTGATCTAACTTGAGATTTAACTGAAAATAAAGTTTTCACTAAATGTAAAAGTTACCAAATAAAAAATAATCAAAATGTTTGTAATGTGATGATCGAATTTAATTCACACAGATAGAGTAGATCATCTTGTAGTTAAATTAATACTATACTATAAGCCGCTTTAAGAATTAAATATAATCTACATTGAGTTTCTGCCAGATGAGCCCTTCAGGTTCTGGCAGGATAAGATATATTTTCTTTGTAATATTATCTGATGAACAATAAACGTCACTTATGGTGGCATTGAACTGAACTGAATGACACAAAATTAGTATTTTATAGTTAAATAAAGGCAAGTCTTTATCTGGTAAGATGCAAATCATTTTTTCTTCATAACCGACTATTCTTTATGGCATGTACGGAACTGAATAATGTTTGTATTTGTGTTTCTATAACTTATACAATTGTTAACTTTGGTGTTTATTTGATTGCTTCTCGAGTTTTTAAGAGAAACTTTATAAGATAGGTAACATGCGGAGATTACCTTTTATAGTGTTGGTATTTTAAATAATATTTCGTCTTTTCAGCATTCTGTGGTCTAATATCGGTGATCATATTCGGCGCCCGCGGCGACGGCCGCGATTGGATGCCGAACTGGGAGCACAACGACTTGAGCTTCGCGTTTGCCTTTGCGTCCATCGGAAGCATACTTTTATTCCCGGCCGGGATCCTGTTCCTCGTTGAAGCGCGACGACAGAAATATAAGAGGCTGAACGAGATACAGAGCCGCGAGCAGTCCGCGTATTCCATGCAGGAGCGGAAGGTTCAATACATCAGTGGCCATACCGATATCTAAACCATATTACTAGGGTGCTCTGACTCTGAGCAAAATCAAATTGATGAATTTACACATTTATTTTGAATTTACACAGTATTTTTAAATGAAATAATTTATTCCTCTAGTGAGAATTGATCCCGACTACTATCTGGATCACTATCTGACTACTTACATAGAAATAAAGAAATGGGATCTGTTTAATTTTAGAAATTTGTCTAATGGGTTGTCCATTTAATATGTCACAATTTTTACGTATTTCTGACTCCCTCGCCCCTCATCACACTCTGTCAACCCCTCCGCCCCCTGAACATACGTACATATAGCTTGAGCTACCCCCTACCTTTCATGTTAATAGAAAACCACATTTTAAAATAAAAAATAATATAATACCGTCGATAATTTTTTTTTAAGAAACAAAAAAATATTAGGGTATGTTTGCAATATTCGTACCTTTAAATGGAGAAATAATTAGCGAACGATGATGAAGAAGGGTGTGAAAAAATTTGGCCGCTCAGCTAGCATCTGATTTTTTTTTTATGTGTACTATTTATGTACGTTATGTCACACTATTACTGCTCTCTTCCCCTTCGTACTCTCATTGTCACACATGGTTACATTTTATATGACCCATCTACCCCTTAACATAATAAATGGACGGCCCAAAATTTTGCAACAATCCATCATCCCATTTAATTAGGTAATACTTTTTATTTAAGAATAATAACGCCATGCCTTTTACGTGCATTAGGCTACGAAGTAGGATGTCATATATTTGCTAAAGAAATCATAAAATCTGCAAAATTAAAATTTTCTTACATATCTTAAGTACAATAACCGTCCATTCTAATATGTACTCTTATTCATAGATTTTAATTTTTTTTTACATTTATAGAATTATTTTTGCATAAGATTATGAAAACTTTTGTATTTTTAAAAAGTCTGACTTCTATTTATGTGCACATTCCAATAATTCCATTTGTTAAATCTCTTCTTTTATTTAAAACTAATATTAGTTTTAATTTTTGTTGACTTTTTGATCTGCGGCAAAATGATTCTCACTTGCATGATTGCTTGAATGAAAAAGATCCGTCCTTTTATACAACTACATAATAATGTGTTTTTTTTTTTTAATTTTGTAACCGTAATTTTTTTGGTTATGTATTACAAATTAAGTATAATTTTAAGTAAATTCTGTGTTCAATTTTATTATATCTACATATATTGTTGATTTACATTTAATGCGTATGTTTCTTGAAATTATAAACTTCAAAGTCTTCGTAATAGTAAACACCTCATCTCTCATCAATTTAGACTGTTTTTACCATCCAGGAATCTTTCTTATAATAAATAATCTTTATATAAGAATATAGCTTGTCCGTGGTTCAGTGGTTCCTCCGAATGTTGGCCAATTCTGATGGTTATGGCAAAATGAAACACTGCCAACCCTTTATTAACCTTACTTTCAATCATAGAAATAGTTCATGGTATTTCTACGCTATTAACTATTATATTGGCGTAAGCGAGCTACAGCAGATGTGACAAAATCATGACACGAACATCAGTCGAAAACTAAGCTCCGCCCCGTGTCGGGCAGTAATTGCGTCGGTGTTAGTTGTGTCGGTATATCATCAGCAATACCGTCCCGATGTCGGAAAGTAGAAATGCTCGGCTGTACAAAGATTTGACTTAGGCCGAGTGTTTTTTCGTCTCATTTTCTGAGATTTTTAGGGAAAAATCGGCTTGATGATAATGCAGACAGATTTTTACCTGATCCGGTTTTATGTTTTCTAGTTTTTTGGCAATTTTAGAATTCGTACCCACAATCAACATGTTTCCAGAGACAATCTGTATTAAAGGGATTTATAGGCCGTTCACAAATATGTAAAACCGAGCATATAATATTGTGCCTTATTGATATTTAATTTGAGTAATTAATACTCGGAGTATGTGATAATTTTTGAATTTATAAAGACATTGCATATCCACATGCATTCTATATATTTTTATAGCACTTTAATAAGTATATTATGTATTGTATAAATGAAAAATTAATTGGATTGTTCGTTTCTCTATGAAGCTTCCACTGGCACCCGTGTCCACATGAATCTCTTGATAATTATAAAAATATATCTATCTTTATATTCTATCTTTACACTTGACAATATTAAATTAAAAAATATTGAATTGAACTGAAAATGTGGTTTTATTGTAATTCATAAGAGAATGAGAAACAAAATATAGGTAATATTTGGATAAGCGTCAAAAACAAACAGATCGCGCAGGATCAATAATATGTGATCATGCAATAAATACATTTTGATGAAATTAAAATCCTGCATTTCAACTGAAATTCAAAGAAAGTCTAATCCGTTATGCCACTGCGATGTGGGTGTCCGGATGGCTTGGCAACTTTAATATGGATGCGTATATATAAAACATTCATCTGACACTAAGGAACCAATTTTATTTAATATTAATAAATATCTACCGGATGTAGTTACATTACTTTTGATAATTCTGAAACTATCCAAGATAAAAATATTTCAAATGAAATAAAATTTAATTCATTTTGTCCACTTACTTAATAATCTTAATATCAGTTAGTGATTTCTATTAGGGTTAAATTCTTATAACAAGTTATTTAAAAAAACGTGTCTGTCTCTTATTAGTTTTTAAAGGGTTTTTTCGTATCTAATTATGTATGTATTTTGTTATATTCGTCCTTTCAACAGTTTATATACCTTTTATTATGCAAATGTTTTACAAATTTGCAATATTTATTCTTAAAGTTTATTTACGCGTGTAACTTTTTCAAAACTTTTCCTTTCAGTTAATACCGAAATAATTTCGGTTAACAAAAATCGACGGTCTTTGTTACAGATGGTGTCTAGTTAAGAAGGCAGGGAACAAAGTTACATTAATTGCCATTGAACTGTTACTAATGTTCTGTAATGTATGTATTTTGGTTTATAAGAATAAATAAATAAATAAATATGGATTAATAAGGATTTAATTGTTTGTATGGTGGTATATCCATAGCTATGTTATAATTTTCTTGTTTTGGTGGCACGTCAATTGATCTGTATAACATTGCGTGATGTGAGGAGGTGTTATGTATGGTAGCATTTTTGTGTATAGTTCGAAATAATGTTTATCTTAAAGTGATAGTGACATCTAAAAAGTTTTTTAAAAAATGTACCGCTCGTACGATAATCATTGTAAATATCAAACAATTTATTTTATATCAACTTACAGGTGAGTCCTATAAAATGCTGTCTGTGGGACGGAGAGAATTTTGATTAATGAATTGTGAACCTTGTAAATGGCAGCGGAAGGCAAGACTGGAGGATTTTTAGACCTTTCTAATGGATTTAAAATTCCTGAAAAGAGATTTTTAAATGCCAGTCTCACATTTACCATATCTTGCGTGTAATAAGGTTACATTGATTTGGAATGCAAACCTGTCTGGGTTAGTTGGTAGAGATTACCTTGCGCCAATAAGCTCGCCTTTAGTTACGCATGTCAAATAGTGCTTAAGCAACAAAGTGAATTGTTTAATACATTCTAAACATCGATGTCGAAGTTATTTTTTGTATTTCCAAAAACTTTTTATAAATGTTTAAGAATGACAATGATATTTAATAAAATAAAGTACATAATGTCATTATGTAAAAATGTGGTTATGCCAAAGGTCCATTACGTTTTGAGTCATAGCCAACGATCTTTTAAAAGATTGTCGCTCATAGCAATTAAATTTATTTTTCATCGAATTTTGTCAACGTTGTTAATACTTAGTCATAAGCTCTTAGGTAATAAACCTACTCTTAAATTGTTACTCACACTGAACGACTAACAACAACAAATATCTGATTCATCGGTGGCAAAAACAAGTAGGCAGTTCAAAATTTAAATGACCATTTTTGCAACAACGATCAGCAAAGCGCGGGCCATGATAGAGGCGTGTCCAGATACCTTGATATTTTACCCGTCATGTCGAAATTAAAAATGTGAAAATAAGAAAGTAGAACAAAATATTTTTATGAGCGAAATTGAAAATAAAATCAACGATTATAATCATTGTTACTGAAGAGCATTGATATTGCCGGTCGTCGACGATGACTGAATCATTTTTGATTAACAGTTTGAGAACATAATTGTGGAATGTTGGTCATATTGGTATCAAGAATGTATCAACTCAAATGAACGAATGGTGTTGCCAATGCGCAGGTGTCACTTGTATTTCAAGGAATTTGGACTTTGGTTAGGTTAGCAGAATGGACTCGAAATTCACAGACATGGATGACCTGTGCTTAGGGCTTCTTTTCATTTCATTAAAATCTGAGGGAAAAAATATCGAATATTGAAATGAAAGTAACTAACTATAATATAAACATATTACATTCTATTTTACAAGTTTACGGCCAAAGCCGTAACAGTGTTTTTCCTAGTGCAATAATTTGAAACGTGTAAATAAAAATGGTAATTAGATTAGTAAATTAGAAAAGGTTTTTTAATGTATGAATATTGATTACCACTAAATCAATGTTATGGAAAAAACTTTTTCTTATTTGAAACACTGGAAAGGAGGCGTTGTCGCTGGTATTATTTGTTCATTGTTGTGAACGGACAAGAGTGGGTGGGGAACGAAGAGTGGACAACGTCAATCAAACGGCGGCGATGCAAACATCTGAGTCTTCCGAAGCAAAGGCAACAACCAGTGGCTTGATATCTGGGCGTGACAGCGGAAGGCGACAGTGCGTTTATTTTGTTTGTTAAAATTTGACGTGCAAAGTTGTGAATACGATAGCAGCCTTGCCGAAAGAGGTCTGATTTGTTACTTTTCCACATCGCTTGAGTTAGGATACGTGTTTGTGCACCTGTTTAAATGCGACAGATTTTATTTTAATTTTATTAACTTTCACTGTGTGCTATGAGCTTCTTCGATCAGTGCTAGCTAACACTCAACATACTTTTCAAACTCATCAATTTCGTCAAATTTAAGTGTTCCGCTAACATTGAAATTATTGTTTTAATATGGCAGTAAGGAATAGGTAAGTACATTTTGACTGAGGTTATTTTTGCTGTCGCTGAAATGTTAGTGACACATTTTTTTTAATTGCGACTGATAACATCTTTAAAACGCTTGTGGTATCCTGTGAATGTGTGATTCTTCGTTTGTTTTGAAAGTGACTGCCTATTTGTATATTATATCACTAATAATAGTAGAAGGCTGAGATATTACAGGCTACTGCTAAAATTGTCACAAATCAGCGATAGCAGAATGCGCTTTTACAGAAGATGCAATAAATTGCTACGGATTCACTAATTCAATATTTAACAAAACTTAAAACAAAATCATTTTGGGACCAGCACCAAAAAACAATTATTTTAGAAACACTGTTTATATTATTTCTTCCTCGAACCCTGCACATATAGAATGCCTCAGTATGACCAATGTTGCACTGGCCCATCACAATAACAAGAGGACATAGCATAGTATAGGAATATTTATGGGGGACACCAGGAAGGCTTCAGAATAATTGAAGTATTTACAACCTAAACAGGCTTACGAATTCCTTACAGTGCTAAAATGATAAAATAGCACTGTGATGAAGAATCTCGGCGGATCCCTCAGATCAGATCACCTGACCGCCATGTGATTCGGAAGGCAATCTTGTTTTTAACCTATCGACCGCTGAAACGGATTATTTCTATTTTGACTCTTTTATAAATTGAGATTTTAAATATCTTATCAAGCGAGCTAAAATAAGGAAACAAAAAAGAATTATAAAATATTATACCGTGTCTCGCCATTAGTTGTGGGTTACAAATACAAATAATGGATAACAAATTTTTAATTTTATGGGTCAAGTTAATATTCATTACAAAAAAAACAAACTAAATTTTAGTTTATCTATCGGGAACCTAGCGAGCAAAGAATGTATATGACAAACTTGTGAATATATAACTAAATAATAATAAATTGTAAATAACTATTTGATGGTTTATTATAATACACAAAATAACATCAACAAATAGCTAAAAATACATGCTGTTACCCACATAATATATTTCTTCTTTGAAGGTGTAGGTGAAGGCCATGTGTGGCATTAAAACAATAAATTTTGGTAAGTTGGTGCCAAAGTATCTTGGAATAAAAAAAGTATGGTCGAAAACAGGTTCTAATATGGTGTTTCAAAAAGATTGTGACTTGATTATATCGAATAGTATTACTCATATGGTTGACATTATTACTTAAAGTTACTCAATAAATCGTCCTATTTATTGTGGAAGATTGACAGCAAGATAAGTGGATTAGCCCATTTGTTATGTAGTCGCAATAAAAATAAAAAATAAACGTTACAAGTATATATTATTACTGTTATGATGAATTATGTGGCCGGAGAATAATTATACCCCACAATCCAAGGCGCAAATATTATTATTAGTAGTTTATTTGAAGTCATTCATTTCGCTCAGAATTTTTATACAAACGCTGTTCCCAATTGTAACAAAGTTTTTTGCTATAATTTGGCATAAAATTATTTCTTAATATAAAAGAGCTCTTAATATCAAAATCAACGTTCGCGGTGAAATTTTTGAAGAGATTTTTTTTATAAATATTTGAATTTGAAGTAATTTTTTTTGATAAAAATTGTGTCACCTTTGATGGCATGTGAGCAAACAGCGATGTAGAAAAAAACAAGAAAGCTATGAAACCCTCTGTAGCTATCATATAATATCAACTGCTTCTATACATCGTTTAGTAGTAGTAAATTATTAAACCAGAACCCGGCATCATATAGCTAGGCCCTACTGGTCATTAAAGGTATCTCCCTACCAACTTGCTATGGGTTGCTTTATTTCCTATCTCCACTTGTGCATGCGGCACTTCTAACCCATTCCATGTTCGGTTTGGATAGCTATTTTGGAGGCGGCGGTAGGTCATTTTTTTAGGTCTGAGTAGATTAAAATAAAAAAAAACATACAATGGTATCATGATATACTTTCAATTCATCATAAATTTTAACATAATTTTAGGTTTTTATTTATTAATTTTAATTTAATTAATTAATAAAACAACCCCCCCTTTCTATCTACTGCATTTGTGAGTTATAATACTAACTTCTCCCAAAATTGACCTTTTGTAATAACTCGGCAAGAGTTTTGCAACGCTGTCTCTTTTAACAACCCGGACAAAATTCCTTGTTTAGTTCCGTATTAAATGAGATTTTTTTTGAAGATATATAAATAATTAAAGTTTAAATTGGTGTATTTCATGTTCCTTTTGTTTCATCTTATATTAATTCGTTTAATATTATTCCTTTTTAAATTGTTGTGTATAATTTCTGTTGGGTAACCGCAATAAATAAATAAACACAGACATACTATTTAAATTTATAATAATTATAACGTGGCACTAAACATTATTTTACCTATTTCTATTTGCGCTCATGGATGAGAGTATATTAGTTGTAACTGGCCAGTAATAAATAAAACGTCACAACAGCCGTTGAAATTCGGCGCTCTATGGTTGACTTTGAGGTTAAATATCTATATTATCCGATCAGATTTCGATGTGATTTAAACGGTTTTTTTTCGAGAGCATCAATCTACATAAAAAAAACAATCTCATTTGTACTTTTCGAGTCGAGAATTGCAGACATAAACGTATGTATAGAAGCTAAAACAATGGCGTCGCTAATATTTACTTCGTCGCGTCATCTCTATGGTTACTTTAAGCCTGGTTTACACGGGTATAGTAATCAGGAGAGTAGAGTCGCTAGTAGAGTTCACTCTACTAGCTATTCTGCCACTTTTGTTTTTTTTTTCTTTACGTTTTTACTGTGCTTCAAGTACTTTTAACATTAAATGTAATGTACCCTTTCAACAATATAATATTTTGTAACTTACCACTGAACAGTCAGTTTTTTCCTCCTTTTGCCAATTTCATTATTTTGTCAAATGCATCAAACCATTTTCTATTTGGAATGTAGATATCATCTGCCCCTGCTCCTGATTTAAGACAATGCAAACTGCAAGTAACTTCAACTAAACTCTACTTGATACTTGCTGTTGTAGGGGAAAAGATGTATACACGGGTAGAGTGGGGAGACTAATATAGGGTTGCCATAAATGGTTTGGCTCCGACCGGGACTGATATCAATATAGGTGGAAATATAGGTGAGTTATAGGAGGTGGAGGGGGGGGGGGGCTACCACTCCCCATAGCGCCGCAATCTGGTTTGTGAAAAAAGGAAACCTTTCAATGGTTCCCACATTTTCAGAATAGTGTTTGAGTGAGATCGTAAATTACCATGAATTACATCAGCTCCCTCCAAAGGTATTTCAGTCTTTCATTCTGTACTGTAAATATGGAAAATATTTGTAAAATGTCAGTACATCCCTCGACCCCACGCTTTCACCGCCAGCCAACGTGATCTAACGCCGTCGCACGAATTATTCGCATAATTTTAGCAATCATATAAAACCATGATTATTCGCTTATCGGGACATATGGTGGGACAACCGGGACATGTCCCGGTGTACCAAGACGTATGGCAATCCTAGGCTAGTAGAGTGGGAGTTATGGTGGGGGGTGGGTAGAGTAGAGTTACTTTACTGCAGCCTATAAGTACTCTGCTCTGCGGAGCATTTTTTCGGGTTTCTACAGTTAGAGTTACTCTCCTGATTACTGTACCCGTGTAAACCAGGCTTTAGAGTTTTGTTTGTGGTTCATAAACTAAACTATGGCGAAAACTGTGCGTCAAACGCGCGGACGTGCGTAAAATATTACATATTAAATTAGCGACGGAGTCATGGCGAAACGCTTGCGTAATATTTCGCCGCAGCGAAACAGACGCGCACTCTGACATTGCTGTGCCCGAAAATAGTTCGTTTCTAAAACTATTTAGCGCACATTAATTACTTATGTTTGAGAGTCGGCGACTTAATGCGTAATCACTGTGTTCGGAAAAGTCGCTGCCAAATTAATAGCGTTGATTTTAATGACTCGATAATATACAAGCAAAAGAAAATCTGTCTCATCTAATGCAAAAACACTCTAACTATGAAAAACAGAATCTATGTATACCTTTTAAGAGCCTTTATGCGTGTTTTTGAGGTCTACTGCCAAGATGTCTAGCTTTTTTTACCGGGCATACATAAAAAATATAATTACAATAATTGAACATTTTTCTAGAAAACCTTTAAGCTGTTTTTTTAAATAAATAATCCTATGTTTACATAAAAAATATTGAAATTGTTAAGTTTTATTTTTTAAAATTCTCATAAACTAAACTACATATGTGGCGTAAGCCTAATTTATACATAGAAATGTCCGCAATAAAATTCTACAGAAAACCTTAAACTTAGTTTTTTTTTTAATTGCCTTATATTTTTAATATAAATGAAAAACTGTCAAATGTTTATTTTTTGATGTCGACGGATGCTCGAAGTGCACGTGGCCGACGCCATTTGCAAAGGTCGACCTTCAAGGTCACCTCACGATATAATGGCCCTTAACTTAGTTGAATTTGTATATTTACGAAATTAACTATGCTTTTATTAAAGAAGCTCTAACCTTTAGATTAAAGAAATTATTTTTTTAAGTCGAACTAAATTAGAACCACTTCCTCTAATCCTACGGAGTTGAAATTTGACATGCTGGTTTAGTTCCGATGACAGTGCATTTTTATGGTAAGCATGACCTGATTCTATACCCAGGAATTGCTCCAAACGAAGGAACTCCTCAACGGTCAACGGCACAGACACGAAATATTTACCATTTGCCCTTAGACTCCGTTCTCGCTAGAGGTTATAAATAATTATACTTTCGTGTTCCCCACGCCAGAAACACGTATGTCGGTAATTGCCTAATTATTGACGGAATGACTTAGGCACTCGTCGATGTGTCGATTCACTTTATGTTTCCGGTTTTTTTAGAAATGGTTCAGCATTTCGGATCGCGCGATGTGGCGCCAGCCGCGGCACTTTGGGTATGTCGCGTATCCCCCTCGTAATTGCCTCTCGCCATTTAGACGTCCAGTTAGGAAAATAATTTATTTATATATCTATTTATGTTTATTGGTAAAACCAACGGTTTTACAAAAAATACATTTGATTGAACGAAAAAACTAAAAATAGGTTTCGACTAACAATACAATACCGCTTTTTATATATCTATATATTTACTACAGGAATTTAGAAGAACTAATTTGCGATTTGAAACGGGTGATATTTGGCACTGGTGTCCCATCTGGTGGCCTACGGAGCTGGACTGACCCCAGATGGAACTTCTTATCATTCATTTCTGAGTGGGGGGGGGGGGAGGGGGACCGCATGTTCCAAGGTAGACTATATTAAATAAAGGAGTTTCTCTTCAACGCACCGCCGTTTTTTTTTTGCATTGAAACGTTTTGAGTTTATTTACAATTTTCAAATATTATTACTTATCTAAGTTTGACGATTTCAATAATTTTAATGTCAGGCCATTAGTTGACAGGGTTGCCACCTGCTGGAAAAACGCCGTCCGAAGTAGCGATTTTTTTCTTGCATAAAAAAACCCTGAACGCACGACAATAGCCGTCTGCGCTTGCGCAAGTTCACCTTACGAGAGTATGACAATATAATGACGCGGCGGTGTTTGAAACGCGGCCCGGCGCGGAGTTCACACACTCGGCGCCGTCGCGAGTGGGTCAGTGCGCCTGCGCGACCATTGTTCTGGTGCCTGCGGGCTCGCAAGGACATCGGCGATCTTAGATCTCCTCGTTGGCAGGCACTTCGAATAACCTACGAAGCATTCAGAACCCGTTTATTTCTCCATATGAACGCTGTGTTGTAATCAACGATCTTTTAAAACATATAGACACGGCATGTCATACAAATCGTCCTTGTGAAAACCCGACACCGGTAGATTCCCCCCGCCGTACACCCCGCTATGCTGGATAGAGACTTATCGCGATGACATATGCGAGCAAGCGAGAGGTACGATACGCGAGGAGTGTACTCGACGCAAAGTGGCGTACTTGGGCGCGGTGCGTTTTTCACCCTCAGTTGCCGTATCTATATGTTTTAAAAAAAATCGTTGGTTGTAACTCTCCCATTACCATCTAGAGGAGTACATAAAATAAAAAGGGTACATTTCCACTTTATCTCGAAAAAAGACACTGTTTTTGTTTGAAATATCACGTTCTTACCTAAACAAAACGGCCGTCAAATAAAATAGAATGATTTAAGCAAGACCGCACACAAGACAGAGAAGAGCGAATATTATTTAAGCAATCAAGATAAAATGTTCTTCGAGTGCAATACATATATTATTCAAAATCTCCCAGAACCATTACCGAAGACTTAAGAGGGTGTTTATGTTCCCTATTACGAGTAAGAGATTGTACAAACAAAAAAGTCAAAATAATTCATCCCCAAATTTATTATTTTTACTAAAGCGCCGGTGTAAATTGCCTTTGCCGCGCCGACACGCCATCGATTCCTCGTAGCCGTGGCCGCGCGCTGCAATGACTTGGTCATCGCGAGCGGACAATCAGTTGGCGCTTTTGTTACATCAAAAATTTATTATTATCATCACGAGAAGTTTACGAAAAATTTTGATATGCCGTCTTTACAACACATATTTGTAATCGCAGGTCTCGGGAAATAAAATTTGTTTTAAATGTGCACAAATATAGACTCAAGTATTAATTGGCAATATTAGCGCATTTTTTTAAATTAAAATGATTTAGTACAATTTCACTGTATCATAATAAATAAATAATGCTTAGAAATGGACTGTCGTTTGTCACGTTCAACCGGTTCACGCGGTTATAAGAGTAGCTTTTTTCTGTTTTTACCTAAACTCAATGGTTCCATCCTCAGAGTTCGCACCATGTTTTATGGGAATTCTTATACCTGGCCCCAGCTTCTCAGTAAGTACTTCACCCATATAACAGGTAATTACCTACAATTACTTTATCTACTTTAATAATCGTTTTACTAGACGTTCGATTGTTTCGCACGCTACAGTATTAAACTATGCTTTTAGATACTCTCGGAACTGAAGTTATTAGTACGGGCGCTAATGGATTCAAATTCAAATAGTCCACTAAAAACTATGTAACCGCAGACGCAAAGGCGAAACCTATGCTAGCGGCATATTGGGAGCAGAGTAATGTAAACTAAATAATTCTAAAAAAGTAAATAATTATTTTTCCAAAATTCGAACAAAAAGCGCGCGAAAAACTTTAACGCGGTATTTCTTGTATATTTAATAATAACTATTTCATTATTTCGGATTTTAAAATTACGCCTCCGTCACGACCCAATATTTTTTCATGTGGATTCGATTAAACCTCTAAAATTGTAAAATCGACGGCGGTAATGGCTCTAAAATTCTATAAAAAATAAAATAAAATCGGAAATTAAAAAAAAAAGCTGAATATTTCGAATACTATGAGGCTATGGATGAGGCATATTTATTTATTTATTTATGAAAGAACAAAACAGCGATACAGGAAGATAATTCTTTAATACTACGTTTACGTGGCCAAATATACCAAATATGAATATGGTCGAAAACATCTAAATATTATTAGCTATATAATAAATAATTTAAAATTAACAAAATAAACCTACGAACGTGTAATATTTATAATGAATATACTATCTATTTATACATTTTACACTAAATATTATCATAACTTGCGTTAGGAATTTCACGCATAAATAACCCCTTATTCTCTTGAATATATCAACTGTGTTAAATTTTTCATTATATGCGCTGAGGACTCTACACATCGTTGGGATTTGTGCGGCCAAATATGTTGCAAGTGATCTTACCTATTTATTACCCCTCAATGTTTGACATACTCGTACTATATGCCTAACACAATATATTTTAATCGGAGCGAAGCTAAGCTAAATTCGAAATAATAAAAGTTATTTTTAAGAATATTTTCCCTATGGAAAATCGCTGGTTAATTTTTTCGCGCGCATTTTGTTTGAATTTTAAAAAAAATATTGATTTATTTGAAGTTTGCATTTCTCCGCTCCAATTTGCTGCTAGCATAGGTTATGTATCAGGCCGTATTTTTTTTTTAAATATTATTTTTTTTAAACGCGCATTTATAAATGATTTGTTGCCAGTGGCGCTGTGTCTATGACAATCTTCGCCCCGCCCGCCATTTTGTCGTTCTCACGCCGCGTCATAGTAAGGACGAACTATGGCGTTGTCGTAGGTGATTAATTTGTTCGCCTTATGAGTTTCCGTTTTAAGCATACTTTATGACGCAACTCTGCAATGATTCAATACGCCTCAAAACACTGCATTGCTCGCGTCGTTTGTTTTTAATGTTTACCAGCCTACGGCACTCGGAAACGGTGGCTTTGCTCCCTATCTACACGCGCATTTGAGTTATTTGTACTATTTAGGCGTGTGCGGACTAAGAAGTTATACTTCGAGAAGCCGCGTCACGCGTTAGGAGTAAAATCCGTAGAGTGCCTTTTAATCCGTTTTTTCGTATATTCGTATAATTTGTAAAAATTCATAAAAATGTCTTATATTTCATTTATATATCCTTTCTGTGGGTGTGTGCGAACGGCCAAAGAAGTATAACTTCCACCGTCTATATAATAAAAAATTCCTTTAGTGACAGCTAAACGTTTCGTTGCGCCTATACTTCGATTCCGGTTAAAGTTATTTGTACGCTCAAACGAATGAGTCTTGTAACCTTAGCAGACTATTTGGTTACCGTTAAAAGTTTTTAGTAGGATCAGCCAACGTTTGGTACACCTGACTGAACTCCGGTACACGTAAACAAACCGCTTTGTAAGCGCTATCGAACTGTTCGGTAGAGAAACAAAATGACGGAATAGGCAAGAAGCGCGTGGTGTGTTAGCGATTCTACTACTTATTATTTGGTTGGCGTAATAAAACAGTATTGTAATGCGTACACAACTTTTCATCTGAACGCTGCATGTACGAGATTATTTGGTACAGATTACAAGAAAATTTTGTTAGGTGAACGATTTATCAATCTGCAGGAATTGGTTTGTACAATTTATAAATATACGTCGCTTGGCCCTACTAAAATTCAGTAGCCACAACAAATTATGATTCTACTGAACTTTTCGGTTAATTCAGTCCTCAATATTTTTTTCAGTGCGCTCGGTTCATACGTCTGAAAAAAAAGTTGGAAAGGTCTGTCTAAAACATGTTTAGCAGTTTTCAAGTTTTCCGAAATAAACGCGTGTTTGTTACGAAAAAAAATATTGTAATTTATTTATTTATTATGACATATTTAATTTAACAATAAATTGAAATTTACATTTATAAATGTATATCCTATTATAAATGCACCGGGAGCGATTAGCACTGCTACATTTTGTGCCCTGCCTTATTTAATAGACTATGTCTGTACTAAGGAAGGCAGTGTTATATTGTGCTAAAACTAAGAATGTCAGACCGTCAATGCACCTATAGAGAAATGGTAAATGTTAACTAATTTAATTATTAGAAAATCAAATAAAAAAAAAATAAACAATGTCGTTGTATAGAATGTTCCGATTCAAAGTTAAATTAAAAGAAAAAAAATACATAATGAATATGGTATTCATGATTAACATATCGAACATATGACTTCATTCACTATCTCCCCTGATCCTATCGCAAGTTAATTTAGCTTAGTTGAGCAGGGCCTGAAATAATTGTTACAAAAGAGTGTTTGAATATTATTTTATTGTGTGTGGATTGCGTTGATTTTGAGGTTTTTTTCTCAAAATCCTGTCTAACCTCAGACTTAACATTTAAGGCTGAGTTTTCTAGAGAGCGCAACTAAGGCCAACCGAATAAATAATCTGATGCAAATTGATGGTTGGATACATTTTCACAAAAGGTCATATTACCTATTATTTCTTTAAATTAATATATAATATTGCTAGAAAGCAATCTCTTTTCAGGGACTCCCAATAGGTGCCGTATTATGTATTCAGAAATTAATTTCTTTCAGCCGTAAGTTCGTTTAAGATAATAACTTAAATGTAATACATTTTGCAGCGAATCTGATGTAAATATGAAGACTCGAACGCTGTCCGGGAATTGCGCCATCGGAGTGTTTGTGGTTGCGCTGGTAACGGTCGCGATTGGTTTCTCGACCCCGAGCTGGCTCGTCAGCGACTATCGAATAACTGGGGCGAAACTCGACAGGTAAACGATTAGGTTAATCTGCTATTCAACTATAACTGGCTATCTAAAAGAAATTCATAGAAACTCAAATTTTATCAGAAATAGTGATTGATGATTGTCACGACCAGAATTATATTATTTTTATCGATCAAAGCTCCCGATTGATAAAGAAGCTGTTGTATGAAATTAAGTATTAATATTGCATCAAAAGCAGCTAAATGTTATATAATTTTTTATTTGAAAATTATTCAATAAATAAACATTTTTATATCATGATTATAAATTGTAATTTAATAGATTGTCATATATGATTTTATTATTTAAAATATATAAGTATTTTTTTCAGTTTTCCGAAAATTTGATTTATAGGAGTTTGCCGCCTTTGATACTATTCGCCTCATATTCAGTAATTGATCATTACTGGTGTAGTCAAATATCCTTTGTCTGAATGCGGTTAGGCGTGTTTTATGTTCCTCAACAGATTTCAAAATATTTTTCAGGTTAGGTTTGTGGGTGCACTGCTTTCGATCCTTGCCCGATCCTCAGGATGTCTACCAGAGAAGGTTTTACGTCGGTTGCCGCTGGGTTTACGACCCATTCACCACCGGATACGACCAGATAAGGGGATACCTATTGCCAGGTTTGTTTTCTCATTTCACTTCATGATGGAAAATCTCATACGTTAATTTTATAGCGAGAGAGTAGCGGTGCGTAGCTAAACTTCTCCTTGCTTCTTAATACTTCTTTGTACTGTGATCTAAGCATTTTGATTATATAATAGTATTCGTATCTTGGAATGTTCTTGCTAAATTTCGACACCTGCAATTTGCACTCTACGTCAGCCAAGATTCTCGAATAAAACATGACCGAGGATCATTCCTGAACACCACATATGACCTACAGCAAACAAGAAGATGAACCTAAATATCGAAAGATGATTTTGGTGCTGGTGATTTTCTAAATGTTATCTAACTAAAATGAAAATGGTTTTAGCAATTTATAAAAATCTAATATATATATTTTTTTAATTAGTCACGGCCAGTATTGTTGTAATCGTTCCTGTCACATTATTTCTAAGCAATTTAAAAGAAAATAAAGGTATTATTTTTTTCAGTTTTACGCCGGTAATTAGTGTAATTAACAAGAAATATAATTATACTTAATGTATGCCAGTACGTTTTTAAACAGTCTCAATGCAGATATGTTCGTAATGCTTCAAACTGATAAATTGTTAATTTAGTCAAATATAATATATAAATTGTTGAAATTGAAATATTTACACTTGCATTAATTAATTTACTTTAGTTTTTGTTCAAGGGGCGCCACTAGAAGCACTTTCATTAAAATCGAAAAGTTTTAGCATTTTAAGCGTTTCAATATGTTTTTATGGAGTTTGCGAGGGTTTAACAGTATGAAATACGAGAAAATCAGAAAAGAAATATTTGAGTTGACAGATTCATAAGTTGCAGTTGCTCAAAAATAGCAAAAAGCAACATCAAATAGCAAAATAATAATAAAATTCTTCTAAACATTCTTCTGTGTCGCAAGAACATTCCCGATAAAAAAAGCAGCTTATTGGCCCTGCAATTTCAAACATGATTTGTTTTGACATCATATCAAAATTCATCATGGTGTCCGAGTAAAAAATTTGTAAACTTTACGTGATAATATGAAATCGCTCTAGTCATAAGTTCGGACGCTAGCGAGGCCGCGCCATGCCAGGTCATTGACCGACCTTGCTGAACGCCTGTGAGCGAAGTACAAAAAGGGAATTTACATGAGCACTTTGATAAAATTATTAAATTTGGCATGAATTATTTTTGCATTTTTTATACAATCTCTTTCACGTAATAGAGAACATAAACACCTCATGTCTTCGGGAATGGTCTTGGAACAGCGTGTATAACTATATTATATTCCTATCTCCCTTTTTCTGGTACTGACATTTTAAGGTGTTTCGTCACATAAAGGTATTTTTCATGATGCGATGAATGATAGCAAATGAAGGATTGTCATTATGCCCCTAATCAAATTTGATTTCTCTTCGTGCAGGCTTTATGGTGGCAACCCAGTTCTTCTTCACGCTGTGCTTCCTGGGCGTTCTCATATCCACCGTGCTCGTTCTGCTCTACTTCCTCTGCTGCGGTCCGGACCAGGACAAGTTTGTGCTGCTCATCAAATCTACGGGATTCATCCTACTCGGAGCTGGTGAGTTCGATCTTTGATTCTTACGGACACCACACAGCTGGAAACCGATCATAAAACCACTGCATCGGAAGCTCCGTCATTCTTTCCATATGCCTTGCTATTGCATGGAGGAATTTATATGTAAATTTGTATCATTGCAATCAAATAAATCGAAGGGTGTTATAAGTTTAACTTATCTGTGTGTCTGTGGCATCGTAGCCCTTAAACGGATGAACCGATTTTTTTTATTATTTTTTTTGTTTGAAAGTTGGCGTAATCGAGAGTATTCTCGGCTATGATTCGAGAAAATCTATTTAGAAGTTTGTGTGTCAGAGGTTATTTAAATTTTGAATAATTTACGTTTTCATTTTTTCAAAGGCGAATTCACCCATAGGTGGCGTCGGTGTTATAACTTTTCATATAATTATTTTATAGAATATTTCACACTGCTACTATGCTAGTAGCAGTGTGAAATTCTTGACCTTTAAATTCATTAACCGAAATAATGGGTAGAAGTTTTAGTCCTTAGATTTATGCAACAAATGTAAAATTAATTAAGGTTTCGGGGAAGACTGGAGAACAGCTAGGAGTTTACAACTTAAATGGATTTAAGAATTCTTTCCGAGCCAAAGTACACTTAGAGCGACCAGTCTTCCTTTTTCATATTCATTTCTTTATTGCCTTTGACAGATGTGGCCGATATGAAGGATGATATCATCACTGAGGCATTACTGAGTTCTTTGTGAATTTTCAGGCATCTGCGGAGCACTCGCAGTTATAATCTTCGCGTGCCTCGGCAACACTGACGGCTGGATGCCAGATCACGCCAACAATTATTTGGGTATGTATTCAATCTTTATTAATATATTATTTAAATTAAAAAAAAAAATTAAAACTAGCAAATGAATCAACGATTCACATAATTCCAAATTGAATAATAGTTACACTCTTTTAGTTCGCTAAGAAAAAAATAAACGAAAGTAGCTTAAAATTTGTCATGGTTTCCGTGAAAAAAAATTGTGAACTTTACGTGATAATATTAAATCATTCCGCTGGGTCATTGATCGGCCGTGGTTGAGCGCGAAGAGTATACGGGAGAGTGATGTACGAGAAGGGAATTTACACTGATAAAATTAATAAATTTGGCATGAACTATTTTCACATTTTTTTATACAATTTCTTACGCGTGATTGGATTTATAAACACCCCTAATCTTCGGGAACGGTCTTGGAACAGCCTGTATTGCCACCTGTTATTAAAATCTGGAAACTGTATGCTTCTTCCCAATATATTATAATGTTTGAACCATGGTATGCTTCCAACTCTTCTTAGCAGTTGAGCAATTTAAAAATAACTATAAAATATAAATATTTAAATGTAACTTTGAAATGTTTTCTGTATTATTAGTATGTTTAAATGATATTTAAATTTTTTGGTAGGTTGGTCGTTTGGATTGGCCGTGGTTGGGGCCGTTGCTTGCCTTGTGGCGGCAACACTGTTCCTCACTGAGTCCACCGTGCAGGAAAAGAAAAAGAACAAAGTGCGAGAATCTCAAGCGCGATTCGAGATGGAGCAAGAGACCAAGGCGTAATATATAAAACGAGCACCGCCGCGAGTGACGGGCGTACACCAGCGTTCACTCGAGCTGTTCCCGCTCGTTCGGGATGAAAATTCTAAGCTATTCCGCCAGTCGATGATATTTAAGTAAAGTGCGAAAGCTTTACGGACTGCCACTATAAGTATAATTTTCTCACGTCTCATTCGAAGGGTGTCTCTATTTGTTAATTTCGCGATTTCAATTGCCGAAAATGCTTAGGGCTTCCGAAACACTTCGCAGTACGTAAGGCCTATCGCCTATGCTTTACTTTCTATATGAAAGTATAGCTCTATTTTTTTTAATGAAAAGACTAACTCGAGGCCGTTACTTCGGACTTCGGGTCTATTTTGAGGCCGGTATTCATTTGAATTTTACCGAATTCTGAACGTGACATTGTACCAAGTTCGCCATCTGATGGACTTAATTGATTTAGTTCTGTGGTCCATCATAATGCATAATCTGAGTGAAAACATAAATTACAATCTCACTGTATATACCCTAATTATAGAATTGGTTTATTGACACGCAATCAAGTGTACAACTGACAAGTGTACAGCAAGCATTATCAGATTATGTTTTTTATACCTTAATTTCTATAGTTTTAGATTTGTGAATGTGCCCCTTATTCGTTATCCATAAATATATATTTTTTGAAAAGACTAGTAATTTTAAGAATCGATCAATCGGAATTATTTTTAATATTTTGTTATATATATACACACATCTTCGGATAGATTTAATCTGATTTTAGGATTATGTATTGCCTCATTTTCTATAATTTTTAATGAATAATACCTCTTATGAGACATGACACAGTAAATTGTAGCTGTTTTTTTCTGTTTTATATATTTTCATTGATCTGTATAATTGATATTATTTGTTATTGTTAAGTCTCTACCTAATTCTACTAATATTACTAATATTTAGTAAGAATCTAGCCTGCCGATTATTATTCTCATCTATTTGGGAACCCATGAATACCTACTTCTATGAATTTTGTTATATGAAAAAACAATGGTGGTTATGGCTCTAAACTTGCACTCGAAACGTCAGGCCGAGACTCAAGTCGAGCGTGTACCAATGAGTTAGAAACATTGTGAGTATGAAATAATTGCCACAGAGTTATTAGGATTAGGAAAACGTTTTGTTTTTCGTAATTAAATTTCTTCATGAAATGTACTTCTTATGTGTAGTAATATTTTACAAAATGGTTGTTCATAAAATAGCTCGAATTCAAGCAATAATAGTTTTTAAAGGGACAGTAACTTTAAAGGTCATTTTTTCTAAAATCTTTCTCCAAACACGCCGCCAACCAAGTCATGCTCTTAAAACATTATTTAGCAAATAATATTCATCCATTATAAGAGTGCATGTTAAAATTGTAACCAAAATGAATTAATTACAACAAATTTGTGCAATGTGAAGTATTGGTTTATAAAATATGCCGTCCAAATATTTTTCTTTATTACATAATAACTTGACCATTAGAATTTGAATTATTTTATGTCACGAAATTTAGTACTGAAGGCGTTATTAATCTTTCTTTCTCTTTATTTTGCACATTAAAAATTATGACATATCACCGAATGTCTAAAGGTGCTCGATTATAGGTATTTGTAAAAGATTGGTAGATTTTAGCTGAACCACAATGAATAATATTATTTATTAGTCATTTATTTTGATTTAAGATAAAAAAAAACACTTTCACTCAATATATTAAATAGCAAGTTGCTACTTTTGTTATGAATCTAAAATTATGTGAAAAATAAATATAGTTATTTTCTTTTTTCGATTTCAGACTTGTGTGTTATTTGTCCATAAAAATGGCTATGTAATTATTACCAACAAGTGCCTTTTAAAATATATTAAATATTATCTAAAATTGTTGTTAATGTATTTTTTCTATTTAAAATACATTCTAAATTAATTAAAACTTAGTATTGACTAAATATAGTACGGAAGGTAATTTTTTTAACATTATGTTGTGCTGTTTTGCCCAATTTACTTATAGAACTATTGGCAGCTTGCATAAAAAAAATGTTTTGAAATTGAACTTTCCTACATAATTGAATATATTACACAAAATGTCCGTCCATTATCTCAACTAATTATGTAAGAAAAGTATTTTAAGTTTATTTTAATTTGTAGGTAATTAATTTAATTATATATATATTAGTCATTAAAAAATTATTTGACTTAATTATGTAAAATCTTCATAATTAATACAAAAACATTTTTCTGGATGATTTTATACGCTTTTTTTAAATCCTAAATCATCTTGGTAAATACAGAGATAAAATTTGACATATTTTTTAAAGTAATCTATGATCAATATCATCCCTATTTTGATTGTTTTAATTTAAACATAGCATTCCTCGAAAATCCATCCATTTTTAATTAGGTTAATTTTATATTAATGTAATGTACGTTTTACAGCCTTATGCATAGTTGCATTAGTACACTGCCATGCACAAAATTGACAACTTTAACATACTAATGCTTAGTTGGATGCTAACTCGACTATGCGTACGGCTGTTATAGGTTAAGTTCTCACCCGCTGGGTGGGGTCTAAGCTGCCTTTTGTAAGATAAATCATAGTTTTAATAATTTGACAGTCTGTGTAAATATTACAAATTATTGTCATTTGATGTACGCATATGTTATGGAATCTTTTTAGAATGTTTCATGAGAGTAAGTTTGAGTTTTTTACAGAATAAAATACAAAATAAATCTTTTACGCTGCTCTAATTTCTATACCCTTAAATCCATTCCCATACTATTTTCTCTGCCCCTTTACGATGGACTTACATGACGTAAGGTGTGGTAATATAATTAAGGCACTATTGACCCAGCTGTCATCTATTTGCACAAAATTAAAAAGCGTATGACTACTCAGTCACCACCATCTACCCTGACAAATACAAACAAATTTAGATAACGTGAGCCGAGTGGTGGAAACAAAACAGCTCTTAGATATCAACTAAGCTCAGAGCTTGAGGAATGAATGGATAAGATGCTCAAAAAAAAAAAAAAAATACAAATAGATGACTTTCTGAGTATTGCTTCGAATTTGGCTACTGCTTACTGCCTTCAGAAAACGAAATATTTCACCTTGTTTTAAATAATGCACCCCACTCCGTCTACTTTCAACAACTCTTTCAAAAACTTACAGATTCGTCATCTGGTGAGGATCTAACCCCATACACCATTATTAAAGAAATACTAACCCGTTCAATAAAAAAAATATTTTTGAATAATGAATTCCCTCCGCAGCCTTGGGGTGCTCAAACCAGATAAAAATCAAAATGACCTAAGCTCCTACCAGCCGATAGCATTGTCGCCGATTCTAGCCAAAATCTAAAAATCGACTAGAACCGTTCTTTGAATCTAAAGGTCGTCTACTTTACAAACAACCAGTGCGGCTTCTGTATAGTCAACCGCAGGATGGCATCTCTATTCCTACTACCAATATCAGTCTGAAAAAAAGCCCATTTGTGTTTCTTGACGTCAAACTTTTGAAAAAAGGTTCTATGAAATAAAAATCCCAATAAAATAGTTAGGTAGTTTTATCCAAAGAGGAAGCTTTTTAGCTTCTATCTTTAGAGGAAGATCGCTCTCAATCCTATTGATTGATTAATATCAATAAGACGTTAGCCTGATGAACCACACCTCGAAATTATGCCTTCTAAAACTAATTTTGATTTTAACTAGACGCAACATTCCCTTAATATAAGTACTTTATCCCAATCAAATCACAGGTCAAACTCCTATGGTTTTAATCTTTGCGAAACTATGGCACATTTACATCGAGCAAATTATTACAAAATGGGAGAAGAAACTCAATATCATAAGGGCATCCAGAGGAATATAATGGAGGTTTACACCCTACCAGCCTCAAATTGATATGTATCTACCCTGACTACGCTTCAATCTTAACCTTCCCTTCATTTCAAAAACTTTCCGACAGATTATTAAATAGTTTTATACAAATTCGCTACGAGGAATAGAAATTATCTGGTATTGCATAAAAGCTATATGAGTTTGCGCACAAATTATTTTCATTAAAATTATAGCGAATGGGAATTTTCTTGGGAAAATTATAGCGAATGGGAATTTTCTTGGGAAAATTATACCGAATGGGAATTTTCTTGGGAACATGATAGCGAATGGTCCTAAATCTAATTGGAATTTATGATAAATTTTTCACGAAGGAAAAACCTTTCAAACAGTTTGAGAATATTTAATAACCGAGCGATGCAGGCAGCCAACGCGACAAGTCGGTCGTTAGCGGTCAGGTGTGGGCGTGTCGGACTATATCGTTGCTTCGTTCGTACATGTCAAAATAAATAATGGCGGCTCGCCAGTTGAGATGAGGTCGGGCGCTTGATTGTTTTCACTATAGTTACGTTGTTATTGTTTTAATTGTTCCGAAAATTTGAACGAGTTATTTTAATACTAAAACTACAATGGCGGCCGCTAACAATGAATATCCTAAAGCGACAAGTGAGTAACTTTTCAGTAAATAACATGACACGCCTATTGACGTAGCTGTCAAAATTAGGTTTCAGATGAATATACCGTATTAAAATACGTAGCTTTCCTTTACTTACAGACTTTTGATTGATTTTGACTTAAAATGACTTTTTTACGCTCGGTAGATTGGTAGGTAAAATCAACATAACTTTATAGTTAATCTGCGACTTGTATTACCTAAATTGTTTTCGCACCTTAAAACATGATATCGTGTTAATTTGGAATTTAAGTATTTGATGTTATAACCTATTAAAATCAACCTCAATTTAAGGTACCAATTGACTTCAACGAAATTCAAGATAACACTTGTTTAGTAAGGAACTGTTACATACGATATGGGATTTTGAGTTTGGGCGAGAGAGTTGATGAATGGTGTATCTTTTAGAGTTGGTTTAGGCATCTCTTCACACTCGAAACCATGATACTTTTGTTCCCAAGTGCAATACGAATTATACAACTAGGACGTTTTAATAATACGATTGGAAACTGAGTCACACTCAACTTAACAACGTCGGAAATACTATTATCCTTAATATTTATACACGCACAAAGGCCTCTCTTATATCTATATTATACATACATACTTCATTCACGCAACACACACTCCCACACCTGCTTTCAATACTTAAGTAACCAAATACTCTCAGGATGCATCTGTTTACATAGCTTATCTTGTTTAATAGGGAAATACTTTTAATTGTAGTTGCTATAAAATGTATTGTATGAGTGGCTGTTTTTGTAAATTATAAAAAATGAAAACAGCAACATTAGATCGGATAATTACCTAAATAAAACTGAATTTGTACTGTCTGTTATGCAAATGAAGTTAATGGGTGGAATTACAAACATATAAAAAAAAAACATCACGTAATACACTGCAATACCTTGAGATCCATAAATGATCCTTGTACTAACAATTGACAAGCAATTGTACGACTAATATGCATGTAAAAATTAAATTTGTTGGTGAAGATGTTTGTGCAAGTGGCCGTTAGAAAGATATTGTTCAATGTATTGGTTTAAATGAAGGCAGGAAGGTGGAGTGTATGACCGCTCACAGGCTGCCTACGAGTATCGCATGAAATGCTGGTAAAAACCGTGGAATGAGACCACAGAAAGAAAATCGCTTCCCTGTATATATACACCGTGTTCTAAGACCATTCCCGATAAACAATCCGGCTTATTGGCCCTGCGATTTAAACATGATTTGTCCTAATCAAAATTTATCATGGTTTCCGAGTAAAAAAAAATTGTAAACTACGTGATAATATGAAAGCGCTCCTATCAGAAGTTCGGTCGCTAGCGAGGCTGCGCCTCGCCGGGTCGTTGACTGGCATTATCCAATCGCCCGCGAGAAAAAAGGGAATTTACATGAGCGCTTTCATAAAATTAATAAATTTGGGCTTGAATTATTTTCGCATTTTTTTTATACAATTTCTTACACGTAATAGGGAATATAAACATAAGCAGAATAGAAAATATTCAACATAACTTTCTCAGCTACCTAAATTGGCGTTACCACGAAGATTTCCACCATATTCCCAGTTTGGATATTAGAAGGAAAGTGTTTGATGCTGTTTTCCTATATAAACTATTCAATAATTTAATAGACTGCCCAGAGCTTCTACAAAGTATCCACTTTAGGGTACCCCAACGAATTACTAGATAAAGATTTTTTTTTTATTACATAAAACGAACACAAACTATGCTCAAAACGCAACACAGAGTATCTCAAGAATATAACAGTCAGCTTTCGGAATTATACCATCTTTTTTAATAATTTGCCAAGATCTTTGATAAAACAGTGGATTCATGTAATTGGCTAAATGAATAACTATGTATTTGCTGTTTTATAAATTAAGTTACGCTGTATGTTTCCCTAAAATTTAATAAATAAATTACTATTACAGATATGGCAGTGGCAGGTGCTATACTGACATACGTGGCGGGCCTTTTTCTCTTGATGTCGTTTGCGAGTCCCTACTGGATCGAGTCCTACCCCGAGATGTTCTCCTCGTTCAAGCACATGGGCCTTTGGGAGTATTGCTTTGACCGTTTCCGGTATCCCTACTATCAGTTCGACAAGCTGTTCCACGGGTGCCACTACATATTCAGCGAAGTGAGCGATACTTATTTTTGCAATGTGCTATCTAACGAGTGAAATATCTTCCTTAAAATACGTAAACATTAGAAGGTTGATAGGTGACATTATAGTAGGCGCTTATCATTGACCGCCGGTATCTATTTTAAGAGCGATTAAATTATGCAAAAAAATAGAAAAATGGCCTTAAAGTTAAGGGAGGTAAGTGATGAGATGTCTCGTCATCAGCGCTGAGTGTGACAACAGGCTTTAAAAGCCGTCAATATACCTACACTTGAAAATTAGCATAAATTCAACCAAAAATGGCTTTTTAAACGGCCACATACTAACACCGTTATGTCTAATATAATAATAAGAAACAAAAAAGATTCTTCGTTTCTCTATATTGACTAATTGCAAAATGACTTTTCGTAAATGTCTAGAATCCTAATAAAATTGCTATTTTTATCACTTGAATTCTTAAATAATAAACGGTTCTTGAATATGTACGAGTAAAACCTTTTGTTATTTGAATAGGAATACTTTGTGATCCGCGAATGGCTTCTGCCCGGCTGGTTGATGAGCGTTCAGGCCTTTGTGACGCTTGCTCTTATGATGTCGTTGGTCGCGCAGATCATAATGGGCTTGGTTCTCATCCGATGGCCTCTGGAGACGGTTCTACGCTACGAATGGGTCTGCACGGGGATATCGTTCGCTTGCACATCCACCGCAAGTAAGTTTAATGATGTTTATATGTGTGGTTTGCGTAATATTTTTTTTCATGCGTTGATTAATTCAGAATATTAGTTCTTCACCATATTCTAATAATGATCATAAAATCTAATAGCCGCTAGGTATCATTGGCAATCATTGGTTAATTATACGGAAACTCATAGGGCTTTACTCTTTGTAAAAGCCTTTAGATGAAATAGCATGATTGAAGTGCACGGGCAAGATAAGAGAAGTTCTCTTTCGGGGACTCCTTAACCCGTCTAGTGCTCTGCTCGTACTGGTGCGGGCGTGACAATGATGAAAGTTTTACCCTGCTCGCACCGGTGTGGGCAAATAAGGATTTAGTAAGCGCCCGTAATTCCACCATTTTTTGAAAATCTGGGGCAGCAGCAAGTCGCATTTCGCATAGTGCTCGGGCATTAGACAGGTTAAACTCGACCTCTGATCCGGCTGTTACGGGTTCAAACCCGCCGCTATTCTTTTCAGATTCTAATACGAGCAGATAGGGAGAAGGGTACAAAATAATTGTTTGGGGAGAAATTATTAAAAAGATTCTTAGGGATTAATATAATTAATGAGAATAATGATTTAAGTTATGTATGGTGAAAATAGGTGTTCTACTCTTCCTGGCCGTGGCTATCTTTGGCGGCAATTGCTATCGGCGAGATTGGCTTCTCTACCCCAACTTCAATGTGCTATCGTGGTCTTATGCGTTCGCCGTTATAGCGTTCATGCTATTTGGTAAGTTATATACAATGTTTTTATTAATAGACCCCAAAAATGGGAGCCACGAATGGCGTTCCACTGTAACTGCTATCCGGACTGTGCCGGTAGCAGTTACAGGACAGATAAACATGAGTTAAGTATCATTGTGGAATAGCTGAACGCCGGGGCAGGAAAGACATATCTAGATTCTTGTGACACTTTTATTATTTGTTAAAAGCATATTTTTTTTCTCATGAGCCTCTATATCACCCCCTTCAATTATGTAAAATTACTTGGTCAAACCTAATAGCTTAAAGGTTTCAATAATAAACATGTTCTGAGATACTTTCAATCCAATTAAGTTTTAATCATCGATTTGACTAAGGTTTGTATAGATGAGATCATTTGAGATCATGATTATGCCGAAACGGCTGTGGTGATTTACTTAAAATTTTATATATGAGCATTATTGCTGGTCAGGTTTTGAGTAAACTAGCATCAATCTATATTATTTGCATATGAATATAGGTTTATTATATTATAGGTTCAGTTTGAATAACCCCATAGAAGAATGTGCATGAAAAAATCTCACCCTGTATATCTAACTCGGCTTAAACAGAATCAGTACGTTGACCGCTCGTCTTAATCAGTCTATATTAACGGAGATAATTTGTTTGTGGTATTTTTGTGATTTTTAACAATAATAGTCATTATTACTACATTCAATTACAGTGACAGCTCTGCACCGTTATAATAGATGTAAGGATAAAGATATAATGTTAATAACTATTAACATTATGTGAGAGTAGAAGTGGGACTTCTCTGAAGTTCGCACTCGGTGCTCCACTATGTAGGTACGACCGAGTAGGTAATAAATGATAACACGTAGCGCCGGGTTGAGGTGTTTAATGCGACTGAAAGTCAAAGATGGCGACTTGGTGTCGCCGCTGCCTGCGCGCTGCGACCGTGCGGTGCGGGGTTTCAAGAGTGAGATTATTCAGTGTGAATTGTAGGTATAAACAGATATAACATTTATTAAGATTATTACTGTCTATGATTGCAATGTTTGATTTTCTACACAGGAATAGCTGCTTGGATACTTTACATAGAATCAATGCGCTCGTACGAAAGTCGCCGCGAGGCCAAGAACCTCGTTATGCAAATGCACACGGAGAACCAGTCCTCACCCAAGACGCTGGCCCGGCACCAGTTTCAACACCACTTCCAACAGCTGCAGCAACAACAACAGTACCAACAGCAACAACAGCAGTTGCAACAACAGCAGAGAACCGGATACATATAAATGTAAATTCAGATGTGGGAGTGCAATTTCCGCTAATTTTGAAAATATTATACGGCTTCAGTATCTTCACAGCTGCCAGATGAGTTATTTTATTGTAACTTAGACAAATATTTAGGGTTCTCATAAAATAGGAAAATATTTAATTTGTACAATTCTATGAAATCTCTTATTATTTAAATAGATATATTTTTTTTGCATATTCAATCGAAACATAGATCAAGCTCTTTTTATATATATTTTTAATGTACTTCACTGACAATCGTACTTTTAGATTATAAGTACTCATAATTTTAGAATAACGTTCATCATCCAGACGTTGAGTTGTGATTACCCCCTTAGTGTATTTATAAAAAACAAACTACATCGAAATGTAGATAAATATGCGAAGAATCTCAATTCAATCAAGATATATTTTTTGCTGGAATATTTCATGATTTAAAGAATTTCGCTTTAAAATAAAAAAACATTTATAACCTAAAAGTTTACATTCCAGGAAAATTAAATAGGTTTTATGAATCAAAAAAAAAAATATATTTATGATTTAGTAGTTCCAAGAACGTTATTGATCGAAAGAGTACCTATATGAATTATTATGGTATGTTGAACTACTATACAAGTTTTTAAGTAATACAAATATTGCGCAAAGGATTTTATGTGTGCGGAATGAGTGTGATATCATTTGATTATCGATATTATCCGGGACCATAATAAAAACCCCTAAAATAATGAGCTTTACAATTAAAATGTCTTTATTTTTGATGAATGTATTTTGTATTGAGAAAGTCCGAGTTTTTGAACTCTGAGAATACCTAGTAAATTAATTTTTGAAAATGGATGCACAAATACGAATTAATCGTCAGTTTTGACAAGTATTTAACTTTTGTTTATGTATTATAAATACATAGTAATTAAAACACACTCTAATGTGGCCCAATAGTTTAACAATTCTACGCACTAAACTGCACTGGAGCAGTGCAGAAAAAAAAACCAGTAGACTTCTATGGTTTCAACTGGAACGAATGAACGACACTCTCTGCGTGTCGGCTAAAAGTGAGAAATGAACTCCACGAGTTTACTTACCTTGGTCTGAATGATCGTTCCGATGAATAAAAAAAAACTATTCGAAGCTTTCTCATACGGCAATATTAAAATTAAACCCTTCTAGCTTTAAAATATAACTCAATTGCCGTTTTCCTCAATCGCAAGCTAATTTTGTAGAATGTAAGGTTTCTGAAAATTAAATTTGTTCGCTTTTGTTCATGAGGCGTCCGAATTATTTTTAATTTATACAGATTTAAGTTAGAATAGTATGCTTATAATACCACATTTTTTTATTATATTAATAGAAACAAATTTTAACTGAGCTAGTGTGAAACACGTCCAATAGCTGTTTTATATGTTCAAACAATATAATAGTAATTTACTGTTTTTAATGGCATGTTGGTAGAAGTGTTTGATATGAAGATGTGCACAGCATATCGGCCTCTCGTTTAGTGGCAAAAAGCATATATCTCCAAACAGATAATTACATTAAATTTTATAAGATTATAATTTAAGTTTAACAATATTTAAAGTACTCAAAAGACAATTTTGGTAGAATTTAAGAAAAAAATAATTATTTTTTATATTAGAGGTAATTTTGTGTACACGAATTTGAGCACATTAAAAAAACTATTTTATTTACAGAAATCACATATAAAAACTGGAAACACCCAAAATCAGGACTATAATAAATTAATGTCAAGACGATGTTAAAATAGTAATTACGAAATTTATTTGAAAAGTGTCTTATTGCAGTCACATTTTTATATTGTCTATGGCCTAACCGACATATCGCGATATTTTTGATTCAAAATAAAGATTAGTTCGCCTTAGTACGTTCACGGATGCATGTGACTAGAATTAGTCTTGTAACTTATAACCCATCCATCTAGTACTACTGATTTATTATCTTTTGACTTAACCGAGACAAACTAATGTCTCTCGTTTGACTATCTTTGATAAATGAATATTTCTTCATTTTACCAGAGTCCGATGGGACTTGCAAGATATTATTGCAAAATCAAAATGTAACCACAAAAGCATTTGTTGTCATCCGCGTGACTTTTGGAATTATTTGTTTCTTCCGAACTTTGTAAACTTTTGCAGGCATTTATAAAGGTGTTTTTTTTAGAGGCGTGGTTTTCAAGAAGAGATAAAACGCATATAATTTGATGTTATGGATAAGAATTTAGTTTTATTATAAAGATAAGGGTTTGCCATTATGTTTAAAAATGATTTCGGGTAAGTGGCCGCCGCGGCTGACTCGAACAAATTCCAGCCGAGAGGCCCAATTTTCAACCACTTTGCAGCAAGTTGGGCCGTATGTCAGCAATAACGCGCCGAATATTCTCTTCCAAGGCGTTAATCGTGTCCGGCTTATCTGCGTAGACAAGCGACTTCACATAACCCCACAAAAAATAGTCCAGCGGTGTTAAATCGCACGATCTTGGAGGCCACGCCACAGGCCCACGACGCGATTCACTATTTGCAAACGTTGTTCAGGAGTAAGTCTATTCATTATGAAATGGCAAACCAAACTGAGCATAAATCAAGTGACAGCTGTCAAAAACACCAACTACGAAAAAAGTAGTGCCAGATTGAAAACCACGCCTCTGAAAAAAGCACCATACATACATACCCTTCTAAAATGGTCTGCCTATATGGCTTCGAGGACCTTAAAATGTGAATGTGATGTTATGACCAGTTTTTCCTGATTGCAAATTTGAATACTTTCTTGCCAAGGGATTTGGAAAGTAAGCAAATAGTAGTACGTAGTGCGCCTCGTTTGTGTTGCGATCAATTGCTTCCACTATTATAGCTTGAATTATATAATTCCGCGTGAAGCTTATTTATTATTGTAAAATTAATAATAGGTCCGTCCATGGTTAGTTTGTATTATTTTATAATGTTTTTTTTGGCATTTGTTTATTAATATTTTTAACGTTCACTTTATCACATTTTGTGTGTTTCTATTAATAAATGTTTTACCCACAATTTGAAACGTTTTGTCATTGAAATTGCTTTGTTATTATTTTAAAATGGCGGCAGATGAACAAAATATGTTCTGATCTACGAAGTCTGAGCTACCCGAAACTCTTAATTTTCATCAAGAATGTTTATAGAAAAAAAATACTACAGTTATTAGTAAACAAATCTACTTGATAAAATTTTATAAAAAATATTTTTTCGTCTACAAACTTTCAAGGAAAACCTATATATCATAAACAGGTGGAGTTTTATTCACTATTGGTAATAAAACCCCTAAATCATGAAGTAAAATGATACATTAATCAGAAAAAAAATTTATAAATATTTTCAATATGCGAGAAAAACGAATTAAAAATTAATTTAACCTATCGAAAGTTTGAGAACGGGCGGAGAGAGTGAACTGATGAATCGAATGACGGAACGGGTAAGGGATGATTCCCTGAATTGAATGAAAGTTCTATAAATCAACCCCCTAAATGGCCAATAGGGATTTTAGATACACTTTATAATTTAATTAGTAAAACTAGATAAAACAACTATTCAGTTTTCTGTAATTGCCTGTGTAGAATTATCATTGGCGAGTCTTTAGCTGAAGAAGTCTTGAAGCAATAAAAAAAAATGATTTTACTAAGTGTTTAGTATTGTTGTGACAAATGAGCTGTCAATTACATTGTCTTCCGTTTGGCCACATCCGGCATAGTTCGACGCATGCGCGGTTGCAGTTGTCTAAGTAACTTGCCTGCACTAAATACCTACCCTCACTCTCTCTCTCGAAAACCGTCCTACTGTGTGGAGGTGTGCGCCGTGCTGTGTCCTTGTGTGTGGGAAACCAGGCTTTTATTCCACAAGAAGAAGAGAGTGCACTCCTCGGGTCAAAGCCTGTAAGAACACTCCGAGAGAGCCGCCAAAACTGTGTTGGCGAAGAGAAAAGAAACGGCGCGTCTGGTGTCAGAGAAAAACCTGCGGAGATCGCGAGTTCGATGTCTGTAAGTTTAACTGAGTAATTTACAGCCCACTAAGTATTGGTAAAAACATTGTTAAATGTATTGGAAACCAAAAGCATTGCGCTCTGTGAATATAAAATTTGAAGCTAAATTGTATGAATTTGAGGCGAAATTATTGGCACAAAAGCTAAGCATGATTGGCATAAATATACTCACCAGGTTTTCCGAATTGAGCTGCGAGTTGAAAGACTGTTTCCATTGTGGATTCTGGTATATTTCCATCTACGATCACCAGAGGAGCGCTCGCAAAAGAATCACTATGCTTAAGAACCTGAAAAAAAATATAATAAAGTGATTATTTATGATTATCCATATATTTTTTCTCTATTAATCCACGGAGACACGAAATTACGACCTGAATGTGGAAAACGGCGTGTATGGACTTTATAAAACTAACAATATTTTAAAGTACAGTAAAGACTTGCCAAACTAATGTCGATGTTATAACTCAACACGAGTGGTACAGAAGAGAAAGATTGCAATGCTTTAGACTTCTGTGCCAACGGTGACCATCGCATCAGGATGTAAGCATCGCATATCACCCCGCCAACCTGCTGTCACGGTCCGTATTTATATGTGTGGCCATACTCTTGCATTTATATGTCAAAGCGTGGCGGATTGCTCAGGTCATGACGACCATGATGCCAGTCGCCAGTTCAAATGTTAGTAGGATTTTTTTCTACCAATCATTTTACCAACTTTTTTGATGGAAAAAAAACTTGTAAGACAAAGGTTGTCCAGCATATGTAGAATAAATTCATAAAAGGAGAAGGACAATCTGTACCTATTAGACGTGCGCGTTATTAGACGACACTCTTTAAATCACCCTATTAATCAAGCGCAACGAATAGCTGCGTTACTGAAGCTGGTTCGTAGCGGTGACGAAATTGCGTTCATTCCACCCAGATAGCTTCAGAGTAGTGTTCAACGAAGTCGGAAACGACTTCAAAGTGAAGCGAAGGCTTGTTCAGTGACACGGAAATCTCGTTACAAGTGACATCATGACAATGTAGTACGGTTACAAATCACAGAGTTATTTTGTAGCCGTTTTAATTATTAGGCTATTTCGAAGCCGCGTTTAACGTAACATCAAACTTTCTAGACTAGCCGCCGATTGAGCAGTTTCAAAGAATTAATAGAAAACATGAAAGCAATTAACGTAACATTAGTTGTATGATTATAGTATTAAGAGCCATAATGCACTCGAATTGCATTTTATGCATGTTTTTGAGGTCTACTGCCAAGATAGCTTTTCATACCAGGCATATTAAAAAAATATAAATAGATTAACTAAACGTATTTCTAGAAAACCTTTAAGCTGGTTTTTTAAATAAATAATCCTATATTTACATAAAAAAATATTTAAATTGGTAAGTTTTATTTATTAAAATTCTCATAAAACAAACTACATATGTGACGTAAGCCTAATTTATACATAAAATTTTACAGAAAACCTTAAACTTAGATTTTTTTAAAATTGCCTTATATTTTTAATATAAATAAAAAACTGTCAAATGTTTTATTCTTTGATGTTGTCGACGGACGCTCGAAGTGCACGTGGCCGACACCATTTGCAAAGGCCGATCTTCAAGGTCACCTCACGATATAATGGCTCTTAACGCCCATTACTAGTATCTATGACTCACCCATTCGGAAGATATTTTGTCGTGAACGGCCATATCGCCCAGTCCGATTTTGCACTCGCCGCCGCGGTCGAAGATGGCCGCGTACGAGGCGGTGCTCTCGCCGCCCGCCACCAGCACGCCGCCCCTGCTCGCGGCCGGAAGCAGGCCCGCCAGGAAGCGGCCGTTCGCGTCGTCGCCGACGGCGGAGACCAGCCGCGGCTCGGCGCCCATCTTGACGAGGCCCTCCGCTATGTTCCTGCCCACGCCGCCCGCGGACGTCGCGCACTTCGCCGGATGCGTGCTGCCGTTCAGCTGCGAGCGAAGGAAGAAGCAATCGATTAGCGTCGCATCACAATCATCGAGAAGAAAATTAATCGATTATCCTGTTACATCACGATTCGAGCGGACTGGCGACTCGCTCGCTGTCAGTGCACAAAACATTAAAATGAGTCGCAGGTCAGTTTGAGGTCAGCACAAATTTGCAGAAATTGTTCTCCGTTCAACATAGCAAAAGCGACATCTCTCTCTTTAACGCATTTAGTTATGGTCTGCGTGATTGAGAAAAAAACATGCTTCCTCCCCCCCCCTACTGTTTATGACGTCACAGGTTTTCACTAGTTCATACTGAAACTAAATGCGTTGCTCGCTCCATTAAGGCGGTGCCAAAATGATTTCTAGCTTCACGATCCACCAGAAACCGGCACCGGTGTCAGGGCCGGTTTACCGTAAAAGGAAACAGGGCCGGATTTAAGAATTGTCCGTCCCTAGGCACTACAGCCGCCCCCTACAGACAATAACCTACGCGAGTTATTGTCAACATAGGTGATATTCTAACGGGGATTTTTTTCATTAATTTATTGTAATAAGTGTGTAAAATTTTATGCATAGTCCACAGCACTTTCTCGTAGTTATTATTGTTATTATAAATATACTAATCACTGGTTAAATTGAAATTATTTATTTATTATAATTTTTTTCCCCCAATACGTCTATCAGAATTTGTATTAGGGATGTTAGACTCGAGTTAAGGCGTCCAGTTTATAGTTATTCGCGGTTTCATCGAGAATCCCGTAATACTCGGAGATATTTTGTTTTCTTTGTTCCGGGCCGTTTGACTAGAGTGCGGAAGCACACGCTATTTAGGCGGTTAGCGTGTCGTACCAACGCATACAAGTATAGTCCGATTGGGAGAGCAGTCGAATTATTAAATTCCATTTCAGCGGAGATTGATATTTTTGTCTGTTCGCCCAGTAGGATTAAATATCTGCTTTCTACTACACCTTTGTGAGATCAGCGCGAATTATTTATTTGTTATTGTTCGCCTGGATGCATTATTTTTAATAATATTTAACTTAATAAAATTGAAATAATCTTTTGCATAAAAAATATTTAATGTAATAATAGTAAAAAAAAACGAATCATTACGAAGCATTTGCGATTGGCAATTAGACCCCCCTCCCACCCCCCCAGAGATGGCCTAACCTCTAACCCGACCTCAGATAAGATGCCAGATGCTGTAAAGTAAACGCGAGATAAGTAAAACTTGGAGGTACTTGGAAATGTACTTGGAGGAAGGGGGGGGGAGATTTAATGAAAATAGTACCCACCCTTAATATAATACAATAATTGAGTGTGTTTTAAAGTTAAACAATAGTTGTTATTTATTTATTAATTAATGAATTAAACCGATTTCCCTATGTACTTAAGGTAGGCTTAGTATTTAGTATTCGTATAATTTTGATTTTTCGGCGAGCAACCTATAATTTTTCAAAATAACGGGTGTTTCGGACATCATCAATCAATCAAAGATATTATATTTAGACGGTTTATTCCCTAACCGCTGGATCGGTAGAAACGGCCTGCAGGTCCCCAGACTCCCCTCCCCTGGGGAGGGGAGTCTGGGGACTCCCCTGGGCTTCTAGATTTGGGGACGAGCAAGGGTTTGTGAAGTAGAAATACGTAACCGGGACCATACTAACCTATTTTATTGACAGTACATTGTATAAACTATTAACATTAAAAGCGACCCAATAGTACGAGACAATTCAAAGAAATTATAAAAAAAATATGGTATATAAAAGCCATTTAAATTTATAAAACATTCTACTAAATTTATATATTATTTTCTATCGGATAGATTGTACTTACAAAATATAATTTTAACCCAACTTTCAGAGGTTTTCAAAAATAGGTTCACAATTTTTGTTATCTGCATTTAGTGGTTTTTGTATTGTTTATCATATTGTAATACAATAGCGATACAAGAGGTTGATTAAGAGCTGTTTTTTTAACCTGATACACCTGAAGCTGGCATTTAAAAAAATTAGTTGATTTTAAAAAATAAAGGTCGTTATGCGACATTTAAAAAAAAAAAACATACCATTTTCTTTTTATTATCAGAAGTATTAAGTTCGTCTTTACATTTGTGTGATCAGAGATTTGTGAATGTAAAGAAAACGTTCGAATGCAATTTAGGTTAGTTATTTTTTATTTAATTTTTTAAACGCATAAGTTAGACGAGATTATAAGTCCAGCCATCGGGTTACGACTGCCGGTTATTCGACTCGGCCGAGTGTGGGATAGCATGCGAGTGTAGCGACGTCAACGGACCACACCTGCCAAATGCTCAAGCCAACTCGGTCGAGTGTGCGAGCGAGATTGCATGCGATTTGTTAGACTAGCTTGTTCGGTTCACTCGCTTGCTGTCTCGCTTGTGCACTCGTCCGAGTTGCCTGCCTACTCTCACGCTATTCAATACTATTAAAAGTTTTTTTTGGTGAGTACCTCTGCTGGACGTTTCGGAGCTCCGTTTCAGCCCCTTCTTCAGCAGCTAAAAGAAGATATATGTATATATTTAAGAGTTCGTGGTTAAGGCGTTGGACTATTGGTCCAAAGGTCGCGGGTTCGAATCCGCACAGAGTTATACCATTTTTAACGCTTCATTACCACCTTCTCCCCTGACTCTAGCACAGTAGGGCCTAAACTAATTCTATGTGACCTAGGTCATAGCAATTATATTTTTAAAAAATATATATAATTACACACAAACTAAGGGACTCTAAAAGAACACTTACTTATGAATTTGGGTAGAAACGACACATCAGTACATACAAACGTAATATATAATATTTAATTATCAGATAATTATGTAATTACCTACGTAATTTTTATGATTAATTCTTGTCAAAATGACCGCGATGCGCACTCGAGTGTTAACGATTGAATTATAAAAAAAGGCATGTTATCATTATCCCTAATGACCCACTATACGACATGAGAGGGTCCGAACGGAGTCGTAAAAGGCCGCGACCTACAAATACTTTGCAATTACACGAAGATACAATACATTGTAATGCCAGCAATCAATTACGAGCAAAGCGGCAATACAAAAAATAAAAGCACTATTTGACGAGACTAGGATAATTGCAGGGATCCGGGGTCATAATTTCCAGCGATTGGTGGTTGTTTACAGTTTCAAATTGCATAGTGAAACTACGTTTTTTATCGATGAGTAAACATTTATGCGCGGGCGACCGGGTGCGGAATAAATTGCGATTTGGTAACGCTCGTGAATACACACGTGAAATATTTTATTATCTAAATAGAGCGTTATCAGCTGCGTTTTAAGGGGATGTTGGCATATATGGAAACATGGATTTAGCCGTGAAACACGAAGGCGGCTGCTTGTTTGCCTCAAAATGGAGCACCTATTAAAATAAATAATCAACCTATTTGTTAATTTTTTACATGTGCCATTCATGCGATTTTCCCTTTTTTAACAACGCTCTCAAAATAGCGTTAATTTAATCGCATTATTTTTTTTTGTGATTTTCTTTTTATTACCAGAGGTATTAAGTTCGCCTTTACATTTGTGTGATCAGAGATTTGTGAATGTAAAGAAAACGTTCGAATGCATTTTAGGTTAGTTATTTTTTATTTTATTTTTTTAAACGTATAAGTTGGAAGTCCAGTAACGACTGCCGGTTATTCGACTCGGCCGAGTGTGGGCTAGCGGCATGCGAGTGTAGCGACATCAACGGACTACAACTGCCAATTGCTCAAGCCAACTCGGTCGAGTGTGCGAGCGAGACAGCATGCGATTTGTTGGACTAGCTTGTTTGGTTCGCTCGCATGCTGTCTCGCTTGCGCACTCGTCCGAGTTGCCTGAGTTCATAATAAAATAAAATATTTACAAGTTCGTAGTACATTCTTTAAAATGAATGCTCTTTTTTATGATTTTCAAGTGTTTTTTGTATCTTTTTAGTGTTTAGATCTCAGTAAACTGTCTGAAATAATATGTGTACTCAATTTTCTATTCGTAATAAAAGATCTGTTCATACAGAGTATATTAATAACATTTTTTTTAATTAAAACCCTAGTAATAACATAATTTACTAACACAATGCAATTTGAATGTCTTTTTTGGTTTGACATGTACCCTTGCAGCATGGCATTAGCCATGCAACTATTTGTGCGTTTTATTATTAGATATTCTTTTACATTCTGGCTTAACAAACAATTTGGCTGAAATATTTCAATCCTTAAATATATTAAAAAGAATTCGAATTATTTTAATGGCTGGATTCGAGCCCGGGACCTCTGGATCAGAAGCAAGTTCACAACACTACACCGCTATTAACAGTCTATGTTTATTTATTTTATTTCTAAGTTATATAAAAAATTACAGCTAAACGCACAATAATTAAAATATTTTCTTTTTGTAAACATTAACCAATTATAAGTACCAAGTAAGTTAGGTTCGGTGTGTAATTTCTCGAGCTAAAGTGAAACTCAAACGTTCAATTATCCTCAGAGAAAATGAAAGTATTTAATTATTTAAGCTCACAATAACAGTATTATTTTACTTAATTACAAACAGAACTTATTACTAGTATATAAAAGTAACTACGGATTTCTGTCATTTTTCATAGTAATATTAATATAGCATAAAAAATTTAGAACAGTTTCCTTCTTAAAATATATACAGATTATGAATGTTATAATATGTATAGAATAGAATTTATTGATTTAACAGCGCTTATTTGAGGATGTGTAAATGTGTAAGTGATTTATGTATGTGTATGTTAAAACAGAGTAATTAACTACGTGTGGTTTTAGTATTTTATTAATACACTATTTACTACTCTTTCACTGAGCCCACAACTAAACCGCAGAACACAGTCGCCTGTGGTTGCTTCCCCGGTTGTGACCCCGTCAAAATTCTACTCATTCCGCTTTTTAATTAACTTTTTAATTAATTACGCTCTTTTATAAATGATTACCCCTTGTGACAATCGACATTTTCATATGTTTCTGTATAATTGATTGCCTACCCCTCTTTATATTCGATATGTTCGCGGATTAAAGCATTAATCCGTGCAGTCTTTTGAATCCGTGCCGTGTGGAGGAATAGCCAGCTTTGTCCCCTCCATCCCTTCCATTCTTCCCTTCCTTCCTTATTTAATCCAGTAAAAGTAAGCTTCGAGCACGCTTTAATCCGGACTAGCGATTTTTTTACTAAATCAAAAATATTCCTACTTAATTACAATACTTGAGGGTTGTTCATCAGACAAAATTTGAACGTGCATTTTTCCTTTGCATCGGGTAAAAATCAGAGGTAGATTTCTTTTGTAAAACATTAAAGATCGTGCGTTTTATCTAGTTTAGGAACGTTCGACAGATCTCATAAAGGGAACACTTTCTTTCTCTCCATAAAACATAAGCTTTAAAACAATCACCTATTATGATTTTTAGCGGATGCGAAAAATAAGAATTAAAAAAAATATTTATTTCAAAAATTTGACTGATTAACAATATAGTATTGCGAAATAGCTGTCGATAAAAAAAAAAATAGTGTGAATTAAAATAAAAAAATCTAATTTTCTAATATAGTTTTACTGGCCCGGACTGAACTACCGAAAGAATGAAATATCGCAGTCATATTTCAGTAGAACGTTTGGCCCGATAGCTTTTAATCCCGATATTAAACCATCGAATCCGTACCCTTTCTGTATTTGAACTATATTTCGTGGATTATTGCTAGTGTAAAAATTAATTTAATATTTTCAACAGGGCCAACGATATATCATTTCAATTCGCGAATTATTTATTTTTTTTATAAATGGGCAACATATGTTAAACACGGACATATGTTTTTATACAGAACGGAAATTGATACCACATTATTGTAACATTATTTCTATATCACATACATGTAATTTTATTTTCATAACAAACTTGTGCAACGGCCAATGAAGTCTAAGAATAAAATTATTTGCAATAAATCGATCCAAAACTGTTTTAGATAAAACAAATTAAATTCTAGACTACATTCATTGCTGGTTCACAGTAACGTGACCAATTTAACTGGTTTTAAACGCGCACGAATGTGCATAAAACCACGAAACAAGTTTATGGAAAATCAATATTTTTTATTCAGGTCATTAAAAAATGGGTACATTATACTTATGGTCAATTAATGGTAGTGTACTCGTGATCCATCGTAAGGTTATAATTATTTTTATATCCATTTTCACACCGATTTTATATCCAGTAACATTGAAAATGTACAGTCTCTCAAAGCAACCCTAATCTTCAAATATTTGTACTTAAATTGAACGTTTAACAAGTATTCAAACTCAGCACTTAGTTGAAGCTGTTGTGGGACGTAAATTATTGGAACTCACCGTCAGTAATATTATGTAAAATTGATACTGCGACTTAGGGTACGGTCATGGTAGAGCATGACGCTCGCAAAACCATCGTCTACTTATATAGGGTGATGATTTTAGAGGCGTGGTTTTCAAGAAGAGATAAAACGCATATAATTTGATGTTATGGCTAAGAATTTAGTTTTATTATAAAGATAAGGGTTTGCCATTATGTTTTAAAAATGATTTCGGGTAAGTGGGCGCCGCGGCTGACTCGAACAAATTCCAGCCGAGAGGCCCAATCTTCAACCACTTTTTGCAGCAAGTTGGGCCGTATGTCAGCAATAACGCGCCGAATATTCTCTTCCAAGGCGTTAATCGTGTCCGGCTTATCTGCGTAGACAAGCGACTTCACATAACCCCACAAAAAATAGTCCAGCGGTGTTAAATCGCACGATCTTGGAGGCCACGCCACAGGCCCACGACGCGATTTTTACTTTATTTTAGAGTGATTTAAAAAAAATTTAGAGTGATTTTTTTCTAAATTTGCACTATTTGCAAACGTTGTTCAGGAGTAAGTCTATTCATTATGAAATGGCAAACCAAACTGAGCATAAATCAAGTGACAGCTGTCGAAAACACCAACTACGAAAAAAGTAGTGCCAGATTGAAAACCACGCCTCTAAAAAAAATAACCTATATATCCAGGTGACAAGCGTAATTTTTATAAATCGCTTAAAAAACCTTCTTTTTTTGCTTTTATTAACATATTCATGTCACTTTGAGACGTCCCTTTTCTTCCTTGAGAATAAAGATTTTTTTCCAATAATTTAATTACTTTTATTATTCTAGATAAGGGAAAAGGTGGATATTGGCAAAATAGTATTCGGCAATATTTATGCCCACTAATCTAAAGTTGTAGCGTGTAAAATCGCATGTTGAGAAAGAGAGTTATTTAATTTTTATTTTAGTAGGTTAGTTGAAAAAATTATAATAATTATTATATGATATCAATGCTCTCCCTTCGTATATCAATTAAAAATTAATTAGGACTTATGAAATTACTGTACGCAATAAAAATCTTTAAATAAGGTAAAAATACATATAACCGTTAATTAGATGATTTCTATGTTAAAATAGGTAAACACCTTTAGTTTAACATATATAAAAGTTTGACAGTACTGACATTTGGAAAATACGAATGCTTTTTAATATTTTAAGGATTGAAATTTTTTGCAAATAAAATATATAGCCAGAATGTTCAAAGAAAAATTAATACCGAAAGCACAGATAGTTGCATCGCTTGAGGTAATGCACGCTGGTTTAAATACAGGCCTGTATTTTATGAAAGTCTTTCACTCTCACCTACTGTTATATATATGTTAAACTAAAGGTGTTTACCTATTTTAACATAGAAATCATCTAATTAACGGTATTTAAACAATACATTTTACTATTTTACTATATCTTAACGATTTGCACGTAATGTGCATATATTTTACACTTTTCTTTTTATTTTTAACCATAACGATTCATTTTCAGATAAACTACGTTGAACGTAAGTTATTCTTGTAAATATCCATTAAACCATTCACTTCTCATTCATTATACGTCATATTCGTTACATTTTCACACTTTTTTTCATAATTATTGTTTAATTTTTAAATCATTTATTCACTACTTTAATGAAAGTTTGACCGTATTGCATATCGCACAGATAGGTAGGTGAGAGTGAAAGACTTTCATAAAATACAGGCCTGTATTTAAACCAGCGTGCATTACCTCAAGCGATGCAACTATCTGTGCTTTCGGTATTAATTTTTCTTTAAACATTCTGGCTATATATTTTATTTGCAAAAAATTTCAATCCTTAAAATATTAAAAAGAAACCAAATGTCAGTACTGTCAAACTTTTATATATGTTAAACTAAAGGTGTTTACCTATTTTAACATAAAAATCATCTAATTAACGGTATTTAAGCAATACATTTTACTATTTTACTATATCTTAACGATTTGCACGTAATGTGCATATATTTTACAATTTTCTTTTTATTTTTAACCATGACGATTCATTTTCAGATAAACTACGTTGAACGTAAGTTATTCTTGTAAATATCCATTAAACCATTCACTTCTCATTCATTAAACATCATATTCGTTACATTTTCGCTTTTTTTCATAATTATTGTTTCTTTTTTAAATCATTTATTCACTACTTTAATGAAAGTTTGACCATATTGCTTGAAGCACAGATAGGTAGGTGAGAGTGAAAGCTTTCATAAAACACAGGCCTGTGTTTAAACCAGCGTGCATTACCTCAAGCGATGCAACTATCTGTGCTTTCGGTATTAATTTTTCTTTGAACATTCTGGCTATATATTTTATTTGCAAAAAATTTCAATCCTTAAAATATTAAAAAGAAACCAAATGTCAGTACTGTCAAACTTTTATATATGTTAAACTAAAGGTGTTTACCTATTTTAACATAAAAATCATCTAATTAACGGTATTTAAGCAATACATTTTACTATTTTACTATATCTTAACGATTTGCACGTAATGTGCATATATTTTACAATTTTCTTTTTATTTTTAACCATGACGATTCATTTTCAGATAAACTACGTTGAACGTAAGTTATTCTTGTAAATATCCATTAAACCATTCACTTCTCATTCATTAAACATCATATTCGTTACATTTTCGCTTTTTTTCATAATTATTGTTTCTTTTTTAAATCATTTATTCACTACTTTAATGAAAGTTTGACCATATTGCTTGAAGCACAGATAGGTAGGTGAGAGTGAAAGACTTTCATAAAATACAGGCCTGTATTTAAACCAGCGTGCATTACCTCAAGCGATGCAACTATCTGTGCTTTCGGTATTAATTTTTCTTTGAACATTCTGGCTATATATTTTATTTGCAAAAAATTTCAATCCTTAAAATATTAAAAAGAAACCAAATGTCAGTACTGTCAAACTTTTATATATGTTAAACTAAAGGTGTTTACCTATTTTAACATAAAAATCATCTAATTAACGGTATTTAAGCAATACATTTTACTATTTTACTATATATATATATATATATATATATAGAGTGACTATAAACTCAACAGAATCCTTTTAAGAGTGCAGGAATCTGAATACCTTTTGTTCAACAAGTTTTCATATAGCTAATAAAAAAATCCATATAAAAACAAACAAAAATACTCTATTGGACGTTCGGTGCGCGTATTATTGTGTTCCTGACCTATCCTATTGACCTACATAATAATATTTGCTCGCGGGAAACTACCCGTCATTCGCATTTGTAAGTACTATTTTTGGGTTGGGACAAAAGAAAGTGTCCTAAAAACCTTTTAAAGCATGGTCGCCTAACAAAATACCAGACCGCGCGGTGTCACGAGGTCGCTACCCAAAAATCGTACTTACAAATGTAACACTTTAGATATAACCTTCCTTAGAATAGGTAACTCTTACCTAGTTAGGAAGGTTATAGACTTTTACTCATCGGCCAACATGTTTTCTCAATAAAAATATATATATATATATATATATTTTATTTAAATAATCATCACACCCCGGCCGTGAATTTAAATCCGAAACACTTAATATAAAATATTTATTAAGTAATTGTATTTTAAGCGACGAAAGGTAATTCGCAAGTTAGGTTAGGCAGTGCGAACCCGCTCGCGTTTTGAGACTGGCCTTGCGGGCGATGCTCCGTTGCGCAACCTAGTCGACACCCGCGTGGCTTGAGGCGAGCCGGGCGCGAGCGCTACTATGGCATCACCCTCAGTTGGCAAGCAAGGTGTGCTTTTTATGGGGCTGGTCCGTCTGTTACCTAATTAATGAGGCTGTAGACATTCATTAAACGTCCTCGCCATCTGTGCGACGGCTTATTAAGAGCCATAACGCACTCGAATTGCATTTTATGCATGTTTTTGAGGTCTACTGCCAAGGTAGCTTTTCATACCAGGCATATATAAAAAATATAATTAGATTAACTGAACATTTTTCTAGAAAACCTTTAAGCTGGTTTTTTTAATAAATAATCCTATGTTTACATAAAAAATATTGAAATTGTTTTATTTTTTAAAATTCTCATAAACTAAACTACATATGTGACATATGTAAACTTATATTTTTGTTAAATTGCCTTATATTTTTAATATAAATAAAAAACTGTCAAATGTTCATTCTTTGATGTTGTCGACGGACGCTCGAAGTGCACGTGGCCGACGCCATTTGCAAACCTTACGATATACTGGCTCTTAATAGAAACTACTAACCAGAGACAACAGATTTCCTTAATAAAAGAATACAATGAATTGAAGAAAATTCAATATTTTGAAATTGTTAGGTTAGGTTTGTAGTATACACTAATTACACATGTGAAATAATGCAAAAAAGCAGAAATAATAATAATAAAAATACGCAAAACCTATCAAATACTAAAATATAAGGTGCGTAAAATGTGTTCATTAAACCAATAGCAATTATACTTACCAAAAATTATTTACCAATTATTTAATAACTATTTACCAAAAATTATTTACATCGATTTACCATCGATTAAATTAAAAAAAAAACCGCTAGTATAAACATAAGTTAACAATTCCATTTCTTATAGGTTATTTATTCTCCGTCAGATGTCAGATGAAATATTTTGACAGAAGAACGTTCGAATTTAAAATGTTAGAAGGCGCGACATGGCGACATCTTTCTATAGAATTAATGTGAGGCTATAGAGTTTTAAAATGTCAACATATTTATTTTATTGTAGCTCAACGGCGACGGGCGGCTGCGGCGCCTAACGAGCTGTCCTTGCGGGCGTCAATTATGTAGCGAACGAGCCGCCCCGGCCTTCATAAAACGAGCGAAAATAGACATTTTAAGGCCACCCCACAAATCAATGTCGGAAACCTTTTATCATATAGATAGAAGACACGTCGATCCCGCGGATACGCCATCTATCTGAAAATGGTACATATCTAATCATAATATATACGCACATATCAACGAGCGTCGAGTTTCAAACTTATCCAACGAGACAGCGGTATAGTCGCCTAAAAAAAAAACTAATTTTACTTTAAACTACCCTGTAGTAAATTAGTATTGGTAATAAAATACATATAGGTGAAAATAACCGTTTAATGTTTTGGTCACTAGACCTTGACACCTGAAGTAAATCGGAAAAGCCATTTTTGGCGTACACGTGGTCGCAAGAATGTTACCACATGCACAGACATATTGAATCTAGGGATTAGACACATATAAAGTGAAAATAGAAAAAAAAAAGATTATTACAATACTTTGTGACAACGGGAACTTGTGTAGTAAAACTATTAAAATTAAACCTAGGTCGGGGGACTAAATAATTCCGAAGAGTAATAATAATAATAATTTTAACCTTATTTTACACTCATAAAAATCTTTTACACGTATCAAAAGCGCGAGTTAATTTCTTGTATGTATTTCGTCGGGTGTATAAAATGATTTATTATTTCGGTAAGCAGTAAAAACTAAAAATAATACCTAGATAATTAGTTCTATAATATAAAACTAATTATGGATTTCTGACATTATTTTTGTGAAAGTGTTTCTTTTCATAAAAAAAAAATATGAATGTATTATGTGGTAGAATTAATTGATAAGATAAGGGGTTTGCGTATATGTATGTTTTGAACAGGTTAATATGTAACTAAGCCTGGCTTCAGAAGGTTTGAGTATCCTTTTAAGAGGTGATTCTAAACAACTTTGTAAATAAACAAAAAAAAAACTGGTGTTAAAGGGAAAAAATGAAATAATCCTAAAAACATATTTAAGGCGACTACAGAAGCAAAACAAAATCCCGAATCTGCCCGTTTTCCACCCCCCGACTCCCTTCCTCAAACCCCGCAGAGCGAAAATCTTTAGCCAATGGGATTCATTCTAATAAAACGGTCGCGACGCGAAGCGAGGCTCCAAACTTGTCGCCGCGCTGCCGCCGATATTTGACAATATGTACCCTGTTTCAGCATTGAATACCTGTTTCAATATCTGCCCTTTTAGTACTAAAGTCTTGAAACACTCTTATTATTACATGGAGTACATTATACACGTTACACAATATTCTACTTCTATTTACAAAGTATTGAACAACGATGTCATTACAAAATATAAGTACATTATTTACATTATATACATAATATTCATAATTATTAAATGAGTTTAATAAAAAATCGGTAAATGTTACAATACGGCTCATGAATAAATAAAAATAGTTCATCAGATAATACAATGAATTTAAGTTATCTTAAATGTGTTAGGTAAGCTTCAATATGACTTTCTGTATAGAGTAGATGAAATATAGTACAATATAAATTCAGTAAATTTAGACGGTAAAACGATTACTTATGGTGCATACCTTTGACTAAACCACCACCACCAAAATCTAACAAATTTAGGCAGTGTAACAAAATTATTAAATTTTGAAACACAAATTTCAAAACTGTAGCAGAAAACAAAACTTAGCAATTATAAGGAATTGTAATATAAGTGATAAGTAATTTACACTTATTAAGTGTAAATAATAAGTAAGAAAGATATACTTACCAAAAACAAATAAAAATTCGTTATTTATAGGAGCGTTGCTCAAACAATGTACGAATTGATAATTGCATCATGCAATAATTAAAACGTATTATAATGCGAAACAACGCCGAGTTGGAATCAGGGGTGCAACGATCGTTTGTTTGCAAATTAATTATTTGGATAGTATTTAATATGCACACGGTAAAATAAAAATATTTGTTACAGTTATAAAACAAACACAAGCCCAAAATAACAAACAAAGCAAAAACTACAAAGCATGAAAATAATAATATAATAAGAAAAATATTGCAAACAAATGGTCACTACAATAATTTAATAGGAAAAATCAGTAATAAATATTTATTTCTGTTAATATTTTAAGTAACAATAAAAATAAAAAAGATTTTTCTTATCTTGTTTTTTCATAATCTCCAAATCACTATAAAATAAATTTGAAACGCAGTTTTCCATGTGGACCTTGAGGTAATGCGTTAATTAGTGGCAAAATAATATATGTCTTTTAATATATTTTTCTTTAATATACAAACATACTATACAGTAAAAAAACAAGCAGAGTTACTGCTTTTGCATTGGTATAATAATTATAACATGACTGACATAACAAATAAAACCATTCGTTTTTACAGGTTTCCCCATAAACATGCAATACATGGAAACTAATACATAGTTTAATACCACATTAAAGAATTTTGGAATTTTATGCACTCTAGAACAAATATTTAATAAAAAAATCCTTATAATTAGACAAATATAAAAATACTTTCGTAAACATGTGCGCATTGCTCATAGGCCTAATCCTCTAAAACTGCTAGTATGTTTTGATTAATTGTAAAAATGACAACCACCACTTAAAATATTAAAATAAAGATACTTAATTAATTGTTGTTTCAAACTTAACTAGACAAACATGAAATATTATAACGAAATACAATTTTTGGACATAACACTTTTTAACAAAGGATGGAAAACCGTTCCAAATGCAAGCTTGACAGAACGCTTCGAGAAAACTTCGTATGCGAGAATGTTTCGTTTCAATTGTATCAATTGTTCCATAGAAATTAAATTTATCAAATAAAAACATTCGATGGTAGGCCCCTCGGGCCTTATTTAGTTTGTCGCCGTATGTAAATGGTATTCGAGTCATTTCTATGTATTTCACGTAACAGTCCTTCTAATTCTTTCTATAGAAATTAAATTTATCAAATGATAACACTCGATGCTAGGCCCTTCGGGCATTATTAACTAATTCGTTGACATTATTAACTAATAGACTATGGTCACTTTTATATAGTGTTTATTTTTAAATTGTCCACTGGATTGCCTTATTAGGAATCAAACGGGAAGTTATTATAGATAATGAGAATCCGAAGCAATTCGTGGTTAATAGTAGGAATGGTGCTAGAGGCCGAAAACATGTTCATCCCAAAGGTAGATAAAGCATTGGCCGCTTTTTATTGTTAAAGATAATAAAAATAGATGTTTGAACCTCCACCTCATATTCGCATTCAAGAACATTTGGAGTAGTTTCAGATTCAGCCAATCCTCTAGCCTCTTCATTGGTGAAATCAGAGTGATTGTGGTTTTCCTAAAATAAAAAAATATATATTTAAAATAGAATCATTCAACTTAAATTTTATGTGTGTAAGAATATTTGGAATAAATATTAAATTAAATTAACTCACTATCGTTGTGGCGTTGGCCGAAGAATGATTAGAAGACATCAATGTACTCTCCTGGTTTTCTCTACATTGGGATTGCATTCGTAATCTGCAACATTTGAAAATATAATAAATCAATCATCGTTTTCAAATCGCTTGTTTTTACATTATTTATATAGCATAACATCGATACAAATGCTGAAGTAAAGCTCGTTTAATGCGTTTAAAAAGGAACTTGTTTAATTTTTAAAAATTATTTAGATTATATAGTATAATAATTTCATTAAAATAAATAATATTATGTCATAAAAGTATCTAAAATAAAGGCAAACTACACTACAGATATGTTGTTTTGAAGTACCTATCTACATAACTATAATGTATTTAGATAATATGATTACACTATAATAATGTCTTTCGCTCGAGATGTGCCAACCCTGAATCAGTCAGTCGCTCGCAAAATTCCGAGAATTTGAATCGTCAAATTCTTCGACGCATCGGCTTCAAACTTTCACCTGACGACAATATTTTATAAATATTAATTACATCAGCCGTGGCATGGCCTTGACTAAAACTACTTCTTAGGAATAATGGTTTTTTTCGCGCGAAAATGAATTTCAAAATAGGTATAAAGTGTAGTAAATCTATATATATATTTATATAATAGTTATACCATTTATAGCTCAAGCACGACTGAATCGATTTTTATGATTTTTGATTTGTTGGATTTGTCTCTGCCCCGAATAGCAGAATAACTATTAAAACATCAGAAAAAAATCACAACAAAAAAATATAAAGAATGCACATTTGTTAATAATTTAATGCACATAATAAAATATCATAACATGTATTGATTACGAGGCGGTACAAAGTTCGCCGGGTCAGCATAATTATATTAAAATAAAAAATTGTAAATTAAAAAAATAATCAAGTACCAGCAAGTTACCAGTTATGTTGACCTAGAACTAGATATTTCAAAGGTCGTTAGCTTTCTAACAAGGTTAGAGTTCTAAGAAAGGTTTGTTTATATTATATACTAATTTTAAAAATTCTCATTACAAAAGATGATAATAGTACATTATTTATATTCTCTTGATCTACATAGGAAGTTTTTTTTTTACTATTTTGGTAAATAGGTATGTACATATATAGTAAATAACTTTGAACTTTTCATTCACAATACGAAATTAGTAAAAACATAAAATGGTAATAATTACAAATACAAACCTATTTTCCTGTAAGAGTAATCCTTGTTTTTTTCTAATTGCTGACTTTCTGAATGAACAACGCCGCTTCGTCTTGACAACTTTATTTTTACGTAAATAAATAGGCAACGAAAATTGAAAAACAAACGAGCGCAGAAACAACGTCTAGTCACTGGAGCGGCCAAAACCGCACTGATTGGATTACTAAGAAAATAATCTGAGCTGCAATGCGCCGTCCGCAAAAAACGCCCGTGCACAAAGAACAGAAAGGTGTAAACTCTATAGCGGACATGAATGGCGTTTATAACATAAACCACGGCCTACCATTTTGTATGAAATATTGATAGCATTTAGTTTTTTTTTTAGAAAAATAACGAATACATTTTTTCAATTTTTTCATTTTCCATTAATAATACAAGAACATATATTTTCCGAAAATCTAAATAATTTTGGCATTTAATTTCATTTTCATATATCAAATCTAAAACAAAAATCACCCATTTTAGGCCAACTTTGTTATTTTATTTCTAAGTTGTTATACCATATATCGCAAATTCGACAGGTAACTCCCTCCGCGACTCGATTCTCTTCAATAAAATATTTTTATTATATATGAGATGATTCTGGATTCAGAGATAGTCGACATCAAAAAATGATGTTTCAAAAACATTGTGGATTTGTTTTTTTTTTATGTTTTTTTGACAATGTTTAAAGAAGTTTTCTATAGCTATTTCCCTAGAATAATAAATGATATTTAATATAAGTAAAGTAGATTAGTGGTATTTCTTCTGAATACGCACGCAACATACTTTGAAAACCTGCAAAATTCGCATTTTGATAACATTCAGGTATGTAGGCGCCTTAAGTATGTTCAACAAAATATCCAACCGCGCGGTTTCGCGACTCAGCAACCGACCAACTCCAAGTGGAACCGTGCTTACAAATGCATTGACCGCCGTGGACGACGGGTAGTTTTAGTGAATCATGTATTATGTAGGTCAAATGGATAGGTCAGGAACACAACGGCCGCGCGTTTAATACGCTCACCAAACTTCCGATAGAGTATTTATATTTTTATATGGATTTTTTTATTAGCTATTTGAAAACTAGTTAATTTTCATGAACAGAATCACACCTTAAAGTTCGCCCTGTATATATAAATATAGTTTAATAATGTAACACGAATTTAATAATATTTTGGTAATATAATTTAGTATTTTTTAATACTATAATTGCAAATTCAATATTCTGAGTTTTTCTGTCTGATTTTTGGTTTATTATGAGTAACTAGCAATGGCTTAACAGATTTAGTTAACAAGTAGACGGCTGGAAGGCGCAGGGATTGGGGGCGAAGCGAACCATCTCGAGTACCGAAGGCATGCAAAACTGCGCGAGCAAACGTGGCGCGTAGGGCGCCCCGCCCGCCCTCCGCCCGTGCTCGTAAATAGTTTTAATCTTAGGAGATTGTTTTCTTCGAGCAAATTTCCTGCTCTTTTCATCTTATTCCGATGCTTTAGATCGGGAGCCAGCGATTTTCTACGAGAGAATGTATTTTTTTGAACAGAAACAAAAAAATATTTATTATGCCTCTGCAATTCTGAGTTCGCTGTAGTTTAAATATTAAGATGTTTGACTATTGACCAGAGGTCGCGGGTTCGAATTCGCACATTGCAGTCATGCCATTTTAAACGCTTCATTAACGCTTACTTACTGTACGCCCCAAAATTATTTTATATGACCTAGATCATAGCAATACCTTAAAAAATGAAAAAAAAAAGATGCATTGACATAATATTAATGACATTACATAATATTAGTAATAGTATTCTTGTTACCACACACACACACACACATATATATTCCAATATCATTAATAGTAAAGACAAATAAAACTGAATTTTTCTGTTAAATTGTTTTTTTAATGGTTAATTGTAACATATAAGTACTTGTAATTGCAATTACATATAGAATATACATACATATTATATTTATAATACCTTCATCATAAATTATTTTTATACATACTAAAACCATACTTAATTTATTACTTTATTTTAACATATAAATACAAATTACACACACTCTAACTACCACAAACATTACTCGCAAATTACACACAACACATCAAAAAAATCTACTTTATAAGTATATAATATTCATGATCTATATATATTTTAAGAACACTGTTCCAAATTTTTTTTATGCTAATGTTAATAGGTAAAATGTCCGAAATCCATAATTGGTTTTGTATGCTAGTAATAAAGTTTTGATTGTAACTATAAAAAAGAATACTGTTGGATTTTTCAATAAAGAATAAATAAAAAAGTTATTATATATACACATTAACACACTCTTACATTCCACACCCTATTATATTCACAGATTATAACACTCATACATTGTTATCACTATAAATTATATCCTAGTTCGTTCTGTTAAAAGTATCTGTTAAATTGGAGATGCCTGTAGTCGGCTTAAGTTGTTATTTATCTATTTCTATGTAACTGTCATTATGTATAGCTGTAAGCATTTCTCATACAAATAAAATAAAGATCAGTAGTGATTTTAATCCGTATTTAGTTAATAAAAAATTGGTAATTTTGTGTATCGCTGGCTCTTAGACGGTACACCATGCTGCCATCGCCCGGGGCGAATCAGACTCGAGATGACGTCACCGACGAAGCGTTGCCATGGCAACGACGAGACCGTCTTTCATCTTCGACTAATTGTACCTAAGGTACCTTTAACTCTGGAAATGTTCGTCTGAACAGAAGAATGAACACTGTACCCCTTAGCATAAAAGGCCGCCTTTCGTCCAACGGGTTTGCCTCACGCTGTATATGAGCGTATTAGGAAAATATTAAACAAACTAGAAGTACACTCAACCGCACAAAATGCTAATTCAAAATGGCGGAATGGTTCGAATAATTCAATTTATTTTTTATTGTTTCATTTAGGCACCGAAACTGATATAATATTAACGCATTAAAATAAGAAATGTTATTAAATTCTGTATTTTATTCAGCGTAGGCGATAACGGATTATAATAATAATTTATAAGGTTCTAAACTTTACAAATCTTGTATTTTTACAAAGTCTACCTAATTGGGCCGAGTTTCCATACTAATTTAAATATCACTAAAATTATTAAGACATACAACAAACATACTTCTTAGGTAACTTAGGCAACTATATATATAGACATATTTGTCTGAACATAAACATTATATGCGACAACATTGTATATATATATATATATATATTTATGTATTTTAATTTTAATTTTTTTCTTACAAATATACATGTTCATATTTCTGACGGTTTGACATTCTTAGTTGTAGCACAATATAACACTGCCTTCCTTAGTACAGATATAGTCTAGTAAAGAACGCAGGGCACAAAATGTAGCAGTGCTAATCGCTCCCGGTGCATTTATAATATTCATTTATAACTGTGATTTCTTTTTTTTTGTCAAATTAATTATGTACAATAAATAAATACAAATATATTGTAAATAGATCCAGCTAAGACACTGTTTTTTCTGACGGTTTCTTAAATAAATAAATACACTAAAATACAAAATACTTGCAAATTAAGTTAACATAATTCGCGCAATGTAAAAACAAATTGCAGTGAGAATATAAGAGTTAATTTAATGTTAAATCTGTTAAATTTAATACAAACTCGTCTATGCGCGCGAATAGAAAATTGTGAAAGAATGTTTATTGTCACATTATATTTATTATAAAATAACGATTATTATTATTAAATTGTAATATAATGTCCGTGTTGTTTCTTTACTAGCCGCGCGACATAATTTACAAATAAAAAAAAAACAAAATGGTGTTAAAATTTATGAAATTAAAAGAATGTCATAATACCACTGTATGTTTTTTTTATTTTAATTTACTGTAGCCTCTATGGCCATCCAATGGATTAAAAATGCCGCTGGCCCTGATGGAGGTAGGAAATAAAGCAGGTTCTGGTTAAAAAAATTACGACAGCTAAACAATGTATAGTTGATGTTATATGATAGCTACAGGGTGTTATAGCCATTCTTGTTCATGTTACATTCGGCGGTTGAGATGAATAAATGTGCGATAATTTAGCCACTGATCTGAAGAATTTCTAATGAGACTCTCCAGCATGAAAGGGGCGATGAGTGACAGTGACGGAGGGTTGGGGTGGGATGGGGGGCGGGGGGAGAGGGGTACATGCTCGAGACATTAGACGTGACGTGACCGCGGCAAATAAAAAAAAAACTACCGCGCGAAGCACTTCTTTCTGTTGTAGTAAAGTGGCTTTTCAAATAAACGTATCTTATGCCTTTGAAGATAAATAAGTACTCGACTACCCTCCGTCTATAGGTATACCTTAGTTTTAATTGATTTCTACCCTCTAATTATGAGGGTACTTTTACCGTTTCGAATAAAGTGTAGTAGCATATTGGCCGTTTGTTGAAGTTGGGAAATAAAAATACTGTTATAAAACACTATTTTTACTAAGGTCTAAAAACACTACAAAAGTAGCCTAAAACTGTGTTTTACATTTCTTTTTTAGACTTTCCAAGGGAGGCCCCCCGGACCCCCCAATAAAGATGGGGGTGGGAATTTCCATACCCCCAGTCTTCTCCCCTCCGTGTGTCCGCCCTCCCCGATAAGACTTCTGGATTCGCCATAGCTATATGAGGATAGGCCTCTTCATCATTAATGATAAGTGACAGTCCGCGTTGACTACAAAAACAACAAAATGGCGACGTACCACAAGAACATTGAAGAACATTGTACCACAAGTTGCGCGTTTTATTCACACCAACCACTGGTCCCTCGAGCCGGATCTCGATTACATGTAATAAAGAATTTCATTTCTTACTGAAACAAATGAAATAAATATATAATAATCAACGGTATAGTAAACCTTTTGCACGGTGTTAGCGTGTCTTCGTCACCTTGACATGGCACTCGTTGAAGGTTAATTAGAATAAAGATATACATATATAGTTATAACACTGTAATATATTATAATTTGTTTATTGTTTTTTTTGTAAAGGTTAACTGTAATTCGAAGGTTACATAAATAATGTGGACGTCGTTCACGCCACAAGCACACCAGCGAAAAACCAGTGATTTTGTACGCGTATGTTATTTGTTTAATGACTACCGCTCGAGGCACCCTATAATAACAGTGTGAACCGTTGAAAAGGCAAATCATTTATTAGTAAATAATATATCATTAATCGAACCTACCCTCAATACGCAGAGATACCATTTACGTAGTGGGGGCCACGAAATAATACAGTTATTACTCTAGCTGCGATTTCATATGTCGCAAGTCGCAGATAAATAATTCCGTTAAAAATGTGAGCGTTCAGCGCTAAAAGTATCAACACTTTTAGTTACGATCGGACATAACGATCGTTAAGCCGTTATGTCGTTAGGGAATTAGGCCAGTTAAAATAAAAATTCAATTCCAAAAAAGCAATATTTTCCAAATTTCACTTATATATTAGGAATCGTGTACTCATTTCGAAATAAATTTGCAACTCATTTACGAACCCGGAAATCGCAAAATTTTGAAAAACTGTTATGAGGGTTTATAATTTTACACTCATTTTTCAAATTCTAATCTGATTCAAAATAAAAGCGTTGCATATTAAAATTAATTTATCTATACGCAACATATACGATTTTCATATATACAAACATGCACACACACAACCACACACCCTCACAGGCACTTTTACACCGTACACATCACACATGCATATTCTAAAACAGCGTTAAACTCAACAAAAAAGTTTTAAATATTTTTGTACATAGGCCTAAGCTTTAATTGGCCTTATTATTAACCCTTTGTAAAATATATATACTAATATTGATACGCTGTATGCTTACCTGTCAATAAATAAATAAATATTAAAAATAAATAAGGACCCTCCGTATGGCAGCGCCAATTTCAAACCGCCGAGAGTGCTACGGGTCAAAGGGGGATGGATGCAGTGATTTTTCCGCTTGAAAAGACAGAGAGGGAATACGGATAGTGCTGGGCGCACGGAGAAACATACTGCCGTCTCTCTCGCGCCTATGGAAAAGACCACGAATGCGCGCTCGTCTCTGTCGCGCTTCCGCGAGGTGCGGCGGCGTGATTTTACGCAAAACGCTTCGAAAATGTGTTTTCAAACCACAAATTATACAAATAAACAAATAATGTTTATCTAGGTATTAATTTTTTACTCTTTATAGAAAAATCCAGCTTTATTAATTTTTATAGTTACAAACAAAACTTATTACTAGTATACAAAAGCAATTATGGATTTCGGACATTTTACATATTAACATTAGCATAAAAAATTTGGAACAGTGTTCTTAAAATATATATATATATAGATTTTATTTATTTATTGATTTTTGTTTTTACATATTTCTTAGATAATGAATAACATAACCATACCTAACTGGAAATTGCCCGTACTAAGGTAGGCTAATTTTAATAGTTATTTAATAGATTGGTTAAATGCAATTGCGCTGAGCTTTTTTGTAAGTACAAAATAAAACTACGAAAATTAACATTGATATACATACACGTACATGTAATACGAATACATAAAAATATGCATATATATTTATTAATATATATAATAAGCTAATATATATAATAAGTTGAGAAATAGAAAAGATCAATATTATATATATTACACAGGAATATAATTGACCAGAGTCTCAGTATCCTTTCTACCAAGATCAATTAACCAGTTAGTCAGTGTCTTTTTATTAATTAATTTACTATTAAGATTTATTTGCAGGATATCTTTTATTTTATTTTATTATATAGCCTAGGGGCCAGAAAAGAAAAATACCTTTGGGCGAATTTGGTTTTAGTTTTAGGAACCACTTTCTGCATTGAAGTAACCCCACGTGTCACTATGGTTTGGTGGTTAATATCGGATTGCATTTCTTTATGTTTATGATAATGAGAAATATTTGTATATTGTAGTCAATATTTTCAAATTTGCCGCCTACTATTGGTAACAACCTCTAGATTGGCCACTCTGACAACTATCTTGTCTATTTGATTTACTGGCAAGTTGTCAACTTGAATGAGTGAGTGAGATGGCTGACATCCTGTTCATCATCGGCCATTGCAATAGTTCTGTGTGAACTGAAAGGACTGGCTGTGTGCTTGCCCTCGATTTAATAAGTGTATAAAGTCTGTGTGACTAAAGAAATAAAAGAGCTGTGAAACGAAATAAGAAATTTTATTTCGCCCATCCTGACACCACAGCTTCTCAGAAGTGGGATTGGATGGTTAGGATATCGATTGATAACTATTGTGTAAGAATCGCCACCATTGAAGTGCCTGACCACATTTTTATCATTACGAGTTTAGTGTGAAACAAGTGCCCGCTTGTGTCAAAGAATCACCAAATGGAAGATCAAGAGGAAACTCGAAAATACGCCAGTGAGTGTACGGTTGCCGAACTTAGAGACATTTTACGCTCTAAAGCATTGAGTACCGTCGGGTCGAAAGTGGAACTAATTCAGCGACTCGTTGACGCCGATCCTTCTTGGGATACAGCCGCGATGCCAGAAGACTATGCCGCCGCTTCGGGTTCAAATCCCAACATGGATTACGAAAAACGCGAAATTGACATCCTGCGCAGGGAGAACGATTTATTGAACAAAGAATTAAAATTGCAAAAGTTGGGGAACAGTGCGGGAAAAGGATTGAAATCATTGGATTTTACATCGGATTTGCACGCAAACACATCGTCTTCGGGGAATAATTTCAGCGTAAAGGCGATAGGTGAGCTACTCTGTGATTTTGATGGAGAAGACAGGAGCGCTTTTTGGAAGTGGAGACAGAAAATCGAATTACTTCAAACGACGTACAGGATGAGTGGCAACGCAGTCAAATTACTTATAAGTTCAAAATTGAAAGGCCGCGCTCAAAATTGGTTTCACTCAAAACCCAATCACATAACAATGGACGTCGCCGACCTTTTGACAGAAATGAGTGTCATGTTCGACCACCGACCGCATCGTTTGACGTTACGACGTAATTTTGAAAAACGAACTTGGCAATCCAGCGAACGCTTTTGCGATTATTTCCATGACAAAGTAATTTTGGCCAACCTAGTACCGATCGATGAAGAAGAAATAACGGAATATATTATTGACGGAATACCAGATATACAATTACGAAATCAAGCACATATACAATGCTTCGGATCAAAGGCAGATTTATTGACAGCTTTTGAAAATATAAATCTACGCCGTTTCCAAGCCGAAAATACGCAAAGACAACCAACACAGAGGCGAGAAGATTATCCGCGACGAAATACAAATACAGCGCAAAATCGTGAGGGACCGCCTAGACGAGTAACGAACGAACGTAACAACGTACGCTGCTACAACTGTCGAGCAATGGGACATCTGTCTTCGGAATGCAGGAGACCGCAAAGTTTCAGGCAGGGGAATTTCTCCAGAGATTATTCGTCACAACCACCGAGAGAATCTCAACAGAACAGAACATCGGCGGAAAACAGTGATAACTCGACCAGGAATGTACCGTTAGTATATAACCGTGAAAGTGCTTGTGTAGTTCAAGGGAAAGGAGTAAGTGTGCCTTACATGGTTCCTGTAACTTATTGTATAAGCGATAATGATGGTAATTTGTGTAATTTTTCCGTAAAGGCCATTATCGATTCAGGTTCACCGATTAGTTTAATAAAAGCAGGTTATGTACCATGTAATTCAATGTTACCGATTGTTAAAGAAGAGTACAAATTTTGTGGACTAAATGGATCAGAATTAGATATATTAGGTATTTTTGAGCACAATGTAAATGTAAACAATGTCAATTTGAAGGTTAAGTTCTTTGTTGTGCCCGATAAAACAATGTCTTTTGTAACTCTGTTAGGTAGAGATTTCATATCTGATCCTCATGTAAAAGTTTTATTTAGCGACAATCATGTTAAGATCGAGTATAATATTTTAAGTGAATCTGCTAACGCAATAAATCAAATCATGCACATAGATTATGTTGAGGAACCGGAAAGTGTTAGCAAAGTTTTAAATATCAATCCGAAAGTAGGTCAAAGTGTTTCTGATGATGTAAAACGCATTTACAAGTATGAATATGAACAAAATCACAGTGTTGATGTTAGTCAGGTTGATCAAGTCACAATGTCGATCAAATTAACACATGAAAACCCTATTTGTTATCGTGCCAGGAGGTTAGCTTTTAGCGATAAAGAAAAGTTACGCGTTTTATTAGATGAATTGACTTGTAATAATGTAATTAGACCGAGTACTTCCCCATACGCTTCACCCATTGTTTTAGTTCGGAAAAAGAACGGAGAAATTAGATTATGTATTGATTACAGGGAAATAAATAAAGTTACGGTTAAAGAAAATTTTCCAACGCCACACATTGACGATCACTTAGATCAACTAAAAAACAAATGTTATTTTAGCAGTCTAGATTTACGTAACGGTTTTTACCACGTTAAAGTAGATGAGTCATCGATTAAATATACTTCATTCATTACACCTTTAGGTCAGTTTGAATTCCTCAAAGTTCCTCAAGGTATGACCAATTCTCCGAGAGTATTTATGAGATTCATAAATAAAATTTTTGAAAAGTTAATTAGAGAGAATCAAATATTAATTTATTTAGATGACATCTTAATAGCGACAGTCAGTATAGAAGAACATTTGTCTATACTACGCGAAATGTTTTTGACAGCGAGACAAAATAACCTCAAATTCAGACTTGACAAATGTCACTTTCTGTATACAGAAATTACATACCTCGGGTATTTAATAAATAAAGATGGTATTTCACCCAGTGAAAGTAATATCAAATCAGTCGAAGAGTATCCTATACCGCGTAACATAAAAGAAATACATCGTTTTGTGTGCCTCGCAAGTTTCTTCAGACGTTTCATTAAGAATTTCTCGACGATTGCAAAACCTCTTTACGATTTAGTCAGGAAAAATTCAACGTTTAAATTCGGTCTTGTAGAAAATAATGCATTTGAGTGTCTAAAACAAAAATTGATCAGTCGTCCAATTTTAGCTATCTATTCACCGACCTCAGAAACAGAATTACACTGTGATGCGAGTAGTAATGGCTTTGGATCTATATTGTTACAACGACAAGGTAGGGGTCTATTTCAACCAGTATTTTATTTCAGTCGACGAACGACAGCCGCAGAATCAAAATATCATAGTTTCGAACTCGAATGTCTAGCTGTAGTGTATTCAATTCAAAGATTTCACATTTATTTGCTTGGTATTAAGTTTAAGATAGTGACAGACTGTGACAGTTTCAGGTTAACGCTTAGTAAACAAAACGTTAATCCTCGTATCTCTCGCTGGGCTATGTTTCTACAGAGCTATGATTATACAATTGAACACCGTCCGGGAACACGTATGACGCATGTTGACGCGCTCAGTAGGTGTCACAGTATTTTAGTGTTAGAAGCGAATACTTTTGAACAAACCCTTTCAATAAAGCAGGATAAGGATATAGAAATTTGCAAGATCCGTGATAAATTAACTAACTCAGAAGACAAGTTCTATGAAATTCGTGATGGTTTAGTTTATCGAAAACATAAAACTAAATTACTTTTTTATGTACCAAAATCGATGGAAAATAATGTGATTCACACATGTCACGATGACATTGGTCATGTCGGTATTGACAAAGTTGTAGATAATATAATGAAAGTTTATTGGTTTCCGCACCTTAGGGGAAAAGTAAAAGAATATATTTCTAATTGTCTGAAATGCATTGAATTTTCTCCGCTTAACGGTAAAGGTGAGGGATATCTTCATAGTATAAACAAAGGCAATTTGCCATTTGACACAATTCACTTAGACCATTATGGACCACTTGAAAAGACAGGAAAGGGGTTTAAACACTTGTTTTGCGTGATAGATGGTTTCACTAAATTTATTAGACTATACCCATGCAAATCAACTAAGACGGAAGAAGTAATCAAACATTTGAATGATTACTTTAGGGTTTATAGCAAACCTCGACGTTTAATAACAGATCGTGGTAGTGCATTTAGTGCAGATTCATTCCGTGAATTTGTAGGAAGCAATTCAATCAAACATGTTCTTATAGCAGTAGGTACACCTCGCGCAAATGGCCAGGTAGAAAGGTTTAACAGAGTCATAACCCCTATGATTTCAAAGTTGTGTGACAGTACTGATAAATGGGATCGAGTAATTGATCGTGTTGAATTTTCAATAAACAATACAATATGTCGGTCGACGGGAGAAACTCCAAGTAAATTATTATTCGGAATCGACCAACTAGGTGAAGTTAATGACAACATAAAGTTAATGCTTATGTCGGATTCTGAAGGGCGTGATTTACCTTCCATCAGGGAAAATGCATCTTCGAATATTTTAAAAAGTCAGCGTATTAATGAAAATTATTACAATAAATCTCGAAAATCACCAACAGCTTATAGTGTAGGAGACTATGTCATGATCAAAAATATTGATACCACTGTGGGGGTTAATAAAAAATTGATACCAAAGTTTAAAGGTCCATATGTGGTTAATAAGGTATTAGATTCAGACAGATATGTCGTGGGAGATATCGAAGGGTTTCAAGTAACTCAAATACCTTATGAAGGAGTTGTTTCACCAGATAGAATAAAACTTTGGGCAAATGAATAATTCATTTATTTCACATGTTAATAGAATGTGCCATTCTATAATATCTTTGCATGATCGAGACGTTCATGATGTCAGTCTGGCCGAGCTGTAGTCAACATTTTCAAATTTGCCGCCTACTATTGGTAACAACCTCTAGATTGGCCACTCTGACAACTATCTTGTCTATTTGATTTACTGGCAAGTTGTCAACTTGAATGAGTGAGTGAGATGGCTGACATCCTGTTCATCATCGGCCATTGCAATAGTTCTGTGTGAACTGAAAGGACTGGCTGTGTGCTTGCCCTCGATTTAATAAGTGTATAAAGTCTGTGTGACTAAAGAAATAAAAGAGCTGTGAAACGAAATAAGAAATTTTATTTCGCCCATCCTGACACCACAATATTATGAATATTATATGCGTATCAGTAGATTTTTTGATGTCTCATGTGTAATTTGTGAGTGGTGTTTGTGGTAGGTAGAGTGTGTATGTGTGTATGTATATGTTAAAATAAAGTAATAAATAAGTATGGTTTTAGTATGTATAAAAATAATTTATGATGAAGGTAATATAAATATAATATGTATGTATATTCTATATTTAATTGCAATTACAAGTACTTATATGTTACATTTAACCATTAACAACATAACAACCTAACAATACAATTAGGTTTTATTTATCTTTATTATTGATGATATTGGAAATCTCTTTTTTGAATGATAATAAGGAGGTATTCAGTATATCGATTTTTGAAATATCTTTATTGTTATAAAGGAAGCAGATACGTGGTATGGTGCTATTGGTCATTAACTTAGTATGATAATGGGGTATGCGGAATAATTCTTGCTGCCTAGTTGATCTAATGGTGAGATATTCCCATAGAATCACTCTGGTGTTTGTCTGACTAACAAGCATATTTTATAACTACACAACAATTTACTTTTACAAAGAACTTTGGGATCACTTTCCATAAGGGTTTGGGATTCTAAACAACTCTATCCCGCACGATTTTATTGTTTCTATAGATCAACCCCATAAAAGGACATTAGTGAATTTAAATACATCCTGTAGAAGTAGAAATACGCTAAGGTGGCCTACTTGCGTAAGAGCAAAAATAGAGCCTAGTTAATTAATCAGCAGAATATGTTTATTAAGTCTGAAACATAATTTAATAAGTCAACTACTCTCTATCAGTAGCCGAGATCAGTTCTATTTGCGTTAACTTAGTGCGTTTTGAATTGCACGTAATGAGGCGTAATAATATTAAAAATATTAACCCAGCCTCAAATATTTATTATTTTATTTCATAAAACTTATATATTAATTAAAATCAGTTTAAATAATAATTAACACTAACACTAGCTAATTACATATTCTATTTTCGAGACGAAATAATTTCAGTACATGAAAGTTGTATCGCTTGAGGTAATGCACGCTGGTTTAAATACAGGCCTGTATTTTATGACAGTTTTCACTCTCACCTATCTATCTGTGCGATTATGCAATACGGTCAAACCTTCATTAAAGTAAAAAAAAAAATGATTTAAAAAAGAAATAATAATTATGAAAAACAGTGAAAATGTAACGAATATGACGTATTATGAATGAGAAGTAAATGGTTAAATTATTATTTACAAGAATAACTTACCTTCAACGTAGGATATACTCGTATGAAAATGACTCCTCATGGCAAATAAAAAGAAAAGTGTAAAATATATGCACATTACGTGCAAATCGTTTAGATATAGTAAAAATGTATAATGTATGTAAAATGTAATGGTTTTATAAACTAATTTACGCTGTATGTTTCCCTAAAATATATTAAATAAATTTTGTGTATAATAAAATATTATTATTGTTATTATTATAACTACATACTTAAAAGGCTACATACCTTTTACCAGATATGTTATGCGTTGTGTGTTTTCTTAAAGTGTTATATTTTATATTATTGGTCTATTGGCCCAAAGGGCGCGGGTTCAAATCCACACATGTTCATACTATTTTTAACGCTTCATTACCACCGTATCTACTGACTCTAGCACAGGCACATTTGGCCTATTTGAGTAGGGCCCAAAATAATTATATATAACCTAAGTCATAGCAATTCTTTAAAAAAAATAAATAAAACATAAGTAATGAAGCTAAGCAACCAAATGCTGTAGTTCCTCGAGTGAACAAAATCTTAACCCTCACTGAAGGGTAATCTATCCTTTAATTTGCATTGTGGAAACAGATTAAACAGACCGCGGAGGAGGGTTAGTTTTCATGCACTATCAATGTGTGACCTCAGGGTTGTGTCGTTAATTTTGCATTTGAATATTGGCATTCTGTCGTATAATCTCTCTAGTCACAATTAAAAGTAATTTGTCCGATTTTAAGATTTGTCTTAATCCTTAGTTTAAGAAAACCTTAGTTTTGACATTTGTCAGATATAAAATTATCAGATATTACCCGAAGTAAATTTATGATCATTCAAAAATAGATATTTTACTATAAATATATTGTCAGAAATAATTATTTTACTCTATGTATATATTATCATCATTAGTAGTACATTTTGTGTTGAATACAGGATGTTCCATGACCATTTTTGAAGACTTAAGGGGGTGTTTGTAAGGGGGTAAATGTATAAAAAAAAATCAAAAATGCGAAAATAATTCATTCCTAATATATATATTAATGTTATCAAAGCGCTCGTATAAATTCCCCTTTTTGCTAGCGGACACTTGGCCAGTGCCGACCAAATTTCATATTATCACTTAAATGACTAAGGAATTAAGGCCGGACCTTCCTTAAGGAAAAGTTAAGGAATGACTCGGAATAATATGGGATTTGAAGAAATAAATAATAAATAAAAAATGTAATATTTTTGCAAGTCTTTATCATACAACAAGTCTTTATTATAAAATCAGACTTTACGGCACGCTGAAAGGGTTCTATTGAAGTTTTTAATAGTCACGTCTCCAGGTTGATACATTAACCATGTTGAATATCAAAGCAGCTCATTTATTTGCACGCGCCATTAAGCAAATTGTCTATTAAAACAGGTCTTAATAACAAAGAGTATTGTCCCAAATGGCTTCGTGTTAAATCAGTCTGCGCCGTTAAAATATTCAAACTTCTCAGTTTAATATTCAACCATTAAGGGCGACTATAAAGGATAATATGCACCTACAGAGTCACGAAATACAATTAACATTTTGAACTGATTTGATCCTGGATATTAAGGGAGGTATAATTTTGAAAAACTATTTTATCCCACCCTTAGGACCAACGGTTGATGCTATCAAAAAAGTTTGCTTAGATAAGTTTTAGGCCCTTATCTAAGGAATAGTATAAAATTTAAATGAATTCGATATCATATATACTAAGAAAGTTATAGCAAAATTTAATTGGTTTTAAAAAACCTCTCTAATCCGGTCCCACACGTGTCCACAAGGAAGTAAAAAGGGAATAAAGGTTTTCAATTGTCCAACCGATCGTTGTGTTGAGTTAGTTTGAAGTTTGACACTAGGTGGCAACAACGATCTTCTAAAACAGAGGTTCCCAAAGTGGTCCCTGACAGGAAGAAAAAAATGATACCGCTATACAAAAAAACCCATCACAGCGTGGTAATCCTGGGGGAGGGGTCCACGAAGGATAAACAATATTGGGCTAGGGGTCCACGGGGAAAATAAGTTTGGGAAACATTGTTCTAAAACATATAGATACGGTATGTCATACAAATCTTTCTTGTAAACACCCGACACCGGTAGATTCCTCTCGCCCTCCCGCGCGACGCAACACTCCGCCATGCTGAATGGAGACTTATCGCGATGACATATGCGAGCAAGTGCGTTTTTCATCCTCTATATGCCATATCTATGCCATATGCCATATGTTATATCATATCACGTTACCGTATCTATATGTCTTAAAAGATCGTTGGGTGGCAATCATGTTTTTGACATCACATTACTCAAATTTTGAGTGTTAGACATATATTAGATATTAGTTAAATATGTATATTATTTATATTATACAGAGCGTTCTAAAACCATTCCCAGAGAGTTAAGGGAGTGTTTATGTATTTTATCAAAGCGCTCGTGTAATTCCCTTTTTACTCACAGGCGCTCGGCCAAGACCGATCAATGACCCGGCGCGGCGCCGCCTCGCTAGCGACCGAATTTATGATAAGAGCGATTTCATATTATCACGGTAAAGTTTACAATTTTTTACTCGGAAACTATGATGAGATTTGATATGAGGTAAAAATAAATAAAAATAGCCAATAATCTGGATTTTTAACGGGAATGGTCTAGGCCCTAGACTCTAGGGACACGGGTTATAAAAAATATCAATTTTCAAACCGAGGTTACCACTGTTTAGAGGTTTTTGAAGTAAAACTTCTTTACGCGAACCTTACAATTTTTCCTATCAGCGAATGAATCTGATTGCAACATGCCTATTGTGGTAAATTCGAAAGGATGCGACACGCTCATTCGGTTAAACTCAGGAGGACGCCTGGAGGTGATATGGCTAAAGTCGTCCTGCTGAGGTTTCACGTTAATTTTGGTTATAACTTACATTGATTTTCTTATATACTTCTTATATAATTAAATAAACGTGCGGAAATATTCTTGAATGCGGTGGTTGTAAATGCCAGTACAGGATGATCATTTTGAAATAATATATTATTACTTGATTATGCAGTTAATGACACATATAATAAACTTACAAGAGTTTCACTTCTAACGCGAATGGAGTTTTTTTTTATTATTTTATGGCCCTACCTAATGTATTCTCATAAATATGTAAAAAAAGCTGTATCGAAAACCGACCCATTAAAAAGTTAATTAAAGTATTAATTAGTTTTTTGTTTTAAATTAATTTCAAGTCGCTTTTATTTTTTTTAAAGTGATGGGGTGGTTCGATCCACATGCGCAGTGAGGAAACATCGATACATATGCCTAATCTATAAATTATTAGGTTATTTTGTTTTTATTTATTGATGTCCTTATAGTATTGTAATATTTTGTGGATAAAAAAAATAAATAAATAAAATTATTTTTACGCATTGGTTGGCAACGTTCCGAATGCAAGCAGCATGGCATGGCAGCGCGCGAAGCAGCCGGCCCCTCAGTTGCCCAACGGCCGGCGAAGCGGCGAGGCGCGTCGCTCGTTTCCGCGATCTGTCATTTATTTTGACAGCTTTAATGAGCACAAATGCGGCGATGCCACATTCGAATGTGCATTGAAAACAATGCGAATCGTTCAATATGAGTTGATAAATCAAATCTAAAAGTATGAATATGTTCTGTGGTTTTTCGCGGCGGTATTTTCAAGCCGGCCGCGTTTGAACCGATCCATCTAGGGGTCTCGGCGCTGTGCTTAAAGGATTTTGATCTCTGTCATCTTACATAATGTATAGGGGATCAAACTTCGTGTTTCGGCTTAATAAGTGCGTGTTTGTGAATTTATTATGTGGGGAGGGAAATTATTAAAACACAAAATGATCTTACAGAAGCTCGTCTTATCCTTTGAGCATCATCAATCACTTCTAAGAGTGCCTACTTAAGGTGAGTTAAAGTATGATATTTTTTTATTACATTAAAGGGGGTGACACGGCAGCATAAAACCATCTTCAATATCAGTCTCTTTAAATGTTTGTTTTCCATCTTTTAAATACTGTTTCTACACAGTTTTGTCGGAATCTACGAAATCTCTACGACGCGTTATTCTATGAAATATAGGCAAACAAATATTTTTTGCAACATTGTAGGAGGTGACAAGGTAGTATACTTGTATTATTCCTTATCAGTACTTGGTTTATAAGTTTTTCCATGTTTAAAAATATTTATTTTGTTTCTACAAAGTTTTTGTCGGGTTCTACGAAATCTCTACGAAGCGATTTTCTACGAAATATAGGCAAACAAATATTTTTTGCAACATTGTAGGAGGTGACAAGGCAGTATACTTGTATTATTCCTTATCAGTATTTGGTTTATAAGTTTTTTCATGTTTAAAAATATTTATTTTGTTTCTACAAAGTTTTGTCGGAATCTACAAAATCTCTACGACGCGTTATTCTATGAAATATAGGCAAACAAATATTTTTTGCAACATTGTAGGAGGTGACAAGGTAGTATACTTGTATTATTCCTTATCAGTACTTGGTTTATAAGTTTTTCCATGTTTAAAAATATTTATTTTGTTTCTACAAAGTTTTTGTCGGGTTCTACGAAATCTCTACGAAGCGATTTCTACGAAATATAGGCAAACAAATATTTTTTGCAACATTGTAGGAGGTGACAAGGCAGTATACTTGTATTATTCCTTATCAGTATTTGGTTTATAAGTTTTTTCATGTTTAAAAATTTTATTTTGTTTCTACAAAGTTTTGTCGGAATCTACGAAATCTCTACGACGCGTTATTCATGAAATATAGGCAAACAAATATTTTTTGCAACATTGTAGGAGGTGACAAGGTAGTATACTTGTATTATTCCTTATCAGTACTTGGTTTATAAGTTTTTCCATGTTTAAAAATATTTATTTTGTTTCTACAAAGTTTTTGTCGGGTTCTACGAAATCTCTACGAAGCGATTTTCTACGAAATATAGGCAAACAAATATTTTTTGCAACATTGTAGGAGGTGACAAGGCAGTATACTTGTATTATTCCTTATCAGTATTTGGTTTATAAGTTTTTTCATGTTTAAAAATTTTATTTTGTTTCTACAAAGTTTTGTCGGAATCTACGAAATCTCTACGACGCGTTATTCATGAAATATAGGCAAACAAATATTTTTTGCAACATTGTAGGAGGTGACAAGGTAGTATACTTGTATTATTCCTTATCAGTACTTGGTTTATAAGTTTTTCCATGTTTAAAAATATTTATTTTGTTTCTACAAAGTTTTTGTCGGGTTCTACGAAATCTCTACGAAGCGATTTTCTACGAAATATAGGCAAACAAATATTTTTTGCAACATTGTAGGAGGTGACAAGGCAGTATACTTGTATTATTCCTTATCAGTATTTGGTTTATAAGTTTTTTCATGTTTAAAAATATTTATTTTGTTTCTACAAAGTTTTGTCGGAATCTACAAAATCTCTACGACGCGTTATTCTATGAAATATAGGCAAACAAATATTTTTTGCAACATTGTAGGAGGTGACAAGGTAGTATACTTGTATTATTCCTTATCAGTACTTGGTTTATAAGTTTTTCCATGTTTAAAAATATTTATTTTGTTTCTACAAAGTTTTTGTCGGGTTCTACGAAATCTCTACGAAGCGATTTTCTACGAAATATAGGCAAACAAATATTTTTTGCAACATTGTAGGAGGTGACAAGGCAGTATACTTGTATTATTCCTTATCAGTATTTGGTTTATAAGTTTTTTCATGTTTAAAAATTTTATTTTGTTTCTACAAAGTTTTGTCGGAATCTACGAAATCTCTACGACGCGTTATTCATGAAATATAGGCAAACAAATATTTTTTGCAACATTGTAGGAGGTGACAAGGTAGTATACTTGTATTATTCCTTATCAGTACTTGGTTTATAAGTTTTTCCATGTTTAAAAATATTTATTTTGTTTCTACAAAGTTTTTGTCGGGTTCTACGAAATCTCTACGAAGCGATTTTCTACGAAATATAGGCAAACAAATATTTTTTGCAACATTGTAGGAGGTGACAAGGCAGTATACTTGTATTATTCCTTATCAGTATTTGGTTTATAAGTTTTTTCATGTTTAAAAATTTTATTTTGTTTCTACAAAGTTTTGTCGGAATCTACGAAATCTCTACGACGCGTTATTCATGAAATATAGGCAAACAAATATTTTTTGCAACATTGTAGGAGGTGACAAGGTAGTATACTTGTATTATTCCTTATCATTACTTGGTTTATAAGTTTTTCCATGTTTAAAAATATTTATTTTGTTTCTACAAAGTTTTTGTCGGGTTCTACGAAATCTCTACGAAGCGATTTTCTACGAAATATAGGCAAACAAATATTTTTTGCAACATTGTAGGAGGTGACAAGGCAGTATACTTGTATTATTCCTTATCAGTATTTGGTTTATAAGTTTTTTCATGTTTAAAAATTTTATTTTGTTTCTACAAAGTTTTGTCGGAATCTACGAAATCTCTACGACGCGTTATTCATGAAATATAGGCAAACAAATATTTTTTGCAACATTGTAGGAGGTGACAAGGTAGTATACTTGTATTATTCCTTATCAGTACTTGGTTTATAAGTTTTTCCATGTTTAAAAATATTTATTTTGTTTCTACAAAGTTTTTGTCGGGTTCTACGAAATCTCTACGAAGCGATTTTCTACGAAATATAGGCAAACAAATATTTTTTGCAACATTGTAGGAGGTGACAAGGCAGTATACTTGTATTATTCCTTATCAGTATTTGGTTCATAAGTTATTTCATTTTTAAGATCGTTTATTTGTTTCTACAAAGTTTTATCGGGTTCTGCGAAATCTCTACTAAGCATTTATCAAAACATTTTTTCGCAACATTTTAGGATGTAATACGGCAACATATAATAAGCATAAGAATATATTCCCCATCAGTATTTCATTTCTTTTTTTTTTAACTGTTAAATACATTTTTATTTAGCTTGCAATTTTTGTATGGTGGCTTATTTCAAATTTTGCAAGCTGAATTAAAACCATTTCCTCTTACCCTACGGAGTTGAAATTTGACATGAAGGTGGAGTTGCAATGACAATGCATTTTTATGGTAAGCATGACCTGACTCTACATCCAGGCATGGCTTCCTGACGAAGGAACTCCTCAACGGTCAACAGCACAGACGCGAAATTTTGTACACGCATTCGTGAATTTATAAATGCATACGTCACTGCTACTAGCTATGCATAATGGCCTATCTTATTTATCTAACCTAACCGAAAACGACTCATGCAAAAACAATAAAATCGCTTAAAATTCAAACGAGCAAACGGCACAGAGATAATTAGCATTTATTCGGTTGTTAACGTTATAAACGCGCAAAATAAATAGCGCGCGTTTATTTTAATGCTTTATTTAGCGCTAATTCTAATGATTTAAAGTGCAAATACTGATTACTGTGGCTGTGATTTACTGAAAAGTTTAAAGTATTACTGAAAGACAATATTCAAGTGGATAATTTTTTTATGTTACATCGTTTTTAAGTTGCATTGTTACCGTCAGTGTCATACTTCAAAACTACTTAAAAACCTTTTTTTTGTAGTGTTGAATCGCTTTAGTATATATTTATCTTGTAAAGGACGTGTGAAATACAGAACCATATGAACTAAATGTATGTTTCAAAGAAGGTGGGTCAATTTGTTCTCATTTTTTCAGCGTTTCATCTTAAAAAAAAATAAGCACTATACGATATAATAACTGTAAAAAATTGTAATAAACAGATAAATGAAGTAATTGATAGTGTAATGAAAAAAATAAGGCAACAAAAAATATGGTGTTGGCAACCATAAAGTATGGTTGATTTAGTAACAGCAATTATTTTTGTTGGCTACACATCGATTATTGTTAAACTAACTTGGTTGCAAATACCATAATTTTTGGTTGCCTTTAACATAATAAATTGCATAATTATGCCGCCATTTTGATTTGAATCACAGCAAAATAAAATGGTTGCTGCTACCAAACCTTCAGGTAAAGTCATTTTATTCCGTCAGCTGTTCACCCGCGACGCCATATTGTTTTGTGATCACAGTAAATGTCATTGCTAAAAGTTTATATGAATCTTAAACGTGCATTAGCACGTAATTAAATCTTTTTCGAAGGTAGCTGAGAAGTTCGCAAAAAAGAAAAGAAAGTTTGATCGCCTCCGCGAACTTCGGGCGTTTTGTTCGAATTCGGTCGGGTAGATTGTTAACCGTGATTTGTCAGATTTAATGTCTGTTCAGGGGCATAAATAACTTCGGTTTCGTGACTGGAATACATAAAGCTAGTGAACTCCAGAGAAGCTATTAATTTTTCTGTTTATTTGTGACCGGCTACTTTCTTAGCATTCCTGCCTCGAAGCGAAAGCATAACGCTACAGATTTAGTTCCCTTTTTAGAGGAAATTAATGTAATTAACAAATTATAAGAAGTTATATAGTTTTTATTTAAAAAAAAACAGCGTGTATGTGGTTACACCACGCGCGTTAAAAGTAAAACTTATGTACTTTACTTTAATTTGATTTAATTTACATATTATTTCGTGTTATATTTCAAAATTATCATCCCACACTTGCATTTACATTCACCAATATTTCCGCACGTCTATTTATTTATATATGAATAAAATAAACGTGACAGTTAACCGAAAATATTTAGTTTTTTGTCTAAATTGATCTATCTTTACTCTTTAAATTATTTATAATAATGGTTACTTGACAATGTCCACAATCATTTATAATGAAGGTCATTCAATTGAAAAAATTAACAAACCTCCCAGCGATCTCTCAAGTTTAACCGAACGAGCGTGTCGCAATTAAAATCATTCGCTGCCTAGGAAAAAAATGTGTAAGGTTTATATAAGAAAAAGGCTAAGGAAGTTTTATATAAAAAAAAATGGAAATGTTTTTATGTCGGTGCAGAACATGTTTGTTTGATACACACAAATACACACACACCCTAAGAGTGTGCAACGTAAGAAAGGAAGGTAGGAAATAAGCTAGGTAGGTCACAACTGGATGTGACCGTCTCGGGGTGCATTTTAGAGTGATACCTTCAATCATTTAATGAAAAGCCTAATTAGGTTATACAAATGTCTAATTTCAGTATAGTTCAACGACGACATTCTAGACTACTTATGAGCATAATTATGAGAATTTATTAATAATTATGAGCGTTTAGCACGAACTAATCTAATTAGTTAAATTAGTATGTTTGCCGGATTCTTCTCATTGGTTTGTATACGAATTTATTTTATCGTCTATACTTAATCTCACAAACTCACATTTTGAAATCATGTACTAGGTAATGTAAATAGGGTTTATACGGAGAGTGGAAATAGCCTTTTATTGACAAGGGTTTGACGTTCGCAAGTCGACAGCTGTGAAGTGGGAGGGTGTTGCCTTGTAACGAATAATGCAGGCCGTTTAACGAATGCGTCTGTAGTTTGGTAACGACTATATTGCTAGATGATAAATTTCTCGTGAAAACCGCAAGGAAACCAACCGCCGCAAAACATTTACAATTTCCATCATCATCACTTTCATATCGTTGGTACACACAGTGAAATTATCATATGACACTCATTATATATTATCATATAATTATATAATATAATAATCACGAAATCAGAGGCTGTTTGTTTAAAAAAGGCCGTTAATTTATTTAACTATTTTTCAACTGTAAATATTTTATTACTCCTAGTCGAGTGAATTATTATCATAGCGCGCCTATTTAACAAAATGCCGAAGCATTTGAAAGAGGTAACCAAAGTCAACAAACACTATAAAATTTCTCTCAAAGGTTACTTATAAACGCTATGATTAATTGATTAAATATCATTAGGATTATTGTAATAGTAATTACTACATGGAATACTCTTGAATAGTGATTGTGTTCTACTGGTGTTAATGTTATGTTGTAAAGTTAGTTATTTATTTTTCTGTGTGTTAAATGTTGATTAATTGTTTCTTTTTTTTGTTTCTTTTTTTACCTAATGAAAAAGTGTAGGTAAATTTAGTACGTATAGTTTCTAAGACTTGTCATCAAATTGAGTTTCTGGCAGCCAAAACCATGTTTTTGCCAGAACCCATTTATGTGTCTTTTTTTTGAATAAAAATATATAAAAAAAAAATAGCTTCCATTCAAACAAAACTGGTTTTTAAAATGCCGAATAAATTTCAACTAAGTAAATTTTTCTAAAATATATTTTTATTCATTAGAAAATAATGTTTTCAAACGCTCTATACTATAAACACACCACGATTCAGTCAAACTGAATATAATCAGAAAACACATATAGTAAGGAAGTTTTTTTATACAGGCTGTTTTTAAATTTAGGGCACTAATGTTAGGAGGTTGATCAATATCGATAACTGAAACGGTCTCACGAAAAAAAAAAATCATGCTAAAGTAATTAAATTATTAAAAAACTTTGTGTGTTCTTCGGGGTGCTTGGAGATCACTGACCGTTCAACCGTCGTGCTCTCAAACATTAAACGATTTCTATTTAATTTTGTAGTCGTTTGTCTCATAATTGACATTTTCAATATTTTTTGCTGATTAATGTTTGATTATCCTAAAATCCTTAATATCCTTAATTTAAAAACATTCTGTATATTAATTAGCTAAGAATTTATGCTTTTGTATATTATTATGAAGATAATTTTATTAAAATAAGTAATTAAATGTAAAAAATGGTTTAGCAATATATAAAAAATAAAAACACATTGAACCTATGTAAATTTAGAAATATACATACGGTAAAATATAAATACAAATAAAATCTTACAGCGTCGAAGGGATAATAGGTTTCTTATACACAAACTAATCTGGGTCGGTGCGAACGTTAGCAACGCATTCCTAAAACGGCCTCACCGTAGTCACGACCGCGAGTGATGTATCTTTGGGGTAAATTCGATTCGAGGCCTATTTAAACGATGAATTTAGGTAACTCGATTGTATTTCAACGTTTGGTTACCCCTCTTCGATTACCCGGATTCGTCTTGGTAAATTTGGTCCAGAAGCTGTTTGAAACTCGAGTGTTACGTTCAAGGAAAATCTTGAGACCCAACGAGATGTGATACGTTCAAGAGTTACGGTCGAAACAAATCGGTCCAGATGTGTCATGTACGTCGAATACACGATCATGTAAGTCGAGCGAACTAATCGAGATGATAGAGGAGATTAGTTAGGCTGTGGTTAGTTTAAAAGTTATTGATACTTTTGTGATTTTTAAACAACAAATGGTCAAATTATTATGCTTTGTACCTCTTTTTAAGCATATCGCGTGCGTTAACGTTTATATGGAGGAGAAGTGAAGAAAGATAAAATTATTGATACTTTTGTGATTTTTAAACAACAAATGGTCGTCAAATGATTATGCTTTGTACCTCTTTTTAAGCATATCGCGTGCGTTAACGTTTATATGGAGGAGAAGTGAAGAAAGCTAAAATTATTGATACTTTTGTGATTTTTAAAACAAATGGTCAAATGATTTTGCTTTGTACCTCTTTTTAAGCATATCGCGTGCGTTAAAGTTTATATGGAGGAGAAGTAAAGAAAGCTAAAATTATTGATACTTTGTGATTTTTAAACAACAAATGGTCAAATGATTATGCTTTGTACCTCTTTTTAAGCATATCGCGTGCGTTAAAGTTTATGGAGGAGAAGTGAAGAAAGCTAAAATTATTGATACTTTTGTGATTTTTAAACAACAAATGGTCAAATTATTATGCTTTCTACCTCTTTTTAAGCATATCGCGTGCGTTAAAGTTTATGGAGGAGAAATGAAGAAAGCGAAAATTACTTATGTGTTTCAAATATATTAAATTAAATAAAACAAAACGTTCATATTACACTGACAGCTGATTGACTGAATGAGTTTCGAGCTGTGAATTTTGTATAGCCGTAAACTTAATATTTTTACATGATTTTTATCCGTGTAACCCATATTGTCGAATTTGCGAAGAATGCTGGCGTATTTTGGTATGTTTACCTTGTTTTATAGGCAATCTCGATGAAAGTTCAAACAATCTGCTCGGAGACACGCTCCGCTAACCTCAAAGACGTGTTTGGTTACGGCCGCGACCGACACTAAGAAATCGTCTCATTTTGCGCTGTTGACACAATTTCACGAGGGAATTTCCTCAAGAGTCTATAAACCTGCCTTGGCGCGGAAGTCAAAACATAATTTTAGCACTCGCACATAATTTTAGGCCCGCTATCGCCGATTTTGAGGTTATAAACTCATGTTTCGCTATTAAATTCTCCATTACTTTTAGCTTTTAAGACGAGGTAGTAATTTTCTATAACCACATCGTAACTTATTAGGTATTTTTATTTAAATTTCAACGGATTAAAGTAGGGCATAGGCAAACTCTAATTGTACGAACTTGTATCAAACATAGCACACCTCAACCGGCCGTACCCTTGTGCAGCGAGAGTGCCTATACTAAATCCATCTTTATACTGTGCCGTAAGGGTTGCTCATATCGAAAATTATTTCAAACAAAAGTTGTAGGGAAATTATTGGCCTAAAATTAACATTTCGAACTAATTTGATACTGTGTCTAAAAAAGGAGGTATGATTTTTTGAACTTTGAAAAACCACATTTTCCCACCCCTAGGACTAACGGTTGGAGCTATCAAAAAAGTTTACTTAAATAAGTTTTAGGCCCTTATCTGAGGAATAATTTAAAAAATAAATTAATTCGATATCATGAATACTAAGAAAGTTATAGCAAAATTTCACTTTTTCGAAAAAATCCCCCCTAATTTTGACCGAGATTTTGTGCCCTTAAATCTCATGTATTCATTTGAAAATGATTGGTGTAAAATTACGGCAGTTATCGTGTCCACAAGATAGTTATATAGATAGAGATATAGACTTTTAAACTGAAGGTGTTTTTGGGTTCTAGGGGATGTGAAACGCGAAGCTATTCGAAGTTTTCCGCAGTTACGACATGGTACCCATTGCAATAGGTAACTATCCTAATGAAATCTACCAAAAAGATTAGGGTTATGACTGTGAACTTAAGTCACAGAAAAAAAAAACTTACTTCATTTATCTTCCAGTTTAAAGCAATGCAAAAAACCTTCCTCGGGGTCATGGTAAAAAATAAAAAAAAAAAGATTTTTAATTTACATTTAATTTTGAATTTATTTAAATTAATTTATTTTTGTGCAGGTAATTTAAATGTGTATAATAAAATGCTTTTATGCGGTATAAAATATCTTGTTTTTAAAAATGTAAGGTTCATATGTATTAAATTACTCATAGAAATAAATAAATAAATATCCCGGGGGTGAAGTGTACCCTCTGAGTGAATTCTGTTCAAAATAGATATTGCTATCTGCTCACTGACATCAAATTTGTTTGTTTGCGATTTCCAACAACCTGGATATTCTACGTTGCCTGGATTATGTTCAAAGGGAGGCTAATAAGTATCCAGGCATCCGGGAACGTTCGCGTAGTTAAACAACCCTTTACCTAATCGGTGAAACACGGATGTATTAATTTATATTACATTCATGTTTCCCCTCGTCGATTAATCCACTATCATAATCGGATGCAGACATGTTTCGATTACGAATACAGCTTACTATCAGCTGCCAGCTACTACGGAGGCGCTGCTTACAGAAGATACAATACAGGGTGTACTTTTTATTAATTAATTCAGTTTTTCAAGTTGGTGAAATGAGAAACAAAAGAAGTCCCAGTGATACTTAAACGCATAGTTACCTTACGTGCGTCCTACTCGCGCAAGGGTTAGAGCAGGATGGGGCGAGAGGGGGTGGGTAAGCGAGGCACAACTGTAACACGGCATGCTGCGTGGACGATGGGTTAACCAAACGATTAAATAACTATATTCATTTTTTTTTATTAAAAAAAAAAACAAAGTTAAGAAACGTTGTTCAGTTTAAAGTGTAGAATATATAAGAAAAAATAAAGAAAAAGCATTACCTGCTTTAACCTGTATAAAATTAGACTAAACAACTTATCTGTGATGAGTCATTGTCACCCATATGCTAGGTTATATATAGGGATGTTTTTTTTAGAAGCGTGGTTTTCAATCTGGCACTACTTTTTTCGTAGTTGGTGTTTTTGGCAGCTGTCACTTGATTTATGCTCAGTTTGGTTTGCCATTTCATAATGAATAGACTTACTCCTGAACAACGTGTCGTGGCCTCCAAGATCGTGCGATTTAACACCGCTGGACTATTTTTTGTGGGGTTATGTGAAGTCGCTTGTCTACGCAGATAAGCCGGACACGATTAACGCCTTGGAAGAGAATATTCGGCGCGTTATTGCTGACATACGGCCCAACTTGGTGCAAAAAGTGGTTGAAAATTGGGCCTCTCGGCTGGAATTTGTTCGAGTCAGCCGCGGCGGCCACTTACCCGAAATCATTTTTAAAACATAATGGCAAACCCTTATCTTTATAATAAAACTAAATTCTTAGCCATAACATCAAATTATATGCGTTTTATCTCTTCTTGAAAACCACGCCTCTAAAATCATCACCCTATACAAATATAATATTTCAAAAAATCTTTTACCAATATTTAGAATGGACTTTCAGGGTGGACATAGGCCGTTAAAATACAAGGGATTTTCGTGGAGATAAATTTTACTATGTTATTAGATTTTATTTATGGTTATGGTTTAGGTTTTAAACCGAGCAGCGTGCGCTACTATGCACGAGGCCGTTTACGTTTAATTATATTTTTCCAGCGAGCTGCACGTGCGGCGTTTCTGTCACGTTGCTCGTCACGCGCCCCCATCAATCCGGATGGGGCAGAAAATCGAAATACGAGCCGCCGTCACCGCCTTCGTCACGTCACGTCACGTCACGTCGCGTAACTAGATATTTAATACCCCCTGAGATTTCCCGCGCTTACATAGATTTCATTATTCCATTTCGTCCCGCGGGTCAACGATCCGAACATTCTAGCTTCGGCACTGAAGACGGCTCGCTGCGCTCCACCTCCGCAAGATCCACTTGGACGCTATTTTACCACTCGTTAAATGTTTATTTATCTTTATTAAGCAAATTGCTTCTCTCAGTACAGATTCATCTACTTAAGGGGGCAGGAAACATCTGTGCAATGTAACAGTCGCTTTACAATTACAATTTAATATTACACACATATATACACATTAAAACACTCTTACATTCCACACCCTATTATATTCACAGATTATAACACTCTTACAATGTTATCACTATAAATTATATCCTAGTTCGTTCTGTTAAAAGTATCTGTTAAATTGGAGATACCTGTAGTCGGCTTAAGTTGTTATTTATCTATTTCTATGTAACTGTCATTATGTATAGCTGTATGCATTCCTCATATAAATAAATAAATTATATTTTCAATAAATAAATGACAACAATAAAAATATTAGTACCAACTTAATTAGTATAAAATAAAACCAATTAAATATTTTCACCGAGTGAGTAGAAACTATAAAAATTAGTGTTTAAACTGAGAATAGAGAGCGAGAGACGAAGGGAAGGGGAAGGAGAAAAAATGGGGAATTTATATTAATTTAATTTTAAATTTTTTTGAATGCCATTAGGTTTATATTTAATACATCAATATTTGGAGATTTTCTGTTCTAAGTAATACACATGTATTTTTGGATGCATATTACAGTATCAGATTTTAGCCTTATAGATTCAGAACTAAAAGTGTCGCGAAAACATAATATTCATATATTTTACTAAAGAATTATTATGACCTAGATCATATACAATCATTTTGGGCCCTACTCAAATAGGTCAAATGTACCTGTGCTCTAGTCAGGAGAGATGGTGGTAATCAAGCGTTAAAAATGTTATGACCATCTGCAGATTCGAACCTTTGGGTCAGTAGCTTAACGCCTTAACCGCTAAACTACCACGATCTTAAGATATCGCCCTCAATATAAGTAGGTAAGCCACCGTGCTATGGATAGAGAACAGACAAGTATTTATGACTACTAAAAAGCCTACCGTAGAGACAATAATAGTTAAGAGAGAGAGAGACAGGTGGAAACTATATCGACTCGAGCGTGACGCACTCTTGCTCAGAGAAGTAAATAAACAATAAATAAAATATAACACATTGATATCAATAATATTTATCCGATCAGACGTATGGATTACTTGATCGAGCCAAAATCAAAAAAAAAAAATGTATGTAAGTATAATGTACTGAAAAAGAGGCGATTGGAATGCGCACTAACGAGGACTGTCACTGTGGCCTTTAATCTAAATTACTGTCACGTGTCGTCGCGCTCGGAATGATTTTTTTTCATCCCTGTAGAGACATGCTCCACCCTCTCCACCTTGTCCAACCACCCCTCTCCCCCGCCCTCAACCCAACCAGTGATACATGATTTTTTCAGTGGTCTTTAGGGGCACTCAATTTGTCCTAATGTTCGCTGGTCGGTTTTCGTAAAGTTCTCGACGGCGCATATAATTTATTCATATGCCTAACAATTTGACCAGTTTATTCTATACTGTGAACCTCCAAACACACCGATTAACAAATAAATAATCAATAAAATTATATAAAAATAAATAAAATTAGGCAAAACCGACAAAGTACAGGAGATAGCAGGGAACGTAGTGGTTTACTTGTTAGGGCGTTTGACTGTTGATCAAGCGGTCGCGGGTTCAAATGGTTGTCACGGGGAAATAGATCCCTCGTTAGCGCGTAAGGATATAGCAGGGTCACCAAGTAGTTGCACACTTATCTTAACTCAGTAGGAATACCAATAGGGATGTGCCTAGTCGGAGAGCGCGGTAAGTAAAGACCGAAAGTACAGTAAAGTTTCGTCTTCGATTATGAAAACTAAAGATGATAAAAAAACTATGAATTTATAAATCGTCTATGATCGATGTCACGCATAAATGAACCTTAATTTAATGAATTATGGTCTAATTTCGACCACTGGCCGACCACTAGTTTGTCTCATAGCCCGACTAGATTCGCTTTATTTATTTATTTATCTTTTCATACAAATGCATTAATTAACATGTTTTACTAATTTTACTGCTATGTATTCTTCATTAAATGCCGGTACGCGGAAAGACTTTTTTGTAAATAATATAACTTATTTATTTATTTAAAAATTACATATACTTTGGAGGTACCATTCCTCCGATGGTATAGCTGATTGGCAGGTGATGCAACTAAGTTATTTTAAAGCCAAGTTTTTATCCATTTTCTTAGCCGGGAAGAAGTCTTAGGGAATGGCTTGAAGGCGCTGTAGTTAGACTATTCCACTCTCTAATGGTGCGCGGAAGAAAAGAATGAAATCCGACATTCTTTCTCCTAAAAATATCCTTTATTTTGTGGGAATGGTCCTCTCGTCCGATATAGAGCGGTTTCTGAAGTTGCTCACTAATGGAGGACCATGCTGGGAGCTTCAAGTAGGCCTTAAATAAGTTAATAAGACTAGATATTTTTCGCCTTGAACCTAAAGGCTCCCATTTAAGGTCAGATATAAATTTCGTCGGATTATTATTACATCAAAAGTTTGAATTACATTCCGAGCACCGCCAGTAGGTGATAGGTGATATCACTTTTCCTAACCGCACTTTGTCCGTTCTAAGGTAGGCTTAAACGAGTTCTATCTAGAATTTTCTGGTGCGGGCGGTTCCTGCCCAGCGCCATTTTCATAAATCATTCACGGTGCCCCCCCCCGCCCCCGCCCCGCTTTTCGCGCCCCTAGCGCCGCCTGTACGCCGATGGGAGAGGGATTTATTTGAAGCGCGTATTGTGTAACTCATTCGTAACAGGAAATGTTGAGAGCGGATTTCGAATATTGTCGTATATTTGTTAATTTTGTCAAGTTCAGAGATTAAAATCGGTTTTCACTGTAATAGGGAGCGATGCGCTCCATTGTAAGTTCCCTGGCCTCGTAACTAGATGAAGTCAATTTTCGAAACTGGTAATAAAAGCATTTATTTACAATACTCAATATCTTCATTTATTTATAATTTTTTATACCGATATAAACAATACATGTAATTTTACATCACCTACACACACACAAAACCACATTTTTAAGAAATTGTTTATATTTAGCTTAAAATTAATAATAAACAAATTAAAGTAGATAAGAACATTTTTTTTAAAAAATAATTGCTATGATCTAGGTCGTATACAATTATTTTGGGCCCTAATGTGTCTATACTAGAGTCAGGGGAGATTGTGGTAATGAAGCATTAAAATGTTATGATTATGTACGGATTCGTACCAGCGTCCTTTGGATCAAAAGTCCAACACCTTAACTACTAGACTACCGCGATCTGAATTTACTAACATATATAACAATATTTATTTTATTTATTTATTTATTGTACATAATTAATTTGACAAAAAAAAATAGAAATGTAGTAGTAGAAATCACAGTTATAAAAGAATAATACAAATGCACAGGGAGCGATTAGCACTGCTACATTTTGTGCCCTGCCTTCTTTACTAGACTATGTCTGTACTAAGGAAGGCAGTGTTATATTGTGCTACAACTGAGATTGTCAAACCGTCAGAAATATGAACAAGTATATTTGTAAGATTTTTTTTTTTTATATAAAATACATAAATATATATAATATATCATGCATTTTTGTATTATATTACATACATAAGTTAGGTTAGGTTAGTATAACAATAAATTGCGAGCATTTTGGGTAATAGTTAAATGATTTCAATTTAAAATGGACAACAGAGTTACTTAACCCTGGTTTCCTTTCTCACTCAGCCAATATAATTTGTTTTTTGACAAGTTACAGGGTTAAGGCTAATCCAAAGGATAAATATTAATTTCGTTATATTTAGAACCTTTTTATGGCGGGCATTTGGTAACGATTGGATATTTAATTAAGTATAAAAAAAAATATTTTAGTTACCTCGATCTTATTGTCTTCAACACCGAAAAGGTAGATTTTTAAAATTCACTTCTATCTCTGTAATATTTAATAAATGCTAAACTGCTAATAGCTGTTGAATTACTCTTAATTAATTGGTCTTAGGAAAAATAGTAATTGAAAAACAAATGAAGGATCTAAAACGTGAAAGTTTGTTTTTTAATTTTTATATTATGAAACCGTAATTAAAGTACTGAAATTCAAGGTCAACTATCAATATACTTTGCCTTAAGTTTTAGGCCATACGAACGCGTTGGGTGATAAGCCAGCTTTCTACACACTGGCCGTGACTCGAGTAGACGCGACGCAGCTCGAGTCCGATTCACTCTGCATCCGTGTCTAACTTTACTTTTACATTCAGCTTCCGACAATGGCTAACAATGTAACGAATGTGTCGTACGAACACTGCAGAATATGCAGGTGTATTATATATCGCCATCGAATGACTTTTTAAGCTTTACCTTCCATTATTTTGTATCTCAAAATATTTACACGGCTACCCTGTACTGAACAATAGTTCAGTTATTGGAAGAGCATATATTTTCACATTTATTTATCGCTAATTAATATTATAATAGTGCTAACTTTAATTATAATCGCTAATTAATATTATAATCGCTAATTAATATTATTTGCTAACACGTTGATTTTCTTCTCGGTTGGAAACGTTGTTGTGTGCCAGTATGGGCTGATATTTTCAAATATAAATTAAAACATTACTACGCAGTTGATAACTATTTTATTTCTTTTCATAAATTTTTAAATTTTCTATATTATGTATTTTATTAATTAATTTTAATCAATTCCCTACAACAACAACATTCAACGCGCGCGTTTGTGTGATACGCGCACATATTGTTTATTTATTTCTTTGACATTTAGTCATTGACGAACTTAGGGTATAGATAACCATTTGAATAAAGTAAAAAAAATATGAGTAAGCGTTTGGTACCATGGTAACCAAGACCTAGGTAATTTTTTTTGCATGTTTTAGGCATAAGTTGAGTTTAAAGATCTTCTAATGGTATGTGGGGTTCACGAGTACAAACGGCTCGTTCACCTGGGTTCCGCTGACGACATCATCAGACGCCTGGTTCAAAGTCCGTCGACCGAAAGTAACGCCGTTCGATAGCGTCACACCTGGCAGGCTATAAGACCGGAGGACGGTCGTCAGTTCACCCGATTTCGCCGCGCCTCTAAGACCTACTCTCGTCTGCCGTCGCCACGCTGGCCCGTGTCCTTACACAATGGAGTCTAAATATTATATCGAATATCGGAGTATTTATGTAACGAGAGGAAGGATAGAGTAATAAATCTTCTAACAAACCCACAAATTATTACCTATCCTACGGGCCCACCGCAGTGGGGTCCGTTACATTTTTACTCGTGACCCCCACAGGTATTATGCATTTAAAAAGCGGTCTTTGGTTGAATTTAAGATATATTTCGGGTGGAAGTATTTAATTGTAAATCGCTTTTGAGGTTTCTGATCTCTCTAGTGAGCCTCGGATTTATTGCGCACACGCATGTTCCGAGTCCCCGCCTCGTGAAACAACATGCTTATAACCCATTTTTAATTCCGAGTTTGCGTTTTTAACAGTAGCGCTTTTAAACACTGAATAAAAATAACTGACATTTATAATTTAAATAGTGTTATTATATGCGTTTTAATCGAATCTTTGACCACTGACCACTGACGTTTCTTAATAGTCCAATTAATAAAGGGGGTGTAGAGTGCGTGAGCAGAAACCTAAGCGATTCCTTAAGAAACTTATTCAGCGTGCTTAGGAAGTTAGAAGAAACATACTAAAAGTCTTGACGTCTAGGAGGGGAGCTGAAGTGAAGGGTCCACAAAGACCCCACTTTTGGGTTTTTCGCTTATATCTCAAAAACCGCGGGTCCTAAAAAAAAAACTCAAAGAACAGATGAAAGCTCATAAAATTTTATATAACTTTTAATCTAAATACTTTTTCCAAATTCCCAGCCATTTTCGAGCTACGCGCTCCGGAAAAGTGAAAAATATCGAAAAAAGATTGTTGGCTCACATTTTTAACGAACATTCCTTTATATCGTCTAAACTACTTATCTGAGGAAGACATTTCCCGTGAAGAATTTGCAGAGAATTGAATTCTCTCGACGATATGAAACGGAAGCGTGGTTTTTCCAGAAGTTTCCTCGCGGACATCGATATCGACATTTCATATCCTTAATACTTGTAGAAAGAAGTAACAACACTCACGAGCTGGTATAGTTACGCACTTCATCCCCCAACCACTACTGCAGTGGAGCTTCTGTTCACTGTGATAAAGAAGTTTACACTTTTTTCCCGAGCCTTCCTACTACGCAACTAAAACAAACAATAAGATAACACTATCGACCTTATGTGGATAAACGTCCCCACATCCGCCCCCCCCCCTCTCGCCAATCCGACATGCCGTTTCCGGGTATTACCGGGTCCCTCCGATCGCCGGTGGGCCATAAAGACATGTCACAAAGTCACAACACGCCGCAGGCAAATAAAAATGGCTGCTGCGGTGACGTCATCATACGCTCTCGAGGCGATCTCTTCTCCTTCGGCTTTTCTCCTAGGGATGCGTTGAGATTATTTGCAGCATAATCGATATTGGTTTTTTCTATCGTTTCTAAGTATCCCCTAAGTCAGAATTTAAGTTCTATTACGCCTTATTATTAAGTCACCGAAATCTGCGTCCTAAATATTTTAGAAGATTTAGCCTTAAACCGCGCCGCCATATTGGCAGATTTTGCTGTCTTTTAGCATTCGTTCTTTCGCAAAACTTTTATTATTTACTTTAGCGAATGTTCATAAAGGATAGCTATCTATTTTTGGCGACTTTACTGAAAACAATCTTTTCTCCATTAAAAAAAAACAACTATAGGTATTTGAGAAACAAAAAACAAAATGGCGGACACACTAACAATATAATTGTCATCGTTGACAGTTTGCCATAGGCTGATCGAACAAGATGACAACTGAACCTTTACTTCATAGATAATCTTTACTTCACTACGAGTCTCGTTACTAAGGATTCGAATCTTAAGCCCTTAACCCTTATACCTTATACCTTAAGCATAAGAGTAGTATAGATGGCCTCCTCAGCTCGTCCGCAGCGAAGACGAGCTGAGGCGATTACATCTCAAAGCAACACTGAAAAGATATTTTAGCAAAACGTTTGATTGTTTAAAAAATTGCACCGGCAGCAGGAAAATTTATAAGCGAACATAAGTGTAAGCAAATTGTATAGTTATACGTACAAAATTATAATAATTAAATATCCTTTGCTATGGCAGCAAGAGATATTTTAGTTAAAACATTTTACTATGATTAAAAAAACAATATGGCGTCGCGGGTGAACTACTGACGAAATAAAATGACGTTACGTCGAAATTTCGTAGCATTTTGCTGTGATTCAAATCAAAATGGCGGTGTGACTGGATTGCTGATCGTAAAATTTGCGGTTTGTATTAATTATTGTAGCGATAGCTAGATTTAATGTTGAAGGCAACCAATAATTATGTTACATTTGAGAAATACGTTAGAAAACAATACCAATAAAAAATGGTTTAACAATAATCCACAATAAGTAACAATATGTAACTTACAGTATGTTGTATATATATGTAAGTTACTTCAACAAAACTTATTACTGTTACTATATCAACCATATTTTATGGCTGCCAAGACCATATTTTTTTTCAGTGATCCTTCGCGACATTTGACGTTCCAGTCGACTATTAAATTTATAATTTTTATCATTTAAAAATCAACCGTGATGCGTTTATATATTTGCAATCATGTCGATGCCACAAATGGCACCAAACTTCACACACAGTACACATTATTTAAGTTTCATTTATTAATTTGTTGTTGTCAACCATTTTCATGTTTGGTACATTTTTTTGGCCATGTAAATGTAGTGTTAAAGAATTGTCTTCCTGTATCGCTGTTATGTACTTTCTAAATAAATAAAAAATGTACCGATAATCGATTTATTCTCCCCATGGTTTCCCCGCTCTCTACTGTGTTACAACTTCTAGGTTTTATCAAGAAAATAGGGACGGGGTGGGGTGGGGCGGAGTTTGAAGGGAAGAGGGTGATATTTACATGTTGGGGTAGGTTCAGGGCGAACGACTTGTTTGTTTTCTTACTGATTTCGCCCTATATCATTTTTTATTATCTACACTAATATTATTTAAAGTTGTTTGCATAGTGAGGGAAAATTAATTTGATATTTCTTGTAATCTCGTAGTGGTTATAATATGTGCTATTTTGCCGAAATGTCTTCAGAATTTATTTTAAATGTTTAATCAGAAGCGTATTTTATTTTGCTTTGCAAAAACACGATCGTAAAACCGTAAAACTGTTGCGTAGAAGGCAATTTTTATATACTAAAAATTTCCGTGACGATAAGCTAATTTATTTTGATAAGAATTTAACATTACCTACCTAAATTACCCGCGAAAGATTAACATTCATTTTTAATAATCTATTAAACATATTTTATCAATTTGTGAATTAACCTTAATATATGTAATTGTGGAAATAAAAGATTAAATTAATGTTTTTGATTTTAATTATCTAAATAAAAACATAGCAAAACAAAAAACGCTGAGCGCCATCTTTTGGCGGTTGTCAAAAGCAGCTATGCTATATGAGCATGTTTGCGATCTTATAACTAATAAAAAAAAACAATATATATTCATATATATATCTGTATTTAGAGTGCTAGTGCGAGTGTAATTTAATTTAATTTTAATCTTTACATGTATCTCTGTACTTTAGCGAACCTGTCATCACTTAATTTTACAAACAACTGTATGTACCATTCTTTTTTCATATATTGTATTGTTGGTTTTCCGAATAAATAAATAACTATAGCGTGTAATATTCACTTAAAAAAAATTTAACGATAAACGCAGCATTTTTATTTAGCACGGTACACGTATGCATGTGTTCAACTCCAGCTCGCTGGCAACAAGGCAATCTTCGTTCTACCGTGCGTGAAGAAGTTTCACTTGAAAAATGCATCGAAGCACATGATATGTGTGATATGTAACTCAATTTAAATACTTACGTTTATATTTTTCTTGCAATATTCCTTTTAGATAATTTAAACTATTCTGCAAAAAAATTTTCTTGAAAATATTAATATGTACCGAAATATGCGAAGGTTCTTATAATTAATAAATAAAGACGACAACCATCTTCTTTGAGGCACAGTAGTGCCAGTCGCTTATTGGTTAATGGGCTTAAGACCATTCCCGAAAACTTAAAGCGGTGTTTATGTTCCCTATTACAAGTAGGAAATTGTATAAAAAAAAAACGAAAATAATACATCCCCAAATTTATTATTTTTTTACCGAAATGTGTGCAAATCAATCTGATGTTGTTATAGGCCTGCCGACCTTAGCGCCGCCGAAGTCCGTTCGACCCGTACCGTTATCGACATACATACGTTTACGCCCCTTAAAAGTCCTTGTCACACAAAACACGAATAGCGGATCGCGTTACACTGAGGGAGGAGCGACCGTAGTATGGCGGGTTTCACACAAGCTACTTGACTATGGTTTAAACATATGACACGCACACTCATACATGCAATTTAGTTTTACTATTAATCTATAATACGTTTTCTTTCCTTTATTTCCCTTACTTTGAAAAACTCGGGATAGCCTTTAGATGTATTTTGGTTCTTAATTTTTAATTCTGTTTATTTATCCACAAGTGCATATATTTCTTTAAATATAATTTGTTAACTTTTGTTAATGTTAAATGATAGTCAAAACAAACACCAATAGATATATTTAGAGGTTATCTGAATTGGAGGGTACCTTCCGTTTGCGCAATCTGTGACAGCTGTCAAAGGCACGTGTTGGCCACACTGCTCACCTGCCGCCACCCCCTTAAGGCGACTGCACACGCGAGCTGAGAGCGCCTACGAGCTGTGCTTGCAAAAAGAAGCCTTACACGATGAACGTAAAGGTGTGAACTCATGACGGGCATGAACGGCGCTTATAACACAAACCGCGGCCTAGCATTTTGTATGAAATATTGACAATATTTAGTTTTCGAAAAATAACGGAAACGTTTTTTAAATCCATCTTCTTAATCACAAAAATATATATTTTCTGATAATGTAAAATTTTTCGACATAAATTATCATTTTCATATTAAAAAATTAAAACAAATATCTCCAATTTTATTTCTAAGTTCTTAAATCATATATCTCAAATCGCATAGGTAAATTTCTCCTCGTCTCATCATAAAAATATGTTTATTTTATTTTCTGTTTCTGGGTTCAAACGCTTTTGAACCCGCTGGTGACTTTAAAAAAGGCTTCCTCAAAAAAATGGGGGTTTTTTTTATATTATTACATAATATTTAAACAAAATAAGCCTAAACAATTTCAAAGAATAATAAATTATCTTTAATTTAAATAAACTAGATTACTCATATCTCTCCTGACGCCTTTGGAAACTTGTAAAATTCGCCTTGTTGTAGCATTCCAGTATGCAGGCGCCTTAACATCGCCCGCGCTCGCTCGCTCCGACGGCAGGCGAGCGAGACGGAAGAAGGTTTCCGCATATAGCAGTCGAACGGCCGCCATTTGCTATTTTAGTAGCGCGTTTTCATTGCATATTGAATATTGCGTTGTTTGTAAATCTATTTTAGGATTATCCAATTATCAGGCAACTTTGTCGTATAGTTAAACCGATTTGCTAACAAGCGGATGAAATTTATTCATTCTCTCTCCCTCTACTCACTTCTCACTCATAAATATACATCCAATCAATCATACTTACATAGCATTTAACCCTCACACGTCACAACACAACATATCATATGTGTATATATACCTATTTCCCTGTTGTTTTTTGTATTATAGTGGTTAAGGCTATGGAATATTGACCCAAAGGTCTCGGGTTCGCATCCGCACATGGAGATACGATTTTTAACGCTTCATTATCACCACATCCCCTGACTCTAGCGCAGACACGTTAGGCATGTTCAGTAGGGCCTAAAATAAATAGCAATTATTTAAAAACTTAACTCAATGAATGGATAAAATAGCCTTCGTTTTATATTTTACACGTCATTGCGTAACAACAAATTACCTACCAGAAACAGTATACATTAATTAAGAATGTAATTACATTAAAAACGGAAGACATTTTTTACAAGATAGAAAGAAACGATTAATATTATATGTTAGAAATTAAGTGAGTTGACTCGGCCGAGTGCGCGAGCGAGACATCGTGTCGATGGGCTGATTTGTTTGCCGTCTCGCTTGCGAACTCGGCCGAGTTGCGTTGTAAGCGAGGACTTTTATTTACTGCTCGCAACTCATGTAGGTATCAAAGGATAAACATTAATTTGGACTCATTTAGACCCTTTTTTTGGCATTTGGTGACCATTGGACATTTAATAATTAAAAAAATATGTTTAGATACCTTGTTCTTATGTCATCGACATAGTAAAGGCAGATTTTTTAAATTTAATTCTATTTCTGAGAAATTTAATAAACGATAAACTCCTAAAAGTTATTTTTTAGTTGAATCGCTCTCTTATAAAACACATTAGGGACTTAGGAAAAATAGTAATTGAAGGGCAAATGAAGGGTCTAAAATATAGGAAAGTTTGTTTTTCTAATTTCTATATTATGAAGCTGTAATTAAATAAAAACCAACAATTGCTTACTGACCGCGCAAGGAGTAACACCTGACGCCCTTTAAAAATAAAGCACTGAATTTCAAATTGGACTCGTAATCGTCTTTCACTTTTATATATATTTCAAAAGTTACGTAATGTGCTTTATACTTCGTTTACAATATTAAAACTACTAACTATCTGTAACATTTTACATTTACAGTGAAAACACTTTACATTATTTGAAGGCACAGAGAAATGTATTTATTTTATTTATTTATTGTTATTTTTACAGAAAAACTTACAGCTACACATACAATTATTACAATTATTTATCTATAAACATACGAAGAGAAAATGAGATACATCTCCTCTCATCTAAATTCGCACTTAGTGGCATGTCAGAAACTTCACCGTGTCCATCTAACTAGGTGCTGAACACCTGTCCTAAGATGGACTACCTAACTGTATCCATTAAAAATGGAATGCGAAGTATAGGAGCAGAAAGGACAGTAATCTAAGGTTCTGAATATCTTTTTTTTTTTAATTGACACGAACATACTTTTCCGTTTATTTAATAAATTTGTACATAGATGAGATTCAGAAAAACAAAACAAAAAAAGAAAAAAAAGAAGAGAGAGAAAAAAGAACTAAAAGGAGATACCCAACGCTAATAAAAAATAAATAGTGTTATTATTGTGTAGAACTACAGTCTGTAGTGTAGTGTCGTGTAGTGTAATGTAGTAATGTACGCTAGTAAAGTAGTGTAGTAAAACATTTTTATGTATTGTAAATAGTATAAATTTAATAATTTTAATAGTTGGAGCGGAGCACGCGTAGCGAGCGAAGATCCCATGTGGTGACTCAAATGTCACTCTGTTCACGGACTAAGGCTCTAGAACTACAAGACCGATTTTGATAATTATTTTTTAAAATGACCACGACAATGTCTTCTGTGCATAGATACCAAAAAACATATACATTTGATTGCGCAAAGAATTATAAAAAAATAAATGGTAATCCCTATGGAGAAATACATTTATATACTAAACTCCGCTCCAATGTATGCCGCAGCGAAGCAAAGCGGCGCCCTAGTATAATATAAATTTTAGTATATAATAGCAAATAAATCTTTCCTTTATGACCTTTGAATTTGAATAATTTCAAAGCAACACATTTTGAATTTATTCTTTGAGGTCTATTTTTTGAGATCTAGAAATACCTACATATGACTTTTGATTCGGTGAGATGGATATTCTCGATTGTTGCAGTTTCCTATCTGCAATTTGGACACTATCGCAATCTAATATAAAAAGAATAATTAAATGACAAATATAATTTTACAGTCTCTGAATTTTACACATGCATGCCTAAGAATCTATATATGTTTTTCCATCCAATTCATTTTTACATTCAGGCACGTACGAACACCCTAATTTTATAAAACCGCCATCACTATCATGCACGTTTTTCGAACATAACATCCTTAGGTAAAACATGTTATTGTATAAGTTATATCATAAGGAAACCTTCCCATAAGGACGTGTTTATTTAAAATAGGTATATTTTAGTCATTTTTTAATTTATAACTAGCTGTTCAACTGCGGGATTCGCTCTGGATTAGCTGCGGCGCTCGGGTTGAGTCGCTTCGCGTCTAAATAATTGCCCATATAATCTGTCTCCTATTCCACCCCCTTAGGAGTTGTTTTTTTTTAAACAGTAGCTATCTTCATACAAAAATCTATCAAAACGGAACATTCTCATTTATAATATTACAGTATGGATCGAGGCAGAAATTACCTGTGGATATTTGAAATAACTACGCCGAGAGCATATTCGACTGGCTGCTGCTTTGCTTGCGAAAATGGACCGAAATTGTGATGAACGATCTCGCCGTTGATTTATCCACTTCCCCCCTCACCCCCACCCCCACCCTCACCCTGCCCCCCAGACGTCCTATTTGCTGACGTACCAAAACTAATTAGACACCTCTACGGATCAGCTGTCCTCGCTAAATTGCCTTTCAGTGACTCGCTTATATACTTGTAGTTAGTTATAGATGCATAGTAAATAGTATATAAAATATATAAAGTCTTATAGGTAGCATAGATTTGTTAGGTAAATTAAATTAACAATTTACAATTCAACAATCAAAATTACTGTAATATAATATAATTAATTGCCACGATAGCCTGAAAATTAGGTGAATTTAAATATTAAAAAAAGCAGATTTAATAAATAATATAAATATAATAACTTCATAACCAATATCTAAGTATGTTTGCATATAAACGATTAAAACTGACTTGTATGTTTTAAGACATAATATGTTGTATCGGCGTTTAAATGGAAACCGCTATGTAAATTCGTAGATTTCTTCAAAATTAAATAAATAAATAATCAGTGGCATAATGGGTTTAGTGGCGTACCATATTGTTATTATTGCACAATTATATCTACCATTCTTTTTTTATATATTGTATTATTGGTTTTCCGAATAAAAGATAAATAAATAATTTATATATTGAAAATATAAGTTACATTCTGATGATTCCTGCCTCCCTAACGAGACGAATCTGTACTAAGGAAAGCAGTTTGGGTTTGTTTGCTTAATGTGCAACTTCCCTCATCTGATCGATGCTATAATAACCTCTAAAAAATATATAAAAATATAATTTAGGATAAATACAGTCAATAAAAGATTTTATGACAAATTTGGATATTGACTGATATGCAGTGCGGTAAAAAAATCTATATAATCATTTTATTCGGCCTTTACCTAAATGCGTTAGTAAATAGGGTTCTTACTAGTAAAAACGCGTTGTTTCTGATGCTATTCGATATTCACTAGTTAGAACGGGTTCTTAATGATTTATGGTGTTTACGGTAACACACACACATATATATATATATATATATATATATATATATATGACGACGCCGAATGGCGAAAGCTTAAAAAATATTATATCATCAAATCTATATATATATATATATATATATATATATATATATATGTGTTAATTTGGACATTTTAGCCTGTTAAATGTTTTTTACACGTACCTAGTTTTTATCTTAGATACTTTTATTTAGTATTTTTATTTAGTTTGCAATGTTTGTATGTTGGTTTAGGTCATATCTTGCAAGCTGAATTAGAACCACTTCCTCTAATCCTACGGAGTTGAAATTTGACATATTGGTTAAGTTCCGATGACAATGCATTTTTATGGTAAGAATGACCTGATTCTACACCCAGGATTGACTCCAGATGAAGGAACTCCTCAACAGCAGTCAGTCAAGAATTTTGTCCAGTTCAGTTCAGTTCAGTTCAATGCCACCATAAGTGACATTTATTTTTCACCAGATAACATTACAAGAAAAAAATACATCTTGTCCTGCCAGAGCCTGAAGGGCTCATCTGGCAGAAACTCAAATTTGAATTATATTTTTCTAACAGCGGCTAAATCCTTAAAACCTTAAACTACTAATTGTACATACATATCAACTTAAATAAAAATTATACACCAATTTAATTAATATTATGTAAATAAATAATAATTTTATTAATATATTTCGTTTTGCACTTGTCGGGTGCCATATGCGTGCGAGAACTGAATCTTAAATTGGTCGCAGTCAAAAAAATTTAAGATTAATTTATACCTAAAAAGTTGCGAAACCGTCAAAACATTGCAATATCTAAATAAATCAAGGTCATTGTTTTTGTATTTTGAACGACTTGATCTCGGAACTATTAATTTAAGGATTCTGCTTTGTAAATTCTGAATTTTATCGAGGTAGGTTTGGTATGTGTAACCATATCCCAAAAGACCATAATTTATTATTGACTCTACTAATGATTTGTAGACCATAATTAAGATACTGTAACTTAATTTATTTTTTAAATGATGAAATTTTACTAAACATAATCTTAACTTGTCGCACACTTTATCAACATGCCCTTTCCAATGAAATCTGTCGTCCACTGTAACGCCTAAATAGGTACGCAAAGCAAAGCAAAGCAAGCAATAGGTACGCAAAGCAAAGCAAGCAATAGGTACGCAAAGCAAAGCAAGCAATAGGTACGCAAAGCTCGTCTTCCTATAGTACCAATGCCGTCTCTGACCGGGCGAATCTATTTTGTGGGTTGTCTGTTGTAGATAAAACATACAGCTCTGTGTGCCCGTGCTGAGTCCTCAAAGAGCAAACGGCGTTGACATGGCCTTAATGAAGAAAAATAGCAATTTTCGACGAATCAAATAAATTGACTTATGGGGTATTTAGAGAGTAGCACCGCGCGAATCCCCTAGGGGCGTAGGGGTGTGATGGTAAGGTTCCGCGTTGGCGCCGAGTCGACACCATGCGACGTCGAATAGCTGTCGTCTGCAGAGCCAAATTCGATTCGGAGAGGAGGAAAGAGGTGAGACGCTACGTGTGAGGAATGCCAAGTAATCAGGTGTCCCTCGGGCGATAATAACGTGTGATGTGTGCACATACGCGATCCCTTAAATTCCAGACTCAATTACAGGACCACTTCCTTGCAATACTTTTTGCTTTTGGGGTTCGGTAGGCGTATTGGCTGGAAGTCTAGCATGTTATAATTAAAATATTATTTATTTATTAGAAATTTGTACTATTCTGTTGTGTTCAGCATATAAGTCAGATATTTTCTAGGAAGGGTCTAACGAGGTCTAAACTCTTAGGAGTATCATGCACCGTTTGAAAAGCTTTATCGCTATCACCAAGCTACACGTACTTAAATATACGCAGAACTAAATTTCAAGATAGTAATTTAAAAGTTTTAGAAGCCATGCACGTATATTTTCGCGCTAATTATTTAACAATATTGAATTAGTTCAATTTCGGGGAAGTCTGGAAAATCGCGCAGCTAAATAAATACCTACGAAGCGGAGTAAGACAATGTAGGTTCACCATCCGGTTGTTTTGTTCGGGACAGTTTGTATTGTTGAGCGCGCTCTGTGACAGTTTATGCCGTTCTTATTTCTTTACCACTCTTCTGCTGCCCTCTTTTGCACACTCTTTAAAATACCCCTCCCTCCCCTCACCCCTCCATAAAATCTCTGCTGTGTAAACATTTAAATCGGAGCGGAGAGAGCGTACCTCCCATGGATCGACTCCAATAGCGAAATGTTTGTGATGTCAGATCTCAATTATTTCACCACCGATTTTAGAATTTCAAACTTTAAATCAAATCCACATGAAAAATACTAGTTCGTGACAAAGCCGGAATTTTAAAATTCGAAATAATAACAAAGTTGTGTTTAAAAATATTTTCTCTATGGGAAATCCCATGTTAAATTTTTTATTTAAGAAGAATTATTTATTTGAAGTTCGCATTTCTCCGCTCCAATATGCTGCTAGCAAAATTGTGAAAAAGAAATGTGCTATGGGTATTATTATAGCACGCCTATTTATCAAACTGCCAAAGCACGTGAAAGAGGTAACCAAAATCAATAAACATTATAAAATTTCTCTCAAAGATTAACATATATACGCTGTGACTAATTGATTAAATACCATTAGGATTATTGTAATAGTAATTACTACATGGAATACTCTTAATAGTGATTGTGATCTACTTGTGTTAATGTTATGTTGTAAAGTTAGTTATTTATTTTTCATGTACTCTTTTTCTTTGTGTTAATTGTTGCTTAATTTTTTTTTTTGTTCTTTTTTATCTAATTAAAGAAGTCATAAAATTGAGTTTCTGGCAGCCAAAACCATGTTTCTGCCAGAACCCATTTATTATATTATATATCTTTCTTTTGAATAAAAATAAATACTTAATAAAAAAAAAAAATATGAAGTGTAGCGATAAAACTGTCATTGCGAAATTATCATTTTTCAGCGCGTTCTCCAGTGTATGGAGGGGGGGAGAACAATACACAATAAATTCAGCACCTTTCTATCTTGTCTCGTCGGCTATGTTGAATATCTTAGTACAACATCGTTGGATGGCATCTTTGCAAACTAATCGTAACAGCCCAATAGCACACTCAGATAGTTCGAAAACCACACCAGCGTTCTAAGGCCGCTTCGTTGACATTAACATTATGGGAATAATAATAATAAATAAATTTTAACGGGATCCACACTGCATGCAGATTGGCACAAGTAATCACTTTTTTTTATTAAACTGAATATTAATTATAGAAATAAAAATAAAATTGATATTCATTTATTTAACAGGTTTTCACGCGTTATCTAATAAAGCTTGGATTTTTATACATATATGTATTAACGCTAACCAATAATAACTTTTTGAATGGCAAATTTTCTAAAAACACGTTGGTGCAAGTGGTGAAATTGTTTTTTTTTTAAGTTTTTCATATATTTAAATTTAAATTGCAACATAGTAGTGACTAATTTCCCTCGTACATATGTTTAATAGTATTTTTTTGTGTATTTTCACAAAACGAAACGATGGTCGCCCCACTAGAGACGAGAACGAACGAGAATCGATATTTCGGGGATTACCGTGAACGTCGACCAATTAACCAAACTAATATCGGATAGTAAATAAAAAACGCCGAGGCTACCCGCTTAAATAAATTGCGCGACGTACGACCAAAGGCAGTTCTACGATTTATCGATAGTTTTTTTTAATCGATATTAGTTTCGTTTAAATAAGTAACACGCATGCTCACGTCCCCCCTCCGCCCTTCACTCGTGTCAGGGGCGAAACTTTTCAGCTGTAATAATTTCAGAAGTTTTTTATTTATTTATTCGATAATATTTAATGTTGGTATTATTATTTATTTGCATGTGTTATCTTGTAAAGTGTAAATAGAGTAACCTGTGTCAATAATAATTTATTTATTTCTTTATTTCGAGATAGTACTCTAAAAAATATTGATATAGATAACATGTTAACAATTAATCTTAGACACTTGTAAAAAATAAACTTGCATATGAAAAATAATACACAGATTATAATAAATAGACACAACATAAATTATATATTATATTCTACAAATACTACAAATATGGATATTATATACTCGTATATATTATATTATATATATGTAGTATAATTGTATAATGTATGTCTTAAATACCGTATTTAGATGATTTTTACGTTAAAATAGGAAAACACCGTTAGCTTACCTTATATAAAAGTCTGACGGTGTATTGACATTTGGAAAATTCGATTTTTTTTAATATTTTAAGGATTTAAATTTTTTTCAGCATATTATATAGCCAGAATGTTCAAAGATAAATTAATACCGAACGCACAGATAGTTACATCGCTTGAGTTATCGCTGGTTTAAATACAGGCCTGTATTTTATGAAAGCTTTTGACTATCACCTATCTATCTCTGCGGGTATGCAACAAGGTCAAACTTTCATTAAAGTAGTAAAAAAATGTTTTAAAAAAGAAACAATAATTATTAAAAACGATGAAAATGTAACGAATAATGAATGAGAAGTGAATGGTTTAATGAATATTCACAAGATTAACTTACGTTTTGCAAGTGAATCGTCATGGCTAAATGCACATTATGTGAAAATAGTTTAGTAAAATTCTTTAAAATATTCAATATACAATAAATATTATTACATATGTATTACTTTGTAGTAATTTATTCATTTTCAAGAGAAGAAAAATTCAGTTTGTGTGGATTTGTACCACTTCACTAGCCAATCGACTGCATTGATATTTTGAATTAGGCAATTCAAAATTTATATTCTTGAATTGCTTCCGATGTATTTGGATATTTTGTGTTTTTTCGGAAGTAATTAACGAATATGCCTTTTAAATTGATAAAGATCTTGGAAAAATATCAATGCGATTATCTTTATGTAAGGTATTTATTATAAAGACGACTGATGCGAGGTAGTATGTTATTAAATATCGCGATATGCTTTATCATAAAGCTTGTAACGTTAAGAGCCAAAACGCACTCGAATTGCATTTTATGCATGTTTTTGAGGTCTACTGCCAAGATAGCTTTTCATACCAGGCATATATATAAAAAATATAATTAGATTAACTGAACATATTTCTAGAAAACCTTTAAGTTGGTTTTTTAAATAAATAATCCTATGTTTACATAAAAAAAATATTGAAATTGGTAAGTTTTATTTTTTAAAATTCTCATAAACCAAACTATATATGTGACGTAAGCCTAATTTATACATAGAAATGTCCGCAATAAAATTCTACAGAAAACCTTAAATTCAGATTTTTGTTAATTTAACAATTTAAATTTAATTTTGTTGATTTTTTATTTATATTTTGAATATAAATAAAAAACTGACAAATATTTATTCTTTGATGTTGTTGATGGATGCTCGAAGTGCACGTGGCCGACACCATTTGCAAAGGTCGAACTTCAAGGCACCTCACGATATACTGGCTCTTAAATGCAACAATCAATGCATCTCCGCTCGCTACGATCAGATATAAATCTCCTGTCAATGATCCATTTCTCGGATGCTGTTGCGGCCGCGTTTATTTCTATCGAGACAAGGAAATTGCGACACATCTATTTTATCTCCGCGACGAATCTGATCATACTTGGCTCGGCTTTAGGTCATCTGAACGCTTCCGAGCGAGATAAAAGGCGCCTGCCACAAGTACAGCAGTTAATTGTATTCTTAAAATTCGTTTCGCACGCATCACCGCGAGCTCGTTAAAAAAACGGGTAGTTTAATCCTTGCCCGCTTTTCTAACAGGTAATAAATTAATATTTTTATGCTTAATTTTGGAGGACTCAAGTTTAGTTTTGTGGTTTCTGAAGTTTAGACGTAGTGCAGTTCGAGTCTGAAGTTGTGAAATGTTAATATTATAGAAATATTAGTTATATTGTAGTTAGGTAGTATTCAATTCCATTATAGTATTTTAGATATATGTTTAATTTATTATTGTCTATTTATTGATTAATTGCTAAACCTACAGCGAAACAAAGAAAGACATAGTGTTTAAGACTTATTAAAATAAAACATTACAGTGATACTTGTAAGTGTCATATAAGTTTTGTAAATTATTTATTTATTTATTTATTTATTATTAACATGTAAGCATACAGCGTAACAATATTAGTATATACATTTTACAAAGGGTTAATTATAAGGCCAATTAAAGCTTACGCCTTTGTACAAAATATTTTGAGCTTAACGCAAGTACCTAAGTACCTAAGTATATTGTATTAATATCGAATTGAATAATGAATCAAATTCAATTTCAATTTTTTATTTTTCCATGAATACATAATGTTAAATTACATTAAAATAAGATGAACACAAATTAACTCGCTATTTAAATACACAAGACAATTCTAGGTAGTATAAACAAACAGTCAAAGCAGAAAGAAAAAAGAAAAAAATAAAACTAAAGTAAACATATCAAATCCTGCAAATGCAGGAGGAAAAATAAACATAAAACTAGAGAAAAAAAGCTATTTAAATAAATCACACAGGAAAAAAATATTCTATTTACTTTTATTATTTTAAAAAATCGCCTATTTCACTAAACCAAATGACATACAAAAACTCGATTAATTACTCGTATATCGAGTAAAAACAGTATGAAAGTAAATAATAATACACATTAAAAACAAAATATTAAGGTAGATTATATTTAATGAAAACGATTTAAAATTAGTATATTTTTAGACATGACCACCACGAATGAGAACTATTTAAATTCATTAAGAGCCATAACGCACTCAAATTGCATTTTATGCATGTTTTTGAGGTCTACTGCCAAGATAGCTTTTCATACCAGGCATATATAAAAAATATAATTAGATTAACTAAACATATTTCTAGCAAACTTTAAGCTGGTTTTTTAAATAAATAATCCTAGGTTTACATAAAAAAATATTGAAATTGGTAAATTTATTTTTTAAAATTCTCATAAACCAAACTGCATATGTGACGTAAGCTTAATTTATACATAGAAATGTCCGCAATAAAATTCTACAGAAAACCTTAAATTTAGATTTTTTTTATTGCCTTATATTTTAAATATAAATAAAAAACTGTCAAATCTTTATTCTTTGATGTTGTCGACGGATGCTCGAAGTGCACGTGGCCGACACCATTTGCAAAGGTCGAACTTCAAGGTCACCTCACGATATACTGGCTCTTAAAGCTATAAATGTTTTGCTCAGTAATATATTTCTTCAATGCACCTTTAAATTATCGAACAGTTTTTAATAATATAAATGAATTAAAACAATAATGAAGATAATAAAATGTTTATTTCACTGGTATACCGAAAAATTGACCATATGATTTTTTTTTTTTAATAATTCAAGCATTTTTTTAATGTATCGGAGGTTATGTTATAATTTGGAAACAGATATATTTATAATGACTGTCTTTTCAGTCTCTATTGCGTTGTATTGGCAGATATAATAATAACATGAGCTTTTCGAGTATCAGCGAGCTACGCAAGATGGCGGATGTTAGCAAAATAGAGCAGACATCCAAGTTGGCGTCGCATCCGCTGCAACGGCGTCCGTCCGGACCGGAAGTTGGGCCGCGCCGGTGCGGCCCGGGGCAGCTGCTGACCATCTGCGTTAAGGTCCATTGGAACAGCTGCCGTGCGACAAGGATGGAAAGCTCTCGTGCGAGTGTAGCAACCGGGCAGCGCCGCTGAACGAGATTGAGCGGGAAAGAGATCATTTTACTATTTTCAAAGAGTATGTAAGGACAGCGTTTAGCTATCGACTTGAACTAGCTGTGACTAGTGCGACTAGCTGACACAGTTACCGACGAAGTGTAGCCGACTTTCGCACGCCAGTATTAAGGCGAATTATTTTGCTAGTTAATTCTAAATACCAGATCAAAGTCGGCGACACACGCGTTCCAAATAGAAATGTGGGGACCAGTAGTGTGATTAATACTACTGGAGCTGGACTCCAACCCATCAGACAGAAGACAATTCTCCAGTAGATCCCGCCGTGACCACTGGACTCCTCAGGCGGAGTCGTAATCTTCAGTATCGATTTTAAATCGAGTGTACAGTCAAGGAATTATTATTCTTTCCCTATAATAAGTTAGATATTAATGTAACGGTTATTTGTCAAAATACTGAATCAATGAAATCATCATCTTTATATCATTTGGGTCCGTTATAAGTAATTTAATGCTCGTGACACGCTCATTCGGTTAAACCACGGAGGACGCATGGAGGTGATGTACCCACCCATTCGGCTAGATAGCTTGTAATACCACATACTATACTATGTTGTACATTTACGCGATATTTTACATTTTATTTTTTATTAATTTAACCCAAAATTGTATTTATTTTTTACATAATTTCGAACTAAGAATTACGAATGTTTGTTGAAACGTTTATTAATAACTAGCGTACTTTTAAAACGTTTGAGTTTGAGCACTATTGCTATTCCTATACCTCTATAATGAGGTGAGTATACCTCTATAATCATTGTATATATATATATTTTAATTTCGTTCTATTATATTAGCTGTGAGTGTCTACAAATACGTCATTAGTGTGTGTTGTTTGGCTTAAATCCCTGCAATACTTATGAAATTTAAAATTCAATGTTAGTAACATTTGAAAAAAAAAACACAATTACAGCTTGTATTTGTATTTATTTTTTGATAGAATTCATCGTCAGTTTTAATTTTTTCATATAAAAATGGGACTTGACATTCATAAGATGGAATTAATATTTATTTCTACATTGACAGACTATTGAAAAAGGAACATTTCACACAAACTCATTCAGCCAATCAGCTGTCAGTAGTATGAACATTTTATTTTATTTAATTTAATGTATTTGTAACACATATTATAGATACATTTTAGCTTTCTACACACTTTTATATATATAAACTTTTACTATGCCAAATCTCACACTCCTCCGTACGTTTTCCCTTCACGTTTTTATATATAGTTAAATAGTTTAATTAAGTGTACATTTTTTGCACTAACAACATCACCCTGTAACTTAATAATAAATTACTGCTATTCATTTTTTTCTCGTGAGGTTATTATTGTATTAAATAAATAAATAAGGAAATAAAAACACCAAAGATCGCTAAATGCTCGTAAGGCCAACAGACTGGGTGACGTTGACCTCGGGGGAGAGAAGCGCAGGGTCGGGAGAATGGAGCGAAACCTGAAATTATGTATCACATACCGTATACTGTAAGTTACGTCCTTATAAACATAGCTCATAGTAATAAAGTCGTGTTCCTCGGAGGTTATTAGCATACCCTTTATAAACCCGTACCCTTAACCCGTTATATGTGTATTTCCATCCTACGTTCATTTGCGTATATGAAAAACAAACTGGAAGCTGGAGCCAAATTGAGTTTGCCTTATTATGACGTCATCGCGTTGCTGGGGGGGGGGGGGGGGTCGGACCAAAAAAAACGAATACGTTATTTATATTAGCAACAGTTGAAAAGTAAACATTATTACAGCTTATATTTGTATAGGGTGATGATTTTAGAGGCGTGGTTTTCAAGAAGAGATAAAACGCATATAATTTGATGTTATGGCTAAGAATTTAGTTTTATTATAAAGATAAGGGTTTGCCATTATGTTTTAAAAATGATTTCGGGTAAGTGGCCGCCGCGGCTGACTCGAACAAATTCCAGCCGAGAGGCCCAATTTTCAACCACTTTTTGCAGCAAGTTGGGCCGTATGTCAGCAATAACGCGCCGAATATTCTCTTCCAAGGCGTTGATCGTGTCCGGCTTATCTGCGTAGACAAGCGACTTCACATAACCCCACAATAAATAGTCCAGCGGTGTTAAATCGCACGATCTTGGAGGCCACGCCACGTTGTTCAGGAGTAAGTCTATTCATTATGAAATGGCAAACCAAACCGAGCATAAATCAAGTGACAGCTGTCAAAAATACCAACTACGAAAAAAGTAGTGCCAGATTGAAAACCACGCCTCTAGAAAAAACAACCTATATTTATTTTTTTATACAAACTTCTTAATTATTTTTGTTTGACATTAAACTACATTAACATTGACAGACTTTTATTAAAATTAACAGCTCGCAACTTATTCTTCAATCATTTTCATTCTTTCTGCGCGCCTTCTCCATATAAACTTTGCCCGCCAAGTCTCAAACTCCTCCGTGCGCGCGATACGCTTAAAAAGAGGTACAAAGTTTTCCCCTTCACGTATTAATATATAGATGAGATTAATATATAGATATTTAATAATACTTATATGTTACATAATTATAATGTACTCATTAAAAGACAAGTAGTATTATATTTTCAATAAATAAATAAATAAACTGACATTAAATATTAGTATTAGTGAGTGTTTTTAGGTTATTACTAAACTACCACTTCTGTTTTTTTTTTAAATACTTATGAATATAAATTCCGCCAAACATCAAATATGCCATTCATATACAACAAATGTTTGTATATGGAAATAAATTATTTATCTATCTATATTTTATCATATAATAGCGTTAATCTCAATAAAGTTTTAAATATTTTTGTACATAGGCGTAAGCTTTAATTGACCTTATTATTAACCCTTTGAAAAAATGTATATACTATTATTACGCTGTATGCTTACCTGTTAATAAATAAATAAATAAATATCTAAAATAAAACTATTTAATTTATAAAACCTTATTTGTATTTCCGTAACCTTATATTATTTTCGTATCATATTTATATACATATTATTCGTTAAAAAGAAATTATAGTATATTTTGGAATAGTTGGTAGCGTACCTAGAATTGGTAATTTGTAATATTTTTATTATAAGTTCATACTTCTTTCGTGATGGAGGAATATATATATATATATCTATATATATATATATATATATATATATATATATATATATATATATATATATATATATTTAGGAGAAAAACGATACCTACTACAATTTTTCTTCCATATCTACAAATAAGGTAGTCATAACATGTGTGCATGAACGATCGATGTGCCGAAGAAGTAGGGGAAGAGAGTACTTGATCGATACACGATTTACATAGACACGAGAAAGAATCGTGAAGAACCAACCCCCCCCCGGTAGGGGATTCGGGTGATCTATTTCCGAGTTACACGCAAAAGCCACTCGGAATAAATAATACATGCTTGAGGTGCGTGTAGACTCATTTGTAACATCGCCGATTTCAAATAGAGTGTATCCTATGATAAAATATGCCGCACGAAGCTCCACTGCCGAACTGGTGTGTAAAATATACGGCATAGTTTAAAAACAAGATAAAAACTTACACACGTCATATCCGTTACATTGAAGAGTATGACATACCAGATCTTATATAGTACGCAAGCCATATCGTTGTGGGGTGAGTGGGAGGGGATCCTACCGTACCTTTCCCCCCTGACCGCCCGAAACAAAATTGTTTCGAGATACCCAGTAATTTATGTGATACATAGGTGTTTTTTTTAGAGGCGTGGTTTCAATCTGGCACTACTTTTTTCGTAGTTGGTGTTTTTGACAGCTGTCACTTGATTTATGCTCAGTTTGGTTTGACATTTCATAATGAATAGACTTACTCCTGAACAACGTGGCGTGGCCTCCAAGATCGTGCGATTTAACACCGCTGGACTATTTTTTGTGGGGTTATGTGAAGTCGCTTGTCTACGCAGATAGGCCGGACACGATTAACGCCTTGGAAGAGAATATTCAGCGCGTTATTGCTGACATACTTGGCCCAACTTGCTGCAAAAAGTGGTTGAAAATTGGGCCTCTCGGCTGGAATTTGTTCGAGTCAGCCGCGGCGGCCACTTACCCGAAATCATTTTTAAAACATAATGGCAAACCCTTATCTTTATAATAAAACTAAATTCTTAGCCATAACATCAAATTATATGCGTTTTATCTCTTCTTGAAAACCACGCCTCTAAAATCATCACCCTATATATGTTAAATTGGAGATGCCTGTAGTCGGCTTAAGTTGTTATTTATCTATTTCTATGTAACTGGCATTATGTATAGCTGTAATCATTTCTCATACAAATAAATAAATAAATAAATAATGCGAGGGATTTCCATTTTTAATAATAAAGATCGTGGTCTTTGCCCGGTATAAGGAAAACCAACCAAGCTCGAAGGCAACCCTCTAACCATACAGTTCATAGTATAAAGTACCTACCGCCGTTCGTAAATCGCTACCCTGACGGCCCGCTTGTGAATTTTAATTTCCCTCTACGGAGGGAAAGAAGTTTCCTCTCTGGAGCGAGCGAGACGGCGCGAGTGAGGTGGGGCGGGAAAATGACGGGCGGCCTGAATACCTGCCAGCCGCCCTCGCAGGGTAGGTTAATAATTGTTATTATGTTGGGACGAGAGCCGATAGATTAGGCACATATGTTATGCCCACGGAAGTGCAAAATAATCAGTCAAGTTTTATGACGGGCGGCGGCGTGCAGCTATCGCCCGCCGACTTAGATTTATAATAGAAGTGGTTATTATGCGCTTGAGTGCATATCAAACAGAAAAAAGAACTTAGTTAAAATTTAATAACGAAGGAATGCTAGAAATACCAGAAACATATCGAATTCTGTCTCAGCGTTTGAGTGAAGGGTTTATGCAGATAATCGTTGAATGAGTTTAACACGATCAACATATTTCACGTTAATAAAAAACGAATCAATTGCGAACACCCCCCTCATACACTCAAAACTCTAAACTCAAACCTTAAACAAATAAGCATATCGCAATTTAAAACCTCAGAACCCTTATTAAAAATATCCTTAGAACGTTTTTTTGTTTCTAACGTTAATTAGGGAAATACTTATAATTGGCCAATATTTAAAAAAAAAATTTTGATTGTAATAATTGTATGTTTTAGTTGTAACTAAAAATAAAATCAATTAGTAGTTATAAAGTATCACTGTATTAATTTTATTAATGATTTTTGAGTTTTAAAAATACATTTAAAAAAGAACAAATATTGAAAATAAAACGCCGTCAAAAAGTGGCATACATTAAGAATACAAATAAACATAAATACAAAATACAAGGCAGGAGAAATAAAAATATAAGGTTAAAAAAAATGTATCTAAATCCTAAGGTTCAAAAACCTTCTGTCGAAATTGTGTGAGAGTTATAATACTAGATTTACAAGAATCTTAATTAATATATATTTTTTTATAGATATTCGTATTAATTTATATGTCGATTTAAATATTTTTTATCTTTGACCATAATATTCCAAGAACTTATTTGTCTGGGATGAGGGTTAACTGTTTAAATTAAAATAGTATTTTCATAACAAGGCCTTTCGACGACACATAAAATTTAGTTTAGTCCTTAGATATCACACCTACATTAAAATTATTTCCGAAACTGTTTAAATAAATACATATTATTTAAATATTAGGGTGTAACCAATAAAATACTTAGTTCCTAGTAAATATGGCCGTCAGTTTACAGTAAAATACCGATTGTATTGTAATATTGTAAATATTAATTTTCATAACCTTTAAATATAATGTGTCGTTCTTTTAATAAATATTCTAATACTGTGATATTTTTATTACTGTGTGTTTATTGACACATTTGCTTCAATTAAAAGTCACTTGATTGCATTGTTCAAAGCCTAATAATTGTATAATCTCAAAGAAAAAAAATATCATGAAATTACTTCATCATTTACTTAACATAAATAAACTTTTCGTATATTACTACAATATTAGAACAAAAATATTATATAATTCATATTTCATATTTAACACATATAAAGATAATTTTATAATATATTGTATGTATTTTTTTCTTTATATTTTAATATATATATATGCTAATTAATATTATTATTTTATATTACTTTATATCTCTTAAATGGCAACTACTTGTTATTATCTTATTTCTTTTTTTCTCTCTCTCAAATTCTAATGTTATAATTAAAGTCAAATGTATTAATTTTTGTATGTATAGCTAACTTAAGTTTATACACATGTATGTTTTGTAAACATGAAATTAGAGAGTATCGAGTGTTGGCAACCTGCGTATAAAATATGTGAGAATGTTTACAATTACTCTCTGTATGTTTACTTTATAAAAATAAATAAATAAATAACGAAGAAATAAAATTACTTCCTCGCATTAACTACAAATTAGAAGTTATTTTTCAAAAAACCTCATTTACATTACTTTACAGGAATCACGAATTTCTATATTGGGGGGTATTTGGGGTATTTTTACTCTGATCATTTGTTAAATTTCTACGATCAATTTACAGATTAAATTCAGGAAATGTGGTGTTTTGTTTATATTAATTAGAAAATATACAAAGATATGAAAATATGTATATTTAAAAGGAACGCGTTTTTCGGAATCCTCTCAATCCTCAAATGAACATATTTAAAATATTAGTCTTTATAAGTAATAAAATGGGATTGAATTTAAGAAATATTTTTTATGCTTAATAACTATTGATTCAACAAATAATAATTTTGTATTAAACGGTATAGGACTTAATTAAGATCTGAAAAATAAAATCATGTAAAATTTAATTATTAGTAAATAGTATAAACACTGCAACGGTGGATGAGGAACCCTCGGTAACGCGTGGTAAGGATAAGGTGTCACAGTTTCTGACTCAAAAGGAATACAAATAGAAATTAATAAAGAAACAGGTAATAGTTTCGACCCGACACAAGGTGAAGATTTGTATGTTAGTTTTGACCACCTAGGAAGGTGGCTAGTCGGAGAGCGCGGTGAGTTAAGAATGATACGTCGTGCGAAACGCAACTTAGCATTTTTCCACACAAAGAATGAGGCATGAGAACTGTGTATGAAATATGCCTACGTTACCAAATCATGGCAAGTATGGCTTGTATTTTATGAAATATTTTTCGTAATAGGTAGTGAGGTGACCTCTGTTTTTTTTCCCCGTTATTAAGAGTCAAAGTCGAAATTAAATTCGAGAGCGAACGGGTCGGTTACGGAACGCTACTCGGCGAATTCCTCCTGCCTGACAACGGAGGAACTATCCACGTCGGAGTGCGAGGAAGCAGGAGAGAGGCGGAGGAGGAGGAGAGATGGTGGGGGAGGGGTGGGGCGGGATAGAAGAGAGCTTTCCATCTCCTGCCGCCCAACAGCATTCCGCCAAGGCTACAATGGAAACTTGCCGCCGACGCGAAGATATTTCCCAGAAGTTGTCGCCCAGAGGAGAATCCGTCCTTTGTTGTCCGAATCTAAATTTCCAGGCGTTTCCATCCGACGAAAGCATTGCCTTAAGACTTTTGTACTGAGTATCGCGTAGGTACTTTATTTTCAATGGAAAACTTATAAATATACCTGGACGCCTTTTTGAACAGATTAAACACACAAATCTTTTAAGACTTGTTTTTTTTTTTTATTTTATTTTAAATATTACAATACTCATCTAATAATTTATCTTTGATTAATGATTCTCATTTGTTGCGGTATAACCCAATAGATCGAAGGGTTCAAAAACCAAATTTTAAAAAGTTTAAAAAAAAAGATAATGCCCTACGTTGGGCGCCAAACATTGTGGAAGTTAGCCTAATAATATAAAACATTTATAAAATCGTTAACAAAAGGCAAATTATTTATAACATGAAAGTGAGTTTTAGACCAAAAACAATATATTTGTTCGTTCTTCGACCTGAAACATTTAATAATCTACAACAAATAAAGTCTACCTTAGTATGAGTGCTGCCCAGAGTTTTGAAATATGTTTGTTTAGTTTAAAAACCTATTTTTATTATAAATATATCTTAAAAAATCGTATATTTCGAAATATGTACAGTTAGGATAGTGATTGAAACAGAAAACGGTTATAAATTCCTTTTAATGACAAGCAAATATTTTAGAATAATTTCAACAGTTTGCGTTCACCACCATCACCATCACCATCAGCTTGTAATGTATTAATCGCAGTATAGCTTATGGGTTGGCGGCCATGCCACACACACACACACATACACACACACACGCATGCATATTACACAGCCGTAACCTAATCCGTGTTGGATAGAGTGGGAGGGGCAGAGGAGGTGGGGGGGCGAGGAGTTGGAGGCAATTAATAACTGTTTGCCAAGAACCACCAAATCGACTCCAGCGGAAGGTAAACAGTACAATGTTTACATAAATGAAAATTTGAAGATATCCAACGCTAGATCATGTTTTGTGACATATTTGTTTTTTTTTAATTTCTTATTTTATTTGAACGTTGTATATTTTTTAAAATCCGACCAAGCCCCAGGTTGAGTATTTGAGTGTTTGAGTGAGTGATTGAGTAGGTCTGCACAGAGCATGCTACAACTTCACAATTTATTTTTTCTTTAATTTATTTTTTTAATAATAATAATCACATTTTGAGTACAGCAAATTAGGAAAACGTCGGATTCCTTTCTAAGCATATTGCGCGCACGGAGGAGTGTGAGATTTGGCATAGTAAAAGTTTATATATATAAAAGTGTGTAGAAAGCTAAAATGTATCTATAATATGTGTTACAAATACATTAAATTTAATAAAATACAACATTTTTTACTAGTAATAAGTAACATGTATACTAGTAATAAGTTTTTTTTGTAATGATAAAAATGAATACTGTTGGATTTTTCAATAAAGAATAAATAAATAAATAAATAAACATTCATACTAACTGACAGATATTTGAATTTAGTGTGGTTTCAAACGTTCATTTTTCAATAGTCTGTCAATGTCAATAAAGAAATGTCAAGGAAAAAAGCATAAATATTAGGTTAAAAAAGTGAGTACATTTTATTATATAGGGTGATGATTTTAGAGGCGTGGTTTTCAAGAAGAGATAAAACGCATATAATTTGATGTTATGGCTAAGTATTTAGTTTTATTATAAAGATAAGGGTTTGCCATTATGTTTTAAAAATGATTTCGGGTAAGTGGCCGCCGCGGCTGACTCGAACAAATTCCAGCCGAGAGGCCCAATTTTCAACCACTTTTTGCAGCAAGTTGGGCCGTACTTATGTCAGCAATAACGCGCCGAATATTCTCTTCCAAGGCGTTAATCGTGTCCGGCTTATTTGCGTAGACAAGCGACTTCACATAACCCCACAAAAAATAGTCCAGCGGTGTTAAATCGCACGATCTTGGAGGCCACGCCGCAGGCCCACGACGCGATTTTTACTTTATTTTAGAGTGATTTAAAAAAAATTTAGTGTTTTTTTCTAAATATGCACTATTTGCAAACGTTGTTCAGGAGTAAGTCTATTCATTATGAAATGTCAAACCAAACTGAGCATAAATCAAGTGACAGCTGTCAAAAACGCCAACTACTAAAAAAGTAGTGCCAGATTAAAAACCACGCCTCTAAAAAAAACAACCTATATATTTTAAACTCTGTCTTATCTTAGTTCCAGTAATTTCATTTTACTTGTTACATTTTTAATTACGGTAATTTTATTATTTTAACATTCAAATATTCGCACCTATCTTCCTCTGAACGAATGAACATTCGCATAACACACTAATAAACGCTTTCAGTAATAAAATTACAAAAATTCCTTCAGCGTGGTATTGTTCGAAACTTTAATTAATGCTAATAGGGAAATACTTTTAATCGGGTAAATTTATTCATTCATTCAATTTTATTCATTGTATTATTTTAATATTTCTTGTTAAGCTGTATTTGTACGAATTATTAAAAAAATAGAATAAAACGATATTTTGTTTTTTTTATATCCTGTGCATGCTATAGTTAAATTACTATGAGACTGACATGTATTTTTTCGCAGAATTTACTAAAATAAAATTAAAAAAGTGTAAATTGAAATACACTAGTTAAAATTTACCAACAATAAAGGCAAGTTCTCGCCAATACATCGGAGTAGTATAGTATAAGAATCTGTCTGTAGATGTTATGTATGTTATGTTATGTTATGTATGTTAGTAGATGTGGGGGTTGGTCCCCCGTGTAATACGTCCTATTCAGAACTAATTGTACTTTCAAATCCACTTATAGTTCGCCCTTTAGTCCCGTTCTAATCTCTTCTGGCTCGAGGAGATGGTTGCCTAGAAGCTGGTACCTTTTGTAAATCAGGGGCCCACATTCCCCAGCAGGTGTAACGGGGTTTCTGGGCTCTCTTGGCAAAGCCTGCACCTTTCGTCGGTCGATAGGTTTAATTTGTGCAGATGTTTGTTCAGCTTGCAGTGGCCTGTTAAGGCTCTGGTTAAGATCTGGTTTCGGCTTAACTCCAATAGCTCCGAGAGTCTTTTTTGCGAGAATCCTACTAAGTTCTTTGGCTTGCTTTTGTCCGGGAAATTCTTGGCTTTGATTTTTAGCAGTCTGCTGGTAGTGCTTTTAGCTATGCCGCAGGCCGGTTGTGGGCCTACCATAGTCATGCTAGCACCTTTCTGGGCCAATAGGTCTGCTTTTTCTTTGCTATCAATGCCCTTGTTGTGTGTTGCAAGGGTGTTGAGTACTTGTACACAGTTTGGCACTAGCTGTATGTAGATGTATGTAGTATTATTTTTGTATATTTAATGCAAGCCACTATGCAAACCTGTAGATTTTTTGTAATGTAAAAAGTCAGCAAATTTATTTAAGTACTCGGTGATTTTATGAAACACATTTTACTTCATTTCGTCTAACTGACGCCGTCAAAGGATTTTATAATGGAAAGTGTCACAAAAAGGTTTACTCCCCCCACCCCCCCCCCCTCCTGGCGAGTACGATCTTTTCAGGGCAGAGTTTTCAGCGTGCTTCACAGAAGCCCCGCCCCTTATAGAGTGCACCCTTTCAACTCTTTTACGAGAGGCCCTGAAAATGTCACACTCTAAGGGTTGTCATATTTTTTATATCATAGTTTTAAAAAAAAATTACATAGCTAAACACACACAGGTACTCGGTGATTTTATGCTACGCTGAAAAAGACCTTTTTTTTAAACCCATTTAATTGTATATCGTGTCATTAATCATGCTTTTAGTTTTCTATAAAAACATGTTATCTAAATATTTCTATAGGTCTTGAGTTTTAATATTATGACAAACAGCGTGATAGTAATTTCCATAAAAAACAAATTTATAGTCGAAAATTCTATATACAGAGTATCCCAGACCGTTCCCGAAACCTTAAGGCAGGTTTTGTGTGACGCATTAAGAGTATGAAATGATATCCCCCAAATTTATTATATTATTTAACAGATTGGTGTCAATTCGGTCAGCGCGTTACGGCCTACGGCGACAGCCGAGCGCTCACAATAAAGACATTTATTTAAGTACAAAAATGAAATCATTAATACAGAAACAACTTAAAGTCAGTATCCTTTTAAGTGGTGATTCTGAACTGGCCTTAAAAGATAAAAGAAAGAATCCTAAAACATTTTAAAGCATGGTCACCTAACAAAATATTCAACCGCGCGACGTCACGACCCAATAATCAACTAATTCCAACCTGTACCGTACCTACGAAAGCATTGACGGCAATGTACGACAGATAGTTTCGGCAAATAATGTATTATGTAGCTTAATTGGATAGGTCACGAACACAACAGCCGCACGTTTAATACCAAACTTTCAATGGAGTATTTATATTTTAATATGGATTTTTTTTGTCAGTATAGGAAAACTTGTTGAACAAAAGTTGTCCAGTTTCATATACAAAATCCATCCTAAGAGCCATAACGCACTCGAATTGCATTTTATGCATGTTTTTGAGGTCTACTGCCAAGATAGATTTTCATACCAAGCATATATAAAAAATATAATTAGTTTAACTAAACGTATTTCTAGAAAACCTTTAAGCTGGATTTTTAAATAAATAATCCTATGTTTACATAAAAAAATATTGAAATTGTTAAGTTTTATTTTTTAAAATTCTCATAAACCGAACTACATATGTGACGTAAGCCTAATTTATACATAGAAATGTCCGCAATAAAATTCTACAGAAAACCTTAAATTTAGATTTTTGTTAAATTGCCTTATATTTTTAATATAAATAAAAAACTGTCAAATGTTTATTCTTTGATGTTGTCGACGGACGCTCGAAGTGCACGTGGCCGACACCATTTGCAAAGGCCGAACTTCAAGATCACCTCACGATATAATGGCCCTTAACAGGATACTGCTAACTTAAAATTCACCTCTATAAGTCACATAGTCTAGCCTGGCGAACTGCCTGTTCCAAGGTAGACTTATTTGTCATTTTTAAATAATGCGTACAGTTCCTAAGCAATGTTTTTGGATATATATATATCCAACATACAATATTTTAAACATAATATAAATATTATGTTTAAAATAAAACATTTTTTTTTATAAAATATACTTTAACTACTAAAATAAATATTTTTTTTGGTAACCATGATGAATTTTGATATACATTATTAACAAATAATACTAGAAATCGCAGGAACAATTAGCTGTTTTTTTTTTATCACGAATGGTCTTGGGACGTAACAAAATCCATAAATGGCAAAATTCACAGTTGCATATCCCATGGATAGCATAATTCGTAGTTGCATATCTATAGACCGCAAATTAGAACATGGTTACAAAGTCCATAGACCATCCGAAGCTGTTGTAAATTCCATGAATAGTCAGCGAATTCTATAGTTGTAAACATGATCAAAATTTCGTACTAATTTAGTTATAAAAAGTACGAAAACTCAAACTCAAATAATTCATTTGTCTTTCATGCCTCGTCCGGACATTTATGAGTTCTACAAACCGCATACGCTTTAATATATTTATAATTAAATAACCGAGTTTACATAATTTAGAATGTTATTAAAGTGTGGCAGCCCTGAACTCGTGTCAAAAGTAATAATGAGGTGCAAGCAAGTCCCTTGTGTTTGTTGAAGTGACTCGCCGCGTGCTTTTATCAAAATGCAAAATAGATTATAACACTTCAGAGTTCAGGGGTGTGACTTAATTTCCCAGGTATATATAATAAATAAACGGGTATTAGAAAGTGTTTCAGCTGAGCTTTACAGGCTCGACGTTTTTGTGTTTTGCTTAATATGATATGTAGTAAATGGCGAGGTTTGTATTATGTGTCGTATAATCACACCTTTACCTCAAATATACTTGGTCTATGGCCCCTCCATAAATACCTTTTCCCCTCCCCCTCTACTGTAACTGTCAAGCAGTGTTAAATGGTCTGTCGTCGCACCAACAGCTCATTCCTGGCACTTTTGAAACTAGCAAAAAGCTGGATTCGTGCGAGGTATCAGCGATCTCCACAACCTGTGAAGACACCTGGTGCAGAGGCACCTGAATTCCACAATCCATCTTACAAAATTCCAGCACCTAAGTCATTCCATTAGGTAAGTGATTTCGATTCATTTACGAATTTCGCCGTATTTCCTACATATGCTTTATCCTATAGGTCGCTTAGTTCAATTATTAAATTCTTAGAAATGACTACAGTTGGTTGACTAAAAAGTATAGTTTATTTGATGTCTTACTATACATACTATACTAGTAGAAACATTAGCCAAAGTGTGAAATGTTGCAATTTGGCTAATTTAAAACAATCAGCAGTATATTAATTATTATTTTTTTATGGTAAAACACCGTTAAATCCATATTACATTTAAAAAAAAAAATAAAATTAATTAGATAACAAAACCAATAATGAATTTCCTTCATATTTACATACATATTGTTATTCAGTAGGTGTGATGTTTTCAAACTAAATGAAGTAAAACACTAAATTAAATAAACAAACTAAATTAGTTATGATATTATTGTTAATTTATTATAAATTGAGATATATAAATAGGCTTTTAGCTGTCTATAAAATAAGTAACTTATTATTATTATATAAAAAAGGGTTAACAAATCAACACGTTTACAAACTTACTAAAATACTAGAATATTATAGTTTATCAAAATGTGATCTACGTATATATTTTTTGCAATACACATCCATATTTCCTGAAGACATAATTGCTACAAAAAAAAGTTTAACATGAGATGTGATATAATTTTAAATACTCACATTATTTATGCTTAGCAAATTGCCTGAAGTCACTTGGTCACTAAAATAAATTTAAGAAAATAATAGTGAAAATGCATTAAAAAAAAACAAGATTTTACATAAGTGCGTATACAAAATTTCGTGACTGTGCTGTTGGGCGTTGAGGAGTTCCTTTGTTTGGAGCCAATCCTGGATGTAGAAGCAGGTCATGCTCACCATAAAAATGCCAGAACTAAACCGACACGCATAATTTCAACTCCGTAGGATAAGACCAAGTGGTTGAATTCAGCTTGTAATAAAATACATTTCCTTTTATTTTGCTCAATAGTTTTGTTACATTGTGAAGCGCTTAGGCAAACCTACAAAATATATTATTATCCGGTTAGAATGAAATATTTATAGACGCCAATCCTCGTCATATAAATATTTAATGCAGTGCGAGGTGCGAGCGAGACGGAGCATAGGACGCATGTAGTAAATAACAATGTAATTCGGGAGAGCAAACGTCCCTTTATCTCGAGCTGAGGCGGTCGGATGCTGCGGCTAAGAGCTCCGAAATATGCCTACAACAGGCAAAGACGAATATTGTCCATTCGCGTGTTAAATGTCAGCGATCGTGGGCGGTTTTGTTTTAAATTTATACTTTATTCATTTCAAGGGGTAGTTTTCCAAATTTCAAATTTAAGTTTATATAATTTAATCAGAAACAATACCATGATCATATTTACTTAAAATAAATATAAAAATAAAATACAAATGTTCATTAGTAGGTTGTAAATAGTTTTAGGCCTGTAATCATTCTAACTACAACCATTATCTTGCAACCGTATTAGTATATAGTACCTACGCAAAACCCTGTAAAGAATAAATTAATATATAATATATAAATAAATAAAGAAATATGCTCTTTATTTTCACCATCAAAGGGTTGTGAAATCATTAAAAGAACCCCAAGTATAGAAAAATATTTTTAATTATGTTATATTTGGATGATAGTTTTTTTAATAACAATAAATCGCGTGTTACAACGTCATTTTATTTTTTATAAAGCGTCGAATATGTGACCAAAATACCTACTTTATTCAGAAAAATAACTGTAATAAATATGAATATATATAAATAGGCCAGAGACATATTTATGTATTTATCTTTATTAGGGAAATAAAACAGTTACATAAAAAACATATAAGGTATATGCGGTATATATAATACCAAATGAAAACAATAAAAACATTAGTACCAACGTGTAAGTATAAAATAAAGCTAAATAAATATTTTCGCCGAATGAGTGTTATTAAAGTGTTTCTGGCCTTAAAACTTCAGAACAGCGCTGGGTTTTATAAAAATACATTTCTATATAATATTTATTATACACACATGTATGTATAAAATACCTATTTATTGTAATCGGACTAATCAAATCGTACTATAACATTTATAGTTGCCGTTTTGTATTATTTCAATCAATTGACCGCGCTCGATCACCATCTGTTACTTTTCAGCGCCTGAAAGCGGTCAAGCCCCTTTCAGCTGAACTAACCCGCAAGAAGAGCTCAAAGCGTTGAAACGTAAAAATAGCGGTCAAGCCTGAACGGATCTCGTACGCCAAGGGCACAGAATATACATAATAGTCCCACAGAAGCGACCTCCCGATAAAAAGTTAAATCGACGCTATCCGCCAAATTTTTTTTTGTCAGTAGCAGCGTTTTTCAAAAATCAAAAATCGATATATTGATATATTGAATACCTTCTTATTATCATGCAAAAAAGAGATTTCCAATATCATTAATAGTAAGACAAATAATACCTAATTGTATTGTTATATTGTTAATGGTTAATTGTAACATATAAGTACTTGTAATTACAATTACATATAGAATATACATACATATTATATTTATATTACCTTCATCATAAATAATTTTTATACATACTAAAACCATACTTAATTTATTTTAACACATACATACAAATGACACACACTCACAAATCATCACTCACAACTACCACAAACATCACTCCCAAATTACACATAAAACATCAAAAAATTCTACTGTTTACGTATATAATATTCATAATCTATATATATTTTAAGAATACTGTTCCATTTATGCTAATGTTAATATGTAAAATGTCCGAAATCCATAATTAGTTTTATATACTAGTAATAAGGTTTGTTTGAAATTATAAAAATTAATACTCTTGGTTTTTTTTAATAAAGAATAAATAAATAAAAATAAATAAATTAATTAAATATTAATACAATATGTATATATACACAACCTTCACTCACACTCTTCTACTGTAACGGGGGATGAAGATCTCTCGTTATCGTGTGGTAGGATAGAGATAAAGTTTAGATCAGGATGACCAATTAGTATATAGGAATGCATATATAAATTAATAAATGACCGGTAATAGCTTCGACTCGATACAAAGTAAAGACTTGTGTGTTAGTTTGACCACCTAGGAAGGTTTCTCGTCCGGGAACGCGGTGAGTACTGAAAACTACTGCCTTCGATTATGAAAACTGAACCGTGAGAAACGAATTTCTCAAGATGGTCTCAAGATGGTCTGATTTGATGTCGCAACGTGTAAAATGCATTTTTCAAAACAAAGCAAATGGTTGTGACTTTCAACTAGGAATTTGAAAACTAATTAGATCTAGTTGTCTTTGACGTCAATAGAAAACTTCAAGTAAAATTAGGCATGAGAACTGAATATCTGGCAAACACATCACACCCACAACTTCCAAGATATAGTTAGGCTCAGCAACATTTTAAATACTATTATGTGCATAAGCGTTATGTATATTTAAGCATTAATTGGCCTTATTATTAACTCTCTAGATTCAAAATGTATATGTTACTATTTCGCTATGGGCTTACCTGTTTAATAAATAAATAAATAGGTTAGTAATAATCGTATATCCTAGGAGTCCTGGGCTTTTTTAAAATTGCAGTTTCAACACATAGAAAAGTAACGGCATAGTCCCGCGGCGTAGGTAGTTTGGACCACGTTCTTTATGAGCTGACAAAAATCCTGATGGCAGACAGAAATCCTGAATATACCTATATAAGGCACGGAACCCCACTGAAGTTATTTTAATGCCAGCTACAACTGTCAGTGTTTAAGTGGGTACCTACTTTAAATGCAATTTGAGGAATTATATTCATTTCGCAAAGTCAGCTACTGCTCAAAGCGATTACGGCACTGAGCTGCGGACGTCCTCAAGGAAGGCTTAAGTACCACTCCGTTCTTGAGTCGACGAGGACTGAGCGAGCGGCGCGAGAAGATTAGGATAAGCAAAGAAAATGCAATCGCTGACTCATTTATAAAGTTGCATTTAAGCCTTTTGCGTTAAGCTGCTTAAAATGAAAAACACAAAATAGCCAGTTTGCAAGTCTATGGATAGATTAATAAATCTGCACTATCTTACTATAAATATAAATTAACACAGCGCGGCGTGATTTTATTCTTCACTTCAAACTTAACACCTTTTGTTCTACGAGTGTCAAAAAAAAGTAGGTAAAATGAGCAGTTATAAAATTTATTTTGACTTTTAAGGCGAAGCCAAAGGATAAATATTAATTTCTATTTATTTAAACCCATTTATTTAAACCCGTAAAACAAATACCATCCATAGAAAAATGGGTTTAAAAAATAGAAATTAATATTTATTCCAATGTATTAATTATTTATTCAAATGTCCACATTTAATTATAAAAAAATATATTTAGATACCTTGATCTTATGATTTCAACATACTAGAATAATAAGAACCTGTTTAAGATTAAACACTGTGCATATAAAACATATTCCGCTATATGTAAATATGTTAAAAACAATAATTTGATATTAAATATTATGATTGTATATTAAATTATCAATAAGTAACTTAGCCTTTTCCTTGCCTAATTTTATTAAATAAGTAAAAAGTGGGAACGAATTAGTTCACATAAAACCCTGCAATGGTTTTAGTGAACAAACGAATAGAATATGTAACTATTTTGTTTATAAATAAAGAATTCACAAAAAAAAAGCCAATTCAGAACGGCCTTTTCAAAGATGTAAGGGGTGATCTTGATGGAATCATCTAAACCATTGAATACCTTAGGCGCAATGTGAGTGACATGCCTTTGCCCAAAAGATGTCGACCATGCCATTGTCGATGTGCCATTCTAGCTAATAAGCTAGAATGAAGTTGACTGACTTTGAAAACCTTTGGGTTCTAGAACAGGAATCCTTACTCGCAAAGAAATATCTTAAAGCATTCTTTAAATATAATTGGTTCACGTCTAGAACGTTGTATTCTTCAAATGAACGTACTGAAGGAAATCTTCTTAAACTTATAATAATGAAGATTTATTGAACTTAATTCATTTTGAGTATTCTTAATCTAAATTTAATTAGCTAATAAGTTAACGCAAGATTTATTGATTCTGGGGCGATACGAAGTTTGTAACATCAGCTTGTAACCAATATAAGTCAATAATTTTAAGTTTAAGTAAATGTATAAAAAAAAACATTTTTTTTTCTTTTATTTACGTATTCAAATTAAATGTTTTTTCCTTTATTTTCCGCGTGGATTGCAAATTATTGAGTTGAGTAGTTTTTGGCCTTACAGTTGAAGGTTTTTTTTCGTATGTCATTTAATATATCAACCGTCAAATACATCTCTCGAAGCGTAGATCGAACGAGCGCTCACTCCTGAGCGCGTAAATATTTCAACCGCCCGCCCAAAATGACACAATGTTTGAACAGCAAAATGGCGAGCAATCCACAGAGGAAATTATGTTTCGCGGAAAATAGGAAGGTAGTCAGCGAGGAAACAAAACAAATTAAAATGGCGGCCCGGCAGGCCATAAGCAAACAGCACTGTTTTTATGTAAACAACGTCGGCTTCCGAGTGGCGAGTTTACTTTTCAAATATGTGGATTTAACAAATTATGAACAATGAGTTAATGCACATTATTGCATTAAACGCAATGCGCGACTTAAATAATATACAGTCAAAGGCACTCGGAGCTTTAGCCCGACCGTTTTAAGTTGAACTAAACCGCGTAAAAAAAAGAGATAGTACTGTATCTATGAGAACCACCGCTTTCGAATCTCCGTAGATATGAGTAATCTAGTTTATTTATATTAAAGATAAAGATGAAATAGCATTTTTTGAAGTCCCATAAGAAGTTTCATAAGCGATGAAACCGAAAACATCACATATAAAATAAGTATATATTTTGTAAATATGAAAATTATAATTTATGCTAAAAGTTTTTAAATTTTCAATAAATATATGTTTTTGTGTTAAGTGTAAGGCGCGGCGGGGCGGGTTTAGGTGCAGTCAAGAGTGCCAAGCTTAATAAAAAAATCAAATTAGAGCTGAAAAAGTTATCGCTTAGTGATCGAGTGGGTAGTTAAAATTATTATTTATTCACATAATTATTAATTAAATTGTATATAATTTTTACTTAAGTTTGTTTATTAAGTTTGTTATGTATGTGCAATTAGTATTTTTAAGGATTAAGTCGCTTTAAGAAAAACATAATTCCAATTTGAGTTTCTGCCAGATGAGCCCTTCAGGCTCTGGTAGGACAAGATGTATTTTGTTTGTAATGTTATCTGGTGAAAAATAAACGTCACTTACACATGAACTGAACCGGTACAAGTTCGTACAATTGGAGTTCACCTATCCCCTACTTTGATCCCGCGAAATCTACCGCAAGGGTTTTTAAAACCCGAACGGTTTCAACGTTCTTTGTCGTTCTGACGAAATAGCTATGCTTGTCTCTCTCTAAAAGCCGTGCGAGATATTGGTGAAATAAAGACATAATGTCGCACCCTTCCCACCCCCCTTTGTTCCCTGCCCCTACAGAGCCCCCGACCAAACCCTATAAATAATTCCGATGTCGATAAGGGGTGACATTCACGATTTATCTCTCCGAGTAACCGCTCGACTCGTGATCTCGTTTCGCTACAATCCTAAACTGCGTTACGGCCTGATGCGTAATTTATTTATATCTATATATTAAGTATCTATATATTATGTGCCCGTTTTAAAGTAAATTTTATAAATATAAAGTTTATACAACTGACAGAATGAGTTTCGAACTGTGAATTTTGTGTGATTTCATTTCAAATGTTTCATTTTTCAATAGTCTGTCAATGTCAAGCAAATATAATTATTAATGCCATCTTATACTTCTATGAATGTCAAATCTCATTTTTACATGAAAAAATTAATATTGACAATTGACTAAAAAATAAATACAAATACAAGCTGTAATAGTGTTTTTTTTTCAACTTTCACTAACATTCAATTTTAAATTTCATAGGTATTCCAGGGAATTAATCCAAACACAATAATGATGTATTTGTACACGCTCGCAGCTGAAGTAATAAAAAAAAATTAAAAAAAAAATACATGCAAAGAGGTATACTTACCTCATTATAGAGATATAAGAACCTTAATAATACTCAAATTTGAAAAAAATAACGACCCACGGTCGAATTTCGACCACTAGGCGACCATAGTAGTAATACAGCGAACTCACAACATTATACATATGATATGATACAAATTGATATCACCCTTGAGAAATTCCCTATCCCTATGATTTTATATGAAATTAAAACATGCTGCAAAGCCAAGTTTCGTGCTGTTAATTTTTAATTAGGACACCAACAGTTATAAACTAAATATATATAAAAAAAATTAAAAGGTATCACATATGAACATGGTTATAGCGTTTCAAACTTTGAGAATAACTTTTTGAAAAATTTCACGCAAAAAAGGATTGGGTTGAAATAGGGAAGGGAAAATAGTGGATATAATACCGTAGTAAAACAACATTAATTAATTTATTTAAACATTCATTTTTCTTATTAATCTATGTATAGTATAACTACATTTAAACAAATCATATTTGTAAATTAAGGTTCCTTATTATGTGGTACAGGTTTGAATGGATTTTATCACTTTAGTAGGCTGGTACCTGTCTTAAAGTGATTTAAAATTATAAGGGCGAATTAATTCTTTATTTTTTTTATGTTTACCTTATTCTTTTCAACATGGACAAATAATAAAATCATATATTTGTATTACGGTCATAAAAAAATAATTGAAACAGTTCGGTTGTAAAACTATAGGTTTCTAGCGGCTGACTTGAAATCACTAAGTCTTAGTCCTGTCAAATATCGCAATGAAGATGACGAATTTTACAAGTTATCGTTGGATCAGAATTACAAACAACGTTAAACGAGTCAGTGAACGTAGTGCACAAAAAATCGGTAGCGATCATAAAGTTGGCCAAACTTTCAGCGATTGAAAACGATGCATGGCTTATTTCGTATAAATAATTAGTAATTTGTAAAAAAAAATCTGCAGCAGTTACTAAAATGTCTAGTTTTTTTTCAGTTCTAATACATGTGCTCTTTTCAATACTCTACATGTTTTAACGACGTTCAAGTTCATTGAAAGTTTTACGAAAGGTTAGATTCAATATGAACCAAATTCTTTGTAATATCCGAACAATTAATTATATCATTGTTTGATTATTAAATTTAGATCCTTGGCTAATCTTAGCTCATCATCAAAACCTGAGTTGATTTAAACTTCACGTAAGATTTGACAATTTACTTAATTGTTATTAGATATAACACAAATAAATTAATAAATTACTCTTTAATCAAGGCTTCCTGGGCATGTTGAATTTATCCCGAGAACGCTCGCCGTTCCGTTGAATATTACCGGAACATGGTTATTTTTTTTTTATCGCCACCCCACTTATGACCGCGCTGTACCGGAAATATCCTCGACTCAACCAATTTCTTATCGCGTTTACGGCAATTAGGGATTTGCGAGGGCCACACATTAGTTTTTCCCGACTGGGTAAAAACACTTGAGGGAAACATGTGTAAGGGAAAACTTAATCCTAGCCAATTCGCAGTTTGTGCGATTGATAATCACGTCGTAGTTTTCAAACAATTAAACCTTTAATTGTCGTTATGGTCGGTAAAACAGACGGTATCTAAAAATCTGTAATTTTGATTTGTTTTGGTAATATTAACAACAATTTTAAGGTTAAATCTTTACTTTGATTATCAACAATTTATGTTGTAGCTAGTTTTCCTAGTAATTCTAAAATAGCATAAAATCTTAAAATAGCAAAAAAAAATGGGTAGGTATAAGTATTTGTTTATTTCATCATGTAATATTTTTGTATTTTGAAAATTGTAATTTCTTTGAAATAAACTTACTTTACTTGGGATCCCAACATTTTTTCGACACGTTTGACCGATCTCGTAATAAATACAGTTATTTTTCAAACACACCCCTAGCCTGTCCGTCTATATGCAACCCACGGTTGCGTTGGGGTTGATTAGTTTTTTAGTTTATTTAACATAAATATTATAAAAATAATATGAATAAGATCTCTGTACGGCTCTGTAAGCGAACTGTATGTTTTGATGAATTGGAAGGTTTACAGCTGAGAGTAAATGACAATCAACAATAAAACAAAAGACCAACCTTTGCTGTGCTATGATAGCCGCCTGTGGTTCGCCTGCCTTAGCCTATTTTTCTCACTGCTTCCTTGAGGTTTTGCGTTGAATTCACGAGCTCGGTGAACGATGTGACGAGATGTCACGGATTGCAGGGATAGTGCGCGGCGAAAAAGGTGTTGTTTTGCACGCGCGATCACGGATTGCAGAGGCGCGGGTATACCCTCTTGCATTTCTTTTGACACTTAAGTACCAACAGCTGTGATAATGGAAAAAGGTTGCCAGTAACAAAAACTGGGGAAATTCGAGAATGGTGATATTGCAACATAATAAACATAAAACAATGTTAAACATTTATAGAATAAATATTAATATGATAGAATATTGAATTTAAATAACTTAATTTATAGGGTGACGTCGGAACAATCTCGTTAAGTATTTATTTCCGAAGAGTATCGTTATCATTATTATTATTTTAGTATTTTAATCATAACCTCATATCCAAAGTTTTACAAAACTATGCAAAGTTCAAAAAAATAAAAAAAAGAAAAAACAATAACAAAATCTTATGAAATTTAACGGGTAATGGCGATTTATTGAAAGGTCGCTGTAACGTGTTTCTTTTAGGTTATATTTGGACCATTATTATTCTGAAAAAATACCTGTAGTAGTATTTTAGCTTTCTCAAAGGGCAGCTTACTTCTTGGGACTGTCAGAACTTTTTATAGATGCACTTAAGGCATCAATTGAAACCTGTCACGCTGCGGTCATTGCCTCAAGTCACCCCTTTGCTTTAGATACAATATTAGCTGGAGCTTAAAATAGCCCGGCTAAGGCAACGCCGTCGCTAAGGTCGCCTCGGTGATTCTAAGTAGACCTCAAAAGTAGCGTCGACTTTGTTGAGTAAATAACGGTCCGCGGTGTTAACTACGCGGTTTTATAAATTTTTATCTTATATAGGCTTTTAGAGATTGGGGTACTTATTTGCCATGAGTAATTTAATCATAGAAATGGCCTTACAATTTTAAAAAACAATGAACTAATTATTATTTATTTATTCATAATGGCACATAGGAACTCACAACAATAAATAAACAACAATAACACCGAACAAAATTAATTTTCTATCATATGGGCATTTAAATATCAGACATTTATTGTTGTTTTGAAGTAACATGGCCACTCTAACTAGGTTAAAAAAAACCTGTTCTAAGAGCGCCCAGAAAAAGGTTGTAGAAAAAATAAAATACTTATTACGTACGTGAGACGTTACTAATAAGAAGGATAATATCATAAATACAATAAATGGTCCATATTATTACATATATATATTACATACAATATATGCATTTATTAAATATATAATTCTAATAATTGTGCTAACTATAACTTATATACTATATATACAAAAGCAAATATATAACATTAGTTATAGTTCATATTATTTTCTATTGTAATACACTACACAGCATCTTTTCAGATGCTCCTCTGCCTAATTTCGCAAGAGCATTTAATATTATATAAAATATACTTTGATATACTTTTCTTCAATATTATAATGTAAGAAAAGCCTATTTTAAACTTATTCTTTCCAGAATTGAGTGGCGCTCAGTTCGCTGTATTTATAAAAGCTTTTCCTAAGTATTTATAAAAACGTTTTGAGGGCTTTCTTGAATTGAGGTATATTTTCAATTTGTTTTTTCAATTTGAACTTTTTCGGAAGTTGGTTATACCAATGTAAGCCCAAGTACGATACGATACGATTACGATATTTTTCATATTTGGTACACATCTTGTGTTATGGAAATTGTGTGATTTGTGTGTGTAGCAATTTCTTTCTTATTTCGGAGAAATTCACATAGGCATGTGCGTAGATACCATATACTGATAGTGTGCCAAGTGATTTAAAATATGATCTACAGGATTATCGCGGACTAATGCCTACTATAATTCCATAAGACTTCGTCTCCGCGGGGTGATGATCCCCATAGAAGCACCCCGCACCGAAGGGAAGACTCCACCAGAGTGTAATAAACTAATAGTTTTTGATATGGTAGTCTAGTAGTTAAAGCGCTTGACCATTGATCCAGCGGGTTCACATCCGCACTTTACAGTCATATCATTTTTAATGCTTCATTCTCACCGTCTCCCCTGGCTCTAGCACAAGCATTTAGCTTAGTTGCGTAATGCCAAAAATAATTGTAAATGACCTAGGTCAAACTGATTTTTTTTTAAAGAAGTAGTCATGTAGAATATTAAAAAAAAAACCATAATAATGAGTTAGTAAATAGTACATAATAAAAAAAGTAGTAGAAAAATAAATTATATTGCAATTAATTTTAAATTCTACTAAATAATAGCCTTATTAGTTAAGATCACCTAATTAAAATATCGCTTGCAATTAAGTAACATTACCAGCGTTATTTTTGCAATTTTTTAACCTACCGGCGTTAGTTTTTGCATTTTGTAGTTTATTAAATAAATTACCACGTTAATTATCTAATAAATAAATTACCACGTTTGTTTTTCAATTTATCAATTAGCTGTGTTAATTAGCTTTTGCAGTTAATATATAACGAGAGTTATTTTTGCGAATAATAAAAAACAAACGTTATTCCCAATTAATAAATCATTACGTTACTTTTGCAAATTATAAAGAATAATCGCGTTAACTTTGTAATGAATAAATAAATAACTACGCTAGATTATTTTTTTTTTTCAAAAAATAAAATACCTGTTCTTAGCGTGTCCCTGTATTTGACGCCTCTAACCAAAGCTGAAATTATGTACCTTTTGTGGTCCTATTTATTTGCCCCGCCCTTACAGAAATGACCCGATTCGGACCGGCCCCCTCCTAAATTATTCGTCTCGGGCTTAAAGTCATGAGGGTGTATTTACGCCCTTGACCCAAAAAGTCGGCCCTTTCTACACGCGCATCCCCGATCTTTTGTTTGACTCCGTTCAAACGGATTCGGTTGAAATTTACTTCACGAGACAGCCTTTCATAATTTCCCCTTCATAAGCCAGTCGACATTTGCAAATGTCAATTGAACATGTCAGCGGGATGTGTCCTAATCATTTTGGGAAATTTTCCATTTCCCAAGATATGCGCAAACGTATGTTCGAAGGCAGTGGCGTAGAGGTCCAGTGGATCCAGTCGTCCCGGGTTCAAACTCCAGCTGGTCAACATACACAAACACGCATTCAACCAATTCCTGAACTGTATGCATAACTATATTGCCATGTTTAATTGTAATTGTGACTTTATAGAGGTGGTTGACACCTCTAAATACTTAGGCCTCATGATTGATAGTGCATTCCACTGGCGATCCATGTTGATTTCGTATGTAGTAAACGTTACTACGTGTATGTTTGCAAAAAAATCCACCACATTAAGCATCATTTATTTTATTTATTTATTAACAGGTAAGCATACAGCGAAATAATAGCATATACATTTTTCAAAGGGTTATAAATAAGGCCAATTAAAGCTTATGCCTATGTACAAAAATATTTAAAACTTAGTTGAGCTTAACGCTGTTTTAGAAAGTGTATGTGTGATGTGTGGTTGGGTGTGTGCATGTTTGTATATATGAACATCGTCTATGTTGCGTATAGATAAATTAATTTTAATATGCAACGCTTTTATTTTGAATCAGATTGGCATGAAATACTTCGGATTTTTGAAAGAAACTCGCCGCGATTTAGGTCAAGTACAAATTTTAATAAGTTTTTAACAGTTTACAAAGAATCCATTATCAGTTATGGGCAGAGGGTATAAAACCTACCTAAGTAAAATACAATATCTTCAGTTTCGAATACTTAAAATAATTGTACCCAACAAAGTGAAAATACGACGTTGCAGAGCTCTTTAAATTTTGCAAGGTGTTCACGGTAGCTCAAATGTTTAATTTTAAAATATTTATTGAGTATTTCTCACGCGAAGAATTCAAACGTGTTTTAGCATTCTCATTGCGACCATTCAAACGAAACAAATGTAATGAGGTCGTTTCTTTTTGCTTTCAGGTCTTCCGGCAGGCAGTTCGGCGATGACGTCACGGCGACTGTAATGTTGCAAAAGGTCAGTTCCAGCGTTAGCATTTACCTAATAACGCTTACACGCGTGACCAACTTCAGGAGGGTCCGCTTTCCAGGCCTCCCGTCCCTCTCAAAAGAAACCAAATCGGGAGGCCGGCGTGTAATGTGCCCTTTAGAGCGTAATATTATTAATACGTCAGCAAATTTACGCTATTTTTTTCCGTACTATGGTCGGTCGTGAACATTCCGAAGTTATGAGCGAAAGTAAAGTATAAGAATGTCGATCGATTTATATAATAACCCGGAATTCCCAACCTACCACCGTAGTTACAACTATTTCTCGCCAAAAATGCGCTACGGAAATATTTATTTATTATATTCATCGGTAAATTCACTTATTTTCGATCTTTTTTATATAATTTCTCACTCCTAATAGGGAGCATAAACACCCTCTCAAGCCATCAGGAATAATTTTGAGCCTTTTTAGCTTTAAAGGCATCCAGTTACCGCCAAATCCACCAAAAACACATTCAATTCACTCGCGCACTATGACTGGTCTATGCCTTTCATGAATTCAGGTATATGCGACATGCTACTATTTTAACGGGTTTTACGAGTAGCTCTAAGGGCCCGGTTTGTTATAACTAATATTGTTTATAATGATGTTATGCACGCCACGAGTTGGTAACGTAAGCATACACCTGCGAAATTGCCAGATACCCATTAACCTGGAAGTTTCGCATTGACGTCAAAGGCAACTAGAATAAATTAGTTTACAAATTCCTTGAAAGACACAAGCATTTACTTTATTTGAAAACATGCTAAGTTGCATTTCACACAACGCCGCGAAGTGGCGTCAATCATAGATGATTATAAATTCCTTTCTCACGGTTTAGTTTTCATAATAGTTTTCAGTCTTAACTAACCACGCTCTCCGTCTGACCAGACACCTCCCTAGGTGGTCAACTAATGTAGAAGATTTTACCTCGTATCGAGTCGAAGCTATGACCTGTTATTTAATAATTTCTATTTGTATTGCTACTGAGTCAGAAACTGGTTTATCCTTACCACACGTTAACGGGGGATCTAGATCCACCGTTACATTGTTATTTATTTAATGGTGACTTTTCTTTGGTGTGCGTATATCATGACGTAAAATCCCTCTTAACACGGAGGTCATGGTCAGGACCCGCTTTTACTAACATTGTTAATAAACACAGGTGAAAACGACCCTGTTTACCAATTCAAATCTACCATAATAACAATCCCCCGATAAATGCTCCCCCGCTGGCTTATGCATGGAGCTCGTGGGCGTTTTCCGGAAGGTCGCTCGATGCCCAAATAAGCTATTCATAACCCTCAAATTGGGTCGTAATGTGGACGTTTAGAAGACGGCTTTCTCTTTGAGGGTAATCTAATGATTAGCCTTGATCCCTTGAGCATCTTGGGGACGCTTTTAATCTCACCTAGCGTTTTGATAGGCTGTCGAGCAATTTTATTGACTACGAAAAAGCCTTCGATAAAATAATCAATAAATGATTTAGGCCCGGACAAAGCGATAAACAGAATATGTATTCAGTGCGGTGGTGTAGTGTGGTTGTGTGAAGAGGGTGTGTGTTTTGTAAGCGCTACAAACTGCTTTGTGAGCGCTACAAACTGCTTTGTAAGCGCTACCGAACTCTTCGGTAGAGAAACAAAATGGCGTTGCTTTGCGAGTCTGCGACATTGTTAGGTTGGCGTAACAAGTCTTGTATACGCAACTTTTCATTTGAAAGTTTAGTACAGGTTATAAGAAAGTTTTGTTAGGCGAACGATTTATCAATCTACAGGAATTGAATGGACAGTCTATCAACAGATTGATACACTATGGTTGGACATTCTACAACAAATTATGGTTCCACTGAACTCTGAGCTCGATATTTTATGAGCGTAGTTGAATAGACATCGTTTAAGCGCATATAGAATCAAAAAGTTATGTTTTTACCTTGTTCAAAAGTTAGGAGCCTCGAAAACCCTGTATTTATCTATACATTTTTAAGATGTAAAATATCTTAATGACGGTACGAGAATCGAGAAAATAGAACTACAAAGGCATAATTGATTGAACTAAGTTTTAAAAATACATTTTTAAAAACAAGCTCATACAAAAAATGCGTATAGAAAATTTCGTTTGAGGAGGTTTTTCATCTGGAGTAAATTCCTGGGTGTAAAATTAGGTCATGCTTACCATAAAAATGCATTATCATCGGAAATGAACCCACGCGTCAGATTTCAACTCCCTAGGATTAGAGGAAGTAGTTCTAATTTAGCTTGCAAGATTTGACATACAAACATTGTAAGTTAATTAAAAGCCTGTAAAAATACATTAATTCTATTTTTTACGTTTTACGTTTTTAGATGAGCTAGGGAAACCAACAGCAAAAGCTGACTTTCGATGAAATCGTCCATTAAAACGACAAAAATCTAAGCTAAAAATACGGAAAGCAATGCGACTGACCACGAGTGCTGTAGGCAAATGAATAGTTGGATTTATTTTTATCGCATCGATTTCGAATTCGCTTGTCTTTGTCTGTCAAACCATTTGCGGCCGATGTACTTTCGCTACTCGCCGTAGTATTGCAAAGTAGATATCGATGCGCCGGCTGAAATATTAATAGACTTCTATAAATAGCGCCCCCTTTAGGTGGGGACGCAGGGCGGTTGTGGGGCGGCGCTGGGGGGCGGTTCTAGGGCGCTCGGGGAGACGGCACGATTCATAATAGATCTGGCAGCCTCCATTTTTAAGGTCGACTTGTGCCTGTCAAGGTTAGCAAGTGTTTGTTTCGTCTTGTTACTTTCCGCGCATAATACGATAGAAATATGAGAAAATTTCCTGTCGGGAGTATATAAAACGAATTAGATTTCTGACGTGTAAACATTTATACCGGGACCATAATATTTTTCGAGGACTCTAGGACTCTTTAACCGACTCACCGACATTTGTGAATTGGACTAAAAATAAATGATTTATCAATATGTTTTAAATGTTTAAATTTTGTTTCATTTAAATTTTCAACCCTTTCCTACATTAAATGCATGTAGGTTACCAAAAACATAACAAAAGAACATATACAATCTTCTGATTAACCCTAAATAGTTTTTTTTTTTTTATTAATTCTTATGACCTAGGTCATATACAATTATTTTGGGCCCTACTCAACTAGGCCAAATATGCCTGTACTAGAGTCAGGGGAGATGGTGGTAATGAAGCGTTAACAATGGTATGACCATGCGCGGAATCGAACCTGCGACCTTTGGGCCAATAGCCGAACGCCTTAACCACTAGACTACCACGAGTTTAAAGCATTTAAGTCCACGTGCTTCGTAAAAAGTTTCTTTACTTGATTTTCTAAAGAAAATAATATTTTAGGATTTGAAGAAAAATTAAATTTATAATGTATAGAAAAAAGAATAAATAAAGACAAATTTATTGGTAAAATTAGATGTAATGAATGCATCATGAATGAATTATTATTTAAAATCATCGGTAAACTCAGAGCGTTACATCAACAAAAATACAGTATTAACAATTTATAAGGCTGATTAGTTAAATCTCACAATAAGGTGATAGTAGAGAAACAAAATGAAATAAAAAAGAAAGACAAAATGGAAAAAATAGAAATAAATTAATAGTAAAAATACATTTTTAAAAACAAGATTGCATTTAATCGTCTGGAACCAATCCTGGGTGTAGAATCAGATCATGCTTACCGTAAAAATGCATTGTCATCGGAACTAAGCCATCATGTCAAATTTCAAATCCGTAGGATAAGAGGAAGTGTTGCTAATTCAGCTTGCAAGATTTGACCTAAACCGACGTACAAACATTGCAAGCTAAATAAAAGTTTCTAAAAAGGATGGGAGAGGTAGCTCAAGATGGGATTCAAAGGGGGAAAGTAGATTATGAAAGAGACAGAAAGTGTTTCGTAAGACAGTCCTCAGATATTGCTATTGGGGACGATTAATAGGCTGAATAAAAATCCATGAACTAGTTTCATAAAGATATTACTTGTAAAATAAATTGTTTGTATTTGTCGCATAATTATTGCCACAGATTTTTAATCTGAATATATTTTTTACAACATATATAGGGTGATGATTTTAGAGGCGTGGTTTTCAAGAAGAGATAAAACGCATATAGTTTGATGTTATGGCTAAGAATTTAGTTTTATTATAAAGATAAGGGTTTGCCATTATGTTTTAAAAATGATTTCGGATAAGTGGCCGCCGCGGCTGACTCGAACAAATTCCAGCCGAGAGGCCCAATTTTCAACCACTTTTTGCAGCAAGTTGGGCCGTATGTCAGCAATAACGCGCCGAATATTCTCTTCCAAGGCGTTAATCGTGTCTGGCTTATCTGCGTAGACAAGCGACTTCACATAACCCCACAAAAAATAGTCCAGCGGTGTTAAATCGCACGATCTTGGAGGCCACGCCACAGGCCCACGACGCGATTTTTACTTTATTTTAGAGTGTTTTTAAAAAAAATTAGAGTGATTTTTTCTAAATTTGCACTATTTGCAAACGTTCTTCAGGAGTAAGTCTATTCATTATGAAATGGCAAACCAAACTGAGCATAAATCAAGTGACAGCTGTCAAAAACACCAACTACGAAAAAAGTAGTGCCAGTTCGAAAACCACGCCTCTAAAAAAAACACCCTACATCTTATCTTAATTTATACATATTATCTCACTATCGCATTTTTTATTTACTTCTAAAGTATCATAACGAATTAAATATGCATTTTTTTTTTAAATTACTGTGCATTTTCGATGATTCGATGTAGTAACTAACAGGCGCCTGGAACCATCACCTTCTAAAGTCGCTCTCCCCACGCGATAGGGCTTGGGGTACATAGTCCGGACACGCCACTGCATGTGACCACGATTACGCTAAAACGGCTGTTCCGATTCACATCGAATAAACGCAAGCATCATAAACTTGGTTCTAGTGAGAGGTTTGAGGGGGCGTGCGTGCATACTGAGTTAAAAATAAACCAATTACCTTAAAGACGCCCACGTTTTACGCGGCACGAGAATCAATAGAGCCATTAATAATTTATGGTCAGAGTTCGATACACTAGCTGTGAAACGTATTCTCCTGTCTTGTCTATGGTAATCGATAACTGCCTGCTTTTTCGCATCCGCGGCGGCCATAAATTGTACCCTGGTTCAAACGGTCAGCACAGCGTTTGAGAAAAATGGTTCGGTCGCGAGGAAACGCTTTCGAAACCAAGGGCGGTTCCAGAAACTGGGGCAATTACCCCCCCCCCCCACACAAGACTAAAAGTAAAAGTTCGAATTATTTATTTATTTATTTTTTATTTAAAAAAAATACACATAATACATTAAATGGGTTCTGGAAAAAACATGGTTTTGGCTGCCAGAAACTCAACTTAATGACTCACAAACTATACGTACTAAATTTACATACATTTTTAATCAGATAAAAAAGAACAAAAAAAAGAAACATTTTAAACAAAGAAAAAAGAGTACATAAACAATAAATAACTAACTTTACAACATAACATTAACACAAGTAGATCACAATCACTATTCAAGAGTATTCCATGTAGTAGATTACTATACAATAATCCTATTGATAATAATAATAATAATTTAATAATCTTATTAATATAAACGAAAAAACATAATTGGAATAACACAATAAATGAATCAAGGTTAATTTCTCATTGAGGAAGGGATTTTTATTGAGAATTAGGAAATTTTTCGCACTGAGTTTGGAAATAAAAATACTGGTATTATTTTACTATCTCAAACTATTTTTACTAGGGTCAAAAACACTCAAAAGTAGATTTTTTTTTTTAATTTTATGGAGGGACTCCCTGCTTAATATAGAAAGGGGGGGACTCCATACCCCAGGCTTTTTCTCCCCTCTGTGCCCTCCCTGAAAAAGAATTTGATATCCGCCCTCCTTTGGTTTGACATAATAGTTAATTTAATAGTTAGTTAATTTAATAGTTAGTTTTAATATATAGTAGTTTCAAAACAATTCTGACATTTAGATGCCCTCATGCTGTTTGTGGTTTAATTCATTACATAGGTAATAGTGTACCAAGTTTTTATCGTATTTCAGATGGATATTTCCTTCTAATTTTGAAGCTGTTTGACAATTGACATTTTATTTCGTTTTGGAAATTATCATAAATTAATAGTAAAAATACATTTTTAAAAACATACTTTTATGTAAGTGCGTATACTTTCAACTCCGTAGATATATGAGGTTCTAATTCAGCTTGCAAGATTTGACCTAAACCGGCATACAAACAATGCAAGCTGCCTGGCTTATTTGGTCGAAAATCCTGCTAAAATAAAACAAGTATTTAGGAAGGAGAATCCATTCTTCCTAAATAATTAACTTATTTTAAAGAATGGAAATCAACAGAATTCATTTTTTTCTTCTGAGAACAGTGCAAGTTTGGAATGCTTGACAAAGTGATTGGTGTAAAATTACGGTAGTTATCGTATCCGCAAGAAAGTGATATAGATAGATAGATACATATTTTTTTTTAACTGAGGGTGGTTTTGGGTTCTAGGGGATGTGAAACGCGAAGATATGTCGAAATGTTCCGGATCGTAAAATATCGAGCAAATACAGATATTTGTGGTTCAATAATCGTACGAATTAGTCGCAAGATTACGTTCCGGAGTGTGACATTTCCGTCAGCGCTCATCTGTGTTCAATGGGGCCCCGTTTATCATCCAAAGAGGGTAGTTACGGAATGTTTCATTCCCGGGCACTCGACACTCCTAATGCTGATTACTGATGGACGACGAAAGAGATAGAAGCGGCTCGGGCCCGAGAGAGGGAGGGAGAGGAAACAGGAATCCGCCATTAGTAAAAAATGGTGGCTTTCCGGCGCGGCCGACGGATACTTAACATATTTATTATTGAATATTAAACTAATTTTTCAATGCAGTAAAACGTTTGGAAACCAAGTGGGCAATATAATAGCATAAAGCAAGCATAAAAATATTGTTTTATACATATATATAGGTGTTTTTAAATATAAAGCACTTCTTTTAGGATGTTAATCTATTTCGACAATCATCAATCGGAAAAATATATTGGAAAAATGTTTCTCAATTACGAGAAAAACGACTTTAAAATTAATTAGAAATCGGTTTAATGCTTGAGAACGCGGTTGAACATTGTGCGAGCTAGGTCAGTGACCCCTCAGGGTAATATATTTTTTTTTTCGTGAGACCGGTTTGGCTATCGATATAGATTAACCTTAATAATTTTAAATCTGTAAAATACTATGTTTTTCGCAAAAGTTTTTTAAGATTTCCTTTTAAATTTCTCATTAATTTAAGTAAACTTACGAAATCAGCTGATACGAGTATGTTTGGTACAGTTTACTAGAACTTGATTCGGTTAGAGTGTTATTCTCGACCTTTGAAGAAATTACCAGAATCTGCAATTCAGAGTACTCCATTTTGAAATTGAAATTACTCTAATGCAGTCCCAGTTGCCGGAATGCAACGGAATAAATTATAATTGCTGAATCGTACAATATACATTCCTTCTATTTGTCTCCCTCTCGTTTTCACACTCTCACACTCTAGTGTCATATGTGTATTATTGCATACAATTCAATTCAAATAATTGTAATAATTGTATGGTGCGCAGTGAAACGATTATGCTTATAAGAACGATGCTTCTAGTATAGTCTACTTTAGTACGGGCATTGCCTAATTAGGTAGTCCTTTGCATAATGTGAAATTAATGTTAAGTTACTGTCAACAAATAAATAAATAAATAAAATAAAATATAGCCGCTATCGTCTACACACACGCACGCATTCACACAAACATAACATCCTAACGGGATAATTTTTTTCTTATGCATATCTTTTATGGGGCTTAGTAACTATGCGTTTAAATGAAAGTAGACTTCTAATGCTCATTTTCCATACTTTTTGTGAAACACTAAAAAACTCGTAGAGCCAAAGTTGACTAGTTTGATGCGCAGAAAAAAACCCGTTTAACCTGTACCCAATTACGTAATAACATATATAGTTTTTTTTTTATTTCTTTGACATGTTAATGCAGATATATCCTGTTGAGGGGACGCTTCAAAGATTAAATCTGCATATCCTTTAACTTTCAAAAAACCTTTATAAAAAACAGGTATTATTTGAAATTTTCTATGCTCAATGCACCAAATTTTACGGATTCCAAATTCTTGAGCTCAGAAGATCGCGAGCTGATATACTGTCAAGGTCACATATACTGCTCCAATCTTCTGGGGCTGATACACAGAGATTTTGGTGCAGGAATTAAAATACCATTTTGTAAATGTCGTTATTACTAATTTAAAGTAATTTAAAGACGTGCTTCTAGGTTAGGAAGCATTAAACGTCAAATTCTAACTAATTGAAAAGTATTTTATCTTATCTAATGTTTTAATTTTTATTGTATAATTTGTGTTTTTGAATAAAAAGTTGATTATCAAAATTTAAACTATTCTTTTTATATTTATTTACCTTTACCTGCCTCTAGTTGTGAAGTTCCCCAAAAAAGAAATTTTGTTGTGGGTATGTCTTTATGTGGTATACCACTCACACTTTAATACTATACACATTACATATACACCATCTAAAATATAGTTAAACTCGAGAAAGTTTTAATTGCTATTTTACGTAGTCGTAAGTTTTAATTGGCCTTATTATTAACTCTTTGGGTTTTAAATGTATATGCTACTATTTCGCTGTATTTACCTGTTTATTATTAAACAAATGAAACATAAATTTCCCTAGTTAATTCAAATAATTCAAACGAGTTATTTAATGGTTCAATTTCAATGTTGCCAGAAGCAACTTTTATTATTCAAATATATACAATTACAATGTATAAGATCCAGCTAAGACATTGTCTTATCTGCCGGTTTCTTAATCTTAACTAAAAACAATTTATTTAAACATCCATAAAATATAATACAAAATTCTTAACAATTACGTTAACGTAACTCATGTAATTTACAACCAAAATAAACTTAATTTAACTAAACCTAAATAATTTTTACTAGGATTTTTCCCATAAATTCTTTTAATTTAAGCGGTATATTATTAAATAGGCTGGGTATTAAATATTTTAATTGCCGATATCTATACGTGTTTATACATCTTTCGACAATATACTTTTCATTTGACATTTGTCTAGTAGAGTACTTATTAGTGATAAGATTTTTCCCGTTTTCATCTGAAAAGTGGTCCCTACAGCTTACGTGAAATATGACAGTTACTAAATAAAGTTAGAAAGATTTTGTGTACCTAAACAAACAGATAAGCAAAAGGACATCAGACGTTTATGGTCAGTCTACCCGCAAAAACAACATTTTTTTTTTGTCTTACGCAGACCATCGAAACACATGAGTCATTTGATCAAAAGTGATTTATGAAACATAAATATCATACCTCAAAGATCGAGCTACTGATTCCGAAGGAAAATGCGCCTTTTGCCAAGGACATTCGGGTGACTTTCGTCTTTTAGGTAGATTTCTTTAGGAACGCTAACTATTGCAATGGGTACCATGTTATGACTTCTGGAAAATTTCGACATATCTAACAACATATAAACGATGGCTATACCTTGTTCGGGCAGACATAAAGATTTTAATCTTTTTAACTGCCCTCAACAGTGGCTAGTCTATTATATCTAACGTATTCAACCGTTGAAAATCCAACTGTGATCATTGTTTGCGGTTTTAACGCTGAAATAATTTATTAGACACAAAAGGCTGTTGCCAATTTCCGTTACGACCGGTAGCATCGAGTATTTTGAGGGCTCACATTTCGAGTTCGCTAAATATCGATTAAATCCGCGTGTAATCGATAAATTCCGACGCAATGTTTCGGTTATAATCGATTACAATACATCGGCCTGTTGAAAGTTGCCCTCCAACGGTGAGATAAAAAATATATTTGCATTTAAAGATTAAAAATTGTACACTTTTTGAACTGGTAGCCACGGCAGGTAACATTGTCCAGCTGATATCCGGAATTGGTACAGTCGAAAGAAAACTTTGCTGCGTTTGGTACAGTCGTGTTTAGAAAATGGAAATTGGCGCAAGAGAGACATTTAACGCGGCCTCCTGCTCTATTGCTCACGTCACGGCAGTCCCCGTCATTGGTGCGAAGAGAGCGCCTGAACACTTCTCAGTCTATCGCTGGTTATAATGGTTATCATCATATAATAATTTATTATGAACTATCAGAACACAATTTGAAAAAAGTAACCAGGAACGGAAGTTCGTTACTTTTATCTCTACATGAGATTTTTTTTCCAATAATCTACAACCAAACATGGCTCGAAAAAACTCAATAAATATAAATATAGATATCGTAAGATTTTGACTCAACATACAAAATTTCGTGTCTGTTCTGTTGACCATTGAGGAGTTTTTTCGTCTGGAGCCAATCCTGGGAGACAAATGGGAGACATGCTTACCAAAAAAAAAATGCATCGTCATCGGAACTGAACCAAGGAACCAATGTAAAGGTTCTAATTATGCTCTGCTTCATAGAATTGGTGAAATTTACATTTTTTGTGAAGTCTGTTAATGAGAGAGTTAGCACACTGGTTTAAACACATCACACACACACCCTCAACCCTCATAACACTTTATTACACACTGGTTACGCCGTTTTCTGTGATAATAAAGGTTAAATCAAATTAAATAATAACGAGGACATTATTAAGCTGATTTTCTCATTCCTTTTATCAAAAAATACCTACCTGCCTCACCACGGAGGAAATATGGATGAAGCAGGCAGTCACTCTCAACCGCGCGCGGACAATTGAGCCCTACTGCGAGTCTATCGATAATACTGTTAGCAGCCGCTCGATTGCGCTAGTGACCGAGTTAGTGTGCACCCAGAATTGCCGTCGAGGGAAAAAGTTGATTCCTTGATTATCCTTACTTTACCCTCAGCATCATTTTGTCATCGCTAAAATGACTTTTAATCGGTCTTGTTAATGGTAGTTTTTTGTATTTGTAACTATAAATTGAACGCTGTTTGTAATTTTGTAATTACCATATAACAGTCATTGAAATGTCACTCGAAAAGCGATAAATTTAGATACTTAACGCCGCGGCCAATAGCGCTCAAGGCAAGTCTAAAACGCGTTTTTCGCCAGTACAGCTTTCAGCTCATTTCACGAATTGCCATTGCATGCAATCATTCCGTCCCGTCGAAACTATAGCCAATTGGCGCGGCGCTGGGTGCTAATTAAGTATCCGGGCCCCTAATGGTTTCGTAATAGGTTTTGTCTCCCTGTAATTAGCGATGACACCGCGTTTATCGGAATGACGTCGAATAATTAATTAAATTCATGTCTCGCCACTGAAACGGCAATTTGTCTATGGTATTCGAGTGGTGTCTATGGTGAGTAGCAGTTTGGTCGGAATCGCCATAGATTTTACATACTTTTTACTATGCAATATAAGGTATTGCCGATACCTTAATCTTACATATATATAGCAACAATAAAGTTTACCGAATAAATACATTATTGTTATTTATAATCACGTGCAATGAATTAATTTTATGCTTCACCTTAATAGCACAATGTGCTGTTCCAAGGAGACGCCAAACATTTGTAGAAATACAGTAAATAGTAAATATAAATTTTACATTCTTACACATGTTTTGTTATTTAAATACAATAAATACACTAAACTTTTTCATATAGGAACGCCTCGTACATCATTTACGACCGTTTAAATATACCAATTCAGATTTTTTTAACTCCCTTTTCGAGTAACCATTTAGTTATTACGCCAGACCTAATTTTTATATTTTTAGGATGAGTAAATATTAAAATAGAATACAAATATGTATTAAGTTATAAAAAGTTGAGCAAATCGGTACCGGTCAAGTTCGCAGATTTAATAACTGTTAATTTTTTAACTGTTCTAACAGAGAGTATTGAATACCTATACGAAAACCCAATGAAAAGATAGAAAAATGTTTAAAAATAGTACTAAATTTTGTGACAAATTTTCAGTATATATATTTATTTGTATATTTTAATATTTACATAATATATGCAGTGGCGACACATGTTACTTTTGTGGTTCTTTTTCTTTAACACGAGATAGCAGATTTTTTTATCGTGTACATTTTTCACTTTCCGTCTCTTTCTCGTGTATCCGAGAGAATGCGACGAAATGTTACAGCATCCGTGGCGTGACATCAGTTGGGGCTCTAAGCGCGGATCGTGCGAGAGCGAGACGGTCGTGTCGTGTTTCTCACTCGGCAAATCCCCACAGCTGATTGATGACGCCATTTTTCAACCCACCCCCCCCTCCCCCCTCCCCACCGCAATGCCATTTGACACGAGGAAACGTATGTGTCGGGTTGAGTTCGGTCGGAAACGTTTCGAATCATGGATGTAATATTGGTACGAATTAGCATGGCCGTTAACGCGATATCAAAATAGCCTATTGCTTAAACGGCTACAAAATAACTGCGCGATTTGTAGCTGAACTCGTCACCGTGCTACATTGTCATGGTGTCACTTGCGACGAGATTTACGCGTCGCTGAAGCTGGAGTCCGCCCGGACAGGGTAAAAAATAATAGGGCGACTGTCAAAGTAATTGTTACCGTATAACTTTTTTTATGTATAAGATACCGAATTTATTTAAATTTTATATTATTCCTCAGATTAGGGCCTAAAACTTATCTAAGTGAACTTTGTTGATAGCACCAACCATTGGTCCTAGAGGAGAGAAAAATTGATTTTTCAAAATTCAAAAAAACATACCTCACTTACTCAAACTGGATCAAACACACAGTACGACACAGTAAAACGAGGGATTCAGTATACGCACTCTTGAAGCGCAAGGGTACGGCGCGGCAGCTGGTTGAGGTGCGCGAGCTGCCGCGCGGGGAGCGGATCGCGCGATACAAGTTCGATACAATTGGAGTTCGCCTATTTATTTATTTATTTATCAAAATAGCCAATATATAATTAATATTATTAAATGTGTATTACTTTTTATTTTATTGATTTTCTAGAGATTAAAAGTACAGTTTGTGTGGATTAGTAAGACCTCACTAGGCAAACGCCTGTGTCGAGGTGTTAACTATCCCCTACTAGATATCCTACCTCCGTCTTCCGGCGTGGCGAAAGAGAATTTTTCTCTTCAATATTTTGCATTTTTCATTTTAGGACAGCAGGTATTAAGAAAAGGTGGCCTCGTCGTCTGAAGCGGGAAGTTATTAGACATAAATCTATCTTCCCGCCAGACGGAAAAGGCTCGGCCAGATAATGGATTAACCTGACGTGTACATAAAACTGTACCCAAGTAATAAAATTTCTGCGCGTATCATAAACAACCAATTCCATTAGAAAAAACTACCGTCTGGCCTGTGCTTGCAACAATATAGTAATGCACATTAAATTTAGTAACAAATTACAATGAGTGATAATTTACTATTTTACACCAATTACAATTAATCGCAGTTAAATGCTGAGGTTAAGTACGATCTTGGTTATGTTGACTTAGGGAAGGAACGTAAAATCGGACGACACCATTTTGACAACTTCCCGACGGCGTTCCGCGGGAAGTGTCAAGTTACAAGTGACGGCGAATTTTTTGCAACACCGTGAAACAATGGGACTCCCACCAAAATGGGCCCGGGCCAAATCACACCACACACATGGTCTTCAAACTATTCGCTAATTAGTCTTATTCAATATTCCCATATTGATGACTAATTTGGCAGTATTTACTAGAAAAATTGTAAAGCTATTTAAGAAATAAGAGCAATAATAGCTCACTGAATATACGTTCCCCTTAAAGGCTGTAGTTTCCCGCCAAAAATTTTGGCGCCAAAAGCCGTTAAAACTGTAATTAATGACCTTGAAAAATCACTCATCTACTATAAAATCCATAGTGCAGGCATGAGTCGTTTAATATTTACAATCTGGTATCATCCGATTCACCATAAAATTTATGTACAAGTATATATATCTATCTATACATAAAATTTAAGGGCAAAATCAGACCAGGGGGTCGTGAATAGAGGTTTTTCCCGAAAAGCCTAAAAAAATCTGTTGTTTTATCACATATTTCATCAAAGCATTAGGCATAAATTCAAAAATTGGATATTGAATTTATAAGTGACATAAAAGGTTGATGAAAATAAAACAATAGAAAAAAAGGTAAAATAAATAAAATTAGTTGATTAGTGTGTTTAGATAATTATCTAATAATCTATTTATAAATCTTTACAGATGGAAATAAGCATAAAAAGTAAAATTAAATAAAAGAAAATAAAAAAAAGTAATTGTAATTTTTTTTTTAAAAACGAGCTTTTATTTAAGTGCTTCAATGCGTATCCATAATTTCAATCTAACCGTTGAGAACATGTTAAACCTCAACTCCGCAGGATACGAGGAAGTGGTTCTAATTCAGCTTGCAAGGTTTGACCTAAACCGACACACAAACATTGCAAGCTAAATAAAAGCTTGCAATAAACACTATATGCAGGATACTCTAAGACCATTTCCGGAGACTTAAGAGGGTATAAAAAAAATGGGAAAATAATTCGTGCCCTAATTTATTAACTTTATCAAAGCGCTGGTGTAAATTCCCTTCACTTTTTAGTTTGCTTGTTTGCGCTGATCAATGATCCGGTTATGACAAGAGCGATTTAATGTTATCGCGTAAAGTTTACATTTTTTTTTCCCGGAAACCATGATGAATTTCGATATGACGTCAAAACTAATCAAGTATGAGAACGCGGGGACTATTAGCTGGTCTTGAGACACGGTTTATAATATTAATAATAGTCCTAATAAATAAATATTCATAAAAAATACCTTAACTTTCGCAGTAATACCCTTCTGACAGTCGACCCTTTAAATAACTATTATAATTAAAATTCCTAACCCTGCGATACTGCGAGAGGAATCCGTGTCGTTAATTACTGCTCTACGCGCAGACCCTTTCGTGTCCATAAATAAGTGAGTGTCTTTCGGGTGTCGGTAGAGAATTATCTCCGTAATTTATGCAGGATGCTGGGAGGCCGTCGCGACCGGCGCACGGTTGAACTCAAGCGGTTCAACTCGACAGGTGGGGGTAGTCGGATCCCTTCTTTATCCGGTCCGAATATTTTACTTATTTAAAACCAATATCTCCTTAATACACCTAATCCTCCTTAAAACCTAATAGGGAACTGAGATATTTATTTGAAATTGCGTCAATATCATTTAAATACTAAAAAATTATAATAATACTATTTTAAACACGTTTTTTTAAACAAGAAATTAAACCGTAGAGGATTGTAAAACATGTATTGCTTAGGAATGCATACTACTAAACAAATATATAATGTTGTAAGAAAAAATATAAGAAAGTAAGAAAAAATAGCAGGTAAAAGTGGAGGGGGTGGGTTGGGGGGCCAGTTTAAATATCTCGTTTATGGCGCGAATAGATGTTCCGTAAGTGGACAAGGTAGCTAAGACGCTGGGTTGAGATCTCGGGTTCGAGTTTCGTCGCGGGCAAAAAAAAATAACCGGGCGAAGCCGGTCGTGACGTCATCAGTCAGCCGTTGGTGCTGTCTCACTCTCATACTCGGCCGAGTTGACCGTTCTTACAACTGCAAGTTTTACCCACTCGGTCGCGCTACTAGGCCGAGTGTATCAAAAGTAAAAAAAAGACGGATTGAGATATATAATATAAATCGAATATATGCTTAAACAAGTAAAATATAATATAAAAAAAATATACAGGATGTTTAGAGACCATCACGAATAAAAAATCCAGCCGAAACACGTGAATACGAGTACATCATGGTACCGGAGGAAAAAAAATGAAAACTTTGGGACCGCCAACTGATCCGCTCGTGAATGACTTGGTCATTAAACGCTCGAGGTCAAAGCTAAAGAGATATCGTCGGCATTTAATTAAGCTTTATGGGCAATTTGCAGATCTTGCATTACCTCAACCCTTACCCTTACCAATAACACCCTTAACACTAAGGGTGATACCAAATTCTACCGAGTATAGTTACTACTGAAGGTGGCTTAAATTTGATAATACGAGGTATTTGAATTCGTATCATATGAAAGCGTTGCATATTAAAATTAATTTATCTATACGCAACATATACGATGTTCATATATACAAACATGCACACACACAACCACACATCACACATAGACCTTCTAAAATAGCGTTAAGCTCAACTAAGTTTTAAATATTTTTGTAAATAGGCGTAAGCTTTAATTGGCCTTATTTATTAACACTTTGGAAAAATGTAAATGCTATTATTACGCTGTATGCTTACCTGTTAATAAATAAATAAATACCACATATATTTCGAGATAAAACTTTATATCACATAATAACATTCTTCATTATTAATTAACGGGCAATAAAATGATAATTCTAATAATGTCGCACACGCCTCTAATAATAAACTTCGGCACGCATATTATTAACCTGTTATTTTTAAGATTTATGTGTGCGATTGTTAGGTGAAATGTTCCTTGCGGGTATTATAAATGTAAATATCAATATTGTATTTCGGAGTACAGAAAAAAACCTATCTAGGAAACAGTCCAGACAACGTGATTGTATATTCAAATTTATTTATTTTTTAATGACACTAGATTTTTTTTTTAATTACACGTTGTTTCCTCATACGAAGGCGATAAAAATTAAAATGTATAAACACAAAAAGGAAATGATAAATTCCCATATTCCCACTATCCAGGAAGTTCAGGGTGTGCCATTACGGAACCTACAGGTTGTGCAATTAAATTTTTGAATTAAGGCCTGAACCTCCTCATGAACGAGATCTTCCTAACGCGCCCACTACTGACATCAATGCTCCATTGTTCTATTATAAAGCTCAAACAAACCCCAATTATTTCCGTATTTATGTTATCCCCTCTCCTACCACACAAACCCCCTCCAACCCCCCCCCCCACCCAGCCTTCCCGCCCCCGCCAGAAGACCATTTCTATTTTCACGAAAATCACCCGAGATGCCACCCTTAACTTTTAAGTTATACTTAACAACGTTAGCGGTTACATCTCTTCGTTGTATGATATAATTCTTACTTCAATGATAATGAACTTCAGCACTCCTTTCAGGAAATACGCTTTTTATATTTTGTATTTATTTATAGCAACGATATGCAGGCTGTTTCAAGTCCATGCGCGAAGACTTAAAGAAGTGTTTATGTTCCCTATTACGTGTAAAAAACTGCATAAAAAAATCATGTTCTAATTTATTAATTTTATCAAAGTGTTCGTGTAAATTCCTCTTTTGCTCGCGGGTGCTCGGTGAGGCTGATCAATGACCCGGCGCGGCGCGGCTTCGCTAGCGACCGGACTTATTACAAAAGCGATTTCATATAAAAGAAACGACAAAAAAATACCGTGTGGATTTTAAGAAATGAATTTTACATAAATGAGCCGTTTTGTAATATTAGTATTTTGGAAGTCGATATAAGTCAGGTATTTCCTGGTGGGCCTGGCAAGGTCTGGGGGGGCGCCCCCCTCCCCCTATAGTTACGCCGGTGTATTTATACCCATTATATAAAATAATTCCGAAAATTTGACAAAATATACTAAAAACATAATCCCAATGTATAAGAAAAGAATGCTCCAAAGGGAAAGAACGCAAGAAAAGTAACAGACCAGACAAGCAAATGACCTGAAATTCAAGCAAATGACTTGAAATTCAAGCTAATGACTTGAAATTCAAGCAAATGACCTGAAATTGACAGCTCGCAGACAATTTACAACGTTTGGTCAGACATTTTACAGTTCATATTCATGTTGGGATTATGCCCAATGTATAAGAAAAGAATACTCCAAAGGGAAAGAACGCATGAAAAGTAACAGACCAGACAAGCAAATGACTTGAAATTCAAGCTAATGACTTAAAATTCAAGCTAATGACTTGTAATTCAAGCTAATGACTTGAAATTCAAGCTAATGACCTGAAATTGACAGCTCGCAGACAATTTACAACGTTTGGTCAGACATTTTACAATTCATACTCAAGAGAGTTTTAAACTCTCTAGGACTGCGAAAGGTTGCCAATTAAAAAAAACAAAAATAACCTTTTTACACATTGTTTAGTAGTAGTAAATTATTTGACATTTATTTTTAATGTTTAAGTGAACCTTATGTAAAGTAGGGTGTTTCATTATTATTTAACAGGATGAACTTAAAAGTCAGCAGTTTCCTTTTATGGGGTGATTCTCGACATAAATCTGAACAACTTTTGTTCAACAAGTTTTCGTATAGCTAATGACCTATCCAATCGACCTACATTGCAATATTTGCGCGCGGAAACCTACCCGTCGTTCCCTGTCGTCGATACATTTGTAGGTGCGGTGCCCCGTGGAGTCGGTCGGTTGCTCGATCGCGACGTCCTTTGTCTTTTTAGACTAGTTTTTTTTTGTTTTATTTACAAAGTTGTCAAACAAAAGTTGTTCAATTCGATGCTCAGAATAATTTCTTAAAATAATAGGACAGACATTTACTCTAGTTAAGGCGCCCCGGGATGCATTTGTCCTTGGGATTAGAAAGAGAAGGCTTTATTCGAACATTGACGTGTAGAAAAGAGACGGCTATACTCGCCGACCGCGAATTCGTTACATTTGGAAACGATCAAACATGTTTTTTGTATTTAAATAATTATTATCATTTGAAAAAAATGTTTTTTTTTAAGTAATGTCCTAGATTATTATATTGTCTATCTTTAGAAAGAAAAATTAGGTTCGCGTCACTTACACAACTTAAAAGAAAATCGTTGCAAGAAAAAAACAACACTTTCTTATTCATTTATTTTCATTACTATAATAAAGTGTATTTCGTTTTTTTTTTTAAGCAAAGTACTAAATTAATATATGTAGAATATTGTGGTATTTTTAGTTTTAGCCATTTGTTGGGAATAACTTCAACAAAATGCACCAAAATACGTTACAAAACACGTTTTAGGGACTGGTGGCGCCTTAAGAAGGCACCGAACGAGGTTGCAGTGGTACCAAACGCTCAGTACAATAATTTTTAATATGTGTACACAAATCTCACAAAATTATATGTAATGTTTCAATATTGTAAATAAATAAATACTGCGATTTTAAGTTCATCTGTATATAAACGTTTTATCTATATAAACATACAAAATTTTAAACGGGCCATATTTATGTTTACCATAATGACTTTAAAAACCCATATTTTATTTAACACATATTTTTACCAATGTAAATATGCAAATACCTTTTAATTTAACTGTTAAACTTTGGATTCATGTAATTGGCCAAATTATTAACTATGTATTCACTGTTTTATAAATTAATTTTCGCTATATAATTCCCTATTTTGATATTATAACGTTTCGTTATAATATCAAAGTGATGAACAAAAAACAAAATATCTGCATTATTAATCAGAAAATATAATAAACGAAGACCCTCGTCCATCAATCAACATCAGAAACATGGCATCCATCAGATGCGGGAAAACCATAAATGTACCACCAAATTCCCGTAAAAACTGAAGCTAATTATAAAAACTGCTAGAATTACTCTTTGTACGCATATATTTTATCTTGCATCTCCCTTACGCGCGGAACGTGTTCATAAAGCTATCTTTGTTAGCTGCGTGACAAACGGCGTTGACATGGCGTTAAATTAAATTATGCGAACCCACTCTAAATCCACTATAAAAAAAATAATTTCTAGAAAAATATTTAGACGCAAATTTTCATGGGCTCTTAAATATGACGCGTATTTTTTTAATGTGTCGTAAAAATATAAAAACAAACAAAGGTATTATAATATTTCTGCAATAATGTGGAAAATGGATCAGGACGATGGGGACTTCGTTTGTCCAACGATCTTTTAAAACATATAGATACGGCATGTCCATACAAATCGTCGTTGTAAAAACCCGACTCCGCCATGCTGGATAGAGACTTGTCGCGAGGAGTGTACTCGACGCGAAGTGGCGTACTTGGGCGCGGAACGTTTTTCACCCTCAGTTGCCGTATATTTTAAAAGATCGTTGTGTTTTGACGTGTTTCCGTCCGTAAATTTCTTGTTGCCTTCAACAAGTTCAAAGCAGTCTGGTACTATTTTAACAAGAAGTAAATAATCTGGCAACACTCACGATTTAAAATGTTTTTTGAAGTTATAGTGTTTGCGCCCGTTGTACTCATTGGGATGGGATGTTTATTTATTTATTCTTTATTGAAAAATCCACAGTATTACATTTTTACAATTAATTACAAACAAAACTTATTACTAGTATATAAAACCAATTATGGATTTCGGTCATTTTACATAATAACATTAGCATAAAAATTTGAACAGTGTTCTTAAAATATATATAGATTATTAATATTATATACGTATACAGTAGATTATTTTTAAGTTTTAAGTTTTATGTGTAATTTGTGAGTGATGTTTGTGGTAGTTGTGAGTGTGTGACACTTGTATGTTAATAAAAATAAATAAAGTAATAAATTAAGTATGGTTTTAGTATGTATAAAAATGTTGGTCGAGAAACCGAGTCACGCGTTAGGATTAAATCCATAGAGTTTCGGTGGGTCAGTGGTTAACGCACTCGTCTCCCACGCTAGAGTCCCTGGTTCGATCCCCGGCTGGATTTTTTTTTTACAAATTATACGAAAGTATACGAATATACGAACTTAATAGTGATAATGTATAGGTGTATAGTATAATAATGAAGTGACTTATAATAATATATTGAATAACACAGAAAAATGTCTTATATTTCATTTATATATCCTGTGCGTGGGTGTGTGCGAATGGCCACAATTTTTTTTTTTTAATACGTGTGTACTATCAAAAATAACGCATTTTCTCACTCGCACACTCTACTATCGAAGGTTACTAAGTAGGACGATAATATTGGGCTTAATTGACTAATTTAGTCATTGACGGGTGTATCGGTGTTAGATTATTTTTAGGAATAGGTATAAAAATAACTGTTTTTCCAACGCCAACACGTCATTGAAACAGCTAGCCGTTTCGGACAATACACAATTTGAATAAACCGAAATCCATCTCGCTTTTATACTGCACGTTCGTGAGGAGCATATTGGAGTATAGTTCCATTATCTGGAGTCCTCATGAGGTTACTTACGGTAATATCCTGGAGGTGATTCAGAGGAGGTTCCTTAGATACCTTTATCTCCGTAGGTATGGATATTATCCAGAAATGTTTCCTAATACGTATCCATCAGCATTCGTATTAGGGATGTTAGGCTTTAACACACTCGAGTTTAGGCGACAAATCCATACGTTGTGTTATTTTTATAAGGTTATTCGCGGTTTCATCGAGAATCCCGTAATACTCGGTGATATTGGTATATTTGTTCCGGACCGTCGTACTAGAGCGCGGAAGCACACGTTATTTAAGCGGTTAGCGTGTCGTACCGACGAATACAAGTATAGTCCAGTTGGGAGAGCAGTCGAATTATTGAATTCCATTTCCGTGGAGATTGATATTTTTGTCTGTTCGCCCAATGGGATTAAAAATCTGCTTTCTATTGCGCCGTTGTAGGATCGGCGTGAATTATTTATGTGTTAATGTTTGCCTGGAGGCATTATTTTAATTTTTTAGTTTAGTATGTTTCATGCTATTGTTTTTTGTTTTTAATGCTTTTTGTTTTTCTTTTGGTAATTTAATTTGTTTTACTGTAATTATAATGTACATGGGGAAACCTGTTAAATAAATAAATAAATAAATAAACAATAATTAATTCCACTCTTTCGACTCACCGCACATATTTGCATGCCGTCCAATATACGAATTTATGCGATATAACTTTAGTAGAATTTAAAACGCACAGCGCGGGAATTCGCGCACAATGTGTGCATTCGACGTTGACTAACCGAGCATGTGTCAAAATGAGTTCTGTCAAAACCACTGTAGCATGTCAGATAGGTTGGGCGAACGGAATTCATTTCGACATATCTTCGCGTTGCCAAAACCACCCTCAGTTCAAAAGCATATACATATATCAATATCACGATACACCCGTAATTTTAAACCGATCACTTTCAAATTGACCACCATCACGGGGGTATTTTTTTTCTTAGATAAGGGCCTACAATTTATTTCAGTAAACTTTTTTAATAGCACCGACCATTGGCCCTAGGGGTGGGAAAAAATAGTTTTTTCAAATTCAAAAAATCATACCGCCCTTAATGGGCAGTCAAATCAGTTAATTGTGGGCCTTCATCATAAATTATTTATATACATACTAAAACCATACTTAATTTATTACTTTATTTTAATATATACATACAAACATCACTCATAATTATACATAACACTTCAAAAAAAAAATCTACTGTATACGTATATAATATTAATAATCTATATATATTTTAAGAACACTGTTCAAATTTTTATTCTAATCTTAACATGTAGAATGACCGAAATTCTTAATTGGTTTTATATACTAGTAATAAGTTTTGTTTGTAATTATAAAAATTGAATACTGTGGATTTTTCAATAAAGAATAAATAAATAAATAATTTCCCTACAATTTTTGATATAATCAACCCTCACGGCACAGTATAAAGTTAACATGAATGGCTATATCACCTTGTAGCTATGATACAATATCAACTGCGTTGCAATTAGAAAGTATGCTTAAGGAGAAACCTTCAAAAAGTGCTTGAATGCGTTTTGTGTCTGCTGTTGACCGTTGAGGAGTTCCTTCATCTGGAGCCAAACCTAGATGTAGAATCAGGTCATGCTCACCATAAAAATGCATTGCCATCGGAACTGAACCACCTTGTCAAATTTCAACTCCGTAGGATAAGAGGAAGTGGCTCTAATTCTAGACCTAAGATTCGACCTAAGCCGACATACAAACAATGCAAGCTAAATAAAGTCCTGTAAAAATATCAGTATTCACGCAGTATAATAAATCCTGGAGAAAAGAGCGAAGGTTGTCCTGTGCGTGTTTGCAGAATTTAGATTTCGCGTTTCGTCGCCATTTTTGGTATTTTTTGCTGACCGAACGTGTGTTCCACGCTTAATTGAATTTATGACGTTTACTCAGTTGCGTTGGTTTGTTTGACGAGAGTTTTATTATTTAACAAATGTAACATAAATTATGTTCAAAATGTTCACAGATATAAATAAGTAAATCGTAATTGTGGTGAAATTGACATTTTTCATCAAATTCGTGATAGTTTTGTGAAGTCTGTTAATGAGAGTGTAGCACTCCGGTTTAAACACATCACACGCACGCACACACCCTCAACGTCTCAGTACACTCATGCACACTTTATTACGCACACTTATAATTGTATAATAGGTTTTATTTTCCTACCTTACAACTCCTTCATTCATATCTCGTATATCTTATTGTCGCTCCGCTCCCATGTGGTGACTGAAATGTCACTCCGTTCACGGACTAAGGCTCTAGAACTACAAGACCGATTTTGATCATTATTTTTTTAAAATGACCATGACAATGTCTTCTGTGCATAGATACCAAAAAACATATATATTTGATTGCGCAAAGAATTATAAAAAAATAAATGGTAATCCCTATGGAGAAATACATTTATATACTAAACTCCGCTCCAATGTATGCAAAGCGGCGCCCTAGTTATTATGTAATTACTTTTAATCGGCCTTAGAAATTGTTTATTTCTTTGTATTTGTAACACATTTCATCTACAGGATGAACTTTTTCCGATGAACCTCCTTCTGTGCATCTAAAACTGAACACCTTAGCCTTTGTGGTGTCGGCTTGGCACCATGGATGAAGTGAATTATGCAAGTATATCGATATTAGCAGCAGTGCCGTCATCTTGCCAGCGTTTACGACTGGTGGCGATAATGTTAACGTCACCCGGATACAAGCTCTACCGCCTGAAAGCAAGCGAGCGAGCTGAAATGGTGATAAATTGTTTCAGTTTCAGGGTTCGTCTGAATGCCATTCGAATGAATCTTTTGACGGGTAATTTCACAAAATTCGGGCGATTTTCATACTATTAAGATTAGTAAACTTCTAGAATGTAACCATCACTAGAATCGTAGTATTTTCCTTGACCTAAAATACAAAACACACTTTTAGAATATATTTTATCTTTATTCATTTTAATGTGCTTAAAAAAACTCAGCGTAATTAAATGATTTATTTGACTTACTGACTTTGACTTATTTGATTTAATTACCTTAGCATGGGTAAATTCAATTATTCAGTTATTATTATTAGCTAATTATAATATTTAGGAGCTAGCTCCAGTGATATTTATTTATTTATTAGAATTACAAACAGCGTAACAATATATGTTACAAACACAAAAAATATAATTTCTAAAGCCGATTAAAAGTAATTACATAATAATAATAAGGTGTATATGACCGAAAGAGTTGTAAGTAAAGGAAATAAAGGAAAGGAAAACCTATTGTACGATAATAGTAAAACCAAATTGTAAGGAAGTCTTGTAATAAAGCGAAATGGAGCGTGTGTAATAAAGTCTGCATGAGTGTGCTGTGAGTTTGAGTGAAAGAGAATGGGTGTGTGTGTGTGTGTGTGTGCTTGCGTGTGATTGTTGACTAGTAGATGAGAAAAAAATGAACGCTTAAAAACAGCCTCTGAACACGTAAAAAGGGTTAAATACTGACCTATGAAGACCCCAATGTTCCGTTTTCTCAAGATAGTTTTTATCATGGAAGGATGGACATTATGACCATCTTCTAGTTCATCAATAAGGCCAAACTAAAGGATACATATTTAATTCAATTTATTTACACCGTTTTCTCAATGGCTGTAATTTAGTAACCATTAGATATTTAATCATAAAAATATATTTTTAGATACCTTGATCTACAACATAGTAAAAACAGATTTTTAAAATTCAATTCTATTTCTGAGAAATTTAATAAATTATAAACTGCTATTAGTTCTTTTTTAGTTGAGTTGCTCTCTTATAAAATATATTAAAATCTTAGGAAAAATAGTAATTGAAAGGCAAATGAAGAGTCTAAAATATAGAAAAGTTTGTTTTTATAATTTCTATATTATGTAGATGTAATTAAATAAAAATCAACAATTGCTTACTGACCGCGCAGAGTAAAATCTGACGCCCTATAAAAATTTCAGTCGACTGTTTAAGGATTCCACAAGAATGATTCAACGCTGTTGTAATTCAAATGTTAAAAAAAATGTCTTTTCGTGTGATATTTTAAAACATATAGATACGTCATGTCCATACAAATCGTCCTCGTGAAAACTCGACACCGGTAGCCATGCTCGATAGAGACTTATCGCGATGACATACGCGAGCAAGCGAGGAGTGTACTTGACGCAAAGTGGCGTACTTGGGCGTGGTGCGTTTTTCACCCTCAGTTTTTAAAGACCGTCGCTTAGAAGGCTCTGAAATCAAAGTAAGTCGAAACTCAAACACGTTAATTTTGACTTATTTACAAGATTTAGGCATATGTTTAATACTTACCGTACACGTATCTGTAAAACTAGTTTAAACGTGTGTATGGGTGTGTATAAACAACCCTACATACCCATAAAAGCACTAGAATGTATCCACACTGTTTTTGCACTTTATTTGTATTTAGGAGGCAGACGACACGTGAAACTTTAGCAATGAATGTCACTCCAGAAGTTAGCGTCAGTACTAAATTGCCGGCCAGACCGCCTAGACGCGTTTATTGCTGTCAACGAATCGCTAGCTAGTGATTTCGCCTAATTACTGAACTCCTAATTGGCAAGTAACGATGCTGGGAATTGGGACTGCCGACCCGAAACCGCCCAGGCGAATTCGTTGTTCCAGAGAATGCGGCATTATCAGGAATGCGATGACGTCGTGATGAAGTTAGATTAGTTATTTTTGCGTTTATACGAGCGCCATCTATGATCAGTTATTTTCTTTCATTTCTATTGTATTGTTTATTTTTTATATCAGATTTGTTCAAATATTAATATTAACCCAATGGCATTAAAAAAAACCACACCTTAACATGAAATTCACCTTTTCTCTCCCTCCCTCTACTTTATCTCTCTATAACACTAATTGTAATAGTTTATGCTCATTAGGTGGAAATATTTATTTGTTTTCATTTTATAGCTGTTATAAACTGGTACTAATGTTTTTATTGTTTTCATTTGTGTTTATGTGTACCGCCTGTATATAGGGTGAACTTAAAGTTAGCAGTATTCTTTTAATGGGTGATTCTGGACAGTTCTGACAAGTTCAGCCTGTATATATTTTTTATTTCCGTAATAAAGCTAAATAAATAAAAAAAACCTTCTAGCCTAATCTCTGTGGATAACTTTGTAAAATAAAATAGCTATAAAGACAGTGGACTATTTAAAGTATTCCATAAATATGGCTCGTATAATTTGTGCGTCTGTATTAAATTGAAGATGGCGGAAATTAACGAGCGCGATTTGAATAATTAATTAATTAGGGTCGACCGGACAAAAAGCTGGAATTACAAAAATTTTCCACTCGCCGCGCACAAAGGCCCGGACGCGGGCAAAAGTTGCGCGGCGAGTGGAAAAACGTTATCGCTTTGTATCGTTTCAAAGCTAACTACGATATTTAATATTTAAACGGCGTTTCGGCACGGCATGCGAAAATGTATTATAATACGAGCACCGATAACTTTAGTCCGCCGGGCTGTTTTCTTAATCCACTGTGCCATTTTTAGGGATTTTTTTTTAACGGCACTCTCTTAGATAGGCGTGTAATTTTGTTTCCTTTTTTAAGCATTTTAACCTAACCTAACATAAAACTTACTTCGTTGTCATTCGATGAACGCGACTGTAGAATGCACGCGATTCCGTCACCTCTATGAGCAGGCGCAGTGGTATAAGCGCCTGCTTCTAAATCCAGAGGTCCCAGTTTCGAGACTCAGAGCATCAAAAAAAAAAAAAAACATATTCAGTTACAGACTTGCGAGATGTTGTTTGTCCGTGATGAACGACCTCGCATCTTGAAAACAACTATGAGGCTGTCGGAACTGCGCGCCCGATAGCGCCTCCCTGACCCTCCCTCCCTGTTTGGAAGAAACTCTCATTGGCTTTATTTTTTTTTTTCAGTTGTTTCCTGAAATAAATAAATACACACAAGCCATACGAATGAAGGTGATTTAAACGGTGTCGCCTTACAACGCCCAGGGTTAGTATTTATAAATGATATGATATGCGCTGTCGTTTGTATTCTATTCGCAAATATCACCTACGGCGAGATACCTACCCTACTTTGAATGTCATATCATTTTCCATTGAACTTTCGCGGCTTCGTTGGACATTATGAATCCAAATCGTAGCGTTACGCGCACGCGATGCGATCGAGGGGTTGGCGACTCCTGGCGTGGCGTGTCATGCCGCGATGCACTCGCCTTAAATTGAAAGGAAAAACGTTTTGTTCTATTCGAGCGTTGCTAATTATGCGACGAGACAGTCTGCATACGGGCCTGACTGTCCACCGCTTCTCAACCTTTCCAACTATATATAATATAATATATATAAAATTAATAATCTAAATATATTTTAAGAACACTGTTCAAATTTTTATGCTAATCTTAACATGTAAAATGACCGAATTCCATAATTGGTTTTATATACTAGTAATAAGTTTTGTTTGTAATTATAAAAATTGAATACTGTGGATTTTTCAATAAAGAATAAATACTTAAAAAAAAATAAAACAATTCAAGATCCCTTCTTGGTGGACTTCGTACCGCCTCAGAATCAATAAATGTCGTGTTAACTTATTAACTGAATTAAATTCAGTTTTTTTTATTATGAATACTCAAAAAGTTCAGTACTTCACAAAAATCAAAATAATATGTATTTTGACACATTTCATTTGACGCAATGACAAATGAACCTCAATGATAACCTCACAAAGTGAACATCTTCGAAGGCATACAAAATGAATGAGAGAATATTTTTATTTTCGTGTTTGTTTTCAAAGTTTTAATAGTTATTCTGTTATTTGGGACGGAGGCAAATCCAATAAATCAAAGATCATAATAATCGGTCCAGCCGTTCTTGAGTTATAAATGATGCAACGAACCCGACTTTATATATTTTTTATGTATATAGATTATTATCATAGTATATCATCCATTGCTTTTATATGTGAAACTAGGTGAAGCAGTTAAATATTTATTTAGTTTATTCAACAAATTTATAATTCCATTCTTTTATGTACCAGCCAAGCCCAACGCTTATCTGCTGGAAACCAGGTGTGTAAAATACAGGTATTATTAATTGTGAAACTTGTTCAAATTATTTTGTTCTGTACTTTACACGTCCTTTACAATATATGTATATTGTAAAGGACGATATAAGGAGGATTGTATATGTATATTGTAGGATTGTATATGTATATGTATACACATTAATTATATACATATTTATAGCTTAGTAGTATTTTACAATCAAAAAATAAGTATACTTATAATAACATTTTAAAATAATATTTAACAAGTTAAGTCACTTTATCTACAAACAATTAAATAGAGTGTTTTTGTGAGATTTCGTAGCAAATATTTATATTTATTTTTTTTAGTTTTAATATTTCTTTTAATTAAAGATCTTGGCAGATTATTAAAAAAGAATGGTATAATAAATTGCAACGCTCGCTTTAAATAAATAAACTCTACGCTCGCTACGGTGCTACGATTGTGCCGTAACAAAGTACGCATTTTCGTTCGCACGTAATCCTCGCTTGCCCGCGCGTAGCGTCTTCGATAGGAAATACACCAACACTTGTGTTTCCTTTGACGATTCCCGTAATAAATTTCGCATTATATGCCGGCATAGCGCGCTCGGAAGATAGCTGCGACCGCCGTAATATTTTCCCGGCTATTCTTCCCTCTCATCGTGTACTATAAGAGATTGCAGGACTATCGTGCAAACTTTTCGAATCAGAAATGCGACACAAAAAAAAAGGGAGAACGCGAGAATACACACACATGATTATTTCGTCATTATGATGAATTATTATGATCTACATTTTTATTAAATAAATACCTATTTCATCTTGAGTTGCAAAAAACTCTTAATTTAAGAAACAAATTAAATGAGTAAAACTAATAGTAATCTTTAGATATCATTTTCTTTCTGTGGCCACTAATGTTTCCAAGTAATATATGTTAAAGAATAATATATATATAAAATACGCTATTGCGAGTGTAATTTAATTTTATTCTTTTCGAGTATTTCTGTACTTTAGCGAAAACCAATCATTAGTCAACTTTATACGCAATTTTATGTACAATTTGTTATATATTGTATAGTTGGTTTTCCAAATAAACAATAAACAAAATGGTCTTTAGAATTTGAACAGGTATCGTAGCAATTTTGTGTAGACGAAGACGTTCATTAAAAAAATAACCTAGATGTTTATCTAGGTTATTTTTTTAGGTTTAGGTTTAGGATAGATAAACTATGTTACTATGTAACGCCTGCAAAATAGAATTTTAAAGTCGACCGCTTACTCAAGTAGACTTTTAAAGCACAATTTCATAAACTTTGGCCATAGATAAAAAAGGCGAAGCCAAAGAATGAATATTAATTTCGATTAATTTAGACCCTTATGTAATCATAAAAAAAATATGTTTAGATACCTTTATCTATGTCTTCAACATAGTAAAAGCAGATATTTTAAATTCAATTCTATTTCTGAAAAATTTAATAAATGATAAACTACTAATATTTATTTTAGTTGATTTACTTTCTTATAAAGGCATTAGAGCCTTAGTTAACACAGTCTGAAAAAGTTAAATAAGTATTTATGAAAAATATAAATTAAAAAGCACGTGTACAAATCGTTTTTTTTCAGATATCAGTCAAATTGACTTGGGGGTTCGCCCATATATTACGTCATTTGAAATTAAGAGTGGGGAGGGGGAGCAGTCTTTGTCAAATTGACGTCATCCTTAAACAAATAGATTTTAGTTGTTTTTTTATTCTAAGATATTTTTTCTTAAAATTGAGTTCATATTTTCCTGACATTTTTTTTAAATTAAGCTATAAATGTGTCTCAGCTGTCAGTCTTCTAAGCTTGCAATCACAACCGTAAATTAAATGCATCGCAAATAAGGTTCCGCTCACAACGATATGGCCTTTGCAATGCAGTTCACGGAAATGACGTTTGAAAATTGACGAACGGCCCGTTAGATAATATTAAAATAATCACTTCGTGTTTCCGTTAAAATATCAAGGTGGTTTTACGCCTCGAAAACTAATTTTATCCGTGTCGAATGTAAAAAATTGCGAAACTCGAAGGGTGCGTTTCGAACCGCTTGCGTGGTAGAGGCCGAGAACATTGCGGCGGTCGCTTCGTTTATTGCAGCCAATTTGGCTTTCTTCCCGGTGGGCCTATTCAAAGGGCACTTCCAACTTCTCCAGCATTACAAACAGACTTATTCGCTAAATCATTTATTATTCAAGGACTCGCCCACTTTTCCGAAAGGACGAAATGATTGCATAGTTCTGGCTCCAGTGCGTAATCGGAGCTTAGCACCCGTAGACAGACTCCAATAGCGACAAGTCTGTGAGGTCAGATTTTATTTATTTATTTATTTATTCTTTATTGAAAAATCCAACAGTATTCATTTTTATCATTACAAAAAAAACTTATTACTAGTATACAAAACCAATTATGGATTTCGGACATTTTACAATATTAACATTAGCATAAAAAAAATTGTGATAGTGTTCTTAAAATATACATCTTATATACATCTTATATAGATCTTAATGATTTCACCGCCGATTTTGGAACTTCAAAGTCCTAATCGATCCCCGTGAAAAATACTAGGTCGTTAGATTTTAAAATTCAAAATATTAAAAAGTTATGCCTTAAAATATTTTCTCTATGGGAAATCCCATGTTAATTTTTTTATTTAAGAAAAAATATTTATTTGAAGTGTGCATTTCTCCGCTCCAATATGCTGTTAGCCTAGGTTTCACCTTTGCGACTGCAGTTACCTAGTTTTATTAACACTGGGCTGAAATTCGGCAAAATAGATCACCAAAGCCCACTTAAAGTTTTTTTTATTATAAAATTAATATTTTATTTTTGTTAATATTACACTAAATTATCCACACTTATGAAACGACTTATTCGTGTGCTAGTTGGTGATACTAACTTAAAATGCAAAATAAGTTTCGTTTTAATTTTAACTTTTGGGATGAGAAGAGTAATAAAGTTTATATTCAGTTAGATCTTTAAACCATGCTTAAAATGCTTCTTACTCCGTTTTTGAACTATATTTTACTGTAGAAATAAACAGAGGACGTTTTTAGTATTAATACATGTAGAAATCATAGATTGTGGTATCAGTTAAGGCGCCCCGGGACGCATTTGTCCTTGAGATTAGAAAGAGTAGGCTTTAGTCGAACATTGACGTGTAGAAAAGAGACGGATATACTCGCCGACCGCGAATTCGTTACATTTGGAATCGATGAAACATGTTTTTTGTATTTAAATAATTATTATCGTTTGAAAAAAATGTTTTTTTTAAGTAATGTCCTAGATTATTATATTGTCTATCTTTAGAAAGAAAAATTAGGTTCGCGTCACTTACACAACTTAAAAGAAAATGGTTGCAAGAAAAAAACAACACTTTCTTATTTATTTATTTTCATTACTATAATAAGGTGTATTTCGTTTTTTTTTTTAAGCAAAGTACTAAATTAATATATGTAGAATATTGTGGTATTTTTAGTTTTAGCCATTTGTTGGGAATAACTTCAACAAAATGCACCAAAATACGTTTCAAAACACGTTTTAGGGACTGGTGGCGCCTTAACGGATGTTTTAATGTGCTCAAGATACCTATTTTATTTCATAATTATTTAAAAATCTATCACTTGTCTGTACTATATAGATATCGGATATATCACTACACGTATTATATATACATATAATTATAGTATGTAGATATAGTTGTAAATTTTCTTTTGGTAAAAAATAAATAAAATTACCCACAAATTACATAACCTAATCTTGCATTCCAAATACGTAAATCGTACACGACTTGCAAATACAGATTCATTCATACGAGTTACAAGCATGCAAGTCCATTCGTTTTTGACAGTAGAGAATAGTTAAGCGTTATCGACTCGGCCGAGTGCGCAAGCGAGACAGTAAGCGATTGAACCAAATTGGCCAAAGCGATAAATTCTTTAAATCATCCCTTAAATCGTTACATCCTATCGCATCCTTTTTTTCATGAACATAGACGCACTGTTGTAGATTTTTATGTTTTTATGTAGATAGGCGTTAGTACTTCCGCAGACGACACTCAAACGATTTTCTACCGTCTATGGTAGTTTTTAAGTTGGTATATATAATATAAAAGACACTATCTCCAAACTTATTAAGAATTTCGAAATAAACAATTGCGTTGCTCTGAAAACAAAGTTTTTATTTTAGTACTTACACACACAATGATAATTACACTGTTTAACTTAAATCATTCTATCTTACCTTAAACAAAGAAACGACATTTAAAGTCTATTATGTAAATTGTCAATTCCTTTTAAAGAGTTTTTATAATAATCAAACAATATGCTCAATCACGGTGGTATCTGTCAACTTCTAACATAAGCTGCTTTACCCGTCGTGTCGGCGGCCATTAATCACAGCGCCATCTATGGAGTACATAAGTACACCTTCACTGTTTACCGACAGAAAAGCGCTGTGCAGTATAAACAAATTAAAAAAATATAGTTTTTTTTCATTTAAAATACATACCTACCTAAAAATTATACCTACTTATATAGTAAAATTGTATAATGTATTGCTTAAATACCATATTTAGATGATTCCTTACGTTATACGGCGTTCGGCATTAGTTTACATTACTTATATAAAAGTCTGACAGTATATACAAATTACACTACTATATATTTCCTACTTATATATTTCAAATAGGTAACACCTCGACCCAGGCATTTGCCTAGTGAGGTGTTACTAATCCACACAAACTGTACTTTTCTTCTCTGGAAATCAATAAAATGCTATAGAATATTAAACATTTAATAATATTAATTTGTATGGATATTTTAATAAATAAATATTGATTTGGAAAATTTGAATCTTTTTAATATTTTAAAGATTGAAAATTTTCCAACAAATTTCGTATATCCTACGGCCAGTTAATAAAGATTGAGACAGATTGAAAGTGTAATTTTGTTAGTTTGATTAAAAGATTTATATTCTCGGTCTAAAGCCTAAATTTAATCAAAAATTCCCGCCCCTGTCATTATCGGCGAGGTAGGGGAGAAAGCAGCTGGTCGCGGGGAAAGGGGTGCAAAGGCGTATTGCATTGATTACAATCCAAAAACATGGAGCTATAATTTGGACTCATCTCTAAGAAACAGATCGCTGCTCAATTTAAGAGCCAAAACGCACTCGAATTGCATTTTATGCATGTTTTTGAGGTCTACTGCCAAGATAGCTTTTCATACCAGGCATATATAAAAAATATAATTACATCAACTAAAAATATTTCTAGAAAACCTTTAAGCTGGTTTTTAAATAAATAATCCTATGTTTACATAAAAAAAAATGAAATTGTTAAGTTTTATTTATTAAAAATCTGATAAACCAAACTAAATATGTGACGTAAGCCTAATTTATACATAGAAATGTTCGCAATAAAATTCTACAGAAAACCTTAAACTTAGATTTTTTTTTAATTGCCTTATATTTTTAATATAAATAAAAAACTGTCAAATGTTTATTCTTTGATGTTATCGACGGATGCTCGAAGTGACCGTGGCCGACACCATTTGCAAAGGTCGAACTTCAAGGCACCTCACGATATACTGGCTCTTAAAAGAACGTGCTGTGTCGTATCTAGAAATACAAGTATCGGTATTTTTTTATAAGTTTGCAAGTTTTTAAAAGCTCATTTTGAATTTAAGTTATGAGGGAGATAAATAGTCCTAAATATTTATTTATTAACAGGTAAGCATACAGCGTATTAATAACATATATATTTTCCCAAAGGGTTGATAATATGGCCAATCAAAGCAAAAATATAAAAATAACTAAAACTTATCGCTATTTTAGAATGTGTATGTGTGATGTGTACGGTATAAAAGTGTTAGTGGGTGTGTGGGGTTGTGTCTGTGAGGGTGTGTGGTTGCGTGTGTGCATATTTTTATGTATGAAAATCGTATATGTTGCGTATAGATAAATTAATTTTAATATGCAACGCTTTCATTTTGAATCATATTGGCATGAAATACTTCGGATTTTTTTAAACAAACTCCTATATATATATATATATATATAGCCTATATAAAAGTTTGTATACCAATAAAATCACTCTATTACAATAAAAAATACATACTTTAACTCAAATTAATCACTTCACTCGCCAAGTGACAAAATCAAACATCATTCATGACTTCAACTTTGACAGAAGAAAAAGGAAGATAAGTGCGGCCAAATGTACAAATTAATGCGTTAATCCGTGAGCGTACAGCTAAAGTTAATTAAAAGTCTATTAATGAGTGTAAAATTGCCTACAAAGACATATTTAAAATTCATGTATGAACACTTTATATTTATTTATTTAATTAAGGAAATACAACGGGTACAAGAGATGAGATGAAATCCTAAAGAAACTTATAATTTAAGAGAGAGATTTCCAATATCATTAATAGTAAAGACAAATAAAACCTAATTGTATTATTAGATTGTTAATGGTTAATTGTAACATATAAGTACTCGTAATTGCAATTACATATAGAATATACATACATATTATATTTATATTACTTTCATCATAAATTATTTTTACACATACTAAAGCCATAATTAATTTATTACTTTATTTTAACATATACATACAAATCACACACACTCACAACTACCACAAACATCACTCACAAATTATACATAACACATCAAAAAATTCTACTGTATTATGTAATACTCATAATCTATTTAATCTAATAGTGTTATAATTTTAAGAACACTGTTCCAAATTGTTTATGTTAATATTAATATGTAAAATGTTCGAAATCCATAATAGGTTTTGTATACTAGTAATAATTTTTGTTTGTAATTATAAAAATTAATACTGTTGGATTTTTCAATAAAGAATAAATAAATATATTTTTTTATTATTTTTCCTTGGCAAAATAGACTTAAATTATTTATTAAATATATGTTCGTTGCACTATAAAATTATTAAATATTAAAAATTAAGCAATCAAAAAAAATGGATAAAATGACTTCCGAGAGCGAAAACGTTCGACTGCGGGTCGTCGGTTCGTTATTGAAATTGGCCTTAATTATAATAGGTGACAACATGGTGACGTATCTGCTGTTTAAAGTGAGTGGAAGCAAGGTTGAGTAGAAAAATCGCCCTGCAAACGTCACAAAATTTAGAGGGTTCGTTCTGAAACGAGCTGACATAGACTACACCGTTTATTAGATGAATGAAATTAGGGGCCGTCCATATATTACGCAATCGATTGTTTTCAATTTTTGACCCCTGAATTTTTGACCTAATGATCCTCTGTTTTTGTGATTGCAAGCTTAGAAGACTGAGAGCTGGGACACATTTATAGCTTAATTTAAAAAATAAATCGTAATTTTAAAAATATCTTAAAATAAAAATCTGTTTATTTTTCGTAGGAATGACGTCAAATCGACAACGACAACCCCTCTCCTATGTCATATTACCATAATTCGCAAACCAAATTTCCCCCTAATTTCAAATTTCAATTCAATCTCACTGTTGCCAAAAGCAACTTTTATTATTCAAATATATACAATTACAGCGTAGCTAAGGCATTGTCTTATCTGCCGGTTTCTTAATCTTAACTAAAAACAATTTATTTAAACATGCATAAAATATAATACAAAATACTTAAAAATTAAGTTAACGTAACTCATGTGATTTACAAACAAAATTAACTTAATTTAACTAAAGCCTAAATATTTTTTAATACGGTTTTTCCATAAATTCTTTTAATTTAAGTTTTATTACCGATTTTCTTTTAACAATATATTTTTCATTTGATATTTGTCTAGTAGAGTACTTATTAGTGACATGATTATTAGTGAAATGACGTAATATATGGACGGACCCTAATATATGCTTTGGAGGGTATCACGATTATGAACTTTTCCGCTTAGCAGGTTGATAAAAGTTCAAATATACTTATAGACATAGATCGAGACTATCGAGTATAACGTTGTGTAGGTGCGGTCTAACTGACCGTACCTATTGATAATATCTTTTACGGCTACGGTTGGGACCGTCATCTTACCTCCAAGGGCGGCGCCCGTGGCCGCCGTCAAGCTATCGAAGCGAGATTGCGGGCCGAAAGTTTACAGACATAAATAAGTATATTTAGCGTCATTTCTCGACAGTAATCGAGTTACTTTCAAAGAAAACGTCGCTATACAAAAGAGGGTATGCTTATTGCGTTCCTTTATTTTAAGGGGATTTCATTAATAACGAATGAGAACCGAATCTGGTTTAAGTATAAATGAAGTCATGCGCATATTAATATTAAGTAAAGTCGCAAAGGTAAAATCTATGCTAGCAGCATATTGAAACGGAAAAATGCATACTTTAAATAAATAATTCTTTTTCTAAAACTCGAAGTAATATTTCCCATAGAGAAAACATTATTAAACATTACTTTTTTACTATTACGAATTTTAAAAGTCCGACTCCGTCACGACATAGTATTTAGTAGTAGTAGGATTTTATATATTTACGTCATATTCTATATCTTAATACCAATACCGGATTTCTAAGCGTTTTTAAGTTTTTAAGTTTTTAATAAAAGATTAAATATGTACCTACCATAAGAAATAATAAAAAAAAAAATCGTTAACTGAGCTATTTATATTTTCATTAACCAACAATACAAATCATATTATAATTATTACTAAGAAAACCTTTCCAAATGTTGGTCTCACGAGGGTGTTTTGTGTTGATCTAAACAAACGACCCATGAACAAATATGGTACGGTACGCAACAATCATGTCACCTACTTTTTAGGGGAGGCTGTAGGAATAGTGCCTAGAGGCGGAAAATTCTTAAACCCGGCCCCGATTATGGCAAAGATTTCTTTTATAAAGTGTTGGTTATAAATGGCCTTTATTTAGTACTTATTTCTTACAACTTAGTATTAAGAATTGCTATAACTAAAAATAATAACTGTAGGTAAAAATAATATGATATTTTCAATCAATAAAGCGAAGGTGTTTCCATTCGTATATTTTCCGCCAGAGAGAAGTCAGGTTAGTGAAGCTAGCGACAAAATAATTCGAGGGAAATTGTACATTGGAGAGTTCTTTCGATTCAATCGCAAACTACTCTCAACTTTCCGGATCTTGTTAGCACCGATTTGAGCGACTCTCGCCACTGCTCAAACTTCGAAGCACCGGATAAGGTTAGCACTGTAACTCGTTCGTTGCGTATCTATTTTTCTTAAATAACCTAATTTTTTATCAAGCGACTTCAAAACGAAGAGGAGGTCCTCAACTCAATAACCCGATTTCGAATTCGTTTTGCTCGTAATTGGGAAATACTTTTCCAATATTTCTCTATGATGAATTTTTCATAATGAATATAGTACAAATCCCTAAAAGCACACCAGTGAATATAAATACAGTCTGTATGTAAATTTTTGAATTTCGTTATAATGTGTATTTTAAATATCCACCACTCGATAGTCACAATTGCAACTGGCCGAATCAAATATGGCAATATTGTCATGTCCTAGGAAGTGGCCCTTTAAAAATAATTTCATAAGGGAATTATATTTCGAACGGATACGAATTAGGGTTGTTCATGAAAATTAGCACTATTTTTGTTTTTAATTGTTTCCTAACTTACTCGACGTAACTAATTGATGAAATGCAATAAAACTAAAATAAAACCACCCCTTAGACATCCCCTATCATACCCTATCATCCCCTATCAGAACTCTATCATATGCAAACATATTTTTTTTTAAATCAAGCTTTTATTTAAGGGCTGAATGCGTATACAAAATTTTCTGTCTGTGCTGTTGACCATTGAGGAGTTCCTTAGTCTGGAGCGTATTTTCAGGTCATGCTTACCATTAAAATACATTGTTATCGGAACTCTGTAGGTTAAAAGGAAGTGGTTCTAATTCAGCTTGCAAGATTTGACCTAAACAGACTAACAAAGATTGCAAGCCAAATACTATCAAGTTAAAGCTGGTGCTAAACTGTGCGCTTAACACCTTGCAACACACAACAGAGTCACACTTATGTGGGTACCAGGCCACTCAGGCATTGATGTTAACGATGTAGCAGACGAACTGGCCAAGAAAGGGGCTAGCATGACTATGATAGGCCCAGAACCGGCCTGCGGCATAGCTAAAAGCACCACACCAAAAGCACACAGCTAAAAGCACAAAAGGCTGCTAAAAATTTGGGCTTGGAAGTAAAGCCAAAAGTACTGGCAAGATTTGCCCGGACAAAAGCAAGCCATAGTAGGATTCTCGCAAAAAAAGACTCTTTGAGCTATTGATCCTTAGTTGGTTCCGGCTTAACTAAGCCGGAACCAACTAAGGATCCTGACCAGAACCTTAACAGGCTGAATTAACACCTGCACAAATTGAGCCTATCCACTAATGTCAGGTGCAGATTCAGGCAAGAGAGGCAAACCCACCACTTTCCCGGGCCGTTTTACCGACAGAAGGTCGCCATATCGTCCACGCAATCTTACCAGAAGCTGAAAACCTGCGTGTGTGATAGGCGCACACCCAGGGGGTCTCTAAACAGGAGACCCTCTGCCTGCCTCTGTCCCCACAACCCAAATAAATTACAAGGGCCCAAAAGATTCAGCCAAGAGAGCTCAGAAACCCCTATGCACCTACTGGGTGGATGTGGGCCCATCATCTACTAAAGATGCCAGCTTCTAGGCAGCCGGAAGAGATTAGAACCATCGCACCCAAAAAGATACTCAACTTTATCTACAGTACGGGACTAGAGGGCGAACTTTAAGTGGAATTACAGATTCCACACACATTATTACAACACTCATAAATCATCGCTATAAATTTGACCCTAGTTTCTGTTAAAAGTGTATATTAAATTGGAGATGCCTGTAGTCTGCTTAAGTTGTTATTTATCTATTTCTATGTAACTGTCATAATATATAGCTGTAAGCATTTCTCATACATATAAATAAATAAATTAATTAATTAAAAGTCCAATAGTTTCGCAAAGGACGCGGGCATACGCGGTGCAAATAAACCCCATATCCACCAACATACGAGTACATAACATAAGCTTGTAATACGTGTAAAAAAAAATAATAATGTGGTTTCCGGATCTGATTACGATTCGCTATAAATCGTTTAATTTACAGAATGGCCCTATTGGAAGGGTAAGGTGGATTAGTCTCGCACAAGGATGAGAGATCCTTGAGATAGGTCCAATTTGCACAACCCTCGTCTTACGTCAACGCTTTCGTTGTACTTTGATAAATCGAAGTTACCGTCAAGTCAATGATTGATGTACAGGTATTACGTATATTTAGGACGAATTATTCGAAGAATTCATTCGATGTCTGCACGCGGATAATGCGATTTCAGATGCTTTCAGTCGTAAGCTTTTTATATTTTCACTTTTTAAAAAGATTAGTGATTAATTTCTGTGAATGAGATATTGTCACTGTCCGCTGCACTATCACACTACCTTCGTTTTGGGCACGCTTGGCATAAACGGCCTTTAGGTCAGAAGAACTACAACTTAAGGCGAAGGCTTATATATTTAACACTACTTTCCCGGCATTCAAGAGAGTGTACTCTAGCCCTTGAATAGTATATTTATATTCATATGTATATGTAGAATTTATTATATTTTATATTATATTGTGTTTTATATTATATTCTGGTTGTCCCCAACCCCCAACCCCCAACCCCTCCTACTTCTTGGTCCCGGCCTCGCTCCCGAATGGGTTTTCTATTTTTTTAAGTTTGGAGGAAACTATTATTGGCTTTGTGTTTTAATTGTTTTTTTGTTTATTGTAATTACTATGTAAGCTGTTGTTTCCTGAAATAAATAAAAATAAAAAGGCAAAAGATAAATATTAATATCAATTCATACCGGTAGCTCGCGCAATATTCACCCTACTTTGATCCGGTGACATCTACCTTCGCCCTCCGGAGTGCCGAAAGGGATTTTTGAAGTTATACTTCATTGCAGCCATTGGGATGGGATGTTGGTCGAGAAACCGCGTCACGCGTTAGGAGTAAAATCCCTAGAGTGCCTTTTTATACGTTCTCTACCAAAGATACCCCGAGAGTCTCGGTGGGTCAGTGGTTAACGCACTCGTCTCCCACGCTAGAGTCCCTGGTTCGATCTCCGACTGGGATTATTTTTTCACAAATTATACGAAAGTATACGAACTTAATAATGATAATGTATGGGTGTATAGTATAATAATGAAGTGACTTATAATAATATATTGAATAACACAGAAAAATGTCTTATATTGAATTTGTATATCCTCTCTGCCTGTGTGTGTGAGTGGGTGAGTGCGAATGGCTAAAGAAGTATAACTTCCACCGTCTGGCCGACGCAGACCCATTTTTTTTTTACCGGTAACGGTCTTGGGACACGGTGTATTTTATTGTATATATCCATACGTATTTAAACATCTACCATAGTGTCCTTTATCTCCTGTAGTCCTATTAAAAATCGAGGTAAAAAAAATATGTTCATAAAATGGTGTATTTTGAAAGCGTTACTTATAATATGAAATGAAATGTATTTATGACATGACATAAATCATGCAAACTACAGGGTGGTCAAATTGGCGGAGACGAATGTGCAAAATAACTCACATAAATTCTTAATAATGTCATATTTCAGTGCGATATTCCGGGATTCAATTTAACATATTCGCCAGTATACGATCAGTATAATATAAATCACGCTCGTATACTTGCCTGGGATAGATTACACGATATTTCGTGTGAATTTATTATTAGAAATATTTATTTATGCATACGCATACGAAACTTATAATAACAAAAAATTACAAATTCTATCCTAACTGAGCTATACCAGTACTAAGGCGGACTTGATGTGTGCCGGTGTAGTCATAATTATTACAGGGTGATCCAGAATCTAAAATAATAAAAAAAAATCGCTTGTATTTCAGTATTTTATGAAACAAGTCTTATTTTTGATGTGTAAACATTTATAGCGGTGCCCCGGTGGATATGTATCCATAGGGGAAATCTATTTAAATAGATTATATAATCTATTTAAAAACATGTCATTACGATAACAGGTAGATAATTCGCTCGAAACTCCACACAAACGGTATATTAAATTGTAGCGCTCGGTAATTCGCGCCACAAGGGGATTGATTTTCAAGAGTGGGCACCCTGAAATGAGAGAGAGATAGGTGCGAAAGAGACGAGAATAAAGATCGCGTCCGCACCGCGGGTAAGGGAGAGCGATCGCCGCCGCGAGAGCGCGCTAGCAGACGCGGAAAGAGAATAAAAATAGGCGATAGATGAGAAAGAGTTAGTTAGAGTTAGAGTAGGACAAAGAGAGTGAAAGGAGAGAGGAGGAAGGAAGGAGAACGGAGGTCGGCGTGGTGATTTTGTCGAAGAGTCAATTTTTATTAAAAATCGGTTTTTGTTTTACAAAAGTGCAATATGTAGTACGAAAAGTATTTATTTTTGGCTGCCCCCCGGCCACGGGCCGGGGAGGCAAATGACGTGCGTTAAAGCGAGCGCGATCAGTCGTTTCTGAAAAGAGAAAGTGAATCTAAAATTTTCGTGGCACGCGGGCACGAATCGGCCATCGGCGGATATTGAGTCAATCCGGCGTTATAATATTAATTAAACGGCACGGCAGTGATCGGTTGTAATAAGAAGTCAAAATTTGACCGTAGTTCCGTGGGATTATGATCGGCGTAATTTTTGTATGATATAGAAGTAGCTCGCACGCGAGGGCCGTAATTCACGGCAGGAACCGGGAATAATATCTCCCGATGAGATTACAGGAGTGTTCGTCGCGATCGTTATTCGATCTAATATAACCCTATTCCCCCGCGCAAAAAGAAGATGTAGATATTTCCTCCCCAGGAAGAATAATATGATAAAAGATTGTCTGGATAGTACGTGAACAGATTAAACATTCCCCAGAAGTTTTAAAAGCAAGGCACAGGCCGAAGAATTAGTTTAAAAAGAAGAAGCGGCGATGATGATCAATAGATTTTGAGCGTAATAGGACGTTCCTTATGTCTTACGCCCCAGGGACCAGGATGATCCCGAGGATTGGCGAATTCTAGCAGAATCTGGCGACAACTGGAAGTTGGAGTGAGCAGCGCTCGTCTGACAGGAGTGGGACACAGGACCGAAGCAAGGATGAAGTGTTGAGGTCAGATTTGAAATCTTAATGTATCCTACTCTCTCTGCAGTGTCATAAAACCAGTATAATGTTTATGTTTACATTTGTAGTTCTAAGGAATATTTGTAGTTGAAATCCCTTCAATATTTTGAGTATAATAATGCAATGTCAAAGGTCAGCCGATTGAAGTAAGATGCCTGAAGTAAATATTGAATAATGACTAAAGAATAACGTAGTTAACCGTGCCATATCTGCCTGAAGTTCGATGAAATTAGTTCGATTAAATGTGTATATTGAAGTTGAGATTTAGGAGTTTCTTTTGTGAGAAAGTCGATTATAATAGCCTGTTAAATAAGATGCCAAATGTTCAAATTAATTTGTAGGGCGGTGTGACCGCCGGTCTAAATCAGGAGTTTGACGTTTTGAGTCGTCAGACGGCCGCACTAGGCGGTATTATTGTATTATTTTGCTGTATTATTGTGTTATTTTGCTGTACTATTGTATTATTTTGCTGTATTATTGTATACTTATATTGTTGTGTGAAGCTACACTTTATTTGTACGGGTGGTCGACAGTTGTCATCGTACCAGTTGGGCCGAAGTGATAGTATAATTATTAATGTCGCCATATTTCTTTGTTTACATTGTGTACCGTAGGGCGGATCGATGCGGTTCGAATATAGCACCGGTGCGGCAACGTAGTGAAGTTGGCGTTATCGATTACAGGCGCCTGCGCCGTGCACCGCGCAACCGGTGACGGTGAAGCTTGTAACAAATTGCGGCGGACGCCGGTAGGGCGCGCTGAGGTCGTACGATAGAGCGGGCGGTCCGCAATCGGCGGCCATTGTTTGTTTACATTTTGCATTGTTTACATTAGCGGGTGACAGCCGTCTGTCATTGCGCTATATTAGAATTAGGTTACAATGAAAACTATTTTATATATTAATTAACTGTCATTATATATTGGTGACTACAACCTCTTATAATTTTACAAGCATATTACGGTAATTAGTTTATATTAAAGAATGAGAATTAAAATCACGTGAATTAAATATTACTACGTCATAGCATACTTCACTACGGTTGTACGGAAGCATCATCGATCGCCTAGGAACGTTTCGAGCTGCAACGATGCCGTGCATGTTGTATAGGAATTGAATTATCAGAATTATATTTTTTACCTTTTCTTTTATAATCGGTTAGAAGTGACGGAGTTGTTCCGTCAGAATGTCATTTGACTATGTCTGGTGATTGTAGAGGAATATTATCGCCGTGTATTATATTTTCTGCTCTCTCGTTTATATTTGTTTAGAATTGACGGCGTTATACCGTCGAGATTGTCATTTGACTCTGTCTAGCATATGTTGATAAATATTATCACGATATTATAGGGCGACATCTGCCGCCGTGTATGGTATTTGATATAGGAGATTTGAAGTTCAAAATAATGTAACAAATTGTAAATTTCTTCACCGTGGTTAAATAAAGATCAGTTGTTTAGTATCAAACCGTGTTCCTACTTTAAGGTAGATTCCCCCCACCCCTTGAAATTTGATTTGATGGTGAGGAAGCCGGCGTCGTCCCTACTGGCGGGGAAGGCGCACCGGTAAAGGACACGGGGCTATAATGCGTCGTGGAGCGTCAACCCCCACCCCCTGAGATCCCGAGCAGCCCCTTCAGCTCCACGACTGCGTCCTCGTAGTAGTGAGGAGTAGCCAGTTTCCCAGCCAAGGTAATAAGTTGCAGTCTGGCCTAACCGGACTTGCCGTAGCGGGGACGAGCTGAGAACGACCGCCGAACACCGTGGCGGTTCCGCCACGTTCACCGTAGCCGCGCGAGTGGGACGAGGCGCGCGCGCGTGACGTCGCTTGGGACACCCGTCTGGCGCCCTGACGTCATCACGACGTCCACCGATTTAGTTGTACGACTATCCTACAACCGAAGGGTGGCCCGACCGAGTCACCGTTCGCTCCTCGAGGTCCGAGTCTCCGGCGAACCGGTTGAACCCGTTGAGAGTGCAGCGCGAGACGGCGGGAGAAAGCGCGCCCGAGGCGGAATCGACGCGGACGGTCGTCGAAGCGAGTCCTACCCTCGTCGCGACCCTCCGAGGTGAAGCGGAGACCCGACGCGGGATCGGCCGACGTCGAAAGACGAAGGTCGAGGAAAACAAACGTGACATTTGGCGCCCAACGTGGGGCGTTCTCTGTAGTAAATGTGGAGCGTTCTTTTTAGTAAACGTGGAGCGTTCTTTTTAGTAAACGTGGAGCTTTCTCTGTAGTAAATGTGGAGCTTTTTCTTTAGTGAGCGTGGGGCGTTCGTTCAGTAAACGTGGGTTTCCCTAAAATTGTTTAAATTCGAGAAGCGTAATTTGTTGTCGAGGAGGTCCCTTCAATTATAGAGAGCAACATTGAGTATTAAGTAGTTCAATTTTTTTTTCCCTTTGTTTGTTAGAAGTTGTTGAGTCGAGTGGCCGGCTGGTACCTGACCATCCCGTACAAGTTGCGGCTTCATATTTTTCGGTGTTGTTGTTTGTTGTTTTGTTCGCAGCCCTGGCCGATAGTGTTCGAGGAGCGCAGTATACGGCGGAGTAAGTAGTTATTTCCTAATCATGTCTGACCGGGACTTGAGGAAGATTAATAGGGATCTTAAAAAGGACTCTTTGCTACCCAAAGATAAGGCTATGGACGTAGGAACTGACGCGGAGATGGAGACCGATATGGAGGAGCAAGGTTTTGCTGCAGCGATGAATTTGCCTAATATGGAGCCCCATTATACACCCGTGAACCCAGTTCACAAAGCTGACGCTAATGCCCCGGCGGTAGGGAGAAGACTTGAAGTACATGACACTGTTGGTACAGATACGGAGTACATGTTACCGGTTTCGAATCCAAGAGTCAGAAGAAGATTGGAGCGAGTTCAGTTGGAGACAGATGGAGATTGCGATTCTGAGGATGAGGTGAGAGACACTGGACGTCGTTTTAATCCTAACGTACATCGGTGGAATTTACATTTTGATGGCAGTACTTCGGTACTTGAATTTTTGGACAATGTGGAGGACATGGCTAGATCGCGCCAAGTGAGGTCAGGATCTATCGTGAATTGTTTCACTGAGTTGTTACAAGGAGGAGCCTTGAAGTGGTACCGTACCGTAAGAGGATCAGTAGATGGTTGGAGACAGCTTCGCGCTATGCTTATTCACAAATTTGAACCCTTGAATTATCAGGTGCGCATGGAAGCGACCTTAAGGAATACTAAACAGAAGCCTGGACAGAATATGGATGATTTTGTAACGGACGTGAGGTCTATCAACAATCATTTGGATCGCAAGATTCCGGAGGAAGTACTTTTGGAGATAATAAAAATGAATGTTTCAACGCAATATCAGTCGTTACTTGGAAGCCATTTAATTAACAATATTTCTCATTTGTTGCAATTAGCCAAGAATTATGAACAATATAACGTAAACGTAAGTACATTTACGCAAGATGCAAGGAATACGAATCATACCCGCAATTATGCAAGAGGACCTAACAATTACACTCATAGACACCCGCTACATAACAGACGCCCAGCCGTATCGGTTTTGGAGCCGCCTATTCATCGTGAAGAGAGGAGAGCAGATTTTGGACCCCGTAATTAAGGCGCAGGAGATTAAAGATTTTTCCCAGATAGCTACACCCTTGTTTAAGTTAACCGGTGGAAAACGTGGAGTGAAGAAGGAGTTCTGCTGGGATGAAGAAGCTCAGAAGGCGTTCGAGCATCTGAAGGAGGCGTTAACACAAGCCCCTATAATTACATGTCCAGATTATTCGAAAGAATTTAATTTGCATTGTGACGCGAGTGACATTGCTGTTGGTGCCGTTCTTACTCAAGTATCTGATGAAGATAGTGAAGAACATCCGATTGCATATTTTTCTAAAATTTTGAGTCCTGCGGAGAAGAATTATACCGTTACGGAGAGAGAGCTACTGGCAATGGTAAAAGCCATTCATCATTTTCGACCGTACCTGGAAGGTACGCACTTTACAGTTTACACGGATCATGCAAGTTTAAAATGGTTAACTTCGCTGGAGAGTCCGTCAGGACGACTCGCTCGGTGGAGCACGTTACTGTCACAATATGATATGCAGATTGTACACCGGAAAGGTTCCCTAAATGTTGTCGCTGATGCATTATCTCGGATGCAATGCGCACAGATTGATGCCCGAGACCAGAGCAGTACCGACAAATGGTATGAGAAGCTGGTGGAGAGAGTTAAGTCGTGCCGTGAGGCCGCTGAAGGATATTGTTTAGCTGACGATAAGTTGTTCAAGTATATCACCCCCAGACCGGGAGAGTTAAACACTAACCCGTGGAAGGTAGTGGTACCCCACGAAGAAAGGAGAGGGATTATATCTGATCATCATGAAGGACAATTCGCAGTTCACTTAGGAGTTCGCAAGACTACTAGAAAAGTAAAAGAGATATATCATTGGCCAAATCTGACTGAAGACGTAAATGATTACATTCATGGATGTGACGTGTGTAAAGCACACAAAATAAGTACAGGAGCCCCTCAAGGATTTATGACGCGACCGAAATTGGTCGACCGTCCGCTTCATACGTTAAGTATAGATTTGATTGGTCCACTACCCCGGACAAAAGGACAAAACATTTTTATTTTATCTGTTGTAGATGTTTTCACGAAATTCTGTTGGTTGTTCCCCCTTAAGAAAAGCACTTCGGATCACATAATTCGCGCTTTGGAGCATGACGTGTTCTTACTGTTTGGAACCCCGGCAGTATTGATTTTGGATAACGCGAAATATTTTACGTCCAACAAATTTAAAGAGTTTGCAGAGAAGTATAAAGTCCCCAAGCTGTTCTATTCGTGTGTGTATGCCCCTCAGTCGAACACTGTGGAAAGGTATAACCAGGTCGTGGAGACGTCCTTGGCTATTCTAGTGAAAGACGACCAACGCACGTGGGATAAGCATCTGCCTCTGGTGCAACATGCCCTTAATAACACTGAAAATTTAGTGACTGGATTTACGCCATCGTATTTAATGTACGGAAGAAATGTAATTGTGGACGGAAGGTTTCATGAAATTCTCAACTTCATTCCCTCGAATCCATCTGACTTGAAAGTAGATGAACCGTTGGCTCATAGTGCTGGACTTGAGACGTTAGCCGAAACCTACAACTTGGTACAACAGCGCATGCTGGAGTCGTTTCAGAAGAATGCCGAAAGGTATAATTTGCGTCGCAAGCGAGTGGTATTTTCCCTTGGAGACACGGTGTGGGTCAAAAACCACATTCAATCGAAGAAGGCGGAATTCTTTTCAGCTAAGCTGGCTCCACGGTTTGTGAAATGCAGAGTGTCTGCCAAGAAATCCGCAGTAGCATATGAGCTGGAAGACTTAAATGGGAAAAGCAAAGGGGTCCATCATATTAAAGATATCCTCAAGGCTGGTTAGTCGTGTGAAAAAGAAACTTACTGTCGTATACTCGTGTATCGAAGAACAGAGGTAAGCCCAGAATAAGCTGTATGAAATTGATTTGTGGCACATGTATTTCGTTGTTTTGTTTTCCAGTAAAATATGAAGATATATTGAGTATTGTTGAGTATCTTGAGGTCGGTCAGTAAAGTAAATCAGTTGTAGTCGACGTCGTTTGTTGTCTTGTTGTTTTGTGCAATACGCATTTTTGAAGTTGAGCATCCGTGTAGTTAAATTTTTTTTATTTTTTTTTATCCCTACTAACCCGGCTAAAGCCGTTAGGTTAGTACTGTTGTGTTTCTGAGTTCTTATATTTCCCGTCGACGATCTCAGCAGTCGACAGTTCGCTACGTTGTTTACCCCCAATCAGACGCAAACCTAAAACTTATTTACTACACTTTTACACTTTACTAATAATATATTGAGGTAGCTAGTGAAAGAGCTACGGTGACACTCTCTTTTGTTGTACGCGGTAGTATTGATGCAGTTGGTTTGGAGTACGCCATATGAGCGAGTTTTTTGTTGGTTTATTGGGCGCAGTTGGCGCGAGTTTTTGATGTATTGTTGCTAGAGCGCGGTTGCGCGAGTTATTAGGAGTTTCCCTATCATCACACCCCACACCCCCCTACACTGCCATATTGATGAATATGTGCTGAAGGGCCGACGGACCCTTACAACCCTGCCAATAGAGCAGGTAAAAACAATACGTTACACAATCGGTGACGATTCGAGTGTTTTGGAGTAGCGACCATTCCTTGAGTCGGTCATTTGAATTACTAGTATTTCTGAGCATGGACGGTTGGTCCATTGCCTATTTATATATTTACACTTACCCAGTTACACTTACACATTACACACCGGTTTCTATGTTTGCGATTGTTAAGTTAAAGAGGATGCAGTCCTTATTGTTTGCGATCATGTGAATCCAAATCCTCGTCTTGAAGTCGAGCATTGCGACCCTGATTGGATCACGTTGTATGACGTGATGTCGTTAGTTCCCTATTCTACTTATGTTTATTGCTGACTAGCAGTTAGAATGAGAAGTTGTCAATGTAAGCTATGGTGTTAAATTCAAGATGTCCAGTTATGTTCTCTATCTGTGCAGTATCAAGTGCTGCTTAGAACACGATTCTTTGGTTTATAATGAGGTGAGCTCTTCGATGGTCTCGGTGTCCTTAGTATGAAAGGGATGAAAGAGGTAAGACCGTGTGAAAGAGGAGGAATGATACGGTCATGAAAGGTAGGTTATCAAGATATTGATGCAGCTTGTCCCTCGAATCTAAATCAGTTCCCGCGTTCCAAATTGATGTCGTTTAAAGTAGGAACACCGAAGATGTAATCGTGACAATGAAGAAAGAGAATTCTTGAAGCTTACTGAGATTGCTAACAATTAAACAGCCCATTTTGAGTTTAAGATGCAAGCGATTCCTCGCTGGCGTTGCGTCTTGATCCTTGTCAGTCCAATGAGGCCCGCTGTCATCTTTGTCATGATGCAGGCGCTTTCTGGTGTTATAGATGCCAGTCTGAGTAATTACATTTTGTCTAGAAAGTAGTGTGATCTAAGATTTTGCGTTGGTTGTGCCCTTAGTCTAAAATTCTTTCGTTTCCAAGTTGGCACGGCGGCTATGAGACCGACCCAATAAGTCCATCGGTATGGAAGTATTTTCTACTTCATCTGCGCTATGCAGCCAAAGTAGTGTCTAATAGATCTTTCGAATAGAACTAACAAACATTTCCCTGCCATTGTATGTTTTGCGTTAGAAATGACGCAAAGCACTGTACAGAAGCTGAGTTCCCCCTTGAATAGCAGGAGTGATATCTTGTTACTCCCCCCTTTAGTTACACAACAGTATATCCGATGTTTTGGTTAGAGGAGCAGGTCCGGATGTGTATGTCCGCTGCGTGAAGTTTTGAGTTGGTTATTGTTGGAGAGTCATGGAAATAATTTGAAGTTAAAATCCGCGTGTTGTACTGAATAGAAGTGAGATTATTTGAAGGAGTTCGGAATTTTGAAAACTAATTGATATATAGAAGAGGTTCGGTTTATGAGAGAGGGGATGCTCAACGGATGCTAGCTCGTGAGGAGAGCAGTTAAAAATTAGTAATACCCGACGGTTTCGTCAATGTTAAGTAATCTAACAGGCTTAGAAGTATTGATTAAGTAGAGCAAAATAAGTAAAGTCAAAGAGTAAATTGTTCAGTTGATTGTTCGGGAGACTATGTGAAATGATGTGAAGCTAAAGTCCGCGTATTATTCTGTTTAGAAAAGAAGTTTTATTGGAGTAAAGTAGAAAAGTAGATTGTTAATGATGAAGCTTCGATAGGCGACATGGCACGGCAAAGAGAAGGCATAGTCGGGAAAAGATGTAGGCGCGAAGAGTAATAATGACGATTGGTCCATTTTAAATGTAGCCATGCAACTGAGCATGGAAGGGCGCGATCCATGACAGGCATTCATATAATTTGAGTAATAATGTTAGATTGAAGTTGGGTTTTGAGAAGCGAACGATTCAGAAGAATCGGAAATTGTCAAAGTAGAGGAAATACAGTTTAATTGAGAAGTTTCATGTTGAATATATGTCGAAGGAGGATAAATATGTGGTGAGGCTAGACCTGGTTTGACATTGAGGAAGTAAGATACATGTTAAAGAGTAGGCTTCGAGGAGACATTGCTATACATTTGAACTTTAGCCCTAAGAAGTGCTGGTGCAAAGCTGCGCACGAAGCGCAAGAGAAAAGTGATCACGGCAAGTGAAATTTAAAAAAAAAGCCGTTAAAGTGATAGAGTATAAGAAACAAAATTATCGAACATTCGCGAGGTAGCCTTGAACATTATGTCGTAAGATAGGCCGATGTAGCATGGGATGATTTTATTGTTGGTTGTTAATTGATGAAATTGTTAATCTGTATGAATAACTAAATTATTGTAAAGTTAGTGAAATCTAAATAAGATTCACATGATGAGAAGTGTCTTGAGAAGTAATGCTCCAATTAGAGCAATAAGTGTAAATTTCTCTAAATGGAGATAAGTAAGTTTAAGTATATTGTCTGATATTGCCGACTTTATAATATTTTGTAATTAAGTTATGCTTATGTCTTTTTATGATTAATAGTGGGAAGAAATTCAGAAGTGTGATCTGAGGGCAGATCACGTCCCTACTCCCCGGCATTGTAGCGCTCGGTAATTCGCGCCACAAGGGGATTGATTTTCAAGAGTGGGCACCCTGAAATGAGAGAGAGATAGGTGCGAAAGAGACGAGAATAAAGATCGCGTCCGCACCGCGGGTAAGGGAGAGCGATCGCCGCCGCGAGAGCGCGCTAGCAGACGCGGAAAGAGAATAAAAATAGGCGATAGATGAGAAAGAGTTAGTTAGAGTTAGAGTAGGACAAAGAGAGTGAAAGGAGAGAGGAGGAAGGAAGGAGAACGGAGGTCGGCGTGGTGATTTTGTCGAAGAGTCAATTTTTATTAAAAATCGGTTTTTGTTTTACAAAAGTGCAATATGTAGTACGAAAAGTATTTATTTTTGGCTGCCCCCCGGCCACGGGCCGGGGAGGCAAATGACGTGCGTTAAAGCGAGCGCGATCAGTCGTTTCTGAAAAGAGAAAGTGAATCTAAAATTTTCGTGGCACGCGGGCACGAATCGGCCATCGGCGGATATTGAGTCAATCCGGCGTTATAATATTAATTAAACGGCACGGCAGTGATCGGTTGTAATAAGAAGTCAAAATTTGACCGTAGTTCCGTGGGATTATGATCGGCGTAATTTTTGTATGATATAGAAGTAGCTCGCACGCGAGGGCCGTAATTCACGGCAGGAACCGGGAATAATATCTCCCGATGAGATTACAGGAGTGTTCGTCGCGATCGTTATTCGATCTAATATAACCCTATTCCCCCGCGCAAAAAGAAGATGTAGATATTTCCTCCCCAGGAAGAATAATATGATAAAAGATTGTCTGGATAGTACGTGAACAGATTAAACATTCCCCAGAAGTTTTAAAAGCAAGGCACAGGCCGAAGAATTAGTTTAAAAAGAAGAAGCGGCGATGATGATCAATAGATTTTGAGCGTAATAGGACGTTCCTTATGTCTTACGCCCCAGGGACCAGGATGATCCCGAGGATTGGCGAATTCTAGCAGAATCTGGCGACAACTGGAAGTTGGAGTGAGCAGCGCTCGTCTGACAGGAGTGGGACACAGGACCGAAGCAAGGATGAAGTGTTGAGGTCAGATTTGAAATCTTAATGTATCCTACTCTCTCTGCAGTGTCATAAAACCAGTATAATGTTTATGTTTACATTTGTAGTTCTAAGGAATATTTGTAGTTGAAATCCCTTCAATATTTTGAGTATAATAATGCAATGTCAAAGGTCAGCCGATTGAAGTAAGATGCCTGAAGTAAATATTGAATAATGACTAAAGAATAACGTAGTTAACCGTGCCATATCTGCCTGAAGTTCGATGAAATTAGTTCGATTAAATGTGTATATTGAAGTTGAGATTTAGGAGTTTCTTTTGTGAGAAAGTCGATTATAATAGCCTGTTAAATAAGATGCCAAATGTTCAAATTAATTTGTAGGGCGGTGTGACCGCCGGTCTAAATCAGGAGTTTGACGTTTTGAGTCGTCAGACGGCCGCACTAGGCGGTATTATTGTATTATTTTGCTGTATTATTGTGTTATTTTGCTGTACTATTGTATTATTTTGCTGTATTATTGTATACTTATATTGTTGTGTGAAGCTACACTTTATTTGTACGGGTGGTCGACAGTTGTCATCGTACCAGTTGGGCCGAAGTGATAGTATAATTATTAATGTCGCCATATTTCTTTGTTTACATTGTGTACCGTAGGGCGGATCGATGCGGTTCGAATATAGCACCGGTGCGGCAACGTAGTGAAGTTGGCGTTATCGATTACAGGCGCCTGCGCCGTGCACCGCGCAACCGGTGACGGTGAAGCTTGTAACAAATTGCGGCGGACGCCGGTAGGGCGCGCTGAGGTCGTACGATAGAGCGGGCGGTCCGCAATCGGCGGCCATTGTTTGTTTACATTTTGCATTGTTTACATTAGCGGGTGACAGCCGTCTGTCATTGCGCTATATTAGAATTAGGTTACAATGAAAACTATTTTATATATTAATTAACTGTCATTATATATTGGTGACTACAACCTCTTATAATTTTACAAGCATATTACGGTAATTAGTTTATATTAAAGAATGAGAATTAAAATCACGTGAATTAAATATTACTACGTCATAGCATACTTCACTACGGTTGTACGGAAGCATCATCGATCGCCTAGGAACGTTTCGAGCTGCAACGATGCCGTGCATGTTGTATAGGAATTGAATTATCAGAATTATATTTTTTACCTTTTCTTTTATAATCGGTTAGAAGTGACGGAGTTGTTCCGTCAGAATGTCATTTGACTATGTCTGGTGATTGTAGAGGAATATTATCGCCGTGTATTATATTTTCTGCTCTCTCGTTTATATTTGTTTAGAATTGACGGCGTTATACCGTCGAGATTGTCATTTGACTCTGTCTAGCATATGTTGATAAATATTATCACGATATTATAGGGCGACATCTGCCGCCGTGTATGGTATTTGATATAGGAGATTTGAAGTTCAAAATAATGTAACAAATTGTAAATTTCTTCACCGTGGTTAAATAAAGATCAGTTGTTTAGTATCAAACCGTGTTCCTACTTTAAGGTAGATTCCCCCCACCCCTTGAAATTTGATTTGATGGTGAGGAAGCCGGCGTCGTCCCTACTGGCGGGGAAGGCGCACCGGTAAAGGACACGGGGCTATAATGCGTCGTGGAGCGTCAACCCCCACCCCCTGAGATCCCGAGCAGCCCCTTCAGCTCCACGACTGCGTCCTCGTAGTAGTGAGGAGTAGCCAGTTTCCCAGCCAAGGTAATAAGTTGCAGTCTGGCCTAACCGGACTTGCCGTAGCGGGGACGAGCTGAGAACGACCGCCGAACACCGTGGCGGTTCCGCCACGTTCACCGTAGCCGCGCGAGTGGGACGAGGCGCGCGCGCGTGACGTCGCTTGGGACACCCGTCTGGCGCCCTGACGTCATCACGACGTCCACCGATTTAGTTGTACGACTATCCTACAACCGAAGGGTGGCCCGACCGAGTCACCGTTCGCTCCTCGAGGTCCGAGTCTCCGGCGAACCGGTTGAACCCGTTGAGAGTGCAGCGCGAGACGGCGGGAGAAAGCGCGCCCGAGGCGGAATCGACGCGGACGGTCGTCGAAGCGAGTCCTACCCTCGTCGCGACCCTCCGAGGTGAAGCGGAGACCCGACGCGGGATCGGCCGACGTCGAAAGACGAAGGTCGAGGAAAACAAACGTGACAAAATGTTCATCACTGTTCATAAAATAATTTATACGTATGGCATACATCAAAAAATAAAAATTAAATATATTTATTATTAAATAGTGAAAAAATATAAGAGAACAGCGTAAATAATCAACAAATTAGAATATTATTTATTTTATGTAAACAAAGTAGTTTTTGTACAAAGTAGTTATAACTCACAATATTTTCAGAATATTTTCTTGGCTGAAGTCGAGTTATCGTCAATGCTGTCTATTCACTCGCTCACCTAAAAATAAAAGAAAAATATATGCGTTTCAGATGTGTTTTTTTTTAGGATAAAATATACATATGGTTAACTTGGGAGGTCATAATAATATATCTGATATTAGAAATATTTTCATTAAAAAACTGAAACAAACATTAATTAGTATAGGTATAGATTTTTCCCGAAAGGAAAGCCGGTTCAATACATTTTTCGTAACCCACACAAACATTTCCACGCCACACTTCGCATTGTTTAATCATTTGGTTTATTAATTTGATATTTTCAACCATATTTATATTTGTTACATTTTTCTGGCCATATAAATGTAGCATTATAGTGTTATTTTATGGTATCGTTGTTTTGTTATAAATAAATATATAGTACTGGTGTAAGACAAGCCCTGGGGCATTATTTACCATAAGATATAGAATATTAACGTCATTTGCTATAAGATGACAAAAGATTTCGATAAAATGTTGTCCAAAATCTACCACTCTACTTTGTCCAAAAACTTTGCTAACATTGGTATACGGCGCAATCAGTATTTTTACAACAATAAAATAAAGATTATGTGCTCATATTATTTATTTATTTATAAATGTACGAAACAGCGATACAAGAAGATAATTTTCTAAAAATACATTTAGATGGCCAGAAAAATGTACCAGATATGAATATATAAGAGGTGCAGTTAACTGTAGCTCTCTGCTTGAGCTAATGAGTCTCAGGGCACCTTCACGTGTGACAAGATCAAACGATTTGTTAGACATCCCACGTCGTAGAACCAATTATGGGCAAAACGAACCCATCTATGAATGTGTTCCCAGATATTGATGTATTCAATGTTAATTTAGTGGCGTTCAAAAGTCTTATAAAAAATGAAACTTTAAAGTGAAATTTCCCTTTTTCCTTTGCCTTTCCTCTCCCTCCCCTTCTCCTCAACCCTTCATCTTGCATTTCTTAGGTAAGCACTAATTGTATACTCACTCGGTGGAAATATTTAATTGGTTTTATTTTATATTTGTATTTTGGTACCATTGTTTTCATTCTTTTTATTTATTTTTTTTTATATGATTGTATATGTATATATTTTTTCTCGTGTAACTGTTTTATTTCCCTAATAAAGATAAATTCAATTAAATTAAGATGGTTGAAAATATCAAACTTAAACAATGTGCGTGAAGTGAGTGGTATGTAACGCGAAGTACGTCAACAGTATGTGGTGCTATTTGTGGCATGGACATGTTTGCTAGTGTGTGTATATAAACCTACATATTATTAGCGACAAAATAAATAATTTAAAAATAATAATATATATTTACGAACGTTTATTTATTTATTCGTAATAATGAAAGTACTTACAATAAATGTTTTACAATTAGCCGTTCCTAACTATTCTACCGCCTTTTTAATGTTATTTGTTGCAAATTAACGACATTATCGTAAATAAATGATGAAGTGGGTTATTATTGTATCGTCAAGCAGCTACCATGCGCTCCTATTGATTTCGACAGTTCTGACACAACAGGCAATCATAAAAACACCGAAATGGTCGCCGTTCCCTCGGCGTCGAAATTGTAGCGCAGTTTTTCCTTTCTTTCGCCTAACTGCGTCTCTTTTCTTTTGTTTCAGAAGGGAAACGCGACCTAATTTCATCGATGCGCCGCCGCGAGCGAAAATTATATAAACACAAGCAATACACAACGGTAACAACTATTTGAAATTTGACGTAATTGCTGCGGCGGAGTTCCACAAGGCTGTGTTGTGCGCTCTTTATTATATCTGATATATGTTCCGAGAAATAAACGGATATTACACGATGTCAAACGTATTAACAAATTAAAAATGAGAACTTATTGTTAATGGCGATTTGAGATGAGTATCCAAAACTAAAAATATATAAAAACGAGCGCTAGACAAATTACTTAAGACAAAGAAGTGTATGCGAAGATGTCGACTTCAATAGAATCTTGCAAAAATATTGAGGTGAGTGTGGAATGGTTTTTATTATTTGTATTTTCACGTATTTCTATAAAATACATATTAATCCGTTGATCGCTTCACGACTGTACTTGATAATACACTAATTATGTAAGATGTTCATCGGGCTTGGGTAAATTGTATAACATAGGCAAACATATATTAATGCACGTTAAACATTATAAAATAAAAAAAAATACACTCAAATGAACTACCTTCTTAAAATAGATTTAGGTCGCACTGATGCTGATGCTATTTCGTGGTAGACATTGTTTTGAATTTCGGGAATGGCAGATAGCATTTACCAATTCTCAGATACACATAAATCGAACTGGAGACGGTTCGTAATAAATTCATTGCCCTGGCGTTTATATAATCAGACCAACACAGATAAGAATTTAAAATTTATTGCAGCGAAATTCGACACGCTAGGCCGGTCGATGATTATCAAATCCAGATCTGTGGAATCCATGCATTACAGCCCCTCCGGACTGGCAGACCATGGTTTATTGGGGCCCGGACAGAAGAGGACGTCAGCTATAAAGTGTACTTTATGGACGGCAGTCACGCTACGGCAATTAAGGTTCGGAACACAGTGGCGACCAGACTTTTGTAGCGTTGTGACCGTATTTGTAGGGGAGGAGGAGGAGAAGAAAAAAGGTTGTATTTGTTGTCGAGACAGGGTTTAAAATCAGGAGGATTTAAAACTAAAAAGATGAACGTTAGTAGAGCCACATCTTTGCTACTCATCTGTTAACAAATAAAAAAAACATTGTCTAGCAACGAGCAACAATATATGAGATATGAAATCTGACTCACAACCTAGTTAGTTACAACTTTAACATGAAATTTCCTTTTCCCTCCCTTCCCCTCTCTTCATCTCTCTATTACATTTCTTAGATTAAACACAAATTTTATTATTTTAGTAATGTGTACCGTCTGTATCTGTTTTTCTAAGTAATTGTTTTATTTCCCAAATAAAGGTAAATAAATAAACTATATTTATATATTATTTCATTATAAAGTTACTAAAAAGATCCTGGAATAAAGGTAGCATGTCGGTTTAAACTCAGCGCTTATGCGACATCCTGCAACCTGCTGACAACCGAACGATCACCTACGATCTCAAAATATTTTTCTTCTGTTTCAGCAATTGCTGAGCTGAATTCGAAAAGCGTTCGGCGCTGCGTCGGTGCAGTGAGCTGGTGTTCGGCGGTATTTGGAGGCGCTCGGCGGGAGGTGCGACGGAGAGAGAAGGAGATGAGGCGGGCGTGAGGCGTGAGGGCGACGGTGGGATGACGGTGATGTTGCTGCGACCCGCAGACAGCGCGCGTCGCAGCAGCCCGCCCGCGCCGCCCGGCAAGTGCGCGTGCGCGCCGCGCACCCGCCGCGCCGCGCCGCCAGCCGCAACGGCCGCCGCGCGAGAGGCCATGCGCTACTATCGCATTTGGATCTACGCGTGCAACGGGGCGCTGTTCGTAGGCGCCGTGGCGTTCATAGCGGCCGCAGCGCGCGCCCTGGCTGACTACCGCCGCACCCTCGTGCCCGGCCTGACCGCCTCGCAGCCGGGATTGCTCTACGGGTACGCGGCGCTGCCCACGCAGGCAGGTCTCCTCCAACTGCTGGGCTGTCTGGCCGCTCTGAGGCTCTCGGAGAGACTGCTCAACGCGTACTGGCTGATGCTGCTCGCACTGCTGCTCGGCGACGCGGCCGTCGGAGTCTTCTGGGCGTTCCGCTTCGAGCGTCTCTGTCGCGAGCTCAGACCCGCACTGCGCGCCCGACTCGCCTCCGATTATGGATCCGACGCCGACTTCACCGCTTCTTGGGACCGACTTCAGGCAGAGCAGCGCTGCTGCGGGGTCGCCGGGCCCGCCGACTTCACCGCTTTCAACCGATCGGCTGAGTGGGCGCGGCCGCCGTTGAGCTGTTGTCGCGCTCAGTCCTCGACGCCCCTGATCGATCGCAACGGCACCCTTGCGGTGCCACTCTGTGCGCCCCACTCGGCCGGCTGCGCCGACAGGCTCCTGTCCTGGCTGCGCAGTACCGCGGACGTACTTTTCGTACTGGGGTACTGCGTCATAGCATTCTTAAAAGTATGCTTCATAGGAATATTGAGGTACGAGATTCGCGAGATGATTCAGAAGATCAAGATCCTTCAGAACGAGATGGACGATGGAACGGCGCTATCGAACGAGGGCGGCGGAGGCAGCCCGGGGCGCACTCCCGCGCAGACGCACATCGTCGGCATGAATGGCGGCGTGCGTTCGGGCGTCGGGGCGGGCGGCGGGCAGCCCGGCAGCCCCGACTGCGGCGAGCGGGAGGCGCTGCTGGGGGCGGCGAGGCACTCGCGCCTCATCCGCGCCCCGCGCCTCGGCCTCGACGACTCGGATGCCAACTCGGCGCGGGCGCTGCTCGCCGACGACCTGTGCGAGGGCTCCCCGGCGCCCGCGTCGTCTGCGGGTCCCGCCTTCGTGCTGCCCGCTCTCAAGACCATCAACGGCAACAACAATTGCGAGCTTCCCTGCGATACCCGAATCTGACTAAGATATTACTTGGAGCAGCTGTTCGGGCAGCGCTGGCGCTCGTTCCCCTCGCAAGAGGAGGGCGCCGGCGGCGGGCCTTCGGCGCCGCGGGGTGCCGTCCGCGCGGGCAGCATGCCCGACGTGGGTTCCCGCCGCCTGAGCGTGCTGCCGCTGGCGTCGCGAGTTCGTCTTCCCGAACACCGCCGCGATCTTCGCCGCCGCTCCGAATTCGACTTCTAAGCGACTTTTGTTCGATCGCTTCTTCGAGTGCTCCCATAATAACCAAATTATCGCTCAGTATAAGTGTTCAGCGATAATATTATTATGACTGACCAACTTTATTACGTGATTACAATTATTGCTTCCAGAGTGGACATTGTAGACAGTTCAAATGGATTTGACGTTCATGTTGGCTTGTGACTTATTTTTTTAACGCGCGATCCTCGACCAAACGCAATGCTTTTTCAATAAATGTAGGTACATGTAATGAATTGCAAAATAGAGAAATAATACGCGGTTTGAAAAAAATAACTAGGACTTTATAAGTATTGAGCTTTCAACTACATAAATGCATGTGAGCGAATGAATAATAAAAAACTGCACGTGCCAGGTCAATGACATTCGAAATACATTTTTTGAAAGTTAATTCCAAATAAATGTAAATATATGTGTATTTTTATTCTGAGGTTCATAGTTAAAGTTTATATATACTTAGTTTACGAAATCAAAATTAATAAAGTTCATTTTTTAATTTAAAATAAATCGAAAATATATGTATATAATAATGACTGCCAGTTTCACTAATGAAATAAAATAAATAAATTGCAACTGTTGGTTTTTAAATAGACGCATATTAAGATAAAAATATTACATATTACACGTAAAAAAAAACTTTTTAGATGAACTTTAAATTAAAAACATAATTTAAAACATCCCTAAGTATGTTATTCTCAAAAGAACTTCACTAGTGTAAGGTATATGTATACACCCTTGTGTAGCCTAGCAATCTATGACGGTGGAAACTAGGTTCCCTTCGTTCACTTTCGCAGCTTTTAATGATTGACTTTATGACATTTTTTTTATTTAACTTCAACACAAAATTACAATATATGATCATTACTAAATATATTTTACCTAAAATAAATACGGCAACAGATTAGGAACTCTAGGGATGGACCGAGCTACCAACTAAGCACTACCTATGTCAGAAGCTCCTAAGGTTTTATTATATTTTATGAATTTCGCTCATTAAATCTAATTTTTTTTAAAATGAGAACCTGAAGGTTTGTGAAATAAACGTTACAAATATTTTAACATCGCAAACATCTCGATGAAATTATGTTTCGTTTGATTTGTGTTGAAAAATTATTTTATTTATCCTCATATTTCACGTGGTAGATTCCATGTTAATATCTTTTGTAAGCAAATTTTAATTCTAGAAAAATTAGGGACTCATCAATATAAACAATCCTTATTTAAACAGACTCGAAAATAATTTAAAAAAATATTTTTTAAACGCTTCGTAACTTCATTACTGAGCGTTTCAAAAAAACCAACCAGTTTAATAATATATTCTTCGATTAGTTCCTTCATATTAAGAAATACATGCTTTTGCCTAGCAACAACGATTAAAATTAGATTCAGCGTTTATATGGAGTCTTTATAAAATAAAAAAAATAAAAAACTTATACCTACACTTTTTTCCTTCAAATTATGTAGTAAAAAAAGGACCAACTTTAAGTTATATAGATTTGTAATAAACAGCCTACCTTCTATTTGCTACTTGGATTAAATATGTACAATTAATGACAACTTTAATTTAATATATATTGGTACAGGCGAAACAATAGAATTTAGCATAATTAAAGAGGTTATTATTATTCATTATTTCTTTGTAGCGATGATTTTTTAACTCATCACAGTGATTATAAAGGCTGTATGTATATAGAATCAGTGTTGTCCTTTCCTTTCCTTTCCTTGTGATTTTCTTTCGACAACTTACCAGTCTCATGAAAAAATATTACTTAATGTATCCTTAAGACATTTTTTTTTAAAAGCATTGTGTGGAAAACATAATGAATACTTATCTACCCTCGTTAATTATGATAAATAATTTTGTCACATTCTGTAAACTAGTTTTTGTTTTTGTAAAATGTAATCAATAAATTATATATTAGTTTTACAAGAAAGACACCAATTAGTTATAGATTTATGTTTAGAATGATAAATAATATTCATAATTAAGAAAATATGTCTATGATTATTTTTTTGTTATTTTCATTCCTTCATTTTTGCCAATTTACGAGTATACCCATGTTTCTAGAGTTTTGATTTGCCTTCACTGTATACCGTATGTTACATAACTTTAATAGAAGTGTGTTTAGATAATATAAATTAAGTATAATATTTATAACCACCGCATTATATACACGGTGTTCGGAAATTCGTAGATAGCACACACCTGGACACTGCTAGACTCAGTATCACATACACTGATGTAAATTTGTATTTCACAATAGTTGGTTATATTAGCATAAAAGCAATCTACAAGAAATATCACACTCTGATATCATCCTTGTAAGAAAGATAAGAACGCTAGGCAAATCTTAAAAAACACAATCGTGTTCCCCCTAGAAGGCGATGTTTGAAATTGGTTTTCGTTTTTGAAATAAAAATTGAATAAAAAAACGTGTTTACTATTGTTTTTCGTCGCAGTTCGGTAATTCTGTATATGATTTACCAGAGAAATAGCGCGTATAGTAGTCTAGTTCCTCCTGCGGGTACATTTTTAGATTTGATCATTATTTCAAAGATAATGAAAAAAATACTAAATTTAGACATATTTTTCGAGAAAACCTTAAGAGCACCGCGCAGCAATATGTGCGTAAAAGTTTATTATTAAATTTGTGTGTGCGCGCTTGTAATAGGTATGTAAGATTGTGTGCGATTAAATATAGTACTTTCGTGAGTGTTTATTTATTGATATAACTAACTTTATTTGCACACACCCATGAAAAAAACTTCCACGTGTATCCATTAATTTTCCTTTGTATTCAGTGGTAATAGTTCTTGAGGACACCTTTAATTGGTCAGTGTATCTCGTAATATATTGTAAATCTAGGTAAAACAAATTTATGATTTATTCTAAATATAATACTGAGTCTTGTGGTGTCGGGTTTACTAATTTGAATTAATATCCTATCTTAAAAAATAATTTGTATTTTACAATTATATTATTATTGTAACAATTAACATTTCTAATGTTTATGTTATGATTAATTTATTATACAATATTTAAAAACAGTTTCAAGTTTTAGTTTAGGCAGTGTTAGCAAAGAAAGTAATATTTTGTCAATGGCTATGTTACCGTTAATGTGAGATAGACGATAATGTGCACATTAACTGGTTAATCTGCAGATTACCTGGTGTGTTTCGTTAAAGTACGAAATTTCTTTTTAAATAATATGTATCTGAACTTCACCCAATTAATCTGCACATCAACGTATTCTAAACCGTAAAAGTGCGAAAAATATTTATGAGAGCGAGACAAATGCGTTATTCCGATTCGTTCCCTTTTCTCGCCCCCTACTACCCGGTATCATCGCGTCATGTCATCGCGTCGCGTGCGCAGGACAAGTTGATACCTGTTGTTTTTAAGGTTATTACAGTTTTGAAGTTGTAAATGTTCTACGAATAGGTGTAATTGTCGCAAAAACAAATTTCCATGTAACTCTTTATGTCACTAATCTTTATATTGCATAAAAAAGTAATCAATTCAGTGTTGTAATTCTTAAAATACTGTGTACTCGTATACCTATTTAGTTTAAATTAAATTAATTTTATTAGAGCAAAGTCCGAAAACTATTTAACTACTTAACTTAATATTGTGAAAATTAATGAACGAAAATTGCAACTACCAAATAAAAGTTAATTCTAACAATCAAGTCATGTTTTATTAAAGAAAAGAACTTATCTTCACATTAACGAATGCTTGATCGTTAATCTGTGAATTATTTAGGGCATATGCATAATAACTGCGAGCAAAACCATTTTTCGTACTTTAACATACTTGTGTAGTTAATCTGCAGAGTAACTAGATAATCCGCGCATTAACTGTTTAACGAACGTTAACTGTAACAGCTACACCTATTTGGTTAATTATGACTTTTGAATGTGATTTATTAATAAATTATTGTTTAAAATTAGGGGGATAGTATCAAAATATGCAGATAGAATAGCTAATTACCTAATATTGTTAAAACTGGTACAGCCAGTTATGTCATAAACGCTGGGCATGTTTAAATCGGTGGGCGGGCTTACGTTGTAAATTCCTGATCAAAGATAAACGCGATAATTTCCCCACACGGAGACAAATTTCCCCTTACATTATTAGCGTTTTAATACAGATTCTGTAATAAAATATATATCAAAAAGAATGTTTATTTATGTTTAGAAAAATATATCTATTATATTTTTCTACGGTTAACCTTAAAGTTGTCAAAAATCTCTCTTTATTTTACGTATAAATTGTCGATGTTATGTACTCAAATCGTGGTAGTGCTAGGGCGTTTGACGATTATTGACCTGGCGATCTCGGGTTCGAATCCGAACATAGTACGACATTTACAACTCTTCACATCTTCCCTGACACACAAGCGTATTTGGCTTAGTTGCAAAGGGCCCAAAATAATTGCATAAGATCTAAATCATAGCAATTCTTTGTTTTTAAAATACGCTCCTAAGCTTCATTTTTTTTTCAATTAATATATTCGGTGACACAAACTAAGACCGTTTTTTTTTTCAATAAACATATATTTTTTTTATCTCAATTATTAATTAAGATATTAACAAATGAGTCATTACATCTATGCGGCGAATTTTTTTTTCTCATTATAGGTTCAGACTTATAGTCACAGCAAAGTAGTTTTATTTAAGTTATAAAGAAATCTCTAAATAACTCACCCACCAAATTATAGGGTAAGATAAAATAAATTTTGAAAATATATAAATTTTGAAGTTATCGTTTGTACATTGTACTATTTTAGGAGTGTGTATTTTGTCCATGATTTTAACATGTTATATGCTAAGCATTTTCCTTGCAATAACTTGCAGTATAGTGCAAAAAATATGAAAAATAATATTATAAAAAAAGGCACATTTAAAATGTATTGGATAAATAAGCCAAAAGTATGTATTGCGATTAGGCGTACTTTCAAATAAATAAAATAATAAAATGCTGGTATGAATTGAAGTAAAATATATTTAACATAATATATTTTAGCTGGCCTAAACATGTGCAACACTCGAGATCGTTGTCAAAATCACAATTAAAAATAAAAAAAATATACATTCATTATAAAAAAAAAATGTTCTTTAGCTTACTGTATTTTTTATCAATACTTTTATATTATTTCAATTTACTTTTTTTAATGTTAATGTTGTGTAGTATCTGTATATGGTATAGTATAAAATAATATGGGGTGCATTTGATTGGCCTCTGGAAAAAACGAATTTTATTTTATTTATTTACTATTTAAATTTGATGTATTCATGCATATAACTGAATTACGTTATTATCTAATTAAAATGCTATATATTTTAGGCTATAAAGTTTTAATTATATGCTTAGGTGACTATACTAAATTTTGCATTTTATATTTTTGCATTTGTTAGTAGTTTTCTGTTAATTTTTAGTAAATATCTCTAAGAGAATTTAAATAAATGAATTATAAAATATGACATAATTATATTATGTTTTTGAAATTTTGGTATTTACGCTTATATTCGTAATAATTCGGAGCTTATTGGGTAGATTTAATAAGTAATATTTAATTGTTTAAATATTCCATTTTAGAGACGTTTGAGAATTATCCTGATTATAAGTAAATATTGTTGTTTTAGACGTACCATTTAATCCAATTTCGAAATATAATTGTGTATATATTAAAAAATATTTTTATACGTCAAGTTGTTTGGTTGGCGACTTGGGGTTTTTATTAAACTTTAATAAATCGTTTCGTGATTAAATTGTTTTAAAAATATTATTAAATTCCATTGATGGTGATATTACAAGCCAATATTCCATTGATATTTTTCTAGGGACGCTTAGTTCATACATCTCAAATAAACATGTTAAAAAAACGCTATATTCCCTAGGTTTAATTTTAAATTCATTAGTAAAATTAATATTTATTTACGCGAAAAATAAAATCTAGGTTTACTCGCAGGAATTACGGTTTTTTTAAAATTACTGCGTTTCAAAAAAAAAAAAACGATTTTCAAATGCAACTGTTCCAAACTTATAATATGTGTACTCCAGTGCTGTACCTAAAATTTGTACAGTAGGAAAGTCATATCACGGTGGGGGGGGGGGGGAGGGAGAGAGGAAAAAAATGAATGGAATAGAGGCCGAATAAAAAATATTATCAGTTAAATATACAGGGTGACCCAAGACCATTCGCGTTAAAAATAACAGCGAATTAGTCCTTAGATTTCTAGTGTTATTTTTTAATAACTAACTATATCAAATTCATAATACTTTCAGAGAAATACAATGTATAAGTTTCAATTCTAAATCGTGTAAAACAGCTATTATTCAATGGCTCCTCCCTCGGATAATTATGTCACTGGGCCGCGGTCAGTCAAGATCGAGGTTAATGGCCTGCCGCGTTGTTCGAAACGTCCTATTAGGGCGGAGCTAAATGATTTCTGTCAGATGCCACTGGTCGAACAGAGGTCGGTCTAAGAAGAAGGGGTAACTCCTTACCCCTCCTCTGGGGTTGTAAGAGGGATGCTATTGGTTGACAGATAATATTGATTTATCGATTGATAAGATAGATTTACACAAATTTTGTCCAAAAAATAATAAATGATTAAATTTTTTCGCATTTTGTTATGTAATGTCTTACTCTTAATAGAGAACATAAACAATCCCTTAAGTCTGCGGGATTGGTCTTGTGACACCCTGTATATCGCTATTAACTAAAAATTAAAATGTATGACTGCGATGAATATTAAATATATAAACTAGATTAATGTACTTATAAATTGCATAAGTATGTATGCATTAACTCCAGATATATTTTCCCCAGAGTTGTATTGAAGTTGGTTATGGATGAAAATTTACTGAGACATATACTATATAATAAAATATTGAAAAACGTAACTTGTGATTTTAATTCGTGCATTTTCATTTAACCTGCAAACTTTTTTTTTTATCTCCTATATAGGGTGTTTTTTTTAGAGGCGTGGTTTTCAACCTGGCACTACTTTTTTCGTAGTTGGTGTTTTTGACGGCTGTCACTTGATTTATGCTCAGTTTGGTTTGCCATTTCATAATGAATAGACTTACTCCTGAACAACGTGGCGTGGCCTCCAAGATCGTTCGATTTAACACCGCTGGACTATTTTTTGTGGGGTTATGTGAAGTCGCTTGTCTACGCAGATAAGCCGGACACGATTAACGCCTTGGAAGAGAATATTCGGCGCGTTATTGCTGACATACTTGCTGCCCAACTTGCTGCAAAAAGTGGTTGAAAATTGGGCCTCTCGGCTGGAATTTGTTCGAGTCAGCCGCGGCGGCCACTTACCCGAAATCATTTTTAAAACATAATGGCAAACCCTTATCTTTATAATAAAACTAAATTCTTAGCCATAACATCAAATTATATGCGTTTTATCTCTTCTTGAAAACCACGCCTCTAACAACATCACCCTATATATGTCCCTATACTAACCGCATTACACATGAGGCCGTGCGGTTTACATTTCTATTTTAAATAATAACATTATTTATTATTTATTTATTTATAATCACAATACATTTTCACAATAATGTAGGTTTAATAATGTAGCGATTGACACTACTATACAATGTTTTCTGTCCGCTTAGCTATCGTCTGAAGGTACTAAAGAAGGCAGCATTCCCTCCCATTTAAGTTACACATTTTATCTTTTAGCTACTATACATTGATGTATGAGAAGCTACTATCACCGTCCTTTCGCCATCTTTCAACTCGAAAAGTACAGATTGGAAAGAGGTGTATTTTTTTGTGTGAATATTGATGCTCTTAAAAAACAACCATAGCCGTTCAGATCACATCGGTGGCTGGTCGAATAATATAGATATATAATATTAAAAATGTACTAATTAATAAAGCATTGACAGTTAGATAAAGCAGTCAAATATCATATTTGATTTCCATAAATATGACTAGTTTTTACTGGCGAGTTAAAATGATTACAAACTCAATTAAGTATGTGCGGAAATAAAAATATATAAAAGAATGTTCAGTGCCACATTATAACCAATATTATTATTGTTAAATTACCATTGAATCGAAATATAATGTCCCTATTGTTTCATTATTAACCGGGTGACAAAATTTACAAAAAAAAATAAATAAAATCGCGTTAAATTTATGATGAATTGAAAAGATGTCAACGATACGATAGGAAATGAAGCAACCCATTACAAGTTCTGTTGGTACGACAGGCGCGAGTAGTCTGGGGGAAGATGTCAGGTTCTGATTTAATAATTTACTTCTTATAAACAATGTATTATAATCACTTGATATATCAAATTGACAGGTAACCTTAAAACACGTATTTCTGGTTAAGAATAGTTGGAAACGTGCTTAGGAAACAAAAATATATTTCGGATTTACAGGATATCCCAATACAAAATTCAGCTTATTTTAAATATCCTTTGCAAGGACTGATGCCACGCCAAAGGTAATTTACACCAGCGCTTTAATAGAAATAATAAATTTGTTATTGAACTATTTTCGCAATTTTTTATTTAATTTTAGGAAAAAGAATAATTTTCATTGCATTGTAGGCATTTCAAAGTATAACAACATATTTGAATGGAATTAATTTATCACCAACGCTGAATATTACAGGGTGTAATGAAAATTACGTGAACCGCCACCCGTGACGGGTGACAGCCATTTTCGTCATCCTATGAGAGGGGAGATGACAATCTGTGACATTAAGCATCCAACGGAAACATGCTCAAGCGACGAATACTGAATTAAAACGAGATGAAATTATGTGTTTATTATGTAAATATTAAAGAAAACACTAAAATGAAATAAAAAATATTCATTTATATAATATATGAAGTAATATTATTCAGATTTAGTTAGTAATAATAACAGTAACTGTTACAATTACAATAATTAATAAAGAACTAACTTCTACGTACTTTCTCGGATACTTTTTTTACTTTACAAATCGTAACTTTACTTGTTTAAGTAAAGTTAAGATTTATTTGTTTATTTAGAACAGATTTTACATCTAAATAGGTAAACATGCTACCAGCTTCCTCGACGCTATCTAGTGCTTAGTAGTAATAAGAAATTGTGTTTTCATTTTAATTAAATAAATAATTAAAGCCATTTGCGATAGCAATTGTTAGAAAAAAATATTCCTGAGAGCTCTAAATATAGGAACTTATGCCGACCGGCGCAATATTCCAGTAACAAATCCATTTCTATGCGAAAACGCTTAATAAACGATTCGTACACATTAAATGTCAAAAGAAATTTAATTAGCGACCGGACAAATGCAGCCGACTATTTTACACATTTCATATTTCACAAATCCAATGTGGCGAATGTGGATAGAATGCAGTCTACGTAACGTTTTACGTCACGAGAGACAAACAGTGAGATACTCGAGAAAATCCTTTCTCACAATAAGTTTTCTAAACCGAAGTAGGTACCTCATATCAAAAGCGTCTTCACACCTATCCTTTCACACACTTCTTATTATTAATAACTACGTAGTTGTTTAAGTAATGTAACAGTAACTTTAAGTGAATATTCATAGACAATAAAGATCATCTAACCAATCTACACCTTTCATCAATACGTAAACCGGGCAACTCTTTAGTACCTACCTTTAAATTTAGATGTATCATCTTGTTGTACAATACAAAATGCACTTACCTTTATTTCCGGCTCGGAAACACGAAATGACAGGTCCACGTTGGAGCCACCAACCACGACCGGTCTCAGGACATTGGGACTCCTGGGGGCGCCGGATCCATCCCGCGGGACCTCGCAATCGCTGCCGACGTCGAACGGATTGCTGACGCGCTGGAACGGGCCGCCGCCGCCGAATCTGAACAGATCCGACAGCGCGTCCCTGCGGCTGTCAACCGCGCGGCGGCCATCTTGGAAAAATGGCGTCGAGTGGTCGAGGTACGGCTCGCCGTTGGCGCTGTTTAGTTTTTTCAACTCGACTGCGATTTGGGCGCCCACCAGTGCGTTGTTCTTAACTAGGGCTATGTCTGATTATAGTTAGTTAAGGTGCCATTGATTAATCGCGATATTAAACCTACTTAGGACTAACCTAAATTATAGGTCAGACTTAACCGATAAACATCGTATTTCAACTCACTTTTAGCGTTAAGTCGAGCTTAAAGTCCGCCTTAGCTAAGAATTTAACCCTACCTCGACATAAGACAAATAAACACAGTAAACACAAGATTATATGCGCGTGTCAAAATCCTACAGCTGACAGCATAACCTCAAAACGTCAGATCAGGCGTCATATGTCAAAAGTGATGCGACAGTGGCGACAGTCATCGTACTCTACTATAGACATACCGTATCGGTGATTAGTATACTAATCACGAATGCGAAAACATATTCTTAACAAAGTCAAACTTAAAATGTAACCGATATACACAATTAAATTTAAGTCATGCTTGAAAGTTAAGTTGATCCTAACTAAGAACGACTTTAAGCAAGGACTGACATTTCGGCCGACACAGCCATCTCTACAAAGAGTCGCGCTCAACGTAGTCAGAAGAGAAAGCATGTTTTTAAAAATGTATTTTTACTGATAATTTTCTATACTACTTTACATAATATTCGTCAAGGATACTCGTCTGCAAGGACTTCCCCTGGGTGACCTTGGCCACCGTCGCCAGAATGTGGGGAGTGACCTCCTTTCCACGTACTCCCCTCGCTTCGGCATCTTCCAGGGCCTCTTGGATTGCTGCCTCTATGGCCACTTCTGAACATAAAAACAATGCATTATTTATGAACACACATACTATATGTTAAAGTCACATAAAATGTACTCAAAAATGAGCTGATTGCTTTCAGATAACCCAAAAATGACATTCAAATTTGACAATTACTACGGACATGATTCGGACCTACAAATTGTTGCCTGCGAAAAGAAGCCTTGCACGATGAACGGAAAGGTGTGAACTCTATGACGGGCATAACGGCGCTTATCATAAAGTAAAATTTTCATTTTTAAAAACTAAAATAAAAATCTCAATTTTCGGCAAATTATATTATTTTATTCCTTTTACCAAATATCTCAAATCGGTTGGGTAAATTCCTTCTCCACTTTATTATCATCATAAAACTATGTTGTTTTTTAAGGGATATTTTTGGTTTCAGATGCGGATGACTTCAAAAAATGCTATTTCAAAAACATGATGGTTTGGTCTTTTTGAATGTTTAAAGATAATTCCCTAGAAAGAAAATTATCTTTAATGGAAATAAACTAGATTACTATTATCTCGTGGATGGAACTCTCGCCTAAGGCCTTAGAAAACCTGTAAAATTCACTTGAAAACCTGTAAAAACCGTTTAGCGGGTAAAGCGCTGCTTTTCGGCAAATCTTACAAATGCATTTTTTTCAAGATAAACATCAAATCATAGAAAGCGGGGAAATAAAGATGTAACGGAACCTTCTGGGATGCAAGGGCCCTTAGTTAATGATGCAGTGCTGGTGATGTAGCGGACTTAATTATTGGTGATGACTTAAGGGTTACTCCAAAATAGAGACGCGTCGCAAAGGGGTAGGTTTTTATACCCGTCTTGGCCAGAGATAAATCTCCTAGTTGTAAAGTTACAACTACGAGATTTACGATTGGAATCACTGACTAACGCTCAATAATTAAATAATAAAACTTAAATATAAAAAAGTACTGTATTTCTGTACTAATAGATTTTATTATTTTACCTATCAAAAATAGTTACATAGTTAAATAGTTATTTAATCTTTACTTGTTGGTCATATGTTATGGATAGTATTGATAGTAACTGGTTCAATTCCTGTAATTATAATTCTTTTAATAAATTAAATACATTTTAAGCATATTTTTTAAACGTTAAGAAAGCGAACACGGTAGTTCCGGAACAAGAGCAGAGTCTCACCATCCAGGGCATGCTCATCCGGCACGGGCACAGCGATCAGCATCCCGGAGGAGAGTCCCAGCTGCTCTGCAGCGGCCACCATGCGCGCGGCCTGGACGGCGCCCGTGACGTCACACGGCGCGCGGCTGCCGCTCCTGCGCGCGTAGAAGGCCGGGAACTCCCCGCCGTTCGAGTACGACGCCACCGTCACACCTTGGGTTTCCTAAAAATGTCATTTATACTCATGATGTCGTCTCGTGAGAGTAGGTCGATAACTTGTACACGACGTCGTATGAATCCAAACCGCTAGAGAGCGCTAGTAATTTTATTTCTGGATATATAATAATCCATTAGCTGAATCCATTTATCGTTAAAAAAACTTGTATGCACCACACACAAATTTAGGTATTAGTCAGCGGGAATCTTGCAGATCACACTTCCAAACCCTTGGAATATTAACTGTATATGGTATATATATGTACAAGAAGCCCTTTGTGAATTTATCCGAACTAAGGAAGATAATAACACCCATAGATCGGTTCATTTCCACAACACAAGGAACAAAGATAATTTTATTCAGCCGGTACCTCCTCGTACGTCTAAATTTCAAAAAACTAGTTTATATAGAGGACTAGAAATGTTTAATAAATTACCGGGAGAATATAAAAACATAAAAAATATATTTATTTTCAAAAAAGCCATCAAAACATATTTAATTAAAAAAAGTCTGTATGAATTCAATGACCTATAATTGAAAGGAAGAAATGTTATGTGGCAGTTATTCTTCATAATAATTCTAAAATAGTATATTTTAGCATAATTATAAAACTTCTATTTAAAATTTATATATTTTATTTTTTTATGTGATGTATTTTTAGCTATGTAATACGAGTACGAGTAGTATAAATGTCGAACACTCTAGGCATGATGTATCTATATATTGCATTATATCAATTTTTGTGAACCAATTGAAAATTGTCATTCCTATGCATTAAATGGTTTTAGAAATAAACTTTTACTTTACTTTACATAAACATTACTAAATTGACATTGACAGACTATTAAAAAATGAACACTTGAAATCACGCCAAATTTACAGCTAGTGTATGAACGTTTTATTTATTAAATTTAATTTATTTGTAACACATATAAACAAATTTCTGAACTCTTTCTCCATATAAACTTTAACAATACACTCCTCCGTGCGTGTAATGTGCCTTAAAAGGGGGTACAAAGTTTCCTCTCCACGTATTAATCTCATATATAGATTATCTTTCCTGTATAATTGTGTAGATGTTTCATCAAAATCATTTAATTATCAATATGATTATTTTAATTTTAATAATAAATAACAGATATGTACTAAGTAATTGGACACTGGCCTTTCCGTCCAGTGGCGATACTTATGTATTTCGAGTATTGATAAAAATCTCGTTAGATTCTCGCATAAATTTCGCTCGTCATATTCAAACAATCCTGGCACAGCGCCAAACGAAAATAGCACAACGGTTCTTATACAGTAAGAATTTTCTCGTTATTTTCTGTCGAGCTAAAATACCTTATTTTAATTTCATGTGATAGTTCACTGGAATTTCTATTAGATAAATCAATTTGCTGATCATCGTCCTAAAGGTGAAATTCGTAGAAGAAAACCCCCTAAAACGATGAATGGCGATTTAGGAGTTTAAATTTTTTAGAAGATTTTGTAACTTTATTTATGATATGGTATACTTGTTTGGGGCACACCACCTTACATTTCGGATGCAAAGCAGTCAGAGCGGTCAAAGCAGCAGGCAGTGCTTTGACCGCTCTTTGGACGATGATATTTTAATTTCACCTTTAGGACGATGATCAGCAAATTGCTTTATCTAATAGAAATTCCAGTGAACTATCACATGAAATTAAAATAAGGTATTTTAGCTCGACAGAAAATAACGAGAAAACTAACCTAACCTAAAGTCTCCCAAATAAAAAATCTTGTAGACCTTATTTTAAACAACTGGGCATACTTACAATTTATAGTATATACTCGTATATACTAGAAGCAATTTGCCTATTTTATAATAATAAAATATTTGCCAATAAACATAGTGATTTTTGAGTTTAATACACGTCATAAAAGTAATTATGTTCAACCTGCGTCAGCTCGTACCGCCAAATATCAATCTACATATAATTATTTAGGCTAATCTAAATCTAAATAATATAGATATTTTAATATCTACCTAAATGCTTTAAAAGTATAAATAACTTTCGCGAATTTAAGCTTAGGTTGAAAAAATATATTCTAGGGAAAAATATTTATAGTTTTGAGGAATTTATATAGTTAAGTGATAAATTAGGTATACACAATGCATATGTAACTTTTGTTCTTGTATTTTTTTATTTGTTATTATTTGTATTCTTTATTTTTGTTTCTCTACTGTCGTATTCAGTTGTTTTTTTTAATTGAAATTTAACGGTATGTACAAATATGTAATTGTCATACTTTGTTTATGGAAAATAAATTAACTTATCTTATCTTATCTTATCGATTGAAATACGAACTTTGGAAAAGACATTCCTCGAACACTTTATTAATTATAAGTATAATGTCTGCTTATGTTAACATCGTTTTTTTTTTTGTGAATTGCGATCATTACCATATTAAATAAACATTACGTGATTGGTCTAAAATAAAATTTGGCTCTGTCTTACCAGATACTCAAGAGTCCTGCTAATATCCAAGATTGACTTGACTCCACTTGAGATGACGCAAATTCTGTTCCTGCCCAATTCGGTGAGATCCGCAGACACGTCCATCGTCTCATGTCCCAATCTGTGAACTCCACCTGGGATGAATATATGTACAAATATAAATAAACGATGATAATAAAAAATAAAATAAATAATTGTCCCCGCTTTAGAAATATAAAATGACTCATATACCGTGTTCCAAGACCAACCCTGGTAAAAGGTCCAGCTTATCGGCCCTTCGATTTCAAACATGATTTGTTTTGAACTCATATCAAATCCATCGTGGTTTCCGACTAAAAAAAATGTAAACTTCACGTGATAATATGAAACCGCTCTCGTCATAAGTTCGGTACTGGGTCATTGAATGGCCTTGCCGTGCGCCTGCGAGCAAAAAGCGAATTTACACGGGCGCTTTGATAACATTAATAAATTTCACGACGTCATTTTCACGACGATATTTATTTTCGCATTTTTTATACCATTTCTTAGACGTAATAGGGAACATAAACATGCTCCGGGAATGGTCTTGGAACAAACTGTAAATAGGTTTACAACAAAGCAAATTCAGATTTTAAGAAAAAATCGCTTTTTACAAAGACACATTGATACATCCCCTTGCCTATATGAAAAAGTTCAAACGTTATTAAATATATATTATTGATAATAGGTAAAATATATAATCTACTACCTACTACCAGAAAATTATAAAAGTGCTCTATGGCTTCATAGATTTGCGGGGCGACTATTGAGATAAGTTAACGTAGTATTTCATGTGGTATTTTATAACTTTCAACCAACCAAGCACCGGTGCCGCAACAGCCTGGTGGCGCAGTGGTATAAACGCCTGCTTTCCGTTCCAGAGGTCCGGTCATTGGAATTCGGCTAGATCGAGTTTTTAGCGCGGCTATTCTCAACGCTGTCGACTGAGTAAGTAACACGATAATTCAAAATATATATTTAGTGCATGTCGACGTAAATGAAGGGTACGACTTTATATTATTATTTTTTTTTATTATTTTATTTCGCCACATATACCTATAGGGTGATGATTTTAGAGGCGTGGTTTTCAAGAAGAGATAAAACGCATATAATTTGATGTTATGGCTAAGAATTTAGTTTTATTATAAAGATAAGGGTTTGCCATTATGTTTTAAAAATGATTTCGGGTAAGTGGCCGCCGCGGCTGACTCGAACAAATTCCAGCCGAGAGGCCCAATTTTCAACCACTTTTTGCAGCAAGTTGGGCCATATGTCAGCAATAACGCGCCGAATATTCTCTTCCAAGGCGTTAATCGTGTCCGGCTTATCTGCGTAGACAAGCGACTTCACATAACCCCACAAAAAATAGTCCAGCGGTGTTAAATCGCACGATCTTGGAGGCCACGCCACAGGCCCACGACGCGATTTTTTCTAAATTTGCACTATTTGCAAACGTTTTTCAGGAGTAAGTCTATTCATTATGAAATGGCAAACCAAACTGAGCATAAATCAAGTAACAGCTATCAAAAACACCAACTACGAAAAAAGTAGTGCCAGATTGAAAACCACGCCTCTAAAAAAAACAGCCTATACATACGTAATGGGCAGAATTTAAATACAGCGTGTTTTTCGTTCCGACAAAATTGTATCACCCCCATTGGTCAGATTGCATTCAGAAATGGTCCAAAAGTCATTTGGCCGTGATATATCGTTACCAGAAGTGCTGACTGGGGTGTATTTGACCGCCGGATGGACCCCGCATACTGGCAGCACCGCCGCGCACAAATACCCCATATGAAAGTCAAATTTGGTCGGCACCAAAAGCTAATGCGCAGAGGATTGCGGTGTTGCTGACTATGTTTTAAATTTAATTTTTAGTAACTTAATAATTATATAACTTACTTATTTTGTATCAGTTATCTTTAATTACATTGAAAAAATATCGAAGGTGAAGCCAAATGATAAATATTAATCTATTAGATATTTATATAATTGTATAATTGAGTTGTAAAGTTATTTGACTTATATTTGATGATTGTTTTTTAATAGCGGCAAATCGCCTGAAAAGATAAATGACACAATCTTTGACAATATTGAAAAATTTTATTCTTTGACAGTATTGAAAAATTTTGAATAATATATTTTTTGTTAAAATATCATCCTTTACTTAATTCATCTAATTAGATGGTTACATAATATTTAATAATATTTTACACTCAAGAGGACAGGTGAGAGTTAAAAATGCATTTTAATAAAACTCAGCGCTGGGTTTAAACCGACATCCTGGGCTCTCAAGTACAGGACCTCTTTAGAACCTTTATAAATATTATGCTTTCCAGCACTTTATCGAAAAAAATTTCAATATTGTCAAAGATTGTGTCATTTATCTTTTCAGGCGATTTGCAGCTATTAAAAAACAATTATCAAATATAAGTCAGATATATATAAAACAAAGTCGGGTTAGTTACACCGTTAATAACCCAAGAACGGATGGACCGATTTTTATGATCTTTAATTTGTTGGATTTGTCTCCGCCCCGAATAGCAGAATACTATTAAAACATCGGAAAAATGCACGAAAAAAAAATATTAAGAAAATTCATTTTCTCTTACAATTTGTATGGAACGGCTTTGATTAATTATAAAAAAATATTTTTAGATAGCTTGATTTATATGTCTTCAACAAGTAAAGTATATTTATTTGTATGTAATCATATAATATCCATATTTATAGTGTATGTATTATTAGATATATATTATTTATATTATTCCTATTTAGTATAATCTGTGTTCTCTTTTTATTTATATTTATTTATTTATTGTACATAATTAATTTGACAAAAAAAAATATAAATGTAGTAGTAGAAATCACAGTTATAAATGAATATTACAAATGCACAGGGAGCGATTATCACTGCTACATTTTGTGCCCTGCCTTCTTTACTAGACTATGTATGTACTAAGGAAGGCAGTGTTGTAATGTGCTACAACTAAGAAAGTCAAACAGTCAGAAATATGAAAATGTATATTTGTAAGAAAAATAATTAAAATTAAAATACATAAATATATATATATATGTACAATGTTGTCGCATATAATGTTTATGTTCAGACAAATATGTCTATATACTCGTATATAGTTGCCTAAGTTACCTAAGAAATATTAATAATGTTTTTCTTACTTATATATTCAATATTATGTTAGAGTACCGAATAAAAAAAAATACTCCTCTAAAGAATTATATTGTCCTTACGGGTTAAAAATAAAAAAACATTAAAAATGACTACTTATTGTTAAATAATCAGTTTTCGATGTTTTTTTTTTGCATTTGTTATGGTAATTTCTTTTCAGAACGGTTTTTTTTTTTATTAAAATTGGAGGTTGGCATCCGTCTGCGAGCTAGCTGCCATTGTAAACTCGTATCATTGTAAAATGCCTCCTTTGGAACAGTCACAATTGAATACGTTAGCGTTGGCAGTGCGCTTCGCTCGCTGTCACTGCCTTGAATGGGGGGGGGGGGTTAAGTTAGGTTAGGTTAGGTTGGGGGGCGAGGGTCAGGATGTAGCGAGACGTTTGTATCGTATATTAAGTTGCAAAACGGGAGATTTTAAGAACGCAATATATCGTTTTAAGAAGAAATATATCGTTAATAAGAAAAACGATAATCTGGCCCATTCATAGATAGCGCTCATTAACTTCATTGATTTGCAGTTTGAGCTGGTGGAATATATCGCCAACCCTTATAAAAATGTTTGAGACTTGGTTTGTATCAGACATCTTTATCGTGTTTTAGGTACTGTAACGGTAGATGAAGATCCTTCGTGTGGTAAGGATCAGGTGAGGATAGAGATACCAGTTTCTAACCTAACACATCTTCATCACTTTCTGACTGACTGAATATAAATAGAAATTAATAAATAACAGGTATTAGCTTCGACTCGATACGAGGTGATGTCTTTTATGTAAGTTGACTATTCCGGGGGCGCAGTAAATTAAGACTGATTGTCCTGTTTTCTAAGCCGTGAGAAAGGAATTTAAAAATCGTCTCAAGATGGTCTATGACGTCACGTCGTGTGAAATGCTACTTAGCATTTTTTCACACCAAGCAAATGCTTGTGTCTTTCATAAAGGAACTGCAAACTAATTATTTATAGTTGCCTTTGACGTCAATAACAAACTTTCAGTTAAAATGGGTATGAGAAACTCCTCCTCAGCAAATTCTTCTCCGAACTTGAGCAATCTAAAACCCGTTTATGTACAATACTGTAGGTATGTACCAATTCCGCCGGTAACGAAGATCGGAATGCCGACAGCTCTTGCCAAAACGATAGTTCCAGACACGGTCGTACCACCGTCGAGCGCGCACGCCATAACGTAGGCGAGATCGCGCCGCGAGGTCTTCACCGCCTTCGAGTGGGAGCCGTTCAGGTCCGCGAGTCGCGACAGCTGCGACTCCGAAAGCCCCACCGTCGGGCGGCCCCTCAGGATGGCTGTGGTCGCGGGCACCGCTCCCTGGTGACGAAGGAAATAAAAGATTTATTCAGCATTTAAAAGAAAAGCTTTGATAAAATTAATGAATGTGGGCATGAGTTATTTTCGCATTTTTTTGTACAATCTTAAACGTCCCCTAAACGGGAACACAAACATCCCCTTAAGTCTTCGCGATGTGAAGACCTGTTAAATAAACATATAAAGACCTTCTAACCCACATGTTGACAATAGTGAATTATAATTTACCAAGATCTTTAATTAAAAGTAATATTAAATCTAAAAAAAATAAATATGAAGTTAGAAATATTTGCTATGAAATCGCACAAAAGCACTCTCTTTAATTGTTTGTAGTAAATTGACTTGGCGTGTTAATTATTATTTTAAAATGTATTATAAGTATACTTATTTTTGGTTTGTAATATACTACTAAGATATAAAAATGTATCTCAATGTATGTGTAAAGGACGTGTAAATTACAGAACAAAATAATTTGAACATATTTCACAATTATAAATATGTGTATTTTACACACCTGGTTTCCAGCAGATAAGCCTTGCATAGGGTGTTTTTTTTAGAGGCGTGGTTTTCAATCTGGCACTACTTTTTTCGTAGTTGGTGTTTTTGACAGCTGTCACTTGATTTATGCTCAGTTTGGTTTGCCATTTCATAATTAATAGACTTACTCCTGAATAACGTTTGCAAATAGTGCAAATTTGGAAAAAATCACTCTAAATTTTTTTACCACGCCTCTAAAATCATCACCCTATACATTTGATGAATAAACTAAATAAATAAATAAATATATATTATCAAATGGCTTACCGGGACAAATGTTAAATAAATAATGGTAAAAAATATTTATTAAATTGAAATTTCATATTTAATTTAAAAAAAATGCTTATTATTTTTCAAAAGTTATTTAAATAACCAGTTTTTAGTGTGTCCTGAAAAGTCATGGTTGTTGGAGGTATAAAATGGAACTGGGAAGCGTACATTCTCCCTGATGATCCTCTCAAGATTTTGCGCAGTCTGTAAGTTCTCGGGGTACGGCATTCCGTGGGTCACGATCGTCGTCTCCAGCGCCACCAATGGAGTATCATCCAAGATGGCCTGGGCGACCTCGTCGCCCACGTCGATGGCGTTTCCTGGCACCGGAGCTGACCGGAACTGCCCCGTGGATCTCTTGCGAACAGCCGAATTGGCGACTCTTAAGTGGTGGCTTAAAAGCTTAAACGTCGAGTTTCTGATGTGCATCATTCTGCTCTGAAACAAGTAAGAATGCTTGAATGTACCAAAAGTTCACTGAAAAGTGAGGCTCGGACCTCATGGCTATTTGAATTTCATCCGATTGCGCTCTTCTCTGTCTCGCGTATGACTTCAAATAGTTCTGTCTCATCTAACGCATGAATACTCTGTACCGTACTTGACCTAAATCGTGGCGAGTTTCTTTCAAAATTTCGAAAATAAGATATTTACGTCTAAACTTTTGATAAAATTTATGGAAAAATACAGATTTTTTGAACCTCTTAACTTTTAGACAAAGTAAAAAATTTACTGAATAAAAAAATTAGGACATAAAACGATACCCAGTGTTATTTTTCTTCTATATCTACATATTTTTTTAAGTACATTTATTAATTTCTAGATACTATTGCAATGGGAAGTCATTGTCATGGCTTTCGAAAAATTTGGACATATTTTGAAATTTCACACCGCCCAGGACCCAAAACAACCCTCAGTTAAAAAGTTTATATATAAGTTTGTATACCTATCTATCTTTATCACGTTTTTGTGGATACGTTAACACGATACATAAAAATTAAGTTAGTATATAATCTTTAGATAAGGGCTTAAAACTTATCTCAGTAAACTTTTTTGATAGCACCAACCGTTGGTCCAGGGTTGGGATAAAAGATTTTTCAAAAATCAAAAAATCATACGCCCCTTAATTGGCACAAAGTGTTAATTGTGGGTCTATAATGTACCTTTAAACAACTTTTGATATGAGCAACCCTTATAGTAAGGGATGGCCTTGGGTTTCTCGTAAGCTAAACATGTGAAACGTTTTTACATTTTAACAACATTGTTGAATAAAGTGAATTCAGAGTGTTTATTCTCTCACTGAATATTCGAAAGTATGAAGATTGTGGTGGAAAGATATAGTTAGTTCCGTAATATTCCTTCCTGGACAGTTTCGGAAGCTTCTACGGATTTGTTTTTGAATAAAACTTTTTAAAAACCGTTGTCTTTTTGAATACATATAAAAATACGATTCCCTAAAACCTCTAACTAATCTTCAAGCCACGTAACCAAGGAAAAATCACAATTTGTCTTTATATCCTTAATATTGTCTTTTTTCGGCCTGACGCCTCGTTATCAGTTTGTTATTGAAACTGCCCGTAAGGGTTGGCCAAGTAACGTTGGAATAATCATTTACTTCGGTGGTTTCTTCCAGAAATTTCAATGGTAACCAGAATGCATATCGATCAAATATATCCGAACGTCCCGTTCGCTATCCCCTTTTAACTAACGCCTTCGCAAATGCGTGCGACGAGACCAGTCGCATTGAACGTCATGGCGCTGACGACAGATCATTTTTGAAATTGAATATTTTTGTTTGTATTTCGATATTTTCACCAAACGTCATAACCAACAGCATGGCATTTGTTGGTTATGTCCATCGAAGGAAAGTAATCTTCGGCTATTTTCGGTAATTTTTTGGTAATATTCGAGTTTATTGTGCAGTTTAAGTGATTTTTGTTGTGTTTATACGAGATTTTCACATTGTGAAGTGTTTTAAACCAAAATATCATCGTATTTGGATGAACGGTCCTGAAAATATTACCAACAGGTAAACAATTGTATAAATAACGAATACACCAATTAAATCGTTTTTTGGAAAAAAGTATTTAACGACGATTCAAAATTTTATTATTATTTTTGTGTTTGCTTTTGTTTTTAACGTGTATTGTAAATTATGTACTAATTTATTTGATAATTAAATTTAAAGGAATAATACAGTTGCAAAGATAGTCAGATACGCTCAAAGCTATCTCGGCTCAGTAAAACATAAGTATATATATAAAAAAAAATGAATAATGTGAGAGGTCCGCGGGTTGCTTGGACTAGATGCTGCGTCCACATCCTAAAAGCACTTCCTAAGACACTTGTAGCTACGTTAATATTTTTTTTTCCTTTATTGAATCCAAAATATCGCAAACGCGCTGAAAGAATACTGGGATCACAATAAACGCGTAAATAAATACACTCGCTCTGCGCTTGCGCGCAGTTCTAAACGTTTTTGAAAACATTGTTTATAGACATGCTTTCTCTAGAATGAGCAACGTGCTTCATTAGTCTAAAAGTAATGAAAATGCATATCTATTTATGATTTCTGAGTTATACAGGAGTACAAAGTGATCGATCATGGCGTGGGGTCTCCCGAAGCTGCCCGGCTACTCGTTCCCGGATCCCACCAAGAGCAACTACACTCTCTCGAGGAAGTTCGAGTACATAAACGGATATCGGTGCATGAAACCCGACGTCAGGGGAATCGGGAACGAGCCGATAGACGTCGACAGTTCAGCGTTCCTGTCCCTCACGGATCCCAGCACGTAAGTGGATCTTTCGGTAGTTCGGTGGTTAGAAAAGTCTCCGTTCCTCGGATATATTACATTCTATGACATTCTATATTACATTCTATGCCATTAGCAAGTCTGAGGGGGTGAAATGATGATTTAAAACTTAGTTTTCCTCGCTCTTTTAGTTTTTATACTTCTGAGGTTTTTTTTGCATACACGATGGAAACGCATCAGAGGTACCTATTCAATTCGAAGTCGAAGATCGCGTGAATTTTTTTTTTACCAAACAGCTTTATATTTCCTCCCACAACCCACAAAGACACAACCTCCCACGCTCGTCATTTTACGATACTGCGTGAACGGGTGAACGATTCTTAAAGCTTTCCTAAAGATATATTCATTACCATTGGTATGATCCTGGGTATCCATAGGGGGGGGGAGGCAGGGAGGGGGGCATGACTCCCTCCACAAAGCCGCAGTCAGCGGTCGGTTTAATAAATATGTTTTCCCATGTTTTCCTATTAATCACTAACTAACAACAAGAAATGTTTTAATCGGTTAAAAATAAGCCAATTGTGTCTTTTCTGGAACATGAACCGCAGGGAACTTCGTAATGATATCAAAATGTTATTTTATAAGTAGATTTTGTGTAAGCGCGTAAGAGCATAACAATTTCGAGCTAACCCTCAAGCCTCGACGTGTTGTTGGCACAGCTACGACCCATCGCTGACCTACGGCCGCGTGAAGACCCGCGCCATGCCGCAGGTCCTGCCGCACTGGGTCCACTACGACAGCAAGTGCATCACCTTCAAGGCGTTCCTGCGGCAGGCCGTTCCCGAATCTCCGCTGGAGCACTTCCGCATTCGCTTCGTCAACATCATATACTTCCTGGAGGACGACACCATAACCGTCATGGAGCCGGCCACCAAGGTAAGGGTATCGCATCGCTAGGACAAAATGGAATCGTTTCCTTATGTCATTTGGCTGTCTTGTTTTTTTTTTAAGAATTTGAAGACGATGAAACCATCTATAAATATATATAATTATATTTTTTAATATGTCCGTAATAGTTTAAAGATGGTTTAAAGGCTAAAAAAAAAATACAAAAGTTGCCCATAAAATTCAGGAAAACTGAAAATGTATTCCACATCACGGAACATTCGATAAAGCCGTCTGCACAGGTAGGTACGTAATGGCCCGAAGGCCTGAGTGCCGCAGGCGCAAGTTGTCGTGCGCCAAAGGCGTAAAAAAGAGATGTTTAAGTTCACATTTTGAAACGAATATTGTAAATTAAAGCCTGCTGGCTTAAGAAAACTAAATCGCTGTCACTCATTACGACATATTGCATTTGACGTGAAAATTTTAATTAAACAAAATTCCAAAACAAATTTGAAGAGAGTGAGATGACGGCTTAATGTATGATTTTTTGCTTTTTACAATATTGAATAATATAGACAAACATTATTTCTACAATGCAGTGTGAACGACCCAAGTTTGAGATGTCGCCGGCAATCCGTCAGTAATTATCGACGCATTCCTAAAGCTGTCTAAATTAACTCTATTTCATATATATATACAACACCTATGGGTTGTTTATCCAACTAATTCAATGTGGGCATTTTTTTATAATAATATTTTTCACATTTTCGAATTAGGTAAAAAAATGGTAATTAGCGAATCACTTTTTAAACGACTTCAAAACAAGGAAAAGGTTCCCAATTCGATCTGAATGCTTTTTTATGTATGTTACTTATTATATATTATATTGTTATATTACTCCGAAACGGCTTAAACGATTTTGTTTTTTTTTTATTTAATATAGGGTTTTTCGCAAGGGTCGTCCCATTATAATTTCATTAAGTTACGTCGAGGTAGCATAAAATATCTATGAGTACATTTTTGGTTACAATAAATAAGTTTTGACTAAGCTGGAGCGATTTTGGGTTTTTTTTAGGATAAAAAAACCTAAAAGTAATAAAAATAAACTTTTATTTGAGTGCTTAAATGCGTATACAAAATTTCATGACTGTTGAGGAAATTCCTTCTTCTGGAGCCAATCCTGGGTGTCAAATCAGGTCATGCTCACCATAAAAATGCTTTCTCATCGGAACTCAACCAACATGTCAAATTTCAACTCCGTAGGATAAGAGTAAATGGTTCTAATTCAGCTTGCAAGGTTTGTCCTAAACAAACATTGCCAAATAAAAGTTTTTTTTTTATTTTTACCTATATGGGGTCAGTTTCAAACTGTACAGATCGAGAGCTGTCAACTGTATAATAAAATTTTAAGTAAACAATAAAAAAACAGATTCACCAAAGTTTGCATGTGACTTAATAGTTTTTTATGACAATTTTAAATATTTTCTTTCAGAACTCCGGCATTTGGCAGGGTAGGCTGGTGCGCAGATGCAGGATCGCGAAGAACAGCCAGGGCGACTGCTACCACTGGAAGGACCTCAACGTCGGCATGGACATCAACATCTACGGAAATGTCTTCCACGTATACGCGTGCGATGACTTCTCCAAGGTAGCGAATGGAAATCCGCTTTGTAAATTCCCTTTTTGCATGGCGCGGCCTCGTTACCGACCGATTTTACGACAAAAGCGATTATCACGTAAAGTTATTTTTTTTCTCTAACTAAATCTTATAAAAAAAAACCTGTTCTAAAAGCGACCGGGAGGAAGGTGGTTCTTTATTTTCATTTTTCCATAATTGGTTTAAGCTATTAAGATGGTTATTTTTGCAAAACTGTACCGGAATGCTAGTAGCATCTCAAGTGAAAAGTAATACCTTAATGGGCATTGCAGGAGTTCCTGCTGTCGCAAGGAATCGACCTGGCCGAAGACGAGGAGCCTCCCAAGGACCCTTACGCGGAGAGGATGAAGTGGTCGCGGAGGGAATACCAGCGGCAGACGCCCCTCGTGGACGACAAGCTCCGCCGGTTCCTCGAGTACGAAGGGAAGGCCCTCACGTAAGCCTAACATTACAGTCATCGATTTAGTACATACAACACGATGCCGCCGTTCGGCGAAGGTCGTTCACCGAAAGAAATATCGCATGCGCACCACAAAACATAGCTTTTGTAAATAAAACTCGAATAATTTATCGCCAAATAAATCAAAAAATACTTTTAATTAACTAGCACACATAAAAAAAAACCGATCATTAATTTTATGCCTTTCATTAATTCAGGTGAGTACTACATGCCACTCTTTTAAATATTAATAGAAATGCAGTGAGCCGATGACGTATTTAGGCGCACACGGTACCTGGCGATATACAGCATTACGAGATATACAGGGTGCCCCAAGATTCTACGCATTAAAAAAAACAGCTAATAGGTCTTACGATTCATAGTGTTATTTGTTAAGAAACTATAACAAAATTCATTGTGGTATTCGAGAAAAAAAATGTTGAAGTTTCTATTCTAATTCTTGTAAAAATAGATATTTTCAATGGCTCCGCCCTCCGATAAGTACGTCACTGGGTCACTAGGCCGCGGTCGTTCAAGATCGAGGTTAAAGCCCTGCCGCGTTGTTCGAAACGCCCTATTAGGGCGGAGTTAAATGATCGCTGTCTAATATTACTGGTCGAAACAGAGGGCGGTCTAAGAAGAAGGGGTAACTCCTTTCCCCTTCTCTGGAGTTGTAAGAGGGATGCTATTGGTCGACAGATAATATTGATTTATCGATTTATAAGATCGATTTACACCAATTTTATTACAAAAATAATAAATTTGGTGATGAAAATTTTTCGCATTTTGTTACATAATTTCTTACTCTTAATAGGGAACTTAAACACCCCCTAAAGTTTGTGGGATTGACCTTGGGACACCCTGTAAACTTAGTTGAATTACACATACGCATCTTATACCTATAAGTGTGTTATTCGACGAGATCGTTACTTGCGAACCAACGCAAACCAGTCAAAAATTGTAACTATCGCTAAACATTAGAAGATAGATTCTTAGCACTTAAACTATATCTCAAACTTAAACCACTTTAGGCACACTTTACACATTATTTTCTAGGCAGTAAATGAATTTAATTGTGACACGCTCGTTTAGCTAAACTCGGAGGCGATGTGCTCATTCGGCTAAAGTCGGAAAAGTGCTGCAATATTGTGTGTAGATGCCATTCTCTGACCCGTAGTAGTGATAGATAACAAAGGGCCCTGGTGCAAAAATTAAATCAGGGCCTTATCTAAACTAATTAAGTTCTATCAAGTAAATAATAAATACTTAAAAGGTGCATCATCACCTCTTTATCGCCTACTGCAGGGTATGACAAAGCAATCCAACAAATGTGAGTTTTTTGCGTGTAGAGTGAAATAGATTACCCCACAACCCATCCTGTTACGTTAGTATCTAGATTTACGATAAAGGATCGATCGTTTAGGGGAATTCCCTAAAACTTTAGAATTTATTTCAACTGATTTGCCATGATAAGATAAGATAATTTATTTCCATAAACAAACTAGTTGTACAGGAATGACGATTAACAATTATTAGTACATACACCTACATTTCAAATATAAATGACAACAGAATTCATCAATAGAAATCAATAAAACAGGTTAAGATAGATCTAAATTAGTTGACCTTAACCTAATTTATAGTGTATATTTGATACCTGCATAGCAATCGCTTTACAGGGGACAAACAAAAGAAAACATAGTGAATCGTTTGTAACTTATTTATCACTATCTAAATTCCTTAAACTATAAACATAGGCTATTTGAATTCAGATTAACTAGATTATTTAAGTTCCCAACTCTTTAAGCCTCCTTATATTGGTCTTGATGACCATCCTTCCAAGATAAAACCTATCTTGAGAAAACGGAACATTGGGTGTGTAACGAACCCCATGTAACCCCAGGATAAGGTAATAACTCGTGAGTTTGTTTGAAGATTTATTACTTGATCCAGTATCTACAAAAATACTCCGATATACGATATAATGTTGGGACTCCATTATGTAAGGACACGTTCAGGCGTGTCGACGGCAGATGAGAGTAGGTATTAGCTCAGGTGAAAAGGCCCTGCACTGGCGGGCGGCCTCCGGTCTTATAGACTGCCAGTTGTGTCGGAGGGCCTCAGGAGTACCTGGCGTCTGATGCTGTCGTCATGTGAACTCGTGACCCCTACAGGTGCAATTCATAGGTCAGTATTTGACCATTTCCTGGTACCACATTCGTGAAGCCGTGTCGCACATTCATGTTCTGAAGGTGGGACAAATTCTCACGTGGTCACTTCGAGCCGTTTGCTGGCCCGGGGTCAAAATGTTCAAAATTATTTATTCGATTAGGATATTCCGAAAGGCGCTCAGGGCGCCCGGGGCCCGCCTTATCTCCTGATAGCTACGTCACTGGCGATGGTGGTGATTGATCTTCTGTCCCGCTCTAACTTCGTTTTCCTCCAGGTTCGACGCTGTTTGGGACGACCGCCACTCCGAGCTGGGCGAGATGCGTCCCTACAAACTGATATTCTTCCTCGAAGACGACACCATAGCGATAAAGGTGAGACGGAAGATGTTTGTTTTTTTTTTTAGTTGATTTTTACGCTCGAAGCTATTTTATTGAGGTAATCTCACATCGATTTCTTCTTAGTGATTCGTAGTAAAGAATCCGCATTCGATTATAAAAACTAAACCGTGAGAAAGGAATTTATAACTCGTCTCATAACGGCCTGATTTGACGTTACATTTTATCATATCATGGAAAGATGGTCATTATGATAAGACCTATCTTGAGAAAACGGAACATTGGGGTCAGTTCTTGTCTTTCCAGAACAATTCGCCAGTGGAATGCTCTTCATAGATCAGCATTTGTCCCTTTTCCTTGTTCCAAGGCTGTTTTTAATTGCAGGTTTTTCCCTCACATACTAAACTCAAACAGTATCGCCGGAGCTAGCTCCTAAATATTGTATTAAATAACAATAAAAATAATACTTATTATTAATGTATAACATCTCTATTATTAAAACAAAAATTGTAGTATCCTATTTTCTATTGATAATATTTGTTAAATGTTTCTGAAATTGCACATTTATATTTCTAAGGGTGTCCTAAGACCATTCCCGAAGCTTTAAGAGGGGTGTTATGTAACCTTTTATAAGAGGGAATGATATAAAAAAAAGTCATCCCCGAATTCCGATGCCGCGTCGTGTGATAATGGCCTTGGCACCGTTACGGTGTTTGGCGAGAGCTAAACACTCCCAACAAAGACATAATTACACGAACCTTTTACAATTTTCATGTAAAATTTACGTTTTTTTTTTTCTCGGTACCCATGATAAATTTTGATGTCGTTTCAAATAACATTAAAAATAGGCTTTTTTTGCAATTAGCACCGCAGGCACTTTTTTATTTTTTATAAAATATTAAATGATAAATTTATTCAAAGTTAACTGATCCAACGAACTTCGTACCGCTGAATCAATAAATGTTGTGTTAATTTATTAGCTGAATTAAATTCGGTTTTTTATTAAGAATAATCACAAGGAATTAAGTTAAATAAATCTACAAAAATCAAAATGGTTATTTTAGTTATCGATGCGCGCACAATGAAGCAAATGAGATAACCTCACAAAGTGAGCGAAGGCAACTTACCGTATGCAAATAGAATTCTACAGAATATAAAGCCGTTTCATACAAAATGTATGAGAAAATGAATTTTCTTTATAAAGTATTTTTTCGTGAATTTTTCCGATGTTTTAATAGTTATTCCGCTATTGGGGTCGGCGACTTATCCAACAAATCAATGATCATAAAAATCGGTCCAGCCGTTCTTGAGTTATAAATGGTGTAACTACCCGACATTGTTTTATATATAGATTCGCCGTTTTGTGCATAAATATAATATATTATTAAATGACGTAGTTCATTCAGGAAGATTTAAAATTACGTACGTTTTTTTGGGTTTAAACAATGAGGCTGGTGTACTATTTTAAACTCTTTAAGTTCGCAATAAATTTAGCACGTGGAGCATGTTGGTTGATTTGCAGGAGCTGCACGATCCCAGAGGCGGCAGAGAGCCGTTCCCTCTGCTGCTGAAGAGGACCAGAGTGCCGAAGAACTGGAAGGACAAACCGGGTGAGCATTTCTCTCTTATAAAAGTCATTAGAGCCTTGAGAAAATAAAGTAATTGACAGGTAAATGAAGGTTCTACGCTTTTATTAAGGGTTGAAATTTGTCCCGGCAGTGAACTATCCAGCGATAGTCCTGGAGGCGACCGACGCCGAAGTCAGCGAGTTCTACGCGCCGAGGGACCTCATCGTCGGGGAGACGGTCTTCATATTAGGCAGGCGGTTCCTGATCTTCGACTGCGATGCCTTCACCAGGAACTACTACCGGTACGGAATCAGGACCTCTATAGCGTAAAATGCTGCTAAGTATATTTTAGCACACCGTTACATTTTACATATTTACATACATACACATACCTAACTAATCTACTTGAATAATTAACCTATTTTGATAATTACCTAAGAATATTTTAGCAAACCGTTACATTTTACATATTTACATACATACACATACCTAACTAATCTACTTGAATAATTAACCTATTTTGATAATTACCTAAGTATATTTTAGCAAACCGTTACATTTTACATATTTACATACATACACATACCTAACTAATCTACTTGAATAAATTAACCTATTTTGATAATTACCTAAGAATATTTTAGCAAACCGTTACATTTTACATATTTACATACATACACATTTACATACATACGTTACATATTTTGATAACACTAAATATAAAATACTACTACTTTATGCACGGCAACTAAAAAAGCAAAACGTTTACGTTTAAAAGATCGCGGTAGTCTAGTGGTTAAGGCGTTGGACTATTGACCCAAAGGTAGCGGGTCCGAATCCGCACATGGACATACCGTTTTTAACGCTTCATTACCACCATCTCCCCTGACTCTAGTGCAGGCATATTTGGCCTAGTTAAGTAGGGCCCAAAATAAATGTATATGGCCTAGGTCAAAGACATGCGACTAGTTAATGTTGAAACTAAACATTGTGTCTTTCTGAAACATTGTGTTCTAGTTTAAAAAAAAAAATATGAGTAAGTGAAGTATCTGAATCTAGCCAAGAATTAGAAAAACAGGAATTATATTTTATTCTAGGAGGAGTTTGGGATTCAATCAGCCATCCAGGATCGAAGTCGCCAAGGAAGAGACCAAGGAATATGTCAAGGTATGCGTACGATTCTGATCTGCCCTGAAAGCGCCACAAACGAAGTTTATTTGATTTTGCCAGATGTGCTAACTCAACTTTGGCTTCAAATTAACTGGAGTGCAAAGGTCTCGAGTTCAAATCGCGCGATTTTAGTTCCGAATTCCCGCGGGGCGGTAGTTTCGGAACAAATTACCGGCCGCCCGGCGACAAAATCGTTTTAACACCGAGCTGCGTATATAAAAATATTTGATATCGGGAGTAAATATATATCGCCATATATGTAGTGTTTAGAAACTCGGTATTTTTTCTGCTTTTTTACAATAACGATACAGGATGTATTTTTATTCGCCGCTGGCAAAAAAAACTTCTAAATTGTGAAGTAAATTGAAATATTAATAAGCGAAAAATATTGGAAAAAATATCACCCCTTTACAAGAAAACTTAAAATTGAATCAAAATCGACAGGAAGTTATTTATTTATTTATTTATGCATATAATATATCTATTTATTCATCTACAAACCAGCGATACAAAAAGATACTTTTCTAGTACTAAATTTATATGGCCTAAAAAATGTAATTTTAAATTCTAATTGATATAACTTAAAGTCAGCAGTATCCCTTTAAGGCAACCATACTCAAACTTTTTTTGACTTCGGGCCACATACAGTACCTCAAAGTCAAAATTAATCTCGAGATATACGAAATATAGAATGCTAAATTTTGTAAATCATGTCACTGATAATAAATGTTTATTTTATTTATTTATTTAACAGGTTTCCCCATGTACATTATAATTAAAGTAAAAACAAATTAAACTACCAAAAGAAAAACAAACAACACTAAAAATAAAAAAAACAATAACATGAAACATACTAAGCTAAAAAATTAAAATAATGCCTCCAGGCAAACAAAAACAAATAAATAATTCACGCCGATCCCACAACGGTGTAATAGAAAGCAGATTTTTAATCCCATTGGGCGAACAGACAAAAATATCAATCTCCGCGGAAATGGAATTTAATAATTCGACTGCTCTTCCAATCGGACTATACTTGTATACGTCGGTATGACACGCTAACCGCCTAAATAACGTGTGCTTCCGCGCTCTAGTAAAACGGTCCGGAACAAAGAGACCAATATCTCCGAGTATTACGGGATTCTCGATGAAACCGCGAATAACCTTATAAAAATAACACAAAGTATGGATTTGTCGCCTAAACTCGAGTGGGTTAAGGCCTAACATCCCTAATACAAATGTATTGGGAAACATTTCAGGATAATATTCATACCTACGGAGATAAAGGTATCTAAGGAACCTCCTCTGAATAACCTCCAGGAATGTGTTTAGGGCCGCACAAAAAAGCTATACGGGCCACAGGTTGAGTATGGTTGCTTTAAGGAGTCTCTGGGCATGAGTCTGGACCAGTTTTCATATGGCCAAAAAAAAAATGACACTTTTCATAAACGCTTACGGTAACTACGCGAGCGCATATATTCCCCGGAAAAAACTAGGATTTATGCACGGTATCCATAAATCAAAACAAACACTGATCCAGGGTCAGGGTATTGAGTAGGGTAGTACAGCATCGCTAATCTCGGCCAATCGCCGAGACGCAAAAGCATCACCTGTCAAACCTAGCATTTTTTTTTGCACTAAAAAGTAATGGTCTTTATCGATAAACAGCAGTGATCTGGGTAGATTTGGATTTTTAGTGTACACAACACCCCCCCCCCCCCCTTCCCCTACTCTGTTTACCAGTTTAAGGCTAATTGGTCACTCTAGAACAGATTATGAGTCTAGTTGAATAACCAACCATCAAACCTCATCATTAACACCCTCGTGATATTGTAAAATATTCCCATTAATAAACGTAATCCTAAACAGTGCGCTATGTTCAGCTGAGCCTTGATTCCTCGGCGTGTTTGAGGTCGCGTGTCTTCCAGATTTCCCCGACAGGCTACCCGTATTTCCTCAGGGAGCTGCATCGTTGGCGATAATGGAATGCTAGCGGGCAACTTTGAAGTTCCCTCGCAACGATAATTGCTGGGTATTGAATGAAGCCTTTGCGAATTGTTTTAAATTATAACGCTTAACGCGCGTCAACGCCTGGCCATAATCTACCAAGCTACCAAGCTTTATGGTAAGCATGACCTGACTCCACACCCAGGAACGGCTCCAGAACCTGACGCCCTATAAAAATAAACTACCGAATTTCAAGGAATTTCAATACGCTTTGCCTTAAAACTGAAACATGTTGTATAAAGGACAATGCAGATTCAGCTCAAATAAATAAACGAACAGAACTTCCTGGTCATGATCCTGGTCAACCTTCCTCTTTATGCTGGCCTGGATTCAGTGCTGACGGACTGCAGCTGTTGTGATATGTGTGACCTATCTACTCATCTATGGACATAACTAGCATGAGTAGCACGTATCACGATCGTGACTCTCGCGTGAGACGCGGCAACTCTGCATCGATTTATGGGTCAATAAATACTGCAAAATATCGAACGCTATGGAGTGACCTTGCTGCAGGTCTACTGTGTGAATTGAAGGGTTGTGAGTCGAATGCCTCGGAGCATACTCTACTAAGGATTAGGACTCTATTAATTTTTTAACAAAATTTAAACAAACAAAAATTTTAAACAAAATCTCGTGAACAAGCTGAGTCAACATTGTCACTTCGATAGAGCGCTCAATATCATAATCAAATTTCAAAAAACTGACAGCGCGGCTTTTGGAAAGTTTAATTTATTACTGCGGCCAGTTAAAATAAATATAAACTCATTTATGATCGCCAAAAGAAATATATAATAGAATGTTCAGTGCCACTTTATATCTGTGTTTATTTATTTATCTATTGTGGTTGCCCAATAGAAATTATTCACTATAAAGGTGATGATGCAAAAAAGAATAATATTAAAACAAATTTAACTAATTCAAAAAAGATAAAATAAATAATAAAAAAATGATTTTCGATTTAAAAAAAAAATGAAATACACCAATCAAACCGTTGATTATATATATAGAAACAAAAAAAAACTGATTTAATACGGAACTAAACTAGGAACTTTTTGCGCATTGATATTTTAAGACATCGTTGCGATGCACATTTTTTAAAGAGAGATCCATTTGGAAAAAGATATTATTAATTAAATCACAAATTCAGTAAAAAGGGGGAAGAGAGAGGGAGTTGTTTCGTTACCAGCCGCGCGTCAAAATTACAAAAAAAAAATAATAATAAAAAGGATGTTAAAATTTATGATGAATTGAAAGATGGTCAGGTACCACAGGCGCGAGTGTCAATGGAAGATGCCGTTAATGGCACTTGTAGGGCCTAGCTGTAAGACGTTAGGTTCTGAGTAGATAATTTACTACCACTAAACAATGTTGAGTAAACAAGTACCTTTCAACTTGCTAGTTTGTTTACTCCCATTAAATAACTAAATAATAATAACAGTAAATATTTTGACAGCTGTCGTGACTAAAGTACAATAATTTTTACGAGGTTCGTAGGTCCGAAACACAAGGTGCCGCTAGTTCCCAGAACCGTCCGCTTCGGATCTTTTTTATAAACGCGTACAAAATAATTAAAATACCCGCTAAAGTTTAATCCCCCCGCAGACGAGAGACGAATAATGCCTGTGTAGCCATCTCGCTCTTGCACTATCGGAAAACCGGCCTATAAATAGAACACAACCACCCCTCTCTCTCCCCCCGGCCCTCCGCCGACAAGGTGTATTGCCGCACGATACTTAATATCGGCATTAGCATTATTAGTATTAAACCCACTACTAACAAAATATTAAACAAACGTGATACCAGTCCTGGCTTCACAGTGAAAATCCATTAATTGGTTCACCAGATAGACGCATGCTTCTGATAAGTAATTTTACGATTTAAAAGCTTGCCGAAGATCCAAGATATTTAAAAAAAAAAATATTGTTGTAACCTAGGTCATTACATACTCAACTAGGCCAAGTGTGTTGTACTAGAGTCAGAGGAGATGGTTGTAATAAGGCGTTAAAAATGCTATGACCATGTTCGGACTCAAACCCGCGACCTTTGGGCTGATAGTCCAACGCTTAACCAATAGACTACCACGATCTGAATAAATAGCTTCATATTCTACCAGTAATCATCATCATTACGATCTTAGATGCTATACTATGAATGTGCGAAGCAGTGACGTAGCTATTAGAAGGCAGTATCCAGGGCCCCCTCGAGCGGCATTCGAAAGAATTATTTAAATATCATAATCAAATAAAAAAAAATAACTTTTGACTTTTTGGCCTCTGGCAAGCAAAACTCGAACGGCTCGGCTGACCTCGCGAAAATTTCTCCCACCTTCAGAACATAATTATAACAGGTTGCACGGCAACTCAAATGAAAGAAAAACGAAAGTTGCAGGGAATTCCCCTAAACGAATGATCCTTCATCATAGATCTACATACTAACGTAACAGGATATCTTCAGCGTCGCGGCCCAGCTAGTAGAACAGCATCAACGAATTAGGTCTAAGGGTGATATCGTGTGTTGGATAAAGCGATTATCTAACTGCGTTACACATATACTTAGTAAGTAGCTTTGCTGTGTTATGGCCCTTCAGTGGACGATAACGAGCTTGATGATGAAGTAGCTATGTACCTTTAAAGTATTTATTTTTCACTTGATAAAACTAAACCAGTTTAGATAGGGCCCCGATATCATTTTTGCACCGGGGCCCTTGGCTACGTAGCTACGCCACTGGTATCAAATGGTCGGCCTAAACTGTACACGGTTCATCTTTGGCAATAAATCTCGATCGTAAGGGGGTGCTGAAGGTAGGGCTTTTGCTCTGGCAGGGGAGGGTAGGGGGGACGAAAAAGATGCACTTGAAATGACTTCAGCGTAGAGCTGGTAGGTACATGGCTCTATCTGAACGGCTAGGTAATGAGGTTACGGAGAAAATGCTATTCCATTGCAGTAATACATTCTATTCTATTCCCCCTAGGCCAACTATAAACGGCTATAGTTGCTTTTATGTTGGTATGGATAGTTTAAATTATGTTCAACCCCCAAAGTAGCATTAGCATGACCGCATCAGAACAAAATGAGAAACTGAGATTTATGGGAGTTTATCAGCACGGCCAGACCAGTTATAGTACGCACCTTTACATTAATTATATTTATTCTTATAGTTTATTTATGTGTGTAACTTTTTCAAAAGTTTTCCTTCAGTTAATACCGAAATAATGTCAGTTAACAAAAATCGACGGTCACTGCCTTCTTTGGTACAGACGGCGTCTAGTTAAGAAATTAGGGAACATCAGTGCAGTAGGTGCCGGTCGCTTGTTGGTTACATTAATTGCCATTGAACTGTTACTACTGTCCTGTAATGTATGTATTATGGTTTATAAGAATAAATAAATAAAATAAAATTAAAAAAAATAACTATTAGCAAAATAGTCAAACAATGCCCTCTTCACTTTGAATTTTTGGCAAAACTCAACTTGCCAACCGCTAGATGATTTCAGAATCTGTTTTGATCCTAAATCAGTAATATTTTTTCCGTATATTATTTAATGATAGTTGTTAAAAACCTTGGAGATTGCAGATTACGGTGGGCGAGTTCCGACGTTACCGAATTTCAACCACCGCTAGTATTATTCATACAAAAGCAAATATATTCCACCTTGAAACATTGGCTAATTTTAAGGGCTTCTTTTTTATAGTGATAAGTTTCTTGTTGCAGCCTCTGCCTCCGCACATTGGAATTGGAGACCCTGAGGATGCTCTCGGCTCCTGCTTCACCGTCATGCCGAAGCCGCCCAAGAAGGACGTCATCAAGTACATACTTAACGCGAACAAGGTAATACCGCCCAACCAGTGTATGACCGCTCTCCTGATGAGTCTGTCTAGAAGACTTGTTATTAAAGACACCTATGTTAATTTAGTTTTTTTTTTGTTTGCGTTGACCTAGCTCCTAGGTTATATACAAATATTATGGGTCCTATTCAACTAAGCTATTTTTTTTTTTGTGCTATAGATTCAGTGGAAGTGGTGGTTACGATAGAATCCTTTAAAGAATATATAAGTTCAGCAGTTCAGGGTGCAATACAAACTATGCCAGAAACTCTCTTCTGTACCGTTTACTCGATACTTACAACACTGTACTTGCAGATTTCTCTCGAAAATCCGAACTATTTTATGCCAGACTGATTCAAAATGAAAACGTTGCATATTAAACATTAATTTATCTATACACAACATATACGATGTTCATACACAACAATACACCCTCACTCACACTTTCATACTATACACACCACATATACACCTTCCAAAATATAGTTAAGCTCAAGAAAGTTTTAAATGTTTATGGTACTATTGCGCTGTAAAAAAAATAAATAAATATTTCCGGCAGCATCTCCGCTACACGTGCGTCAAGGACCCCGACCTGAACCCCGAGGACGTCGGCCGCCAGTTCGTGCTGGCCTACAGCCTCGCCGACAGCACCATCAGGATCAACGAGGTGCCCCGTCGGAACTCGGGCATCCGCGAGGGCTGCTTCCTCAGCTCGATGCGCGTCGAGCTGCCGGACTCCGACAGGAACTTCCCCTCCTTCTACACGCCGGACAAGTTCTACATTGGTGAGTGACTCTTATACGTCGACACCGTTCATAGTCTAGTCAAGTCGAAAGCGAAGGCTCGTTCAGTGACATGAAGATCTCGTTACAGGCGACACCATGACAATGTAGCACGGTGACGAGCTTAGCTACAAATCACGCAGTTATTTTGTAGCCGTTTAAGTATTGGGCTATTTTGAACCTCGCTTATGTTTATCACGTTAACACCCACTGCTAGTGCCTATAGGGTCGTTGGTATAGGCTGACCGGTCCAATCAGCTGCTAGCTTATAGCCCTCACAGACAACACAACCTGTTCGTGTTGTTTCATTACTAGCCGTGCGTCAAAATTTACTATTTTATGGTTTTTTTTATCTTAATCTACTCAAACCTGAAAAATAACCTACTAACGTCTCTATGGCCACCCAAATCGCTCTTCGAATGGGCTAAAAGTGCCGCAGGCACTAATTAAGATAGGTAATGAAACAACCCAGATACCATAGACGCTAGTAGTCTGGGTTAGGTTAATGCCTTTAATGGTTCTGGTTAAATAATTCACTTTTTACTCTGCCTCCATCCACTCCTGGATGTAGGCCTCTTCCATTTCTTTCCACGTATTTCTATCTGTTGCTGTTTGGAACCAGCTGTTTCCACCTGCAACCCTACGGATGTCATCCATCCACCTCAGCTGTGGTTTTCCGACTTTCCGCTTGGTTGTCCACGGTCTCCACTAAACTGACGTGAAAAATTTACTACTACTAAACAAGTGTAAAAGCAATTATTATGTTAGCTACAGGTTGTCACGTGGTGTCGTGTTCGCAGCCGAAGGTTTAAGAGTGGAGGATATCTTTAGGGTATGCATTTCGCAGGTGCCATGATCTACGTGTTCAAGCACCGCTTCATCATAACCGGCTGCGATCTGTTCGTGTACCGATACATGCAGGCCAACCCGGGCAAGTTTCCGAGCGACGTCATCGAGAACATCCGCAACTACCACCTGCGCGCAGGGAACCTCAAGGAAGACCTGCAAGTGAGATGCATTTAATTTCCTACACGTCGTTTCATTTTCGCTACTATTACACGACTGTTTCTTTTTATACGCAAAATCAACTGATCTAAAGCAGACTTGGTGATGCACAATAAAGAAATAAAAAAACTGTATTTTTCGTATATTTTATCAAAACTTCAGACGTAAACATCTTTTTGATCGATTACAAGAATCGAAAAAATAATACCAGGACCTAGTTCATTTCATGAAGCAGCAAATTCAACTGAGTTTTTCAAAATTATCCTACAGTTTAACAAAGTGTTTCTAGTTTTAAAAGCCGTTCGGTGAGATAGAATGATTTAAAACCACGCGCAGGACAGTAAATTGCTCTTCCGGGAAGGGGCACGAACTTTAGCATATACATATGGAGGTTACAAGCCCAGATGACGTCCGCGTCCAGGTTTATGCTGGCATCTACATCGCGCTACATCACGCCACAGTCAGCCGATCGAGGATGACGTCAACCGAACGCACCGAATGCACCACGGCTGAGGTAGAGGGTTTCCCCTCCGACGCAGACTATAAAAGCGGAGGTCGTCCGCTAGTACGATGCCTATTCCATCCGAGTTCGCGCGCCGTCGATACCTACTCGTCTTCCTGTCGTTACGCCAGTCCGCGTCCATTCAATATGGAGTCAGACACTACATTGTATATTGGAGTTCTTATGTAATAGTTCTTAAGTTATTTTCTTTATCCCACGGGACCCACTCAACGATGGGTTTCGTTACACCATATATTAGAAGTCGTTGGTCCAACCCGTCCTTGAATATTGCGCTCTAGCGTGGGAGCCTTTTACCCAAAGTCTTAAAATCGAACTAGATGTAGTCTTCAGGCAATTTCGCAGATTCGAGAGTCCCCCGGAATAAATGGGACGGATTAAGTGGGAGGTGGGTGGTTGGGGGGGTGGGGAGGGGGGGGAAGTGGTCACGCTATCAGATTTTTTTATAAGGTCGTAGGTTTTCGAATTATTTTACGCTACATTTTCAAAATGTTGTCTCGTAAATCCTTAATGCATAGACGTACCATAATTTGGCGTGTTTGTCGCTCGCTTCCAGGAAGCAATCGAAGAGGAGGCCACGGCGGAGCGGAAACGGCAGATGGACAGGATCGGCCAGGAAGTGGACAGGACCGAGACGGAGCTGCAGCAGTGCCTCGATCGGCTGAGGGTGAGGCCACCTTATCAGTTATCGCTTTTCCCCTTTCCAATTTGGGTATGCTTCAAATGTCAAATTCGCGTGGGAAGTTCCTTCCATTCTGGGTCAACACGTGAGGAAGTTGCTTTGAGAGGCTCTTTAGACTTTCGAAATAGGCGAAACTCAAAATAAATTGCGTTTTAAAACGACGATTTAGATAATTTCTTAGAAGGATTTCTCAGAAGTGATATGACTAAAATATATATAATACACTGAACCTTTGTTTAGTACCATTTATGGCTATTTTTTGTAAATTTATTCTGTGTGCTGAATAAAAAAAAAATACCTTGGGTATTTATAGGGGGTTTTTAAGCCATTTTTAGTCGTAGGTTATTGAAAAAAAGACCCTCATGTATAGATAAAGGTAACAAAGGTTCATTCCTGATTACTTTTTAAAAGTGCGTTTCGATATTTCCAAAATATATAATTTTATTATTATCCGCATTGGTACCAGCGACAGACGGAGAAGAAACGTGCAATAGTAGTGTGCTCTTCGCACCAATTTTGGAATCAGCAGTGACTCGAGCAATAGAGTAGGACACCCTTTTTTGCGCCAGTTTCCATTTTTTAAACATGCCCCTTGAATTTTTGAGAATTTATATCCTTCAAGTCATACTGAAACGGGAGATGCCATGGGCTTTCTTAAATGAAATACTACATACAGGATGAACCTTTTCTCATGGCCATTCTTTTATAGAGTTATTCTACACACTATTTTTTTTACATACAAAATTAATAATATCCCAGGAAACGTTTGGTTCGCTCTAAATGCCGCGCGAAGGTCAATTGACCTTCTCACCGGCCGCCCCAGTCAAAAGAAGGTTAAACAAGCGTTTAAACACTAATAGGATTTTGTTTTCTACTGTTTTTTACTTACTTTTTTGACATATTGAATACCTTAGAATGTATAGAATGACCCCATAAAAAAGTTCAACCTGTATATTTAACTAATTTACATTTTTATATGTTTTTGTTTTGGACGCTATATGATAACCTGTTGAATAAAAGTTGTTCGGTCCAGAAACGCCCCTTAAACGATGCTGCTGACTTTAAGGTCATACTCGTATGTGATGATAGTTAACATTCGCGTGAGGATCTTAACCGAATCGATTGATCTGGTTCCTTTCAGATCGTGGAAGGATCCCAGACTCCGCCGCCGCCGAAGGCAAAGGAAGAACTCGCCGACAATATGGAGTACGATGAATACCTCAAGTACCTCAGACAGAAGTGAGTAAACTCTGTTGGTATCGGGAAGGAAGTAAATAGAACTGGGTATGCACAGTCGAAAGATGAGGGCGGATGTACGATACAAATAACTTTAACACACCTATATTTTAATTAATACATTTTTTTCAGTGTATATATTCAAAAACTAAACTATTTTTTATTTTATTTTTTTATGTTCTCAGTTCTAGGTGAACATACCTTTCAATTCAATTGTTAAACGGTGGATGGCCATGTACGCTGTATGTTTCCCTAAAATAGATTAAATAAATAAGGCTTTATAATAACAGAGGATGAATATGCCTGCGAAAGTTTATTATTGCTGTATGTGTGTGTGCGTGAGTGACATATTAGCAAGTCAATACTTGAGTCCGCTTGAGTGCTTGAGTGTTTGAGTTTATCTGTATTCATGAACCTTAGTAGCTCTTATTGAGGACTTTAAATGACCGATGTGTTCAACGACATGTTATGTAAGCGAGTGTTCATCTTTTTTTTTTAAATAATTAAAATGCTTTCCTTAAACCGTCTCAATTATATATTTGAAGTTTGTTTTGTATGATACAGATATTTATATAAAATGATTGCGTCATTACTAATTAACAATAATATTAATGATTTATAGAACAAAAGACAAGCAAATACAATTACCATAAACTTTATTACTTATGAAAAATACTCAACCCAACAAAAATACAAACGCTTTAGTGTTGTGACTCTTAGCTATTGATATAGAAGAAACTGTATATCGTTTTATCCTATAATACAATTATCTGAGCTTATAAAGAATTAAGAAGTTATTATACTATTTTATAAGCATATTAGATTTTATCTATAATTATTGTTGTAAATAGAACACTTTCTAGGTTCCTCATTATACACACACACACACACATAGCTTCAAATTATTCAACCTCTTTTCTCCCTTGCTCTCGCACAATATTTATGAAGCCTGTATAATTATTTGTTTAAATCAAAGTCCACAGTGGTAAATTTTCAGTTGCGTTTTTTTTTTATTTTATTTTTTTGTTGTCTTTTTTAGTTTATTAATTGTCAGCTGAGGATCTATGTCTCTATAACTGATTACATCGCCTTAGAACAGCACTTCACGCTATAAAGTTGTTGTAAAATTAAATGTATTGTTTTTTATGAAAAATAATAAATAAATGAAATGAAATAATACCACTTTGTCCAAAATTTAAGAACCTCGACGTGACCGCTTTTGCAGGGCCTCCGTTTGCGCGCCGTCGCCGGTGATGACGGCGCTGCAGGCTGCGGCCGCCGGGCAGAGCGAAGACCAGCGCGTGGTGTGCTTCACGGGCCCGGCCGCGGCGGGCCACCAGCCCCAGTCGCCCGTCATTTCGCGGCTGGAGCAGGAGCGGATGGCCAGGTTTCAGGTAAGGCTAATCGCAAACTGGGTGACTTATGGTCGCGACTAGTGGCGTTCACTAGTCACTGGTATCAGTTACTAGTATTCGCTATCTAGTGGCGTCCACTAGTGATTAGTAGCCGCTATTTAGTGGTGTATACTAGTGACTTGTATCAGCGTCTAGTGACCGCTATCTAGTGACGTCCACTAGTGACTGGTATCAGCTACTAGTGACCGCTATCTAGTGGCGTCCACTAGTGACTAGTATCAGTTACTAGTAGCCGCTATCTAGTGGTGTATACCAGTGACTGGTATCAGCTACTAGTGACCGCTATCTAGTGACGTCCACTAGTGACGTATCAGCTACTAGTGACCGCTATCTAGTGACCTCCACTAGTAACTGGTATCAGCTACTAGTGACTGATATCAGCTACTAGTGACTGATATCAGCTACTAGTGACCGCTATCTAGTGACGTCCACTAGTGACTGGTATCAGCTACTAGTGACCGCTATCTAGTGGCGTCGTCTAGTGACTAGTATCAGTTGCTAGTAGCCGCTATCTAATGGTGTATCGACTGGTATCAGCTACTAGTGACCGCTATCTAGTGGCGTCCACTAGTGACTAGTATCAGTTACTAGTAGCCGCTATCTAGGGGTTATACTAGTGACTGGTATCAGCTACTAGTGACCGCTATTTAGTGACGTCCACTAGTGACCGGTATCAGGTACTAGTGACCGCTATCTTGCGGCGACTACTAGTAACTGGTATCAGCTACTAGTGACATCTATGTTCCGGTACACCAACCAACATGTCACCAGTTTAGAGTCTCGGTCCCGGTTGTCCCGTTTGACCCACCAGATGTCCCGGTAAACGAATAATCATGGTTTAGTATATTATTGCTAAAATTATGCTAATAATTCGTGCGACAACTTTAGATCACGGCTGGCGGTGAAAGTGTGGGGTCAAGGGGTGTACTGACATATTTTTTCATATTTACAGTACGGAATGAAAGACTGAAATACCTTTGTAAGGGAGCTGATGTAATTCATGGTAATTTACAATCTCACTCAAAAACTAGGCGGTTAACTGTCTTTGTTGCCGGCCATTGAACGTATTCTGAAAATGTGGGAACCATTTCTTTTTTCACAAACCAGATTGCGGCGCTATGGGGGCGACCCCCCCCCCCCCCTCCTCCTCCTATAACTCCCCTATATTTCCACCTATATTGATATCAGTCCCGGTGGGAGCCAAACCATTTATGTCAACCCTAATCTGGTGGCGCGCACTAGTGACTCTTATCAGCTGCGGCAACATAACTTTAATTTTCCATAATATAAGAAAAAAGTACGTTTTGTTACTGTTTTATTACTTGATATCTTAGACCTTACTGAAAAAAGTTTTTAAGTGAAAAACAGTAAGTAACCCTTTCGAATTTTCCTCTGAAGATCATACTAATTTAATGTGCCACTTTGTATTAAAAATTAATGGCTCGCACCTTTGGCGGAAAAAAACGACCTGAGACTATACAATGCAAATATTGTCTATCTCTTTTTTACGCGCCTCATTTCAACTTAAGTGCTCGGGGTAAAGCTTCGAGTGCTCCCGACTATACATAGATTAAATTCTAAATCAGATTTTCAATGTTATTAAAACTGTTCTAGCCGTAAATCTATTTCTAAGCTGTAGAGTTTTCGTCATCTCAGGAACCCATTATTCCGAGAGGTCCCGAAGAGTGCCAGCTGCCGGTCATCATCAAGGATTCCGACGCCCGCGCAGAGGAACAGCGGGAACATAAGGTAAACTACACACTACTACTGCACTGCAGGATGTCAGTGTCGGGTCTTTTCAATGGCATAGATAGACCAGTAGTTCAAATGCCATCATCCAGGGAAAGGTTTAACTCTATGCCAGGATATCTGCCTCGAATCGATCACTTTCTTTGGACACGATAAATGCCGTGATACCAATCACCTTCAAATTGATGCATAAAATTGGTACAAAATCTCGGTCGTGAAATTTTGCTATAACTTTCTGAGTATATAAAATATCTAATTTGAGTTTTATATTATTCCTCAAATGAGGGTCTAAAACTTATCTAAGTATTTTTTTTTTAATAGCACCAACCATTGCTCCTATGAGTTGGGAAAAATTGGGTTTTCAAAATTCAAAAAAAATCATACCTCCACAAGATCAAATCAATTCAAAATGTTAATTGTAGTTAACTGTAATTTTGTTTGAAACAATTTTTGATATGAGCTACCTTTAAGGCACAGTATAAAGAGGGATTCAGTATACGCACACTCGCTGCGCAAGGGTACGGCGGGCTGAGGTGCGCGAGCTTGATACAAGTTCGTACAATTGGAGTTCGCCTATCCCCTACTTCGATCCGGTGAAATCTACCTCCGCCTTAAGGTTTTTAATGTTGTTTTTTTTTCGGTTAGTATTACAATACTGCAATGCTCGGAGTTGATTCTACTAATTTAAGGTAGCTAAATTTTTTTAAATAAAAAAATCGTAATCAGTGCATATCCTTTGTATAAGGATACAGTACGTGAGCTGGTTTCTTGCGCGATTTTTAGGTCCAGGATATGTCGAGTCTGGAAAAGGAGTTCGGCATCAAATGCGAGGACCAGAGGATCCCGGACTTCATGCGCCTTCCCCCGGATGTCTACGCCAGGGCGGGAGAATATAAAAAGAGGGTATGCTATATTTTTATCAAAATAAATATTACGTTCGAAAATTATTTAAGTTACTGTGTAGCTTCTCCTACGTTAAGAATATTTTTTTGTTTTTTTTTCTCAGCACGGTCGACTGAGCTCAGTAACGAGATAAGCTCGATAGGTTGTTTTTCATCTCGCCCTTTTGTTGCATATTTACACTGAGAAAAAATTACGGTAATGGCAACAAAAATATGGTATTGGTAACCATAAAGTTTGCTTGATTTAGTAACGGCAATCATTTTTGTCGGGGTTACACATCGATTATTGTTAAACTAACTTGGTTGAAAGTACTATAATTTTTGGTTGCCTTAACATAACAAATTGCATAATCATTTTTGCTGTCAATTTTACGATCAGCTGTTCAGCCACCGCCATTTTGATTTGAATCACAGCGAAATAAAATGGTTGCAAGTAAAAACAACAAAATATTATGGTTGCTGCTACCAAATTTTTAGGTAACGTCATTTTATTTCGTCAGCTGTTCACCCACGACGCCATATTGGTTTTTAATCATAGCAAAATCTTTTTGCTAAAATATTTTCAGTCTGTAAGACAACTAACTATGCGATTTGCTTACACTTAAGCAAATTTTTAAGAAACCAAAAGTTTTGCTAAAACATTTTAGTGTATGCATGTTAAATAAAGTGTTTATTAACAGTAGTTGTGCACTTTTAGCACGTTAAAAAAAATGTACAAATTCAAATATTTTATTTTTTGTTAACTTTTGGCCGATAAGAGTATACGATATCAGGTTCAAGTTCGTTGTTTCGAAAATATCTTCAGGTTACCTATTTCCTTTATAAACTCCGGAAGATTATTGTGGAGTTTGGGACCTAAGAATTTTAAGGACCGTTGTCCAAAACTGGTAGACATTTTTGGTATCTCTAATAAGTCATCACTATGTGCTCTTGTTTTATGACCATGATCTATTTTTTTCATATTTGCTATGTTTTTTTGGGCATATAATATTACCTTCTTTATGAAGGATTATCTTACATCTAAAACCCCTAAGTCTGTGAACTTGTTCCACAAACTGATCAAGTTCAAGTTCAAGTTATTTATTTTCCACAATATTTTAAAATATACAGGAATATCATAATACATTATACGCATTAAAAACAACTATTAACAATTCAAGATAAGGTAAAAAATAAAAAAAAGAAGGTAAAGAAAAGGTAAAGAGAAGGTATATAAAGTTAAATTACTTACACGGTTAACAGCGATAACAATTAGTAATAGAAAACCAAGAACAATAACCTAACTACCTTCAAATTCATAAATCACCGTGCAATAGTTTGGATAAATGATATGCTCAAATAAAATAAAACCAGAGACTGGTTATCATCAGTGACCATGAATAGCGCACTAGGGTGCACATCAGGGAATATACAAAACTTTTTCCGAACCCGAAACGGTATAAAACCATGCTATTTATTGCGTCTGAGACTCGTAACAAGCGTGCGAGACGTAAGGGTTCATTTTTTTTTGTAAGGAAACCGTAGAGAACGCGTTTTTTTTTCGTACACTTCGCGAAATTTACTTATGGTAAGATTATTCTAAAAATAGCGGTCGTTACCAAAATATTTAATCTCGAAAAATAGCTCCGATTCAATCAAAAATGATTTTCTAAATGACCAATAACTTTGAAGACTATTTTTTTAAATATCCATTAACGCACAGTACTAAAATTATATTTAAAATTTTGCATGTTGCCTTGGTATAATTTAATTGCATTTATCTTTTCTTTGGGCCGAATGGGTGGTAGGGCCGTGGTGAGGCATATCTTGCTGGAGGGCATGCATCTAAAAAAAGCTGCGTGGCGCCTAGTTGCTAGTCATGGCAACACTACCATCAAGTCCGACTTGCTAGCGTCCCCGAGTGGTCTCTGACCCCGCGGTCCCTGTAAATTTGGCTCTGCCAAAGCCAATAGCAAGAGGGCGAAAGGCGATCATCCCGCGCCTCAAAACGGGACTAACCAGCTAAGGGAAGGATACCCTGACAGAAAAACCAATCATACCGTAACCCTGTGGTCATGTTTCTCAGGACCGGGGGTCTTGGCTTAATCGCCCGGACTGAGAGGAAGAGAAACCTCTATAAAAAATACCCTAATCCTTCGATGTGGTACGCGTCTAGAGGATGAATGGCCGGTAGGTATTCCGGTCTCTAGCGACCAACCTCGATGGATCGGGCAGTCATCGTTGTATAAGCGCCTTCTCGTGGGGATGGGCGTAACCCTGCGAGCGACATTATCGTCCCATCTCGTGGGAATAAAAATGATTCAAAATGAAAACGAAAAAACTAATTCAAACCAGCTAAGCGATAAATCTGACAATAGCTTCAACTCCTATTTAACGGACAACGTCAACCTTATGGATAAGACTGAAACTCTCGAATGGCAGATGGCCCCGACTCTGAGGCAATCAAAAAGAAAAAAACCCTCTGATACCCCGCCTAAGGAAAATGTCCCCATTACCACACATAACAGGTACTCAGGCCTAACACTCGATCAAGAACGCGATAAAGAGAAACCTAATCAACAAATCAAGGTTAACAACCCTCCACCAATAGTGTTGTACAGTATCTCGGATCTAAGCAAACTGACTGATTTCATCGAAACTATAATAGACAAATCGGAATTCTCAATCAAAATCATTACAAGGCAACAGCTTCGAATTAACTGTAACTCTATCCAGACCTACAAAACTCTATTAAAAGCTATCAGAGAAAAGGGACTGATTGGTCATACTTTCACTCAGAAAAATGACAGACCATTCCGAATCGTCATAAAGAACTTACACCCAAGCACCCCTCTTGAGGCGATCAAGAAAGCCATAGAGGAAACCGGTAATAGTGTGAGAGGAGAAATTATAAATGCTCGTTATGGGCGCGACAAAATCCCACTACCTACCTTCTTCGTAAACCTTGATCCGAGCCCCAACAATAGGGCAGTGAAAGATATAAGATTCATCTACAACACTGTCATAACCATCGAGGACCCAAAAAAGAGAACTGATATTGCTCAATGTAAAAGATGCCAACAATATGGCCATACTAAAAATAACTGTATGAGACCTTTCCGATGTGTCAAATGTGCCCAAAGCCATGATACGACAAAATGCCCTAAATCTGACAGAAGTACACCGGCAAAATGCGCACTCTGCCTCGGAAATCATCCTGCTAATTACAAAGGTTGCCAAGTCTACCTCGAAATCTTTAACAGAAAAAATGCCAAACAAACGATACGGAAAATTGTAGAACGTCCAAGTACAGTTATCAATGAACAACCATCCAACGAATCACCTTTAATCTCAAACTCCAACAGACTCTCAATAAATCCACCACAAGGTATCACTAACACTCCAGAGTACCCCAGAAGGCCCAAAAGAACATATGCACAAGCCGTAAATAGCGTGGACGAAATAGAACCAAAAATTGATAAATCAAACGAAAAACTAGAAATGCTTCTCATAAAACAAGCCGATAAGATCGACATTCTCATCCAACAACTAAGCACCCTAATGAGTCTGATCACAACGCTTGTAAGCAAACTTTCGTGATGGCCAATCTTAGGATCGCTACGTACAACATTAATGGGTTAGCCCCAAAAAGACAAGAAGTAGAGACTCTAATTAAAACAAACAACTTAGATGTATTACTTTTATCAGAGACACATCTCACGGAGCGAAGCTGTGTGAAAATTGCAGGCTTCTCTATATACTGTACTCATCATCCAGATGGAACTGCCCACGGAGGCACTGCTATCATTATAAAAAACTCAATTAAACACCATGAACTTTCGGAATATAGATGTAATCAAATTCAGGCAACGTCGATCTCAATACTTGACTTGCATGGAAGCCTCACAGTCACATCGATCTACTGTCCGCCCAAATACAAGATAAATGAATCAATGTACTCACAATTCTTCAATAGCCTCGGCAAACGATTTATAGCGGGTGGAGACTGGAATGCCAAGCATACCTTCTGGGGATCTAGACTAACAGTGACAAGAGGCAGGGAACTCAAAAAGAGCATGGACAAGAACGCACTTGACTCTTTGAGCTCTGGGCAGCCCACTTACTGGCCGTCAGACCCCAATAAATCTCCAGACCTTCTTGATTTCTTCATCATAAAAGGAGTTTCTAACCTCTATTTCTGCATAGACTCATGCCTTGACTCCTCCTCTGACCACACCCCAGTGATAGCCACTTTCAGTACCACGGTAATCCAACGCGATAAACACGAATCCCTATACAACAAAAAGACCGATTGGGAAAGCTTCAGAAGGTATCTATGCTCTAATATTGAACTGAAACTCCCGCTCAAAAGTGAGGATGACGTAGAAAGTGCCACAGGGTACATCACAAACCTTATACAAGAGGCTGCGTGGAGATCTACCCCAAACACCGATACTAAATATCAAGGAGTAAACTATCCACTAGAAGTCAAGCGAAAGATTGCAGAGAAGCGAAGAATGCGACGAGTATGGCAAACTAGTCGCCATCCTTCCGACAAGACTGCTCTAAATCAATCGGCCAAGCAACTAAGAACCATGATTGCGGACATTAAAAATGAAACATTCAAGCGGCATCTGGAATCTCTTTCGGCCTCGGAAAAAGATGACTATTCTTTATGGAAGGCCACCAAACACTTCAAGAGACCTCAGCAATGCATTCCACCAATAAAAATGATTGACAACAGGTGGGCAAGAAGTGACCAAGAAAAAGCAGAAGCATTTGCAAAGCACCTCTTCAAGGTGTTTCAACCCAATCCCGCTCCATCTAACTCCTCTGAAACTGATATTGACGAGGAATTACAAAAGGACTTCCAAATGAGTCTTTTGCCAAAGGTAGTTACTCCTCGAGAGATACGTCGAGAGATTACAAACCTTAAAATGAAAAAGGCCCCAGGGTTCGATCTAATAACACCAAAAGTTTTAAAGGAGTTACCTAAAAAAGCATTAGTTTTCTTGACCTACCTGTTTAATGCTATTATGAGATTGTCATACTTCCCAAGATTATGGAAAGTATCACAAATCATTGTCATACTCAAACCAGGAAAATCCCCAAGCAAAGTCTGTTCTTATAGACCTATCAGCTTACTGCCGATTCTGTCTAAATTATGGGAGAAGACTCTCCTAACACGCCTGAAACCAATTCTGGAAGATCAAAAGATAATCCCTGACCACCAATTTGGATTCAGGGAAGCACACTCCACAGTAGAACAGATCCACAGAGTCTATGATAAAGTTAGACAATCGCTGGAACGTAAAGAATACTGCTCTGCGGTCTTCCTTGATATTCAGCAAGCATTTGATAGAGTTTGGCACAAAGGATTGCTCCTCAAAATAAAGCAATGGCTACCACACCCGTTCTATAGCATTCTGAAGTCGTATCTTTCAGACAGATTATTTCAAGTTATCCAACAGGACGCAAGGTCTGGATTCTACGAGATCCAAGCAGGAGTCCCTCAAGGTTCTGTGCTGGGCCCCATTCTCTATACCATCTACACAGCAGACTTTCCGATAACCAGAGGTGTCATGACAGCTACGTTTGCTGATGACACTGCGATACTTTCAAGTAATCCGAACCCACAAACAGCCTCTGACATACTACAAACCCAACTCGATAAAGTTAAGGAATGGCTAAGTAAATGGAGGATCAAGGCTAGCGCTTCTAAATCAAACCATATCACATTCTCTCTACGTAAAGGAGACTGTCCAGCCGTGAAACTGGGAGGCGAAATCCTACCCCCCAAGAATGTCATTAAGTACCTCGGCATGCATCTAGATAGGCGGCTCACCTGGAGAGACCATATTAAGAACAAGAGAACTCAGCTAAATACCAAGTTCAAAAGCATGTACTGGCTTATTGGGCGCGGATCATGCCTTTCACTCGAAAATAAAGTGCTCGTTTATAAAACAATCCTCAAACCGATCTGGACATATGGCATTCAACTATGGGGTACGGCCAGTAACTCCAATATTGAAATACTTCAACGCTTCCAGAACAATGTCCTGAGATCAATCGTCAACGCCCCATGGTTTACAAAAAACATCGAGATCCATGAGTACATTGAAATGCCATTTGTGAAATATGAAGTTAAAAAATACAGTGAGAACTACAATATCAAACTACAAAAACATATTAATGCACTAGCATCTAACCTCACAAATGTCACTGGAAATGTTAGGCGATTGAAGCGTTTTGACATTTCAGACTTGGCCAGCAGACAATAGCAGACAGGCTCCATATGAAGGTCGACTCTTTGTTGAAGGAGTTAACCTGCACGCCATCTATCGCTCAACACATCTGATTATAGTCCAAAGGACTGATTGCAGATAGGCACGCAAAAAACAAAAAAAAAAAAAAATCTTTTCTTTGTTTTTTAGTTTATTAGTAAGTTGGCCAAGTATACGCAAGTGACTAACCAAAAATTATACCCACTGATAAGGTGGGATTAACTTTGTGGGTTAAGTAGTTTATAGAAAGTATTAGTGTAGCAGTAGGGCTAGTCTCAAAACGCGCGCGCAAATAGCGAGCAAGAGGAGCAGTCAGTGTGACTGCATTTATTGCATTAAGGGGCTTACAGCCTAAAAAGTAGTTTTTTTGCATTTTAGATAAAGGATTTCTCAGAAGTGATGATGATTACAAAGATAAAGAAAATTCAATTAAATTCGCAGAACCTTTGTATAGTTCCATTGTTGGTTATTTTTTGTAATTTAATTCTGTGTGCTGAATAAAAAAAAATAATGTGTCTAGAGATTTTTAAGTCATTTTTAGTCTAAGGTTATTGAAAAAAAAACTCATGTAGAGATAAAAGTAAAATCGTTTCAAATTAAGTAAATTTCAATTTAACTCTGAAAATCTCACTTTTAGCTTTAAGTATTCGCATTTGTTTTTTTATTTCTTCGTGTGTTAATTTAAATTACTATGTAAATCAGTAGATTTCTTTTAAAATTAAATAAATAAATTCTTGAATACTTTTTTAAAATGTGTTTCAATAGTTCAAAATAAATTATTTTGTTAAATTATCCGCATTGGGACTGGCGACAGACCAAGAAGAAGCGTGCAATAATTGTGTGCACGGCGCTCTCTTCGCACCAGTGTCTGTGTCTGAAAATAGAGTAGGACGGCGCGATAAATGTCTTTCTCAGTGATCCCCTCAATTATCTGCGAGGTTTCCCCGTGAATATGAGACGCTTGGTGTTTGTTCAGCTGGAGGAGCAGACGGCCGGACGCAATGCGGTGCTGGACTCCGCCGGAGTCACGCTGCCGAGGGTCGGGATGGTGCAGGGCGCGCCGCAGCCCGGGACCAAAACCGTCACCTTCGCGGATCCGCCGGTAAAGTACCCGCATTCATTCATACACGTTGATTTTATTCTTATACAGTGTAAGGTCGCACATGGATTAGGGGAAGGTTCACAGCTGAGAGTAAATGGCAATCCACAAGAAAACAAAAGACCAACCTTTCCTGTGCGATGATGACCGTCTGTGGTTCGCCTGCCTTAGCCTATTTTTCTCACTGCTTCCTTAAGGTTCTGAGTTGGTTTCACGAGCTCGGTGAACGATGTGACGAGATGTCACGGATTGCAGGAATAGTTCGCGGCGAAAAAGGCGTTGTTTTGCACGGATTGAAGAGGCGCGGGTATACCCTCTTGCATTTCTTTTTTAACTGACACTTACCGACAGCTGTGATAATGGAAAAGGGTTGCCAGTAACAAAAACTGGGGAAATTCGAGAATGGTGATATTGCAATATAATAAACATTTATAGAATAAATATTAATATGATAGAATATTGAATTTAAATAACTTAATTTATAGGGTGACGTCGGAACACAGTCTGTTATTAAATTATTTATTTATCCTTTCAAACACAGCAATGTTAAATGAGAGAAGCCTTTATTAGGTTTAAGTTAATTATTAATTTTAACATAGTTTAGTTGAATATTCACATCGAGACTATAAACGCACCGTTTGTGAGATATTACTTAATTAGAATTTATTTGGTAAGGATTGCAATCCCCCGCCCTGCAAGAGATTTTTGTGTTTTTTCCAGTTTTTCGAATTGTTATTGAATAATTATATTTTTTTTATTCTTGCCGCTGACAGTTGCGAGATGTCTAAGGTTGGTAATCTAGTGGTTTTTTTTACGTGAATTTCACGCTTAAGGCCTGCATGCGGTATAGCAGGCGGTAGTAAGGACCAACACCTTCCTGAACGACTCTATACTAAAATCAACATTCCTACCTTGTTTTACCTCGATAATATGTATCTGGTGAGGTATTATATTTCTATGACTGTAAAACTAAAAAAAAGAATTATACCTTATTATCTTTTATTCAAAATAAAAGATTTAGGGTGAGATAGATAATATAGTGGGATAGATGCTTGGGATAGAACTGGCAATACTCACGGCTGCAGTATCAACAGTGCCTAACCAATGTTCTGATCAATATAAGTATTAATTTTTAGGAGACGGAGATAATAAATCCGAATCGTCTACCCCACTCTGTATTTTGTAAATGTGTGCGTATTTAGTGTGGTAAATCATTGACCACTGAGACCACATTCTCATAAATACCTCAATCTTTTTTTGTGAGTAGCGGCATTTGCATCTAAAGTCCCCGTTCAAACGTTTTTACACTTGATTGTCTAACACTTCTGGTCGATTGCAAATTAGTACTGTAGGATCTGCTTAGAACGCAATATGGCCATTTTTAGCAAGCAACGGCCGTTACCATAACGGTAACGGCCGCTCCGCCGTCGATAGTTCCGAACATGACGTGAAAGGAGATTTGAGACAGAGATCGCACGCGGGTTGATACTCGGATGCTGCGGTGGTGAGCGTGGTTTTATTCACTATCACGACTGCGATGATACCAAAGTTAACATGGGATTTCTTGTTTTTAACAGTAATATAATTATGTTAAATTGGTGATACCTGTAGTCCATTAAATAAAGCTGTAAGCATTAGTAAGAATTAAATAACTAAATAACTTTAAACTGCATATATTTTTTGATACAGTTGCTACCACCGCCGACGGACACCAAGGAGTGCGCAAACCGCACTCCGGACCCGATGGACGTGACGTTCGAGTGCCCGCGGATGCAGCGGCCGATGCCGTGCTGCGCGCGCGCACCGCAATGCGAGCACGCGGATGCGCCAGCGAGCAAGTTCCGCGGATCGTGCTGAGCGCGCGCGCGAATAACGAAAGGAGACGTCAAAAAAATATTTTTCGTGCACACTTAACTAAGTAACTAATAATGCGAAAAAAATATTCATATTAACACGCAAAACGCACAAGCAATGCCCATAAGATTAATTTTCATACTGAGCGAATGAGTTTAGAATTTATCCTACTTAACGGAGAAAATTAGAAGTGATCTATATTTATTCTCCGAACGAAGTTATATTGTTGATATTACATGCATTTAAACGGGTATAACGCGGAGAAAACTTGATAAGGACTTTTTATAAAAAATGGTTTTCATAATACTTTTGTAAAACTGCCTTCGTTTGATATTATAAATAATGTACCAAACCTGGTAATGTATTGTTAATGATTATTTTGTTAACTCTTTCTTTTTGTAAAGACATATTTTCGAAGAGAAAAACTTTGCCTAGGTTTTGGGTAGGTATCTTAAATCCTATAGAAGATAAACATAAAAATAAATAAATTATATTCCTACGCAACTTACATAATCTACGTTGTGAAAAATATATGTACCCAAATATTTTTCTTAACAATATTACGTGTCGAGTAAATTGGGTATGCATTTAATTATTTTTATTTTAACGTGAATGTACCTAATAAATAAATTTTGGATAAATAAGACTGAGTACTCATTAATAATCTTATTTACAATAGGTACATGTCTTTCCCATTTACTAGGTTCAACTACCTTCAAACCTAATACCTAATCTAGGTTAAATTACCTTCATACCTATATTGATATTAAACAAATAAAAAGCTGACAAAAGATGTATATGATTTAGAACAACTACAATAACAAATGAAATAACTAATATTTTTTTAATTGTAATTGTACTGTGTGGTCACCTTTATAAAAAACTCACCACAATGTGATTGGTGTGTGACATCATTGTTTAGTGTTTACTTCGTTGTCTATGGTTGGGTTGAGCGGCCTAAGAGTAAGCAACAAAAATAGAACTTGTGCCCAAATAAACGCCTAATCTAACCCGAATTTGAATTATAATTGAGTAATAGTAATACCTAATACATACAGGCATATTTAAAGAAATTTACTTACCTGGTAACGGCAGTGGAAAGACAACTAGTGACAGTAACAAGAGCTTTTTAGGTTATGTGTCATTAATTGTCAAGTTAGGTGATGACGGCTTCATGCGCGCGCAGATTCTTTTTCCGCACTCAACTTTGGTTATACACTCATCAGTTTCTACAATTTGTCAGTTAAATACAATTTATATGAACTACAAAATCATTTACAAAGTTCATATCCTCAGAACAAAAACTACTTTTCACTAGCACCATACATTTGGCAAATTGATAGAATCATATTGAGTTAGCTCCACTTCGAGATTCTACGAATATTTTTTTTTTTAGCGATCAATGTAATACTGTAAAAAAATATTTTATCTATTGTAATTAAAATAGAAAGTATTACATATCCAAAAACAGTCAAACACATCAAATTTTAAAAATGCGATCTTATGGCACAAATGCTAAGATACATATAATTAATTTAGTGGAGTTAGTAGTTATAACGTATTCAATACTGAATTCCTCTGACTCACAAGCCGAACTTCTAAACGACTATACTACAATGATCTTTTATGAGAATGATCATATTTTTTTTTTTGACAAAAATACAAAATAGGTATGCACCTATGGATTAACCTGACTTTCACATAAAAAAGTATTTTTCGAAGATCGATTGACGCACGATTGATCGAAGATTGCTTAATGAGATTATAAGTTTTATTTTGTTATACTGGTGAATTTAAATACCCTGGTGTTCTTTTAAGTGGTTCATCTATCCAACAAACATTAATGAGCAAAAAATATTGGGTGAATGTTTCTTAATTACGAAGAAAACGAATTTAAAATTGACTGGAAATCGTTTTAATATTTTAGAACGCGGTTGAACGGATGGCGTTAGGCCGGCCAGTGACCCCCAGAGGAATACAAAATATAATTAAATGACATTACCTACGTTCGGAGAGTACAGTGGATGACAAACAGTTTTTTTTAAAACAAAACCATGAAGATAACTGCCTTTATTGGTGCAATAACGCCCCTCAGACCTAGGTAAATTTGGCAACAATTTGGTAGTAATTATTCATGGAAATATTAAAAAATAAATCGGAAAAGTGGAGTTACTCATTTACTTTAACAAAGTAAGATAGCCTTGAATTACCATAATCTGTAAATAGGAAGGAATTTATGTAATTTTCGGCATTGGTTTAGGTTTCTTGATAGGTACATTAAAAAAAATGGTGAATCATGGAAATCATTCATTCAGAGCGGGCTCAGGCCTGAAGGTTATTTTTCTCAAATTATGTTTTCAGTAAATGGTTTATCAACCTACTTTAACAATTATTAGTGAGATAAAAAACAAAGATAATTAAATAATTGTATGAAAACCTAACCTAACCTAAGTAGTATGTTTTGGAATCGCAAAAGGAGCTCACCCATCAAGTACTGACCGCATTAGAGGTTGCTTAACTTGGGTGATCATTAACTAACGTGACCATGTGAGACAGTCCCGCTTTACAGGATTGTCACCCTGTCCCGATTAGGGGACACCTCTATGGGGACACAAAAATGTCTCGCTTTCAGATAAACATCCCGTAAGTCCCATGCTTCATTAATTTGGCCCAAGACCTGCGAGTCGCTTGCAGACGCAGAGCGAAAACGCCTCCTGCGCGCTGATCAACCGCCCGTGCCCGCAGCCTGCACACCCGATCGATACTTTCAGTCAATCGATTGATTCAGTCAGTTATAATTATTACAGTCGAGTACACTGTGAGTGTATTCTTTTATTTTTGTTTTTATTCTTGTTAATAGTACAAACTTACAATGCCTAAACGGAAAAATACATATTTAATGCGGATTTGCAGGTTAAATTTCCATTTATTAAACCATCAATCGTTGACTTTAAGCGGTACGTTGGCGAAACCATTAATAAATATATTGTGAAATATGACGTAATAAATAAATATAAATTTGGTTTTTTACAAAATAAAGTTACATATAATGTACTACAAAGTTACTATCGGAAGTGGCTGATAAAATAAATTGCGCTTTAAATGATAAGCGTTATGTATTACTACTCCTAATTGATTTTCAAAAAGCATTCAATACTCTCTTATGACGAAATACTAAAGTAGCTTGAAAATGCTGGTATTAGAGGCAAACTTAATAAATGGTTTTCTATTTATGCGATAGAAAAATGGCCGTAAAGATTAAAAACACGATTAGTGATATAAAAAACATGATAACCGGTGCTCCTCGGTGAGCAAATTTTTCTCCGACCATGTTTTTCACATATTGTAACGACCTCCCGAGGATCATAAACCATTCTGAGAGTTATCAGTACGCAGATGATACGTCCTTATTTATATCAGGTAACGACATAATTGTAGCAACTCAAAAATTACAACATGACTGACAATTTACAAAGGTGGGCTCATGACAAGGGACGTACTCTGGATACGAGTAAAACCAAACTTATATGTATATCTTCACCAAGATCACAGGATACCTACCTTATAGAATACATTTCGTTTTAAAAAGGACATTTTTATTAAACACTATTGCTCTAAGATTTATGGAAACAACTTATGAGTATACACATTTCATAAGGGAATACTAGTTACAATAAAATATTTTTCACCTGCGGTGCATAGGAAAGAAGGAAACACATATTGGTGGGGGTGATAAGGGGTTTCATTTTGGACCTCAACATTTATGGTCACGTTATCATTAACTGATAAATACAAAGTTATCAATGGCATTGGACATAAATATTATTATTTACCAAGAAATAATTTAGCAAAGCAATCAGCATGACTCTTAGCGAAATCATAAATCTCTTGGATTAAATCGGAAATCAAAGGTCTGCTAAACTCGAACAAAAAACTTCTGGAATAATCATTTCAAGTGGAAACGAATTAGTTCACATAAAAACCCGCAAGGGTTTAGTGAACAAACGAATAGAATATGTACTTTGTTTATAAATAAAGAATTCACAAAAAAAAAAAAGTTTAACCAACTTAACAGTACAACTTTCTCCGTATCCAGACGTGGAATGATGCTACCATTAGATCCTAAAAGCTCTTTATGGTTTTTGTTAAGTTAACCTCATGGCAAATTGTTTTCCTAACTATAAATCATACTTAAGAAACCATATATCTAATTAAAAATAAAGTAGGTAACTCATTTACTTTCTGTAGAGCGAGGACGAATATCGGACAGCTTTGAAGTTTGAACAAGAAATACAAATAGTTCAGATTTGTAGTATTTTTATTCACTTTTATTAATAAATAATACTTTTTATTTATAAAGATTAATATATACATGGTGCATTATTTAAAAAATAGTATAATTTTTTAATAACCCACAAATTAATGTAGTTTTTGTCTTTTTCCATTTGTTTGGATTTGGCTTTTGAGAGCATTGGCAAGAAAATCTGCAGAACATAATATGACGAAACAAAAAAAACTGCTATTTTGTCACAATTCAAATTATATATATCTTTACCTACAAAACTACAAATAAATACTGTTTTATTTTCCATAAATAAAAGTTACTTAGAGAACATATTTTATAATTTACTTATCAGCACTTAATTATTGCAACAAAAAATAAACTGCAACTATTTTATTTTAATAATTGCCTGAGAACAGAATTATGAATATAAGAATTTGTCTAGACAGGCTCAAGTGCAGAGTCAATTACAAAAGAGTATAACGGTTAACGGTTTAAGTCACTCATTTTCGTGCACATCAGTCAAGTTTTGTGGAGCGGAGCCGGGCGGGTGGGAGCTGTTGCTCGCCACTCCATAATCGATCCACTCTAAATCGATTTATGAGTGGTTATTATCCACTCGATCGTACCCTATGCTGTACGGTCTGCCATGTTACCTATTTAAACTAAATTTAAAAAATCAAAGATATGCGATCGACTGAAACATTCCAATGTTTTCATGATAGAAACTATGTAGACACTTTAACAAAAAAAGAATTAAAAATACATAATTTAGTATTATTACCCAGTGTTTTTCAACCTTTATGAATTTGCAACCCCTTTATGAGTAAAATATTTGACAACCCGCCCAAGACCTTATTTTTACAATACTACCTACTCGTATGTTAGTGACTTCAACGACAACGTATTTAATTTTCATCTTAATGAGACCATTTGAGGGTTTGAAGGACGAACTTGAGGCTGATATGAAGGATGAACTCGAATAATGCTGCTTTTGCGATAAACGCAATGATTAAATAATGAAGTACGTTTTTTGCAAAATTAATAATCAAGAAATCAAGCACAAGGTAGGAACCCGATTAATTATTAATTTTTATCACTAAAATTATTGTATTTTTATTGTATGTCCTTAACCTTGTTTTTTACTTCTACCTTGTTTACGACCACGACCCCTCAAGCGAGGCTTCGCGATCCCCAGGGATTGCGACCCACAGGTTGAAAAACACTGAATTAACCAAATATTCATAAAAACGCGACATTCACAATTTTAGCCAAATGTAGAAATATTTTGAATTTATTGTGGTTATTATGGACAAAGAATGGAAAAACTTTTAATAAAAATCACATGCCTACACTAATAATTTTGCATCGGATGGCGCTAGCTTAATTATTGTGACAAAATAATTGCTTTGCTTGTGTTTGAAAATCAGAACAAAATTTCAAGATCACATCATAAATACAAGATTACAATACTGGGAATGTAAATTGTATGGAATTATACAATTAAAAAAAACAAACAAATAGTTGCTAGAGATTCACACAAGGCTCTGAGCGTCAGAATCAACAATCATTTAAAACGCACCGAAGAATAATGTTAGTATTAAAATTCGACACCTGCGATACAGAAGATAGACCACAATAGCTAACGAATCACTATAGCCATTTCCTTTTAATTTATGTTAGCGGTGGGGTGAGCTATCCTCTCTGCACCAACTGCCATCACCACATCTCCCATTTTGTTTACGGGCAGGTCCGAATCGATGAACGGCCTAGTCATCACAATCTTTCAAATGGATTCAGTCTCCAATTAAATGGTTAGATACCAATCACACCAGTTAGAGATTAGCTGCAAGGTAAGTGGGGAATATGCGACTATTAATACTCAACCCATTTATCAAACAAAAAAAGTAAGGTTACGCCCAATTATGAGTGGATGAGCAAGCCACTATGAAAGAGCGAACGCCGATTTGGAGAAACTTACAAGAGTTCTTTCCACATAGTCGAGCGCTAATCACGCTGATGTGGTGACGGCTGAGTGGTCGAGCGTTAAATATCAGATTATTGATTTTGAGGCTAATTGAATACACTAATTTTGACTATTTGATAAAATTAAATAAACTATCAATAATTACAATAATTTAATCATATTATAAATTATTTTTTAGTTTTATTTATCATTAAATTAATATATTTTATGTTCATATAGGACACCCACCAGCCAGAGTTAATATTGTTAATCATATAGTTTCAATACTAGAATAAAATAGAAATAGCTAATTATGAGACACATTAACGATGGAGTAATATTATTTTTTACTCTGAAGAAATACTGGAATAGACGGGAAATTTCCATGAAATTGGATCGAAAATTCCCTTGGAAATAGTTGGAACATCTACTCCCATTGGCTAGAGTGCGTTGCGTTCGATAAAGTTAGAAATTCAGCAACAAAATCCTGTAGAATTCAAAATTCAATGCTTAAGTTTTCGCATCTAAGCTATTGATTGACGTATATATTCTTAGCTATAAACTTTCATGATAACAAACCAAATAAGGTTAATTGTGCATATCTGATTGGTCCAATTAAGACCAAGAGCCACCAATAAAAACGGGGCTGAATGAAATCTACTCTTCTGTACAGGGTCAAATAGGCTACTAAAGTAACTTTATCTAACGGTTCCTCTCTTGGGGAGAAATTACAGTGAGGCTGCAAACCACACAAATCTAAGGCCTGCAATATACGAGGCACATCTTGCTGTCCCCTTCAACCGCAAGCAGCGGTAGCACGTGGCGAGACCATGTATTTTTATGAGGCTTTTTACACAGGCATCAGCTGCGGTCGAATTGAACTACTGTATGCCCTCACTACGCCCGTCACATCAGTGCGCCCGTCGGTCCCCGTTAGGCACTGCGGTCGCCCTTTTTACACGGACAGTGTCACTTTCATTGTATTAGCAACCTAGCGACATCACTGAAGATGAACGAATATTTTCATAGCGATTTATTTATCAGCGAAATTAATAATTCTTTTATTTGGGTTTAATAATATTCTCAAATAAACAGTAAAATTGTTTATGTTCTAATCGGGATGCAAACATAGGATGCATCCAAAATTTCTGCATTTATTTTTTTATACACAAAAGAAGCAACATCAAAGCTTCCATTTTGTAAATGATATCCAAAGTAATGACAACGCGGTCGAGAAGAGCCTTCAACCGACCGTACCTTTGTGTTCAATTTTAACTGCAAAATGTAGCTCGTATATTCCCGGCCTAACTCGAATAGCGATGTTAAAATAACTCTTCCTGATAGCTGATGTGAGATTTCTTTATTTATCTAACACACTGGCGAGTGTCTATAAATACGTAATAAATATTTTTACAGGTAACATAACCAAAAATAATTCAGGCGACATATATAATGATCAATGCTATGACCCCGAGTGTCACGATCATTCCACCGAATAAAATGAATTTATCTTGACCGACCCTCTTCTCGATGAGAGATATTGTCGCGTTCGACAAACCCAATGTGTTTGCTAGATCTATAATTCTTCGGTGAGCACCTTTCAGCGTCTCACGCTGGTTCCGTAGATTATCCAGTATGTATGACCCTGAAAAGTATGTCTAACGTTAATATTGAACAGAAATACAAAAATAGATATCAAACGTTATGACCATGAAATAGATATGGAGGAATATTTGTTCTTTGAGTAAATAAATAGGTGATAATAGGGGGTAATAGGTAATAGGTTCAATTATCACCTTATTCAAGAAATACATATTTTGTTATTACAAGAACTTTCCCGAGAAATAGACAAAATTCTCACAATCAATTCTTATAAATATATCGAATTGGCAGTGGTGGTGGAACCCAATAAAATAAATTTTACTAACTTCACATGGATTATTTTTTTCAATTGATACCCCACCTAAGTGTTATAAAGCAAGCCTTTTAAAGCCATGCACCGCGTATTGTTAATAATTTTTAAAAATTACTCAGCGCCGATGACGAGATATCTCATCGTTGATATATACACTAGTTACCGTGTGCACTTAAAAGCGTCATTGGTTCACTGCATTTCTATTAATATTTAAAAGCACGGCATGACGCGTATACCTGAATTCATGAAAGGCATGGACTAATCATTGTTTATTTATCAATTTAGTTCGGTTTTGAGGTTTGATTGCTTATGTGTAAAATGTGCTAGTGAATTGAAAATGTTTTTGATAGATTTGGCGGTAAATAATTCGAGTTTTATTTACATAAGCTATGTCAATATAATATTAAATATAAAAAACAAACATTTTCATAGTTTTGTACTTGTATTTGCCAATAATAAGAAACAATAAAAATGGTTGGAGGGCAAACGTGAAATATTTTGTTCGGTCAACGACCTACGCCGAACAGCGGCAACGTACAGAGTAGAATGTGTTAAAAAAAAAAACCACCTGTAGACAGCATTTCGTCGACTCCGCGGTGCGAGTTCTGGAGGGTTACGTTCTCTTTGGCAGTCATGTCCACCGTGATGGCCGTGTCGTTGCCGGTCAACCTCCGGCTGAGCAGCTGTTCCCTTTCTTCCTTCTCCTGATAATGTCTCCGACGTTTACTTTGGTAGTTTGCTAATGCTGCCTGAAAAGAAAATAAAAAAATTTGAAATTTACATCGTCTTTCATATTGAGATTGTAGACATTTAGATCCTAAACTTATTTTAGAAAAACAATTTAAATCTAATGAAACATGATTATTTATTTATTTACAAGATAATTTGCATTTAAAGCACATCCAAAATTGGTAAAAATATGCTTTTCATCTAATTAGGTTTATACCAGATCAAAAAATAATAAGAATTTTATCATACAATGCACAATACTTAAAAATACCATTGCATAAATATAATAAATTCTAGATTTAAAAAAAACAATCAAGTAATCACTCTTATTATTTATGCTTATATAATTAACAATACATTCATAAACACATATATCACCATTTGTATATTAATATACTGAAATACTTTAATATAATATTACTAGTAGAATATATTACGATGCAATATTAATTTCATTTTTATTAGTATTCTTTTTAATAGCATCAAATCACCTGACATCATTTTTGACAACATTGTTTTATTTATTTATTAGGAATCGTTTTAAAGCCAAACTAAAAAATAATTATAAAGGTAAATAAAGGGGTCCTCTGCTGAAGATCGCAGGATATTGGGTTAAACCCACCGCTGAGTTTTATTATACCTAACATAATTTTTATTCGCACTTAATTCAGTTAACATGATAGTTTAAAACGAGTGGACAGTTTCTCTCAAATTTGTACACAAATGTCAAAGCTAAAATTATATGGTCAATAGTTTCATGTAATTGTGTATGATTACGTGCAATTAAATCATGCACAAAATTTAACTTTTAAATAAAAGTTTAACTTTTGGATCTAATACTTTGGTATAACTAAAGAATATGGGCGGAAGCTATAATGGAACTAAACATACTTATTCATATCTAGTTATCTAGTTACATGTGTAGATCATGTTAATAGTAAAAAACGGCGTGGCAAATGATTTAGAAAAAAAAATATAAGTATGTATAAACATATATTCCTCACGGGAAAATTTCACGTAATTTATAAAAGTTCCACGTGCACATGTGCGATACCGTATTAACATGATCTACACATGTAACTAGATATGAATAAGTATAGTTTGTTACATTATAGCTTCCGCCCATATTCTCTAGTTATTCCTTAAAAATAATTACTGCTTCATTCGAAGTAGAACAAACAAGGATGTTATTGAAATTGTCAAAAACTCGTATTAAATAATAAAAAAAAATAAAATAAAAAAGCAAGAATCTGACCTGCATATGTCTATTATCATATTTGATTTGGTCGCATCGCATTTTTGCAACCTGCCTTTGTGTGATGGGTGCTTTGAATACCATTATATCCAACTTCTCGCAGTTTCTATATAAAAGAAAACGGTTAAATGTGTGAATGCAGTTCACATAGTGAAGAGATTGATTAATTTAATTAGTTTTATTATTACATTTCTTATTCAGAAAAATCTATAGAAGAATTCTGCTTCAAATAGTATGCTAGTTGACATTTCTGTTGCATATTATTCCTATTATTTGTTAATACTTATTCTAAATATCTCTCTGTCTGTCGTTGCAACTAGACTTAATTAAATCTACTACAAAATCTACAACTAAATGATCAATAATTTTGAAATATAAAGTAGGTACATATTAGCAAAAAATTAGTCAGCGATGTCCATAAGGTATTATCTCTAATCAACTGAATACTTACGATGTAATTTGGTGTATCCGATTTTGAATATCATTTTCAATTTCCTGAGCGTTTGGGGGCATCCGATCCAAGCTTTTAAAACATTCTTGAGTTTCCTGTACTAGACGATTTGTTTGATGATACAATACATCCATGGTTGACGTATAATTTATTAATTACTTTTGCTTTATTTATTAAAATAACAGTATTTATAATTATGAGATGATGGAATGAAAATAAATCTGGCAAATTAACTTGACAAGGGTGAACTTTGTAGTGTCTGGCAATTTTTTTTTAAAGCGGTAATGTAAACGTCAGATGACGTGTCCATAAACAAAATTTTTTTAAGAACTTTTTCAGTTTAAGTGCTGCATGAAATGGATGAAACTAAAAAAAAAATGCTGGGTAGGTTCTCATACACATGAGAACTGTTTTGAGGTGGTAAGCAAATTTGTGATTGTATCTAGGACATAGCCATCGAATTCGACGACTTTTTCGTTGTCATACGTGCAAATGTGCCGATATTTTTGTTCACGAATCGCAATAAATGCAACAATATTAGAAATTATGTGTGATTGTTTTTGATGTAAATATATCGTGCACATTATACAGACTGTTCCAATACCTACGGGGGGTTTTATGCTCCCCATTGCGAACATGGCCAGTACGTAAAAGGTTCGTTAACAATTAAACTATAACTACAGTCTACAGCCAATTAGCAATCTACCTGAGATTTTGTGCACGACATTATTCATTTTTATTTTATTTACTTAATTCTAGCAAATGTTATAGAAATCAAGTTATATACATATATGTGTAACTCTAAATTGTAAATTATCAATGCGTTATATGAGACTCGTTTGTTTAGCTGTAGTATTAAATGTAAAAATAAATATTTCAAAAAATCGGATTTTGTGGTAATATGTAGTTACAACTTTATAATTTCCATTCCGTTACTGTGCCTTTCCAATCTGACTGTCCTATTATTTTTTTAATTCCTTGATAACTGAATATTGTTGCTGACAATATTAAGTTACTGGATTATTCTATGAGGTATAAAAAATAATTCTTACGTTTAGCCACAAAAGAGAAAGTTTGCGGTGCATTTTAACCGTATTATAAAGGAATGCAAAGGAATGAGGCGATATGTAAATTAAGACTTATATTACAAATTGTTTTGTATTTTTTACATTTTAAATTGTTTTGAAGTTGATAATAAAAAACTGTCTACATTTATTTTTATAAGCTTTGTTTTCTGATCAGCGGAGCATCATAATACTTTAGTTCCAATTATTTATAATATTAGGTGTATCATTAATTCTGGCAGAGTTAAACGCGTATTGATATATTTGTAAAAATAATAGTATTTAAAAACATTATTATGGCATTAGATAACTTTTGAAAGGTGACACATATAAAAAAAGAAACGTCATGCCATGAAGAATAGTATGCGCTTAGGTCACAAATTTATCAGTAATTAAAGAGAAATTTCAAAATGCTTCAAAGGCTTTCAAGTGCGTGTAACGGATTAAAGCCAGCCTTGAAAAAAAATCATTATATTTCAGTGGCTCGATATGCTTCCGGGGATCTTTGCAAGAATACTACACCGAAGCAAGTTTTTAAGGGTGAAGCACCCGACGGCGACCTTTGTAAAAGTGTCGGCGCTGTTAGCGCCGGTGGTGGTTGTGGCGCCGGCGCCGGCGCCGGGGGAAGCACCCAGCCGAATGCTTGCGGCAAGAGTGAACCACCCGTGGGACAAGGGACAATCTACAAGAAGATTTTCTTTTTTGTATGCCTCCCCGTTATATTATATAAAACCTACGCTGATATTTTAGTGGGACACGACGACGAACCGGAGCGCGGGCCATGCATCGACTACGATTATATGGGAATCCTTAACAAGCCATATATGTGGGGAGACGGCCGCAGAACCCTCTTCCATAATCCGAAGAAGAACTATCTGCCACACTGCGAGCCCGAGGATTAGGATGACGCCGATTGAGCCATGTGACGAACAAAATTCAAAATCCAGATGGCTCTTATGTATTAAAGTTTTCACCGCTACAATATTTTATATTTCGGGAATCTTTTCATCAAGTTACTATTGTAACATCGGGGGTTATATTCTCCAGTTGCTGTATTAGTAGACTTTAGTTAAGGAAATTCTGATAAAGAATTTCAATCTGTCGAATGATTGAAGTTCGCGAAATAAGAAACTGAAGGTAAGCCAATATCTTAATGTATTTATTTTCTAATAAAAAGTCCTTATCGAGATTGACAAATGAAAAAGAGAGATCAACTACTTGTATTGTATAATAATTTTTAAAAATTATTAAATAAAAAGCGCGTATTTAGATCGGTGGCATTATGACTTTAATATTTCAATAACAATACATCGATATTGAAGTAATGGTTTTAGCCCATCCCTAATAATATTTTTAATTTATTTAATTGATCAGATATTGTTTTATTGGTGTACTATGTTTGGCGTGTAATAGTGTAAAACCATATTATTAGTTTAAATGTTCCTGTTTATATAGTTCATTTATTATCTATATTTGTTCAAATCTAAATAAATTTGATTAGAATAAAGCTGTTTTGTTCTCACCTACTTAGTATTTGGAAGTTTAATTTTATATTTTCTTTATACCAAAATTATGACATTTAATTTTGATTATTATTCCCAGTACTGAATCTGGCAACATTTTCATGCATTAGAAAAACTTCAGCGTAACAATGCAATAGAATAATTAAAACAAAGTGGAACGGCATAGAAGATCGGATAGATACTCTACCTACCATAAGCCCTAACAGAATGACTTTACCCAAAGCTTACCTTAGAACAGGTATTCACACGTAGTTAAATAAACAGTAATAAGTATGTCTATTTCTGCCACAGCGGTTCTGCACCAATTACACGAGATACAATTTTTGGCACATTTTTTATATATTTTGTGAAACACGTATTAATCTTTTTGTTAAATATTGTTTTTTGGTACCTAATGTGTAAGCATATAAAAATCTTAAGATCCTTATTATCAATAATTTAAAAAAAAGTATTCTAATTTTTGTAAATTGTTGTTTTATGTTTCAATGCGTTTAATATAAATAGGTCCTAATATATTTATTTAATTGTTATTTGTTTATGTACAAAACAGCGATACAATAAAATATTTTTCTAATGCTAGATTTATACGGTCAAAAAAATATACATATAAATATGTATATTTATATGTATATTTATATGTACATAAAATATAAATATGGTCAAAACATTAAATTACTACAACAATCTATAACGTTTGCGTAGTGTGATGTATGTGCAGAGGCGAACTTTAAGGGCGGCGTTTCAAATAAGTACTAATTAAATCTATAACTAAAACAACATTACTTTTTTATCTTAAACCTATCTAGCCATTTAATCCTTTGTCCGTGGCTGTCTGCTAGAAGGTGAAATGCTTGCCAGTTGCACCCGTAACAAATAGGTTTATCTTATATCTCAGCTCAGTAAATAATGGAGATAAATGACGGCTACTTAAATAGGAATATAAACATAAAACTCTTGAACTATGAGGTAAATATTTTCTTTAGTTGAGTTATTTGCAAGTTGAATTGAACGCCATGTTGTTTTCGTAAGTAGGTACTTTATATATTTACGTCGTAAAATTAGCAGAAAAGGGCAGAATTTTATAAGCATGACCTGATTTTACTGGGATTCGTTCCAACGAAGGAACTCCTCAAAGGTCAACAGCACAGACACGAAATGATGTATACGCATTCAAGCACTTAAATAAAAGCTTATTTTTTAAAATATTATTTATTGTTCCTTGTGAATGGGGTTTTTCCTAAATGTTACTGGATTTAGACATAACTTTTAATCGACGCAGTATTCTGGACAAGCGATTGAGTTCAGCTAATGTCGCCTTATTTCGTGTCCACTGGGAAAGTTCATATTTGAAACTTAAAGGACCGTTGGAGCGGAGCGCATCTCGCTTTTGACATTGTAGCAGTATATTCGACGAGTGGCAAATCGTACACCAAAGCCAGGCGCAAGTTCTGTTCTTACACTACTATACTAACTACAATATCTGTCGCATAAGGGATGCGCGGAATCACCGCCATCTTGAAATAAAGATGGGGTTGGCCGAATGTAAATTTGTTAAAGAGATTTTCTTCGGCGATGAGGCTTCTTTCCACCTAGAAGGTTACGCAAATAAACGAAATTGCACAACTTGAACTACAAGTAATCTGAAACAGGTGCGTCAAAGACGGTTACACAGTTCAAAAGCAGTGTTTCTTCCAGATAAAATGCTCCGAGGGCTCAGGGGAGGCGGGATAAACAAATAAAGTAATATTCATTATCAATTCACGTTAATTATTAATATTTTATTGAAGAAAGGATGTTACTGGCTACAAAATAACGGAAACATACAAATTCATTTTTCTCCGGGGCAATGCTCCCCCCCCCCCATCCCCCCGGACAAGTATCTGAAAAAACACTGCCCAAAAGTGAGCAATTTTAAGCTTTACCATATTTGAGCATTTTCTTTTTGAAAACCAAAATGGCATTTCAGTTACCTACTATGAATTCTGAACAGTATGTCACCATGATTGAAACTTATTTTCGTCCTACTATGGAAAAAGATTTTCACAGAAACATGTAGGTCTTGCAAGATGGCGCTACCGTCCACACCACCTTTACAAACTTTAGAAAAAAAAAACTAAAATGGTGTTTAAATTTATGATGAATTGAAAGGATGTCATGATACCACTGTATGTTTTTTTTTATTTTATTTTATTCAGACCTACATAATAACCCACTGTCACCGCTATTGCCATCGAATTGGCTAAAAGTACATAAGCACAAGTGGACATAGGAAATGTAGCAACCCATCACTAGTTGGCACCACTGCAGGCGCGAGTAGTCTGGGGGTACTTCTAAACTGCCTATATTATGTACTAGTAGTAAATTTTAAATTATATGATTAGCTATAGGATGTCAGAGCCATTCTTGTTTTTTTCATCGTAAAATAAAAGTGGCAACACTGGTGAGTGGATTTTTATCTTTATTCTTTAGCAGTGGGCGGTAACGCGAAAATCATACAACTGAGGTTACGTTAAACGCGATTTCAAAATAGGCTACTACTTAAACGGCTACAAAATAACTGCGTGATTTGTATCTAAACTCGTCACCGTGCTACATTGTCATGGGGTCGCTTGTAACGAGATTTCCGTATGACTGAAAAGCCTTCGCTTCTCTTCAAAGTCGCTTTCGACTTCTTTGAAGACGACTCTATAGCTATGACTATTATATTATATAAACGCGATTTCGTCACCGCTATGAGCCAGCTTCAGTAATGAGGCTATTGTTGCGCTAGATTAATAGGGTGATTTAAACGGTGTCGCACGTCTAATTCGGATGTCATGTATGTCATTGTCATGTAATTTGTCAGTTGAGGCGTGCGTGCCATTATGCGTGTTTGAATAAAGGGGTTAGAGGTTAAAAGCGTGTTTGTTTTTCTTTGTTATCGACATCGAAATAATTTTGAATTTGAATGTACACTAAAATTGAATGTGACTGTTCGTTCATACACCCTAGCTATCAAAATCAGTCAGCAATGTGACTCGAAGTTAGGACGAAAACGCGACTGAAGTTATTGCAAGCATTTGTTTTCGTTAAATTTTATCTGTTTTTTTCATTCCTTTACATTTTTAATCTGAATCATTTAATGAAAATGTCGAACGAAGAACTAAGATACTTGGAGGAAGAAGTTCGAGAACTTATTCTCAACTCGAAGTCAAAAAAAGCTTCATTTTTAGAGCCCTGCACAGAAGATAATCATTTAAACTATCTGAAAAATCTCCACGATGTAAGTATACAATAATTTCTTGGTCGATCCATGTTTTCTTCGTACACAATCTGCATGTATGTATGTATGGTGATCACATTTTAAAATTTTCAGGAGTTGGCACTGTTTGGCATTCAATATGCCTTTAACTGTGACACTGATCTAACGGATAGTTTGATCTCAACCGAGGCTCTTGTGAAACTTGCCAATGCTCTTTGGAACTTGATACAACAACACAAAGAAGTTCTGAGCAACGGAGAAAGGCTAAAAGAGCGCAATTATTCTTTGCAGCAAAACAACTTTTACTTGGATGTAAGTTTATGCGTTTTATATTAATTGATTTCACATGGTAGATAGTAGCTGTACCACCCTGGCCAGGAGGGATCGGGCCAAGCTAACACTGTGTAGGTCAGAAATAAACGAATATGAGTTAAGCATAACAATCGAAAGATTTTAACATATCTTCCGACTCCGGGTATCTTCGGCCATAATATTTAAGGCTGTGTTATCCTCATCATTAATTTACCCAAAAAAATATACTTCCTGGCATTTTAAATGTAGCATTTGAAACGTGAAAACACGAAAAAAGACATGCAAGTGGATATTTATTTAGAAAAAAATCTGTCTTACTAAAGTTTACCTGTAATTTTTTTAGCCGATTAAAAACCATTTTTTTTATTTTAAATAAATTGCTGACCTAGATCATATACGATTTATTATTTTTGAGCCCTACTCAACAAGTAAAACTTGCTTGTGCAAGCAAAAAAAAATGACTAAGGTGTTTTGTTTTGAATCTTATAATCATTAACCACATTATATCTTACCATTTTTACCATTAAGGCATAAACACACCAGTGACAGTGTTTCAGTTTAGTTAGACTACCACAATCCTTTACTACCCACGGTCTGATTTAAAATTTGGTAAATAACCTATTCAAAATATTCTATTTACAACATGGATTAACATAAATCAATTATGAAAAAAACACGACACGGCATTCCCAATCCACCATTAGGCGGTATTTGCATGTTAAATTTCAAATTCCTACGATTAGCCGTTTAGAAGTACAGCGCCGTTACATGAACGGACTAGCAGTAAAGGGTGAGGGTTCCTATTTTTTACCATTTGGTTCCTGATCCCTAACTTATATAGAACTCTTTCAGGGCCTAGTGGATAGACTGAAAAAAGATGTTCAGAAGAAGGAGGAAGAAATCAAAGACATAGACCAGCTGCTCAGGTTGCAAGCGGAGAAATTGGACAGGGCCCAGAAGGAGCTGGCCGCCTGCAAAGGCGAGTACAAGAAACTCTCAAAACAGAAGGACAGCAAGGAAGTACAGTTGACAACGGAAGTGAAGAGGCTGGGCAAGCAGTATGAGGTGCTGGAGAATAAGTTTAGGGGACAGTGTGGTAAGTGTTTCTCTTCCCATTGTGGATGTAATTTTTAGCTTGGTGCCAGGATATCTAAGTTAATAGCATAGCTGATCAGTTCCGCGTATATTTCGCATGCTTTCAGTTCATTACCTCATTACCCTACGGCGTCAACCTTGTACATTTATTTTTACCAATTTACTTTTTATAATAATTAAAATTACCCCCACCATTTTAGTTCGGTACAGGAGCATTCTGAAATGTGTCATATCCTCGACCCACACCCTGATTCAATGAATTTCGCAATCTTTTGGTAATGTTTGATTCACGCCTAACATTTCATTGCAATTCACCAATTCTATCGCAGGCCAGTGCGACTGACGGTAACTCGTCTCATTTGAGATGAAACCACTATTTGGGAAGTAGATGGTTTAGGATCTGGAAATGTAACAGGAAGTTTGATAGTTATCGTAACTTTCCTGCTCACAAGAAAATTAATCACTTGAATTTGCAAGTACCTCATTACTTTTACAATAAACGTCAGTAGTACTCGTAATTGGTTATTTTTTTTGTGTGTGCACCTTCCTCTCTATCCTTTGGTAGAAAAGAAACAGCCATTCTTTTAGCGGTATTGTCACCAAGGTCAGCATGAGTTTTTTTATATGTATTTTTTCAAGGAATGTACACATCTCGGAATGACGCAAAACTCGCCTTCGTGGAAGAATTCAGAGCCAGGGAACGAAAATACAAGGAAACGATCTTCAAGCTCCAGGAAACAAACAGAAAACTCATAGAGGAAGTTATCAACCTCAAGGACGACTTATTGTGTGACTGCGATGACATGCGACCCTAATATCGGTTGCGCAATTCTAGACACAAACATTTGGCAAGATATAACCCACGAGTATTTCACTGATGTTGAATGTATTTATTTTATATCACACAGACGCAGGATACTTAATCATGGAACTTCCTATAACTTAGCCTGAGGAGATATTTGAAACTCTTTATGTCTAAGCTACTGTCAAAAAGTTTGAAATAGTAATTTTGATCATTCTGTATACTTTGTACAGGTCGAGTCAATTGTCTTGGTGGTTGATTTAATTCTGTTAATTTGTCCTCACTTGAAACAACGTTACCACATAATGTTACACTTGCGCACGATTATGAGGAATTAATTATAATATCGTCATTAGTTGTAAAAATTATATTTTTGAATTATTATTGTAACTTTCTGCTTAATTGACGAAGGCTGTGAGTACATAGTTCCATGATTATAAATCTTATAGCTTGATAATAAACTAAATAGTTATTTTCTTAGTGCATTTTGTTTTTATTCTGGAATTTCGGAGTTGATCACGTCTTTAAGTAGTTTGTATGTTTTGACCGGAATCTATTTCCTGAAAATGGGGGTGTGATCTCCAAAAACTGATCAGATATAACAATGATAATTTATAATGGCTGTTAACATTTAAATGTAATTCTGTTTTTGAACATAGATATCTCTTGTTATTTCATCAATCGATTTGTAATATATATTTAAGAACCTATATCTGATTAATCTGTTGATTTTTAGTATTTGAAATAATTCCTTATATAAGATTTGCAAAAGTATTACTTCATATAATAAAATATGTGCCTTAAATTTGTTAAGCTCTAAAAGAGGGTATGTTAACAAACTTATAGTACCTAAAATACAATTTCCTTGCAATTTAATTGACAAACTACGAATAAATATTGTATCTGGGTGGATAGATTTACGATTGTTAAAAGACTGAAATTATTAAATTAGTTTAAAATTCAGATAATTAATATGTTCAAACTCGAATTATTGTTTATATTTTGTGTAATAATAAGTTTACTGTAAGCACAGGAATTTCGCATGGTTGTTGCCTCAAAGCCATGTTTTTCTTTGTTCTTAAGTAAAGAAGAAATGGCATAAATTATGATTGAGGTCGACGCAGATTTGTCGATCTGTCCACCCACTGTGCGTATGCCGACGATCTTTTAAAACATATAGATACGGCAACTGAGAGCGAAAAACCCGACACCGCGAAGTCCACTATTTTGCGTCGAGTCCACTAGTCGCGTATCATACGTCTCGCTTGCTCGCATATGTCATCGCGATAAGTCTCTATCCAGCATGGCCCGCGGGACGGGGCGGGGGGAATGGCGGGGGAATCTACCGGTGGCGTGTTTAAACGCGATCGGTTTATATGAGATGGAGTATCTATTGTTTTAAAAGATCGTTGGCGTACGCTGTCCGATTTTGAAATTTAATTTTTAGTATTTCAAATTTAAAAATAGTAGCTATTACATTAACTGTGATTTTAAAATAGCGTACCTATTGTAAAAAAAATTAAAAAGAAAGTTCAGTAATTAACACTGAACCACTGTTAATACGTTGCTTAGTAAGTAGATAGTGTTTAAAGTGTGTTCCTATTAGTTATTTTCTTACTGTTTTATATGTATAATATAATAATTTAGGAAAGAAACATTTTTAGGTAATGCTTAAGGATATTTTAACTTTTTTTTTATGGCACAAGTTTCTTCATTGCTTATCTTTTAGCAACGGTCAACAGAACCAGGTGCTTTATCGTTAAACCGTGAGAAGAGAATAATCGTCATATGGGACGATTGCGTATTCTACTTAAATTATTTTCATGGCCGTAATTTTTTATGCAGGGCATCCCGAGACTTTTCCCGAAGACTTATTCCTTATTATGAGGAAGGAAGTAATTCATTCACAAATTTATTATTTTTATTTAAGCGCTGGTGTTTATTTTTTTTATAAACGGCAACGCAACCTCGGTGCGACGCACGACCAATTATCTCATCGTGGCTGCGTCAATCACCGTACAAGAAGGGCCTAACATTTCACTGTAAATTTACAATTTTATTCTCGGAATGATTCTAAATTTTCATATATCGTCTTTACAAATTATACGCAGGGCCTGTTAGCTGGATTAATTATCAGAAATGGTCTTGGTGTAATTTAATGTTAACACATTCAGTGCTGTGTAGGACACAGGTGACAGAACCATTGCCTTGCCCACGGCACCACCTATGTCACCAGCGATCTCAGAGAAGGTTGATTTCGAGATAAATTAAAATTAATAAAGCGAAGGAAACAAGTGAGGTAAAATGCGCTTTACACATTCATTGCACAAATATATTTTCAATTATTAAAACGGGCGCCGCTCCAGTTTGTACTACGGGAAATTCTTGTATTATGCCTTTATTTAATATGTGATATACTAAAGATGGACATTCGCAAACACCATCCGTTTATGGGGTCGTTCTACACTTCAAACCGAACAACTTTCCTTGATTTTGACATACGTATTTTTCTATACAAAATAGATATATTATCTGATTAAATATTTGATTTTGTTGCGGTGTCTCGTACACACTTCATGCTATTTACCTCGATGTGTGGCGAATTTAAAATAATTTAAAACTCTCAAGTACAACAGCCTTCAGTTCTAATCCGAGGAAGAATTTCATGTCAAATAGAGTGGTGAATGCATGGAATAACTTACCAAGTGCAGTGATAAGTGGACAAGTTTATCAGAGACGATACAAGTGCAGATTTAGGCTTATCAGCATAAGCTACCTGCCCAAAACTAATAATAATAATAATAATTGCACCAGTCACGAGGAGGCATATAAAGTATGCCTTAAACATAGTAGGTTTTTTCTACTGCTACTTACTTACCTACTTCTTTTGATATATTGAAAAACTTTTAGAACAAAAGTTGTAATAATGAAAAACTATTGTATGTATTTTGTATGTGTATTTAAACAATAGTTTTTTATTATTAAATTAACTGTACTCCAAAGTCCCACAAAAATTGAGTGATATCTGTAACATTTTTTTTTGTTAGTTAATGACTTTTTGCTCCAAACCGACGATATGCTGTTTATCAGTCCAAACTGAACTGCTCGACTGAGAGTTGTTCACACAAAATTCCATTCGGTTTCCGGATAATCACAGGGTTCCTGAAGAGGAGTTGTGCGATCATCTCGAAACGTAAGACTATAAAACCAAAAAGTGACTGGTAACGTAAAACATAATTATTTGAATACTGGCAACTATATTATAAGGATACAATAAATATTTAAGTTTCTCTACTTCTGACCTTAAACATTTGTATTTGGTCTGTCCAATTTCATGAATATTTATAACCTAAGATAAATATTTTGACATGTCCATTTTAATAAAATTAGTGATAAATTAATGTGAAAACATTCCATTTCATAGATAATAAAATAATCAAACAAGGGACCATTATTTTTATTTATTTATACGATTTTATGTGTAGTTTCTTCTATTTTGTCAATATTTAAGATTTAATTTGAGTGAAGTATATTTGGCTGCAATGTTTATTCAATCTAATATATCTGGACAAAAGATTATTTTCACCAGATATACAATTTTTCTCACTGGGTTCATATAACTCCATTTTATTGTATTTGATGCACAATACCCGAGTCATTTGCAAGTATTTTTATTTACTCTAATAAAATATAATTACATATATGATACTGTGTATGTATGTGCGATAATTGTAACAAATTCAATAACATGATCACCATTTTTCATGATTATCGATCTAATAATACTGCATTTTTGAAATGTGCCTTTCCATTTTAGGTTAAATGATATTAAACTATCTTTGTTATCCTCGTATCAAACTTTTGTTTTATTTTTTATTGCAAAAATCTTCTAAAACCCTCATTTAATTATAAAGTTATAGATAGCAGTAAGTTTTGTCGATATAATATTGCAATGGAGCAGTGGTTGAGGTTCTTCACCGGTCGATAAAAGACCTGTTACGGGAACGCAACCTGGTCACTTCTCCATACTAACGATTTAGTGATGTTTTGTAGATACAGAAAAAAAATCTTGAAAATATTAAAATGTATTTTAAAAAAATGTTTAATACGCATCTTTATGAAATCAACTATGAGTCTGTAGTTTCATTTCCCCGATTCATGTATTCAGTCAATAATTTACGGGTAAAGTTTTGATAAAATGTATGAAAAAATTGCAGACTTCGTGGCTATAACTTTGACAAAGTGGAAATTTAACATCTAGCTACTATACGTACATGTATAAAAAGCTATTATCCTCGTCCTTCGGCGTCTGTCTGTCCGTCCGGCGAATTATGCAATGAATTCAGTAATAAACCGTATTGTTAAAAAATATAACCACAATTTCATCGATATAGACATGTTTCATTTGTATAAAGGGGATTTTATAGTCAACATAAAAGACCCTCTTTGAATATAAATAATATTAGTATTAGTATTCTGGTCACCACACACACACACACGCGCATATATATATATATATATATATATATATAAAAAAAGCTAAAAAATTTTTTTTGTTTTATTTATTTATTTCCTTTCGTTTGTTTATCCAAGTGTCATAGTTTTCCATTTAAGCCTATAATATTTAGTTATCTATATAATAATATGTTAATATCTTACGGAATCTTGTTACATTTATATCTAATTTAGTATTTTATTTGAGTGCCTTGACCCATGCTCAAATAAATCATTAGTGATTATACTTAAGGAAAAAAAAATCAATGCAAAAGTGACATTAAAATGAAAAAAGTAGGTAAATAAATATATTTTTATTAGGAATTTCACACACAAACAAATTTTCTGAGTATAGTTTATAAACTTCAAATTATAAGAAGCTGTCTCCAAAGACAATCATAAAAGATAAATCCTCCAGATAATAAATATTAAATCTCATACTTATTTTTAAATGACACAAATCCCTAATCTCTTCATATACTATTTCTTATCCGTTATTTATCTCTTACCGCCCATATGTATGTCTCGGTGTGTTTTATTCACTATTGGCAACAAAACTACTAAATTGTAAAATCAGCAAAAAAAATATTCAGAAAATGTTTCTCAATTACGAGAATAACAAGTTTAAAATTTAATCAAAACCGATCGAAAGTTTGAGATATTCACATAGCAACGACGGACGCATTGAATGTCTCAAACCAACGTTGCGTCACGGCTTGTTGACACTCAGTTAGCCAGTTTATCAACTCTATTTCCATGGCCTTTCAACGTCTGTAAATAAATTGCAAAAAAATAGCAATTTTGAATTAAAAAAAAAAATGTATGCAGGAAAAATAAAGCAGTTCAGTGAAGTTTCTCTTAAATACGTTTGACTTTATAAGCTTCAGCTAAAAATAGTACATTTGTGTTAATGAATGTACTATTAAATGTCTGCAAGGTTATAATTTCGATGCTTCTTTCATCGATTTCGAACATAAAAACGGTAATCTAAAACCCGTGTGGTGTCGTCGATCAGCACTGCGTAGAATTTGTAAGAGTGTATAGATGAAAAATATCAATAGAGTAAGATCATAACTGGCGCCATCTGTACTTCCCGGAGACAGCTCCGATTTGAAGTTTAACAAAGAACTATGTGTATTGTTGAAAATACATCCTTATTTCTAGTTGTCTTCTTTAAACTTTCATACTTTTTATATTATCTTAGTATCACAGTGTATTCATCTTAAACTTTGTACCCCAATATATATTTTGTTCTCGACTTAAAACATTATTTACAATTTCACATTACTGCAATTTATTAACAGCTATTATTTTATTAACAATTTTGAAACGTAGAAATAGAAAAGGGTCATAAAATTATTTATTTGAAGTTAGGTTTTGTTTAACACACTCGGTGCCGATGATGCAAAATCTCATAAATGGTGTATATCGCCAGGTGCCATGTGCGACATATCGCAACATCATCTTACTGAATTTCTATTCATATTTTAAAACGTGGCATGTAGCGTATACCTGATTTCATGAAACGCATAAACTATTTTTTTTTTTCATTTTAGTTCGGTTTTGACGTTTGATTGTCTATGTGAAAAGTGCGCTAGTGGATTGAAAGTGTTTCTGATGGATTTAGCGGTAAATAATTCGAATTTTATTTACAAAAAATATCTTAATATAATATTAAACATAAAAAACAATCATTTTCATAGCGTTATAATAATTATTTGCCAATAAGAAACTAAAAAATGGGTGGCGGCCCTGCGTGCGATATTTCATTCGACGAACGACCTTCGCCGAACGGCGCCATCGTGCGTTCCACAAATTTTAAGGATTTTTGTAGGTGGACAAAATCTTAGAGAACGAATAAAAAAAAATAATAGAAATGACACATGAACTGTTGCGACTCCTTTCAAATGCAGCCTAAATATTTATAAATAAGGAAAATAAAGCCAAAGTTAAAAACAAAACCCCATCTTTAACAAATTTGGTGTCTGAATAGTGTCGCATCTCTTTCTTTCACAGTGTATCTCGTGCATTCTTTTCAAGATTTAGATTATGATTAACAAATACCCCTAAATAAGATTTTTTTCATAAACGTGTAATGTACCTCTCAGTATAACCAAGCTATGGAAAACCTCTGTGATTAATTTTGATTGAATTTAAATTTTAAAATCCTTCGGTGACTATTTAAATAATATTTAGATTAGCACAATTAAAATAAATCGCAAACTCCTAAACAAGGAGATTCATTAAAGTTAAAACTAATAATATGTATGTTTCTTTGGTGAATAATTTCATGATGAGAGCATTGCTCTTCGCTTGAGTATTGTTTGCATGCGTGATCAATTCGTAGACGCAAAAGTTGGTATTTAAAAAGTGTCCCGGATTCAGCCTCGATACGTCGTACAGGTCGCACGATTTCAGCACAAAGTCGCTGACGCTGTTCGGCCTAAGTGCGACGGCGGTGTTGGCGTTCTCGAAGAATCCCTCTGTGACGTTTTTGAACGTGACGTTGCGAAATTGCGCCTTGTATATTAGAGTGTCGACGAAAGAGTCGTTTGCGAAGTTGTCTATCGCGACGTTTGTCAGGAAAAGATTATCTAGGAACTTTAAGTTGAGGAAAAGGAATAGCTTCCTGTCGAACCGCTGCTTGAGGGTCACATTGGTTATATATAAGTTCTTAATGTGGTTAGGAAGAGATTGCAGAATTAGATGAGTGATGTTTCTTAAAGCTAAGGTTTGAAGGTTAGCCGTTGCCTTCTCCAAAGATGGGTCGAAGACGAATGTTTTACAATTTTCAATCGTAATCGCTATCGAGGTTTGAATTTTTTGTATGTTTGCGCGATATAGCTGGTCCTCTGGCTGCAAGGGTGAAGCTTCCTGTAAAAAAAATAATTTTATTGACACGAGAAGAACTAAATACAAGTTGCTTCATATTTTATATCAAAGGTTTGACATTGTATGCTCAAAAGCCGGCTGACATCTGTAATAATAAGTTTGCAACACACACAGTCCCCGAGCGTTTTTTCGACTGTCTAATTCAAAAATAGCCATTTTACGTTCTGAAAAAGTGTAATAACTGAAAAAAATATGGGGAAATACGGATAGCACTGTCACTTATTTATTTTATTTATTTATTGAAATATAATATTACAACTCTCTTAAGTAGTACAATATAACTAACATACACCTATTATTTAATAGTTTTTATTAAATCGACAGGCGACTGTTACGTTGTACAGATGTTTCCTACATCCCTAACTAGACGAATCTGTACTAAGGGAGGCAATTTGGTTTTGTTTGCTTAATGTGCCACTTCCGTCATCTGATCGATGCTATAATAATGTTTATAAACTATTTAAATATAATGTAGGATAATTTATGTAAATTTGATGGGCAATATTTAGGAAAAATCAATTCTTGTGTATTATGTATACAAGTTGTTTCATATGTTGTTTAGACTATTTTGAGGGTATTTTTTTTAGGGTGTTTCATATTGTAGGGTATTAGGTTGCCTAAGGCGCCCTAATACTGCCTATTATTATTATAAATAAAATACGACTAAGCAGCAATGCATCAATACATATTAAATTTCCTCTGGACTGGCGCAAAATACAGCATTATTTATTAAATTGCATATTAATTAACATTAATTAAATTATTTAGTAGTCATTAATAATTGCGATGATAAAAATGCAATAAATTATGCGTACGTCAAGAAAAGTGGCACAATGATAAGAACTGTTTGCCACAGTGCTTTATTAATAGTCTATTTACATGGTATCTTATTAAACTTTTACGTAAGTACTCTGCTAAGCCTAAAGTGACTATACTTACCTTTAGAAAATGCACCGGCTGTCACTTTAGCAGCGAATTAACACCACTGCGTATTAATATTATGGAGCTAGCTCATATTTGCAAATTGTTTTTTTCATAGGCCTTAATCTACACGAAGGCGGAAGGAAGTGAAAATAGATCTTTGTAGGGCATTCCATTCACAAATCTAGGAAGAAAAGAATTGAATCTAACTTACTTCTTCCTAAATGGTGGTTAAAGTTTAGCTAGGTGATCATGTCATCAGGCGTACGTTGGTTTGAAACGCTGAGAGCTATTTTCAAACCAAGCAGTTCATTACGGTCTTATATAAATTAGTAAATCGACTTAAGCTGTGCTAAAAATAGGACTGAAATCGCCTGAAAACATGTCTACTTGCCTTTCCGCGAAGTGCTTCTAGTTTGGAAAGGGGTTCCACACTGACACTTTTTTAAGGCAATTTTATGTTATAATAGCTTTCTGGTGCCCACTGTGGGGATTAGGGATAATCGTTGGCAGTTCTTACCCTTCGGTGGTTGTTCCCGAGTGTCACTGAAGTTCAGTAAACTTCCCTACCTTCTAACACGAAGTCTTATATAAGAATATAAGACTTCGTGTCCGGCAGGAAATGTCATCACACCTTTGTCCATGTAATCGTCCCCGTGACCGTGATATGTGCTAGTATAAGATTACTGCTCACTTTAATTTTATGTATAGATAGAATAATTTATTATAAGCTTATAATGAAACTATTCTGGCTTTAACACACTCAGCGCCGATAACGGTATATCCCGTAATCGCCGTATACGACAGGTGCCGTTTCCGGATAAAACCGTTATCGTCTTAATGCGTATCTATTAATATTTAAAAGGCAGTAATATCTTGCAAGCCTGTAATTGAATCAGTGCTTGTGTGGGTTGACATAGTTTGCCAATAGCTCCGGGCACATGTAAGAATTCTTGGCGAAACCAAAAGATCATTTTTTGTTCGAGCATGACTTAGGTGGGAAAATCTAAATCGTTGATCGAAAATAATGTACGATACAATATCTTACCGACTGGGTGAAGTAACAAAGCATATACACATAAACACACAATTACAGATGTGAGATGTTGTCTGTTTAATTTATGTCACATATTATTTATTTATTTATATTCGTCGGTAAACTCACAGCGTTACATTAATAAAAACTACAATATTAACAATTATAAGTTACACATTTAAATCTAACAATAAGGAGACAGTCGAAAAATAAAATGAAATAAAATAACAAAATGGAAAAAAAAGAGAAAAATAAACCCATGAATGGCCATAAAATTGCAAGCCTAAAAACAAGAGAAAATAAATCATTGCTGTACGTTGTGTAGTAAGTGTGAAAGTAGTGATAATGAGTAACTGAGTTAAGTAACAAGGCACACACACGCACAATTACAGACATGCGAAATGTTGTCTACCTGTTAGGAATCAACGGCCTTGCATCATATGAGTCAATTATATTCTGTTTAATTTATGTAGAGAGACAGCTCTGACTGGTTTTAATCCTACACAAATTGATATTTAAACACTCTTAAAATGTTTGTTTACACATGAAAATGCGCAGGCCGGGCGCTAATTTGCAAGTAAACAAAACTCACATGATCGCAAAAGCACATAATGCGTCCTTCCCCTCGGCACGTGATGAACTCGAGATTCTGCCCGATCACTTCTTTCCATACGATTAATAGAACGATGTAAACGCCAAATTTGCCCATTGTTAATTCTATTACAGATAGAACGTTTCACTACATGGTTTTCACTCTACCCAAATGGTGTCGTTGTCACGCCGAGAGCACAACACAATTGATAAAAATAGACACAATAAATTCCAACACTGATAACACAACAAAAGGCCGGCGGTCTGTGCCTGTGTTAGTGGAATACTGTGGACTATATGATAAATGCTGCTTACAGTGAGTAATAATATTTGTCCTTCTGTCGCTTAATGATAAAATTAATAGTGCTTTTGTTGTGCAACGGACACGCTACTTAGACTGATAATTCTAAATTTTCACTCCGTTTTATGTTATGCAATTTAAAAATATGTACGTTGCCTTCAATTTGATTTAAATGTGGAGGTATAATTATTAGTCTCATCGCACGTAATTGTTTGTATAACTAATTACGTTATCGGTTCAGTTTTTTTCTATTAGCCATGTTTTAATGACTGAATATTTTTTATTTAGAAATGTTTACTCTATTCAAATTTATAAGGAAATTGAGTATTAGTACGGTAGATGCTTGAAGGTGGTGCTTGACCTTGGGAAGTACCACTGTGTGCTGCCTATTTTATATGATTGTACCGGCTGGCAAATATCACCACCTGATATTGTCCTTCATACATTATAAATATGAAGGCAAATTAAATGGCCGGAAATTGCCTCTTATTATTCGAAGGTACAGAAGAAAAATGATATTGTTTTATCTCATCTTATCTTCTAGATAATTAAAAAGTTAATTTTTTACATTTTCTAAAAGTTAAGAGCCTCAAAAAATCTGTATTTTTCTATACATTTCATCAAAAGTTTACACGCAAATATTTTATTGTCTGAATATAAGAATTGAGAAAATAAAACTACAGAAGCATATTTTATTTTATAAATATGCCAATTCAACTAAGTTTCTTTTAAAATACAGTGATTCCGTTTTCCATAATTAACCAACAACGGTACAGCGTGTTAGATGAGACAGAACGCCACCACCACAGTAAGAATATTAATTGTGCAGATTAGCTCACCGTTCTGGCAGAGATTTCCCTTAGTGACCTGGATGGCTGTATCAAATGTGACCTCAGAGAACCTCGGATCCAGTTTATCCAGGTCCTTTAGGAATATGTTTGCGCTGGAAATACGTCATCACGGGTTTTGCGTTCGACCCTTAAGCTGAAACTTCAGACCCAGCATAGTACAGCTAACATCATATAAAGTTGTTGAGTTATATGTCCAAAATCACCCCTTAAAACGATACTGCTGACTTTAACTTCATCTGTATAATATAATATTGTCAAGTTGTAGGTACCCATAGATATCTGCATGGAGAACTATTTAATAGATATTCTCAAATAAAATATGATTGTAAGGTTATAATATTAGATACTAACTAAAAACATTATTTGTAGGGCTAGTTATACCAAAGCATAACAAATTTACACAATAAACACCTCCTCGGCACCCACACGACACTCTGAACAAGTTACTTTGCTCCCCACTTCTAATTCGTGCCTGCCGCATACGGGCTCCGATCCAGCGGGAATCTCAAACAAATTTTATCAGAATCTCTTGAGCCGATATCTAGTTGTAGTTGTAGATGAACAAACATTCTAACAAAAGATAGATTTTAAGGAATCGAGCAATGTTCTATAAAAATATATCTGATACGATCATTCGATTTATAAAAATATTTATGCTAAATAAATCCAGTTATCAATCGGTAAGAATATGTCACTTTAAGGTCAAAAAATTAATTGTGATCAATTATTAATCCGTTTCTTCGTATTCAGTTTGGTTTGAAAGTTGTAAGTGATATCTCACCATTGAACTGGTTCTCTATAGCTTTCATTGGCCTTCTTTTCGAAGTGTAATTTTTGTGTCAACGATTAATTACTTAGATACTTTCAATTTGTGACGTTTTCAATTGGGACAGTTCTAATTTGATTTGCGATCAATTATTAAAAAAATATCCCTTGAAATAATAGATCTATTCCAGTATAATTTTCATAAAAATTAGCAAGTATTTACAATCAGTGGCATGCCCATAATTTGTACAGTAGACAAGCCTTATCGCATGGCGACTTTAGGTGTTGGTTCCAGAAGCCTAACGACTCTCGAAAGTGCGACTAGCGAAAAATTACAGTATATTAAAAAAAAAATGCATATAATACAAATTTTTCCTTAAAATATCTGGGCAAGCCCGGCTTTTCGGCTTCTGTGCAAGTACCAATAAGAATTTAGGAGAAATCATAAATCCTTCAGTTCGCCATTGAGTAAATTTTACATGTACTTTATTCTAAGGTCCATGAATCTCTTTATGTAGTTTTTCTTTTGCCGTTTACGATGGACCTGATCTCGGCCGTCGACTTCCACGGCAGCTAAGCTAAACACAGCTAGATTGAAAGACGGTTTCATCATTACCGTGGATCGCGTTCTATGGAAAGAAAGACTTCTTGTTACGTAAATCTTTAAACCAGTTCATAAACTCATTTGGTATACGATAAAAAGTTGGACTCAGTAAGGGTAGAAATAAAATGATATTAGCATTTTATATGTGACATTTATTGATAACAATTATTTTTATTAGTATTAAAAAGTAAATTACTTATTCTAATCAACAGGGAAAAAAAACTGAATCATAAACTGACAGAATTAAATTTGAATATTTTTTTTAATGTCTTTTATTCAGGAAAAACGTCTAAAAAAATACTTTCTTAACTGCTAAACGTTATTTATGGAATTTCAGGTACCTAAAATTAGATCTACATTTGAACGTAGGTATACATAAATTCAAAATTAAAAATAATAATGGCACAACAATTTTGTAATATTTTAGTTAGAAATAATAATAAATTAAAATACATTAATAATTGTGATTTTGAGTAACTTTTAGGATTCACTTAAAATGTCATAGTTACGATTAACAGTTATATCATGAAAAAAATAGGCGTTTCAATAATTATTTCAGAAACGGTAAAAAATTGGCCTACTAATATTACTATTTTCCTTGATCTCTCATCTCTCCACCGGCTGGATTAAAAACGCTCACCGCATAGTTATGGCTTTAATAGCCTCTATTCATAAGGTTCAGAAATACAAAACAGCTTATAGAGAAGATAAAAAAGAATCACGCCCAAACACAGCAGTACCCACAATCTACTAGATATAATTTAAAGAACTAGCTAATTCCTTTAATGGCAAATAAGGATAATCATTGAGTACCGTGTTTTTATAAATCATTACTTCAAAGAGGCCTGTTCCAGTCAAAGATTTTGTGAGGCGAAGGTATGGTTCTACCGACACAGTACTGGGCCAGCACTACTTCGTTCTATTTTTGTGCCTTAGATGGAATATTTGGTTTAGGTATCAGGCAGTAATTTACCAATATTGGTAGCAGGAGTACCGTCGAACGAAACGACAGCTTCGAAAGGAATATATTAAACTGTGTCAACTGAGAAATTAGATATAAATTTATTTTGTCATTTATTCGCAAGCAGTTCTCGGTAATACATCATGGAATTAAGGTCATCAGATTGACACAAAAAGACGACTTTTTCTAGTCTACCATTTTATACTAACAATACATTTTACATAAAAGTTTTAGTATCCATGTCGCGACACAAACAAAATGCACAGCAGAACCTTGCAGTTTTTTTTTTCGACCTTTTAACTTTTACATTTAATTTATCTTTTAGGCTTGTTATTAACATTTAAATTAAATAACTTCAACCTATGAATCAATAAACATTATATATCTCTGTGATTCATGCATGAGAAATCGAGATTCTCAGATGTTTGCATAGAATTGATGTGTAATTTTGATTAATGGAATAGTCGTATTTGTGAACTAAAATTATTTGTATATATTATACAGAGTCATCTTTTTCTCGTGCACATCTTTTTATGGAGTTATTCTACATACCAAACTGAAAAAGTTTTGTTCTACAAGTTTTATTAATTTTGATATATTTCTTCCATACAAAATAAATAATATCTCAGAAAACGTTCGGTTCCCTTGCGGCGCAGCTCGCCGGGAGCAAATCAAACGTAGCGAAGGTCAAGATCGCGAGTCGCTCCGGTCAGGAGGAGCAAAACTCGTAGAAACAAAAGTTGATCAGTTTGAAGTATAGAATGACCCCATAGGTGTGCGTGAGAAAAAGTTCACTGCATGATTGAGATTGAAATTAGTTTATTTGAATACCTTTTTAATCGTTATTTATTGTTAATTATTACTATAAATAAAATTATACAATTATTTTTTGTGCTAACTCCTCCTAACATTTTATTTTTTATATTATAAAAATTAGAACATTGATATGTTCCCGCTGCCAGCCTATTTGGCATTAGAAAAAATAATAATAAACGAGATTAAGAAAAAATGATCGAACATACTATATTTTTTGCCATTACAATGATGGGCATACTCAACGTAATCCAGCACGTTCTAGTCGTTAAGATTGGTATATTTTTTACAGATAATATACGCTGTACGTTTTTGATATTCCCACATTTTGGGGACAGTTTACGACAGGACTGATATTTATACTACCTTTCACCAGCGTCGGTGATCATACAACATTATATATAGAGAAATTTATGAACATAAAAAAAAATATGCACAAAACAATGCATTTTCTAAGGTAGCATACAGTTTGTGTTTAATAAATAAATGATTAACTTTCCAAGCTTTATATCTTTATCTTTTTCCTAGTACTGCTAGGTCTGTGATGAGGAAATCACAGCGAGCCAGAAATTTGCCATCGCAAAAAATGTAAAAGTCCGGGATACAATGCAGATCAATATCCACTCTCTTTAACACACTCAGCGCCGATAACGGTATATCCCGTAATTGCCGTATATGACAGGCGCTTAATGCATTTCAATTGTGCGCAATTTGAAAAGTGCATTAGTTGAATTGAAAGTATTATTGACGGATTTAGCGGTAAATAATTCGAGTTTTATTTACAAAAACTATGTCAATATAATATTATATATAAAAAACAATTTTTTTCATACTATTGTACATATGGTTTGCCAATTATAACTTAAACTAAAAAAAGGGTGACAGTCCCGCGTGGGATATTCCGTTCAGTAAATGTGCTTCGCCGATCAGGCGGCAACGTGTGGTCCGCGCGTTAGACATACAGATGATGACAGGTAGATAATACCTCGCAAGTCTGTAATTGAATTAGTGCTTGTGTGGGTTGACATAGTTTGCCAATAGCTTCCAGGCAAAGAATTATTAGCAAAACCAAAAGACCATACAAGAGTTACTTCACCAATACGGAGCTGAATGTGTTAAATTTATCAAGTGTGATTTGTTTGTGTGTGTCAATAATTTAAATTGAAAAAAAAAACATAGTACCTGGTGGACTAATGGTATGAGGCCCCGGTTTCGAACCAGAGCGGGTCGAACAGACAGGTTATTTTTAACCATTGAGAATATTCTCGACGCCGCCGACTCAGTAACGAGACATGCACAAACACGCATTAAATTACAGGCTTGGAGATGTAGACTGCTTGTGCATCGTGAAGACAATAAGGTAGTCGGAGCTTTGCCCAATTTTTAAAATTTAGGTTTAAATGTTTTAATACTGTGGCGATTGGCCTACAAACCACGAAGCTGAGAACGGAACTGAGTGGAGATGACATACTATAGTGACAGTCATAAATGTACGAGCATTTCTTAACAGCTAACCCGCGCATACATAGTAAACGTCACATAGTAAAGTTTTTCGTTGTTCGATTTTAGAGTGATTTTTATACTGCTCACCTGCCAAGAAGAGTCGGATAACCGCTCTTTAGCAATTAAAACACGATGCACCAAATCCCAAACGTCCATAAAACATCAGAATTTACTTGAAAAAAGCAGATAGTTTCATAACTTGAACGACAGATGGCAATATCACTTATGACACACAGTTTAATGCATATTATCTGATTTTCACGATCTTTCAGATTATATTGAAGTGGATAAATAAACGCCATCTATGATTTGGCTTTTCTTAACCTTTGAGAAAAATTATATGCGGTCTGTGTCACAGTTGGTTTCTCTAAACCAAATTTGTGCACCATTAAGAGCTCGCCGCCACTTCATGGGTTGAGCTATCTAAGTCACATATGTATCACAATTATATTAATTCAGTTATAATTTATTTAGAGAGATAGGTTCACTCAACAAACGCCGAGAATTGACGAACTACGTACAATATGTATGATTCCTCTCCAGCCCAAGATCTGTTCAAGGCCTTACGTGAACAGTTTCCGGCTCGCGGTGCATTCCCCGTGCTAATGCGAGGAGTCACAACGCGAAACCTGTCGCGGTTGTGTCACTTCCGCCGGGTGACCTTGTCGCGGACCGTCACCGTGGCGGGCGCGCCCTTGGCGTTTATCTCGCTCATGCGCTTGTGCTGGTAGGTCAGAGGCTCGTGTAGCTTCGAGTCTCCCTTTTTGTAGAAGTCGTTGTAGTCGAGGCGGAACGAGAGAGTCTGCAGACTGACCTCATTCTGCAGCGCGAGCTTAAGAATAAATGTCTTCACATGGCCCCTGCAAAGAATTCATAATACATAATGCTGAAAAACATTTAAAGGTAATACTGCAGTTAATATATTAAATAATCTAATGATTAAGTAAGCTGATATGCTCATATCTGATTCTCAGTTACTAGCGATTTGCCAAGATTCAAGAAATTTATTGAACTGGACCTATAGCTTCCCCCACTTCCTGTCGTAGCCGATTCCAATTATCCACAACTCTATTGGAGATAAAGTTCTTCCTAGAATTAGTGGAACAAAGAGATTTAGATATCATTGAATGGTCGCGTAGTTGCGTGTTTTGATTAAACGTGAATATGTCCTTAATTGCACAATTATAATGACCAGTTAATATTTTGTAAGTCTCAATGAGGTCACCACGATCACGTCGCTCCTGTAATGAGGTCAATTTTAACACAAACAGCCTTTCTTCATATTCCAAGCGTTTTAGTTGTGCGGGTATTTTTGTGAATCTCCTTTGAACTACTTCCAGTATGTCATTTACAAAGTATGGGTCCATATTTTACAATATGGTTATCTTATTTCCGGTTTTTTATCTTTATTATTAATTGAAGCCAATACCATATGCACAAACAAAAAATAAAAAATTCTCACCTGTACGAACGAGCCAATACATTTAAATCAGCTTTCTTTGCCGCCAAGTATTCTTTGAACTGTTTCCTCGCCTCTTTGTCCAATACCTCTTCTTGCGAAGTGATACCAAATTCACCTGAATAGTAGTTATTATTATTATATAAAATATATAAAGGTACAACCACCCAGATTTTATATCGTATCCTATATATTTTAAGTTCCCTGCGTACCTTTAAATTGACCACAAACTTAGGATTTAACCATTAACGTGTACATTTCGATTAAACAGTCTTGTACACACAGTATGTAAAAATCAACAAATTTGTATTGATAATACCTACTCTTTTTTGAAGAATAATTAAGAAATATAGTTTGTTTTCATATTATTTAATTTTAATAAAAATGTTTTGATGGCCAAATTATTTTCAAACTTCGAACTGATTTGAAATAAATATGATCATTACTAATTCACAGCACGTCCGGGCTTCGGCAGTCATCATAAATATAATATATGTACTCATAAATAGGAAATCCTTAGCAAAGACAGTAAAAGGGTTTCTACGCCTATAGGTACTGAACCGTAAAACTGTGGTTCCAACATGTTGAAAAATTAAAAATGAATTTAGCAAAAAAATGTCACTTTAATACTCTACAGGCCAAATATTCTTTCAATATTATACCTTTTGCGCTCCTCTCGATCTTCAATTTCTCTATTAGCTCCCTCCTCTCCCGTTCCTGGCCAATTTTGTCATAGAGAGCGTCCGAGAAGTCCCTCAGAGCCAATATCTCCGTATAGACGTTGCCTAGGTAAGACTGAAGATTCTGTAGAAAAATACATTCTGTTTACACTGTTACAATTAAGAAGCACATTGACTATAAAAAGCTTACAGTGGTTTGTTTCAAATTCCATAATTTAATTCAAACGCCGCAGTTCAATTAATTTCCTGTTATTGGGATTTTTTTCTGCTAATCTCATTCAGTAATGAGATTGGCAGTTCAGTTGCCTTTCATATAACCTGTATATTTTACCCTGGGGCAGGAATCTTTAGCTAAATTAAATTGATTGCAAATGATTGCAAAAAGCAAATGCACTTCTACATGATCAGAAAAGCATTCTCCTGCATCACAGTCGATTTGTTTCTCAGACTACATAAAACATATGTTTGTCCTCTCCTAGAATACCCTTACCAGATCTGGAGCCCATACTCCGTGAAGGATACCAACTTACTAGAGGGAACTAAGATGGTAATGCCCCTGAGGTACAACTCGTACGAAAATCGCTTAGAGATACTTTGCCTCACTACTTTGGAACAAAGAAGACAACGAGGAGACCTGATTGAGACCTATACCTACCTCAGGAAGTGTTAAGTGCTATTTCAGTTAACAGTTTTAAAAACAAATTAGACAAATACTTAAAAACCAAAAATAAGAAAAATTAAAAACACTCAATACGGGAAATACTGCTTGCGATATAAATCAGCTTGAAGCTGCTAGCGTAAATAAATAAATTTAAAATGAGCACAAACATTGTTGGAGACATGCAAGAGCGCTCCGACGGCGACGCGGTCCAGGAAAGCAGCATGCGCGGCGAGCAACGCGTCGAGCGTCCGCGCCGCCGTCGCCGCTTCGAGCAACGTCCTCCACGCGGCTTCAAGCGCGGCCGATGCCGCGTGGTGCTGCAGCTCTCCGCAGAATCGCACGGCTTCAGCGCGCAGCGCGCACACCCGCGACACGAGGCTGCTCACCTCTGACAGAAATAAAAACGTCACTCGGAGCAGATATACACACCACTTAAACACCAACCACTATTGGTTAATCTAGGCCATGATATATGCTTACTTTGAAATATCTAGATTTCCTAGCAACGTAGAAAATGTCATGGAAATAAATACCTATGAAATAAAAATGTTAACATATTTTTCACGTGTCCACAAAATTCCCTCTTCCCTGTTTTTTTGTCTGAATTATCTATAAATAAAATTCCATTTCCTACGAATGTGTTACTGTTTTCCAATAATCTTAACGTTTTTCAAATTATCCTTAGATTCACCGACTTGCATAGCCTAGTCATTTAATAGTCCTAATCATAAATCTTATGGCAAAGATGATCATCCATAAGAGAGTGGAAATGCCAATTTAAAAATAAAATGAATTATGAAAGAAAAAAAACAGTTTCCGGTAGGAACTAAACCCATGCATTGTCACGTAATGTAGACCAATATTAATAGAATTGTTCCGTGGCCTTTAGGAAGAAGTTCTTAGTAGCTGGAGAGGATTCATTACTTACGAGGAGACAATTCTTCCATTGCTTATGCTAATTGCATCCGTTTCTGTTTAGTTTATTAAAGTGCTGGTAGGAAAATAGATTTGTGCAGTGGTTAAAATGGCACAGAAAGTTCTGGTTTTAATGGTTAGGGTTTGTGAAAACAGTTTCAAAAAATTATTAGTAATGGCGGCGAGTCCAAAAATGGCAAACATTTTAATAAACGTGCACCTAGCGTAATTGTAAAGAGTAAGGTATTCTCAGTCAGTTCAGTTTAATGCTGCAGAACGGCATTTATTTCGAAAGTTACATTGATATTTGATATACAATATAAATATAGTGACAATGAATACCCACAATATATGGACATATGAGGAGTCTTGCTGTAGCTGCGCAATACAAACAAGCACGTATTCATTGTTACCGCGATTAACGTCTACTTTCAATGAGTATGTAAATAATACCGGCGTAATTCTGGATAATCCTCAACGTATTAGGATTATAAAATCAACATTTATATTAACAGACAGACAGCATTGCTGATGGGTATGTTTCCGTTTCTGTTACTGAGATAATTGAATATCAAGACAGTTCTTAAATTGGTTGATGCTGTTTGCGCCAACGACCGAATCCTGCGGTTGATTCCAGGAGTCCACCGCTCTATTACAGATGTGTGTTCTCATTAGCTGTGAACATATTCTTAAGCTCTTGACAATTATAGTGCCCCGTCAATATTTTATATGCAAAATGAGATCACCACGCTCTCACCTTCCTTTGAGAGTAAGCAATTTGAGTCGCTTAAGCCTTTCTTCATATTCCAAACCTTTCAAAAATCCTGATATTTTAGTGGCTCGCCTTTGGACTTTTTCCAATAAATCGCAGTCCTTAATGAAGTATGGATTCCATAATTGAAAGCCATACTCCAATAATCGGGGTTTTGTATATGTTATGGGCAAATTCGTGATACGTTTTTTAAAAATAAAATAAAAATGATCTGGACTTTAAGTTGTTTACTATTAACAATTAACAAATGAATAAACTAACCTGACATTTTGGTTAGCCGCTTATGCTCGAGAGTGTGGTTCCTCCACATGCTGGAGAGGACGTGCTCCATTCGCTTAGCGCGCCAAAGGTGACCGAAGAGCGCCCTGTACCGGCTGGCCGTGGCCATCGGGAACAGCGTGCCCAGGGGACCTTCGACGCGATAGCCCAGCGAGAACACGTCCCAGCCGAGGTCGCCTGGAAAAAAATAATTTTACAGTAACGTAATTTTTTTCTTAAATGCTTAAAAAGAATGGAAGTACTCAATTGCGTTTAGAAACATGACGAATCCTACAGAATCTTGGGTTGTTATCGATTTACAGGAAGTATCAATTTGATGTGGGTTTTAATGGAACCAAATTGGATTATTGCTGCTCCATTTCTTTCTCCAATGAGTCACACGACCATTGAGTCTAGTGGTTAGGGTGTTTGACTATTGACCCGGTGACCGCGAGTTTGCGTTTTACCAACATCTCCCCTAACTCTAGTAGAAGCAAATTTGTCTTAGTAGAGTAGCGTTCAAAGTAATGGACTGTATGATTACACCAAAATACACCCGTAAACTGACAGTCTAGCCAAATTAAGTATATTAGTAATATTAAATAGATATTATTATATATTTCGAAAAATTTTTAGGCTGATGCTTGATTTATCCTAATTATTACCTGGTTGCGGAGGAAATAAGTTGACATGTAGCCTGCTAATAATTTCCGGATCGTCATATTGGGCATTTGTGGACCTGATGGCTGCCTCAAGGATGCAAGTGAGGTTGTGAACGTAGAGTTGGCTCGCAGGTTTGTTCAGTTCGGGTCTGAGAAATATATTAAGAACATTATAGAATATATTATCAATACGCTTGATCCAAATAGTTAAACTTTGTGCCTCGCTCTATGTGGTAATAAGGGGCAATCTTATGTATCAAGTTAAAGATACAGTGAGAATATTTAAGAGAAACTGGAACTAAAATGTATTAGACTCAATACTTGAGATACAGAGAGAAGACAGTACAGACCGGCATTTTAAGAAAAAGATCAACATTCACCAATACTCATAGATACGATCATATCAATGTTTCTCTCAAAGTAATTAAATAATAAATTAAAGTGCTCAAAAACAAAAACAAAAACTAAAAAATGTATTTATGAAACAGAAAGAGATTTAGTCCTTTCAGATTCAATTAAATAAATTATCTAAATCTACAATAATCAGTGAATTTTAATAAATCCATTATCAACTCGTTATTAATCATTAAATTATTAACAAATTTTTATCGACCTCGTAAATTCATCTAAGTCATTTGAAAATCCTTCCTGGCAAAATTTTCTAAAATGCATGCATGGACCAATACGCATCCAAGTCCCCTAATATACACACCACAGAAGTCTATTCTTATTAACACACAAACAAACATAACCACCCCACTATAACCATTATCATCACATCGTTCAGTCCGGTGGAGCAGTGGTTCTGCTTCTAAATCCAGAGGTCCCGGGTTCGTATCCCCATTGGGTCAAACCCAGTCAGGTCATTTTTCGCCGTTGAGAATATTCAACAGCGCTGTTTCAACACTGTCCAGTCGACATTGTTGAAAAGCATACAAGTACGTTAAGTAACAAGACAGAAAAAAAAACACTTTCAGTTACAGACTTATGAGATGTTGTTTGCCTGTAATGAACGGCCTCGCATCATGAAAAAAACAATAAGGCATTCGGAACTACATCCAATAGCACCTCCCTGACAACATAAGCCATACAAACAAAGAAGAACCACACTGTTCATTTATTTAGCTTTTGAGTATTTATTTGTTTTTTTCCTTATATTTACAAATAAATAAATAAAAGTTTTCACATGAACATACAACAGCTCATATTCGCTAGAACATCATGTAAAAATAATTTGCTCACTCGATAAGTCGCATTAGGTTGTGGACAAAGTCGCCCTGTCCCAGGAGCAGATATCTCCGATGCGCCGTTATATGCTCGACGAGTCTGTGGTCGGCTAGGAGGGCGGAGAGCAGACGCCTCGATGCTTCGTAGTAGGCGCCTGACATAATGGTGTGGAGCTTTGTCTCCGGCGCACCGGAAAAGAGAAGTTCCACTGAAAAATTAAAGCATGAACGTGTAACACCACCGTAAACTAAGATACCATCATAGATAGTGAATGCTAATTTGGATGCTGTGATGTAAAATATTATAGACGGTGGGTTGTAAACTAAAAGGACTGTGTTGTATATAAGAATGTTGGCAGGCTATACGTTATATTTAATGATGGCGGGCTCTAAGCTATAAGCAGAATGGTGTTTAAACTAATATAAGCACGTGGGGCCTAAATTATAAGAACTGCGTTGTAAACTATGAGAAAGGATATTAAAGAATGCCTCACCGCTGCTGCTGTCGAGGACGCGCCTCAATGCCTCTCGCTCGCCCAAGTCATCGTCCCTCTCGTCGCAGGCCTCCCGCATGAACTGCACGGACTTCCCCGTGGCCAGAATCTGCTCCGCCTGCTGCTTTGTTATGAAAGACGGCAACATTGATTCTCTGTTTGTGGGTAGAAAATTCAACAATGATAAATGAGGAGCTGAGGAACAAATGATGGTAAAAAACATTTAGACACAAAATATTTTTTTTTGTTCAATTGCGTTCATAATGCTGATTTCTATCAATTATCTTATATAAATGAAATCAAACCGTCGATCTCCATAAGAGCGTTACTATATTCTGTGCGGCACTTTGCTTGTTGCCTTCGAAAATTTTAAACCAGTCTGGTACTATTTTAACAAGAAGTAAATAGTCTGTCCGCCAACCCTCATAAATGATTGTTTACTTACAAATTCATTAGAAATAAAAACATTTGCGCACATGTCTGGGACCGGCTTTATACTTCTACAACTCTCATTTATAGGTACATGAAAACTGAATGAACTGTATCAAAAAAAATATAGTAAATTGTAGGTTATACTTTCACAATTAACTCAACTTCATACCTAACTTTGTATTTGTCGTGCCACATCCTGTCCAAAGAGACTCCACTTCGGCTCTGAATAAAAAATTCATTGTAGGGGTCGTCAATTTCACCTAAAATTTATAAAAAATATATTACTATATTTCATATGCTTACTTTTTATTACTATATATCATATATATACTATATATCATATTTTACATATATACTATTTATTGTTTCATATTTTCTGACGACGCCGAATGCCGAAAGCTAAAAATATTGTATCATCAAATCTCTATATATCATATGGTTATTTTTTATTTGTATGATTTTTTTAATTAAGAGGTGAATGGTGGATAGTTTTATTTTGAAGTAGAAATATGAGAACCACTAAACCCTTTTATCCAAAATATTTTTAGAAATTTTACTGATTCTTTGCAGTTGTCGAATTGATTTATGATTATGGGGTGATTGGTGGTTGTGGGGAGGAGGGAAGACAACGGCTTGTGAACAGCGGTCCAAACGCACATTAACTCATTTAGTACATCAGAGTCTATGGTTTTATTTTTGTGGTTGGAATGCAAAATATTCAAAATGGCCTTACCGTCTAACAGCCATCGGCACAGCATGATGTACAGAGGATAACAGACAGTGGTGAGGAGTTGCTTGACCAGGCCACGCACCTGGGGATCTCCGTGGCTAGCAAACCGATGGACGCATGTGGCCATCTCTCCACCTGCAGAAGGAAAATGCAATCGTCTCAACAGCCAACCAACATTATTAATACACTTAAGGGTTGTCTATGCATATAATTCACTATGCTAAAGTTCACAATGTTCTAATATTCAAAGCCAATTGTCTGTGGTTTGTCTGTGTCTTGTCGTTTTTAATTCGCGTAGTTTTATTTGATGCAGTTTTCTGATGAAAATAAAATGCAGGGTCAACAAAACATTCGATTTAATTGACAACTGCCGCAAAGCCACAAATATCCTTTATATAAACCCATTTTAAAATGTCTTTTAACTTTTTTTTTTCCACAGTGTAGATCTAAATTTTCCAAGGACCTACCTCTATTAATAATTTCTCGTTTATCTGGGAAATTCAATTTTACAAAACTAACCTTCAAAACGTAATCCGCCGAACTTTATCATTACATTGTAATGTGAGGGCCATATTTTATTTATATAAAACAATATAGAGCAGAGCTGTTGTCTTTGTGGGGCATGGTCATAAATCACACTATTTCATAACGGCTGTTTAGTTTAGCTAAGTTTGATGAGAGATGCGATCTTTTCATACGAAAACAATGCGTCACAAAATGAAAACATCAAAATGAATCTTAAACAAATTGATACTAAAAAGACACTCTGTAGGATAAGAGGAAACGGTTCTAATTCAGCTTCCGAGATTTGACCTAAACCAACATACAAACATTGCAAGCTAAAAGCATATAAAACAGTATCAATATATTTTATAAAACTTTTATTGAATTTGCATTTTTATGAAATCAGCTATGTCCCTGTAATCATTGTAATTTTGCGATTCTTGTAATCAGTCAAAAAGATATTTCCTTTTTCGTTCTGTATCCAAACATGATAAAACAATCAGTATTATTTTTATTCTATATCTACAAAGAAGAGAGTCACAATATACAACTTTTATATGTATAAACGATCGGGTTGGGACCTCCTAAACAATTAACATAAAAATTATAAGAATGTTGGAAAGCCTTTTTTAGTCGATTGATTGTTGGAGTTTAACGGGCCAACTACGCATAGTTTTTTTTTTATGTTCTTTATTTATAAACAAAATATACATTTTTTATTTGTTTGTTTATTAAACTCTTGCGGGTTTTTATGTGAACTAGTTCTCTGAGGATTTGCTGAAAGTATTAATATATTCGTTGAAATAAAAATATACTAATAGCTAAATATGTTATTAAAACACCGGGACCTTTCTTATCGTGAGCTGCATGCGCTATGATTGCTAGCCACCGCAGTCGGTGCAAGGGTTGAATAGCCCACACGGACAGTCTTCTCAAGGTCACTGCTCCCGTAGGGCCATCACTAAGCTAAAAAAAAACACATTTATATAAAATTACAAATGTAACAGTCTCTACACTCTTATCTTATCGAGAGTGTTTTTACTGCAGAAAACTATTATGAAATATACGAATACTGTTTTAAGAAAAATGAGTTTAAGCAGTTTCATAAATAGCCTCGATAGACCAAACGGTGAAATGTTTATTTATTTTAATTCCAGCAAATATTATAAAGAAATGTTACAATGCAAAATATCTTTCCGAACTAGGCTTTCGCCTGTTCTAAGGAAGACATTTTGACTATTAATTAAAAAGCTGCCGCGTTGAAACATTATAACATAAATAGATATGGATATATACGGAATATAATTGAATGCCTACAAACAAACATACATACTACAAGATAGATATATATACTAATACAATTAATATAAGAAATAAATGTATATAATGATTATATACAAACATACTAATAAATATTACTCTAAGATACTCAAATCTTTACTAAAAGAACTACTTAATAATAATAATAAGAACTACATTCTTTTAAGTAAAAAAAAGCCTCTGTTCAGACTACGGGTGAGTTCAGATTATTGTAGGTAAATTATAATAAGAATAAATTATCATTAATAAATAAATAAAACAATCGCTTTGTGATACTTAATTACAACGTAATAATTAAATTTCATTACTTAATTCACAATAACTAATATATTCATGTACATAATATTTTATACATAAATACTATTTTATTAACCTTTGACGCAAACAGAGGGGTGTTATAAGTTTAACGTGTGTATCTGTGTGTTTGTCTGTGGTATTGTAGCTCTCAAACGGATGAACCGATTTTAATTATTGTTTATTTGTTTGAAAGGTGACTTGATCGAGGTGTTCTTGACTATGCTTCAATAAAATCTATTCAGCAGTTTGTGTGTGTTTTTATATTCACCTAATTGAACAGAAATAACCAAAACATTATGGTGAATTACGGCCTGGTGGCACAGTGTTATAAGCGCCTGCTTCTATATATATCCAGAGGTCCTGGATTCCAATCCCCAGTGGGTCAAATCAGGCCAGGTCATTTTTCACCGTTGAGAATATTCAACGGCACTTTTCTAAACACTATCGACTGAGTTAAATAGTAAGACATATACAAAGAAAAAACACTCATTCAGTTACAGACTTGCGAGATGTTTGACTGTAATGAACGACCTCATGAAAACAACAATAAGGTAGTCGTAACTGCTCCCAATAGCGTCTCCCCCAACAACACAAACCATACCAAAGATGATGATGATGGTGAAGTATGTAACCAATAATCACTAGTTCTACGCGAAACTACGCCTTGGAACATCCTGTTTTTGTTTCTTCGCCTGATCCGATTAAAAATCTGCTTTCTATTACACCTTTGAAGTGAAGAAAGATCACTGTGAAGTGTTTTTTATTATTTCTCACTTGAGAGTTATTTTTAATTATAGTTAAATGTTATGTATTTTTCCTTTTAAATTGTTTTTTTCTTTGAATTTTTATCATTTTTTCCATTATTCTTTTGTTAAGCAAAAAAAAAATAAAAAATAAAGATTGGAGAGGAAGGGGGGAGTATGGAGGTGTGATTCTGGTGTATACTCGATAAAAATAATACTAACCTGAGTTTGCAGTATGGCTACCGATCTATAGTATTCTGTAAGCTCATTTCGTAGGGCTGATACTAATCCTTCGCCAACCAAGCCTAAAAAAGTACAGCACAATGTAAGATTCTCAATTAAGTAATCCATAAAACCCGCAAATGAAAGGCGTTGACAGAGTATACTCATTAGAAATAGAGCTGTGGGGACAATTTAAAAATAGGTCTGATGAAGTGAGTCTTTATAAATGCTTTATTCGTTATATATAAACACGGTACAAAAAAACGAGCTTATTATCGTAAAGCAATATCTACCAGCTAACCCAGATGCTTCCTAGCTAGGCATACATAAGTGTTTTTCCTACGATGCTTTATTTGTTAAATTCCAAACCAATACAGAAATAAGTCACCCAACAAAGGCATTTTTGTAAATCCGGAAACAAAAAGAAAATGGCAAACAACACCAAACACAATCAAAATTTATGAGGAAGTTTGAATGTTTTCCAGCTCAAACGGCAAAAATACTAATGGAAAAATTATGAAGTTACATTTCATGATTGGTTCATATATATACCGTCACCCTCAACATTTTACGATGAATCCAGCTTATTGCTCTTGCAATTTTATCATCATAGTCTCAGAGAAAATAATTTGTAAACTTTACGTGATTATAATGAAATGATCATTTCACGAAGATGCGTGCATTTGCAGTGAAGAGGCGGTCAGTTGCACGGTTCTAGCGACGAGCTAAACACTAAAAAATCAATAGTCAGTTTGTTTTGGATTGACGAGGTGTTTGCATCTCGTAAATTGTTTATTTATAAGATCTGTGATTTATTGTGGAGTTCAAGAATAGTAATATGATATTATTATACGGAGAGTACTGTAGAAATGGATTGGAGAATAAATGTTCTAGCAAATTCTGTTATTAACCTGTACTTACCCCGCATCACCACGTAGGTGACGAGGTGTTCTTTACGTCAATTGTCCTTGTCACCTACACGGTGACTTTTTATCTTTATTTATATTGGTACAATATTAACGACTGAGTACACTGAACGTTCTCAGTTAACTGATGGTCAGAAATAGAGACTAAAAAAATTACTCGAAGTGAATTAATTAGTGATTTTCATTTGAAATGTGAGTACAATACACGAAACTTTGTTAATTTATCTACCTATAACCATGAAAAGCATTAATTTTATGTGTTTGTAAAATAAAAGGTATTTTACGGAGCCATAAAAATAAACCATTTAAAAAGGAAAAGGATACCCCATTCGGAACAGATATCCCTAGTAGTTGGAGTATCAACAGCGTATAATGATTTTAATGTTAGGATGAAGTATGTAACATTTCCTGTAAATTAAATTGAATTGAGCAAACAGTGAATTTTGAACAATGAAATTTTTAAATATTTAAAAATGTTTTTCTTTATTTTTCCCTTTTATTTATTGTGGCACCGTTTACAACTCCCCACTATGGGTGCCTTTTCTGCGGTTAATCTGCGTAATGTTAATTACATACTTCCGATGATCACTTCATTTTTCAGACACATGAACCCGTTTCTTAATTCTTACCAATAGGCATGCATCCTGATGAGGAATCGGTGAATTCTTTCAATCTGTCGTGCAGGAAACCCAACTCGGCCAGTCTCGCCAAGAGAGCGGCCTTCGGTCTGGATATTCCGGTCATATGGGGCCCGCCGAAAGCTGTTTTACTCTTAATGCCCTGGGCGGCGTAGATTACTTCCTGCAGGAGCGAGCGGTCTGTCATCTCTCCTTCATCTGCACAAAAAAATGCACTATAATTAGGTTAACAGTTAACAATATTAAGCAATGGGAAGGAAGTATTTTTTTTCAAAAATAAAGATTATTGCAAAAACAATCTGCAACAATCTGTTCATGAATCACAAGAAAATTTGAAAAAACAACCTCAACATGCATGCACAATGACTACTGCCACTGTTCAAAAAATAAGAATGTTTTAACTTACAGGATGTGACGGTGGAGTCTCCGTATCTCTGCACAGAACTATGATGGGATCCCGAACCGCCAGTATTGAAGGACAATGTGCTCTGTGTTTCTTTGACCACTTCGATTCCATCTCTAAAGTGAACGTTCCTCAGACCATTTGTCTGCTGGGAAAAATTATAAGAATTTAAGCTTTCACGATTGTCATTTTAAGCCAGGGAAACATATTTTTGTCAAACAAATTGATTAATATTGGACTATTACTGAAAATCTGACTCACTATAATTTCATTGCTATCTTAACGTTACTAAATATTAAAACAAAATAGGGTTGCGGAATAAGTGTTTTGGGACATACAGGATGTATTTAAAATCCATACTAATTTTTTGGGTTGATTCATATCGATAAATAAACAGGTCTCACAAAAATAATTGTAAATAGACTGAAAATTGGGCAGAAGTGACCCCTCGGTGTACCGCTCAACTATTTATATTTGAGGCAGATTGATGCGGATGGCGACTTTACAATTTTCAAACTTTAGTAAGATTTTGATTAATTTTAAATTCGTCTATCTCGTAATTGAGAAACATTTTTCCAATATTTTTTCTCCTAAAATTAAAGTAGTGATTTGAATACACCTATACACATACGTTAACCAATAAAATATTGTAAAAAAAATATATTCCAACGTGCTATATTTATTATTAAATTGTTAAGTAATTTAGCAATAGTGGATGCATTCTTTTTTTTTTAAATATCGTGTTATAGCAATGGTAACTACTCTTCATCACTCTATCGGCAAGCCGATTACAGATAAGCTTAGCATCTCTAAAGTATTCATTTTGTAAATACCATAACAGGGTTGTTCGGTATCAGCCTCCCGGTGCTCTGGTTATTCCTAACGTTTACAGCCTCGTCATAGTTCCTCTGATGCACCGTCACGGACCGCAGACGAGACTGAGCCAAAGATAGGTCCCTCAGGGCCGTACAAGGTCCATTTTGGTCAAGATCATGATCCAGTGTAGACAGCCCATTCAATAATGACATTAAAGAACTACGATTTTTCAGAAGCGTCTGTAAAAAAAAAATAATTACGACATTGTAAACTGATTTGCTGAAAGTACATGAAACACTAAGTTCCTGTTGTTTGATGCGCGTCATCAGACCGTTTAATGACGTTCAAGCGCCCGTTGACAACGTAATGTACAGAATGTGTTGGTACAGAATGTAGCGTATGCTCGCTTTTGCACTTATAGACAAGCGCATTATGTAAAAATGTATCCATGGTTGTAAGTCATTAACTATTGTGCGTTAACAGATATCTTGAATCGATTTGCATTCCTGACAAATTGCAGTATGCCAGAAGTATCAGACTTTATAAAAAAGAAAATATCAGTGAGTAACGCTCTTGCATCGAACGCCTTTGACGATCGATTCTGACCGGGTTGTGCCTTCTTCAAGCTAGAGGCACAAAGATACTTTGGCGGACGTGTTTGCTGTGAGAGAGCAACACTGAATGTTACTGCTTATGAGCAACGCCCCATATTTGTGTGTACCGCAGCTATATACGGTGCAGGTAGCTGGAAACAGACACGTCAAATAGGTGTTGTTTTTTTGACAGGAAAAGGTTGGGTGATAAAAGAATATATCTGGCGCCAACAGTAATCCTTTGAATCCAAACCTTCCGCATCTGAATCGAGCTGACCTACCACCAGCTTTGTACTTCAATCGCACCTCTGAACCAACCTTCTGTACAAAATACCTGTCGATAGATGAATGACAAACAGGGATTTTAGATTGTTTTGATGGACATTCACAGTTCTAGGATGTGACCCTTCTGCAAAAATTAAATTGTATTACTCACAGAGCTCTTCAGCCTCTGGTAGCACTCGAAGAATTTGTCTGCCTCGCGGGCGGACCGGGCCCGCAACAACTTGGCCCGTATCCGCTGGCAGAGTAGGGCCTCATCACGGTGCAAAGGAGCGCCGTCTTGCGATGCTAAATATGATACGGCCAATTTGTACGCAGCATCTGGAAGTTTAAAACGGAGTGCATTAAGTATATCACCAGATGACAAATGTTTCATTTTTGATTTCATACAATGTGCTCAAATTCCGCTTGAGCGGCATGTCAATACCTCCTATTACAAGTTCTGTTGTTTCATATCAAACCCTGCGACTGAACTGCTTTCACAACACTTTTTTTCAAAGATCTCTTTCAAAACATCACCTAAACTCAAAGTCTTAGTATTGATTGAACATGAAATAGGAATACTTCTTCAAAATAGATGGAGAATACACACTGCCTTTTCTTTGACGATTGATCATTACTTACTAGCAGTGTTCTAAGCAGTGTTGCCAACACTTAAAGTAGCTCAAATCCTTTTGTGTTTGCATCTCTTGCTTCAAAATTAACTTAAGTGCATCAGTTTGGGTCCTTTCCCATGTTGACACACAATTCACCTCCCAAAAACTAAATATAACTGTTGATTTTTACCTTCTCAAAAACAGATGTCCTTTAAAAAAATCTCAGGGTACTTTTCTCTATTCAATGATCGAATCCCTTAACAACATAGGCCATGTAAACTTGGAAGAAATGACCACTATTTGACCTCACTTTTTCTTAATTTGTGTATACAGGTGACCTGCAGCCTAAACTCATGACACACTGGCAAACCCATGGACTAAACCTAAAGCTTTCCCAATAACACCTTCAAATAGCAAAATGGCTCATTCTTCTGAGGTTGAAAGATTCAGTAATAACCCGACAATATTCTCCCCTGAATATCAAATTCAAATTTCAAATTCATTTATTGAGTATATAGTATTAAACAAGTCTGTACGAGTACATTTTTTGTATTTCTATAAATGGGTTATGCTCAGATTCCTCAATCAGTCAACGATCAAAGAGCTGGCTTCAGTAAAACTCTTAAAAATACTATTTTATTTAACAATCACATAGAAATAAAGTCATAAAAAGATTAGGAATAGAAGGTTCATATTGAATTGCACCCATTCGAAAATAACGGATATCCAGGGACCAGGTATGAAACCGCCTAAAATATCATAAGCTACATGTACCTACATTCTCAGAGTATGTGACACAGAAGGAACAAGAGGTCTATCACGGTCAAATATTTCTATCGCATACATACATGTAAAATATCAAGGACTATTCTTAAACTTCAATCGGTAGGCAGTGGAATGAACACAAAGGCAAAGCACAACACCGTCGCTTTTATAAACTGCTTTAAAAGAAATATAAGACAACGCTTAGGGTAAATTCATATTGATCTAAACAGTTAACCTATTTCGTCAAACTGAATGTTAAGAGCATTAGCAAAGCTTCTATAACATCAACTTGCCCTTACCCTCGCTATTATGGTCAGTATTGTAAAAATATTTTACAAAATTACAAAAATTATTACTAAAAATGTAAAACATCGAAATGTAAACGTAAAAATATAATAAACTTTAAACGACTAGTAAAATCCTTGATAGATAAGCGTTAGAAACAAATGAAAATTGGCATCCTAACCTTTATCTTTCGATAACTTTGAGCATAGGCTTTTAAGGCATTCTGTTATTTCGCTCGATGTGCCGTCCATCGGAGCCTCCCGATCGTTGGAATACCTAAAATTCCCAAAACACAAATTAACAAACAATAAAAGCGCGGGCTGCACAGTTTTGATGTTCACATGCAGTGAAGCGATTGACAACCACGTAATTTAGGACATTTAACAGAAACAAACATGTTATTTTTTAGTTATAAGTATCATAATTTTAGTTTTCTTTTTACTCACAATTTAAGGGTAAACCAATAAACAATTACTTGTTAGATCAGTTCAAAAAATGACGTTTAAATTCAAAGAACTGACAAGTCGTCGCCATTACTGACTGAATGGTACTTTTTTTATTTTTCATGTCATACAAAATCACTCAGCCATATCCAGAACACATTATTAACTCCCAAATTTCTCTGGCCAATGCTCTGGAATAGAATTTAAATTTATTATGTTGACGCCCCAAAATTTCAATAGATATTAAACGGTATTTTTTTAGCCAGGGTGAGTAATGAATTTAAATTAAATGTTACCTATCATGTTAATTAAGAAAGTGGATGTGTTGGTATTTATTTATTCAGAATAACATCATAAAATAATTATTTCAAATCAACATTTATTACAAAGGTAATTTTGCTAATATTTTGCAATTAGGTATTACCTATTGCGTTAGCTTCACTTATATATATGGTATACCTACAAAATTGTAAAAATAAAACCACATACAACCCAAAATTTTAGTCCCTTGTAAATTAATTCACTTAGAATTTAATAGTATATATTCAAAATAGCAGGTAAGTAAGAATAACTTATTAAGGTTGTCATGATAAAGAAAATTTGTTAATAAAATTTTAAATAAAAAATTATAACATTTTTGTAATGATAAAATTATATTATTAATTAATTATTAGTAATAAAGTAGTTTTTTTTTATATGAAATGCGTAGTGTTTTTTATTGGTATTTTTCTTTCTTTTTGTTATTTAATGACTTTATACTCCAACCCGACGGTATTCGAATTATTGAATAAATTATATTTGATTGCAACGGAAATAAAATTGATATAATTTAAATGCACCCATTTTCATGTCTAAGCATTATAAGCCTAATTGTTCATAAGTTTTTATATTTTAAAATGTTTAAATACCTACCTACAAACATTGTTTGAACTTAATGGTAGGTAAGTAAAAAAACTCAATATCAGTTAACAAAATGTCGATAGCCATTTTGTGGTGGAAAAATAACCCTAGAATTTGAAAATATTCTGGCATTTCAAACATCATTTCAGTACATTTTAGAAAAATTAATATAAATATCGAAGTTCCTTGCATCTAAATTTAATACGTTGTCGTCATTGCAGAAACGATTTCTATGGTGTATCCAAATAAGCTATAAAATTAACAGTCTGACCGTGGTAAGTATCTAGATTTGCCTAAAAATGTTGATATACGTACTAATAATAATTGTTCATTATATTGTATAAATATTGTTATTACTAGATCAACAGATCTTTTTTTTAATAAATAAAACGAACACAAACTATGCTCAAAACGCTACACTTCACAGTATAATATAATATTCATGAATATAATAGTAATCTTTCGGAATTAGACTTTTTTAATTATACTTCAAATTCATTCAAAAACAAGGATAGTAAAATTACACGTCTCATACAGGTAATTAAAGGTAAAAGTCTTAAATATTTATGTTTATCATGATAACCCTATACAACCCATATTCTAATTAACACATTTTTTTTATTTTTAAGTGTTAATATGCAAAAACGAAACGATTTTATTTTATTTTATGTACATCTCTCATCATTTTCTTTTTTCATGTAATCAACTTTAGGTGAACCGACATCTCAATTCAATTATTAAACAGTGGATTCATGTAATTGGCCAAATTTATAACTACGTATTTATTGTTTTATATACTAAGTTACGCTGTATGTTTCCTAAAATATATTGAATATGAATATATGGCATTCCTTAAATTTATCTTAATAGCATTTAGACTTAGCACGCAGGGATAATTTTAAATAGTTCATATTTTAGTTATTTAATATATTTTTTTGTATTTTAATAATTATATAATTTTTTTCGCTAAAGTATCCAAAATCAAGTTCCAGGTTTTACTTATGTGGAGTTTAGATGTATACCTATCAGTTTATTTTTTGAAGATTAACTCTTATCTCGAAATTATCTCACCATGACATTTCCAATTACACAGCGCTATCACACATATATATATATATATATATATATTTGTATATTATCTAAGTTCAAATCTTAAGATCCTCGATTTTATTTTTTGTATTCTTTTTAATGTGAAAACATCTATAACTCATAGAGAAAGGGGGTTCTTGCCAATTCACAGATGGCGCACTATTTTGTAATAATTTTCAGGAGAATATGATGCCATCTGTCATTAAAATTATGGAACTGTATGCATTTTCCGACATTTTATGGATATTCGTACTTGGTGCGACATCTGTATCGTATTTTAATTGCTGAAGATTGGTTTACAATTTCTTCTTAGCAGTTGAGCAATCTAAAACTCCCATATCATTATAATTAAGGATAGAAGCTATTTATCATTTGATAATATTCTTCTTGTTTTATTTTGCAGATCTGATTCGAAGCAACAATGAGCAAAAGATGCGCCGCTAGCTGTAAGGCAGCCGTGGCCAATGGTCAGGCGGAGTCGGGAGGCTGCGCAGTGTACACCTGGCCTGATAACAACATGTGCCGATGCGCCGGCGGCATGTTCAAATGCCGCGGCGTCAAGAAGTGCAGCGGTCTTCGCGCGCTGAGGAAGAGGATTGTCTCGTGTCCTGGGACGGGCCTGAGGCCCGTTTGTGACCTGCCTGGCGTGTGTCGAGTGCCTTACAATCCACCAAAGCCGAGTTGCTAAAATCATTTTACCACCTACTTCCATTGCACTCCGTTGTAAATATCTACAAATTCTATAACGTCAATCAGTTTGTGTTTTTTTTCTATCTCTTTCATAGTGTAATTACTGTATTCTTTCTCTTCTAACAGATATATTGAACACAGATATATTAAAATAGTGCACACAGAGCCTTAATTCTAAAAGAGGTGTGACTCAGATACGTTGTAGAAATTCATAAGAGTTTTGACAGTTCTAATATGATTTTAAGGTTATGTATGTTTTGTGTTCATTTTGTGCGTACTTTTTTCAGATAACATGATTTTGACGTTAATATATACTCTAAAGATATTATTTTTGCCCACACCGACTGAAATAAAGAATCAAAAATATAATGTATGCATTGCTGATAACCATTTTCTACAAAATGTCAAAATAACCTAAATAACGTCACTTTGGTCACATCAGTTAGAAACACCTAGGATCAGTGTTCACTAACCTCATAATTTCTATAGTTACAAAAAAGGTTAGTATACACTTAAAATTGAATTGTTGAACATTACTATGATACCTACCTACTCGAATTAAAATTGTTTGGACCAAAATTTTATATTATTTATTACCTTTGTTTTTATAACTTTGGAGATGGTTTTCCCTTTTTTTATATCAATTTTTAATCACAATAGGTTACGTAAAACCTCCCTTCTTCGGGAGTGGTCTTGGGTCTAACGCAGGTTTGTATGTCAAAATGTTTGTGTCGAAATTTATTACCGAATCGACCTTAACTTCTCCAATCGTAACATGAGTGATTTGTTTAAACTAAACTGACAATTATATAATTGAATAAATGCCGTTTCACCTGCTCGGCATTGTAAATTTATTTATTTATTATTTTTTACAAAAAACAATACATTTTATTTTACATCACCTTTATAGCGTTAAGGCAACGTGATCAGTTAAACGTGAATCTCCTTCAGCTGACAATTTATAAATTAAAAAGAACAAAATTTTATTGTCTATAAATTAAATTGACGTATTCGTGTTTTCGATGTAATTCGTCTCTGGGAAACAATTTCATACCATCGGGATAAAACTAAGTAACTATACAAACTAAACCCACTCGGTGTATTACCACAGATACCCTTGAAGAAAGTTAGAAGTCTCTTTTTGGTTTTATATATAATTAACTCTTTCTCATACACATCCTTTTATAGGGTTATGCTACACGCTAAACTGAACATGTTTTATTCTACAAGTTTTCTTAATTTTGACATATTTTTTACCATACAACCTCGAAAATTGTAACATTCTGACGCAGCGAAGCAACTTCTCGAGGATAGCAATTTATCGATGCGCCCACAATGACGAATGTGATAACCTCACAAAGTGAACATCTCCGAAGATAACTTAACGTTAGAAAATGAATTCCACGGAATACTAAGCCGTTCCATACAAAATGTATGAGAAAACGAATTTTATTTATGTTTTCTTTTCGTGAAATTTTCCGATGTTTTAATAATTATTGGATTTAACAGCGATTTAGGCGGTGTTCTTTCAAAACGGTCAGCTGAAGGCCGACGATTCATTACTACTGTACTCTCCGTACGATCATACCAGTGCAATCACTAAAGTACCACAATAAACCACAGATAGAAGAAATTACGAGAAGTAAGCGCGCACGTGTTATTTTTTAAATTAATTGATTAATTAACAAATTAATTTATCTGGAACCATGATGATTTGTTGCACTATCTTCTAAAATATTAGTGAAAATCGTTACATCAATAAACTGTTTTTTTTTATTGCCGAAGGAAGAAAACGGCGTATGTGTTTGTGTCGGCATAAAAAAGTCCTAAATAAAAATAATTATCAACTGACTTTAGGCGTGTATACAACTGACGGCATGGAACAGTGGTATAAGCACCTATTTCTAAATCCAGAGGTCCCGGGTTCGAATCCCCAGTGGGCCAGAACATTTTTCGCCACTGAGAATATAAAAAAAAAAAACACTCATTCAATTACAGACTTGTGGGATGTTGTTTAACTTTAAAGGATGGCCTCGAATCATGAAAACAACAATAAGGCAGTCAGAACTGTTCATAATAAAAAGGTCTTTTTTTTTGTTTGTTAGGGAAAATTGAGCATTAAAAAATATTTTCACAAAATTATTATTTTTATTTAAGCGCGCGTGGCCTTGACTGTGAGCGGATAATGAACCCGGCGTAGCGAGCTGGCGGCGTATCGCTACAACGGTTTAATATTATCACGTACAGTTTACATTTTTTTAATTTAATATGTCGTCTTTACAAATCACATTGGCTGTATTTTTTTTATCGGTTCTTTGACTGGGCATAATTTACAGAAAAATCAACATTCCAATTTTTCTGATGACCTAGCCAACCAACAGTAATCTTTTAAGGTGTGAGTCTAAAAATACAAAGGGAGAGTCCTAAACACATTTTAAAGCATGGTCACTTAACCAAATATCAGACCGCGCGTCGTCGCGACGTCGACCTTTAAATGACTGGGAACGACGGGTAGTTTGCCGCGCGCAAACTTTGTAAAGTAGGTCAATTGGATGGGTCATGAACGCCCTAAACGCGTCCTAAAATCACCCCGTTAAAGGATACTGCTGACTTTAAGTTCATCCTGTATCGTGTGTCCCAAGACGATTTTGTATTTCTATAGGGTGATGATTTTAGAGGCGTGGTTTTCAAGAAGAGATAAAACGCATATAATTTGATGTTATGGCTAAGAATTTAGTTTTATTATAAAGATAAGGGTTTGCCATTATGTTTTAAAAATGATTTCGGGTAAGTGGCCGCCGCGGCTGACTCGAACAAATTCCAGCCGAGAGGCCCAATTTTCAACCACTTTTTGCAGCAAGTTGGGCCGTATGTCAGCAATAACGCGCCGAATATTCTCTTCCAAGGCGTTAATCGTGTCCGGCTTATCTGCGTAGACAAGCGACTTCACATAACCCCACAAAAAATAGTCCAGCGGTGTTAAATCGCACGATCTTGGAGGCCACGCCACGTTGTTCAGGAGTAAGTCTATTCATTATGAAATGGCAAACCAAACTGAGCATAAATCAAGTGACAGCTGTCAAAAACACCAACTACGAAAAAAGTAGTGCCAGATTGAAAACCACGCCTCTAAAAAAAAACACCCTATATTATTATATTAATAGAAATAAGGCTAGGTAAATAACCCACCCAAAGAGCGGAAATTAACCTTTTTTTTTTATTAATTTATACCAAACTATGAACTACAATGAACTGTTTACAAACCGCCGAATGCCGTTTCGTATTGTGATTTTGCGACACTGTAAACATTACAGGTAATGTTGTATGGATGTAGATTAAACCATGACTCGAAAATGTGCGCCAGAGAGACGCGGCGGCGTCTAAATGCAGGTTAAACTAACAATTTTTTATAGTTAAACATAATCAATAGGAAACTAATTTATATTATATATTTATTAAATAATAGGGGTCATAAAACATTGGACATTCTACGTCGAATTTATTTATGAGCGGAGGGAACCCGTGCGTAAAATGAGTCTAATTGAGTCTAATCTAATAATAAATCTTAAAAAATACACATTTTTGGTAATGCATCACTCCGCAACCACTGTGTATTTATTTAGACGGTGGTATAGCATTGTGTAACTAAGATGGCTGTTTTTTTTAAATCGATTTTCGTTTTTGAAACTTAAATTAAATAAAAAATTGTTTTCGTTTCTATTTTTCGCTTCGCGTTCGATTTATCCGAAAAATAGCGCATTTCGTAGACAAAATAATGAGGTAGTTCTTAGTTTATTTTACATATAATTTAAAGTTACTAAATTTAGACGTGATATATATATATCGACGAGGCCATAAATCCAGCACTCGCACGCACGCCGCCGTAACTATCGATCAACACCTTTACGGCTAAGGAGTTTTAAGGTCGACCATTTGCATGGTCAAAAATAGTGTGTTACGATATCTCGATTGAACAATATTTGGACATTCACCTTTACCTCTTTCGACTCTTACCTTAGGTGAAAATGTCAATTTCACCAAAATTATTATTTAGAAGCAGAGCATTTTGAGAATAGTATGTGTTACACCAGGGGTGCTCAAACTTGAACTGCTGGCGATCTACCTCAATATTTTTAGACTACTTACGATCGACTCTGAGAGACTGCAAGTGTGTGTGATGCAGGATTGTCGTACATACACGATACACCCTACCTACCTAGGTAGGGCGTACCGTAGCATATATAGATATTAGCTTTCTGCACAATCATTTCTGCGGTCGATCGCGATCGACCGTTTGAGCACCCCGGTGTTACACTTAGGGCCGAAATTTCAGTCCTTGCGTAAAGTCGTCCTTAGTTAGGATCAACTTAACTTTCGGTTACTTTTTAAGTTCGACTTTGTTATGAATATGTTTTCGCACTCGTGATTAGTTCGCTACTGGCCGCTATGGTTTGTGTATACAATATCCGTCGCATAACTTATGACATAACGCGTCATCTGACATTTTGAGGTTATGTTGTCAGCTGTAGGATTACTAGGAGTTTGTCATGAGCCTTTGCTTGAATTGAAGATGTTCAAAATATGCAAATACAGTAAATTTTAATTAGTTAGAAAATATAAAATCAAGTACGAGACGAAAACCACAGATGGCAATACACGGCGACTGTAGCGCCGTTAATGTACTCAAATCGCTCCTAGCAGCGTATTTTAATACTAACTTAAGTTTGACTTAAGGCTTAAGTTGTGGTTGTTTTGATTCTTAGCTGTTGTTATAGTGAGTTGTAATACGATGTTTATTGGTTAAGTCTAACTTAAAATTTAGATTTGTCTTAAGCAGGACATAAAATTTCGGCCCCTAGAAACATGGAAAATTTGAGTCTAATGAGTGCGATAAGATGGCGCTCGGAAGGAAATTTTAGATAAAATAATCGGTGTCTCCAGAAAAATACCATTTCAGAGTGCACCTGTTAGTTAGAGACATTTAAGACACTTCTCAAGTCATTTTAGGTATGAGCTAAAACAATTTTTTTTTCAACTTTTTGCCATTTTTTTGTTTTAAGCCGCGTTACACCGCTGTAGCCCTTACAGATTAACTAAACAATTTTTAGATTATACTTATTATAATATATTATTTTTTATAGTCATTGCCATTACTATAGATAGGCTTATTAATGGTGCATTTTCAGCCGTCCTGTTAGTATTGGTTTCGACACTTTTGAAATATTCAAACCAACTACCAGAAAGACGATATGACTACAACTTGGGTCAAGGATTCTGGAGGTCGGAAAGGGAAAATGAAGTTCAGAATGCTATAAATCATTTCGGTATTGAAATGTATGATGTAAGTACATATATCTTTATATTATATTATATAAAAAATATTATTGTGAGGAAGTAGCGACATTTTTCAAAATCAACAATTTTCCTTCCGAGCTCTATTTCCGGCTAAAATCCCAATGGAAAACATACAAATAAATAACAAAATCATGGTTTGATTAATCACAAACAATCGCTTGAAGCGATTTTCTCGTTTTCTTACTAGGCAAAGCCAAAAATAAATAAATAGGTTAGGTTTCAAAATTCATCGAGTTTAATATTTTTTTTTATGAGCAGAATCCATTTTTTTAATATGAAACATTAATACAGTCATAATGTCACACTCGAACATAGTAGCTTATATATAAACAAAGTTGACAATTTAGTAGCCTATGCGAAGGATTCATACTATGCTGAGTTTGATGAATTGAAAGGAAAGAATTTAGTATCTTTGCCGTTTATCGGTCACCAGCTCGACATGAAATTAGTAGATTTTTCTAACTTTCTAAGTCTAACGCGGGAACAGAACACCTGTACTCGAATGTGACCTAAATATAACAACTAACGGACGTAACGACGACTACCAATATCTTTTAGGACTAAGTATTTTATTTTATTAATAAAACCATCTATGTAACATTTTATATATATTCTATTTTGTCCAAAAGTTAAGAGCCTCAAAAAGTATGTATTTTTCTATAGATTTTATCAAAAGTTTAGACGTAAATATCTTATTATCTTATTATAGAATTTATGTCTGAAAAAGTTTTTAGACATATATTGATTACAGTGTTAAGTGAGATAGAACGATTAATAAGCAAAAAAAAAATGTATTTTAACATTAGTGTTTGTACAGTTTATATCATCTCAGCACCGCGGTGCTAGCCTGGTCGTTTCCCCTATGTCCATGATGGTGAACCTGGCCTCCATAGGGAAGTTCACCAGCAACCAGACCCTGGAGGAAATCAGCTCTGTCATGAGAGTGTCTGCTAAGAATCCGGTAAGATAAATTAGCTTCCTAAGCATTTTAGCCGTTTTTGTTTTTAGAGTTTATTTATTGGCCGGCGATTCACCAATTATAATAACTATCACTATTTGCTGTTTTGCTGAGTTTGGCTGTTTTGCTTATAGGCTCTTGTCCTTAGTTCGTTCTGTGAGGGCGCTGCTCAGCTTTCGAGAGATGACCTAGAATCTTCTGCTCTTCAAGCGCGCTGCTACGTTCTCAAACAGTTCGATTTCGATTAAATTTTGAATTTTTGCAATATTTTTTCCTTTTTTTTGTGCGTGATCGGCGATATACCTACACCGTGTTCCAATGACTGTAGGAAATTTTTCATAATAGATATTTTTTTCGCCTCCAAAGGAACTGAGTTCGGATTTATTAGCGATCATGGATGAACTGCACTCTAACCACAAATACCAGGTGAAGCTCGTGAACAGAATCTATGTCCAGAACGGGATGAAGATAAGGAGCAATCTAACCGCTCTGGACATCTCCTTCATCAAACGGGTGGACTTCATCAGGACGAAGAAGGCTGTCGATTATATCAATTCTGAGGTGACTTTCTTTGTATCCATACGCATTTATAATGTATAGTGTAATATTGTTATAATAATTAATGTTTTATATCATAAAAACGTAACATCACCAGATATTTGAGAACTCCAACAATACCATAAGAGACCTCATACCATCAGCATCGTCGGCGAACATCGACAGGTACACGAAACTGGTGCTCGCGAACGCGCTGTACTTCAAAGGCCACTGGAAATATCCGTTCGCCCCGGCGAGGCGGAAGAAGGTGGGCCTGCTGAGGAGGGAGATGCACATGATGACGGCTCCCAAGGCATACGTCGGGGTTGGGTACGACATGGATTGGGGGACGAGGGTGAGTCAGCAGAAGTGTAATTTCGTCATCGACAGCGACTGCGTCAGTGGTATCCAAGAAAACTGTCACCATATTATTAAATATCTTTTGATTGGTCGTCATTCTTTGTAATGGGCTTAAAATAAACAAAAAAACCATGTTAAATGCTTGTGTTTATGCATCTGTCATACGTCCTCACGTCATCTGTCATTACTTTCACTTTATACGACATTCAGAAAGAATTTCTGAATGTCGTATAAAGATACGACATTCAGAAAGAATTACTTTCACTTTATACGACATTCAGAAGAAATTACTTTCCCTTTATACTACATTCAGAAAGAATTACTTTCACTTTATACGACATTCAGAAAGAATTACTTTCACTTTATACTACATTCAGAAAGAATTACTTTCACTTTATACGACATTCAGAAAGAATTAATTTCCCTTTATACTACATTCAGAAAGAATTACTTTCAGGGAAAACTAATTTCACTTTACGATATTCAGTGAGAATTTCTTTTGCATTATACGACATTCTGTGATAAATACTATGAATTTATACGTTATTGAGTGAGAAAAACCTTACATTATACATGTTCTATGGTTATAAGAAAAAAGAAAATAATTTTCTAATGTTATATATTATGTTAAATAATTTAATTTATTTTATTATAATGTTTAAACTGCCAGACGTCTAAGAGAGTGAGAAAGAGGAATTAATATTGTCTTTCTGTAGCGGCTTTCTGTTCATTAGGAAGCACGAGTCTTAGGTACATAATCTTGCATGTTTGTTTGTAGTTTGTTTGTGTGTTTTATGTTCAAATATTTAAACCTTCCCCATTATTTTTTATTTAAAACTTTTTTCCTCTTTCGCCCCCTCCCCTTTAAGAAGGGGGGCAGCTTTGCTGTCATTTTATTGGAAATAAAAAGAAAGAGAAGTAAGAAACGTTTGCTCTGTTTTTCTTTTGTCTTATTTAGATTGTAGTCAAGAAAAAAAAATGCCAGCCAGTAGTTTGTACCAACTAATTTTAAGAGAAAGAGGTTCAAATCTGTGAAGAGAAAGAGGTTCTCTGGGACCTCCATACGAATGCAGTGCAAAACAGCTTCTTTTAATTCGAACATTTCTTTCGTAGTTCATCCGTATACCGTACGCTGGTGACCAGCTGTCGCTGCTGTTGATAGCGCCAGATGATGACGTGGACATTTCCTATGTGGACGAGAAGCTGTACACCATTCGCGACTGGCGGTATATGCTGGACAGGCTCTACTACATGTGGGCCCCACTCACCATACCCAAGTTCAAGATCGAATCCACTATGGCTGTTGATGAACTTTTGAAACATGTAAGTTTGTTTGGTGCACACAGCAAACATTTCAAAGAAAATCATATTAATTAAAGCATGTACTCTCGCAGGCACTTAACACATCTGATGTGTTTTTGGGAAAGTTTAATAAGGTTACAAGTGTTCCGCGTGCATGGCTTGTGATGAGTATGTGGGAAATTAAACTTCTTACCGACGATCGATGGTTGTTTATCCGTAAACTCAACTTTTTGGTTGTACCCGAAAACAAATCTTTAAAACATGTTTAAAAATAGTTTAAAAATAAAAAAAACTAATTGAACTAAATAAAACATTAATAATAGGTGTGTATCATTTGTTCTGATTTAATACATTTTAAAATCGGCGGGCGGAATCCATTTTGGGCGGAATCCTGCCCCAGTCGTTTGCGCCCTATCAGTTTTCTTTCAGTGAGGCAAAGCGTATATTTCCATTTCAGTTCGGCGTGGTGACAATATTCAGCAACTGGACCAACTTGGATGCTGTGTTTCCGGGTTCGTCCCAAATCGGCGTCCACGTCAACTCTGCGCTGCACAAAACGCACTTGGACATCAGCGAGAACTTGGATCACCCGGAATTCGCGAGTTCGACACGCGAACCAGTCGGAGCGAAGAGTACGTTGGTTGCATTCAGACTTCTGCTTTCTCCACATTTCACAATATTTTCAAGACGTGCAAAATAACCGCTCAAAGTTTTGGTCCATATCGCTGGCAGATTTATGAGTAGGTTTTTATCTTTGCACGGATTTGTTCTCTCCCTTCTTAGACTGCGTCAGTACTAAGGAAGACAGTGATTTTCTGTTCTTGTGATGCACGACTATGTACCAATTGCAATAAATAGTAGCGGCGTTGAAGTATGGCTACACCCGGTACTCCACTATGAAGGTCGCGACGAGTTTATTGAGACTGATTCTATAGTTGGCGGCTCGACTATGCGTAGCCGGCCGCCGATCATAGACAATACATTGCCACCGCTACGACTACTCGTATAATGAATGAACCTACCTTGTCTGAATTAAGCTCTTAAAAATTAATAAAGTATTTCTCTTCCTACAAGTCGTTAATGATTCTTAAATCATTAACGACTTAACGGTCTTAACCACGCGCAAGACAGAGAAGAGCTTTTTCAGGAAGAGGCCCCAAAGTTAATATTGTAGAATATAATAATTAAACGTGATGTTTTCAGGCGCGAACGTCTCCAAGTATCCCGTGGTGGTCGCTCCGCCGTTCCTGTTCGTCGTACACCACGAGCAATGGGGCGCGCTTCTGTACGGACGGCAGACGGGAGACTTCACCTCGGAACCCATGCCGCCACCACCGCTGGCTCCGTCCAAGACACGCGAAACGCCAACACCAACCACCTGCGGAACCACCACGGAGAACGGCAATGAGACTTAGTTGAGACTGAAATCACAGTTGGAAATCTTATTCCTGAAATGAAGGGGCACTTCGCCATCGAAAGTCATTTTATCCTCATTTTTGATACACCCTGTGTTCCGACGTCACTCTATAAATTATTTTATATAAATTCAATATTGAATCATATTAATATTTATTAATAATTTTATGTTTATTATATATTGCAAAATCGTGACATCTCGTCACATCGTTCACCGAGCTCGTGAAACCAACTCAGAACCTTAAGCAAGCAGTGAGAAAAATAGGCTAAGGCAGGCGAACCACAGACGGTCATCATAGCACAGCAAAGTTGGTCTTTTGTTTTCTTGTTGATTGGCATTTACTCTCAGCTGTGAACCTTCCAATCCATCAAAACCTACATTCCGCTTCCCCTAATATGGGTACACCCTGGTTGCTTCATTTTTAATGCTGGTCAAAAAAAAGTAGACTCACCTAGAGCGGATAGTGTTGTAGTCAAATTAATTATAAAGAACATGTGGTTCTTAATCAAGAGAATGATTTAATATATCATAAAATGGTATCATTTGAAAGATTCTCCATTCTTACTGAAAGATTCTTCATTCTTACTGAAAGATTCTCCATTCTTACTGAAAGATTCTCCGTTCTTACTGAAAGATTCTCCGTTCTTACTGAGTGAAATCTCTTTTTGTGTCTAAGTCGACATTTTTTTTTGTATTTTAGATAAGATTTAGAGGATTTCTTAGAAGTAGTTTCTTAGAAAGATAAAAAAAATGAAATTAAATACGCTGAACCTTTGTCTAGTACCATTCTTGGTTATTTTTTGTAAATTTATTCTGTTTGTTGAATAAAAAAAATAATCTTGCGGTTTCTATATTAATAGGGGGGTTTTAAGCCATTTTTAATCGTAGGTTTAAGATTATATATCACATTTTCTTTCCATTGAATATATTATTTTTGTGATGTGCACTTGACATATCCTAACATATCAACATTACACTTCATTCACACACTTACTTGACTCACAAATTGCACTTCTCACACATCCATTTCAGAACTCTTTAAATTTATAACAATTGCTCTTAATCTTGGAATTAAACTTGTCGGCCATATTAACTGTAAGATTTATTCAATTTCGCTGTTTATAATTTTCATAATTAAACTGGTGTATAGCATAATTTCTGTGGCACATTGGGTGCGTCTCGCAGTTGCGTCCTTTATTAAGACACGCGGGGTTCATTTAAGACGCAAAATGACACACCGGGCGTATAAGTGCGTAATTTTAGGCGATTTATCACCTCGATCCGGCAGCGAGCACCTGCTGTTGCGTCCGCTCCCCAAAAAAGGGATGAATCGGGAATAAATCGGGTCGTAAATGATCGCAAACAATGGCTATAATACGCCTGAATACACAATATAATGTATCACGTATCTGTTCCCTTCATAACAATAAAGATATTTCAAAAATCGATATATTGAATACCTCCTTATTATCATTCAAAAAAGAGATTTCCAATATCATCAATAGTAAAGATAAATAAAACCTAATTGTATTGTTAGGTTGTTATGTTGTTAATGATTAATAGTAACATATAAGTACTTGTTATTGTAATTATATATAGAATATACATACATATTACATTTATATTACCTTCACTATAAATTATTTTTATACATACTAAAACCATACTTAACTTATTACTTTATTTGAACATATACATACAAATCACACACACTCACAACTACCACAAACATCACTCACAAATTACACATTACACATCAAAAAAGTCTACTGTATACGACGTATATAATATTCATAATCTATGTATATTTTAAGAACACTATTCCAAATTTTTTATGCTAATGTTAATATTGTAAAATGTCCGAAATCCATAATTGGTTTTGTATACTAGTAATAAGTTTTGTTTTTAATGATAAAAATTAATACTGTTGAATTTTTCAATAAAGAATAAATAAATAAATAATGGCGGCCATATTCAAAAAGTTCACGCGTCGAAGAAACTAGACAATTAAAACTTATATGATTCAATTTAAATGTACTTATATATTAAACCGACTCCTCAGATGATAATTTTTATTTTTATATAACTGCCAATTATTAGCGCAAACCCTTCTGATATTTATTATAAATTATTGATCAGGCAATCTCTTAAATGTAATATAAAAAAACAAAACTATCATTGCAAAAACATCATTCTATATCTTCGCCACACGATAAATTAATATATATTATCCGTAGAACTTGTGATATCTTTATATTATGACATTTTGTCATCGCAAACATTCAAATATTGAATAATTATTTCTAATATTTTATTGGGATCGAGATCCATATTTTAAAATAAATTATGAAGATACTAAAAAAATAATATTATAGAAAAAATTGAAAGTGTGTGCCAGAAACGTTTCAGTTTAAAAAGAAATTGCATTTTTTTCACTCAACGATTTTCTTATTGGGTCGCGTGAGCGTAGCGATAATTTTTTGGCCGATTTTTGAAATTTTTGGTAATAATTAAAGAGTAAAATATAAAAACTGAACAAAGCAAAAATTTACAAAATGGGCCGTAATTATTAAACAAAAAAATAATTAAAGAATACGTCAAATACTGTAGATTGATTCAGACGATAATCGAATCTAAAATTTACGAAAAGAATTAGATCATTTTTAAGAACAATTTTGAACATTTTGATCATTAGATCATTTTGAATCAATAAGTTTGTTCAATTTGATTACTTATATATTATTTTCACGCAACAAACTGTCATGGAAGCTAAATCTCCTACCTACACTTCGCCAATACATCCTGCAGCTTGCAGTACAAGAGACTGCGGCATATTAATGTTTTATGAAGTAATGTAGTGCACTAAATTACACTAGTACACCAAAAAGTGTACTATTTGTACGATACAAATAATAGGTACTATTTTTGTAATTAGCAGTTGGCTTAATTTGTGAATCCGGCCCTGTTCGCCGCGTGTGTAGTCAGGTAGAATGTCCACACCGAGTAGAGTATACCTTTAATTAATTATTTATTACAATATATATAGTATAACAACAGTATGTGCCATATATACCAAAACTAACTGTATAAATGGGTTTGCACGGGGATTTTGTATCCTAAAAAAATCTTTGTAAAAAAAGTCTTATTTTCTCTGCAATGGCAGAGGTCCCGGGTTCGAAACTCCAGTCATTTTTTACCGCTGAGAATATTCAAACGCCAAAGCACCGTCGACTGAGTTAAGTAACACTCATTCAGTGACGTGAGAATGTAGCAGCCATCTGGCTGACCTCCAATCCATCCAAACTGTATTTGCCGAATTTCAGTAGTATCCAACGAGGCATAGTACACATATTTTAGTAGTATCCTACATTTTATATTTATTTAACAATACACATAGCGCTTTTTTCCTTGAATGTAGCACTGACATATCATCTTATTTTATACTTCTTTATTTGTATTTCTTGTGCTGCCGGGGAGGCGCTATTTGGCGCAGTTCCGACTGCCTCATTGTTGTTTAGAGGCAAACAAGATGTCGCAAATCTGTTACTTAATGCGTTTTTATATTGCGTATGTCTTGTAACTTAACCCAGTCGACAGTTTTCATGCCGGATTCGACCGACTGGTGGTTCGAACCCCTGGATTTAGAAGCGGGCGCTTATATCACTGCGCCACGAGGCCTGTACTATGGTACTACCGCGATGATTAGTTGTAAAACTAATAATACGCCCATGAGGGTTAGATGCCGTGAGCAGCCGCTGACCTAGGGTAAGTGGGATCACGACGAGGCGTCCCTTTCAATCTTTTGTACAGCGGTGGCTCCGGAACCGTCTTCCCGCGGGGCGCCCCGGGTTCTGATGTCACGCCGGGGAGGCATCCTTTCAAGCTTTTCACTCGAGAAGTCACTTCGTCTACCCTCGTTTGCCTTGCGAACGACCCCTGTCGCATGGCTACTACTTATCTTATTTTTTTAAAGGGAACACTGCTATGGGCGATTTTGGATGGATAAAATCTTATAATTTCGCGTCACCGTCACCGACATGCTAATGTTAACAGTATATCTGTATGAATTGTTGCAAGTATAGTCACCGTGTCTCAAGAAAAACACCGAATTGGTCCCGCGATATCCAGTGTTATTTGTTAGAAAACTATATCAAGAAACAAATGTAAACATTTCATGAAAATAGTAAAAAAATCATGTCGTTATTGTGAGCGTTCAGCTATCGCCGTACGCCGTAACGGTGGCCAGGTTAATATAGATCGGTGCGGTATCAGAATTCTGATCAAATTTACACTATCTTTTAAAAAAATCCTAAGTTTTCGGGAACGGTCTGCATACAGGATGAATTTAAAGTCAACAGTAACGGTTGATTTTGGGTATATACCTGAACAACCTTTGTTCAACAAGTTTTCATACTTTTATTGTATCGAACCTGTCCTTAAGGCGCCTACATACATAAATGCTGAAAAAAATATAAATTTTACAGGTTTTCAAAGGCGTTAGGAGAGATCCCACAAGAGATATGAGTAATCTAGTTTATTAACATTAAAGATAATTTTTTATTCTAGGAAACTACCTGAGGAAATTTCTTTAAATATTATGCAAAAATATATAAAAAAAAATCAAACAATCATGTTTTTGAAATGCACTTTTTGAAATTACCCTCTTTTGAAACTAGACAAGTCCAATATAAAATAAATATAGTTTTATTATGAGAATAGAGTAGAGAAGGGATTCACCTAAGCGATTTGGGATATATGGTATAGGATTGAAATAACAAAACTTGCCTAAAATTAAAGATCTTTGTTTTAGTTTTTATATAGGGTGTTTTTTTTAGAGGCGTGGTTTTCAATCTGGCACTACTTTTTTCGTAGTTGGTGTTTTTGACAGCTGTCACTTGATTTATGCTCAGTTTGGTTTGCCATTTCATAATGAATAGACTTACTCCTGAACAACGTTTGCAAATAGTGCAAATTTAGAAAATTCACTCTAAAATAAAGTAAAAATCGCGTCGTGGGCCTGTGGCGTGGCCTCCAAGATCGTGCGATTTAACACCGCTGGACTATTTTTTGTGGGGTTATGTGAAGTCGCTTGTCTACGCAGATAAGCCCGACACGATTAACGCCTTGGAAGAGAATATTCGGCGCGTTATTGCTGACAACTTGCTGCAAAAAGTGGTTGAAAATTGGGCCTCTCGGCTGGAATTTGTTCGAGTCAGCCGCGGCGGCCACTTACCCGAAATCATTTTTAAAACATAATGGCAAACCCTTATCTTTATAATAAAACTAAATTCTTAGCCATAACATCAATTTATATGCGTTTTATCTCTTCTTGAAAACCACGCCTCTAAAATCATCACCTGTACTATAATCCGGCTCGAAAGACCAGAAATTTACGGTTATACATGGATTAGGGGGAGCAGACTGTATGCTTTGATGGACGGAAAGGTTCACAGCTGAGAGCAAATGGCAATCAACACGAAAAAACAAATGACCAACCTTTGCTGTGCTGATGGCCGTGTGATTCTCCTGCCTCTTTTTTTCTTTCCCCACTGCTTCCTTGATGTTTTGAGAGGGTTTCACGAGCTCGGTGAAATGATGATGATGATGTGGCGAGATGTCACGGATTGCAGTACGCGGCGAAAAAGGGCGTTATTTTGCACGCGCGATCACGGGTTGTAGAGGTGTGGGTAGTCTCTCGCTTCTCTGTCAACTGACAGTTACCGACAGCTGTGATAATGGAAAAAGGTTGCTAGTAACAAAAACGGGGGGAATTGTAGAATGGTAATTTTGCAAGGTATAATAAAGATAAATAATAATAAACATTTATAGAATAAACATTAATATGATTCAATATTGTATTAACAGCTTAATTTATAGGGTGACGTCGGAACAACTATAATCAGCCTTATCGCTTATCGCACTTTGAGAATCCATAACTACCTAACGCTTACGCGGAATGCAGGCAAACCTACTCTAATGTCATCAGATAAGTACCCTGCAGCATATATATAGTAAATCGGCCGTCTTATAGTTACCAAAATCCGAGTGACCTCTTAGACTGCTTGTGACACATTTTCTGTGCCTTTCAAACGCCACAAAGATAGAAAGTAACCTGCCAGTATGTACTCACCTTAATGACATCTATTGTTCAGTTCTCTTTTGACAGTCGATCTTCTAAGGCGGCCCTGTTTTGCAGACCATGACAGTGACAGCTTCGACAATTCTAACAGTAATAACACTTGCCGACCCTCTGTCTGTCCGTCCGTCTGTTGAAACTTTCAATACGAAACTACAAATGCCAAAGAGTTGATTTTTTTGTGTAGATTCATGCTCTTGAAAACACCCATAGCCGTTTAGATCACATCGGAGGCTAGTCGAATAATATAAATAACATTAAAGTCGACAAATTTCTAGTATAAATTAATGACACATTGACAGTTTGATAGAGGGCCCAATAAAAGAATACAAAAAAAGAAAATGAATACAAAAAAGAATATTATTATTATTAAATTAAAATAATATTAGATCCGTGTGGTTTAATTACTAGACGGGAGTCAAAATTTACAAAAAAATCAAAAAAGTATTAAAATTTACGATGAATTGATATAATGTCATGATGCGGTTGTTCAGACTTAAATAAAAACCAACTATCACTTTTATGATCATCTAAAACGTACGTTGAATAGGCTAAAAGTGCCGCAGGTACAAATGGAGATAGGAAATAAAGAGACTTATTACAAGTTGGTACTACAAGCAAGAGTAGTCTGAATGGGAGATGCCTTTAAAGACACCAGTAGGGCCTAACTGTAAGACGTCAGTTGTGGTTAAATAATTTATTTTATTTTTATTTTATTAGGTAAAAATACAGCATATTAACTATAACTAGAAAATTAATATTTTGACACACATAGCTTAAATTAAAATGAGTGAAGAAGAAAAAATGTAAGTATAATATATACATTTTATTAGTATAGCTACAATGCTAATAGGTGTGGGTGTGTGAGTAAGTGAGGGTGAATGTGAGGATTTGCAAGTATGTTTTTACGATGAGATTAATTATTTAAAGTTATTCTACCTATTACAATCACAAATTGTGCAATCACTCTTTATTGATAAATTAACTTAAACAAAGATCACATTAGTTTTGATATAATACTTACAGTTTCTCTATAGAAAAGAATTTACCAAAAATTAAAGCAATTAACTAATATTATGGCTATCCTTCAATACATATAACATTTTTGTCTGCGTAACAGAGTTGTATCTCATTCTTATTCTATCTCTATTAGTTATAATTACTGAGATATTATGATTAGTATAAATTTAGGTCGTTGAACGTTCAAAGGCAGTGCACCCGTCGAGCCATAACGCACTCAAATTGCATTTTATGCATGTTTTTGAGGTCTACTGCCAAGATAGCTTTTCGTACCAGGCATATATAAAAAATATAATTAGATTAACTAAACGTATTTCTAGAAAACCTTTAAGCTGGTTTTTTAAATAAATAATCCTATGTTTACATAAAAAAATATTGAAATTGTTAAGTTTTATTTTTTAAAATTCTCATAAACCAAACTAAATATGTGACGTAAGCCTAATTTATACATAAAAATGTCCACAATAAAATTCTACAGATAACCTTAAACTTAGTTTTTTTTTTAATTGCCTTATATTTTTAATATAAATAAAAAAATGTCAAATGTTTATTCGTTGATGTTGTCGACGGACGCTCGAAGTGCACGTGGCCGACACAATTTGCAAAGGTCGAACCTCAAGGTCACCTCACGATATACTGGCTCTTAAGTATTCGAAACAGTCACTGTCACTGTCACATCTCACTGTCAGCGGCACACATATTATGGACAGAAGATTCTGAAAAAAAAACTTGGGTGAGTTTGTATATACTACTTAGAAACTAGACTCTGTAAAGAAAAATCGCGGTGAGGGGCTTTAGTTCAGTATCGAGTGATGAACCATTATAGTACAATAAACAAACATTTGTATACATCCAAAAACGTGTACTTAATTTCAATAAAACTGTTTAGAATTACCGTTTTATTTATAATTTATATGTGAAAGAAATTTTTACCTTTTAATTTATTTTATCTACAGCGGTTTTTATGACTGAGTTACAAAATATGAACAAGAATGTCTATGACACCCTATAGCTATCATATAATATCAAATGCGTCTATATATTGTTTTTTACTAGTTAATTTATTTAACCAAGACCTGACGTTTTACATCTAGCTGCCCTACATGCGTCATTAAAGGCATCTCCCGTCATGCCTGTGGTACTAACTTGTGATGGGTTGCTTCATTCCCATCTCCACTTGTTCCTGCGGCATTTTTAGCCCATTCGATAACTATGATGTGTAACTATGATGAAAATAAATCGTTAACACAAATCATATCTTTACGCGAAAAGTACTAACAACTGGTTATTATTTTTTTTGTTATTATCCAAATAAAATCTTAATATATATAAATCTCGTGTCACAATGTTTGTCCTCAATGGACTCCTAAACCACTTAACCGATTATAATAAAATTTGCACACCATGTGCAGTTCGATGTGCACTTGAGAGATAGGATAGTTTAAATCTCAAATTATAGTCGCAATTTTAATTTATCGCTAATTATTTGTCTGTTATTATTTGGCAGTCATAAAACTGACAGATGTCGATACCTTTCGACTGGGTTGATGGCGCTAATGTCTGTTATTATTTGACAGTGACAGTTATTCGACGCAAACGTATTAAAAGAGCCCATCAGTTGGCAGAACAAATTGAATCAAGAAATCCAGCTCAAAGAATCAGGACAGCAGGTCATGCACAAGAATCTCAAGAACAGTGTAACGAACGTCTTCAAGAGAATATCATAAGAACAAGAAAATTATTATTTTCAGTCAAATGCCACCGAAAAAATCTAACCTCAACAACGCGAGCGGCAAACGTCAAAACGCAAACGTCAAAACTACGATCGGAATAATATATTCACTTACGAGATGCTGTTGCTGGAAACATCGATGGAAATTTAAATCCCAATGACATCGGTAATGCTTTCATTTTACCTTCAAGCTACATCGGCAGTCCACGGAACATGCAGGAATACATACAAGATGCGATGACTTACGTACGTCATTACGGCCGACCGGATTTATTTATTACATTCACATGTAATCCGAATTGGGAAGAGATACAAACTTTACTATTGCCAGGACAACAAGCCATTCATCGTCATGATTTAACTGCACGTGTGTTTAAACAAAAATTGAAATCCTTAATTGATTTTATTGTTAAATATACAATTTTTGGTATCACACGTTGTTGGCTGTATACGATAGAGTGGCAAAAGCGAGGTTTGCCTCATGCCCACATTTTGGTTTGGCTTAAAGATAGAATCCGTCCTGAAGAAATCGATCAAATAATTTCAGCCGAAATTCCAGACCCATTAATTGATCAAGAATTATTTGATATTGTCACCAAACACATGATCCATGGGCCATGCGGTGTTTTCAACATGACGTCACCGTGCATGGAAAATGGAAAATGTAAAAAAAACTTCCCAAAGCCGCATACGAATGACACGATCACGGATATTGATGGTTATCCAATGTATCGCCGCAGAAGTACTGAGAATGGTGGCCACACATTTACAATGCGACTGCCGAACTTTCCAAATCAAGTTGAGTTTGATAATCAGTGGGTGGTACCATACTCACCACTACTTTCAAAAACTTACAAAGCTCATATCAATGTTGAGCTTTGCAGTTCTGTTAAATCAATTAAGTATATTTGTAAATATGTAAACAAAGGCAGTGATTTGGCCATATTTGAAGTAAAAAACATAAATAAAAATGACGAAATAGCACGATACCAAATGGGCAGATACATTAGCAGCAATGAAGCTATTTGGCATATTCTCAGCTTTCCCATCCACGAAAGAGATCCTGCTGTCCAACATCTGGCAATACATCTTGAAAACGGTCAACGTGTATACTTCACTGAAGAAAATGTTCTCCAAAGAGCGTTCGAAGCTCCGAAAACGACTCTAACTGAATTTTTTACATTGTGTCAAAAACCTGATGTTTTTGGCCAATTCGCGAAGACATTGGTGTATGGTGATGTTCCACGTTATTTCACATGGAACAAATCCAGTAAAAAATGGGAGCCACGGAAACAAGGAAAACCACATCCTTCCATTACAGGCATATTCAAAGCTAAGACATTGGGGAGACTTTACACGGTACATCCAAAGCAACGTGAGTGCTTCTATTTACGTTTGTTATTGGTGAATGTTCCCGGACCAACGTCTTTTGAATTTTTACGAACAGCTAATGGTCGAGTATTCAATACATACCAGGATGCATGTCGTGAACTGCAATTGCTAGAAGACGATAACCATTGGGACTTAACGCTTGCTGATGCTGCGTTGACATCAACACCGAATAACATTCGTCAGTTGTTTGCAATTATTTTGGCGACATGTTATCCCTCGCAAGCACAAACTTTGTGGGAAAAATATAAAAATTGTATGACAGAAGACATCTTGCACCGAATTAGACAAACAAATCAATGCCAAAACATAGATTATACACCAGAGATGTACAATGAAGCATTGGTCTTGATCGAGGATTTATGTGTTCTTATTTCAAATTTACCACTTAATCATTATGGTATGCCATCACCTAATCGTCCAGCCACCGACTTAGTCAATACCGATTTACAACGAGAAAATCAATATGACCATGGAAGTTTAGCAACAATTATCATGAACAGTGAACCATTACTGACAGCAGAACAAAAAATTATTTATGATCGGATTATGCTGGCTGTTGCTGCTGAACAAGGCGGTTTTTTTTTCTTGGATGCACCCGGTGGAACCGGTAAGACATTTTTAATATCGTTGATTCTTGCCAAAATACGGTCGCAACAAAAACATCGCATTAGCATTAGCATCGTCAGGCATTGCGGCTACTTTACTGGATGGTGGGCGAACAGCACATTCAACATTCAAGCTGCCATTGGACGTTCATAATAAACCAGATGCAATGTGTAACATCAAAAAGAATAGTGGAATAGCTGCAGTGTTGCGGAAGAGTTCTATAATAATTTGGGATGAGTGCACAATGGCACACAAATATTCACTTGAAGCATTAAACAGAACTATGCAAGATTTAAACAGCAATAATAAACTTTTCGGTGGTGCTATCTTACTTTTGTCTGGTGACTTCCGGCAGACCTTACCGGTTATACCTCGCTCTACTTTCGCGGATGAGATTAATGCATGTTTGAAACAATCATTCTTATGGCGAAGTGTTGAAACACTTCGATTGACCATAATATGCGAGTACAATTGCAAAATGATCCATCAGCACTAATATTTTCCGAACAACTACTAGATATTGGGAACGGTAAAATAAAACTGCAACCAAATACGCAATGCATTAAACTACCAGACAATTTTTGCACTGTTGTTCAGGATAAAACTGAATTGATTCAGAGTATTTTCCCGGATATACAGAATAATTATTTGAATCATGAATGGCTTAGTCAACGGGCGATTTTGGCAGCCAAAAACGTTGATGTTGACGAAATTAACTTCCAGATACAACAGTTGTTACCAGGAGACAGTTGTTAACAGTTGTCTTTTAAATCAATCGATACTGTTGTTGATGAAAATGAAAGTGTAAATTTTCCGATTGAATTTTTAAATTCATTAGATATCCCTGGAATGCCACCACATAATCTTCGATTAAAGATTGGTTCCCCTATTATTCTCCTCCGTAATTTGAATCCACCTCAATTATGTAACGGTACGCGTTTGGTCATCAAAAAGATCACCGGAAACATTCTTGAAGCAACCATTTTGGCTGGGAAGTTTAAAGGAAAAGTGGTCCTGCTGCCACGTATTCCGATGATACCATCAGATTCTACCATACCCTTCAAAAGGCTACAGTTTCCAATTCGTTTAGCTTTCGCCATGTCTATAAATAAATCTCAAGGTCAAACAATGTCCATTTGTGGTTTAGATTTGGAAAATCCATGTTTTTCTCATGGGCAACTATATGTTGCGTGTTCACGTGTTGGGAAACCGTCGAATCTATTTGTGTTAGCTAAAGACAGGTTAACCAAAAACATTGTGCACCGATTGGTGTTAAATTAAATTGAAATTGAAAGTATTTATAATTCAAAAAAAAAAGATATTAATGTTTAAAAGTTTAAGACTGTCTGCCTTGCCTACCTCATTCATGAGTTTAAGCGTCACATGTTATTTACTGTATTATACTGTAATATACTTATATTTGTTATAAAATTAAATGGAAATAATAAATCTGATAAATTTTTATTTTTTACCTATTGATTTCTGCTTAGTATCAAGTGTAAGAACATTTTAATTAATTGTGTTCAACGTACTTCCCCTTCAAATCAATCTCAATCCAGTGAATTTGTATACCAACATCAACATTTTCGTCTTTGTTCGTAAATAATTTCATTGTACTAAAGGGTTATAGTAGTAGAAAGTCAAATAAGGAGATCACCATATTTTTTTACAAATACCATCTGTGTGAAAAAGCATAGTGGACTCCGTGACTGATGTTCTCTTATTGTTCCTCTTAGATTGTTTACTATAATGTAATATAACAAAAACTTTAGCCACAGCAACGCGTGGCCGGGTCAGCTAGTATATTTTATATAAATCGCTTAACCTACAAAGTTCACAAGATCTTAGCTACAGATGTTTTATTTTCCTTCTTAAACTAAATAGGTACGATCTTCTTAGTAGAAATATATTTCAATTGTCCATGTTGTAATAGAAATATTTGAGAAATCCTCTGGAATAGGGCAATATCTGCGTTGCTCTGCGCGTTCTTTGAAATATGCTAACTGAAAAGCATTAGGAGATTGCTGGGAGACTCTTGGGGGACTCCAACGAGATTTGGAGCATTTATAGAAAAGATCTGCACGCCAGCGGACACTAAAGGTGCGGGCATAGTTGCTCGGCGACGCGTAACTAAAAACGCTACTACAACAATGTCCATCTCACATAATCGCCATTTATGTGACTTATCATCATTAACATGTACCGTCAACAAAAGCCCCGTAGAAACATAATTCTTCTGTGATTCAATTCTCAGTGCGTTAGTATTTTATTAAGGCATTATCCGTATCTCAAAAAGAAAAAAACGGAACCTTGCGTCCGCTCGTTATTACAGACCCTTTTCTCGAAAACGACGTGACGTAGGAATTTGAAATTAGGTTAGGTTAGATATTTCGACAGTCAAAGATTATGAAATATTTTAAATGATTTTTTAATGGGAGCGTATTGGGCCGTCCCAAAAAAAGTCTGGAAAGTCTACTTTTATAGGTTCCAAAAATATATATCATAGTATTACAACAACATAAAAAAAACAACCTTCATAGTATTACGTATTTTTTTTACGAAAACATGTCAAAAGATAACTAAGGTAACCCTATATGTTATAAAATAACGTGTGATTTATATTGTCTGGAACCGGCTTAAGAGATACATAAAAATAGTAGAGGTATCAATAAAATATTATTGAAACAGCCATGCCAGCTATATCGAGGTATAAAGAAATGACAAATAGTGATCGCCACCATGCAAATCCGAGCGTTTTGGTTGGATATAAAGTGCACATGTTTATTTATTCAATGAAAAAGTTGTTTATCCGATCGGGATGTGAAATGAATATTTTAATCTCAGAGAAATGTAATTTGATAAATCGAATGCCCTCTATTTATAAACTAGGTAATTAGTGTCTAAAATGGTCCTGAACATAAAACAAATCTTACCCGATTGAGTACTATGGGTTTATCGATTAATCTGCATTATCCGCTGCTAATGTGGAACGAAAGCCAATGTGGAATGTGGAATGTGCAATGTGGAAAAGCTGGAACGATTGAATTGAAAAATATTTTTTGCGAGCATAAAATGTTCGTTTATATGATTTATGAATCATTATTTCATCGCATTAATTTAATGTTATTAAACGATATATAAATCTAGGTATTTTTTTCTATTCCTACACTCTACTAATATCCGCCACGCGTCTGTCTACGCACCGCACCGTCGCGCGTCGCTCCACTGTGCTCGCACCCTAAGGGAAGCAGAGGAAGTAGCTGTATAGCCGTGCTGTGAATTCCTAATTTTGAGTTTATCTGATTGGAATACGGTCTCTCAAAATGTTACACTCTGGGACATTTCCCATTGCGTCTGAGTAAAATTATTGTAAACATATAATATAATCAAAATTACAAGCGTTTTATGTCAAATAGCGTTGTGCTGACACAAATTATCTAAGTCCATCTAGTCCATCCGTAAGTCTAAGAAGGTAGTAAATCTATGTACTTTATATATTTCTTCAGCTCAAAATATATATATCGATAGAAATCTATATATTTATTTGAAACTAATAAAAATGACACGGCAAAGTATGTGTACTGTGTTATAGGGGCTAGGACGATGGAGGTGACAGTTTTTGGGAAATTAGAGATCCTTACGGATTGCCTAATTAGACTATTGTTTGCCTGAAGTGTCCAAATCATATGGTACAAAAACCTACAGTCCGCTAAATATGAAAATACTTAATTAATTCCTGGTTACATCAACCGCTACCAAAACGCAATTTACTTTAGACGAGATAAATCCGTGTGTCCCGGTATAAATGTTTACACTTAAAAATACAATTAACTCTGAGTAGTTCATATAGTATCTGATTTAGGCAAAATCAACCAGCGATCCGTGATTCTGGAAGACGCAGTAATTTATCCTCGCTGGAATCGAAAAAATATATGTCTGTGTATAGTCATTTTGATAGTGTGAACAACTTTAGCATATATTGTACAAAGGGTCCCAGCACAATATTTAAACGAGAGTACCTAGTACTGATTTAATAAAAGGCAATTTTTCTTACCTTGTGTCACTGTAAGTACTTAACTCGATGTCAGGAATCCATCCAGAGAAACCTCCTTTTTTGTCGTCATGTTACTCACATTTACGATTTATCCTGGTGGGTGCCATTTCAAAGGAAGCCCGAAAGTTAAGAGGGGCGAATGTGTTGCTACAAAACAGTCATGGCGAACATTCGAAACGAAGGACGAACTAAATCCTTAAAACTTCTGATGCTTGTAGACAAACTGGAAGATTCACTAACGGCGCAGTGTCTTCCAGGACGTTAAACTGCGAGGCATATCACTGGGGTACCCCACACGTGGATCTGTTTGAACCAAGCACCGTATTTCGCAGGACTTCTTCGACTGCGCAGCCCGGTTTCAGGCATTCAGTCGAAACTGGGACTTCACCCTAGCATGGATATCCCGCCACCAAGTCTTTCCTCGCATACTATCCTATCACCCTTTAACAGAGTAAGAGGACGGTGTCCTTTAATAGCTCCCAAGTGTTTTAGTGGCCCGATCTGAAATCTCAAGCAATAGCTTCATCATAAAAGAAACCCGATCTAGAGTCAATGTTAGTGGATAGATACCTCAACCTAAAAAAGACCTATGTGCCAGGAGTCCTGTTGGATGTAAAGGTTCTAACTCCTGGTGAAGGAATGATGAAAACACGATGCTCAATGAACAATATATTCTTCCGGCGCCATTGCGTTTATTTACATAGAACCTAGATGGGTAATATTTCAACAATTTAATCTGTCTTAAATAACTAATAAGAATTGTAGATTTAACGGTGAATAAAGTGAGGTACAATAATAATGCCTGCATAATAATAATACAATAATAGCACTACCTGCGCCGCTGGCGGATCGCCCATGCGCCGTTCCAATGCGCGCCTGCGCAGATGCCGGCCAATCAGATGCGCCCGGCGGCGATCGCCCGTCGCCGGCTAAAACTACGATATGTAATGCCGCTACGGACCTAATACGGGGTCGACGACAAATCGACCAATTGCACGAGAAACAAGATAATTTACAACGATTTTTACAATTATTTTAGATCTATTGAAAAGCATTTGCAGAAGGTGTTTTTAATTTATAGTGCAATATTATCTAATTATAAATACTTAAATAACTATCATAAATATTCAGTTATTATAGCGTCTTGTAGCCGCCAACCAGGTGATAAAAAACATCGAACTTCAGACATCGAACGGGATACATACTATTGGTATTTTAATCTGTCGCGAAAGTTCGTATTGTGTTCTCTTAGATGTCTGGAATCCAGCCAATTTACACCTGGAGCACCATGCGTGCTGTGACGTAATACCAGACCGCGCAAAATGACGAGAGAGCGCGGGAGATTTCAAATCCAGGTAGATTTCAAAGTCAGGTAAGTGGTAGATGCGGGCAACATGACGACGAAAGCGAAGGTTTCTCCCAAGATAGATTCCAGACATCTAAGGAAACATAATATTACGAATAATAATAGCGCTTACCTGTAAAATTCCCGTAAGGTTTATATTTTACTGTAGAAATTTAATTTCGTGTGATTTGACAACAATTCTACAATTCTACAGTTATAATAGTGCTAGCGCTAATCTGACACGTCTCTAAGTACTTTCAATATAATTGCCAGAAACGTACTAAATCAATCGAACGGTGTTAATCAGTTAATTAATAATTTCATCGCATCCCTAACTAACTAAGGTGTTTAATTATTAATTAACCCTTCCTGTAACTCTGTAACGTCTTATTTTTGTATTCAAACGTAATGTTTATTGTTTTTTTAGCACTTTGTTATTAGTTTAGTAAACTTCAGGAGCAAGCATTGTTAACTTTGCTAACTTTTTTTTGGGCTGTTACAAATAAGCCTTCCTGTGATTTAAAATTAAAACTCTTTTTAGGAAATAAAGTGCAGGGTTGAAATCTTTTCCTCCTAGAAACCGTACTCACTACAGCCAATCTCCAAACGTAGACTATATACCATATCACCTGCCAATACCGGCAATATCAATATATTTTTCATTATTTTTGTATATATTCGTGAAATTAGGATATTTATCAAAGTATCGATGTGCAAAATCAAGCAGGTGATCTCGTAGCAAGCTGGTGAGTAAAATCAATTTTATTCAACCCCCCTCCCCCCTCGTACCCCCACACTGTTTGGAAGACGCCTTTGTGAACAGAGCGTGCATTTGACAAGTTTTTAATGGTTTTATTTCCGCTTAATTGCCATCGGAAGTACTTAAACCTAAAAACGAGCATTTTAGGGATATGGAAGACCCAATTCTCCATACAAGCGTTGTAGTGCTGTGACCCTTTTTTACTATAAAAGAAAAATAATACAGAATGAAACAAGATGGTTTAATTCTATATATAGAATTGGGATTAATATAGAATGAAAGAAGGAATGACTATGACATCTGTAGCTATCATGTAATAATATCAACTGATTCATTGTTTAGTAATAGCAAATCATTAACCTAGACCTAACGTTTTACAGCTAGGCCCTACAGGCGTCATTAAATGCCCATTTAGACTATTCTCCATCGACTTGTGATGGGTTGCTTCATTTCCTATGTCCATTTCTTACTTTCAGTTCATTCGACGTACGTTTTGGATGGCCATAGAGGTCACTGTTTTTTTTTTAAATCTGAATATGTTAAAATAAAAATAAAGCTACAATGAAATTCTTTCAATTCATCATAAATTAGAACACCATTTTTAGTTTTTCTGTAAATTTTGACATGCGGCTAGTAATGAAACAATACAAACATAATATTTCAATTTTATAATAATTATAATGTGGCATTGAACATTCTTTTACACGTTTCTTTTTGCGCACATAGATGAGTTTGTATTAATTTTAACTGGCCAATATGATATTTGAGTTCGGTCTATCAATGTTTCATTAAAAAAAAGTATTGTTGACTTTAATATTCTAAATCTATTTTATTTGACCAGCCTTCGATGTAATCTAAACGGCTATGGTTGTTTTTCAAGAGCATCAATCTACATACAAAAAATAAATCTTAAATTCAACGATCCAAAAGACAATATAATATTTATAGAATTTATGTAAATATAAATTTCCGTTTTCCGCTAGCGGCCGAACTTATGACAAGTGTTTGAGTATGTTGTATGTTGTAATGTTGTATGTTGTATGTTGTATGTTGTAAGTTGTATGAGTGATTTCATATTATCACGTAAAGTTCACATTTTTTTTTTATTCGGAAGCCATGTTTAATTTTGATATGAGGTTAAAACAAATTATGTTTGAAATTGAATGGCCAATAAGTTGGTTTTTTTTTATTGGAAATGGTATTTGTAGAAGGGCGGTTTAGCCTAAAAAATTAACGTTTTTTCGCACGAGACCCGAAGGAGCTAGTCATAGGGCACCGAAGCCAGTCTAGCGGTTCAAAAATACACAACTTTTCCCTAATAAAATTTCCTGGACTGTTTTCCCTGGTCGCAGATCACCCCCTCTTCCTTTATTACCTCCTCACACCCTCCCCATATTTATCCATAATATGGCTGACCCTCTGATTCCGGGAATTTATTTGCGCAAGCGATTGGTACCTTCTCTGACCTCATATCCTAAATAATGATCGTAGCTCCGTTTGAACACAGAGATCATAATATTATTTTAAAAACCATTTGAATGCCTCATTATTAAATAAAGGTACATACTATAACAAGGTCAGATAGTACTAATACTATCCGAATGCTAAACTGGTAAGGTAGATCCATCATATTTCAGCGAAATGGAGTTTTGAATATCGTCGCCGATAAGGCGTGTGGCGTATTTCAATTTTAGACGAAATTGAGTCAGGGGCGTAGACAAGATTCTTTTCTGCCCTCTACGCTGGGGCGAAAAGGGGTGCAATAAATATAATCGTAAAATATTATCATCAATATATATTTAAACCAGAATATTCTAACATTATGGATATTTAAAATTCTTAAACTATTTGTAAACTTCAATGTTTATCATTTATTTGTTTTAACATAAAAATAATGTAAAATGAATTTTATATGTCAACTTAGGTTAGCTCTCCTGAAAACCAGCTAAAAATGACGTTTTTTAAAATATTGGTATGTCGTGAATAATATTAAATTGTACTTTACAATAATAAATAAATAAATTCGTATTTTAGACAAAGTTATGTCGCCGTCATACTTGTTTTTTTTTAAATTATTATGCAAGCCTTTCATACCAACTACGCAAAGTCCGCCGCTCATCATAATATTGAAACCCTCGTGTCTAATTGTATCATTTCATTAGTATTGGTAACTAACTTATGTTAGTAAATTGACACAGATGGCGCGCTGGTGTTGAACTACCATTCAATAATGTCTCTGGTCTACGCCCAAGAACATTTAATCGAAAAAAAGTTGTTGTGAAAGAGTGTATGGTTTCATTTAAAAGCAATTGCAAATCGTACAACTTTGTCGGATATATTGCGACGCGACTAGGCATACCAATCTTCCATTATTTACAACGCTGTAATTCCAACAATGCCAGCTAATAATTCTATTAATCTCTGTGCATTGTCGTGCCCGTAGTACCTAAAATAGCGTTTTTTGTAATATTGACATATTTGACAAGCACTTTCAAAAAAAAAATACTTAACATTTCTTCGTCAAACTTTTAATATTTCGTACGATCATGCCTTCCTGTGCTGTGAAATATTGTATTAGCAGAAGCCATACCCCAAGGCTGAACTAATAAAGTATCTCTTTTGACAGGTAAATCACAGCATCTTTGAGTAAAAAGCACTTTAAGATTGAATTCCATAGTAAACATTTTGTGACCGCCGTATTGTCAATAGTGTGGCGAATATATATTTTTAATCGATTTTATTTAAGGGCTACCTTTGAGATATAAATACAAAAGTGACAAGGATTCACATAATTTATTAGTATTATAACGGAGTTATGCTACAGTGACATTTAAATAATTATCGATGTTTAATATGTTGACACTTTTTATTAAGTACCTACATGAGTTTAATATAAAATATGGAAAATCGACAAAACTTAGAACCAAAACCACCCGGGTACAACCCTCGGGTCTCATGGCTTTCGTCGTTAGAGTGGTAACCATTTATACCTGCGATTAAGTTGATTATAATCTACTTGCAATAACTAAATTTTTAAATGCTATTTTTTTGTTTACTTTTACTTAGTTCGTTCGCGGCTGGCACACACATACTATTTTAGTATTTCATTATTTTAGTATTATAGATAGGGGTAGTTTAAACTTAATTATTTTTAATATCCTCATTATTTTAGAGAACTTGTTACACTAACTTTATTGTTTGCATAAATATTTTTGTTTTGTAATATTTTAATGTTAAATTTTTTTTCATGTTAAACTTTTATATATTTTAGTATACTCTTTGTTTTGTCATTGCACATTGCATATTATTATCCTTTGAATGTTCAAATGTTTTAAAATATTTTTTCTTCTGGATGTATTGATAGATGCATGTTTTTATTAATCATATTTTAATCGTTATTATTCGCATACTGAACAATGCTTACATAGCCATCGACATTATATAGTCATTAGCACGTAGATTACTTTAGTACCTAAATATTGTTACTCCGATAATTAACCACGCGAATGACCTTTAAAATGTGTTATTTTTTATGTTATTTTTGGTAAAACATATTTTATGTTTCTCCTATTTTTAGTAACACTCATTTTTTAATTTACTGATTTGTACGTCGTTTCATTTTGCATTATATTTTATTTTTTTATTTATTTTATTTCAAAAAAATGTTTGCGTCTCATTAGTAGGTACATAAAAATATTTTTTTTATAAGGTTCTTAATGTTCTGTATTACATGTGCTCACATTAAAGTAGCCTTTATCCTCGTATATTAATAACCCTGAGAGTCAATATTATTGAATTTGTTACCACTGCGAACGACCAATGCTCTTTTGCTTAACTAACTCAAGTGAGATTTCGATATTTTCATATAATATTTTGATATTGATATAATGAGTTTTGATTATTTAATCACTAGTTGTAATTATTGTTTTTATATGATATCTACATTTGTAGTGCATGTAATATATAATTTATATTGCTTCTATTTAGTATAATCTGTGTTGTATCTTTAATATGCATGTGGTGTCCTCTTTTTATTTGAATATTGATAAGGTTTTTCTTTTTAATTTAGTGTCGAAGATTAATGTTAACTTGTATGCATTTCGATATTTTGTTAGAGTACCGTCTAAAAATAAATAAAAAAACAAATAAATTTGACAGTTGAGCGTTTCGGCGATCTGCAATGACCAATAGATTGCACTGCAGCTTAAAGATTTATTGTCATCGTCACGCGTTTTGCCAAACGACTATTTATTACGTGACGATGTCTCGTGACGATGTTCATAAAGCAAATGTCACCGTGGCAATCACATAATGGTCATTGTTTAAAATGTCTGCTCCTTTCAATATTCCTTGCAAGGAATTGCGTCGTTGGCCGTTTTCGATATTTCCCGGTTTCCCTTTAGTATATTAACTTCTTCGAGAACAGGCCCGAAGAAAATACAAATATTGACGTATTTCAGAGGTGAACTTCAAACTCTGAAAAGTACTGAAGCAATGAGGGCCGTTGTACGGAGCGCCCAGTTCTGTCAGATTGAAATCGATAACTCGGAAAAATACTATAATACGAGATTGGTGTGTTTTTGGAGTTTAGCAGATTTTTATTTCGGTTTAATAATTAATATGTTTCAAACCTGACCAATTCCAACATAATTTTTTACATCAATTAGTACTGTATTAATCGTGTTTAGTATTTATTTTTAAATTTTAAACGCACGTTTAAATCTTCAATAATATATTTTTTTTAAAAAAATACATATTACGGTTTATAAAAAAATGTTTGACAGGGATGGTACCTTTGAGTTTCTTATAGTTAGCATTTTACACTGTATTTTTGGGAAAATTACAAAAAAAGACAAACATGCTAATAGGTCGAAAACCGTGAGGCCTTGAATAAGGGTATGACCTCTTCTGTCATCCCTTAAAAACTTTCTACCCGACGGCCAAACACGAATTATGCGAGGGTCGACGGGTTGAGATAGCGATAGGTTGAGATAGGCTCTTGTAACAATGAAATAATACATCTCTTCCACTATCACTGTCCTATAATTTATAAAACCTTTCTTAATTTTAGCCCATCATCAAAATTATAATGCAGAAACTTCTGAAATAGGTAGTAACTTTCATAATTATTTTCTGTCGTACAAAACAGAAGTTGTAATAATTACTACTGCTACTCGATCGGATACAAGTTTTGGATGGATAATAAAATATGGATAATCGATTTTAAGGGTTTTTTATATGTACGACATCATTCATAGCGATAATCAAGTCATCACTTTTACCAGGGCGATAGACTATGTTAAAAAACTTAGTTATAAAGTAGCTGACGTAGAATTTTGTTCTCGAAGATATAATTAAACGATTTTCAAGCTTTTGTTCGAAAGAAATCCCCCGAGCCTCGCTGACGCCCCCAATTTCAAGTAGATCAATTAGTTTACAATGTTTGTTGGACTGTTTAGGCCAAATTTTGCGAGCTGAATTAGAACCACTTCCTCTTATCCTACGGACTTGAAATTTGACATATTGGTTGAGTTCTGATGAAAATGCATTTTTATGGTACGAAAGACCTGATTCTCCGCCCAGGAATGGCTCCAGACGAAAGAACTCCTCAACGGTCAACAGCACAGACACCAAATTTTGTATACGCATTCAAGCACTCAAATAAAAGCATTTTTTAAAAATGTTTTTTACTTTTGTTTGTATTTTTATCTTGTATTTATATTTTATTCATTGAAAACTCATAAAATTTTTATTAGTTTAATTTGAATATGTTATTTTTTTTACAGTTATCCAAACGTAGCTACGAAACTGGTTTTTTTATAAAAATGTTGGCACCTTGCCGAAGTACTTAATCTAATCTAATCAAACTAAATAATATTCTTTACAGTTAAGTTTGAACCCACAAGATACCCATTTTCATAATTAGGTTTAAATCCGTTTTTTTTACATAATTTCGACGTTATATAATTGGGCGAAATGGATATCGAATTCTGGTCTCGAAACTTCGACGGTGCTGTAAGTAAGCCTTCGCTCCTAGTAAAACCTTAAAGTGGGGACGAAGTGTTTTATTCCCCATTCGTCGAGTCGCCCTGAAATGGCTTAAGTCCTTGAGGTTTATGTAAATGGGGTGGATGGAGGAGGGAAGAAGTTGGAGAGGGGGCTACATAAATTACTTCACGTTTAGTCATGGCGAGTATTCTAATTTATTCGATGTCCCTAACTATTTTGTATGTTTTTTTTATATACAGGCTGTATTAAAAATCACTACTGTCGATTTAGGAGGTTGGTCTAAATCGGCCTTGTAAAGAAAATATTAATAAAAACAAAGGAAAAAAAACTTCGACATTAAGGCGCCCCGGGACGCATTTGTCCTTGAGATTAGAAAGAGTAGGCTTCATTCGAACATTGACGTGTCGAAAAGAGACGGATATACTCGCCGACCGCGAATTCGTTACATTTGGAATCGATGAAACATGTTTTTTGTATTTAAATAATTATTATCATTTGAAAAAAATGTTTTTTTTTAAGTAATGTCCTAGATTATTATATTGTCTATCTTTAGAAAGAAAAGTTAGGTTCGCGTCACTTACACAACTTAAAAGAAAATCGTTGCAAGAAAAAAACAACACTTTCTTATTTATTTATTTTCATTACTATAATAAGGTGTATTTCGTTTTTTTTTAAGCAAAGTACTAAATTAATACATGTAGAATATTGTGGTATTTTTAGTTTTAGCCATTTGTTGGGAATAACTTCAACAAAATGCACCAAAATACGTTACATAACACGTTTTAGGGACTGGTGGCGCCTTAAAGCGACCCCTTACTTCCGCGACACGTAGCGCTTAACCGACGTAGTTTTTCTCGTAATTTAGAAACACTTAAGTCAATATTTTTTCTGATTAATGTTTGACTGTTGATTTAAGACCATCGCTCAAAAGAACAGTAGCGATTTTAAACACACTGTATAAGACAATATTGGCTTCATATCATTCGTAATTAATTATCTTAAATGCGAGATACAATTTAAAGCACGTTCTCATAGAAATGGCACAAAATATGACGCTGAATATCTAGTAATATTTTTATAATTTAAAACGCGTCCTACGAGTAAATATTATTCAATCGAGACATCGTAACACACTGTTTTAGGTAGATTTCTTTAAGAAAGTTAGCTACCTATTTCAATGGGTATAATGTCATGACTTTCGAAAATTTTTGACATATCTTCGCGTTCCACATCCCCTAGAATCCAAAACCACCCCAGTTTAAAAGTGTATATATCTATCTTTATCACTTTATTGTGGACACGATAACTGCCGTAATTTTACACCACTTTCAAATTGATACATAAAATTTAAGGGCACAAAATCTCTATTTAGTTCGTTAATGGGCAAAATCAGACTAGAGGGGTGGTAATGGGGGGGGGGGGGGTAGGTAAGGGCCTCACTAAGTAAATTTTTTTAATAGCACCAACCGTTGGTTCTAGGGTTGGGAAAAAGTAGTTTTTCAAAAAATCATACCTTCCCATATCATACCATACCTTCAATAAATCCATTCAGAATGTAAATTGTAGGCCAATAATTTCCCTCCAACTTTTGTTTAAAACAATTTTTGATATGAGCAACCCTTACGGCACAGTATACAGAGGGATTCAGCATACGGACACTCGCTGCATACGGGAGATCATGCTAATGTCGACCTTGAATCCTTAGCCATAAAAATGTTGATCGATAGTTGCCGCGGCGTGCGTGCGAGAGATGACCTAACGGCCTCGTCGAAATATATAGGGTTGTTTTTTTTAGAGGCGTGGTTTTCAGTCTGGCACTACTTTTTTCGTAGTTGGTGTTTTTGACAGCTGTCACTTGATTTATGCTCAGTTTGGTTTGCCATTTCATAATGAATAGACTTACTCCTGAACAACTGTGGCGTGGCCTCCAAGATCGTGCTATTTAACACCGCTGGACTATTTTTTGTGGGGTTATGTGAAGTCGCTTGTCTACGCAGATAAGCCGGACACGATTAACGCCTTGGAAGAGAATATTCGGCGCGTTATTGCTGACATACGGCCCAACTTGCTGCAAAAAGTGGTTGAAAATTGGGCCTCTCGGCTGGAATTTGTTCGAGTCAGCCGCGGCGGCCACTTACCCGAAATCATTTTTAAAACATAATGGCAAACCCTTATTTTTATAATAAAACTAAATTCTTAGCCATAACATCAAATTATATGCGTTTCATCTATTCTTGAAAACCACGCCTCTAAAATCATCACCCATGTCCAAATTTAGTAACTCTTAATTACCTCTAAAATAAGAATGAAATTTAAAAGTGCGTCTTTGACGGACAAGATGAGTCTTCAGTGTACGAATAATGCTATAAACCGCTTGTCGAAATACTTAGTGCTTGAGGAGTGGTGCATCACCAAAAATGTGGAATTTTTGAAGAGTTTACAATATTATCCCTTAGGCAGCCTTAAACCGAGACATTATAAATCCAGAATCCAACAGGCGATTAGCATCCGTTTCGGAACGTAGATTCTCTGGGGCTATGCAAATACGAAAGAATCTCAGCTTGCCTAATGATATGCTAAGAAAAACCGCCCTATTCGTGTTTTTAAACTACATTCAAAATTTCTTGGCCATTAAAATACTTAATGAGATTCATTATAATTATTCACTAGGCATTTAAATAAGTAAACTCACTAAATCAGTACCGATAAATATTAATCTCTAAATAAATTAATAGGAAAAAACATTTTAAAAAAGAAGCTTTTATTCAAGTGCTTGACTGAGTATAAACAATTTCGTGTCTGTGCTGTTGACCGTTGAGGAGTTTCTTCGTCGGAGCCAATCCTGGGTGTAGGATTCTACACCCAGGAACCTATGCTGAACCATGTTAACAACATGTTAAATTTCAACTGCGTAGCATAAGAGAAAGTGGTTCTAATTCAACTTGCAAGATTTGACTTAAACCGATGTAAAAATACAATACATAAAACGTAAAACATTGCAAGCTAAATAAAAGCTTGTAAAAACGTTTGATCCACATCTATAGCTTAAAATTGGAGGGGGTTTCAGCAAGGCTCGGGGTATTTTTTACAAACAAAAGCCTGAAAGTCGTTCAATTATGTTTTTGAGAACAAATTTTACGTCAGCTACTTTATAACTAAGTTTTTTAACATAGTCTATCACTCTGGTGAAAGTGATGACTTGATTATCGCTAAGAATGAAGTCATATATAAAAAAAAACACTAAATCGATAATGCATACGCTATCCAAAACTTATAATATGCCGATTTAGCTATTAAATAACATACCTTAGAAGTTAGACAACTGAAAAGAAAATCTTTAATTAAACTCAAACTGAAATAAATTATAGGAAAAAACCAACGAAATTATTTAGCCATGTTAAATTAACTCGTATATCTCTTTCGACATTACAACTTATTTTCTAAGTGTTTTGTATTTTATTTTATGCATATGTAAATTAATTGTATTTTATTTAAGACTAGCTGTAGCAGGTAGGCCCTACAGGCGGCTTTAACGGTGCCGTCGGCACGCGACAACACGTGCCTGTGGCACTTGTGATAGGTCGCTTCGTCCCTCCATCAAAGACGCCCGCAGAGCTTTTTCAATTTTTCTTTCCGTAAACATTACATCCAGAGTGTCGGGCACTCTACCTAACGCATTCAGCATTTTCGACGGCCTTTGAGGCCATAATTTCACATTTTTTCAATTTCTACTTGAATAGTTTTGTGATAAAAAGTAGCCCTTAATATTCTCTCTACCTGATGAGAATCTCGGTAAAATCGATTGAGCCATTCGGAGATTAGCCCGGACAAACGAACAGACTTACAAAATAATCTTTTGGTTGCGTGCGAATATTCATATGAAAGGATTTATTTCGAAATCACAGACAGACACTTCATTTTTTTTAAAATATATGTATAGATTAAAAACCATCAGAAAAGACAGCATGTTATGTTATGTTATGTTATGTATGTTAGTGGATGTGGGGGTTTGCCCCCCGTGTACCGTGTCCTTTCCAGAACTATTGTACTTTTAAATCCACTTATAGTTCGCACTCTAGTCCCGTACTATAGATAAAGTATCTTTTTGGGTGCGATGATTCTAATCTCTTCTGGCTTGAGGAGATGGTTGCCTAGAAGCTGGCACCTTTTGTGTATAAGGGGCCCACATTTCCCCAGTAACGGGGTTTCTGGGCTCTCTTGGCGAAGCCTGCACCTGTCGTCGGTCGATAGGTTTAATTTGTGCAGATGTTTATTCAGCTTGCAGTGGCCTGTTAAGGTTCTGGCTTAGTTAGTTTCGGCTTAGCTTCAATAGCTCCGAGATAATCATATATTTTTATATATTTGTTGAATAAAAGTTGAAATTGGCAGCCATGCAGACGCAATATATTTAGTTGATGATTTGAGGTTACCCGTTTGAGGCGGACGCCAAATATTCGGCAACTTTGTGTGCAACGTTGAACGCTCATCACTGCAAGCAATGCAAGAATTAGGGACGCCAGATTGTAAGGCGCGGTTTGTACAAGAAGTGAGATACAATAACGCCTAAAGATGCTAACTTCACGCACGCATTCGCACATAGCTCTTTACGACTCACATAAGCCCTAACACGATTTCCTTTGTCTCATTTTTATTCATTTTCCTCTAATGTTCCTCCATTTGCGTTTATGTTCAATAAAATAAATTTATGACTACAAACAGGATGTATTTAAAATCACACATTGGAAAAATTACGAGAAATTCGAATTTAATTTAGTAAAAACCGTTCAAAAATATTATATATAACATATATGATTTACATTACATATATAAAATTAATAAATTATCGTAAGTACAGTAATATCCTTTGGTCTGTCACGCTCACTAGCGTATTTGACTTCTCGCGTTTGGTCTTCGCATTGACTTGGAATCCTTGAAAACTTCTATAGGCGCGGGTCGGGCGTTTGTATGGGGAAAACGTAATGAGTTCACATTACCGTCACCGACATGCAGTCGGGGAGACAGCGAACACTCCGTAATAATATTAATACTATGTAATAATACTAATACCCTATTCCTGTCACCGCTCGTATCGGTTTCCACAGTGTAGCGGTTATCACGCTTGCTTCACATGAACAAGCTTTAAAGTAAAATAATTTTTCAAAATATTAGCCCCAGTTCCGTCGACTAGCGTACCTACCGACGTGAATTTATTGTGGTACTAGCGTAGCGCCATCTATTTAATAAGATATAAACCAATTTAAGAATATAGAAACAAAATTAAATAACAATACATTTTTTTTTATACTACAATTAATTTGAATATTCAAAAAACACTGTTATTTCATAGTTTTAACTTTTCTTTGTATTTCCTTGTAAGATTCGACTAGACCCTGCGGGCAGCATTAGTTATTATAGGTTAATTATTAATTCGAGAGGCATACCTCCCTTACTTATTTCAAAATATGATAAGCCCTTACAAATACCCCAACATAGTTTTAGTTTCGACTGCCGGGGAAGCAGCCAACACTAAGTCGTTGGAAATCACGAATTAACAGTTAGGTAACAACGATCTTATTGATTTACCTCAGAGCTGGTATCATCATGCTTAATGAAGGAGTTCCGATTTTAGACATATTCTGCTCGTCTAGAATAGTGAAATTTATCTAAATTCGACATTAATTTACCGCAACGCTAGTTTCCTAGTTATTTTTATCTATTTGTTTAATTATTTGAAACTATCAGTGATTTCTTAGGTCCCGAAATCTGTAATTTACTTCCTGTGAACCTAAAAGAGCTAAAAACTCGCAGTCTTTATCGAAAAAACTAAATAATTGACTAATAGGGTAAACAAAAATAAAATATTTTTTAATTTCGACACAATACAGGGTGAACTCTTTTCAAATAAGATTTAAAGCCTCCTATTATTACGAAATGTTTAATTATCAAATTATTATCGATCACATAAAAAACGGCAAATTGAATCAACAGTTATTTCAAAATCGGTACATAACATTTTTTTTTGGTTCTTTTTATCTAATTAAAAAATGTATGTAAAATTAGTACGTATAGTTTGTAAGATTTGTCATCAAGTTGAGTTTCTGGCATTTAAACCATGTTTTTGCCAGAATGTCTCACCATGTCTTATAGACACCATAAAATTCATTTGTATATTAATATAAACATATTTAGAGTGAAGTATGTATAGTACATTTCCATAAACAGTAATTTCTAAATATATATACTCGTATACGAGTATGTTAATGTTACAAAGAATACTCGCGATATTATAAATTATTGTAATTTAAATGTAATACCGCCATTTTGATAACATTTAATTTCTATTTAATAAAACACTGTATTCGTAAAATGGTTTTCTATCGTGCATTTTGCGTGGTATTGGGGTTCAGTTCGAAGAATATTCCTAATAATTCTATGAATTTGTTATATTTGTTATATTTTGTTCATTTTTACTGCTTAATATTAAAAAGATTAATTTGGTCCGATTATTGCTTGCAGGTAACTTACCAGAATAGCTTCGAGGTTCAAGTCATCAGTTAAAGATTTATTATGGCACAAAGGAAATACCACACTGAGTGTGTACTCGTTTTAGATATCTTTTAAGCTTGGTCAATAGGTATGACCTAGGTCGTGAACAATTATTTTAGGCCCTACTCGACTAAACTAAATGACCCTGCACTAGAGTCAGGGGTCAAACACCATACCCACTAGACTACCGCGATCTCCAATTAGGACGGACAGAATTAGTATGAGGACGCTCTGAATAAATAATATTAAACCGTTATTTATATGTTAGTGTTTTTAACTGGTTAACATATTAATCTGCATATTCGGATAATCAACAAATATGTCGTATAATTGAAAATAAACACGGTCCACTCCGCTCCGCTGAGTACGCCCTCATAACCCACCTCTATTCCACCCCTTTTAATACAGGTCGCGTATTAACAAATTCCCATTCAATTCAACGCATTATTATATATATTATACTATATTATTTTATTCATTTTTATTTGTTATTATAATATTTTATTTTATTTATTTCATAGATTTACAAAACGGTGATACTTAAATCATATTCACATTAAATTATATATTATACAAATTATATATAAAAACGGCCAATGGCGCGTACATACAAATTACCTAATTATAAGACATAAAAAAGTGAAAAGCGATTTCGTTTCAAATAAAGTATTTGTATAAAAGTATGTGTAGTATGTGTGTGAGTTAAATATAGATGTAGATCGAGGTTTGTGCGTGTGTGAGTCATATCTACCAAATTTTAATAATAGTGCAAAAACAATGTAAAAAGTACAATATATACCAAAATATATATAGTTGTTTCTGTAACATTAAAACATAGCGTTATTCGCATTATTCGCGGGCATTTGACTATGACTATTATACTTAACAAGTGAGTCGAACAGTATGGGCTTTTGGAAATGACCATCGGGTCCATCCATCCAGCATCCCTTCGCCTAGTTCAGGCTTTCAGCTACCTACTAGCTAGTCCCCACTGGAGCCCGAAGCCGCCAGTGCGACGGTGCGTCCCGCGCCAGACGGTCGTGTCGCCACGGATGAGGCGCGCCGCAAGGCTCTTTCTGGGCCCTCACGGAAATCGCGTACACTTCGCTACATTTGCTTGATTTTTGTGCCGAAATGCATTTTGAACACTGCCGAAAATCTTTATTAAATTTAATGGCGAGTTTGGACGTAACAAATCATATTATTGGGTAATTATTTAGTGTTGTATTTTATTTATAATTCTTCTGAGCGAAAGGGAATTGCAGAATTGCCGTAAGCGTGAGAATAATGGGCAACGTTTTTTTTTTGCTAGCAAGTTGCTATACAGAATGTTCCAAAACAATTAAGTATACTTTAAGGGGCTGAAATGACTTCTCAAATATGCACGGTGCAATTTTACCATTGAAAATTAATCTTCAATATAAAACATTTTTCAGGTTTAATTTTTTCAGTCTTCTTTATCAGGACCATTACTATCACATTTCTCACTCTACCTCAACAATGAAGTGTAAAAGTAAGAAACGGTGTTTTTTTTCCATCGTATACTCATCACGCAGCTATATATTTACATATTTATGTATTACTAAAATCCCTCAATGCGACTGTTTTACACGTCAAAATTTGGTTTTGCAATATTGCAAATTTGCAAAACGATACTACCTTATGGTACTGCATAATATAAACTATTTATAGAATTTAATTATAGTTAAAAGTATAATATTATATTATTATTACCTGTACCTTAATATGCATGATGATAACATAACCACCCACCACCGGCGTTTGCTAACGATCTTCTAGACATTCCAAAGATGACTAACACATTTGGACAGAGATCTCTTAAAAACGAGTATGTAGATAACGGAATTTATAATATACATAAAATAAATAAATATAAAAACTTCCTAAAATAAATGATGCACACAAGTTATCAAAAATATTAAAATATATGAATATTGGACGGCAAGCAATTGCTAATCCAGTGTATTTATTGGTACTCAACAATTGTAATATTAAATTATTTAAAATATCACTCCTTACTTATTCCCATTACTATCTCTTTTATTCATAATATATTATATATATTGTACATATATTTATATTTATACTCGATTATTTATTATATAAATAGGATCAATTAATAAAAATCGACGATCACTGCCTTCTTTGGTACAGACGGCGTCTAATTAAGAAGGCAGGGAACATCAGTGCAGTAGGTGCCAGTCGCTTGTTGGCATTGAACTGTTTTACTGCTCTGTAAATATATGTATTTTGGTTTGCGAATAAAAAAATATATAAAATAAAATAAATGTGTCAAAAAAGTAGATAAAATGAGCATTGAAGAAAATCCTACTGACATTTCAACGCATAGTTCCCTATACCCTAAGAGCTGTCGCACGACGCAGGCGCAACAAACTTTTAAGATTTATTTCCTTACTAGGATAAGTTTTTCAGTTTGAGGTTTAGAACGGCCCCACGAGTCTGTTTTCATTGTATTGACCTTATTTTGTCTCTGGGAACTTGATTGTATGGTTCTAATGGGGTTATCAACGGTTGGACGAGACGTTCAGTGGTTCGGTGGCTTTACTATATTTCAAAATGTTGTCTCCACATCGCAGAAACGCTGCGTGTGAATAATATACGAGTATTTGTAGTGCGTGGGCGGAAGTGGTCGTTTCGCGGATGTAATGCCCTCGCAGAGTTTGTGCCTTTCGAATGGTCGGGTAGTTGCGACAAAACGTCGACCGCCGACTGCCTGTAACTGTTACTGCCTAGAATGACAGAATTTATATTTTTAGGTCAAGTGTGGAAATCTTACGGGCAGAGACGAATCAGGCTGGAACGTCTTGTTTTCATAAAATATATAAAAATAGCTAAATTCCCCACAGAGACCGAATTATCACATTTAATAAATAATAGGTACAATAGCTCAAACCATATTGTAATAAATAAATAAATTGGTAATAACATTTCTATAAAAGACACTTATCCCTAAATACTTCTAACGTAAGTGCTCCTTACGTTTCAAAAGTATGATACATAAAACGGGTTAAGTACCTATATTTAAACAATTTTGTTTGTATTATTTTTTTTAAAACAAAATCGAAAAACGATAATTTCGAATGATAATTGTGGCAGTTCAGTACTTTTGTTATGTATAAAAAGTCAAACATTTAGGTTAGGTAATGGAATGAAATACCTATTTATCATTCTAAAAATATGTATGAGAAATAAATAAATTATTCAATAATCTACTTTTTTCATTTATATAAGAATTGGTTTATTCATAAAAAATAGATACTTTGGTATTTAAATTAAGAAAGTTTTTTTTTTCATTTTAGGCTACGCTCCTGTTGCCCTGTAGCCTAGTAGTTTGCAATCCCCTCTCTAAAAAATCTTTAAAGTAGCTAGTGGTTGAGTATACTTGTAATTCGTTCAGCCGTAGTGCAGTATAAAGACAAATCTAAGGAAATCTACGGAGCGTGGTTCAACATATTTATTAGCATTTTCACATTTGCTTCATATTTTTTGATATTAGGAAAAAACAAAAAAAAACAATGTTTTCAGTCATGGCGCTCAAAAAATCCATCTCTAATAGATGTATTAAGTATTTATTGCAACTAAAATATGAAATATAACCTATAAGGAAAAGACACTGAAAATTCAATAAATATTAAATTATAAACTGTAGATATTTATAAATGCAATAAAAAATTACACACAATAAACACACAATCCCACACTCGCAGAAGTCTAGTTTAGAGCTTGTCTAGTTTATACTTGTGTAATATTTTATTGTCTTTCAATTTGATAGCAAATTAAATGTCTTTAATCAGTTATCTAATTGTATTTTAAATACGTTTATAACAATTTATAATCTCCATTCAGTAGGTAAAGTTGAATAGTTAACTATTATATCCGGGGTTCTTCTGCCCTTACAAGCTTATAATCTTTGGAACTAATGGACTGATTTTAATAGGGTTTTCACATTTTTATAGAGCATCATTCCAGGCAGGGTTTGAATAATACATGAATGTCGTGTATGTGATATTTCTTTTTGATAAATTCAATTAACACTAATAAAGTTTCTATTAAAGATTTTTTTATTTTATTCTTTATTCTTTATTAAGAGAAATCAACAGTCTTACAAACAATTGGTAAAAATGATAAGTTTACATTCTTAAAAAGTATCTGTAAAACTAATCAAAGATTTCTACTGTTAATATAAATACTAAAAACTAAGTTAGAAACTAAACATGTATAGTTAAATTATGCTTTTAACTCATAATCATATCAAAATGCTGACATGGCTTGAATTCACATGATATATGATATTTAAAACAATTCCTCTTCAATTATGCATTTTATAGAAAAACAGATAAATAGATAATTGTACCCCCCCCCCCCTCCTTCCCCCTTCTTCCTCCATTTTACCTCCTTCGATGATGCTCAATCGTCCTATTAATTAATTTATCCATTTTTATAAATTTACAAATTTTCTTTTTTTTTAGAATAAATTTCAGACTTAAATATAATTTTCTTCGAAAAGATCAAACTCCTAAACAAACAGAAAAGATTAGGTTTTATGCTATATATTTGAAAACATAAATTATACAAACACTATATATTTATACTATTAAAAACTATAAATTGTAATAAAAGAAACGCACTTGAAACAAAGGAGAAATATAAATCAATAAGTGCACATAAACTCCTAAACTCTGTACGTCCATTGTAATTTAAGTTTACAATAAATGTTGACAATATTAGTATAGTAACAAAGAATTAATACAGCAAAATTTTACAAACTATTGACATTACTATACTGTGTTTTCCCCCTTCTTGACTAAACTATTGTCCGTACTAAAGAAAGCAATATTCCGTCCTGTTCAAGTCTATAATGTTAAAACGCGATACACAAGGCACGGAATATATATTATAATCTCTTAATATCGACTTTTAATATTAAGTAAATTATTTATTGCTTGTAATTTAAATATAAAATTATTTTATCTTAGAACAGGTGAGAAACTAGTGAGATAGTAAATTCCATTTTAGAAGTTTCTTGAAAGTAGTTAAATTACTACTACTACTATATGAAATATTACTACAAATATTACTACTTATATTATATGAAAAAAAAATGTACATTTTACAAATGTATCTATCTATTTGAGCATGAAAATTAAAAGAATAAATGGTTCACCAGATTCATGGTACTCATGGTAACATTGCTGAAAAAACATTGAATATAATATGAATATATATAGCTGACCGGATCGAGAATAAACCCACTGATATTCGAACCCGGAACCCTTGGATCAGAAGCAAGCATTCATACAAGTCAGGCAGTCTGTTGTTAGTTTTACTGATTTTTATCGAAACGAGGCTTTTAAAATATATATAGTAAATATATTAAGTATACAGTGTATTTATTATCTTTATATATTTAAGTTTATCTTACATAATATCATTTAAAGTTTACAGATTTAATGTGGTCTTTTTTTTATGTGCTAATTTTTTAAAAAACAAGTTATACTATAAATGTTTAACGTAAAATTAATAATATAAAACGAAAACAGTAACCTGTGTATCGCGTATCATTTAAAACTTAAAAAGGACGGAACCCTGCTTTCTTTAGTGCAGACGATAGTCTAGTTAAGGTGGCAGGAAACAGAGTGCAGTAGTGTAAATCGCTTGTATGAATTACCAATTCCATTATTCTTAATTCCTACACTATATTGTCAAAATGATTGTGAATCTAAGTAAATAAATAAATAAAGATACTCTAATAAATTCCCGAAAGTAACTCATAAATTAAGGGTTATAGACATTAAAATTCCTACTAAGATAAGTGGATTAATTCGATGAGCTTTATTAGCTTTTGACATGAAAAATATCCAATATCCATTCCATTAGGATTCCTGAGGCTGTTAATAATGATATCGGTCGCGGTGAAAAGAACCCGGTCAAGTAGAGACAATCAATAAAACGAGGAGTCTAGTCCCCAAAGTCAGCTCTTAGCTAAGAGATGACCGCTAAAAGTTCGTCCATTCCGAAGGACGTTATCTGACGTCGCTCCGCCCCTGTTTACCGATCCGGCCTTTATTGCCACACGTGCCGCCGACAAACAACTTTCTTCACTTTCCGAATTCATTAAAGCGTACAAAAAAAAAAAAACGGGACCAAACTTCGCAATTAAAAGTGCAAAATTTAAGCGATACCGCGATACTGCGAGTATTATTCACGGTATAAACTTTAATTGTGCCAAATCTCACCCTCCTCCGTGCGCGCGATGTGCTTAAAAAGGGGTACAAAGTTTTCCCTTCGCGTATTAATATATAGATGAACATACCTTAAAACGAAACCCAGATAAAAAAAAACGTATTAACAACTCTATTTGTGTTTTGTCGTTCATTATATTTTTTTCTTAGCTTGTTTTGCGCGTAACCTACCCTTCTGAATAGCAAACTTGGCTAAATATCCATTACCTTATAGACACACATCATTACCCTTTTAACGATATTGTAATTAAAACCGTATAAATTTTCCGTTAAGGTAATTAGTTTTGTTTTTTCGGTTCGTTGGCAATTAAAAGGACAAAAAAAATATAATATTGATCTCAAAATAAATCTAAAAAAAAAACTAACAAATAACACACAGTGGATTTGTTGTTTTATCGCTTACTAACAATAAAAAGTTAATTGTATTATTTCTTCGTTTTTATTTTTTAGTAGTGACTATTCAACAGTATACTGTTGAATACACACACACACAGTACACACACACACACTTACAGGCACACAGTACAGTACACAGTAAGGTCACCTAGTCGAGTCTATTTTCTTTCTAATTTAAATTTTTTAATGTTAACTTATTTTCGATCAACTAAAGATTTGTAAATAACGAAACGAAAAGTGTTTTGTAATATTTATTTATTTATTTATCGTTTATTCGAAAAACCAATAGTACAATATATAAATAAAGAAAGGTACATACAATTGTGTGTAAAATTGACTGATGACAGGTTTTCGCTAAAGTATAGAGATACGTGTAAAGATTAAAATTAAATTAAATTACACTCGCACTAGCACTCTTAACAATCTTAACAACAATAACAATCAATCAATGTTATTGTAATAACAATCTTAGTTTAACGCAGATGTGAGTCTATATGAGTCCTGCATGGTATATATAGGGGTACTGTCGCTAGTGTGGCCGTGATAGACAGAGACATCACCTACTTCGTTCGCACTGCTTGCACCGGCCGTCGACGGCACGGAAGGATGGAGATGATTCTCTCCCCCTCCCCCCAGCATCCGTGATTCCCGTGTAAAGATCCCGTCGTATGTCAGTTTATAAAAAAAATATTTATATATAAAAAAATCTTCGGCGAAGCAGGTAGTATAAATATGATATAAGTGAATAATAAAAATATAAAAACCGCTACGTGCCCGGTTCACCTTATTACGGGTAAAGAGATTACGATTTTATTTATTAAAGGCAAGCCTATCTCGTGCTATCTCGTGCTACCCTCGGCCCAGCCAACGTGACCACGCTTGGAACCCTCGGTTCACAGGTCTACGCCCGAGCAATAATAAATAATTACTAGCTAGGCTTTTAGGTAGATTTCATTAGAAAAGCTACGGGTGCCAAGTCAGGACTTCCCGAAAATTTCGACATATCCTCGCGTTTCGCATCCCCTAAAACCCAGAACCACCCTCAGTTTAAAAGTGTGTATATCTATCTATCTATATCACTTTATTGTGGATACGATAACTGCCGTAATTTTAGACCAATCACTTTTAAATTGATACACACAATTTAAAAGCAAAAAATCTCGGTCATGATCGTTAACGGCCAATGGGGATTTTTTTCGAAAAAGTGAAATTTGACTATATCTTTCTTAGTATATAAGATATTGAATTCATTTAAATTTTATATTATTCCTTAGATAAGGGTCTTTAATTATCTAGGTAGACTTATCATTAGATAAGAATCAGCCGCATAGCTTATAGTTACCAAAATCTGAGCGACCTTAGTCTATTGTCAAAGCCATATTGTTCTTGGCGAAAAAACCGGTTATGTTTTAAGTACGTTGAAATCGCCGTTTTCCTTAGTCGAATGCTTAGTAATCCAGGGCTATATTTCCCGCTTCATATTATGTATCTATTTCTCTAGCGGGGAGTGAGAAAATCGCGCAACACGAGATGGGATTCTGCGAACATGCCCTGTTTATTGCGTCTATTTAACTTGACGCCAATTCCAGACGCGTAGGGTAGGCAGCACACCATGGCCCCTTCAGACCAAATTTATTGCTTCGTTTTCGCCGGCTACGATATATTTATTACATAGCATGGATCAGCTGTTTCGTTGGGGTCTAATATTGCGGGGTCACTGGCCAATGGGTTGGCTTTGGCAATAATTTAAAAATCATCTTTGAGAGGACTTAACCCGGTCATTTCTACATAGGGAACAAAAATTATACTCGGTATAGTTTTATCTCCTTAATATCTAGGCTTCTATGGAATTAATTGTCTAAAAGTTAAGAGCTTCAAAAGTCTGTATTTTTCCGTACATTTCATCAAAACTTTAGACGTGTCTGAATACAAAAATCGTGATAATAAAACTACATATGCATAGTTTATTTCATAAATATACAGATTCAACTATGTTTTTAGATATTTATTTAATATATTTTAGGGAAACATACAGCGTAAGTTTAACCATATTAATTAAAACAAGTTCTTATTTGAAACTTTCAAGATACTGTATAAGTTATGTTGTGTGTACCAACTTGTTGTAAGAATGACTTAACCAACCGCAAAGTTATTAAATTGCTAACTATTTTGTATCAATAGAAAAAAACTAAAGTTAGGATTTTTAAAGTAATTTGGCTATGGGGAGTTCATTTTGGAAAAGGGGTCTCTTGCCTAAAATAATTTGGGAATCCCTGGTCTAGATGGTGAAGAGTGAATGATGATGATATTAAAATCAGTTCTGCAAAGGACCACTACTAAACATATCATAGATTTTATATATGATGTAATCTGGATTATATTCTAATATCTATTTGTCTGTTTTTTAGAAGCTTTTATTTAGCTTGCAATGTTTGTATGTCGGTTTAGGTCAAATCTTGCGAGCTGAATTAGAACCACTTCCTCTTGTCCTACGGAGTTGAAATTTGACATGTTGGTTGAGTTCCGATGACAATATTTTTGTGGTGAGCATGACCTGATTCTTCATCCAGGAATGGCTTCAGACGAAGGAGTTCCTCAACGCTCAACAGCACAGACACGAAATTTTGTATACGCAATCAAGCACTTAAATATAAGTTAGTTTTTACTATTAACTTATTTCTACATAAAACGGGTTACTACTGCTTATGGCTGGCTTACCACTTTCAAACATCTTCCAGCTTCAGAGGTGAAGTAGGTAATCTTTATGTGCCGGAAATTACCTCCGTGCCAGATCGCACAATCCGTTCGAGGAGCGCTCTAATACGCTCCAAGAGTCAACGGTGCCACGATGAAATTTTTCACTAATAAGAATCGATTATTATTTTTTACACGGTATATTTTTAATATTCCTGATTTTTTAAATTAACTATTAGAACTACAGATCTCTTCTCGCGCAGATATTGTCATCTGTGTAACAAACACTCATTCCTGCAAATGAAATCATTTCACTTACGCCGAACGCACCACCGTTAATTTTTATATTATTTATTTGGCTAATAGGACTTGTTAATAAAGATTCTTGATTACATATACCTATTTAAAATAACAACACATATTTGCACGCCTAAACACTTTTAATGTGAAACCGCTAGAAAATAATATTGTTGTATATTTTTACTAAGTTAAGAAAGTGGTAAAAAATAATAATATTTGTTATAATATATAGATATGTCTATTAATACACCTTATTTACAACATACATCTATATAACTGACTAACACAGTTATTAAAGCATTTATGAAACCACACCGCACGTCTTTGTAATTAGATAGCGCATTGTCAGTTTTAAGTTTGAGAACTTTAGTAATTTGTCTCCTGCTACACGAGCAAATTTACAATAGGTTAGGTACAGTGAGAGTAAAAATTGTTGTGATCATATTATAACAATAAGGCTAATAAAACATCTGGGAAAGTTATGAATTCCAGTAATCCATAAGAATCCATTAAGAGATCGTGGTAGTCTAGTGTTAAGGTGTTCAAATCCGCACATGGTTAAACCATTTTTAACGCTTTATACCACCATCTCCCCTAACTCTAGGACAGGCACATTTGACCTAGTTAAGTAGGGCCCAAAAAAAACTTTTTTTTCACAACGAAATTAATGATTTTTATTTTATTTGTAATAAAAATATTATAAAATATATTAAATGCGTATTAATGACATTCTCAATAAGGCCATTCTTTCTTTTATAACCTTAAATACTTTTACATCAATGAAATTTAAAATTTAAAAAAAAATAAGATTAAACATCGCGTACAGTGCCCCGTACATTTTTCGATGGAAATAATATTCGGATGACAATATTTGGGTTTTTGTGAGAAAATGCAAACTCAACAATAAAGAATATTTTCAAAGATTGGGCGAACTTGAACTTGAACGTTGACGTTTTTGATTTTGACTGCAGACAAAATTGGTCAGATTATAATGTAAAAATAAGTAATAAATGAAAATGTTATGTCCCTTATGCTGACGATGATTGCACTGTATCACATTATAAATAATTCACTTAGGCAACTCACCCTTCAAAGTTACAACTTGCGTTTCTAAGCGCGACGGTACACTTTCGGTAATTTGATAAGTTAACTTAAGGTGAGCTCAGTACCATAGTGTTATTGTGTTGGGATAATGGAATTTGAAAGTTGTTAGGAACCCCTCTAGGCACTTTTCACCAACATACAAAATATTTATTTCATCTTTCTTCTCACTAAATATCTTATTATTTATAATATTTTACCCTTCTGAAACATTTCAAAGGTATTTTAACCATATTCAAAATATCCCAATATTACCTGCTCAATCGCTTCCCACTTTTTGATACTGTCATTCCTATACGCGTAAATTGCGAATGAAAATAAAAACAAATAAAATATGTATGGCAAGGTTATGTAATTATTTTTAATTTCAAATTATGAAAATATACTCAATAATATTACATTATTTATTTATTGTTTATTCGGAAAACCAACAGTACAATATATAAAAAAGAATGGTATATACAATTGTGTGTAAAATTGACTGATGACAGGTTTTCGCTAAAGTACAGAGATACATATAAAGATTAAAATTAATTAAATTACACTCGCACTAGCGCTCTAAATACAGATATATATATATATAAATTTGTTAACATATATTATTCTGAAATAATAGTAGATTTAAAATAGTCAGAGGCCAAAGGAAAGAAAATGAAAATGATGTCCAAAGAATTACTATTATTTCATTAGAGCGAAGCGAGCGTAGCGAGCGAAGCTCTCATAAGGAGACTCCAATTAGAACTTTGTCACGGGCTAACTTGGTCATTCCTTGACCGATTTGAAAAATTTTTGATTTTGAGAGAATCTACATGAAAAAGTGAAGGTCGTGACGGAGCTTGATTTTAAATATTGTCAAAAATAAAATTTTTGGGGTCAAAAGAAAATTGTCTATGGGAATATCCATTATAAAAAAGTCACGCGCTTTTTAAATCTATCCCGTCGTTAAAAAGTTATTGTCACAGACTAAATTTTATTTAGAAAATTTTAGTAAATCGCTTCGCTCTAATATGTGCTGCAGCGAAGCAAAATGCGAGCGACTGCGGCGACCTAGTTTATTTATTTTTATTTTTTGTTTTACTATTTTTTTCTGAATAATTAATTAATTTAATTTTTATAAATGATTTAATTACAAACACCCTCGTACGTTCAGATAAAAATACTTGAAAAGGCATATCTCGGTCGTATCCGAATGTTTCATATAGAAAAGGAGAAAGTTTTGTAAGTATATGAACTTATATATTTTTTTTATTTAATTAATTAATATTTAATACTATTATCATAGTTTATTTTATATCTATAATTATTTGTTTCCTATAATATGTACTCTTTATTTTTCTATAAAAGAAATATTTACATTATTTTTTGAATTAAGATGAAACTGTCTTTTTTGCCACAGACTATAATTATTATCTAGACTAGCGGGCAGAGATAAGTAGTGCGGTAGTTTTATCTATCAAATCTATGTGATTTATATTGTTCATTAGCTTATACCTTAAGGGGATTCAATCCAGTCATTTCTCCATACAAACGCTGCAGTATTGTCTCAATAATTTATAGATATAGAAGAAAATAATACTAGGTATCGAACTATCATCTAAATATCTAGGCTTCTATGGAAATAATGACTTAAATTTTTGTTTTGTCTAAAAGTTAGGAGCCTCAAAAAATCTGTATTTTTCCATACATTTTATCAAAACTTTAGACCTAAATCATCTTATAGTTTGAATACAAAAATCTAGCTTAGCAGTTTACTAGCACACAAGGCACAGGATGATCTAATTGCAACGTGGCGATTAAAGGAATAACTCAAAAGCTACTTCTCTAATCGGAATGATTTCTCTACTATTCTAACCATCAGACCATATCTGCTTCAGTATGCGAGGGAGTGGGGGAGTCTGAATCCGCTGAATTTATAATCAGCACAGCACATGTCTCCGAGCGGCTACAATGCTGGATTTGGTTTCAAAATACAGAAGACACGTTGCATTGCAACTATCCTCCCCCCCCCCCCCCATTGCAACAAAGTCACACCGGAGTTTTTTTTCCCTAGTCGTTAATTTAATTTTGAATAATCTACAAGAGAACGTCGATGCGGCGAAATAGAATCTTCCCAAAGTCCCTAAATTCCAGACTCATCCCGATTCAAACGAGCAAATCCGGGATAAGCGACACACCCGAGAGGGAAGAGGCAATCAATCCCTACTAAAGCGGGCGTATCTGATGGATTATGTTGCGGCGAAGTGGATTTAATAATACTTTGGCAAGTTTGCCTACTTTGCAAATGCAGCTTTTTATTTTTCTTTATGGGCTAAAATTATTTCCTACTAATTTTTTTCAAGTAAAACATCTTTAGAACTCTCTCCAAACCCAACGGCGTCCAGTTTCCAGACTGTCATAATGGTGCTCACATGTCTGGAACCGCCCTCCTAAATATCTACAAAAAGTTTTATTTGTTTATTTATTTTGACGTCATTTAACATACACTCTTATAATATAAAACAGTACAATAGTGTTTATATAATAGATACGCTACGGATTAGTCTTATGCATCACCTTAATAGCACAATGTGCTGTTCCGAAGAGATGCCAATCATTTTTATAGATCTAGTTTAGGATTATGACGCAAGCTACGGGACTTTTACGGGTTTGCGGGACTACGGGATTTTTATTTTGTCTAAAAGTTAAGCGCCTCGAAAAGTCTGTATTTTTCCATACGTTTTATCAAAACTTTAGACGTAAATATCTTATTGTTTGAATACGAGAATCGAGAAAATAAAACTACAGAAGCATAGTTTATTTTATAAATATACAAATTTTTCAGACATAAATTGATTCTGTTTTTCATAATTAACCAACGAAGCGTTTTTGCGTTAGATGAGACAGAACGATTTAAAACCACGCCAAAGACAGAGAAGAGCGCCCCGGAAAAGGCCCCATAAGGACATAATATGGCCTCAGCAATTCGACCTTCTCGTACTTCTCGAAAAGTACCCTTACCTGGGTACTTTTCCTTTTACTTAGCTGTGTGCGGTGCGGAGTTGACTTCCAGGGGTTTTGGCTTCCAGAATACTTAAGTACTTATTAGGAACCTCAGTGAGCGAATTTAACGTGATAAAACCCTTAATTTATCACAGTTAATTATTATATATTTTTGAAAAGGTATATTCTTTGGCTACAAAAAAAATGCCAATAATAAAACTTTAAAATAAATAAAAAAAAGCGTCATTTACCGATAATTATGCAACTATAAGGCGACATCTGATATTAAAAAAAAATATTTTTTTCCACAAAGGCCTATTTTGAATTTTTTACTCTAAATCAACAAATATTTTTTCACATTCTTTTTTTTACCTAATTATAAATTCCTAATTATAAAAAAATATAAAAGCTCATCTTAAACAGGATAACGATTTGTGCCTAAATCAGTTTTTTATATATTACATTGTTCGAATGCTGGAAATGACGATGATATATGTCAGTCATTAACAAGATCGCCGCTGAGAAAAATATACTTAACGTGATAAATTAAATAGATCTTTGATAAATTAATAAATTTAGGCATGAATTATTTTCGCATTATTTTGTACAATTTCTTACAGATAATAGGGAGCATAAACACCCCCTCGAGTCTCGGGTAAATTTTGAAAGTCTTGATTAAATCAGGATCAAAGCAGGATTAGTTTTGATTTATATAAACTTTTATATAATTTATTTTATATTATTTATATAAATTCGAACAAGCCTTTCCTTTCTTGAAGTACTATCAGGTTATGCCATCGAAGACAGGAATCCAGCCTCAAAGAGTAAAGGTTAAATCCTGATAGTATCTTTTTAATTATTTTTTAATTTAATACAAGGGAAAATAACTTCTAAATCCCACACAACAGCGGTTAAATATGATTTCTAAATTAATTTCTTTTTCACTTCTCAAGAAACAATTCTCAGGTTTGGATTGTGTAATAAACGTGTAATTAAGAACTTTTAAGATCTATAATTTGGACTAAATATTTTGAATGTACTTAAATCCATATTTTAGATTAAATAAAATTAGACACCTATATTTTTTTTGACCTTTTTAATAAAAAAATCCTTGCAATACGTCCTTACTACTAAAGATGAAATCACAAAAATATGTTTTAGTAATCTGTACAACCTTGCACTCTGAGCATGTTTTAATGTGATATCTCAGCACAATGAAAGTAAGATGTTTTTGTCTCGTTAAATTTGGCTATAGGCTTCTTACCTAGTTAGAAGTGAACCTAATATTTTACTAAAATAACGTTTACTTACTAAAACGTGGCTGTAATGAGAAAAGTGTCTCTACCCTCTTTTCTCGAGCCGACTTCCTTTGGGTTGAAGACGACATAGGTAACTCAGATCACGTCTTAAGGTGTTTTATTAAATTTTCTTTGCAATACGTGCTGGACGGTGTCGTACCAGTTCTTCTTACATTCGAAATTTCTTATTTATTTTATTTTATTGTGAAAGAGGGCGTACTCATTTTATGTATAAAAAAATAACAGTATATCTGCATATGCAAGTTGACCAGATAAAGCTTGAATTATGATGTCTTGAAGAATTGTCAAAAGAACAAAAAAATAAAAAAGGTGTTTTACTTCGGCTACGTCCTAAGACATCCAAGGACTTACGCCATCATTCATTTAATGATTCAAGAAAAAAATATTGAAAACGTTACATTTAATACGTTTTAAACAATGAACTTAATATTTTAACGCAGATTTGGGGTTCTTTTAATTTTTAGAATAGTCTAATCTTATATTATTTATAAAATGGCCTTAATGGACTTAATATTTCAACGCAGGTTTGGGGTTCTTTTTTTAGAATAGTCTAATCTTATATTATTTATAAAATGGCCTTAATGGCTTTAATATTTCAACGCATGTTTGGGGTTCTTTTAATTTTTAGAATGGTCTAATCTTATATTATTTATAAAATGGCCTTAATGGACTTAATATTTTAACACGGGTTTGGGGTTCTTTTAATTTTTAGAATAGTCTAATCTTATATTAGTTATAAAATGGTCGCTAAAATATGTAAAACACGCTCTGCAAACATTTTATTTTCCTATTTACATTTTATTAACATATTCCTATACATTAATTACCACATTTTAAATTAAATAAATGTAGAAAATTATATGGTTTCATAATAAATATGGTTTTAACTTATTTTTTTTTCGCGCGATCGTCGCGAGCGTCGCGGCTTGCGTCTTTATTACAACAAACGTTTAATATTATCACGTAAATTTTCTTTCAGTCCTTTACCATTACTACCTTTACTATTCGGGGCTCAGACCGCTGGAGGTTCCATTACTCTTCTAAAAAAACTTTAAATACGAAAACCTAATTCAAGATTAAGACTAATTCAAACTAATTCAAGATATTATAACCATTGGCTGTATGCACCACATTAAAAAAAATCAATATGTATGCCACTCCATTTTATATGGGCAATTAGCGTTAGCAGATGAAATAGTCAAGAGCATTGATGCTCTCCGATCAACTTCTTATCTGAGTGGCCAGTGGTGGCAACCCTAAAGATTTTTTTATTCTGGGATAATATTTTTGAAATATCGCAAGACCATACTTGCTTGAGCCATATTTTGATATTACTTATAATTTAACTGATAATATTCACTGATTTCCTCTTAGGGAATTGGTCAATATCGACAACCTAACAGGTCTCAAGAACAAAAAAAAATCATACTAAAATAATTATATTATTGAAAAACGTTGCCCGTTCTCGCACCATGCGTTCTCAAACATTAAAATAATTTCTTTTAAATTTCGAATTCTTTTTTCTCGTAATTGGGAAACATTTTTCCAATATTTTTTGTTGATTAATATTTGATTATTGATCAATATCAATCCCCTAAAAGGACATCAGTGAATATAAATACATCCTGTATATTAAAAATAATACTGGGTCATAACTATTTGAGTTTATTATATAATGAAAAAAGTACAATTCTACTTTCTCTAAAAGTTAGAAGACTGGAAAAATCTGAATTTTCCATGCATTTTTATTAAAACTTTAGACCTTAATATCTTATTGACTGAATACATAAATCGGCCAAAATAAACCTACAAAAGATTTCATAAAGACTCATATTCAACTAAGGTTTTAGAAATATATTAATTTCGTTTACTTATCCGATAAGCTGAAAATGACACGTGTCGCATCAAACTTAGCTAAACTAACCGTTAAACTAAACTAAAGTATAATTTATGACCACGCCCCACAAGGACCATTAATAGGGATCATATGGAAGATCCCCATTCAACATAGAATATTAATAACAATATTAATTTATTTATAAAAAGTTTAAATATTTTTTAAAAAGCTGCTGTGTCTAATTGTATAGGTTTTGTTCGTGAATTTAATTATTTTTATGATATGGTCATGACATGTGATATGGTTTTATCATGCGTTAAGAAATACATATGATATGTATTAATATTTAAATATAAATTTATGGAATAATAAATAAAAACGTTACATTTTTTTGTAATATAAATGGTATACATTTGAAAATAATAATTGAAAACTATCATCCTTGATTATTTAGGAATGTAGGTAATAAATGAACATTTTCATCTCTTTTTACTCAATAATATCTAACAGTTTAGCTAGATTTTAATTATACCCACATAATAAAGTGCGTCTAACGAGATTGCATATATTAAAAATTATATTAAAGGCGAATTTTCCAAACAAATTAATTCTCCAAGTAGAAAGCGGCCTACGCGTGTATCTATATTAAATGTATGCCGGTATATTCATCTCTATCTAATAATTTTAAGGCGTTTAAATACCATCAGAATGCGTCACTGCCTTCGGCATAGGCAGTTTCATTAGGAATTGCCTTTCCTTCGACGTCACTAATCAAGGTAATTAAGTTTAAGTAATATTGCCGAGAAACACTGAATTCGGGAGTTCAATTAACGCTTTAAGGCGATTAGGAGAAGCAATTACGCAATCTGAATTAAATATTTATTGCACACGTTTAGGCTGGTTCTGGATAGCTTTTATTCAGCTTCCGAAGGATTTAGAAGCAATAAATACACACTGGTAATGTAGATATTACGTATGTACTATTCTTATTTACATTCTTATATATTGTTAATTAACTTACCAGTTCAGGTTATTCAATTATCTCACTGTTTCCTAGCACAGAAATATGGACGAAAGGGGCTTAACCTGCCTACATTTGACAAGCCACAATTAGAAATACCACAAGGAAAAAAGGATTTTTAATAAAAAATGGGTGACTCTAAGATAGGGTTGCCATACGTCCCAGTACACCGGGACATGTCACCGGTTTAGAGCCTCGGTCCTGGTTGTCCCGTTTGACCAGCATTATGTCCCGGTAAACGAATAATCATACTTTTATATTATTGCTAAAATTATGCGAATAATTCGTGCGACGACTTTAGATCACGTTGCACATGGCTGGCGATAAAAGTGTGGGGTCAAGAGATGTACTGACATTTTACAAATATTTGTCCATATTTACAGTACGGAATGATAGACTGAAATACCTTTGTGAGGGAGCTGATGTAATTCATGGTAATTTACGATCTCACTCAAAAACTAGGCGGTTAACCGTCTTTATTGCCGGCCTTGAACGTATTCTGAAAATGTGGGAACCATTGAAATATTTCCTCTTTTCACAAACCAGATTGCGGTGGTATGGGAGGGGGCTCCTCCTCCTATAACTTCCTTATATTCCTCCTATTTGTTATCAGTCCCGGTCGGAGCCAAACCATTTATGGCAACCCTACTCTAAGAGGACCTGGAATTCCCCCGAGCGATCTTTCGGAGCTCGGACCTCGGGAAATGTGCAACTCTGGCCTAGTTTTTTCTCCATTCTGGGGTACCCTTACTAAATGAACATTTTAATCTTTAAAACAGCCCGCAGTAGAGGTTAGTTTAGTAATATTATGTATTGAGATATATATTTATGGTAATATGTGTTAGATTTTAATTTCTTAAACTAACTATTATTAGGTCGTGGATTCTTACTTGTTTTATTATTAACATTAGTTAGGTTAACAACCAAAGTCATATAAAATAACCATACGTGTAGCTTAAATATACATAAACAAATGTCTGCCCTAGAACCAGTTGTTATTTATTTGGGCACCATTTTTACACATTCCCCTATTTTTGCACACATTGATGATTTTTTTTGTTTTTTTTTTGCCTGCCTTAGCCTACTTTTCTCACTACTTCCTTGAGGTTTTGAGTTGGTTTCACGAGCTCGGTGAACGATGTGACGAGATGTCACGGATTGGAGGAATAGTTCGCGGTGAAAAAGGCGTTGTTTTGCACGCGCGATCACGGATTGCAGAGGCGCGGGTATACCCTCTTGCATTTTTTTTTTAAACTGACACTTACCGATAGCTGTGATAATGGAAAAGGGTTGCCACTAACAAAAACTGGAGAAATTCGAGAATGGTGATATTGCAACATAATAAACATAAAACAATGTTAAACATTTATAGAATAAATATTAATATGATGGAATATTGAATTTAAATAACTTAATTTATAGGGTGACGTCGGAACACCAAGTACTAAAAGTGTCCGGCTCTGTAATCTCTTTTTATTCTAACGTAATTTCAATGTTACCATAGTATTTTTTTTTTATTTTCAGATAACATGACAACTGATCCAGATAAAACCCACCTTCGATTACGACCGGAACATCTTGACAGGAGAATGTCAAATGAAGCCAAAAACTCGCTACTATGATATTTATTAGACAATGAAGCGACACTTACGGAAAAGAATATTATTGATCCAGGTTGTCGTTGGAATGTAGAAGTAAACCATATGGCAACCATATGGCGTCATCGAAACCATATGGCAACTGCGGTACTCAAAGTCGCCGCTCTTGTGCTGGTTATCATCCCGATAGGAGGCGGTTCCGTGCCTGGTCCAGGAGGATCTCACATCTCTGGCAGGATGTCCAAAGTCCTGGTGTTTCTGAAGGAGTTGTGCGCGGAGGCCGACGGCCACCTGCTCAAATCGAAACTAAATTCATACTTGAAGGATTCGGCCAGGGCCGTTCCTGGTGATTTGGATATTGTCTTCGTGCCGAAGCAGGGTATGTTAAAAAAAACACGTTTTTCCTTAATCTATACAGGGTGAACTTTTTCTCACCCCAAACTGAATAACTTTTGTTTCACATTTTTCTCCATTCAAAGTGCGCAAATTCGCATTACGCTGACCACGGGCGCGCCGGCAGGAGGAGGCACATAGGGTAACTATGCGTAGAAATATTGGTAGGAGGTTTTTCTATAGCTCATTTTAACTACTTTTTTTTTAACATTTAAAAGTCGTTCAGTTTGTGGTGTAGAACGTCCCTTTAATATGCATGAGAAACTGTTTACTACCAACTAGACTACCAAACGCACCGTCATTAATTTGTTCACATCTTGACGGACGTTTCGAACTCTGCCCTGAGATGATGCGTGATAATGGTCGTGACAGTGATCATGATGACCGTCTATATAATAAATAAGTAATAATCCATCATGTGTGCTGACCAATTAGCCTTCGTTTTAATCTAAATTTGTCCCGAACAATTCGGTAAAGCTAAATCAACATCCTAACGTTAAAATACGTTTTTAGCGAAAAAACGAAATTCAACAAACGAGGCAATTTCCTTCGGCGAGCACAGGGGAAATACCAAAGCGAAAAACCCTTCGGGGACTCTGCGGGGGTTTTCTTTGATACATTTCCTTTGCTTTGCGGGACTTTTCGTCAATTGTCTCCGTTTCATTTGACATGGCAATTTGCGTACGACAAAACAGAATTCGTCGCCCGAAATTCATCATTTAAAATAAGATAAAATATTCTTATTTCCAAAATTTAGTATCAGTATACTATTCATGGCTACAATACAGAGCTAACATTAACTAGAAATAAACAATGAATGAACAATGAACACAGAGAAGATAAGATAGAAGCATTGATAAAATTAAATATTTGCAGTGAAAGCACATAAATACAGTATTGCGAAACCCTAAAACTGTCTACTGAGATTTATTTATTGATTAGCATTGCCAGTGTAGCGCCCGCTTAGTACAGTTTAAATAAAGCTGTGGTAGTCATGAAGCTAAAAACATTTTAATTCTTGCCCATGCTTCATAGTGGTAGTGAGCCAGTACTAGGGTGCAATCCAGTTATAAGATACATAGCATTAACAATATATTTCGACCAAATGAAAATAAAATATCTGAAAACATTTTCTTTATCAATTGTTTAACTAAATATATCAATCGTTGTAGTTGGCTAGTGACGTACATTATTACATTGAATTTGTAATCATTGACATTAATTAATTAAACACAGTATACACTCGATTAATTGAGTAGACACCGTAGACACTCGATTAATTGAATAGACACCGTAGACACTCGATTAATTGAGTAGACACCGTAGACACTAGATTAATTGAGAAGACACCGTAGTCACTCGATTAATTGAGTAGATACCGTAGACACTCGATTAATTGAGTAGACACCGTAGTCACTCGAATAATTGAGTAGACACCGTAGACACTCGATTAATTCAGTAGACACCGTAGTTACTCGAATAATTGAGTAGACACCGTAGACACTCGATTAATTCAGTAGACACCGTAGTTACTCGAATAATTGAGTAGACACCGTAGACACTCGATTAATTCAGTAGACACCGTAGTTACTCGAATAATTGAGTAGACACCGTAGACACTCGATTAATTCAGTAGACACCGTAGTTACTCGAATAATTGAGTAGACACCGTAGACACTCGATTAATTCAGTTGACACCGTAGTCACTCGAATAATTGAGTAGACACCGTAGTCACCTGATTAATTGAGTAGACACCGTAGTCACTCGATTATTTGAGTAGACACCGTAGTCACTCGATTAACTCAAAATAAAAAATAATTAAAAAACTGAGTAGACACCGTAGACACTCGATTAATTGAGTAGACACGGAGTTTATTTAGTGGTCACATTAGACCGTCGATTAATTGAATATACACAGTAGACACTCGTTTAATTGAGTAGACACCGTAGACACTCGTAGAATATCAAACCATATAACTATAGCAAAACAATGGAACTAACAAAATAATAAAAATCATCCTGTGAGACCCTATGCAGGGTATATTCACTGTCTTTTTAGGGGTATATCGACAACTAAACCGGTACCACGAAATATTTAACAGTGAATAGCACAATATTTTGATCTAAATTACTTAAAAACCACATGTAACGTGTGATATGTTAAGAAATTATACGTTTTTTTTTAAGGTGACCTTAAAATAAATACATACATTACAATCATAAGTTATAGATTGTCGGTTATTAACCGACTCGATTATTAATACCAATCGCAGTCGGTCTGTGGAACTATATCGAAAGCGAACTATATCGAAGCGGTGCAGATTTCGATGCTACAGGGTGGCCAAGCTTGTCTGGAAATGTTCGGGGGACGAGGAAGATGAGAAATGGTGAATCCAGCAAAGCGTATCGACTTCAAATATTATCGCAAAGCAAGGAAAATTGCCTAAAACGTTAAAAATAGCCGAAAGTCGCCGTTAAATCATAACAGTATAAGGCATAATATAACCCTCATCAAAGTGACCGTTCCTAAAAGGCCATATTTCATTCCGCTTGGAGAAATACCTTGATAAAATGGCAATGTATTTATTTTTATTATTCCTACGTGGACAACAATAAAATTGTAGACCCGACCAATAAAATTGTATTTAAACGCAGTTGAAGTAAGGGGGGTTAGCATGAATAATTTCACACTAACAATTTTTTTTTTTTACAATATCTACGGAAAATTAAACCAATTAATTTTAAAATGTGCATTTTAGGCAAATTTCATTACAAAAACTACCTATTGAAATGAATGCCGTGTCATGATTTCAGGAGCATATCGACATATCTTCGCGTTTCACATCCCCTAGAACCCAAAACCACCCTCAGCTTAAAAGTTTATATATGACTATGTGACTTTATCGTGGAGACGATAACTGCCGTAATTTTACACCAATCACTTTTAAATTGATACATAAAATTTAAGCGCATAAAATCTCGGTTAAATTCGTTAAAGGGCAATTTTATATTATTCTTTAGATTAGGGCTTAAAAATAACTCAATAAACTTTTTAATAGCGCCAACCATTGGGACTAGGGGTGCAGAAAAAAATATTTATCAAAATTCTAAAACTCATACCTCCCTTGATAGGCACATAATCAAAATCCGTCCAAAATGTTAATTGTAGACCTCTAATTTCCCTACAACTTTTGTTTGAGACAATTTTTGATGAGAGCAACCCTTACGGTAAGGGTGACCAAAATTTTTCACCAATTTGATCCGGTGAAATCTATCTAAGCCTTCTGGCGTGCCGATAGGATTTTTTTTTATATTAATATTATAGAAAAAATACATTAGGTATTAAAAGGGGTGGTTTACTGTGCACAAGATAAGTATATTTCCAGCTAAATTTTTTCTAATAATGTTTTTACATGCTACTTTATTGTGGCACCACATTATATATAATTTCTTTTCTGTATATATTTGTCCCGAGACCATTGCCGTTAAAAAAATCCAACTTATTGGCCCTGCGATTTCAAATATGATTTGTAAAGCGACATATTAAAATTAATCTTGTTTCCAGAGAAAAAAAAAATTAACTTAGCATGATAATATTTAAGGTTCATTGTAATATGAACGCGAGGACCAGGCCATTGACTCGCGATCTCGCGTCGGCACGCTTAAGGCAATTTACACATGCGCTTTCATAAAAATGTTAAACTTTGGGGGTGAAATATTTTCGCATTTTCTATACAATTTCTTACTCGTAATTAGGGAACGTTTGTGTTCCCTAATTACGGGTCTAAGTACGGCACTGGTCTCGGTACAACCTGTATACGTTTTTTAATTTCGGTATTATTAAAACCTCCAATGCTAAATGCCTTGTCGGAGCAATGCATTATACGCTACTTTTAAATATGTTTTTTTTTTTCGTTGATTTTGTATCCAGATAATTCCGTCAGCGCTGTTAATGAAAAACTACAGTCTCCCTCTCCCCCCTCTCCTCCTCCCCCCCCCCCCCAATAAAGCAACAGAGCAATCACGATAAAACAAATCCAAAAAGAAATGCCCGGGAGATAACGAGGGGGAGGGGTAGTTTTATTCGGACCCCGCGATGACGCCTCAGCGCCCGAGAGCGAGATGGAGAATTGATATATAAGACGTCTCGCGAGCGCTTCTAAACATTGAAATTAAATATTTTTTTAAATATAAATAGTGTCTGACTCCATAATGTATGGACAAGGACCGGCGTGACGTCAGGCAGACGAGTAGGTATCGGCGGCGCGATAACTCAGTTGCAATAGGCATCGTACTAGGGGTCGACCTCCGTTTTTATAGACTGCGTCGGAGGGGAAACCCTCTACCTCAGCCGTGGTGCATTCGGTGCGTTCGGTTGACATCATTCTCGTTCGACTGACTGTGGACGGGTGGCGTGATGTGGCATGATTCAGCCGTCAGCATAAACCTGGCGCGGACGTCATGTGGACTTGTAACCTCCACAAGAGTATCCTCCGGACCGTATAAGTTTAAAGCTAGAAGTCGTCGTGTGTGTCCACAGCCATCTGTTAAAAAATATCGTTTCTTACTCATAATAGGTTACACAAAAACCCTATTAAGTCTTCGGGAATGGCCTTTGGGACATCCTGTATATGAATTCTGTACATATTCATAATCATTATCTTCTTCATTATTAATATTATAAGTATTACTGGTATGTCTAAAGTCTTTATATCTGCCCAAACAATGAATAGCCACCATTTATTTTCATAGAATCATTACATTCGTGTGATTCATATATAAAACAAAACAATGCAGAGTAATAAAATAAAAAAAATAAAATAAAAACAATGCTGAATTACAGTGCAGAATAGTGGTACAAATGGGACAATATTGTCCCAATATTGTTACTTATTGTTTCATATGAAACAATAAGTAATTTAATTTATACATTTTACGATATTGTTAACATATCACATAATGTTATCAGCGAGCGGGGGAACTAGAACCGTAGAGAAGCTATTTTCCCTAAAAGGGATGAAAAAAGTGTTGTTTTCCCGGGCGAAGTAGGGAACCACACCTACGCGGACCATGTCCATTTAGTATACCAGTTCTTCACGAACACCTTAAAAGCCGCAAAGTTAGAGAGAATCGACACAAATTCAGTAAATTAGACTGGTCTAAGAGTAACGTCAGGTTCGCTCAAAAGTACGCGCAAGTCCAAATGATGCATTTTGAACACTGCGACCACAACCGCGCCAGGGGTCGTCGCTAAGCCCAAATTCAGCGAGCTTACCATTGAGGTTACCAGCTGAGTTGTCGTGTGGTCAAACTCCAGAAACGCACTTTTCATCCTCTGCTGCAGCGAAGGAATAATAGAGTGAAAAACCCTCGCTGGGGTTAATAGAGTGAAAAATACTCAACTATCAACACTGTACACGCGTACACGTGCTCTGGCAGCAGACTCAAGCACCTCACTGTCAGGCAAGTTCGGCAGTGTGGACGTAGTCCTGTAAGCACCAGCCATTGCAATGAGGAGGAGTTACTATTAAATAAACTTTTACTGTTGTCCAAGCCTTATTCCGGAAAGTGACACACTTTTCCTCGCCAGATTTTTAGAAAGTAGCCTAATTAAAAATGTATGTTATCTTGATAACCGGCACTATTTTGAGTAGCTTATGAAATGCTCTGGAATATGGTTCTTTAAAGAACAGTTGAAGAAGCGTCCCTCCTTCTGCTTTATCACCTCACTCCCGTCGACTCCTCGTGGGCAGGAGTGTCGAGGAGCAGCGCCGGATGCCATTTTAAAGTCATAAATATTCAGGAGACGTCGCTTTCAGTCTCTGCGGCGTTATTGTTTTTTCAGACACGTTTTACAGCCTCCAATCGTTGACTTATAAATTATCACCGAGGGCAGATTCCGTCCGTCTCAGGAGCATTTTGCGTACCAGACCAAATCAAAATCAGACCTTATATTCAAGGTTAAACAAAACCGGAATTTTGCAAATTCAAGTTGTAATAAGTATAGAGTAATTAAATATATTAAATTAAAAAAAAAATGCATATCAAAACATACAATTTAAAACAAAAACCATTTTGTTTTGAACAAAATATTAAGATTGCGACTAATAAATGTTCATAATTTGTAACGTAATTTTATTTCGTCAGCCACGACGCCATATTGTTTTGTAATCATAGAAAAATGTTTTAACTAAAATATTTTTAACTACATCTCTTGCTGCCATAATATGGTAAGTTTAACCAAGAATTATTTAACAATAATCAGTTAAGTTACACTTAAGTTCGTTTAGCAAATTTTTAAACAACTAAACGTTTATGTTTATAACCAAAATGGGAAAGATACGCCTCACACTGAGTGGCTCCCATTTAAGTTTTGAAAATAATTCTGTTGGACTGTCGATTCGACCAAAACGCTTGAGGGTAGTTTTGTCTGCTTGCCATTTTTGCCAGTCATGATAGTTAAGCGTGTTTTAAAAGTGCATACTAAAAAAAAAACGAAAATATTTGACAAAATATCTATGGATTCCCGAAAGGGTCTCATATCGGAACACTTTTTTTTCTCATTATGCATAAATGACATTCCTGATGTAGGGAAACGTTTTTCAAAGTAATTACTTCGCCTAATGTTTCCTTTTCACTCCACAGCAACTTCAGCAATTGAAGTTAAATACTTACGGGCAAATAAAAAAAAAATATTTTTAAGTAAACTTAAAAATATTTTTTTTAATAATAAAGTAATGTCTTTTTTTTAATCTAGTTAATCCACTTTTTATACACCGTGTCCCAAGACACCAACCAAGAGACCAAGAGAATTTCAAAAATATGACAGCTCGGCTGTTGGAAACTTGAGGACGTATTAGTTATTACTGGCCAGTTAAATTTAATACAAACTAATTTATATGCGAAAATAGAAACAATAGGTATTATAAATTGATATATTTATTTATTTATTGATTTTTGTTTTTACATATTTCTTAGATAATGAATAACATAACCATACCTAACTGGACATTGCCCGTACTAAGGTAGGCTAATTTTAATAGTTATTTAATAGACTGGTTACATGCAATTGCGCTGAGCTTTTTTGTAAGTACAAAATAAACTACGAAAATTAGTGTCCGTGTCTATTTTTTTTTTTAAATAATTGTTATGGCTTAGGTCATTTACAATTATTTTAGGCCCTACTCATCTAGGCCAAATGTGCCTGTGCTAGAGTCAGGGGAGATGGTGGTAATGAAGCATTAAAAATGGTATGACCAGGTGCAGATTCGAACTCGCGACCTTTGGGCTAATAGTCCAACGCCTTAACCACTAGAATACCGGGATCTCATATATATTTATTTATTTATTGTGGTTACACAAAAGAAATTGTACTTAATACAGGTAATTACGTAAAAAAATAAAACTAAAATATATTAAATTAATTTAAATAAGATAAAATAAATAGAAAAAAACGATTTAAATCAAAAAAATAACATGAAATACGCCAAGTTAAACTATGATTGTTTATATATATTGAAAAAAAATATAAATAAAACTGATTTAAGAAGGATTTTGTCCGTGGATTTGTGTATTTGTATGGTATTGGTGTTAGTATTAAATACATCAAAAATTCAATAAATAGAACGGGAGGAGGGGTTGTTTCGTAACTAAAATTTACAAAAAAAAAACTGATATGGTGTTAAAATTGATGATGGTATTTAAAGAATATCATGTTCCTATATTTTTTTTTAATTTAAATCTATGCAACCCATTACAAGTTGAAACCACAGACAGGCACAAATAGTTTGTTACATAAGTTACTAATCAACATATGGTTAAATAATTTACTACTTCTAAACAATTGTATAGAAGCGGTTGATATTAAATGATAGCTACAGGTGTCACAGCCATTTTGTTTAGCACTAAATCCGTTTGTGTTTAAATACTTTTTAGATGAAAGTTTTGCATGATTTCATTTGGTTTTATTTTTATTGTGACTTTCTTCTATCCATTTATTAAATAAATAAACGTTATGTAACGATTTCTGATTCGTATAAAACATATAAATTTAATATCTAGGTACACTATTGTTGAACTTAAATAACAAAAATAAAGTAATAAAATGTACTTTTTGATTTAAAACACAATTTGCCTCGCGTTAACATATTTTATATTAAATTTTATTATTGTTACTGCACCCATGCGATGAGCAGATGTTCAACCTGTGATATGGGTCGAATCTAATATTGACAGCGAGATGTCAGCAGCGGTTAACATGGCATAATGTAACAGTACGTTGTATATTCTAATAAATGTTAATAGAATTCCTTGTATTCTATGTAGAATGTACTGAACGTTATATGAAGGCCAAACTTTAATAAGTATTGTTGGGAATATTATTCCGTGGCACAAGATATCTCATAAAAAAATGCCTACCCTACCACCAGCGGATCTCAAACTGCGCAGAGTTTCTCAGGATGAACCGTAAGCAGACGCGGCTATACACTTTTTTCACGATTTTTTTTTAGCAATACTAGGAATATTGCTTTTTTGTAACGTTAAGTCAGTCCCAGCGTGTGCCAAATATTTTAAAGATGCACAGGAGGCCATTTGTAAATATTCGCACACATATTTCGTATTTTCTTTGTTATTTCATTTAAAACACGCGATGTATGTGTGCAAATATTTACAAATCCGGTTACGAATCTTATAGTTTTGTTTTATTTTGTTATTTTTATGCATTCTTTTAGTTCTTGTGCGGAATTGTTATATCAATCGTATAAGATTTTGTTTCAATAGAACTTTTAGATATAATTGCCAACTAATATGCATCGTAAAAATCATAATAAAGACAATATTTTTAAGAGTTACTGAACATTCTTTACACGATCTTATTTTGGACCCTAGTCGCCTAAGCTAAATTTGCTTTAACAGTGGAGATGTTTATGATGAGGCAGTTGCGATTAATTATTATATATTACTATTTGTTTTTTTTTTTTAATTTAATCTTTTCCCCTGATTTAGCTGCAAGAAAACATATTGGTCTGTTTTTATTTTTTTTGTTCGGATTGCTTCTAGTATGAATAGAAACCCTTTGAGGATTATCTCCATTAGATTTTTCGTTCTCGCCTTTTCGACATGGAACTCTAAAGTTTTAACGAAGTCTTTGGGCAAATTTTGGCAAGTCCATACCGCAACAATGTATTGGCATGGTCGCAACTAATTTGCAGTAATTGCAGGGCGACTCGTACTCGACTCGTCTGCGAGTCGCACATACGCTTCCAAAGTGGTGCTAAATCTGCCCACGGGCGACTCGCGTCGGGAGTCGAGCGTGGGTCAATCGCGAGCGAGCCAAATTGATAAACTTTCGAGGTTTTCCGTAACCGCCCGGCGACCTTAGCGCATATTTTTTTTAACTCTTCCTTGGGTTGGTTTTGTAGGACAACGCAACTTAGCCATATTTCCATATAAAGGACGTAATGTTGTAACTCTCTCTTCTATACATATATGAGAAAAATAATACTGATTTTAAAACCTAGGTCATAATCTAAGCTAAATGTGTTTGTATTAGAGTTAGGGGAGATTATTTATTTTATTTATTTATTTTATTTATTTTATAAAGTAAACATACAGAGAGTAATCGTAAACATTCTTACATATTATACACAGGTTAATATATTTTATAACACTCGATGCTCTCCAATTTCATGTTTACAAAACATGCATGTGTGTAATCTTAAGTTAGTTATACATACAAAATTTGGTACGTTTGATTTTAATTATAACATTAGAATTTGAGAGAGAGAAAAAAGAATTAAGATAATAACAAGTAGGTGCCATTTAAGAGATATAAATTAATATAAAACAATAATAATAATAATTTATATATATATATATATATATATATATATATATATATATATATATATATATATACATTAACATTTAGAAAAAAAAATACATATAATATATTATAAAACTGTCTACATATTTATTAAATAGGAAATATTAATAATATAATATTTTTGTTCTAATATTGTAGTAATATACGAAAAGTTTATTTATCTGAAGTAAATGATGAAGTAATTTCATAATGATAGTTACTATTTTTCTTGGAGATTATACAATTATTAGGCTTTGAACAATGCAATCAAGTGACTTTTAACTGAAGCAAATGTGTCATGAAAAATATCACAGTCATTAGCATATTTATTATTATTTATTTTTATTTTATTTTTATTTATCTTTATTGGAGAAACCAACAATTTTACACAGTACATATAAAATAAAAAATACATTAATATTAATATAGCATTATTATTATATATTAATATTAGCATAATATTAGCATATTTATATATTATGGTAATAAATCCTTAAAAGTAGTATAACTGAGTGCTGATTCGAACCTACGACCTCTGGGAAAACACCTTAGCCACTAGACTACCACGATCTCAAATTATCTCCTAATTGTCACACATTTTATCAAATCTTTAGACGTAAATAACTTTTTACTCAGTGCAAGAATCGAGAAAATAAATCCACAAAGCAAGGATGCATTTCCTATGTCACAAACGGTTTTTTTTTTCTCTTTCCATGAAAAAGCAGATGAAATAGCATGATTTATTACAACGCCCAAGATGGAAAACAACTGTTCGTCAAGAAAATCCGTAATGATACCGAAGATAATATTCTAAAACCAGAGAAATAAATTCTTACTTAATTAGCTATCCTATTTTGTTTATAAAATTAAGAAATAAGCTGAAAAGTCTTGGATGGGTTTGTGCACTCTGTTCGGACAATTTTAAAACTGGGACCCAGGTAAAACAACCTAAAACCTAAGATTTACGTATTTATTAGGTATTTAATTAGGAAGATCTGAAATAAAAATATTTATAAACGAAGTACAAATAAAATATGCTAAACAAACATAATTTCTACTTACCGCCTTTCATTAAAGTTTTATTTTCTCCCTCCTAACATTAACAGGTAAATTAAGAAGGTACTTTACCGTTTTTTACCATCGGAGAAAAACGAAAAGGCAGATTTTGCGTCGAAATAAAACATACTAATTACTCGAAGGCAGCCCCGCTGGGAAGTCGTCTGGCCGGCGAGAAGGCGATCGATTTTTTCACAACGAGAGAACAAAGACATTGAGCAGGGGTCAGTGCTGGGAAAATTCAAATTAATATTTGCAATTGAAAGCATTCTGTCGGGCAAAAACTCATTTCAACTCGTTGGCAATTGCTAAAGATCTTTATGAAAATAAATACAGTTTTATTCAGCTATAAGGCTTATCAGAAAACTGTATCGTGGGATTCAGGAAGATTCAACCAAATGTGCATATATTTTTATTTATGTATCATTATAAACATTACATTAATTATAATTTCAAAGGTCATTAAGTGGCTGCGATGTAAACGAACTCAACTAACTCAATTATTTCTTAGGAAGTGTTTTAATAGCATTTTTTTAAATTTAAAAATGCTACCAGTTTCCTCCCTAAATTCTTTCAGCGAGCCATTGAACAACCTCTGCATTAAACACCCTTTCTGTCCCTTAAACTCTTCAGACCAAAATTCTTCCAAAACTAAGTTTTTGGTTTTTTTTTTATTGAGAAAACATGTTGGCCGATGAGTACAAGTCTATAACCTTCCTAACTAGGTAAGAATTACCTGTTCTAACGAAGGTTATATATGCGTGTTACAGTGAGCATACAAGAGACCAGCGCAAAACCCCGTGAAAATATAAAAATTTACTAAGGCACAAATATACACACTGATATACACACCCACACACATGAATACAATTTAAGTGTCTACTCGTTACCATTTAATATATGAAAAAAATAACATGAAATGAATAAATGAAAAACAATTTAATAACAAATAACAAATAAATAAATTATATGAATAAACAATTATTAAATATATAGGTAAATAAATATTCCATACAAGTAAAAAAATATTCAATATAAAAATAGTGTTGTACTACATATAGTATAGTAACATATATTTATACATAGTAAAGTAGTGATATATATATATATACATTGGGCATAAACATATTAAAGTATAACGTATGAGGTATGACGTATGAGTATGAGTATGAGTATGAGTATGAGTATGAGGTAAACACTTTTTTTTTAAACATTCTGGGTAACTAAAATTTACTACTTGCTACTTTTCATAAAACTTTTACTTACTTTTCTTTGCTACTTTTCATAAAACCTACCTATAAGTGTTTAATTTTATAAATGTGAGTTTTGAAAGTTAGGCTATAGTCAAACCGTATGGAACACGGAAGAATTACTTCGAAACACTGATTTATGTTAATCTAGTTATTGGAAGATCAATGATCTAGATACGTGATTCTGACAATAAACGCCATTTCAAAGTCCAAGACCTTATATGGTGTTGATAAAACCAAGGCTGCTTTACCAGGCACTAAGCCCTCTATAAACGGTGAAAAATTCCAGTCCCTAGAATAGGGATGGTACATTCCAATCCAATCGAAGTCTTCACCAGCCCACTGGAACACACCTTTATGCCTCAGATACATTATATGGCCAAAGGAATTTCGATTCAAAGCATATAGCGGTCGTCTAGTGGTTAAGGCGTTGGACTATTGACCCAATGGTCGCGGGGTCGAATACTCTCATGGCAATACCATTTTTAACGTTTCATTACCACCATCTCCCCTGACTCGAGAACAGGCACATTTGGCCTAGTTCAATATGGCCCAATCAATTATTAATCAATTATTTGAAAAAAAAAAGATTACACTCATATGGTGTTAATAATTAAAAGTAGAAATATTACTTCTTCTCACATTTTTTACTTACTTTCTTTGAGTTATTAAGTTACGCATCTTTTTGGTTGTCTCACCCGCGTAGAACGCATCGCAAATATTGCACTGTAAATAGTACGTGCAATTTTCGGTAGCACAGTCGGCAATACGACTTTGAGGGACTACTAATAGGACATGTTTCACAGCTAGTTGGGCGGGGAGAGGGGGAGGTGGCATCCTGAATAAAATATATAACAGTAAAAATCTCCCTTAGAACATTTTTCGATTTTTCTTCATTACATTATTACAAACATATTATTATAAAGTAGGTATGATGTTTTTAAATTATTATATCAAAATGTTCAAACTAAATTTAATTATTTACATACGAACAAGCGGGCAAAAAGGATTTGAATACATAGATAATGTGTTGGGTGTGTGTGTGAGTAAGTGAGAAAGATATTGTGTATTGTGAATTAATTAAGTTTAATATGGGTTTATGTAAAATGCGTGCATGGATTGAATGTTGGGCTGTTTTTTGTTTTTTGATAATTGTTTTTTAATAGCGGCAAATCGCCTGAAAAGATAAAGACACAATCTTTGACAATATTGAAAAATTTTGAACAATTTTTTGATAGCATAATATTTATAAAGGTTCTAAAGAGGTCCTGTACTTGAGAGCGCAGGATGTCGGTTTAAACCCAGCGCTGAGTTTTATAAAAATGCATTTTTAACTCTCACCTGTCCTTTTTAGTGTAAAATATTGTCAAATATTATGTAACCTTCTAATTAAATGAAATAAGGAAAGGATGATATTTTAACAAAAAATATAAAAATAATGGATTTATGATTACGATGAAGGATGATGGTGAAATGAGATGATTTTATGAGTGATTTATGTATGAAGTTGATGAAAATAAAAATAATAGATATGTAAAAGTGTAAAATTGAAGCACATGATTTGTGTATGTATATATAAATATATTATTGAACGCTTGGTATTGTTGTGCTTCTGACCTAACCAATTAACTTACATAACAATACTTTTTGAGCGCGAGAAACTACCTGTCGTTCACTATCGTCAATGCATGTGTAGGTAGGTGCCCCGTGAACTTATTTGGTATTTAGCGGCCCGCGTGGTCTGATATTTTGTTAGGCGGCCATACTTTAAAATATTTTTATGACAATTTATTTATTACTAGTTAAAATAAGAATAAACACAAGTCTTAAGGTCAAACAATCATTTGTTTATAATATTTTGGACCAGTTTTTGGCTTTGTTTACAAAGTTGTTGAACAAAAGTTGACCAATTTCAAGTCCAGAATGCCCTCTTAAAAGGATATTGCTGACTTGAAGTTCAACCTGTATGGCCCTTAAAACTTTCCTATTGAGCACAAAGGTTTATTTGATAAACGTACGGACTATAATGAATCTTTTGATCCCGATACGTTTCTTTTGTTCGGCGGGCATTGTGCGACGTTGCCGCTTCGAATTTGTCTCCGAGGCGGCGCTGTTGCCATTGTGAGCACGGATTCGTCAATGTCAAATATTGGCCGAGCTCCTACCCGCCGAGATTGAACCCATAAATGGCGGTTCATTCGGAGCAAATCCCTCACTCGGGCGACGATCGCGAACGCTCTAAGCGCCGTGGAAATATTTGCACTACGCGGATACGGGAAAATGCTCACTTTTGTTAGCAAAACTTTTTATTTTCTCTTTATTTAGGTAAGTGGTGTAGGTGTCAAACGCGAATCGGTTCATAAATGCGGTTCTGCAATCCGCCAATGATAGTTGTACCATTTTTAACCCGACTCTACCACAACTAATAGCCACCCTATACACTGCATTTCAAGACGATTCCCGATAAAAAAAAACAGTATATTGATCCTGCGACTTAAACTTTAAATTTAAAAACTATTGACAAAATGCTAAATTCTCCAAGGCAGAGGTTATGCTGGAATAAAAATTGCTTTGAGTTAAAGTAATTACTGCAATTATACAATAATAAAACAATAACTCAAGGGTTGAATCTCAATCTCAGAGTGTTTCGAGAATATTTTGACCAATCGTGCATTCATGTCTATTTAATGTTTCGAGAAATGCTTAAGTATATTGGCATGCTAGACGAACTAAGTTGAGCGATTAAAAAGGGAAAATTATATTCAAATTCAATTCAACAATAAGAGTTTAAAACACCGATCTACTGTGGATTACAAATTTAACAATATTACATTTTAATATTTCACAATTTCATATCATTACAATATTGCGAATACGTTAATCTACTCATCTGAACTCGAGTTCATGAGTTCCCTAAATAAATCTATCTATTTTAGAACATTCTTTTGAGAAGGAATATTCAATAAATTATTTGTAAACCATGACAACTCCAGCAAATAAATAAAAGACTAGGATAGATAAATAAATATAATAACTAGACTAGACTAGATAAATAAAAGAATAGATACAGATCTTAATAATTGTGAAATATATTCAAATTAATTTGGTCTGTATTTTAGACGTCCTTTAAATATAAACATACATTTCTCCACACTTTTACAAACAAAAAATAAGTAGAATTATAACAACATTTTAAAAGAACAATTAAGACTCAAGTGAATTTATCTAGGGACAATTAAAGAGAGTGTTTTTCGGAAATTTCATAGCAAATATTTCTAACTTACTTTTTAGTATAGCCAATTATTGAAATTTTTATTGGTAACACTTAATATCAAATTTTATGTTCAAAAGCACCTATAAATAAGCAGTATTAAACAAATAAATTTGCTATCAAAAATTGTATAACATATTAACAAACAAATATTCGTATATTTCCCTATCAAAAATTGCATTCCGGGAATCAACACTGAAAGTACAAACGTGCATCTTACTAATCGCCCTACGAAAGGTAGTCATTAAGTCACAATTCAAAAACTATACGCGTACAAATTACTAACGCGCTAATTTACGCTTGCAAATAAACTAGGGTATAAATACGTTTCGGTTAGTACTAAATACTACACGTAAGGCATTAAGAAAAGGTTAGAAAAACAGTAATAACAAGGCTAACCATTCTCGTGAAGCGAGATATTAAATACTGTTTCTAAGCAAAGTTAAAATTACATCGTCTAGCTCGTACTTAAGAAGCGAGTCCTAGTTTCCCCAGACAAACCTGAAAACAAATAAGACAAAGTCTATTATTTTCAATGGGACTGAAAACAACATGAGTTAGTTCTGGAAACCTCATAACTGCCCAACCCGGTTTATGTTTCATATGTTTCAACCTTCGCAATTTCAACGGGAAGGGGCACCTGCTTCAAACATCACGCTCCTCGCGTTGTCCAATGACGCCCTCTTCCAATAAAGGGTGTAATCGTCAGGCCAAGGCAAACTCCAGCCAATATTCCTGGTCAGGCCAAGATGCGTGGCCCTGGAATAAAAGATACGGTTTATCCTTTTGGGTGAAATTCCGCAGTGCCATATATGTAAAGAAAGTTCCATGAAACATGAAAAAAACAATACAATAAACTTTGATATACTCTAACAAATTTCAACCGTACTAAATATGACTTATTTCAAGTAAGAATTATTTTACCCGCTGTAGGTTATGTTCTTAAACAATAAAAGTTTTAGGCTTCCAGAATACCCTCATATAACAAAAAATAAACCACTAAGGTTAAGTCCAGGACTATAAAACCTTGCAAACATTAAAATACGGTTGTATTTACTAATCTCTTAATGATATTATGACGCTATTCCGAGCGCAAGCTCAGTTTATTTTACGAAGTTAACAAAATATGTTATAAGATTACAGAAGTGTACTAAATAAGAATTGAATGTAATAAGAATAATTGATAAGAAATCGTTACAACTTGTACGGATAATGATCTAAGGTCGACATTAGCATGACCAAAAAAAGTGTGTTACGTTGCTCGATCGAATAATATTTGGGCATAGGTGGGATGCGTCTTAATTGCCAACGCGATATTTGACAACGACAAACGTCCAAGATGGCCGCCCGCTCTTGTTACGAACCCTGCTACGCACGCTTAGGATGTACGCCTGTAGTACACAACTGAAGAGTACATATTTGCTAAGATTATTTATTAATAAAACGGTTACTTTAAACGTTTGTATATTCGTAAAATACATTTTAGGTAATATTTCTGTATTCCAAAGGCACAGGAGAATATGTGTTTTTATGCAAATTCTACATGTAGCGCTAAATGAGATAAATTAACAAAAAAAAAACTAAACCTCACGAGTTACGAGTATTTTTGGGGACCTATAAATTTACAAATTCGCAACTAATCAATTATTTAATATTCCAAACCTATTCACAATGTTTTTATTTGCCTATTATTAATAGAGAATTAGACAAGATATTAACTTATAACCAGAAAGTAGGTTTTTCCGAGAAATTATTCGTAACGCAAAAACCGAGTTAAGTAAAAAAAAAAAAACCTATGACGACGAGATTCCGTGAGATCTCGCGTTGCTAGTTTTGTTACGTAATAAGTACAACGTGGACGTTAAATACGGCATTTATCTAACCATCCCAACTCGTCCCGACCTCCCGTTGGCACCGGAAAATGCTCGACTCCCTCCTGCCTCTACCCCCTCCCCCCTCGAGAGGAGTCTCCTCACCACCTCGCAAACAGGCGAGATAATATAATTACAGAGGTTTATTCGCAAGCAGACCGACAGATTCTATAATGCGCGACGTTGAATTGTAATCATAGTTAGTGGCAATATTGCGCTTATTAATTGTCTAAGAAGTCACTTATCTTTTCATTAATACTCATCTAACCTAACCACCCCCCCCCCCCCCCCGATGACGACGGTACTAGAAATTATAGAAAAAATATTTAACCAGTAAATAAATAATTGATTGTGTACACCATTCGAAATGAGGAAAGATAAATAAATTAGTAAAAAAAACATTTTTAATAGAATCTTTTAAATGCGTATACAAAATGTCGTATCTGCGCTGTTGACCGTTGAGGAGTTCCTTCATCTGGGGCCAGTCCTGGCTCTAAAATCGGTTCATGCTTACCATAAAAATGCGTTGTCCTCGGAACTACACCAGCATGTCAAATTTACTTAGAGAAAGTACACAGACTAACAAACATTGGAAGCCCAATTAAAGATTGTAATAATAATGGCATTCCAACACCAGTGTTGTAGGGGAGGCGCTATTGGGTGCAATTCCAACTGACTCATTGTTGTTTTCACGATGCGACGCCTTTCATTACAGGCAAACAACATCTCGCAAGTCTGTAACTGGATAAGTGTTTTTTTTTATATCTTTTTACTTAACCCAGTCGACAGTGTTGAGAAAAGGGCCGCTGAAAATTCTCAACGGTGAAAAATGACCTGATCGGATTTGACACGCTGGGGATTCGAACCTGAGACATCTGGATTATCTGTATTAATTAATATATTATTAATATCTGTATTTTACACACCTGGTTTCCAGCAGATAAGCCTTGAACTTGGCTGGTACATAAAATTATGATATTGTAAATTTGTTGAATAAACGAAATAAATAAATAAATAAATTTAGAGTAGACGCTCATACCACTGCGCTACCAGGCCAGACGAATATGCCGAATGAAAGAGAAATATGTTTGTAGATTTATATTTGGGTTCTCATTTTTCTGATGAACAAACATTTTGAAAAATAAACAAAGCACATATTATGTTTATTTTTCTTTACAAATAATTTCGCTTGTCGGAGCCTCACACACGGGGTACAGAGGTCACTCACCAGGTTTCCGCTGACGAATGATCAATCGCCAGGTGCAAGGGCCATCGACCGTAGGTGACACCGTTCGAACTCGACCGGAATGAGGCGGCGGGGTTTCCCCCCGGGCACACCTGGCAGGCTATAAAACCGTGGCCGACCGTCAGCGGGGGGGCATTTTACCTGAGTTCACCGCGCCTGCAACAACTCGCCGCTTCTGTCGCCATAATATTGTAACAAGTATCGGAGTATTTACTATACTACACTACACTACACTATACTATAATAAAAAAGTATTTTTTATTAGCTTTAGGTATCTCCTTTTATTTTCTTTTCTTTTTTCTCTCTTCTTTTTTTTTATTTTTTTCTGAATCTCATTTATGTACATATTTATAAAATAAACAGAAATATATGTTCGTGTAAATTAAAAAAAAAGAAGTTATTAGGAACCATAGATTTCTGCCCATTCTGATCCGTATACTTAGCATCTTAGGACAGGTGTTCAGCACCTAGTTAGATGGACACAGTGAAGTTTCTGACATGCCACTAAGTGCGAATTTAGATGAGAGGAGATTATTAGTAGTTTAAATTACAATGGCATCTAAGTAACATCAAATTTTCTCTTTGTATGTTTATAGATAAAATGCTTTTTTGTAATAATTGTATATCTAACTGTAAGTTTTTCTGTAAAAATAACATTAAATAAATTTATGTAACGAGTGGATAGTGGAATAAATCACCTACCAACTTCACACCGCATTATTAACTATCCTCAGGCCCACCGCAGTGGGTCCGTTACACGCTATATTCTCAAATATATAAATAATATGATTTTATCAATGCCATAGTTCTATGGAATTCAGCAATAACACCTGTATTTTCAATACACTCAATTTTCGTGGAACGCCATAAAGAGAAATAAAAAAATGAATCCCTAATAATCGAAAGCTTTTTTCGAGACGTTTTATAACATGAATACGTCCCTTTTTGGTGTATTTTGGCGTGTTTTTTCCCTCTAAGTTTTGAGTTATTTGATATGGATTTAATATTTATATTTATAATCTAACATGAAATCCATCCATTCACTCTTCAGCTTAAGATCCCTTCTCGGTCGGTAAAATCCCTAGCAAATCTTCACTTGTTTTTAATTTTCCAGAAATATGTTTCCAGAAAGGCCCTTTTGGAATTATCGTAAGCCTAATGGATTGATGGAATAACAAAGAGACATGGCCCGAGCAATGACATTAATTACTCAGAAAGTTATTATTTAACACGCAATTAATTATACTCTAACGGGGCAATTAAGTTGATGATGAAGAGATGATGAATAACAAGCCGGTGTGGAAGTAAATATTTAATGATTCACAATTGTTACAGAATAACCTTTACATAAAATATCTGACTCTAAATGTAATTACTTAAGTTAAGTCACGATACGGAAGCGTAGTCTACAGCCCAGCGAAGGCAGGGCTTACTCGGCGGACTGCGGTGGATCGGAAGCTGCCAGGTACCTACTTCGGTCAAGAAAACTTATCGTGGGAAAGGATTTTTTGTGAATCTCACTGTTTAGACAGTGTGCGAACTGCAATCTATGCACTTTTGACACCCACGCACAGTCGGCACATTTATATACTAATTATAACTGGAATTGTAATTGACAGTTGTATATATCGTGGTAGTATAGTGGTTAAGATTGTGACCTGGGTCATAGGAATTATTTAAAAAGAATAACAATACATTAAAAATATTATGGTGAAATATCCAATATTGATAAAATTACGTTTTATTGAATTATAGGCCCTTTTAAGCAGCGTAAATGTTATAAAAGTACTATGGAAGGGGTTTTTTTTTTAATCTCTTAAATAAATATAAAATAAACCACCTGCGCGCCGATCGCTCAAATTCAAGTCTTTTTCGCCCAAAGAACGTTCAACCGCATGATATGTCAATAAAATTCCAACATGGCGACGTTGAACAGATCCGGCTCCGCTTCGAGTGACGCGACGCTGTCAAATTAATCTTTTTAATAAAAAGCAACTATAGAATTAATTGGCCTTAGGTTTGTTAGGCCATGTTCTTTATTTTTTCATTTGTAATTATATTTATTTAATTTTTGGTTATTGATTTGAATATTGATTTGCTCCTGGAGCAGTCTATTCGCTGTGACCGTTGCTACTCGAATTAAGAAGAAGAGTCGGTTTAACTGCACAGCTGACGACAGATCCGCTGTCAGTTTCTTTTGTCGGTATTTCAACCGCTATAATAAGTTTTTAAATATTGCTTTCGTAGCTTTATCATTTCATACAGTCCAACTGTTATTGTATCTGATTGATATTTTGTTAACTGTTTGTTAACTTCCGTTGTCTGGTTTGTTTACAATTGTTGAAATGTCTCCCATTAGGGATTCATGTAATTATTGAATATTGCCGCGTGAGAATTAAACGGGATCCAGAGCATCGGAGACGTCTTCCTTATTTCACTTCCATCAACCCTGGACCGTTCACCCCCCGACATAATAGTTTAAAATTTTAGCAGGTTAAGTGAATCAGTCATATGATTGATGTATTGATTTAAATCTAACGGATATAATATGCGCTTATAAGCTCATAACTATAATCTGCTTAAATATGTGTTAAAACTCAGATTTAAGATAACGGTTAACGGTTATTTTGTTGGGTTGTTGCCGTTTGTTGTGATATGCACGCATATCACATTCAGAACTCGTTACATACATATCTAACAATTAACTCCTTTAAAAGTTTACATTAATTATCATAGTAAGTAACTCGTAATTAACAACCAGCAATATTAACGTTGGCAAACGGTAGAAAATGTCGGTCGCGTTGATTCCATGTTAATTAAAATTCTGAGGAAAACTGGCGTGAGAATTTGACCTAAACAAATTGTGTGGGAAACATGTTGCTGTGCCTTCTTGGTTATTATTACATAAGCGGGCATTTATCACAGACCCTTGCAGTTCACGGCAATTGCGGCCATAGACTAAAACGGTTATTGTTTTTTTAAGCATTTTAATGACTTGAAAAACAACTTACACACTAAACTTACCGAAAAACGCAGTTACGGCAATAAGTTAAGTTTGTATTTTTCGTATATCTTTAGAACTTTAATTAATGTCGAGTCCAGAATGTTTTTTTTATAAAACAGTTGCGTGAAAATATTGGCTAACGTTGCCAAAACTAAGCTATGTATGACATGAATGGCACTTTCGCTAGTTAGGAGATTATTAACAGACTCACACTTGGGAACCCGACCGAATGTTTTTGAACAAATTTCATAAATTCAGCGACAGCCTGGAAACTTTCTCCCGCCCAAAGAAGCACGGCCCTGAAGGCCTGGAGACAAAACTTACCGCCCATGCAGATGGCCGTAATGCTTTAAGACGGATACCAAAGTTTCATCTTGGTATTCCTGAAGTTCTCATTACATAAATAATATAATAATTTATTTTCGTACTTAAATTACTTTATTTATAGATTACTTTACTAAGTTATGTTGCAATTGTTTAACGGGAAAACAACGCATACAATCAATACAAGATACAAATGAAAATGCCCAATGTTTTTCCTATATGAAAATATCATTTTCACGGACGACAACAGAGGTCCCCTTAAGGTGGAACCTGTATACGTTTTAAGGTCCTCGTAAAAGGACGAGGTAATCATTTATTCAATGCATTAGTATAATATAATTGCTATGAAAAGCAAAATTAGCGAATTTTCATTAGCAATGTTTGCTCGGATATTTCGTAAAATAAGATTCGTAAGACAACATCCGGGAAAATTATATATATCTCTTGTAATAGGTAAGGGAGTTTTAGTACTACATCCCAACCAATAGGCACCAAATGCACACTGCTCCGTGACGTCATCACCTATATTTTTATTTTATTTTTGTTTCTACGTAATATATAAATAACCAAATCTTAAATTGGTGTACATCACGCTCTTATTTTGTATTTTGGTCAAACTTAAAATCGCTTAATTTTGATTGAATTTAAATCGTACTTAAATTCGTCATTCTTCATTCATCAATCATTCTTTTTTAACTCTAACTATCTTTATTAGTCAACTTGGGCTACCCTAGTTATTTATTTTATTTTTTTCTCTAGTTTCATGTTTATATGTTCTCCTGCATTTGCAGGATTTGATATGTTTACTTTCGTTTTTTTTTCTTTTATTTCTTTCTGCTTTCACTGTTTCTCTATACTGCGTAGAATTGTCTCATCTATTTAAATAGTGAGTCATTTTTGTTTATTTTATTTTAATGTAATTCCTATTTACATTATGTATTCATGGAAAATAAATGAAATTGTAATTGTTTGTAAACTTCAAATTATTCCCACCTACGTATAGTCTACAATTTCTGTTGGGAAACCAGAATAAATATATTGTTGTCAATACCATATGTTATGCAGCCCCTTTAATGGGACTCAACCCGGTCATTTCTCCATATAAACGCTGTAGTGTTGTCACTTTCTGTGTTGATTTAGAAGAAAAATAATACTTGGTATCGTTTTATCTCCTAAATATCTAAGCATCTTTTAAATTAAAAAGTTAAGATCCCCAAAATGTCACTATTTTTCTATAGATTTTATCAAAAGTTTAGGCGTAAATATCTTATTATATAAATATAAGAACCCAGAAAATAAACCTAAGTTATAAAGATGGAAAATCAAGCTAGGTTTTAGACCTAAATTTATTCTGTGTTTCATAATTAACCAAAAACGGTACAGAGTGTTTATGCGTTAGATGAGACTACGATTTAAAAGCACGCGCTATGGAGGGTAGACCGCCTTCGAATGGAGGCCCCTTAAACAGCGTTGCCAGTCCAATTTGTTCGCGCAGCCTGTCAGCGCCGCTAGTGTACGCATTGGTTTTTTTTCCAGGTGTCTGCGAGACCAAAAGCCGCGGTCTGTCCGCTCTGGTGGACGCTCTTTCGCAGGAGTCGACGAGCGCGCTGATCGGATCGCTGGACGAGGACATGTGCGACGTCGCCGCGCGTCTGGCCGACCTGTGGGGCAAACCGCTACTCTCCTGGAGCTGTCCGCAGGTTCGTAGATCATCATCACAAACGGCATCATTAGGTGTTACCAGAAAAAAAAACCTAGTCTATTTAAGTATTCATTCATACTAATTTTAATTTTTTAATTTATATTTTTTGACACACATAGCTCCGAAATTCTTCTTACGCGTGACAGATTTATCCCAGTAATTTACATATCACATTTTCGAGATGCGCTCAATTAAATTGGCAACACCATTTTGGTACATATTTTGTGTGATCTGCATAGGCTATGTTTAATTTAATTTGTGTACTTAGTTTTTGTCATAGCGAATAATTTTTATTACCGAATTCTCACTTATAAAACATAAATACATATATCTACAAATTTGTTTTTCTTAAGTAAAACGTTGTTTTAGTAAGTAATTTATATAAAAAATACAGGGTGAACTTTATCTCATGGGTGAACAACCTTTTATGGGGTCATTCTTTACTTCAACTTTTGTTCTTCAAGTTTTTCAATGTCTCAAAATAAGTAAGTATTAAACAGTAGAAAACAAAATCCTATTAGCGTTTAAACGCATATCGAACTCAACATTATTATTTATTTTGTATGGAAACAATATGTAAAAATTAAGAAAACTTGTAGAACAAACTTTGTTCAGTTTGCGTATGTAGTATAACCCCATAAAAGGATGAGGAAAAGTTCATTCTGTATAAGGAAAAAAAGACTATTCGAAATTGTTTAACAATGGCAGTTAATATTGTTTTACCAGTACGGTAACAATGTTGTTAGGTTTATTAAAGAATCGAATATAATCTGAGCGATGTCAGATAATTCAGTAACACTTCAACTCAAAAAAGCACCTTAAAAAGATTAGCTTTTACGTGAACTCTACTTCCTCTTCCTCACACTAGGTAGTGTCGAGGAAGCTGGTACCATCTTTACCTAACTAGACGTTAACATCTTTTCTAAGATAAACTTTATTTTCTTAATCGCCGTGCATTAAGTATCCAAGCAAGTACGTAGAAGTTAATTCTTTACTATTGAATTGTAAATATATGTAATTATTTCACATTTTAATAAAATTCAGCTAGAGTAAGAAGGTTAGAAATAAAATAACATTTATAATAAAAACCAAAATAATAATGTAAATATCATCTAAACATTTATTTATTAAAGTAACTTCATTCTTGAGTAATCATTCTTGAGTACTAACTCAAGAATGATTATTTATTTTACGCATGAATCATTCATTCCTTTTTTATATATGATTGATTAAGAAACCAGCAAATGAGATAATGTCTTAAGACACCGGTTATAATAACGTCATATTATATATTTTTGGAAATTTGAAAACACACGTTACTCACAATTTACTAACTTTAGATTTATTACCACACTGCCACCAAAAGGGTTGAAAAATGCTAATGAAACAAGTAGAAAAAAGGTTTCAGTGCGACCCTATTCTAAAACAGCTCGTATTCATGAGTTCAAATAAATGAATATGCATAAAGGTCTAGACTCTAGGACATAACCCGTTTCACCTAAACACAACAACAAGCCGGCTGGCGGTAACTCGAATAATGTGTAGACATCTTGAATTCGTTGAAAACGCCGGCATTGTAAAAAAAAAACAGCAATATGCAGCGCTTGGGTCGGGTGTTAGAAGTAAACTTCTATTCGTATCAATGATTCCCTGGCCGTTAAGGGGGAATGAAGCTGGTTACTCTGAACGGGCAACCGCCACCAAAGGTGTCGACACTCAAGCAATGAATAAAAACGGGAGTGTAGCAAACTCCTTGTCTCTCAAGTTATATCAAGCCATCCTAAGTTATACATCCTTCGTATAACTTCTATTTTCGTTCGTCGACACCTCGCCTCTTCCAATCTAAATACAGCTCAAGCGAGAACCACGTTTGATTCCACACGGTTAACCTGGGTGTGGCGCACTAAACAATACTATATCTATATTTCGATATAATCCGCGTTTATTTAGGGTTAGGTTAAAAAAGCGGGTATCTCTCGAGGGTACGGATAGATGACGTGATGCGCGCTAACAGATCATTCTATTGTCATCGGCATCAGGAAGGAAAATAGATGTCTAAACGTCATTGTTCGTCATTAAATGTTTAATGAGGGTTCATTAGTGTGTCAATCGATCATTTAGAAATTAAATTAGTGGCGCTTTCTAAACTGAACGGAGTACAAAGTAATTCCACAAAGGTGCGAGCGCATCTACTCGCATTGAGGATTTAATGACACATGCCTCATTCTCACCAAAAAGCGAATCATTCTTCTGCGAAAAATCCTAGAATGCTTACACATGAAAAAAACAATAAAACTGGGTGCGACTGTGTCGGGATGCACAGTCGAGAGATGAAGAATCACAGATTACTTCTCGGACCAGGAAATGACTACATTTTGTCTGAACAACACGGCGACGGTATCCCATGATTCAGTTATACGGTAAAATGTTTAAGACCAGCTTATTGGCCCTGCGATTTCGGACTAATTTGTTGATCATGGTTTCCGCGAGTAAAAAAAATACAAACTTTAGGCGATACTATGAAATCGGTCTTGTTATAATGGAATTTACTTGTTATAGTCTTGTTATAATGGAATTTACTTGTTATAGTCTTGTTATAATGGAATTTACTTGTTATAGTCTTGTTATAATGGAATTTACACAAGCGCTTTGATAGAATTAATAAATCTGGACATTCATTATTTCCGCACATTTTTATACAATTTCTTACACGTAATAGGGAACATAAACATAGGGGAGTCCACCTAGTACTGTTAACCTTAGTGTACCTACGATAATTGAAGGTAGATTACATAAAACTTTCATGGTAATATGTATGTATAGGGTGAATATTCTCTTCCAAGGCGTTAATCGTGTCTGGCTTATCTGCGTAGACAAGCGACTTCACATAACCCCACAAAAAATAGTCCAGCGGTGTTAAATCGCACGATCTTGGAGGCCACGCCACAGGCCCACGACGCGATTTTTTTCTAAATTTGCACTATTTGCAAACGTTGTTCAGGAGTAAGTCTATTCATTATGAAATGGCAAACCAAACTGAGCATAAATCAAGTAACAGCTGTCAAAAACACCAACTACAAAAAAAGTAGTGCCAGATTGAAAACCACGCCTCTAAAAAAAACAACCTATATAATATGAATTTGTAATCTGTTTTAATAGGTATAATGAAATGAATATATTGTCAGGCATGTACTCAGAAAAGCTTAAATAAATATTATTATTATTATTATTATGAAACATCCCCTTAAGTCTTCGGGAATGGTCTTGGAACATTCCGTATAAATGATTTTAAATACGCAATGTTACCAATCAAATACATTTTCATGTTATTTCGAAATTGTGAAACATTTCAAACCGCATTTTGCGAAAGTTTTGCACCGGACTCCGGACTGCACGCCAAATTGAATAGAACTCAGAAATAGACTGTTTGAAACATTTTACATGGCTGAAATATTAATTTACATACGTACTAAACTTTTTTGATAGCACCAACCTTGGGTTGGGTAAAAGTGGTTTTTCAAAATTAAAAAAATCATACCTCCCTTAAGCACAGGAGTTCATTAAAAATGTTATTTGTATGCCTCTAATTTCCCTAAAACGCCGCGCGTGGAGTGGATCGCGCTGCAACTTGCGCAATGTTTGATACAAGTTCGTACAATTGGAGTTTGAGAATCTCCTACTTTGCTCCCGTGGAATCTACCTCCGCCTTCCGGCGTGCCGAAAGGGATTTTTAATTTTGTCTTAATGAGAAAGCCGTTTTTTGTTTTACCTATAACCATGATTATATTGGGTTAATTAGTAAATTCCCTCATTTATACTGTATTGCTAAAGAAGCCGTTTTTTAATTTGGTTATTTGATTTTTTTCCTCAGACATCACGCGGTGCCAGGAGATCCCTGGCTCCGTCGCTCGAGGAAACGGCCGCCGCCATAGTGGGAGTGTCTTCGACCCTCGGATGGAAGTCCATTGTCATCATCACCTCTGGTAAGAAGCATCACCACAAAAATTGTCAAAATAAACCCTTAGTATCGTCTGATTTAATACATAAAAGAGGCATTCAAAATTACATTGTTATCTGAGAGTATATATTCATTCGTACTTACGCACGTGTTTATGTAATGACAATTTTATGTTATGTATAGTGTTTTTTTTAGAGGCGTGGGTTTTAATCTGGCACTACTTTTTTCGTAGTTGGTGTTTTTGACAGCTGTCACTTGATTTATGCTCAGTTTGGTTTGCCATTTCATAATGAATAGACTTACTCCTGAACAACGTGGCGTGTCCTCCAAGATCGTGCGATTTAACACCGCTGGACTATTTTTTGTGGGGTTATGTGAAGTCGCTTGTCTACGCAGATAAGCCGGACACGATTAACGCCTTGGAAGAGAATATTCGGCGCGTTATTGCTGACATACGGCCCAACTTGCTGCAAAAAGTGGTTGAAAATTGGGCCTCTCGGCTGGAATTTGTTCGAGTCAGCCGCGGCGGCCACTTACCCGAAATCTATATATATATTATATAATTGTAACGATAGTAATAAAATCCCTCGCTAACGTGTGGCAAGGTGAGAATAAGGTGAGAATAGAGATAGAGTTCAGACAGGGTCACACTTTTCATAACCAGTTTTTGACTCAATAGGAATACAAATAGAAATTAATAAATAAACAGGTAATAACTTCGATTCGATACAAGGTCTTGTAAATTAGTTGACCACCTAGGGGGGTGTCTGGTCAGACGGAGAGCGTGGTTAGTTAAGACTGAACACTGAAAGTTCCTTCTTCGATTATGAAAACTAAACCGTGAGAAAGGAATTTACGAATCGTCTCATGACGGTTTATCATTGGCGTCGCGTTGTGTGAAATGCAACATAGCATTTTTACAAGCAAAGCAAATGCTTGTGCCTTTCAAGGAATTTGTAAACTAATTTATTCTAGTTACCTTTGGCGTCAATGCTAAACTACCAGTTAAACTGGGCACAAGAACTGTGTATCTGGCAATTTCGCAGGTGCGAAATATGCTTACGTTACCAACTTGTGGCGGCGGCATATAAATAAATAATAATAATAATTATATAAACAATTATTCGGTGTAATTAATTTCATGTTTCAACTAACATATTGGTAAGCTCATTGTTATGTTGTTAAATAGCTAAAATTAGATTCGTCTGGTAGTATAAACACGTGGAAGTAGTTATACATTTTAAATAGTTCATTATGCCGTTATTTTAAATTACTTTAAAATGTTCAGAACATTGAAGAATTACATGTTTTCAATCGTTCATTTTTCCCAACTTGTCAATTTTTTAAACGTATTAAAAGATTTTTTTCTCTACTGCATACAGATCACATGGCAGTAAGGTGGATTAGGTTAGGTTATGTTTGGTGACAGTCCGGCCAATTTAAATTTTTAATTACCGTAAGTTGTAGTAATTTCAAATAAATAAAACATTCCCCGGCCTCCAGGTTTATCTGGCCATAGACACTAGACAGCTACGGTATGAGGTAACGAATGGATATTTCCACTTTTAGCTACAATGTTGGCTGACTTTTATCGTGTTAGGGTTGCCCAAAGATGGGAATAATAACATAGGCTGTAAACTCAATATCACTAACAATCACTAACTATCACTATCACTCAATATCACTAACATATTTTACCCTCACTAATATATTCTCACTGTCTTTTCTTTATACTTGACTATTTTTGTTGAAATTTTGTTAATCATTTTAAACAAACCATTATAATTTATTAAAATACTGACCAGATAGTGAATTTAATAGTTTTATTCAAATGAGACCAGTTTAACCTCAAGTAACCCCTATACGGTATGGTATGGGAAAAAATCGATAGATATCAGAAAAAAACAGAAAAATATGAGTTAAGGATGTTAATTTTATACAATATAGATTTATAATTAAATCTTCTTTAAAATAGCAGAGGTGGAGGGTGACTCCATCAGGTGGCGAAAAAGAGAGCTAGCTCCAAAATCATAGTGGTTTGGTTCTCTGCTGATATCGTAGGTATCAGCAAACTAAGTACTCTAAATAGCGAGTTTATTAGAGCGAAGCGAGCGTAGCGAGCGAAGCTCTCATAAGGAGACTCCAATTAGAACTTTGTCACGGGCTAACTTGGTCATTCCTTGACCGATTTGAAAAATTTTTGATTTTGAGAGAATCTACATGAAAAAGTGAAGGTCGTGACGGAGCTTGATTTTAAATATTGTCAAAAATAAAATTTTTGGGGTCAAAAGAAAATTGTCTATGGGAATAACCATTATAAAAAAGTCACGCGCTTTTTTGAAAATTTTTTATTCGAAAATAATTAATCGAATTTTATTTTAAATTATTTAATTTGATATTAATTTAATACAATTTAACAATAATAAATCGTTTTTAACAATAAATAAAAATACAAAAAATAATTAGGTAAGTTTCACGCATAAAAATAGTAAAAAAAAACAAAATTCGCTCGAAGGTCACGTCACTTTTTTTCTTAGCGATTTATTCTAATTTCGATTTAATTTTCTAAATTAAGCATTAATTTTGAATAATTTATCAAGATTTTTATTTTTAAAAACCATCTCTATGGTCGTAGTTATAAAGAGAAAATAGCATTCATCCAAATTATAAAGTAGTTAACTTGTGATGAGCGAACATGTCTTTTACTATGGCTTAATCTGCTTATGTTTTTTTAACATCTAGAATAAGAGCAATGCGACGGCGATAAGAAGGCGACAATTCGGTCGCAGGACAAATGACGCTTTACGGCAGCAATTATCAAGGGCTAGACAACAGGAGGATTCACAAGCAGGAAATATAATGCATTCAGAAATGCTTTTGATCAATGAATTTTATGCTAAGATTCAATCTATTGGTTATATTCAATGTTCAAAATGCAAATCAATGTTACTATTGGAAGAGACTGATACCATTGAGTGTTCTTCCTGTCGGAAGAAGCCTTTAAAATACTCAAGCTCTAATAACATGGAAGTTGCTACTCAACCAATTGAGCTCAAACATCTAACTCAAATCGAACAAATGCTTATCAGTCGAGTCCAGCCAGTACTCAGAGTCTATCAGGTAAAAGCTTGTGGAGGTGCAGGACAGTATAGATATACTGGTAATGTTCTCAACATCCAACAAGATATTCAGCCCATCGCAAATACATTACCGCTTATACCAGAAGAACTTCAAGTAATTTTAGTAAGACGAATCGGCATGAATGGACATTCCGATTTCAGAGTTCGTAGAGAAAAAGTACTCACAGCTTTAAGATGGCTCATTCGCAATAATCCTTATTATGCAGATGTTACAATCAACCAGGATGTATTAAATTCATTGCCAAGCGACGGAAATATTGCTGAACAATTACGATATGTCAGTGAAGGAGAAATAATGACTGATGAACTTGAACAAGATTCATTGAATGAAAATTGTGTTCCTGTTATGAACCCTATTCGTAATCAAAGAGATTTAATAACAACTGCTCTAACATGGCCAGTTGCTGACCAAGAAGCTGTAAATGAGTTCAGATATGCTGGTTACATTGTCAAGGCTTTCCCACATCTTTTTCCTGATGGGAAAACAGATTTTAACGACACTTCACGTTCTGTTAAAGTAACTTTCGCTAAAGTAAATCGCTTCGCTCTAATATGTGCTGCAGCGAAGCAAAATGCGAGCGACTGCGGCGACCTAGTGTGTATTATGCGAAGTGACCGAGGACGTTAAAGTCCTGCTCTCAGATGCGAAAAAAAGTTACGTCATCAGCAAGGGGAGGTGGCGTTTCTCTCACACTAGACATCAGCAGAGGGAGATAGTGTTGGCTGTCTCTCTCGCACATGGTCTTACCCAGGGGTTACTTGAGGTCAAACTGGTCTCATTTGAACACTTAAACTCTACTGATATGTCCTAGCCTTGACTTCGATCAGATCACACGCAATGATTTAATATAATCATTTAGTTTACATTTATATGTCGCTTATGACCAGGCCTTCGGAGACGGTCTCGGGACAGTCTGTATACGGGTACCTGCTCGACTTGCGACAGCCCTGGCAGACCGTGAGTTATTCGGAATTGCCTTGTCTTGATTTGCTCACTCCGTCGCACAACATGATTTAGGGCGCTCCTCGGCGCGGGGCATTTCCATTTTCATCTGAGGGAATTTCTCTCGGCTATTTTATATTACTCTGTTAGTTTAACTTGAGCAATGAGCCCGCTGATCGCGTTGAATAAAAAGTAAGGAATGTTTAATTCATATGGCAAGCGAGTATTGACTGTTTGAAATGGGGTTGCGCTAGCGAGGCTGCTCCGCGCCGGGTCATTGGCCAAGCGCCCGCGAGCAAAAGGGGAATTTACACGAGTGCTTTGACGAAATTAGCAAATAAGGGCATGGATTATTTTCACATTTTTTTATACATTTTCTTACGCGTAATAGGGAACTTGAACACCCTCTTAAGTCTTTGGGAATGGTATTGGAACCCTCTGTACTGTGCTGGTGAGGTGCTTCCCTAAGCTAAATATCATACGATAATAATTTTTAAATATGTACATATATAATCCTAATAGGTAAATATTTACTCTCTATTTGTAGTCAACATTTTCAAATTTGCCGCCTACTATTGGTAACAACCTCTAGATTGGCCACTCTGACAACTATCTTGTCTATTTGATTTACTGGCAAGTTGTCAACTTGAATGAGTGAGTGAGATGGCTGACATCCTGTTCATCATCGGCCATTGCAATAGTTCTGTGTGAACTGAAAGGACTGGCTGTGTGCTTGCCCTCGATTTAATAAGTGTATAAAGTCTGTGTGACTAAAGAAATAAAAGAGCTGTGAAACGAAATAAGAAATTTTATTTCGCCCATCCTGACACCACAGCTTCTCAGAAGTGGGATTGGATGGTTAGGATATCAATTGATAACTATTGTGTAAGAATCGCCACCATTGAAGTGCCTGACCACATTTTTATCATTACGAGTTTAGTGTGAAACAAGTGCCCGCTTGTGTCAAAGAATCACCAAATGGAAGATCAAGAGGAAACTCGAAAATACGCCAGTGAGTGTACGGTTGCCGAACTTAGAAACATTTTACGCTCTAAAGCATTGAGTACCGTCGGGTCGAAAGTGGAACTAATTCAGCGACTCGTTGACGCCGATCCTTCTTGGGATACAGCCGCGATGCCAGAAGACTATGCCGCCGCTTCGGGTTCAAATCCCAACATGGATTACGAAAAACGCGAAATTGACATCCTGCGCAGGGAGAACGATTTATTGAACAAAGAATTAAAATTGCAAAAGTTGGGGAACAGTGCGGGAAAAGGATTGAAATCATTGGATTTTACATCGGATTTGCACGCAAACACATCGTCTTCGGGGAATAATTTCAGCGTAAAGGCGATAGGTGAGCTACTCTGTGATTTTGATGGAGAAGACAGGAGCGCTTTTTGAAAGTGGAGACAGAAAATCGAATTACTTCAAACGACGTACAGGATGAGTGGCAACGCAGTCAAATTACTTATAAGTTCAAAATTGAAAGGCCGCGCTCAAAATTGGTTTCACTCAAAACCCAATCACATAACAATGGACGTCGCCGACCTTTTGACAGAAATGAGTGTCATGTTCGACCACCGACCGCATCGTTTGACGTTACGACGTAATTTTGAAAAACGAACTTGGCAATCCAGCGAACGCTTTTGCGATTATTTCCATGACAAAGTAATTTTGGCCAACCTGGTACCGATCGATGAAGAAGAAATAACGGAATATATTATTGACGGAATACCAGATATACAATTACGAAATCAAGCACATATACAATGCTTCGGATCAAAGGCAGATTTATTGACAGCTTTTGAAAATATAAATCTACGCCGTTTCCAAGCCGAAAATACGCAAAGACAACCAACACAGAGGCGAGAAGATTATCCGCGACGAAATACAAATACAGCGCAAAATCGTGAGGGACCGCCTAGACGAGTAACGAACGAACGTAACAACGTACGCTGCTACAACTGTCGAGCAATGGGACATCTGTCTTCGGAATGCAGGAGACCGCAAAGTTTCAGGCAGGGGAATTTCTCCAGAGATTATTCGTCACAACCACCGAGAGAATCTCAACAGAACAGAACATCGGCGGAAAACAGTGATAACTCGCCCAGGAATGTACCGTTAGTATATAACAATGAAAGTTTATTGGTTTCCGCACCTTAGGGGAAAAGTAAAAGAATATATTTCTAATTGTCTGAAATGCATTGAATTTTCTCCGCTTAACGGTAAAGGTGAGGGATATCTTCATAGTATAAACAAAGGCAATTTGCCATTTGACACAATTCACTTAGACCATTATGGACCACTTGAAAAGACAGGAAAGGGGTTTAAACACTTGTTTTGCGTGATAGATGGTTTCACTAAATTTATTAGACTATACCCATGCAAATCAACTACGACGGAAGAAGTAATCAAACATTTGAATGATTACTTTAGGGTTTATAGCAAACCTCGACGTTTAATAACAGATCGTGGTAGTGCATTTAGTGCAGATTCATTCCGTGAATTTGTAGGAAGCAATTCAATCAAACATGTTCTTATAGCAGTAGGTACACCTCGCGCAAATGGCCAGGTAGAAAGGTTTAACAGAGTCATAACCCCTATGATTTCAAAGTTGTGTGACAGTACTGATAAATGGGATCGAGTAATTGATCGTGTTGAATTTTCAATAAACAATACAATATGTCGGTCGACGGGAGAAACTCCAAGTAAATTATTATTCGGAATCGACCAACTAGGTGAAGTTAATGACAACATAAAGTTAATGCTTATGTCGGATTCTGAAGGGCGTGATTTACCTTCCATCAGGGAAAATGCATCTTCGAATATTTTAAAAAGTCAGCGTATTAATGAAAATTATTACAATAAATCTCGAAAATCACCAACAGCTTATAGTGTAGGAGACTATGTCATGATCAAAAAAATTGATACCAAAGTTTAAAGGTCCATATGTGGTTAATAAGGTATTAGATTCAGACAGATATGTCGTGGGAGATATCGAAGGGTTTCAAGTAACTCAAATACCTTATGAAGGAGTTGTTTCACCAGATAGAATAAAACTTTGGGCAAATGAATAATTCATTTATTTCACATGTTAATAGAATGTGCCATTCTATAATATCTTTGCATGATCGAGACGTTCATGATGTCAGTCTGGCCGAGCTGTAGTCAACATTTTCAAATTTGCCGCCTACTATTGGTAACAACCTCTAGATTGGCCACTCTGACAACTATCTTGTCTATTTGATTTACTGGCAAGTTGTCAACTTGAATGAGTGAGTGAGATGGCTGACATCCTGTTCATCATCGGCCATTGCAATAGTTCTGTGTGAACTGAAAGGACTGGCTGTGTGCTTGCCCTCGATTTAATAAGTGTATAAAGTCTGTGTGACTAAAGAAATAAAAGAGCTGTGAAACGAAATAAGAAATTTTATTTCGCCCATCCTGACACCACATATTTCATATTTATTCTATTTTTTTAATTAAACTTGATAAAATAGTTTAACTGGACTATTTTAGTTTTTATTCTGTCTTCAAGTCTTAATAATTTCGATGCATTTTATATCCGGGCGTTGCCTACTTAGCTAGATATTACAACTATTGTAAAATTTAAGAATCTTTTCTATGATCTCTGATCTACGATCTATATTCTATGATCTATGAAAGTTACTTTGTGCCGTAAATCTCAAGCACGATACATTCAAAACGACGGCAGGCGCGAATTACACATTTATATTTTCCTCGTCTTCCAATGCCTCCTCACCTGACGGCTAATATAAACCCTTCTCAATCGCTAGTCATATAATATTTCCATGTGAGTACCATATTAAACCCATCTATAGGGTTACAGTGCTCCTTGTCGCCGAGATGGGCTATAATAATTCAGCTTTTTCATTTGCGGGCGTCACGGATTTCACTCCGCAAGATTACACCCGACTGAAAGTAGCGCGGCAGTACCTATAAAAAATAATTATATAAGTTATAATGTATTCAAATTCAAAGTTTTTATTAAACAAATAAGGTATTGTTAACATAATGTCCAGTTTTATTTGAACTAAATATTAAAATAATATATAAATATCCGTTTTTAAAATATAAAAAAAGTAGAAAATGTCATGTTGCCTGATTGATAAGATCTGCTATCTTTCTAATTAGGTATAATGAAACGAACAGGCACAGTCCTACTTAAGAGGTTACAATTATTTAAAAAAAAACCAAAAACCTATCGTAGTAGTTCATTAAAATAAATTTGAAACTTTAAATTATTATGAAATATATTATCGCTAGCGTACATTATTTTTAGTTTCAATTTGGCATTTAGATTTAAGTAAAGGTGTTTATTTATTAATCGCTGTACATAATTAGAGATTTTAAGTCGTTATATTTGCATAATTTTTATAATAAGCATAATATTAATGGAAAAATCGTATAATCGTTTCGGACGACATTCGGTAGGTCTAATTAGTGTTTAAATTATCATTAAGATATTATTTTGTTACAACAAATTATCATCTGTATATTGCGTGTATAGTGTAAAAGTGTATATAGTGTATCTGTATATAGTGTAAAAGAGATATTTGCCTTGTGATTTATTGAATGTAACCACCGGCTACAAAGTATGTATCCTCAAATATTTTTATTTAGACCAACGTAATACCGTGTGAAAATGATAAAAAATAAATTATTTAAACGCAACGTAACGTGCGTCATTTTTAGTAGACTTAGCCGCTGCTATTTTCCCACATTTTTTTGCCCGCATCCTCCCAACAATATTGCATACATTCCTGCTATCATAAAATTATAGCTCATCAAGATTATACGCCAAGTTATGGAAAAAATTGTAAATTTATACAAAAAAAGCAGCTGACAGCATATCAAACAGGAACAAGTATACGGAATAGTGATGGGTCTCACAGTGTGCTTACATATACACTGATCGTGCGCGTTATAAGCCGAAATCACGCTATTATTCTAGCGCAACGAATAGCCGCGTCCCTGAAGCTATCTCACAGCGGTGACGAATTCGCGTTCATTCGCAGCCATTACTACAGAGTCGCGTTCAACGAAATCGCTTCGCTATTTATTATTGTCATTCCAAGCGGAATTCCGCTTGGAAGTGCCACCGTGACAAAGTAGCACGGTGACGAGTTCAGCTACAAATAATAGTTATTTTGGAGCCGTTTAAGTATTAGGCTATTTTTAAATCGCGTTTAACGTAACCTCAGTTATATGATTATCGTTAACGCCAACTACTAGTACTAAATAGTTGCAGCATACTAATGCTAAAATACTAAAATACTAGCCCTGTCTAGTTTAGTCGGTTGCTAAATCGAGTTTGAATACTGTATACTGTATACCAGTGCTCCGCAACCGGTGTGCCGTGAGCAAGATACAGGTGTGCCGCGGTTAAATTCAAAGTATTTTTATTCTATACTGAAAAGTATAGAATAAAAATAATTACTATATAATTTTTCAATGTTTCTCCAGCGCCTGGTGCCAATTGTTGAAAACTGCGCAGTGTGCACACCATGACTGCACCAAATTAGTCATATACAACGAAAAAATAACCTTTATGCGCATCGTCGAAGACTCATGTCCGTGCGTTTAAACGCATTTGCACTAGTGGCGGGCGAAGCGGCTGAGTTCACACGTCCACCATTACTGTCGTGCTTTTCAAATAAAAAACTAAAAATTATTGTAAAATTTTGTATCAATTTAATATCTATATATCTTTTCGTGTGCTGCGGAATTTTAGGAAGAATTTTGGTGTGTCGTAGATGAGAAAAGGTTGCGGAGCACTGCTGTATACTGTGTACTGTTGATAGTATGTTGTGTACATATTGGGAAAAAGGGGAAAATGGGAAAATGCACGCGTAAAATAAATGCTTTGACAGCGGAACGCCACGAATATCCGACATATTTTTATTTATTAACAATAAACAGGTCTATATTCTGACATTCAAAGTTAAGGCGAAGCAAAAGGGTAAACAATCATTTCGACTCATTTAGACCCTATTTTTTATAACTGGCATTTGGTAACCATTTGATATTTAATAATAAAAAAAATAGGTTCAGATACCTTGATCTTAAATCTTCAACATAGTAAAGGCAGATATTTTAAATTTAATTCTATTTCTGAGAAAATTAATAAATGATAGACTCCTAATAGTTATTTTTTAGTTGAATCACTCTCTTATAAAATACATTCGAGTGTCAGAAAAAATAGTAATTGAAAGGAAAATGAAGCTTCTAAAATATAGTAAAGTTATTTTTTTTTATTTCTATATTATCTGTAATTAAATCAGTAATTAAATAAAAACCAACAATTGCTTTCTGACCGCGCAAAGAACAAAACCTGACGCCCTATAAAAATAAAGCACTGAATTTCAAGGTTGACTGTCAATACACATTGCCTTAAGGTTAATATGTACTTTTGCATAGCGGATACTTGTGTATTATTGAGAATTTTATTAAAAATCATACCAATTTCATTTTTTTTTTTATGGTAACAGTATTTTTTATTCGAAAAACCAATTTACAGTTATCACAGATAAATGTTTTATATTATGTAATACTTTTAGTATTTATATAGTTTAAAACGATGCCTTATCTCCAGGGTGGATTTCAAATCACTAGTCTTTTTAGAGGGTTGATATCCACCGTATCCCAAGACCATTCGCAATAAAAAATATGCTAATTAGTCCTGTGAGTTCCAGTGTTATTGGTTAAGGAACTGTATCAAAATTAATTATGGTTAACGAGAGAAAAAAAGTCAAACTTAACGCAAAAATAGTTAAAGGATCATGTAATAATGTCTTTGTTGTGACCGCAAAGCTGTCGCCGTCGGAATTCGTACGCTGACCATCTATTAAGAAATATATTAAGATTTTGCGGATGCGTTCTTTTTCGCATTTTTTTAATATCTTTTCTGGCTCATAATAGGTTACACAAAACCCCCCTTAAGCCTTCGGCAATGGTCTTGGAACATCCTGTATTTCGACAACTAAAATGGTCTCACAAAAAAAATCGTACTAAAACAATTATATAATTATTTATATTGCATTTTGAATTCGTTCACAAAAAAAATATTTTTTGCTGAATTATGTTTGATTGTTGATGTAGACCCAACCCTGAAAGGAATTCATGGAAGGATGAATTCGAGATTGTTTTTATTTATTTATTTTTATTTTTTTATTTATTCTTCATTGAAAAATCCAACAGTATTAATATTTATAATTACAAACAAAACTTATTACTAGTATACAAAACCAATTATGGATTTCGGACATTTTACATATTAATATTAGCATAAACAATTTGGAACAGTGTTCTTAAAATATATATAGATTATGAATATTATATTATGAGTATCAGTAGAATTTTTTGATGTCTCATGTGTAATTTGTGAGTGATGTTTGTGGTAATTGTGAGTGTGTGTGATTTATACGTATATGTTAAAATAAAGTAATAAATTAAGTATGGTTTTAGTATATATAAAAATAATTTGTGATGAAGGTAATATAAATATAATATGTATGTATATTCTATATGTAATTGCAATTACTTTGTGCAATTACTATATGTAATTTAATCAGTCTGTGCGTCTTATGTGTGTTACAGCGCAGATGACTATAAAATACACGCGATTAATAACGCAATAGTCAATTCGCGCTCCACAAATTGAGGTCCATTGTGAAAATTCTCTCAGATGATTTCAAACTTTTTGTGTTCACCATCTCATGTGGAAAATCGTGGTCGTTAATTGGACCCCCTTCCCCCCCTCCCCCCCTCCCCCTTCCCTCCGCCCTCGTTCCGCCCGCCCATTGAACTGCCTCCATTCCGGGAGAATGCCCCCGCTATTTTACGCGTGGCCACTTTTCAATTCTGAAATCCGCTCATGGAGACACGGGCTACGAATTATTTATTTATTATTTGTTTATTTACTGATTTTTGTTATTACATATTTATTAGATAATGAACAACATAACCATACCTAACTGGACATTGCCCGTACTAGGGTAGGTTAATTTTAATAGTTATTTAATAGATTGGTTACATGCAATTGCGCTGAGCTTTTTTGTAAATATAAAATAAAAACTACGAAACTAACATTGATATACATACACGTACATGTAATACGAATACATAAAAATATACATATATATTTATTAATATATATAATAAGTTGAGAAATTGAAAAGATCAATATTATATCACACAGGAATATAATATACCAGTTAGTCAGTTTTTATTAATTAAGCTATGAAGCTTTATTTGCAGGATATTTTTTATTTTATTATATAGCCTAGGTGCCAGGTTCGTTAAACAGAACGTTATTTTATTAGTAAACAATTAGCTGCAATATTAGAGCTTAAAGCTATACATTATAAAACAAAAGTGTATTTCACTGATGTCATTGTGTTTGTTATTAATAGTTATTAGCGGATGGTTTGCGTTGTCAGGGAGGCGCTTTTAAGTGCAGTTCCGGCTGTTTTGTTGTTGTTTTATTTATTACTGAATGTTGTTAACTCAACTTTGTGTTGTTAGTCTGTTGTGCGTATATCTTATTACTTAATCGGTCGACAGTGTTGATAAAAGCGCCGTTGGAAATTCTCATCAGCGAAAAATGACCCACTGGAGATTCCAACCCAGAAGCTTTAAATTTAGATGCGGACGCTTATACCAGGTCAGAACAGATGGTAGGAAAACTTCTCTAACCCCACCGAAGCAATTTCGAAGTTCTACTGGGGCCCTGTACTGTGGGGCATAACGCGACTTTCAAACCCAGGATTACGCGTCAATACCTCGACGGCGAAGAAGGCAGAGATGGTATCTTTCAGTACGACGCAGTCTATGGAAGGGTGCGATGGTTCTAATCTCTTCTGGCTTGAGGAGGTGGTTGCCTAGAAGCTGGTACCTTTTGTAAATGAGGGGCCCACTTTCCCACAGTAGGTAAATGGTACTCACAAGTCACCGTCACCGCCCTTTCGTACGGTGTAGCGACGTAGACCCCACAATGGTCACCTGGGTAACCGGAAAATATTAGAAGTAAGGGTCCGTTTTACAGGGGATATTTAATCTATTTGTGTACAAAATTTGATTTACTTAATATTATTCAATATAACGAGTACTCTTTTTTATTATTTTAAATAAATAATAATAATAAAAAAGTAGGTGATATCTGTTCAGTTATCTATTTTAATAATATATATACATTTTTAAATTAGAAATCTTATAATTACGCGAATGTTACTAATAGTGGCTAAAAATGATATATTGGGGATAATGTGGTTCAATTTCTATCTCCACGCGCCGAACTTTCCGTCTACCAAGAAGAGACCGCAAATTTGTGAAACTTGCCCTCTCTTTCCTTCTAATGGAGTTTCTTTGTCGTGGGACACGGTCGATAAATTTTTAAGTGATGCGATAACTTGACCAATGTTCCCAACGAATTCCGGGAGCGAGATGAAACTTTACGAAGGACTTCAACGTTATTAAAACTTGGCATATTTAGTGGTAAAAAAATTCTCGCATACATCCACCATAAATACTATCGGACTTGTGCATAAACGCGTCAGTAACGCTGCCAAGCCCACAACGCGATTATGCATACGTGTGTTGATCTAAAAACCTCTATCTTAAATATTATTTTTGATTTAAGTGTTAGTTCAGTTTCAACCTTACCAGACGCAAATGTTATTTAACACACACACAACACACAATAAACACAACAAGGCAAAAATAGTTCCAGCGAAACACACTCAGATACCACAATAATACCTATTAACCAGATTAGTTTTTTTTACCTTATACAAAAACTTGTACTTTAATATTAGTAAGTCAAAATCATTTTAGATGACAAATTTCGCATCAGTTTGTAACGGCCATAATGATACGAGGAGATGAGGTTAATTAGTTTATTTTGATTCGACCATTACAATATAGCTTCCTTACTTAATTTAATATCTGACTCCATGATACGCGCGCACGGCGCGCGTACGACCAACCGGCGAGCGGGTGTCGGCGGCGTGAGACTCGGATGGAATAGGCATCGTGGAAGCGTCGACCTCCGTTCTTATAACCTACCCTCTACCTCAGCTGTGACGCCTTCGGTGCGGCCGGCTGACGTCATACTCGATCTGCTGACCGGGGACGCCTCGAGTGGCGCGATGTGGCGTGACATCGCTCTGCTGATGTTAGAAACTGGGTGTGGACGACATGCGACCTTGTGACCCCCACAAGTTCTTATAGTGTTATTTTTATTTTAAAGAAACTTATATTTAGCCTAGCACATATCTAACGAATTGTTATTTATTTATTAAAATATCCATTATACAAATTAATATTAATAAATGTGCATTACTATGTCGCATTTTATTAATTTTCTAGAGAAGAAAAGTACAGTTTGTGTGGATTAGTAACACCTCCCTAGGCAAGTGCCTGTATCGAGGTGTTACCTATTTGAAGTATATAAGTAAGGCGATATATAATAAGAGTGCGAGGACTATATTAGAGATCCCACATGTGTTTTTTTTTAATATAAATATTTATAGATAAAACACACACATATATATACCGTATTTAGATGATTCCTTGCGTTATAATAGGCTTCGCCGTTTGTTTACATTACTACTTATAAAATAGTTTGACAGTACTGATATTTGGAAAATTCGAATGCTTTTTAATATTTTTACGGATTATTGTTTCTTTTTTAAATTATTTTTTTTAATACTTTAATGAAAGTTTGACCGTATTGCTTGACGCACAGATAGGTAGGTGAGAGTGAAAGACTTTCATAAAATACAGGCCTGTATTTAAACCAGCGTGCATTACCTCAAGCGATGCAACTATCTGTGCTTTCGGTATTAATTTTTCTTTGAACATTCTGGATATATAATTTGTTTGAAAATTTTCAATCCGTAAAAATATTAAAAAGCATTCGAATTTTACAAATGGTAGTACTGTCAAACTATTTTATAAGTAGTAATGTAAACTAACGGCGAACGCCTAATATATATATTATATACATACATTAGAAACATACTTTGATTCAAAATACACTCATCAGTTTTAGTTAGCTATACAATATTTATCTGTAGGTTTAATTAATGTAAAATTTCTATATACCTAAAATTTATATCAGAATAATATATATATAATATACAAAAAGTAAATTTATAATCTAAAGTGAACTCAAGCAATAGTTTGAATAAGTTGCCTTTCACATTCTTGCCTCATTTTATTCATTAGCCAATACGTCACCGTCCTTTTAAAGTTTGCGTCAGTCAATGTCGATCTGTCAACCTCAGTGTAAAATTTGTTATAAATTCGTTTATTTGTTTGTAAATTTGTTTTTATACTTATTTTATCGAGGAAAATGTCTTTGTTATTAACAAGGGCAAACGTCTTTTTATTTACTTTAAGTGAATTAAGCCAACGAATTTGAGATGTATGGCTTTTCGCCGACTGGCACATGTATCGCAATTAAGAGTACGCACAGGCAGCTAAACCCTCATCAGTTGAGTGGGAGTTTGTACACACTATATAGACTCGTTGACCCTTGTCAATTGAGCCCCGTGTAATGTGACAGGTTAAAACAGGCTAACCTTAGCGTTGTTATCGACTGAGTAGCTTATAAAACAGACGAAAGGATATCACCACAACAAAGTGCATAGGGTTGAAGTTTCTGCACATACTAACCTACTTAATCCAGTGGTTTAGCGATGCAAGTGGAACAAGTTTGTTTTAAGTAATAACGAATTTTAATAGTGGCATGGTGAAGTTTCTGACATGCCACTAAGTGCGATTTTAAATGAGAGGAGATGTATCTCATTTTCTCTTTGTATGTTTATAAATAAAATGTTTTTTTTTGTAATAAGTGTATGTCTAGCTGTAAGTTTTTTCTGTGAAACAATAAATAAAATAAAATAAAATAAATAAATAAATAAAACGAATAAAAATATTATTCCTAACATAAGGCGCAATCTGACGATGCGCAAGCCATACGTGTAGATGAGATTTTCCGGAGAAGATTGCCGAACAAATCTCAAATATCGCGGTATTTCACAAAAGCACCCTTAATATCGATTCGCGAACCATAAAACCTCCTTAAGGGGCGACTCGATGCTGACAATTCTCGCTATTCGCCATATTCGACGACTGAATCCGTACGAAATCTACTGAATTAAAAGGAGTTACCGTCAAAATCATGTGTAGATGTGGTCATCATGTCTACATCTCTGTGGTCATCGTGTCTACATCTCTGTGGTCATCATGTCTACATTCCCTCAGACTGTATAGTCTGCGGGAATGACTTGAGGAGGTGTATATGCTCTTTATTACGAGTGAGAAATTCTGTAAACAGATGCAAAAATAATTCATCCCGAAATTTATTAATTTTGTACAAGCGCCGGTGTCTAGTGTGACAAAACGAGATAACAGTTCAGTCCAGTTCCATACCACCATAAGTGATGTTTATTTTTCATCAGATAACATTACACAGAAAAAAATATATCTGGTCCTGCCTGGAGGGCTCATCTGGCAGAAACTCAGTTTGGAATTATGTTTTGTTCTTAAAGCGGCTTAATCCTTAAAAATACTAACTGTATACACAACTGAAATTTATACACAATTTAATTAATAATTATGTGAATAAATAACAATTTTATTATTTAATTACCCACTCGATCACTCAGCGCTACAAACTTTTTCAGCTCTAATTTGGTTTTTTTATTAAGCTTGGCACTCTTGATAGCCTTAGCATTGATTTTTTTTGGTATCAAGGTAATATTTTATCTTCTAAATATCTATGCTTCTATTGAATTAAAAAGTTACATTTTTATTTTATCTAAAAGTTAATCCTCAAAAAGTCTGTATTTTTCTATACATTTTATCGAAAGTTTAGACATAAATTTCTTATTATTTTAATACAAGAATCGAGAAGCATAGTTTATTTTATAAAGATGCAAATTCATGCAAGTTTTTAGACATCATTTATTCTGAGTTTCATAACTAAGCAACAACGGTACAAAGTGTTCGTGCGTTAGATGAGACAGAACGATTTAAAAGCACGCGCGAGATAAAGAGCACCATAGAACAGGCGCTAACCTAGTTAAGTGAGATATTAAAGCATTATTTTTAAAATATTTGCAAAATAAAAAAATAGTTATCGCCCCTTAAATGGTCCCTAACGACCTACCAAACAATAATTATAATATTATAATGTGAAAACCACATTGCAATTAAGGTAATTATTACTATATTGTTGTTATTATTACGTAATAATAATGATATGTAAAAGATATGTTAATATCGATTACGATTAGAAATTAGTCAAATGTACACCTACCTTAATGTTCCCCAATGCGTAAGAAGTAAAATTTAACTAGGGGATTAACGCGAGTCATTTGTCATGGAGTCAGCGGGTCGAAGTCATAAACCTTGACACGCTGTGGATCCAGACATCTTTTTCCAGGTCATTCTAAATCCATGTTTTTATTTACGACTCGGTGCGATTCAGTGATTTTGGCGACAACAAAGACTATAGCGACAACGTTATCGCGAATTTATGATCGACGGGATTGTCATGAGTTCTTCTATCTGTCCCGGTTTAAAGGAATTATAATAATTGTGTTTTAAAATTAAAATATTACGTTAATAGTGGTTGGGTGCATAGGGGGGTGTGTAAACACCCCTCTATATACTTTCCTCCCTCCCCCGTACCCTCTAACTAAAGGGTACTTTTATTTCACCCAAATTTTATTTTTACTTTTGGCCCCATAAGCAAACTCAACCACCAATCTACAAATAAATGGATTCCCAAACATAGCATTTGTCCATCTTTGCAGATATTTTCTCACATATCTGGGGCCCGCTGTGGTGTTGTGACCCTCTTAATTGTAGATATAAAAAAATGTATATAATATATAACGTTTATGTAATTTATCAAAGTAGGCTTTTGCGGAATAAAAAAGTAAAATTTCTACAAATTACTAAAATACTAAAATATATCTACAGAGCTATGTTTGATTTCAAATAAATAAATTATATATTTAACACAATAAATTTTTGAATTTTATTAGATTTTAAATTTATTAAATTTTGATATTATAAAAAATTTAAAATAAACAATTCTATTTATGTTATGTATGCTTTTAATTTACATATTAAATATTTAATTAATTCAATAATTAGTTGGTGAATAATACACAATTTATAAAAATTTTAATTATAAAAAAATATTATTTATAATCAAATTAATAAAAAAGATCAATTTTTATTATTAACATGGGAATTTAAGTTTTCTAAAATAGATTCTGTTCTGACAAGCCGTCAGATGCAAGAGAGCGCTTTCGAGATGAGGCCTCAGGGCTTGCTTTAGAGGAATCTTTCGTTCTACCCTTGCAGCATACAACATGTTTGTTTGTTTGTTCGTTTGCAAAGATAAACGTAATTCTACCGAAAATACAAATGTGACCCTCAGTATAACAGACAGACACATAAACATAATAACAATCTCTCTTTAGTTATAAAAATATGGAGCCTAGCAACCATCAAACACAAGAATTTTTCATAAAAAATAATATTTTCCAGGCGTAGGCTGGTGGCCGGTGCTGGCCAACAAGATAGAACTGGGTCTCCTGGAATTGGGAGTGACTCCTCGTCATATCTACTGGGAGGACGGCGATGGTAATGACGCCGACAGGAAAGCGATCCGTGGTCTGAGGAACACCAATACGAGGGGTGAGTGATCTACTGCGACGCTATTAGTAATACCCTATGAAATGTGTCCCAAGACGAGTCCCAATAAAAAATACAGATTTATTCGTCCTGCGATTTCAAGTATTATTTATGAAGTCGGTATATTAAAATTCAGATGGAAAAAGTAAATTTTACACGGTCACGATTTTTCATATTTCACAAATTTTTATGTGTATTATTTGATTTATTCGTTTACAAAATCTGTCATATCTAATCTATAACAATAATATCTATTTATGAGTATGAGTGAATATGTATTATTGCTATATTATATTATTATACCATAAATTCAAATTTATGTATATCATAATCACATCGTAAATATGTCCGTAGATTTCATTTAAAAATTAATAAAGTCCTGTGATAATATGAGATTGCACCGAAGACCGAAGTTGCCAGGTACCTACTTCGGTCAAAAAAAAATGGGTTTGCGTTGGACCAGACGGTGGAAGTTATACTTCTTTGGTCGTTCGCACACACCCAGGATATATAAATGAAATATAAGACATTTTTCTCTGTTAATCAATATATTTTTATAAGTCACTTCATTATTATACTATAGACCTATAGGTACATTATCATTATCAATCATTTCTATATAATCATTCTTTTCATAACACTCTACGGATTTTACTCCTAACGCGTGACGCGGTTTCTCGACCAACATCCCATCCCAACGAGTACAACGGGCCCAAAGAAGTATAACTTCAAAAAACTTATCGTGGGAAAGGAATTTATCGAATAACTCACTGTTTGTCTGCCATGACGTCAAACTCCATTGTGTCATATTCGACACAATGGATTTCTAAAATATGAAATGTGAGAATAGTCGCTTATTAAATTTCTACGGAAATCTAAAGTGTGCGAATCGTCTATTAGGCGTTTTCGCACAGCGCTACATTTGTACCTGCCGGTCAAAGATTTAAAAAAAAAAATAGAAATATTGCAACATAACCCGACAACCCCGGCTTACTTAGTCCATCTTATTTCCCCATTCCGTCTGCTTCCAATTGCCCTGCGGGGGAACTCATCGAACTCGAGGCTCCGACCAGGAAACTCCGATTGCGACATCTCGTGAACCCCGCCGAGAATGCGATCAGCGCGGTAAGCGATGACGTCATTTAATCACGTAATAAAGTACTTGTAATCGGTATCTCAACGGCCAATAATGATACCGTATGAAGAGGTTAATTGGATTTATTATGATTCGCCCGTTACAATATAACTTCGGTAATTAACATAGCGTCTGACTCCATAGTGCGCGCGCACGGGCGCACGTGTCGACTGGCAGGCGAGTAGGTATTCTCTTCGCGAGACTCTGATGGAATAGGCACCGTGCTGGGGTCGACCTCCGCTCTTATAGTCTGCACCGGAGGGGAAGCCCTCTACCTCAGCCGTGATGCATTAGGCGCGGCCGTTTGACGTCATCCTCGATGGCCTGACTGTGGCGTGATGTCACGTGATGTAGATTTCTGCGAAAGCCTAGCGCGCGGACGTCATGCGGACTTGTGACCCCACAATACAAACCGGTCGATTAGAATCACAGGAGTTTGGGGATAAATTCGCTGCGTGACTCAAATTGATCGGTTTGTATGAAGTTAGCATACCGTCTACAACCCATATTTAGACTGTGAAACATTTAGGTATTATGTTCCACTAGATGTCACAATAGGTTCAGTCGATCACGACCTTTCACAGCTGACTGACGTGTTCTTACTATCGAAATCGCTCGCTCGAACGAGTACGTCAGAGATAGTTTACTTAGGTACATAGGTATGCCTAACATCTCTGTTCTTAGGACACGTTTTGACTGTTGAATTTCTAATAACTACCTTCTCTAATGAAGCATAATACCCAAATAGCTATTACCGCGAAAATTGGGTAATTTCACAAGCAAAATTACTGAAAGCGAATATCGACCAATTCCAGCGACCTCTGCCATTAAAAATACATGTTATTTTTGGGAATCTCAGAGAAAAAAACTACTTTAACAATAAAAAATATATATTAAAAATTTAAAAAACCCCTGACACACAAACAACTAAGCTAGGAACACACTCGATCGAGTCACCTATGAAACAACAAAACGGTTTTTCTGTTTAAGGGTTACGATGCCACACATATACATACATTAAACTTATAACCACCCCTCTGTTAACCATCAAAAGCATGCGAACTAAATAATGCGTGAAAAGAATTAATATAAAAAATTTATCATATGCAGATTTATATAAATGTGATACTCTCACAAAGTGTATATCTTCGAAAGCAACTCACCGTTTCAAGATAGAATTCCAAAGAATACAAAGCCGTTCCCATACAAAATGTATGAGAAAATAAATTTTCTGTAGAATGTTTTTTTTTTGTGAAGTTTCCCCATGTTTTAATAGTTATTCTGCTATTCGGGACGGAGACAAATCAACTATAAAAATCGGTCCAGCCGTTCTGGAGTTATAAATGGTGTAACTATATAGTAAAACCTCGTAAAAACCGAAGCTAATTAAAGGGTAATAAAAAAATCACGTGAATTACTATTTAAAATAATGAGGACAACTAAAATGTCTCTTTCCCTCTCGTACATTCGTCTTTTTTTTGCATGAATGTTTGTCGTTTGGAATAAATAAATTTATTTTTATATAAGATTTTTTTTCTTTCAAACACCGTTTTTGAGAGAAAAAATATCTTTAATATTACTACATTTTGTATTTAAATCATCATTTGTGACAACATAATCTATTTTTCGTATAAGGCTAAAGGATCTCACAGATCTGTATTTCGGAATTAAAAGCCCATATTAAATATAAAAGATTAGGTACTGAGTCTTTAAAATAGCGAACTCGGAATCCTAAAAAATATACTCGAATAGCTATATAAAAAAATATATATAATTCTCACTTAATTTATCCAAATTAAATGTATCAGTCATTTGCAATTATCTAGGTTTTTAGGTTTCTCGTTTCAGAGTAATTAAAATAAAAGGTGTTTTTTTTCACGTGGCGCGGCGTTCGCTCGATAGAGTCACCCTCTCAATTCGTCTCTTTCGCACGCTTCGGGTACAGCTAGCGATGTCCCCTTTCTTTCCGGGAGCAGTTAATGGATATATTATTGGTATGAATGGGGCGTTGCAATTTTAATGGTTTTCATTTTTACGCACTCACATCACCGCATCCGTGCCAATTACACATCCATGGCTCAGACATGTACCTGGTGTGAGTATGAATGTGAGATATGTATCAAATTTGACACATAAATGCAATATATCATGGTGGTAGCGATGGGGGAGGGAGGAGGGTATATGTACCATCCATTATCTCCCTTCAATTACAGATTCGCTCACTGTGTGTTAGCGCCGTGGAAGATAGCGACGCCATATTTAATATCGCCATATTTAATAGCGACGCCATAATTAATGGTTCTAAGCGTACATGGGAAACAACTTTGTTGACCTCGAAACAATGTATCAACTCGTAACAAATCGTCCGAAACGTCGGGCGTACGACTATTTGTACGAGCTTTCATTTAGCTTGCAATGTTTGGTCAAAACTTGCAAGTTGATGCCATTGCTTAGACGAAGGAACTCCTGAACGGTCAACGAAATTTTGTATAAGCATTTAAGCACTTAAATAAAACTTTGTTTTTAAAAATATATTTTTACTAATAATTTATTCACAATAACCTATCAATAATAATATAATTGAGTTGTAAAGGTATTTGACTTATTTATTATATTTGATTATAGGTTTTTAATAGCGGTAAATCTCATGAAAATATAAATGACACAATTTATTACAATATTTAAGAATTTAGAAAAGTATTAAATTATTTTTTTTTTTGGTAAAGCGTAGGATATAATAAAAACCATATACCAAAATAATTAAAAAGGTACTGAAGAGGTTCTATACTTGAAAACGCCGCTATCTTTTATAAAAATACATTTTAACTCCCACCTTCTAACCTTATAACTTTGGTGTAAAATATTAACTACTTAATGTATCTAAAATAAGAAAAACTATAATTCTTGATCTTCATCACATATTCATTATTTTTAAAATTCAAAGATAATTTTGTAATTCAAATGATTTTTATAATATTGTAAAGTATTTTTTTAGATAAGTCGTTTTCTGTTCTATGGACATAATTTAAAGTCTTATTTGCTAAAGATTGGTCGATGCTAGTAAAATAACTATCGCGGTACGCGTGTAGACGTGCGCGTTATAAGGCGACACTGTTTAAATCACCCTATTATTCTAGCGTAACGAATAGCCGCGTTACTGAAGCAGTGACGAAATCGCGTTCATCCACAGATAGCTACCGAGTCGCGTTCAAGGAAGTCGCATCGCTTGCACATTCCACAAGTTCCACAGATGGACATAATGAAGCACGGTGACGAGTTCAGCTACAAATCACGCAGTTATTTTGTAAACGTCTAAGTAATAGGCTATTTTAACGTAACCTCGGTTATATGATTATCACGTTGACGCCCACTGGTATTCGGTAGTGTCGTCGATAGTCAGTATTTTGCATTTATTTTCGCCTAGCTTATTGGTGTGTATTATTTATGATATTCCATGTTTTCTTAGGGTCATTTTGACGCTTTTTCGTCGGCCTCATATAATAAAAAACAAAAAAAATGTACCTAATATTGCTAAAAAAAATGTAAATCGCAAAAAACCGCTTATCGGACTTACGCTAACTAAACCAGTCATATGACCTAGGTCAAATACGATTATTTTGGCCCCTACTCAACTAGGCCAAAAGTTCCTGTGCCAGGGGAGATGGTGGTAATAATCGTTTGATCATGTGCGAATTCGAACCCGCGACCTTTGGGTCAATAGTCCAACGCCTTACCCACCACCACTTGACTACCGCGATCTCAATATTATTAAATAGAGAGATTGCACATATTATATATATAAACACATGTTACTACATCTTTCTGTCGCACTATAAGACTACCGGCCACTAATCCGCCGTCATATATGTTTATTACCGAGGGTAGTGTCGATTTTATTTTCGCCACTCGTTAGAACTCATTACGCCCACTCTGAGGTACGGAATTGAGGGCGCCTTCGAGGGTCCTCGCCTAATGCGCCTGTTTACGTTCCTGAGCCCCTGAGGGAGTTCGTATTTTCGCAAACCGCAATAATTTAGCGGGTAAGCTCCCACTATGTGCAGCTACGTACCCATAAAGGTAGTGGTAATGTGTACCCTTAACCCTATAGTTTGCGCGTCTCTAAAATAATACCCAACTTCATTCAAATGTTCATTTCATTTGAATGAGACTGTAACAAGGCCCTTAAGGGTTTACAAGAAGTCTTGAGGGTGAAATGAAGGCAGGCACGAGGTCGATTAGAACTGGTTGTATTGTATTTATATGTTCCGTCATGTTTATCGTCTGACCAGGCGCGGATCCAAGAGGGTAAATGGTGTTATAACCCCCCCCCCCCCCCCAAAACCTTCAACAACAACAAATAATGGTAATTTAAAGTGAAATAAATTCGAAAAAATGAATAGACCAACCTTATTGCCAAACAGAAAAATATTTTTATGGTTTTTTTATTTGCTTTTCGCTATGTGTATATTTCAAAGGAAGGAAGAAATAAATAAATATGGAAATGTGCGTCGGCGGGAAATTCGCCTAAAACAAATTGTGTTTTAATTTTAATTTAATTTAATTTTTAATTTATCTTCATTAGGGAAATAAACAGTACACGAATAAAACAAACAAAACAACGGGAATAAAACAGTTACACCAGAAAAAATATATACAGTGCTAAAATTAGTGCTTAACCTAAGAAATGCAAGATGAAGAGATGAGCAGAAGGGGAGGGAGAGGAAAGGGATGGAAAAAGGGAAATTTCACTTTAAAGTTTCATTTTTTCTTTCGCTTTTCTCTTTTGAACGCCACTAAATTAACATTGAATACATCAATATCTGCGTATTTTGAATTAAGGGTAGAACACATTCCATGAATGGGTTCGTTTTGCCCATAATTGGTTCTTCGACGTGGGATGTCGAACAAAACGTTTGACCTTGTCACATGGCACGTGAAGGTACCCTGAGACGCATCAGGTCAGGTTTCCGAAACATTCTGAGACAATTGTGTTAAACGAATTTTATTGTTAATATACGAATTTTCCGCAGATCGAAATGGGTGTCCCTGACATTTTACCTCTTCTTTCCTCTCCCCTGCAAGATTTTTTCCAGATCCGCCCCTGTCCGACGGTGGTATGATCTGTGGCTTGGAAGCAAGTTGAAGTCTGTTGTTATGAAGACTGACTGGGGTCGTTACACGAACAAGCACTTTAATGATTAATAATTCTCCAAACACGACAACGGACTTTTATTAATACTTCCTCTTCAAGTTCTGTATTATTATTAGTATATATTATATATAAAATTTATAAGTATTTTGCGAGGGTATCGATTAATTGGTTACAGGTTTTTCAAAATGACTCAGATTTTTTTAAAAAAATGCACATCTATTTTGAGGGCTTTCTATGAAATGAAAATTAAAATTACCTACTGTTGTAATTATATAAAAATGCATCGAAAACAATTTTCGTCAATTCTCAAAAAAAAAATAAGGAAATGAGGAAAAAATAAGAATACTGTTTGTTTCAACATAAGTTTTTTATTATTTCGAACTTTCAAATTCCGGCTGCGTCACGATTTTTTAAGTAGATTTGATTAAAACTTTAAAATTCTAAAATCGCAAACATTTCGCGATTGGAGTGGGAGCTACGCTTCGCTCCGCTACGATAATATATATTTTTATCGAAATATCTAAAAGCTTCTCAATGAAATAGATAGAAATATTGTTTTTGTTTGTTCGCAGTTATTGTTGTGTGTGCATCGCTGCGATCTTCGGTTGGCGAGAAGATCTTGAGAACTGTCGACAGCCATAAGCTGACGCATTCCCTGCTATTGGCCTTAGACCTGTCCACCTTCGTACCGTACCTGCCGAGGACCATCACCGTGGACAAAATGCTCAACGACAGCGATGGTGCACAGAATACGAATAGCCGCGAAGCAAAGGAAATTACTACCATCGTTGCAGCCACCGAAAGCACGCCCCGTAATAAAACGAAAAACGGTGGAAGAATAACGAAGATTAATGATAAAAATGGTGTCATTGCGAGAGGCGACGAAAATATGGAAATATTCGTCACGGCGAGGGAAAATACGAATAATCCTAACGTCTTTAATTATAGCAATTGTGATACTATGGATTGTAATGAAAAAAAGATAAAAACTAGAAATATTAGCGACAGTGGGACGCTGACAAATATTACAGAAATCAATACTTTTACAACAGACATTAATTGGCTGAAGGCAGTACTGGTGAAAAGTCACGTGCACCCAAAGTTTCCGTCTTTAGTAATGACTAAGCTACCTAGATATAAACGTACCGTAAAAAGTATTAGTTTTAAATACGATATATTAGTAAATGTTAGTGAAAATATGAAGAAGTCTATTGTATTATTAACTAGTTATAAAGCTGAGAAGAAATTCTCGGACGAAATTAATAAGCCAAAAATAGATAAAATAGAAATATTTGATCATATCATGGATGGAATTGAATTGTTATATTCAAATAGTGATAATAGGACTTTGGAATCTTTCGAATTCGTTTATTTAGATTGGAGGTTAGTTAAAAACGATAGTGATTTAGTTAACAAAACGACAAAGCAGTATTACTGGAATCATTTGTTGACGGCGATTATCAAAGCTCCGTCGTATCAGCGAAACGGTATTGAAGGTTGGTCGATAAGCGAGTCGAGCGTTAATATCACGAAGGTCCAACCCAACTTCAACGAGTGGTACTCCGAGAAGGGATTCGCAGACGGTCTCGACGAGTGCGAGGGAGACTTCTGCCTCGGGACGAAGATCACCATGACCTCGATGCAAATCGTTGGCATCATCATTGCCAGCGTGGTCCTCTGCTTCTCGACTGTCATCGTTGTTTCCCTAATAAGGTAATATGATCATTTGATAATAAATTTAGGTTTTTCCCCGTTCATGATGAAGTAAGCTCGATCATGATCAGCTATACAGGATCATCGCTTTTAAAGGGTAGAGTATGTGCCTGCCTTTGACTGGTTGCCAATCAAGAGAGACGAAATGGAAAGCTTATTTTGTTTATACCTAAGTGCTTTTTAAATTAAATTAGTAGCTAGCTATTGTTATAATAATAGTAGTAATAAAAACATAATTGAGCCAGAAAGATAAATAAGGTGAGTCAATAAAGTTGATTCGATTGCGTTAGGAAGTTGACCCGACCCACGCTGGCCGGTGTCTATGAAAGGACGGATTACGGCACTTATTGGCCGATCAATCAAAGTGTCAAAGTGATTTGTCGGCTATACAGCGTGCTACAAGATTTATGTTGGCCATATTCTGACAGGTGACATACGCGGCTATTAAGAACGAATAATCATATCAAACAGCCTAAGAGCGATGCTCGCTTTTTCGTCGCAATCCTAAAATAACATACATTCAATATAAAGTTTTTTGAAGTTATACTCTTTGCGCCCGTTGTACTCGTTGGGAAGAGAAACCGCGTCACGCGTTAGGAGTAAAATCCGTAGAGTGCCTTTTTATACGTTCTCTGCCAAAGATACCCCAAGAGTCTCGGTGGGTCAGCGGTTAACGCACTCGTCTCCCACGCTAGAGTCCCTGGTTCGATCCCCGGCTGGGAGTTTTTTTTTTTTCACAAATTATACGAATATACGAACTTAATAATGATAAAATAAATCCTTTAGCCTTTTAATAAATTGATTTGCATCAATTTAGTTTGAAATCTGCATACCTACTGTATAAAACTATATAATGTTTGTGAATATGTAGGAAATCCATAATCGGTTTGTTATCTACTTAATTCTAAATTGTTAATGTTACTGTTTTACTGTGTGTTTTCCCTTAAGAAAAAAAATAAATAAATAAATAATGTATAGGTGTATAGTATAATAATGAACTGACTTATAATAAGATATTGAATTTGCAGCCCATCTTTAGTCTTTAATACGATACAATTTGTTACTAAAAATGAAATTGACACTAGCTATGGTATACTTATAATTCTGAATTGATTCACAGGACCGTCATCTTGAAAAAACGCCTCGCGAAGGGTCCAAACAAGATTTTGCTCAATCAGGCTGACTTCGTCTTCCCACAAGTCGCCGACAGCAGGAGGGTAAGAGTTAAAACTAATCATCGGCCACATGACGTAACTTTCCCAATATCGTTTGCGTCATTTGCATCCCCGGCGAGATGGGTACCCCGCGCTCATAGAGGCGAGCGGGTGTAACGGCAACGTTTCGTTACGCGACGGCGAAAAAGGGAGGTCGATAGCTATCTTTTGAGGGGAAAGAAAGAGGAAAAAGTAAGGCTGGTTCACTTTAGTAGGCACTGGCTGACACTATAAAAATCTTGATATTAACCATTAGGTGTCTTCGAAACTATTATACCTATTATCGGAATAACTTTACTACGATTGTAATCATTGTAAAGGGGGATGGGGGGGGGGGGGGGGGGGTAATAGGGGAGAAAGAAACGCACTGCGGCTATTGAGGCGTCTAGGTCTATGCGTACAATCTAAAATATTTTACACTTAACAAGAAAATTAAAATTTTAAATTGCCCAATATCGGCTAAAACTCATACTAAAGCCAACGTTATGAAAATGCACGTTATTGGAAGTGTGCCTCAGTGTCTCATCTATGGATGTATCATTGTTAGTAGCTAAGAAAGTCTGGAGATAAAGACGCCAAAATTCGTACTTCGGCGGTGGATTGGTCAATGACGGCGTTCATTTTTGAGCTCGATACATAAGACGTTGGATTGGAAACCTATTCACGCCAAAACCTCCTTTTTATAGTAAATTTATTAAATAAAGTCTTTAAAAATACCAATTACCGCTTTACGAGGTTAAATTATCACATATATAAATATACTGGCTAGACGTTCCAGCACCTCACGCACATGGTAGTCCCCGTGGCTCCATCAGACTCCCCGTAAAACCCCGAGATAAGGGTTTGCAGACATCACTCTCCCAGGGTTTTAAAAAAGGTAGATTTCATACAAAACATTACCTCTCAGTAGTGTGTTGACCCGGGGACTGTGACAATTGTTATTCTAATGACCGACTCCTGCGCCAAATGCTTTTCCAGACGATTGGACCCCGAAAAGTCGAGCCGTCTGACGGCCCGATTGACGGCCCGAGAAATCGAGCCGTCTGACGTCTCAAAACGATTGATCCAGAACCCGTCTATCCTTTTTTCCATACATTTCTCACCTATTTACCTACTAAAATCGATAGAATCAGCACTAACCATTAGAAAAAACGTTAGATCTAGCCGTCTGACGGCCCGATTGACGGCCCGAGAAATCGGGCCGTCTGGAAAAGCATTTGGCGCAGGAGTCGTGCATTAGAATAACAGTTATCACAGTCCCCGGGTCAACACACTACTCCTCTCCTAGTCTTCGAGGCCGTGACCTTTTCAACCTAAATGCATCCTTTATAATTATTAGAACTTGATCGACGTATTCAAATTTAGCTGATGGCTTTTAGCGAATACTCAGACGTGATATTTCGGGATCGCGTTGTGATAATACAGCTGGGTAAATAAAATGGAATGCATTTTAACATAATTTACCCCCGAAGTTATACCAAAGCCATTTCAGACGCTCTGGTGAGTTTTTAGACATACAGACGGCGTCATTCTATTCAAACACTGGAATAAAAGAGACAGAGTGTAGGGCGTTCGTTGTAGGTGAGTTTGATATACCTAAAGTACGTGCTTACTATATTGGCTTGGCGCGGCGTGAACCGGTTTAACGTGATAAACTTCCCTCTCAATTCATTAGCATTCACGAACGGAAATTTGGCGTTCAGTGATTATTTTTTTTTTTCGTATGCCGTGCAGGTAGGTGTGCCTGGGTTTGAATGACTTTATAACTATTTACAATAATATTACTTATTCTAAAACTTAATACTATTAATTACTGGCGATTAGCAGCGGGTGAAGGACCAGAACCATTGAACTCGGTTTCCCCTAAAAGGGAAGAGAGACGGTGCAAACAAAAGTGGTGCTCTAGTGACGAAGAAGACACACACACAGGCGAACTTTATGGATGGTCCATTTTGTTATTCAACTCTTCACGAACGTCTTAAAAGAAGCAAAGTGTACCAAGCGGGTCTGGTCATCGCGTCAAGGCTGTCCAAAAGTATGTTCCGTTCGTCGGTCAAGTAGTCGCAATTCCAAACAATGTGTTCTGCCGTCTGAACACCCCGACCACATATGCACCAGCGATCCTCGCTGAGCCAAAAGTCAGCAAGCTTTCCTTTAAGCTTCCCATGACCCCCGACCAGCTGAGTAGTCGGAAGATCAAACTCCAGAAACACATTCTTCATTCCTAGCTGCACCGAGGGAAAGAAAGCGTAGGTAAGGCGGCCGGTCCCACCTGAATCCCATCGCTCCTGCCAGACGCGTAAATTTTCGGACCTCAGGCTTCCGCAAAATTCCTGGTACGAAGCTTCGCTGGGGTTAACAGAGAGTGAAAAATACTCAACCGGCAGCCCCTTGCGTACGCGGGCTCTGGCAGCTGACTTGAGAACCTCAACTCCGCCGGCAAAACGCCAGAAATGACGGGCAAAGTCCTGTAAGCAGCGGTCATTGCGATGAGGGGAAGCCGCGAAGAAGAGTATTTCTAACTACTACCATACGGGCCCTGTGGCACCAAACGCGAGCGGCATAAGCTATTTGCGCGACAAAGACAGCTTGATAAATAAGTTTAAACGTGGGGAACCGCAAACCCCAAGTTTTTTTTAAATATATTGGTATATGTGTGACGGCAGTGTAGCTGACAGCGCCACAGACAGAGCTTGCGCACGACTCGAGCCGACGGGTGCGAGGCGGCGGCCGGCAACGGGCGAGAGTTGCCGAGCGGGGCCGATGACATCCGAAGAGGCGCGAAGGAAGTCAGTTGCTCAACGCAGGTCTGGACGCTAGCGGCAAACATTGTTTTTTTCTACCTGTTAAATATATTCACTTTTTACTGTTTTAATTTATATCTATACAAATATAGTTCCTCTGATGCCTAATAAATAAGCCATGTTGTTACAATATTTAACACTCTTCCGAAGCACCTTTCAATGTAAAGCTCCGTTTACCCTCGACTGTACTTAATATTATATTATGATTGTATTTTGTTTTTAATAAAATGTTGCGTTCAGACGAATCTTTGAATTCCAGAGAGTACAATCAAAGCTACTGGTTGTTTTAATACCAAGGAAATATATTACAGGTAGACGAAGGCATCGAGGCGATGCTCTGCTGCTGGCTACAGCAGCTGCAGGAGTTCGGCGGCCCAGAAGTGGACAAACCCGACCTGCTGAAGGGTTCCATCGGATCGCTGAAGGTCCCAGGAGCCACGGGAACCGCCGGATCGGGAACAGCCCGCGGGCCGTCCTCTAACGGAAGCCTAACCAAGACTAACTGCATCGTCGACACTAGGACGAGATATAATGTGAGTGGCATCTGGATTTAATTTTTTTTATAATTACTAATGACGAATTTTGTAATACCAATGAGTGTTTGGTATGTCACACACTGTCCAAATATCAAAAATTTGATACTAATTAAATTATTGAAACATACCCTTCTAAACCGGAAATTAAAAATCGAGTGCTTATTCATCAATAGTATTCATTAATCATAATAAAATCGGGTAAATTAAAATATACTTAAATTACTCGTGTATGTAGATATCGGTACTTTCTTAATTATGATAGTGAATAATCTATTCTCTAATAAAATATGTATGCATATTAATATTTAGTTACGTATTTTTTTTCGAATTATTTACATTTAATATTTATATTATTGTTTATACACCGTCCCAAGACCATTCTCTATAAAAAAATCCAGTTAATTATCCCTTCAATTTCAAACATGATTTGTATCGACGTCATTGATATGACGTCGATTGATTGAATTTTGATAAATTCATCGTGGTTTATGAGTTAAAAAATCCTAAACTGTATAATTTATTTGATAATATGAGCGCGAGCGAGCGAACGAAGAAACAAAGGGTACCACCGCCAGTACTTTAATAAAATTAATAAATTTGGTGTTGAGTTATTTAAGCATATTATAAAAAAAATCTTAGTCATAATAGGGAACATAAACACCCCCATAAGTCTTCGCGAATGGTCTTGGGACAGCCTGTATACATAATCTATTTTATATACTTCCATGCGCTAGAATGCAAATATGACCCGTTTAATAGTGCGTCTGTTCTCCAGGGCGACATGGTGCATATGAGGTACCTCCCCACCGTTGGGACCTTCGAGCTCAAGACCAAGGCCATGGACATTCTCGTGGCAATGCACGGACTGAGGCACGAGAACCTCAACCCTTTCATCGGTAGGGTAGAATATTTTTTCTCGCACAGGTTCGATAATTAAGTAGAGAACACAGTCCTAACCTTAACTGAACAAGCCTTGAATTTGTTGGGTCAAGGTCGGATCCAGAGAGGGGAAACTTGGGGCAAAAGGCATTCCCGTCCCCCGGGACAAAAAAATAAGAAGCGTGTGTTGTTCTCCCCCCCCCCCCCCCTGTGTGCCCCCTCCGAGGAAAAATCTGGATCTGATTCTGATAACCACAAAAATGTATATGCTTCTATGAAAATAAATGCTTGGTTAGGCAGATATACAGACTTGTTTGTTTTTCATCGCGTCAGGTTTTCTGCCTGGCCCAGAACGCCCCGCGCTGGTCTTCGAGAACTGCAGCCGGGGATCTCTCGAAGATGTCCTCATCGCGGATGAAATCAAGTTGGACTGGACGTTCAGGCTGTCCCTGCTCACGGATCTCGTGAGGGTGAGAAATCTCTTGAATCATAACAGCTGAGGCGTTCTGGCCATCAGCTGTTCGAATCAATGTTTATCCCACGCACAAACAAACCATGCTTTGAAGGTCAGCAGGCTAAGATACATATGCATGTTAATAATAATATTAAGAAACTAACCTAACCTTACCTTATTATATTACCTTGAAATTGGGTACTTTATTTTTACAGGGCGTCAGGTTTTACCCTTTTTTTGGTTTTTATTTAATTACAGCTTCCGAATATTGAAATTAAAAAAACTAAATTTTCTATGTTTTAGACCTTTCATTTGCCTTATAATTACTATTTTTTTCTAAGACTTTAACTTCTTTTTTATGAGAGCAATTCAACTAAAAAAGAACTATTAGCAGTTTATTATTTATTAAATTTCTCTGAAATAGAATTGAATTTTACAAATCTGTCTTTATTATCTTGAACAAATAAGATTAGGGTATCTAAACATATATTTTTTTATGATTAAATATCTAATGATTTTCAAGTGTCAGCCATAGAAAAATAAATATATATCCATTTTAGATTTCTACCGGTCAACGTGTAGATAGATAGATGTAAAGGCAGGTACTAACTCGAGGGGCGGCGGTGTCGGAAGTGTCTTATTGACAACATTTTTTAATTATTATTACATATCTAATTCCAGTTGTCAATTAATTAATTATATATTGTGAAGAATATATTCCTACTTTATTCATTATAAATTTAATTGCAAAGGCCAATGTCGGAGAGAGATCCAGGGAAAGGCGACAATGCCAAGTTTTTACCCCGCTTCGAACACATAGAGACGTTTTTAATATTAGTAAAGGGCTAAAACAAAAAATAATATCTCAGCTTCGACTACTGAATGCAGTCCGTTTGAACCAGGGCATGAGGTACCTGCACGGCACGAGCGTGCGCGTACACGGGCACCTGACCTCGAGGAACTGCGCCGTCGACGCGCGCTGGGTGCTCAAGGTCACCGACTACGCGCTGTCGGCCTTCGGCGACGCGCAGGGTCTGCTGCCCAACGCGACCAACTCCAGAGGTACGTCTCCGACTTTTTGATGCCCACGGAGCGTATGTAATATCCTCGATCTGATTCTCCTAGGGGCTGCGATGGCACCCGATGAGAGTGCCGTCGCGGGTGTTGCTTGTGATTCTATCAATATGCTAAGAAAACACTACATATGCTTGTTTTCATTATAGCCAACTTCATGACATTTGAAATTATGTTTTAATTTAATTGTTTTGTAACTATTTTAACAAAATATGTCGGCAAACTGTCATGCAGTTAGGCAAGACCTATATATTTTAATTTAATATATAATGTTGTTGAAATAAAATATTTAAAAAAAATCTGAAAATGTTTATAGGATATTTTGTTATAAAACCCTTGGATGTAAAGATATTAGTGATAATTGAAGATTTTCATTAAAATAATCTATTTAGATATTTAGATCTTATTGACAACATTTTTTAATTATTATTACATATCTAATGCCAGTTGTCAAATAATTAATTATTTTAGCGCTTAATCTTTTGTCTGTATTTATACAGGGTGAAATTAAAGTCAGCAGTATACTTTTAAGGGTGATTCTGGGTATCACTTTGGTTCAACAATTTTGTAAATAAAGCAAAAAAAAAATGGTCTAAAATGACTACTATATGGTCACCTAATAAAATACCAGAACGCGCGGCGGGTAGTTACAGAAAATATTTTAATATAGGTCAGGAATACAACAAACGTTCAATAGAGTATTTATATTTTTATTTTTTTTTTGTTAGTTATATGAAAACTCGCCGAACAAAAGTGGTTCAGATTCATGCCCGAATCACGCCTTAAAGGGCTACTTCTGACTTTAAGCTCATCCTGTATATTCCCTTTGTCGCCGGCAGATCTACTGTGGACGGCGCCGGAGGTCCTGAGGGACGCGGCATCGAAGGGGCGGAACGGCGCCGTGACACCACCAGCAGACGTGTATTCCTTCGGCATAATTATGCAGGAGGTGGTCGTCAGGGGGGAGCCGTTCTGCATGCTGGCGCTGACGCCAGAAGGTCAGTCCGTCGACTGCCCCAACCATAGACATTGCCGTCATACAAAGCATACTCAAGAACAGACAACGATATTTTGGACCCGCGTGGTTGGCTAATGTCGGTGACCGCAATACCTAACTAACCAGTATTGCCATCTCTATCTCGTATGGCTGATGAACTAACTGATGAAAATAATCATTGATATGAACTAAAATGAACTAAAATGTGTGAAACGTAAATCCCTTGCTAACCCATTACTATTATTATTAACACAACTTACGCGTCCGTCCGTCGCGAACGAATGACGGCGACTGACGCGCTGTTTCGTTCACTGTGACGCAATCGAACTCAAGTCCTACCTTCGTTTATCTTTTTAATCGCTTCTGAGACCCAAATCTTCATATTATCTGATCCTATTCTTGAATGTGTGTCGTTAAAAAAAGAATACTCTTAAAGAATAAGGGTACAAGCGAATTACGATCAAATTATTCAAATGCATCAATCACTCTTCTTTTTTCAAGTTTACCTTTCTTTTCATTGATAGGTAGTCGTCTTGTTTCTGCTTTTATGATCGTATGCCTAATTATTTATTTATTGCCACTTGAAACACTATACATTCGAAAAACCATAAAATAAATAATATATTACAATTTCATCGTTAAACTTTGTATTTAACTATAAGAGTAGAAATTTAAAAAAACGATTGAATAAAATCGAGCGAACACTAGGAGGGTCTAGGGCACGCGACACAATATTTTGGGCACTCACTGATCACAAAATTCATCATGATGCACCACGAAAAAAAGTGTGAAGTAGGTAATTTATTTATTTGATGAAGCTATTCTAGCAATATTTTCATCAACCTATGCGAGTCATTATTTTCAGAGATGAATAACATAAAAGACTCGGTTAGAAACCGTTTGACAGATGACTCCATTTATGTATCTTACAACCCTAACATATGTTATTTGTCATCTAATCTTCAAACATTGCATAATGTTCTTATTTTTTGTAGTAAATAAAGAGTTTTGAGTTGATAGTATTTATTATTATTATTTTCCCAATAATCACAAAGTCAAAATGATTTGATGGCACGTCTATGACCTCATTATATATTTCTTTAGAAAAATGGTACGTTGATACGTAAAGGTTCGCCATCCCTGGCCCAGGGCATTCATCTAGCAATCCTTTTTAGGGAATAAACAGGACAAAACTCTCCGACTGTGCCAGTCTTGGGTAAATAAATTGAATTATGCACCGCAACCGTCAAATCTTGCAATTTTTGCACTAAGAAATGACATGATGGATGTATTCGCAGTGACCCAAGACTAGCCCTGCAGGTCTTTTGGGCGAGGAAGCAACAACTCTGTGATATCCTCGCTTCGAGAGGATATTTAATTATCAGAATCAAGCTACTCGAGACGAGGCTATACGAGTTAATACAGGGTACAGATGTGCCCAAGAAGGTAGGTGCTGCTTAGCCGGCTCAGATAGGGAGAAGAGAGCGAGTGCCTACTGCGCGTAATCGGTTAGGATTCGGCCACACACTAAGGGTGTGTTCACACTACCACAAACTCTTTATTAAGGGAGGGTTGAGGGAAATCCAAATACCTAGACTAGCCGCCGACCGAGCGGGTTCAAAGACAAAAGTCTTTAAATCTGCCCAACCAATGATTAGCCATTAAAATTAAAACAATGCAGTATTATGGTAAAAATGGGACAACACAGTACGGAAAAAACAATAATTAACTTAATTTATACAGTTTTACAATTTGTTAACATATAATTAATGTGACGATTATTAGCGAGCGGGAGAACCAGAAACTTTGAGAAGCTATTTTCGCTAAAAGGGATGAAGAAAGTGTTGTTTTCCCGGGCGAAGTAGGGAACCACACCTACGCGGACCGTGTCCATTTAGTATACCAGCTCTTCACGAACACCTTAAAAGCCGCAAAGTTAGAGGGAATCGATACAAATTCAGTAAATTAGACTGGTCTAAGAGTAACGTCAGGTTCGCTCAAAAGTACGCGCAAATCCAAATGATGCATTTTGAACACTGCGACCACAACCGCGCCAGGGGTCGTCGCTGAGCCCAAATTCAGCGAGCTTACCCTTGAGGTTACCGTGACCCCCGACCGGCTGAGTTGTCGTGTGCTCAAACTCCAGAAACGCACTTTTCATCCTCTACTGTACTGAAGGGAAGTAAGAATCGGTCCAACAGAATCCAAAGTTCAGCCTTCCTCCTCCGCTTTCAGAGATAATCGAGAAAGTGAAGAAGCCCCCGCCGCTGATCAGGCCGTCGGTGTCGAAGGGCGCCGCGCCGCCGGAAGCCATCAACATCATGCGCCAGTGCTGGACCGAGCAGCCCGAGATGAGGCCGGACTTCAACGCCGTCTACGAGCTCTTCAGGAAGCTCAACCATGGAAGGTTTGCAATGCGTACACGGCACATCTCAATGCCTCCATAGTCACTTTGCTTGCCACTATTTTTATTTTTATTTTTGTGTATTTAAAGTAGTACTGCGTTAGTTATGCTTGCAATTGTAAATACTCAATCATGATCTCAATGTCAGACTTTTTTTATAATTATTAGTATTAGATATGAAACAAATCACTATATATGTGAAAAACTTATAAGGATGCAAGACTAACTTAGATTATAAGTTTCTTTAGGATTTCTATTCATCTCTTGTACCCGTTGTTTTTCCTTGATTAAATAATAAATAAATACATATAACTAAATTTAGAAATACGTAAAAGTAGCTCCTTGACTTTTTTTATTACTTGGTTAGTTTTTTAGGATTTTATACGCAATTATTTTCTCCATACACTTTTCATGGTTTTACACAATTAGATTAGGTAGACTAATCCATTACCACGGTACTCTCCGTATAATATCATAATAATTCTAAAGCACGACAATAAACCACAGATTAGAGAAATAAACAATATGCGAGATGCAAGCGCGCACGAGTGACCATGTTTATTGTTTTCGATTCGCCAATCCAATCATTTGGATTATAATTGCGTAAGCTTTACAAATTTATATCTCTGAGGCCATCATGGATTTTGAAATACTTTCTCCACAAATAATATTTTAAATCGCAAGACAAATAATACGTTATATAAATAAGATTAATTATACAAATATACACAATAAAAATATGTATTAGCGAAAGTAAGGGAATGTTTTTTCCAGGAAAGTGAACTTCGTGGACACGATGTTCCAAATGCTCGAGAAGTACAGCAACAACCTCGAGGAGTTGATCAGGGAGAGAACGGAACAGCTTGACATGGAGAAGAAGAAGACAGAGCAACTCCTCAATAGGATGCTGCCGAGGTTAAAAACCGCATTAAAAATGACACGACTTAAATACAAAATTATATAATCGATAAATCTGCTGTCCCTAGCACAATAGTTATGACATTTGGAACAGTTTTAACTATTTATATCTTGCATATCTCATATGGTACAGTCACTCATAAGTTACATGCGAGCGTAGGTGCCCATTAGACGGGTATCTTCATATCCACAATGATGAAGTTCGTAACTTGCGATGAATATTTTACCAGTTCGCTGAGCGAGAACAATTCGCCTAAGGGCTCCATTCCACTGATTAAATTATTCATCGTCACAAACGAATAGGCATTGTATAAATTAGTTGGGTTTAATATGTGGTGGAATATTATTTACGTGTTAAGGTGCCACCAGTCCCTAAAACGTGTTTTGTAACGTATTTTGGTGCATTTTGTTGAAGTTATTCCCAACAAATGGCTAAAACTAAAAATACCACAATATTGTACATATATTAATTTAGTACTTTGCTTAAAAAAAAAAACGAAATACACTTTATTATAGTAATGAAAATAAATAAATAAGAAAGTGTTGTTTTTTTCTTGCAACGATTTTCTTTTAAGTTGTGTAAGTGACGCGAACCTAATTTTTCTTTCTAAAGATAGACAATATAATAATGTAGGCCATTACATAAAAAAAACACTTTTTTCAAATGATAATAATTATTTAAATACAAAAAACATGTTTAATCGATTCCAAATGTAACGAATTCGCGGTCGGCGAGTATATCCGTCTCTTTTCTACACGTCAATGTTCGAATAAAGCCTTCTCTTTCTAATCCCAAGGACAAAGGCGTCCCGGGGCACCTTAACATATTTGTCTATACCGTTCCTATATCAGAACCGTTTGTCGAAAACCGGTCCCAGACATGTGCGAAAATATTTGCAAAGATTGTAAAGTTGTAAATATTGGCACATATATTTAGATTCTTTATTTTGTTTAAAAAAAGACGAGATATGTGTGCAAATATTTACAAATGGCCTCCTAGTATTTGTGCATCTTTGCAAATAAGATAAGATATATTTAAACTCACTGATGTCCTTTTAGGTTAATGTCCTCGGACATTAAAACGATTTCCCTCCGATTACATATTTCCGCCTTTCCTCCGCCAGCTACGTCGCCGAGAAGCTGAAGTTCGGCATGCCGGTGGACCCGGAGCAGTTCGACGAGGTCAGCATCTACTTCTCGGATATCGTGGGCTTCACGGCCATCTCCGCACACAGCTCGCCGTTCCAGGTCGTAGATTTGCTGAACGATCTCTACACCTGCTTCGACGCCACCATCAATGCCTACAACGTCTACAAGGTAAGAATGAACTTCTCAATAACTCTGCTGATGTAATGAACTGCTTAGCAGGATTCGAGGGATAGAAACATGGCAGCCTAAATTATATCTATTTGTTGTACAAGACGGCGATGAATACAGGCAAGTATATGCGGCGCTTAGAGTAGGGGCGTGGGTGTGTTTGTGACATTAATGTAAGTGTAGACAACCATGCGTAGAGTGTACTGACCCTAGGGGTGTGTATATGACTTTTGTAGACAATTTTTTCGTAAATTATACTGAGCCTAGGGGTATGAATGTGACTTTTATGTATGCCTAGAGTATAAATAGCCTAAGGGTGTGTGTGTGTGTTACTTTAATGTAAATGTAGACAATGTTGCGTAGCGTATAATGAGACTAGGGTTGTGTATGTGACTTTAGTGTAACTGCATACAATTGTGCGTAGAGGGTGTGTATGTGGCTTTAATGTAATTATAGACAATTGTGTTTTGAGTGTAATGAGTCTAGGGGTGTGGATATGACTTTAATTCATATATAGATAATTGTGCGTAGAGTATAATTAGCCTAGGTGTGATTTCTGCTTAAAGTGTAAGAATTCTAGGGGTTGGTATGTGACTTTATATAAGTTGAGCCCATTTTACTCATTTTATGAGAATATAACTAATAGTTCATTGTTATTCCTAGCATTTAGTTTTTTTTTTAAGCCGTGAATATTTTTTTTTCTTTGTGTAAATTGTCTATGTGTTTTGGAACTATTGTGGGTTATCGACGACGTAAATGGTCCCATGTGAAGTGATAATATTATCAAACGAAAGTATATTCAGGAAAAGCTTAAGTAAATTTACCCTTCCAACTTTTTTATTAAGTCTCGTAAAATTTGTTCTCGTGCGACTTTTCCTTTCGTATACCCTAATTTCGAATGGCCCCCTGGCTTTCGCGAATCCAATGGTGCAAAATACTTCTATTAATTAATCAAATTATGTGACTCTTGCTTGTTACGAAAGTCGAAAGGGTACCTAGTCGGGCACTCTAAATAAATTACATTTCAGCGTGATTCCAAACCCTCGATCAATACAGCGCACAATTATTATTTTCGCGCTGGGCGCATCTTAAAAAAAAACTATCAAAAGCGAGAAGAACCATATCAATCGATCGACCGAATGTATCTAAATCCATTCAAATTTGCCTGCGATAACCGAAGTAATTAATTTATCCGTACTAATAATATTATAAATGAGAAAATCTGTCGGCATGTTATGTTTTCACGGCTAAACCGCTGGACCGATTTTGAAGAATTTCGGTTTGGAGATAACTTAACCCCTGAGGAAGGGCATAGGCGTCTGAAAAAAAAACAATCCCCAAGAGGATGGAAATAGGGGATGGAAGATTCGATGGAAATTATTTAGGTAACATACTAGGACATTTTTGAAAACTAGGGGTTTTTGGCCATTTTGGAAAGCTCTCGGAATTTCTAGGTCAGGTTTCTCGATTGCCACGGGATACTATGTTCTACGAAAAATCTTTGTAAGTTTTATTCAAAATTTAAATAAAATTGTTTATATACTATTTTAGGATCTATAGAGTTAAAGTAGGTACATTAATGTTGCGCGTCATATGGTTTAGTAAAGTGACTTTTTTGATATTTATTTTTAGCAACTATGAGACTTATGAATAATAACATTTTAACTTTGAAATCCATTTTTCGCACATTTGTCTTTTTGAACAACTAACCTAAAATTTTGGAAAACATATTTTAGCATACTTAAGAGTTTCCATTCTAAAAGGTTGTTTTATTTTTTTGTTAACTTCCTAACTGTGATTATTAAATAAAATTTTAAAAAATCTTTGTAAAATAAGCAAAATTAAACATTAATTTTCATCCTCAAACGGTCAACCTGTAGGTTGTAACGCTGAATTTATTTTGCATTTTTTCATTACATACGTCTGTGCTGATACAGGTTTTGAAAATACCCGTAAAAGCATAAATACTTCGAAGCACCCAAAGTCGACGATCTTCCTAGCAGGCTAGGCTCTACTTTAGATTCAATTTACTGAAGAACATTTATCCTTTTTTTATAAAATAAACGGGTTTAAGTTATTTTTTACATTAAGAAAGCATAATACCTAAAAATCGAGGTTGAAAATTTTTTTTTTAATTGAAAACTTCTATACGCACGAGTCAGGGAAAATTTTTATATGAGAAAAGTTTTTGTTTGAAGAAAATTTAATGGATTCGCGTCACCGCATCACCTTACCGTCTCGCCGCCGGCACTGATACGCTAGGTTAGGTTAGGTTAGGTTAGGTTAGGTTATCTCCAAAACTACTTAACGATTTTTAAAAATTCCCTCACCAATATTTAGAAATGCGTTTCTGCCTTAACGGTAAGAGCTCAGCGTAGGCACGTAAGTGGCCCAAAGGTTCCAGAGTGAAGCGATCCATCCCGAGTGCCACAGGCACGAGTTATCGCACGCCGAAGGCACCGTCAAAGATGGCTGCATAGAATGAAGCCCGGGGGTTTTTTTAAGTTTTCACTTCTGTCAGCAGTCCTTAATGACTGTCTACGTTTTATTTTTAATATAAAACTTGTATTTAATGTTCGCGTCATGAAGACCTTTTGCAAATTTGATTCACTGGGCGGGTCGTTGTTTTCGAGAAAAACTTCGCTTTTTCCCATTGGTGTACGGAACCCTAAAAAGAAAAAGATCGCAACCACTAAAGCAATACGCCAAACTACATATTTTAAATGCTATTTTATATTCTGTGAAAAACTGTTCGTATTAGTATAGTGGTTATGGCGTTGGACTATTGACCCAAAGGTTTCGTGTTCGAATCCGCAGATGGTCAAACCATTGTTAACGCTTCATTACCACCATCTCCCCTGACCCTAGCACAGGCATATTAGGGCTATTAGGGCCCAATATGTGAGCTATTAATGGCGTCCAAAATTGTGAGCTATACCAAAATTCATGATAAAATAAAAAATCAATAATAACTCGTCATTCTTCAAAGACACAAGGGAAATGATTAGATTAATTCCTTTTAGGTCGAAACCATCGGTGACGCTTATATGGTGGTCGGTGGTCTCCCGGTGAGGGTCCGGGACCACGCGGAGCAGATTGCAACCATGGCATTGGATCTGCTGCATCAGAGCGGAAGATTCAGAATAAGGCACCTGCCCAAAACTCCACTCAGGCTGAGGATCGGATTACACACAGGTAAAGTGCCTTTTGTTTCTAATATTAGTCGTGTATGAACGAGGGCGGATCCCGAAGTCTTTTTCGGGGAGGGTATGGAGTTTCCTCTATCCCATCCTAACTACTTTTGAGTGTTTATAGACCCTTGTAAAAATAGTTTGAAATGAAATAGTTTGAAATTAATATGCTGCCAATACTTTATCTGTTATTCCAATGATGTTTATGATGTCCAATATGAGATTATGAGTATGGCAGCCAGGTGACTGCTACACTTTGGCCACATTCTTAAGACGCATTGTGTACACCTCCATAGTGAAGCTTCAAATCAAGAGCTCCTGTAGCCAGGTCGTCACTAGTATGCCTCGACCATAGCATGGATGTCCCCAGATTGCACTTCTTTTTGAGGTGAGGGCTTAACAGTGACAGATTACGTGTTCCGTAGACTCTTCCTCTGTATTTGGGCTATCTGTGATGCCCAAGGTGTTATCAGTGCTGTTAAAATGCGAAGACAGTATTCCGTAAGACGAGGGTGCGGCCCCGCCATCGCTGTTCTAGCCTGGCTGCATTTTGCACTGTCCCACATGTCTTTGTGCATTGGCCCGATTAGATGTGTGTATAAATAGGTATGTAAAAAGATTCTTATACTAAGGTTATGTATTTTTTTTATGTGATGAATCCATCCGGTTAAGGTTTCTGATGCTACTTTCCAGTGACTAAAAACTGAGTAACTATCAGATACAGGCTTACGACCAATTACACACAACAGGTCATTTCTCCATATAACCGCTGTATCTGTAAATATAGAAGAAAAATAATACGAGGTATAGTTTAATCTCTCAATTATCTAGGCTGTTAAAGAATTAAAAAGTTAAATTCTACTTAGAGATTTTTTGATACATTTTATCCAAACTTTAGACGTATTTGTGTATATTAAATACAAGCATTCTATTTAGGGAATATTGTGAGGACGTCCCTCGCAGCCCTTGCAGGGTTCATAGTTCGCGCCCGTGTGCAAACACGCTCCGATAATTGCTGAGGTAAAGTCAGTATTTCGCTTTCGAAAGCCGAAAGATGCAGGGGGCGGCACCTATATAACATAAGCAGTGCCTCGGACGGACCACTACAATATAATAAAAAAATACTTCACTTTCACCAAGGGAAAGATTGAAATTAGTAACAAACCTACGCTTTTATTTAACGCACTTTACATTAAAATTATTGTAAACTTAGGTCCGTGCTGCGCCGGCGTGGTAGGACTAACGATGCCAAGATATTGCCTCTTCGGAGACACCGTCAATACTGCGAGCAGGATGGAATCTACGGGTAAATCTCTTTTAATAATAGTATCTTTTATCTTAACGTCTTTTAAATCCATCACTTAAGCGCAAAGGTCCTTCAATGCTAACAGCTATACAATATAAATAATTATGTTGCCATTGTGAACGGGTGAGCTATTCACATTTCTATAGATGCGGCTATTTTACCAGCCGTCATATTTATAGCCGTCGTGTCACCCCTTCAATGATGGTAAATCGTTCTGTTACACCTGTATATCCATTTTTATAATATTTTCATGACGCCCGGCCTATTTTCCTTGAACCTCATAATTTTAGTAAGTTTTCAATATAATTAATCAAAATGTATATGTTTTAAATAAAGGTGTTTTTTTAGAGGCGTGGTTTTCAAGAAGAGATAAAACGCATATAATTTGATGTTATGGCTAAGAATTTAGTTTTATTATAAAGATAAGGGTTTGCCATTATGTTTTAAAAATGATTTCGGGTAAGTGGCCGCCGCGGCTGACTCGAACAAATTCCAGCCGAGAGGCCCAATTTTCAACCACTTTTTGCAGCAAGTTGGGCCGTATGTCAGCAATAACGCGCCGAATATTCTCTTCCAAGGCGTTAATCGTGTCCGGCTTATCTGCGTAGACAAGCGACTTCACATAACCCCACAAAAAAATAGTCCAGCGGTGTTAAATCGCACGATCTTGGAGGCCACGCCACAGGCCCACGGCGCGATTTTTTCTAAATTTGCACTATTTGCAAACGTTGTTCAGGAGTAAGTCTATTCATTATGAAATGGCAAACCAAACTGAGCATAAACCAAACTGAACATAAATCAAAAACACCAACTACGAAAAAAGTAGTGCCAGATTGAAAACCACGCCTTTAAAAAAACACCCTATATATGAACATGTCTGGCTGTTGCAGGTGCCGCGTGGCGCATTCACCTATCGCAGACCACCAGAGACAAGCTGGAGGCGGCGGGGGGCTACGCGCTGGAGTACCGCGGGCCCACGGAGATCAAAGGCAAGGGCAAGATGCCCACCTACTGGCTCCTGGGCAAGGCGGGCTTCGACAAGACACTTCCGACGCCGCCGCCCCTCGAGTTAGTACCTGCCTATACATCTATCTATCTACACATCGACCGGTAGAAATCTAAAATGGATATATATTTATTTTTCTATGGCTGACACTTGAAAATCATTAGATATTTAATCATAAAAAAATATATGTTTAGATACCCTAATCTTATGTGTTCAACATAGTAAAGGCAGATTTGTAAAATTTAATTCTATTTCAGAGAAATTTAATAAATAATAAACTGCTAGTAGTTCTTTTTTAGTTGAATTACTCTCTTATAAAATACTTTAGAGCCTTAGGAAAAATAGTAATTGAAAGGGAAATAAAGGGTCTAAAATGTAAAAAAGTTAGTTATTTGTAATTTCTATATAATGAAGCTGTAATTAAATAAAATCCAACTAATAATTTACTGACTGCGCAAAGAGCAAATACCAATAAAAATAAAGCACCGAATTTAATTCGCCTTGACTGACAAATTTTGATTTTTGCAGGAGAGTAGTTTCAGATTAAAAAATTGTAATTTTTCTTTGCGCAACGCTATTTAAAAAAAAAATATTTCTATTTTTTAAGCTTCCGCCAAATATCATCATAGTTATATTTCAGTAAATGTTTTTTTTACGCTATAAAGTAATTCGTATTTCTAGTGGAATAACGTATGTTTAGTAAAAGATAGTTTTTTTAAATTCTTACTCAATTAATTAATCACTGAAAAAACTACATATCATAGTTATAACAATGGTTTAACTCACTTAATCTATGAAAATATTACTTAATAGTACAGCCTATATATAAATCGTTATTTTCGTCGATGTTTAAAATAGCTATGTTAACATATTTTGAAAATTTAATGTTTTAAACAATACTCTAAAAATAAAAACCAAAAGAATCCATTCAATTACCCAGTTTTAAAAAAGTTTATTTTATAAAAAATATATAGGAACTGAATGATCGACTTGTAGTAAACCCTCCACAAAAAGATACTCTGTTGAATGAAGAATTTTGACAAAATGACTCTTCTTCAAAAGTAGGAAAACGTATCGCTTAGACCATTTTTGAAGTATAAAATCCACAGCACATTAGAGGAGTCCATTCAAAACTAAAATGATCCACGTCAAAAAAGCACTTCCTAATTAGTAAGGTTTACATCTCTAATCAAAACGGTCTGTGTAAATCAGTTTGGCCAAATTGGCGGTTAGGTCAGTTTACCTCTTTACCGTGGGTGTATTGATATTGTGACATTTATTTTCTTTAATCACTGCACCAGGGTCGTAACAACTATCGATGTTATTATTGGTATGGATGCGGCGATGTGCCTTCTTAGCGCCCGTCCCGCTTTGACTTTTGACGCACTCTGATTGGTACTTTTGTTAATGTTTAGCAACTGACAAAAACACACTCACTCAAGCTAAATGATTATTATTGGTCGTAATAATACATTTGAAAACAAATTTAAATTCTATTTTTTATTAAGATTAGAAAACGTAGTTGTGACGATAAAACGAATATTAACATATTCATTTTATCGACACAACTATGTTTTCTAATCTTACCGTATTAACTCATACAATTAAGTCGTTAAAATATTAAAATTGATGGGATTACCCACAGGGCATCAGGGGCAAGCCTTCTAAATTTTCCAATTAGCTATTATTGTTGAGATATTACAAAATACAACTTTTTGATAATGAAATTACAAATTATTTTACTCGATTTAATCATTTTATTTATTTGTATATCTTATAATGTTTGCTAAATATGAATAATGTAATCTACCTGAACTGTTTCGAATTCTAATTCAAACATTTTATTTTTATAGTTAAAACATGAACATTTTTTACGCAGTATCCATATATTTATAATTTTAGTAAAATTTCCTTTTATGGTATGTTTATCATGTATTTCTAATGTGGATTCTCCTTGAAAAACATGTTACATGTTTGTATAAATTATAATGATTCTATACTCAAAAGAAAATCTCTTTTCTTCATGCAGCCAGAGTCACGGGTAAGTTTTCTTATAAAAAATATGTGAGTTTTCCTACCATTTATTCGTTAGCTCGGCAGAAACTCGAGGGGAAGTTTGGAGTTTCTCTCTTTTTTTCCTCAAATCTTTGCAGATGTTAACAGCAAAACTATTTCCATTGAAATGCTGTCGACGCAAAGTTTAACCTGGTTTCGTAAATCAATGAACGCCGTCGTAAATGTAAAAAAAATATAGTTAACAATTTTATCATTAAAATCAGAGATTTAACTAACATGAGTTATGTTTGTTGTGTAGATATGTTTGCAGTATATAAATTGCTTGTACCTGTCGGGGAGGCGCTACTGGGCGCAGTTCCGACTGACCTATTGTTGCTAACACGATGCGAGGCCGTTCATTACAGGTTCTCGCAAGTCTGTAACCGAATGTTTTTTTTTTATGTCGTGTAACTTAGTCAACAGTGTTGAGAAAATCGCCGTTGAATATCCTCTAGGCTTAGAGGCAGGCACTTATATCACAATAATCGAGAAAATAAAACTATAGAGGTAATTATGTTTTTCAAGATTATCCTACAGCGTGTTTCTCTTTCTACAAGTCGTTAGATGAGATATAATGATTTAAGACCACGCGGGTATATCACTCTACACTTCAGAGATAGCTTTACTTTTTAGGAAATCATAGGGATCTGTACCGTTCGCTGTGTTCGCATTTAAGTTAACCAGGAATACCACAAGGTGCTCACATTGGTCCATTATTTTTTTTATAAAATCGTTATTTTTAATAGTAATGAATACCAAAGCGGGCAATTACTCAAACAGTGACTTAGTTTTACAAACTTTTGATTCTGAATTAGATACATATTTTAGAATCTATATAAATACATGTTGTCTAGTATTTAATTATGAATGCCATTCAAAAAGTTCAAATGTGATTATATGAGATTGATACTCTATCAGTCAATTCGTTATATAGGATATAAAAAATCCACCCGCGAGTTGACCACGATTTCGAGTGTAAGAGTGTATATCAAAAATCATCAATGGTTTTCGAGCAAAAAAAAGCGTAAACTTCAGTCGATAATAATAAACGAATCAAGTCCCAAGGTCTGTGGCTCCCGGCCCGAACCGAGTTGTACGCACGCATCAGAATTGGCCCGGCGACCGAATTTATAAAATCTGTAAAAAAATATAATAAATTTGGCATGTTATTTTTTTCGCTTTTTTTAAATATAATTTCTCACTCATAATAGGTAACACAAACCGCCCCTTGAGTGACGAATAAAGCTTAGTCTCTGGCGCATGTAGGTTTTCGTCTGACTAATTTTTTTTCTATGGAAATTTAACATTTCATATATAGTTGAAGGTCCGTAAATAGTGGATCAACGGAATGCTAGTGATAGTGGTGGCCATAGCCTGATACAAACATTGCCCTATCCCACAGTTTTATAATGATATAAATACACTGTTTTAATACTATCTACAGTTTGTGCAGATTTCCTTTCTATATCAACCTGTAAATCATTTAATATACAGTATGCAACTTTTAAATGTAATCTGTGGACTAATATATTCTTATTTACTCATTGTTTAATAATATTGGAAATTTCCGCCGTTTTGCTGATCCAATTCTTAGAGACGCCTGTATAGGCGGGGAATATATATCAAGTAACTATTACAATATTAACTTGTTGCAGATTAGAGGAGTCGCTTTTAGTCGAAAGGTCAAACCTCTTCGTCACCAACAGCGTCCAATGCAGATCCGAGGACAACTCGAGCGAATGCAGCGCCAGCGGAGGCCACTCATCCCCGAGGATTAGCATTTCTCCGAAACCACCTCCGACCATCGCACCGGAATCCTTGGGAGCCTCCAGGATAACATTAACCCCGGTTGCGGCGGAAATCGCGTCGGCTGCGAATAAAATTTACCTGGACAAGACGTCGTTCAGTGTCGAAGGCGCGCCGTCGGAGAGACGGAGGATGAGTATATGCCTCAACGACGAGGTCATAACCACCACGGGCGGTTCCCAGGAACAGCTGGATGGGTTCGGGGCCGTCGGCATAGGCGACGGTCGCATTCGGGAGGGATCGAACGATTCGAACATGGACATCATAACCGAACTGCCTTCGACCAAATGCATGAACCGGTTGGACCCAGCCCAAATTGCGCACCTGACGCTGGGAACGCCCGTGTCCGCCAGCGAGGTCGCGGCCGCATTGCTGGGCGCGTCCAGCACGTCGCTCTCGAGCAACAGATACAGGGACGCGAATCGCTACAAGAGATCATCGTTCATGGACCACGACCTGAGCACGCCCTACAACCACTACCGCTGCCTCAGCCCGAGCGATTCGAACATAAACCAGACGGCGGCGTCCGCGCGCGCGTCGAACGCGAGCTTGGATATGCGGCCCGGCTCCAGCAGGCTGCTGAAGAGGCAGTTCTCGCTGGACAGGGCTGACGACCTCGGAGCCCAGGGCGGTGAGGTCCAATCGAGGCTGCAGCCGCGGCTCTTCAAGCAGAACTCCGCCGGTGCGGCGCATGACTTGGAGAGGATCGAGGAGATACCCCTGGCGAACTCGGGCTACAAGCTCAGGTTGGACCCCAGGTCTTCGTTCGCCAGTGGTTCGATGAGTGTCAGCGTTGAATCGCTGGCCATGCAGAAGCGCTAAATTCGTCAGCAGATCCCATTAATATTCGGGTTTTAATCGAAATTTACCTGCTATTTCTAAATTGGTAGTATATTCCTCCTCATAGTTTTATGTACCTATTTATTTGACAAAGAGAGAATAATTATTTACCATTTTTTTATATATACATATTATTGTTATTCATTCTTTTAGTATAATTAATTTTATTTATGACTGGATGGCAATTTTAGAAGGAATCTTAAATCTAACGAGAGACGTCATCCTGTTCTACATAACTACCTTGGCAGTTGATCTTGTTAATGCGAATATTTTTATAGACAAAAAGTGTTTTATATACTACCGCATTCACAAAAGGTGTTTTTATACACTACCGCATTCACAAAAGGTGTTTTTATACACTACCGCATTCACAAAAGGTGTTTTTATACACTACCGCATTCACAAAAGGCGTTTTTATACACTACCGCATTCACAAGATGTGTTTTATACACTACCGCATTCACAAAAGGCGTTTTTATACACTACCGCATTCATAAAAGGTGTTTTTATACACTACCGCATTCACAAAAAGTGTTTTTATACACTACCGCATTCACAAAAGGTATTTTTTATACACTATCGCATTCACAAAAAGTGTATATGTGTAACAATGTTATTATCCTCACATGCAGCCGCTGCTTGCATGTGTGTGTAATATAAATACATGCATTGGTGAATTTTATACTTTTGCCATGTTAACTGCCAAGATAGTTGACGCCTGATCCACCTAATATTATTTTCTCCCGTGTATTTTCAAGTAGCATTATAGATACATATAGTAAAACCTAAACTTTCGGGAATAACCCTTGAACACCTTTAATGTATGATCATAAACGTTGATATTTAATTAATTGCGTTTTTTTTTCAGCATTTTAATTGAATCTATCACCAAAATACTGACAAAATTCAAACGATTATAAATTTATCCTCTGCGTCAGAATACTTACTTACGTCTTACTGACTTACGTCTTCAAATAATGCAAGATGATTACTCACTCGTACGTGCTTTAATCTACTGAGCACGTAATTCTGTTTTTTATGAAAAACAGAATTAAGTGCTCAGTAGACGTGTGTAGACTTATTTTCAATTCGTATTACAGATATTTCAACCTTTTTTATCTATTTGTTTAGGAATTAATACATATTTGCGGCTATTAATTGATTTCACTGAATATTGTCAGGGAAATCTCTAAAATAGCGATTTCGGAATAGAATATTCTTCCATTTTAAAACTTTTTAATAATTTAGAATCTTTGAATAGAAATATAATTTTAAAGATACTCGCTAGTGTCTGCATTGACACAAATGCGTAAATATTGGGAGTTTAAATGTTCTTAGTTACTTTTAAACTAATATTCGGCACTCTTCTGTCATTAGTTGATTCAGCTCTAACAAATAATATAAATAAAACTATATATAAACAAAAGTATAAATTTGAACTTTACAATAAAATTATATGCAGCATAGTAGTAATATTTTAATTTAACCCTATGTGTTTGAATATTTAAACAACGCGCAATATTGTAAATCAAATCAAAGTAGGATCTGTTGGGTTTTATGCCGTTGCTACGAATTGGTAAAGAAGCATATTTCACGCTTATGAAATTACCAGATTCACAGTTTAATTGGAAGGTATGCATTGACGTCAAACTTCTTGAAAGACACAAGCATTTGCTTTGTTTGGAAAAAGTTAAGTTGCAATTCGCATGACGTGACGTCAATAATAGACCGTCTTGAGACGATTTATAAATTCCTTGCTCACTGTTAGTTTTCATAATCGAAGGAAGTAGTTCCAGACTTGTTTTACCGCGCTCTCGTTTCAATTCATATGTATCCGTGTTCGTTTCGAAACGCCGTTACGGTAGAGGACTCGTTTTACAAATCCGTTACAGTTTCCAAATCCTTTCGAAAAGATTTTTTTTTGTTATAATAATTTCAACATCCGATAACCTTTATTGTACAATTAAACTTATCTAAATCACGTCGAAAAAAATGTAACTTTAGTAGCCATTATGACATGATAAAAACAGATTTATATATAGTTTTCGTTTGTTATATAAGATACTATATTTTTGAGATGAAAAATAATAAACCTTACACGTGTATATTAGAAGAATTATTGCATGTGTTATTAGATTAATGGAATAGATTCTCATTTCACATTTTGTCTTTTATAAAATGTTAACAATAATTGATCTCAAATTAAATAAACAATAATTGATCTCATAATCATATTTCGTTGTATAATTTGAGTTACTCTTTTTATCAATCACTGCCCCCTTACTATTTATTTTCAGTGTGTAAAAAATCGTCATATCTCGAAACTCATTCGAAAGATATACAGAGTGTCCCAGAGACAGTGGTCATCCCGAACCCAAGCGCCTGAATACTATATAGAGTGATCCAAAAGTCAACGGTATAAAAGTTATTCGTACTTTTGTGATTTTTGAGAAATGGTCTACCTTTCATTACATTAATTATCACTGTGCTAAAACTACTAAGTGTATTGATCTGAAATTTAACCCAGACATACTTTGGTTCGCTATCACTAGGGTTCGGGTTAACCACTGTCTCTGGAACAGCCTGTATATGTTTATTATAACTACACTTTAGTCATGTTATAGATGTGTAAGTACTAATTTTTAATGATGTACCGAAATACCACAATCTAAGCACAGTATTCCTTCAAGAATTCCTGTGCTATTTATGAATATATACAGACAGATACTAAAATAACTACTTTAATTCTTCTAAGTATAGCTCATAACTAACCTATATGACTAATTTCGATGTGGCAATTATTTAATTTTATTAACTAGTTTTGATAATATTTCCAATTTAAAACATATGTTCTAAGTACAGTTTTTAGTAAAAATTCTAATTAGGACTTAAATGTTTAACAATTAAAAATAGAGTAGATTTTATAATATTATGTTTTTATTAATCTTAATTATTTTAGTGTTTATAACCTTAAAGCACAAGGTATTTTTATACACTTTGAACTTAACCGACTTTCCCAGTGTTATTCCACGTGACAATAATTATTATTCTAATTAATCTAGATGTGCGTTTCTGATTATATTGTTATAATATAGCAAATTAGCACTAATTGTAATTTATTATTGGATACAACCAATAAATATGTCTAAATTTAAGGAAATGTTCAGCATTTTTTTTTTTTTAGTTTATCATTCTTTGACTGTGTTAGTACTAAGCGATAATGTAAAAATCCACCAAACAAACGCATTCAAACGAATAATTTATTAATCAAAAAATAACATTGGACTAAAAGGCTTCACAATGTGCACGAATATCGCGGGGAATGGTATGAATGTCATGTGTGGCGGGCGACTGAGCGAGCGTACATACCTGTCGACTGTGTCGTACGCGAGAATTTTCATTATATCTCAATAATACAGCTATCGAAGTGAGTATGGTTAATTAAATAATCAAAAAAACGCGATTTTAGCTAAAAAAAAATATATATACCCATTTTTTTTATTATTATTATTATTCATAGCTGTTATTAGTAGATTTACTTTCGTTTAAATAAAAAACTCTCTCCAGTCGAAATGAAAGCAAATAATAAAGGGGTTTTTATCAATCTTTCATCTGTCGAATGAGTTTGTAACCATTAATAATAGCTGTTGGTGTTTCATCTTTAATAATAAACACACCAGGGCCGCAGCACGGTGCGGCAGTTTGGCGCAATAAATAGATAGGTCCATCTGTCGCAATGTGCCAATTTGTTTCAATTAATTCGCTGGCTATCAAACTGCAAAGGCGGTATCGCGGACAAGACGACTTTTTTCGATCGCTGCATTATCGCTTTATAACGTTCGTCGGAAGATAGATAATAAGTTAATAGTAAAAATACATTTTTTAAAAACAAGCATTTATTTAAGTGCTTGAATGCGAATGAAAATTCCTGGGTGTAGGATTATGCTTACCATAAAAATACATTGTCATCGGAACTGAATTCAACATGTCAAATTTCAATATAATGTTTGTATTATTTAGCTTACAAACATTGCAAGCTAAATAAAAGCTTGTAAAAACATAATGACACAATGCTCGAATCGACATGTGCGCGTGTGCAAATTATATATTGTGCGTAAAGTCAAATTTATAATTAAAAATAATTTGATAAATTTGATTACTTACATTTTTTTTAGGTTAACTTCTTAGTTAACCCAAAAAAATACACAAATTTAGCGTTCGTACGCCGCGTTGCAGCCATCTCGAGAGAATTCCCGAATCATTACATAAATAACCTCATATGCAAAAGACATTTTCTTAGATTGATATATATAATGCGGACAACCAATGTTCCAAATCCCCGTCACACCAAGGGTTCCTGTGCAAAAATAAAATTGGGGCCCCATCTAAACTGGTTAAGTTTTATCAAGTAAAAAATAAATATTTATAAAGTGGAAAGCCACTTCATCATCAGCTCTTTACCGCCCACCGCAGGGCATAACGCAAAGCTACTTACTGAGTAATATGTGTAACGCAGTGGATAATCTTTTTATCCAACACACGACATATCACACGCGCACTTTTTTGCGTGTTTATAGTAGTTAGAGTGGAATAGAGTACCTCAACCCGTTACTATTCTACTAAGTCAAGATTATACATCCTGTTATTAGTATGTAGATCTACGATAAAGAATCATTCGTTTAGGGGAATCCCCTACAATTTTCGAATTTCTTTCAATGAGTTGCCATTCTTAAAGCGTGTTGCAAACTGTTATATTTTTTCTTAAGGTGAAAGTAATATTCGCTGGGTCAGTTCGAGCCGTTCGAGGTTCGCTGGCCAGGGGTTAAAAATTCAAAAATTCTATATATAATTAGGATATTTAAATAACTCTTTCGAACGTCGGTCAGGGGCCGAAGCATGGGGGCCCCGGGGTAGTGCCCCGAGTCCTCTGATAGCTGCGCCACTGCGTGTGACGTCATCAATAATGCACTTTGAAATTATATATTGTCGCTGTCGCTATTAATAAATCATTAACCACTAATTAATATAAACTGAGAGGTCTTTGACTTTTGCATATAGACACGCCGTGCGCATTTCGAATCTTGTTTTGTCGCGAAAGGTTTTATTTTTAATATTAATTTTATTTTGGCAATTGTAAACGCTTTACATGTGGTTCATTTAATCAGTTAATTATTTGTGTTACGTGATTATTTTTATAGGTAAGAATTCATAATGCGTAGCCCGTTTGGCGATTTAATTACATAGTTGAAATTAAATGATTATTATAAATAATCAGAAGGAATCATAAAGTAAACAAAACCCTATTTTCGTAATCTTTCAACTGATGGTAATAAAATACGCTTAAGATAATATGTATTCTGATCTAGACAATCCAAAGTTGACTCATGGTTTCTCGACTTCATAAATGTTAAATTAGTTACCTACAACGTGAGATAGTTTCACAATATTATTATGTAAATCTTTTTAGATTATATTTGCCCGTATGGTATTAGATTATATTTCTTTAGGTCTATTTTAGGTACTTAAATAAAAAAATATGTGTATTTTTATACTTTCTAAAGTTTACCTGATATTTTTGTGATCTTTTTAATATTATAAATATATTAGGTTGTTGTATATTTCGTTCTAATGAAACGAACAAGATTTATCGCTATTTAGATAGCTATTATAAATAGGCACAGAGTTTATCAGATTTATCAACAACTTCAACTAAATGGATCTAAATTGAAAGAGCATTTCTGAACGCGAGATGATGACTCTATCACAAAACCGGTACTTGTTACAACGATTAATTTAGTTTATTCAGACGTGTATTTCACATATAACCGACGTTACTTAAACATTCTGTAAAATATTTATAATTTAAAAATAGTAATCTCATTTTACATTTAAAAGAATCTTAATTTAGCAAAGCTTTTGAAGAAACAAGGGAGTTAAATACTTATTTTAAACCTTACGGTAGCATTTAATCCAATTCGATGGACTGAACCTATAATCTTCTTAGATAGTGACCTTATTTAATAAAAACTTTATATATATATATATATATATATTATAACTCTAAACGAAAGTAAATAGACTTTCATATTTACTGACAATTAAGTTTCAGACACTTAAATCCTACATTTTATTTATTTATTTATTTTTTTTTTGCATAAGGGTAATCAGCCAAAATTATGAAAAACTCTTTTACTTCGCACCAATTTTTAGACGACCTCTATTTTAAAAATAATTAAATAAATTCAACGATATGTTTTTGACAAGAATTTTAATGTTAATGTAGTTGTGTACTTTAGATGTATTGTCAACCCCCCCCCCCCCCCCCAAGATTGAGATGTCACGATGTCATCTGAAAAATGATATCGTATTTAATTTAATGTTGTTTGTCAGTAAATAGACTTCTATCCCTGTTATTTAGTGACCTTAGAACTGAACATGTGTATAGTGATACCTACATTTGATATAGCAATAACCTCTATTTATACGTACTTCTTGAATTAATAAAAAAAAACTGATTAATTAAACGTGTTTTGTTTTTTTATTTATTTGAAGTAAGTGTCGCCGGATGGAGTACCTACCACCAAAAGAATCTGGGGAAATTAAAGTGGAATGATCCATTTATTTCTGCCATCCAGATTCACCAATCTCCACGATCAGCGCCTGATCCCTGGAATTTCTCAGATGAATTTTCAGTCAGCACTTTTACAGTTACAGTTACAGTAGCTTTTACAGGTTTTCGTTTGATGTAACAGTTTCTGTTAACCCTTACAAATGCATTTATTTATCAGGGAGTAACATCTAACATATAATGAGCATACAACATATTCGTGCATTACTAACATATTAAAATATTATAATGATAATGAGTTACAGTGGAAAAATACTGAAAATATTACAGGCGTTTTAAACTAACGATATAATATTCATTTTAGTACTTAATACAACATCCCTCAAACCATTCTAAAGTAACTACGCCATATTAAAATTCGTCGTGGTTTTAGAGGGGGGAAAAAAAATAAACTTTATGTGACGATATTGAACGGATCTAGCAATAAAGTCTTTGTTTTAGGCGTACCTAGAGCGCTCGCGGTCAAGGTCACGTTATTGATCCGTGCGCGGGTTAAAAAAAATAAATTTAGGGAAGAATCATCCCTAAATTTATTTTTTATTTCTTACTTTATAATAGGGAATACAGAAACGCCCTGTATATGAAAATGTTGAATGTGAGAAACCTATAAGGAATATTTTTGGAACACACGAAATAATCTTCAATTTCAACAGTTTCAACAGTTGGCGCCGATGTTGATAGTTCTTCAGCGGAATATGAAAGCACACATCTTTCAATGTCCAACACACGCATACCTAAAATCTTAAAAACACCACTCCATACTGCAATGTGATCAAAATATTTTCACATATTCATGTTAATTATTAGGTAATGATAATTTCTCATTATTGATAAGAAAAAATAGAGATAAACAATCAGCAATTTATAAAGCGAAAAACAAAAACACGCCTATAAAAATAAACATTAGGTAATATTTGTTGATCATGAGGGCAATTTAAATAATAAATGATTGTGTAACGGTAATTTTCACAATAACGTGTGTTGTCCATCGAGTGTAATAAGGTCATATCTACAAGATTGAGCAATTGGCCCACGTCTTTTTATTTTGTATGTGTAAAGTGGATGACGATTCGCGGATTCGCAGATGACACAAGCAGGTAGAAGGTAGGTTAAAGGTAGAAATGCCCAGGATTTAACTTAAAAATTAGTACATTAGTGATATTGACGAACGGTTTAGAGCTAACAAGATGTCCCTTAATATAACCAAATCAGTTATGCTAAATTTTAGCCCTAATCAAACATTAAATCTTTAATATCAACTTGAAATAAAAATAATGTATTTTTTAGGGTTATATCTAGACGACAAACTAAAATGGCAGCTTCGTCAATTATCATCAGCTCATTTTGCTTTGTCCAAAAGAAGAAATTACATAGATCAACGTTCTAACCATCTTCGATGTGGAATTCTTATGTGAGGAACAGCCCCATATATTGAAGAATTATTCACTCTCACAAAAAGAGTCTTATGAGCGAAGGTTTTAAAAAAGAGACTCTTGTAGACATTACTTTGAGATCTCGGTATTCTTAGACAGTATATGAAGTTGCGAGTTCTTACCATAGGGTTCGAGCTCGAATTATTACATTTCAAAAAAGCATATATACATAAAAAAATAAAATATTTTTATAATGATTTAGAAAAGAAGCACATTTAGAACATTTTAGATGAGAACATTTAGAAAAGAAGCGAAAAAATATTTGATACAAAAATCATTATCAAGTTGAAATTTTTTAAGTTTTTAAATTTCCTATCTTTTCCTTTCCCTCTTTAATTATTTAATAGGACTTCATTTTATTTTTAACGTCCTTTTATTGTCAGGCTGGTTCTGTTTTGTTTAATTAATTAATTATATTAATTATTATATAATCGTGTAAATTTAATACTGTTCTAGTATTACATTGTATTGTATTTATTATATATATATGGTGTGTAGCTTTTAATTTTATTATATTTTATGGTGTTGCATTGTATCAAACTTATTAGTTTTAGCAAATATATGTTATTCTTATGTCATGTGATGGAAATAAAGAATCTTATCTTATCTTATCTAATAACTAAAACCTAATTTATTTCTTAGCTCATTGTTCATTGGAACTATGCAAAGGTCGTAAACTTATGTCGTGTTACTGTGAAATCAAATCAATCGGTATTACTAGGATCTAGTCGCGTTCATTTCGTTGAGGCATCAAAGGTAATCGGACAAATGCAAGTATTTCTTTATTTTTTCGTTTATACTTTTCTCGAATTTTTGACGTATTTAATTAAATGGTTTGTTTTTCAAATATCTTCAAAACTATTGAAATATAGACCTAGAAATAGGATTAATTAAAATGAAATGGTTTTTTTTTTTTTAATTCGGTGTTTTATTTTCTATGTAAAACGATGTGTGCAGGTACGATTGTTATTAACTGAAAATATTATCATGGGCATATATCGCACACCAACTTGAAAGTACACCCGGGAAATTTCGTTAAAGATTTGGAAAAGCGTTCCAGACTGCCGTTACATACTTTTGTAGTAGACGCGACACACCAATCGTTTGTTTAAAATTGCGCAATATTATCACTAACATTTAATATTAATTTTATCTAGTTAGAATGTATTATGATAGCATTAGGTCTGACGGGGGCGCCAGACCCCAGCTGCAGTCGCCGGGGCGATCTATCGTCCTGCGATACTTGACGCCGTAACTACGTGGCCTCTCTCGAGCGATTGCTCGAGAAATTTGATGATTTGCCTAAGCGATTCACCAAATCCACAGCCCGCGTATCCGGTTACTTCAAATGGACGTAATAGGGTGTTGAAACTCAATATATATAAAAAATAACCAATTTATTGCAAAAAATTAACCCTCTGCACGATCACAATAATATTTAGCGATGCGCAGATCCTAAGCACCACGTGACCGGCAGGTAATCACAATAAGCACCGCACTGCTTTTTTTTTTTTAATGAATCTAAACACAACATATAAATTCAGAATAACTGACAGGGTCTTGCAAGAATCAACTTTTGCCGAATTAAACCCTTTTTTAATGAATTAAACACAATGTATAAAAATTCAGGATTAAATCACTTAAGAAATGTTCCCTGTGTTTGTAGCTTCCACAAGAAAAAATACATAAAATATTGTCCAGACTTGGTACAGATAAAAGAGTCATAAAAAATACCAAGTTGATATATAAAGCTACTTACAGATTGTCCAGGGTAACTGAAGTTATCTTAAGTATAAAATGCTAAAGCTCACTCGCCTTGGTGACGGCGATTAAAATACAAAAATACAAGGCTTACTTGCCATAATAATTAATGTAAAAATGCCTTAAAGGGTGGCCACTGAATTTAAATATTATCACCTTTAAAGAAAGCTCTAAGTGTTTACTATTTCTGTTGCTTTCACCGGTCGCCCACGTGCGCCGGCGTTTGGTTTCAATAAAAGATCCCGCGTGATCTCTTACCGTATAGGCCCTCGACAACCGCGTTCGCCGAGAATTGGAACCAAAAAAAGTCGAGAATATTATCACTTATTTAAAAGGCTCTAAATATTTACGAATTTACTGTTGCTATCACCGGTCGCCCACGTGCGCCGGCGTTTAGTTTCAACAAAGATCCCGCGTGATCTTTACCATAGAAGGCTCTCGACAACCGCGTTTGCCGAGCGTTGGAACCAAAAGAAGATCGAGGCTTGCCTCGCGGTCCCTGACTTGAACGCGTCGCCCCCCGCTTAGCGTCTTTTCCCCCTCGAGAAACGTATCGTCCGCTGATTGGCTCGTGCTCTAACCAGATCTCATCGATTGGTCAGAGCCTCGACTGAATTTCGTAGTTTCTCCGGTAGATAGCGCGACGCGTTCTGAATTTCTTTTATTTTGTTATTTCTTAAATTTGTTCAAAAACACAGATTAAACTATTATTTTGTACTTAGAGCTTCCTTTATTTGGCGATATTCTAAAATACAATAAGTTTTCTACTTAACATTGTAGGTTCAAAAAAATCATATATTCTTACAGACTGTTTTACAATATTCTTTGTTTATTTAAAATACTTAAAACTTATTGTTATACTATAGTTTAGCCACGTCTAAACTGATCTGTTTTTTATTTAAACACACCTTATGCTAGATTATTTTCTAACTTAAATAACTAACAGATCGTATAGCTTACATGCTATATTTTAGGGTTTGTTTCCCTTACTAAATTAAGCAAACCTTATGTTATTATTTTCTAATTTAAATAACTAACATTTTTAATACCTAAATATTAATATAAATGTTTTACATTTTACATTTTGTTAGGTATAAATAACTCTCTTTTTGACTTATTTTTCGAAAGTTGGTTTCCAGTCATTAGGGTCGGCAATCGTCGGCCACTAATGGCATGTCATTAAATGGCCCTAACGGGATATTCGTCCGAAGGATTTAGAGAAAGTTCCCAAGTACAGTCGGGTTTGGCCTTTGTTATTTATACCTAGCCTTGGCGAATATTAAAAACACGGCCTAACTACTTAACGGAAGGCCACGACTGTGTTTGAATCACCGGCGATTTTATGCCCTATGAATCGGCCGCGACAAGGTCATTGGCGTAGGTCATTCGCGTAGGTCATAGACTCGGCATATAAAAAGAAAAATGATGCATATTCGTTACTCTTTGCTGAATAGTTTTTACGCACTTTTTCATACATAAGTTGGTTTGAAAACGATCTTGAGCTGCGAGTTGACTTTTTTTTTACATCTGTCAAATTAGCCTTCTCACGGTGTGTGACTTTCAGAGAACTTAGAACTAAAAACGTCGCTGCGTGCTGAAGTTAGCTGCGAATAGGCCTCCGGGTTGTATACAGATAAATTGTGTCGCATTTAATATAATTTAAAGTTTATTATGTGCAAAATTTATCAACATTTGATTTGAGTGTAGCCACTAACCGCCAACCACCATTTGAGCAGAGTAAAATCGTATAATTATCCACTCAGTACAGTCAACATCAAAAACGCCCGTCGCGTGACTGTTTATTTTCACGGTTCCGGTCAGTCAAGTTTTATGGTGCGGCAGGAGTGGTTATTACGCACTCAACCGTAAATTATTGTTTGTTTCAGAGGCGTAACATAAAATGGTCTTCGCGAAGAAATACATTTACGCTAAAGCGTTCGAGGGAGAGCCAAAAAGGACAGATATAGCAATCGTAGAGGAGATTCTACCGGATTTGCAAGACAACGGTATAGCTATTTCCGTTTTTTTTTCTTAGTTCTGGTATTCTTTTATTTATTCAACGAGGCCGTGACTATTTTGACAGTCGCCCTATTATTTTTTACCCCGCCCGCCCAGACTCCGGCTTCAGTGATGCGGAAATCACGCATTGCATTTGCTGAAATATAAAGCCATGAACAGTTCAGGATTACGTATTACCTTCACAAGCTATAGCCTAGGGCCTACGCTTTCTTGGGAGTAATTGTCACATATACTTAAATATACTGCAGCATTTGTCCTAATCCCGCAATGTCTGCGATCGTATTGAAATTGAAAAAAATATAGAAAATAGAGAACCCATTTTCTATATTTTCAAGTTAAAATAGCAGTTGACTTTCGGTGATTTTTTTTTTTTTTAATAAACAGTAAAAGATGTTGAAATTAATTAAATATTGTCCTAAATAGGTTTAAGTGATAAAATATTAGATACAATATTTAAAATTTGCAGATGGGTCATCTGTAGCTGTAATTATAGCATATTTTTTACTTTTTTTTTTGTTGTTATTATTAAATATATATTTGAAAGTTATGTTTTATGAATAAAAATGATTTTAAGTTTAATATTTATTATTTCACTATCTATATACTTCATAATTGTATTTATTACGTTTTTAGAGTATTTAGCAGAAGCTCTTTACATAAGCGTCGATCCATACATGAGAGCATACGCGTACAACTTACCAATTGGTTCCGATATGAAGGGTGGACAAATCGCCAAGTAAGGACATATTTTACCCCTACTTTAAATGTTGTCATTGATAAAGGGAATTTACACACGCAATGTCCAGCACGAGGACAAAAAACTGAATGCCATATAACCATTACGATTTACACGGATACACACAAACTTTATTCTTATTATCAGGCTTACAAATACGGTGCTGTGCGTAAATGCTAAACAATCTATAGAAATATAATTAGAAAAGCCGCTGGACAAATGTGGTATTTCATATTTCAGAAATTCATTGTGGTGAATATGCATACATTGCAGTATAGCGTTCGACGTCACCACAGACAAACAGTGAGATACTCGAGAAATTCCTTTCCCACGATAAGTTTTCATGGCCAAACTAGGTACCTGGCAACTTCAGTCATCGGCAAACACTCGCGACATCAAGTCTTCTTCACTCCTATTATTCTTATTATTAATTACCAATATATATACTACCTAGCAGTTTAACTATGGTAACAGTAACATTAAAGTGGATATCCATAGACAATAAAGCTCATCAACCGTTGGAAAAGCCAACAGCTAACTGGTATATGGCTTTCTTCGGGTGAAGACAAACAGACCTCGAAGCTCACTTCGCGCTGGTTATCCTTTCTACGAAGATCTGATATTTATCGACAAATCAAACTCACAATTCGAATTAAAAACTTCTATATTATGGACTGTAAATTCACTATCGAAAAGTAAGTACTAAAAACACGAATGAGGTCGGACAGCATCTCTGTCCGTCCGATAGATTGACAATGCACACACTATCGACGCCGTAAGCTCGTTATATTCGACTTTACGACGCAGACCGGGAACTACCTAAAGCGGACTATACAAATCCGATCTTTTTTATTGATTAATCTTCTATGAAAATATACAGATTTTCATTTCTATATAAATCAACTTATATCTAGCTTAAGTAATTCTATATGACATATAACACTCTAAGAATACATTAACAGTCAGGTATTTACATTAACTTATAGTTCCTACGTATATATAGGACTTCTGACAGTTCCCGAGCCATTCTATGCCAATATTACTTACTTATATAAATGTACCTACACATCTATATAAGCCCTTAAATCGTACTTACATTTTTTGTCAAGCTATAATGTTTAATAAACCGCAATATCTCGCAAAGATAAGAGATATGGGAAACACCTTTATTTGACACCTGCGTGTGATTCCCCGGCCACGTCGTAAACAAACGGACGCGTGTAACTTTCTTACGCAATATTGCATAAGAGGAGTTCACCGTGACGTCACCGGGGTTCCCTTGAGGGATTTACCTATCAAATATCAAGGTCCAAATATTGGCGGGGAATTCTTTTAGGCTAATTTAATTAGTTTACGTTGCATGTTAATATTTTGGCCTATCCATATACCTCCACCGGTATTTCAAATCGTTTTGAAATACCCGATCATGCAATATTAACATATGTTTCACCGTTACAGCTTGACGTTACATAATTATTTTTTTACATCTAAAATAATTAATTTATTTACCGACCTAGTGTAAATGGTTCCGTTACCCAGACGTATCTTAACGACTCTAATTTGTTTATCTATAACAATTGAATTACTATGGCCTTTGGCCAAACATTTCGCGGGTAACGGTTATTCTTTAAGCGATACGCCACTGTCGCTTCTTTTTTCGACAGTAGGTGACACTGCGCTTCGCCTGTTTTGTTTCAAAAGTAGTTGCCTCTCAACTACTTTTGACGTGCAGCTAACCTCATAATGACGTGGTATTCTTAGATCTTGCGCCTTTTTTAGATACTTCAACCAATCTTGCCATAGAATATTTTCCTTTTCTTTTAGTTGAGTATCCCATTCTATGCCCGATCTCCATATGCATTGCATTAGGATCTTGGCTCTTATCATTAAATTACCTAGAAAACCTATGGGGTCGTATATGCTCATTATGACAACGAGCGTTTCCCGTTTCGTAGGTATTAATTCTCCGTCTATTAGCTCTTTCGGCAACTTCTTAAAGCTCAAATCGAAAGCTAATGTATCGGTTTCCGCACACCAGATCATACCTAATATTCGTTCAATATTTTCTTGTGACGATTCAATACGCGTTACGCCCTTTGACCTGTCGTGATCCGGTATGTCGTTTAATAGCTCGGAATTATTGGCTGACCAACTACCTAGCATAAATCCCCCTTCGCTATTTATATAACGTACATTTTTTATTAATAATTTAGCTTCATCTAAACTGTCAACCGAATCGAGATAATCGTCCACGTAAAACTGAGTTTTTATTGCGTTCGTTGCGCGCGGAAATTTCGTTTCGAGGCGTTCCGCATTACGGTTTCTAACATACTGTGCCAGAGTCGGCGAGCAGGATGTGCCGAAAAGAACGCTTCGCATTCTGTACACCTCTGGGTCACAATTTCTTTCCATTCCTCTCCATAAAAATAACTGACTATTCGCGTCACTATCTTTTATTTTCACTCTTAAAAACATATCTCGAATATCCGCGGAAAATGCATACTTATACTGTCGAAATTTAAAAATTACGCCTAATAAAAGGTTATAAAAACTAGTTGGTCCGACCAAAAGATTATCATTTAATGACGTACCGTTTGAACGCGATGCTGCGTCAAAGACTAAACGAATCTTCGTCGCTGATTTATTTATATTATAAACTCCAAAATGTGGTAAATACCACTGTTTTTTCTCGGTTTCTAATTTAGATAAATCGTGAACCTTTTCTGCGTATCCGTTTTCTATATAATTATGCATTTTATCACAGTAAGCCTTTGCAAATCCCGGATTTTCGTCTAATTTTTTCTCAATATTTTTTAACCGTTTTAATGCCATATTGCGGCTTTCGGGAAGTTCATCAACGCCCTCTTTCCACAGAAGAGAAATTTCCCAGCGCTTTTCCGATAATAAACACGCACTGGTATCCATAATCTGTATCGCTCTTTTGTCATTTTTGCAAACGTAATTATTTTTCGGTTTTACGTCATCTAATCGGAAATTTTCCTCTATTAGGTCATGCAGTTTTTCCATAGAAAGTTCCTCAGACATATGAAAAATATTTTCAACACCTTTATGTTGATTTTCCTTCACATAACCGAGTGCGACCCATCCTAAACGCGTTTTCGCTAGACTTATCTCATTTTTCTTGCGTTGATATATATTTCTTGAAATAATTAAATCCCAAAAATCGTTCCCAATTAGGACTAATGGCTTAGCGTGTTCATTTTTAAAGGCAACTTTATTTAAATATTTATTATTCTTTACATAAGACCTCGGCAGTCCACGTACGGTTGGTATATCTAAATTCTTTATTGTATTAGCTTGTATCTCGTACGACTGTTTTTCCGTTGTGCCTTTGACTTTAAAAGTTACCCTTTTCGACTTGTAGGTGATTTCGTTGGGACCAATACCCTTCACATCTAATTGTCTTGTAAACCCGTCTAATCCAATCTTATTCGCTAATCCTTCATCAATTAACGATATTGAAGATCCGTCATCTAAGAGGCAAATGCAATCCTCTTGGCCTTTCGGACCGTATACTGTAATAGGAATTATTTTTAATAACGCGTACCCCGTTGAAGAGAAGGTATTTGCGATTAATCCTTTATCAGATACATTTCCATTACTATTTTCGCTATCATTAGAGTTTGAATTTTCAGATTCATTTTCTGAAGAAACCGCACTTTTTTCTCTAATTAATAATTTATTAAATCTATGGGTCGACTTTATTCTTTTTGCCGTGCAATTTTTTGCGGAATGATTTTTCTCTAGACAACGAAAACACAATTTTAAATTCTTAACCGAAATCCAACGTTTATCTACGGATAGTTTTTTAAACTTACGGCATTTAAAAATCATGTGTGTTTTTTCATCGCAATAAGTAGAAATATTTCCTACCGCCTTGACGGAATTTGCAAAACAATGACCGCTGTTCGGGTGCTCGCCTCTCGTCGCTTTCGGACCGGAGTCGTAAATCATTCTTCGCGCAGGGTCGAAAGAGCCGCGTCCAATATTTTTGCTTGAGACGCCGCGCCTAATAAAACTATTTTTTATCGCGTACCGTGGCGTTTTCTGTTGAATTCCCGCGTTTTTTAATTTCGTGGCTACATTTTCAAGCCACGTCGAATATACGCATAACGGTATTTTATTCTCATCTGTATGTTTGTCATGCATGGCCCAGAGCAACTTAAAATTACTTGGGAGTTTCTCTATCAAAGTACTCATTAGAAGAGGATTATATAAATGTCCTACATTGTTTAAACATTTTAAAGTTGCAACGAGATTTTTAACCTTACACGACATAGTTACGTATAATTGAATATCGGAGTCGTTGTTTAAAATAGGCAATTTATTTATATCACTAATTAAATTATGAATAATTTGGTTTTGATCCCCAAACATTGATTCTAACGAATTAATTATTGTTTGAACGTCTTCTGAGGTTGCCAAAAGCATCTGTATGCTGTCTTTAGCGATACCCCGAATCGAATTAGAAAGTCTAATGATATTTTCTTCATTCGAAATATTAAGTAATTTTGTACTCTTTTCAAACATTAATTTAAAGTTAATCCATTCTAATGGATTTCCTGAGAATATTGGCAATTGGCGAGACATAGATTGGCTTGAAAACTTGTCAAAAATCCTACCTATTGATTTTGCGAGGTCATCAGCTGTCATCGCCCCGTCGTTCTGTCGCGCCTCCACCTGTTGTGGCTGTCCCGGGAAACTCGTTGCTGTAGTCCCTAGGAAGCGCTTTTCAGTGGCGTCATTCCCCTGTTGGAGCTGCTGCAGTGTTGTATCCTGCGGCCTCCTCCAGTCTTGAATAGTCGCTGGTACAGTCTGCGGCGTGAATTCTAGAAGATTCTGCGGACGAAGATCTTCGGCCTGCGTGGTCTCCCGTCTCATGAATTCGAGTGTCTCGTTCCTGCGCTGCTGTCTGTGTCGACTCATGACGTTTTCTACGACCGTTTCATCGACCGTGAGTGTCGTCGATGCGTCGCAGTCCTCCCTCCATCGTTGGATACTCTCCTGGATGGATCTCGTGTCTGAGGCTTCCGACATTAATTCTGCCTCCAAGTCGGCGAATTCTTGTTCGGCGTTTATCACGCTGGACTCTGCCTCCAGGGTCGCTATCGAAGCCTCAATGTCAGCGGTGGATGACGCTGCCTCTGCTTCTGCCTTCTTCGCAGTCGCTTCCGCATCGGTCTTGATCTTTGCAGCCCTTAACCTGGCATGCTCAGCCATCAGCTGTGCCCTCCTCCTGGTCAGGCGCATGTTCTCTGCGGAGGCTTTAAGCTTCGCCAACCGCATCTCGGAGCTTGTTTTGCTGCTCCTGGTGCTTCCATCTAAAGACTTCGTGTCTTCCTTTTGTGATGACATATCTGTGATTTTCGTCACCCTTTTTCGGTCGCTGATCCTGATCCGGGCTCGTAGGACCAAATGGAAAAGCCAACAGCTAACTGGTATATGGCTTTCTTCGGGTGAAGACAAACAGACCTCGAAGCTCACTTCGCGCTGGTTATCCTTTCTACGAAGATCTGATATTTATCAACAAATCAAACTCACAATTTGAATTAAAAACTTCTATATTATGGACTGTAAATTCACTATCGAAAAGTAAGTACTAAAAACACGAATGAGGTCGGACAGCATCTCTGTCCGTCCGATAGATTGACAATGCACACACTATCGACGCCGTAAGCTCGTTATATTCGACTTTACGACGCAGATCGGGAACTACCTAAAGCGGACTATACAAATCCGATCTTTTTTATTGATTAATCTTCTATGAAAATATACAGATTTTCATTTCTATATAAATCAACTTATATCTAGCTTAAGTAATTCTATATGACATATAACACTCTAAGAATACATTAACAGTCAGGTATTTACATTAACTTATAGTTCCTACGTATATATAGGACTTCTGACAGTTCCCGAGCCATTCTATGCCAATATTACTTACTTATATAAATGTACCTACACATCTATATAAGCCCTTAAATCGTACTTACATTTTTTGTCAAGCTATAATGTTTAATAAACCGCAATATCTCGCAAAGATAAGAGATATGGGAAACACCTTTATTTGACACCTGCGTGTGATTCCCCGGCCACGTCGTAAACAAACGGACGCGTGTAACTTTCTTACGCAATATTGCATAAGAGGAGTTCACCGTGACGTCACCGGGGTTCCCTTGAGGGATTTACCTATCAAATATCAAGGTCCAAATATTGGCGGGGAATTCTTTTAGGCTAATTTAATTAGTTTACGTTGCATGTTAATATTTTGGCCTATCCAACCGTCAACGGGGTGAGCATCTTAGAACTGCATTATTATGCGGTAAGCTAGTTCATTATCTTTTAATCTAACTAATCTAACTTATACGCATAGTACGATTTGGTACCGGATGCTTAGACTTTGCATAACCTCACTTTCAGCTCTTCTTCTTCACTTCAGCTGATTTCACATAGATTTATGCTTATACTGTTCAGTCCCCCGCTGAAGCTGACCAGCGGGTTTCTGAATCAATTAAAATGAGTTTAGCAGTTATGGTTGTTAGTTCAGAACGGCGTTTAGATATTTCAAAGTTATAAAGAATTTAATTAGTGTTCCGGAAGAGTGCAATGAGTTCTTCCAACAGATAAACCATATTTTCAAATTAATTATAAAAATAATAACATTTGTACGGTCGAGGGCAAATGAAGCTTTACCTTAATGGTTCTCACACGCACTATCTCTTTTTTTGTTTTTTTTTCACTGGAAAGTGCATTCAGTGAACTAACGTGACTATGGGGTTGCCCTATTTATTCACAGCCTTTTGTGATCAGTCGGTCACAAAGATATTTAGTGAGTTTATTTATTTATTTTTTAATATTCTTTATTTATAAACAAAATATACATGTTCTATTTGTTTGTTCGCTAAACCCTTGCGAACTAGTTCGTTCCCACTTTTTACTTATCAACATCATCATCTATTCAATATCATCATATGACAACACTTTAGTGCTTCAATAGGATCTAAGCTATTAATTATTATGATGAAAGTCAGTGAATTTTCTGATGCATCATTATTTATTTTTCCAGGGTCATCGACAGTAAGCACAAAGACTTTCCAATAAATGCCTTGGTGTACGGAAATTTCGGATGGAGAACTCACACGGTCGTCAACCCTGAAAAACTGGACAGGTCCTTCCTGCGTTCGTACGCGTTGCCTGATTTCGGTGAAATATCACCGTCCCACGGGCTCGGCATTTTGGGAATGCCCGGGTAGGCATTTCAACTATATTTTATCGTCATAGAATATACGATATTTTATAAGGGTACCGTATTAAGGGACACACTACCTACTTAGAAGTTGTGACCCTAATACTAGGTTTTACCGTCTTTAATATTTTAAATAAAATAATGTGTTAATATTTTCAATCCTTATACCATAAAATTATTTTATATTACGGGAACTACTTCAAAGGTTAAAAAACAAAATTAAAAAGGGATTTATTATTGGTCTCGAGATTAGGGCTGTCATATTTTAGCTCAATTCTAAACTGATATATCACTGTACCTTGGAAATATGAACGTTTAAGGACGTATGAACGTTTAAGGAAGTATGAACGTTTAGGACGTATGAACGTTTAGGACGTATGAACGTTTAAGGATATACGCGTATGTATGTGTTTTCTTTAGCAAATTCTCCCCGAAATGATACCTAAATGATGTCTGAACGGTCTCAATTCTTTTGTCCATTTACATCCAGTAACACAGCCTACTTTGGTCTTTTGGAGGTCTGCAAGCCGAAGCCTGGGGAGACCCTGGTTGTGACCGGCGCCGCTGGTGCGGTAGGGTATGTCGTGGGGCAGATCGCTAAAATCATGGGTAAGTTGGGTACTAGGTAAATGATAATTATATACATACAAGCTGACCTGACGAACTTCGTATCGCTTCAGAATCAATAAATGTTGTGTTAACTTATTAGCTGAATTAAATTCAGTTTTCTATTAAGAATACTCACGATGAATTAAGTTCAATAAATTTACAAAAATCAAAATGATATGTATTTAAATTATCGATCAGCGCACAATGACAAATGTGATAACCTCAAAAAGTGAACATCTTCGGTGATAACCTACCGTTTGAAAATAGAATTCCACAGGATAAAAACCCGTTCCATACAAAATGTATAAGAAAATTAATTTTCTAAATAATTTTTTTTCGTCAATTTTTCCGATGTTTTAATAGTATTCTGCTATTCGGAGCGGAGACAAATCTAACAAATCAAAGATCATAAAAATCGGTCCAGCCGTTTTTGAGTTATAAATAGTGTAACTAACCCGACTTTCTTTTATTTAATAGATATATTTATGATTTCAACTAACGCCGTCACATTTTGCGGTCTTCGTTTCGAGTTTTTTATAAAACTGTTTAATCGATCGTGTATTTCGTACGACCTTGCGTCGCATAATTTTAATAAACTTATATCAAACTCATACCTCATATTATTTACGATATTGATTATTTACGAAAATATAAATATATATAAATACTACATACATACACATGTTTTATTATTTAATACAATATACACTACACTATTTCATATAGGAACGCTTGGTACATCATTTACGACCATTTAAATACCAATTCAGAATTTTACTCCATTTTCAAGTAACCATTCAGTTATTATACCAGAACTAATTTGCATATTTTTAGGGTGATTTATTTCCTTGATTATTAAATCAATCCCAACCACCCGCACCCAGCCAAGCATTGTGCTTGACCTCAGTGAACAGAGCCATACCAGGTGGGGTTTTAGGTGGGAGTGGATACGCATGTGTGAGGATTTGGGTAGATGGCGTTTGAAAGTGTGTCCGAATAACCGAACGGACCGTAATTAGCACTGGGCAATATATTATTAAAATTTTGGATGCGTATTATTTCTTACACATAATAGCGAACATTAACACCTCGTTGGGTCTTCGGGAATGGACGTGGAACACCCTGCCTGTATAGGTACATAGATTCGTTTGATTATTCCAGGTTGTAATGTGATCGGCTTGACTGGGTCTGACGAAAAGTGCGAATGGCTAGAAGGTACTCTTGGATTTGATCACGCCATAAACTATAAAACAGACAATATCCAGGAAGCATTGGACAAATTCGCACCTAAAGGAATAGACTGCTACTTCGACAACGTAAGTATTAATTGAAAGATTAGAGGAGGAAGGAGCATACGAGTAGTTCGAACAACGTTAGCATAAGACGCTGATACTTCAAAATAAGTACCTGGTTCTGATTCAAACCATTATTTTAGAACACCTAATTGATCTTGTAACGGCCAATAGTGATGCGGTATGAAGCGGTTAATTCGATTTATTATAATTCACTCCAATATTATACACGTTACAATAGAACTATGATAATTAATACATAGCGTCTGACTCCATGATGTGCGCGCCGGGCGCGCGTGACGTCCGCCAGGCGAGCAGGTATTCACGGCGCGAGCCTCGGATGGAATCGCATCGAACTGGGGTTGACCTCCGCTCTTATAGTCTGCGCCGGAGGGGAAGCCCTCTACCTCAGCCGTGATGCATTAGGCGCGGCCGTTTGACGTCATCCTCGATGGGCTGACTGTGGCGTGATGTAGATTTCCGCGAAAGCCTGGCGCGGGCGTCGTACGGACTTGTGACCCCCCACAATCTATTTATTTATTTCAGGAAACATACATTCTTACATATACACGTGCGAATAATTAATATCACTGAGACTGAAATTGAACGCCATTGAAAACAATGTTTTTTTCCCGCAAAATGACATTTACTGACATTGCGAAATCATACAGTTAGTCCTGCTTCCGTCAGATTTAATATTTTTTTGCATTTCAGGTTGGTGGAGAGGTGAGCGCAATGATCCTGACGCGGATGAATACATTCGGGCGAGTGGCGATCTGCGGATACATATCTTCATACAATTCGAGCTCCCGTGACACTCTTTTAGGTAATGCATAAAACAGGTAGTATAGCATAGTATTTATATGCTTTTAGGTAATGTATAGCATAAAACAATAACCCGTAATCCCAAAACGAGTGAGTTTCATATAGGTAGTCTAGCTATCTGTTTTACTATTGAAGAGAAATTATTTTTGAAAACCTTACGCAATTCTTTCTAGACAGTTAACGATTCCAGCTGTCACGTTGATTTTTACTTTTCATTCACGTTGATTTTCTCATATATTTAGATGAGCGAAATCATTGTTGAGAGTAGATGCCAGTATGGTTTGATCATGACGCTATGAACGGTTCGTGCGCCCCATAATTATGTGAGATTACTTCTCAAGTGCGTATTGAACCACACACACTGTTATTTTTGTATTTAATTCGTTTAATGGAAAAACTTAGATAAATAATTGAAAAATCCCTAAAATTAGGTTTGATATTACGGGTGACAAAACGCTTCTCAAACTTTAAGGCGGCTATCGTGCTTTTTAATTAATTAATTCGAAGTAACCTCGAGTATGGGTCTGTCGCGGCTTCGAATCCTCACGTTGTAGTCACATATTTTTTGACGATTCCATACCACCCTCACTTCTGATTCTAGCACACGCACATTAAGTTTAATTGATTAGGGCCTAAAATATTGTGTGTCAAGGTAATATTAAATATTTAAAATGTGAAAATATATTAATTACATAAATTGTTATGACCTTGATCATAAACAATTAATTTTTAACGTTTTAAAAGGTTCCAATCACAAATAATAGGTTCAATGTTCGGTTGAAGTGATCTTTCAGAATTTTACGGGCAGATGCTACACAATACGAGGATTATTATAGGTTATAAAAATACTTTTTTTTAAAAAAATGTTTATTAAAAAAATATTTTTAAAAAAATTGCTTTTCACTTTTGTTTTTAGAGCCATTCACCTCAAAAACGATTCTCTCCAAGCAGCTCAGGATCGAGGGTTTCGCAGTTATGAGGTGGAACGACAGATGGCAGGAAGGGATCGCTCAAAATCTGAAATGGATTCAAGAAGGAAAACTCAAATGTGCCGAACACACGGTCGAAGGGTTTGACAGCGTGTATGACGCCTTTGCGGGCATGTTGAGGGGAGAAAACAAAGGAAAAATGGTTGTCAAACTATAATAAATAAAGAGATTTTATATATTATAAAGAAAGTGTAGGCATAATAGGTATTTTAAATTCATATAAACGATAAGGTTCTCTTAAAATACAATCACTGCTGCCTATAAAGTAAAATTCTGATAATTACAATATTTTATTATTCTGACTCGCTTAACCATTTATTTTTAAATTCCCAATAACAATACGCCACGTGTAAATAGGTAATATTTCGTTTTTTTGTGGTGTGTTTGGAAAATGTCATAATGTAACATGTGCAGCACATGTTACATTTAAGTGCATGCGTGCTTCGCCAAAAGACAATTCCAAAATCATGGATATATTGGTTATTTTAAATTGAAACACTTGAATTCGTATTAGTAGCCTGTGGCATAGTACAATTATCGCCTAATACGAATAGTTTATTTTATTCCTGTAATACCTTTGGTTTCGAGGTTATGAGTCCTTAGTTGTGTCAATTTCCAGTTGATGGCAATCTGATATTTTAATATATTGTAACGAAACAGTTGAAACTAATTTGATGCTCTACGGCCTGACATAACCGCAACCGACAATTTTATATTATGCACTCAACTAAATTTAAAATTACGGTACGGATAGTACGATAGCTGATCAATCAATGGGGCCAACAGTGTAAAGGCGACTCGCCACCCTCTCACTGCCAGGTGACGTCTTAGACAAAAGTCAAAGTGACAGCGAACGATGGGTCAGTCAGTCAGTTTCAGACTAGCGTTTCTGGCCTTTCGTGGTTACATAGCAGCCGTTCGGACATTGTACCTCATCAAAAACTAAAAAATTACAATTGTCAAAAATAAACGACATCTCGAATAAAGTCTAAAAAATGGCCGTGTCTGGGCACGTAGAACGTCTTTTCAATCAAGGAATGACGGATCAAGAATCGATATAAAACATCGAGATAAAACAATAATTTGAGTGTACATAAATCGACTCATTTTGCAAAGAAAAACATGATAATATGAAAATGAAAATCGAAAGATAATATATTATTGGTCTTTAAAATAACGATGAATTTGTAAAAACACAAATAAAGACGTAAAACGTTGCATTTTAATAATCGTTATTTTATCTATTATGTAATATTTTCCCAAAGAATATTTTTTTTTATAGCCTCTATCCCAAGCTAAGCATTTTGGAAAGAATTATTCATTTTTAATAACTGGTATTACCCCCTTCCCGCTTCCCTTCCATCTGTTTTTTGATAGACCTCAAAAATCCCACCACAATATCTTGCGCCTGCTCAGCCTCATTCATTCTCCAGCTCAAGGATGAACACAGCTGCAGGTCTTTTGTCTTTGACTCATCCCGGTCCCCTGAAAGAAATGCAGTTAGCGAAAAACATGATTTGTTTCCAAATATTTAATCGTAGTATGAGTCATATATAATCAGAAACAGCAATCTGCCAAAATTATCATTAAGTATAAGGTTTTGTGTGGATTTTGAATACTCCGAAATGAAACAAGAAATAATAATCGTATACACAAATATCTTACATTAAAGTGCTAACGTATCGTAGGATTAAATAACAGTCTAATTATAGAGAAGACAATTTAAAACATAAAAATAAAATTCATATTACAATGATATATATCAATCGCAGTGAAGAAATCGGAACAATAAAGGATATAATAACAAAAAGAAAACAAGTAAGTGTTGAGATTAATATGTTTATAATGACACCACTAAAATTCATTTACGCCGTTAAGCTGCGTTCCAATAAATATTCTTTAATAGCTTTTTTTGCAATCCTTTTAAAATGTTACGTTTATTATGTGAATCGTCACTCTGTTACAGAAATGAAGACGTATGTAATTTTGTTTTAAGACGTATGTAATTTTGTTGACTTATGTAATGTGGTGTTTTGGAAAAAATAAGCGTAATCAACAACATAAAGTAAACAGAACCAGAATAAAGATAGCGTACATAGATACTCAGTGAATATGCCCGCTACGTATGGCACAGAACCCCATATTAGAAACCCATATGCTAGAGTCAGGGGAGATTGTGGTAATGAAGCATTAAAAATGGTATGACCATGTACGGATCGAACCCGCGACCTTTGGGCTAATAGTCCAACGCCTTAACCACTAGATTACCACGATCTATGGTGGGATTCAAATAACGGATAATAAACTGATTGCAGATCCATACAGGCTCTGCTTCTCGTATTCCATAGCAAACCGAGGACAAATTAGATTTAGAGTGAACATGCCGATTTAATCGATTGTGCTTTATATTCAGCGGGATTTACTCATATTTTTGATAAAATGCAATTAGAGCAGTCTTTGTCATATTGAGTGACATTTTGTTAGCCTGAAAGACAGCTCATCCGCAGTAATAATAGCTCCAACAATCCCACTGGTATCATCAGCAAACTGAGTAACTTCTATGCGGATATGCTAGCTGCCAAGTCAGTCGTATACAAAATAAATAAAAGAGGGCCTCGTATAGATCCCTTAGGTACGCCTAAATTATAAGTTATTTCGTTTGAAGTTCACACTTTTTCATGACAGCTGCCATCAACAGCCTTGTTGAATTCTATCTCTCAGATAGAATTTCATAAAATGATTTGCTGTATACCCCGAATGCCATAATGATCCATTGCAGTGTGCACAATCGCGCGTTTGAGAAAATTGCAGGTGTATATTTTAACATATTACATTTAACATATTAATGTTAAATGGATTTTATATTACGTATAGAAAAAGTATTCAAATAATTTAATATATCGCGACGGTCATCACCACCCTAATAAATCTAAAGTATAGACAGACTGACGGACGGATAGACAAACAAACGGCCTAAGGACGGAGATGTAGCTTCTTACACATGAATGTTAAGAAGCTAAAAGGTGATCTAATTGATATTGAAAACTATCACCCATTTTCAACTATCGGTGTGTTTGCTAAACTATTTGATAAAATAATCGAAGCTAGACTTAGTAATTTTGTTACTAATTATAAAATACCTAATAAACATGCACATCAATATGGTTTCAGGAAAAACCGATCAACTCAGCAAGCTGTCCTCAAATGTCATAATTACACTCACAAATACTCACTAAAATTGTGTAAAGTCCGAGAGTTGAAATTGAGCACTGTCGATCTAAAGGCGATAGCCAAAGTTTATTCGGTAAATAAATCGTTTTTTCCTACTCATATTTCGTTTCTATTAAGGTAAGTGATGTCAAAATTTGTATTAACGCACTAAACCGTAGAGGTAAGAGTTCTTACAAAATTCGTCTCATTTAACCAATCTTAGAACAACTGCATTCAGATTTTCCTTTTAAAAATATCTCATATATTTTAAATATCTCATTTCGCGCACAAAACTCATCTGGGCCATAGTCACCAAACTGAGGTTGTTTTGCTTCTAATTTCTAATAATTCTAATTTCTAATTTAATACTAAACGATAAAAATGTATATAAATGTATGTATATAAATATTGTAAAGGACGTGTAAAATATAGAACAAAATAATTTGAACATGTTTCACAATTGTCTGTTATTATTATTATCTGTCTTTTACACACCTGGTTTCCAGCAGATTAGCCTTGGGTTTTGGCTTGTACATAAAATAAAATAAATGTACATTTTTTGAATAAACCAAATAAATAAATAAGTGAAAGCCGTACTAATCGTAAGTTTTATTCCAAACATCTCAACAAAAATATACTAACCCAGGGGTGCTCAAACGGTCGATCGCGATCGACTGGTCGATCGCGAGTGCTTTTTGAGTAGATCTCGAGAAGATTTTTTTTTTTAATAAGTAGGTAGGTAACTAAACTACAAAAATGTATTACGTAATAAAATAACACTGCTTGCGACAAAAGGTGGCTTTATCAAAGGAACGCGCGGCACTTTTTAAAGAAAAGCCGTGTTGTTTCTAGAATAGACAGTACACAGTACAGCAGGGGTACTCAAACGGTCGATCGCGATCGACCGTTTGAGCACCGTGCAGAAAGCTAATATCTATACTCGTATATGCTACGGTACGCCCTACCTAGGTAGGTAGGGTGTATCGTGTATGTACGACAACCCTGCATCACACACACTTGCAGTCTCTCAGAGTCGATCGTAAGTAGTCTAAAAATATTGAGGTAGATCGCCAGCAGTTCAAGTTTGAGCACCCCTGTACTAACCAATCGGAAATCTACTTCAATGAAGTAAGAGTTTCAATAAAATGTAAGTATTACAAATATTTAGTCTGGCAAAGAAATAATTGTGATCATAAGACCGTCGACTGCTGTTTCGTGTGTGTTGTGATGTGGGTCTGTGTGACCGTCGAGTGCGTTGGCAAAGATGATATTTTATTTTCTTACCGTTCAGATGCCGACTTCAAAAGGTTAAAATTTAAAAAATGGACTACTTAATTATTAGTCATATGTGGAACAAGACCAAATGATATATAAAATTAAATAATATTTTTCAGTTCCTCTTATGTGTGTTTTATGTAAACTTAATAATATATTTAAATGTACTAAGGCATATTTAAATATTTATTTTATTTTCTAACTTTTCCTGAAAGATCGTTTTTCCTAGTTTTGACATTTCGTGAGATGTTTACCGTCTAATAGACCCCTAAGTACTCATCTTTGATTGACAGCGTGACTGTTTGGTCTCATCCATGCATAAACGTCAAAGATTTGAATTACAGTACGCGTCCTGATGGCCGTTGAGCCAAACTCTCGAAGTCGGGACGAATAATATTGTTTCCTCGAAGTTTTTGTTTTTCTCACGTCGTAATTTGTTTCCAGGATGGACGGTGTTATTGAAAATTGGAACCAATTCTTTCCAAATTATCCGATAACTACAAACGATATTCAAAACCCTAACACAATCTTTCTTATTGAAGCTTATCTACATTTCTTTAGTGAAGTTTTGGGAATTGATTCTGATGTCATACTAATGGTAATTAATCATTTATCTATTCCATCAGGACACAAGGCTTTATCAGCTTATAAAAGTAATACTTTTATACTACTTAGTTAAAAATAAAAATTTACTACTTAGTTAAAAATTTAAGAGCGGCAAATTAATCATTGTTATTGCTATGTATTTAAATTAAATATTGTTGCTATGTACATTTGTAATGATGCATGATAAAACCTTGTATATTCTTTTTTTCATATTGTTAACCTTCAAAAAGGCATGTCAAATAGTACTGGACCAATAAAATACATTAGTGGAAACCAACAAATAAAGCAAACTTTGGTAATGTTTCATTTTTTCCATTCCTTTTATAGAAGGTATCCCGAGGTGGTAATGAAAAACGAATTATAATCCCCGGAGCTGACAGACCATACTTTTACTCAACTGAAAATAAACTCCAACTCTGGACACAAGACTTTTTTTTAATTTACATGTTGCCTTCATACTCAAATTTTGGTTATCATTTTTTTTTATTATTTTTGCGTCGCTTTTATCTATGCTTTAAGTGTGTGCTTTCACATAACACTCTCAAATGCCACATCCTTATGATTTGACAAGTGAATGATTGGTGTTGGTGTCGATGATGCTGTTGGAAGCCAGATATTGGCCTGTATTGCCATGTGACCCACTCACCGCCATTTCTAACTGGAGATTCATCGCAAGATGTCCGCGACCTCAGTGCGTCTTCCAATTTCGTCATTGCACACTCTGTCCCTGAGACTGATCCCAACATTACCCCTTCCTTGGCTCTCTGGTAAATTCTCAGCCAATTGGCGCTCGCCTTTGTCAGCGCTACTATCTCCATGCAGAACTCACTCTCCTGATTACCTCGGTGGTCTGATCATCCTTTCATAGCATCACACTGTGGCCTAGGTATATATAAGTGGTCCATCTATAGAGATAGTAACTATAGTAATATCGTAAGCCTTTTGACATGTCATTTCATATTATTACGTACTAAGAAAATGTTAAATTCAAGTATAAGTACCGTGTAGCTTACCAGCAACACCCAACCTACTCAACAAAGTCAGGTAAGATGGTGCTCGACATAGACTAAAATGTGCGGGTATGACCCGCGATTGCTGGGTCAATAGTCAAACACCCTAACCTTGACTATAAGTATAAAGGGTCTATCCGTTAATTTAATTTTTATGTCCTTCAGGGTATAATTTCCGACGAACCGACCGCCCATCAAGACGAACACATCGAGTACTACAGAGATCTGCTGCCCGTCATAAACGTTGCTAAAGCGATCATAGAGATCATCTTCAATTTGTCGTCTAAACCGCTGAACATGCAGCCCACCAAGAGGGACATCACGCTCAACTGCATTCTCTCTCCGACACCTCAAAAGGCCCTTACCATATTCACATTGATTTTGAACTACGCACAGTTCGCCAATCAGAGGTACAACTCCTACTTACTGTGATGTGTCAACACTCTTGATAAGCTACAGGTATAAATACAGGTGTAAATAGTTTCAGCACAATAACTTTTAATGCCATAGTCCTCAGACCCAGCCCTAAGTTACTCGGAGCAACCAGCAAACTGGCTCTCAAATAGTAGCACTGTTCATTAGGATGGGCTATCAAATTGATTTTGTGAAACTATATACAAAAGGGGTCTCAAAAGTTGCTTATTAGAATACCGTGAAAGTAAATCCATAGTACTTTCTACCATAGGTCAAAGTTTAAAAAATATTTTTTTAGTTATTTACAATAAGTATTATTTATGAACAATATTATATTAAAAATGCATTTACAACACAATCTAGCATCTCATTAACAAAAAGAAATACCAAAATTATAAATCCGTGATGTATCATTTTAAGTGCCTCATCTAGACCGCATCTAGACATTTAATTTAAAAAAAAAATGTTTGACTGAATTTTTATTATAAATACATTATTGTCATTAAACACAAATAAAAAAGTATTAAAGGGTAAAGAATCCTGTGGTGTCAGTTATACATGGGGAAAGGGACTCCTGTAGCCATACTGCAGGAGGTGATAGTTAGGGTTGCCATACGTCCGTATTTTGTACGGACAGTTTGTATTTTACAAGCCGAAAAAGAAAAAGAGAGAAAGAGTTTCCTAAAACGTTACGTACAGTCTTGATTGTGAAAGTGGTGTACTGTGTAAATCACTCACACATCAAGAGTGACACTACACACCCCCAGTCGCTTCGAAAATAGGCTCGCCGGTGGTCTGGTGCGGCGGTACGCTGTCAATCAGTTTTTTTGTGTTTGTAAATTGTAGATGGCAATGTTACTCAATTCAGCCTACTTCATGAGAATTTTTAATGTATTAAGGATTAATATTTGCAAGTAATTTTAAAATTCTTATATTTAAGTTTTGAAGGTGTTAATAATGATTAACCGTACCTACTTTTTATGCTAAAACTTGTGACATTTTAAAATCTTGTAAATGTGCTCTTTTTTTTAAAATTGTCAGATCTTTTTAGTGTTTAGGCTCCCGCAAATGGACTGAAATGATAATGAGTACTTAAATTTTCTATTCATTTTAAAAGATCTGTCCATATAGAATAAATGAATAACATTTTTGTAATAAAAAACCTTGGTAATAACATAATTTACCCATATTACTAGCATAATGCAATTTGTATGTTCGTATTGGTTCAATCTCAAATAACTACGGACCCTTCGATAGCGACCCCCCTTTCTATAGAATTTTTTGAGTGGTTTGACATGTACTATCACCCCCTGCAGTATGGCCATAGGAGTCCCTTTCACTCTGTATATTATATGTTATAATTTATATTTTGTAAAAAAAAAACACTTAAATTGTCTTAACTTTCTGACTCGGTAGAGTTCTAAAATTAATAGAGAATCAAAAAGTGAAGTATTAGGTTATATTCTAAATAGGTATGCATAACTTTTGGGACCTCTTTTGCAAAGATATCTAAAAAAAATTATACAAAGGAAGCATTTTTAGGTAAACCCTAAAAAAGCTGTCAGCCATTCGTACCTGGTCGTAATTCCAAATTATGAATTTCTACTTTTAGGATGAAAGAGTTGGAGCCGCGTACCTCTGAGGTTTTCGACATGGTTATGGAGATGGAATCATTGATGAATGAAAGAGACAGGCTGTTGAGAGAGGAGAATGAAATCAGCCTCGAGAAAGCTACGAGATCGGAAAGGATGCAGTCGGTAAATAAAATTTGAAGTAGTAGCATGTGAGGACCAGCTAGGCGTGGGGCTAATCCTTGAGGTACTTTAGATACATGCCTACATTCAAACTTATGCGCTTGCGGCGGATCTAAGCAAGCAACACTGAAACCTGTCGCAAGTCCCGCGTATCGTTCAAAATTGGTTCAATGCTTTTTCCGTAGTCGACTGTAGTAGTGTCAACGTACGGTTAAAGGTCATGGATTAACTTCATTTGGATTTTTACGTTTTTTTTTAATTTACCATTCAAGCAAAAACGTAATTTTGTCTTGAGCACCGCTCCATTAAGTCGAGTTTTCAGTTATTTTCAGTTTAAACGACATTTTAGGGGTGGTTCGGAGATATATTAATTACACACTTCCATGGTGAAGGTTTTTTTTTGCCACAATGCTAATTTACTTTTGAGATTTTCATTCCGGCTCGTATTTTTAACTTAAAACTTTTTGATACTTTATAGCTATCAAATTTCAATTGCATCCGTCCTCTACCTGCTGTGACCTATCTCTGATTAGAAGTTTGCTTTTATTAGAGTTCTGTAGAAAAAACAATACTAAACGAGAGGCTTATGCCTATCAATCCTTTAATCTCTGATATCAGAAACTCAATGAATAACAAAAAAAAAACATTTCTACAAGAGTTTCGAATAAGATATCAAATAATAAATATTTGTTCTCGTAGAACAGAGAAGGATATTTTTTCCCTATGTAGGATATTTTTTATGTATGTGTAGCGACGCTACATATTTGAACTGCGGCTGGCAGCGTCATTTTGGCCGGCGACGGGCGATCGCCGCCGGGCGCATCTGATTGGACGGCATCTGCGCAGGCATTCGAACGGCGCATGGGCGATCCGCCAGCGACGCAAGCAGTCAGTCGGGTCGTCAGGCTTGCAAGCCACCGCGCGCATTAAGCGCCGACGACTTATTACTGTACCTGTCTTTATTTTACACCGTTATCTTAATTTCAGTCGTTATACAATTGTTATCTAGTTTTAAGTATCTGATACATATCATCGTTGAAATGTTTCCCAATTGGGATTCATCGTAAATGTAAATATTGCCGCGGAGAAATAAAGGATCCAGAACATGGGAGAAGTCTTCTTCATTTTCACCTCCATCATCCCTGGACCTGGAACATCCCTAGCATATATGTATGAAGGGTATTTTTTACCCGCTAACGATTGTACTTCCTTGGCCTTATCATAACGTACATTGTTACCATTAGTCTTGATCTTTAAATACATTTTGAGGATATATATTTTATAATCAATCAATGAACTGTTCGCCCAGCTGATGTTAACATCGTAACATCGTCGTCGTTGTACAGAAAACGTAAAGCGCAAAGAGCAGCTAAAAGGCTAAAAACAATAATAATTGCGAACACGATAAATTAAATCTACTCTTTATATTTCGTTGTTTGTTAATGTCTTTTATCGGAAACAATATTTTGACCTATACATTTGTTACTATATTTTGATCAGAGTGGCACGATAGTAGAAATAGATTAATTTTGGGTTATTTTCAATCCGCAGTACCAGGAAGAATTAGAGCTACACAATAAACAAGTCCAGGAATGCACGTCGGTAAAGCAGGAACAGGTGCAAGAGTACGAAACCCTCATCAGGCAGTTCAAGGATGCCAAGGCCGAAGGTGAGACGATGAAGTTGCATAAGGACGTCGTTCTGAAGGACTTAGCTAGGTTGGAGAAGGAGATAGTGGTAGATTTCAAGGACGTCCTAAGCCAGCATCAGGTTGCGATACACGCGGAACAAACCGCCAAGGAGAAGATGGCAATGCTGAAGGTGATTTATTTCTTATTCTGTAAGCCTTCAGGTGTTATCCCCTTAAGAATGGAGGACGGATATATCCGTCCTGCCGTGCGGACAGCGTAGGTCCGTCTAGGCTGTCGGACGGATATATCCGTCCTCATTGCCCGCTTGGTTTTTATTATTTTTGGTATTATTTCAGTATTATTTATTAACTTGACGTTTTCACCATTGGAAATCACAACGAAACAATTTTGTTTTTTTTTTTTCAATTCAATGCAGTGTCTACTACTATTTATAAATTTGTATTGAAAATACACTAATGTACTACCGTTCCAATATCTATAACTTTTTTTTAACTTTTTTCTTTTTTCCGAAAAATGTACATATTTTGGAAGATTTTTAAATTGTAATGTATAGTTATAAATATATGAAAATGTAAAAAAAAGTGTTGATGTTGTTTATTTCGTAAATTAAAAAAAAAAAATTGATATGGCAACATTTTTTTTCTTTTTCTTGGCCCCCACTCTCCGCTATCATCGCGTCATGTCACACTGTCGTTGCGTGTGTAGGACAAGTTGATTCCTGTTGTTTTAAAGATTACTACAGTTTTGATGTAAATATTCCACAAATAGGTGTGCTAGTCACAAAAACAAATTTCTATGTAACTCTAAATGTCACCAATCTTTAGATTGCACCAATAAGTAATCAAATTAGTGTCGTAGTTTTTAAAATATTGTAACTACTTAGTAGTTTTTAAAATATCTTAACTTAAAAAAAGAAAATTGCAACTACCAAATTAAAGTTAATTTTAGCAATCAAATCATGTTTTATTAAAGAAAAGATCAGATTATCTTCACATTAACGAATGCTTCGTCGTTAATCTATAGATTATCTAGAGCATCTGCAGAATAACTAATTAATCTGCAAAGCAAAACCATTTTTCGTACTTTGCGTAGTTAATCTGTAGAGTAACTAGATAATCCGTACATTAACTATTTTACGAACATTAACAGTAACATATATATATATATATATATAGCAAAGACACAAACCAGGACTAAAGACTAACCGCTGCTGCGGGCAGTTAAAAAGATTAAAATCTTTATGTCTGCCCGAACTCTTTTTATTAATTTTTAACTAAATACACATTTCTTATAACTATTTACAATACTTTCACTTATTCTAAAACTTAATACTATTAACTGCTGGTGATTACCAACGGGCGAAGGACCAGAACCGTTAAAATCGGTTTTCCCTAAAAGGAAAGAGGGACAAGTGCAAGGAAAGTGCGAAGAAAGTGGTGCTGTTTCTAGGGCCGAAGAAGACACGCACACACGCATACTTTATTTGCGCGACTCCGGCAAGCTCCTCGGGAGGGGCGTCCTGCCCCGCTAAGATGGTGACCCAGCTCTCCAGCAAAATTTGTCGGGAAGATACAAAGTTGGTATACGGTCTGGTCGTCGCGTCAAGGCTGTCCAAAAGTATGTCCCGTTCGTCGGTCAAGTGGTCGCAATTCCAGACAATGTGTTTCGCCATCTGAACCACACACGCGCCAGGGGTCCTCGCGAAACCAAATTCAACAAGCTTTCCTTTGAGCTTGCTATGACCCCTGACCAGCTGAGTAGTCAGATGATCAAACTCCAGAAACACATTCTTCATTCTTAGCTGCACCGAGGGAACGAAAGTGTAGGTAAGGCGGCCCGTCCCACCTAAATCCCATCGCTTCTGCCAAACGCGTAAAGTTTCGAACCTCAGGCTCGCACAATATTAATAATCTAGGGTCTATATAAGGGGTATAGGGATAATATTAATCGTCTAGGGTTAATAGAACCAGGACTACTAATACGTAGTCTATGATCATGTTTTTTTCCTGCATTTATTCTTATACAATATATTTTGATGCCGGCATCAGCCGTTAAATTGCCATTGCCTTTAATTTTGCATCAATTTGACGTGCGCATACCGGGATTTATCTTTTTTATTCCTCTGGATATATTCAGTTCAAGGTTATAATATAAAAACCTTGTAGTACAGCTAAAATTGCCACAATTCATCCCTCCATTCTGAGTGATGATGTTTTTAACATTAGTTTGAAATGTGGTCCTTGCGTAATGCTTCTTCCTCCTACCTCTAAGGTGACCTCGGTTGAGAAGAACGCCGCTCTCGACCGTTTCGGAGGACTGCAGAAGAAATTTGAGGCGGCTATTATACTACTGGACGATGGCATCTTATTGGCTAAACAGCTCAAGTTAGTACACAATTCTCAATTATAATCGAAAATATATATTTTATAAATATAAAGTTATATGATCAAGAAAAACTTTTATGCAGCCGATATTTATAAAACTCTGTCGGCAAGTTTTTTTTTTAAATCTTTATTTCATTCAGAAATACATTAATATTATTAAAAGTAATTGATTACATTAGTGAATATTTTTTAAATCTAATCAACAACTTATAATAACTTAAGATTGAGAAAAATTACATGTACAGGATTACAATACATAAATCTTTTACAAAGTAATGTGCTTCTAGGATTGTTGATTTCTCTGTTTTTATTGAACCATTCAATATATAACCTATAACAAATAAACTTTCTAACAACCTAAACAATTTGCCATATACAGGATGAATTTATATTAATCGATGTCCGTTTCCAATCAGCAAAAAATATTGAAAAAATGTATCCCTATTACGAGAAAAACGAATTTGAATTATAAAAGAACTCGTTTTAATATTTGAGAACACGGTCGACCGCATGGAGCGAGATCGGTCCTGGACTGCCTGACCGTGCGGCTAGCGAGGTTTAAAATTATTATACTGTTGGATTATTTTAAAGTTAGATTTCTTGTGTTGATGTCTTGTAAAAAAAACTAAAAATATTGTGTAAATTACCACACAGAAAAGGTCTTTGTGCAATT